>OX388033.1:19031590-21531590 GCA_947578705.1 Lacanobia wlatinum
AATTCCCTCGTGGAGTCGACCGACGTAGCCCAACAACGGTACCCAACAGCGAAGCTCATTTTTCTGGGGGACTTTAACGCCCACCATAAAGAGTGGTTGTTCCCGTACCAGAAAACTGACCATGCCGGGTTAGAGGCGCGCAAGTTTGCTTTAACGCTAGATCTAACCCAGCTGGTGAATGAGGCAACGCGGGTACCGGATGTTGACGCCCATACACCCAATTGCTTGGACCTTCTGCTGACAACTGATCCGGGCAGTCATTCGGTATCGGTCTCAGCCCCGCTGGGAACGTCTGACCATTGCCTGGTGAAATCCGTATTGACCTGCTCTCCTCCAGATAAGAGTCCTAGAGGCACGAGACGAGTATGGCGATACGAGTCAGCAGATTGGGATGAGATGCGGCACTTTTTTGCATCTTATCCATGGCGGCAAGTGTGCTTCTCCTCGGGTGACCCCTCGTGCTGTGCTGACTTGATTGCGGACGTGATTCGGCAGGGGATGGAGTATTTCATTCCATTCTCCGACATCCCGCTCGGTCACAAATCCCGGCCTTGGTATAATGCAGAATGCGCTCACTCTGAGGCCCGTAAAGAGTCTGCATACCAAGCGTGGATCAAGGCCCGCGACCGAAAGGTTAAAGCACGTAGGGTTCGCGCGAGGAAAAGAGCCTTTAATTCTTCCGCTAAGTTCTGCAAGCGGGTTGTACGTAGGGCACGTTTTGACCATGTCGGACGTATCGGGGCCAAATTAGCATTGCACCCTCCTGGTAGTAAGCAGTTTTGGTCCCTGTCGAAAGCGGTTGAAACAAATTTCTGTCGACCCACTTTGCCTCCTATGTTGAAACCTGATGGCTCGCTGGCTCACTCTGCAAGTGAGAAAGCAAATTTATTTGCAACTCTCTTTGCAAGCAATTCGCGTCTGGACGCTGGCTCCAAGCAACCACCAACTTTATCTCGTTGTGACTCTTCGATGCCGAAGATCACAGTTCACATTAAAGAGGTCCGAAGAGTATTGTGCAGTCTAGACGTGAATAAGGCCAGTGGGCCTGACGGCATTCCAGCGAGAGTGTTGAGGCAATGTGCACCTGAACTGTCTCCTGTGTTAGCACGCCTGTACCGCCTCTCTCTTGAGAAAAGAACGGTGCCGAAATCATGGAAGCTTGCGAATGTGCAACCGGTGCCCAAAAAGGGAGACCGTGCTGACCCTGCACATTACCGTCCGATCGCCATTACCTCCATCCTATGCAAGGTTATGGAAAGGATTCTTAACAGTAAGCTGCTGACCTACCTTGAAGACAATGATCTCCTCAGTGACCGTCAATATGGCTTTCGCCGGGGACGGTCAACTGGCGATCTTCTTGTGTATGTCACGCACTGCTGGGGCGAGGCCATCGAGAGACACGGCGAAGCACTTGCCGTGTCGCTCGATATCTCGAAGGCCTTTGACAGGGTTTGGCACGCAGGTCTGCTCAGCAAGCTTCCTGCTTATGGTATCCCAGTTGGTTTTTGTAGCTGGATATCAGACTTCCTGAGTGAACGGTCGATCCGAGTAGTCGTTGACGGCTGCTCCTCTGACCTCATGGCTATTGATGCCGGAGTTCCTCAGGGGTCCGTTCTCTCTGCAACTCTTTTCCTGCTGCACATCAATGACCTACTTCAGCTTGGTCTTGTTGGGTACGCAGATGACAGTACGGTTTCAGAGAGATACTTGTCCCGAGCAACAACCAGCGGGGATGAAGTTCGTTCCTTGAGAGAGGCCATGGTAGAGCGGACAAATTCGACCTTAAGCCTTGTCTCCCAGTGGGGTGATGACAATGTGGTCACTTTTAATGCCACCAAAACACAGGCGTGTCTTTTTACCGCAAAAAGGAGTCGTTTTGACCTAACTCCTACTTTTCGGGGTGCATCTGTTCCTGTGACTGATCGGCTCGAGCTCCTAGGCATGGAGTTGACATCCAGTCTCAACTTCGGCACCACCATCGAGTACAAAGCCCAAACCGCTGCCAAAAAGCTGGGCATCCTAAATAGGGTGAAGCGATTCTTCAAGCCTGGACAGCTTTTAACTCTATATAAAGCGCAAGTCCGATCCTGCATGGAGTATTGTAGCCACCTTTGGGATGGCTCAGCTAAGTATCAGCTTGCCGCGCTTGACTCGGTGGAACGAAGAGCTAAGAGGCTCATCGGTGACGAAAAACTGGTGGATACCAAGCTACACAGCTTGGCTCATCGCCGTAAGGTTGCCTGCTTGTCGGTCTTCTACAGATTGTACTTCGGTGAGTGTGCCCAAGAACTCCACGACCTCATTCCACCGGCCCCCTTCTACCATCGGACATCCAGACGCACTGCATCTTACCATCCCTACCTTGTTACTATTCCACCAATTCGCACTAAGCGTTTCCAAACGTCTTTTATAATGCGCACAGCAAAGGAGTGGAACTCTCTGCCTGCGTCTGTGTTTCCAAACGCATACAACCCTAATCTCTTCAAAGTTAGAGTGAACAGGCTCCTTCTGGGTAAGCTCGCTCTATCGTAGACTTTGTCTCTGTCATCTCTGACCTAGACTAGAGTCAAGAGCAAACCCATCACAAATAAAAAAAAAAAAAAACCAGTTGCAAGTTTTACGAATACATCTTCCATCACTGACTCAAATATAGCGTAGTTCAGATAATTAGGGGGTCTGTAAACGCACACTATGACATGCTTATCTAGCTCAATAAAGGACAGTTCAATGCTATGTTCAACAGACAAGTTAACTATGTCTTTACGGGTTTTAAATTAAATACATTTTTTTACTAAAATTAGTGAACCCCCACGTAGCATTGTCTTTCGGTTAAAAGAACTTCCCACACTATAATTGTCGTAATTAATCAACATTTCAAAATCCTTTAACCAATGCTCAGTGAAACAAATAATGTCAAACGTTGTTTTTTCTAAAAATAACTCTATTTCCAGCTGTTTTGAAGAAAAGCCTTGAATATTCTGATAGAATAATTTAAAGGATTTCTGCTTAGCCCCTTTATTAAAATTAGCTATGCGAGAGCAAGAAGATACCTGGTTCATGGTAGAATTGGTAGATGTAACTATACTGTTATTGGTATCCTCTGTTGTCGTACAAATTAGTTTAAAGGAACATCCGGAGCGAGCCCCACGATTCCCATGCCATCACTAGGCACCAAGATCTTGCTACTTGTGGACCCCACATTAAAAGAATTGTCTAAAGTGACACATGGATCCTGCTACTTGTGGACCCCACATTAAAAGAATTGTCCAAAGTGACACATGGAAAGGATCGTCCATGTAAAATTTTGGTAGCGCAAGAGCTAAGCAAGCAGGCATTTTGTACTTCCTTGACAATAGTTTTCACTGACGATTCTAGAGCTCAACCACTAAAGACCAATTTATTGTTAAGTTCGCTGGTCGACGATACTTCCTTAATATTGGTTGGTGTTATATTTGATAGATAATTAAAACTCTGCAGATAATCATACCTTGTATCATTGAAGGTACAGTCAGTGCAGCACATGATTGGCTCTTTGTCTCGAAAAGAACAAATCTGCAATTAAAAAGGGAAAAAATACAGCTAGTTTTACCTCCAAATTCCTCATTTCTTCAGTTGAATAATACCGTTATATAAATAAAATTTCTTGAAAATTAACAGATATTTGTGTTGCTGGGGAGTTTATTGCGCCACTTTTTCCCAGCGAAATCTCTAGGAAGGGCTTGCCGATTCGGGGGACTGTCTTCATGTAAATTATGATGTTCAAGAATTGCTGATTTTCAGCCTAGTTTGAATAAATGCCTGTTGTTTTTTTTCCGGTTTGACTGGAAGCATATCCCAATATAGTTGGTAAAAGGCTAGGCAAATGTAGATACCTACCGGAGCAAAATCTTTCTTCTCAAAATCAAGATAACTGCTTAAGCAATTATATACGCTGACACACTTTCCAGAGACTCCATTCCTCATGCATGTAGACCCTGTAATAGTTAATTATGATATTAGTGCGGTAAGTTGGTTATTACAAACGAGTAGACGAATGTAAGCCCGAGACGAAGTCGAGGGCTTACCATAGTCACGAGTTTGTAAATACCAATATCAGCACGTGTATCGTACAACATTTTTCGACACATTTGCGAGAAAACTGTGAGACCAACTTTTTGTTTTTAGATATCAGTCGGAATGTCGCAACCATCTTTGCAGTATAAAAATGGCTCGAATTTACAACTACGTGGAGGTCATTTTTAATCTGTGGTATTCGTGATTTTCCCGCCATGGAAAGTTGAATATATTTTTTTTAATAATTAATTGAGTATTACATAATTAATTAAAAAATGTAAGAAATCATTGGAAAGTATGCTGCGCTTTATTTCACCTCCTATCTTCTGGACTTTTCTTATTCTCGTAAAATTCTTGTAAAACTCACGCAGACGCAGATGGATGCGTTTTTGCTCAGTACGTTTGTTTTACAAAAAAACTGGATATCGTCTCATTTATTCTGTAGTTCATTTTTATCGAGTATATGTATGTAAGTATGTCTATTTCTTTAGCAAGCTCTGTAGCCTGTGATGACATGAATTAAACGACACCTCTCAAGCTAAAATCCATGAAACCTAAACGGCGGCTACAGAGCGTTCCAAAGAAATATACATACGTACATACAATCGACACATAACCACAACATAAAATAACCCTCCTCCTGGCGCAGTCGGGTAATTAGAACTACACCTATCGTCTCATTTTTTATTTCACGCAGACGCAGACGCAGACAAAGTAAAAGTAAAAGCGCTTCCGTCTGCTTTTGCATGAAACTCCTTAGTGGAATTCTTATTATATTGTTTATGGAAATTAAAAAAAAAACGTAAAGGTTACGCACGGCGCTTTGTATCGGAGCGTGTGGTAAAGTAGGTACTTACGTGAGAGTACCTATTTTACCGCACGCTCCATTGTATGGTGCGTAATTTCTAACTTTCGAACAATGTGTACAGGCTTCGTAAATGAATTCTTTGAGCAAATGTGTCGAAAATAATATTATAACACCATTTACGATTCTCCAATCAATTAGTCGTTGAAAACTGTCACTGGGTTAAAAAGAAGGAAGTGTGTTACTTCTTCTTCTTACTATATGGTTGAGCGACTTCTTCTGTAGGTCAATCAACGAATCATTTGCCACCAGGAACCTATTTTTTTAAACTGACTGGTGACAAGCGACAATATGACAATTCTACAATTTTGTACGTTTACTTACATTCTCTGCTTTATTAAACAACATCTGTCGCGAAATTATGGCAGTTTTGTCAGTTTTTAACAAATTTGTGCATATTAAATAGGGCCCAAGGGATCTAAACAAGTGACATTCTTATCGGTAGCGTGGCAAAGGCGATTTTCCTCGTCGAAGCGATCAGCGGCGGCGGCGACCTCTCGCGTCCGGCCCTGGTTCTATCCATGGTCTGGAGCAAAGAGCCATAGGAAGCGATCACCCCCTTCTGCGAAACAGTAACGCTAACAAAGGAGGAGGCCGATCGCGTGAGAGAGAGGGTAACTTCATGCCCCAGCCGCCGCAATAGAAGAGACGCCCCGGGCGTCGGGAGTCGCAAGGCGATTCCCAGCCACCGTAGGCGAGGGCCTGCGGACGGCGAGCGTTGGGTGGCTAGCCGTCTGAGTAGGACCAGTCCCAGGTCGACGGCGCTTTGTGTTCCACGCGCGCCTCAAAGAGATCTCAGCATAATAAACGGGGCCTGCTAGGGCCAGTGCTTGCAACGTTTGCGGAATTTGTTCGTTAAAGTTGCCGCCCGGAGTGGGAGGAGTTATTTGATGATTTCCAAACCTTAATAAAAAAAGCATGGCACTTTGTCTAGAGTACGCTACATGCAATTATACATGTTATACATACACACCACCACCAAAATCCAAGCTCAAGCTTAGTTTGGGAAACAGTAGTAGTAGTTTTGTGCAATACAAAACTTTTTACAAAAAATATAACCGACTTCCAAACAAAACACTACAAAGAATGAAAATAACCTTAATTTCGAAAGTCGGTGTTTTTTTTTAACACCGATTTATTTTTCACTTTTAAGTGGTGATACTTGGACGACGTCTTCGCCAATGCAGAAATTGAAATAATCAAAAATGCTCCTAAAATACTACTGAACCAAACTGATTCAAATTTTACCGGACTAAATGGCAAGTATACTGCATCGAACTAAAAAAGAATCACAGAAATCAAATCAGAAACCTCGGAGTAATCGGTGTACATACATAAAAAAAATACCCACCGAATTGAGATGCTCCTCCTTTTTTGGAAGTCGGTTAAAAAGACGATGCATTCATGTTAGATTAATAAGATGAATGTATAAACTGACCAGTGATATAGTAGGTATATCTTTATTTTTTAGCTTTCGTTTCGATCTCGTCGAATGAATTTATCAATGAAGAAGATGCCAGTATACTGTTGCTTTGTAGGCTATATATTATAAGTAGATAATATACCAAGAATAATATTTCATTGGTATTCAACATAAATCACAATAAATACACACCTGCACGTAAATTCAATAGTTCACTTGTCACATGAGAACAACTTAAGAACAACACAATTATAATACCTAACATTATGACGAAACAAGATCGACACAAGTGTTTCACATAAAATTTGCAAAGAATTGGTGATTACAACGTCCAGGCGTCTTTATAAGTGTTTAATTACTATTTCCTTATAGCAATAATCAATCATTTATACACAGATACTGTGTTTATACATGTTAGATACGCCTAATGCAGTAGTGGTAAGGGCGACATTTGAAGTACAAGTGTTAGGCACTACTAATGTGTGACGCACATTGTTCGTGTACAGATAAACAAGGAGTTAGATATAAAGGCACTAAAAGGTACATCTTTTAGTGCATTTATATTAGTGCTATTACTGTTAGCCTACATCATTTCACTGTTGGGCAAAGGCCGCTTACCATGTCTTCCACCTTTTTGTATCCAGGGCTTTTGTTGATCACAGGTCCGGACCACCAACTGCCACGGCGTGTGCTGCGATGCCTTCGAACTGAGTTAGGGCTCCACATATGATTATTATCTATACACACAGCAGCATTGGGTATACGCATGCCACTTGGCCAGCCGCATTGAATCTTTGTCCTACACTGCCAATAAACTTAACTATTTTTATTGTGTGAGAAATACTAGGTGCAGATTGGTTAAAGGTCCCGGTGGAACACACATTGGAGGTTTGTCTCGTCAGATTAAAGGTAATATTTTTAAATCGGACATAAAGAAATAGTCTCAAGGAAGTCTATAGATAGTCGTAATAAGTGGCCTAAGCTACTCATCACTTTGTTTGACTGTATCAACGCAAAACCTGCCAACGGACGAGCTGATCCGGTTTGACTTGACCTTGACAGCATCCAGTCGGGTCAATCGTAAGACACCTCGAATTAAATTTGGTTTTTCAGTGTTTATTTCCTTATAAAATAAACGATCCCACCTATTGGACCGATTGAATGGGTCGTTTAAAAAATATTGTGGGTGTGATTTATTGACGTATTGCTTGTGCTAACGCACAAGAACAACATTAAAACAATGTTATTAAATGACGTAACTTCATAGTAAAACAAGTAATAATACTATACCAACTTCTGCCAGCGGCTTCGCCCGCGTGATCTCTAGGGAACATACTCCGGGGATATACAAAATAATAATAAAAAACAAATAATAATAAATAAACAATAAAATTAAATAATAATAATAAAACAAAATATTTTTTTTACTATTGATAGGCACGCGTTTGACCACTATCTCACCTGATGGTAAGCGATGATGTGGTCGAAAAAAAATAAAAAAACAATAAAAATAAAATTAATAATAATAAAATTAATTGAAATAATAATAAGTTTACAAAAAAGTATACATACGGTTCAGTAGTTAGTATATATTAATCTAGGCCTATAATGGGATTGTAATAATTTGGATGTAAACTATGGTATAAGAAATTAATATGAGAATTACAGTAAAAAATAGAACTCTTAAACGTAATGTGGTGCGTCGCCTGATCTAAGTTTATTTAAACCTGTGTTTCAGGCCACTTGTTAAATAGGCAGTCATTGAATTAAATTAACATTATGGGTTCAATATCTATGCTAGACAATATTTTGCGTAACATCATTTTAAACTAGGCTTATGGGATACTTTTATATATCTTTAGCTAAAATTAAAATAAAACAATAGGTTTTAGTTCTTATGTAATTACAATTAAGTCAGCTGCTTTAGTTTAGCACCTCTAGTAGTTTTCTGTGTCCGAGTAATTCAGTTTTGCTAAATAATCAAATATTTTTTTAACACCTATAACTGACATTGTAGCCTATGTGTTGTGTTTTATTAGCTTATGTGTTATTTTAGCCTGTGATCTACCTCTATGCCAAATTTCATGAAGATCCTTTCGGGCGTTCTGACGTGAAAGAGTAACAAACATCAATTCATCCTCACAAACTTTCGCATTTATAATATTAGATATAGTAGGATTAGGATTATATAAAACAAGATTGTATGAGATCACGACCGTTTCGCATTACTTTACTGGATATTTCGGTCAGTTACAACTTGTTTTCAACAAGTTTGGTAACATCTTTTCCTTATTCTGCCACGACCCCGTCCACTGGTCTAAAAAGGCCACTTTAGCAGAATCATCTGGGGATCATACAAAAATCTGCCAATTTCATTTTCATCTTTATCGCTAAAGCATTAGGTTCAAGGTTAGTTGGGAAAATTTCAGTTTCGGGTAGCGTGATGAGCTGGATGATTCTACTAAAGTGGCCTTATATCCACAGCTGTGTCAGGACTCCAGTTTACGTCAACGTGCCGCGCCGCGACAACGCAGCGTTTCACGATAACGTCTTGAGTGGTATTATGGATATCCCCTAATTCTGTGCCAATTAGTAGATGATTGGTACAGTGGTGCCCAACTCATAAGGCGCGTCGAGATTTCGAGAATCTTCGTTCGCACAGAAAAGAAAGTATGGCCCTGAAGATTGACGAAAAAAAGAATACTTACAATCAACCTTAGATGACTACTATAAGGTTCATAATACACTGCAGCTGTTAGTTCTGTATCACTCGCAAGTCACGTGCATGCCACGCGGCGCGCGCTAACATGGTGGCAGCTGCCGACCAATAGCGGTACAGGAAAAAGAAGCTCGTTGCGTGGAGCGTGCCGATTGGTTAATAGCATTTAATATTCATATTTTGCGCAGGTACATCGGTAAGCCATATCAGTTGGGTACTACTGTAATCATATCGTACGTGCTTTGTGGAACATCGTTGAAGACGTCATTGGAATAGTCATTTTATGACTATTTAACTCCTCGTCAGCAAACGCAATATAGCCATCTGACGAAAATACTTACAATGCTTTTATACATAAAAGAAAAGGAGGAAATAATACATTGTGACAAATCAACATTATTGACTGTTAAACTAGTGACGCAATAAAATTATTAGCAACTAGCTGACCCGCGCAACTTCGTCTGCGTCACAATTATCATTACTCCGCGCCTATTGGTCTTAGCGTGATGATATATAGCTTATAGCCTTCCTCGATAAATGGGCTATCTAACACTGAACGAATTTTTCAAATCCGACCAGTAGTTCCTGAGATTAGCACGTTCAAGCAAACAAACAAACTAACTCTTCAGCTTTATATGTAATTATTAGAAGAAGAAGATTAGAAGAGAGAAGAGGAGAAGAATAGATATAGATTTAATTCAAACTACCACATGTTGTAGTGTTACGCAATTGAAGTGTCCGTTGAATCAAAACCAAGCAAGTACGTCATTCGATAAGGATAATTACGTGAAACTCGGTAACAAACAAATATGACCAGTTGGTAAATGTTGTTATTTAAAATAATTATTTTAAATGTAATTTCCAATGTTATTTTTTAGGGTTACTTACTCACGGGCTAAAATCTGGAACCCTATTAGGTACTAAAGATTCGCTGTCTATCTATGCGACTGTCTGTATAACCTAAATTTTTGGAACTGCAAAATAAACTTTGTGACATCAACATATATTATGACCACTTGAAAAAAAAAATTGGCATTTCTAGTGTTTGTTAGGTCTTCGCTGATGTAATATATAGTTCTTTGTTTATATGGCTAACTCTAAATAATATCAGCAATAATAAAACCGATCAAAATAATGCTAATCATACTCGTGCTTAGTCTTAAAGTCTCGTATTTAGTCACTCCCAAAACATACCTAAATAAAACTGGCTAGAAACAAGGTCTCTCAATGACACAGAACCCTCGCGAGTCCAACGCGCAAATGACCGGTTTTTAGTTTAAGAGGAAATGCTGGCAGCGAGATTGTGTATGTAAAAAGTCATAATTCGAGGTTTGGCTCTCGACTGTTTTCGCCTCCAATATTTAACTGATTTAAGAGATATTTCACGAACTGAAGGATATGTACCGTGTCCCTATGTTTTCCTTTTTGATGATTTATTAACCATATAAGCACTAGAACTTGCACAAAATGCTCAAAATTCTCCGATAAATCGCTGTCAACGCAGCCCTAGTGTACAAATTTGGCAACTATTACTTTTTGATGATTTATTAACCGTATAAGCACTAGGACTTGCACAAAATGCTCAAAATTGTCCGATAAATCGCTGTCAACGGAGCCCTAATGTACAAATTTAGCAACTATTAATAAAAAAAAGAAAACATGGAAACACAGTATACATCCTTCTTATTCAGTTTGTGAAATATCTCTTATATCGGTCCAATATTGGAGGGGAAAACAGTCGAGAGCCAAACCTCGAATTATGACTTTTTACATACAAAGTCTCGCCGCCAGCATTTCCTCTTAAGAGGAAACTCTTAAAGACTAAGTTTAATTGACGGATATTCTTTCAAACCATATAGTTTACGTGAAGTGCTCGTCGGGTGTTATTGTGTTATGCATCTTGTTCTAATATGAATAAGATGCTAAGTCATATATTTGTGGTTTTATTCCTAAGTTGTTATTGTGCGGCAGTTGAGTGGTTGAATTTGACAGAAGGTGTGTATTTGTTGTTTGTTATGTTACCTACCTCTGAAGATTAAATCATCATCATCATATCAGCCGAAAGACGTCCACTGCTGGACATAGGTCTTCCCCAAATTTTGGAGAGGGGGGTTTGCCATAATCGCCACGTTTGGCAGGCGGGTTGGCGATCGCAGTGTATGGTGTTGCGTTTCACAAAGAGCGCTGCTGCCCATTCTCTGGCGAGTCCCTTAGTCGCCTCTTACGACACACGCGGGAAGTGATGGGATGGTATTATTCTTTTACGGCACCATACGGCACCGGCCGACACCAAACGGCAAAGATTAAATATAGCTAATATATTCATCCAGTAGCTGCAGTCGGCTGGGCGCATAACTCGCAGAACGGAAGTTCGATGAGGCCAAAATATTTTGGAGAGACAAACTTGTACTGGAAGCAGAATGCAGCGTTGAAAGCCTCCAAAAAAGAGTAGCAATGGTGAAAGCCGCGAAATTATTCTGGATGCTAAGTGGGGACACCCACTTAGCATCCAGAATAATTTCGCGGCTTGGGCTTGGGCGGCCTCTGTCCAGAAATGAAAATTTTTCGGCTGATATGACGACAATGATGATAGAGCTAGTTACAAATTTGTTGCAAATACAGTTTGCGAAAAGCGAAAATATATGAAATTATATTCCTGCGACGTTCTACTTAACAGCAAACACCATCATTACTAGTTTCACAACTTTATCTACAGGGTCTCCATGCATGAGGAATAATGTCACAGGAAAGTGCGTCAGCATTTACAATTGTTTAAGCAGTTATATTGATAATGAGAACCATAACTATGCGCCTGTGAGTATTACTTATTTACTACTATGGAAGGCGCCAGATAAATGTGCAATAACGGTCATTGACCCACATACATTTATTGACTTTCTTAATATCAAAAATTTTAAAAATCCCCGATGAAAAAAAAAAACTTTAAAAAGTAAAAAATAATTTCTATTGATCCTTTTAGTTGAATAATGGTACGATTCTTTGGGCCAAGCGTCTTCGCTTCGGGAGACCGCAAATCTTTTGTGTTTCGGTACTAAGTATAAATACTATTAGCGGTCTCCTGACGCGATGACGCTTGGCCCAAAGAATCGTACCTATACTAAGGTAAAAGGATCAATAGAAATATTTTTTTCTTTTAAAGTTATTTTTGCCGAGGGTTTTTTAATTTTATTTTTATTTCATGCTTTTTAAACTTCAATATAGTGTAAGAACATTATTCGTCTAGTCAAGGCATATTGAGGGAGTTGTGAAAAAAAAAATGTAATTCGCCATTTTATGGTGGCGGCCAACTTTGATTTGAATTTTGTCATAGTGTATAGTATTCTACTAGCCAAGCCCTTTCATTTGATACCCATATTGAGGTAGTTGTGAAAAAATATGTAATCCGCCATTTTGCGGTGGCGGCCATCGTGAACCGATTTTCATCAAACATAGCTAAGAACACTTCAGACTAATTCATCTTCCAAACAAAAAAAAAACAAAATAAAAATCGGTTCATCCATTCGGGAGCTAAGATGCCACAGGCAGACACACACACACACATACAGAGACACGTCAAACTTTTAACACTCTGTCGTTTTTGCGTCGGGGTTTAAAAACAAAAATAAAGACATAAAGCTGTCCTGGATCGACTTCTATCGTGATTCTTTACATTCTCTAGTAAAGAAAAACGGTTCATAATCATAGCTCTTCGGGTATCTACAAATGGATAATTATTAGCAGAAGGTCCATGTTCTTTATTGCTTAACTTTATCTGGCGCCTACCTTAAGATTTAAGCTCCAAATATAGGGGGGAAAGCTATAATTATGCCAATATTTTTTTCTAGCTTAATAATTTTATCTATATTTATAATGTCTAATTGAGTACCTACCAACAAACAGTCTGATCTACTAGAAAGCTGAAGTATTTTATAACGTAAACATCAGATAAGAAAGGATTTTTAGAAATTTCATCTTTAACGGGGGAATGGGATACGAAACGTTGCTTGAAAGTCTATGTTCTTTGAAAACTAGGCGGACGAAGTCATCAACGCATCATCATCTTCCTGCCCTTATTTACTTCTGTGCTATCAGCCGTCACGCTATCACTAACTCCCTTTTCTTAAATATCGTTCCTCACACAATCCATCCGTCGTTTCTTTGGCCTCCCTCTCCCTCTCCATTCGTATAAAGCAGGGGTGGCCAACTTGATTAGACCCAAGATCGACTTTTTACTAACTAAACCTTATGCGATCTACTTATTTCATAGGTACTTCCTAAATTTACAAATTTAACAGTAAGTAGATCAGTATACAATTATGTAGTATTTTTCATTTTATTAACATAACCTATTTAGTATTTATAGTTGCGCAGTCTGTCATTCGTACCTATTTATATTTTTGGCCTTGCCGCGATCGACTGGACTAATAGCCGCGATCGACCGGTTGGCCATCCCTGGTCTATAGTCATAGTCATCAACTACTTATCGAATATATTCAACAAAACTGAGCTTGTCCAATCGTAATTTAGTACGCCATTTATCTAAATTCTGGGCAACTCTTGTCCAGCTAGTAGCAGCCACTTTGTGTAGGTCGTCACTCCAACTAGACCGAGTATAGCCGAAACAAAACCTTGCGTTTACAGATCCGTATATTTAGTACTGGACTGCAGTAGACTGATTGTGATTTTATTTTTGTTTATTGCAGATATGTTCTTTGAAGGGCAAAGAGCCAATCCTATGCTGTACAGACTGTACCTTCGAGGACACAAGGTACGAAAATAAAGTTATTTTTTCCAAATTTCGAAATCTTGATAAATCAATGTACCAAACCCCGGGGGTGACACATTTTGTTTTTCTTGAATAACATTTTTCATAAATGCGTCTTATAAATAAATCTATGCCCCTTAAAACTTTTCAGGGTGTATATGGTTCAGATAATTATATAATAATAACTTAGTTTAAAACAGACTTTAAAGATTAGATGGTAAAAATTACCTTTTATCAATGGCGCCACGGAAAAAATCAACATCGCAACAAAAAGAACCGCTACGCCATCTATCCAACTAGCAGCGAACGGCTACGTCGAAATTCTGCGTCGCGCAAGCAGAGTTTACCATGCGATTTGAATGTATGCATCAGCTCGAATATTAACTATCGGGCAGTAGCTCGCCAGTCACAACAACCTCCTGGACCTCCGTCCATCCAGGATCCTCCGATCCTCCCTTTACAATGGAGGTGTGATATTACTCTCTGTTACGCATACCTCTTAAACCTTATGTTACCCTCAGAAAGGCAATGATAAAAAGAAAAAAATACGTTGAGCCCCGCAACATATTTTTTCTTTCTATCATTGCCCTTTATCTCTGCTTTCAGAAAAATGGTAATAGATAAAAATGTGGGGATAATACACAAGACTGGAAATAAAGTTCGAGACAGTAAGTACATTATTGTGTATTGTTTAGGTTAGAGTTTGCTTTGGGCTCTCAAAACAAATAGCAACTCCAAGTAATACTGACACATTCTACCATTTCATACGAAGTGAAATTTGTACGGCAACAAAAAGAATCGCAACGTCATCTATCCCATCAAGCGCGAACTGCTAACGAAACCCTGCATCGCGATTTGAACATACGCAACAGTCCAAATTTCTACTATTGGGCAGTTGCCCACCGGACACAACAACCGTCTAGTTGGAGGATCCTCCTTTTTTAATGGAGGTTTACGGGACCTAACTCCGCGTGCCTCTATAACACTGATGTTAACAGCCAGCAGCCCAGACCGGCTGTAATAGCTCTCAACTTGAATGATAAGCTGGAACTGTTAGTGTCTCCTGTTCTAAAAGAAAGTCAATTTGCATAACTAGTTTATGTAGCTTTTGCCGTGGACTTTGTACGCATATATCCTGTTCTCGTAAGAATTTCGGCAAATCCCTTCTACTAAGAAGGGATTTGCCAAATCTCCCTACGAATTTCCGCTTTCAAAGATCAGTAGATTCGGCTGTGAGTTGCCTGTCAGTCATTCAGTCAGTCACCAGTAACGGAAGAAATTTATATAGGTATATTGATTTTTATGAATTTGTGTGGTTATAAGGGTAGAGAAAGTCCAAAGAAAAGACGGATGAATTGTGTGGAAGATGATATGGCTAGAAATGAGATGATTGTTGGAATGAAAGAAGACATCACGAATGACATAACATAACAGGCTGTTGACAAGGTATCATTATATTAGCGATGGCGATTGACGTAATGCAATCAGTGAATATCAAACCGTTGACAAAGCGTCACTTGTCTAGAGCCTCAGGCGTCGTCTTAATTGGCTAACGATCGTACGATTTAACGATGCGATTTCCTCGCAAGAAGAAATTGATTCCAGTGGCCGCGCGATGAGTTGCAAGCTCAATTAAGACACTAAATAAATATGCGTGTTTAGTCTCGTTATGCGACGAAATCGTATCGGTAACTTGTACGATTGTTAGCCAAGTAGGAAAACATCTCAAGAAATGATTTTGTTGTTTTGTTGCAGAGTGTATTGAATATATACACAAATTGAATTACCCATGCAAAAAATGGGCTACTGCTACAATGTTACGACGTTATAAAAATGAATCAAATTGCCATGAAGTTAATGCTACAGTAAAAAATTATCCGCTTATAAGTAGAGGCCATGGAGGCAGAAACGCTTTTAGAGGTGAATTTCCACATATGGTAAGAGATTATACATTTCTTGTATCATGTCTACAACTCAACGCATAATATTGATAGACTCATAATTGCACAAGCTTAAACCTTAGTGGTTTGGTTGCTATTTATTTAATACGAATAATCCTGTACTCTTTTGTTTTAGTGACAAATAAAGGAAATTGAAAAAAAAAATAAACGCATTGATTCTCCGATTTTTGTTACTTAGAACACGATTTTATAGCGATGTTTTGTTCCATTTGTCAAAATTCCCTTTGATGGGCTTTAGACAATGTGTTATTAGATCGGCGACGGTAAATTTCTAAATACCAAAACGTATAAAATACAGATGAGTATGAATATTGATCATGTGACATTTCACTAGCGCTTGTCAATCCAATTTATTTACGAAATTTCGTCAGTGAAATTCTAACAATGCGTAAGTAATTTAAGGCGGGTTTAACATTGTAATGCCATTGGATGAAGATAGTTCAATCCTTTTTCCAAATATGTATACATCAAGGGTTGCTAACAAATATTTATACAGTTTTATTACTTTCTGTATGTACATTTTTTTGACTTACTCAGATTTCGAACTTCACTGACGATATCGAAAATCGTTGGCGTTGATATGGTAGGCGCCAGACAAACTTGTAATAAAGTCCGTATCTACGAAGCGATATTAGGGAAAGGTCAATCTTTCCCTAATATCGCTTCGTAGATACCCGAACAATAAATTATGAACCGTTTTTCACTACTAAAGAACGTCATGTATCAATGCCGCCACAAGAAAACCAACGGAGCAAATTTACATCGCAACAAAAATAACCACGACGCCATCTATCCAACTAGCAGTGAACTACTTCATCGAAATCCTGCATCGCGTAAACAGAGTTTACCGTGCGATTTGAATGTTCAAATCGAACGGTAAACTGTGCTTGCACCTGCCCGATAGTTGATATTCGGGCTTATGTATACATCAGCCCGAATATCAACTATCGGGCAGTTGCCCGCCAGGTATGACAACCGTGTGGTCGGATGATCCTTCCTTTTCAATGGAGATTTGCGGGACTTTAATCTCTGTTTTGCATACTTCCGATGCATAAGTCACGATATGCCGATTCAGTACAGCTTTTTGTCTTTTTTCTGTTTTTGATATTAAGAAAGTCAATGAATGTATGTGGGTCAATGACCGTTATTAAACATTTATCCGGCCCCCACTATTTTATGTCACTTTCTTTAGTGGCTCTGGTTTAGATAAAATCCTACGCGACTATCATTCCTCTGATAAAACTATTTGAAGAACTTGACAAAAATATTTCCTTTACCAGGCTTTACTGGGTTATGGTGATGATGACGAAACAGCGCAATGGCTCTGTGGAGGCTCTGTCATCAGTGAAAAATTCATTATGATTGCCGGTCACTGTTTGTCAAGTCCTCTGTTGTAAGTATCTCTTAAGTTCAACGTCATTTCATAGCTGAGTATGTTAATCAATTAAAGGATAATGTCTCTTTAGTACTCCTAACCTACATAATCCAGGTCACGGAGGCTAATCTCGGCGTCAATGGTTATAATGGAGCAGAATTAAAGTACATCCCACAAACAGACACGAGTTCATTTTCTCTTCCCTCAATCTCATAGTCAGGTATGTCTATAAGCAAAACAACAAGAGAGATTGGGTTTAGTACTAATTAAAATGTAAGAATGTTGGCAGACGGCCAACTTTCAAACTTCGGCTTGTCACTGAGAAAGTTTGCAATAGGAATTTGGGCCTAAACCTCTCATGGTTAAGGCCAAGATGGTCTGACGCCCAGATCAGACCAGGTCCGGTGTGGGTAGACCCATGCTTAGCAATAATTGTGCAGCAGTAAGAACCATCATCGATGGTGTCGCATCATCGATGACACAGTCTGTTACTACAGAAGATTTGAAATTTTTAGAGGTGTAGTGAAGTATGCATCTCTAGGTATACTGAAACGATCGGACCCACGTAAGCTGTGGCAGATATACAACGTGAACAGAAGGATTCCTCACCCGGAGTACAAGTCACCCTCAATATATCATGACATCGCACTTCTCGAGACTGATAAAGAGTAAGTATTTAAGTGAGTTGAACTTTTTTTTTTTGTCGGTACCACTCGTAGTTCGCCTCTAGAAGGGTGGTTACTACTCAGCCGGCTAGCCTGTGGTGGCCTCAGATATGACTCTAAAGCCCTCAGCCAAGGCAAACAATACTTAAAACCTACAACTCCGCTCGCTGGGGGCACCCCCTGTGGGGTACGGGCCTCGGCTCAGCGGCATCGTTATCGGGAGGACAGTAAGGGACAGGCTGGGTCATGACATTATTATTTGGGGAGTTTAAAACTAATGGCTCAGCGGCGCGGGCTGGTTCGTTAGGCAAAAGACGGGGAGCAATAACATTGCCATTATTACTGGGACGTCGCGCAGGGCCTCGGCGGCGAGGCCGGAAAGCGGCGGGTCGCGGTTTGTGTGCTTGTTTCAGAGTACTGGTTTCCCTACAGCTCTCTTGGACAAGGGTAATGGGATCGTCGGGTTCGAGTAGGGTGTGTCGTGGACGGCGGATCCTACTGATCTGGGAGGGAGCGTATCGGGTAGCCGATGCGATTACTGGGTTCTGGTGCTTTTCAACAGATTCGATGAAACGCTTTGTGAGGCGTTTCATGAACTGCTTGATGGTCGGGACTTTGAACTTTTTAGATTTAAAAACATCCTTGTAAAGGTTTATAATTTTTTTTCAATGTTATTCCGGTTCTTCTTGTTGTGTATGTGGTATAAGGTTACAGCAGATGTCCTTATATATGCCACTGAAATAACAAAACAAGCAGGATGAGGTGCCTCCTGATGTTCTAAGTCCTTTAATCAAGTCGGCTCCAAATATTTACAGAAAACTTGTTAATCATCCACATCAATCAAAGAAGCTACTCGATACTAAATCTTCCAATAGTTTCCATTTTGGAAAAAAAATCAAAATATTCTTAACCTTCACGTCATTTGAGTAAAAAAGTCTTCAACATTTCAGGATAAAGTTTAGCGATGTAGTGCTACCAGCCTGTCTCCACGCAACTGATGAGGTATGGTCTACTAGTATACCCACGACTGGATGGGGAGCGTTAGGGCCAGACAAAGACCTGGCTGACAATTTACAGGTGGTAAGGATTTGACTTTAACAAAATTTAATGAATTGCTGATCCGTGTCTCAAGCTAAGTTTCTGGCCAAGTGCAAAAGGTTCCGAAGTAATTTAATTTTTTATATGTTATTTTAACACTACAGAGACAGACAGACCAATAGAATTGTTCCATTTACCTTGTCTCGCTCAGCGCAAGTGATTCTATTGGTTCTTAAAAAACATATCCCTCGCACATGTCTACTGGAAACGAAGGTTAAGGCAAAAGTGAGTGGATGGAGTGAGAGTGAATGGATTTGGATGAAACTTGGCACATGGCCGGCAGACCATGTTCTGGAAAAGTTATAGGGTACTTTTTATTCTCTTGGGTTCTTATCTCAACTTCACGCCGGCGCAGCCGAGGACAAAAACTAGTCAATAAAAACAAAAGCGACCATCATAGTCGGGGCGTGGGGGATGTTTGCCGAGGCGCGTGTGAAATGTTTCCACGCAATCATGCGCAAGCGTTGCACATACATCCCTGGTGCGTAGGGTGCGGGGCAGCCGCAACAGTATCCTGAGCGCTTCAGCTGGTTTTGATTGTCAGTACGTGAACCACTGTTGCACGGTTCACGTACAGACTGATGTTGCCATATTATTTTAATTTTGCTATCTCTTGAAATTAATATACGTTATGTTTCTAAAATTTAAATGTAAATTCATAATAATTAATGTGGGTTTATTTGATTTAAATTATTGTATTGATCTTCCATGGGCTTCATGGCCTGAAATAAATGAATATGAATTTTAATAGTGGGTGCCTGAAATGAATGAGTTATATTACCGACGGGACCTAACTGTTAGAATTACAATATCCTACTAATATTACAAATGCGAAAGTTTGTGAGTATGGATGGATGGATGTTTGTTATTCTTTCACGTCAGAACACCTGAAAGGATCTTCATGAAATTTGGCACAAAGATGCATTATAGTCTGGAATAACACATAGGCTATATATATATTCCGGGAGTATGTTCCTTAGAGATCACGCGTGCGAAGTCGCCGGCAGAATTCTACTAATATTATAAATTATACATACAAAAGTTAAGTTCAGTTAACAGGCTTCCTCTGGGTAAGCTCACTCCATCGACGACTTTTTCTGTCACCTCTAATCTAGACTCTCTATCTAGGTCCGAGGTGACAGAGACAAAGTCGAGTCAAGAGAAAACTCATCTCAAGTAAAAAAGAATATAGGTACATTGACGAATTCTTGCAGGTCCAGGTTAAGAGTTATGATAAAAGCGAATGTTCAAAGAACTATCACCGCAGCAGAAACCTAATGGAGGGATTTGATGACACCACGCAAATGTGCTATGGTGACATAGAAAAGTTAAGGGATACATGTGTGGTATGTATAGAACAAATTTTGCGAAGCAGGCATCTTTTTTTATTTATTTTTTTACTATTAATAGACACGCGCTTGAACACTATCTCACCTGATGGTAAGCAATGATATGGTCGAAGATGGAGCATGCTTGCCTAGAAGTAACCTATTTACTCTTGACTTAAATACTCCCAGGTTGTAGCTATCAGAAAACACAGACTCTTTTTATTTTTTTTCTTTTTAATGGTCTTAAGAATAGTATGTTCTTATTTAATAACCTAAACTATAACCTAAGCACAAAATTATGGAATAATGGGCCTCTTACTCAAATTTGGAAGATTATTTGAACGAATCATTTAAAATCCGTACATTATGCGGCAATAGAAGGCGCTGTTATAAAGTTTAGAGTTTGCAACTCATTCATTAAAATTAAATACTTACTACTCGGGCGAGTTAGCTTGTTAACTGCCTGGGATGACGTTTGTGCAAAGTACAGTTTGCAAAAAAGGATTTGTTACCATTTCATATTTTTACTATAATTATTATTTAGGTATTTATTAAACTTGTACGTGTAGGTATACTACAAAATTGAATGTATGAATCTGTATTAGGTATTATCTTGCATTTACCTACATAATACTTAGCATATTAGCCTTTCAAATCCTAAAAAAAAAATTATATCGCGATCTATTTTTAACCAACTTCAAAAAAAGGAGGAGGTTCTCAATTCGACCGCGTATATATTTTTTATGTGTGTTCGCGGATAACTTCGCCGTTTATGAACCGATTTCTATGAATCCTTTCATATTTTTTTATTTGAAAGGGTGTGCTGCCGAGGTGATCCCCACGTCGGGATCTGATGATAGAAACCCTGAGAAATCGAGGAAAACTCTCGAAAATTGTAGGCACGCATCTGATAAAAACTTGATATTCGAGTGCATAATGGGTGATACTACAAAACAATGAAGGTTTGGATCAGACCTAATGATGGAGACGACAGAGAGTCAAGGGAACTCCACGTCAGTATGTAGGAACTACCAAGTGTTTGGGCTTATTTAATTCTTATTGACGAGACCGAAAGCACTAAGTAAGTTTTATTAAATAGACCCCAGTTTATAACGTAAAATCACTCCGGTACGCTGTGAATGGGGTACATAGGTACCACTAAAAAGTGAAAAATAAAAAAACTTTTTTTACAAAAAATATAACCACTTCTAAAAACAAAACACTTCAAAGTATAAAATAACTTTAATTTTGGAAGTCGGTGTCAAAAAACAAAATAACCAAAAATACCGACTTCCGAAATTAAAGTTATTTACATTATAAACACTAATCTCATTTTTTTATTAATTATAAATAATTATAACTTTTTTTTAAATTAATTTTCACTCTCTTCAATTTAAATGTGGCCATGGACGACCGAGTTTGGGCTCAAGCTACTCTTCCCATCCGTATGGGAGGCCTTGGCGTCCGCAAAATTACCAGTATTAGTTTACCGGCTTTTATATCCTCGGTTCACGGCACTGAAAAATTTGTCAGGAATATCCTAGCTTCCACACTGATTGATTTTGATGTGCCATGCTTCACCGAGGCTATAACTGCCTGGAGACTCGCTTGCCCGAATGAAAATTTACCCGACAACCTATCATACCAGAGACGGTGGGATGAGCCGCTCTGCAGAGAAGTTCAGAAGAACCTAATTGCCTCTGTTGCTACTTCTGCGGAGCGTGCGCGCCTGCTGGCTGTGGGTGAGTGGGATTTGGGCTTCTGGCTTCACGCACTACCGTCGTCGAACATAGGCACCTTGTTCGACGATACTTCTTTCCGCCTCGCTGCTTCCCTTCGCTTAGGCGCATCCTGTTGTTCTCCTCATCGCTGTCACTGAGGCGAAGCTGTCAACAGCCTCGGGCACCACGGCCTGTCGTGCAGTCGAAGTGCGGGTCGCATAGCACGGCACGCAAACATCAACGACTTTGAATAATTTGAACTTAAATGGAACAATTCGATTTCGATGAAAATAACAATTAATAGGTATAAACGTAACGGGAATGATGCTCTCCCTACTGTCTTCAACGGCACGGACGGGCGGAGTGCCGCGCG
This sequence comes from Lacanobia wlatinum, assembly GCA_947578705.1. Classification (NCBI taxonomy): domain Eukaryota; kingdom Metazoa; phylum Arthropoda; class Insecta; order Lepidoptera; family Noctuidae; genus Lacanobia; species Lacanobia wlatinum. The sequence goes on from OX388033.1 coordinate 19,053,937, forward strand.
CGGGATTTCGGAGGGCAACTCAGTCTCGCGTATGTAGGTACCTACACGCATTTCAAATGGAAGTGCTGAGCCGCTGACTGACGTCGCTGTGTGTGTGCTTGTGCAATATTTGTCTCGCACCGCGTTGAGATTGGCCGCTATGGCCGAAACCGCTCAGGAGGACTATAATAATTATACTAGCATTACCGAAAAATCACCAAATAGTAGGCATATAAGAAAATTTGGGACAACGCGTCAAGGTCAAGTCTAGTATTATATTATCTGTGGCCTAGCTAGCAGTACCAGTGGAAACCGCAGTGGGGTCTCCGTCTAGGCTGAACGAACAATATGACGAACCAAATTTAAAAACTCTGACCCCGACTTTGGTGCCGGTAAATCCACCTCCGTAACATTGTTGGGATGTTACCTACCTACTTACCTACATGCAGTGGCAGTGATAGATTAAGGTACAAAAATATTCGTATTTATAGTTAACAAACCTTGTGCTTGGCATAAATAATCATGATAGTGCTATTGTTATAATAGATTTTCAGCGTCCCGTACCCGAAGGTACCCAACAGTTACTAAGCCTTCGCTGTCCGTCCGTACATCCGTCTTTCTGTCAGCGGGCTGTGTCTCAAGATCCGTATTAGGTAGACAGTTGAAATATTCACAGAATGTGTATTTCTATTGCCGCTATAAGAACAAATACAAAAAAGGGGGGCTCCCACACAAGAAACGTTTTTTTTCGGGTTATGGTACGGAAACCTTCGTACAAGAGTCCGACTCGCACTTGACCGGTTTCATACTTTGAAGCTTCTTTGAAAAACCTTTTCTAAAATCTGGTAAAAGGTAGGTAAAAGGTATTTACAGATTCATTCATTCTATCCAATCTATCTGGTTTTAAAAATAAAAGTAACTTTTTGTCGAATTAAAAATTTCTATTACCGCTTTATCAACAAATGCCTAATTGAAATTTTCACAGAATGTGTATTTCTATTGCCGGTATACAAAAAACTAAAGGGGGCTCCCATCTAAGAAACGTGTTTTGTTTCTGGTTATGGTTCGAAACCCTTCGTGTGAGAGTCCGACTCGCACTTGACCGGTTTTATATGTACTTTAATAAGGAGATTGAACTTTAACTCAAATCTATAAGTATATATTTGGTTTGATTAATAAAAGTAACTTGTCGAATTATAAACGATGTTTCCACTATTCCACTATTTTGCGCAAATATTCGAGTCATCTATATTTCTTACTTCTATATTTCTATACTAATATTTCTAGACTAATATATAAAGCTAAAGAGTTTGTTTGTTTGCTTGCTTGAACGCGCTAATCTCAGGAGCTTCTGATCCGATTTGAAAAAGTCTTTCAGTGTTAGATAGCCTATTTATTGAGAAAGGCTATGGGCTATATGACATAACACTAAGACCAACAGGAGCGGAACAGTAATGAAAATTGTGACGCAGACGAAGTTGCGCAGGTCAGCTATTATAAATATTTGTTGAAATCTCTACTCTCGTAACGACGACGACGTCAGCTTCAAGCTCAAGCTTCACAAACAATAGGTACAGTACGCTTTTAACGCCATCTATTAGTTGGAATCAAGGAAATCGCGCTTGCAAGTTGTCACTGCTAACACCATCTAGCGGGCCACCCAAATAAAAAATAATTCCTGTGAATAATACGCTTACGGTGGTCGCGTTTCTTTGTATAGGATGAGGCATCTGTACGCTAGTATTATATTATCTGTGGTATTAGATAGGACCCACTCAATTTACCCGATATAAACTAACTCGAGACACGATTTTTTTTTAAAACTAGTTCATTACAAAATATTAATAATAAAAAAACTGTCACAGCCAGTTTTCTCCGGATCCACTAAACCGATTCTGTTGAAATTTGGTACACATATGAACTTCTGTGACCCAAACACGGACGCGTTACGTAAATCATTAAATTTTAAGTATGGGGGTCACATTTGGGGTGACATGGCATGGCTGACATGGTTTATTTGACGACCGCCATTTGGCGGCGGGGACCACCGGCTTATACGTGCCTTCCAAAGCACGGAATCATCTTTTTATCAGACAATCAGATGATTCAAGCCTGCAATGTCCTAGTCAAGCTAGAAACAACTTTACAAAGTATGCTTCCCCTGGGAATCGAACCCACGACCACCGGGTCACAAGGCAAACGCCTAAACCACTCGACCACGGAGGCATTTAAGGTCTACATTGATATATAAAAACCCAAGATACACACTCAGCATCTCAAAAACGTCCGCATGAAGCAAGCGCACAATTTAGAATTGTGAGCTAGTTTCAAACCGTCTCGCATCGCTCGCCATACTGCACTGCTTTGTAAAAACCACTTTAAGCGATCCGTGTAAGGTTGAATTTGCAAAAAAAATTGTTATAGTATACCTATACACAACTCACACATGACACTTGATACATGGCAGTTTTTGACGACAGTTTCGAGTGTTGCATTTGTTCGAGACTGTGCATCTTGGGTTTTTTATATATCAATACTAGTATACTAATAAAATCTTAAATTCTTTTATCGCCCAGGGAGACAGCGGCGGACCTCTTCAGTACTCCGACAGCGATTATGTTGAGCGTTTAACATGCATCTACACTATCATCGGTGTGACGTCATCTGGCATAAAATGTGCCACGGCTCCAGTTCCTGGTATTTACACAAGGGTCAACTACTATGCATCCTGGATAGAAAGCGTCGTGTGGCCATAAGTGGACAATACTTTGGAGTTGGAACAAAAGATGATAAGGCAAGAAGAATGATGATGAGAATTTTATTTATAGGCTGTGATCATTGTTTTTGGGAACTATTTACAATTTTACAACTTCCTCTACATTAACCCATCTCCATTATTATTGTTTTTTATTTCCTTATTTTTATTTATTGTATTGTGTTGTAATGTTTTGTATTGTGTCTGTATCTACGTCTGTGTATTATACTAACATAGTTTAAGTATTTACTAACAAACTCTATGGGATGTTTGTCCTGATTTAAATATCAATAAATAAATAAATTTACCAATACCTCATACTCAACAATACACATACATCTGTAAAACTATACTGCAGTGCGATTCTGTAAACATATCACTATGTAAGTCACTGTGTGTGTCTGTACGCATTTGCAGTAGAATATTCGTAAAATACACTTCAACTTATTTGAAACCCTGACTAGTAAACGTGTTGCCTCATAAAACAAGTGAACTACGTGAGCTCGACAAATGAATGTGCGATTAACGCTTATGCGACAAAACTGTACTGCGACTCACCATAGTTCGAATGCACGCTTGTGCGACACACTGTAGATCGACAACACCCCGAATCAGAGTACCCCGACTCGGATAGGTTAGGTTAGAAGGCTAGCCTTTGTGGTTATTTTATTTCAAACCACCCAGAAATAGGAGCCCCGCGAACTAGGCGGGCTCCTATTTCATGTCGATCTTCAGTGTGTCGCACAAGCGTGCATTCGAACTATGGTGAGTCGCAGTACAGTTTTGTTGCATAAGCGTTAATCGCACATCCATTTGTCGAGCTCACGTAGTACAATCTCATAAAACAGCATTATACGCAAAAAGCGTTCCGGGAATGGCGCCTTAAATAATAAGATACCCATGACTATAAGAACTGAGAAGGATAATATCCAATTCAAAAGAATGCTAACAGATTTTATGGTTAAACAACATTGATATATAAAAAAACCGGGTTTTTTATATATCAATGTTGAAAAAGCATTCTATTCCATTGGTGAATTTTTATGAGACAATTTAAATAAATAATAATTAGGTTTTCTTTGTGTGAGTCAAATGTCCGATTTATTCAAACTCAATTCTATGTAACGTTTTAATATTATACATTTGAATTTGAATAACAATTTAATGTATCCAAAATTTGTACGCCTATTAGGTTAAACATAGCGGTCCTAACATTAGAATAAGATCTTATTATTGTACCTATGTTTTGCAAATAAATAATTTGAATTGAATTGAATTAAGCTTAGGTGAAGCCAACATGAAGTGAGATAGATGTCAACCCATAAAAACAAAATGACAGTTCTGTTCACGTCAGGCTCACTCCAACTAGGTTTACATGGTATGAGGTGGAAAGAATAGACCATTAGTATTGTAGAACATTGTTTTTTACCGTCGTCGCAAGTAAGGTTCCCAAGAAAAAAGTCGAATAGTTTTGAGACCATTGTCAATATGAACTGATTTTATGTATATAGTGATATTAGCATTAAGTATGTAGCTGTAGTTTTCAGCCGAAAGAAATAAATAATTAAACCCATTTAACCGTACCTATTATAAATTCCCAATCCTTCTTTCCCTTCAAATTTATGAAACAAGATTCATATTAGGACGTAAAATGTTCGTTAATAAATAAAATAATTGGACGTAGTTATGCAAACTAGAACTAACCCACAACATATCAGTTTTGAGATAATTAGGTTTTTGTTTTAAAGGTGCGTAGAAAAAAATTGGTAAGTTTTATGAGATAAATAACTTAACAACGTTATAGGACTGTATTAGCAAGAATATAGGAAAACAACATTATTTAACTTTATGACAGTTTAGTGTTTATTTATGATCAAAAACCTGATGGTTCCTTATAGCAAAATTATTGCATTGTGGTTTGGTTCTCTGTTGATTTTTTTTTTAGGAAAAATAAATGTAGATAAATGGTTTATTCATATTTGTTTATTGCAACTTGAACACACAAACAATTTAGACTACTTTTACACATAGAAATGGTTAATAACTACAAAATTATAGCAGTAAAAAATCACTATTATTCATCATCTTGCACTTAAAGTTACTTAAGCAGCATCTTCAACTTCTACTTCAAAATCAACAGTACCAGAAAACCCATCTATGTCGTCTTGAACTGTTGAATTTCCGGTTAATTTTTTATAATATTCTTGAGCATCATCTGGTATAAGATGAAGCAAACTTTTTAGGTCATTCAGCTTTGCTTCGGGAATAGGTTTTCCATTAGGCCAAAGCTGATCCATTACTTGTTTCGTTAATAGCCCCGAATTTCCTCGCAAACTTTTCTTTATATTTACTTCTATATGTTCATCATCCAGGTTTGATCGCATAAAAATCGAAAACTCATCTTCTTTTTTGAGCATTATCTCTTTCGTATTAAGCCAAGACACTTTAGAACCATCAGTAGCTTTCTTCCTGTTTTTTATTTTCTTTTCTAGGTTTGCACTTGACAAAAAATCTTCCGTTTTCATTCTCTTAACTTGCATCGGTTTATTCTTCTTGCATACCCGCATTATTTGCATATAGTCCTCTGGCGTATATACTCTTTGTTGTAATTTTAAAGCACATTCTATTCGGCCAAAATCAGTATCGTTCGGCAGGAAACTGTGACCGGATTCTAAAAAGCGTAGCCTGATTGTCTCGAGTGTTGGGTGATCGTTTAATAAAGCTTTTAGCATCAACGTTAGTTTGATATTTCGGTTTTGACCTCCGCAAGAGTCACTCCAAAGTATTAAGTTTTTCACGCCGCTATTGCCAAGCCTATCCATTATATGCTTATATAAACAGGAGCCTACTTCTTGAGATCCCCTTCCCGCTTCACCTTCCACCCAAACATTACAATGGGCCTGGTCATCGCTTCCTGAATGGATTCCTAAATTGTACACCCATAGCTGCCTTTTGTAAAATACAATATTAGTTGGTATACGCGGAAGGGGTAGGGTTTTTTGCAGGTCGAATGTTATTGTTTCGGTGAATCGATCTTCTTTAGCTAATTGCATATCATTTTTTAGTTGCTGTTGCAGTGCTTTTGCTTTTTGTAAGTGTTCCCTGTGAGTACTATCCAGCATAGCCTTTTCTTCTTCAGAGCCTTTTAATTTTTTGCTAGAAAAGTAGTCGCATTTGTTACATGTATCCTTTTTTAGAGGTTTTGTGCGAAGATTGAACTTCGTAAGGAACACGCGTTTAACTTTTGAAAAAGAGAGCACCTTTTGCCCAGCTAATTTTGCTTCATCTTCGTATAACTTATAAATTGTAGGGAGAGTCATATCAGATCTCAAAAATTTTGCATCGTTACAATCTGCTCGCCGATAGTGGGAAACATATGTAGGCAGTTTTCTAATGACATTTATGATAAACTCTTCGCTTTCATAAGTTGCTTTATTGTGTCCTCCTTGGGAACCGCGTTTATCTGTTATGCAATCGTCGCGTTTTTTGCACAGAGAAGTATTTACCCTTTTGGATGTTGTCTGAAGAGTGTTTAAAAACATTTTCTTGCAAACAAGTACATCATTTAGATGATATATTCGAGTAAAGGTCTTTTTCTTTGAATTATTACTAGAAGCAGAAACGTATGAACGTTTTATTGGGTTTTCCTTCACACAAGCTGCAATAAACATATTTTGTGCTGCATAAGTGCCCAAGGCATAGAATTTTTGGAATTCGGATAATCTGTTCTCTCTCGAAATCCTCTCTTGACATTTTTTTGGACAGTTACAGTTAAAATCTACAAATGGCTTTGGTTCAATTCTTTGTTTCCGAGAGTTAACATAAGGCAGATTGTGGTACTTTCTCTTCTTCCTTTCTTCTCTAGTGTGACCACCATACTTTCTCTTTCTACCCCTTTTTGGCCTACCTGAAGGAGATCTAGTTGCTTCAGAAATGTTCTCTTGCAATATTTGATTAGAACGGCTGGAAGTTTGAGTTTCAGTCTCATCAGTATTAGTTTCATAAAAAAAGTCTGGTATGGAGGTAATCAGTGATTCTGATACTCCTGAACTGTTATCACTGCCGCCAGTATAACTTTCTCCAACAAAATCCGGGTCCTGTACTGAGTCATCGTCATCAAATATTACTTCAGTTCTATTGGAAGATGCCGGTGAAACTATTGGATTGTTCTCATTAATATTAAACATGTTTTCGGAAGCTCTGCAGTCATTTTCAAAGTCTTCCGTTAAAATATTAAATATATCTGCTGTCTCTGGTGACATTGAACGCACAGGTGATGACGGAGGATCGGGGAGGGTGCTTTGATTGGGCTTTGGACTTATGGGACTAGACAATGGTGTGATCCTTTTCTCAGCAATGGTTTCAGGAAGCGTAACATGAGGTTCAGAAGGTTTTATAAACTGGTCAATGTTAGGAGAGGGGTTAGTGGATTGTTTTTCATGCATTATTATATTGTGATTCCCAAGTGGTCTAGGTGTTAACGGAGAATAGGGTGGAGGCTCTATACTTTTTTCTTCAACATCTTCATGAGACCTAATGTTAAAATAGCTCGAGCACCCCATGCCAGAAAAAAGCAGTTCAACACTCTTCTCGCAACTGACTTCATCAGTCGGAACTTCATGCTCACTTAGGCGATTGGTATCGGCATAAGGCAAAGCTGCAGAAGAAAGAAAAGTATTACCTACTGATTTAATTTTATAGAGTATTAAATAAGTTGTGCAGTAAAAACTGCCAGTAACCGACTTTAATCCTCCTCCATAACTCCAGAAGTAAGAGTGGTCATCCTTATCTCAAAATACCAAAGATTTTATTACGATTGGCTAAATAGCTAAGGCGTAAAAGCGAAACAAATAAACTCCCATTCGCCTCCAAGCACAAGTAAGTATGTAGATACATAATATAAATTAAAATTAAAGGACTAAAAATAAAACTGAAATCAACATGCTGCTGAAATATGCTCGCATTTAGAAAAGCAAAAGCTTCATTCACCTAACAAGCTCATTCAAACTGTTTAGTTTGTTTTGCATAAATACCCAGGAATTTAGTTTTTATTAAAAGACAGTTATAAGCTAACAAAATAAAATATTAAAGCTCATCACCTCTGGATGATTTTAAATCTTACGTAAATAATAGCTATACTTTAGTCTAAGGTTCCCTTTTTTCCGATGAACCCCTATAAGTATGTGCCATTTAACAAGAAAAAAGTCAATGCTGTTTCCCTTATATCTTTTCACGCGAATCAAAACAACGACCAATGTATCATATTTCCTTGGCTGAAAAAGTTAAGGATCACGATAAACGTCCATTCAGGATGTCTAGCCATATTTTTGTTTTTGTAAGAAAGAACGGCCATATGTAGGTGGGTTAATGACCTTTTTACTCTAGTTAAATATCGTATACTGAATGTTAAAATTAAGTGGGTATTTTGTGCTGATTAGTAACTTACCCGTTTTTAACTTCTTTGGAGGACTACTATGTGGAGAATTCTCAATAATATCTGCAAAAAAATAAAAAGTAAAATAGGTATAAACAAAAATACTTGTGTTGTTTAGCAAAATGAGTTTGTGTTGTTAATTTTTACAATCTACCTACGATATACCGTGAAAAAGACTTTAGATATATAGAACTTAATCACATATCATTGCCTGTTTAAGCCTGTAGTTATCAACAAAAAAACATCCATTGAGGTTAGAACAACAAACTGATATAGTAATTATTTACTTACCTACACCACTGTGGTTTTCATCTTCATCATCTGAGCTATTTCGAATGCAAGCACTTACAAGTGCCCTTGTTCGAGCACTCCACTTTTTATTCATTCTTTTTTCAAATAAGATCAAAGCACAGTAGAAAATGTAGAAGTGAATGTGTCAGTGTTACCCGCAAAAATTTCGTGTTGCTATTTTATAATTACGATAGTTTATGGTAGACATTGGTAGATGTTTATGTTTAATATAATCATCACCCGGGAAAAATATGACACATATAAAAACAATCATAATTACGTATTAGTGAACATAGGTAAAGCATTTCTATTCCTATCAAACATTCATTTTTTTAAACGCAAACCAAACCCAAGCTTCATAGACCCTTATTTTTTTATAATTTCATAAAACATAATTATCGATATGGAACTAAGCATCTTGGTTATTTTTAAGCTCATTTATTTTTTTCGCAAAATAGAACCAAGCCACATGGTTCTCTTTAGAGAAAAAAAGATAAATATAATTTTTATTTTTATTTTCTTCTGGGAACCATGTGGCTTGGTTCTAGATTGCGTAATAAAAATTCTAAAGTACGATAAGTACCATGCTACATGAGTCCGTTTTGCTTATAAAAAGTGACTCGAACTCGGGTTGGTACCTTTAACGGCTCCTTTTTTTTGCTTTGTGGCTTGCTATATCGGCCAGGATTTTTTCTGGGATGATGTAATACACCATAAACAGTCTATCTACATGTATAACTCAATTTCACTCAAAGTGTGGGTTGGTTCTAGTTTGCATAACTACGTCCAATTTTAAACACAAAAATGTGCTGTCTCCCGACGCGCGACGCAAAGACACTTAGGCCAAAATATTCGCAGCTGTGTTAAACTACAGATATCAATCAATCAATCAATCAATCGGAGATCTTATTGTTTTCTTACGACGTTATCACGTAAAATTATCGTCCGTAAGCCGACTTTACAGGCTACCAATTTCTTTTTGTTGAGTATTTTTTCTTATTTAAATATTTTTTCACCATCGTTATCGCTAGCATATTAGTCATAAAGAGGTAGGTAAAAATGTCAGATCATGTTGAACCTCTTAAATAGTATATTTTCAATCAAAACTTAGGCTTTAAAACGGCCACTTTAGTAGATCAGCCAGCACATCAAGCTACCCGAAACTGTCAAAATTTCCCAATCAACCTTGAACCTAATGCTTTAACATGAATAAAATTTGACAGATTGTTGTATTATTCAGTATCTTTATATATCTTTCTATGCAGATTATAAGATCGTAGACTAACCGTGTCTGTAAATTGAATATTTTTGCATGAAAATTACACAAAAAAGTCAGGAAAAAGATATAAAACACAAAAATGCAATTTTTGAAATTTTTGTCTGTTTGTCTGTTTGTCTGTGCGTTTGTGGGAGCATCACGCATAAACCACAGATTGGATTCCAAATCTAAGTACTTAAAAATATTAAGTGATAACCCGAGTAACATTTAGCGTTTATTTCATCAAAATCGACCCACAAAATCAAAAGATATTGAATTTTTAAGTTTAGGAAGGAACTTCCTAATGTATTCTGATGAGTCAGAGCGCCATCTATTGAGAAAAAATAAAATGCACGAAAGCATTCAAAATTGTTGAGTTATGTGGGAAACTTTTAATTTGTGGACTTATATGGTGTACATAATAAAGAGTATTCTATTCTATAAAAGTGATCATTTTTATACCTTTTCGTTATTTATCGTTACAATCGATCCACAAAATCAAAATATATTGAATATTTACTTTGGTAAGTCCTAATGTATTCTGATCAGTCAAAGCGCCATCTATTGAGAAAACATAAAATGCACGAAAGCATTCAAAATTGTTGAGTTATGTGGGAAACTTTTAATATGTGGACTTATATGGTGTACATAATAAAGAGTATTCTATTCTATAAAAGTGATCATTTTTATACCTTTTCGTTATTTATCGTTACAATCGATCCACAAAATCAAAATATATTGAATATTTACTTTAGTAAGAAATTTCCTAATGTATTCTGATCAGTCAAAGCGCCATCTATTGAGAAACCATAAAATGCATGAAAGCATGAATGTTACACCAAAACACATTGATTGAGTTTTTTGTGAAACTTTTAATACGTAGACGTAACAAAATAAAAATAAACATTTCAATACCTTATTATTATTTATCGTTACATACGGGCATCATATGGGCTTCTTATTTAACGTCTTCCGCTGCCAAATATTTTGTCAGTTTACATGGTCGATAGATGGCGTTGCACTGATGACGCGTTTTTCTGAATTGCGTTGTTAAGATTTTCCGCTGGAGAATGATCTCACACGATTTTTAAACAGTCGTAGTTCGTTAGGATTTGGTTCGGTCTCTAAAAGGTCTTAAACTGTTAGGGTCCAAAATTGCTTAAATCTCTGAGTTGTGCTGGTTTCGTTTAAAGTGCATTTATCGTAGAGTCTTAAACTGATTTAGTTTTGCGAAGTACTGAACGGTTCGACTTGCGGATCAGGCCTGTAGGGTTCCGTACCAAAGGTGCTGACGGGACTCTACTGCTAAGCCTCCGCGATTGATTCCGTTTAGAGCGAAGCAACGAACGGTTCGATTTGCGAAACAAGGCTAGTAATAATAAGGTACCGTACAAAAAGTGGTCACGGTGACGGGGGGGCTACTCTCTAAGTCCGAAGTCCGTAGTTTCGGGCTTAGTTGCGGGCGGGCGTATTCTACTCCGTATCACCTAGACTTACGATTAGCCCCGAACCCGAACTAAGAATGAATGACAACACGATTTCACAGTAACTGTCAAATCGTGTTATCATTAGTTCTCAGTGGTTAGGTGATACGGAGTAGAATATGCCCGCAAATAAGCCCGAAACTACAGTCTTCGGGTTTAGAGAGTAGCCCCTCTGATTCGTGCGAAGTATCAGACGGTTCGATTTGCGAGCCAAGGCAAATTATAGGGTTCCGTACCAAAGTTGCTAACGGGACCCTATTATTTAAGCCTTTGCGTACGATTTTGATACGTGCGAACCAAGTCGATTTGTAGGGTTCCGTACCAAGGTTGCTAACGGAACCCTATTTATTAATAAGCCACCGCTGTCCGGCTTCCTACAGTTTATTCGTTTTATTTCTGTCTCGCTGATTTAAAAATGTCTTCTAGAAAAAGGTCGAATCTTTCACAATATAGCAAAAATCTTAATCTTCCTAATATATAAAACAAAGTCGAGTTTGTGCGAACACTTTTCTAACTAACTCGAGAACGGCTCGACCAATTTTCATGATTTTTGTGTTATTGGATTAGTCTTCGTCCGGAATAGCATAATAAGAATTAAAATACAAAAAAAATATTAATAGGTAGGTAAGGTAGGTAGGGTAAGTAGGGTAGGTAGGGTAGGTAGGGTAAGTAGGTTAGGTAGGTAGGTAAATAGAGTAGGTAGGTAGGTTAGGGTCGATAGATAGAGTAGCCAGTTGACGGGAGTGAAGCCGCGCGGGTCAGCTAGTGATCCTAATATGATCCTACTACGGTGGTGTGCATTACCCCAGCAAAATGTTGTGCTTTAGAGAGGTGAGACTATAACAAATAATGAGTTCAACATGAGGAGCAATTTGTTCACGTATAGCAAAATTTGTTCAAATTGTTGTTTTAAATTTATTTGAGAAAAACAAATTTTGCTGGAGTAACGTTCGAAGCGTTACCCTGGCAAAACCGTTTTCAAAATTCGTTTCTGGCTGGAACCAAATATATGAATAGATAGCTTTTGTTGCGTAGTGAATGTTTGTAAATAGCAAAATTTGTGTGTGTTATGGTTCTTAAGTTATTCAAGATTTTCCTGCGGTAACGTTTTGGGATTTCCCAGATCTCAAAAACGGCTCAACGCAGAAATTTGAAAAAAATACCAATAAGAGACCTTAATTGGTTCAAATTGTTCATTACTTTTTGATTTGATTGACGTAAACCAATGAAATTTAATAGTTTCAAAAATCAGAAAAAAATGGATATGCAAGTAAACCAATACATTTTTGACAAAATAAACAGCTGTAAAAAATACTCGTGGTAGACGCTCATAACAAAAGGAAGTTTAAGTTTTGTAACTTTACACGATATCAAGATATAAACAAATTTTAAACTAATCGTACTTTAGCGATCGAATACGCGGTTCCCACAACGTTAAGAAGCATGGCATACTTTGAATAAATTCAAATGATTCATGAACATTCGTTTCCCATTTAATTTCAGCTTTCAATTACGGCTTTAATGAAAGTTATATCAAAAACAAGAATATATGCAATTCTCTTATAAGCCGACCAAATTGAAAAGGCGACAGCTTCATACATTAGCGCAACCATCTTAATCCATCTTAATTTAAATATCCGTCTCATACAAATTATATATATAGCGTTGCCTTAGCATTAACATTTTTAGGGAAAAATCACAGATAAGTTTGATACTTACTTAGTTTTAATATTTTGATATATATATTTTACTGTTTGTAAATACTGGGTTCAGCTAAATCCAGTTTGATTGGAAGCCGACCCCAATATAGTAGGGAAAAGGCTAGGCAGATGGTGATGGATATTTGACTGTTTGTACCTATGCTTAAAACGATTAATTAACCATTCGATATTAAGAATGTTCGAGAATTTAGAAATTCGATTTATACCTAGTGGTCAATCAATTGATATTCGACCATTTATACACCCGCTTTAACGTATGAACACTGAATCCTTTTTATTTTGTTCAAATACGATGAGTCTAAGAGCAATATCACAATGCGATTGCCTAGCATGGCGTAGGTATAGATTATTTTAAAGTTAACGGTCGCCACTGAGACTGCCACGTGGTTATTTTGACTAATAATCACAGTAACTAATAAAAACAGACACAGTTTTAAAAAATGAAAAAGACTCGTCTTAAAACAATACACCTACAAATATTAAATGTTTTGAGCAATGTTTGGTTACAGTATTTCCATTATAGTCATTGAAATTTTTAAAAACACGATATACCAATATGATCCAAATTATAATGAAGAAAATGGAATATTTTTCATTGCGGTGCTTGTTGATTTTTAGGATCACAGTTGACGAGTTTTCTTAATTCTGATTCACTCTAAAAAGCGTACCTTAACTTACGCTGAATTACTATTTTATACTAATTGAACGAAAATAAATAAAAACTTTAAATACTCACATCATTTAAAGACGTCGTCGCATGTAAACCTCAAGTAAGCACTTCTCTCCAAAACACTTGGTTCACGACTGGCTGTTTCATTGGTTCGGTCGGATGAGCGAGCATACCGATAGAGCGCACTCAACTAATCACAGCTAAAGAGTAAGACAACGCTGTTGCATCGCACGCAGGGATGCACGTTGCTCTCGCTAGCATCGACATTAAAAAGTTTAGCGTGGCGGCGTGACGTTGCGTTGTGGTATCAAAGTAAAACATTTGGTTTGACCAAACAGAAACAACAAATTAATATCTAATATATAAAAATCTCGTGTCACGGTGTTTGTTACCGAACTCCTCTGAAGTGGCTCGACCTAATTTCATGAAATTTTGTGTGTATATTCGGTAGGTATGGGAATAGGTGATAGAGTATTTATTGTCACGATATGTACTTTGGAGGACGAGCAATATTAAAAAATGTCTGTTTTGAGCGACATTTGGCACATGATTCGCTCCCCACCAGCAGTTATTTTTTTTGTACATATTTATTTTATCTTTTGAACTGTATTTTTACACCATAATGTGTCAAAAAATAATAAAATTAGTTTTTACGTACGTTTACAACATATTTTTTCAAACAGTTTATTGAGGAATTTTTGTAAGAAGCCAAAACATTACAATAATGCAGTAACTTATGCGTCAATTACGTAGGCTACTGCCGGAGGACTAAAAAAAAACCGAATTTATTACAAACTAATTTATTTAAATAAAAATTACAATAATTAGGAAATGAATATGACTCGATCGATGGTGGATACGAAGTGCGCGGGCTCGGTCACGTAGACGGTGTCTTCGGGCCTCGTGTTCTGTGTCAGCAGTTTCACCTCGTAGTAACTGGGTTGACGATGCGCACGCGGCTTGCCTTGTGCCTTTGTGTCAGCGCTTTCCTTAATAGGGATGCACTTAACACCTCCCCCTTCAGAACGACGACTATTTCAGATTCTTAGATGAAATATCGTCGGGAGTTTGGATTGGTCTTGGTGTGCTGGCTGGTTCTGGCGGATTTCAGATGTTTCAGGCTCGGCGTGTATGGCTTCATCTGGAGTTGTCATCTGCTTCTTTCGGCGGATGTAGATTCGGGATAATGGTATTGCTCCCAGTATGAATATGGCAAGTAGTGTACCATAAAATGGGATTGTCGTATGGTAAATGGTTGAGGTTGGTTCAATGTGGATTGGCTTCTGTGAGTCTATTCTATCTTGAATATCGTGCAGCTTCTTTAGGTTAATAGCATTAATTTGAAGGAGAGGCATGGTTGATTCTTTGATGTCATCTGGTACGTTGCTTATCTTCATGGGTTGTCCTCTAATGTGGTCGTTAATGTTGACGATGGTGAATTCATCTGTTCTAAGCTTGCAGTTTTGTGGAATGGTGGCTAGGAAGCTCCCGGTTAGGGTTATGGATTCTTCTTGTTCGCAGATTAGCTGGACCTGTGTTGGTTTCGGGAACACGACAACGTAGCGGCGGTCGTCTAACTTTTCCATTGCAGGCTTCGTCAGGCTAATGGTAATCGTGTTGCATGACTTGTGCGGTGTTTGACCTCCAATAATATCGCAAATGCAGTCTGGATGGGTTCTCATTTGGTGGTTGAGTTTTTCCTCGCAGAGATATTCTGAAGCTACCTTCGGGCATTCTGCCTCTATGTACGCGTGAATATTTCCAGTGATTGCTAGGAATGGGTAGGATGGGATGATAGCTTGCTTATTTTTATTTGGTACAATGACTAACTTAAACAACAGGAATTTTACTGGAGAAGTTATGGGAAATTTAAATGCAAATACTATTTGATTCCCGCGATAATAGGCTAATGGTTTAATGATGTCATAATATTCTCTAATTTCTAATTCTAGTAGTTGGTCTTTATTAAAAAGCGCGCTTAGTTTGCGTATCATATTGCTAAGTATTTCTCTACCTAGCATGGAATGATGAGTATGCAATTGACCGGAAAGTGCTATTGCGTTTTCTAACCTACTTAGTTCGCTTAATAAACTATCTACGTTATTGCTAATTATTTGCAGAATTTGCGAAAACCTTGCAAACTTTATGAGGTTGTATTGTTTATAATTATCGGCGTTAAGTAAAATATGCAGACTGTCATTTAATTGTACTTGATTCTCTACTAGTTTCGTAATAATTTTAGTATGTTCGTTCATTAAACTTTTGCTCAGACTTATGTGATGATTTTGCTCAATGGCTATCTGTTGCTGATTATCATTGAGTGCTTTAAGGGCGTTATCATATTTAATGGCGTCTGTGTAATCCAAGTTTCCCGTAATGCTCTTAATTACAGATCCAAGACTATCCATTAAACCTTTTTTGAATCGATTGGGCTTTAAACTTTGTAAATGAGATGAGGCTTTATTTAATTTCGTATTTAAATTATCTATCTGAAATTCATATAAGGTGTGAGTATAATTGTCTAGTCTGTCTGTGGCTTTAGTAAGTTGAACTCGTATTTCATTAATGTTGCTGTCTATGTCTGTTAGTTCTATGCTCTGAAGGAATGTATGATAATGAGTGATGAGTTTCATGGGGCCTAATTTGAAAGGCAATAGTCCAGGTCCATTCTCAAGTCGTTCTAGATTAATCTCTTGAGCCCATGTTAGGCTAAGTGACAGCATCAGGGGTATCCTGCAACAATTTCGCAGTTTTAGGGACACGCTTTAGTCTAGATTTAGCTATGGGTCCCTTTTTCTTGGATGTGTAAATGTGGATAGGTAAGTTAGCTAGGATGGTGTCTTGGTTGTATCTGGGTGCGAGTTTAGATCTACTAGCAGAGGTATTACTGATGAATATTTGTTGGTCGGGCTCATAGTCGATCTCATTATCACGGGTTTTATTACGACTCTCTATGAGCGCTGTTCGGTTAGCGAGAGACGTTTCATTGATTAGTTCGTAAACTTTTTGCATGCGTTCCCTATGTGTTTCGGTGTACTGTTGTAATAAGTGTCCGGTCAGATCTATGTCAATCGGGTCCCGTGGGTCAGTGTGTCCTAATATAAGGTCATATGGTTTACATCGTGTGAAAGAATGGATCGAACTATTGTACGCTATGATAGCATATGGCATTAGGTGTACAACTGGCTCATCTTTGCATTTTAGTTTCAAAATACGAAGATGTTCCAATATAGTGGAGTAGAAGCGCTCTATGTTACCGTTAGCGTTTGGTAAGTATGTTAGTGTTTGGTGACTCTGATTTATTTAACTGGATTTTGAAATTAGATTCTCTTAACCTTTGGAATATCTTCTCTAAATTATTCATGTGTTCCTGAAGAGAGGTACTGAATATAATTATATCATCAAGATAAACGAGACATGTAACGTTTTGGAGTCCTTTGAGTACGTTATCCATAACTCGTTGGAATGTAGAAGGGGAATTTTTAAGTCCCATGGGCATTCTCAAAAATTCGAAGTGCCCATGTTCAACATTAAAAGCGGTCTTGGGGATGACAGTGGGGTTCATCTCGACCTGGTGGAAACCTGATGTTAGATCGAGTGTACTGAAATATTGGCACTTGCCTAGTTTGTCTAGGACGTCTGTAATATTTGGGATAGGATATTTGTCATCGATCGTCTTTTCATTTAGCTTCCGAAAGTCAATAACTGTGCGCCACTTCTGTTTTCCCGAGGCGTCAACCTTCTTTGGGACGACCCAAATTGGTGAGCTCCATGCGGATTCGGACGGCCTAATGATTCCTTGATCTAACATTTTCGCTATTTGATCACTTACCTCCTGACGATGTACGAATGGATATCTATAACTTTTAGTATAGATCGGAATTTCATCTGTGGTTTTAATACCGTGTTTTACTTTGTTGGTGAAGGTTAATGCCTCGCCTTCAATGTAAAAGACGTCGGCGTACTTTGAACATAATGCCAATAAGTTTGCCTTTTCCTCCTCGTTTAGGTGATCGGTGCGAATCTGGGATGTAACATCTTTAGCGCGGGGTGACATTTGTTCAGTACATTCAACATTGAATATCGTTGCCTGAGTAGCATGGTCCAGTGAAAATATTATATCATTTTTAGTTGGGTTGGTCACTTCAACCATACCGCGGCTATTAGAAACGGTGGTCAGACATTCGGATATAATGCAAATGCAAATGCAAATGATCTGCTCCTCTACAAAAACCTCACCATCCGGTACATTAACAGGTAACCGTATTAATTTAGAACTTCCCGCGGGTATGATTTCCTCATAAACATTTAAATTTCGAGAGTTATAAATTTGGATGGTATTAATTGCAGACTTGGTTATCAATGTAAGATCCTTCAGGTCTAATTTAGCCTCCCATTTGGTAAGTAAATCCATTCCTATCAAGCCATCAAAACGATCATGGAATTTGTACACGAATAATTTAATTGATTCTGTGTCACCGAATTCGGGAAAGCAGTAGTAATAGAGTAGTCATTCCTGCTTGTGGCATGAACGTCAGTAACCTCGAATGGATCGTAGTTAAGAGGTATGTGCGGGAAATAATGCTTCTGGGCTGATAAATGATTGGTTTGCACCAGTATCTATTAGATCTATTAGAAAGTTAAGTGGAGGATTATGGATACGAACGTACGTAAGTTGTATTTGGGTTTGCAGATTTAATTCTATCCTGAGCTGTTTGACTTCGGAGCTTTCTGAAAATCCTGACTGGTTGAGGGTTGCTGTTGGTCAGTAGTACCTGGCTTGTCCTTGTCATTAGTACCGTCGATCTGTTGCGGTGTAACGTGGTCGTATGTACAGTCGTTGAAATAAAAGTAATCAGGGTTATAGGGGTCAATGTAAAAGTAGTCAGATAGGTCGGGGTAGTAAAAGTCCTCGCCATAATTCGAACACTCGTTCACATTAACATCGCGGGTTTTAAGATAGTTGGAAGGTGGTGGATTGCCCTGTAGTGCCCAATTCCAGCTACTAGTGGCAGGCAGGGGCCTAGGTACAAAATGGCTAACGCCGCTCATCGGTTTGGGGCCGTTATTCGGCGGATAAGGGTTTCTTGGGGGCGTTCTGAATCCAGAGCCACCTTGATTGCTATTAGGCGGTGGTGCTCCAAATACTTGTTGCGTACGAGTCGGGCCACGTGGTTGCATGTTATATGGATTAACGAATTGGTTTTGGTATGGCAAAGGGCGTAACATAAATTGGGGTCCCTGCGGTCTGAATGGACCGGTCATATTAAAAGGATTGGGCTTCATCGGAACAAGCATATTATTTGGATGGACTGGCGTTTTATGATTATTTTCATTCTGCTGATTAGGTAGCATTCGAGCTGAGGATTTTTTATCCGGCAAGTTATCATTTCTACTCTGCAAATATATGGTGTTAGTCTCCTCATGCACAAACTCTAGAGCCTTCTCAATAGTTTCTGGTCTCATACATCTAACACGCGCCCCTAACGGATCTCGGAGATAGGCCTATAGGATTCAAACCGCGGAGATAGGCCTGCATTGTCAGTTTACGATATAAATCGCGCTTGGCCTCAATAGTTGTATTGTAGTTTGTATTGTTGTACTCCAAAGTATCGTGCAATGAAACGTATGTCATGACGGTGCTGAAAAGACTCTGGCAACGCTCATAAAATTTCTGAGGCGTGCCGGAACCTTGTGTAAGTAAAGCCAAATCGTTGTAAAGAGCGGTCTCATCTCGCTGGTCGGCAAAATGATTAATAAGAGCATTACGTATGCCTACCCAATCATTAGGTATACCGTTAGCATTAATCAGACGGGCGGCGGCCCCTGTAACTTTGTTCAATATACCGTTTAAAAGCGCTATCTTATTTAAATCCGGTTGCCCCTCTTGAATGAACTGAAGTGCTAACTGGTCACACAATTTGATAAACCTGGTAAGTACATTTGGATTCCCGTCAAAATCGGGAACTAAGCGGAGGGCTTTGAGTATACAATCTAAATCGGCCATCTCGGGATTAATATTACGTCTAGAATCTACACTTCTATTCCTACTACTAATTAACCTAGATGTACTTGATCTACGTGGGTAAAAAATGTTGGATAAGAGATATGGAACTTACACACAAAAGGAAAGCAAGCAACCACTAAGAAAATTCAGCGGACTAACATGAACATTCTGGTCTTCGTTGAGCGGTATCAATATCTGGATCTCCGGCGTAGTCTCGTTGTTCAGGATCTCCCGGTACGGCGTTGAAAGCCTATCGTAACGAACGCGGTGCGATAATCCGGTAATCGCAAGAACGACCCGGGAATCCTACCGACTGCGCCAATTACGTAGGCTACTGCCGGAGGACTAAAAAAAACCGAATTTATTACAAACTAATTTATTTAAATAAAAATTACAATAATTAGGAAATGAATATGACTCGATCGATGGTGGATACGAAGTGCGCGGGCTCGGTCACGTAGACGGTGTCTTCGGGCCTCGTGTTCTGTGTCAGCAGTTTCACCACGTAGTAACTGGGTTGACGATGCGCACGCGGCTTGCCTCGTGCCTTTGTGTCAGCGCTTTCCTTAATAGGGATGCACTTAACACGTCTAACCATAGCAATGTTTATCATCACGCTATACTTTCAAGGAACTGAGCAGCGAAAAACCATGACATAAATAAGATAGGCTATTTCAATCAATTGTCAACAATAGCCAGAGACCATCGGTTTAAAGACTGCCTTTCGATAGAGTCGGTGTGGGTTCGATTCCAAACAGTCATGATAATTTTTTAATTATTAATTTCCTTTCTTTTTTTATTCTTACTAATATTTTCATACATTAATTATATGTTTTTGCATTCATCTGCATACGCAACGATGGCATTACGGGTATCTGCATTCGTAATTTAGTTACCCGTAATGCCATCTATTGACCCAAATAGTAGTAACGACAGCATGAGAATTACATCAAAACACATTTTTTTGTTATTAGTGGTACTTTTAAAACGTCTTAAAAACAAGTGATTCTTTTAATACCTTAAAATATCGTTCTAAATGAATTCCTATTAATAAAAAACTGGCCAAGTGCGAGTCGGACTCGCGTGCAAAGGGTTCCGAACGAATTTAATTTTTTAACATGTTATTTTAACACTACAGACTTCTAATAGGTTTTGCTGTAATCTTTAGGTAAAGATCTATTATCTCCATTTTTTTCAAAATTTTAGGCTCAGTAGTTTCGGAGATAAAGGGGAGGAATGGTAATTTTTCGTCTTATTTCTTGAATAACTTCAAAACCATTTATTTTAAAATTATGAAAAAAATATCGTTAAAACCCTCACTGTACGCCCTTTCATTTGATATGTCACACGGTATTGTTCAAAAAACTTTTTTTTAATTTTCTAGTTTCACCCCCAAAAGTGACACCCATACTAAAAATTTTATAATTTACGTAACGCGTTCGTGTTTGGGTCACAGAAGTCCATATGTGTACCAAATTTCAACAGAATCGGTCCAGTGGATCCGAAGAAAACTGGCTGTGACAGACGGACAGACAGACAGACAGACACCCGAGTGATCCTATAAGGGTTTATTTTTTTTCGGAACCCTAAAAATAGAACCAACTCCGAACTAATATTTTGACAGTTCAACTTCAGATTCCATAGATGCCGTTACGCATTTTATCTCACTTTCACCCGCGAGCAGCTGGCGAAGTCCCATGATAGAGGAGTCGCGAAAAGTGTTGACTTAGATTGGTTAATCAGATGGCCCGACGCCATTAAGAAGGCTGTTAGAGGCAGCATGCACAGACCGGTCCACGCGGCGGAATACCGAATGGATACGCGCCGTGTGTGCTCGCAATCCTCAGCATTGAAAGAACGACGGAGAAAAAGAAAAATGAGGACGTATTGGAAGGCCACTCAAACGTGCATTATTTTACGAATATTGTTAAAAATTGCTGATGGCATACACCACTGTCAAGAAGATGGTTAGGTTATTTTAGAAGATAGCATGTGTTGTCCCGTTGCTTTAGCATTAATTCATTACTTCTGTGAACGTGGAACCCACCGACCAAGCAGACTATCAATACGGATAATATTGACAAATGTTTCCACACTTCCATGAAGACAATGATAAATGCCATCCGATTAAGTTTTATGATTTCTATTTACATATTTAATTTCTAAAAATATTTGCAAAGGCACTCGGTTGAAAGTCACACATATCCAACAAACTGTCATAGTAGCTGAAATAAGACTTCGGCTGATTGCTCCAGCATGGCTAAAAACTGTTCAATTCCCAATGAGCCCATGATACGTCATAACCAGCTCAGGGCCAGAAATTATCTGATGCGGAACTCAGTGCCTCCAGTGGATCATGGGGAACTGTAGATCCCCAGGCAATGACGCCAGAGACGAACTTGCGAAGAGAGTTTCCGAGACGGTACTGCTGGACCCGTACTCACTTCTCTTCCTACCTTTCTCACAGATTCGCACATAAATTTGCCAGTGATCAACTGAAATTTAGGACAACAAGTGGTTACGGTTTACAAATTACAGGCAGTCAAAACTGGCAATGTCAAGCGTATACACGCGTCTAACTAAACGACTTCTCAACCTAAGTAGATATACTCTCCGAATAATAATAGGTATAATTACGGGTCATTCAATCAATTCAATTTATTAATCAAGTAATTATGACTGATTTGTTAGTAACAAACTTATTCTATTTTAGTAACTAAGATTATTTTATTCACAACAAATTACACAATAACAACAAACATATACAACACATCATACACAGCGGCAGCCTGCCCGACTCTTCACCCCATCATTGCCCCTTAAAATTATATTTTTAACATAGGCGCTGCGGCACGATGGATCAATGATTCAAAGAAGGTGGCTGGCAGCGGCTGCATGCGGAATGCACCAGACCGGGATGGTTGGCGCTCTTTGGCGGGGCTTACTTTCAGCAGTGGACGACAATTGGCTGAAATGAGGATGCTGAAGATAGACGCCCCACACCAAGAAATCGTACTGTTAAAAATATTGGATGATTAAATTTACAATGTTTTACAGATTCCAGTTGTCAGATTTACAGAAGATGAATGTTCTAAATACTATCCCACGAATAGACATCTGAAAAGCGGATTTAATCACACCACGCAAATGTGCTATGGCGACAGAAAAGTGCTAAGAGACACATGTGAGGTATGATAATTATGATTTATCCTAACTAACATTATAAATGCTAAAGCGTTTCGCTTTCACACCGAAATAGCTGAATCCATTTTGATGAATTTAGAGAAAGATGCGACCCGAGATACGTTTAAAGACAAAAATTTTCATTAATGCGGGCAAAAGCTGGTTAATTATTATCAAAAGCTTACGCAAAACAAATGATAATTGACTTTGGAGTATGAATGTAGACGGTTAAGAGTGAAACGGCAGACCAAAGTAACGATGTTTGGATTCACACTACTTTTCATCCCGGGTGGCTGATGAAAGAGAGCAATAGAAGTAAAAGGATAGTAGGATAGGATTTATTCGTGGTTGTTTACCACGAATAAATCCTATCCTACTATCCTACTAATATTATAAGCGCGAAAGTTTGTATGTATGGATGTATAGATGTATGGATGTTTGTTCCTCTTTAACGCAAAAACTACCAAATAGATTTTAATATTTTAAAGTTTACAATAATATAGCTTATACATTAGAATAACACATAGGCTATAATTTTTAAAGATAGTGTGCGAATTGTCCAAAATATAACGATAATTGTCAAGTAAGTCGGCAAGCCATTATCGCCAAAACAGTGAACCATAAATACAATCATTGATAATATATTTCTAATGTACAATTGGTAGCAACAAATTGATTTTTATATTAAAATAAATACATTTATTAAACTTCGTCTTTTACACTACATCATTTAGACGATAATTAAAATTTTTGACATACGAGAGCAAGGAAATGTTAATATTTACCTGAGAGATGAGGTGCAAACATTTTGCGTCGGTCGATATGTAAGCAGTAACGAAGCAGCCTGGTGGATCTTGGGCCTGCCTCTGCATGAGAGACACCCAACAGTCATTCAGCTTGCGGTAAATCTGCCCAATGGTGAGCGGATTTACTTTACTGAAAACAATTTTAGAGAGAGGATGGCCGCACCACCTAGGACGAAACTAACTGCACTTTTGCAGCTTCGCCAAAATGACGCATTTGCAAAAACATTACTTTATGTTGAGGTACCCCGCTACTATACATGGAATGCGTCGTCAAAAGAATGGAAACGTCGTTAACAAGGAACTCCTGTCGACGGCTGGCCAGGTGTGAAGGCAGTGCACGTTAGTAACTTTGAATGTTACTGTTCGCGAATGCTGCTGAATGTAATCCGGGGCCCCACTAACTTTTTGGATTTAAAAACAGTTGACGGCCAAGAACTTGAAACTTTTCGACAATCGTGTGAAAAGTTGGGGTTGTTGGAAGATGACAACCACTGGGATGGCACAGTGGAAGAGGCCGTGCTGTGTCGCTCTCCTTCGCAAGAGAGATAAGAGAGCTATTTGCAATATTGAAATGCACTTGTCGTATATCGAATCCACTTTAAGTATGAGATAAGTATAAAATTGCTTTATCAGAGGATATCTTGCACAGATTCGAAAGAATGGATCAAGTCAACAATGAACTATGTTTGAATGAAGCACTGAGACTTATAGAGGACAAAATATTAACAATTTCCGGAAAGAAATTGTCCGACTTTGGCATGCCCACACCACAAAGTCGAGGAGACCTGTCGACCGATTTGATCAAAGAGCTAAGCTACGATACCGTTTTATTAGATGCTCAGATCAGTCAAACAGAGCCACGCCTGCCACCCGAGCAAAAATGAGCTTGGTGAAGGTGGCCTTTTTTTTTGATGCCCCGGGCGGTACAGGCAAAACATTTTTGCTTAATTGTCTTCTAGCAAAAATTCGTAAGGACCGTAATGTTGCATTATCTGTGGCTTCCTCTGGAATCGCTGCAACGTTACTGAGCGGCGGATGGACAGCACACTCAGTTTTTAAATTACCTCTTAATCTGGTAAGCGAAGAAACGCCAACGTGCAACATCAGTAAGAGTAGTGCCCGTGGCACCCTGTTGCAACAATGTAAGCTGATTGTGTGGGACGAATGCACTATGTCACAGAAACGCGCCATCGAAACGCTTGATCGCTGTCTACAAGACATTCAAAGCTAATGGGTGGTGTGATAGTGTTATTAGCAGGGGACTGTGGACCAAAGTTTAAAAGCTTTACCTTACCACTAACATGCGAGTCCAGTTATTCAGCGATGTCGAGTCAGGAGCATATGCCCAAAAACTCCTAGAAATTGGTGAAGGCCGCCTAGATACCGATCAAGAAGGTACCTACGGTTCTTTTCGCAAACCAATTTTGTCATGGTGTGGAGTCGGAAGATGAAGTCATTGATTAAGTTTTTCCGAATCTGCAAAAAAATATTCTCGACGAAAACTGGCTGTGTGAAAGAACCATTGTGGCACCAAAAAATGAGACTGTTGCGAAAATAAGTAAAAAATCTTAGACCAAATAACCAGCGAAACATCAGTGTATAATTCCATCGACACAGTCATGTCATCCGATGACACTACGAGCTATTCCGTGGAGTTCCTAAACTCTTTGGAGTTATCTGGGGTGCCATCACATAGGTTAGAAATAAAGGTCGGTTTACCCGTTTTGTTAATGCGTAACTTGGACGCGCCAGGATTTTGCAACTGTACTCGATTGCGAGTCACCGAACTAGGAAGAAATTTTGTGAAGGCTACAATCCTAACTGGAGAAGCCAAGGGAGACAATGTTCTTGTACCACGCATCCTGATCACACCCAATAACTTACCATTTATTTTAACGCCTGCAGTTCCCATTAAACGTTGCAATTTCAATGACTATCAACAAATCGCAGGGTCAAACCTTAAAGATGGCAAGCACACATTTGGGCATACCATGTTTTCCCATGGCCAGATTTACGTAGCTTGCTCACGCGTTTATAAATCGCAAAATCTGCATGTCTGTGCTGAACGAAAAAAAACATTTAACATAGTTTATAGGAGTATATTAGTGTAGCTCCCTATAACTTAAGCATTACCTCCAATTTTATTATTGACATCCGTAAATCTATCCTCACAAAATATGGCGTTTATTGTGAGATCAGTGAGATCATTATCGAAAATACTTTTAATGTACGTACATACATTACTCAATATAAAAAGGGTCTCTCAAAGTAATTCTGTCTGTCTGTTACGCATTCACAAGTAATCCGCAGAACCAATTTTGATGAATTTTGGTATAAAGATAGATATTGAAAACATAATAAGCTACTCGAAGTACTAACTAATCCCACGCAGACGAAGTCGCGGGTATCAGCTATGGTGTGAGGGGTTGTTAGCCCACACGATAAGAAGAAGAACTTAGTACCTGGCTTGACTTTTCCATACTATATCAGCGTCGGCAAAGCTGAAGAGTTCGTTTATCTTCTTTTTGTTTCGATCCAAATTTGAAAAATATAACAAGTGCATTTGATAGCCCAGTTTCTGAAGTTTTGAGTGATTTGATTTCTTATAAATTAAACGGTGCATGCAAAACCGCGATACAAAAGTAAGCTTAAACGAAACTTATTTCGGAACAAGACCAGCTTTAGGTCGTACTGAAATAAAATGTATAGTAGCTAATTTCAAATTAATAGAGCTAATTACATTTGAGGAGGACTTTTCATATTATTATGTTAAAATAATTCATTACTTTGTTATCCAGGGCGATAGCGGCGGACCACTTCAGTACTACCACGTTGATTATTTAGGTAAAGAGGTATATTGCATCTATACAATCGTCGGCGTGACATCATCTGGTAGTCAATGTGGCATAGTTCTCAGACCCAGAATTTACACAAGAGTCAACCATTATATACCCTGGATCGAAAGCGTCGTGTGGCCATAGCTAGGAAAATTGATAGTGATAAATAAAACTTAGGTAAAAGGCAGGATTGTGATAAATATAAGATATGTATAAATTGGTCAATTTTATTTTTTATTTTCCTTTTTGTACAAAATTTATAACATCCGCAATCCCTAACATCTGCATTTCTTTTGTTAACTAACCTCTCGCGCGTTTCTTACCCTCCCACCCGTCCATGAGAAAGAGGGTGTACGCGCATCCTGCGTGTATGGTGGTAATACGTGTACATTGGTTACATGTTTTTGGTTTCAGTTTAAAGATTTCTTTTAAGCAGGTAACTTTTTTTGTCCCACAACAAAATTCGGTATTCGATGATAGAGATGACAGAGAACAAAATATTAATGCATTGATTAGGTACGTATTTGTGAGAGATAAAATTATTAAGTATTTTTTTAATGAATGTCAAATATTATTTTGAACTACCTCCGGTCTATAAGAGTACTGTAACTGACTACTTTTCCCCCACTTTGTAAGCGAGTTGTACTATATAGAGGGGCGCACTGTATTTCGACAGATCAGAAGCTGTCCGATAGTGGGCACGGCACAACGGTGCTCTGAATTGTCAGGTATGTTTCCTCATAATAACTTTATGCTGACTTTTGATTTCTTGTATGTATTATTTTAACCGTTATTATTTTAAAACTATAATAATGTGTTACTGTTACTGAGTTATTTTGTAACTGAATATAATAATGTGTTATTGATTACTGTGCCATTATGATTCTGAATATAACCAACAAACTCAATTATGTCTATTATTCCTAACTCTCCCACATCAGAAGTAGGGATGGATAACAAAAACTACGCCTATATATGTTTGATTTCAGGAAAATTTAAAGATGAACAAAGACGAATCTGAGGCAGCCGAGACCGGGGTCCTGCAGAATGCTGCAAAAGCCGCTCGAGGGTCTAGTGAAAGACCTACATCTGGACACCAATCGCCAATCTTGGGACAAAGGACAACGCGCTACGCAGCTGAAACGATGACATCCCCAGCCCATGACGATGCAGCTCTCGGCGGTTCAACGGCAGCCAGTAGCAGCCGTGATTCAAGGGCAGTAGAGTTTGTACCTGTTAATGTTATGCAAAATATGATGCAAGAAATGATGTCACAATTGATTCATACTACTGCAAAAGCTTTTAACCCACCAAATGCGCGGCCTATTCCCCGCATGCGCAGCCTTGAGCATATTTATGTACCAGCTTTCGACCCTGACGATCGGACCGATACTGTGCAAGTCTGGTGCCGAAACGTCGAGGAGCTTAAAACTGAGTATGAACTCAGTGATAGAGAAATTCTTAATTTGACTAGAAAAAACTTGCGCGGACGTGCTGCTGAATGGGCGCGTCGTAATTATTCAACTCTTACTAACTGGCCAGAACTTAAAACAGGTCTTATCGAAACTTTTTCAGATGAAGCTCGTTACTACGATGACCTGTCGCTGTTTTTGGACTATACTAGCGAACAAGCCGCTAGTCTTGCTGAGTACGCAACTCGAAAATGGGAGTTGGCGAAGAAAGTTATTGGTGTGGAAATGACTGATCAACGCCTTGTCGAAGCGGTTATTTCAGGTATGTCTGACTTTCGTATTCGTTCTGATTTGCTACGCCTTACACCGAAAAACTTGCCACAGTTAATTCAAAGCCTAAATTCATATAAGCGGAAGAGACCTGGTAAAGAGTCTGATCACATTATTCCATCCAAGCGTTCTAAAAACATGTCTAACCCAGACACTTTGTCTAAAAGGTGTCATAAATGCCACAAATTAGGACATATTCAAAAAGACTGTCGCTTAGGTACCAATCGCGGCTCTAGTAAAGATTCGACTTCAACTACTACTACTTCTAATAATTCAAAACCAGTGGATTTGGGTTCGAAACCCCCTGTTACATCTTGTACTTTCTGTAATAAAAAGGGGCATTCCAGTGAAAATTGTTTTCATCGCTTAAATAAGAAAACTAAAGATGAAAAGTCGTCTCAAGTAAATAGCCTAGTTTTAACCAACAAAAAATTACATACTGTTCAAATTGACAATCATGATTATTCCTGTCTGATAGACAGTGGTGCAGAATGCTCTCTAATGCGCGAAAGTATAGGTGATTCAATTAAAGGTAAAATGACTTATGAAACAATTCTTTTGAGAGGTGTTGGTGACAATGCTTTCTGTTCATCGCGTAAAAAGCTGTGTATGATCTGTGTTGATGGTATAAACGTTGAATTAGATTTTATTCTAGTCCCTGATAGATACATTCAGTATGACGTATTACTTGGTCAAAATTTATTTGAAATACCTGGTATTCAGGTGATTTTCTCAGGGAATTTTGCTAAAGTCTGTCGCAACTCTTACAGTGTTAACAGTCTTATAAAGGATATTGATTTCGATGGGGTGGATATTAATCCTGAATTAACTCCAGAACAAATTGTACTAATACGTGACTTGTTAAAATCATATTCTGAAATGTTCACGTCTGGCAACGCAGTTTCCATAGTGACTACCGGTGAGCTAACTATTCGATTGAAAAATTCGGATAAAATAGTTCAACGACGACCCTACCGATTAGCTCCTTCTGAGCGTGAACATGTCAAGAATATAATTAAAGATTTGAAGGACAATAACATTATTCGTGATAGCAATTCCCCTTTTGCAAGTCCAATATTACTGGTTCGTAAAAAAGATGGTAGTGACCGAATGTGTGTTGACTATAGGGAATTGAATAGCAACACCATTCGTGATCACTTTCCACTTCCAATTATTGATGATCACATTAGTAAATTGTCGCGTGCTAAATATTTTACAATTTTAGATATGGCAGCCGGTTTCCATCAAATCCCGATCGCAAATAACTCTATTGAAAAAACTGCCTTCGTCACGCCCGATGGGCAATATGAGTACCTAAGGATGCCGTTCGGGCTCTGTAATGCTCCTTCTGTGTTTCAAAGGGCCATCAACACAGCTCTTAAACAGTTTGTTGACAATTTTGTTTTAATTTACATAGATGACGTTATAATCTATTCAGAAACCGCTGATCATGGTATCGAACGTTTAAACGTAGTTCTGGAAGCTTTGCAAAAAACTGGGTTTTCTCTCAATATAAAAAAAATGTAAGTTCTTAAAAACTGAAATTGAATACCTAGGAAGAATTGTTTCAAACGGTCAAGTTAAACCAAGTCAGGGTAAAGTTTCCGCTCTTTTAAATGCTCCTATCCCAACAAATGTAAAGCAAGTAAGACAATTTTGTGGACTAGCAAGTTACTTTCGAAAGTTCATTCCTAATTTTTCCCTCATCATGATACCCTTATATAATTTAACTCGTAATAATGTCAGAT
Organism: Lacanobia wlatinum; assembly: GCA_947578705.1. Taxonomy (NCBI): domain Eukaryota; kingdom Metazoa; phylum Arthropoda; class Insecta; order Lepidoptera; family Noctuidae; genus Lacanobia; species Lacanobia wlatinum. The sequence goes on from OX388033.1 coordinate 19,083,852, forward strand.
GGCACTGGACAACAGAACAGGAATCTGCTAGAAATAAGATTCTGCAGTACCTTGCTTCTGAACCTGTACTAACTTTATTCGATCCTGCTAAACCTGTTGAGCTTCACACTGATGCCAGTTCCGCAGGTCTGGCAGGAATTCTTTTTCAAAAACATGATCAGATGAAAGTTGTAGAGTATTTTAGCATGCGCACCACTGAGACGGAAAGCCGTTACCACTCTTATGAGTTGGAAACTCTCGCAGTTGTTAGATCTATAAAGCATTTCCGTCATTATTTGTTTGGCAGGCCATTTAAAGTCATTACTGATTGCAACTCGCTTAAAGCCTCGCGCAACAAAAAGGAATTGCTTCCTAGGGTTCATAGGTGGTGGGCTTACCTACAATCGTTTGATTTTAGTATTGAATATCGAAAAGGAGAACGTATTCCCCATGTGGATTACTTAAGCCGTAATCCGTCAACTGTCAACATAAATAATATTCAAAATTATAGTGAATGGCTGGAAGTAGAACAAAATAATGATTCAGAAACCAAACTTATAATTGAATCAATCAAAGACAAAACTATTGATAAAGATATTGCTTCCAGTTATGAGATCCAAAATGGATTGTTGTATCGTATTATTTCCATTAATAATAAAGTTAAGAAACGTCTCTATGTTCCAAAAAGTTATAGATGGCATATCATACAAATTTATCACGATTCTCTTAAACACTTTGGTTGGGAAAAAAACCCTTGACAAAATAAGAGAACAATTTTGGTTTCCGAATATGTCGAAGTGTACACGTAAATATGTTGACAGTTGTCTTACTTGTAAGATAAATAAAAGCCAATCAGGTTCTCGACAGATTACATTGCACCCTATAGATAAGCCCCCTACTCCATTTCATACCGTTCATATGGACACCACGGGTAAATTAAGTGGCAGTAAACCTACTAAACAATACGCAGTTGTTTTTATAGACGCATTCACAAAATGTTGCTTCATGAAACCAGTCACTAATTTGACTGCAGTGGCTACAGTAAATGCCTTAAAGGAATTAATTTATACTTTTGGTACACCTAAACGTATTGTTTGTGATCAGGCTGCTTCTTATACTGGCAAAGAATTTACAAGTTTTTGTGAAAAATGGTCTATAGAATTGCATTTTATAGCTAGTGGTGTGAGTCGTGCAAGTGGTCAAGTAGAGCGAATAATGAAGGTTCTGACAAATTGTTTTACGATTGTTGAAAATACAACCAAAAGAAGTTGGAAGGATGCTGTTGGTGAAGTACAGTTGGCAATTAACAGCACCTTTAGTAAAAGTACTGGTCACACTCCTTTCCAACTTTTGATGGGCTGCGATCAGTCACCTCCTGCTATATCAGCTTTGCTAAATGATGTTGAACGTATGGACCTCGATATGTGCCGTCAAGAGTCTAAACTCAGGATGGACGAGCTTGCAAAATCTAGAAAAGCCGATTATGATAAAACTAAGGCTAGAATTGTACCTTTCAAAGTCGGTGATATTGTATTAGTCAAACAAAATCCGCGAGTGATTAACAAACTTGACAGTAAATTTAAAGGTCCATGCGTCATTACTGAAGTGAACGATAACGACAGATATACAGTTAGAGTTAATAAAACTGGCAATGAATTGTATGTCTCACATGATAATTTACGAATCGTCACTCCCGATATGGGTTGTGAGTTGACTGATTCTTTAAATATTTCTGATGACTGCAACGAAGATAATATATGAACTTCCTAATGAAACCTGTTAAAGTTTTATGTTGATTATGTAATTTTTAAGATTGTCCTGCATATCTCAGAACGTCTGGCCAACGATCATGGTTATGCTTGACAATCGCACCCGTGTCATGTAAATTGACAGTGGCCATGTGATTTGGCATGTATCTAGTTGTCATGTGATTTGGCAACAGCCATGTGATTTGGCGGATACAAAATCATGATGCCATGTGATTTGGCGGATACAAAATCATGATGTCATGTGATTTGGCGGATATAAAATCATGATGCCATGTGATTTGGCGGATATAAAATCATGATGCCATGTGATTTGGCGGATATCAAATCATGATGCCATGTGATTTGGCGTGTGTGGTCATGAGATTTGACCGTGTAGTTTAGAAACCATTAGATGATAAGGTCATGTGATTTGACTATTAGTAGCAATTGATTAATTTTGTGTCATGTGATTTGACGTGCAATGATTTGATATGAATTACAATATTTTTAATGAGTTTAGTTCGCGAGCCATAGTGGCTGCTCGTCAGTATGGCCGTGTGAGAGATAAAATTATTAAGTATTTTTTTAATGAATGTCAAATATTATTTTGAACTACCTCCGGTCTATAAGAGTACTGTAACTGACTACTTTTCCCCCACTTTGTAAGCGAGTTGTACTATATAGAGGGGCGCACTGTATTTCGACAGATCAGAAGCTGTCCGATAGTGGGCACGGCACAACGGTGCTCTGAATTGTCAGGTATGTTTCCTCATAATAACTTTATGCTGACTTTTGATTTCTTGTATGTATTATTTTAACCGTTATTATTTTAAAACTATAATAATGTGTTACTGTTACTGAGTTATTTTGTAACTGAATATAATAATGTGTTATTGATTACTGTGCCATTATGATTCTGAATATAACGAACAAACTCAATTATGTCTATTATTCCTAACTCTCCCACATATTTTTTGTACAATTATGATGTTGATAGTATTTTCATTTCAATTTCAAGCAACTTATGTACAGTTGACCGTCCGTCAGTGGCTGCAAAACCCTAGCATTGGTCTTTGAGGCTGGGCATTAATGCCCTGATGAAGTACCTTCTGTTCTACTTCATAGAGCGCCTTTGAAGAGAGTCTAATTGTTTGAATGTCTTAGTCATATATTGACCCGTGACCTAAAAGACGATGTTTGAATGGGAGAGGAGAGCGTTATCGGTTAGAGCAAACATTCTGGCTCGCAGGTTTACACGATGCCCCCATCCTGTTAAAATCACGCTACTTCGAGCCTACTGTACTTCTTCGTACACGAGCAGCCTGTGGGAGAGATTTAAGCAAATATCTTACAACGCTCTCCTCGTTATGTATAACAAAGCGTTAAGGATGCTTCAGGTTTTTTGCAGATGAGCAAGTAGATTGCTTTTACACAAGAATGCGTAAGGTGCATTCCTCTGGTGCGCAGCGTGTTGAACAGGTTGTAAGATTATTGCTGGCAAACACCGAACTTGACCAAATTGAAAACCAAGTATTGTAAAGCCAAGACATGTATTGGGTAAATAAATAAAAAAAACATCTTGTTTTACAGTTTATTTTTTTATATAAAATTAGTTTCGGCAGTAGCGCGGCGTGTATAAGTGTCGAAAATTATACCAGGCAGATGTTGAATATAAAATAAATGCGTTTTATCCAGCTATAATTTTACTTTTCAAATCACCGTTTTGAAACTAGCTTTCTAATGACATGGTACAATTAATATTCCTTATATTTATGCAACATCTTTGTTTCAGTGACGTTCACCAATATTCGTCGAAAGTTTGAATGAATCATTAGGTAGGCACATTCGTGCGTTTTCATCGTCTTCATAAAGCATTGTCTTGTTAATAACTCATTTTATTAGTCGTAATTGCAGCTGCATTATCTTCTGTCATTTTCAAACAGTTTTAAGGCCAGACAATGCTCTCTATCCAAGGTACGTAGTGGATGACCCTGGTGTACATACCGGGGCCGGCAGCGATACCGCACTGTCTGCCATACGAAGTCACGCCAATGACAGTGTAAAGGCAAGTTATTCTTTCGACATAATTATTAAAGAAGGTTTGAAGTGGGCCACCGCTGTCTCCCTGGAAAATAAAGGATTGAAGTCAGTTTTGCATTTATAAGTATGGTTTAATACAGAAAAGAACCGTAAAAATTCTCATTGAAGTGAAAAAATATTACAGGTAAAGCTCAAAATAAAAATCCAAAAATGTGCGAAAATACAGTTCAATGAAACGCAATGCGAATCGAATGTCTAGACATTCGTTTGTGTCGTGCTGGATAAAATTGCCACTGGTACATTCATTCATGTAGGAGAAGGTACAACAGTGATTAAATACAAAAAAAGAACTACGAATTTTTACAGTGTTGTTGACAGTTTATGTCTGTCCATAATGTCTCGGAACGACACGGAGGGATTATATAATATAACATCGTGATTAGTAACATAGAGAGGAAAAAAAGTCAGTTTACAATTAATCGAGTTTTCAACCTACAGTCTTACAGATTATGCAATTATCCGGTGACATATTGTAATTATAGCTTGTATGAGTTTTCTGCATTGTAACAAACTCAATTTAGTTGAAAAACTTTTTACTACAAAATAAATCGAATAAAAGTTCACATAGTTCAATTTTGATTACCTGACACGTGTCTTTGATTTCCTTGTCACCGTAGCACATTTGTGTAGTGTGGTTATATCCATTCTTCAAGTGTCTGTGAGGGGGGTAGAACTTCGCACATTCGCCTTCTTCGAATCTCGAAATCCCGACCTGTCAATTAGTTATTATGTATTACCAATATTTCCAAACAGGGAATACGAAGTATGAATTAACCAACTAAACAATTATTTATATCGACGTTCTCAGTTATTGCATCTCAGTTGATGCATTTAACAAAAGCCAATACAAAAAGATGCAAATCATTACAAACAGAAAATGTGGGTCATACCCGCGAGAAATGGACATCGTTTAAAAACAGAGTTACAGCGCTGGATTTTATTTATGTCGTTCTCTCGATTCATTCTAATATCCGTAATTGTTTTAGTGTAACATATTTATTAGTTACCCACTCGTCGCGATCAAGTTCGTATTATTAAATTGTTAAGTTTCTTTACAATCGTCATCTTACCGCTATTATTAAAAAAAATATATACTTCTCTCACTTTTTGTAAAGTATTCGCGAGCTCTTTTCTGTGTCCTAGTGCTCCCCAGCCAGTAGCAAACAATTTTTCATCTGCCTCCCCAGCTGCGTGAAGGCAGGCTGGTAGCACTTGTTTACTGAACTTTATCCTAAAATGTTATTAAGTTAGTTATTCGGAGCTGGTGGCTAAATAATAACAGACACACGGTTCGATCTTCAAGGTTACGCAACGTTTTCCGAGGTCGATCTGTGGATCGGTGACATATACATGTAGCAAGGATGGTGAAATACAGATGTAGCACCCACTCCTATCAAGATCGGAGACTCTACACCCGAAGTTGTAGACGAGTAGGTACGTCTACCTGGGACAAACGGTTCTGTTAGGTAGAGCTAACTTCGAGAAAATGGTCAACCGTCGAATCCGACTCGGCTGGGCAGCGTTTGGGAAGTCGCGTGGTATCTTCTCGTCCCACATACCACAGTGTCTCAAGACGAAAGTCTATGACCAGTGCATGTTGTCAGTGAGCGATGAATTATGGAACTGAAACGTGATCGCTTACAATAGGCCTCAATAGAAGGCTTAAAGTCACTGAAAGGGTAATCGAAAGGGCAATGCTTGGAGTTTCCTTGCATGATTGAATCAGGAATGATGATATCCTCGAATAAGAGAACCAAGGTCATCGACATAGCCCGAAGGATCGCCAAACTAAAGTGGCAGTGGGCAGAGCACACTGCTCGCAAAACAGATGGTCGATGGGGCCGAAAAGTTCTGGAGTAGCGACCGCGTACTGAAAGACGTAACGTTGGTAGGCCTCCCACCAGGTGGACCGATGACCTGGTGAAGGTCGTGGGTAGCCGATGGATGCGAGACGCACCGGACCGGTTGTTGTGGCGACGCTTGGGGGAGGCCTATGTCCAGCAGTGGACGTCTTTCGGCTGATATGATGATGATGATGAATGAAAAAACATTAAATAGTCTTTTTTTAACAAAACTCAGCATAATTATATAGTTGTAGAGCGGCATAATCGTTAGTGCACGCGGGCGATTAAACAGCTAGCGGCGGCCCTTGCTGTCATTCATAGATTGTTGGCAGTCTTTACGTCAGAAGGCAGAAAAGTCTTAACAAGAAGTACCATGTTACCCATTCACTGGGTTATGGAGGTCAGACAGACAGTCGCTCAATGTAAAATACTGGTATTTATCTGAATTCAGTTTCATTAGAAGCCGACCCCAATATAGTTGGGAAAAGGCTAGGCAGATAACGATGATAATTAATTGGTATCGCTTTTTGCCATTTGTATTCTAGTTGACGTTGTACTACTTCGCACATATAACACTTTTTTCACACGCCGCTCAGCTTACACGTACGATCCATCTCACTTGAAGCCCCACTTAATTTAACACTTTTTAATACTACTTTTTCTCTACAGAAACTGACGCAATTACCTCCACACTACACTTAATCAAACACTTATAGTTATACTTGGCTCTGTGTCAATCAATTCTGACGTACTGTATTCCTGTGTGGGGGGGGAACTCATAAATCTGAGCTATTAAAGCTTGAAACAGCTCAAAGGGCTGTGCTGAAAGTAATTCACTTTAAACCACGTGACTACCCTACACATACGTTATACTCAGAATGCAATGTCCTAACTGTTAGAAAATTGTACATCCTAAGATCCATCCTCTACAAGCACTCTATTATTTCGTTCAATAAGCAGCTTGTCAGTCAGCGGCGTCGTGGCTTTCCTTTATGTCCAACTGTCTCTTGTAGGACTGCCTTTGCAAGACGACAGTTTAATGGCTTAAGTGCTAGGCTCTATAATAAAGCCCACAAAAAATTTAACATCTACACCTTGACTCAACGTGAGGTAAAACACAAGGTTAATTCCTGGCTACAGACATTGACGTATAATGATACCGAGGACCTTTAACCACTGTACGTTAAAATGAGATAGATTCACACACTTTAGGCTTAAAAATAAACAAACACAACTACATACACCATCTCACACACACATTTTGTTTCTTATTTTTTTTTTTTAATCTTATCCTGTAGTATAACAAAATTTAAGAACTTTGTTCGCCCACCGCACGTACCAATATATTCTGTAACCGCAATAAGACTCGTGATAAATGGATACTCTTTCCTAAGATACAGACAGGTTTACTGCCTAGTTTAGGAAAAGGAGTCCTATGACTTATTTTATATTCGTTGTACTAGTAACTTAACGTAAAGTAAACTTACATTTTTAAGACAACTCTGTATGCCATGTACAAACTACTTATTGAATAAATTATTATTATTATTCCATTTACTACTCCTGGGTTCAGGTCTGGACGGAACCTGTCCAGTTTATCCGACCATCCTCCATGGCCTACTGTAACCACTAAACTCACTCTGTATCAGTCTCGAGTAGTGCGATGTCGTTGTACTTGGAGGGAGGCATGTACTCCGGATGAGGGATCCTCCTATTCACGTTGTATATCTGCCACAGCTCACGAGGGTCAGAGCGGTTCAGTATACCTAGAGCGACGTACTTCACTGGACCTCTGAAAATAGTGAAAGTTTATTTTAGTAAAAGTCATTATTTTGTCTGATGGAATTTCCCATAGGAGTAGTGAGTTTTATTTTCGTCTAATTGACCCCCCTTAATATGTACGGTTTTGTGATATTAAAAAAATCTTTGCACACGTTTCTGGGCCGCGTGGCTTTGGCTATGCGTTGCTTTTCAGAGATGTGAGTATTTAAAATATTTAGAAAGAAGCCTAATTGCTACAATACAAAACATAATGTTGGCCTTTTCAGAAAATTTTCGTTTTTTTTTTTTTTGTAGCATTAAAGGAAGGGACTTACACGGCGGCACTTGACAAGCAGTGACCAGCAGTTAGAATGAATCTTTCACTGATGACCGTACCTCCGCAGAGCCAGGCAGCTGATGAGACATCATCGCCATACCCCAGTAAACCCTGAAAAAAAAAACATAAACAGTTTCTGTGACATGCCAAAAATTATTGAAAAAAATCTAACTGAATCTGTGCGTGAAATTGAGATACATTAAAAAGGTGCTCTTCGAAATATGTCGATCTATTGGATGAGCGACCATTGATTCACATACCTGTTCTTCGTGACAGCTGTCATTTGAAGAACTTTGACTGTCGTTACAGGTAGTCAGAAGTCAGAAAATCTGACATCAGTATTGCTAAGGGGTATTTTATTGTGGTAGTCAGCTCCATGAAAAATACAGTTAGTTGGATTGTATTAAGCTGGAGGCCAACACCAAAGAAGTCGGAAAATAAATTCTGCAGATTCATCGAATGAGAGTAATAAAAAGTGGACCGATATAATTATTTGGAAAGGGCTACATTTGTAGGTAGGTACGAGTAGTAAGTGCTGTGTGTTTAGGGGAACGATCTTTATGTAAACGTTGACTTTTAAAGAGTGCTGGCACTCAGCCTAATTTAAATCAATTCCCTGCATGTTGACTTTCCCATCCTTGTATGTTTCTACAACATACCTAAACAAAATTATCTTACCATATGCGGAAACTCTTCTCTGATAGCATTAACCCCTCCAATTGCTGGGAATAAACTTCCGGTTATAATTTGAACGTCATTGCAGTTTTTATCCGAATTATGCAGTCGTTCCATTTTTGCTTGATGTTTATCTTTACATGGATAATCTAGTCTGTGTAAGTATTCAATACATTCTGTAATATAGAAAATCAAATTTTTGACATGGGCTCAATATACTTTAATTTGAAAAATCTGAACAATCCGCGTTTCTACTTACTGTCTTGAATCTTATGTCCAGTCTTGTAAATAACACCTAGATTTGGATTTATTAAAAAGTTCCTGAAAATAAAAATACATGAAACACAGATTAACGTTTCTAATAATAATATCTTAGGCTTAGGGCAAAAGAAGTTTCTATCAGTATCGAAAAGTCTTCTAAAGGATCGTCGATGTAAAATTTTGACAGAGCAAGAGCTAAGCAAACAGGTATTTTGTACTTCTTTGACAATAGTTTTCACTGACGATTCTAGAGCTCAACCACTAAAGACCAATTTATTGTTAAGTTCGCTGGTCGACGATACTTCCTTTATATTGGTTGGTGTTATATTTGATAGATAATTAAAACTCTGCAGATAATCATACCTTGTATCATTGAAGGTACAGTCAGTGCAGCACATGATTGGCTCTTTGTCTCGAAAAGAACAAATCTGCAATTAAAAAGGGAAAAATAAATAAAGCTAGTTTTACCTCCAAATTCCTCATATCTTCAGTTGAATAATACCGTTATTTAAATTAAATTTCTTGAAAATTAACAGACATTTGTGTTGCTGGGGAGTTTATTGCGCCACTTCTTCCCAGCTAAAACATTAGGAAGGGCTGGGCGATTTGGGGGACTGTCTTAATGTAAATTTTGACGTTCAAGAAGTGCTGATTTTCAGCCTAGTTTGAACAAATGCGTTTTTTTTTTAATCCGGTTTGACTGGAAGCATATCCCAATATAGTTGGGAAAAGGCTTGGCAAATGTTGATACCTACCGGAGCAAAATCTTTCTTCTCAAAATCAAGATAACTGCTTAAGCAATTATATACGCTGACACACTTTCCAGAGACTCCATTCCTCATGCATTTAGACCCTGTAAATAATATTATTAAACCATTAATGATTCTGCAATCAATTAGTCTTTGAAACCTGTCACTGGGTTAAAAAGAAGGAAGTGTGTTACTTCTTCTTCTTAATATATGGTTGAGAAACTTCTTCTGTAGGTCAATCAACGAATCATTTGCCACCAGGGACCTATTTTATGAAACTGACTGGTGACAAGCGACAATATGACAATTCTACAATTTTGTACGTTTATTTCCTACATTCTCTGCTTTACTAAACAACAACTGTCGCGAAATTGTGGCAGTTTTGTCAGTTTTTTACAAATTTTTGCATAATAAATAGTCTTGTCGGTAGCGTGGCGAAGGGGATTGTCCTCGTCGAAGCGATCAGCGGCGGCGGAGACCTCTCGCTTCCGGCCCTCGTTCAATCCATGGTCTGGAGCAAAGAGGCATAAGAAGCAATCACCCCCTGCGAAGCAGTAATGCTAACAAAGGAGGAGGCCGATCGCGTGAGAGAGAGGGAAACCTCATGCCGCAGCCGCCGTAATAGAAGAGACGCCCCGGGCATCGGGAGTCGCAGGGCGATTCCCGACCACCGTAGGCGAGGGCCTGCAGACTGCCGACTGACGGCTCAGCGTTTGAGTAGGACCAGGCCCGGGTCGACGGCGCTTTGTGTTCCACGCGCGCCTCAGAGATCTCAGACCTTAGCAGGCCCCGTCTATTGCAAGGTTTGCGGAATTCGATAAAGTTACCGCTGCTCTGAAATGCGAATCTTCGCCCAGAGTGGGAGGACAGACAGACAGACAGACAGACAGACACCCGAGTGATCCTATAAGGGTTCCTTTTTTTTGGGAACCCTAAAAATTACAACTGTTGAGATTCGAACTCACATCAACTCTTTCGGCAGGCAGACTGTAAACCGACGGTCTATGACTACCGTTAAAAAGTATTTGAAATAGTTGATCTTATTTATGTCATGGGTTTTTGCGCTCAGCTCCTTGAAAGTATAGCGTGATTATAAACATTGCTAAGGTTAGACCCGTAAGTATATGCAATATTGTATTCTGTTGTGGCTTCGTATAACAATTCCTCACTTAACAGTTTGAAAAAATGTGGCATAAACAGTTAAAAGTTATTTTAAGTACGTATGGGTTTTTTATTTTAATCGTCAAAATAAAAATAAAAAAACCATTTTATTTTTATTTTGACATTATTATGATGTTAAAATACAGTTTTGGGGTGGTTTGGGATCTACCTCCTCGCGGTCCACCCCGGGCAACGGCACCACAGGCTTGCCTGTGGTACGGCGGAACGATCCCACTAAAAAGCGGTGGTAGGCTCCGCAAGGACCATCCCGCTGAAGTCCGGCGCCAAGCAGCTTGCTGTGTTCCGTCGGTGTGCGGGAGTGCCAGTGCCTTTGGGGGAGAAGGAGATTGCTTGGAACCGGTCTTGGTCGCTGGGCTAGGCTTTCCGGGTAACTCATTTTGGAGGGTAGCGGGATCCGAAGCACGGTGCCAGCCGTTGGCCGACCGCAGTTAGTAGGTGGCCCAAGTAGCACGCCAGCCACGTGTGAAAGGCTGCCCCGCCAACTAGCGAAAAATCCCGATATGCTCCACCGTGCCAGCCGGCGACTGGATGGGAGGACCCGGTGGCCATATCCGGGGGGGTTCGGGCGTCCCCGCAGTCTCCAAATGAGTTCCCCATAGGTTAGTTTAGCTCTAGTGTTCACTTGGTTCACTGAGCAGTGCCTCGACAATTCGACTTTTTTCCCCAACTACTCTCCACTCCAAAAAATGAAAAAAGCGAAGAAAAATAAGGTGAAACAACGGCTGCACTTCCTCCTGCTAAAAGTGCACCTCACTAATATCAGGGGGTTGCACTCCAATCTCTATCCGGTCCATCACCATCTTGAGACCGAGAAGCCGCACCTGTTTTTCCTACCGGACACGAAGATAACAACACCGTCGGACGTGGCGTACCTCAACTACCCGGGCTACTCTCTGGAACACAAGTTCAAGAAGCAGGCTGGGGTCTGTGTGTACGTCCGCGATGACATTTGTTGTCGTCGTTCCGTTGCTTTGAGAAATCGGGGTTTTCTGCCATATGGCTACTTGTGGACACTGGCGTGGAGAAATTCATCTACATCGGCGTATACCGATCGCACAGCGGTGACCAGGAGACAACAGCGCTGTTTAATTCCCTCGTGGAGTCGACCGACGTAGCCCAACAACGGTGCCCAACAGCGAAGCTCATTTTTCTGGGGGACTTTAACGCCCACCATAAAGAGTGATTGTTCCCATACCAGAAAACTGACCATGCCGGGTCGCAAGGAACGCAGAGCTAAGAGGCTCATCGGTGACGAAAAACTGGTGGATACCAAGCTACATAGCTTGGCTCATCGCCGTAAGGTTGCCTGCTTGTCGGTCTTCTACAGATTGTACTTCGGTGAGTGTGCCCAAGAACTCCACGACCTCATTCCACCGGCCCCCTTCTATCATCGGACATCCAGACGCACTGCATCTTACCATCCCTACCTTGTTACTATTCCACCGATTCGCACTAAGCGTTTCCAAACGTCTTTTATAATGCACACAGCAAAGGAGTGGAACTCTCTGCCTGCGTCTGTGTTTCCAAACGCTTACAACCCTAATCTCTTCAAAGGTAGAGTGAACAGGCTCCTTCTGGGTAAGCTCGCTCCAACGTAGACTTTGTCTCTGTCATCTCTGACCTAGACTAGAGTCAAGAGCAAACCCATCACAAATAAAAGAAAAAAAAAGCAGTACAAAAGAGAAAATAAAGACAAAAATAATATCTGTTGCTCGGGATCGAACCATGGGCTACTTCTCGTTCAAAACAGATATTACTGAATATTGCTCATCCTCCATAGCACATGGCATAGCGTGATAATAATGCCTATAGCCTGACCGTACCTATAAAGATTATTTATGCAAAATTTGAACAAAATCTGTTCAGTAGTTTTCGCGCCAATCGGGAACATACACCTCAAGATTTACTATTTTATTATACCTATGTATTGATATTGATAATATACCAAGAATAATATTTATAAATATTATTCTTGTCTTCATTGGTTTTCAACATAAATCACAATAATGACATACCTTCACGTAAATTCAATATTTCACTTGTCACATGAGAACAACTTAAGAACAACGCAATCAAAATACCTAACATTATGACGAAACAAGATCGACACAAGTGTTCCACATAAAGTTTTCAAAGAATTGGTGATTACAATGTCCAGGCGTCTTTATAAGTGTTTATTTTTTTGTTTTCCTTATAGCAGTAGTCAATAATTTACACACACATACTGTTTTTATACATGTTAGATACGCCTTATGCGGTAGTGGTAAGGGCGACAATTGCAGTGCAAGTGTTAGGAACTACCAATGTGTGACGCACATTGTTTGTGTACAGAAAAACAAGGAATTAGATATAAAGGCACTAAAAGGTACATCTTTCTGCTATTACTGTTAGCCTACATCATTTCACTGTTGGGCAAAGGCCGCTTCCCATGTCTTCCACCTTTTTGTATCCAGGGCATCCGTTGATCACAGGTCCGGACCACCTACTGCCACGGTGTGTTCTGCGATGCCTTCGAACTGTGTTAGGGCTCAACATATGATTATTATCTATACACACAGCAGCATTGGGTATACGCATGCCACTTGGCCAGCCGCATTGAATCTTTGTCCTACACTGCCAATAAACTTAACTATTTTTATTGTGTGAGAAATGCTAGGTGCAGATTGGTTAAAGGTCCCGGTGGAACAAACATTGGAGGTTTGTCTCGTCAGATTAAAGGTAATATTTTTAAATCGGACATAAAGAAATAGGTTCAAGGAAGTCTATAGATAGTCGTAATAAGTGGCCTAAGCTACTCATCACTTTGTTTCACTGTATCAACGCAAAATCTGCCAACGGACAAGCTGATCCGGTTTGACTTGATCTTGACAGCATCCAGTCGGGTCAATCGTAAGACACCTCAGCTTTGACTAAGTATTAAATTTGGTTATTCAATGTTTATTTCCTTATAAAATAAACGATCCCACCTATTGGACCTATTGAATGGGTCGTTTAAAAACTATTGAGGGTGTGATTTATTGAGGTATTGCTTGTGCTGACGCACAAGATAAACATGAAAACAATGTTATTAAATGACGTAACTTCGTAGTAAAACAAGTAATAATACTATACTAACTTCTGCCAGTGACTTCGCCCGCGTTATCCCTAGGGAACATAGTACGGGTATATATAAAATAATAATAAAAAATAATTAATAAAATTAAATAAAAATAATAAAATAAAAACAATAATAATAAAACAAAATGTACTTTTTTACTATTGATAGGCACGCGTTTGACCACTATCTCAACTGATGGTAAGCGATGATGTGGCCGAAAAAAAAAATTAAATAAAATTAAATTAATTTAATTTTATTTAATTTTTTTTTTCGGCCAGTAATAAAATTTGTTGAAATAATAATAAGTTCACAAAAAAGTATACATATGTGTTCAGTAGTAGATATATATTAATCTAGGCCTATAATAGGATTGTAATAATCTGGATGTAAACTATGGTATAAGAAATTAATATGAGAACTACAGTCAAAAATAGAACTGTTAAAGGTATTGTAGTGCGTTGCCTGATCTAAGTTTATTTAAACCTGTGTTTCAGGCCATCACTCTATGAAAGTACTTGTTAAATAGGCAGTCATTGAATTAAATTAACATATGTGTTCAATATCTATGCTATACAATATTTTGGGTAACATTATTATAAACTAGGCTTATGGGATACTTTTATATAATATTTATAGCTAAAATTACAATAAAATAATAGGTTTCAGTTCTTATGTAATTACAACTAAGTCAGCTGCTTTAGTGTTCAGCACCTCTAGTAGTTTTTCTGTGTCCGAGTAAATCAGTTTTGCTAAATAATCAAATAACATTATATATCCTATGTGTTATTCCAGCTTATAATCTACCTCTATGCCAAATTTCATGAAGATCCTTTCAGGCGTTCTGACGTGAAAGAGTAACAAACATCAATCCATCCTTACAAACTTTCGCATTTATAATATTATATATAGTAGGAGTAGGTATATATAAAACAAGATTGTATGAGATCACGACCGTTTCGCATTACTTTACTGGATATTTTGGTCAGTTACAACTTGTTTTCAACAAGTTTTGTGATATTTTTTCCTTATTCTGCCACGACCCCGTTCACTTTAGGGGTCACTGCCACTTTGGGGGTCAGTCGCCTCGAGAGAAGCCAGGGTTCGCCAGCTGGTCAGAATTGGCGAGCATTGAGATGTACCTAACCTGAAAGGGTGGTAATTTGGTACTGGTGCCAGTACAAGACGAAACAACATACAAGCATACTGGTCTAAAAAGGCCACTTTAGCAGAATCATATTAGGGTCATCATAATACTAATCACACAACAATCTGCCAATTTCATTTTTATCTTTATCGCTAAAGCATTAGGTTCAAGGTTAATTGGGAAATTTTCACAGTTTCGGCTAGCGTGATGTGCTGGTAGATTCTACTATAGTGGCATTTTCAGTGGCGTAGCTATACGTTAAGGGGCCCTGCATCAAACGTTTTTTGGGGGCCCCTTTTTACCTGAGTGCGAAAATACTCAAAAGGGCAGTTTGCAGGGGTGTTTCTTTTATTCATTTTGGCACTACTCGCCACAAAACTTTCGCTCATATCATCATTACTCATCCATCATAAGCGTCTTATTAATTGTTTATACTAAGAATGATTTGAGGTTGCAGACAGTATTTTATTCTTGCTGTACATACATCGGGGCCCCTGTGTTCCGGGGGCCCCGTATAATTGATACGGCAAATACGGCGGTAGCTACGCCCCTGGGCATTTTTAGATCAGTCTACGTCAACGTGCCGCGTGGGGCTATGCGAATAATAAGGCCGTTTTGAGAATTGTTTTTTCTCGTAAAGTACCTATAATAGGGATCTGATATTTCGATTCATGTTTCTTGGCTTTATGATCTACCTAAATTCGAAAGGAATACACGATACGAAGAAATTTTCTCGATAGAAAAAAATTGCAAAGTTCGGTCTGTCTTTTTGCTATTTTCGTTTTCATGGCGTAATGCATTGTATTGATTTTATGAAAACTACTTTTAAACATAGAAAATAACCTTATCTAGCTAAATTCTTAACATATTTTGATTTCGTTATACAATTATGTTATAAAATCCCAAAAATAATTTTGGCACTTACGTTATTTATTCCGAGCCGCCCTCATTCTATCGCCATCTCATCTTTTGCCTTTTAAAAGTATTTGCATCACTGTCGATTCAGATTAATTTAGATGGTCCGTTGCCTTGTCAACGTTGCACCTATGTCACTTTTTCGCAGATCCGAGCTGTCCAATTTTCGTAATTTAAATATTTTTTTACAATATTTTACATAGTTCAGCAGCTTAAAGTGGTAATTTTGTCAAATTCGTGCTTTGAAATTATTTTCACTGCAATTTTATGACCTTGAAAAATATATAATCGTAGTTATTTTCTACTAGCTGACCCGCGCAACTTCGTCTGCGCCACATTTTTCCTTAATGCTCCGCGCCTATTGTTCGTAGCGTGATATTATATAGCCTTTAGCGTTCTTCGATAAAACGTATCTAACACTAAAGTAATTTTTCAATTCCAACCATTAGTTCCTGAAATTACGGCGTTCTAAGAAACAAACAAACTGTTTAGCTATATAATCTAATCTTCTTCTAATATAATATAAAAATCTCGTGTAACAGGGTTTCTGAAAAAACTCCTCCGAAACGGCGTGACTAATTATTTGTGACGGTTATTGGGTAGGACTGAGAATAGGTCGTAGGCTAGTTTTTTTATTTATATGGCAAAACAACGTTTGTCAGGTTAGCTAATAGTAGTATAGATTCCAAGAAAAGCCACATTTTTTCTTTTAATATAGGACAAACTTTATTTTTCACTACAATTTACATAAATTATTTTACATAGGACAGATACCATACATAATTCAGGTAAGTATATACGTGTGGGAGACTGGTGCCTAAGCCATGCTCGAGGGATGTGTTTCAGGACACCAGGATCCCACCCCTTTACAATTAAATTTTATAAATTACTATCTGTTGCCCGCGACTTCGTTCGCGTGTATTTCGGATAGTAAAATGATGTCGCTAAAATGAGATATACCAACAGTCAACATCTAGCATTGCTTGACTGCTCTTAGAATTAGGAATTCGGAAGACTGTTATGCAAGGCATTGGGTGTATCACCGCTTCTATTCAAAACGCCGACCAGCCCTAGTAATTTTTGTAATGAGAAACGTTTTAACGATAACAAACACGACACGACACGATGTTGAAGAAAGTTCTTAGGGTTGTTAACACGCGATAGAGCTACATAAAGTTGGAGATGGGAAAACCAACCAGAAGAGAAGTCTACCCCCGCAACAGATAGAGTAAATTAGAGTTGAGACTCCGTTATCCGCATTTAGACTCTCATCCGTTCCGTTGTGCGTAGGACACCTGGCTTAGCCGGCCTTCCTCCGCCCAAGTGCACAGAAGCCTCCTGGGTGCGCCATAGGTTTCGCGGAGCGACCTCACCATTCCGAGGATTTGTTCACGTTGGGAAGCAGAAGGAGAAGTGGGTACGGCTCCAGCACTACCATCTCGAAAACTCTCTACGCGAGTCCGCCTCTGGCGTCATTGCCTGGAATCAATGCCATGATGCACTGGAGGGTGCACCCTCCACTGTAAATCGTGTGCCTGTAACAGATAATTTCTGGCCCTGAAATGGTCATGACGTATCATGGGCTCACTGGGAATTTGGTTAGTTATATGTGACTTTCAACCGAGTGCCTTTGCAACATGTTATAGAAATTAAATATGTTAATACAAATTATAGAACTTAATCAGATGATATTTATCATTTTTTTCCTTGGACGCTTTCATGGAAATATTCTCCTTATTTTTTCCCAAAAACATTTGTCACTATTATCCGTATTGATGGTCTGCTTGCTCGGTGGGTTCCCCGAACAGGGAAGAAATAAATGAATGCTGAAGCAACGGAACAACACAGGCTATCTTCCAAAATAACCTAATTATATTCTTGATTATGTTGTGTGCCGTCAGAAATTTTAACACTATTCGTAGAATTATGCGCATTTGAGTGGCCTTCTTATATCATGTTCGCATTTTTATTCTTCTGCGTCGTTCCTTCACTGCTGAGGATCGCGACTGCATACGACGTGTATCCATGCGGTCTTCTGCTACGGGCAAGCTCTGTGCGTGCTGTCTCTAACAGCCTTCTTTATGGCATCGAGCCATAAAGAAGACCAAACTATTTTTGCATATGTGAAGTTTAATGTGTTGATATTATATTGCACTACATGGGTGCTATTCTTCAAACAAAAAAGTTAAGAAACTACTTTTTAAGTTTTTAGAACACAGTTAGACATCCGATTAGCCAATCTAATTCAAATCTTTTCGCGACTCCTCTATCATGGGACTTCGCCAGCTGCTCGAAGGTGGTATGACGTGACCCCTGGCCCTAGGCCCGTAGAGATTCATTATTAAGCAAACTCAAGTTAAGCTTAGCAAATGTAAGCGCACGCCTGTTTACGAATATTCTAATATTAATAACACTGCGATAAAAAACATGAGGTCAAATGCGAAACACTATCTATGATATACGGATGGTATACCACCGCATTATCTTAAAAAAACTGCAGACACTATATGTACACCCCTTCATATCATATACAATAAATGTATTTCAGAGGGTTCATTTCCTGACATATGGAAATGTGCTAACATAACGCCCGTTCATAAATCAGGTTCTAAACAAAGCATTGAGAATTACCGTCCCATCTCCATATTGTCCGCCTTGTCAAAGCTTTTTGAGAGACTGGTTCACAACGAGCTCTATCCTATGTTACACCACTCAATAATTAAGCAGCAACATGGTTTTGTACAAAAAAGGTCCACAGTTACAAACTTATTGGTTTTCACAGAGTTTTTGTTCAATAACATGGACCACAAATTACAAGTAGATGCTGTTTACACAGATTTCCAGAAAGCCTTTGACAAGGTGGATCATGAACTGCTTCTGACGAAAATAGCTTTCAACGGTATACGAGGTGATTTATTACGTTGGTTTGCATCATACGTCACTAATAGAACTCAGAAAGTGGTCATCAAAGGCTTTGAATCCACATCTATACATGTCACATCCGGAGTGCCCCAAGGTTCAATTTTAGGCCCTCTTCTATTTGTTCTTTTTATTAATGATTTGAATCAATGTTTCAGATATTCAAAATTTCTCCTATATGCCGATGACCTAAAAATTTTTAGAAAAATTCAAAATCCAACTGATTGTATTTTATTCCAAGCCGATTTGGATAGATTCTCGGCCTATTGCATTAAAAATAAGTTAAAGTTAAATATCCTAAAGTGCTCGTCTATAACTTTCACCAAAAATAAAAATATTATAACTAATAAATACAACCTAAATAACACCTCGTTACATAGAGTCACTGTAATCAGAGACCTTGGGGTACTTCTGGACAGTAAACTTCACCTGGATCAACACATTGATAATATTATTAGTAATGCGTTTCGCATGTATGGATTTGTGATGAGATGCATGACCGAGTTTAAACGTACTTGCACGTACATTCACTTATATAAATCTTTGGTTAGGTCTCAGTTGGAGTATGCCGTAATGGTATGGAACCCCTTGTACAAAAAATACAAAGACAATCTTGAAATCGTTCAACGTAAATTCCTTAAAGCTACCCATTATCGTTGCTTCCGAAAAAAAACATCCTACGCTAATTTAATGAAATACTATAAACTAACTACTTTAAGTAATCGACGCATTCTTTTAGACACTAAGTTTCTATATGACCTGTGTAATAACAAATATGATTGCTCAGAGTTAAGTAACAAATTGTGCTATATAGTACCTAGAACTGTTATGCGACGGGAGGTGCGCGGACGCCCACTATTTGCAGTGTCCTCTTGTCGCACTAACGCGGGTGTCCGCGCACCTCTTCGACGTTTAGCAAAAAATTATAATACCCTTTTTTCAGAATTGGATATATTTTCTTTGTCAGCCAACAAATTTCGTATTGATCTTCTCAAAATAGTCGATAAAACAGATGATTAACCGTATTTTCAAATATGTGTATCCTTTAGTATTATAAGAATAAGATTTATTAATAAGTAATGTTGCACTCGTGTCTTCCAAATTTCAACTCGATTATGTAACATGTGGACAACGTAGTAAGTTACTCACTGATATACCTAGATTATAAGTTACTGTAAACCATGTTTAGTGTGTAATTGTTAGTTTTCCTTAATAAATAAAATAAAAATAAAAATAAAAATGGAATCTGAAGTTGAACTGTCAAAATATTTAAAGACTTAAAATATGTTTTGACGTAATTCTCATGCTGTCGTAACTACTGTTTGTGTCAATAGATGGCATTACGGGTATCTGCATTAAGTAATAAGTTGATTTCATCTACATCAAATTGCCACAATTCCTATCAGGTTAACCTATGTACGAGTTATCTACTTTTGTTTTTTTTTTATCATGATACGAATAATACGAATTTATTCATATTCGTTCAATATAAATACATTTCTGAACGCACGCATAAATATTCGACAACCAAAAAATATGTCAATCCTTTTTCATAACTGACATTATTCTACATTTTACAAATCTAAAATACGCCATTATCCGAATATTGTAGATATATGTTGTCGATTCGAAACCTGTATTTAACTACGTTCTTAAATTTGAGGGGAGAGTTTACCGTATCGGTGGGATAAACATTAAATGTTTGACAGTTACGAAACCCATGAACATTTTGTATAGGAATTAAATTATCGTTATATTTTGGACAATTCACACACTATCTTTAAAAATTATAGCCTATGTGTTATTCTAATGTATAAGCTATATTATTGTAAATTTTCATTAAAATGCATTCGGTAGTTTTTGCGTGAAAGACGAACAAACATCCATACATCCATACATACAAACTTTCGCGTTTATAATATTAGTAGGATTAATAACACTGCGATAAAAAACATGAGGTGAAATGCGAAACACTATCTATGGAATCTGAAGTTGAACTGTCAAAATATTTAAAGACTTAAAATATGTTTTGACGTAATTCTCATGCTGTCGTAACTACTGTTTGTGTCAATAGATGGCATTACGGGTATCTGCATTAAGTAATAAGTTGATTTCATCTACATCAAATTGCCACAATTCCTATCAGGTTAACCTATGTACGAGTTATCTACTTTTGTTTTTTTTATCATGATACGAATAATACGAATTTATTCATATTCGTTCAATATAAATACATTTCTGAACGCACGCATAAATATTTGACAACCAAAATATATGTCAATCCCTTTTCATAACTGACATTATTCTACATTTTACAAATCTACAATACGCCATTATCCGAATATTGTAGATATATGTTGTCGATTCGAAACCTGTATTTAACTACGTTCTTAAATTTGAGGGGAGAGTTTACCGTATCGGTGGGATAAACATTAAATGTTTGACAGTTACGAAACCCATGAACATTTTGTATAGGAATTAAATTATCGTTATATTTTGGACAATTCACACACTATCTTTAAAAATTATAGCCTATGTGTTATTCTAATGTATAAGCTATATTATTGTAAATTTTCATTAAAATGCATTCGGTAGTTTTTGCGTGAAAGACGAACAAACATCCATACATCCATACATACAAACTTTCGCGTTTATAATATTAGTAGGATTCGTGCCAACATTGAAATGATGTATAAAATGGTATGAAATAAAAGACTGAAATTAGATAAAGCACAACGTTTGGGAACATACCTGAACGCAACAAAGGATTCATATCACAGGAAATTAAAAGTGGCTAATAACACCGGCAAATCATGATAAAATCATCACTCTCACTTCTGTGTATATGGAACATCCACAAACAATATTTTTCACTCACGTAAAGTAATATAGCTATAACATTTTTTTTCTGGACTGGAGTGTCTATTTTTATAGCTTTTATCTCAAAATTTATCTTAAGAAATAAATTAATTTATTTCGTGCTTTGAAAGACGTCAAACATCAATATGTCAAGTTATTAAACTTACGAAAACAATGAGTATAGAAACTGGCTTCTGCCCGCGACTTCATATGCGTGAATTTCAGAACTAGGTCAAGAGGTAAGTGAAAATAATTCAAAAAATGTATAACCCATAATCATAAAGAGGGAAATGAAGTCAGAGGCCTCAACACCTACTTTAAAAGAAATGAAGAGTAAATAAATAGTAGTCAGTCACGAAAATTTTACTCCTTCATGATGCTGACCTCCTTGTAGTCTCTACTGCTCATAATTCTAGCCCCAAACCTACTTGTTCGTGATTATTATAGACATTGACGCCTTTATTTAGATGATTTGATACTTATTATTTGATTTATAATGTTGTTGCGGTACATAATTAAAATATTAGTTCTAAAACCAATCAATAGATATTAGACCGGTCAAATTAGACCAACAAATAGGAGTTAAGTAACAATAATCGCACCCAGCTCAAAATTGGTAGGATTGTTCAAAAAACTATGATAAATGAAATCATAAAAGGTATCATCGATCCGATACCTGGAACAAAAATTACTTGGGGTCAAAGTCACAAAAACATGTTTTTCGCGATTTTCAGCAAAACGGTTTTCTATCTTTCTTTCTATTAGGATTTGGTAACGATTATCTATCTTTCTATTAGGATTTGGTTTCCGCATTTAGTCCTGATGTTGAACCATTGTGCGTGAGCCAATACTCCAACCAGCCAACCTACCTCCAGAAACAAAAGTTTTCCCGGTGTGTAAAAACATCTGTAAGCGAGTTCTGTGACCCTATTGTTGGACTCCGTATTTCGGTAACGCCTGTGCACTCAAGGAGTACGTGCGATACCGTTTCCTCCTCCTCCATGCATGCTCTGCATAAAGGACTGTCCGTAATAGCTATCGTGTGCAAGTGTTTGTTCAAGGATGGCATAGTCTCCCTGGACTGCCTGCTGCGGGGTGCTAAGGCCCACCAGCGTTCCGCTTGATTGTGGTTGTGTTCTTGTAGCCATGTGCGCAGCTGGCCGAAGAGGAGTGGTACTATTGGTTCGGCTCCAACAGCCACAGTATCAGATCCTCTCCTGGCCAGCTCATCGGCCGCGTCATTTCTTTGTGATCCGCTGTGTCTTTTTATCCACTGCAGCGTCACAGTTTTGCGGTTGGCCACCGTGATGTGTTCTAGTGCATTGTGGCCTTCTTGTATGAGTTTCGAGGTGGTGTGATGCTTCCTTAGGAATTGAGGGACTGAGGCGCTGTCGGAGAGTATGCGAATGTGGGTATCCATGACTCCCCTGGCTTCTATGGCATAGACCGCCAGGATAAAGCCCACGCATTCCGCCTGATAGACGGTGTTGAGTTTACCTAGCGACCTGGATATTCTGATGTTAAGGTCATTGGAATAAACTCCAACTACGGTTCCGGTGCTTGTCTTTGATCCGTCAGTGTAGATTCTCAGCTCTTTGAGACCTGAGTGATTGTTCAAAGTGGTGTGGAAACGTGTGCATATTATGACGATTACAACTCTTCCAACTTTTTGAATCGATATATCTCAGAAACGGTGGCTCTTAGGAAAAAAGTATCTAGCCATTTTTATAGATAATTATTTATCTGTTCTACAATTTTTGTCTGAACTAATTTTATGATAAAACTTACCATTTCGCTGAAAATCGCGAGAAGCCTATCGTGTGTAAGGCCTCATCGATCGATCGTGATGATGCGTGCTAACGCGCTTTAAGCGAAGTTCAGGCGCCGATGGTTAATTTTTGCATACAAAAATTTTGTGGCGCTGTAATCGTAGACCTATTTGTATCGATACAAACGCGCTGATACAGCGATAGACGGTATAAAAGCGCTGCAGTCGCGCGTATGTATTTTTATATAGAAATCTGTGTTTTCACCAGACTCCTCAACAGTAGTAAAATGGAGTCTGACGAGACAGCACTGCTTACGCTGGCTTTATTACTGAAAGTATAAAAAATAAGCGACATTATTGGATTAACCCATTCACGAGCGAAAGAAGATTGAGTGATGGTCATTTTGATACAACTTTTAAAACATTGCCCAATCATAAAAGATGGGGGAAAAATTCGAACTGCTATCGGATGTCGTGTGAGTGACAAGTAAACCATGCAGTGCCTCTCCCCCACACCTTTCTCCGACAATTAAGAGGGGACGGTTAAGAACCATGCATGTTCGAAACCCGCTCACCAAGATCTAAGTTCTATATGTTTTGTAGAAAAGTTGTATAATACTTAACTAGATGGCGTTAGGCGTCAAATTAGAAGTCGGTGTTAAGATTCTCCGCCGCTTAGATATAGTTCACGTCGATAAAGTTCAATATAAGGTCAAAAATACAGATTACGGTTGTTTCATTCCACACTAGACCTTACTCCTTAGATCAATTAGATCAACCCTGCTAGTACTGGGTAGCAGACCCCACGTGCGGTACTAAATAGGGACTCACTCTAGTCGGTAACTCTAGGGCCTTTCTCCATACAAACGTATTCCGCTGCTAGAGCTATGATTTTTTTCCCTAAAAATCTAGATCGAATTATTACGTGCCTCTGTCATTTTTTTTCTTTTCTAAAACATAATTACTTAAAGAATTATGACAATATAAAAACCTGAAAAAACAGCCCGTTTTTACCGCCATGTTCAGACGACTATCAGACAAATTTGATAAGTTTTTATCAAAATAGAAAATAATAAAAGCATAGATGGTTAGTCTTCTTCTAAATTTTGGTACATAATTTTTATAGATCAGTCCAGTTTTGAAAAATAAAACAGCGGAATACAAACGTCTTTTGGTCAAGGTTTTTTTACGTAAAATCAGCCTCTGATGCAGTTTGTCGTTTTTGGACTTTACTTAACAGGACACAGTGCGACGCATCGGCAATAGTTTCTTTAAATACCTATTTATCAAATTCCTCGGAACTACAGTCCCCTCTTAATAAACAAACTCGATACACACGTACTTTGAATGCGCTTGTCGCGCGCGTTTGTATCGCTTTGTACGCACATTTGAATCGATGCAAATGCGACGATCTGCTTTTTGGTCCTTTTACCTGTAACGCCGTGGACCCGCGTTCGCAAAACGTGTCTCGTCGGCGCGGTAAAAATACGCCGTGTGCATAGGCTCTTACATTATTACATACCATCAGCGATGAATATGATTTGAAAGTTCTTCAATTGTATTAGAACTTTCGAATGAAGTTAATATAATGATCAATGTCTTGAAAACTCCCGAAAACAAAATGGCGGCCTTTGAACTGCAATCTTTGGCCTTAGCTTGGTGGCGAAATAAAGTTGAACATCCAATTTGACCGCCTTATATAACACGAATGGAGGAGCTCGTGGCTAAAGAATAGCAGCCGCACGGGTCAATCTTCAAGGTAAAACAACGCTTGCCAAGGTTAATCTGTGGTTGGGTGACCATCTTCACACACCGATTTTCCTCCATGCCTCGGAAAGCACTTTAAGCCGTTGGTCTCGGCTGTCATTTGTAGATCTTTGGCAGTCAGAAGCCAATAAACTTGATTCCTGGCTTGCCAAGAAGTTCCGTGTTACCCAGTTAATGGGTTGTGGACGTGGAGGTCTGGTAGGCAGCCGCTCTACGTAAAATACGTAATCAGCTTAATCTAGTTTGACTGGAAGCCGACCAGAATATAGTTGCGATAAGGCTAGGCAGATGATGATATAAAACGAATAACTTTAATAATAATTTAATTATATCTTTAAAAAGGCTGTTAATAAGAGTATCGATATATGTTAATATAATTTGCTTGCGAGTAACCCTGAATCATATGGCGGTTTGAATTAGTTGACGGGGTGTCGCTATATTCGATTTTTTGAACTTTCGATGCGGGAGTACGAGGAGAGTGTGCCTTGCGCTCGGGGAGAGGGATGCTAAATCACGCCACGAAATTATTTACTTAGGCTCTTAACGTCGTGAGTGGTGTTGTGGACAACCCCTAATTCTGTGCCAATTAGTAGATGATTGTTACAGTGGTACCCAACTGATTAGGCGCGTCTCATGAATCTTCGTTCGCACAGAAAAGATAGTATGACCCCGAAGATCAACGAAAGAAAGCAAACCTACAATCAACCTTAGATCACTACTATAAGGTTCATAATACACTGCATCTGTTAGTTCTGTCTCACTCGCAAGTCACGTGCATGCCACGCGGCGCGTGCTAACATGGTGGCAGCTGCCGACAAATAGCGGTACAGAAAAAAGAAGCGCGTTGCGTGTAGCGTGCCGATTGGTCAATATGGCGCAGGTACATCATTAAGACATATCAGTTGGGTACTACTGTAATCATATCGTACATGCTTTGTGGAACATCGTTGATGTTTTTATCGGAATAGTCATTTTATGACTATTTAACTACTCGTCAGCAAACGCAATATAGCCATCTGACGAAAATACTTACAATGCTTTTATACATAAAAGAAAAGGAGGAAAATAATAAATTGTGACAAATCAACATTATTGACTGTTAAACTAGTGACGCAATATAATTATTAGCAATTTAATTCAAACCCCACGCATATGGCCATTTGACAAAAATACTTACAATGCCTTTATACATAAACTAAGAATTAAATAATTTAATTATTTAATTAAATAAATAAATTATTTAATTTATAATTATGTTGATTGTATTTTGTTGATAGTATTTTGTTGATTTGATTTTATTTTAATTTATTTTATTGACATTTATTTCTACCCAAAGCTTCGATTATTATTTGATGATTTATTTAATTTATTTTATTTTATATGATAATGATTTTAATTCTATTTTAATTGTTTGTCATGTTATAATTCTGTTTTAATTTTCATTCTGTTGACATGTTATGAATTCAATTTTAATTTTTATATTTAATATTTTGACATTTTTAATTTTGATACTTTGATCATATTTTTTTCATTTGTGTAATTTACTCTTTTTTTTGCAATAACTCTTATAACAAATTGTATTTTACTTTTAGTTATAATAGAAAGCTTTGTTAAAAATTTGTAATAAATCTTATTATTTCAAGGCAGCAAGCACTATAGTTCTGGTGAGCGCTATGTACACCTTAATTGTCATGTGCGTTAGAAATATTGTTATGGATCTTTTTTTTTTAATTATGGTGCAATATATGTGATGTGGCTGTACTTAATTTAAATAAATAAATAAATAAATAAACTAGCACTTCGCCCACGACTTCGTTCGCGCTGGTTTAGTTGGTACTAATCGAACTTTATCTCCCATCTAACCTCTTCAAGGGTATGTGTAAATTACTTATTAAAAGACTAAATGTAGGGCGGTTCACTAGCAACATTTTTCTTACTTAGGGTATTTTTAAAACCGTCGTAACTTTTTAACGAAAGATCCGATTTGAATAATTTAAAGTGTAATTTACATGCACATAACCAACCTTAATTATTAATTTAAATAGATAAAGATTAATATCATGATACTAAAATCACCACAATTCCATTTCACTCGGGTTTTGATTGAATAATTTGAACAAAAAGCGGTCATTGTGACTTAACCATAATAGTAAGATACATACCCTCGCGTACTTTTTTGTAGATACTTATGTTTTATATAAAACTGTAGTACATTACTTTGCTCTATTATTTATAGTTTCTGCTGTGTACGCGATATAAGGATCTTTTTTAGGGTTCCGAAAAAAAAAGGAACACTTATAGGATCACTCGGGTGTCTGTCTGTCTGTCTGTCCGTCTGTCACAGCCAATTTTCTCCGGATCCACTGGACCGATTCTGTTGAAATTTAGTACACATATGGACTTCTATGAACCAAACACGGATGGGTTACGTAAATTATTAAATTTTTAGTATGGGGTCACTTTTGGGGGTCAAACTAGAAAATAAAAAAAAAAAAAGATTTTTGAACAATATCGTGTGACATATCAAACGAAAGGGCTTACTGTGAGGGTTTAAATTATATTTTTTTTTTCATAATTTTAAAATAAATGATTTAGAAGTTATTCAAGAAATTAGACGAAAAATTACCATTCCCCCCCCTCTTATATCCGAAACTACGGAGCCTAAAATTTTGATAAAAATGGAGATAATAGATCTTTACCTAAAGATTACAGGAACCTATTAGAAGTCTGTAGTGTTAAAATAACATGTTAAAAAAATTAAATTCGTTCGGAACCCTTTGCACGCGAGTCCGACTCGCACTTGGCCAGTTTTTGTTTGGTATTTTTTTCACACCTTGGGTTACATTATCGAAGTTTTCATACGGATAAGTTTTTATACTTTTTTGAAAATATCAGGGATAATTTAGGATTCCAATGGTGAAAGAATTTTTCAAATCGGTCCTGTAGTTTCGGAGCCTATTCAATTCTAACAAACAAATCTTTCCTATTTATAATATTAGTGTAGAAGAAAAGGAGGAAAATAATAAATTGTGACAAATCAACATATATATTTATTAGCAACTTAATTCAATACGGATTGTAGAGTTACGCAATTGAAGTGCCCGTTGAATCAAAACCAAGTAAGTACGTCATTCGATAAGGATAATTACGTGAAACTTGGTAACAAACAAATATTACCAGTTGGTAAATGTTGTTATTTGAAGTAAATATTTTTAATTTAATTTCCAATGTTATTTTTTTGGGTTCCGTATCCGCGGGCTAAAAACTGCAACCCTATTAGGTACTAAAGATTCGCTGTCTATCTATGCGACTGTCTGAATGTAACCTGCATTTTTGGAACTGCAAAATAAACTTTGTGACTTCTAATTATATTATGACCACTTGAAAAAAAATTGGCATTTCTAGTGTTTGTTAGGTCTTCGCTGTATCGTAAAGGTAATTTATAGTTTTCTGTTTATGTACTTGAAAGGATAGGTTGAAATCTTTTGTAGATACGTAAACAATTTTATAGCACAACTATTAAACAAAAAAAATCTTATAAAAAAACAACCGGTTTCCAAATGAAAAAAACATTACAAAGTATAAAATAACTTTAATTTCGGAAGTTGGTGTTTTTGGTTGTTTCTTCGTAACTTTTTTGTAGTTCCCCACACCTAACAACACCACTGGAAAGTCGCAGGAAGGTAAAATACGCAATTTTGTTTACTTGGATGACAAGATACATCATCCAAATAAACTAATTCCAGCTATTTTGATTTAGAAGCTAGACTACTAAACCGATTTTGATGGAATTCATATGGGACCACCTCTGAAGTATGATCTACCAAACAAAAAAAAACATCAAAATCGATGTCTAATCTGCGGAATGATCGCGTAATATACATACAAAAAAAAACATACAGTCGAATTGAGAACCTCCTCCTGTTCTTTGAAGTTGGTTAAAAATTGGATAATAGTTTTAGTAAGTTGCATTTAAGATGTTTTTTTTTCTACTATTATTAAATAACACTAAAAATCATGATAGTCATTCAGGTATTTGCTAACCATAAGATTTTACACACTAAGAAGTGACAGCTGGTCTTTGTTAAAAATGTAGTTTACGAAGTTACCTACTTGATTGTTATAAAACATCATATTTATTAGTTTATTATTTTAGCTTATATATGTATTTTATTAGTATTAAATATATTATTCGTAAAATGTTCCCCAAAAGATTCCATTTATTTTTATTTTTTTGTTGTACACCTACCACAGTGTCGTCTTTTTAACCCAAAGGTTGACTGGTAGAGAATGCCTTGTTGCATTAAGTCCGCCCATGTACCACTACTGTACATAAAGTTTAAATAAATAAATAAATCCTTTCATACAAAGACAAGATTACTTTACACAGTAAAAATGGTTATCGGACAACTTTTCAGATCCTTAGTATTTATTATATTTATGACACTTTGTAGTGGGAAGGGGAATAAAATAAAAAGGTTTATGTGAAAGAATTGTAGGCGATTGTTAAAAAAATAGATATATGTTTTCTTTTTTCATCCACATCATCGCATACCATCAGGTGAGATAGTTGTCAAACGTATGCCTATCTACGAGTAC
The DNA here is from genome assembly GCA_947578705.1 of Lacanobia wlatinum. Classification (NCBI taxonomy): domain Eukaryota; kingdom Metazoa; phylum Arthropoda; class Insecta; order Lepidoptera; family Noctuidae; genus Lacanobia; species Lacanobia wlatinum. The sequence goes on from OX388033.1 coordinate 19,113,556, forward strand.
AGTACTCCTACCCTACTCCTACCCTACTCCTACCCTACTCCTACCCTACTCCTACCCTACTCCTACCCTACTCCTACCCTACTCCTACCCTACTCCTACCCTACTCCTACCCTACTCCTACCCTACTCCTACCCTACTCCTACCCTACTCCTACCCTACTCCTACCCTACTCCTACCCTACTCCTACCCTACTCCTACCCTACTACTACCTACCCATCTTTTTTTTTGCTTTTAAACCTTTCCTGTATTTTGGCGAATCCAACAAAAAAAGAATTATTAAAATCAGTCCAGCCGTTCTCGAGTTTTAGCGAGACTAACGAACAGCAATTCATTTTTATATATATAGATTTATGCGTGTTCGCGGATAACTTCGTCGTTTATGATCCGGTTTCGATGAATATTTTTTTGTAGAAAGGATATGCTTCCGAAATGGTTCCATTGGCACCACGTTAGGATCTGATGATAGAAACCCTGAGAAATCGTTGGTAACTCTCGAAAATGGTAGGCACGCATCTGTTAAAAACTTGATATTCGTGTGTATATTGGGTGATACTACAAAAGAATGAAGGTTTAGATCAGACCTGATGATGGAGACGACAGAGAGTCAAGGGAACTCCACATCGGTATGTAGGAACTACCAAGTGTTTGGGCTTATTTCATTCGTATTGACGAGACCTTTACACCGAAAGCACCTAGTAATTTTTATTTTCATAACATAACATCACGTACGCTGTGAATGGTGACGCAGGTACCACTAAAAAGTGAAAAATAAAAAACTTTTTTACAAAAAATATAACCGAATTCCAATACAAAACACTACAAAGTATAAAATAACTTTAATTTCGGAAGTCGGTGTCAAAAAACGAAATAACCAAAAACACCCAACCCAACTTCCGAAATTAAAGTTATTTAATACTTTGTAGTGTTCTGTTTTGGAAGTCGGTTATATTTTTTGTAAAAAAGTTTTTTTGATTTAAAACCCTAACTTCCTAACCGATTCGATAAAACTTCTATGGGACCAATCGAATCGGGAAGACAAAACCACCACCACCTTTCTGATAAAACAATTTTTTTTCAAATCGTTTCCTAAAAGACGGAGTTAACAAAAATACAACCATATTGAGAACCTCCTCCCGTTTTTGAAGTCTGTTATTAAAAATCAACGACCAAATTTTAATACATATATCTTTTTATACATAATTTATTACAATACCTATGTACACTTTATTCCTCTATCTCACTCACTCAAAGAAAGTTTTCCTTTTACTTTTCGGCACCGTACGCAAATATCGGTTACATACAACCATTTTATTTCGGTTCGTTAACCATTATTTGCTTTGTGTCTGTTGCCAGCACCTTTTTAGGTTTTTGTGTGAGATTTTTAGTAGTTCGCGCGTTTAAATATGCTTTTCATTTATGTATAGGTATGGTTCAGCACTTTATAATCTACTAGCTTCTGCTAGCAGCTTCGCTTGCGTGATTCCTATGGAACGCATACTCCCGGGATGAAAAGTAGCCTATGTGTAATTCCAGACTATAATCTGCCTCTGTGCCAAATTTCATGAAGATCCTTTCAGGCGTTCTGACGTGAAAGAGTAACAAACAAACATCCATCCATCCTCACAAATTTTCGAATGTTTGCAATTTATTATTTTAGGTCAAAATAAAATCACTGTAATCAGTGTTTTTTTTTTCGCTTGGATATATTTGGTTTGACGTACTGAACGCTGTGTTAAAATTTGTCTATCTATTTCTATGGGACCTAATATTTAAGTTTCAGTTTTCATGTGGCATTTTAAGAAAGCAGACGCGTCATTACGACAGTCAAAGGGTGACAATTCCTTATTAACGTCCGTCGTCGCATCAAAGAAAGAAACGTCGCATCGTAGTAATATTGTCGCTTTGCGCCTGTCTGTGGGAGCTTTTTGGTAACTAACCTGTCTTAGAATAAAGACTTTTCAAATTATTAGCACCCGCTTACGTAATAACACTACAAAATTACCTACACGTTAATATCAAACTCTTCTATAATTTTATTAATATACTAGCTGACTAGGCAAACGTTGTTTTGCCATACAAAAAAAAGTACCCTACCACCTATTCTCATACCTGCCGAATATACACACAAAATCTCATGAAAATCAGTCGAGCCGTTTCGGAGGAGTTCGGTAACAAACACCGTAATATGAGATTTTTATATATTAGATGTAGTAGGATAGTAGAATGTAGGATAGGATAGGACTAACAACCCGCCATGCTTAACATGGGTAGCAGAGCTTATGCTCCCATTTGGCAAGAATTTTTTTCCAACATCTTCAATAATCATCATCATATTTCAGCTAATTAAGACAAAATCTTAATATTTTTTACACTTAAACCTTCCTCATGAATCGCTTCACCCATTGATGAAAACCGTATGAAAATCCTTTCGGAAGTTTTCGAGTTTAAGGCGAATAGACTGACAGTCAAGCAGAGAGACAAACGGACGCAGTAGTGCGACTCTATTGATTATAAACTAGCTTTTGGCCGCAACTTCGTACGCGCCTGTTTTTACCAGTTCCCGTAAAATTTCGGAAAATCCTTTCTGTACTCGACTATACTCCCCAAAGAACCTTCATGCCAAATTACAGCTTTCTACGACCAGTAGTTTCGGCTGTGCGTTGTCTAGTTAGGATTATAGCGATTACTGGATCATAAAATACGTGGGCAGTAAGTGCAATCAAAATGCAAAAAGTATTTCCCGTACCGGGAATCGAACCCGAGCCTCCTGGGTGAAAGCCAGGTATCCTAGCCACTAGACCATACGGGACATGGCTGTTATTGAACAAAAACTATGTTCGTGTCGGTCGTGTACTTAAATGACAAGAATACTAATACTTACATATTGCTTCATTCAGTTTAATTGTCATTAATAGAAAGCGGTATAGTTTTAAACAAGTTTTTGCGATTATTTTTAAGTTATTTATGTTAAGCCCTCATTTAGATATTTTATAATTATGTCCAGGAACAAACCAAATACATATTTGTTCAAACTGAAACTCTCAAAGTACGTATCTCAATTTTAAAAAATTGCAGGCATTTTTAAATTGTCAAGGTCAGCTAATAAAAAAGATGAAGCTTTTTGCAGGTTCCAAAGTATTCCTCTATGGCGAATAAATGACCTGGCAATAGCCTACCACTGCTAGTGCAGCTACTTGAAATTTAATTTATTTAACACGTAATGTTCCTACACACACATAGCAAATAGACAAAAATTAGAAACAGGAAAATAGGTACAGAGGTGATGTTTACTTCTAAGAACACTTTTCCAAGACACCAGCAATAGAATTGTATTTTAAATAGATAGAATTGTACTCCATTCTACACCAAAAAATATTTTAACAGCTCTCTGACTCTTTTACCTACACGAATTTATGGTTCTGTGCCCTTATGGGCGTATCGCTGTTAGCGACAAGACTCACAACACACAACACACAATACACACAAACACAATACACACACACAACAGACACACACAACACACTTATGTAACAGCGATATCTATCAGACCACTTCTGGATGGACTGAAAGAACTTTGTTAAACTAATAACAATTGTTAAATATATTCGATTAATACTGTTAATATCTGTTATAACATTTTTTCCATTCCAGAATTTAATCGACGGTACAAAATTACGAACAGAGTTCAATTGATCGTCCCATAATTAAATCAAAGTCCGAACGTATTGAGTGGTTTTCTTTTCCCAGAAAATTACAGCGCGTTTCCCAGAAAAATCTGCGGCTTACGAGTGGGTTCCCAATTAATGTCAGTAGTGATTTATTTATTCATTAATCAGCGTTCTGTGTCCACTTAATGTCTATTGTTAGATAAAGATATATTTATGTAGATATCCAGATTATTGAAAGGTCGACAAACATCTAATACTACATCAGCTTGCATTGATGATCTGGAAAAGCTCAGAATAGAATTGGGATGAAAATGATAATGATAAATGATATTTATTTTGCAAATAGGTTGCAAGTAACTCTTTTACACGTCTTTTTTTTTTGTTGTATAAAACTTGATGAGGCCGGTATTTCCTAACTGACTACTCTGAGAAGAAACACCGAAACAAACTCAGAGGTCCTAGTCTCTTTTGAAGTCCATACAATCGCCAATAACATATGAAATACCATGTAGACTAACGTCTGAGGTGGCCTTTTGAGGAAAGCACCACGCACGTTTGAGTGGGCTTGTCCAGATAGTGCAAGCATTTATCAGTAATCGTGCAGCTCAACTCAGAACTTTGAGGAGCTAAACGAACCGACGAACAATGCCAAAGTAAGGACATTTGGGTAAGCCGTATAATATACTCAATGTATTGTCATGTGCTTTATGTTTGAAATAATTTACTGCGCATTTCTAGATAACTAAAAGTGCCCAAAGAAGTCAACTAAAACTGAGAAGATAAAAAACCGGCTAAGTCCGAGTTGGACTCACACACGTTTTAATTTAATTTATATTTGTTGATATAGCGGCAATAGAAATACACACTGAAAATTTCAACTGTCTACTTATTACGGTTCCTGAGATACAACCCGCTGACAGACAGGTGGAAGGATGGACGGATAGATGGACGGATAGACCGTCGGACGGAGCAGAGGCTTAGTAATAAGGTTCCGTTGGTTAAACTTTGGGTACGGAACCCTAAAAATTACGACATCGTATTTTTTTCTACCCATTTTGGTATGTAGTGTGTCACATGGACGTCCGATCCTAATTACAAGGCGTTCAAAATCAACTCGCAAACTCTAAATAATATATTATCATCTCAGCGATAATCAATGTTAGAAACTTGTCCATCATCATAATATCAGCCGAAAGACGTCCACTGCTGGACATAAGTCTCCCCCAAGCGTCGCCACAACGACCGGTCCTGTGCGTCTCGCATCCATCGGCTACCCGCGACCTTCACCAGGTCATCGGTCCACCTTGTGGGAGGCCTTCCAACGTTGTGTCTTCCGGTACGCGGTTGGTTGCCACTCCAAAACTTTTCGGCCCCATCGTCCATCTGTTCTGCGAGCAATGTGCCCTGCCCTTTGGTTCTCTTGCGGATATCATCATTCCTGATTCGATCACGCAAGGAAACTCCAAGCATTGCCCTCTCCATTGCCCTTTCAGTGACTTTAAGCCTTGAGAAATTTGTCCAAATACAGGGAAATTACAGGCTTTATCAGTTTGCGACAGCGATGTGAATGGGAATGTCCTTAGCGGGAATTGTCCCTCAGATATTGGAACGTCATTCTCATAACACAATTGCATCAGACAGTACCTATCATGTCAATACAATGCAACTACAAAGCTTATTCCAGGCACACCTATCGGATCTTATCAATAGACGCCAGTATTTGCTTTGTAATACATAGTAGCTTCTCTGTAGGCAGGCACGTAGTAGGTATGAAGTTGTTTTGTGATACGCAAGCACAACAATGAAGCTGCTTTGTATCTGTGTCTGTGCATTGTAGGAGATGGAATTCGCTATTATTGAGAAATTTAGTTGTTATTGCTGTTGTTGTTAAGAATCCGGAGACCTTTTTTATAGAAAACGAATTAAAGAAAATGCAATTATTGTAGATATGTTTTTCAAGAGTCCGAGAGTCTACGGTTTTAATATAGTTATGATTAATGATTAGGTACTAAAACTGCCTGTTATGCATGATGCCTGCTGACAATATAAAACAAAAACTCATAAGCAACAATACCATTTTCTCTATAAAACAAAATGACAAAGACTGTCCTTAATTATTTTTTAAACATTCTCGAAGACAGAATATTATTTAACAAAAGCTGGACATCTTTATTTTATGGTCCGACATCATGCAGAATCATATCATAATTAAAGCAGAACTTTGTAAAAGTGAGATGACAATGAGCAAATTGCTTTCGTAGGTACATCTTGATATTTTTTATCGATTTTATGTTACGAGTATTATTATAGTGTTACCTAAATAGTCATTTTGTCCTGGTTATTGACAGCCTGTATTAAGAGCGAACCGACCTTTTGGTTTAGGTATTCTATGCGGTCCGTGTAGGTGCGCGTAAGTGCAAGCGAAAAGCGTACGTAAGCGCAATACACAGAGTTCAATGTTCAGAGTTCAAAGCGGGTAGGGGGGAAGCGAGACGGCTCTAGCTAAAATGAACGGAACGCGTGCTAATTTAGGTATTTCGTTCGTATTATTAAAACAAATACACATTTAGAAAATTGTGAAATGTTTATGTTATAGAAAACACGTAGTTTTATAATTATTCAAAAACTGATTACCTTCAGTGAAGTATTTATTTATTACACCTAAATAAAGGATAAGATGCAGCACGAGATCAAACGAATGCCAATTACGTATGATTTCCTCGCCCCCTTAAATCACTGCTGGGCAAAGGCCTCCAGCTATTTTAATCAAGAACTAGTGTGAACTATCAGTGATTACTTGCTACGTTTCGTTTTACTCAGATCAAATAATAATATAGAGACGTAACACAGACATAAAAACTGGCCAAGTGCGAGTCGGAGTCGCGTGCAAAGGGTTCCGAACGAATTTAATTTTTGAACGTGTTATTTTAACACTATAGACTTCTGACAATCTATAGGTAAAGAACTATTATCTCCATTTTTTCAAAATTTTAGGCTCAGCAGTTTCGGAGATAAGGACGGGGAATGGTCATTTTTCGTCTAATTTCTTAAATAACTTTAAAACCATTTATTTTAAAATTATGAAAAAAACATATTTAAAACCTTTACAGTAAGCCCTTTCATTTGATATGTAACACGATATTGCTCAAATTTTTTTTTAATTTTTCTAGATTGACCCCAAAAAGTGACTAAAATAAACGCGTCCGTGTTCATATGCGTACTAAATTTCAACAAAATCGGTCCAGTGGATCCGGAGAAAACTGACTGTGACAGACGGACAGACAGATAGACAGACACCCGAGTGATCCTATTAGGGTTCCGTTTTTTGTTCGGAACCCTAAAAATCAGATCTATATGGTCTTTTTTTTTTTTTTTTTTTGAGGGTGGGAAATCATCAAATGACTCCTCCCGCTCTGGGTGAAGCAGAAGGGAGTGTCAGACTCTTACTGACTAAAACCCATCAGTGTTCCTCCTAATGCCCTTTGCGTTCCAGAGCCGCGGTGACTCTTTCAAACAGATTCCGCAACCCCGGCAGGCACTGGCCCTAGCGGGCCCCGTCTTCTATGCTGACAGCTCTTTGAGGCGCGCGTGGAACACAGCGCGCCGTCGACTCGGGCCTGGTTCTGATCGGACGGCGAGCCACCCTATGCTCGTCGTCCGCAGGCCCGCGCCTACGGTGGCCGAGAATCGCCCTGCGACTCCCGACGCCCGGGGCGTCTTCTCCTGTTGCGGCGGCTGGGGCGTGAGGTTTCCCTCTCTCTCACGCGTTCGGCCTCCTCCTTCGCTAGCATTACTGCTTCGCAGAAAGAGGTGACCGCATCCCATGCCTCCTCGCTCCGGACCATAGATTGAATCAGAGCCGGACGCGAGAGGTCGCCGCCGCCGATCGCCTCGACGAGGACACGGCGGTGCTCCGCCCAAGCAGGGCAGACCTCCACCGTATGCTCCACTGTGTCCTCCGGGCGATCCTCGCAGTGTTGACACCCGGGCGTATCCTCCCGCCGAATCCGAAACAGGTACCTCCCGAAACAACCGTGTCCGGTGAGTACCTGCGTCAAGCGGAAGGTGAGGACGCCGTGGCGCCGCTCTAGCCACTCCTCAAAGAGGGGACTTATTGCCACAATTGTGGCGTGCCCAGCGCTGGGTTGCGACAGTCGCTGTCTCCATACCACCATGAGATCCTGCCGGAGCTCCGTCCGCTGCGCTGCGATTTGCCGCGGCAGAGGAGTCTCGCCCCGGCGTTGCGCCTCCACGCGCCATTCGTAAATGAGCGCGAGGGCTCTCGCCTCCAGATCCCATGGTGGCAGTCCGGCAAGGAGGCTTGCCGCCTCGCCAGAGACTGTGCGGTATCCCCGGGCCAGCCGGATAGCCATGACCCTCTGGGACGCGTTGAGGTAACGGGCAGGTCGCTTCCTCAAAGTAGGCGCCCACACCGGCGCCCCATAAAGGGCCATGGACCGCACGACCCCTGCGTAAAGCCTCCGGCAGGAGGCGTTTGGACCCCCTAGATTGGGCAGAAGCCGCTTGAAGGCAGCCCCGGCCCGCCCCAATCTGGGAGCCAAACGTCGGAAATGCTCGACGAAGTTCCACCGGCTGTCAAGGACGAGACCCAGGTACGTCATCGTCGACCCGACGCCGATGTGAACCCCTCCTACCGTTATTTGGGATCCCGATGGCGGCCTGTTCCGAGATCCATGAAAGCACATGGCTTCGGACTTGTGTAGGGCCACCTCGAGACCCAACTGCCGGATCCTCTCGACAACTATCGCAACTCCGCGTGTCATAGCGTCGGCCGCCGCCTGGTGCGACCCCCCCTGCGCCAGGACCAGCGTGTCGTCAGCATAGCAGACAATGCTGACGCCACTAGGGAGATCGGCGCGCAGCACCCAATCGTAACCGATGTCCCACAGGAGCGGCCCCAGAACCGAACCCTGTGGAACACCGATCTATATGGTCTACATATTTCAAAAACAAAATATTACTAACAATTTTCAATTTAAGACAAGTATTTATGGTTTGCTGTAAGACGCAGATTTCTATTTTAGTTTCCTAGATCCATTTATATAGAAAACCTTCCAGCAGAAGATTTCACAAGTTATTTAACTGTTATTCGTTTATAACGAGTGGCGAAGGCTGTGCCTTACCCGCTTGACATAGAAACAAATGCTCGGGGACCGTTCCTCTTTGTCAGAACTATTCTGAGGTTACTCGAAGTTTTAACGTAGTTTTTGATACAGACAGACAGACAAATAGACAGCGAGCCAGACAAACGCAGGAGTGGTCCTATAAGGGTTTTGTTTTTCTATACGGAAGTTCAGAAGCTAAAAGACCTATACACATCACATCACAACAAATCACATCACAAGTTGGTAAATAGTCATTGTTAACGGGGAAATGTATAGTAGTTGAAAGTAATCTTATACATACTCCATCGTCCATTATAGCCAAAGTTATACAGTTCTACATCAAACCAACTACAATTCAAAGTTATACCCATACTAAAATCCAACAAACCATGTTGACATCCTCATTTCATTCCGCCTTCATAAAACAACCTTTTTAACGCAGTCTCGCACCCTTATAACGAGTGACTTCAGAATTCATACCGAGTTTGAATGTGGCCCTTCAAGCTGGGTTCCTTGGCATGACGCCAAGAGAAATGTAAGCAGAAAAGAGTCACTTTACATTGTTAACATTTACCGGATTTCATTGTGCCAAGGTCATGGAGTTTAGCGTTTTGTAAGCGATGTAGTTTTACAATGTTTGGCCATATTTTCATTTAGATGTCAGTGAGGAAAGTTTGTAAAATTTGATTATTTCTTTTATGATTGAATATGATACGTTTCATTGAAAGTTTAGGTCCCCTCTGATTGCTTTTATGATTAGCACTATCGGTGCTGAGACTTTTATTAAAAGGTTTTATTTAACATGCGTTGTTCGCTAGATTGGTATCATATTATGGGTCAAGACTTGCAATTAAATTTAAGCTATGTAGCTGTGCGAGGTAGATGCGCAGCTCGAGGTATGCGATGTATCGACAATAGGGAAGTCACGCACTGCTCTGCACATAGCTATACACCTCGCAACCATCCATAGCACGCATCCATAGCTCGCATCCATAGCATGCATCCACAGCACGCATCCTACCATATAAAAAAAACGTAGCTTAATTGAATCAGTTTCCACCAGTGCTGCGCTGCGTGGACCGATGAATATGATTGGTGGATATCAAACGCAGTAGAAAAGCAGCCTTATGCACGTATGGCTATGTATCATCACTCAATATCGCGGACTCCCAAATATGGGGGACCAGATATTTTTAAGCACCATCCTGATATGGGGATGAAGTAAAAGTGTTTGCTAAGTCAAATACAAATACAGAAAACTTGATTTCAAATTTATTTACTCTATCTTCTTTGTCTTCTTTCTCTCAATCTTTGTTTAAAAGTTCTACAGCTGGGCCAAGTTCTTCTTCTTACCGTCTTATACCTTTAGACATATTTCATGTGAATGCTAGTTATGTCTCACTATTCAAAAACCCTTTTCCAGTTACGTCACATGTTCTTTATGAGCACTTCCTGCTTGTTTCCACACATGTTTGATATACAAGTTTATTACTTCACATAGTCAGAATAAAACTCATCCAAAATGAACTCTATGTCGCAAGAATTATGGACTGGTTTTGTGACCTCATCAAAAACCTAATTTTCATTCACAAGCGTCCATTACTCTTACGTATTAAAATAATAAAATTCACAAGCTGGTTGTGTGCTTTTCATCAAGAAATAAATTGAATTTGTTTCCATCACAAAGGGGAATGTGAAGGGAATATAATTTGGTTATACAAAAACAGGGCTTGTCTGTTACCTTTCTAACATCATTTTCAGTAATTTTCTTTTTTTAATTAGTCACTTTTATGTCAGTTATTGTGATAGCTTTTTAATGACCTTTGGAAAGAGCTGTCATGTGGGATATTTCAAGCAAGTAAAGAAGAGTAAATGTTGTGTAATTATGTCAAGATTCTTATAAGATATGGCTTAGTTAAAACTTTTTTTTTTTATTTGAGATTGATTTGCCTGACTCTAGTCTAGGTCAGAGATGACAGAGACAAAGTCTACGATGGAGCGAGTTAATCCAGAAAGAATCTGTTTACACTAACTTTGAAGAGATTATGGTTATACGCGATTTCGATCACTTCCCTCCCCACTCGCGCGCACTGCGGCGTTTATTATATAGCTCCGTATTGTAAATTCGGAATTCGCGTTTTGTGTTTATTTTAAGGCTTGTGAATTGTTCCTAGCGGTGCTATAGTGTAGTAAGTGCGTGTTTTGTAAGTTTTTCAAAGTGTCTGTTCATTTATTTACTGGTAATTAGTCAATTTCTCCAGCTTTCGGTAAGTGCATTTATTTTTCTTGTGTGTGGGTAACGCGAAATAACTTAATCGATTGATATCTATTTGTTTAGTTCTTTTGATATTTTTAATTCATCCGTGTTGTTATAAAGTAATTCATGATGTCAACAAATGATGACCCTCCAGATCGTGGCGGAGATATATTTCGTCGAAATACAAAAACCCAAAGGTCGCCCGTGGCGACCTCCGCTAATTCGAAACGCTTGTTCAGCGAAATGTCTCCATCATACATTTCGCCCGATGATAGGTCAAAACGGGTTCATCAAACTTTCGAAACCGTGGAAAAATCCTCGCCGATTTTAAATATCAGTAATGTGAGCAATACCGATTACTGCGACTTAGTTTCCGAGGCGTCAGCCTACCTGTCAAAAATTAACGACTTAGTCAATGATCAGGGCTCTCGCATTAACGTAGCAAATAAATCTGCCATTATGGATATGACACAGCGTGTCACGGCCATCGTTTCTATGCTGGCCATAAAATCATCATGCAACGAAACGAAGTTAGCCAATACGGAACGCGAATTAGAAAAAATCAAGTCGAATAACTATGTCAATCCCAATCCTGTCAATAATAATAATAACAATTGTAAAATTTCGTATGCGGACTCGTTGAAACTACGCTTGCCAAAAGTAGCTCCAGCAATTATGGAATCCCGTCCACCATTGCCGTGTGTGGTGGCTTATCCGACCGCAGCTCGATCAGCTGATTATAGCACTTCGTCCGCGACAAAACAAGCGCTTATGAAAGCAATTAAGCCCTGTGATGACGGTTTTCAAATTGTAGGCGTGAAAAAAACCGCGAAAACCGGTGTTGTTCTACGTGTCGCTAGTGAACATCAGCTTAAAAAATTGGAATCCGTGGACGCAATTAAGGCCGCTGGTTTACGACTAGAAAAACCAAAAGGTAGACGCCCTCGAGTATTAGTTAAGGATGTACCATCTTCAATGGATGATGGCGCTTTTCTGATCGCGCTATACCGCCAAAATATTAAAGATGAGCTTCAAATGAAAGAGGATGACTTTATTAAGTCTACTAAAATTATCCGTAGGCGCTCGTTAGACAACGGTCGTAAGTGGATAGGCATCGAGTTAGATTCCGCAGTACGTAAACACTTAGTTTCTACCAAGGATAAATTATTTATTGATTGGGCTACCTGCCGCTTTATTGACGATGTTGAAGTCGTTCGGTGCTTACATTGTCAACAGTTCGGTCACGTTAAGAAACACTGCGTTAATAAAGAACCGACTTGTGCTAATTGTTCGGAGGCACACGAAACAAATGATTGCCCGCATAAGGACGACGTAAATTTCAAGCCGACTTGCATGGCGTGTAAACGCTTTAAAAAACCGTGTGATCATCGCTGTGGATCTCAAGAGTGTACTACTTACAAACTGAAACTCGAACAATTAATCCTAAACACTAATTACTAAAAATGGATAGTTTAACCATAGGACAATTAAATCTCCATAACGATAGGGTGGCGATATCTGAGCTGGATAAATTGATTGTGGATTTATAACCTTGACATAGTACTTGTTCAGGAACAATATCAAAACGCGCGCTTACGTCACAAGGTAGTTCAGCTGGATTGCAAGGCGCGAGCCGGAATTTATGTTGCGCGTTCTTCGAGCTTTACTGTAACATCTATATGTAATCTCATGACGCCCCATTGCGCTGTGGCGGAAGTATCATCACCTACCTTTAAGGTTTACGTTGTGAGCTGCTACTTTCAATATTCAGACCCAGTTACTCCACATATACATAATCTCCGTCACGTCTTGCGGTCGCTCGCGGGCTGCAAAGTTATAGTGGGTGCTGACGTGAATGCATCTTCTTCCCTGTGGTATGGCAAAGTTCGGGCCACTGATTACGAACGACGTTGTGCCGTTGAAGATTTTATTGCTGAGATGAACTTATCAATTCATAACGCGACGTCACACTTTCCAGTGCAGACGTACGCTTGGATAGGTGGCGTGTCCTTCCTGACGCGTCTTGTAGTGATCATCGCCTGATCGTGTACGAATTTGTTCCTATGTTTACTCAAGGTTCGCCACACTTAATTGGGAATTTTAGATATAAAAGTAGGGGCGCGAATTGGGAATTCTTTAGCTCACTTTTTGCTTGTCATGCCAAAGACTTCACTCGCGATGGACTGTCAGCTGAGGAAAGTGCTGAGATAATGTCAGACACCTTCACTTACTGTGCTGACATTGCTATTGGTCGCGCATCTATGACCAATATTCGTAGATGTGATTGGTGGAATGACTACCTTGTTGAACAACGTAAAAGCTATCGCAGAGCGCGCAGACAACTTAATAAGCTTAAAAAACGTAAGGTTATCGGGGACCCCCTTAATCTTGCTTTAAGTACTTTTAGAGTTGCCAAGTCGCGCTACAGAGCATCGGTTGAAAAATCTAAGGGTAATTTACTCCGGAAAATTGTTGATAAACTTGATAAGGAGGGTCCGTGGTCTCCTTTGTACCACTAGTTCAAGGCTAATAGATCTGTCGACCTTGCGTACGTTCAGAACATTAAAGTAAATAATAAACATACCACCGGCATTGAAGAAACAACTGATGTTTTGCTTAATTCTCTAATACCAGACGATTCATCAGTAAATGATAATGAATACCACCAACAGATTAGAGCGTGGGCCGCGGTGTCACCTGAATCACCGGAGTCAGACCTTCCATCCACTGACGAATTCATAAACGTTGTCAAGAGACTACCTCTCAAAAAATCATCCGGTGAAGATAAAATATCTAATAGAATGATTATAGAAGCGTGTAAAACAGCGGGCGACGCGATCTTATCCGTATATAACCGATGCATTGCAGAAGGTATTTTTCCTCGAATATGGCGACAAGGCTTTATACGCATTATTCCGAAGAGTGGCGATAAGCCCCCGGATGACCCTAAGTCCTACCGGCCCATAACACTACTTCCATCTTTGGGGAAACTCTTAGAGCGACTAATCGTTCCGCGCTTGCTACCGAATGGACCTAAATTTCATATTAATCAATTTGGTTTCACTATTGGTAAATCCACAGTCGACGCGGCTCTCTCTGTCCGTAAAATTGTTAACTTATCGGAACATAAATACGTGGTTGGAATCTTTCTCGACATATCTGGCGCTTTTGATAACGCATGGTGGCCGATGCTACTACTTAAAATGAAAACCCGTGGTTGCTACAAAAATATCTATAATCTGATTCTTTCGTATTTTCTAAACGGCTCCGCGAAACTCAAACTTGGACATCATTCCATTTCTAAGTCTCTAACCATGGGATGTCCTCAGGGCTCAGTTATCGGTCCATATGTATGAAATTTTGGCTACGATGATTTCCTCGCGCTTCCGCTCCCATGCGGCTGTTCATTAACCGGTTACGCAGACGATGGCTTACTGCTCATTGAGGCAAGCACTCGGGCGGGACTCGAGAACTTGGCTGACACATGTCTACGTTTAATATCACAGTGGGGCGACCGAAACCGTCTGACCTTTGCACCGCATAAAACCTATCAACTTATTTTAAAAGGGAACCTAAAATCCTGGCCTAGTATTAAATTTCATAATGTACCCGTTAAAAGAAAAGAATCCGTGTGCTACCTCGGTATGCTACTAGAAAGGAACTTTTCATTTATTGATCATATAAAAACAGTAGGTGAAAAAGCAAAAAAGAACTTCTACGCCTTGACGAGAATATCCAAAGCTACTTGGGGTCTCTCATTTCAAACCTTAAAAACTATTTATGGGGCTACTTACTTGGGTTGTATGTGCTACGGGGCACCTGTCTGGGCTGACAGGGCCACAATAGGGGCGGTACGCCGTAAATTGCTGCAAAGCCAGCGTTTGGCTTTGATATTCTTATGCAAGGCGTATAGGACGGTTAGTACTGAAGCCTTACCGGTGCTGGCGGGTGTTCTCCCAGTCGATCTAGAGGTGCAGCGGCGTGCTGCAATGTACTACTACGCTAGAAAGATCACGGACCCAGAGTTTTTACCGCAACGCGACCGTGCAAAGATCTGTAGATTACTAAAACCCCAGACTGACGTCTGGGAGGAACTTTTATCCGAATGGCAATGTAGGTGGGAAAATTCCATTAAAGGCCGACACCTCCACCAGTTTTTTCCATCCGTTCGTGAGCGGCTGGATAGGACATGGCTGGAGGTGGATCATTGTGTTGCCCAATTTCTCACAGGTCATGGCAACTTTAAGAGTAAATTATTTTCCTTTAGGCTTGTGGCCTCGCCTTTATGTCAATGTTCTACAGCCGACTATGAATACGAACAATCCGCACACCACATCTTATGGGAGTGTATTCTTTGGCAAACTGAACGCAATATTATGTTAGATAGTATTCAGGTTACATCTGGAGTAGTTTACTACACGGACCTTGTAGAAACCAGAACAAATTTCCGTGCTTTCAGGCGATTTTGCCATACCTATTACTAGAATCAAAAGTAGCTCACAATTTAGGACCCATTAGTTTTTAATTATTATATAATCCGTGGTGCTTGACAACTGGGCTTAACCCAGTTGTATATGTCCCTTGGTGCCTATTGGCCTAGCTCTATTCTGTCTCCTGCTTGAAAAGGAGGGAAGTGGAAATTATACATATATTTATTTTCCTACTCCTCCGCTGTACTTTTCTGATTAAATTCGTTGCAGGATCCAAGACAGTTAAATCGTTTCTCCGGGACTCGTCGGGCTTCATTGGCTCGGCGTTTTTCTGGTGGTCGCCACTGTTGATTCTGGCTTTCAGGAGTTGCAGTGGTTGGGAATGTGTGGCGGGCTTGTCCCACAAAAAAAAAAAAAAATACGCGATTTTATTTGGACGTCTGTCATCACAATTTAGTAAGTGACCTTAAGAGGAAATGCTGGTGGCGAGACTTTGTATGTAAAAAGTCATAAATCGAGGTTTGGCTCTCGACTGTTTTCGCCTCCAATATTGGACCGATATAAGAGATATTTCACAAACTGAATAAAAAGGATGTGTACTGTGTCTCTATGTTTTCCTTTTTTATTAATAGTTGCCAAATTTGTACACTAGGGCTCTGTTGACAGCGATTTATCGGACAATTTGAGTATTTTGTGAGAGTTCTAGTGCTTATACGGTTCATAAATTATCAAAAAAGAAAACATAGGGACACAGTATATGTCCTTTTTATTCAGTTTGTGAGATATCTCCTAAATCGGTTCAATATTGGAGGAGAAAACTGTCGAGAGCCAAATCTCGAATTACGACTTTTTCCATACAAAGTCTCGCCGCCAGCATTTCCTCTTAGGACAGTGAAAAATTCAACAACTTTTCAGTGCCAGAGTACCGTATTACCGAGTTACTGGGTAACACGTTACTCTACGGGTGATGCAACGTTAGAAGGCCTCCCATAAGGTGGACCGATGACCTAGTGAAGGTCGCGGGTAGCCGTTGGATGCAAGACGCACAGGACTGGTCGTTATGGCGACGCTTGGGGGAGGCCTATGTCCAGCAGTGGACGTCTTTCGGCTGATATGATGATGATGATGATGAGTTACTGGGTTGTGTAGAACAGATAGGCAGTCTCTCTATGTAAAATACTGGTATTCAGTTACATCTGGTAGACTGGAAGCTGACACCAACACAATAGGGAACAACAACGCCCTTACAATAATGCGCTTAGAACGATGTTGCGGCTACCTCGCCACTGTAGTGCATCACGTATGTTTGCGGAGGCGCACATCGATTGCTTCTACGCTACTCTGCGCAGCCGGTGCGCGTCAATGCTAAGCAGAGTGTGGGCTAGTCGCAACAGCGTTTTAAATATGATAGCCAGTAGACTCGACTGTCTGTACATGAGTCGATGTATTAATGCTCACATGAGTATTGATACCTCGATTCATGGGTCAGGCAGGGGGCGAATAGATTAAGGTTGTTTTACTAACACCAGTTATAAGTTATTATACTACTAACAAACTGGATCATAGTTATCTTAAACAAACGTTTATTATTATAATTAATATTTCCATTTTTGCTTTAATTTCAAAAGAACTCCATCTAGAATAAACCACCACATAAAAAGAAACGAAAACGCTTTAAAAATTGCCAAAATTGCGTTTCAAAACCGACAGTTTAAATTTTCGCGCGAAAACGGACGATGACGTCACTCCTGTCTGCCACTGGTCAAGTGGTCCTAACTCAAAGATATAAGGTTGCCTTGTCAGTTTCATAACAGCAGTGACGTCACTAAACGCTGATTGTTGTTTTCACGTTACTTTAATTCATTATTTTTGTTAAAAATCGTTATTAACCCTTTCGGTGCCCAGAACTCAGCATATGGGTCGTCATATGAGTCGACGACGACGCGGATGCGACTTGTGGGCACACGAACAAATTATGTTTCGACTCATATGCTGAGTGATAGGCACCGATGGGCACTAAAAGCTTTAACTAAAATAAAAACGTTGCCATGGCCTTTATTTTATACTTTTTTATCATTTTACTAACAACATTCTCATAAATTCTGAATTTGCATCTTCCCTATTGGGAAAAGTCTATACTTGACATTTATATGATACATTGGTTATGTATCATACGCAATAATGTTAACTACAACGGAATCACTAACACAAATTCTTATAACAATTAAAACACAATTTGATGGGTAATGAGGCTCAGAATACGCTATTTTCCTTAAGTGTTACAGACGAGTAATCTTTGATATGGGACACATTCTTGCATTGAAGTAAGACTGGCTCCATAGAAAAGTAGCGGAGCGTTGAGCGATTATTTGTAGAATTAAGACTCTAGTTACAGTGACCCTACATGATGTTTCAGAAGTGCGTCTTCACTATGTATTTGAAGCTGATGTTCTTATTCTGATATCCAGTTAAAAAATCATCATTATCATCATCGTATCAGTCAAAAGACGTCTACTGCTGGATATAGGCCAAGTGTCGCCACAAAAACCGGTCCTGTGTGTCCGCGACCGTTACCAGGTCATCGGTCCACTTAGTGGGTGGCCTTCCAACGCAGCATCATCCGGTACGCGGTCGACACTCCAGAACTTTTCGTCCCCATTGACCAACTGTTCTGCGAGCAATGTAATGGCGATCCTTTGGGTTATGTCGGTAACCTTGGTTTTCTAGCAGATATTTTCATTCCTGATTCGATCACGCAAAGAAACTCCAAGCATTGCCCTCTCTATTGCCCTTTGGGTGACTTTAAGTTTTTATCAGTACAGTATAGATAAATACGTACACATTGATACACTGACTAAATAAAGCATCAATAATGTGCTGAAAGGGCCACATGGGAAAAGCTTTAAGGGGTTACATGCGGCCCGCGGGCCACAAGTTGAGTATGGCTGGTCTAGACAATCCCTGTGCCCATATCAATGGACTCCAGAAGCAACTAAATAACGAACGTCCCATCTATAATGTAATCTACTCGAAGTGCCACCGCGACCTCTCAACACTATGTCTTTACCGCCGTCTCGCCCGCAGATTTACGGGAAGGGACGTCCTTCCACGAAGGATTCCAGCTCGAAGGATTTAATTTACTTCCACAAAGAAGTCGTTTTTCTCCGTTGATGTTTTTCTCGGTGTTCGTAACACGATGCTTTGTCATCATTTAGTGTATTATTTTAAGAAATATTTTCATTGAAAATGTTATAATTTATTTTTGTGAAAATGCATTTTGTCTTTGTAAAAGTGTCGCGACTTTTAAATATATGGTAATCTCTGAAAGTCCTGATCAGAAAACTATTAATTCTCATACTGCAACATCATCTCAGCGATAAAATCAATGTCAAAAACTTTTCAAAATGTAGGGAAAACAGAGGCGTTTTTTGACAGTTTGCAAATGCGATGCAAATGCGAACGCTCCTTAAAAATACGAGAATAAGGCTACATTTCCACGTGCGAGGATGTGTTTTTTAAGAACCTACACAGCGAATGCGATGCAAATGCGAACGCTCCTTAAAAATACGAGAATAAGGCTGCATTTCCACTAAAGATGTGCGAGGATGTGTTTTCAGAGAACCTATACAAAACACAAGTCCGATCCTGCATGAAGTATTGCAGCCACCATTGGGATGGCCCAGCTAAGTACCAGCGTGGATGCCAGGCTACACAGCTCGGCTCATCGCTGCAAGGTTGCCTGCTTGTCGGTCTTCTACAGATTGTACTTCAGAGAGTGTGCCCAAGAACTCCACGACCTCATCCCACCGGCCCCCGTCTATCATCGGATATTCAGACGCACTGCAAGTTACCATCCCTACCTTGTTGCTATTCCACCAATTCCTACTAAGCGTTTCCAAGCGTCTTTCATAATGCGCGCAGCAAAGGAGTGGAACTTTCTGCTTGCGTCTATGTTTCCGAACGCTTACAACCCTAATCTTTTCAAAGTTAGAGTGAACAGGCTCTGGGTAAGCTCGCTCCTTCGTAGACTTTGTCTCTGTCATATCTGACCTAGATTAGAGTCGAGAGTAAACCCATCTCAAATAAAAAAAAAAACCAACGGATTCAATATATTTAGCCTCGTTTAGCCCAAGCAATTCTGTTAGTTCTTAACCATTGTTCTTAACAAACACCTACCGCACTACGCATCCTCGCACATCTTTGGTGGGAAAGTAACCTTTTGCCTCTGATTATAAAATTCTTTCACTCATAGAAAGCTACATTGTCGCTAAGTGTCATAGAGTTATATCTCGTAAAACGTACAGCGGGTCTAAACAGGTCACTTTAGCAAAATCAGCCAGCACATCAAGCTACCCGTCCCGATCAACTTTGAAACTAATGCTTTAGCGTTAAAGATGAAAATTAAACTGACAGATTTTTGAAAGATTAATATTATGATCCTAGTATTATTCTACTAAAGGAACCTTTTTAGACCCGCAGTTTCTGCGTATAGGCCACGAGAAAAGCTAGTGTGGGAATAAAAAGTTTTATGACAGAGATTTGTGGGTTCCGTTCCGTGTTACTAAAAGTCATCGTCACTAAACAAACTTACTGCTTACCTTTTATTGCGCGTTCCCAGTTACATTTGTACTACTTTTCTATGACTTCCATAAAACTTGACCCTTGACAGTCATAAAACTGAATGTTTTTCAGTAGTTAGTACTTACTGTAGGAATCAGAGTAAATAAGAAGCGTGTAAGCGTTTGAATTAAAAAAAAAAACTTGGTTGGCTGTAAAGTCGGTTTACGACAATAATTTAACGTGATAACGTCATAAGAAAATGATTGAATTCTAAACATACAAGCCGAACGCTTAGGCCGATCTTGCTTCTCTATAGCTTGTTCCGTGCTCTCGCTTGCTCGCTAGCCTCGGGCGAAAAGTGACACTTTCTCGTGCGTGCAGCCGGCGTTCATCGATTTATAAGACGTTGTCACGTCAAAAAATAATTTTTTTCTTTGGTTACTGAGCCAATGACGATCATTATTCTTAACTGGCTCGTCATTAAAATACAACTATTTTAAATTGTGCTACAAATTCGCATGATTCTTTATAACCGTACAGAACAATTTGTTTGGCAGTCTGCATCTTTGGAGAGTGTTCTTTTGAGTATCTATCCAGTCGTACCCAGCTTCCAATAAAAAAATTCAATACATTTTATTAGGATTATAAAATCCTAATTTCTTCAAAGTTAGAGCGAACAGGTTATAACTGGGTAAACCATGGGTAAAAGCTCGGTTTTTTTTGCAACATTTTCTAAAAATTAAACCAAGCTAGGTCGATTTATCGCTCCCGAAAACCCCTGCATACAAAATTTCATGAAAACGTTGGAGCCGTTTCCGAGATTCAGATTGTATATATATATATATTAACATATATACAAGAATTGCTCGTTTAAAGGTATTAGATATGTTTTACACTAAAAGACGTAACAAATAGTCCAGTCAAAATAACAAACATCCTACACCGATTCGAATAAATTCACTTCTATACAAACCGGATTTTCAGTCCCCCTCTGGTCGACAAACATTATCACAGTGACATATTCATTCATATTCAAGTTTAATGCGAACCAAAGTCATACCTATGTCAGCCATCTTTGAAATAAAAACGGTTAAAGTTTGCTTTACTTTAATAGAAATGTTCACAAACGGATTTTGAAATGAGAAACATTTTGTTTCAGTTTGTTTATTCGTGTCAAGTTTAAAAGGTTGCACTTTGAACCAGCCGTATTTGATAGACGTTAAAGTTAAACAGGTTGACGAACTAAGTGATGAAAAGTGGTTTTTCATGAATTTACTCTCACATTTTGGAACATCAAAGCAACCAGTCTATTAAGTAAGGCACACCAACGACATATTTACAATTATAGCAAAAAAGGCAATTACAAGTCTTCAATTCTATACAAATACATAATTTATAGGTATGCACAACATTCTCAATGAAAGATTAACAATTATAATTAACTAGCTGACCCCGCAACTTCGCTTCCGTCAGCTATCTACCTACCCTACCTACCTATCCTACCTATCCTACCTACAGACCTACCCTACTTACCAAACCTACCTACCAAAAAGTCGAGTCTTCTCGATGTCGAAGTCGATGACTTGTTGTAGAAAAAGTTGTAAATCTCATATCATCTGCCTAGCCTTTTCCCAACTATATTGGGGTGGGCTTCCAATCAACCCGCATTCACCTGAATACCAGTATTTTACGTAGAGCGGCTGCCTACCAGACCTCCACAACCATTTAAGTACTTCTTGGCAGGACTGGAGTCAGATTTACTGGCTTCTGACAACTGCCAACGATCTACAAATGACAGCCGGGACCAACGGCTTAACGTGATTTCCGAGGCACTGAGGAAACTTAGTATGTTAATATGGTCCCACAGACCAACCTTGGTAAGCGTTGCTTAAACTTGAAGATCGACCGGTGTGGCTGTTATTATTTAGCCACGAGCTCCTCTTGTAAATCGCATAAAATTAAATGACATTAAAATATAGTTCCTACACCATTGTTCCATCGTCATCTAAAACGAAATACATGAATTCTTGTCTTGGATAGGCAGAAACTACCTTCTGCGATTCTTTCCTAATCCTTTTGCTACAATTAAATACTACACCCATTTTACTAAAGATATGACTCTAATGTGCTTTTTTATTTTTATAAGGATGGGAAATCATCAAATGACTCCTCCCGCTCTGGGTGAAGCAGAAGGGAGTGTCAGACTATTACTGACTAAAACCCATCCGTGTTCCTCCTAGTGCCCTTTGCTTTTCAGGGCTGCGGTGACTCTTTCGAACAAATTTCGCAACCCCGATGACTCTAATGTGTTACGCGTTACTTATGTAGTTCTACTGATGAAACTCGGCGAACGATCTTAGATATTCTAACGTTAAATGATTTGTACTATCTAGCCATTCTAGCCAAAAGGCAAAACAAACACTATCTGCACCCTTTATTAAACATAAACCCTTTAATAATACCAAGAATAGCATTAATAAAATAAGAATCAAACTCTCCTCCCTCTTTACGACGTCGACTGAGATTTCTCCAGGAGGTTTCTAGGCCATAAAAATCTATTATGGGCTAATTAAATCCCGCGAGCCATAACTTTTAGTACCCACATATGGACCGAATAAAGACCACTATAAACGTACGGCTTGTGAATGAAATTGGTAGCCGTTTAGAGCCGTTTTATTGCCAATAATCTAGCTGCGTCTTTAAAATAAATAATTGAATTGGTTTCTATGCATAGAGTCTTAATTGGTTTAGGCTCTGATGCTGGTTAAGTGATATTGCGCTAGCGTTTAATCAGTTTAGGCATTTATTGAATGAGTGAAGTTGTAAAGGGCCTTTTGCTTTTCATAAAGGGGTACTTACTTCATGAACGTCTATTCTCTACTTAGATGCGTGCCTGTTCCACCCGTCTGCAACAGTACTGCTTTAATTTGACCCTAAAAGCCGCATTCTCAAATATGCATTTTCGATGAGCTTCCATGTTTAGATCGTCCCGTGTTTTGATATCTTCATAGAAATTCGTATGTGTATCACTGAATCAGACCAGGTGACTTGGTGCAAATTGGCTGTGACTAAAGGACAGACAGAGAAACAAACAAACAGACACGCGAGTGATGACAACAACAATTCCGTTTTTTTTTATTTGTGATGGGTTTGCTCTTGACTCTAGTCTAGTTCAGAGATGACAGAGACAAAGCCTACGGTGGAGCGAGCTTACCAAGAAGGAGCCTGTTCACTCTAACTTTGAAAAGATTAGGGTTGTAAGCGTTTGGAAACACAGACGCAGGCAGAGAGTTCCACTCCTTTGCACGGCCGGTGGGATGAGGTCGTGGAGTTCTTGGGCACACTCACCGAAGTACAATCTGTAGAAGACCGACAAGCAGGTAAACTTACGGCGATGAGCCAAGCTATGTAGCTTGGCATCCACCAGTTTTACGTCACCGATGAGCCTCTTAGCTCTGTGTTCCACCAAGTCAAGTGCGGCAAGCTGATACTTAGCTGAGCCATCCCAAAGGTGGCTACAATACTCCATGCAGGATCGGACTTGCGCCTTAAATAGGGTTAAAAGCTGTCCAGGCCTGAAGTATCGCTTCACCCTATTTAGGATGCCCAGCTTTTTGGCAGCGGTTTGGGCTTTGTACGATGGTGGCGCCGAAGTTGAGACTGGATGTCAACTCCATGCCTAGGAGCTCAAGCCGATCAGTCATAGGGACTGATGCACCCCGAAAAGTAGAAGTTTGGTCAAAACGACTCCTTTTTGCGGTAAAAAGACACGCTGTGTTTTTATCATAAGGACTTCCAGAACCCTACAAAAACATATTTTCTACTCTGATAGTGCAGCAAATAAAGCCAACGACTCATGCACGCTTGCCAAGAAGTAATCAATTCACTCTTGACTTAAAGACTCCTAGGTTGTAGCTATTAGGAACCACAGATTGGCAGGGAATCTTTATTACTACCAAGTATAATTTCATCTATTGAAACACAAAAGCCTTCCATTTTGCGAGAAATTCGGTATTATAATAGCCATTTCCCACAAATAGCAACAGCTGGCTGACCTAATTCTGTGTATCTTTAGTAACCTGGAAAGGTTCGGAAATCTATTGAACCTCGAATAATATTGGCTCTCTCTGTAAATTCTATGTCTAATTTTGTACAGCCAAAGTAGGGCAGATGGCAATATAACGCTATGTTAAAGAATAAAATTGTTTGTGATATCTATAAAATTGTATTACTATCAATTATGTGAAAAGTAAATTTTCCAGTAATCAGATAACTTTTAGCTGAGGAATAAAAATTTGACAGCTTTTTTAATAGAACATATGTCAAACGGCCATATTTATTCTTCAATTAAAAATATATCTGACTGTTGAAAAGTAGCCCTAAGTCTTGTTCATATGGTAGGCGCTCGACTTCCATTGTGATCCTTTACGTTTTCCACTAGTGAAAAACTGTTTATGATTTGTTTTTCTACGAAAGGATATATTTTGAGAAAAGTCAATGTACTTTATTGCATGTTTATCTGGCGCCCACCATAGAAGTATTTGGTGCCAGCCTTAAAAATTATAAACCCTAAAAATGCTGAAAGAATCATTATCAGTGTTTGTGACTTCACAGTATTAAATCTTGGCAGTGGTGGACTCCAGGCATTCCGGATTAAGATTAATCCAGTATTAAGACAATAGTCAATTCTAAAATAATAATACACTATACCGACATCGTTTTACCCAAAACTTCACATTTGAATCTGACTATTAAAACAAACTCTTCAAGCAGACTCTACAAGACTGGCCAAAAACGTCGTCACTACTTATAAAAAAAAAAATCGGCCAAGTGCGAGTCAGACTCGCACACGAAGGGTTCCGTACTATAAACCTTAATTTTCATTATGTGTTGTTATAGCAGGAACAGAAATACACAAACAGTGAAGTAATTAATTCAGTATTAAAGCATCAGTCAATTCTAAAATAATGATACACTAAAACTGACACCGTTTTACCCTACCTACCCTTCAAACGGCCAAACAAGACTGGCCAAAAACGTCGTCACTACATATAGAAAAAAAAAATCGGCCAAGTGCGAGTCAGACTCGCACACGAAGGGTTCCGTACTATAAACCTTAATTTTCATTATGTGTTGTTATAGCAGGAACAGAAATACACAAACAGTGAAAAGACAAACGGGCGGACGGATGCACAGACAGCGGAGGCTTAGTAACTGGGTTCCTATTGGGTACGGAAGCATAAAAAAACAAGTTCAGAAGTCATTAATCCAGTATTCAAGCAACACTCAATTCGAAAATAATGATACACCAAAACCGACATCGTTTTACCCAAAACATCCCACAATTAAAATAAACTCTTGAAACGGACTCCATAAGACTGGCCAAAAACGTTGTCACTCCATTTTAAAAAACAAGTTCAAAAGTCAAGTTTCCTTTGTGTTTGCGAATCAGCTTTAAAATAGAGACAAAGTTCTTGTGACGCTGAATGGAAGTGGTTTTTCATTTGTGTGGAACCTCGTTAGTACTCTTGAAGGGCACTCGACGGAACCCTGCCTCGCGAACAAAGTGACCTAAAAATTTGTTTGCATATTTTTTATGTGATTTGGTTTTGCAAGGGTTTGAAGTTAATTTGTTTTAAAGTGCTCGTGGTTTCGGCGGTAGTGAATGTTGAATGTAAGTTTTTTTGCACAAAGAGAAAATATATTTTACATTTTCTTCGTTGTCATGATTCTTTGTAACTCTAAAAAACATCCATAATTTTTCTTTTAACGACTTAAAATTTAATCAACAATTTGGTACTGAACCATACTGAACCTAAATTATTAGGTTATTTTCAGTACAAGTAAATGAAGTATGGTGTACCAAAGGTGCAATTCCCGTATTTTTAAGGTTGGTTCACACATATCAGGACCGGCCATAGAACATAACGTTTATGGAATGTTCGTATTCGCATCACAGTCGAAGTCGGCTGTCAGATTATCTTTGAAATGTCATTTCTCTTATTATTATATCCACTTAATACTGCTACGTTTATATTATTTCAAAAAACACTTTCTCCGAAAAAAGAACTATATTTTTATACGCTTCAAAAACAATTGAAAAATTTTCATTTCGTCTACCCAAACACATCATGTGCTTGACCTCTGCTTGACCTTTTCTTCTGGCTGTCATCTTTATCCTTTCCCGTAAGAAAAGCAGCTGATACACTCGACGAAAAAAGATATTAAAACTATAAAAACAGTGTTTGTTAGTAAAAGTTTCTAGTATTAACTTATTTTTCGGATGAATATTTTTCAAGTCTTGACATAATTACAGATGTTTATTTGTCATATACGTACGTTATAGGATAAATTGCTTTCCTAAGTTACCGATTCAAAAATATCACCTAATATCTTTGAAAATTAAACTAGTTTTTGCCAGTGGCTTTTCTTGCAGCTATCGTGCATTTCTGCAGCGAAAGAGTAATTTTCTATGAGTGCGCAATTTTTATAATTGAATCAACACGTTGACACATTTCCGCCTACAAAACAAAGGTACGCTTTTTGGTCTTTTTTATTTATTTAATAATTCATATTATATAGAAGTTTAAAAAGGAAAGGATAGAAAGAAAAGGAAGATGTTTATTTAGAACACTAGCTGACCCGCGCAGCTTCGTCTGCGTCACATTTTTCATTACTGTTCCGCTCCTATTAGTCTTAGCGTGATGATATATAGCCTATAGCCTTCCTCGATAAATGGGCTATCTAACACTGAAAGAATTTTTCAAATCGGACCAGTAGTTCCGATTAGCTTGTTCAAGCAAACAAACTCTTCAGCTTGATATATTAGTATAGATATTTCGTCCGAAAGGTAGAGTACCATTTTAGCAGCAAACAAACATGCAGCTACAGTGGAAACTCGAGAGCAAAACAATGTAAACACAACAGTGCAAATTAACACTTATCAACAGGAAATACGTTAACCTCACGTGCGGTTTGGCACCGCAAACAATAATTAGCACAGTGTGGCCTTGAACAGAGGTACCAACACGCGAACACCTGGGGTGGTTAAACACCCATTATTTTTCTCTTGGATGATATATTGAACACGATAAAATTTTGACCTCATGACAAAGCAGCGAAATAATGGTAAGCTATTAAGTAAAAAATAATAAATCATTTATTTTCAGGGGGGCTACTCTCTAACGAAACCCGTAGTTTCGGGCTTAGTTGCGGGCGGGCGTATTCTACTCCGTATCACCTACAGACTTACGATTAGTCCCGAACCCGAGCTGAGAATGAATGACAACACGATTTCACAGTAACTGTCAAATCGTGTTATCATTAGTATTCAGTGGTTAGGTGATACGGAGTAGAAAATGCCCGCCCGCAACTAAGCCCGAAACTACGGATTTCGTTAGAGAGTAGCCCCCCAGGTTACAATGACCCATAGATCCAAGTAAATCCTCCAAGTTAATTAAAATAGCAAATGCGTTACTAAATAAAACTTAAAACTATGTTAGTATCACTTAGTTGCACTAAGTCTTTGTACGTTCCGGTGGCACTTGTCCGCGAAAGCGCCGGGATACCACATCTTGTGGCCAAAAGCTTTTTTCCATCACCTGAGGCAGGTAGCATGTTGATATGCACACCAAAACGCCTTAAAGTTGATGTTGCGATGCGACTCCAGCAGCTGCACCCTCGGCGCGTACTTCAGCCATTGGCGCACGCATTTCACGATGTCTTCCGCGTCAGTGGTGTAGTGGAGATGGGACAAACACAGACACACCTAAAACAGGACATATAAATATAAGTTTTTAATTTAATATTACTTAACGTAGTTTTATTGTTTTGGAATGGTGGTTCTTGCCTCTATTAATGACAACACATCGTCGGAACAACATGTTAGCTTTTCTTAAGGCTCATTTCAGTGCAACCGAATTAAAAAAGACTGACCTTTGGCGTGTGATATTATTATAAACTTTAGCTTCTGCCAGCGTCTTCGCCCGCGTGATCCCTAGGGAACATAAACCCGGAATAAAAAGTAACCTATGTATTATTCCAGACTATAATCTACCTCTGTGCAAAATTTTATGAAGATCCTTTCAGGCGTTCTAACAAACAAACATCCATCCATTGATCCATCCTCACAAACTTTATTAGTAGCATAGAATTAACCGAAAATGGTGCATCTACACTAATATTATAAAGTAGAAAAATTTGTTTGTTTGAATTGAATCTGTCCAAAAATACTGGACCGATTTGTAAAATTCTTTTAGCATTGAGTAGCTACATTATCAGGGAGTAACATAGGCTATATATTATCCCCGTACTCCCACGGGAACGGGAGCTACGCGGGTGAAACCGCGTGACGTCCACTAGTTTATAATAATCACGATTACTAGGTAAACCTACCTGATCATGTAAATGTTCGAACATGGTTCATCAAAAGTTATCAATACCACCAATTATATTTTCAAATTAATCATGCATTACACTTAAGGGGCTATGCAAATAATAAGGCCGTTTGGAGAATTGTTTTTTCTCGTAAAGTACCTATAATAGGGATTTGATATTTCGGTTCATGTTTCTTGACTTTATGATCTACCTAAATTCTAAAGGAATACACGATACGAAGAAATTTTCTCGATAGAAAAAAATTGCAAAGTTCGGTCTGTCTTTTTGCCATTTTCATTTTCATGGCGTAATGCATTGTATTGATTTTATGAAAACTACTTTTAAACATAGTAAATAATCTTATCTACCTAAATTCTTAATATGTTTTGATTTCGTTATACCTTTATGTTATAAAATCCGAAAATTAATTTTGGCACTTACGTTATTTATTCCGTGCCGCCCTCATTCTATCGCCATCTCATATTTTGCCTTTTAAAAGTATTTGCATCACTGTCGATTCAGATCAATTTAGATGGTCCGTGGGCCTTGTCAACGTAGCACGTATGTCACTTTTTTGCAGATCCGGGCTGTCAGATTTTCGTAATTTAAATATTTTTTTTACAATATTTTACATAGTTCAGCAGCTTAAAGTTGTAATTTATTTAAATTCGTGCTATGGAATTATTTTCACTGCAATTTTGTGACCTTGAACAATAAATAATCGTAGTTATTTTCGAATCGTGCCAACATTGAAATTATGTATAAAATGGTATGATATAAAAGACTGAAACTAGATAAAGCACAACGTTTGGGAACATACCTGAACGCAACAAGGGATTCATATCACAGGAAATTAATAGTGGGTAATAACATCGGCAAATCATTATAAAATCATCACTTTCACTTCTGTGTATAGAACATCCACAAACATAATCTTTCTCTCACGTAAAGTAATATAGCTATAGCATTTTTTTTTCTGGACTGGAGTGTCTATTTTTATAGCTTTTATCTTAAAATTTATCTTAAGAAACAGGCTAAAATAAATTAATTTATTTCGTGCTTTGAAAGACGTCAAACATCAATATATCATGTAATTAAACTTGCCAGTTTACGAAAAAAATTGAGTTTAGAAACTGGCTTCTGCCCGCGACTTCATCTGCGTGAATTTCAGAACTAGGTCAAGAGGGAAGTGAGAATAACTAAAAAAATGTATAACGCATAATCATAAAGAGGGAAATGAGGTCAGAGGCCTCAACACCTACTTTAAAAGAAATGAAGAGTAAATAAATAGTAGTCAGTCCGGAAAATTTTACTTCTTCATGATTCTGACCTCCTTGTAGTCTCCTGCTCATAATTCTAGCCCCAAACATACTTATTCGTGATTCTATTAGACATTGACGCCTTTATTTAGATGATTTGATGTTTAATATTTGATTTATAATATTGTTGCGGTACAGAATTAAAATATTAGTTCTAAAACCAATCAATAGGTATTAGTCCTTTCAAATTAGACCAAAAAATAGGAGTGAAGTTACAATAATCGCACCCAGCTCAAAATTATAAATGAAATTTAAAAAGGCCTCATCGATCCGATACCTGGAAAAAAATTACTTGGGGTCAAGTCACAAAAACGTGTTTTTCGCGATTTTCAGCAAAACGGTATCTATCTATCTATCTATCAGGATTTGGTTTCCGCACTCAGTCCTGATGTTGGACCATTGTGCGTGAGCCAACACTCCAACCAGCCAACCTCCCTCCAGAAACAGTAGTGCTATTCTGTAACAACATTTTCGTATCTCGACAGTGAAATTCGAGGTGCGTTTCAAATTAAGACCTTTATGTTGTGTGCAATAAAGCTCACTTTGTGAGTTTTGTCACTCAGGTGAAGCTCGATATCGAAATAGTTACTTACAGAATAGACTAGCTGATTAGTTTTCCCGGTGTGTAAAAACATCTGTAAGCGAGTTCTGTGACCCTCTTGTTTGACTCCGTATTTTGGTAACGCCTGTGCACTCAAGGAGTACGTGCGATACCGTTTCCTCGTCCTCCATGCATGCTCTGCATAAAGAACTGTCCGTAATAGCTATTGTGTGTAAGTGTTTGTTCAAGGATGACAAAGCCTCCCTGGACTGCCTGTTGCGGGGTGCTAAGGCTTACCAGCGTTCCGCTTGTTTGTGGGTGTGTTCTTGTAGCCATGTGCGCAGCTGGCCGAAGGGGAGTGGTACTATGGGTTCGGCTCCAACAGCTACAGTATCAGATCCCCTCCTGGCCAGCTCATCGGCCGCGTCATTTCCTTGTGATCCGCTGTGTCTTTTTATCCACTGCAGCGTCACAGTGTTGCGGTTGGTCACCGTGATGCGTTCTAGTGCATTGTGGCATTCTTGTATGAGTTTCGAGGTGGTGTGATGCTTCCTTAGGAACTGAGGCGCTGTCGGAGAGTATGCGAATGTGGGTATCCGTGTCTCCCCTGGCTTCTATGGCATAGACCGCCAGGATGAAGTCCACGCATTCCGCCTGATAGACGGTGTTGAGTTCACCTAGCGGTCTGGATATTCTGATGTTAAGGCCATTGGAGTAAACTCCAACTACGATTCCGGTGCGCGTCTTTGATCCGTCAGTATTGATTCTCAGCTCTTTGAGACCTGAGTGATCGCTCAAGGTGGTGTGGAAACGTGGGCATATTATGACGATTACAACTCTTCCAACTTTTTGAATCAATATATCTCAGAAACGGTTGGTCTTAGGAAAAAAGTATCTAGCCATTTTTATAGATAATTATTTATCTGATATGCAATATTTGTCTGAACTAATTTTATGATAAAACTTACCGTTTTGCTGAAAATCGCGAGAAGCCTATCTTGTGTAAGGCCTCATCGATCGACCGATCGTGATGATGCGTGCTAACGCGCTTTAAACGAAGTTCAGGCGCCGATGGTTAATTTTTGCATACAAAAATTTTGTGGCGCTGTAATCGTAGACCTATTTGTATCGATACAAACGCGCTGATATGGCGATAGACGGTATAAAAGCGCTGCAGTCGCGCGTATGTATTTTTATACAGAAATCTCTATGTTTTCACCAGACTCCTCAACAGTAGTAAAATGAAGTCTGACGAGACAGCACTGCTTACGCTGGCTTTATTACTGAAAGTATAAAAAATAAGCGACATTATTGGATTAACCCATTCACGAGCAAAAGAAGATTGAGTGATGGTCATTTTAATACAACTTTTAAAACATTGAATTTTTCCCCAATCATAAAAGATGGGGGAAAAATTCGAACTGCTATCGGATGTCGTGTGAGTGACAAGTAAACCGTGCAGTGCCTCTCCCCCACACCTTTCTCGGACAATTAAGAGGGGACTCTAGTCGGTAACTCTTGGGCCTTTCTCCATACAAACGTATTCCGCTGCTAGAGCTATGATTTTTGGAACAAAGTTCCTTATCGCGCGTTGTGAAAGACGGAAGTGCTAGACGGAAAAAGTTCTCACGAAAAGTTGTAACGACACTTTTTGCTATAGTTGTAAGCCGTGCGACGTGCGCGTGTTTCTCTGGCTGTCTCTCTCTCTCTCTCATAGAAAGCAAGCCAGTTATTTTCGTTTCGTCTTTATATTTCTGTTTACATTATATTTGTAAGGTAGGCAGGGTAGGCAAGGTAGGCAGGATAGGCAGGGTAGGCAGGGTAGGTGGGTAGGCAGGGTAGGCAGGGTAGACAGGGTAGGCAGGGTAGGCAGGATAGGCAGGGTAGGCAGGGTAGGTGGGTAGGCAGGGTAGGTAAGGTAGGTACGGTGGGTAGAGTAGGTAGGGTAGGTAGGGTGGGTAGGGTCTAAAATTGAGCCTACTGATTAAGTTTATATTACATTATAATTGTTAATAATAAAAAAATATTATTATAACTTAAAAAAAACAAAAAGAAATATTACAATTCCTTCGCTAATTACTTCTCCGAACTTCGTTCCATCCGGGTGTCCCTTGACACCTAAAAATCACAAAAAATCTAGATCGAATTAATACGTGCCTCTATCATTTTTTTTTTCCAAAACATAATTACTTAAAGAATTATGACTATCTAAAAACCCGAAAAAACAACCAGTTTTTACCGCCATGTTCAGACGACTATCAGACAAATTTGATAAGTTTTTATCAAAATAGAAAATAATAAGAGCATAGATGTAGTCTTCTTCTATATTTTGATACATAATTTTTATGCATCAGTCCAGTTTTGAAGAATAAAACAGCGGAATACAAAACGTCTTTTGGTCAAAGTTTTTTTAGGTAAAAGCCACTGATGCAGTTGTCGTTTTCGCACTTTATTTGACAGGGCACAGTGCGACGCATCGGCAATAGTTTCTTTAAATACCTATTTATCAAATTCCTCGGGACTAGAGTCCCCTCTTAATAAAAAAACTCGATACACACGTATTTTTAATGCGCTTGTCGCGCGCGTTCGAATCGATGCAAATGCGACGATCTGCTTTTTGGTCCCTTTACCTATAACGCCGTGGACCCGCGTTCGCAAAACGTGCGTCGTCAGCGCGGTAAAAATACGCCGTGTGCATAGGCTCTTACATTATTACATACCATCAGCGATGAATATGATTTGGAAGTTCTTCAATTGCATTAGAACTTTCGAATGAAGTTAATGTAATGATCAATGTCTTGAAAACTCTCAAAAACAAAATGGCGGTCTTTGAACTGCAATCATTGGCCTTAGCTTGGTGGCAAAATAAAGTTGAACATCCAATTTGACCACTTTATATAAGACGAATGAAACATGGAGGAGCTCGTGGCTAAAGAATAACAGCCGCACGGGTCGATCTTCAAGGTAAAGCAACGATTGCCAAGGTTAGTCTGTGGTTGGGTGACCATCTAAACACACCGAGTTCCCTCCATGCCTCGGAAAGCACGTTAAGCCGTTGGTCTCGGCTGTCATTTGTAGATCTTTGGCAGTCAGAAGCCAATAAACTTGACTCCTGCCGTGCCAAGAAGTTCCATGTTACCCAGTTAATAGGTTGAGGACGTGGAGGTCTGGTAGGCAGCCGCTCTACGTAAAATACGTATTCAGATTAATCAGGTTTGACTGGAAGCCGACCAGAATGTAGTTGGGATAAGGCTAGGCAGATGATGATATAACACGAATAACTTTACTATTTGTCTACTTTGAATATTTATTTTCTTCTTTCTTTAAAAAGGTTGTTAATAAGAGTATCGATAAATGTTAATATAATTTGCTTGCGAGTAACCCTGCATTATTTGGCGGTTTGAATTAGTTGATGGAGTGTCGCTATATTCGATTTTTTAAACTTTTGATGCGGGAGTACGAGGAGAGCGTGCGGTGCGCTCGGGGAGAGGGATGCTAAATCGCGCCACGAAATTATTTACTTAGGCTCTTAAAACCTCAAATGAATTTTAATTATCGACTGTATTTTACGAGGTGTTCTGTTCAATTTTCATTCAGCCACGTAATTGCAGTGCGTCAATTTTCAGTAATTAAACAAAGTAAGCACTGTATGTTGCATGTTTTAATTAATTAAAACCTCGTACTCGAGTGTGTAGTTTGCGGGAGTAGGACGGAAAGTGCTAATATTTGAGTTTTGTTCAAATAGTTGGGAAGTGTTTTATTTCGTTCGAGCCTTTCATTGTCGATGATCCTCTTGGCTCGTTTCTCAATTGACTCAAGGGCATCAAGCTGGTATCTGACAAAAGGCTATGGGCTGGAATCCTCAAGGGAAATAGAAACGTGGCCATCCCCGTCAAACCTGGCAACGCACCGCCGTGTTGGCAGAAGCGACGAGCATCGGACTGACGTGAAGTGAGGTGAAGCGTGAAGCCCAAGACCGGGATGGAAGAGTGCAGCAGGCTGTTGTTTATATTTGAACCTCGTGCCCTCAGAAAAGATGAAGAGTGGCTGATGATCATGGTAGAGAATGAGGAGCATAGCTGTGATAAGAAACTTCATGAACATGTAAAATAAAAGAAAGAAAAAGCCTTATAGAGATGAGCGGATGAAATAACGTGTTGCTTTAACCGCAAAAAAAAAACGGAAGAAATACGACATTTATTGTGACAGGTATATATGGAAAACAGTGCATATTGAAAGTGAAATTCGTAAACGCGTTTTCA
Organism: Lacanobia wlatinum; assembly: GCA_947578705.1. Lineage (NCBI taxonomy): Eukaryota > Metazoa > Arthropoda > Insecta > Lepidoptera > Noctuidae > Lacanobia > Lacanobia wlatinum. The sequence goes on from OX388033.1 coordinate 19,148,095, forward strand.
TCATTGACCGATATAAATTCTTGGAATGTTTTTTTTTTAATGTACGGGGTTCATGTTTTTTATTTGTATTGGTCAATAAACTTGAAACAGTATTTATTAGCGTTTGTGCAATTTTGTTTATCCATCTTTTCCATTGGAGAATAAATTGTGAACGGCACTTTATTTTGAAATTTTATGGGTAGGTGTATCCCTATAATTTTAAGTTGGTGATAAACGAGTAAGTGTATTTTTAATCAAACTAAATCCTTACTAATACAATAAATGCGAAAGTAACTCTGTCTGTCTGTGGCGCTTTCACGCCAAAACTACTGAACCGATTTAAATGAAATTTGGTACACAGATAGTCTAGAGCCTGAGAAAGGACATAGGCTTTTTAATGCGAAAAAAGAGTTGTAAGGGGTTGAAAAGGGGGGATGAAAAGTTGAATTTTGAAAGTTGAAAGGAAGTATCGTCATTTTTAGAGCTAGAAGCTTGAAACTTACTTTTTAGGCTGTCGATTTGATATAAATAAATATGACAGTCAGATTGTAAAAGTTTTACCCTCAAGGGTGTAAAATAATAATAGGGAATAGGGGATGAAAGTTTGTATGGAAATATGTAAGGTTTATGTGAATGCAAATAGCTCAAAGGCACTATTTCACGCGGACGAAGTCGCGGGCACATCTAGTAATATGTAAATGTCCTAATCAATCCTGCGACTGCGAAGTCTAACTGCCAGCAATTAGTGGCAAGCATCACTCACATAAAATAGACAATCGATTGAATGCTTTAAAATCTGGATAATCGATTAAAAACCGGCCAAGTGCGAGTCGGACTCGTACACGCCTTCGAACCAGAAACCTTAATTTGTATTATTTGTTATTATAGCGGCTATAGAAATACACAATGTGTGAAAATGTCAACAGTCTACCTATTACGGTTCTGAGATACAGCTCGCTGACAGACAGACGAACGGACGGACGGTCGGATGGACGGACAGCGGAGGCTTAGTAATAGGGTTCCGTTGGTTACCCTTTGGCTACGGAAACCTTAAAATGCGAATAGCTGACGAAAACTCGTTCAACCAATCACAGCAAGCAGTTAACACGTATTTGACAATTTGTCATTATAATTTTGTGATCACATTCGAGGAATTGGAGTGGTGATGGATAGCGATAAATTATAATAACACAGCTAAATAAAAGTCTGTAAAAATACAAGTCCTGAAAATAAAATGTCTTCAGCGTATGAAGTCTCTCCAACCGTTAAGTCCTTTCACACTGTTCCGCTGGCAAGGAAGTAAATACAATATTATATTTGCGGAACAAGCAAAAGCTTTTCCGTACTTTCTGAACTATTACAGATCCATGTTTGCTGTAAACAGGAATAATGGAATCAACCTTAATGGCCCTTTTCAATCAATAACAATGGTCAGGCTATTAGACACTTCTATGAAGGTTAGTTATAGCTAAGTGCGTAAAATAAAAATAGAAAGAGTCAACTTTATTTAGCAAAAATAAAGTTCTAGACTAGGCAATTTTGTTGATGTTTTTAGGTAAATGGAAATAATAAATCTTAAAAGCAACAAAAAAAAACAGCACTGAAAAACTATTTTAAATGATGTAAAAGTCAATCTACTTGTATTTGTGCTAAGTACTTGTTACTATGTAGATGATAAGTTTTCATTGCAAAGTGCTTTGTAATTTGCAACGATGTTTTGCTTTAAATGTCGTTATTTTGTAGTATTTTCATAAAATAACACACTAAAATCTCCTTTCTAAGGGCCTTTGCATACGGCGTTTTTTTAACGCGCCGACGACACACAGATGACGCGCTCAGACGCAGAAAGTACTGCTTTTTGGTTATATCTACAGCGCCGTGCGCGCGCGTTCGTAAAATTAATTTATTTATTTTTATTATTTATTTATTTCCCCCTAACATCTATTATGACAGGTTTAACCCAATGCGCTTATCCTAACTTATACTAACATCTATTACTAATTATAAATAATGCATTCCTTGTGAATTCACCCAGAGTACAACAAAATAGGTCCATCTCATTAGCAATAAGGTTGAGCAGGCGAAGTGCACGCGTCAGCGGCGCCTCCCTTAGAAGGTTGGTCCGACTACGCAAAAATGCGCCTCTTCGGCGCGTTAAAAATACGCCGTGTGCATAGGCTCTAAGGCTCTCCAGAATTCCACGCAAGAGTAAATTTTGACATGAAAAAAAGATGCCATTTCGCATGAAGACGGTCAAGTCCCGTCTAATAGGATGGGAAAAATACCTTATTTACCGTTATAAATTAGGGTATAAGAGGCAATTTATATCATGTTATAAACACTGATGAATGGTTAAAAAATATCTTGAAAAAAAAGGAAAAATAATGGAAATGTAATTGAAAATGAGTTGCAAATGTCTAATGAAAACGTTGAAGAAATCAATGAGCTTCTTGGACTGTTTTATACAAATGGAATAATCTAATCGATACTTTCCTAGAATTGGTTAATATTTGCATACTGCTGTTGCTGTTGTTTTCTGTTGCTACTTAAACTTAGTATATATACAAGTAGGGGCGTTATTTTTTATTTTAGAAAAAAAACGTTGTCCCACACGAAACTTCTCATGTATCGTCGGTGCGTTTACAAACACGAACCCGCGACACGCGGCGCAGCAGCTGATCGATCGCTCAACCACTGCGCCAACCGTGCCGACATTTGAATTGAGTATTTTTGAGTTAAAAAACAGGATTTTAGGCTCAAGTAGAGTTTGCTAAAAGTCAACTTCAAATGCTTACAGAAATCAGGTAAAGTTAAAGTACGAGTTCGTAAAAATTTCAAATTTCAAATTCGAGGAAAAAATGTTAACAAGACATATTTTGACGGACCTATATGGGCATTTTTTATGTAAAATTAGCATTTTACTACACTTTAGCTGAATTCCATTGTATTCAGCTCAAATCCGGCTTGTCTGGAAGCCGATCCCAATATAGTTGGGAAAAGCCTAGGCAGATGGGCATTTCTTTTATTTGAGATGTGTCTACTCTTGACTGCAGTCTAGGTCAGAGGTGACAGGAACAAAGTCGACGATGGAGTGAGCTTGCATAGAAGAAGCCTGTCCATTCGAACTTTGAATAGATTATTATTTAATGTGTTCGGAAACACAGACGCAGGTAGAGGATTCCACTCCTTTGCTGTGCGTTTTATAAAAGACGTTTGGAGATCCTTAGTGCGAATTAGTGGAATGGCAACAAGAATTTAAAATGACTGAGTGGATTTAAAATTTATACAGGCATAGGGTGTAGCACAAACATATTTTACGCCTGGACTATTAAAAGATTCCCCGCTAAATGCATAAAAAAGAAAATAGAGAACAACATAGCGGCTCATTCCATTTTTGGCCTCATCAAGATAATTTAACTAAATTGTTACGCTAAAATGATGTAAGCATAGAAGAAAATATTCCTTTTAACATCAGAGTAGGTCTTTACTTAGCTTAATCGTCAATTAAGTTGAAAAACGTTCACTCCAGTTCTTATAAAAGCGTTGTTCAACTTTACGGTTATAATACCTTTAAATGTGATATAAAAAATAAAGTCTCTGGAGAAAGCTGACTCTTCAAGTTACATATTATGTGTGGAATTGTATCTTTAAGATTCAAAAGCTATAATTGGGTTAATGATAGCTCAAGGAAGATAAATGTCAGATTTTTTATTTCTTACGACACAGGAAAAAGTAAAGTCAATAAATATATTATAATGGTAATAAATATAAACTTAAACATGTTATATTTCATTAACTTATTATATACCTCAGCTTAAGTTCATTTCACTGTATTTCATAAATATTTATTTTTATTCATATTAAAAAGCCAAAGTCAAAGCTAATATACATAAAAAAAACTGTTTAACCACCTTATTCCTCAGGTAAAAGTTTAGTAAAAGTAACCCTCAAAAAAACATCTACTTCAATTTTTATTTTGAATACATACAGTATTTTCAAAAAACGCTGTAATTGAAAACACTTTTAAAAATAAACACAATACCTACCAAAAAGTAGCATCGCTTTTTTGCTGAAATACTGTGTGCGGGCTTAAAATTACAAAGGGAAATAAAATACAGAGCTTTATATCTAGGCTTGGATGTCACTCTGTCCATTTGTCAATAAATTCAGTACGGTACATATTTTTCCGAAACTGGAAACTCCTGTTTGCATTTTATACTCGACCATTGTTTGTTGAAAATGTAACAATATATCTACGAGAGCGTTCTTAAATTTTGTTAAAAATAATATTCATTTTATTTATAACACTAGCTTTGGCCCGCTACTTTGTACGCGCATAGTAGATTCGGCTGTACGTTGAAGAATTTTATATCATAGGAGGATATTGATTCATTAGATGATTAGCAAAACATCATGTCTAATTTAAATTGACGACAAACAAAAAGAGATCAGTGTCGATAGTTTAAATTCTATTTAAAGTCAAAGTAGAAATTCATTTCTTATAATTTTTGATGCACAAATAGTTACTAATTTCTTTAATTTAATTAGGTCTCAGCACATAAATCATATAACAATGATTAATGTGCTGGCAATCAAACCTGTTTGCAAATACGCTCAGAATGGTGTTGGAGGTGGTCCGGAGACTGCGCCCCAGAGATGTGCACCGCTTTCGCATCGTCGTGTAGAAACAGTCGACACGGGCGTCGGCGAACATCCTCGAGGCGCTGCAAAGCCGGGGCAGCCCCAACAACACCCTGAACGCATTATTATACTGAACACGGAGTGTGTTGTACTGCTTCTGGGTATATGACACCCACAGGCTGGCCGCGTACAGGGACGTACAAAAGGCTCTGAAAAGAGTTATTTTGACGGCACCCGAGCAACGAACAACCCTGCGGGCGACCATATTGGCCCCCACAAACAACGCCCTCCGCTCCCTATCGATGTTCGCATCCTCCCTCATGTCAGAGGTCACAATATATCCGAGATATTTAAACTGTTGAACTCTTCTTAACTTAACACCGTTCAACCTAACAGATGGAACAGAATCCGGGCAGCTCCGACCCCTGGCCTGAAAGACCATGCATTCACTCTTTTTAGCGTTATAAAGCAAACCGTGATCAAGCGCGTAGCGCTCGCAGACACTCAGCAACCTGGACAAACCACACACCGAGGCACTCAGCAGCACCATGTCGTCTGCGTAACTAATGTTGTTGACACAAACACCGTCAATATGGCAGCCGACACGGTTACTACTGAGCTCCTCTATCAGTGCGCTCATGAACAGGTTGAAGAGCCTCGGCGAGGTCAGCTCTCCCTGCCTCGCCCCGCACTCTAACGTGTACGGCTCCGACAGAGCACCCGACCATCGAACGACGTTGACCTGATTAAAATACCGGTACTTCAATATTTCTGTCACTTCGAGTAATTTTTCGTAATTTCCGAATTGAGAAACTCCTGTACACGATGTTGAAGTATAATGTGAGGATTGAATTAGATTGAAACACAAGCTCGTCCGAAATGATACTAACTTTTATTAGGGATAAACATTGATTATATTGGTTACATTAGTCACATGACTTAGCTATAATGAGTACATGCTTATACACTACATCTCCCTCCGTAAGGAAAAATAAAATAAAACATTTATGGCTTTATTTTATTTTTATACTTAATACTAAATTGATTACAATTACATATGACATAGTTTTACATTTCTTAACTCCTAAGTATTTTCCATGATTGTCACACAATTTGACAATCAATCATTTACATATTTGTCTATACTATGGTACCTATGTTTGGAACTTTAGGAATTTGGAATATACAGTTTTGTACGGTTTTTGTGAACAGTGTCGGGTTTGCCGTCTTTTAATATTTGTACGTTTGGTGATTCGTCTTTCAAAACAATGTATGGACCTAAATAAATATTGGATAACTTATTTCCAGTTTAGTTTCGAATTAAAATCAAGTCATCCTTTTTATATTTTATAGGATTTGAAGTTTTATCATATTTTCCCTTTCGCAAGATTTTAGATTGAATTAAATTTTCTCGAGCTTCTTTCAAAGATACCTGTAGTCGATATTTTAGTTCTAATGGATAGCTATCATGATTATACAGTGGTTCGATGGTTTTCGTTAGACTACTGGGTAAATTACATTTTTTACCAAAAACTAGTTCAAAAGGGGTATATTTGGTCTCTGAATGAACAGATGTATTATAACTAAAACTCCAGTAAGGAAGCCAACTGCTCCATGATTCTGGATGATTATCTGTTTGTATTCTCAAATACACGCCTAAATTTTTATGCGAGTTTTCGAGTGCACCACTGCTCTCGTGATGATAGGCTGTTGAATTAATTTTACTAACACAAAGTAGTTTACATACCTCTTTCATTGTGGCAGACATGAACTCAGCTCCTCTGTCGGTTGCTATTTCCTTGGGTATTCCATAACGTAGTACAAAGTTGTTTACGAGGGTTTTTGCGATTTCAGTGCTGCTCTTCGTTACTAACGGATATGCTTCTACATATTTGGTTAACTCCCACTGAAGCGTTAATATATACGAGGAGTTATGCATATCTCTGTCTAGTGGTCCTACTACATCTAGATATAGCTTTTCAAAAGCGGAGTGAGCTGTGGTTGATATTACCATTGGCTCTTTAATACGCACTGAGTGCTTTTGCTTTTGACACTTGTCACAACTCTTTATATATTGTATAACGTCACGCTCTAGTCCTGCCCAGAAATAATATTTCTTTATATTATTGACCATTCGTCTGATACCTGCGTGGCCACTCGTAGGTAACAGATGAAAGTCGTTGAGAATAACTCTTTTCTCGTCTTTATGTTGTATCCTTTCTACATCTTTTAGTACGCATAAGCGTGGACCGGTCCAACTACTTATTTTTTTTATAGTTTGCGCTAGTTTATCTATAAAAATATTATTTATTTTGTCCCTTATAATCTAGACTTCATTTATATTTATCTTCTTACAAAACATTTCCAGTTCTCTCGCAAAAGCGTCTGGCGTCAGTTGCGATCGAGTAGCTGGTTGTATGTTATTAATCATTTGTTTTGGCACAAACATAAACCATTTATTTTCTTCCTGTATCATTTTTTCTTTCTTCAATTTATGTAAAGTCTGATTACTTATAAATCGGAGCTCAATGGACATCTTTGGTTTACTATGAGTTTCCACAACGCTTGGTTGATCAGACCAGTCATCAGTAGAGACTATAGCATCCGAAGTGTCTTGTGTAGGAGCTAACTTATTTTTCTGTGCTCGCGTCATCACATTCATCATGCTTTCATGCATATCTCGCAAGTCTTTAGATGTTATGAGGACTCGAGACAATGCGTCTGCAGCTGCATTGTCCGAACCTTTTACATATTCCACACTAAAATCATATGCCTCTAATGATAATCTAAATTTTAATAACCTACTAGATGGCTCTTTTATAATAAACAAGTATATTAAAGGTTTGTGGTCGGTCTTAATTTTAAATTTGCGGATTTTTTAAATTTAAATTTATAAAATAAAGGTATGGTCTGTAATGTTTTACAGCCCAAACAATCGCTAGCAACTCTTTCTCAATTGTCGGGTAAAGTTTTTCCGCTTTGTTTAAAGTTCTACTAGCGTATGCTACAGGTTTTCCATTTTGGTTAGCTAAAATAGCTCCTATCGCTAACCCAGATGCGTCTGTCTGAAGGACAAACTCATTCTCATTTGATAAATCTGGATACTGTAGTACTGGTGGTGATACTAATTTTTGTTTTAGTAGGTCAAATGCTATTTGGCAATTTTCTGACCACTCGAATTGAACATTTTTCTTTGACAAATTGTTTAAAGGTTGTGTAATTGCTGCAAAATTCTTTATGAATTTCCTGTAATAATTTGCAAATGCGACGAATCGCTTGACCTCATCCGCATTACATGGTTTCGGATAATTTTTTACTACTTCTAATTTTTGTGGGTCTGGTAAAATACCATCTGATGATATTACATGGCCTAAATATAACATCTCCTTCCTCAAAAAATTACATTTGACTGGGTTTAATTTCAAATTTGTTTTACGCAACCGTTCGAACACGTCTAGTAAATTTTTTATTGCTGAATCTAAACTTTTCCCATAAACAATCAAATCGTCTAAATATACAAGACATTTGTCATATGTTAGACCAGCCATGGCTATGTTCATCATTCTTGTAAAGGAATTTGGGCTTGTTTTGAGTCCCATTGGCATTCTGGTCATTTGGTATTGTCCGGAATTAAATGCTGTATATTTGCGGCTTTCTTTATCTAAGTTAACATTAAAAAATCCTTGGTAAAGATCTAGATGGGTAAAGTAAACGCATCCTGAGAGAGAGTCAAGTATGTCGGTAATATTCGGCAGTGGGTACTTGTCATATTTAATGCAATTGTTCAGTTTTCTGTAGTCTATGACCAAACGCCATTTCTTTTCCCCATAAGCGTTTTGTTTCTTGGGTACTAATAACACTGGACTAGACCATTCACTCGTACTGGGCTCTATTATATTTTGAGATAACATGTCATTAATTTGTTTTTGAACCTCAGCCTTTTGAGAGTGTGGCAATCTGTAGGGTTTTACGTAAACGGTGTCAGCGTTTTCTTTTAGTTTAATTTTATGATTGTATATAGGTGTAGTGGTCAAGGTATCACCTGGTAAATAAAAAATATCCGCATATTTAGCACATAATTTTTAATTTCATATCTTTTAATAATTCGGGAACGTTACTATATTTTTTAGCTAATCTTAATTTAGCAAACTGCGATAATCGACTTTTTAAAACAAACTCCATTAGCTCGTTCTTCGACGCATCCTCTAAAATAGAATTGTAATATTCTATACCATCTATTAATTGTTTTGTTACTAATTCCGTATCATTCATTACTGGTAATAAGCTAAGCGCTATCTTTAAATCGAATTTAGACATCGTGGCAGAGATTATTGGCTCACTTTTACTCAATTTAGTAACTTCTAAGAACAAATTATAAAACTTATCCCCACATTTATCAATGTGTTCTATTTCTGATACACTTTTAAATTTATTTATCCTATTTATTTCGTCTGTATAATTATTGTATTGTTCATACAAAATATTAGCCTCATCTAGCTTTTTACAACATACATTTCCTTGCCTCCTACTAGGTCCAATTTTAATTAAATATGTTCGTATTTTCAATAAATCACTATGCAATTCCTCAATAAACTCTGCCATAAAATTTATATTGCTATAAACATTAATCTTACATACAAGTTATTCAACAAAACATAGGTAGGTACTAATATTTCTGCATACGTACCGATACTGTCACCATAAACACACACTTAAATAAAGTCTGAAGTTAGTTTAACGTGGATACTTCACTGCGCCGCGGTATTATGATTTACGATTACACTCATTTAATATATCACGATTATGAACCGCACTTTCACTGCACTACGCACTTTGTTGACGTGTTTACGCGATTTCTCCCGGCGAAGGGACGCACCCTTTGCGCTGACCACGAAGTATACTCGCATATCTTTTCAAGACCAAGTCGTTTACATGTCTCTCCACCAATTTTCCGTGACATCTCCGATACATTTTATACAGAAGCAGTGCGATAATCAGTAGTATAATGTTTGTGGTACTTGCATGATGTAGCAGTTGTTCCGTTTCCGCAGAATTTTTGCCATTACCGGCTGCAGTTTGAGCGATCATTACCTCTTCCTTCGAGTTACTCTGGGTGGTGCCCATCTTAGATTTTTTCAGAAACACAACGAAGATATTGCCCCAACGAACACGGCAGTTTTAAGTATTGTCTCTTGTGATTCTTCATCTTGTACGTTGTACGATGAAAGTTTATTATTCACTTGCCTTATATAGTCATGGTTTCAAATGCACACGCGCGAGGCTTGCCCGTCCGTCGGCAGGGTCGCCATATAATGTGAGGATTGAATTAGATTGAAACACAAGCTCGTCCGAAATGATACTAACTTTTATTAGGGATAAACATTGATTATATTGGTTACATTAGTCACATGACTTAGCTATAATGAGTACATGATTATACACTACAGAAGAAAGTTGGCAGGGTTGTTAACATGCGATGATAGAGCTACATAAAGTTGGCCACAGATATACCAACCAGAAAAGAAGTCTACCCCCGCAACGGATGGAGTAGAGACTCCATAATTGCGCTAAAGTGTTCTGGTTAAGTTAGCCAGCCTAGCTTCATCCAAAAGCACAGAAGCCTCCTGGGTGCTCCACAGGTTTCACGGAGCGACTCAACTCACCGTTCCAAGGATTTGTTCACGTCAGGAAGCAACGGCCTCATTTCCAGAATGAAGTGGGCGACTGATTTGTCGGCGTCGAAGCAACCTCTGCAAATTGGGCTGTCTATGGCGCCTTTGTTGTAAAAATGTTTTTTTTAGAGGGAAATGACCCGTGGTTATACCTATTATTATTCAGAAGGTATTTCTACTAAGGCTGAGAAGTAGTTAAGTTAGTCACCATTTTGACTGCCATGGTTAATCTCTGGCAAATTCAAGTAAGAAACTGTGAGAAACGTAGCAGGAAGAATAGGTATGGGTCCAGCACTACCATCTTGGAACCTCTTCGTGAGTTCGTCTGTGGCGTCATTGCCTAGGGATTTACAGTTCCCCATGATCCACTGGAGGATTAAGCCTGCAACGGATAATTTCTGGCCCTGAGCGGGTCATGACGTAACTATCATAGGATCACTGAGAATTTACCAGTTTTGAAAATAAATGGAAAATAATTGGGAATGAGGGGGATTCTGAGAATGATCACATCGTCATCGGAGCAATCAGCCGAAATCTTATTTGAGCTTCTATAATAGTTTGTTGAAATTCAAAGAACTTCGCGAAATTCGAAAAACATCAAAAATCATAGAACATCAAAAATCATAGAACTTAATAGGATGATGTGTACCATTTCTTCCATGCCTGCTTTCATGGAAATTTATCCCCACAAACATTTATCAATATTATGCATATTGATGGTTGCTGCTTGGTGGGCAAAAGAAAAAGATAGAGACATAGTATACATCCTTCGTATTCAGTTTGTGGACTATCTCTTATATCGGTTCAATATTGGAGGAGGCAACAGTCGACAGCCAAATCTCGAATTAAAACTTTTTACATACAAAGTCTGGCCGCCAGCATTTCCTCTTAAAACATTTCCCAATCATTTCAAAGACGACCTCTTTTATACGCAAAACAATAATGATGATAATACAACTTCAAAGTAACCACTTTGTCTTACGCTGATTGATGTTAAAAGGAAAAGTTTACAACCTTTGACGTTTCAACCCTACTAGCACACTTTGTTCAAGCTAGAAGAAACAACTTTTGTTCACATTTCTTTGACTAAAGTTTCGTAAGAGCTCTCTTTTATAATCTGTCAATTAAATGGTGGGAAGAAAATGAACGCCCCTGGCAAATGAAATATTTTGAATTAAATTGATTCAGAACAGCAAAAGTATCTTATTGTCTTGTTCAGCAATCTGCTTAGCCTTTTCCCAACTATACAGTACCGGATTAGCCACGTAGCAAGAGTGGCAAATGCTGCGGGCCCCGCGCATTGGGGAGCCCGCACTTGCACTTACAAAAACATGTCCAGTCCAGTCACGTACGAGTCCTAACTCCTACCACAGGTAATATAATACTAGCCTCCTATATACTGCGTTACCTGTTTTGTGCGAATGAAGTCACTAATTTGGCATACTCCGCGCAAATAAACTCGTTTTCTTTCTTTTACTTTTATTATTTTCAAGGTACGATACCGTCTGACTCTAAACAGCCCCAGATCCGGTATGTATAGGCAATGTAGGCAAAAATTTTCAGGCGCTAATAAGGGCCCGTGAGAAATAATCTAATAAATAAAAATCTTATGTCACGGTGTTTGTTACCAAACTCCTCCGAAATGGCTCGACCGATTTTCATAAAAATTTTGTGCGGTAGGTATGAGAATAGGAGGTAGGCATTTTTTTTTTAGCAAAACAACGTTTGCCGAGTCAGCTAGTAGAGCTATAATTGTTTTAGGGGGCCCCTTGGTAAAATTTGCTACAGGCACCACGCTGGCTTAATCCGGCACTACAACTATGTTAGGGTCGGTCTGGCTAGATGCAGCTGAGTAGATACAAGTATTTTACATGGACTGACTGCTTATCTAATGTCCACAACCTAGTACCCAACTGGGTAACAGATTATCCCTTTTGCAAGATTGGTGTCAGATTTCTTGGCCTCTGAATGAAGGGTATGCGGAACAAGACTTAAAGTCCCGCCAGCCTCTATAGAAAAAGGAGGATCCTTCGACCAGACGGTTGTTTTGTCCGGTGGGCAACTGCCCCATAGTTGATAAATGGACTATTGTACATGTTTAAATTACACGGAAAACTCTGGTATTGCGATGCAGGATTTCGTTCAGTAGTTTGCTGCTGGCGGGATAGATGGTGCTGCGTTACTTTATGTTGCCGAACCAATCTCAATATGTTTGTTGTTTTTCATGTGGCGGCATTGATATATAAAAACCCAAGATACACACTCACCATCTCAAAAACGTCCGCATAAAACAAGTGCCAACGCAACGCCCGCCATACTGCACTGCTTTGTAAAAACAACTTTAAGCGATCCGTGTAAGGTTGAATTTGCAAACCACTTGTTTATAGTATAACTACACACAACTCACACATGACACTTGATACATGTCAGTTTTTGACGACAGTTTCGAGTGTTGCATTTGTTCGAGACTGTGTATCTTGGGTTTTTTTAAATATCAATGTGTGGCGGAAATGATGCCCCTATATCTATATACCCGTAAAACAGCTGAACGCCGAGATCGGTCTGTGGGGAGATGACCACTCATCACATACCGAGACTTCCACATTAAGCCCAGATAGTTAATACGGATTGTTAGAAGCCATACTACATTACGATTCCACCAATTCGCACTAAGCGTTTCCAAACGTCTTTTATAATGCGCACAGCAAAGGAGTGGAACTCTCTGCCTGCGTCTGTGTTTCCAAACGCTTACAACCCTAATCTCTTCAAAGTTAAAGTGAACAGGCTCCTTCTGGGTAAGCTCGCTCCATCGTAGACTTTGTCTCTGTCATCTCTGACTTAGACTAGAGTCAAGAGCAAACCCATCACAAATAAAAAAAAAAAGAAAGCCAGAAAACCTGTCCGTGTCTGTTGACTCCATGTACCTTTGTCCATCTATAACGGTATAAAGATACAGCCCTGTGATAGACTGGATACTAGCTGAGAAGAAGGTTTCCATATACAGACGTACAGCTTTTAGCTTTGGAACCTATAACTATTTACGCTTTTTCTTTCTTTCTTATTAAGATAACTCATGAAAGTGATTTGTCTATAGAAGTAAGTAAAACTTTAAATGTTGCTTCAAGAAATTCAAATTATACTGAAATTGAAATGTCTCTATTTGAAATTTGTGGAGAGCTGTACGTCTACCATGAGTTTTATCAATCTATACTCGCTAGCGAGTGTAGATTGATAAAACTCACGGTAGACGTACTGTACTTTTAATTTATCAGCACAAAGATCAGTCATCTTGAAAAATATTTTACAAATAGGTTTATTTTGGAGTTTTCGTTTTGAACTACAGGGAATGATAAATAAAACACAACTATGTATAGCAAGAACACCGATTTCTCATCTTCTTGACCACAATTTTCATTATATACATAATAATATTATTTAGAAAAAACACAATGTTTCGTACAACAAATGTTATGCATCTTGGTACAATTCCAGTCGACATCGATATGGTATAACGTATTAACTTGCTATAGTGTCCGATCAAAAGTATTTCAATACTGGTTGTCAATCGTGATTATAAAATTTAAACTACAGCCTATAAAAATTCTTATAAAATGTTGACGGAGGAGGTTGTGGAGATCAACGGGTCTAAAAAGGCAACAATCTGTCAAATTCATTTTCATCTTTATCGTTAACGCAATAGGTTCAAGGTTAATTGGGAAAATTTGACAGTGACAGGTAGCGTGATGTGTTTTCTGATTCTGCTAAAGTGGCCTTTTTAAACCCGCTGATAGGCAGTCACTACATGTAAAATACTGGTATTCAGCTGAATCCAGTTTGACTGACCCGAACACAGTTTAGAAAAGGCTAGATTGACTGTCATTTCATAAAAGTATTAATGAATTATCAGAAATCAAGAGAGATATCAGCCTAGCTTCAGTCAAGAGACACGACAGTTTTGCTAAACAAGAAAACTGACATATTGAAAAACATAATTCTTTCTTGGAAGTTGGGTAAAAACAAATTCATAGGTATTAGTATACCCACACATATTGATAGAAAATACTATACTCTGACACTAGGGTCTGTGGGGTCGTTAGACCTTACTGCCCACACGAGAAGAAGAAAAAGAATGGAAAATAAAACAAACAGAGTAGTAAATAAAACATCGTTTAACTTTTGGTCGGACCCTACGAGCAGCACATTTAACTTACATAATACAGAACACTGAATTTAAAATTGTTTAAAAAATTGTGAATTACCTATCTATACATTTACATTGATAAAGGAAAAGTAACACACAGGTATTTCAATACAACAACACATCTTTATTATATTATTATAATAATTCTGGCTGCGGTTTCTGGATTATTTTATATTGGCTAAAAAAATATATGAACCAAATTATTTTAAAAATCTGCCTTCGTAAAAATAAGATTGAATTCAATTTTTAAGGCGGCACAGTTAGAGAAAAAACGAAAAAAAACTCTTGTCTTAAGACAGAATTACAAGAACTTACTTCATATTTTATAAAAGCCAGAATTAAAAAGTTATCATCTATTTTGGAGAGGGTTGATATAGACAATGATGAATTCACACAAATCACAACAACTATTGTGCCTTTATTATTTGTTTAAACACGTATTGAATAATGTATACCTATTATAAACGAATAATTGGTTGCTAATATTCCAATAAACAAAAAAAAGTTTAAATAACCATAAACGTGTATACAGTAACTTATTCTATTTTATGAATTTTAGTAAGTGTAAACGAATGATCTAAACAAAATATAAAATACTTCAGATATGTATATTTCTGTGATGATAAAAGCATAATGTAAAGAAGATAATAATTTCAAAACTGCTATCGAAGTAACAACAAACATCTCCATCTATATACAATATTATAAAAATACTTTCACGTCAAACAATTTGTATAACATCGAAAATACATTTAGACTGTCCATTATGTCAGTGTCCGTATAAAAGTACATAGCATATGTGATATATTAGAACTCTCCATTAGACAGACAAAAATATTACAGAAGATTATGAAATACACATTCATGATAAAAAAGGAGACTTGTGAACATCATCGTGGTTGGAATTTATCGAAAAACATAGAAAAAGACATATCAATATCCATATATTTTCACACAAAATATTTTCACGTGAAGTTTCACACACTTTATCATACACCACTCGAACGCACTCATGAATAAATCTTCATCGTGTATTATTTATTAACAACAAGTATATGAACCATATAAATTTCAATTTTTTTACCTTATCGTACAGTCAAATGTCCGACACACAATGTCGATACGACCAACCAGAGGACCAGCCCCTGAATTCATAAGAATACGAAGAAGTTTCCGAAGCGTCATTGATTTTAATACAATATTCATTGGCGATTCTTCGTCATCGCCGCTAACTAATCTATGCTAGCTGTTTCTAGAAAACGGAGAAAAGCGCGTCATTAACCTCGAGTACCCCACCGTATAACAACGGCCGCGCTTAGAGGAGGTACTCTCATTGGTCTGGTCTATCAAATGATGTATTTGGAGTGCTCTCTACTTTTTTCAGTACTATTTTGAACGCAAATGTGTGTTTTGGAGACACAGACGCTGGGCGAGGAGTCTGAGGCGAACGCGGAGGAGGATCAGGTGGCATCTCAGATCGAGTTCTCGTGCGTCGAGGCGCTGGAAGATTCCGCATCACTGGAGCCGACGCTGGCTCCTGTGGTCTTTGCGGAGAAAGTCTATTCGGAGTCAGCCGCCCGGGCGAGGGCTCCGGAGTAATTGGTGGTAAGGTCAACGGTGGAAGATTAGCACACGGTGATCCACGAGAACCTCGGCGTTCCTTCAATCCCATCTGGGGTGGCGGCGATATGGACGCCTCATCATCCTCAGCCGCTGCAACCACGACCACTGGCTCAGTCCTCAATAATGGAGGCTTTGGTTCACTCGTATCTGACGCGATAGACCTCCTAAAGTAATTAAGTCCATTTTCTATCTCAGCTAGCGCACGCCTCACGAAAGGGAAACTCTCAGATATCTCTGAAGTGGACTTGCGGACTGGAAACTCTGTTTCACTGTCCCGCTTCCTCGGTCGACAACGCTCGAACGTGGGGTCTCCTGACGCTCCCACCGTTTCAGAGACCTGTCGTGTTAGAGCAGCGTGCTTGACAGAATCCGACTTGGATCGGGGCTCCCTCGTTTTCGGTGTGGGAGAGCGTCGATCGCCGAACTTCTTACTAGCAGCACGTTTGATGGAGGAGAAAAGTCCGAGTTTCTCCGGAGGCTTGTCCGTGGGGGGTGCGGGAATGGGCTGAACAGGAGCTGAGGAAGGGCCAGGGGTGGGTTCGGGAGGAGGACGGGGGAGGTTCCCCTCGCGTTAGTTGTGCCGAGAGTCTGACGACGGAACATCGCTCGAGCCGGTAGAGGAGAGGGTGGTGTTGGACCCGTAGGGGTCCAGCGAAGACTGCACGGACATGGAGCGGCCAGCGCGTCGGACTCGCGCTGGGGAGAGTTTGCCTGGATCTACGCTGGCCGGGTCTGCCTGCAACAACAGCGGTTTCAGCGTTCTATTCAATGTACTACTACTAAAGGCAATAGCATTTTACACAGAGAAGAACATATATCAATTGATTTCTGATGGTTATTTATATATTTGGCTACTGCCTTAATAAGAGAGAACAAAAGCGGTAGTTTCGGTGTCAGTGATTGCTAGATAATCTACTTGCAAAAATGTGTTTATAAAAGAACAGCCAAGAATAGTTTAGTAGCAGCATAGGAAGAAAATCTGAATATTGAAACTATAAATCGATTCAAACGGTGTTAATACTACTCTCTACCTTGCCAAGGAAGACACATGAGCCCAATCTTAAACAAATAATTGAATATGTTTCGTAACAGCACCTGGTACGCCAGCGCGTTCATAATGATGGAGTATGGTACCAGGCCGAGTGGGTGGACCTCCCTCATCAGCACATTGGCAGGGATCTTGTGGAACTGGATGTACTCCAAGAAGTTGCCGATGACTTCCTTCAAATTCATGTTCTGGTTCGTGTCGCAATACTTCTTGCTCCACATCAGGGCAGCCTGGAAAGGTTTAGGATGTGTTGTTAGAAGCTGCAATGTTGATCTCTAGATACGGAAGACATAATTGTGTATTTTAAAGAGCTTATCAGGCATTCTGATAGTCTGGATGCTGGCTCTAATAAGCCACGTTGTGAAGTGGTTTTAACGTCATGGAAAAAATTTAATATCGTACCTGAAACTTAGTAAATTCATCAGCCCTCAATTCATCCCGTGCCAGTATTAGCCTCACGACATGTTGGGGCAGCAGAGTAAAAGATCCAAGGTTCAGCACTTCATTGCCATGCTCATCTACAAACTCCAACACCTGTAAATGAAACATATTTTTATTAGATCTCACATTTTTACTGACATCGGTGTAGAAAAATAATGGAGAAACCAGGAATAATTATTTTTCATTCTCACTTCTTTTGACCATTACATTATTAATTATGTCTATCACAAAATAGTAGATTATGCACCGAGGGGATAAAGCAGTGTCTTATGTCACGGGCGTCATATTGAATCACGAACCTAATACAGGATACGAAAGCTAACTCCGAGCGCAGCGGCGAGGGAGTTAATACAAGAGTCCTGAATGCAGTGAGGGATTCAAGCTAACCCAAGGCAAAGACACCGTTATCCCTGAGGAGCATACTCTACTTTTCACACCTACTGCGAGAAAATTGTTCGCAAGTCATGAAGAGAGATGGATACCCGTCGGTTTCAAAGTTCAAATCACATTACTAACCTCCGGGCAATAATATTGTACCGAATTTTATTATGACCCGCCGAGCAATAATTACTTTAGGTTGAGTTTGCATTACATATATAATGTGACGTTTTCGTGCAGGTGGTGTGAAAAAGATTTAAACTATGAGTTTCTTTCAATGTTCTTTTTCTTACAGATAAGAAACATATTGGAAAGGTTTAGATAGTAAAATACAGGTAAACAATCTTGATGTGACTTTTGACATTAACAAATACAAGGGCAAAGTCGCTCATAATGTATCCATCTTGTGTGTGTTTCTAGATTAAGTTACTAACCCGTAGATTTAGTTTTTTCGTTGTGTTTTTATTTTACTAACAATTAGACCGTTGTAGTCATAATTAATAAATAAATAATAATAATTAAAACATAAAATACTGCTAATAATCGTTTTGGTCATCATTTTTGTTGTATTCACATTGTTTTTTTTTTGTATTTTATAATTAAAATGAGTTTTTAAATACAAAAGATTAAAAAGACACATCGAGACTATTAGTTTAATATAGGTAAATACCTTTATTTAACTACCTAAAGCTTGCTTATAGCTTAAGGGTGTATGTCCATTTCAGCGGAGCGAGGCGGCGGAGCGGAGAAACGTAAAAAATTTTTACCAATGGAATTGCATAAAATCTCCGCACCACGTGAGTCACTGACATTTTGGCTGACATGATTGGTTAATATTTCTCCGTTTCTCTGCTCCGCTGTATTGGCCAGGCATCCTTATTATCGTGCAAAAGAGTTATTTTATCCTACTTACAAACTTATTTATAAACATAACACTTATTTATAGCAAGCGTAGTGATTAAAGCTTAGAAAGCTGATGAAGGATGCAACTGATTATTCTTTCTCTAGAAAGGAGACTCAAGATCATTAAGCAATCAAATTAATTTAGTTTTAGTCAGTCGTTATGGTTGTAATATGCAGCAAGTAAAATTAAAAAAGGCCAATTGAAGTGTTCAGTACAACGGAACTTTTTCTTCATCTTGACTGAGAATTAGGTACGCCCATTGCTCATGTCTATAACATTAACATCTCCCTTCACTTGAACCTGAACTTCAAGTCCTTTGATCCTGTTATACGTCTTGACTTTGTCATGCCATAAAACATGATTTGAACCAACTCACCTTCTGCACAAGAGACTTGGTACATTTGTACTGTGTGTATCTCTCAGCTGACGCGAGGAGGGCACTTACTGTGTCCACAATAATATAACATTGCACGTAGTAGCGGTATAACGTGATTGGAACCAACTCACCTTCTGCCCAAGTGAATTGGTACACTTGTACCGTATGGATCTCTCAGCTGACGCGAGGAGGGCACACACCGTCTCCACAATAATATAACATTGCACGTAGTAGCCGTATAACATGATTGGAACCAACTCACCTTCAAGAGACTTGGTACACTTTTACTGTATGTATCTCTCAACTGACGCGAGGAGGGCACACACCGTGTTCACAATAATGTAACATTGCACGTAGTAGCCGTATAATATGATTGGAACCAACTCACCTTAAAGAGACTTGGTATACTTGTACTGTATGTATATCTCAGCTGACGCAAGGAGGGCACACACCGTGTCTACAGTCATGCAGTATTGCACGAAGCCGTATAACATGATTTGAACCAACTCACCTTCTGCACAAGAGACTTGGTACATTTGTACTGTGTGTATCTCTCAGCTGACGCGAGGAGGGCACTTACTGTGTCCACAATAATATAACATTGCACGTAGTAGCGGTATAACGTGATTGGAACCAACTCACCTTCTGCCCAAGTGAATTGGTACACTTGTACCGTATGGATCTCTCAGCTGACGCGAGGAGGGAACACACCGTCTCCACAATAATATAACATTGCACGTAGTAGCCGTATAACATGATTGGAACCAACTCACCTTCAAGAGACTTGGTACACTTTTACTGTATGTATCTCTCAACTGACGCGAGGAGGGCACACACCGTGTTCGCAATAATGTAACATTGCACGTAGTAGCCGTATATTGTGATTGGAACTAACTCACCTTCGAGAGACTTGGTATACTTGTACTGTATGTATATCTCAGCTGACGCAAGGAGGGCACACACCGTGTCTACAGTCATGCAGCATTGCACGAAGCCGTATAACATGATTGGAACCAACTCACCTTCTGCACAAGAGACTTGGTACACTTGTACTGTATGTATCTCTCAGCTGATGCGAGAAGGGCGCACACAGTATCCACAGTGATGCAGCATTGCACAAAGCCGGCACATGCGCGGCGGAGCTCGTCTAGACCGTAGTAGTCAGCAGCATTCATTACTCCTGAAAATGTAGGAAAAATCGTGATTTAGTATGTAGAGTCCACTGTCACAATGATGCGGGGTTATTTCTTACTCATTTACCATCCGTTAAAAACAACATTCTCATGAAAAGGAAATTACCCGGTGCCTTTACAAAATATTCCTGAGGCTCCAGACAACGTGCCATTCTGCTAGCGAATGCTATTGTTGAAATGCCAAGACATAATCGATTGATCACGTGACATTTAGACATTGATTTTGTCAATCCCATACATATTTGACGTGTTGGCAATCGTCTTCGACACGCTGCCACTATCAGAATGTCACTTGGAATAAGAAACAACGTTTGCATTCCCAGCTCAGTTGCAAACGGGCTAAAAAACCTCAATTTCTATACTTTTTTGACAGTTTGCGACTGACATGCGAATGCGAACGCTGCCTTAAAAATATCCCTCAGGTTTGCAAGAATTTGACAAGAATTAAAATGCAGCTTGTAAAAAGAATATGGTAAAAAGAGGCCTATGAATCAACACTTATGAAACCTTTACCATAATTCCTAGTTTTTTTTTATATATCTTACCTTTTAATTATTAGAATAGAACGGACACTTTATAATTACGAAAGCATTTTTAAAAGTAATTCACTGGTTTTATTCCCCGGCGCCATTATTTTCAAATTGAAACAAAGCACTCTCAGCGCTTGATCTATGAGTAAGATTTTTAGTTATAGCGAGAATAAAGCGATTAAAGCGCTGTATGACACGAGCAACATCGACACTGACAGCCGATGAATTGATAGATGACACTTTAACTATTTGCAGATAACACTTTTAGACTGAATTCCCAAAGCTGCCAGACCTCTCGTATTTTCTAACTAACATAATATGTGGGACAGAGTAGTGATGTACTTTTAACATACGCATACCTGCTAGCTTGGGCTGACGGGCAATTTTTTTTTCTTCTAAAAATTGACTGAAATTGATTGAACTACCTCCTTGACGGAGGTAGTTTTGCATCTTCCCAAATCCTGTCAGATTTTAGTTTTCGTTACTTGCGCCTATTAAATGAACTATGCCCAAATTAAAGCCTTGTGATGGATCTCACTCGTACTGTAAAATATACATAAAATCAGTACCCAGACTTAAAAAAGTGATTTTTTGGCTTTGGCACCTGATACCTGGAAATAGGCCAATGGCCTAAGTTACCACGATTGCGTATCTTTAAAGAACATACTAACACTACTCTATACCATACATATTGTTGGAGATAACAAGAGACTGGCAACTCTGGGATCTTAGTCAATTTGGTATGTTTCTATTGGCAACAATTAAACATATAATTTACATTTGCATGTTATTATAACCTCAAAATCCGAAAGCATTATGGATTTTTTTTACCATTCTGAAGTGTCCGTGATTTTAAAATAAAGTCAGTCTATGTATTATGTAGAATTTATTATATGTATTATTTAGAACACAAAAAGTAAATTCACGTCTCTATTGGACACGTAGCAATATACTTTACGTATCCAAAGGTTAAAAATTGAATTTGATTTAACGATATTGTGCGTGTTTGTTTATGCATTTATATATGTTTTCTTTCAATACTATAGCTAGCAGGAAAAACTTTTTCCAATAGAAAACTTCTGAGAATATTTCTAAGAATAACGGGAAAACCCATGATACACACTCAGCATCTCAAAAACGTCCGCTAAAACAAGCGCAATATGTATAATTGTGTTCCAAACAGTCTCGCATCGCTCGCTATACTGCAATGCGTTGTAAAAACAACTTTAAGCGGTCCGTATAAGGTTGAATTTGCAAAAAAAAATGCGCATCACTCGCCGTACTGACCTGCTTTGTAAAAACAACTTTAAGCGATCCGTGTAAGGTTTAATTTGCAAAAAAAAATGTTTATAGTATAACTACAAACAACTCACACATGACACTTGATGCATGTCAGTTTTTGACGACAGTTTCGAGTGTTGCATTTGTTCGAGACTGTGCATCTTGGGTTTTTTAAATATCAATGGGAAAACCGTATAAATTAGCTCCCATATTAGCTTTAAGTCACATCTTTATCGCGTCCTCTGAGTAAATAAATATTGAAGCTTCATTTTAAACCGGATAGTTGGTGGAACTGTGGGCCATAAAAAGAAAGCTCTCCTTTAGAACTTTGAACGGAGGTTTAGGATAGAATAGAAAATATTTATTCGAAACAGACACAACCCAACAGCAACAAACACAAAGTAAAAGAAATAATAGATAACAATTATACAATTGCGACGTAGATAGATTTGATCGGAGACAAATAACTTACAGAAAATTGAAACGCTCATACAATTTTAAAAGCCGCCAACTTCATTTCATATTCAATAAATTATTTCAATACACTAACATACGCACACATTTTTAATATGAATACCGTTATTTCCTCCCACAAAAACTTTGCCTATACCAAAAATATATATGAAAATAAACTCCAGAAATACTAGCGAAATAAGTCATCACATTTCGCGTAGGCGGTTGATACTGAATTTATTTTAGGATCGAACAATCCGTACTATGAAAGCAGTAGGCGTAAATCATAATGGCATGGGTGGTAGCGTACTGGATCTGCTATTCAATAATATCGGAATAGGTGCTCTATTAATAGACTAGCTTTTCCCGCGACTTCATACGCGCATATCATGTTTTCCCGTTCCCGTAAAAAAATCGGGAAATCCTCTCTTAGTGCTCCCTTACACTCTCCAACGAACCTACATAATAAATTTCAGCTTTCTACGACCAGTAGTTTTGGCTGTGGGTTGTCTGTAAGTCACTCAGGCATTCAGTTGGAAGAATTTTGTTTATATTAATTGACTAGCTGACCCATGCCCACTTCGTTGGGCGGTATTTTTTGGGTTAACCACTCAGCCTCCGTCAGTCCCCGAGGGCCAAATTCGCTTTAAAGCGTTAAAATCCGTAAGTCCCTATTGGGTCAAGTGAAAATAAACGCATGACGTCTACAAACAACGTTTAAATCGCGCGAGGGTTTGGCCCGAAAGGGACTAGCGGATCAAGAGTGGTTAATATATACACTCACAAATTTAATAACGTGGCTTTCTTTTGGTAAAAGAATACCCCCTACAACCTCACAAACTTTACCTCTTTATAATATTAATAGTATACTATAGAAATAAAGATTGTACCAATAACACAAGAGAAATCTTTATTGTACAATTCACAACACGAAAACATAGAGCACATACATTATGTACCGTCAGTTAAACATTGAGTTGGAAAAAGGATAATCCTTTCGAGTGACAAAGTGAAGCGACGCGAATGAATTGTGTTATGAATTTGTAGTCTGCTGTTTATAACTGAATACAGAGCTGCGATATGCTCAAACAAACACTTTTCAGTAAAAAAAATCTAAGAAAAACCGGCCGTGTGAGTCGGACGGAAAAACACGTTTCTTGTATGAGAGTTCCCTTGAATTTTTAACGTACTTCATTTATTTATTTTTTGTTGTTATAACGACAATAGTCAACTGTCTGTCTATTACGGTTCATAAAGTACAGTCCTAAGATAATAGGATTCATTGGGTCGGGAACGGAACCCTGAAGAATAAAAGCATGGAAAAGTCTACTCAGAGTGGCTACGTTTTGCATATTTTCAAGCACTTCTATTTTAGAATTGTAGGTACTGGAAAACCGGGTATTTTCCGGGATCAAAAGCCATAAAGTAGTTCCATGAGTGAGTGGATCGTCGTGAGTTAGCGTTTTTTTTATCAATGTCACTTATCGAATCGTCGCGATAATATCGCTGTGTGTGGAGACGCGTTCATGCAGTTGTAACATGAAGAGGCAGGACGATAATATCGCCGCGAGATACTCTGTATTTTAGTTGCTACCAGATTATCATAATCGGATCAATAATTTCAGAAACCACTTCATTCAAACAAATAAACAATCAATTTTATCTCTTCATCCTATTATATATCTATCACATAAGTTTCGCCGTATGGTGGCGGCCGGTGCCGTAAAAGAATAATACCATCCCATCACTTCCCGTGGGTGTCGTAAGAGGCGACTAAGGGACTTCCCAGAGAATGGGCAGCAGCGTTCTCTGTAAAACTCCACACCATACACTGTGATCGCCAACCCGCCTGCCAAGCGTGGCGATTATGGCAAACCCCCTCCTTCACAGCCGAAAGACGTCGAGCAGTGGACGTCTTTCGGCTGTAATGATGATGATGAACATAAGTTTCAGAAACTAAGCTCCCTCTGGAAACTAAATGCCTTCTAGTACAAATTAATATAGCATAAATCTGTAACATTGCTAATGAATCAACATCCGATGCTAAGTAGACAGGTAACCTAATTAAATCCTAAGTATGTCACGCATAGCAGTATAATTTAATTATTACGCTTGATCTTATCTATTAATCCAATTCAATGTACACAGATTATAATAATATGTTCTCAGCTAGCACTAACACTATACATGTGAAAGACACCTCACTCACCTCAGAGGCTGAATGGATTAATATGAAACTTGAAACACACTTTTATCTTAGTAGTTAGTTCTTGAGGAGCAATTTTTGTTATTCACGCAGACGACAAAGTGTTATTAAAATGTAATGTGTCAAAAAAGCCGTAATTTTAATACATTTTGAACGATTGCGACTGACATGCAAATGCGAAAAAAATTTAAAATTTGTAGAGTTGGCACTCAGGTTTATCAAAATGTAGGTGTAAAGTACCTAGACCTACTCCTCTATACATCACTTCTAAGAACACAAGCTTAGCGTAATAATGACGTGAGATATTTCCAAAGTATTTCTGTTCTAAGAAGCTCTTAATATCCAATACATATTGGAAGTTTGAAACTTCGATAAGTTAATTAAACAAAGCATCCTTGTTTGCGAGTTAAGAAGAGAATTCTCGGGAAAATTATTACAATATCTCTCGGAATATTTTCTTCAGTTAGCGAGTTCATTAATGGTTCGAGTAATTTGAATCTTTTTAATTCAGGATCAATTATTTTGTTACAGAGTTCTATGATTTTTTATTGTTGCTTTTTTAAAGCGGAATCGTGGTTGGATGCTGAAAACAATATGAGAGCAAACAAACTGGACTAATTATTTAAGCGGAATGAAGGTTTTCACAGTTTAAAAATTGAATAAATAGTAGCATTTGAAACCTGAAATTCTAGATGGAATTATGAATGATTAAATCTGAAATCGCCAGACACGCTGGATGTATAGAGTGAGGAATCATATGAAAAAGGAGAGTGAATGATGGCGTGGCTGTTGATAAGGAAGAAAGGAAGATGAAAACGTGTATGACCAACACCTAGTAACAGTGCGTAGCGCGTAGAATCAGCATGCTGAAGTGGAAGTGGGCCGGCCATGTCTGTGGACGGACACACGGTCGATGGAGCAGACATGTGTTAGAGTGGAGACCGCGTATGCGTAAACGAAGTGTGGGACGTCCTGCGGTACGATGGATCAATGATTTGAAGAAGGTGGCTGGCAGCAGATGGATACGGACTACTCAAGACCGGGATGGTTGGCTCTCATTGGGGAAGGCGTAGGTTCAGCAGTGGACGGCAATTGGCTGATAGGGTGAACACCTAGTAACAGGGTACCGGAATAACGGGACATGATGATGAAGTCCGAAATCATTAACACGTACCTATTTAGCAGGGGTAGTAAACAATGCTTCTGCCTTCATTGTATGATAAGAGATACTTGTGTTGGATCCAGTAACTGCACTATGCTGACACAATTCAAGAAAAATACTAGGCAAAAACCAGTCGGACTCGCGTGATGAAAGCTGCCCAACCTCATCACGCCTTCGCCCTTTAATAACAAATTGGCCCGCCAACGCAGTAAAGTCCCACCCACACAGATACGTGGTCCTCCTACACATTACGTTTCCTATAATTATTTATTCCTCGAAGTACCTGCAAAATGTAAAAAAGGGTCCTGAGGACTTCCCCCGGACCTACGCCTTTTTTTTAAAGATACGGAATCATCAAATGACTCCTCCCGCTTTAGGCGGAGCCGTCTACTGTGCTCACATCTCCTTCAGGCGCGCGTGGAACGCAACGCGCGGTCGACCCGGGCCTGGTTCTGATCGGACAGCGAGCTACCCAATGCTCGCTATCCGCAGGCGCGCGCCTACGGTGGCCGGGAATCGCCCCGTGACTCCCAACGCCCAGGGTGTCTTCTTTTGTTGCGGCAACTGGGGCGTGAGGTTTCCCTCTCTCTCACGCGTTCTGCTTCCTCCTTCGCTAGCTTTACTGCTTCGCAGAAGGAGATGACGGCTGCCCATGCTTCCTCGCTCCGGACCATGGATTGAACCAGGGCCGGAAGCGATAGTTCGCCGCCACCGATCGCCTCGACTAGGACACGGCGGTTCTCTGTCCAAGCAGGGCAGACCTCAACCGTATGCTTCACCGTGTCCTCCAGGCGATCCTCACAGTGTTTACACTCGGGCGTGTCCTCCCGCCGAATCCGAAACAGGTATCTCCCAAAACAACTGTGTCCGGTGTGTACCTGCATCAGGCATAAGGTGAGGTTGCCGTGACGCCGCTCTAGCCACTCCTAAAAGAAGGGACTTATCGCCTGGATTGTGGCGTGCCCAGCGCTGGATTGCGACAGTTGTTGTCTCCATACCACCATGAGATCCCGCCGGAGCTCCGTCCGCCGTGCGTTGCGCTTCCACGCGCCATTAATAAATGAGCACGAGGGCTCTCGCCTCCAGATCCCATGGCGGCAGATTCAAAGAAAAATTGCAGAGTTCTTTCTGCTTAGACCTTTTCGAGGTACAGAACTCCAAAAAACTCTTTGTCGAGAAAAATCTGGGCTTCTCATACTACATAAATTGTTTCTAAACCTGAGTAGATGTAACATTTTAAAAGGAGTAGATGTTCAAAAAGGATTGTCTTGTAAAATGGAAAACAAAGCAAACTTCAAACCTTTATAGACAACAAATAAAAGCGTGGGTGCAAAAATTCTTGAGATCTCTAAATATAGACGTAGAACGGATATTCACTATTCTCACTTCCGTTTCGGCGGGATAAGGAAAACACTTTGTGGTAAAAGACTTCTTTGAAATTACATTTGGCACAGTCAAAGATTGTATCCTATTCGCTGTAATAAGTCATTTCCAACCGTGTGAGTTGACAAGACAACAAGGATTCAAGAAAATTTTATCTTGTCTGTTGCCCTTATTTGTTTTTAGTGATCGTGGGAAAAAAATATTTACTAAGGATCTCCAACAAAGGATATTGTGATACAACCTCCTTGGATGGCTGACCCTCCGGGAACCTCCGTCAATTTAATAATTAAAAAAGCTTTAGAAGAATTAGGAATTAAGAATAGGTTCAAATATTGACGTAAAATGAGTGATTTGTTTTTATGACAGTTCTGTAAAAGTTTTTCTTGAGAGCACCTGCTCAATATAATGATCTCTTAAATCGCTTAAAGGTTTTTTTATTCACATCGATCCCGGGACGTTCCAGAAGCTCTAATCGGAACGTCCACAATATATACAATCTTAATACATTTTGGTACTAAGTAAATGTACCCTTTCCCTTACAGGAGGCCACAGCATGCGCTTTTCTTTTATTTCTTGATAAGAAAATATTGCCCTCATTTATTGTTTGCCTGGTAGGTAAGATGGTTGTATTATTAGAAAATATAATAGGTACTTAACTTAGGAACCATTTACAAAACCTATTAGAGGGAAAAAAATAGTTTCCTTTTCTGAGATTGACGTAAACTTTTCCTAGAAGCTCTTTCAGGTTGGCGACTTTGAACTTTGAGTGACATTTAGCCACTGTTTCATTACTACTGAAAAGTGTAACTGGCATTTTCTATTAGGAATGACAGTATAATTCTACTGATCTTTAATCTCCTATTTACTTGGCTAACACGCATAACAATTAGCATACACGGTGCTATTTTAGCGGTAACGGTATAATTTTTAAAATCGGATCAGTAGTTCCTGAGATTGGCGCGTTCAAGCAAACAAACAAAAAATCAAACTAACTCTTCAGCTTTATATATTAGTATAGATATAGCCTTCCGCAATAAATAGACTATTCAATACTAAAAACAATTTTTCAATTCAAAGTTCATATTGTATGCAGGTAATGTAGCATCACTGCAAGTAGTCTTAAGTAGGTACCTATTTATTGTTGTGTTTGAATTCTGAATTTAACTGTGTACGTAATTGATTTTGATTATAACTTAATGTGACTTTGTTTTTGAATATAATTTTGATGAGTCTTTGTAACTTGAATAAAAAATGATTAATGTTATTATTTCATTTATTTATTTTTAAATACATATATGTTACATTTTTAAATATATCTTAAAAAAATACATTTAAAAATGTAAAAAATAGTAGTCCGCCGGTGTCGGGAGCAAGGTCCAAGCTACCGGTGGTTAGGGCTGTAGAGGAAGGAACCTCCTCACAATACGAGCCATATCGAGGTGTACTGCCTTCTGTATCAGGCCCTTTACCCAACCGCGTAACGCCAACTTCTACAAGTGGCTTATTATTATCAAAGTAGTTGCTGAGAATTGCGTGTTCAATCAGACAAACTTTTCAGCTTTAAAATATTAAGTATAGATTCCTTACAGCGCTATGTTATCTATCGCTCAAAACAAACATCAAAGGTAACAAACACGTCACACCTTGTTTTCACCCTTATCCTCATGATTATCTCCTTCAAGCAAAGCCTTCAATTAATCACTATCTAATCCCTTCACACATATTCATACGGTTATTAATTTCACTATCAATAGTGACCTTTCAGAGTTAATAAATAGATAATATGAGAACAACAGTTGATAAAGGTAAGGTTTATTATATTCCTGATTACTTCCAGTGATTTTGTATAGATACCTTGTTATTAAGACTGTTGCCATGGTAACGGCCTTGGTTTTGGGTATCAGGATACTTTACACAGGGATAAACGGTTACCTTTTGATGAAGTACTTACGAGTACTTAGATCTTAATGTTGGTGGGTATTATTTTTGGCGTTGCTAACTGGTTAAAAACATAAGACTTAAATCGTCGGTCTAGATGTGACACCTCGTACCTACCATTTTTAGGGTTCCGTATTCAAAGGCCAACGGGAACCTATTACTAAACCTTCGCTGTCCGTCTGTCAGTGGGCTGTATTTCATGAACCGTAATAGATAGACTGTTGAAATTTTCACACCGTGTGTATTTCTACTGCCGCATTCGCGAGTCTGACTCGCACTTGGCTGGATTTTTGGTAAAATTTGATTTTTATGCAGAAAGTTTCAAACACTAATTCTGGAGTGAACTCGTAAATGCCTCCTCGATTGCTATTCATTTAATAGAAAAAAAATATTGCAGTGACCTCTCGTAACAAACGTCAACAACCTTAATTTGGTGTAACCTCGACAAATTTAAATATTACGAGGCTAAACCAGATAAAATTGACAAATATCCCTTCTGAAAAGTTCATCAGTTTGCATAAGACCGACCCCATCTCATCAAACCGACGATATGCAGCATGCATAAAATTTAAATTTGTGACGACACATGAATTTTGTATTTGAGTTTGGTATAATTTTTCGTATTTTATAAAGAATAGCTGACCCGCGCAGCTTCGTCTGCGTCACATTTTTCATTATTGTTCCGCTTCTTTTGGTCTTAGCGTGATGATATTATATATAGCCTATAGCCTTCCTCGATAAATGGGCTATTTAACAATGAAAGAATTTTTCAAATCGTACCAGTATTTCCTGAGATTAGCGCGTTCAAGCAAACAAACAAAGAAACTCTTCAGCTTTATATATTAGTATAGATTAAAGTATAGATATGGATTATTGCTGGTACTGTTATTTAAATTTAAATATTTTTTATATCACCAACTAGCTTTTCCCGCGACTTCGTACGCGCACATCCCGTTTTTTCGCGTTCCCGTTGGAATTTTGGAAAATCCTGTCTTAGTGCTCCCCTATACTCCCCGAGGAACCTACATGCCAAATTTCAAGTTTCTACGACCAGCATTTTTGGCTATGCATTGTCTGTCTGTCAGTCACTCAGTAACGGAAGAATTTTATATATTAGGATCGTACTGACCTATTCTGATAATACCAATGAAAGAGAATGTGTTTTAATCGAACGTTGGTTTTAGCTTTTTATTGAGATTAATATTTTTGTTGTTTTGTTTTTGTATTGCCATGTCAGAGGCGGTTGAGGCGGTCTAGAAACTCTGACACTTGGGTGTGTAGGGTCGTTAGACCTTACTGTCCACACGATAAGAAGAAGAATATTTTTGTAAGAGACTCAGACTCAACATGAATCGTTTTTAAATAAATAAAATAAAATAAGCCTGTACTAATGAAGTACACAGCAGAGGATGGAACTATTCATCTTTATGACGTAACCTTTACTATAGAATTTATTTTCCGCCCACAAGCAGAAATGGTTCTACGTTAGAACCTACTTTTATGCTTGTCTGTATATTTTTTATTCAGCTCTTCACCGAGATTTATTTTATTCAGTCACTACGCAATTTCATTGATATAAACGGAAATAAGTCCCTTTTATTTCTCTCTGCTCATTAAAAAATAAGCTATGTATTATTATTTTTTTGCTATATTTTTTCTCAGGTAGGTTCTGTCTAGCTTTTACAAACAAATATCCATCCATTCTGCGCAAACTTTCGCATTTATATAGAATAATTTAAATTTACTGATAAAGTCTATCGTAAAAACTACAAAACGCTTCGAGAAAAGGAAGTGCTGCGCGTCCTTTGTCTCATCTATACTATAGTTGTCAAAAAATAAAAAGCCCGTTTTGACAGCATATTGCTTTACTAGTAAGTATGAAAGGCGAGGATCGCCCGGAGGACACGGCGGAGCATACGGTGGAGGTCTGCACTGCTTGGGCGGAACACTGCCGTGTCCTCGTCGAGGCGATTGGCGGCGACCTTTCACGTGCGCCCCTGGTTCAATCCATGGTCCGGTCACCTCCTGCGAAGCAGTAATGCTAGCAATGGAGGAGGCCGAACGCGTGAGAGAGAGGGAAACCTCACGCCCCAGCCGCCGCAACAGAAGAAGACGCCCCGGGCGTCGGGAGTCGCAGGGCGATTCTCGGCCACCGTAGGCGCGGGTTTGTGGACGGCGAGCATTGGGTGGCTCGCGGTCCGATCAGAACCAGGCCTGGGTCGATGACGCGCTGTGTTCCACGCGCGCCTCAAAGAGCTGTCAGCATAGAAGATGGGGCCCGCTAGGGCCAGTGCCTGCCGGGGTTGCGGAATCTGTTTGAAAGAGTCACCGCGGCCCTGGAACGCAAAGGGCATTAGGAGGAATACGGATGGGTTTTGGTCAGTAAGAGTCTGACACTCCCTTCTGCTTCACCCAGATTGGGAGGAGTCATTTGATGATTTCCCATCCTTAAAAAAAAGTAAGTATGAAAGAGACACATAAATAAATCTCTTTCGCACTTATAGGTAAAGCAATCTTCTATCTCTCTCTACTCAGCTGTCAAATCGGACTTGTTAGATTTTGGTGACTATAATACCTATAATATAAAGAGGAAAGTTTTGTATTATTGTAAGGAATAACTCAAAAACTGCTGGACGGATTTCAAAAATTCTTTTTTTTTTATTTGTAGTGGGTTTGCTCTTGACTCTAGTCTAGGTCAGAGATGACAGAGACAAAGTCTACGATGGAGCGAGCTTACCCAGAAGAAGTCTGTTCACTCTAACTTTGAAGAGATTAGGGTTGTAAACGTTTGGAAACACAGACGCAGGCAGAGAGTTCCACTCCTTTGCTGTGCGCATTATAAAAGACGTTTTGAAGCGCTTAGTGCGAATTGGTGGAATAGCAACAAGGTAGGGATGGTAACATGTAGTGCGTCTGGATGTCCGACGGTAGAAGGGGGCCAGTGAGATGAGGTCGTGGAGTTCTTGGGCACACTCACCGAAGTACAATCTGTAGAAGACCGACAAGCAGGCAAACTTACGGCGATGAGCCAAGCTATGTAGCTTGGCATCCACCGGTTTTACGTCACCGATGAGCCTCTTAGCTTTGCGTTCCACCGAGTCAAGCGCGAAAGCTGATACTTAGCTGAGCCATCCCAGTAGCTACAAAACTCCATGCAGGATCAGACTTGCGCTTTGTATATGGTTAAAAGCTGTCCAGGCCTGAAGTATCGCTTCACCCTATTTAAGATGCCCAGCGTTTTGGCCGCGGTTTGGGCTTTGTACTCGATGGTGGCACCGAAGTTGAGACTGGATGTCAACTCCATACCTACGTGCTCGAGCCGATCAGTCACAGGAACACATGCACCCCGAAAAGTAGGAGTTTGGTAAAAACGACTCCTTTTTGTGGTAAAAAGACACGCCTGTGTTTTGGTGGCATTAAAAGTGACCACATTGTCATCACCCCACTGGGAGAGGTCAAATTTGTCCGCTCTACCATGGCCTCTCTCAAGGAACGAACTTCATCCCCGCCGTTTGTTGAGCTGGACAAGTATCTCTCTGAAACCGTACTGTCATCTGCGTACCCAACAAGACCAAACTGAAGTAGGTCATTGATGTGCCGCAGGAAAAGAGTTGCAGAGAGAACAGACCCCTGAGGAACTCCGGCATCAATAGCCATGAGGTCAGAGGAGCAGCCGTCAACGACTACTCGGATCGACCGTTTACTCAGGAAGTCTGATATCCAGCTACAAAAACCAGCTGGGATGCCATAAGCAGAAAACTTGCTGAGTAGACCTGCTTGCCAGACCTTGACAAAGGCCTTCGAGATATCGAGCGACACGGCAAGTGCTCCGCCGTGTCTCTCAAAGGCCTCGCCCCAGCAGTGCGTGACATACACAAGAAGATCGCCAGTTGACTGTCCCCGGCGAAAGCCGTATTGACGATCACTGAGGAGATTATTGTCTTCAAGGTAGGTCAGCAGCTTACTGTTCAGAATCCTTTCCATAACCTTGCATAGGATGGAGGTAATGGCGATCGGACGGTAATGTGCAGGGTCAGAACGGTCTCCCTTTTTGGGCACCGGTTGCACATTCGCAAGCTTCCATGATTTCGGCACCGTTCTTTTTACAAGAGAGAGGCGGTACAGGCGTGCCAACACAGGAGACATTTCAAGTGCACATGCACACGCTGGAATGCCGTCAGGTCCGCTGGCTTTATTCACGTCTAGGCTGCACAATACTCTTCGGACCTCTTTAATGTGAATTCTTCCCCATTAGAATGCTATATTATCCCTAAGTTTTCGGAAATAAATAATTGCTTATATATATAAGCAATTATTTATTTCCGAAAAAATTGCAATCCTTAACCCGCGCGAACGAAGGCGTGGGTGAAGTGCTAGTAGATTTATAATATTCGTCTCTTTGAAAGTATTCATGAATAAGCATATAACGATCACCAAATATTCATCTAGCAAATATTATTTGGTAGCTTGTTCATAATAATAGTAGTTCAGCTGTATTAAACATTGGGTCACGTTTCTCATTACTTCTCCAGGATTTCATATTGTGAAATTGATACTATTTGCTGATTTTCGTTAGCATAAAGGCAGAAACCCACCGCAACGCACGGAGAGGCTACGCACCTGTGTGAGGCTTCGCCTTGCATGAAACTTTATGAGATTGTTCCCACTGCAACCCACGGACACGCTATGCATCAATTAACATAATTGGCACACGCGTGGTTTGCTGATTTGCTCGAATATGGCGCCCACGTAGCCCAACGCTGTCAATGCCATTCATGCTGTGCACGCGATACACGTTATACACGAATATTAATTCACCACTATGTCAAAACCATATTCTTGAATGAAAAAAAACGTGCGTAGTCGCTCCGTGTGCCGCGGTGGTCCAGGCTACAGTTTTACATAGTCGTAGATATGTAGCGTGTACTGCAGTGGAAACGTAGACCCACGTTGTCAAACAAATGAACCCACGCAGCTAAAATGCGCCGCGATGGGTTCGCGCCTTTACATTATTACTGATGTCACAAAAATTGTGTGACTCATTACTCAAACATATGACGATCCAAATGTTTACCTACCCATTACTACAACAAAAGTTTTCCTATTATAAGAACAAAAAATTGAGACAAAAAGAAAACCATCGTTCCATGTTTTTTTCTAAACGATGTAAGATATAATTAGGTCTCTACACAGTAGCCTTATAAAACTAAATAAGCTTGATAGGTCCGCTTAATAATAGGATATTTTAATAAATAATTGCGAAGAAAACAGCCGAGACAAGGTCTATTATTAAAAGACTGCAATATATTCACCGCACCCTTGTTTAGAGGCAGCCTTGGCAGGCTAACATTATGCATAGGGTTTGATATTAATAATCATAATATATAAAATTCTTCCATTACTGACTCATTGAGTGACTGACAGACAACACACAACCGAAACTACTAGTCATAGAATGCTGAAATTTGGCATGTAGGTTCCTTGGGGAGTGTAAGGGAGAGGATTTCCATAAATTCCTACGGAAATGGGAACGGAATATGCGCGTACGAAGTCGCGGGCAAAAACTAGTAATAAATATTTTATTTCAGATTAAATTACATGATCCATATATTGTTAGTAAAAGTCTTAACTTAATATTAGTAACCATCGTACATGGTGGAAATTCCAACCACACGCACAAAACGTTTTAGGAAAACATTTATTGTGCGTACAGGTTTCCTGCCAGAATCTGTGTTTCCTGATAGCTACAACCTGGGAGTCTTTAAGTCAAAAGTGAATAGGTTACTTCTAAGCAAGCGTGCTCCAACTTCGACTTCATCATCGCTTACCATCAGCTGAGATAGTGGTCAAACGCGTGTCTATTAATAGTAAAAAAAAGTAAAAAAAAAAAACACTTTATACACAAAATTGAAACGACTGACACCTACGTGTGCAGCCGCATACAATAAGCCAGCATGGGACTATCCCACCTATCACATGATACACTCAGGATGCTGTGGGAGCTAGAAAGCGCGCGTGGCAGCGTTAAGTCGCACAAAATATCATCGAATGGAGTAGTTTCCTAAAAACATCTGTTTAATCCGTTAGTTACAAAATTACCAAAACATTGCACACAAAAAAATAAAAAACAATACAATTTCGCGTGACTAAAGTTAGAGTGAACAGGCTCCTTCTGGGTAAGCTCGCTCCATCGTAGACTTTGTCTCGGTCATCTTTGACCTAGACTGGAGTCAAGAGCAAACCCATCACAAATAAAAAAAAAAAAAAAAAAGACTAACCTGACGGCCAATTCTACAAATTTTTAAACAACATTCACATTTGCAATTCAGTCGAAATCTATCAAAAATAACTTATTTTTCATACATTTTTTACAGATTGCAACTGACATGTGAAAATTAGTAGAAATGGCACTCTGAACTCGTGAAGTTTTATACACTTTAAATTTGACCATTTTTATTGATTTAAAAAAGTAAAACATACGTTACCAATACTTAACTTTTGATCATGTCAATGACTCCTATTTAGTCTCGTAATTTATTTAACTAGGAAACATATTTTAATATCCCTATGATTTGATTCTCTACCATGTCTATAATGGAATACAGAACAAATGAAAAAAAATAGATGTACAATTTAGAGTAACCCATACCTAATATTACAGACGCCACGATGACATAGCATACTTTGCTGGGAAACATGTTGTAAAACTGTAAAATTTCACAAAAGTATGCTGTGTGTGGTGTTTCCCTCATTTACACTGTGTAGTGTAAAATCCTTACCACAAACAAAACTTTCAGCCCACAAGACACAGTGTAATCCATTTACAAAACATATTTACGTAAATGCATCTCCATAGAATTTCTTTCTAAAATAGTTTATATATAAAGCAATTGTGTCTGGAACGTATTCTGTATCTTATAATGAATCGAATTTAGGGAGAGTGTATGTTCTAACACAATTTACGTCCGGGTTGCGGCAGTCGCAAATTAAATGACATTAATGGCTCATTTACGCGGTGCGAGTTTCTCGACTAGGAATTATCAAGAAATAAGAAAGTTAACTCGTACTAACAGAATCTACGATGAAAAAATTGACGTGTAAGAGTTATGAGATCTTAAGCTATTAATTATACAATTAAAACCGAAAAATATACCTGCCAATATAAAATCATATTATTATGATTGTATGACAATACCATCGCTAGCAATTATTTTTTCTCGCCAACGAGATTTGTAGAGATATCGCAGCCAACTAGCTTAAACAGCCGTTTAAATAGCGGCCTAGCCTTTTCAGTGAAAGGCGCCGTTTAATCTGCGGCCTAAGTTACATCCCGGTATTTAATTGGATTTGGTTGGAAATCGATTGGCTACTTGCCTAGCCAAGTCATTTGGGAACTTTGGACACAGGAAACTTGGGGCACTCCGACAGGGATAGGTTAGATTTGAATAGGATGGCGAGGGCTAGAATGAGTGAGCGAAGCGAGCAAACTTAGCTCCCGTCATATCATTCATGTAAATTACTTTTAACCCTGCTGACAGAAACTGGAGCCCCGCGTTGTCGAGGTTAAGATTGAGGTGGAAATTTCATAAAATGGCCAATTCCACCATATGTTTGCGACAAACATATATAAAAAGCCGAAACATCTGCCAGCCATTAAATGTTGTATTAAACGCAATGGTTTTTTTTTACACGCGTTTGACCACTATCTCACCTGATGGTAAGCTATGATGTGGTCGAAGATGGATTACGCTTGCCTAGAAGTAACCTATTCACTTTTGACTTAAATACTCCCAGGTTGTAGCTATCAGGAAATACAGACTCCGGCAAGAAATTCCACTCCTTAGCTGCATGCACTATGAATGTGTTCCCAAAACGTTTTGTGCGCGTGGGTTCCCACCCACGTACCGGTGGCGCATCGCCGCCCGTCTTGTGGTCCGATGATGGAACGGGCTTGGTGGAATTAAATTATGCAATTCCGTCACACATTCCCCAAAATGCAACCGGTAGAAAACCGACAGGCTAGCAACTCGTCGTCGATGCTCAAGACTTTGGAGCTTCGTCGCGACGAGACTATCATCGCCGATGATCCTCTTGGCTCGTTTCTCAATTGACTCAAGGGCATCAAGCTGGTATCTGGCAGATCCGTCCCAAAGATGAGAGCAGTACTCCATACATGATCGAACTTGCGCTTGATAAAGTTTGAGCAGCTGTTCCAAGTTGAGATAAAACTTCTGGAATATTTAGTAGTAACTGAAACTTACGATCGTTTCCAGTTTCATACTGGGTCAAACTGTTGTAAACCCTTTAAGACTAAAAAATCAAATTCTCCAAAGTAGAATAGCAATTTTAACAAAGTTTGGATTGGACATTAAAACATGGACCTTTATAATTACGTTATATCCGTCTGAAACGGTCTAAACTTATTTAAATACCCAAAAACTCTATGTGTAACAAAATTCTCGAAACTTTCACAAACAAAATTGAGACTTCATTTACAAACTGTCAACATTTGACACCCCTTTGAAACGAGCTGTATCTCTACAAGTATTCATCAAAAAGTCGAAACCTGTTTCGGGATCCTATTAATATTAAATTGTTCAATTTTTACCAAAAGGCTGAATACAGGATTGACAGGGGTTAAAAGTTTTGAATGAAAATATATCAGGACCTTAGAATTCAATGTGATAATGAATGAAGCCATTACCGAGTTAAATTGAATACCATGTCCGTTGGTGTAAACAATTCAGTTAGGTTCGAGAAAGTGAGCGAGAAATTCATGAATATTGGCGATTAGTTAGTGGAAATTGAAGATACGCTTCGATGAATTTAGCTTATCGCAAACCACAGCCAGGATTGAGTTACCCGACAACGGAGATGACTAACTACTGTAGTTCAATTAGCCACTGAGTTATAAATTTTTAATTGCTTGGGCTTCTGCAATGACATAAATTGTCACATCTAGTAAAATAAATGTGATTCTTGATGATTAAGTTTTACTTCAAGACTCGAAGTGGAAATGAAACTTCATGATAACAAAATAAGGACTCCGATACGTCGAGAACAGTCAAGATCATCGGACCACAAGACGAACGGCGATGCGCCACCGGTACATGGTGGACATCCCACCCACATGCACAAAACGTTTTGGGAACACATTCATAGTGCGTACGGCTAAGGAGTGGAATTCCCTGCCACAGTTTGTGTTTTCAGATAGCTACAACCTAGGAGTCTTTAAGTCAAGAGTGAATAGGTTACTTCTAGTTAAGCGTGCTCCATCTTTGACCACATCATCGCTTACCATCAGGTGAGATAGTGGTCAAACGCGAGCCTATAAATAGTAAAAAAAGAAAAAGATAATAATACGCTTGATATACGGAGTAAGTTTAGAGGTATATTTATTCGCGACACTGATTCAAAAACTTTACAAATTCCTATTACCCAAAAGAATAAACCAAATCGCATTGCGTGTCGTTAAAATCCCTTGTAAATAAGGAATTTTCACGAACAACACACAAACTTGCTTCAGCAAATATTTGTTGGTGATGCGAAAATTTGACCCTTTGTGTCATTCGGGTCGTCTTCAATGTGAGATCCCTTTTAACAAAATCTACGTAAACGATGTACGTAGGTACGCAAAGGTACCTCCTTCAACGAACTAGTGTCATGGAATACCAATCTATAAAGGCAGAAAACAAAATGGACGCACTGAATTGGTATTCTGTGTTGGAAACAAATAAAAATTCAATTTACGCCAACGTTTAACTTGATTTTCGTTTCAGCTGAAGCTTTATTACAAGTATCGATTTTGCCGATTTGTAATAAATTCCACTGGGCCGCGCTTTACTCCACTCATTATCGGTAAAACGGAAATTGAATCGAGTTTTCATTTTCTTGTTGAGTGGTCAGACTAAATACTTTTTTGGACCTAACTTTTTTAGGGTTCCGGACCCGAAGGGTAACGAACGGAACCTTAAAGTCATGACACATTATAACGGCACAGCAGAAGCACGGCAATTTAATTGTCATTCAAATTAGAGCATTAAATATGTATCATAAATATATTTCATAATGTGGATATGAAAAAGCCAACGGCGGGCAGTCAGCGCGCTGTAAACGAGCCAACCGTGTGCTTACAGCGCGCCGACACCGAGTCGCCAGCGAAACAACGTTGGACTGCGAGCTTGCAACTCGCGTCTGGCGCATAGTTATTGCGCTGGCGGTTAGCCGTAGCCGTGCTGCTGCTGTGCCGTTGCGGTGCCGTTGCGGTGCCGATTTAATGTTCTATGACTTTAAGAAGAATCGCGGGCGGATAGACTTTGTATGTAAAAAGTCATAATTCGAGGTTTGGCTCTCGACTGTTTTCTCCTCCAATATTAGACCGATATAAAATATGTATTATAAACTGAATAAGAAGGATATATACTGTGTCCCTATGTTTTTTCTTTTATGATAATGCCGTGTTTTCTCTTAAAGGTGCCTGTCCATTTGGGCGGAGCGAGACAATGGAGCGGAGAAACGGAGAAATAATAACCAATCATGTCAGTCAAAATGTCAGTGACCCACGTGGTGCGGCGATTTTATGCAATTCCATTGGTTAACATTTCTCAGTTTCTCCGCTCCACTGCCTCGCTCCGCCTAAATGGATAGGCACCTTTAAGAGGAAACGAGAAACCTAAGCCTCCGCTGTCCGTCCGTCCATCCGTTCCTCCGCTGTATCACAAGAACCGTAATAGGTAGACAGTAGAAATTTTCACAGAGCGTGTATTTCTATGGCTGCTATAACAATAAATACAAAAAAAAAAAATTAAAAAAATTAGGGGGTTCCTCTACAAGAAACTTGTATTTTTCGGTTAATGGTACGGAACCCTTCGTGTAGGAGTCCGACTCGCACTGGGCCGGCTTTTTATTTACATCTAAGTAATGAAAAGTTGAGCAAGCACGTTCCTACCAAATTTGCCGAGTTAATTAACATGATAATTTGGTTTTCTTAACTTGTTTTATATTTGAGACCTGTCTAGAGTTACATGGTTACACCTACTCACAACCTTCGAAGTGTTTCATCAGAATATCAAAATAGAAGTTTATTAACTAAACAAAACAGCCGAATACTATTACGTTAAATCTCATTTTAATAGATCACTTTTCTCAGTACTCAAGATTGATATCATCAAATAAATACTTTGATAAACTTATAACGTCGTACTTAAATAGAGACAAATCGATCGCTCGTCGTTCGAGAGATAAACAATTTATTTTCTTTACACCCTTTGAGCACAGTTCAAATATTTTATCACAGTTTTCCCTCTCCCAATATTTGAGGACAACTTGAATCAAATTTGAATTTCTTTGATGTTTCTTATGGTTAAGGGACTACTCACACTTATTCAGCCCCATTCGCATTTTGCTGTACGCTTTGGTCACACTTATACAGTTCTGCTTCTATCAGCCGCGTACAGCCTCCTAAGAATGATAAGGTGGCAGCGGCAGAACAGCGCTGAAATCTATGTATAGCACTCATATGAAAATGACAAATATGTCCTTATTTTATACTTGTTTGCAGCGAAAGCTGAATAGACGTGGAAAGCTGAACGGATACGTACGCGTCTCCAAACAAAAACATTGTTTTCTATGAGCATACGCTGAATAGAGCTGAATAAGTGTGAGTAGTCCCTGAAAGAAGACTTACCGAGCAATGTCCTGGGTTGCAGGGTCACGCATCCAGTGTGAATGTATTCAATCAGTTGACGAAAGACGTCAGGTTCAAACTCTTCAATGATCAGTGTCTGATGTTGTTGCGATGATGGCTACCACAAATAAAAAACAAATTAGACTTTGAAATAAAAATCGAGAAAGAATCTGAGCAGGCTTCTGTACCAAATAACATGAACGAAACAATTCGTCACAAAATTTGCTTTTAAATTCACAAAATATTCAAATCAATCATAATGTATTTCGTACAGAATCTCTCGATGCCAATTTGAATTTTATACCAAATCGTATTATACATTTCATACTTAAGATGTTTTTTACAGTGCTTTTATTCACAAGTTAAAATGGAGTGCCTTATAAAATCATTCATGAACTGAACTGAAAGCAATTTAAAAGGCACAAGAGATTGTGTTTTGCATAATCGAATACGCGTTTAGCGTTGTCAATCTTGTGGAAATCTTGAGCAAGGAAACTTTAGCCCGAAGAAAAATATTAATAAAGACAAATTAAACAAAGTAGTAACAACATCAAAGTATATGGAAAATGTATTTGTGAATAGAACAATAAATACGTCAAACATGCTTCATATACTACATTTGGATCAATAAGAAATAAGGCGGAGTTAAAAGTGGAAATGAGACAACATCAATTTACTCACCTTGTCAAATTTAACGAAAAAATGTAAACAGTAACATGCAACACAACAGTTGTGACGCAAAAACCTAGTGTAATTAAATTTCAATTGAAAAAGATTTCAATTTTGTCAGACGAGTTCCTATCTACATTGTGTATTGAAAAGTGAAAATTTATACAATATGAACACCGAGTACTCAAATCGATAAAAGTGAGTCCCCTAAAACACCGTTTAATTTTGTTTTTACCTCTTGTATTGGTGCCAATTGCTGCGCGAATGTCGATCTCTGAAGCGAACACAGTAAAATTTCAACGTTAACATTCAAATTGATCCATGCTACTCTGCAATTTGTAGAAACATTTTCCCCTTTAAAAGTAGTTTTCTGTCGCGTAGGAGTTATTTATGCAAAATATGTTGTTGCAAAGGATTTCTCTTTTGACAAAAAGTTTTCCGCTTTCGTGCATTTCTGTTATGAAGTCAGTCTGGCTCGAGTAATGAAAGGAGTCCTTTTGAATAGAGAAAATATTTTGTTGATCATCATGTGGATAGCTATATTATGTGGGATGGAGGATGAACCAATGCGGTTCGAGGTCTTCTTTGCAATAGGATGTAATTTTAATGAGAAAGAAGCTCAAAGGTTCTGGAAATGTTTGACGATCCACATTAACATACGTCATTCAATGAGAGAACTGAATGTACAACAAGTTGCATTCATAATTATACTAATATTTTATTACTTTTAGTTATTGAAATAAGATAGATATAAAGACAAAATATGCAACTCATTGAACTCAACAACGAGTAATCAGGGCTTTTTAACAGAGCGTAAGAACTGAAGGCCATTGATAATGATGAGTTCAAGTTTAAGTTCGCCAAAGGGAGGTTCAACATTTAACATTCTCTTGCAGTCCAACACGGATTTATGCAGTATGACAAATTCTTCTTTACCTGCTGTGCCGCGTTCTGAAGATTGAGCAGGGGTTCCGAAGATCTCTTTAGGAACAGTCGTAATTTGTTCTCCCTTGGTGCCGGTTCCTTCTTCCGTTGAGGACTGGGAGCTTGGTAGAGCATCTTTTGGAACACTCTAAGGACAAGCAGATAATAGTCATCATCTTGACTACTTTTTCTTCAAAAGAAATGTTTTTAGGAAAAATATTGGACCCAAAATTTAGCCCTGTGGTATGCCTTATCTAACATTCTGTAAAAATGACATTGTCATTGACAAATACAAAAAGGAGAGATATACTGAAAGAAGTATCCATTGGTCCTGATTTCAGTAGTCCTCTAACAATAAGATGAAGATGTTCATTTAAAAAACCTTTTGTTTTTTGGGCGCAATAGCATACCTGATAATGAAAACTTAATAATTACTAAACCATTTATATGTACGTTAAGCTTTACTATTTTCTTTAAATGAAGTCTGAAACATGCTCCAGAGTAGATAATAATATGTGCACGACCACATTATTTACGAGCGTGAAAACTTCATCAATGTTTGGCCAGATATGCAAAGTGTCCAGAGGGTAACATGGGTCACAAAGGAAAACCTAACAATAACGTGAGCTATGCAAGTAACCTCTTGTTGAAAACCTTTATGAGCGACATGCCTAACATTTTTGTTTCTGTGATATTTTAATAAAGATTGTTACTTTTACATTCACTTATTTAAACGGGTGTCTCCATTTAGTATAAAAATATTTTCTCTATTTTTATAAGCTGTAACGCTCATAACGCTCATCGTACATAATAATCATTTAATATAACGTTTAGTTTGTACAACAACATTATGTTTGAACAACACTTTCTCTA
Source organism: Lacanobia wlatinum (assembly GCA_947578705.1). NCBI lineage: Eukaryota > Metazoa > Arthropoda > Insecta > Lepidoptera > Noctuidae > Lacanobia > Lacanobia wlatinum. The sequence goes on from OX388033.1 coordinate 19,191,656, forward strand.
ACGTTCGTTTAGTATATATTTTCATTTATTTTAACGTTCTTTTGATCTAAATATCGTTTTGTTTTATTAATATTTGATCTTTCTGCTGAACTACATAAGAGTGAGCGGGGCCACCTCGGAAAATTAGGGCACTCCGACACTGATAGGTTAGGTTCGGATCGGGAGCTTGAGTGAGCGAGCAAAGCAAGCGAACTTAGCTCCTGTGATCCCATTCATGTTAGATTCCTTTAAACTCTGCCGACAGAAATAGGAGCCCCGCAGCGGGTCTTCGTCGACTTTTAAGCCAAAAATATATTTTGCTTAAATTACATTAAATGATCATAAGATCAAAGAAATCTTTATTAAGATTTATTTCATAAATAATGATTTAAAATTATAAAGTTTCTATTTTATAGGTACATACAATAATATGAACTTTATAAATTTAATTTAATAGTTACAGTGGATGCTATATCCACTGAAGCTTATTATGAAATGAAATTACATCTCTTGGTTGATCATAAATTGTTATAACAACAGATCATTCATCATCATCATATCAGCCGATAGACGTCCGCTGCTAGACACAGGCCTCCCCCAAGCGTCGCCACAACAACCGTCACTATCATTCGAAATTATGTTTTTTTTACTATTTAAAGGCTCGCGTTTGACCGCTATCAATAATCGTGACTATCTAATTCTTTGTTATTATACCAAACATTGTACTCCATATTAAACATGAATGTTATCGGTCAGTATAATAACTTGTCTTATCTCTAAAATATTTTCTAATATGAAAAATTCCTTCTTAAGCTCATTAGGTATTATTGAATTTTGGTCACACGACAGGTTTTGATAGAAAACAGAATTACGTAAACAAAGCATTATCACTAATTTCCACCCACGCTACCTCGATATTGAAACAACCCACAACACACTTCAAGTAACTAACTTTCTTTATTAAGTAATACGATATTATAATTAACATCTACTTGTTTACTCCTACTAATATTAAGATTCTTTAATAAAGTAAATTTATTTTTAGCCTTCCTCAAAAAAAGGAAGCTATATTGCTATCCGTAAAATCCAATAAAATTCTACTTTGATCCGCTTCGATGTTTACGCCTTAACTGAAGTATATTAAAATGAAATTGATTGTTAACTTCCAGTACCAATGTACTTGAAATAAATTGATCAAGTAAATTCAGAAGCGTAAATGTTTCCTAATGGAGAGCTTTTTCTTGAAGTATTTCTTACTAGCATAAACCTTATTACAGTTAGTTTGTATAGAATGGTTAAAGGGTTTGCCAAGAAGAAGTGCCTTGTACCTACAAGACCCGTGAGTGTTACCCCTAAACCTTACTGCCACAATGTTTTGTTGTGGTGTGGTGCTGGTATGATTGAGGAGCTCGTGGCTAAATATTAACAGCCACACAGGTCGATCTTCAAGTTTAAGCAACGCTTGCAAAGGTTGGTCTGTGGATAGGTGACCATCTTAACATACTGAGTCTCCTTCGTGCTTCGGAAAGCACCTTAAGGCGCTATTTGTAGATCTTTGGCAGTCATAACGGATTGTCAGATGCAAGTAAATCTGACTCCAGTCTTGCCAAGAAATGCCATGTTACCCAGTTATTGGGTTGTGGAGGTCTGGTAGGCAGCTGATCCACGTAAAATACTGGTATTCAGCTGAATCCGGTTTGACTGGAAGCCGACTCCATGTAGATGGGAAAAAGCTAGGCAGATGATGGTGCTGGAGTGATTACATCCCTGTTATCACTATAAAACATTTTACACTTTGTCTTTAAAATGTCTGCACAACTATCGTAACTCTAGAACGATATAATTATGTAGATAGTTAGATATAATTATGTTCGTTCGCTTAGAGTTGGTGCTTTACATATACAAATGGATAATCATTAAAAAAAAAAAAAAAATTCTAATTATACTTTTTTGCCAACTGATCATTTATAAAATGGTGTATTTGCCATCGCAAAGTTGCGAGTTACTTCCAATTAAAATGACTTCAGTTCAGCTGACCTATTTAAGTATAATTTTTATTCACATAGTTTTTTTTATGAAACAAACTTTTTATATTTCACTTTTGTGTGCTACCCCCAAAACATCCATTCAGTCCATATCAATTGAATTCTCTATCTTCAAAGTTCTTCATTCGATCCTAACGAAATGTAAATGAGACCATTTTGGAATAACCTTTTTTCGAACAAAAAAAAGTATTTTGCAAATCCGTCCATGAGTGACGAACATCCGAATTGATCCTCTTTTTAAAGAAAGAAAAAGAAAAAAAGTCAGTTAATAAGTAGAAAAGATTTAAATAAGGAAGACCAACCTGCTCCTTGCAGCTAGTACAGCCTTGACAGCGCACACTGGCTCCCTGGTATCCCCCACCAGAAACGTGACGTCACACAACTCGGGCATTGAGGCGAGGAACTTCATGTCCTCAGCCAGCCCTGACTTGTTCTCGAAGGTGCTGAGGTCAGGCTCCGCCTCCATTGCCGCTAGCGCCCCGCTTCGCATTGACGACTGCAGAAGTAAAGTTGTTGTTAGAAAATACACAGAATTAGGGTTGAAAATTCTCAGAATATTACTGTCGTAAAGATGTGTAGCATCAGCTATCGGTTTCAAGAACTCTGGTAAAGTAGTTTTCTACATAAGATGGTAACGAGTTTGAGTTCTGGAAAATAAATCTTCTATATCCACTATTTCATATAGGAATGACTGCCAAAGAATCTTTAATATCCCCCACACATCATCTATTTAAAGGAGACTGTTCTTTGTAAGTAAATTGGTGTATAAACCATTAGCAATACTGTAGTAGTATTTCTGTGGTGATGCCTCATTTATATCCTGTACAAAGGGGCATCATATACTTACCATGGCAGTTTTGAGAAAAAATAATACTTTAGAAACTAGCAGAGAAACACATTAATTAAGTATTTAAATCAGAAATACCCGTTAAAACGTTTTTCAAATAAAAATGTAGCATGGAAACGTATTCTAAAATATTACATTTCTCTAAACCGCTAGGTCAGATTTTGATGCCTCTTTGCATAATGGTATAGTTAAGGTATACCACAACATTATCGCTATTGGTTCATAGACCACTTTAGATCAGTCTCTTTTTTTTACTGTAGATAGGCATACGATTGACCACTATTTCACCTGATGGTAAGCGATGATGCAGTCGAAGATTGAGCACGTTTGCCTAGAAGCAACCTATTCACTCTTGTCTTAAAGACTCCTAAAAGCAACCTCTTTTAAATATTTTTATTCGAGATAGGCTTACTCTTGACTCTAGTCTAGGACAAATGTGACAGAGACAAAGTCGACGATGAAGTAAGCTTAAAATATTTTAAAATAACAGTCTTTATCTCTAGTTGAGCATAAATATGAACAGCACTTTGGTCATAAAGAGCCGGTTAAGTACCCATCAAAATTATAGGCATTTTATGCTACTATCTATTGAAGATCAGATTCTCATTAAAACTCGATTGGTCCTTTATCGACCGGCTTAGAAAGGGTTTTGTCATAATTATCTCGATAATCCTATGATATTGTTAGGAAGGGTGAAGCTGCTTTTGCTCGCGGTTTTGCTCGCGCTTAAGAGGACACATGGGCGGCGAGACTTTGTATGTAAAAAGTCATAATTCGAGGTTTGGCTCCGACTGTTTTCTCCTTTTTTATACTCTAGATAGGCATACACGTTTGACCACTATCTCACCTGATGGTAAGCGATGATGCAGTCGAAGATAGAGCACGTTTGCCTAGAAGCAACCTATTCACTCTTGTCTTAAAGACTTCCAGGTTGTAGCTATCTGGAAACACAGACTCTGGCAGGGAATTCCACTCCTTAGCTTCCACACTATGAATGTGTTCCCAAAACGTTTTTTGCGTGTGGGTGGGATGTCCACCATGTACCGATGGCGCATCGCCATTCGTCTTGTGGTCCGATGATGGAACGGGCTTGGCGGAATTAAATCATGCAATTCCGTCGCACACTCCCCAAAATGCAACCGATTGAAAACCGACAGGCCAGCAACTCGGCGTCGATGCTCAAGACTTTGGAGCTTCGACTCGACGAGCCTGTCAAATATTGGACCGATTTAAGAGATATTTCACGAACTAAGTAAGAGGAATATGAACTGTGTCCCTATGTTTTCTTTTTTGATGATTTATTAACCGTAAAAGCACTAGAACCCTAACAAAATGCTTAAAATTTTCCGATAAATCGCTGTCAACAGAGCCCTTTTTTTTAGGATGGGGAATCATCATATGACTCGCTCTGGGCGGAGCAGAAGGGAGTGTCAGACTCTTACTGACTAAAACCCATCCGTGTTCCTCCTAGTGCCCTTTGCGTTCCAGGGCCGCGGTGACTATTTTGAACAAATTCCGCAACCCTGGCAGGGTCAACAGAGCCCTAGTGTACAAAAAAACATAAGGACACAGTATATGTCCTGGCCCCATCCTTTTGATTCAGTTTGTGAAATATCTGTTGTGAAAGCGTTACAAACAAACTGAGATTAATTATTTAGGTAAACGAGAAAATAATTATAATTAACTAGAAAATTCTTTTGTGACGTGTGTATCCAGAATCACTCATTAAAATGTGTAGTAATAAATAACATTCTGAAAATGAAGAGAATTTATTCGACCAAGTTACTTTTAATTAAGAGCAAGGCGTGCTGTTAAATTAAATTTTTGAAGTCGAATGTTTTACTGAATTTTATTTTCACAGCATATAGTTTTTCCTTTTGAAAAAAAAAAATACTTCGAATGAAAATGACTGAATGAATATTGATTTCTCTTTGAATAGTTTGGCTACCCGTAAACTAACTTTACTTATTGAAAATATTTTTGTAATTTATTTTGTGGAAAGTACTTTTGTTGTTTAGTCAAGTCTTCTTCTTATCGTGTGGGCAGTAAGGTCTAACGACCCCACACACCCTAGTGTCAGAGTTTCTAAACCGCCTCAAGGGCCTCTGACATGGTTTATTTGATGACCGCCATTTGGCGGCCGGGACCAAGTGAACTGGTGGGTTCACAACTGCTCACAATATTTAATTTATTTATTGAGATTTTTGTTCAATCTTGAGTGTGTACTGTAAAATTATTTCGTAAAGGATTTACTTTTTCTTTTAAACGCTAAAATTAAACTGTTTTCTGTTTAAACAAACATGTCTGCCTTTCAAGTGAAGCCTTTGAAGATTATAAATTTAATGAAAACAATATAATTTTAATCGAGGTACTACTAAAAGCTTACGAAGAGTTTAATAAGGAGATACGATGTTTAGTAATTAGTGAAGACTTCCGGACCGAGCCATTACCGGTTGATTAAACCGAACCATTCGATAAAGCAGAACTACAAGGCGAAAGAAGATTAACTTCGTCAACAGATTAATTAGGATTTAGCAAAAAATGTTAAAGAAATGGTACTCAAGATTATATCTGATGAATTCAAGCGTTTCTAAGCCGATAAGTCTTCGATAACTTTTAAGAATTAGGGATTCTGTGGGTGTTTCAATTTAATTATAAGTTCTATATTGTTTATGAGTAAAGTTACCTTACTACCTTTTTAATACTTTACAAAACAAAACTGGTTTGGGTTCGGTAATGGGAAAGATTATTTAGAAATATATCTTTTAATAAAATCACTTTTATTACCTTATGGTGTGGTTGACCACACTAAGCAATTATATTATTATCAAGAATTCTTGCAAAACTTATTCAATGAGTATTGCAATATTTACGCAAATCAATAAGTCAAAAAAAAACTGGCCAAGTGCGAGTCGGACTCGCGTGCAAAGGGTTCCGAACGAATTTAATTTTTTTGACATGTTATTTTAACACTACAGACTTCTAATAGGTATTCCTGTAAACTTTAGGTAAAGATCTATTATCTCCATTTTTTTCAAAATTTTAGGCTCAGTAGTTTCGGAGATAAGGGGGGGGGAATGGTCATTTTTCGTCTAATTTCTTGAATAACTTCAAAACCATTTATTTTAAAATTATGAAAAAAATATAATTAAAATCCTCACAGTAAGCCCTTTCATTTGATATGTCACACGATATTGTTCAAAATACTTTTTTTTTTAGTTTTCTAGTTTGACCCCCAAAAGTGACCCCCATACTAAAAAAATAATAATTTACGTAACGCGTTCGTGTTCGGGTCACAGAAGTCCATATGCGTACCAAATTTCAACAGAATCGGTCCAATGGATCCGGAGAAAACTGGCTGTGACAGACGGACAGACAGACAGACAGACAGACAGACACCCGAGTGATCCTATAAGGGTTCCTTTTTTTTTCGGAACCCTAAAAAAGGTTTCCGGAGTAACGGTCCTATATGCTCATTTCCATCCATAAAGTAAGATATTTCAAAACATATTGGATAGTATGTATTTCAGAAGTGATGCAAAAATAGACTTCCAGACCTCCTATAAGTCACGTTCCCGCTCTGAAGGTACATAAATAATCCTCAAGTTATGATAAATTGCGAAACACGAGAGGGTATGTACAGTCATTACCTACCCTTACGATTCGCAAGATGGGCGATTTCGTGATCATCTTGCAAGAAATGGAGTACGGTCCTTGAAATACGGAATTTTGACGTTATGAGTACGTTATTTCAATTTCAATAGTAACGTTTTAGGATTATTGCTTTTGGTTTTGATAACGAGAAATATCATTCACAGATAATAACAAGTTTTGAGTGAAAATTGGGGAAGAATTTTTGATGTAAAGTTTGATGAAGTAATTAAATTTATAGCTTATAACTAAATATATAGAAAACCAAAAAATAATAATGATGATTATACACCACACAATTTCTGTATTAAAATTTAACCATGGAAAAGCATAAAGTTTATCCAATCGAAATACTTCAGGCAAAAATTTGAAAATAATGTAGGAAATAAACGAATACCAAATTAACTAGGTAATAAACGGTGACACTAAATACATAAAAAATACAAACTTACGGACTAAATAATTAAGATAGAAGGAAATACGATCCAAAAATAGCAAAGTTCCTGATGAAAATGGAAGCCCCTTGAATGATCTTGAAATTCAATTCATTGGATTTGAAACAAGTCTTGAACAATGCTTCAATGGATCTTGTCCTTCGTCTCATAAGAGAAACTTGAGTGTTTGATCTTACTCATAGGAATGTAGGTTAAAAGCCTTTGAAGTGGAGTTATAATGATAAAGTACCTATAAAATCTTATTAACTTCGAAAGTCCAAATCTCCAATATCGAGTCAAAAGATGGCTCATCACGAAAAAAAATGTCAAGTAAGTAAGTTCTCACGCTTAAGCAAATGTAATCATGATTGTGAAATAAGCAAAAAGTTTGTCAAACATTACACGCCACTGAAAAAAAAATAAAACAAAATGCAAATAAATACACAGAAAAGCTTTTAAAACTTCTTTAAGCACCAATCAAATTTAAAAAAAATAAAACGAGCATCAACATTTCATTTCCATAATACTCACTTCATCTAAACTAAAATGTCTGGTGATGGTGATGTCCATTTTGAAGATTTTTCCAAAAGCGATGTCAGTTTAAAAAAATAATTAAAAAAGTATCAGGCAAGGTAGCAGCGGGCGGTCCGCGCGGCGTCTGAGCTGAGACTGACGGAACATAGGAAATGGATGTGACGCGTGCCTTCACGCAGAATGAAACGTTTGTGGTCCAAGTTGAGAAGGATTTAATATGAAAATAAAATCATAAAACATTAGGGATTTAGATGTTAGTTTTAATAGTTTAATCACATTTTCATATTTAATTAAGTTTGAGGTACGTATATGTGACCCGACGTCAAGTCTCGTCTTACGATAGTTTTTAATGTTTTTTTCCTATTATCTTCGAGATTATTAATTTAATTACTTATTGTGAAACAAAGAAAAAGGATTTTTTTACACTATAAAGAAAGTGTTCAGAGCTATGGACTGTTCCTTATTTTTTATCACAATGTTGTTGTTGTATTGTAATATTGTTTGTTACGAAAACTAATCATTTAAATTTCAGTAAAAGAAGAAGTTGCGTCGTTGTACATAGTTGGGACCTATTTATCATGAACAATATCTTCAGAACGCTTTCTAATGACTTGAACCCGCGCTCTCTAATTCATAGAATAACACAGAAAAGCTATTTAAAACTTAAAGTATTAGTTCTTGCGTCATCCACAGTTTCAAAGAACAACTTCTTCAATACTTAGTAACATAAAGAGAAAAACGCAAGTACCAGTTTCTTTTGCAACGGAAGTAGTAAGAGCAACGGAAATTTCTTCAAAGAAAATGAAATGTCGTACTTCGTTGCTTTGAAGTTTATTTCTTTGACTTTTCCCCGCTTGATTAGAAAGCAAGATTCTACTGAATTTCAGCGTTCAGCTCTTTGAGAGCTTGGTGCTGATTGAAAAATGTAATCTCGTTAACTTCGATTTAGATGTTATGATGTTTGAAGTTTTCATCCTGTCTGATATTTAATATATTTTCAATAAATTCAGTTTAAAAATGCCTCAAATGCAGAACCCCTTTTTTATGATCTGAGTTATTTAATCAGTGAACATCTCCATATTCACTGATTAAATAGGTTATGCATTTGAGGATTTTGCCAAACTGTTTTCTTTTTTTAATTTATTAAATTCCAGACACGATGAAAACTTTATAACTTGGGCCGAGTATAATATGATACATTTTTTTGTTTCATCGAAATTTTAATTAAGAGCCGATACAAGTACATATATCTACAGGTAAGGCTTCACATAGCCGATGAAAACTGAACCATGTGCGCCGGTTTTGGTGCATCCGGCGTACGTCGACTGCACAGGTTGATGAAAATTATTTAATTACGATATAACCCTATTGGGTACTCCACGAGTTCATTCATGCCTCACTGACGCAGTTTGGCTGGTTCGTATAGGGCTATACAAGTTGCGCTATTGAATGTTAAACAATATTCTGTTTGGTGTATTTTATTCGTTTATGTTTTGTTTTTATTTTCATTAGACGACTAGAGTCACTATAATATTTTATTTTCATATGACGTTCAAAAGTGCCTTTATTGGTCTGGTTGTAATAAATAATTTGACTTTGACTTTGACATTGTCACAATGGTCGAAGACAGATAAGCAATAACGGTCATTGCCCCTTCCTTAATATCTCTGCATAGGTAACTGGACAATAAATATGAATAGAATAGAATAGAATACTCTTTATCATGTACACCATATAAGTTACAGAAAAAAATAGATGAAGAAAACATCAATCATGAATCGTTTTTCATTACTAGAAAATGTAAATGAACATGATAGATGTCAATTCAAGACAGCTTTATGTCATTATTTCTGTTTTCGAAATTGAGTAATTCAATTAATGTAGGTGGGTCGATGACCGTCATTGCAAAATCATGTGGCGTCGATCATAAATTGTTTTTAAATGTTTTTACCTGATGGACTGTCGTCAAGTAATTAGTTTTTCTTTTCTTACATAGAACATTTTGGTCTAGCCTAGTTATCAAAGGCTGTCAGGATGTAAAGCGTTTGTTACAATTTCCGACTTCCAGAAAATGATGTCTATTTTTGAGAAGGCCATCAGTTGCTCTGTTTTCCAGTTCTTAATACCAAATTATTTTGGAATGAAAAATTTCCTACTAAGAATAATATCGACGGCCATTTATCTTAGAAACTGTTCTACGAGGAATCCTTACTTCCTTACTAATATTATAAATGCGAAAGTAACTCTCTCTGTCTGTCTGTCGCGCTTTCACGCCAACATAGTCTAGAGCCTGAGAAAGGATATAGGCTACTTTTTATCCCGGGAGTATATTCCCTAGGGACCACACAGGCAATGCCGCTGGCAGAAGCTAGTATACCCTATACGTCTAAAAATTTATTCGATAAATGGTTGTCGCATAATGCTCGTCTATTCTATATGTCATCTCGGAAAAATCTACATACAGGAAAACCTCCCATTATTCACACAAGAGAAGACCATCCCAAACCAATGTTCATTTTTTTTTCCAAATCTCTAACAACTGAAAACAAAGGCGATGGAAACAGAATTCCTCTTAAAACAGATCAAATGCTCGCCTTGCATGAAGGAAACGGGATTCATTTCCTTAAAATGTTTGCGTTGAACAAACAGCAATTTAATTCCACAGTATGCGAAACTGTTTTAAATGTAAATGAATATTTGCATAGCAGTAATCAAAAAGATTTGGAAATCAAGTCAGAGTTAATGTTTTCACACCGTTTTGTGTATTTAGATGAAGACTTGTTCGATGGGGTGGAACTGTGTAAACGCGTTCGTGTATTAGTTTGTATTTTAGTTGTGGTTTCGCTAATGGAGGGTAGTTTGATATTTGTAATACATTAACGGTTAGATTTCCATTTTGGTTAGTAGCAACTATCGTTCGATATACATTAGGGCATGGCACATTATACCGGCACCGCAACAGCACAGCTGCAGCATGGCGTCGCCTCGAATTAAAAAATAGCTTTTGCCCATGACTTCATTGGCGCACATGCCGTTTTTTCCCGTTACCGTATGAATTTCGGGAAATTCTGTCTTAAGGTTGAAATTTCAGCTTTCTACAACCGGTAATCTCAGCTGTTCGTTGTCTGTCAGTCAGTCAGTCACCAAAAAAGGAAGAGTTTTATTTATATTGATGTATAAGAGTCAATCACTTTTATCTATAAGCCTTCTATGTGGCATTAATGCCGTCACAAGAAAAACCAAACCAACGGATCAAATATACACCGCAACAAAAAGAAACGCAACGCCATCTATCCAAATAGCAGCGAACTACTACAACAAAATCCTGCATCGCGGTATCAAAGTTTACCGTGCGATTTGAACACAATATGTACCAGGCTATTGTATATTATACAATAGCCCGAATACCAACTATTGGGCAGTTGCCCACACCAGACACGACAATCGTCTGGTCGGAGGATCCTTCCTTTTCAATGAAGGTTTGCGAGACTTTACTCTCTGTTCTGCATTCCTCCAAACTGGTGACCCCGACATGATACACCCCGACGTGTAAATTCTCCGTGTTAATTTTTTAAGTACAAACTACAAAATAATTTAAAGTATTTTTCTGCCCATAAGATGGCCTCGTTCACAGAGGCATAAGTGGCATTCATTAAGTCCTGAGTTCCTGACATAATATTGGTTAACTTGTGATAAATGTTAATACTTTGTTTCCTAGTAATGGCAGCTTTCAATAACCATTAGGATGTTTGTAAAAAATCCATCAGTCACTAGTTTCCAATGAAAATTGATGGATGCGTTCTATTAGTCACTGGAAAGCTTTTGACAAATCCGTTTCAGAGCTGTCAAGATTTCTTTTGTTTTTTCATGTCTTGTATCAGTAGTAGGTCTTCCATCATTCGAAATAATGATCTAAAGGATTCACCAAAAGAGTATTGAATTAATATTTAGTTTTCGTTTACGACTATAATTTAATTTTGATGCCGTGTTGATGCCTGCAGATGAGTCAAGCTCATGTTAATCACATTTGTAATAAATATGCAAATTCAATTAATGCTCAATGTGGATCTGTATTGCCAACTACATAAATCAAATAGCTTTTGTCCGCGACTTCTTACACGCATATCCCGTCTTTCCCATTCCCGTAGGAATTTCGGGAAATCCTCTCAGAGTTTTCCCCTGCGGTGTGTAGGGATGCTTCATGCCAAAAGGGTTTGAACTTTTTTGTATGGGAGCTGGCATACAAAAAAGTCCACATCGCCATTTTGTGAACTTTTTTCACAATCACGGCGCACAATGTAATATGCATGTACGGGTAGAAGACATTTAAACCAACAAGAAATGGCAGCAACATGGTGCCCTAAAGTGTCATGTTACCGAGATATTTGAAAATCACCATATGAGAACAATGAAAATCATTAAAAATGAACTTATCACGCGCTTATATGCAATAGATTGTATTCTTATAATATTTCTAGGCTTGATTTAACCATTTATTTAAATTAAACACTTATTTTGCGAAGTTCTTAATAAAGTGGTTTTACGTGTTTTTATTTTTACTTTCTTCCAAAAAATTATTCAATCAAGCTGGGACCTATTATTTGAATTTATTCTAATACATATAATCATATATTTAACTAATTTTTAAGGATTCGTGTCTCAAAAGGAAAAAACAGAACCCTTATAAGATCACTTTGTTGTCATACACTCAGGAAATAAATCAAAGTTCTAAGTTAACGTAAAAAAAAGATACGGCCCTTTTGTCCCGCAAAAAACGTATATTTCGACACTCGTCTCAAGGGAATCAAAATGTTTAGGGTATTTCCCGCTGACCTAAAACTATGAAATTTGGCAATTAATAGCGTTATATTACGAGTATAGGAATCTGAAAACTATACATTTGTAATTAAATCATAAAATATATGGTCTTAATTTAAAGTAATACGTACCTACAAAAGACAATGTCCAAATTCGCCCTGTGCAACAAAAGTATCGGACATACACGATAATTCATGTTCTATTTTATTATATTAGTTGCAAGTACTTTTGTAACACGGACTAGCTGCATGCCAAAATGAACGTTAAAAAGTATTTTCACGAATAATAACATGAATCGCCGCCATCTTCACCAAACGTCATGTCATATCAAAAAAGGTTAGGGATGCCCAATCGATTGTAATCAATCGATTGAATTTTTAAAGAACTGTAGTGTAATTATTTTGAATATAAATCATATTTTGAATTTATTTCGAATAAAGAGCAAACAGAAGATACAATAAAAGCATTCAATTACCATTCCATATATTATTCCCTAAATGTATACTTAATTCAAAAAAACCTTCTGAGTATAGGTACTTTGTGCATGAGGTCATACTCGATTTTAAATAGATAGTAAGAATAATGCTGAAGTAATCAAAACCTTCGTATTTCACCATGATCATTATTCAGGGTTTTCTTATGATCGTTTAAGAAAGTGTGTGGTTTACTTCTAACTAAACGATCGCCGCAATCGGGTAAAAATACTTATCGTTACTGAATATATTAAGTAGGTAGGTACTACAAATGTTTTTGTTATGTTATACAAATGTTATTAAGTATTCATATTATAAAAAGTATCGAAGAGTGTTTTTATAAGTAGGACATTGTCATCTTTGTAACAATATCTCAGGGAATATCGATAAGTTGTATCGTATTTTTACACACACTCCTATTTTTGACGTCACTAAATTGTCACTTGTCTGTCTGTCACCTGTGCTTTCACTGTTTACATTAGCGTCGCTTGCTCTTTGTAATTGTGTTGGTGTGTTTTGGTGACTTTCGGGACTACTAATATTACGACTAGGCTATTATAATGGACTCTGATTGCTTTCAAAAACGACCAGACTAACACATACGCTATAGAAAGTGTATTTTGTGTAAATTGCGGCTCTGCTGGTGGTTCCATGTTGTTGGAAGATTATCAGATTCGTCATTGAGTACAACAATGGACTGCACCTCTTTTGGTAATTACATTTTTACTTTGTTTGCACCTATATTATTTTTTGTTGTACCTTTCTGTTTGCGATCTCTCAGACTTTTTTTTCACTAATAAGTTTCTTTACTAACACAATATGTTTGCAATTTTCGTTTCCAAAAAAAAAAGAAACAATTTATAAAGTATTTTGGTATATTCATTATAATAGAAAAAATCTGATAGGTAAATACTCTGTAAAAATACAATTGAACTAAGTATGTTTTTTTTAGGTTCAAGCTCATCTCATATGCACCACTTGTTGGACAAGAGCTCAAGAGATGACTAATACTTCTGTAACAAGTAATGCTGGTAGAAACTGTGCACTCTGCAATAGAATGTTTGCACCTCGGGCATGCACGCTCACATCATCTGATTCATTCATCTGAAGACCGCATATTCTCCATAATGATGCCATTTTTGTGCAAATACAGCAATTAGTTGTCCCACAAAAAGTAAGCTTTAACCTCCATTTGTAACTATTTATATTTATAATGGCTCTGTATAGAAGAGAAAATATAAAATAAAACATGTTTATTTTATACTTATAACATGTTTTTATATTACAGGTGACTGCAAATGATTACATATGTGATGTTTGTCATACATTATTTGATAAGAGTTACCACAACATCACAAGATTTGCAAGAAGTACCAATGGTTGGTCATCAACATGATCAACGTGTGGTATATGGTTGTTCTCTGGCTCGAATCAAATGTCACTCCGTACAAGCAGAAAGTATCAGCCACATTTTAGATATTATGCGAAATTGAGTTCAACCCTGAAAGGTGAGAGACGTTTTTGATTGGTTTACTATTGCAAGAAATTAGGCTATGGTAAACATCAGATACCCATGCAATAACAGTCATTGACCCTCATACATTTATTGACTTTCCAAATAACAAAAACAGAAATAATGACATAAAGCTGTCCTGAATCAACTTCTATTGTGATCCTTTAGGTTTTCTAGTAATGAAAAACGGTTCATAATTTTTTATTTTTTTTTTTATTAGAGAAACATCTATGTACTTTATTACATGTTTATCTGGTGCCGACCATAGTATGCTTAAACTTGCCTGATGTGTTATTTTGTTTAGCTTATAGATCTTTTCTGGTCAGTTATAGTCATGCAACATTTGTAGTGTAAATTGTTTTATTTATTGTACTATAAATGCAATGTGTAACCAACAATTTTTTTTTGTTGCAGGTTCAGCCATCAGATTTGAATGAACTACAATTAAATAATTCCGAAACCATATGGATATTACGGGGCAAAATTCACAGCCGCCATATCAGCAATAAAACATATTTTGTTTACATAGCAATTGATTCAGCTCAAATTGGTCGACAAGCAATCGTACAATATTGCTGTAATTATGACCATTGTTTTGTATTAAATCTATGCGAGACATCAAAATAATGTCGACCCCTGCACAGTTTTTAGACAATATTTTAATTGCCAATTTAGATGAACAATAAACATGAAATAAAAATCTTTGTTTTATTTCTTATTCAAACATAATCAATCAGTAAGTTAAAGTAGGACTGTAGGTTTAACACAACTTACCGGCTACCTAATTGGTAAGGCTGGTTTCATAGCCACGCGTTTGAACAGCGCGCAATGTTTTATATCACTACATAGTATAAAACAAAGTCGCTTTCTCTGTCCCTATATCCCTATGTATGCTTAAATCTTAAAAACTACGCAACGGATTTTGATGCGATTTTTTTTAATAGATAGAGTGATTGAAGACGTAGGTTTATATGTATAATAACATCCATTAAATAGTGAAGAAATACTGTTATTTTTGAGGTTTTTAATGTGATGTCGTAAATAATTACATTTTATGACGCAGACGAAGTTGCGCGGGTCAGCTAGTATACATTAATATACACAAACATTTAATCTCACTCCAAAACCAATGCTAAGAATACAGGTATCCACTATCTACCTATGTTAATTAGATTCTATGCATTTGCACGTTGCACTTACCTATTTACTTACACCTAGGCTTTAGAAAAAAAAAACTGCAAAGGTACCTAATTATTTAGGTAGGAACTGAAAATAGCTAAATGTATTATGATTTTGTTAATCAGTTTCTTAAAGATCACTCGGGCCTATGAAAAACTATATCTAATATTCGTTGTCATGGTTAGATTATAACCTCAAAATCTGATACTTTTTTGGACATATATCTTTTCTGCAGCTAGTCCGCTATGAAAATAAGATCTTATAGGAGTTTACTAATGATCAACAACACAATACATAATTTTCCGATGCTCCTGGCTCCAGGGCGAACAATGTATGGGGGCAGAGCAATCTCCTTTGTACGGAACCCTCGGTGGGCGAGTCCGACTGGCACTTGGCCGGTTTTTAATGATAGTCATGATGTCACATGGTGACTTTACCTCGAAATATCTCGGCAACGTGACACTTTAGGCCACCATGTTGCTAACATTTTTTGTTTGTTGAAATGTCCTCTACCCATATACGCATGTCAGATCGCGCGCCGCAACTTTGAAAAAAAAAAAGACGGCGGGGGGGCTATGCCACAATGGTTCTATGCCCTAATGTAAATATGTGAGTCATCATCATCATCATCATATCAGCCGAAAGACGTCCACTGCTGGACATAGGCCTCCCCCAAGTGTCGCCACAACGACCGGTCCTGTGCGTCTCGCATCCATCGGCTACCCGCGACCTTCACCAGGTCATCAGTACACCTTGTGGGAGGGATTTATTGTTCTTAGATTAAGCAAACTATGTAATAACATTTTCTTATTTAACAGCAATGTATTATTTTAAGGCTGTTTACAATAAAGTGAGACAACATATTATATCACAGAATTCCAACGTTGCGTCTTCCAGTACGCGGTCGCCACTCCAGAACTTTTCGGCCCCATCGACCATCTGTTCTGCGAGCAATGTGCCCTGCCCACTGCCACTTAAGTTTGGCGATCCTTCGGGCTATGTCGGTAACCTTGGTTCTCTTGCGGATATCATCATTCCTGATTCGATCACGCAAGGAAACTCCAAGCATTGCCCTCTCCATTGCCCTTTGAGTGACTTTGAGCCTTCTGATGAGGCTCATTGTAAGCGACCACGTTTCAGTTCCGTATGTCATCACTGACAACACGCACTGATCATAGACTTTCGTCTTGAGAATATGTGAGTACTATGTCCTAATATTATATTAGTGTTATTTTAGGAACATCGTCCTCATATACAATTTATTAATGTATATAAATATTGTAAAATATTTGAAAAGAGTAACTATGGAGTTTCTTGTCCGTTCTTCTCCATAATAATCTTCCTTTTGCGAATGGACGACTAGAGTCACTATAATATTTTATTTTCCAGTTGTTGACGTTCAGAAGTGCCTTTAATGGTCAAGTTGAAATAAATGGCTTGACTTTGGCAACTCGTACCAACTCATATTCTGCTCTTTTGCTCCAAAACATGCAACCAAAATAAACGCTAAACTGCCACCAATGATGTCATGAAGGCGGGCCAATGAAATTGAATTACTGTCGTACCGGCCGTCACTAAGATTAAGAAGTCTGTAAAGGTTTCTAGTTTTTGTTCAAGATTTGGGGGGCTAAAAAGGCCACTTTAGCAGAATCATAAAATTAATAACCGAATAATCTGTCAAATTTCATTTACATCTTTATCGCTAACGATAATCGAACGAAATTATGATTGTAATATGATTCTCAAGGTTGATTGGGAAAATTTAACAGTGATGGGTAGCGTGATTTGCGATCTGATTCTGCTAAAGTGGCTTTTTTAGACCAGCAGAACCATTTTATTATTGCAAAATCCAAAACATTTATCGAAAAAACCTCGTGCTATTATTGGGAACTAGGGATCCATGTTTCTTTAAAACTTTGATCCCAATTCAAATTGCGATTACTGCTTCTTTTTATTTATCCTCGGTGAATCTTGATACTAAACAACTAGAGGAAAATAATACTGATAATAATAATACATATTTTGAAATATTCTTTTTTTATTATCCCGTGGAGTTTCTTGCACGTTCTTCTCCATAGAGATCTACGCTTTGGAACGTGCAAATAGCTTCACCTTTTTGACTAACTAACTTTGACAATTCAATAGTGCCTGTAAATTAATTTTTAATGGAAATAAATGCTTTAAGTTTGAGTTTGAATTTAGGGTTCCGTACTCAAAGGGTAATCAAAGAAACCCTTTTACTGAGCCTCCGATGTCCGTCCATCCATCCGTCCGTCCATCAGTATAGCAGTGGGCTGATCTCGAGAACCGTAATAGGTAGACAGTTGAAATTTTAACAGAGTGTGTATTTTTATTGCTGCTATAACAAAACATAATAATAAAACACTTCAATTAAAAAGTAAAGTTGGCTACCATACAAGACACGTGTTTTTTTTTTTGGTTTATGGTACGGAACCCTTCGTGAGAAAGTCTGTCTCGCACTTGGCTGGTTTTATTATTCAATACAATTCATTGGTAATTTAAAGCATCCTGTTTTGATTTTCAGTTGTTATATTAAAAACCAAACGAACTACGCTTGTTTTTGAAGTGAATTTAATTAATAAACTCACGTTATCAAGTGAACGGGGTGCAACGGATGTAGGTAGTTAATACCCGTAGAGGATCGTTAACGGGTTCCTGTATATAGGACACGAGCAACGACCCGTAAGCGTTTGCAGCGTACCCAATAGTCAATATTGATTTTGTGTGAATTTACACCACTTTACAAGGTGTGGGTGGATTTTGAGAGGACGTGAGTAGCATGCTGATAATTTACAACCTTTTGTATGCGAAAAACTTATGTTATCATTTGAGCATTGTACGGTAAATAAGATGTGTGGACGTATTTTTTGAAAAAGTTTTTTTTTTTTTTACTCTAGATAGGCCTACGTTTGACCACTATCTCACCTGATGGTAAGCGATGATGCAGTCGAAGATGGAGCACGTTTGCCTAAAAGCAACCTATTCACTCTTGTCTTGAAGACTCCCAGGCTGTAGCTATTGAAATATTTCTATCTTTCTAAGGGCATAGCTAATTAGAATTATATATTACTGTTTCAGATCGTTTTCAACAGTAATATGATGTATTTTTGATTATGATGTATGTTACGAAATACTTACACTATCGTGTATTAATACCACAAACTAAAATAACGGATACCTAATCAATTTAATGCTTACTTACGAACTATAAAAACTACTTTTTCCAAAAAAGCTGTTACAACTGTACACTATACTAACTGTTACAACTTTTATCAAATTACTATTTTATAGCTCCTATAGTACATGTTAGAATATGTCATAAAGTAACATATTTTTGGCGGTAAATTTTTAGTGTTCCGAACAAAAAACCGGAACCTTTTGTAGGATCACTCGGGTGTGTTTGTCTGTCTGTCCGTCTGTCACAGCCAGTTTTCTCCGGATCCACTAGACTGATTCTGTTGAAATTTGGTACACATATGGACTTTTGTGACCCAAACACGAAAACGTTACGTAAATCATTAATTTTTTAGTATAGGTGTCACTTTTGGGGGGTCAAAAGAGAAAATTTCAAAAAAAATTTTTTTGTACAATATCGTGTGACATGTTAAATGAAAGGGCTTACTGTGAAGATTTTAATTACATTTTTTCATAATTTTAAAATAAGTGGTTTTGAAGTTATTCAAGAAATTAGAAGAAAAATGACCATACCCACCTCCGAAACTACTGAGCCAAAAATGTTGAAAAAAAAATTGAGATATTAGTTCTTTACCTAAAGATTAACGGAAAACCTATGAGAAGTATATAGTGTTAATATAACATGTTAAGCAAAATAATTGGTTCGGAGCCCTTCGCACACGAGTCCGACTCGCACTTGGCCAGTTTTTTAGTGCTAAAAATCAATTACAGGTGCGGTTCGAAATATGTTACACCTAGTATAGATACATTTGTACGCAGGAGAAAAATTGTCGTCCTTGTCGTATTATACAATAACGAACAAGATTCTCTTCGACAATCCAAGTCATTTGCATTTATCTGCCACAAGCATCGTATTTGAATCGTTCGTGAGTTGAATTTATTTACCATCGTTCAGTCTACGACGAGCCAGATGTTCCACCCACGCAGTTCGTCTGGAGTAACGCCCACTACCACCGTACATCTATACGTTTGTCATCAGATAACTATAAGCAAACAAAACCTACCTGTTGATGTATCACCTTATACACTTCAATGAAACAGTTCTTTGAATTATTAACGGGTGGCCAATCTACACTGAATGGAAAATGTTTTATCAATTACACTGCATTCGTTAGTCCGAAAATCGCTTGCACTCAACACTATATCGTCCATATAGACTAAACTGCAGAAAGAAGGATCTACTGAACAAAAAGTAACTACAGAATGTATTTAACACGCGTTTAGAAAGCCATTTCAGTATAATGCAGACTTATTATTGCAGCTTGACAGGTTTTGGTACATGAAAGTACACAGTATACACAACATTTTAATCTGGTTGTACGCATGCGCGACATCGAGTGCGCATGCTCCAGGATGATATCAATATGACGCTGTCGCGACGGAAGGTCGTTGTTCAATGGGTGAAGGTGAAATTCATGAATGAAACGAAGCTAGTGAAAGCTTTATTACAATTGCGAAAATTAAGCAACGTGCCATAATTGAAAGGCTAGAATTATTTGATTGCAAAATCCTAAAAGTCGACAGTGAAAATTATGATTCATGATTTCATCTACACTCATGTTTAACCGTCTAGTATTATATTCGTAATAAGATTAACATTGGAAAAAAATGCCATGAAGTCACGTAAAAGCCACTTACAACTATACAATATGCATTTTGTAGGAATGTCAGAGCGAAAACGGAGCATGCAGAACAAGTTGATTGAAGCTATGTGGGTACAAAATTCCGATACATGAGGTTTTGATTTGCTTTAATCCTTATTGGTTTGTTCACCTATCATGCAAAAATAAATATGCTATGTTAGATGTTTTGGTGGAAAGTAAACTAAACATACTTTGTCCATCTTCTACGTAAGTTTTATGATAATTAGACGAAATAGTGAGCTAGGCAGTGGAAAACCACGCACATTTTCCGATTTTCACACATGTTTTGATATTTCTTTCAATAGTAATTTAAGGTTATTACTAAATTGAAAAATGAGCACTTCAAAATTACTAATTAATTAAGTTTTAAGTTACTAAACTACGAGTGCCTAATAAGAGGCCTAAAATAGAATCTTTGTACGTGTATTTTAATATGTCTCGTAACTTAAGAACTTTAGCAAATTAACTACTAACATATAATTTAATTGTTTGGTAATTTTCTATCTTATCCTTGAAGTACTACTCAAGGTCTTATCACTGAGCTAGAATGAGAGCCATCTATACTGACGTAATGAAACTTTTGAAAAACTTAGACTACTTGAATGGAAGAAAGTTCATGGCCCGGCCGCCCATGATACACCCGATGTAGGGCGGGCAACATTTCGCTACTATGCAAGCCTTTTGCGTTCAAAGGAGTCCCAATAGATGGCGCTGTTCATACTTTTAAAATAAAAATAAAAAATGTTGACGGGAAAATATTTAGCAATGAAGTATTTTGGGTAAACATTATTTTAAACTATATATTTAAATTAGATACAGTTTTGAATAATAAAGGAGAAAATTACTGAAATTTCAGTGATCAAACTCATGAAACTCCACAATTTAAAAAACACTAAAATTAAACTAACAAAAACCAAGTTAATCCTTACAAACTATCCTAAAGCACATACTATAAAACCTAATTCAGCTGTTAAATTAACGTTCACGTAAGGGGTAGCAGCTGAATTTAATTCTCGGTACCATTTAAGACATCTTGAAGGGACGGTTGTATGTAAGCCATTAATTAGAGGCATCAGCGTGGAATCTCATACGATTAGTAGTGTAATGGAGCAGGGAGACGCGGGAGACGTTGATGTATGTACGTTTACCAGACGTAGTGGGTACGTGTGTATGTAGAACGTGCTTGGCAAATGATGTGTGTTCTTCTTGATATTTTTGTCATGGTGATGTGGTTAGCGTGTTGTGAGTTTTGTCTGTGGGTTCTCTTTATTTTTGGGTTAGTTAGTAATCAAATTGATGTACTTGTCAGTGTGCATTTAACATAACGAAACAAGTTTTACATCAAAATCTTAACAATATGGATTTACTTATTTCATCGAGATAGTTACTATTTAGGAATTATTTTTTGGTTATGAAGCTTTAGAGGTATGCGGAACAGAGAGTAAAGTCCCGCAAACCTCCGTTATAAAAGGAGGATCTTCCGACCGGACGGTTGCTGTCTGGTATGGGCAACTGCCCAATAGTTGATATTCGGGCTGATGTACATATTCAAATCGCACGGTAAACTCTGCTTGCGCGATGCAGGATTTCGTCGTAGTAGTTCGCTGCTAGTTTGATAGATGGCGTCGCGGTTCTTTTTGTTGCGATTTAGATTTGCTCCGTTGGTTTTTCTTGTGGCGGTATTGATACCGCTACATCATTCTCCTCCGGACACTGGAGGTCGATAGTGGATGAGTCGTCCATGCAACTTGAGATGCTTGCCAGGCTAGTGGAAGATTGGTGCTAGTGAGTCAGAACCACGATGAGGAAGAGATGTAGTTGCATGAAGGCTGCGCTGATGTTCTTTGTCGAGGGTCACCAGTTTGGAAGTATGTGGAACAGACAGTAAAGTCCCGCAAACCTTCATTGAAAAGGGAGGATCCTCTGACCCGGTGGTTGTTGTGCCTGGCGGGCAACTGCCCTATAGTTGATATTCGGGCTGAAGTATATGTTCAAATCGCACGGTAAACTCTGCTTGCGCGATGCAGGATTTTGACGTACTACTACGTCGCTGGTAGTTGGATAGATGGCGTCGTGGTTCTTTTTGTTGTGATGTAGATTTGCTTCGTTGGTTTTTCTTGTGGTGGTATTGATGCCGCTAAAAAGCGTTTTTGTTAAATGTTAACCCAAACATTTACAACGTTTTGTTTGTGTCGGCATAACGAACACTTCGACGTTCAAAATCGTATTTTCTTTAATATTTTATTCAAATGTGTTTGAAGTTAAAATTTGCAATTATGTTTTAAGATCGAAAATAGTACTTAATCCCAAACTCAAAGTTTTGAACAGTTATTCTGAAGACAGTGCCAACATTTTCTAAAACCATTTCCAACTGAGTGCACTCCAAAAGTCTATTATCATAAGAGAACTTGGCTGCAGATATATTAAACCCCTTCTCTCGGGAAGTTCCCGACGAGTTCGACTCCACAGAATAGATTTATGCAGAAGGGAAACGCAGGCAAGCTTAGAAAGGTACACAAAGGCATTTGAAGCATAAAGATGATATGTACACTCAACTAACAATGCTATGGTTCGGCGGATAGGACGGGGATCCATTACATATGGCTGGTTTTGAAAGAAACAGCTAAAAACAAAATGTATACTTTTGATTGAATAGCTGTCCTATAGGGGTTAACATTATAATAGTTAGCCGCTATTTTTTGGTAACCCTTGCGTAATGAAAATGGTCCTTGTTACTTCGATGTAAAAGCGTTGTCATTGTCAAATTAGTAATATTAATGAGGGGTGGAGTCTACCTGGCTTTTTAATGAGTTGTAATTGTTAATAATATTGATGCAAAGAACATGTAACTACTGGTTTTTGACAGCGGCTTCGCCCGTGTGAATGTCAGAAATCATTCCATAGGCCTATGTGCTATTCCAGACTATGGTCAGCACAATGAGTGTGCCAAAGGGGTTAAAACTTATTTCTATGGGAGCTAGCATAGACCGCCGCCATTTCAAGTTTTTTTCCAAGTTGCGGCGCACAATCTTATATGCAAACCTGGGTAGAGAATACTTAAACAGGCAAAAAATGTTAGCAACATGGTGCCCTAAAGTGTCACGTTGCCGAGATATTTGAAGGTAAAGTCACCATATGAGAACAATGAAAATCATTAAAAATGAACTTATCACACGCTTATATGCAGTAGATTGTATTTTAATAACATTTCTAGGCTTGATTTAACGATTTATATAAATTAAACACTATTCTTTTGCTTTTAAATTTCTTAATAAAGTGGTTTTCACGTATTTTATTTTTACTTTCTTCCAAAAAATTATTAAATCAAGCTGGGAATTATTATTTGAATATAATGCATATAAGCACATAATTAAGTTATTTTTAATGATAGTCATGATGTTACATGGTGAGTTTACCCAAAATATTTCGGCAACGTGACACTTTAGTCCACCATGTTCCTTACATTTTTTGCTTGTTGAAGGGTCCTCTACACATAAATGCATGTTAGATGGTGCGACGCAACTTTGAAAAAAGAAATGGTGGCGGGGGGGGGGGGCTATGCCACAATGGTTCTATGCCCTTTCATCCAGATCCGTTCAACCCTTCTGCTGCGATCGAGTTACTTATTATTTTTATTTATTTATTTTAATGGTTCACCAACAATTGTATATACTAGTATATACAAATGAAACAGAAGCAACAAATCAGAATAAAGTGTAACAATCACTTACAGGTAAATCTGCGTGCACACAAAACGTTGCCGTAACTTACAAAAAAATAAGCAAACTTGCACATTTATAATAGTAATAAGATATAAATGCGACCAATCACAGTAAGTATGACACAGTGTTTATTTATTTATGACCTCTACCTACAGATTACCTGAAGTGGTTTTAATTTATCCTCCGTAGGTATGCAAAATCGTTAACCATTGCTGATTGTACACTGAGCCTTCTGTATATTCTCATTGTGATCCAATACGGTGCTTCAATGTCTCATGTTGATGTGACGTGACCCCATTTCACGCTTAATTGCTCAAGAGCCTTTTTGTTTTTAAATGTAAATCAATAAGGACATGGCTTTGTTAGGTTATTGATTTTGGTTCTTGTTTGAGCATTTAATTAAGTATTATCAGCTTTGGAAACAATGTTGATATACATTTTTTAATTTTTCGTCAATGGAAGGTAAACACCCAAAACTGCCGGATTCTGTAAACATCTCACCGGGAAAAAATAGGTAGTAAGTTTTTTTTTGGATTGGAAATTATCAAAGGGAGTGTCAGATTCTTACTGACAAACCCACTCGAGTTCCTTCAAATGCCCTTTGCGATCCCAGGGCGCGGTAACTCGTTTGAATAAATTCCGCAACACTGGCAGGCACTGGCCCTAGCGGGCCCCGTCAATATGCTGAAATTTCTTTGAGGCACGTGTAGAACATAACGCGCTGTCGATCCAGGCGAGCCACTCGGTCTATTGTGTCAAAGTCTCACCGTCTAAACTTAAGGCTGCTCTCTCGAGAAATGCTTTAAAACAGCGTGCAGATGTAGCAACTTTTCGTTGGTATTTACTGAGAAATTACATCTGAAAAAAAATAAGTAGTAATCTACATGATATGATACGTAATTTGGTTTAACCAGAATTTATGTATCGGTATCACATAATAAGAAAAAAAACTGGTCAAGTGCGAGTCGGACTCGCGTGCAAAGGGTTCTGAACGAATTTAATTTTTTTAACATGTTATTTTAACACTACAGACTTCTAATAGGTTTTCTAATATGACTTCTAATAGGGGTTCCTTTTTTTTTCGGAACCCTAAAAAATCACCAAATCACCTCCAAATCGTTGAAATGAAACTATTTTACTCCTTCATTTCTTTACTTAAGTCAAAAAAAATAATATCTACTGCTTTGCAATACAAAAGAAAATAATTTGGTTTTGTTACTTTTTTTAAATTATGTGTTATTTTTTATAATAAATTAAAAATCCGGGTAGCGGAGTGGCGCGTAGAGGAGTAGTTAGCTTCGTTTATATGCACAAGGTCATTGGCATGTATACAAGCCTTAAATGGAGTGAGCTTGAAGTGAGCTGTCATTCCATCTTGTTTTATGGATATTTAAGAGGAAATGCGGGCGGCGAGACTTTGTATGTAAAAACACGACTGTTTTCTCCTCCAATATTGGACCAATATAAGACAAACACACTGAATAAGAAGGATGTGTACCGTGTCTCTATGTTTTGATGAATAGTACAAATTTGTACATTAGGGCTCTGTTAACAGCGATTTATCGGTCAATTTTGAGCATTTTGTGAGAGTTTTAGTGCTTATACGGTTAATAAATCATCAAAAAGGAACATTACGAACAGTATGTATCCTTCTTATACAGTTTGTGAAATATCATATTGGAGGAGAAAAAAGTCGCGAGCCAAACCTCGAATTATGACTTTTTACATACAAAGTCTCGCCGCTACCTTTTCCTCTTAACAGAATCACACTGCTGGTCCCTTTCAGACGGCAAGCCACCCATTGAGGTAGCAACTTATGCTTGAAATGAACTGTCATTTCACCTCGATAGTATGAATTGACAGCTCACTTCATGTCCAATTTACTCACATTATCACGGTGGGATTTTTACAGAATAGCACTGCAGGTATGAATGTATGATTAACTTCAGGTTCAGTTGGGTTTTCAGCAAATATTACTTGAATATTTCTTACTTATTACAAAACCTATTTCTTTTCTTCTTCCTTTTTGTATATTTGTACAAGATTTTCTAGATATTCCTACACAAAATGTTCCTACTATCACAAAATGACGTCACGTCTGTGTATCCTACATCTCAAAATTCAAAGTTCCACAATGCTGCATAAAAACATCGAACGGAAAGCGTGCCTTGTTTGGATTGGCTGATGAGTTGTTTGCCTTGTAAACGAGACCCGTATTTATTAAATATATTCCTTCCTTTTATATATCGCGAGTTCAGAAATAGAGAGAGCTTCCTAGACACTTTTGTTAGGCATATTTTTCTTCTTTTATTTTTATGACCGTTAAGTCGTATTCTCAATAAATTGAGTTTGATTATTTTCACGCCAGATTAGTCTCTGTGAAACAAATACTAAGACCTTTTTAATAAGAATATTAACTTGTTATCGAAACCAACTAAAATATAATCTCCAAATAAACATTGTATATTATGTCTTGCCTAACAACATTTCGTACCAAAAACCTAATAAATATCAACAAAGCTCTGTCACTACACAAAATCCTCGTCTTATATTTTCTCATTTTTACGATTTCCCTTACTTATGAGCGGACATCTAGATTGTCTCTTTCCAAGATCTATTCCAACTTATCCTAGATTTGGAACATATTTTTTGTTATTTGTACGAAACATCATTCTTGTGGACTTCACTTAAGTTTCGTCCTTCTGTCCAACTGTTCCAGTATTTTATTTTTTTGATAAAAGTGATCTCAAAAAAGTTATAGAACAATTTCCTTTGTCATTGGTTTTATTTGCGTACAGCTGTGTTGTTTTTTGACCTTTATCGACTTCAACTTCTTTATTGTCTTCATTTCTTCTATCTTTATTCATTTTAATGTTATATATTTGATCGAATTCATTTACAGTTGTTTTTTTTTTCGTCAGAACCTTGAACTTCGTAGGTACTTAGCACTGACGTTGTAACATAGATCCTGGTTCTTAGTATCTGTGCAATCAATCACTTGATAAGCTACCCATACACCGGCACGCAGTCGGAAGCGCCTGTAATGAATGGCCTGAAGATATAACGCGTCGCCATATTAATTCATGACTTTGGACAAGACGTTGCCGTTTTGTTTTAAAACAATGCTTTGAGGAAATTAACTTAAGATTATCTCTTTGATAAAATTAAGTAGCAGCTAATTTTAAAGACGATAAGCGTCATTGCTATTAATGCTTTTATGTAGTTTTGTGTCATTAGTTAAATTTGTTTTGCATTAGTAGCTCCAAAATATTCCCAACACTCATGAGTACATTGCCTAAAAAGATTAAGCACAGCTTAATTGTGATCATCAACAGAATATCAAAATACGTAACCTCGATCCTTAGCACCGTCATGGGTAATATTAGCCGTAATTTTCCATCCATTACTCGCTTATCTGTAGTTCCCGCCACTAAACCACCTCCGCTTATCTCTGACGTCACGTATACGGTAGCTTGCATCACGTACTCATTACGTTCCCCAAATTAAAGATAATTTGCGCCACCCAGATTACGTTATAATGCGAAGATGTAATCCGAGTCACCTGACGTCGAGATAAATTTGGGGTCGTATTAGATGAATAGTTCCGCCTCCCTTCCATCGAATCCCGCTAAAAGATGGATTACCGGCCAAACTGAGATTAATTACCTTGGTTTCTATACAGACGTCGTCTATAGCTTCAATTAGGTACAGACATTATTCAAGAGAAAGTCTAGATTAGGTTTTTGTTTAAGGTCGAGGTTTTTGTTGGCCGAATAGCCTTAATGCCCAAGACGAAAGTTTCAGCTTGAGATTTAATACTCTGTTTTTATTCATCGCTGTTAAGTCAAACAAAAGACTTATCTGAAGCTTACTCTTTTGAGAGTTATTTAGTTGTTTTTTTTTGCTTTGTTGAAAGTGGATTAAAATTTCAAGAAATGGTTCCTTTGTAAATTTAGTTTGCATAAAGTGGTCTATTGATAGAATATTTTTGCAAATCTATTAAGAACATACATATATGGCTTAATATTTCACATTACACTTAAGTTTTTATAATAAAAAAAATATTTTCTGTATAAAATCCAAATTATTTAAGTAAAATAATGTTCATTTGAATAAACAAAGAATAAAATGACTCCTGCTTGTATTTTATTAGTTGCACACTATCTCACATAAACACACAACATTTTAAACGCTATGTTTCAACAAACCTATAAATAAAATAGTAAAATAAAATCAGGCATACATGGAGCATACCAGGCTTAATTACTAAGAGCCAGCAAACCGCGAACGGGGTCGGGGGGGCACAGAAATTATATCCCAGATAATGGCGAACATTCAGACCTACGGCGACATGTATTGTCCCAGCGAACAGCATGTGCATGCACTATGTAGACTTGGGGAATGGAAATTGTGGATTAAGTATAATTATTTTGGGTTATAATAATATTGTGTTAGTGTTTAAATGCTTCTTTTGGGAGTACAAAATTTTGAGCAAATTACTGGTGTAACTTTATTTCTAAGTCGTCATCGAACATTTACTTTTAGAGTTTTTATCAAGAATACTGTGAAAATTTTGTATTGTGATACTTGTGAAATACTGGTACCTACTCAGCAGCTACCCGTTTGAATCGAAGCCAAATAAATATCTATTTGTTTTACAGCGATCAGATAAGTGATCTTAATAAAGGCTTTAGTGGGAAACCTAAAAAAAAAACTGGCCAAGTGCGAGTCGGACTCGCGTGCAAAGGGTTCCGAACGATTTTTTTTTTTAATATGTTATTTTAACACTACAGACTTCTAATAGGTTTTCCTTTAATCTTTAGGTAACGATCTATCGATTTAGGTATTATCTCCTTTTTTTTTCAAAATTTAAGGCTGATTAGTTTCGGAGATTAGGGGGGGGGGGGGAATGGTAATTTTTCATCTAATTTCTTGAATACCTTCAAAATCATTTATTTTAAAATTATAAAAAAAAAATATAATTAAAACTCTCACAGTAAGCCCTTTCATTTGATAATGTCACACGATGTTGTTCAAAAAACTTTTTATTTTAATTTTCTAGTTTGACCCCCAAAAGTGAGCCCCACACTAAAAATTTAATAATTTACGTAACGCGTCCGTGTTTGGGTCATAGAAGTCCATATGTGTACCAAATTTCAACAGAATCGGCCCAGTGGATCCGGAGAAAACTGACTGTGACAGACGGACAGACAGACAGCCACCCGAGTAATCCTATAAGGGTTCCGTTTTTTTTCGGAACCCTAACAAAACAAATATACGAATTGACAAATCATTCCTCATCATCACGCTCCCCATACCCATGTTACGTGGAATTGGCCAAAGCGTTCTCTTGTTCCATTCTTGCCATTCAACCATGACACTATTTCGTATCATCACCAAAACCCCCAACTTTACCCGCAACATACAACGACCAAAACATATAACCCAGTACATATGCATTCACAACATGATGTTCGCGAGCTGAGTCAAGATAGAGCGCTTTACTAAGGAAATACGCTCTGAGGCGTATATAGAAGTTGACGCCTTTGAATTTATGAGCGCTCGAATTTTATGCACAAAAGTGGAACTGAATAGTATCCTGGTGAAGAGGCGATGGTTGGTGTCGGAATTTGTAGTGTTGGCGGAAATTGTGAAGTGGTATCGTTGGATCGTTTCTTTTACTGTATTTTTATGAAACTGTATGTTTGGGAGTTGTTTGATAATTGGAGTGAATAAAAAATATATATTGATATACATACATACTTTATTTTATTTTTTTTCCTACTCCTCCACTGTATTTTTCTGATTAAATTCGTTGCAGGATCCAAGACAGTTGAATCGTTTCTCCGGGACTCGTTGGGCTTCATTGACTGGCGTTTTTCTGGTGGTCGCCACTGTTGATTCTGGCTTTCAGGAGTTGCAGTGGTCGGGACTGTGTGGCGGGCTTATCCCAAAAAAATACATATATACTATAAAGACAAAACAGACAGAATTATCTACTAATACTAGAGTTTAGAATTTGAAGCTAATACTTTTATCACTCTCATGCATGTCTGCTCTGTGGCAGTTTTTCTTTCTTTTGGGTCACCTAATGTTTGATATGAATGTATATTTCATCTATGAATTAGCCTAGGTGTGCACATTGATTAACCATTTTTTTAAGGATGGAAAATCATCAAATGACTCTTCCCGCTCTAGGCGGAGCAGAAGGGAGTGTCAGACTCTTACTGACTAAAACCCATCCGTGCTCCTCCTAATGCCCTTGCGTTGCAGGGCCGCGGCGACTCTTCCGAACAAAGTCCCTGGAAAATGATTGACCAGAGACCTAATTCTCATAGTTACGTCTTCAATATGGTGTTCCACAACAACACTTGCTGCACACGGGTTCTAAAAACTAAATAAAAAATGACAATATCCAGATGTCGATCGATTTATAGAGTACATACATTCACGTATTAACTCATAACTTTAACTGACTCCATCTCGACTTCATTCAACTTTTTACTATGTTCGACTAAATAACAACCACACACACACACACACATACACACACATAACAACAACAACACAACAACTACAATATTTTTATTCCCTCTGCACTCCGACAGCAACTGCATAGTTGCCATACAGAGCGTTTCTCACTGTGCGATCTAATATTTATAACTCGTACAATATCGCGTGCATGAAAAAGACATAAAAATGATTATAGCCATAAAAAGCTTCCCGTAGTTATGAGCTTTATCTACCGCCCTGTCTTATACAATGCACCTGCCGGGACCCATTCAGGTTCGCAATTGTGCTGTTATGTCAGTTTTTTATTTAAACCTTTAGATGGTCTTGGGGGTCGTTAAAACTATTAAAAGTGTCTTCAAAATAAAAGTTAGTAGCTTTTCTGAAGTTCCTAGTAGTATCCTGCATTATTCTCAATTTAAAGAAAATTCTTCCGTTATTGAGTTACTGTCTGACAGATAACAAAGAGCCGAAACTACTGGTCGTCATCGTGTGGTATCGGCCGGTGCCGTATGGTGCCGTAAAAGAATAATACCATCCCATCACTTCCCGTGGGTGTCGTAAGACGCGACTAAGGGACTTACCAGAGAATGGGCAGCAGCGTTCTCTGTAAAACGCTACTCCGTACACTGCGATCGCCAGCCCGCCTGCCAAGCGTGGTGATTATGGCAACCCCCCCCCCTTTGGGGGAGGCCTATGTCCAGCAGTGGACGTCTTCGGCTACTGGTCGTAGATGGCTGAAATTTGGCATGTAGCTTCCATGGGGATTGTAAGGGAACACTAAGAGAGTCACTGCGACCCTGGAACGCAAAGGGCCCTAGGAGGAAATCGGTTGGGTTTTAGTCAGTAATAGTCTGACACTTCCTTCTGCTCCGCCCAGAGTGGGAGAAGTCATTTGATGATTTCCCATTCTTATTAATAATAACAAGAGGAGAAAATTCCTATAGGAACGGGAAAAAACGGAATATGCGCGTAGGAAGTCGCGGACAAAAGCTAGTTCAGATATAAAGTGATACTTTTGCTTTTTAGGTGGACTGATGACCTGGTGAGGGTCGCGGGTAGCCAATGGATGCGAAAGACACAGGACCGGTTGTGGTAGCGACATTGGGGGAGGCTTATGTCCAGCAGTGGAAGTCTTTCGGGTGATATTATGATGATAAGTTGCTTTTTAGGGTTCCGAACATCCGTAAAAAAACGGAACCCTGATAGGATCACTCGGGTGTCTGTCTGTTTGTAGGTCTGTCTGTCTGTCCATTGTCACGGCCAGTTTTTGATATACATATGCACTTCCATGACCCAAACAAGGACATGTTAGGTAAAAAATACTTTTTCGGGGGTCAAACTAGAAAAAAAAAGTTTTTCAAACTGTATCGTGTGAAATATTAAATGAAAGGGCTTACTGTGAGGGTTTAATGTATATATTTTTTTTCATAATTTTAAAATAAATAGTTTTGAAGTTATTCAAGAAATTAGACCAAAAATGACTATTCCCCCACTTAACTCCGAAACTACTGAGCCTAAAATTTTGAAAAAAATGCAGGTAATAATTCTATGTCTAAAGATTACAGGGAAATCTAGAAGAAGTCTGTAGTGTGAAAATAACACGTTAATAAAAATGAAATTGTTTCGGAACCCTTTGCACGCGAGTCCGACTCGCACTTTTTTGGGACTGAAACACAACAAATCTGTCTAACCTTAACTAAGCTATGTTGAGTTTGGGCTCCAGTTCATCCAGAATAGCTGAGTACCAGTATTTTACATGAAGCGACTGCCTTGAAACTGAAAAGATCTAAGCCTAATTAGCACAGTTTTGTTTCTGCCTATAGATTCAAGGCATCCAGTGCAGTACATAATAATAATAAAAGTAGTAGTGTGTGTGTGTGTGTGTAGTAGTGTGTGTGTGTGTGTAGTAGTGTGTGTGTGTGTAGTGGTAGTAGTAATAATAGAAGAAGGTATCCTTTTTCCTTCTAATTAGGCAAACCTTAATAAATAAATATATCGTCCAAGTAACCGGCGTGAAGTAAAACTCCCAACAAATTGTTGCCAAATGTGTTTCCACATTTCTATGAAATTGTTTTCAAAAGTAAGTCTGAACTCCTAAAAAATATTCACCAAGTTGTTTTGGTTTTAATTCAAAACTTCTTACTGTTTATAAAATATAACTTGGAGCTGTTAGAATTTCATTTTCCACGTAGTTCTGAAGTTATTTTCAACGAAACAAGAAACTAAGTTGTTGATTCGCCCCGACTTTATGAAGTAGGAATGTGGAGACTTTACTTCATAATATTTATGTCAATTTCGAAGTAATTTTGAAGCTGTAGTAATTGAAGAGTTGGCAGTTCTTTTATGTTTTTTTCAAAAGGAAAAAGTATGCTTGTGTCGCTTCAGTAGAAATGCGATGGCTCTTTTATCTATGGTAACCATGGTATCTAAGGGCCTAACACGAATATTGTTGACGTATAGTAACGTAAACCAAATATTTAGTTGAATTGGATACTATATTCATATTTTTGTAAAATATAATTTGTGTATGTAGCATAAAATTACTACCCATTTTTAGCTAAGTAAATAATTAGTCCGTACATCTGAGAGGCAATTCTGTAATTTGAAAAATCACTTTCGCATCGCAGACGCAATCTTTCAAAACCATCTGTATTATTAGGGCCAATTCTACTCATTTTTAGGGTTCCGTACCCAAAGGGTAACCAACGGAACCCTTTTACTAAGCCTCCGCTGTCCGTCCATCCGTCCGTCCGTCTGTCCGGCTGTCTGTCAGAGGGCTGTATCTCAAGAATTGTATTAGGTAAGCAGTTCAAATTTTCACAGATTATGTATTTCTTTTGCCATAATGGCAAAATAATATTTACAAACAACAAATAATATTTTTGTTTTTTTGGTACCCTTAGTTAGCGAGTCCGACTCGCACTTGGCTAGTTTTTAACCCCCGACCAAAAAAGAGGGGTGTTTAAAGTTTGACGTCGATGTCTGTCTGTCTGTGTGTGTGTGTGTCTGTCTGTGGTATCGTTCTCAAACGGATGGACCGATTTCGATGTGGTTTTTTTTTATTTGAAAGCCAGTTTCCTTGCGATGGTTATTAGATAGGTTTTATCAAGATCGGGTAAGCCGTTTGAAGATCATCAGCTCTTTTCTAGTTGATGAAGGCATTTAACCAGCTTTTACGAGTCTGATCGATGCGATATTTGTTATTCTGTTACTTCAATGACATTGCAAGAACATGGCTATATTGACCTGATGCTGTAGCATAACCTGAGCTCTGCAGAATACCCAACTCCTCACGAAGTTACAGCAGAGGTATTGTGTTTGGACTCACTGGAATGATTTCAATTAACAGATTATATTTAGATAAGTAACTTAACCTGATGCTGAAGCGTGTCCTGAAATCTGCAGGATACTCAACTCCTCACTTACTTACAGCAGACCTTCCGTATTCGTATGCATTTAAATGCTCGCAATGAATCCTTACTTATATTAATATTATAAATGCGAAAGTAACTCTGTCTGTTTGTCTGTCGCACTTTCACGCCAAAAATACTGAACCGATTTAAATGTAATTTGGTACACAGATAATCTAAAGCCTGAGAAAGGACATAGGCTATAGTAGGAGTATGTTCCCTAGGGACCACGCGGGCGAAGCCGCTGGCAGAAGCTAGTAGGTTATAATTCCACCATTTCGCACTAAGCGTTTCCAAACGTCTTTTATAACGCGCACAGTAAAGGAGTGGAACTCTCTACCTGCGTCCGTGTTTCCAAACGCTTACAACCCTAATCTCTTCAAAGTTAGAGTGAACAGTCTCCTTCTGGGTAAGCTCGCTCCATCGTAGACTTTGTCTCTGTCATCTCTGACCTAGACTAGAGTCAAGAGCAAACCCATCACAAAAAAAAAAAACTATTGTGATCAAGGCCTGATGATGAAGTAGAAAAGAGAAATGAGTGAATACATTGGTGAAAGATGCTAAGCTACTTTCACTCGTTCTACCGATATGATATTTTGGTATAAGATGTAGGATGTAGTGACGTTTAGATGAGTGTAGATCATATGTGGATGGATGGAAAGGTAGAGAAAGGCCAAAAAAAAAGATGAATGGATTGTGTGAGAAGCAATATGAAAGAAAAGGAAGGTAGTGATAGCGTGACGGCTAAACGAAACGAAAAGTAAAAATGTGTTGAGCCGACCCCAAGTAACACTGAATAAGGGCAGAAAGATTATAAGATCATAAGTTTACTAGTAGTACCTATTAGGTAAATTAAGTATAAAAGCATGAATATTTTTTTTTTTTTTTGTCGGTTTTTTAATTTTTTTCTTTAGCAACGGTCCCATTCGCATGTCAGTCGCAATCTGTCAAAAAAAAAAAACCTTTTTTTTTCTCTGAATCTTAATTTTCAAGCAACGCGAAAGTTATAAGAATTGGCACTATTATTTCCTTTATTTCCCAACATTTTGACAAGTGATCAACATTTACTGTAACAGAAATTATTTTTTGTGACTTGAAATTGTTTTTTTTTTTAGTACAGGAATAAAATTGATCTTTTGATGGAAAAGAGCAAGCAAACTCAGATACGGCTTTCACACATTTAATTTCATACTTTTGGTAAATCTCATAAATGTTTGTTGTTTCACTGAAATGAATGATTATTATCTAAAAATAATGGGAGGATTTTAAAAAACAGTCTCATTAATTTAGAGGTAACTTTGAAGCCACATAGTCTTCCTAAGGTCCATTAGACAGCGCGGGCTTGCGAACGGCGAGCGCTAGATGGCTCGCTGTCCGATCAGAACCAGGCCCACGTCGACGGCGCGTTATATTGCACGCGCGCCTTAAAGAGGTACATAGAAGACGGGGCCTACTAGGGCTAGTTCCTGCCAGGGTTGCGGAATTTGTTCGAAAGAGTCACTGCGGCCCTGGAACGCAAAGGGCATTAGGAGGAACACGGATATGTTTTAGTCAGTAAGAGTCTGACACTCCCTTCTGCTCCGCCCAGAGCGGGAGGAGTCATTGGATGATTTCACATTCTTAAAAAAAAACCGGCCAAGTGCGAGTCAGTACACGGAGGGTTCCGTACCATAAACCTTATTTTTTATTATTTGTTGTTACAGCGGCAATAGAAATACACAATCTGTGAAAAATTTAACTGTCTACCTATTACGGTTCTTGAGATACAGACCGCTGACAGACAGACAGACGGACGGACGGACGGACAGCGGAGGCTTAGTAATAGGGTTTCATTGGTTACCCTTTGTATATTGAACCCTAAAAAAAGAGTCCATTACACCGTCATCTCATTTTTTGGCATATCTAAATTATCTTAGCTCGCAAACAACTATTGTCCAGAGCAGTTACAGATATTAATAATAATAATAATAATAATAACGTTTATTGGACAAAATCAGAACTTAGCCTACTACAGTTTCAATACTAAAAACATAACGTATAAGAGGCTTCTAACCGAAATGAACTCCTGATTGCCTTGGAAATCAGTGCTCTTCCAATGAACATAACAAGGACTCTTACTTAGATTAGGAGTAACTAAGAAACATTAGTACTGAAAAGTTAGACCACAATTAAATCATGCGATAAAAGAGAAAAATATAAATATTATCATTTATTAATTAAATAGTATTCTGCACTAAACAGGCTAATAATTTCAACGTATTCTCTTTATTGCACTACAGCAATTTCTACACCGACCATAATAAAAAGAAATAAACTCATTTGTACCGCCAATTGCCACAAAGTTGAGATTTTTCCCCTTCTTAATTACCTAGAGGCAGCCATTTTAGTATTTTCCCACTAATTATCTGTTCCTCTTCAGTTCAATTATAGGTTCTGTAACGACGTCATTTTGCTTTATGAAGAAAAATAACGTTGCTAGTTTGTGTGAAGATGGCAACAAATTGTTATTCTTGCAATATTAGAAATAGAATAGAAAACATTTATTCGCCACATACACAACACATCAGCAAAAAACACATTATAAAAAGAGAAACACAAAAAAAAATTAAAAAAAAAACGATAGGTACAGGAACTGACGGTGAGTGTGTTTTGCTGCTTGCTACTCTTGTCGCTACCGCGGTAGATCTAGCTTTATTCATTTGACTGACAGACCTTGACAATTCAAATGTGCCTGTAACTTCTCTATTTGAAATAAATGTTTTTCTTTTAAGTCTGGGTTAATGTGTTATTTATGAATTCATATTAACGCCGATACCATGAATTAAATCTCTTTTAAACTTAAATTAAAACGTTATTATCTAGACCAGAATCTGAACTAGTCATTTACTCTGTAAAATCAGCAAATATTAACTATTTTTGACTATGAAGAGACATTAATTGTATATATTTTACATGATTCGAAGGAAAACAACTTGTCATTTGTAATGAAAAACATGACTGTGACAATTTCTGATTTACAACACATGAGCAGGGCCGGATTTAGAGGTCTGGAGGCCTCGGGGCAACAAAGGAGTGGAGGCCCCCTGCCCCCAAATTATTTTTCAAATATAATGAACAGATTTTTTCAGTCGAGTTTTTCAATAAATAATAATTTATTTTGAAACCAAGTAGATTCTTTTAGTATTTAACAAACATATATAAATATAATCGGAAACAAGAATTGTATGAAATTAAATTTTAGCGTTAACGAACGGAACCTTCCGAGCTTTTTTCGCCGAAAAATCGTTGATCATTTCGCCGAAATCCAGTTTCTGAAGTAAGTCACTGTCAATGCTCAGGAGGGAAAGCTTTGATAGACGGTTTTGTTCCATCGTCGTTCGAAGTCTATTTTTTACAATTTTCATTTTTGAAAATGAGAGCTCTCCAGTGCAATTTGATACCAACAAAACCAAATAAATTCACAATCAAATTTCAAGGTTTGGGAATGTAGCTCTGTTTCTTCGAGAATTTGGTAATAAAATGGTTCTGGAGATTGGTCTTCTTCAAAGTCCTTTCTGTATGAGTCGATCAAAGACACAAATTGAACCAACTCATTATCAAGACTAGGTTCTAAATAATCTTTATAAACTTTCTCCAATGCAACATGCAAATTTTCAGCATCCATCTTTTCGATGTGATTAAGAAATCAAATCTCGAACGTACGACTTCATATTCTATATATGCAATCTTTCAGTAAGAGAAACACATAGCTGGTCGACCACTGGGATAAAAACGGATTGAAAAAAATTACCAATTAATAAATAATAATTGGTTTGTTTAAAAATTGAATAACACTAATTGTTCACATATTACAATTAATTTATAATTATACACCGTGTTCCGGACGATATACAAAAACTTCGACCGGGTGTTCAGAACATGGAAATAAGAATTTTTCATTATGGACACATTAATCAATTCTTCTTTGTTAATTTTTGTTAATTTTCATACAAACTTTATTCGAATTGGCAACGAAATACGAATAAAATTCAAATAGCGTTAAATAGATTTTTAGTTAAGACCCTTTCATACTGCATAGCTCAATTAAATGAAATCTTCACTAATATTATAAATGCGAAAGTAACTCTGACTGTCTGTCGCGCTTTCACGCCAAAACTACTGAACCGATTTAAATGAAATTTGGTACACAGATAGTCTAGAGCTTGAGAAAGGACATAGGCTACTTTTTATCCCGGGAGTATGTTCCCTAGGGACAACGCGGGCGAAGCCACTGGCAGAAGCTAGTTACAAATATTTTTGTAACGAAGCCTTTTTAAATACTACTTCCTTTATTGGATTTGATTTGCTATAGCTTTAACAATTCAAATCCACCGCTTCTATAAGCGCTTGCTAAAGTTTATGGATAACGTGAAGAACACGGTGTATATAGATACACTAAAAAAAAAGTTGAGACACGGAATCGAATACCCAACCTCTAAGGCTGCGGGCAAGTACCACCCCACTCAGCCATTGAGCCATTGGGATACTCCCTCAAGATGGTATTAAATTAAAAGTGCTTATCAGGGCCATTTGAAATTTTGATATTTTACTGATTGCCTAATCGGAGTGAACAAATATAGATCAATGATTGCTGTTAATATTTTAAGAATAAAATAATCATGTTTTTACAAAGGTAAAAAAAAATTATCTAAGGAAAAGTTGTTTACTAGTCGGAATTTGAAAGACTTTTTTTTCCGAAGTCTCTATTGTGGGGGCCCCTCTTTTGTGGAGGCCCCGGGGCTGCTGCCCCGGTTGCCCTCCCCTTAATCCGGCGCTGCACATGAGTAAGTCATTATTTCGTAACCCCCAATATTTCAGGCCTCATTTCACTGTCCCAAATCATAATTTCCGTAAGGCTACCCACACTAAAACTAATTTTGGAGTTTGAATATTTTTGAAGAGCATAAATACTTAAATTGTACTATATTGGACATCCAGTTGTTTACTTTTAAAGTAATCATTAAAACATAAATTGAATTTACTAATCTAACGCTAAAAATATCTGGAAATACCATATTTTTAAACCTTTCAAAGCAACCTTTTTACTTGTGTTCGTAATTAAGACATTCAAATGCCTCTTGTCACTTTTACGTCATGCCGCTACGCTACCGTGCTACGGTGCTACGAACTGTCCGCGGCCTACGCGGCTACACGACAAATCAAACTAAAATTTTGTTTGATTGAAAATAAAATTTTAATCAAGGTTGTTTGTTACACGAATTAGATGAGTTCTCAAACAAACATACAAAAAACGGTGTACCCTTGTTTCACAGACAGAAATTTCTTAGAATTTCGTTTCGCAGAAAAAGTTTCATATAATATTTGGTCCTTGTAATTTTATGTCGAATATTATTGTTTCAAGGACTATTTTCTTGAATGAAACCTATTTCACAGAAACACAATTCAATGAATTTCATGATCACATGTTATTATTTAGCAAACTTATCAAACACCAGAATTATTTTTAACGAATATTGTTTGTGCGATGTATTTTTCCATGGTATTTCATTGAAAATGTGATTATATTTAAATAATATTGTTATATAATACGTCCTGGCATACTTTTAAGATGGCAGAATTTTATTAATAATAATTTAACTAAGCATATTGCCATTTTTATAAAATAGCATTTTAACCTTAAATTAAAATATGATCTTAAAAAATCAACATTTGTGAAAAAAAATTAGAACCAGAAACAAATCGCTGTAAAACCGACCCCACGTAGTCTTGTCTGCCCTACCCGTAGAGGGTAATTTAAGACGGCGTAGGCGCGGAGGGGCAAGGCGGCCTGCGAGCTGAGGAGCAGGTGTTATAACTCCCACGATGGAGAGCGTTTAAACCATCTGCGACGATACGTTCGCGTGGGATCATCGGAGCCCCGCAGTACCGGAGCCGTGACAGAAACCATGCCTGCTGCATGTTGCATGCTCGCCTGCATACTGCATGCTTGCTTGCATTCTGCATGTTTCATGCTCGTTTGTGTGCTGCATGCTTGCTTGCTTGCATGCTGCATGTTGCATGCCGCATGCTTACTGAATGCTTGCTGCATGCTTACTGTATGCTTGCTGTATACTTGCTGCATTCATTTTGAATGCTCGCCTGCATACTGCATGCTTGCTTGCATTCTGCATATTGCATAATTGCTTGCATGCTGCATGCTACATGCCACATGCTTGCTATATGCTTGCTGTAAGGTTGCTGCATTCATGATGTATGCTTGTTTGCATAGTTTTGTCTTTTAATCTCATCGCCATTTGCCACCATTGCCACTTCACGGGGTTCCGTCGACCGGGCCCGAATGAAAAGTTTTGCTTGACTAGAATTTACGCGCATTGTTTTTGTGAACGCAATGTTGCAATTTTGTAGAAGGGCATGCATTTTGTCAACGTTTAGAAACTGTCACTCGATAAAATGTTTTTCTTGGTAACAAGTTTTATTTTAACTACTCAATATGCGGATAAAGAATATTTGATTTGTTATTCTATGATATCACGAATATCGAAACAAAGTTTATTTGTAACAAAAATCTAATTTATTCAAAGTAAGTATTCTGCGTATTGATTATTCTATGAAATGATAATACGAGATTTTTTTTATGTGAAACGAAATTCTATGAAACTGTGGTCTATAAAAAAACGTACAAACACAAAAAAAAACACTACTAGCATTTGCCATAGAATAGCCTACAACTCTCTCCAGGATCTCATCTGTTCCGATCTATTTCTGTAAAAGCGTAATAAACAAACCAACTCTCTGATTACTTTAAAGGTACCTGTCACCACTTTTCACCCTAGCTTTTTAACAAAGCGTTTAATTCCTTACACTCACTTGAAAACAATAAATACCAAGACGCGCTAATCAGTCTTTAAGGCACTCGTCCCAAAAACGCGAGATACTCCATTTCAAGTGAAATTAAAACCACCAGTTACGTTTAAATGGATACTTTGTTACCACGAAACATTAATTACAGTGGACTGGGAACACGAAAGTAAATGGATAAGAATGTATGAGCCTATGTGAAAAATTTACTGTACTTAAACGTAATTACGTTTCTTACGTGAAGGCTGGAGCTATTCGACGAATTACGAAAGAATTATATTAGTGAAAATCCATAAATTATGATAAATAATATTGACCGTAATCCAAATATGAACGTACGATAAGGCATTTCGTTCCAAAATGTGCTTAATTTAAGATAAAGACGTTATAATTAAAAATCCTTAATCATATTTCTGCTTGTCATACATTCTTTACCTAAAGTACAGATGAAGGAAAGAAAAAAAAATATGAATGTGACGACAGTACATCACAAACAAAAAAAATACCATCTAAGCTCCAGCCTGCAACGTCGTGTCATCGTCGAGGCGATCGGCAGCGGCGACCTCTCGCGTCCGTCCCTGGTTCAATCCATGGTCCAGAGCGAGGAGGCATGGGAAGCGGTCACCTCCTTCTGCGAAACAGTGATGCTAGCGAAGGAGGAGGCTGAACGCGTGCAAGAGAAGGAAACCGCACGCCCCAGCCGCCACAACAGAAGAAGACGCCCCGGGCGTCGGGAATCGCAGAGCGATTTCCGGTCACCGTAGGCGCGGGCCTGCGGACGGCGAGCATTGGGTGGCTCGCCATCCGATCAGGACCAGGACTGGGTCGACGGTGCGCTGTATTCCACGCGTGCCTCAAAGAGATGTCAGCAAAGTAGACGGGGCCCGCTAGGGCCAGTGTCTGCAAGGGTAGCGAAATTTGTTCGAAGGAGTTACCGCGGCCCTGGAACGCAAAGGGCATTAGGAGGAACACGGATGGGTTTTAGTCAGTAAAAGCCTGACACTCCCTTCTGCTCCACCCAGAGCGGGAGGAGTCATTTGATGATTTCCCATCCAAAAAACAAAAGCTCCAGTCTGTCACAGATAAATTTCTAGTGGAAAAACCTAATAATCCTTTTGATAGGTGCCTCATGGCTTCTTATCTGCAACATGTCCTCTTAAATTAATTAAACCCACACCTAGAAGACAATATCTTAAAACTGTTACAATCTACCCTTCCTTCGTACATCCCCTCTGTCCAGTAGCGAAGAGAAATTATTTTTAATTAAAGTTAAAATTAACAACTACTAGAGTGGACGTCGCGGTCCGCAGTTAAAAGCTTACATACTTAATATTATGTATTAAACCAATCTCGTTTTACGGAACCACTGTCTTGACAA
Organism: Lacanobia wlatinum; assembly: GCA_947578705.1. Classification (NCBI taxonomy): domain Eukaryota; kingdom Metazoa; phylum Arthropoda; class Insecta; order Lepidoptera; family Noctuidae; genus Lacanobia; species Lacanobia wlatinum. The sequence continues at coordinate 19,233,869 of OX388033.1, forward strand.
CTAACAAATGGGTGTAAAATATTTATTTCAAGTCTTGGCGTCGTTTTGTGGCCATTAATAGGCGTTGTGTTTTGTAAATTTTAAAAGTCACTTTATGTTAAAACGCGACCTCTTCCGGAGTATCAGTTTTTTGCCGCTATTGTCTAGCTATCTTATTGTTTTTATTAAAAGTATGATTCCTTCCATAAGCAGTGTCTTAGTATTTTATTTACTGGAAATTATTTTATAAAACGGTTCACTATTGTGGCTCCCGAAACAGCGTCCGCCAACCAATAGTGGCCCGCCCCATTATATTTTTTTTTAATGTTCTTGCATTAAAACCTCGTCTGGGCAATTAAGAACACAATAAAAAAACAAATATCCAATTTGAGTCAGTCGTTACGAAGTTATCAATTAATCAAAACGTTTATTTCGGATAATAAAAATGCATAGTACATTTAATATATAATTGTATAAGGTGAATTTTTAAAGTGTGCCTTCATGGCCAAGTCCGAAACTATGAAGAATATCAAAAAATAGTGGAAGAAGTCTCGAGCCCGATTTTAATATTATTATTATATTTATTTACTGGTGGTAGGCTTCGGCCGATGGCTTGTGACCACCCACTGGGCAAAGACGTACCGCCAAGCGGCCTAGCCGCGTTCCGGTACGATGCCCAGTGTAGCCAATTCAGAGGAGTTGGGTCGAAATAGTTGTTCCAATGCAGGCAGACCAACCAGGCTTGCGCTGACATGGGCGTATCGGGAGACTAGTCGCGGAGGGTAGCGGGATCCGAGGCACGGTGCGCCGCTGGCCGACCGCAGGTAGTTGGGGGCCCAAGTAGTGTGCTAGCCACACATGAAAGGCTGCCCCGCCAACTGTCGAAAAATCCCGGAATGCACCATCGTGCTGGTTGGCGACCAGACGAGAGGGCCCGATGGACATTCCCGGGGGGGCTCGGGCGTCCCCGCAGTCTCCAGGCTAGTCCCCCAATGATGCCGTCCTGCCAGAGCGTGCCTGAAGGTTAGCAGCATGGAACCTCATTTCACTTCCTTCTCCTCTCCTTCCTTCACTCAATATGAACAGGAAAAATAAGAGAAAAGCTGTACAGCGGCAGCACTCCCTCTCGCACAAAGTGCACCTCTCCAACATACGAGGTCTGCACTCAAATCTCGCCGCAGTCCACCACCACCTCGAGACGGAGAAACCAGCGCTCTTGTTTCTGTCGGAGACGCAGATCGGATGTCCGTCAGACGTGTCATATCTGTCTTACCCAGGGTTTACCCTGGAGCACCACTTTAGACCACGTGCGGGCGTATGTGTGTACGCCCGGGACGACATCTGCTATCGGCGTCTCCGAAACCTTGAAGATTCCAGGTTCTCAACTCTGTGGGTTATAGTGGACACAGGCCTGGACAAAATTGTCTACGCCTGTGTCTACCGTTCGCACAGCGGTGATTTGGAGACAACTGGGCTCACACAGCACCTGAGTGAGGCGGCGGATGCAGCTCAGCAGCGGTACCCTTCTGCCCAATTGGTTTTACTGGGGGACTTCAATGCCCACCATCAGGAGTGGCTCTTCCCATACCAGTGCACAGACCATGCTGGACGAGAGACGCGAAAGCTAGCGCTAGCGTTAAATCTTACCCAGCTGGTCCAGGGGGCAACGAGGGTGCCGGATGTTGATTCGCACACTGCCAATTGCTTGGACCTTGTGCTGACAACTGATCCAGACCGCTACTCGGTGACGATTTCTTCACCACTGGGTAGTTCGGACCACTGTCTGGTGAAGTCTGTGTCCGTCTACTCCCCGCCCGATCCTAGCCCAAGAGGCACCCGGCGGGTATGGCGATACAGGTCAGCAGATTGGGACGGCTTGCGATCTTTCTTCGCTTGTTACCCTTGGCAGCCTACTTGCTTTTCTTCGACTGATGCTTCGTCGTGCGCGGACGCCGTAACGGATGTGTTGCGGAGGGGAATGGAGTACTACATTCCGTTCTCTGACGTAACAATGTCTGGCGAAGCTCGTCCATGGTTTGGTGCCGAGTGCCATCGCGCTGATGCGCTTAAGCACGCGGCGTACCTAGCATGGGTCGACGCTCGTACGCGCAAAGCAAATGATGTGAGTCAGCAGAAGAGAGCCTTCAACAGGGCTGCCAAGTCCTGCAAGAAGGTGTTGCGGAGGGCTCGATTTGACCACATTAGCCGAATAGGGAACAAACTTTCTTCATACCCAGCAGGTAGTAAGGCTTTTTGGTCCCTGGCTAAGACCGTCGAATCGAACTTCTGCCGCCCCTCACTACCACCACTGCTGAGACCCGACGGGACGTTGGCCCACTCCGCAGAGGAGAAAGCGAACTTGTTTGCTTCTTTGTTTGCGGAATCTTCACGTCTGGATCCTGGTGGCGCGGAGCCCCCTGCTTCTCCTGCTGGATGCGAGTCGAGTATGTCGAACATCCGCATTCATCAGAAGGACGTCCGTAGGGTACTGCGTAACCTAGACGTGAACAAGGCTAGTGGCCCCGACGGGATACCGGCAGTTGTGCTGAAGACTTGTGCGCCTGAGTTGTCTCCGATCTTGACACGCCTATTTCGCCTCTCGTTTGAGACTGGAAAAGTGCCGAAGGCTTGGAAGCAAGCTAACGTGCAGCCTGTGCCCAAGAAAGGTAGTCGAGCTGACCCGTCGAATTATAGACCTATCTCAGTAACGTCCATACTCTGTAAGAGTATGGAACGCGTACTGAATCATAAGCTCCTGGCATACCTAGAAGCAAATGATGTCCTTAGTGACCGACAATACGGATTCCGCCGAAATCGGTCTACTGGGGATCTTCTTGCGTATGCCATTCACATCTGGAGTGAGGCCATAGAGAAGCACGGGGAGGCACTAGCGGTCTCCCTTGACATCTCGAAGGCCTTCGACAGGGTCTGGCACGATAGCCTTATTAGTAAGCTTCCTTCCTTCGGTCTGCCCGCCGGATTGTGTGATTGGATCGCGGATTTCCTGAGGGATCGGTCTATACGAGTGGTCATTGATGGCTGCTCGTCTGGACTACTGGATATTAATGCCGGGGTTCCTCAGGGGTCGGTGCTTTCGGCAACACTGTTCTTGCTGCATATTAATGATCTGCTTAAACCCGGTACCTTTGGGTATGCAGACGACAGCACTGTTGCTGAGAGATACGTGTCCGACGCACGAGCTGGTGGGTCGCAGATCCGGTCTCTCCGGGAGGCTATGGTTGAGCGCTTGAACGTGTCCTTACAGGCTGTCTCAGAATGGGGCGAAGCCAATCTGGTCAAGTTCAATGCTGCTAAGACCCAAGCGTGTCTATTTTCCGCTAAACGGAGCCAATTCCACCCAGCTCCATCTTTCCGAGGTGCAACCGTGCCGATAACCGACCAACTTGAGCTTCTTGGGGTTACATTAACATCTACCCTCAATTTTGGCCCTTTCATAGAGGCAAAAGCTCAAGTGGCTGCAAAGAAGTTGGGGATCTTAGCAAAGGTGAGACGGTACTTTACGCCGGAACAGCTGCTCAAACTCTATCAAGCGCAAGTTCGATCATGTATGGAGTACTGCTCTCATCTTTGGGACGGATCTGCCAGATACCAGCTTGATGCCCTTGAGTCAATTGAGAAACGAGCCAAGAGGATCATCGGCGATGATAGGCTCGTCACGACGAAGCTCCAAAGTCTTGAGCATCGACGACGTGTTGCTAGCCTGTCGGTTTTCTACCGGTTGCATTTTGGGGAATGTGCGACGGAATTGCATAATTTGATTCCGCCCAGCCCGTTCCATCATCGGACCACAAGACGAACGGCGATGCGCCACCGGTACATGGTGGACATCCCACCCACGCGCACAAAACGTTTTGGGAACACATTCATAGTGCGTGCAGCTAAGGAGTGGAATTCCCTGCCGGAGTCTGTGTTTCCTGATAGCTATAACCTGGGAGTATTTAAGTCAAGAGTGAATAGGTTACTTCTAGGCAAGCGTGCTCCATCTTCGACCACATCATCGCTTACCATCAGGTGAGATAGTGGTCAAACGCGAGCCTATAAATAGTAAAAAAAAAAAAAAAAAAAAAAAATAATAAAAACTAACACTGCATCATCGGAATTTTTAAAAATCGTTATTCCTTCCCAGGACTCGAACCAGTTGATGTTGAAATAAATCACACCCTGTATTATTACACCATTCGAAAGTGTAGCTAATAAGGATCCAATTCTGCGAAGTGATAATGTATGGAAAATTAACGGAAAGCACTAATTTTTAACAAATAAGTATTAAATTTTTTGACAAAAGTTACCTATCTAAACCGTAACTGCAATTTTTTTAAATCCAATGATGCAGCTGCAAAGTATCGGACACTAAGTTTGCTGAAAAATAAAACAGCATCATCGAATTTTGAAAAAAAAAATCACTTGCTTTTTTTTCGATTTTTTTAAAATTAATTTGTTAAAAATAAGAGCTTTTCTTTAATTTGCCATATGTTATCACTTCCTAGAATTTGATCCTTATTAGCACTATCGGGTGGTGTATTACACCTCCCTATAATGTAGCTAATAAGGATCAGGTGTGTTTTTTTTTAAATCAACTGGTTCGATTCCTAGGTAGGAATAACGATTTTTCAAAAATCCAATGATGCTGTTTTGGTTTTTATCAAAATCGAGCTCGAGATTCCTTTCAGTGTTTTTTGATATTCCTCATAGTTTCAGATTTGGCCATGTAGGCACACTTTAAAAATTCACCCTGTATATAATCAAATAAAAATTAAATCACATTAAAAATTAAATTAAAATTGAACAAAAATTAAATTAAAATCAATGCTGCCGTGTTTTGGGAACTTTTAATAATAATAATTCTTACTTCCTTACATACTTTTGCCATTGACAGCGATGTGGATTATTTTTTTTATGTCCAATGATAAATTTTGTTTTTATACGCGTTTGTACATAATTTCTTGATAATTAGTGTAGTTGTTTAAGTCTTCATGTATATATTAAAATCATATTTAAAAAAATAATTTCTTTTCTTTCATCTAAAATAAGTTATAAAAACAGTTTTGCAAAACTTAAAGAATAGTTTTGAACAAAAACAAAAAATATAATTGTAACACATTTGTTTTATTCACATCAAAAATCACACTTCGGCGACACGCAATGGCTGAACGAAAATGGACGAATTTGAAACAAGAATAAACCATTCCTTGGATAAAGACACTTTATATCCAGATCCATTGCCTTAGGATAATGAAACAATTTAATGAAACAATCTAGGAAAAGCAGTTTTTAATTAAATCTAACACCCATCATTACTCAACTTTTGTAGACAACATTTTTGCGCAATCTTCTGTACTTGATACTGAACTTGTGTATGCGGCTCATACACGTTCAAGTTATTTGATGAAACGGACTGGTTCAAATTGGTAGATCAAATAGAAATACGAAATTTCGTAATTTTTCATGCCATTTGACGACTCATTTTATATCACATTTTCCCGCAGACAGTCATGCTAATTTGATAAAACGGTTTGAACCAGCCTGTTTGATGAAATTACTTGAACGTGTGTGACCCGCATTAGGCCACGTTTTTCAAAGTCAAACTTTTTTGCTACAGTACTGTGCAAAACCTACAGTAATATTCAACCTGAAAAAGTAAAACAAATAACTTAAACTTCTACCTCAACAAAAACAATACATCTTCTCACAAATGAAATGAAAAGAAACAAAGGCTAATAAATAATTCATTATATTATAATAAACATTTACGTACGTACGTGTCTTCATGAAAATTGAAATTCTCGTAGCGGCCTATTTTTTTCCACGTAGATATAATAATGCAAAGGTTTTAGTTAAAATTCCGCGTCGGTCTTGCCATTACCCTATCAACCACGTGACAGACAGACAGAAGATAACATAGACGTGACAAATGTGTTTAGTGTTACCATTTTTCGGGACGGAAAAAGAATATTTAGGCAGTGGAAATGATCCATTGGATGGATTTTTTTTTTGTTGGTTAAGGCGTAATTTTGGAAGCGTGGTATTTTATCGTTGATTTACTTAGGTACATAAACCTGTTTTAATAATTTAATTTTTTATTCCCGATCTTAAGGCAGTAGTTAAAAATTAACAAACATGCAATATTGTGTAAATAAAAGGAAAACAATCCAGTCTTTGTGTAAAAAACGGACAACTAACTGTCAGAATAACTACAACAGTTCAATTGAAATGTACCATTTTGTAACTTGGCAACCCCAATTACAGTGAATTCCTTCTTATTCTATAAGCGTACGTCTTTGCGAACGCCCACTCGTAAGATGAATGGTTGAATAAGGCCTACATGTTGCAAGAAAATCGTATTCGTAATAAAATATGTTACGGATCATCCTTAAATTTTACTGCCAAGCTATAATAAAATATTGTTGTCCTGTTATTATGTATTTACTATAACTTCTTTTTGTTGGCTATTGTTTATTAAAAAAGAAAGTATTATATCATCCAGGTCGAAAAATATTTTTGTTCCCGTTGTCTCACAAAATTCCTGTACAAATTTTCTTCAATTAATCACGATGCACTGTTAAACTTTTAATTGTATTCAGTAACTTGACAGTTCAACTGTCAGATTTTAATAGTGTACATATATCGTGTTATTTAAGACAAGTTATTAAATTTAAAACAATAAAGTTTGAAAATAAGTACATTATTAAGTTCATTCAATTTGGTCCATTCCCACTTATGAACTGTCAAGTTACTAAATACAATTTAAAGTCTGACTAAATGTAGTATTAATTTAAAGAGCAAATCCAGTTCTAATTTGACTTTCAAAAATCAGGAATAAACATAAAATTATTTGTTTCAAATATAAAATACAACTTCACCTAAATCGCTAAATCTCTAAAATATTCAAAAGTATTTAAAACCAAAACGAAGGACTAGCAGCCAAAAGTTTTCCCTACTGAATTTTTTAAGAGGTTTTTTTGTAAAAAACAATTTGTTTTCGCGTTCAAGCCGGATTTGTTCGCCCATAACAAACCTGATTACGTCTTTAAAAATATTGTTTAACAAAGAAATCTGCCAAACAAATCTGGTTTTTACCGGTTCCCACCGGTTTTAAGTTAAACGAATCGGCGGAACTTTGATTCGTTCGTGGGAAGTTTTGACGAGATTCGCCCGAGTTTGCGAATTTTCGGTGGGACTTGTCTAAGTTACTGTTAGCTATTCAATTATAGAGGTGTTTGGGGATATAAATATGCTAATAAATATTTTTTTGTTCTGCTAGATTGAATTAATATATTTTTTGCAAGGAAATATTTTATAGGGTTTGATTGAAATATACAAATATAAAGATTTTTATTCCTGTTCGTTAACTTAAGGTTAACGGGGAAAATTAACTTAAATAAAAAAAAACTGGCCAAGTGCGGGTCAAACTCGCGTGCGAAGGGTTCCAAATCAATTTCATTTTTGTAACGTGTTGTTGTAACACTACAGACTTCTTATATGTTTTGCTATAATCTGTAGGTTAAGAAATCTTATCTGCATTTTTTTTCAAAATTTTAGTCTCAGTTATTTTGGAGATAAGGGTGGGAATGGTCATTTTTATTCTAATTTCTTGAAAATTCATTCATTATTTTAAAATAATGAAAAAATATATTTAAAACCCTCACAATAAGTCCTTTTAGTTCAATACATTTTAAAAAACGTTTTTTCTTTTAATTTTCCAGTTTGACCCCCAAAAGTGACCCCCATACCCAAAATTTATTTATTTACGTAACGCGTCCGTATTTGGGTCACAGAAATACATATGTGAACCAAATTTCAACAGAATCGGTCCAGTAGATCCTAGAAAAAACTGGCTGTGACAGACGGACAGACAGACACTCGTGTGATCCTATAAGGGTTTCGTTTCTTACTGATATTCGGAACCCTAAAAAACAGGAAATTGCAAGAAACAAAAAAGTTCTGGTTATATTTTTATCTTCATACATTCCTTCAATATTTCACCAAACCTCGATACTATAACTCGAGATAGATACGTAGCTGTTATTCACCGAAAGTATTGTCTACGTGAGATGTGTGAGCAAAAACTTTCTTTATTTATTTTTATTTTGTTTTTTATTTCAGACTCCTATAAATAAATAGAGATGTATCGCTCGTTTTGGCGAAAGATTGCGAAAGGGAAACAGTTTTCTTTTTGATCTTTTGTTGACCTTGCAAACTTTTTCGCCCAATATTAAAGTTTTTATGTGCTAGGTTTTTTAGGATTCCGTAGGCAGGTAACCAAAAGAAACCAACGGTCCCGTTTAACAAAGCCTCCACTGTCCGTCCGTCCGTCAGTCCGTTCGTCCATTCATTCGTCCGTCCGTTCGTCTGTCTGTCAGCGGGCTGCATCTCAAAAACCATAATAGGTAGACAGTTGAAATTTTCATAGACTGTGTATTTCTATTGCCGCTATAACAACAAATAATAAAATTTAAAGGGAGCCATATACAAGTAACATGTTTTTTTTCGGTTTGTGGTACGGAAACTTTCGTATGAGAGCCCGACTCGCACTTGGCCTGTTTTCACCTTTCGTTCACATTAAACAGAAGTGTATCAAATAGTTTAGAAACCAAACTTCAAGTGGTTGTTTGGCCAGCCATTTTGATTTCAATAAAAGCAGAAGGTATGTAAAGCAATTCAAACACTTTGGTAAAGTGATCAAGTATTTTATCCGCAGTAAGGTTTTATTTTTAGACACAAAATTCACGTGGAGCTGTAAGTAGCAATAGATACTTAAAACATGAGACACTGTCACACTTAACCGAACCTAAGTTTTTTTTGTTATATCCAGATGTTGAATAAATTGAATTTAAAGGCATCCTTCTACCTATTACAAATTAAACGTTGCGATTACTACGCACTAATATGCAAAACTGGAAGGACACCGCGACCGGTTTTGCCGTACAAATGAAGGTGACAGTCGCATATTTGCGCGATGAACACTTTGTTTTATGATGACCCCCTAAAAAAACTGAAGCAATTTGTTAAGATCATATCGTCTGGTGTCAGATTTTTTAGCTTCTAAATAATGTAATAGATGAGTAATAATTGTAAAAGATCTTGAAATGACAACCGCAACCAGCGGCAAATCGTCATGATTACCGAGACACGCAGGAGGTTCCGTAAGACGTGGGTAGTCCATGGGATTTTAAAAGAGTCATAGCGGCTCTGGAACGCAAGGGCATTAGAAGGAACGCGGATGGATTTAGTCGGTAAGAGTCTGACACTCCCTTTCGCTCCGTAGAGCGGAAGAAGTCTTTTGATGATTTCCCATAACTCTAAAAACAAAAAAATGGGGTTATGTATGTGGGGTATGTATGTGTATGGGGTTAGCCACGAGCTGCTCTCGGAAAACTTCCATGACGTACCTATAAATATCAACACGACTATACAATATCACACAGCTGTGTTTAACGATATTTGCAGCATTTTAGATGCAGCATTATAAAATACGTCTAGCTAATTTTCACCCATTTCGTTCACAGTAAGTTCGCTGTAGCACAACTTAATACGTCACAAAGTTACAGAACGGTGTAAGTGTCACTCACTTATCTCGCTGTCAGTACAGACGTATACAAAATTGTTTTCCCGGTAGTACAGTCGAGTCGTGACGTGAATTGTGATCGTACACTTGTTTACTTGACGATACTCTTTGTCACACGAGGAGTTTCTCCAGCTCGTGGGCGTATTAATGGCTTTAAAAGTGATTCAATCAAGCATTTATGTATTACTCAAGCTTCTTACTTTAGGTGAAGGTAAAACTCGTAAGAAGCCGGGAACCGTAAACGTCTAAAATTGCTAACAAAGTAATGGGAAAGAGTTGTGGTAAAATTTCATTTTCAGAATGAGAACTACTGTTTTCTGTTCGAAATCAAGTTTACAATTTGACAGAAAGGGAAAAGTTTCAGAATATCGACATTATTGTTTTGAAAAGGACTCGCTGAAGCTCTATAAAAAACTCTTCATGTACGACTTTTAAATCTATAAAATTCATCCGTTACTGAGTGACTGACTGACATAAAACGCACAGCAAAAACTGCTCGTCGTAAAAAGCTGAATTTTGGCATGTAGGTTCCTTAGAGAGTGAAGGGGAGCAATAAGAGAGGATTTCTCGAAACTCCTACGGGAACGAGGAAAAACGGGAAATCCGCATACGAAGTAGCGGCAAAAGCTAGTTCATACAAATATTGTTAATGCAAAAGTAACTCTGTCTGAGCTGCGGGTAGGAAAGATTTGTTTGAATTGAATAGGCTCCGAAACTGCTGGACCGATTTGAAAAATTCTTTTTTAAGCATTGGATAGCTACATTATCAGGGAGTAACATAGGCTATATATTATCCCCGTACTCCCACGGGAACGGGAACTACGCGGGTGAAACCGCGTGACGTCCACTAGTATTTAATATATCAATGCTACCCATTACTATATGTATATTATTTATACATGGGAAGGGTCATCTATTTATAACTCACCCACACGGCATTTGATATTTCGATGACATTTATGTGTATAGTATATTTAGGCTCTAGGATTAATATTTAAGTGTTGTAATAAAACGTTGATCTATTTATATCGCGACGAACGTTGGTCTGTTTCCAGTTACCTACTGGGAAATTATTCTGAATTATTGGATTTAACACAACGGTTTTTGTTCGAACGAATTTAATAAAGCAGGCGTCTAAAAAATATCTCGCTACATTTAAACGAATATACTTAACAAAATCAAAACAAATTCCGGGAACCCATTAAGCGAAATGCAAACAAAATTCGGGACGGCTTTATGCAATAGCTAGTCACCACTTAATACATAAAACTGTATAATCGTCATTCGTTCGCGCCCATTGCGCGCTAAATGGACTTTAAACGATTGACGTAAAGGATGATTTGATGCATTTGTGCCGAGCGTTGGTAAAACGCAAATTGGTGCGATGCGGTCGACAGAGCCAGCCTTTCTGTTTAATCAGCTTGGTTACATCGTTGATTGTACCGTCCATGTTTTGGGGGATTTAATACGGAATTACTTTTTGATAGGAGACAATTGTTTCGAGAAATTATATTAGAATTTGATGATGCTTTTCTGAGATATTATAACAAAATACCTATAATCCCCAAGGGATGAGGCGTTCTGTCAGCTATTTTTGAATCCCATGTAATAGGTGGCTGGCCTATTGCCACATTTCGGGCGCACTTCTAAACCTTGGATAACTGCTGAGGCGGAAGATTCCTCAGGCTGATAGGTATTGCCACTTAAATAAATACGACAAACCATAAAACTTGAAATACTTTGCAAAGTATTATTGTAATTAGTTGAAAAAGACGAATCAAGTTGAAAACACATTCAAGTCGGAAAAATTGTTCACCTCTCAAAAATCCATTATTATAACCTCACTAGCTGACCGGAGCAACTTCATCTGCGTCACATTTTTCATTAATGCTCCGCATCTAATGGTCGTAACGTGATGTTATAATAAAGCCTATAGCCAACCTCGATAAATGGGCTATCGAACACAAATATTTTTTTAATTCAAACCAGTAGTTCCTGAGATTAGCGCGTTCAACCAAACAAACAAACAAACTCTTCAGCTTTATAATATTGTATTACTAGCTTTTGTCCGCGATTTCGTACGCGCTTATCCCGTTTATTCCCGATCCCGTAGGAATTTCGGAAATCCACTCTTAGTGCTCCCTTACATTTTCCAATGAACTTTAACGACCGGCTTACGTTGTCTGTCAGTAATAGAAGAATTTTTTCTTAGGATTAAGTAAAAATATCCGTAGTAGGATTAAGTATAGATATCCGTAGTGGGCGTTTATCACTTACTGAAGAAAGGCCAAAAATATCCCATTGAATAGTGACTTTACAATTTGTAAGCCAATAACGTCCAGTGCGAAGGCGTTGATTGATCCCATTACTGGCCCGAGAAAGAAACGGGTGAGTGAATGATTTGTTAAATGTTCCAAAGGTTAGACTACAAGATTTTTCACTGTCACCCAACCATTTCGGTCAGTCTTGGAACGGAACGTGAGCGAAATTACGATGTTCCAGCGTTCTAGCGTGTGGGACTACTTCGATTTTGGAATAAGGAAAATTGTGTTTCTATCTTCGTTGGTTGGTTTTGGATTAAGACTTAATCTGGTTTGTCAGAAGATAAAAAAAGAGTTGCTTTATGCAATAAAATAATAATGATCATAACCCCAAAATACTTAGATATTCATTTAAAATCTTTTTCACTGATTAATTACTCGAAGGCTTTGCTGTAGACGAGCTGAACCGAACTAGACCAAACCAAAGCAGGGTAACACCAGTGGGGTAGATCAGCCCTGAAGCGTAAGAAATGAAAGACATGGAAAAAGGCCTCTGCCTAGCAATGGTATAGCACAGGCTTCCTGTAACTGACTTGAAAATACTGTAATGAATCTTACTGATAAAAAGAATTTGGTGTGTTATTTTATCCATAGCTAAATGTGTTGGTTGGTGTGTTCTCTTTTTGTAATCTAACTTCAAATCGAATAAGATCAACGAAACAGTTCACCAAAATGATTTCATTTCGAAAATAAGAGCCACGGAAATGGCCCACAGTATTATTTTGTAACTGTTCATCCACTCCGCAGCAGGGCGTCACAAAATGAGTTTATTTTCTGATTTTGATTATCTGTAATGTGCAGTGACCCAATATTAACGAAAAAACATCACAAATACAAGCATCAGTAGTTACGTGTAAATATAGGTAAGTGTGAACTGAAACTTATTTTTGGGGTTCCGAACATCCGTAAAAAACGGAAACCTTATAGAATCACTCGAGTGTCTGTCTGTCTGTAAGTCCGCCTCTCACAGCCAGTTTTCTCCGGATCTACAAAACCGATTCTTTTGAAATTTGGTACAAATGTGCACTTTTGTGACCCAAACACGGACGTGTTACGTAAATGATTAAATTTTTAGTATGGGGTCACTTTTGGCGTCAAACTAGAAAAATTAAAATAAAGTTTTTCAAACTGTATTGCGTGACATATCAAATGAAAGGGTTTACTGTGAAGGTTTTAATTATATTTTTTCATAATTTTAAAATAAATAGTTTTGAAATTATTCAAGAAATTAGACCAAAAATGACCATTCCCCCCTTATCTCCAAAACAACTGAGCCTAAAATTTTGAAAAAAATGCAGATAATAGTTCTATACCTAAAGATTACAGGAAAACCTATAAGTAGACTATTGCTTATATAACATGTTGAAAAAATGAAATTAGTTCGAAACCCTTTAATTAATTAATTTAATTCAATCCTTTATATCGGGCATCTACGGCCCATAAATAAAATACATACTAAAAAACAGAAAATAAATAAAAAATACCTAAAATAAAATACAATCACTCAGGTCCTATTCACACACGCAAACACACACCACACACCACACCTACCACACACCACAATTACACACATATATGTTCATACACACACACGTGAGTAATTAATAAATTGTAATTTGTAATACTTACTTTGCACCGCATCACACTTGTAAAGGCAGCTCAACTACGGTGGTGACGGAAGTAACTGGTGCTTATAGCACAGGAGTCCTCCTAGTTTAAGCCCAGTTGCACATGTTTTGTATCTTGCCATTAACTGATAAAGTCCTCTTTAAGGTACAATTAATTGTAATTAGGCTTACGTCTTGAACAAATAAATATTGTTATTGTTATTATTATTATTGTTACATAAACATAAAGTAATAACAGCTATAAACAAATTAATACATATTACAATACTGATTAACACTATAAACTACTGCACACGAAATGACGACGTCGTGTTTCGCTGACGAAACACGCCTTTGCACGCCATTCCGACTTGCACTTGGCCAGTTTTCCATAAAATTCTTTAAAATAAATAAATAGAGATGTTGATTTTGTCTCGCAGTTAACATTAATACCTGTTATATCGAAAATTTTCGAAAATTGTATGTATGTATAAGAGATTGATTGACTACTGTGATAAATTTAACATTATTAAAAAAGAGCAATTTGGCTTCCAAAAAAAACAAATCCACAACACTAGCTATCTTTACTCTTATAAAAACCATATTGACTAATATTAACCGAAATTACTTTACTACAGGGTTGTTTTTTGACTTATCAAAAGCTTTTGACCTAGTATCTCACGACCTGTTACTACAGAAATTAGAGGCAATTGGCATTAGAGGCATTGCACTTCAATGGATACCGACATATCTTAGTAACAGACAACAGCGTGTTATAATTACAAAAGTGACTAGATATAACGACATGACGCCACACTCCTCTGCACTCAAATGCAACAAATATGGCGTCCCACAAGGAAGTGAAAGAATTAATATACAATATGAATAAAATTGGGCCTACAAGCCCAATTTTATTCATATTGTATATTAATTCTATTACTAATATTGCGACATCTGATAAAAATAGTATAATACAATTGACGATCATGAAACTGACATTAATAACACAATTGACATACTCATTCAATAGCTAAATAAAAATAGTTTATCATTAAATCTTGCAAAGTCTGTATATATACAATTTAACCGATCACACAATTTTAGATATAATAACAAAATGAGTATAAATAAACTTAGTGGAGTAACGCAAATTAAGTTTCTAGGCGTTACTTTGGATCAAGACATTGACTGGAAAACCCATGTCGATAATGATTCAAAGCGAATAAATAAGTTTGTATATGCGCTAAAAAAAAATCAGGAATATAACAAACGTTCAAACGGCAATAACATCTTATCATGCATATGTTGAATCGGTGTTACGCTATGGATTGATTATGTGGGGCAATAGCACAGATCAAAATAGAGCATTTATTGCACAAAAAAATGCATTCGAGCAATTTACGGGCTTCGATCCGACGTTTCTTGTCGGCCAGTATTTCGGAAACTAGGTTTGTTACCGCTACCGTCTCTGTATATATATGAGATATGTATGTTTGTGTGCAAGCATAAGGAATTATTTACGAAAGCAGACGATGTCAATCCTCGAAACCGACGCGACCCTCACAGGCTCGTACTGGATGTCATGCCAAGGCTAGCTAAGTATAATAAAAGCTGTTTGTATATGTGTGTCGAAATATTTAATAAGATACCGAGCGACCTAAAAATTCTAAATACCAGACTATTTAAAGTAAATTTTATGATTGACTGTGCACTAATAGTTTTATAGTGTTAAAGAGTTTTTTGACAAAAACAAAGTTGACTAAATTGCATGTACGAAAAATTTGCACGCTTATAATGTTGAGCAAAAACATGTATGCACTATTTTTAATTTTGTAACATCTTCTATACCATGTTTTTATGCAAATAAATGTTATTCTGTTATTCTATTCATACTTTAATTTCATACCGTCATTATTGGGGTGAAAAAAATGCTCTGAAGTCGTCCTCTATCATCTCAATCGGTTGCGGATAATTGATTTAAAATTCAGTCACAAGATTTGACCTATACATATTAATAAGACAAGTTAAAACAAATCTCGTAATAATGAGTCCTTGTTAAAACCCACGTTTACAAAAACGTCTGTTTTTAGCACTGAAACGACTGTTTTAGGCACAAAAAAGACGTTCTAGTTCGTAACGTAGGCTGTAACATATTAGTTACATTCATCAACCTTGTACTGTTCACAAAATGTTACCGTGTAAGTACTTATTTATTTGAGTGGAGCAGTTTATTTAGGCACTCTTTTTAAGTCACTGATATATATATTATCATGTGTTCAAGCGAAAATTGATGTAGAATCTAAGTCGTTCTGACTTGTTCTATGACCTCAAGGTCAGTAGAAAGGTCTAGAATCAGTTAAAGACTGCAATGGGCTGAAATAAAAGTTAAAACGTTACCTACTTTCCGTAGGTTTTGATAGGACCAGCCTACCTTGTATTGGTTATAAATAGTGCTGTTTGTTTCCACTGCATGTCCTGTAAACTAGCATCACATCGATTAATGCAGCTCTATGAGTTCCAAGAAAACCACTATCATAGAACCTACTTTGAAATCAATCCTTTTCAGAGGAATTTCGTTGCGGGGTCAAAGTTAGTGGTTAGAACACCAGAGAAGTAAAAAAGACATAATTTTCACTTCATTTCAAATTCCGTAGGCATAAGTTTTGGATGATATCAAGCTATAGTTTACTCCTATCCCGTACAATGTTGTAACATATTATTTTAATCGAGAACGAAACAATAGGACCCTGCCTAAAATTGTAGAATCCTTTCCAATGATTAGCAATTTACTGAAGTAAATAAATATCACATTCATGTCTGTAATTATTTGTTTATTTGTACATATGTCTATATACTTTGTATTTCATTAATACTGGCT
This sequence comes from Lacanobia wlatinum, assembly GCA_947578705.1. Classification (NCBI taxonomy): domain Eukaryota; kingdom Metazoa; phylum Arthropoda; class Insecta; order Lepidoptera; family Noctuidae; genus Lacanobia; species Lacanobia wlatinum. Next base: position 19,250,240 of record OX388033.1, read on the forward strand.
TCATTTGCCTGTAATTGGTTTCTTTATGAATTTTTAATTACGAATTTTATTTTATGTTGGTAAAGTAAACAATGAAATAAACATTTATTGTCAATATGGCCGCGATCCCACTGGCGTTTTACGAGTGCTGGCGTTTTCAACGCAGCGGTTGCGCAGCGTTGGTGCTGGCCCGCACCCACACGACTAGACGGCGCGATTGTACTTGTTGTCAAAAAATGCAACGTAAACATCGCGTTGACGCTGCGCAGACATTGGAGAATCGCCAACGCTCGTAGGGGCCGTCTCCACGAGCGAGAGAATCGCGGCGATATTATTGCCGTGCCACGTCTTTCTATAGCAAATCTATGAACGTGTCTCCACACGGCGATATAATTGCGGCGTTTCGAAGAGTAACAAAACGTCAACTCGCGGCGATACACTCGCTCGTGGCGTAAAACGCCAGTAGGATAGCGGTCTTTGATATTTGCGTTCACAGCCACTAAGATAAAATTGATAGGATGACATTATTTAAAAATACGTGAAACAAACATTATTGATACAGCAGGTCTAAAAATACTGTTACGAGCTTGGGGTTCGTTACAATAAAAACAGCCGATTAAACAACCAAAACTGACACTTTAATTTATGACACTAATTAGCACTTTAAAACACACTAATTATAAAACACAATCGCACTACTGAACACTTCACTTCACTATAATTCGCAGTTGAAGATCGCTCTCGAAGTTATCGTTTGTATCGCCAATTCAATACTGACTGCCGTCGCCGGATGTTCGCCCTTTATATACCGACAGTCATTTCCAGAACCCTCCTGTATGGAAACCTCTGGAAAGTTCGGGCACACACGGGTCCCGACCGACCAGGTGTCTGAACATCGAGAATGTTCTAGCACGTAAATGCCTGCTACTGGATACTAGTTGGCGCCAGCAGCACGCAAGTGTCTGCTACTCGATACTAGATGGCAGCACGTAAATATTTGGTTGGTTTCCGTTACTTGAAACTAGATGGCGTTAGCAGTACGCAAATGCCGCCATGTATCCAGCATTAATTCTGGCGCGTAACAATACCACTTTAGCAGAATCAGAAAGAAAATCATGCGGGTAGCATCACTGTCAAATTTTCTCAATCAAACGTTAGCGATAAAGATGAAAATTAAATTTGACAGATTTTCGTGTGATTAATGTTGTGATTCTCCTAAAGTGAGGCCACTTTAGGAGAATCACAACATTAATCACACGCCTCCAAGGGCTCTGAAAAAATTTTTTTGTCATTTTCTAGAGCGTTTACTCAGAAAGAGAAGACTACTGATTTTTCACTTTCTATAGAAGTTTTAAAAATATCTTGCTAAAGGCTTTTAGAAAAAGTTTCCGACTAACGTTTTAGTTTTTTGCGTATGTGAGCCAAGTTTCACTAAAACCAATGAATACCGTGAGGCGCAAATACTCTCAAACTGAATTAGATTAATTTCAGTTCATACGTAATATATAAATTCAATAGAATTTCATAAAAACTTTTACGTAAAGCTGGGTAAGTAGTGCTTAAAATGCAAAAATATAATTCCTGGAGGAAACTCCAACATAAAACAGGCAGTGGAATGAAAAGAAAATGAAGCTCCAAAACGTAAAAAGCACATCAGCAGAACCGGAAAAATCCAGTTCTTCCACCACAGCCACTGTTGATATTTTAAATAAAGTTCACCTCTATTAAACCCTCCACCGCTCACGTTCGCAACTTTTTTACGAGCGGACAACTTCTAAAGGCAGCGCTTATTAAGGTCAAGCTAGCCCAAAGGGCAATAAGGCCATGCATAAACCAGCCCTACAAAAACTTTTCCATTTAACTTGGCCCGTGTCATCGTGATTATAATCTGCTCATACTGACCCGACCTGACTTCACTCGGGAGCAATTTTTGACTGACAAGCACCTTAGCGGCCGCATTTTCGGGGTACGCTTTATGGAGCCATATGAGAATGAAGGGTAGCATGAAAATTTTCTGAACATTTAGAAACAGGAAAAACTACTTTTGATGCGGAATAATTATGTTCCTGTACTCCTCGTGTTATTTTGGAATCTCATTGATGACTGAGTAGCACTTGAATCTTTCTCATAGATTAAGATTAGTTAAACCAAATACAATAGGAAAATTTAAGAATATTCTGACTATCTGCAAAATAGGCGCTCGGTTTTAGACAGACAAAAATACCTTTTTCGCTCGACAGGAATGATCCTTATCTAAAATTCCGGGAGGGGATGATAAAAGTTAACAAAACGTAACAAACTTAGATTAACTACATAAAGGACGCCGATTTGGCTAAGTAATTTTGAATTTTTGGTCTCGGAGGCCCAAAAAGGTTTTCAAGGAAAAATATTGAAATTTTAATGCGATTTGAAAATTCTTCTGTGATTGTTCTTTTTGTTTTGTTACGTAGTGCGAAATTTTCCTCTTTTCAAGTAACAACTGTTTCACTTTTGAAAGCTTCGCTATATCTTTCAGTATTACTTTTTCCAAGCCAGTCAAAGTGACACACTCACATCTTCACTTTTTTCAAGAAAGCCGAACTTAGATCCATATCAAATTGAAAGTCCCTTTATAGAATTTACAAATCTCGCAGACTCCTTTCGATCAGAGATACCTAAAAACTTCATCCAATTTCGAAAAGGTTCAATATGTTCAATGTTCATGTTAAGAAACTTGTTCACAACAAAGGTTTCTCAGCGATATTATGGCCATACATTTTCTAGATGAAGTTACAGAATCCAATCTTTGACGTGAAGGGTCCTCGACCAAAATTATTAACCTCTATATTTTATTACGTCGAAGCAATATTATATCTTGCTTGCGTACTATGCGATAAGTATCATATTTTTATTAGTATGTTTATGCACTCGTATGTCTAACTAGCTTTTGCCCGCGACTTCGAACGCACATATCCCATTTTTCTCGTAGGAATTTCGCAAAACCTTCTCTTAGGGCTCCCCTACACTCCCCAAAGAACCCACATGCCAAATTTCAGCTTCCTAACACCAGTAGTTTCGGCTGTGCGTTGTCTGTCAGTCACTCAATCAGTCAGTCATGGAAGAATTTTATAAATATACTAGCTGACTCGGCAAACGTCGTTTTGCCACACAAAAAAAAAATACCCTACCACCTATTCTCATACCTACCGAATACACACACAAAATTTCATGAAAATCGGTCGAGTCGTTTCGGAGGAGTTCGGTAACAAACACCGTGACACGAGATTTTTATATATTAGATTGATTGATGATTTATCCTTTTGGAGAATTACTATCATCACCGACTCGCAGACAATCACATGGGGCTAGTGTTTCAAGCTGGTAAAAGCTATTATTGTGGTTGTGAACAAGAGGGTAAGATCGCGGGAAGCCGATGGATGCGAGACGCACCGGACCGGTCGTTGTGGCGACGCTTGGGGGAGGCCTATGTCCAGCAGTGGATGTTTTTCGGCTGATATGATTATGATGATGAGCAAGAGATCTCGCAATCTAAGGCTGAGCTTCCACCAGACATGTGCGAGGATGCGTAGCGAGGCATGTTTATGATAAGAATCAATAGGATCGCTTCATTTACCTAGCCTCGCTCAGCGCAAGCGATTCTACTGCTACATTCCTCGTACTTCTCTCTCTAGTTATCTCTCTAGTTCGGGGGCGCTTACTAAAAACCTTCATGATTCCGTTGTAGAAGGGAGAAGCTTAGCACTATCCCATTTCTCAACGGAATCATTATGACCCTGCCACGTCATAGTAGAGCCTGGTTTCGTGCATTATAAAACAATCCATTTGTTTGTAAGTCCTTATAATCCTGATATTACTTAATTGCTAGCTTCAAGAACGAAACTCGAGAAATCTATTTGATTTCGATGTCATAAGAGGTCGGTTTACTATCTAAAATATATTTTCTTCTATACTATTTTCATAATATTTTTTCTTGTAACAGATGATTTTTTATTTAGTACATTTCTCCCAAAAATCATTCCACCAGTCCAAAATTCATCAATCAATAGCTGAGTATATTGGGGTCGGCTCCCAGTCAAACCGGATTCAGCTGAAATTCAGAGTTTTACGTGGATCGGCTGCCTACTAGACCTCCACAACCCATGGTAAGACGGTAATTCTTGGCATGACTACAGTCAGATTTACTGTCTTCTGACATCCGTAACGACTGCCAAAGACCTACAAATGACAGATGGGACCAACAGCTTAACGTGCTTTCGGAGGCACGGAGGAAACTCGGTATGTTATAATGGTCACGTATCCACAGACGAACCTTGGCAAGCGTTGCTCAACCTTGAAGATTGACCCGTGCTGCAGTTCTTCTTTAGCCATGAGCTCCTCCTCATCAGTCCAAAATTATTCCCAAAACGATATTCCACTAAATTTGAGGAAGTCGTGCAGTATTTGAAAGTGAAGACTAACTGGACTCTGAGGGTCGAAAGGTTGGAATCGCGCCACAACATCAACTTTACGTCGTTCGTACGAGTTTCAACCCACCATCTGCAGATCCTCTTGAAAGAGGACTTTTGGCCGAAAGGTGTCGTATTTCGACGTTTCCGAGGACGGTTACGCAACACCACGCAGCGAAACACGACGCCGACGTTACGTGTATAGTTATAGTTTTAATATGGTTTATAATAAGTATTAGTTTATTATAGTTTAAGATAATGTTGTGTATTTTATCTATGGGCCTCACATCTGAGGCCAACCCACCATATGCAGACCTTCTTGAAAGAGGACTTTGGGCCGAAAGGTGTCGTATTTCGACGTTTCCGAGGACGGTTACGCGACACCACGCAGCGAAACACGACGCCGACGTTACGTGTATAGTTTTAGTTTTGATATGGTTTATAATGTGTATTAGTTTATGATAGTTAAACATAATGTTGTGTATTTTATCTATGGGCCTCAGATGCTTGAAAATAAAATGATGTTATTATTATTACGCCCCACAATTTAAGCCTTAACCTCAACATGTCTGTTAGCATCTTATCCGGCCACAACAGTTACTCAAAATAACATTAATAACAATACATTAGATTCAGCAGTCGAGAACGGTGTTACAATTTATTATAACAAATGATACCGGTTGCTTGTACGGGAAGGATCAGCAGGATCTCATCGTTTATCATCTCAAGTGATGGAGTTATGAATGTACAAAATGTTTTGTTGTTCCCTTTCATTGTTATAAGTGTGTAAAGCCTTTTGTGGGTTCGGGATGGAAACTATCTTTTAGAATAAACAAAATAGAATATAATATTGAATGACATTTTTTTTTGCTTTGAGAAGCCTGAGCCTGGTTCCGTAGCATAATAGGTATTTGTTATTACTGCGGTAATATATTACGGTTCTTGAGATACAGCCCGCTGACAGACGGACGGACAGTGGAGGCTTAGTAATAGGGTTCCGTTGCTTACCCTTTAGGTACGCAACACTAAAAAGTACAGCCAAAAAATGTAGACTCTTTTTTAGACATAAATATTTTTAGAAATGTCAACTTAAAGAATCTTTAGTTTTGTATTTTTATTTGAAAAATTCGCGGCGGGTGTTTAACGCCGAATTTTTTTAGTTCTAATTAGCATGAACAACTGCCACTCTTCAAGATCTCATTTTGTTAAAAAAAACCGTAGGTCATGAGTTACACGGACCACTTATTTTAATATTTTGCTTACTTTTCCGATCCATTTTTTCTACATCCACAGTACACGGGATTTGCAAACTAAGGCGGCTTGCAAAAGCCCTCATACAAGAATAAATGTAACTAAGGGTCTCGGTCCAACTAGGGTATTCTTCGGCCATTTGTATGGATAGGATCAATCGGCCAACTTTAACTTCCGACGTGGGATATCGGTCCGAAAAGTTTTTGTTTAATTTCACCCTATATTTTTATCGGTCGGGTGATCGTACGGGGATCAATTTGGAGCTGGATTTGCGTTGAAAGTTTGTGTTTGAGTTTATATGTTTGTTTATACAGAATAGTAGGTAATAAGTTTTACAGTGACCTACTTATTCAGCTTCAGTTACGATGTGATTGTAATAATTTTACTTCCCAAAATAAAACAAAAAAAAAAACAACTATGTGAAAAAATAATAGAAAATACATTATTTCTATTGAAATGCGAAATTTCATTTAAAAAGATCATTTTTTATGTCCTACAATTTTCAGCATCATTACCCAGCAGATTTACCCACGCATATACAACGTGTAACAGAGTAAACACAATACCTGTTAAGGGGTCATTATGAACAACTTTTACTATGGGACCAAACCCGAAATCGCGAAAAAAAACAGTCATCATTCAGTCAGTAATTTTGTCTAGTTCATCATCATCATTATATCAGCCGAAAGACGTCCACTGCTGGACATACGCCTCCCCCAAGCGTCGCCACAACGACCGGTCCTGTGCGTCTCGCATCCATCGGCTACCCGCGACCTTCACCAGGTCATCGGTCCACCTTGTGGGAGGCCTTCCAACGTTACGTCTTCCGGTACGCGGTCGCCACTCCAGAACTTTTCGGCCCCATCGATCATCTGTTCTGCGAGCAATGTGCCCTGCCCACTGCCACTTTAGTTTGGCGATCCTTCGGGCTATGTCGGTAACCTTGGTTCTCTTGCGGATATCGTCATTCCTGATTCGATCACGCAAGGAAACTCCAAGCATTGCCCTCTCCATTGCCCTTTGAGTGACTTTGAGCCTTCTGATGAGGCCCATTGTAAGCGACCACGTTTCAGTTCCGTATGTCATCACTGTAACATTCCAATTTTGTCTAGTTATGCGCATATAAATGTATGGGGGACTCGATATTTTCGTGATTTCAGTGTTGGTCAGTGGATTATAGTGCAAGTTGTTCATAATGATGAGTACAATGACCCCTTAAGAGGTGTCATTGTACTCATCATTGCGTTTATTCCGTTACACGTTGTATAAGTTAGTGATAGTGTGACGGCTGGTAGGACAGAATGGAAGAAAAAAACGTGTTGCGCCGACTCCAAGTAACATGGGATAAAGGCAGGAGGATGATGATATTATTTGGTACATAATGTGATGCTATTAATGAATGTGAATGACTAAACATTCAATAAAATAAAGAATCTTATCCTCTTTACTTCCTAATGAAATTAACAGTAAATAACAACGAGAAAACTAAAATATTCATTAAATACAATAATTATTATGTTTTTGTTTGAATCATTATCCCGTTCCATCACGGAAAATCTGTATCGTGGATAACTATTTAGTTTCTGTAATAAACCTTAGCCAGAACGGCCGAATTGGTGTTGACCTCTTGTAGAACCCAATATTGACAAGATGATTAGTTTAATTTGCATAAGTTAATGGAAATATTAATCCAGTTTCCTATTGTTTACAATAGATTAGCAATGGCTGATGACCGGTCTTACTTAGTAAGAGGTAGACTATATTATATACCTAATAATAAAAGCAAGGTATTGTGCTAGCGACCGTTTTCGGGGGGCCCATTTATTTAGTGTGCAAGTCACCCTCTGCCATTTTAAAGCCACTTTAATTGTCAGTGGTCAGGCGGGGGCCAACAGTTCTTCCATATTAAACGATCAACAGTCCACTAAACCACCCAAACCCATAGTGTTCCATCTTTTGTTTCCAAATTCTGCAATAGTCTTGCTCCAATCGGGGATTGTCCTTGGGTATACTTTCACAGTGCATACAGGGATAATCGTTGGTTGGTGCCCCATTCCATTTGAAATGTCTAACGGGGCCTTTGCGAGTTGGCTTCGGCCCCTCGTACGCCGATCAAAGGACCGGGTCTCCAGGGATCCGAGAAAGTTGAAAACAAGAAAAAGCAAGGTAAATTGATGTTGCCATCTAACCGATTTCGGCCACAGCAGCTGCATTTCTTGGTGGATGGCGGTGTCATGGTTGTTGCGAGGTCAAATTAATCAAGGAATGTTAAATAAAAAGAAAAATATAATATATATATATATATATATGTTATATTTTTCTTTAAAAAAGGTTACTAAATGTTCCATATTTTTGTTTTTTTCGGTGAATTACATGCCAATTTGCATAGGTTCAAGAATGTATTTGCTTTGAGGGGCAATCCTCGTATTTTTAAGGAGCGTTCGAATTTCCATCGCAGTAGCAATCTGTCAAAAAATATTTTAATTTCACACACTTTAATTAGTTTTTGACATTGAATGTCATGTCGATGTCGCTGAGAATTTGAACGCTTTTAAGTACAAGAATAGAGATACTTATAAGCTCTAGTAAACAATCACAAAATTATTTTTAAATGCCTTCGTCAGCGATGAAGAAAAGCTTCAAATATAACAATTAGAAAGAGAAGTCCGATATGAACTTTGACGTCAAAGTCCATGACGCCTACACAGCTACCATAGAAAACCGCGTTTTCGCAAGAGAGGCATATATTTGTTTTAACTAATTTAATCTCTTTCATTTTTTGATTAATTTTGATTCTTTTTTCACTGTTAGTATTATATTTTTAGATAAACTGTATAATAATAAATATGTTTTCATGCATATTCCCTATTGGCCTTCTTATGTCTTTACGTGTCGGATAAAAAATCAGCTCACTTCCATTTTTAAAAGAACAACGTCTATGCACTGAACACAGTTTTATTAAAAAGTCATCTAGTACAACCAGACTTTAGTGACGGTCAAAAATTAAATTTGTGTCCACGTGGACCCAGCTCGTGTCCATGATTTATCGTCCAGCGTGGCTGATGTCAAGCACGAAACTCCTGGACGCACGTGACGACCCAGCAAACATGCTGTGAGCTTTATTTTTACTGAAACCCTTGCCATAGCAAATTCAACTTTAAAGGAAAAGAACATAGGCACAATTCACTATGTTGTGGAACATGGGATGTTTCAGTTGAAAAGTTTTGAATTCATGCAGCCAGGATTATTTTTCTTTGCCTTTTCTTCTCTGTAAAACTCACCCTTAGCAGGATAATAAGGATGATTTTTGAAATTGTTTTACTAATATTTAAAAAGTTTTTGGTACGTGTTTTGTTTAAAAAGGTGCTTTTAAACAATTTCATGAATAATTAGTTTAGTTGTTTAATAACATTAAGTAGTTAATTTAGGATACCTGTACTATACAATCTGTGACAGAATAAACGAAATACCTCTTATGTGGTTATTGTACTCATCATTATGAACAACTTTCAGTATGGGACCAACACGGAAATCGCGAAAAAAAATTCGACTACCCCATACATTTTTGTGCGTATAACTGGGCAAAATGTACTGAACAGCTGATTTTTTTTTGCGATTTCGAAGGTGGTGTCTTTGTAAAAGTTGTTAATAATAATGAGTACAATGATTCCTTAAGAGGTATTCGATTTATTCTGTTACACGTTGTATAGTGTACCAAATATATAGGATTTTTAATAAGTAGTATTATTTTTCACCATCACTGATGATGAAAACCCATAGAATTAACGTGGGATGGCAAAGGCAAGAATGCCGATTAAAACCAAAGCCAAGATCTACAAGACCGCAGTCAGATCAGCCATGATGTACGGGGCCGAGTGCTGGGCCATAAAGAAAGCCCACGTATAGAAAATGCACGTAAGTAAGATGAAGATGCTAAGATGGGCAGCAGGTGTAACCAGTCGGGTTACACCTGCTGCTCATCTTAGCATCTTCATCAATCGATAAAGTGCGAAATGAGCACATCAGAGGATGTTTCAAGGTCGCGCCTATAGCAGAAAAACTCACCGAGAGCCGACTACGATGGTTTGGTCATGTCATGAGACGCCCTGAAGATTATGTCGTAAAACTGGCCTTAGCACTGCCGAATAATAAGAAAAGTAGAGGACGCCCACGAGCCACCTGGCAGTCCACGGTGGCCAAGGAATTAGAGTTTGCCCAAACAAATGTTTCGACAACCCAGGACAGACTGTCCTGGCGCCGCAGAACGAGGAGAGCCGACCCCAAATGATGGGAAGTGGCTAGGACAAAGAAGAGAAGAGAAGAGAAGATTTTTCACCATCACGATGAAAAATTCACAAATATTCAAACCCCAAATATATAAGTACATACCATTTCTTTAACGAGGAAACCCAAATTAAAAAAAAAATGGTAAATTGGTAGATACAAGCTTCCTAAAGTTTCAAATCCCTCTTCACCATCCCAGTTCCGTCCAATATCCATCCTCCCAGTCCTCTCCAAAGTCCTCGAGAGTATTGTACAGAAGCAACTGTCTTATTATCTTTCCTCTAATAGCCTGTTGAGTCCATACCAATCTGGCTTCAGACCTGGCCATAGCACTGTGACAACTCTTGTCAAAATAACTGATGACATAAGGCTGGCTATGGATAACAAATGTCTAACAGTATTGGTACTACTCGAATTCAGCAGTGCTTTTAATTCAGTTGACTTTGACATTCTCTTGGGAATCCTTTCCTCTCTTAATGTCTCTGCATTGGTAATTGAGTGGTTCAAATCCTATCTTCAGGGCCGCTCGCAGTCTGTCCGATCTGACGAGGTTTCCTCGGAATGGTGTGATTTGGCTGCGGGCGTTCCATAAGGTGGCGTCCTCTCACCTCTTCTCTTCTCAGTTTTTATAAACGCTATCACAAAGGTCCTTACTTCGAACTATCATCTCTATGCAGACGACTTGCAGCTATATCGTCATTTTAAAGTGAGTGATTTGGATGGGGCTGTGGCTGCCATCAATAATGACCTTGCAAGTATCAACACGTGGGCTGAATCCTATGGACTCTTGCTGAACCCAACTAAATCACAAGCGCTCATTGTTGGTGGCAGATACATGCTCAGCCAATTAGGTTATCGGTCTCTGCCACCAGTAGTGTATGACTCAGTGCCTATAGAATATTCTAAAAGCGCTAAGAACCTCGGCGTTCATATGGACACGAATCTCTCTTGGGAGGTTCATGTTGCTCAAGTTAGTAAGAGGGTATTCTACACTTTCCAGTCTCTTAAACGTCTTCAAAAATTCCTTCCATTTCACACTAAGGTCAGTCTTGCTCAATCTCTTCTCCTACCACTTATAGACTATGCCGATGTCTGTTTTCTAGATGCGACGGAGGTGCTCCTAAACAAACTCGAGCGACTGCAGAATTTGTGCATACGCTTTATTTTTGGCCTCCGGAAGTACGACCACGTGTCGGAGTTCAGGACCAGACTGGGGTGGCTGCCGATTCGGCATCGACGAGATACTCACATCCTATCCCTTCTCTATACTATCCTGCACAACCCTAATTCTCCTCAATACCTTCGAGAACGCTTTGAGTACCTCATCCCGAGGGGTAAACCATGTCGTACTGCTACATCTCTACTCCTCCGTACTCCGCGTCACACTTCCAGCCGCTATGGTGGCTCCTTCTCTGTTACTGCAGTGCGTCTCTGGAACTCTCTCCCACATTCAATACGTGACAGTCCTTCTCTTGAAGTCTTCAAGAAGAGAGTTAAAAAGCATTTCCTTTCTCTATGACATAATATTCGTAGATATGTATGGATGTATACATATGTGTGTATTTATGTATGTAGGTATATTTATGTATTTATGTATGATAAAATATGTATTATTGTAAAATGTGCACTGGATCCACCCTCTATTGTGATCTCTCTCTATCACTCAAAGGTTTGCTGGTAGAAAACTCAATTTTGAGTTAAGCTCGCCTTTGTACATGAACGTCTTTTAATCATGTAAATTATTATAAGTTGTTATGGTGTACAATAAAGAATTTAGAATATAAGTAATATCCTATTGAAGATTGTACCTAGAGTTACCTTAAGTTTACATGTATACATGTACGCATATTTCACCCTACGATTATACACAAAATCACAAATAAACGCCAAAGTGATCTTCTTTCATTGAATGTCGTCAAGGAAACGAAAGGTGAGGAATATTCCCTTACACATAAAATGTAACGATCTTACTGTGGAAAATTACCGTTTCGAAACACCTTTTACAGAATACAGGGTGGCCCGTTTACAGCAGTCCATATTTTTTTTTTAGCTAGAGGGCGTCGTAACACCTTTAGAAACAACATCAGTTCCTCAAAAATCTAGTAAGTATAGAAGTTGCCATTTTTTTGTAAATGTATCAAACCTGTTCGTAAAAACCATTCTGGTGTGAAAAATATTTAATTCAACTAATTGAATTTTGGCATAGGATTAGTAGCTAGTATGTAATAACACATATTCATGTGCATTTCTAAGCTTTACTGTTTTATTTTACTCTTTTGTAACTTTCTTTATGATTCTGATAATTTTTCTGTGACACAAAAAAACCACTATCTGATATTCGTCCATAGCGTTAAAAAAATTGCCTGCGATTGGTTTAGTTGCATAGCTTCCACAGCTATACATATTAGCAGATATATTTCCAAAGTTAACGAAAAAAATCACAACTTCTATAATTAGATATTCACGGAACTAAACGATAAGTAACGATGCACTCTAGCTAAAAAAGAAATTATGGACCACTGTAAACGGGCCACCCTGTATAAGCATAAAGGATCCGTTGCTATTTTTATCGTAGCAATGGAAAAATATTGATAGGAAAATTTTGTAACACTACATTTTTACGTATCAAATCATATATTATTATTTTTTGTATACACCTTCATTCTTAATCTTCTAATATGTATATAAAAATCCCATGTCACGGTATTTGTTATCGAACTCCTCCGAAAAGGCTTGGTTGATTTTATAAAAAAATATGTATATTTGGTAGGTCTTAGAATAAGGTCGTAGGCTATTTTTATCTATAAGGCAAAACCACGTTTGCCAGGTTAGCTAGTTGATTTATACAAGTAAAGGGCAAACAGGAATATTCGTAAAAAAAAACATTACATTACACACTGACTTCCAAACTTTTATATCTATACATATTTATTTTATACCATACAATGAGATACTAAGCTGATAAGTGATACTCCACAATTATACTGATATTACACCCATAATGAGTCATTATGAGCCTTCACAGTCCAAGTCTACACCAGCTCATAGTTAAATATCTACTTTGCTTTGGAATTGACATAAACCTAAAAATATCTCACTTTAAATTTACTAGATTTTACTGATTTTAATTTGAGGAAGTCACTGTGTATCTTCGAAGTTCAACGTCCAATTTAAATGCAATATAGCTATAACTAAACCTAACGCCAAAATTAACAGCAAGATCGGTTAAAAATTAAACGCAATTAGTGAGGTAAGGGTATTTTTTTTTAAGGATGGGAAATCATCAAATGACTCCTCCCACTCTGGGTGAAGCAGAAGGGAGTGTCTGACTGTTACTGACTAAAACCCATACGTGTTCCTCCTAGTACCCTTTGCATTCCAGGGCCGCGGTGACTCTTTTGAATAAATCCCGCAACCCCGGCAGGCATTGGCCCTACGGGCCCCGTCTATTATGCTGACAGCTCTTTGAGGTGCGCGTGGAACACAGTGCGCCGTCGATCCGGGCCTGGTTCTGATCAGATGGCGAGCCACCCAATGCTCGCCGTCCGCAGGCCCGAGCCTACGGTGGCCGAGAATCGCCCTGCGACTCTCGACGCCCGGGGCGTCTTCTTCTGTTGCGGCGGCTGGGGCGTGAGGTTTCCCTCTCTCTCACGCGTTCGGCTTCCTCCTTCGCTAGCATTACTGCTTCGCAGAAGGAGGTGACCGCTTCCCAAGTCTCCACGCTCCGGACCATGGCTTGAAACAGGGCCGACCGCGACAGGTCGCCGCCGCCGATCGCCTCGACGAGAATACGGCGGTGCTCCGCCCAAGCAAGGCAGCCCTCCACCGTATGCTCCACCGTGTCCTCCGGGCGATCCTCGCAGTGTTGACACCCGGGCGTATTCTCCCGCCGAATTCGAAACAGGTACCTCCCGAAACAACCGTGTCCGGTGAGTACCTGCGTCAAACGGAAGGTAAGGACGCCGTGGCGCCGCTCCAGCCACTCCTCAAAGAGGGGACTTATCGCCGCAATTGTGGCGTGCCCAGCGCTGGGTTGCGATAGTCGTTGTCTCCATACTGCCATGAGATCCTGCCGGAGCTCCGTCCACCGTGCTGCAATTTGCCGCGGCAGAGGAGTCTCGCCCCGGCGTAGCGCCTCCACGCGCCATTCGTAAATGAGCGCGAGGGCTCTCGCCTCTAGATCCCATGGTGGCAGTCCGGCAAGGAGGCTGGCCGCCTCGCCAGAGACCGTGCGGTATCCCCGGGCCAGCCGGATGGCCACGAGGGTAAGGGTATACTGGGGTGACCAGCAGTCCAGCAGTGCGATTCTGTAAACATGTCGAACTGATGGCTTGGGTGAAGTGATCACGAAGTGAGTTGTCAATCCATATAATCAAGATGCAATGACAACTCACTTCGTGATCACTTCACTCAAGCCTTCACTTCGACATGTTTACAAAATCGACCGGCTGTACAAATGTACACATCAGCGTACCTCTTCACAGTGTATGTACTCGAGTGATGTAATGTTATGTTACTGAGTGCCAAAATGGAAAAAAAAACCTTAATTTCTATACATTTTTGCCAGACTGCGACTGAGTTGCGTATGCAATCGAAAACGCTTATGCGACAAAACTGTACTACGACTCACCATAGTTCGAATGCACGCTTGTGCGACACACTGAAGATCGACAACACCCCGACTCAGAGTACCCCGACTCGGATATTAATTTTTTTTTTTAAACCACCCAGAAATAGGAGCCCGATCTTCAGTGTGTCGCACAAGCGTGCATTCGAACTATGGTGAGTCGCAGTACAGTTTTGTCGCATAAGCGTTAATCGCACATCCATTTGTCGAGCTCACGTAGTACACTCGTCTGGTCACCCTTCGACAAACCGACCTCGGCAAGCGTTGCTTAACGTTGTAGCTTTTATATAACAATCAATTATATATCGTGTACCAGAATAACCGCAATACCTCTTAACGGGTCATTTTATTCATCATCTTTTGCTATAGGACCAACCCCGAAATCGGGAAAAAAACTGCTGTTCAATACATTTTGTCGAGTTATGCGCACATAAAGGTCGATTTATTTTTCGCGATTTCAGTGTTATTCCTATAGTGAATGTTGTTTGTAATGATGCGGCCACACTACTTAACCATATACCACCCGTTTACTGCAATAATTATGGCAATAAACTACTGCCTAAATTACCGCGTGAAGTGGTGTGGCTACACTACAGCTTACCTAGATATGACAATGAACTAGGCATAGATACGGTCATATTTCAAGATTTAGATTGAAGCTGTGGCGGTTTTGTGATGATTGTTATGATTCCTGTCGGGCATCCCATAGAATTTGTTCCGATTCGAATACTACCAAAAACTCGAGCACCCTTTCATTTCACCACCCCATGTTGGTCGGCATGTTCGTTTTCGTTGAGCTCATGTCGCACATTGAACAAACTGTAGGGCGGCCACTTCACGCAAAAAATACCGCGGTAATCGTGTTTAACATGCGCAAGAAGTCCGCCACCGGAGCTATTGCCTATCGTCATACGCCGTATTGATTGATATTGAAAAATTATGGCCATAAATCATGGCTACGTCTATTTGTTGTTTCAGTTAGAGCCATATTACGTTGGTTTGGCCTTAGCAAAATGATGAGCACCATGATCCCTTAAGAGGTATTGCGTTTATTCTGTTACAAGTAGTAAAAAATGTTATTAAAGATTTATATAGCTAAGCATAAAAAGCTTTTAAAATGAAAGACTTACACCGATAAGTATTCATAACTTAAAAACTTCAATAAGATCAAAAACATTTCATACCAGATACCCCACGAACTATGCCAAAATATATTTCAAGCAAAACAGATATTGTAAATCACGGTAACGAAGCCATCCATTTTGTGAAATAAGCGTATTTTTTTTCTTTTCATCCCCGATTTTGCTCATTTCACCATCTTTTTGAAGTAACAGTATCATAGGATATAATAGAGGCTCGTTACAAGAATATTTATCATCTTTATGTCGTTGAAAAACTAAGTATTCAATTTGGGGAATTATTTTGCACCTAAGAAACCTTAAGAAAGTAAAAGTTTCTCTAAGAGTTTTGCAGCGTAGGCTATTAGTGTGGGCTGCTACTCATGTCGATACTCTTCTGCCATCCTATCTTTTTAGTTATTCGTGCTGTGCTGGTGCTGCCACTGAAGCTGCGGAGAACCTCAAGCGGTGGAAATATAATAACCTCGTTGGTAGCGATATTGTCAAGCCGTTTGGGTTTGAAAATTTCGGGTCGTGGGGTCCGAGTGCTTCTAACTTGTTTCAATATCTATCAAGATTGTTAGTTGAAAATTCGCATGTCCCAAAGGCTGGACTTTTAACTTGGACAAAGAATAAGCTATTCAACGTGGCAATGCTGCTAGCTTTTGGGAACATTATCAGTGGCCAGCGATGCGGAGGAATTTTTCGATGCCCTATTTTAGATTATTTTTAGTTAGTTAAGAGTTTTAGTAACTTGTATCTTTCAATCAAAGTGTTTTGTTGTCTCTTATCTTCGTTTCAATACTCTTTTTTTTTCTCATATTTTAACTTCCAAGAAAGAAACGACAAGAATGAAAAAATGTTTATTGTTACCAAACTGACATACATATAATGGGTACCTGGTACATAAAACAATAACCTAAACTACTCGTACAACTGCAATTACCGTCTTTTAGCATCTTTACTTTCGACTTATAGCAGATTATATTAGCAATACTCGTTAATAACTAAACTTTGTTTGCACACAACTGATACAAGCATTTTTATTAAAACTTTAATACCGTCCAATGTCGCACACAAACCCAACAGTAAACTACAAAAAAACTTGACCGAAATTCTCCTTCAGCAAAAAGCTGGTCATTTTAAAACAACACTGTGTGCGCCAGTTGTTACACGATAAATTAATCTTGTCAATGAACCGATCGGCTCTCCTACGATACTATTGAAAAACGGCGCTTTCACGTTGACATATGGCCGGGGAAGGCCACGTCGTTGTTTTCCATTTTTTAAATTTTTGGTAGATAGAATTTTTTTGGGCAACGAGCGAACTGGAAAATTTTCGTCAAAGTCTAACAGCTATGAATATCTATGAGGTACGTGCTGGTTTCTTTATTGAATGAAAAGTGAATTGTTGAACAGTTTTTGGTCTCTGAAATATGTGGTATGTTTAGTTTTCTGTTAGAACAGTAAAACTTATTATTATTTTTGAGTTACAGAAAATATACTAGTACTCTACACGATTGGAACGGAAAACTCTCAAAAGCAAACAAAGTTACCGGCAAAGGAATATATAAATTAAGAAGCACGAAAGACGCCGAAGTAAAAACAATTCATAAGACAGAAAACACGAACTCATCCAACACCGACACAGCGATAATCCCTACAGAAATAAAGAACGAAGAAAAAAGCAATACGTTTCAGGATGCAATCCAAATAAACACACAAAGTTTGCCTCGCAACGCTTGCTAAAAAGTCGAAGCAACTTCAGCTAGTCCAGATATTACCTTCGGAAATGAAGCTCGGTACAGTCCCGACGAAAGCTAACATTGTATTGAAATAGAAACCAACGGAGAGCCTCAATGTTTTTATTTTGAAGCAAGTTGGTAACGAAGAGAGTTGCACAAAGAACTTGGTGGCGTTTCTGTTGTGTTTTTGCTTGAAATTGGATTGGGAAGTTACGGAAAAGTTAGGTGATGTAAACTTTAAAGTAGACTCAAGATTCATACTTATCAATAAACAACGTGTAACAGAATCAATTATGAACAACTTCTAATATGGAACCAATCCCGAAATCAGCTGATCAGTACATTTTGTCGAGTTATGTGCAAATAAATTTCGCGATTTCAGTGTCTATTGCCTTATGGTTGTTTCCGAGCGACAACCCGCCGAAAGTTATTTGATAACGCATAGGTTTTTTTAAAGTTATGCCGCTTTTTTTTCAAATCATCAAATGACTCTTACTGAATAAAACCCTTTGCGTTCCAAGGTTGCGGTGACTCTTTCGAACAAATTCTGCAACGTATATAAATGCCGCTGCAGTCTTGAAAGCATGAATGATTAACATACATCTAGACTTTCACATTTACGTTTATAAAATTAATAGCAAAACAAAGATATCACTCAGTGAGCCAAGTAATCTAAGTAAGATCGAAAGGTTCTCATAACTTCAGAGTTCAGACGAAGTTAAGGGATTAAATGCCTTATGACAGCTAGTTTGAATGAAGGAAGTTCAAAGGGGAGGTCGTTAGACAGATGTGGTATAAGCGCAATACAAGTAGGCCATTCATATTTCTGTACCTAATGTAGTTGAAATGGTAGTTGAATTTACTGCATTTTCAGGTAGAAACTTAAGAGGGACTCTAGTCCCGAGGAATTTGAGAAATAGGTATTTGAAGAAACTATTGCCGATGCCGTCGCGCTGCGCCCTATCAAGTAAAGTGCGAAAGCGACAACTGCAGCAGAGGCTGATTTTACCTATAAAAACCTTGACCAAAAGACGTTTTGTATTCCGCTGTTTTCTTTTTCAAAACCGGACTGATCTATTAAAATTATATATCAAAATTTAGGAGAAGACTATATATTACTTATACTTTTATTATTTTCTATTTTGTTAAAAATTATCAGATTTGTCTGAAAGTCGTCTGAACATGGCGGTTAAATCGGGCTGTTTTTTCGGGTTTTTAGATAGTCATAATTCTTTAAGTAATTATTTTTTGGAAAAAAGAAAATGATGGAGACACGTATTTATTCGATCTAGATTTAGATAGCAGCAAATGCGTTTGTATGGAGAAAGGTCCAAGAGTTACCGACTAGAGTCCCCTTTTAAATTATGATAAGATTGTTGAAAAGTTTGACAGTCGGTCTAATCAAACGCAAAATTGTGAGAACCAAAGTTATTGCAATGGGATAAAGATTTTTTTTTAGGATAAGCTTTTATTGCGATAGGTAACGATTGTCAAAAAGCCAAAACGTTTAGGATTGATGACATGACTTTTCGGGAGCCATGTCAATACATTATTTCGAACTTCTTGAAAATCGTACTCTTATTGAAAAAAAATTTCAAAGTCAAAGTCAAAACGTTTATTGCGAACCAAGTGTACAAAGATGTTATGTTTTGTTAGTAGGTACTTATGACTTAGTAGACTTTTACAAGCATTGCAATTGGTGAAAAATTAGCATGCATTAGACATTATTATTATACAATCAAATTGAGAAATTATAGTCATATCAAAATTAAAATGTCAACAATAATTAGACCAATACAATTTCCAGCAATATTAAATGTCATAATTATAATCAAAGAATAAAAATGAAAACATCGAAATAATTAATTAAATAAAATTATCAGCAATACTCAATGTCATAATTATAATTTAAGATGAAAACCATAACTTTATTATCTCAAAAAAATTCAAATTAGCCGGAAAGGCAAAAATAATTACGATCCATAGCTACACAGACAACGTAAAAAAAAACATCGCATTTAATTTTCCCGTAGCGACTCGGTCGCCTTACAAAATTTTCATAAACTTTAATTACGACATCGATGACCAAAATACGTAAGTACCTGTACTAAATGTAAATGACAGGATATTTACCTCTCAAAAGGACGGTAATTAGCGAGGTCTATTTAAAAGAAAAATCTTTCTACTTAATTTATTTTGTGGACTTCTTTTTACTGGAATGGCCAGTGAGTCCGACCGACGTAATTACGGACAAGCGGGGTCGCGTTGCGAATTAAAGAATAACTTTTTTCCCAAAAATGTTGAAGAAACAGAAAATTAAACAATTGAGTGTGCCAAAATAAACATTGGTCGTTTAGCGAAACGAAAATTTTATTTTTGCTCGAATATCCCGCACTCATTTTGGGTTAGATAATACTGATTTTATCAAGTGGCAGAGATATTGCGCAGTTAGTTTAACTGGAAAAGAATTTGTAAATGTTTTATGTAATGAGATCTTTATGGGTTTATCAGTTTTTATCACTCAACACTACTACCTATAAAGGTGGATTTAGCTAACACAACTAATAATATAAATATGAAAAACTAAAACTATATCTAGGGCTTATAAGTTTTGGCTAAACTACTTCACAAAAAACAGAACCACTTAGTGTTTTAGTTTTACATCCCCGCCACCTTACGAAAATCCTAAAATTTGTCTATAAGCCAGCATTATCCTGTTATCGTCGATATAAGTCGTCAAATTTTCTTTTATCAAACACCAATCTTGCTCGGGCTCGTAACTTGCGTGCGTATCATGTCAAAACTTTTACACGGAGCTGTGAAGCTACGTAAATGCTTTTCTGTTTTTGGATGTGTACGAACACATCCAAAACATTTGTTCAACACTGCCGTCATAAGAAAAAAAGACGCATCGATACAAAACGAAGTAACTGATTTCAAACATTAAGAAAGTAACTTAAAGGTCGGAAATCGGTTACTTCGTTTAACATCACTTAATTTATCAAAATTAAAAGAGGTAACAGTCAATCTCCACTGTTTTCAGGTATCCCGGTGGTTGGGAAAATAAAGGATAACATAAATAAGTAAAGATAGCATAAGTGACCATTGCAGTATGATATGTTTTTAGGGTTCCGAACATTCGTAAGAAACGGAACCTTAATAGAATCATTCAGGTGTCTGTCTGTCACAGCCAGTTTTCTCCGGATTTACAGGACCAACTCTGTTGAAATTAGGTATACGTTTGTTATTTTAACACTATAGACTTCATATAGGTTTACCTGTGATCTGTAGGTAACAATCTATTATCTGCTCTTTTTTTCAGATTTTAGGCTGAGTAGTTTTGGAGATAAGGGGGGGAATGGTCATTTTTGGTCATAATTCCTGAATAACTTACAAACTTTTTATTTTTAAAATTATGACCTCACAGTAAGCCCTTCCATTTAATATTTAACACGATACAGTTTGAAAAAGTTTTTTTTAAATTTTCTAGCTTGATCCCCAAAAGTGACACCCATTGTCATTTTTTTTTATTTACGTAACGCGACCGTGTTCGGGTCACAAATGTCCATATGTGTACTAAATTATATTGGAATCGGTCCAGGAAATCCGGAGAAAACTGGCTGTGACAGACGGACAGACAGACAGACACCCGAGTGAACCTATAAGGGTTCCGTTTTTTACGGATGTTCGGAACCCTAAAAAGCTTGTAAAAACCATTATAATAACCAAATTTGTGCGTCATATCCACGACCACACTCCGCGAAGCTCAATGTTCTCATGTATCCAGGAGTGCGAACTTTTACCAGGTAGGACCAAAGTTTGATTGAATATTTCAGGAGGGTAAGCCAACTTTTTCGCTTTCTTCACCCAAATTGCATAGGATTAGATTGGCATGCGTTCCCTTGATTCCATTCGCACTTTTATGTAAATACAGCACAGATTCAATTTGTCGAATGTTTCCTTTTTTTTTTGTTTGCGTAACCATTTTCAGGAAAAAATTCGTCGATTTTTATCAGATACAAATTTTGTGTGGCTCTGACGAACATATATGTCTATTTAGATAAAAGTTGAGTATCGCTGCAGGACCGATCGTCGTGACGCTTGGGGGAGGCCTGTGTCCAGCAGTGGACGTCTTTCGGATGATATGATGATGATGATCACTGTAGGTTTTAGTTAACCGAATACCGAATGTGATCTGCTTTACAATTCAAGTCCCAATAACCAGTACTCTCTAAAAAATTAAACCAAAGGGCATAGAATTCTGCAATAACTTGTAGAAATATGATTTAAGATTGTTGTTTTTTTTTGTGTTAATAAGTTATGTGATTTATGATCCAAATATCTGTAAAATTGTTCTTTTTGTTTGAATAGATATAAGTATTAAAGGGTTCCGAAAAAAAGGAACCCTTATAGGATCACTCGGGTGTTGTATGTCTGTCTGTCCGTCTGTCACAGCCAGTTTTCTCTGGATCCACTGGACCGATTCTGTTGAAATTTGGTACACATATGGATTTCTATGACCCAAACACGGACGCGTTACGTAAATTATTAAATTTTTAGTATGGGGGTCACTTTTGGGGTTGACCCCCAAAAGTGACCCCCATACAAAAATTAAAAAAAAAAGTTTTTGAACAATATTGTGTGACATATCAAATGAAAGGCCTTACTGTGAGGGTTTTAAATATTTTTTTTTCATAATTTTAAAGTAAATGGTTTTGAAGTTATTCAAGAAATTAGACGAAAAATTACCATTCCCCCCCCCTTATCTCCGAAACTACTGAGCCTAATATTTTGAAAAAATGGAGATAATAGATCTTTACCTAAAGATTACAGGAAAACCTATTAGAACTCTGTAGTGTTAAAATAACATGTTAAAAAAATATATTAGTTCGGAATCCTTTGCACGCGAGTCCGACTCGCACTTGGCCAGTTTTTTTTTTTTTACTTTAGCATGCCGTAAGGTAGAGCGTGTTGGAACTGTTATTTTTTACAATATCGGCATCTTACTTTGTATACCCACATTCGTCGCAAAATAAATTATTTCTGATTTCTGATAGCCCCCCCGCCGCTATTTTGATTTTTTTTTTCAAAGTTATGGCGCACGATCTAACATGCATTTATGAATAGAGGACACTTCAATAAACAAAAAATGTTAAGAATATGGTGCCCTAAAATGTCACGTTGCTGAGATATTTCGAGGTAGTCACTATGTTACAAGACAAGACAGACAACCTAACTATCATCAAAATTGCTTAATTATGTGCTTATTTGCATATGATTAAATTTAAATAATAGTTTTAAACTTCATTTAAACATTTATTGCAAGAAAGTAAAAATAAAAACACGTGAAAACAACTTTATTAAGAATTTCGCAAAATAATAGTGTTTAATTTGTATAAATGGTTAAATCAAGCCGAGAATTGTTATCAGAATACAATTAACTGAATAAAAGCGGTCAATAAGTTCATTTTTAATGATTTTCATTGTTCTCCATTTCGACTTTACCTTCAAATATCTCGCCAATGTGACACTTTAGAGCACCATGTTGCTAACACTTTTTGTTTGTTTACCTGTAGTGTCCTCTACCCATTATGTACTATGTTTGACAGGGCCACGCGATTTTGAAAAAAAAAATCAAAATGGCGGCGGGGGCTTTGCCAGCTCTCATAGAAAAAGTCGGAACCCCTCTAAACTTAGTATGTCATTCCAACTTAAAAATATTTCCACCAAAATTATTTCTTTTTCCCTTTTATACAAATTTCATTTTTTTTAAAGAAAAATAGAAAGTAGAAAGAAAAGAAAGAAAAGAAAGAAAAGAAAGAAAAGAAAGAAAAGAAAGAAAAGAAAGAAAAGAAAGAAAAGAAAGAAAAGAAAAGGAAGAAGATAAAGAAAAGAAAGAAATGTTTCTTTGGGACTCGCACAAAACAGACAGATTTAAAATTTGTTGATGTTTCTTTGAACTATTTTTTTTACTATTTGTGTGTATTAATAAAATGATTGATTGATATACAGCATTAATTGAGACTCATTTCAGTTGCTATAAAATAATGATAAATTCTCGAATCTTTTAAAGCCATCTCATAGAGCCTTCTTTCCACCGTTATCAAACTCTCCTTGGGTCTCACCTTGCAATGTATCGGCTGATCCAACTGATGAAGCCTAACTTTATTTCTAACTCAATTTCACTTCGGTCTCAAGTTAATACACTGTCTGCTAGTGCCTTCCGTTCAGTTTGCTAGCGTTAAAGGATTTTGGTTTCGTATTACAGGCTAGGTTTTCTTATGTCTGGTTCAATAATCGTAGGAATTAGATTTTGTTCATTCAAGTTCTTATTACCTTCTAGAAAAAATGAAGATAAGTCTGTAATACATGAACAAACACAGAGATAATGAAGCATACATACCTACAATTACGCTATTGTTTTTATTCATTGAACATTTATTCCTCACGGTATTGCATACAAACAGCCAAAATCAGTTCATTTTGGAAATCAATGAACTGATTTTAGTTTAACTTAATATGTATACCCATGTTTATTTTGTCTAAAAAAATACTTACAGGCAGGGAGAACTGTTTTAAGTTTTCTATATAAAGTGAAAAACCACTATTTTTGTCTCTAAACTCTTCTTCCAAAAAAATATATAGGAACGTATGTAACTCTGATAATTCTGATCATTCAGACGGTACCCTAAAATTGACACCATCATCGAATTTCAGGATAATTCGGTTACGTTGGTTTACCAATATGTCTCTCGAAAACACACGCATCAGTAAACGTTGAAAAATAAATCGACGAATAAATCGAATAACTTGATTATATCGATGGCTGCATATTGTTTTTCACGCATCGGGGTCAATTTCGTGAGTAGTTTTTAAACGGGATTTGTTTTTATGTGGGTTTTGGAAATATAAGCTTCTTCTAAATTTAAAATATGAATAATTTGGCCCAGCATGATTTTTTTGACAAATAGTAACGTTACAGTGTCATAAACATAAAAAAACTACAACCCCACATTATTTTGGTTTAATTTTATGCGACATACACTATCAATATCATAGAAAAATATGAATATTGTAACTAATTCAAATAAATATAATATGCGAAACGAGTATGAACTTGTTATTGTCATTAATTTGTAATCGTTATAATCAATTTATTTATATTTTAATATTTTTGTATCGTTAGTTAATGTTATGAATTAAGTTCATTGCTTAACCAAAAATTGTGTATGTGGTGTTAGCCGTTAAGTAATTGTTACACTTGTTAATGTAGGCATACAATTAATTTTAATGTAAGTGTTGTGTAAGCAATTGTTGGCTAACCAAATAAATAAATTAAAAATAATAAAATTTAACGTTACGTCTATACGTCAAAAACATGCTAAGCTCTCAGCTGCTCAGTGCACCATATGTTCGCATAACTCGAGAAAACGATGACTATGGAACGTTTAAAATTGTTTTAAAGTTGTTCCTGTTCGAAGTACTAAATCCTTGAAAAAAAAATTAGAAACAATAAAAGTTTGGTTTTTTTTTTCCCGTATTCCTCCTAACGCCCTTTGCGGTCAAGGGCCGCGGTGGCTCTATGGCGACCCCAGCAGGCATTGGCAGTAGCGGGCCCCGTCTGACAGCTCCTTGAAGCACTAAATCCTTGAAAAAAAATACAAACAATGAAAGTTGGGTTTTTTTTTACCCGTATTCCTCCTAATGCCCTTTGCGGTCAAGGGCCGCGGTGGCTCTTTGACGACCCCAGCAGGCATTGGCAGTAGCGGGCCCCGTCTGACAGCTCCTTGAAGTGCGCGTGGAACACAGCGCGCCGTCGACCCGGGCCTGGTTTTGATCGGACGGCGAGCCACCCATTGCTCGCCGTCCGCAGGCCCGCGCCTACGGTGAAAGTTGGGTTAACAGTGAGTATTACTTAGGACATCCTTAGTAACCCTAAAAAGAAGAATCAGTACCTAGTGATTCTTCGTTGTGGAATTTGTTCGAAAGAGTCACCGCGGCCCTGGAAAGCACAGGGCATTAGGGCAGGCACACGGATGGGCTTAAAGAATAAGAAAAAGAAAAAAGAAAGAATAGAGTAAAATAGAGTAAATAGGGGAAATAGAGTTAATAAGAGTCTGACACATTCTGAAGATTATTTGCTGAAGTCCCATCCTTAAAAAAAATACCTTGTGATTCTTGAAACTAAACCTCTCTCAAAGCAGCTTATTCCTCATTTCCATTTTTCATCAAACTGCAGGTGCTCAGTTTAATTGAATAAAACTGTCCACTTAAAGAATAATTTGATTAAATTATTTTCGAACGAGAAAATAAAAGATTTCCGTGAATCTAAAAGAAATTACACCTTGAACATTGTAGGAATGATGTGAACGCAATTTAATCATTCTTTGTGAGGGCTGTTCCATAACGTACCGATGGGTATGGGTTTTAAATGAAAATTGCGGGAGTTTCTTTTTTTATTTTACTTTTGTGTACATTTTTAACCGTAATAACATCATAATATACAAAAATATGGTGGGTTTTTACACCGGGAAGCATAATATCGCTTAAAAATATGTACACAGGTTCTGTGAAAATTCGTTTACTAATGTAAAAATTGGCTCAGCGAATTTATTGGATAACGTGGAGATGATGTATAAAAAATATTTAAATCAAGAATGTTACTTCTAGCCAAGCGTGCTCCATCTTCGACCGTATCATCGCTTACCATCACGTGAGATAGTGGCCAAACGTGTGCCTAAAACAAGTTAAAAAAATATCTAAACACAGTGAATGAAAACGATAAATAGGTAAACTTTTTTTACAAGAAGTGAAAGTTAAAAAGTATCGGCTACTCACTTCACACTAAGGTCGTTAGACCTTACTGCCCACACGATAAGATGTAGAAAATAGCAACTAGCGTTTAGAGGCTGTAGGTTACCTCCTTGAAACCAACATGATTAGGTAAGTTATCACATTCGCATTCTCATATATAGCTATCTCTCAAAAATTTATAAAAATTAAGGATTTTTTGTATAATATGTTAACGTTGTTTTAAAAACTGTCCAAGTGCGAGTCGGACTCGCGTGCAAAAGGAACGAATAATATTATTTTTAAACTTCACTTTATAAAAACTTTTTTACACCGACTTCCGAAATAAAAGTTATTTTGTAGTGTTTTTATTTGGAAGTCGGTTGTATTTTTTTGTAAAAAAGTTTTTGGGTTCCTTTTCTTACGGATGTTCGGAACCTTAAAAATTAGTAGAATTAACCTTCTAGTCTACTTTAAAAAAAAAAACAAAGAACCTCACAGTATTTATGGAGAGGTACAAACATCCTGAATATTAAAAGTAGGTACGTAGTTCTTTTGCATTTTATTGCCCTTACGAATACATCACATTTTTCCTCAGGTCTTTTCATCGGAGACCACCATTTATCCAAAAAAAAATATGAAAAAAAATATTCACGAAAAATTATTTTTATGAACGCGTAATGCGAGGTCTATTATATAAAGGTATCTTCCCATATTATTGCGCTGACACTTCCCCTTGGGGGTCGGCAGGCTATAATATCGTTTTTATGTGCTCTCTTTACGGTCCAGCAGTTAATGTGGCTCTATTTTCACGACTTTATGTGGATTAAAAACACGTAATGCTAACTTTATTATGCGTTAGCAATGGCATTTAAGTTGAGAGTAAGCGATGTTTTAGTTAGGATATCAAATGGTTAGGTTTATGTTATTTTTATAATACGCGTGTCTACTCAGACACAACGCTGAATATATATATTTGTTTTTTTTTTTGAGCAAAAATATATAGAAATGTTTTATCTACTTTTTCTTTTTTTGATCATCATACGTGTCACCATATGTAATGTTTTCTTCATCTATCTTATCTGTAACATATATGGTCTTCTTGTTATCGTGTGGACAGTAAGGTCTAATGACCCCACACACCCTAGTGTCGTTTCTAAACCGCCTCAAGGGCCTCTGACATGGTTTATTTGAAGACCGCCATTTGGCGGCCGAGACCACCGGCTTATACGTGCCTTCCGAAGCACGGAATGATCTTTTTATCAGACAATCAGGTGATTCAAACCTGCTATGTCCTAGCCAAACTGAAAACAACTTTACAAAGTATGCTTCCCGTGGGAATCGCACCCACGACCACCGGAACACAAGGCAAATGCCTAAACCACTCGACCACGGAGGCAGTTGCCATATATGGTGTGCATAAGAGTATATTCTATTCTACTCTTCTGTTGTGGTTTTATTTCTAGGAAACATTCTTCAGCGTGTGTTACTATTATGTTGACTAGTTAGGGTTCCGTACCCGATGGGTAATCAACGGGACCCTATTAGTAAGCCTCCGCCGTCCCTCCATCCATCCGTCCGTCCGTCCGTCTGTTTGTCAGCGGACTGTATCTCAAGAACCGTAATAGGTAGACAGTTGAAAATTTCACAAGAGTGTTATATTGCTTTTGCCGCTATAACAACAAATGATAAAAATAAATTTAAAAAAAAAACATGTATTCCATACAAGAAACGTGTTTTTTTTTCGGTTTAAGGTACAATACCCTTCATAAGAGAGTCCAACTCGCACATGGACGTCTTTGTTAACAACCAATAGAATCGCGTCCTTTACCTAGCCTCGCTCAGCGCAAGCGACTTCCAGCACAAGCGAAGCCCTCGCTACGCATCTTCGCACGCTTCTGGTGGAATCGCAGCCTTAGAGTGCCTGTCCATTACAGCAAAGCGAGGCAGCGGAGCGGAGAAATTTTAACCAATGGAATTGCATAAAATCTTCGTATCACGTAAGTCACTGACATTTTGACTGACATGATTGGTTAATATTTCTCCGTTTCTCCGCTCCGCTGTAATGGACAGGCACCCTTAAGGTTCTTTTACTAGGTATCCTTTTCTAGATCCACGAACAGGGAACTCACAAAATAAAACATGCAAGAGCCAAGTCCACATAAACCTGAAAGTTTGCAGGACATGGATTTACGAGCTCATGTGAATCTTTTAGTTATACTAAGTGCAACAAAATATGTTGTTGCTGAATATTGATACATGTTCAGTAGTTTGGAACAAGTTTTTGGGTAAACTGGTGTGGGGAATACTAAGTGATTCACTTTCATGTTTAGTATGTTAGTAAGATAATGTTAGTCTAGTTTGGCTTATACCGCTTCAGGTAGCTTTCGATACTTATTTATTTACTAGTTGATCCGCGCAACTTCGTCTGCGTAACAATTTTCATTACTGCTCCGCTTCTTTTAGTCTTAGCATAATGATATATAGCCTTCCTCGATAAATGGGCTATCTATCACAAGAATTTTTCAAATCGGACCAGTAGTTCCTGAGATTAGCGCGTTCAAGCAAACAAACAAGCAAACTCTTTAGCTTTATTTTTTTATTTTTATTTTATTTCGGGATAAAAAACAGAAGTACAATGCAATGTTATACATAGATTTTCTTAAAAAAAGTACTTATTATACTACTAACAACATTATCCACTTAGTACTAAATTGTTGTTTATGCTACGGACGGGAGACAAAAGTAGGGAATGGAAGAACTAGAAAGTATATAAAATGTAAGGCTTAGAATAAAATAATAACAGTGGTTTACAAAAATAAAGATTTCCTAAGATTTCCTAAATTTACTTGAGGAGAGGTTAAAATTATAAATGCTCTGAAATCTATTATTATAAGGATCCACAAGTTGGCGCAGAGGAGCTCGAAGACCAGCATTAGAGTTACAGACGTGGCTGGTATTGGTAGATAGTAATCGGTAAGGACGAACTTGTCTGCGCACTACCGTTCTCGGAACAACGTAACACAGTTTATTCAACAAATCTGTGCAATCATATTTATTGTGCACAAGACCGTGTAGAAACATTGCTCCAAGAAGCAGTCTTCTGGATGCTAAGGTAAGCAGTTTGTAATTTTTGAGTAAAATGTCATGCGAACTGTGGCTGTGATAGCATCTATAATGCAAAGCTCGTAGGAATTAACGCTGATCAATCTCGATAGAGTCGATATATTTAGAATAATAGGGATTCCATATCATAGTAGCAAACTCCAGACAAGGCCTTACTAGTGCTATATATAAGTATCTGTAAGTGTATGGACGTTTGAAATCTCTGCTGTTGCGCATAACAAAACCGTACGTTTTAAATGCTTTGTTGATAATATTGTCTACGTGGATATTAAAGTGAAGCTTTGAGTCTAATACCACACCGAGGTCACACAGTGAGTGTACTCGTTTTAATTGTATATCGAACAAGTGATAATCATAAATGTGCTGTTTTTTATTTTTCGTAAATGTTATCGAGTTACATTTGGGTATGCTCAATGAGAGTTTATTTTCGGTACAATAACTGGAAAGTCGGTCTAAATCACTTTGGAGTAAAAGACAGTCTTCAATGCTTTTTATAGTTTTGTAGATTTTAAGGTCATCTGCGTATAGTAGAAATTTAGAATGTTTAAAACAATCGCTAATGTCATTTATGATTAACGTAAACAATAAAGGACCCAAAATTGAGCCCTGTGGGACCCCGGATGTGACAAAAGTTAACTCCGATTGAAATCCGTTAATCACGACTTTTTGAGTACGGTTTGTTACGTAAGAGATGAACCAACGCAGCAGATATACCGCGAATACCATTGAAGGCGATTTTATGTAAAAGCAACTCATGATCCATATTGTCGAAAGCTTTCCGAAAGTCCGTATAAACTGCATCAGTTTGTAAGCGATTATCCATGTTTTCGAAAATGTAACCAACAAAAGTGAGTAGATTGGTGTAAGTGGACCTACGTCGAACAAATCCTGTTGTTTAATTATGGACTTGTGTAAAGTAGGATATATTTCGTAATAAATCAAACTCTCAAAAAGCTTCGACAAGGCGGACAGAATTGAGATAGGACGGTAATTCTCAACGTCATTCTTGGATCCCTTTTTAAAGACAGGGGTCAAATGAGCTAGTTTCCAGACATCTGGAAAAACACCTTCATTGATTGAACAATAAATGTAGCGGCTCATATAAACAAACGGCAACGCGTTTGAGAAACGAGGGCGGAAGGCCATCAGACCCTGAGGCTTTCGAGGAGTCAAGCGATTTTAGCTCATTAAGAACTTTTATACTACTACGATATAAATACTACTGATAATGTCACTATTGTCATGAAGGCTAGAAGGCGGTTGCCATTTATGAATATCAAATGTGGATGGCTCATAAACAGATTGAAAATAGGTTGAGAAGAGTTTACAGATATCGAGAGGATCGTTGCTGGAAGTGTTCTTGTATAAAACATTGGATGGAATACCTGAATTGTCTCGTTTACTGGCTACATAACTCCAGAAGTGTTTGGGGGTTTTGTGTACATTGTCTTCAATAGTTATGATATATTTAGAGTATATTATATATTAGTATAGATTCAAACTTCGTACAATAGTGGTACATAGGCAGAAATAATGCAACGAGGCACTCACGACGACTCCACGGCCTCCTCGGCGACTTCATTTTATTTAAGACTAGTGAACGTCACGCGGTTTCACCCGCGTAGTTCCCGTTCCCGTGGGAGTACGGGGATAATATATAGCCTATGTTACTCCCTGATAATGTAGCTATCCAATGCTAAAAGAATTTTTCAAATCGGTCCAGTAGTTTCTGAGCCTATTCAATTCAAACAAACAAACAAACAAAATCTTTCTTCTTTATAATATTAGTATAGAAGTATAGACTAGTTGTCCCCTGCGGCTTCGCTCCCGTCAACTGGCAACTTTCCTAGTTTTATCTTTCATAAAAAACTTCTCTTCTACAATAATAAACACAACAAAAAAAGAATTAGCGAAATCGGCCTAGCCGTTCACGCGTGATGCCGTGACCAAGGGAAATAGGGATTAATTTTATAATCAGTGCCATTTTTGTCGTCTAACAACAGCAGCCCACTTCATCTATGCAATGACTACTACACTTTCATTAAAAACAAAAATTACATGAATGAACATTTGAATTCTTAAAAAAGAGGAAAATATTATTCAGTATCATGACGAATGACATAGTTTGAAACATCCAGGAGCGAGCGCAATCCGAGCTTTGTCTTCCATGGACGGCGCAGAATAGAACAGTGACATTTTTTTAATGTCTAAACATTACTAACAGGGTGTTTCATAAGTCTAATAAAAAAAATAAAAAAAACATTTATTTCAGAAAAAAAAGTCCATATATGGCAAGGTTGTTAGTAAGAGATGCATCGTTCATTTTTATTTTACCGATTATCTTTTGATGGGTTATTTTTGTTTAAATAATCGCGCCTAGAGGTAGTTTATGTCGGGTACATTACGTGGGCCGCCTTTGTAAGACGACTAAAATGGGAGCGTGTATTTAAGAAAAGAAGATACAGATTACTTATCTTCTTACAAAGCCTACTAGGCTTTGTAAGAAGATATGTAATCTGTATTGTGCGCCTGAGACATGGTCGTCGCATCAATATCACATGTCACCCATTGATATATAAAAAACCCAAGATGCACAGTCTCGAACAAATGCAACACTCGAAACTGTCGTCAAAAACTGACTATCAAGTGTCATGTGTGAGTTGTGTGTAGTTTTACTATAAACATTATTTTTTTTTGCAAGTTGAACCTTACACGGATCCCTTAAAATTGTTTTTACAAAGCAGTGCAGTATGGCGAGTGATGCGCATTTTTTTTGCAAATTTAACCATACACGGATCGCTTAAAGTTGTTTTTACAAAGCAGTGCAGTATGGCGAGCGATGCGAGACTGTTTGAAACTAGCGCACAATTATACATATTGCGCTTGTTTTTTGCGGAAGTTTTTGAGATGCTGAGTGTGTATCTTGGGTTTTTTATATATCAATGATGTCACAACAACAATTTCGGCAGTTATTTCATTCGTTTATACTTTTTACAAGCCAAACGTTCTCAGATGCCTATATTTTCGCCATATCAAAAACATATGGAATGCAGAATTCATTGCATGTACCGTTATAGAAACTGGTACTTGCATTGAAATGCTAAAGGGTGGACACAAACATTCTTGGCATGCCAAGAATGTATATCTCCACTCCTTGGCATTTCTGTCAGCAAATTGGATAAGAATGAGTCAAATAACTAACAGAGAAAAGATACGTTCCAGGAATTTATAGTTAACAGATATCATGTTGGCTCAGTGGTACCGATCATGACTTATCGTGGATTTGAACCCAGGCAGACACTATACTTTGTGTTATTATTTAACACCAGCTTCTGCCAGCGGCTTCGCCCGCATGATCCCTAACGAACATACTCTCGGGATAAAAAGTAGCCTATGTGTTATTCCAGACTATAGTCTACCTCTGTTGCAAATTTCATGAAGATCCTTTCATACTGGTTCATGGTGGACATCCCACCCACACGCACATAACGTTTTGGGAACACATTCATAGTGCGTACAGCTAAGGAGTGGAATTCACTGCCAGAGTCTGTGTTTCCAGATAGCTACAACCTGGGAGTCTTTAAGACAAGAGTGAATAGGTTGCTTCTAGGCAAACGTGCTCCATCTTCGACCGCTTCATCGTTTACCATCAGTTGAGATAGTGGTCAAACGTGTGCCTATATATAGTTAAAAAAAAAACGTCCTGACGTGAAAGAGTAATAAACATCCATCCATCCTCACAAACTTTCGGATTTATAATATTAGTAGGATTACTAGGACTACCAAAAGATAGCATAGTGACTAAACCGGCATAGGTTTCGTCACTATGTTTCTTTTAGTATGTATCTTTTAGTCCTTAACTACCCAACTAGTTACTAACCAAGTGATATTTGAAAGTTGCAACAAACTATTTATAAAGGCAGTAAGGCGTTAAAATTAGTGCCTTAATCCGCGTCGCATAATCGTATGTTTAAGGCGCGCCTCGTGAAAAAAAAAATGGCTTATTCTATCCCGAGATTAACCCGACGAATTATCGTGTATATTATGTACATTACCAAAAAATAAAACAACAAATATAATATATCACAAAGCCAGGTGCCTAGCATAGCAATAGACGTGAAAATCGTCCGTTCATAAATTCTGAACGCCCGTAACATATTTGTTAACCCTCATTCTGCTCTTCATTTAAGCGGAAACTCTTCAATCAACTTTGAACCCTATACCTTTCTAATAAAGGTTATATGTAACATGTAAATTAAAGGTTCCAGTTTTCAGGACGCGATGCTGAAGCAATTTTTCTTCATCCCTCCCTTCAATATGTTGGGAAGCCCCTGGAAAACGTCGTATATCTTCCTATGTGCCCATTATGCAAATCAGCGAAAGGCAGATATATGTGGCTGGACATATATTCTGGATTCAATGTGAGCTGTAAAAGTTTTCCGTTTAATTGAATTACTTTTGTGGGCGATTAGGTGCAGTTTATTTCATGGAAGTAATATTTTTAAAGCCAGACGCTTTAAAATTTGGATTTTATATTCACTGTGTAACTACGATAAAATAAAGAAATTGGTATGCAAGCATCTAACAAATGCAGCTTTTAACTTTATTTTTCAATATCAAAGCGCAAAGTAAATAACACTATATTTACTTTGCACTTTGATTTTTTTTTATTTAAAGTTGCGTTAAGTTTGATTAAGCAGAAAAAAAACATTTGTTTTTCTTTCTAAATTGCAACTGATTTTAAAAAATGTTGTGAGTTACTGCTGTCATGTCAGTTACACTTTAAAGTACACACAAAAATATGAAAATGTGTTTTAAGCGTTAAAAGTTGTTCCGCACTGAATGAAAAGGAATATTAGAAATTGGCTAATTATTTTTGAGGCGAATAACAACTTATTAGGCAACTAACTACTTGGTTACAAAAAAAAAAATAACGTGGTAGCGATTAAATATTTTTAGCACAATTATATTATATGAGCTACAAGAGACAAGGATCTGTAAAAACTAAATAATGGCTGCTACTATAAGATATCAAATATATTAAACAGCGCCAATTAAATAATAGGTGAGGTATTAAAAATAATGACTCTGGCGGCTAATATTAACAGTTTTACGTACTTCGACAAGTTGAGCGGTATTGAATGCAAGAACGAGCGAAGCGAGCTTTGGACTTGGGGCACCCCGACTCGGACAGGTTAGGTTAGAAGGGGATGGCGGGGTCGAGTGAGCGAACGAAGCGAGCGAATAGACCCCGCCATCCCCTTCGTGGTTATTCTTTCATAAAGCATTCAGAAGTAGGAGCCCCGTGGAGCGGGGCTCCGTCTACCGGGCCTAGTAGTTAATTTTATGAACATCAAAAAATCACTGCCAATTAAAATTTAAACAAAGTTTACAACTCAAAATAAGCTGCTACTTTATACTTAAAATGCTACTTCACTGTAGCTGCCAACCTATTATTGTTGCTGTCCATTTTAATTATTTTTAAAACTCTAAATCAGATTAGTTTGTCGCCGCGTTAAATACATGCCTTAGAAATTTAACTACTCCAAAGACTTACATTTCAACCTGTAAACCAAACTATTTTTTCATCATCATCATCATCTTTCCAGCCAAAAGACGTCTACTGCCGGACAAAGGCCTCCCCCAAGTGTCGCCACATCAACCGGAGTTTTACATCCATCAGTCCACTTTGCAGGAGGCCTTCCAACGCTGCATCTTCCGTTCGCGGTCACCACTCTATTCTATCGCTACACTATTTATTGGGCTATAATACATATTCTTGATCTGATACATTGTAGCAAGCTCTAGATAGTTCATCGCTATAACGTAGCAGCCTGAGTATTGCGTCTCACTCCGGGTAAACAGATTTCTGGGAAATGCTCCGATATTGCAGGAAGATGCTTCGGCAATTAAGTGCCTAACAATTTAAGCCACTCCATTGATGTTTAAGTCTCAATTTACTTGGCATTACTTGACTGCGTTAGCAGGCAATATTAACAACATAAATACAATATTAGCTACCATCGGTTTCAGCCAATATCGTGTTTTGGTGACATTTTACTTCTAAAATCTCTCATTGGCAAACAAAATATCACTGAAATGTGCACAAATAACTATATTTTCGCGACTATTTTGGGGTCAGCTTCCAGTCAAACTGGCTTCTTCTCTTTCTGGCTTCTTCTGGCTACTGCCTATCTGACCACTACGATCCAATAACTGGCTAACTCTTCCGAGTTACAGTGGTACCCAATTGATATGGCGCGTCGTGAATCTTCGTTCGCCAGAAAAGAAAGTATGGCCCCGAAGATTAACGAAAGAAAGCAAACTTACAATCAACCTTAGACCACTAATATAAGGTTAATAATTCACTGCTGTTAGTTCCGTCTCACTCGCAAGTCACGTGCATGCCATGCGGTGCGCGCTAACATGGCGGCAGCTGCCGACCAATAGCAGTACAGGAAAAAAAAGCGCGTTGCGTGGAGTGTGCCGATTGGTCAATAGCATTTCCCGCGCTTTGAAAATTCATCTTCTGCGCAGGTACATCGGTAAGCCATATCAGTTTGAACTCAGTTACCTTCTGAGCAATATTGGTGGTGTCAGATTATCTACCTTTTGACAATCCGTAATTATTGCCAAAGACAGCCGGGAACAACGGCTTAACATGATTTTCACGGCACGGTGGAGTTTTGACAATTATGTTATTAACATAGAAGATTGACAAAGGTGATTGATGCATTTGACACACGAGTTAAGGAAACTCTGGACATATACAGTCATCATTAGAATCGTGAATGATGAGTGTTAAAGCTTTCGGAGCCTAATGTTGAATGCTAAAGTCGCTAGCATTTGGACGAAGTCCTCACTGCTAATCTGCAGAACTGCAGTAAGAAAAAAATCCCTGTGATATTCACAACTTAGCCGTTAACATCCGCTACCTATTCAGAATTGATCTGCTTAGTAGTTTTACGTCTTTCTTCAACTTCACCACCTACTGTAATTATCCTTCACAAAATACCACAAAACAAACTCCTCTCCACAGTGTAGCAACACTGTGCCGTAAATTCATTCATTTTGCGGTTATCGGTGAGTGCTGGACCCATCGTTCAGGTTTAATGGAAAGCATCGAATACTTAGCTCTGCTGCAGCTGATTACCTGTGATGCTTTGAAAAACAGCAATTTGTTAAATTAAAAGTGAGGTGAATTCGAGTAATGGCTTCGATAGGAAAAAATCAGGCCTTTCTTTTTCTAGATTTTGTTGTGATCGATACTTTAATGGCCATAGATACTGTAGGTCGTATTTCAACAGAATACACTAGCAATTTACAATCTAAAATATTTAAAACAACACATCTTTATGTTTGTTATGTATTCTGTTATCTATACCTAAAGATTTCCAAAAATATTCAAACAACTATTTATTACTTTAAATATACCTACCAAATGCTCATCTATACCCATCAAAAGTAGAATTTCGGAAGAAATAGATAATTAAGTTCTTTTAAAGAAGATATTTATAATATGAATATCTAATACATCGTCATCTGTTTTTTTAGGGTTCCGTACCTCAAAAGGAAAAAAAAGGAACCCTTATAGGATCACTTTGTTGTCCGTCCGTCCATCCGACCGTCTGTCTGTCAAGACCCTTTATTTCGGGAACGCGTGAAGGTATCGAGTTGAAATTAAAACCATTTAATCAAGTCTACATCAGTCCCTTGAAGCTGTGAAAAAATCAAACTTCTAAGTTAACGTAAAAAAGATACGGTCGTTTATGCCGCAATAAACGTATATTTCGACACTCTCAAGGGAATCAAAATTTATAGGGTATTTTCCGTCGACCGAGAACTATGAAATTTGGCAAGGAAAAAAAAAATGAAAACACTGATTGAAAACATTGATTGTTTTTTGTCATTTGTAATTAAATCATAAAAAATATAGTCTTTATTTAAAGTAATATGTACCTACAAATTTGTACGGAAACGTTGGTGGGCGAGTCCGACTCGCACTTGCCCGGTTTTTAGGCTTCCGAAAAAAAAACGGAACCCTTATAGTATCATTCTGGTGTCTGTCTGTCCGTCTGTCACAGCCAGTTTTTTCCGGATCCACTAGTCATTCTGTTGAAATTTAGTACACATATGGACTTCTGTGACCCAAACACGGAAGCATTACGTAAATCATTAATTTTTTAGTATGAGGGTCACTTTTGGGGGTCAAACTAGAAAATTAAAAAATAAAATTTTTGAACAATATCATGTGACATATCAAATGAAAGGACTTACTGTGAGGGTATTAATTATATTTTCTTCATAATTTTAAAATAAAATTTTTTGGAGCTATTTAAGAAATTAGACGAAAAATGACCATTCCCCCTTTTATCTCCGAAACTACTGAGCCTAAAATTTTGAAAAAAAATGGAGGTAATAGATCTTTACCTAAATATTACAGGAAAACCTATTAGAAGTCTGTATTGTTAAAATTATATGTTAAAAAAATTAAATTTGTTCGGAACCCTTTGCACACGAGTCTGACTGGCACTTGTCCGGTTTTTCGTATTTTGATCTCTTTTATACTATACAACGTGTAACAGAATAAACGCAATACCTCTTAAGGGGTCATTGTACTCATCATAATGAACAACTTTTACTATGGGACCAATCCCGTTATCGCGGAAAAAAATCAGCTGTTCAATACATTTTGCCGAGTTATGCGCACATAAATGTGTGGAGGAGTCGATGTAGTTCGTTGTCGCGATTTCAGTATTATGTTATAGGTTGTATTTGTCTTGGATGTAATAAAGGTTTAAGTAAATTTTACGTGTATTGACTGCTTCTCTGACCTCTACAAAGTAGTAACAGGGTAGCACTGTAATTTCAAGCAAGACTGGTGTCAAATTTTCTGGCTTCTGACTACCGAAAATCTACAAATGAGAGCCAAAACCAACGGCTTCATACGCTTTCCGAGGCATGGAGGAGTCACGGTATGTTAAAATGGTCACCCATCCACAGACTGACCCCGACAAGCGTTGGTTAACTTTGAAGATCGAACAGTGCGGCTGTTATATTTAACACTAGTGGACGTCATGCGGTTTCACCCGCGTAGTTCCCGTTCCCGTGGGAGAACCGGGATAAAATATAGCCTATGTTACTCCCTGATGATGTAGCTATCCAATGCTAAAATAATTTTTCAAATCGGTCCAATAGTTTCGGAGCCTATTCAATTCAAACAAACAAATATTTTAGTGTAGATGTAGACGTGCGAAATTCAAACACCCAAACTAAAAATTCTATTAATTCTTCAGAAATACAGACTAATAAAAAACGCCTTACTAACAACCCTCTATCCTAAATATTTAGGCCAGATGTCAGGGCCATAGTTAAAATGCCTTTAGCAGCAACTATTTCAAGGCCCCTAAATCCTTTATACTGCCTTTTAAGTATTTTAAAGTACCTCCCATGAGCCCTGCTTAGAGAATTAATCCTTCCTCTCTGACCACATGAGTTGGTATATGTTTCTGCTTGCCCCTAATTTAGTGTAGTGGCTATTATTTTGTCGAGATTTTGGTCCTAGCAAAGTGGTTGTGACTATTTTTGGTTAGTTTTTGGCTGAGTTTAGATGTTTATTTATTTACTAGCTGACCCGCGCAACTACGTTTGCGTCACATTTTTCATTACTGCCCCGCTTCTAATGGCCTTAGCGTGCAAGTGTTTGTCGGAGATATGATCCTTTTTCGTCTCTAGGGTTCCATATCCAAAGGATAAACAACGGCACCCTATTACTAAGCCTGCGCTGTTCGTCTGTCCGTCTGTCATTGGGCTGTATCTCATAAACCGTAATCGTTTGGCAGATGAAATTCACAGAGTGAGTATTTCTATACCCTCTCTAAAGAAATAAAAAAGCACGCAAGAAATGACTTTGGTGTATGAAACGGAAGCCTTTGTGTGCGAGTTCGACTCGTATTTGGCTGGTTTTAGTTTCCATTTTAAATGTGTTATTTTTTCGTTTATCATTCAATCTATATCTAGTCTATCTCACCTCCAAAGTGAGGTCACAGAATAATGTGGTAAAATATAAACTTTATTTAAAAAAATAACTTAAACCTTTGAATTCATAAAGCCAAAGTCCCGATATGAAGCTAACTCGACAAAACACAAATTAAAAGTTAACTCAAACCAAAAAAAATACAACGAAACTACAAAACCTTGCTCTAAAGCAGACCGCACCACTTTCTCTTCCAAAATTCTGCCCAAACTGTGGGCCTTGTAATTTATTTTGGCTGGCCAAAAACAACAACTAAAATCCGACGTAATCTCCACTAAGGTTAAAACAAAAAACCTTCCCTAAAAATTTTGTTTCGCCGAAATATTTTATGTTATAGCCACAATTAAGTTAATCCGTAGATAACGCCTACTTTTACAAAAAGGTACATTATAAATTTCCAACTTCGTGTTTTCATTTTCACGGTAGGACTAGGCTTTTTGTAGATTAAGAGAGTTGGACTAGAACACGTGTGAACAGGGCTTCATTTGTGTTTTTTGTGTACTGTTAGCGCTTTAAGCGCTTTTGAACAGTGAGTGAGAATGTTGATGAGAATTTTTACAGTGATGTATTTCGAAACCAACTTTTGGACTTCTTTTGTGTCTGAAATAAATCAAATTATTTCCTTAAATAGTGGCAAGACTTTTTGGAGCACCATTAAACCGAACAAAGTAAAGCACAGAAAACACAACAACGAGGGGGTACCGAGCCATAGTTCAGAAACAAGAAGAACAATATTGGTTCAGAGTAAGCCGTAAGGTATGGTGCCGTGTAAGAATATTACCATCACCAGAGAATGGGCAGCAGCGTTCTCTGTGAAACTCAATACCATACACTGCGATCGCCAACCCGCTTGCTAAGCGTGGCGATTATGGCAAACCCCCCCCCCCCTCCCCCCCTTTGGGGGAGGCCTATGTCCAGCAGTGGACGTCTTTTGGCTGATATGATGATACCTAAATAACTAGTTTTTGCCGGCTACTTCGCCCGCGTCACAGTAGCCTATTACGCCTTCAGGGTTCCATCTATACCAAAACTCATAGAAACCCGTCGGCAATCTAGGCTTGAAAGCGTAACAAGCAAAGGAATTGTTTTCTACTATTCGTTAGGATTCTTAAATATCAAGATTGTGCGGCCCCTTGCGGTTGGGACCTGTTTATGTTTTCGAGCGTATGGCACTCGTGGGCTGCAGCTGAAAATCAGCGTTAGGTGTTATTTATACCTTGAGTTACCATCTAGCATTATGCTGAGCTGAGCCCCTTTGGGCATTAATAGTTTTGATTATATATTTTGCTTAATTTTAAGGTTTTATTTTTTTTGTTTTACACTTTCTCGGGTCCCTGGAGACCCGGTCCTTTGATACGCTTACAAGGAGCCGAAGCCAACTCGCAGAGGTCCCGTTAGACATTTCAAATGGAATGGGGCACCAACCGACGATTATCCCTGTATGCACTGTGAAAGTATACCCAAGGATAATCCTCGGTTGGAGCAGAACTATTACAGAATATGGAAACAAAAGATTAAACGCTATGGGTTTGGGTGGTTTAGTGGACTGATAATCGTTTACTATGGAGGAACTATTGGCCCCTGCCTGACCACGGACAGTTATAACGACTTTAAAGTGGCAGGGGGTGACTTGCACACTCAATAAATGGGCCGCCCAAAAACGGTCGCTGGCAGAAAGTGACGTAGCGCCAAGGGGGCAACGTATCCTGAGGTGCTAGAGGAGTGGAGAGGTATACCACGACTATCAGGAAAATCCCGGAAGTACGGTCAAGATCCCTACCAGCATCTTACTGGATTATACATCCTGCTCCCGAGCACGTTTGCTCTTGCGAATCTCCACTCAGACCGACCGATTAAGGCAAGAAAGAGGTGGGAGCTCTGTTCCTCGTCAGTGTTCACTAAGTTCTTATGTTATTATAATGCCAATTAACACTTTTTTTTTCTTTACCTAAGCTTTTTCCCTTTCATCTTACTAACAAGAGATTCCTTTAAATCATCAAAGACATAAATAAAGGTTGCGTTTCTTAAACTATATTAATTATCTCATTGTATGCGGAAGCTGGGTATAATTGTGTAAAACTCCTAAAAGCGACAGGCAGACAGATAATTGCCGTATTTATCATTAAAACAAACAGCCGGTACGACACTGAGTAAAATTAATTATTGTTTGTTCAAAGATAATAAGTTTTAATTAATGCGTTCGCTTAGTGTACCTTAGTCGGTTTTAAATCTTAATAAATTCTTCGAAGTTCCTCTTATTCTTTGTGCTTAAAAGCTTCTGAAAAACTTTACGTAACCATTTTAAAGACAATTTTTATTTAAGTTACTATTTTAACTATATTTTAATACTGTATACGAAAACCAAAAGCAGTATGTTTTTTTTTCTCAAAGAATTCTCCTTTGTATATTCAGGTTATTCCATATAAATACAAATAAAATATATTTCAGCGTCAGTTCTAAAAAAATATGCATGAAAAAAAAACTTGTTGTTACATTTCATATTTTTATTTTACCCTTAAAATACGGCTAACATTCACATTCGACATTCGGAACAAAGCAAATTCTCCTTTGTGTTACATTAGTGTGCTTTTTCCTTCAAACCACAATAATGCTACTGTACTCAAACGGGACTCCTCATTTGAGGTTGAGGTTAGTCGTAGTAAAAAGGACTGTAATAAAATTCTTTCAGGGACACAACGAGCTCTGTGGTTTGGATATACCACCTTTGCTCCTACCGTGGGTGGTTCAAAGGGCGAGTGGTGCCTTTGGCAGAAAACAGCAACTACCCATTTTTACTGTGGTAAGTTTCACCATGTTTGATGCAACGTTTTTCTATGTGTCTTTCCGATTTACCAATGCCACCATAATTTCGTTCTATGGAAGATGACGTTATGACTCTTTTATAGCTCTGTCTCCCTCCCGGGATCATGATGGTTTTAAGACGGCATATTCTTCAGGGCATTCTCTTCCCTTCAGGGTCCCTAGTATGCCGTCTATTTCAAATGTGACAATTTTATCTGTAACATTTGAGATTGAAATAAAACTACTCAAACGACGTAACTACAATTAAAATTGCTTTTTATTTTTGACTTCTCGTTAATTTAATGCTAAGCTTAAAAATTAAATTAAAAAATAAATAAAACATTTCACACATTTCTCTAATAATAACATTTTTTTTAAAAAAAAACGTTGCTACCCAATTTCTCCTGTATCGTGGGTGCGTTCACAAACATATAAATATACATACACAAACAGCCAGACCAGGAACAACTATCTGTAGGCCATACAAATATTTGTTCCGTGCTGGAATCGAACCCGCGACACGCAGCGCAGCAGTCAATCGCTCAACTACTGCACCAACCGTGCCGTCTAGCTTTAAGACGAATGCAACTTTTCTTATAGAATCAGGGTCCGAAAACCTCATACAAATAGCCCTGAGATGGTACGGGCCTTTGCCCACGGCGTTTTGTAACGCGCTGACAACGCGTAGATGACGCGCGCTAACGCGGTTCAGACGATGACAGCGCTGCTTTTTTTTAGTCA
Source organism: Lacanobia wlatinum (assembly GCA_947578705.1). Lineage (NCBI taxonomy): Eukaryota > Metazoa > Arthropoda > Insecta > Lepidoptera > Noctuidae > Lacanobia > Lacanobia wlatinum. The sequence continues at coordinate 19,293,184 of OX388033.1, forward strand.
TCTACAGCGCCGTGAGCGCGCGTTCGTAAAACGTTCGTCGTCGGCGCGTTAAAAGTACGCAGTGTGCATAGGCTCTTGTATTTATAGTTTATAATTATACTGTTTAGTATTTAGAATATGTAATAGTAAAAAAAACTGACCAAGTGCGAGTCGGACTCGCGTGCAAAGGATTCCGAACCAATTTCATTTTTTTAACGTGTTATTTTAACACTACAAAATCAAAAATCAAAATCAAATCAAAATCAAAAGGCATTTATTCAAATTAGGCCGAAAATCAGCACTTTTTGAACGTCAAAATTTACATGAAGACAGTCCCCCAAATCGCCCAGCCCGTCACCACTTCCTAGTGTTTTAGCTGGGAAGAAGAAGTGGCCAACAAACTCCCCAGCAACACAACTGTCTGTTAAGTTTAAACAACTTGAATTTATATAACATTATCCAACAGTTTATGATAGATGTTGATCATAAAATAAATAAATGGATGGCACATGTCCGCTAGCATACCATTTTATCCCAAAAATTACATATGAAACAATGATAAAACTAATTACATATATAGGTAATGAAATAAGTAAACTCAAGCATACAATACTAATCAAAATGAGCCTCCACGAATAAATGGCGTGCCCGCTTACATGTTCAACAATGCAATTTAACCATAATCTGTGACCCAAAGTCACAAGTGATAAACTAGGACCATCGCAGTTAAATTATAACACTTAAAAATTTTAACAATAATAAACCACGGACAGCAAGACGACCAGTCACCACAAGCAGCACCCGTTCACGAGCATAACGCAAAGATCAGCCATTACCTCCCTCGCCATATTAGAGGGAAGGAGGTAACCCGATCCCCGACGCTACCGCAAGCAGCGACGTCTAAGGGAGCATGACGAACCTGCTGCCGGTTTCTCAGACAAAATCATACTTATCTAGTCTACTTTGTCGAGGTCGCTAGTTAACCACATACTGCAATACAACTCATAAAAAAACAAGCTAATGAGAAGATTATGTCAATAAATAAAAATAAAAAAAAAAAACAAAAATGACCGATACGGTCAGAATAATAAACAATGTCATCTTGAGCAAGTAAAGAATCTACGAAAGAACATTTAGCATTGTCTCGTGTTCAACACAGCGACCAACTATTTTTATCGTCGAAGTAATCGTTTATAGTATAATATGCCTTCGAAATAAGGTTAGATTTCACTTTCGCTTTAAAAGCATTAAAAGGCAAGTCTAGAAAAGAAAGAGGTAACTTATTATAAAAACGGATACCGATCCCCACAAAATGGCCCTGGACCTTACGAAGACGGTGGAAAGGAGCATGTAGTTTGTGCTTATTTCTGGTGTTAAAGCTGTGGATATCACTAGTTTTGGCATATAAATGTATATTTTGCCTGATATACACTATGTTGGCAAAAATGAACTGCGAAGCAACCGTGAGAATACCTATTTCTTTAAAAAGTTCCCTTAGAGAGACTCTCGACCCAAGCTGGTATATCGCTCGTACGGCTCGCTTTTGTAGGACAAATATATTTTGTATGTCAGCAGCTTTTCCCCACAGTAGCATACCATAGGACATAACACTATGGAAATAACTAAAATACACTAACCGAGCTGTGTCGACGTCAGTAAATTGTCTAACTTTCCTGACGGCGTAGGCGGCAGAGCTAAGCTTTCCCGATAGTGTTGATATATGAGAGCCCCATTGAAGTTTGGCATCAACTGTTATGCCCAAGAAAACAGCTGAGTCTACAGTTTCGAGCACCTCGTCACTTAAAATGATATTGGGTCCTAGATTTTTAACATTAGGTAAGGCAAATTTTATACATTTTGTTTTCTTAGGGTTTAGAACTAGATTGTTTGTTGTAAACCAATTCGTAACCATGGTGAGTGCACTATTTACGTCGTCAAAATCGTGTCTATTCCTATCAACTTTAAAAATAAGGGAAGTATCATCAGCAAAGAGAACAACATCACATATATCCTTTAAATAGAATGGTAAATCATTTATGTATACAAGAAACAAGAATGGACCCAGTATTGACCCTTGGGGTACACCTAAATGAACTGGCAGCCCGGAAGACTTCGCACCATTAACATCTACACATTGGAACCTATTATGCAAATAAGAATCTATTACGTTAAGAGCTTCATTTTGGAGACCGTAGTGACGTAGCTTTCGCAATAGCGTGTCATGGTGTACACAATCAAAAGCTTTGGAGAGGTCACAGAAAACTCCAATCGCATTTTGCGAGTTCTCCCATGCGTTAAATATGTGTTTAAGGAGAGCAACACCTGCATCTGTAGTCGAACGACCTTTTGTAAAGCCATATTGATTTTTATGAAGGAGGCTATTTATGTTAAAAAAACTTAGTAATTGCTTGAGTATCAATTTTTCAAATATTTTACTAAAAGCAGGTAAGATGGATATAGGCCTAAAGTTACCTATGTCATTCTTATTACCTGATTTAAACAAAGGAATGATTTTACTACTCTTCATGAGGTCAGGAAAAGTTCCTAAATCAACACATTTATTAAAAGTAACAGCAAGATACGGGGCTACGATGTCAATTATGTTACTCAAAAGTCTAATAGAAATGCCCCAGTAATCACCAGTGTTTTTAGACTTAAGTGTATTAAAAACATTAACTACGTCACTTGGCGTTACATGCTCGAAACTAAATAATTGACTACATTTAGGCGCACTACAATGTAAGAGCTTTTCAGCATTAGACGGGGACGAATTTAAGGAGCGAGTAGTAGTTATAGGTATGTTGGCAAAAAAATCATTAAATGCCTTGGCTACGTCAGCTGCTGTACTAACTAATTTATTATCAACAATTATCTCTACTTGGTTATCTTGTTTAACACACTTGCCTGTTTCATTGTTAATGATTTTCCAAGTAGCTTTTACTTTATTATTCGATTTTTTTATCGTTTCGCTTAAGAATTTAGATTTAGCAATAGCACCTTTTTAAATAATTTAGAATAATTTCTGACATACTCTAGAAAAGGAGTATCAAATTTATATCTTTTTAAACCATATAACTCGTATAGTCTCGCTTTACTTTTATAAATACCCGCAGTAGCCCATTGGTTGAAGCCAACGGAGGTATTGGTAGTGCTTATAGTTTTGGACTTAAATGTAGATTGGTACTCTTTTTGCACAACATCAAAAAGGGCTCCATAGATTTCATTAGGATTTTCATGTTCTACTATGGAAGGCGCAATTTTTTTAGCTATATTATGTTTAAACTTATTGCAACGACTAACTGTATAAGGCCTGCATACTATTTTATGCGTCTTTTTATTTTGTGGCATAGGAAAGCTAACTAATAGTCCACAGTGGTCAGACGTTAAGTCACTTAACACCAATTTATTCTCAGCATCACAATTACTATAGATGTTATCTAAACAAGTTGATGAAGATGCCGTGATTCTAGTAGGTTCAAAAAATAGATTAACTAAATTAAAGGACTTAAACAGATTGAGAAGTCTAATGCTTAATGGATTAATTTCTAGAATATTAACATTAAAATCCCCACATAAAATAATATTTTTATTATTTGATTTTAACTTATTAAGTGAATCTTCTATTACAGATTCGAAAAGACCAAAATCTCCAGAGGGCGGTCGGTAAACGCAAATTATAACGTAACGCTCAAGTTCAACACAAGACAACTCAACAGTGCGCTCGATAGAAAGGCTAACTATATCTAAACGTTGTTTACATTTTAACTTGTTTGAAACAATGACTAATGAACCACCGCGAATAGCACTTCTTCTTACAAACGCACTTTGAACAGTAAAGAAATTATCATTCATTAAAGCTACTTCATGTTCTTTCAACCAATGTTCAGTTAAACATAACACCTGAACATCATAATTCTCTATAAACTTAACTCTAATTCTTTGCCGGACAGACCTTGCATATTTTGATGTACAACATTCAACATATGAGGCTTTTCCGTTGTCGCTCCTAAGAGTTTAAACTACTAAGGGTAACAATAGGAATATTAGTAATATTACTAACAGGAATTGTTGGTACACTGCATGTACCGGTGTCGCATTGTATATTGTATGCTAAAAGATTAGCAATTTGTCTTCTACTACTAGGTGGTAAATACATTTTATAATCAGTCAGTTTGTAATCAGAAATAAATTGATTACAATCAAAAAATAATATAGCGTCACTGTGACGACTGGTTCTATTATAAATTAACATATTTAAATCATAAATGTGCCTATTTTGCTCATCTGACAAGTAATGTGAATAAGGCAAGGTACAGAAAATAAATTTACAGTTATTTTTCTCATTAAGATGAGACATCAAATGGACACAATCAATTATATCTTTTTTTCTTACAGCTAAACTATCCCCACATAATAATATAACAGTTGAATTAGGGTTAATAAATAATACAGACTTCTTAAAGGTTTTCCTGTCTTCTTTAGAAAGTATTATCTGTATTTTTTTTTGGCTCAGTAGTTTCGGAGATAATTACACCAAAAATGACCACCCAAAACCATTTTTTTTATAATTATGAAAAATATAATTAGAATCCTCATATCAAGCCCTCTCATTTGACATGTCACACAATACAGTCGGAAAAACTTTTTTTTTAATTTTCTAGTTTGACCCCAAAAGTGACCCCCATACTAAAAATGTATTTATTAACGTAACGCGATCGTGTTTGGGTCACAGAAGTCCATATGCATACCAAATTGCAACACATTCGGTCCAGGAGATCCGGAGAAAACTGGCTGAGACAGATGGACAGAAAGACACCCGAAAGTCCTGTAAGTGTTCCGTTTTTTACGGATGTTCGGAATCCTAAAAAATATTTTCACCCCATCTTCTAACTATTATAACTTCTTGCTGAGGCAGACTTTTCTGTAACCGTAAAAAGGTAACATTTGACGCATGAATTTCCTATGTGACTTAAAATAAAGTGACCAATAAATTACATCATCCCCTGGCATCGTTATCAAAATCTGTCAATTCAATCTGCATTTGTGGAGCAAGTCTGTCGTACTTAAAATGTTCCATAATCCATTTCTGCGATGTCGACGGAGAACATTCGGTTAACATTAATTTTATGCCTTCGTCGAATTTGGCTATATTCAAACACTGTTCTGTCACCATGTGCCTTATTGTTTGTGTCTGAAAAGTAAAATGAAAATGTTTAGTTTAGACACCTACGGGGAGAGTAGGGGTGGGTGAAGTTTTCCGTTTTCCTTTCTTAAACAAAAATTTTTAGTTACTAGCTGACCCGCGCAACTCGGCTCCTTTTGTTTCTAGCATGATTTTACATAGCTTAGAGCCTTTCTAGATAAATGGGCTATCCAACACTAAAACACTTTTTCAATTCCAACCGGTAGTTCCTGAGATCAACGCATTCAACCAAACACACAAACTCTTCAGCTTTGTAATGTTTGTAATATTTCAGGAGCGGGGTTGAACATATCATCATCATTTCAGTCAGATGACGTCTTCTGCTGGACAAAGGCTTTCTTTTAGCCTCCCTACATCGGCCACATCGATCAGTCCTATGCTTCACGTAGCATCATAGCTTCAGGCGGACTCTCACCCGGTTATTAGTCTGACGGAGGCCTTTCAACGCTGCGTCTAGAACGCAATCACCACTCCACAAATCTTTGGTCCCATCGGCCATCCGTCCTGCTTTGTCGGTTACTTATAATGTTTATTATCTATACTAATATTATAAAGAAGAAAGATTTATTTGTTTGTCAGAATTGAATAGGCTCCGAAACTACTGGACCGATTTGAAAAATTATTTTAGCATTAGGTAGCTACATTATCAGGGAATAACATAGGCTACAAATTATCCTCGTACTCCCACGGGAACGGGAACTACGCGGGTGAAACCGCGTGACGTCCACTAGTGAATATAATTACCTTTGTACTATACAACCAGACTTGTGAAGCCGAATTCCTACAGAAGTATAAAGTGATACTATTGAGCATGTAGTCGAGACAAAATCCGTCACGTCGTATTTCTCCAGTTCTGCTGTACGTCCAAAACTGAAAATATTAATAGGTCAGTAATCATAGCTGAATTGTTTTAGTTTAAAAAGATCCACTCGGGCGTCGAATATCCTAAAAGGATAGACCCGTTAAGTTTCATTTATCCTTAGAGGATAGGTGTTCCCGCGCTTTATTTTGACCGATATTTTTGTGTCAAAACTACGCCTATCGAGCTCTAATTTGCCCAACGTCTCGTGAAAAAGACAAGGATCACATTCTGTCACTCAGACGGTCTCTGTCGCATAACAATAATCGTGAGTAACTCGTCAAACCAGTACCATTCCGAAACAATCTGGAAAGCTCCAATAGATTTTGTTTTCCAATTCCTTTATTATAATTTTAATTTACTGTACTAAAAGTATTGCCAAAAAGTAATTCTTAGACAACGTGATCCATAGCCAAGCAGTGGTCATAGTAGTGGCAGTGAAAGCAACCTCGAATTACTTATTGTAAGTCATGGGTTTGGTCCCAGGCAGGCACTTTAGTTTTTGTGAATTATTTCATCGCCATATTTTCATCAAAATGTTCAAAACGTCGAGAGGAAACCTTCATGTTCTAGAGCCAAACATTTAAAGCCAGGTGAATCCACCAATCCGCACCCGGCCCATTCTCTCTCACAGAGGTTAGACATGTATCTCAGTATTGGGAACATTATAAGATGTACTAAGTCACATGGCAGTTTTTTTTTTTACTATTTATAGGCGCGCGTTTGACCACTATCTCACCTGATGGTAAGCGATGATGTGGTCGAAGATGGAGCACGCTTGCCTAGAAGTAACCTATTCACTCTTGACTTAAAGACTCCCAGGTTGTAGCTATCAGGAAACACAGACTCCGGCAGGGAATTCCACTCCTTAGCTGTACGCACTAAGGCATTTGCCACAGTGTTGAAAAGTAGTAGATGAAGTTATATTTACTTTCTGAAAGTAGTTGCTGTGTGGTATGTCACCGCGATGATAAATTAAAAATAAATGTGATTTATGCTTACCTGATTCCCGCCTTGAAAATGGCAAGGCAATAGTCGCACTGATTCGTAATACTTCTCTGACATTGGGTGCGCGTCTAAGCATATACCTGGATTACTTGCACTGTAGATCTATAAAAGTAAATATCTCATTAACTATGGTTCAATGCTCTTTTAAATTATGTTATGTCGATCGGGAGCCATCTCAATAGCATTTCTTATGATATTTTTTTAAGCAAACAAATTCCAAATAGCGCGATAATTAGGATATTTTATAAGCGCGATAATTTATAAAAACAGCTTTAAAACGTTGTAAAAGGTATTAATTATTGGCAATTCAGTGAAGCGTTTGGAAGTACGATAGTAATTTATTTAAAAGTAGATAATATAATAATAGTAAGCCACGGGGGTGGTCAGGTAAGTCATGATACCTACATTTTAATATATTACGGATCTAATGTGAATGAGGCATTAGTATGATAAAGACAAGGTTTGTTATACAATACTTGCAGACTAAAATCTGTACTCGAGCGCCCTGTGGATCAATTGTACGAAACGTGCCGTCAGTGCGGTGCGCGTCCAATATAATAAAGCCTTCAGGACGCTGATGCAGCTGCCGCGTTACTGCAGTGCGTCAGAGATGTTCGCAAAAGCCCGAGTCGACAGCTTCTCAGCTATAGTGAGGAAGAAAAGTGCGTCTCTGCTCGCCAGATTGCGTGGCAGGGGCAACAGCCTCTTGAAGGTGATAGCTGACAAGTTTGATGAGAGCACAATAATGGGGAATCTCATAAGAACAACACTCTCCGTCGTAGAATATAAGTACTAACATAGATCATAAGCCACATTGTTACCAACATTCTAGTATAATATATATTGTTACTAACATCTTTTAAGAATTTATGTTTGTGTTGTATCAGTGTGGACCTTTTGTTGTCTTATAAATAAATACATTATAATTATTATAAAATTAGGTAGTAACTTGACCACTGGCGGCAAACTTGTCAGGCAATTCCAATTGTGGGTATATATTTTCTAAATACCACTTGAAAGGTTTACAGTTCAACCTCTTGCGAAGATCTATTCTTGCTGAGACATTGCCGTAGTCAATTTTTTCGTTTCCGGCTCTTTCAAAGTAGTATTTAGCGAATTCGTCAAGCCAGACCTGAAAAACAAGAGAAATATCTTTACATCTTAGGGAAAGTTTAAAAATAAATATCGCCGTTTGACATATCTACACTAATATTATAAAGAACAAAGATTAAATTTGTTTGTTTGTTTGAATTGAATAGACTCCAAAACTACTGGACCGATTTGAAAAATTATTTTAGTTTTGGATAGCTACATTATCAGGGAGTAACATAGGCTATATAAATTATCCCCGTACTCCCATGGGAACGGGAACTACGCGGGTGAAACCGCGTGACGTCCACTAGTTTTATATACAAAAACTAGCACTCCACTGATAAAAGTTAATTGACTATTTAGTCGATCCAACGAAGGAAAACTAGGGGAAATAAATCGTGTATAAGCGAATTTTGGTATAGTTGTAAGTAAAGGTGCCTTAAACAACATACTAAAAGTACTGATGGATGGGGTGAAGCTAAAGGGTAGGGGGGCCATTTTTAGTTTTTCGAAAATAACTCGTAAACGGTAGCCCATAGCAAAAAATGATTTATCATCACATAAAATCTATAAAAAGATTCTGTACACTTTTGTTGATATGATAAATATTTAATGACATTTGGATGGAAGAAGATGGACAATAACAAAAATATGCTTTGTACAAGATGTATGATGTATAATGGTACATATAGCCATCATATATATTTTTATGATGACAATGGTCATCCTAAAAATAAAATTCCTGATTTGGAAAATTTGAACTTCCGTAAACAATAAATACATACATGATGAGAAATACAAGATAAAAAAACGGGCCAAGTGCGAGTCGGACTCGCGTACAAATTTAATTTTTGTTTTAACACTACAAACATCCTGCAATATGTTTGCAAAGAAATATTATCTGCATTTTTTTCAAAATTTTGGGCTCAGTAATTTCGGAGATAACCCCTCCTTATCTCCGAAACTAACGAGCCCTAAATTGTCATTATTCGTCTTATTTCTTGAATAGCTTCAATACTTTTTATTTTAAAATTATAATTTAAAAACAAATTTAAAACCCTCACAATCAGCACTTTCATTTGATATGTCTCACGGCACAGTTTTAAAAAGCATTACACTCCCCCCGCCGTTAGCTTTACCCCCACCCATCAGTACCTTAAGTATGTTGTTTAAAACACATTCCCTACAACTATGCCAAAATTCGCTTATACACAATTTTTTCCCTTATTTGGTCATTTTTCAAAATCAAATCAAATCAAAAGGCATTTATTCAAACTAGGCTGAGCAGCACTTTTTGGACGTCAAAATTTACATGAAGACAGTCCCCCAAATCGCCCAGCCCGTCACCACTTCCTAGTGTTTTAGCTGGGAAGAAGAAGTGGCGCAACACAAACTCCCCAGCAACACAACTGTCTGTTAAGTTTAAAGAACTTGAATTTTGGTTTTTATTTGGTGATATAATTGAAAAAAAAAGCGGCCAAGTGCGAGTCGGACTCGCCCATGAAGGGTTCCGTAGCAGCAAGTAACACAATATAAAAGTTCTTGTAGTTCGTTGTAACTTTATAATTATTATTTACTTAGGCACCTATTACAGATTTATTATTAGAAAATAATGGTTCACGGTTTATGCATAAGGTTTATGTTAGTGAAATTAAATGTTTTTATTTATATATTTGAGTTGATTGAATGAAAGGTAAATTGCGGCTTGCGATTTATGACGTATTAAAAAAAACTACTTTTTAGATCTCGTTCAAACCAATTTTCGGTGGAAGTTTGCATGGAAATGTACATCATATATTTTTATTTTTTAGTATTATCATTCTCTTATTTTAGAAGTTACAGGGGGGGACACATTTTTCCACTTTGGAAGTGCCTCTCGCGCAAACTATTCAGTTTAGAAAAAAACAAAACTGGCCAAGTGCGAGTCGGACTCGCGTGCAAAGGGTTCCGAACGAATTTAATTTTTTTAACATGTTATATTAACACTACAGACTTCTAATAGGTTTTCCTGTAATCTTTAGGCAATGATCTATTATTTCCATTTTTTTCAAAATTTTAGGTTCAGTAGTTTCGGAGATAAGGGGGGGGAATGGTCATTTTTCGTCTAATTTCTTAAATAACTTCTAAATCATTTATTTTAAAATTATGAAAAAAATATAATTAAAATCCTCACAGTAAGCCCTTTCATTTGATATGTCACACGATATTGTTCAAAAACTTTTTTTTTTAATTTTCTTGTTTGACCCCCAAAAAAGACCCCCATACTAAAAATTTAATAATTTTCGTAACGCATCCGTGTTTGGGTCATAGAAGTCCATATGTGTACAAAATTTCAACAGAATCGGTCCAGTGGATCCGGAGAAAACTGGCTGTGACAGACGGACAGACAGACAGACAGACGGACAGACAGACAGACACCCGAGTGATCCTATAAGGGTTCCTTTTTTTTTCGGAACCCTAAAAATGATATTAGAAACCTCAATATAATTTTTAAAGACCTATCCATAGATACCCCACACGTGTGGGTTTGATGAAAATAAAATTCTGAGTTTCAGTTCTAAGTATGGGGAACACCCAACATTTTTTTTTTCTATTTTTGTGTGAAAATCTTAATGCGGTTCACAGAATACATCTACTTACCAAGTTTCAACAGTATAGTTCTTATAGTTTCGGTAAAAAGTGGCTGTGACACGGATGGACAGACAGACAGACAGACATGACGAATCTATAAGGGTTCCGTTTTTTGCCATTTGGCTACGGAACCCTAAACATTACATGTATCCTGTAGTTAATCAAAGATTATTATTTGTTAATCAAATAAGTCTCATATTATAGGGGCCAAGCACAATATCATATATCGGGTATACGACACCACCCTTCGGGAAACTATTTATGAATCGTTCATTATAAACTCATTTTCAGTTTTCCAAATATTGAGGATTGATCTAAAGATTCCATGTTAAGTATGAACAAAACAGTTCATAAACTTTGGCTCACTTGCAAAACTCAGATTTATTTTTTAACTCCTGAGTTAGTTGCTAACCCGGGGCGATTATGCATGAAATAATTGTTACTTTTAACTTCGTAGTAGCAATTGTCTCTGAGTAAAGTTTAGTGCCAGTAGTGGTGTCGTAAGAGGCGACTAAGGGACTCACCAGAGAATGGGCAGCAGCGTTCTCTGTAAAACGCAACACCATACACTGCGATCGCCAACCCGCCTGCCAAGCGTGGCGATTATGCCAAACCCCCCTTTTGGGGGAGGCCTATGTCCAGCAGTGGACGTCTTTCGGCTGTTATGATGATGATGAAAGTTTAGTGCCAACTGAACCTTATATTTATTAAAAAAATTAAACTATTTTACCGTGGCCAATCGCGCGTAATTTCTCTTCAAAGAATTCTTAATTTCATCATAAGGTATCCTTTTTCTAAACAAATGACCAACATGAGAGCATGGAATAATTTCCAATGTTCCACCACACATCCAAGTTTTGAATGACAGTTCCAAATTCTCTGCGCCCCATATTTCAAATCCATCGTCATAGTAACCGATTTTTTTGAAGAAATTTTTGTGAATGGCGAACAGTCCTCCAGCAATTGTTGGGGTTTTTAAAGGAGCCATCTGATTGGTTCGTTTCAGGTATTCGTCTTGGGGAATGCCAATCCAAGCGAAGCGTAGGTCCCAGTTAAATCCGCCGAGCCGAAGGTCATTAGCATCTTGGGCTATGTACTCCAACGTAGTGTCGTGGATATTATCAATTACTGGGCTGACTACTGCAGTAGGATCTTCTTTGATGCGGTGTAATAAGGGTTCTAGCCATCCTGAAACAAATGTAAGTGAAGTATAAAATTGATTTATACCGCCTAGCCTTTTCCGTACTAAATTGGGGTCGGCTCCCAGTCAAACTGGATTCGGCTCAATACCAGTATTTTACATGGAGTATCTGCCTACCTCCACAACCCAGTAGCTGGGTATCACGGTACTTCCTGGTAAGACTGGTGTCAGATTTTCTGGCTTCTGACAATGCGTAACGACTGCCATGATCTACAAATGACAGCTGGGACTAACGGCTTAATGTGCTTTCCGAGGCACGGAGGACTCTGGTTTGTTAAGGTCCGACCGACCTCGACACGCGTTGCTTAACCTTTGAGTTCGACTGTTATTATTCCGTGCGGCTGTTATTATTTAGCCACAAGCTCCTAAACAGTAATTTACGTATAAAATTGATTTATATGCAACAGATATTTTTTTTCTAAATATACAGAGCTACCTATTTATACTAAACCTAAATACCTACATAATAATATAAAAGCAAAAACTAAATAAAATTTTATAAAACCAGCTATTGTTAACCTTCTCTTAACTGGATTTGTACGTTATTTATTTGTTCTTTCTTTACAAAAACCCGCTTGCAGCACAATAGAATAACCATAACATTAAACTCACCTTTGGCACATTCACAATGACTGTCAAGATAGAAAATAACTGGTGTGATCACGTACTTTATCGGTAACAATCTTGCTCTAATAATTCCTTCACGACGTTCCGTACGAATCAACTTCACTTTAGGTGTTGCGATAACATAATCTTCTAGTTTCTTTTTAAGGTGAGCTAATGAGAAAAATATATAGTTTGGTTTTAAAATATATTTTAATGGTGGATTACAAATGGTGGATCCTTATCTGTACGTCTACCATGAGTTTTATCAATATACACTCTCTAGCGACTGTAGTTAAAAAAAACTGGCCAAGTGCCAGTCGGACTCGCGTGCAAAGGGTTCCGAACGAATTTATTTTTTTAACATATTTTTTTAACACTACAGACTTCTAATAGGTTTTCCTGTAATCTTTAGGTAAAGATCTATTATTTCCATTTTTTTTTCAAAATTTTAGGCTCAGTAGTTTCGGAGATAAGGGGGGGAAAGGTCATTTTTCGTCTAATTTCTTGAATAACTTCTAAATCATTTATTTTAAAATTATTAAAAAAATATAATTAAGACCCTCACAGTAAGCTCTTTCATTTGATATGTCATTCGATATTGTTCAAAAAACTTTTTTTTTTTAATTTTCTAGTTTGACCCCCTGAAGTGACACCCATTCTAAAAATTTAATAATTTACGTAACGCGTCCGTGTTATGGTCGTAGAAGTCCATATGTGTACCAAATTTCAACAGAATCGGTCCAGTGGATCCGGAGAAAACTGGCTGTGACAGACGGACAGACAAACACGCGAGTGATCCTATAAGGGTTCCTTTTTTTTTCGGAACTCTAAAAATTATGATAACTTTAAAAAAACAAGTTTTTAATTTATTTGTTTAGTTGTTAACTAAAGTTTTACTTGCAACTTGCTTGCTTGTTAGTTGAAAAACTTAAACAAATAAATTAGAAACTTGTTTTTTTTAAGTTTTAATTTTTATTTTAACTACAGTCGCTAGCGAGTATAGATTGATAAAACTCATGGTTCCAAACTATGTTGGGTTTGGCTTCTAGTCAAACGAGTTCAGCTGAATACCGGTATTTTACGTGGAGCAACTACCTACCAGACCTCCATCACCCATTAACGTTACAGATGGTGGATAAAACTCCTGAAAAATCACATATCATCACGCCAGTATTCTCTGAAGAGTTAGGTTGAAATGTGCGCTCTTTGAAAGAAGTTCGACTCGCTCTTTGAGGGAGACTTACGTTCAGCAGTGGACGGCAATTGGCTGATATGATGATGAATCAAAAAAATAAGTAACATAAACGAATTTTTTATTCCAACTGCCCATTTATTTCGGTGTGGAACTGTAAATAAAACTAAATCTCTTGACCACTTACTCATTGTAGAAAAGTCATCAACCAATATTATTTGTTCTAAAAGTTCCGGTGGGCTTCTAGTTATAACTGACGTTATCGTCCGAATGAGCGTTGACCATGCTTCGTTATAAAAGCATATTATGACAGTCACTTTTGGTAAATCATTTGAAAAAGTCTGATTTTTACACCTGAAATAAAACAGTGCTATGATCAAAATAGATGAAATAAATAAAATAAGGAAGGGTACCTACATAGTGGACTTCATACATGCTTGGAGTTTACTTGCGAGATCGAATCTGTAATGATGATATCCGCAAGAGAACCAAGGTTACCGACATATCCCAAAGGATCGCCATACTAAAGTTGCAGTGGGCAGGGCACATTGCTCGCAAAACAGGTGGTCGATGGGGCCGAAAAGTTCTGGAGTGGCGTCCGCGTACCGGAAGACGCAACATTGGAAGGCCTTCCACAAGGTGGACCGATGACCTGGTGAAGGTCGCGGGTAGCTGATTGATGCAAGACGCGTAGGACCGGTAGTTGTGGCGACGCTTGGGGGAGGCCTATGTCCAGCAGTGGAAGTCTTTCGGCTGATATGATAATGATATGATGACCTACATAGTTAATGCTAGTATGGCCAAGAAGCGTAACTGTATTTTTGTTTCATTATCAATATTATCGGAGACTGATTTTCAGCTATGACCTCAGTTTTTTCGGGCCAGTTCCCACGCTCCCGTGACAATCTCATTCAAGTTCTGCCTATTATGGCAAAAATTTCGTTTATATTTTGGTTTGCATCCAGGTAAATTAAGATTTTTTTTTATTTTTATTTGGAATTGGATATATTACCTATAGCCTTTTGCCAAAAGATAGTAAAAATAACTAGAATAATAGAAGAAACTGAAAAATCTCTGCTGAGTATTTTTTTATATGTTCTTACCATGGCTCTCTTACATCTAAAAGAGTTCTGTTCACTGGTATCAAATCACTGACAAATCTATTGAAGGCATGTTCTCTCCAGCCTTTTTGTACATCCTGTCTAATATAATACCTCAAAAAGTCTGCCAAGACGACAGGGCTACCACCAACCCCTAAAATAATATAAAAGGCTATTAAAGGCAAGATAAGATGAAGATTGGATGCAAGATAGAAATAATTGAAGGGGGGGAATGCAGGTGCAACAAGGTACCAACGACCATGATTATAAAATAATTTTGCTGTTCGGTCAAAATGCCGTTCAGAATTGAAAACAGATACCTACATTGGTAGTGTGTATAAATCGTAAAGTCAAGTCAAGAAAAAAACCGATCCTCTTTGAGCCCTGGCCTGCTTTACTTGCCTTTCTGGGGACCACCACAACACGTTTCTTTCTTCCATGTTCCCCTGTCGACTGTCAATCTATCATTTATTCCCTTTCTTTAGCCTTCCTCTCACTCTCCATCCTAACATTACTTTTCACTCTTTTCGAAACATGCGTTTTATCCCTCTTGCCCATGCCAAAACAAACGATTCTGTTTCAGCTTTTCTATCACTGGTGTACTTCCAAACTTACGCTAGTGTTTTTGCTATCCATTTTTGTATATCCATCATAAAAACTGACTAGGTGCGAGTCGGACTCGCGTGCAATGGGTCCCGAACCAATTTCATTTTTTTTTTAAATGTTGTTTTAACACTACAGACTTCTACTATAGGATTTCCTGTAATCTTTACGTATAAACTCTTATCTGCATTTTTTTTTTCAAAATTTTAGCCTCATATGTTCGGAGATATGGGGGTCATTTTTGGTCTTATTTCTTGAATAACTTTAAAACTATGAAACATTTATGATTTAGACCCTCACAGTAATCCTTTTCATTTGATGTCACACGATACAGTACACAAAAGTGACGCCCATACTAAAAATTAACTTATTTACGTAACGCGTCCATGTTTGGGTCACAGAAGTCCATATGTATACCAAATTTCAAGACAGATAAACCGACAGACAGGCAGACAAAACAGACAGATAGACAGACAAACAAACAGACAGACAGTCAACCGAGTGATCCTATAAGGGTTTCGTGTTTTACGGATGTTCGGAACCCTAAAAATGGTTGAATGTAAAAAACATGGTTTTTGTATCTTGCATCCTTACCTGGTGGATATTCATCACCTTTGATGATATGTTCTTTTTCAACTTCTGACAATCCTTGGTCTGCTTCTGGGAGAATGTTCCACGCTGAAAAACAATTAATTATTCTCTATATATGTATATTTAAACGTGGACTATGAGTATGTTTTGTAGTACGATTTTATCATATTATTCATTTTTCTTCTTCATATCATTCATAATCGTAAACTTTACGCGAACAAAACGTCTGTAAACTTTGATCTAAATACTGATATCAAAAATACAAGAGTTTGCATAAAACGTCATTTACCCATGATCTAAAAAGTTTTTACGGTTTTTAGAGTTCCGAACAAAAATCGGAACCCTTATAGGATCACTCGGGTGTCTGTCTGTCCGTCCGTCTGTCACAGCCAGTTTTCTCCGGATCCACTGGACCGATTCTGTTGAAATTTGGTACACATATGAACGTTTGTGACCAAAATACGGACGTGTTCCGTAAATTATAAAATTTTTAGTTTGGGGGTCACTTTTGGGGGTCAAACTAGAAAATTTCAAAAAAAGTTTTAACAATATCTTGTGACATATAAAATGAAAGGGCTTACTGTGAGGGTTTAGCTTATATTTTTTTGATAATTTTTAAATTAATGGTTTTGAAAAAATGGAGGTAATAGATCTTAACCAATAGATTACAGGAAAGCCTATAAGAAGTCTATCGTGTTAAAATAACATGTTTAAAAAAATATTCGTTCGGAACCCTTTGCAAGCGAGTCTGACCCGCTCCTGACCGGTTTTAACAACAGTTTTTATTTTACTTTGACTCACACTATAGAGTTGACATAATAAACAGTTCATTATATCCGGTAAAACTAATTATAACACAAGAAACAAGGTAGGTGTAAAGTTACTAATAAAAAAGTGTTCAACCTGACCTCGATACACCGTACTGCTATTATCAAACTTTTTTCTGAATCTGTTCAATGCTTGTTCATATGAAAAATCATTACCACTAAACGTATTTCTGTCACCAAACGCAAAACTATGATGTGTTTTAAATTCACTAACTATAGTTAAACATGAAACCAGCCACATGGCAACTAACACTGCAAATATCTTTATTGCTTTCTTGAGCATCGTGTAAGACAGTCTGTATCAGTGACTCGATTAAAAATGACTCTTGGACCGAGTTTACCGCTATATTCACTGTTAAGTTATATACAAGTACTAAGAAGTTCCTCTTTCCCACAGAAGGAAGGCAAATATTGATTGTTTCGAACAATGAAATAATCACTGAAATCGTTTATGAAGTGGTTTGTCGTTTGTTTTTGGAATTAGCAAATATTGTGTCTACTTTTTCGAAGCAGATTGTGGAAGTTGGTTAGTATAAAATTGGTCATTTGGTTACAGAGTCTGAGAGAGAATTGCCGCGCCATCAGTGTGTGTACAATGTGCGCTGAATACATGTTTCGGCTGCTGTCTACTCAGTGACTCACGTGGTGCGGAGATTTTAAGCAATTCTATTGGTTAAGATTTCTCCGTTTCTCCGCGCCACTGCCTCCTCCGCGACAATGGATAGGCAGCTTTAGTCCGAACTGACGTGTGCCTTCAATTTCTATCAGTAGATGGTGTCACTCATGGGCATACTTATTTTGTACTAGCTGTGCCCGCAGCTTCTCTCAGGTGTACTTTGTATTCTGTAAAAGAAATTTATTTATTTATATAATACTTTACGCATACAGAGGCCGACTTAATGCCTTAGGCATTTTCTACCAGTCAACCTTTGGGTGATGCAGAGAATAATAGTGGTAGGTGCTATGTGGATTAAAAGAAAAACCAGAAACGCAATTAATATTAAAATTAATACAAAGATAAATATATATAAACTATACATACACTAAAATACTATAATATATACTCAATTAATAAACTAATCATCAATCAATATAAATATATATATAATTCTTCCGTTACTGACTGAGTGACTGACAGACAACGCACAACCAAAACCACTGGTCGTAGAAAACTGAAATTTGGCTAGTAGGTTCCTTGGAGAGTGTAGGGGAGTATTAAAAAAAAGATTTCCGGAAATTCCTCCGGGAACGGGAAAAAACGGGATATGCACGTACGAAGTTGCGGGCAAAAGATAGTACACGAATATACTTTAACAGTTTATGCAAACAAATAATTAATGAGCCAAAAAATTAGCGCTGTGACGATACTACTGCCAACATCTTACGAATGTACTCTCGAACCTTAACTTTGAAGGTTCAGTTGGTTGCCATCCTGATTTCCTTGGGAAGCGCATCCCACAGAGAAATAGACTGTATAAAAAAGAATTGCGAATGAAGTCAGTACGGTGAGATGGACAGTGAAGAAGACGACTATGGGATGGGCGCAAATGTTTTGGAAATGCAACGGTAATCGCCAGCGGTATGACCGCTTCTTCTTCTTGTAATATGCAAAGCTAAAACTCTTTTCATTGTTATTTGAAAGCATAATTTATTATTCGCCGTGACATTCTGATGATACTGCATCTAATTTCCTAATTTTACCAAAATTACCATTCAGCTAACGAAGAAGGTCCACTAAAAAAGCAAACATTTCAGTGTATTCAAAGAAAATTTACCAACAGAGCCTGTTCTGTCTTAATTAAATGCCGCTTGGTAAACCTTACCCTTTTGAAAAACCTTCATTAGACTCATTACTACGATAATACACAATGACATCGTGATGAAACATGCCAAACGATTTTGAACCTTAACTCGATGATTTTACGAGCTTTAGTTTTGACGATATCGGTTCACGAAATGCAAATTTAAATTGGCTCCGTACTACAAGAGTCACCGACAAAAAAGACTGGTCTCCTTAGATTTACAAGGGCATCGTTAAAGAAAATTGAGGTTAAGGTGGGCAAATACTGAAGTTAACGAGGTATCCCCGAACCAAAAAAGGGAATTACTGAAAGAAATTAGACGTGATGGTCCTTTTTTAAATGAAACTCCCTTTCTTTGTTTAATTGTTCTTTAGTTTGGGACACTTGTTTTCATTGGCCATCTTATTTTGCTTTCAGAACATTAGGGTAATTGAATGATCTTTTATGTTATGTGATTGCTTGTGCCTTGGGATGCTTAAAAAAATAAGCAGTTTTCTACTTAAACAAAATCAAACCAAAAAAAACTGGCCAAGTGCGAGTCGGACTCGCGTGAAAGGAAAAATATCATAACTTTAAATCTATAATTTGACTTTAGGTAAAATCTCAATTATTTAATAATAGCTAATTGCTATTACTCCAGGTTTCCATTAATTAATTCCATATGGAGAACACAATAGGACTTTGGCCGTACCAGGAATCGAACCCAAAGTCCACATGCTCAGCAGAGACGCTTTGTAACCACTAGATAAACGAGACAAAAAACACTGAACAATTAATATTATCAGATCTAGCGTTTTCTTTAGATATATTGCAGCTTATAAAGCACCTTGCTCATTCGTTTATACGTTGTGAGTTTTTAACCGACTTCTAGAAAAGGAGGAGGTTCTCAACTCGGTTGATATTTTTAGGGCTCCGAACCTAAAACGGAACCCTTATAGAATCACTCGGGTGTCTGCCTGTCTGTCTGTCCGTCTGTCACAGCCAGTTTTCTCCGGATCCACTAAACCGATTCTGTTGAAATTTGGTACACATATGGAATTCTGTAACCCAAACATGGACGCGTTACGTAAATTATTAAATTTTTAGTATGGGGTCACTTTTGGGGGTAAAATTAGAAAAGTTCAAAAAAAGTTTTTAACAATATCGTTTGACATATCAAATAAAAGGGCTTTCTGTAAGGGTTTCAAATATATTTTATTCATAATTTTAAAATAAATGGTTTTGAAGTTATTCAAGAAATTAGACGAAAAATGACCATTTCACCCCCCTTATCTCCAAAACTACTGAGCCTAAAATTTAAAAAAAAAAATTGGAGATAATAGATCTTTACCTATAGATTACAGGAAATATAGATAAGAAGTCTATCGTGTTGAAATAATACGTTAAAAAAATGAAATTCGTTCGGAACCCTTTGCACGCGAGTCCGACTCGCACTTGGCCAGTTTTTTTAAGTATGTACACCGATTTTTCCGAGGTTTCTGATCCGATTTCTGTGATTCTTTTTTTGTTAGTCCCGTAAAAATTTAATTCAGTTTTGCTCAACAGTTTTTATTTTATGAGCATTTTTGCTTACTTCAATTTCTGAGTAAACGATGACGTTGTACAAGTATCACCACTTAAAAGTAAAGTTTCTTTGTTGCTTCAGAATTCACAATCGCATCATCATCGTTCTTAACTCGGCTGGTGTCTGTTTCCAGATTAAACCTAGACAGCTGAATACTAGTATTTTGAGTGGAGCAACTGCTTAGATGCCTGTCTGATACTGGGTAACGACCCAATGAGGATGGCAACCCAGAGTTGTGGAGGGGGTCTTACTAAGGGGTATCGTGTTCGATATCCCTAGGACTGGTTGGCAGGCTTTCTAACACCACGGATACGTCTCTTTTATCAGCGAAACGACGGAATTGCATAATTTAATTCCGCCAAGCCCGTTCCATCATCGGACCACAAGACGAACGGCGATGCGCCACCGGTACATGGTGGACATCCCACCCACACGCACAAAACGTTTTGGGAACACATTCATAGTGCGTACAGCTAAGGAGTGGAATTCCCTGCCGGAGTCTGTGTTTCCTGATAGCTACAACCTGAGTCTTTAAGTCAAGAGTGAATAGGTTACTTCTAGGCAAGCGTGCTCCATCTTCGACCACATCATCGCTTACCAACAGGTGAGATACTGGTCAAACGCGTGCCTATAAATAGTAAAAAAAAAAAATCCTTCATATCATCTTCCTTATCAATAGGTAACAAAATGTAACGACCCTCTACTTTTTATACCGCATCAGCAGTTCCCAAACAAATTACTTTCCAAAAACAAAAAGGTCGAAAGTTGCAATTCATCAAGTCAACTTTAGACTGGACATTGCCTCACAAAAAACTCGTGATTTACAACCAAAGTTCCCGTTTAATAGAATCAAGAGTGAATTTGGTACCGTTTCAAAAAACTTTTTCCCACTAATGATCCCCATTGTGAGTGTCCCTTAGTTTTTTTCCATTAGCACTCTTTAATTGAAAGTAAAATTTTAAGGAAGTTCTATGCAGTGGAGTTTACTAAGACGGCGACTTCTTGGCATTATCTTTTTTATTTGAAACTGCAGGAAGTAGGGCTGTCAGTTGGTGCCGTTGGACGTAATGGGCTGGTCTTATGTTAGTGGCTTGGAGTGCTCTAATTAGGGTTGTCTCTTAGACTTTTTAAGATAATTTTATTTAAACAGCATTACTTTGTTTCTTTTGTTTAGCTTAAGTAAATGCATTGGACTATTTTGGATGACAGCCACTGCATCGGGTTGTGAACTGACGAAATCATACGAGATCGTTTGTCATCGTGAGTTATGTGTGAAGTACATGTTTAGCAACGGACGTATATGATTGAACGATTTGACGATTGTGGGTGATTTAGTCATTAAAAGTGACTAAATCACAATTCATAAACTAGAGGGATCGCATTAGAAAGCAGTATTTCTGACTTGAGCATTTCGAAAACTAACATACAAGCTCTTGTGATTGTTCAAGTCTGTGATTTATTGGAAGACAGTACGGATAAAAGTGTCCAAACATGAGTATTGAATATAATATGTCCCTACTAAAATGTATGCATCAGAGCATCCCTAAACCGACAGCTAAACGCACAAAAGCAAGCATCACCATTCACACCGCCGGCGCCATCATTATCTCTTACGTCACCCAGATTTGACACCACCGTAGAAGAAAGACGAACGCATTTAGTAGAAAATAAAGACGACACTCGGTTGCCATTTGCAGTCTCAGCTAACGACCGCATCATTAATCATACAAAACAGTGGCTGTCTCGCACTTGACTTGCTTGCTAAGTTATTGTACGATATAAGCTACTGGCAGACCCAGATGCGTACTAAATTATGACGTCACGGTAGTATTTTGTTCTGTTTCTTGGATGTGTTCTGAATTTAAATGTTTCTTTGGAAATATCATTGTAAATTAATGAAGTGTCTGAATATGTTCTTGTTGAACGCTTAGACATACCAGATTGGTTTTGTTCGAAGTGCATGTTTTCTTACCTTCCTCATACTAATATTTTAAAATATGTAAGTCTGCATGTTTATAAGTCAATAAACAGGATTTTATAACAAATAAAAAAAAATCAGTGAAATTTTAATCCTGGTAGTACTTTTCTTCGAAATAATATCCGACTTTCATGTGGGCGTAGCCGCTGACAAAAACAAGTACTGTAGACTGTAGAAACAAAAAAAACAAATACAAAACAATTTTAACAATTCACCTTACAACCTACGTATAGTAAAGTTTATTCAAAGGCGTTCAAGTTCTTGTAACACATCCCACGACACAGTCTGAATGTCAGAATCTGAAACGATTAATGTAGGTATAATGTCACCGCTTCCACTGCATGTGACTCTTACATGGTAAGTAATTTTACATAAGTTGGTTTAAACATTTATTCTTTACTAAATTCTGTCATACATTGACGTGAACGTCGGAATTTATCCCAAGGGCAAATACTCCCTGTATAAAAGTATCAAATGTCCTACTCCATGAAATGGATAGACCATTTCTGGTCTCTAGTTTTATCCAAGTCCGTTCAGCCGTTAAAACGTGAAGAGGTAATAAACAACCAGACAGTATATTAACATTTGTAATATTAAGGTGGACCGACGACATGGTGAGGGTCGCGGGTAGCTGATGGATGCGAGACGCACAGGACCGGTAGTTGAGGGGACACTTGGGTGAGGCCTATGTCCAGCAGTGGACGTCTTTCGGCTGATAACGATGATCATCATCATCATTTCAGCTGAAAGACGTCCACTACTGGACATAGGCCTCCCCTCGCCACGCTTGGCAAGCGAGTTGGCGATCGCAGCGTATGATGTCGAGTTTTGCAGAGAACGCTGCTGCCCATTCTCTGGCATCATAACGATGATGATGATGATGATGAATATTAAGTATGATTATAAAAAAAGATGATTTATTAAAAGACTGGACTTTTTACTTCAGAGTAAGTAAAACCCAACTCACCTTTGATTAATTTAATTCAAACCTAACCTTACCTTGTTTATAATCTCCTTATCAAGTTCCAGTTGAAACTTTGTCTTAACAACTATGTTAATAGGCAGTGATAGTCGCGGAAAGAAGTTTAAATTAATTATAACTTTATAACTACGCTTTATGAAGATTCTTCCAAGGTGTAAATTAAACCAAAGTAAGTTTAAAACTATGTTGTTGTGGAACTTGAGTGAAGTTTATGTCCAGGGGGAAGTCTCGACATAGTTACCGATCACCTATCGACCGAATTTCGTTAAGGTCACCCGTCTTCTTCTTTTTCTCGTGTGGGGAGTAAGGTCTAACGACCCCACACACCCTAGTGTCAGAGTATCTAAACCGCCTCAAGGGCCTCTGACATAGTTTATTTGACGACCGTCATTTGGCGGCCGGGACCACCGGCTTATACGTGCGACCCCTACCCACCACTGATCGCCTACTCACCCAAATTCGGTAAGGCCACCCGTACACAGTCAATCTCGATCGCGATCGTAGATTGTGTTCGAAATTAACTGTGTACGGGTGACCTTACCGAATTTGGGTGGGTAGGCGATAAGTAACATACGGTGGAGGTCTGCCCTGCTTGGGCGGAACACCGCCGCGTCCTCGTCGAGGCGATTGGCGGCGGCGACCTCTCGCGTCCGGCCCTGGTCCAATCCATGGTCCGGAGCGAGGAGGCATGGGAAGCGGTCACCTCCTTCTGCGAAGCAGTAATGCTAGCAAAGGAGGAGGCCGAACGCGTGAGAGAGAGGGAAACCTCACGCCCCAGCCGCCGCAACAGAAGAAGACGCCCCGGGCGTCGGGAGTCGCAGGGCGATTCTCAGCCACCGTAGGCGCGGGTCTGCGGACGGCGAGAATTGGGTGACTCGCCGTCTGATCAGAACCAGGCCCGGGTCGACGGCGCGCTGTGTTCCACGCGCGCCTCAAGGAGCTGTCAGCATAAAGGACGAGGCCCGCTAAGGCCAGTGCCTGCCGGGGTTGCGGGATTTGTTCGAGCGCCACGGCCCTGGAACGCACAGGGCATTAGGAGGAATACGGATGGGTTTTAGTCAGTACGAGTCTGACACTCCCTTCCGCTTCACCCAGAGCGGGAGGAGTCATTTGATGATTTCCCATACTTAAGAAAAAAAAGGCGATCAGTAACAATATCGAGACTTCGCGCCATGGGCTGTGGAAGACTGAGCCGATTGACAAGCAGATGAAAAATTTATGTGCAAAGAAATTACTTGATTCTACTGTGTGTAGTGATCTGACGCAAACGCAACTGAGGGTTGGATGGGGTCACAATATTAAAAAATAAATGTGAATTTTTAAGTGAAATTCGGTGAACAATCTATGGTACCCCGCTATGGGGGCTCCCAAAGACAGGATCGACGCTACAATGAAAGATGGTATGATCGAGCAAGAGCTCTCGAAACGTTGTAGCATTGTCGCGTCACGCTTGTTTGTGGAAGCCTTCAATCAAATTATGTTAAAAAAAATTATAGTCACTTGACTCAAAATTAAAACTATTAGTCGATCGATACGCCCCAGTTTCTTTAATATGGGAATCGAATCAATTTAGTGCGCGCTTTTCAGTATATTTTGGTGCCCATTAATAATTCAACTAAACTATCGACCTCGAAGTCTGTAGTTCGCAGGTTACCTTAAAATTAACGTGTTTTTGTCGAACGGCGCAGAGTGTAAGCGTAATAAGGTTAACTAGAATGTGATCTTGCATGAATAGGGCAATTTTCTCATATTTGACAACTCATATTTTTTCATTATACTTTTACATACAAAATTTGCCTATTAATAAGTTAAAAACTGTTTTAAAATTGTTAGCAAAACCATTTAATACGTAAAATTAGTTTCTTTTTCTTTATTTCTAAGATAAAGTTATGTGGAGAAAATGATTTGTTTACGAAGTAAAAATTATTATTTTACCCGCATTCTTCTATTTTATCAAAAGCATACTATATCTGTACGCACCCCAAAAGAACGCATCATCTCTGAATACCGGTAAAGTCTATGAGACTTGGCTGCATCATTTAACGTGTTAATTGAAATACATATTATACGCCATCTGTTACTGTCATGCGCAGTGGGGGTTGGTGGTTGGTACTAGAGGGTTGAAGTGGCAAGACAGAAGAGGGTTGACAGTTTCTCCAAAGGTATCATGAGTGGTTACCATCAGTCCTGCCTCTAGACGAAGAACAATATCGACTGCCCCATACCCATGACTCTACAAAATGTACTTCTTCTTCTTATCGTGTGGGCAGTAAGGTCTAACGACCCCACACACCCTAGTGTCAGAGTTTCTAAACCGCCTCAAGGACCTCTGACATGGTTTACTTGACGACCGCCATTTGGCGGCCGGGACTACCGGCTTATACATGCCTTCCGAAGCACGGAATCAACTTTTTATGAGACAATCAGGTGATTTAAGCCTGCAATGTCCTAGCCAAACTGGAAACAAAATGACTGAATAACTGATTTTTTTCATCATTTCGGGGTTGCCATAATGATGAGTACAATGACCCCTTATCAGGTATTGCGTTTATTCTGTTACACTAGTATAATTATCATAGAAAAGGGCTACAATTGCAATTCAAAGAGATGAAGAACAAAATCGACTACCCCGTGTATTTTTGTGCGTATAACTCGACAAAATGTACTGAAAAGCTGATGTTTTTAGAGCTCCATATCTATAGAGTAACCAACGGAACCCTATTACTAAGCCTCCGCTGTCTGCCCGTCCGTCCGTTCGTCCGTCTGCCTGTCAGCGGGCTTTATCTCAAGAACCGTAAAAGGTAGACAGTTGAAATTTTCACAGATTATAATTTCTATTGCCGCTATAACAACAAATAATAAAAATTAAGGTTTATGGCATGACCAAGGTCATGGTAGTAGATAGATCTGGGAAGTTGGAAATCACTGGCGCATTAGGAATAGAATCAGTGGACACATTTATATACCTGGGTTCCAACATCAGTAACGATGGGTCGTGTGAGAAGGAAGTGCGCAGGAGAATTGGCATGTCTAAGAGCGCCATGTCTCAGGTTGGAAAAATTTGGAAAGATCGTAACATTTCCGTAAAAACTAAAACTAAACTGGTACACACTTTACTCTTCTCGATCTTTTCGTATGGCGCTGAGACTTGGACACTGAGAGCTGCAGACCGCAAACGCATTGACGCTATTGAGATGCGGTGCTGAAGAAAGATGCTCCGTATTCCTTGGAGGGCGTTTCGGACTAACGTGTCCATATTGCGAGAACTGAAAATCTCCTCGCGCCTGTCAGCTGAGTGTCTGCGCAGAGTCCTAGAATACTTCGGTCATATTGCGAGGAAAGAAAGTGGCAACCTCGAGAAGCTCATCGTAACCGGCAAAGTAGATGGAAAAAGACCTCGTGGACGCAGTCCAAAACGTTGGTCTGGCCAGATTCGCACCGCCCTTGACACTACCGTTCACAACGCCCTCCACACCGCCAGGGACAGAAACAGGTGGAGAAACATCATACGTGTAAAAGTGATACAGAAGGGAGGTCACGATCCTCAGCATTGAGGAATACGACGCAAGGAGGTGGATGGTACGGAACTTTTCGTGTGCGAGTCCGACTCGCACTTGACCGATTTTTCACCATATCAGGGTTATCCCGTTGTAAAAGTTGCTCATAATGATGAGTACAATAACCACTCTCAAGTATTGCGTTTATTCTGTACAACGTATTGTATATATAAGGGAGATACCTATAAAATTTGTATGAAAATACGGGCCCTCACAATATGCTAGACCTACGTGTTTTACGCGAGCAATATGTTGCAAGGTAACGTATGGGATTGGTTTAATTTTAGACTACCTTGCAGTTTTATAATCGATAGGTATACATAGGTAGATGATTATAATAATATGTATAGATAACAGACCTTCTAAAAGGAGGACTATTGGTCGTTAATTTTAGACTACCTTGAAGTTTTCTGATTTATATGTATAGGTAGATGATTATAAATTATAATGATGTATCTATGTATATAATTATAATTTATTATTATATGTATAGATAACAGACCTTAACTTAAAGAAGGACTTTGACGTGTCGCATTTCGACGTTTCCGAGGACGGTTACACGACATCACGCAGCGAAACACGACGCTGACATCGTTGTATGGTTTATTACTCGTAATATTTATTAGCTTATTATTGTTTAAGATAATTTTGTGTATTTTATCTACAGGCCTCAGTTGCCTGAAAATAAATTGATTATTATTATTATAACAAGTTTCTGCCAGCAGCTTTACCGTCTATCGTTTGTCATATTCCAGGATATTATGGTCTACACGTATGCCAAGTTTCATTTAAACCCGTTCAGCCAGTAAGATGTAAAAAAGGTAAGAAAAAGACAGACAGACAAACTTCCGCATCCTAACTAATATTATAAATGCAAAAGTGAGTTTGTTTGTTTGATATGCTTTCACGCCAAAATTGACGAACCTACTTTAACGCTAGTTATATTAGTGTGGTTACTATTTAATGTCTCATATTTAATAAAATAATAATTTTCCTGTGCAGATTCCAGTCTCTTACAAAGGCATAATCATGTATCTACACAAATATATGTCAGAAATAAGTCAGTCAATTGAACAATCGGGGCGCCAACGCCATCTAGTGGCGTTCGACGGAGTCTAGGACATTATGCTCGACGGAAGCTGAGCTCAGTCTACTGGTGGCGTTCGAGTAGTGCACACGCCGCCGCGTTTTCCAAATACTTTTTCGTGAGAATATTGTTATTGAGAATAATAATTTGATTTAAAAGCAAACAGTTTTTCTATTGCGCCATAACCAACACTTCCCGTAGTACGCCCATTGTAGTTCCAAATATCCTGGCTGATATAACTTAGAGAGTTGTACTATTGCCGAAATATATACCATGTTACGAGTAGTTTGTACCGCACATTTTTTGGAACAGAAAATTAAATTCTTTCATAGGTACATCTTCATAGGCCTTCATCTCAATAGTAACTTCATCTTTCACACAATTCATCCATAGTTTTATAAGTCTTTCTTTACTAAATTAAAATCACCAACTGATCATTCCCGAAAAATAATTACTGAGCTAACAATAGGAGAATACTCCACCAAAATATAGGCAAACATAGGCAAGGGGTTACCAACGACATTCATACCCAAAACATACCTTGTGACAGCTTTCTCATTAATTCATTCATTCAAATAATAATAGTATCTCAATCATAACGAAAGTGACTTACCATTGAGCTTTTGCGTAGGTCGCAAAGATTTCCGTCACAACTGTAAATGTCGATGAGAAAACGTAGCGAGCCCGCGGCTTTAACGCCCACGCACTAGATCAGCGTAAGCGTTCCTTTGTACATTAAAAAGTCTCAATGAATTAATGTCAAAGGTTATTTTCATTACTTACAACGTGCTCTCCAGACTGATTAGTGTCATTTGATTTCATTTTTTTTTTTTGGAAAAAACAAACCTAGCCCGCCACACATTCCCAACTCCTTTGTTTTTTATTTTTGCGCTGGGAAAAAATGCATTACGCATACCCTCCCATTGGGGGAATGGGGGGCTATGTGGGACTCCCCGAGCTGACCTGGTATACCCACTAAAAGGACACAGCGGCATTCCCGCATCGTCTAAGTGGAGGGGGACTGGGAGATCGGCGCAGCCTTTACGTCCAGTTCTCCTCTGACGTCCGCCCGCCTTCACGGCGGACCCTTCACGGGAATGACTGACGAAGGTGGTGACGAGTGCAATGCGGGCGAAGGCGCCCCCGCGCCCCCGCTCTTAACCACTACGAGGAGGGAGAAGGCGAAGCCTTCTCCGACCTCTTCTTCAACGCGGCAACCACCCGAAAAGAGCCGAGACAAGGAAGTTCGATGAATCCCAAAAATATGATTCAACTATCTGGGATTCCACAGCAAAATTAATTAGGAAAGAGGATAAAAACATAATTCATACTTAAGCATAGGTTAGTGTAAATGGTACTAACTGCTACGCTATGGGTGATAATTAAGATCACTATCATTTATTCCCCAACAATCTCAGCATAAAAAAAGAATTATGCCATTGTAAAGGTAAAATACAAATTACGTTTTATTCCATTATTATTTTTACATGACAGTGAATCATTCAAGAAATCTAACTAATGCTATATATACACTTATTTAAAAAACTCTTAACTAAAACTAAAAATAATCCTTACTAATATTGTACATGCGAAAGTAACTCTGTCTGCCTGTCTGTCGCGCTTTCACGCCAAAACTACTGAACCGATTTAAATTAAATTTGGTACACAGATAGTCTAGAGCCTGAAAAGGGACATAGGCTACTTTTTATCCCGGGAATTATGTTCCTTGGGGATCACGTGGGCGAAGCCGCTGGCAGAAGCTAGTCTAAAATATGGCGTCGTTAAATTCCTCCGCATCGCTGGCCACTGGTAATGTGCCCAAAAATGGCAGCATTGCCACGTTGTATGGCAATGTTTAATGTCGTTATAAAAACCTTAATTAGTTCCATGCCATATAAAACACCGCCTCTTCTCTCCTTTCTCACTCCAAAGTTAAACCGCTCAACGTCATATACAGCCCTCTTCATATATCACATAAGTGTGAGCCTTTTTCCTCCATATTTTTATGCGCATAACGGCGCAATTCGCAAAACTAGAGAGCAAAGTTTCCCACTTCCCCAATGTTTAGTGACGGCATTACATCAAGTGAACGCCTGACGGAATCAGCCCTGCTATTGTGGCGAACAATAGTTCTGATATAAGTTGCAGGAAAAGGATTTTCCTTTGGTGAATTATGTCTTACAATACACATGTGTTTAAGATAAGTGTGAAGCGTTGTGGGTGCTATGTTTTGGTTTGGATTTGGTGCTTATCGTTTTTTGTGAAAGGTTCTGAAGGAATGTTTCCGTAATAATCTATTCTGATTCTTCTAGTGGAGAAATTATTGCTGACGCTATAACGATGTATTTATTGACACTTGTAAAATATATGTCATCGCCCTTGATATATAAAAAACCCAAGATGTACACTCAGCATCTCAAAAACGTTCGCAAAAAACAAGCGCAAAAAAAAATTGCGCATCACTCGCCATACTGCACTGCTTTGTAAAAACAACTTTAAGCGATCCGTGTAAGGTTGAATTTGCAAAAAAAATTGTTTATAGTATAACTACACACATGACACTTGATACATGTGAGTTTTTGACGACAGTTTCGAGTGTTGCATTTGTTCGAGAATGTGCATCTTGGGTTTTTTATATATCAATGGTCATCGCATTTGAACTAGCAATAAAATATTATGAAAATCGCATCGAGGAAGAAAAGGAATATGATCTTTGTTTAAAAAATGGATGCGATAAAATTGGTGCTGCTGATATTTTCATTACAAAAATGGGGCGATGTTCAAATAGTACATTTTGATGCAAGTGTACAAAGGCGTGTTGGAAAACGTCGGTTTATACAATTGTGCATTTCGACAAAGTTTGCCCATTGCATCTAAATGTATCATTTCAATTCACAGTAACGCCGTCAATTTATTTAAATCCACGTCAACGACCCAAATCACGCCTAATATCACTCAATATCTCAAAAACACTGACGCAAATCTGAACTATCGTGATTAAACCATAATTAAAGTTGGTCCGTTCTTGGCAAAGTTTCGGGGATCATCTAATCCAGGGTGACCTACCAAAAGCCCGTTTAATATTCAGTGTCACAATTGAACTCATCCCGGGATTAGAACGTAATGCATGCCCGAGACGGTCCCCGCACCACTATTCGGTACTTTGCACTTAATATATGGTAAAAGGAATCGGTGTAATGCATGCAGCGCTTCAGAGTTTGGTGGTGCAGCGCTGATAAAGTTCAAGCGCTTTATCTTCATGACTGTTCTAATTTGTTAGAGTTGTCTCGCAGATTTGAACACAATGCTTGGTTACTTGCAAACCAGAGACGCGACATGAAATCTTTTACTCGTCAGTCACATCTATTTTTGTTTTCAATTTTCTATACCCTCTGACTTTTAGCAATGTATCCGTAAACCTTACGTAAACGAAGGTATCAGGGCAACTTAAACGAAATTAATTTTCGTGATGGTAAATGTTAGTACACAGTTGCGGAATTTGTTCGAACGAATCACCGCAGCCTTGGAACGCAAAGGGCATTAGGAGGAACACGGATGGGTTTTAGTCAGTAAGAGTTTGACACTCCCTTCTGCTCCGTCCAGAGCGGGAGGAATCAGTTGATGATTTCCCATCCCTAAAAGGTGTTACTATACAACAAATTACCAACAAAAATACGAGTATTTAAACTAACATTTGAGATTCTTCAAATTAGACTCCTGAATGACTATTCTCAAGCCTACGCAAAACGCATTTCTGCCGCTACAGAATAGGGCCGTCGACAAATCTAAGATATTAGACGCGATATAACTAGAGATATCTGACGACTAAATTCAGTCCTAGGTTGACTAACGTTCGAGTCATGAGAGACTCGAGTTAGTACTGATAAACGTTAAAGCGAGACTAAATACTTTGGTATACATTATGCTATGTCAGTTAGGAGGTTGACGTTGCATCATGTGCTGTATAATGGCTGTATAATTTGCTTTGTGCTGTATAAGCTGTATTAGTGTAGATGTTTGCTGGATGTCAAGAAAACTGGTTTAGGTAATAATATCTCAAAAGATGGCAGTATACAAATTGCTAGCGCAATTACATGTTTCGCAATTAAAGTTAAAACAATTTTGACAGTACGTATTGTAGATTCTTAGGCGAGATTCGCAAGTGGGCGTTTCATCATTATTTACAAAAAACCGGTCAAGAGCGAGTCGGACGTTATATAAAACGAAATGTTTTTAAATTTTAATCGGCGAGGCCTATATTTGTCAGAGAATTTTAACACTGCGGTGTAGAATTTTGCTGTTTTAGATCAGCGCCATTTCTTAAAGGATATATAAAAACATTTGCCAAAACAGTAAACAAGGGAGTCTCGACAGCGAATAAACTCCACGTTCGAAGTCGCTCTATTATTCGATACCACACGGTTAACCTTGGACAGTTCCAAAATACATAAGTAAATAACTGTTTTGATGAATGAGTACCCAGTATTAACGGTCTCGAACTTACTATCAGTAGGTGCTATCGCTAAGTAACCAATTGAGTTAAACATGATTACAAATGACGCAAAATCCGGTCGCGTCACGATTATTATTATCATGGTTTACAATAAAAAAACGTTAGCAAAGACATAATTTATATTGAACAAAATCATTGCGGCAAAAGTTTCTCTCGTTTAGCATTAAAAGGTTGCTCGAACGAAGTTCCTTATCGCGCGCTGTGAAAGGGGGCTAGACGGTAAAAATCCATACGAAAAGTTGTAACGACACTTTTTGCTATAGTAAGCCGTGCGGCGTGCGCATGTTTCTCTGTCTGTCTCTCTCTCTCTCTTATAGAAAGCAAGCCAGATATTTTCATTTCGTCTTTCTATTTCGCATTGAACAGTGTGGTGTCGCGACGAATATTTTTGTTGAGTGTATACAGGTTTTTTGTAAGTACATAATAAAAAATAATAACAATAATGAATCCTGACAGTGTTTCTGCACAAGTTCCGGATATTGCTGATGGAGTTAGGTAAGTTGAGTTTTTCTACAGACAGTAAAAAATGCTTTTGTATTTTTAGCAAGTACGCATTATAACCTAATGCGTACTTGCTAAAAGAAGAGTATTATTGTGCTAACCAAGTCATACGCATTATAATCTCTCCATTATTGTGTGTTTAACAAGTGTACGCGTCATAATTTTAATAAATTCAAAAGCAAATTATATTTTAATATTACAATATATTATATGTATTTAGCAAGCCGTGCGTGTGCTAACCTATACGCTGTTGTGTGTACGAAGTCGATATATTATGAGTGTGTGTGTGTATGTATATGTAAAAAATTTTTTGCTTTTTTTATTTCAATAGCGAATCAACTAAAGCATCGTCTACTGAGGTACAAACTATAACATCAAGGAAAAAGTCAAATGCACAAAGATGTAGAGAATATCGTGAGAGAAAGAAATTACAAAATACGATGGTACAAAACATAACTGCGGAGATGAATGTAGTGAGACTGATCAATTACCAGCTAAAAAACCTAAAACTAATGCAGAGAGAAGAAAAAAACATTATGAAGCGCAGAAATTAAAGAAACAAGAAAGTAAAAAAATACCTAAAACTGATAAACAAAGAAGTAAAGAATATTACGATAGGAAAAAAAAAATTCAGGCTTTAAACACTTTAAATCATCATTGAGATGCGTAAGTATGATTTTTTTTTTATCTTTCTAAGGTATATTTTTTGGAGTAAAATATAATGTCTTTAATCAATATTTTTTGATTGGTTAATTTTAGATCACGAGATAATTGCAGTACAAAAATATGTACCTAAACATCCAGAAGAAATACGTAATATAGCAGAAGAAACGCAGCAAAATAATTCATTTCACGTTCCATATCAACAGTTTAGAAACTGTGCATAGCCACAAGGAATTTATTACCAAGATGTCAACATTCCTACAGATGGAAATTGTTTCTTTTTTTCTATAATAAAAATTATGAATCTCTCTATGTCGCCTTTACAAATAAGGCAACAACTACTTGCTTCGCCCTTCGTCAACTCATGCATCAGTCCAAATGGTGCAAGGTCAATTCTCAGCAGTAACACAGAGTATGCAGAAATGGATTGTATAGAAATATTTGCTAAAGTGTATAATCAGAATGTTTGTGTACATAATTACTATGTTAACACTAGAACTTCTACTAATTAATCGAAAGGAACTTCGTTCCATCCGGGTGTCCCTTGACACCTCTCAAGTTTTTTTTTCTGGAAAACCGTTTTCCCGTGAAATGAAGGAATATGTAACATTACTTGTTTGACAACAGACTGTCAGTCAGTATTTATTTTATGATAGCCCTTTTGCATCGAAATGGAATGAGTACCTAAACAAACATGCAACTTCCGCAACAACCAACTAGTGGCGCCACCTGGTGTAACAGTTTCAATGTTTAAAAAGGCCAAAAACAGCGTCAGTTATTCGACTCAATTCTCTGCGATAGTTGAGAAGAAAGCGAGTGGATTATAATCAGTGGGATCATTTCCTGAATCATCATTCGCTGTTCAGTCGAGTCAGTTAAGACCCTCCTGATGGCAACTTGAGCAGCGCGCCTGCGCGGTAGTCATGTTTCCGCGGTAACGAAACCATAGCGCGATCTATTTCGATCCCAACGCCATCTATCGAGGTAGGGGTCAGTTTTTGTTGAAATCTTATCGGTATTTTTTTTCTTTACAGTGACATAGTTTTGTTTGGAAATGTGAGAAGGGTTATGTTATTTTTTTTCGAGTGTGTTTAAGTAGGTATGTATGAGCTTTGCATTCCATGAAATAAACTATTACTATTACTATGTATGTTGTATGTACCTATATTACTTTCGCACGCTCTGTAGCCTAAACGGCTTGATGGGTTTTAGCTTGAGAGGTGTCCTTAGATGCGTCTTGATTATGAAAGTGCCACTGGGTATATAAACAATTAAATTGCTGATTTTTGGCATCACATAACGTCTTCCAAAAAATTTTCTTCAAAGCCTATCGAGTGGGATGTCAAGATAAAGGGCTCAAGGAGACAATTCCAAAAATGTTGTTTTGACGTGATAACGTCTTATAAATCGATGAACGTCGGCTGCACGCACGAAAAAGTGTCACGTACCGAGAGCGAGGGCGCGGAACAAGCGATAGAGAGGCACAATCGGCATAAGCGTTTGGCTTGTTTGTTAAGAATTAAATTGTTTTCCTAGGAGAGACAGACTGAGTCGCACCATAATCGTTTTTACTATTTTGATACGGAATCCTAAAAACCCAGATAAAGCAAGCATAAATGAAGGGCAGATACACGAAAGCTTTAAAACGCATCCTTTTTGATATGTGTGTTCTAGTAAAAAATATCCCAAATATTTGGGTCAAATAATATAGGTAACAAACTTTACAAATCCACGTAAGCCCCTCAAGTCTCTATAATTTGAATCTGTGCCAAAGACTACGGACGCTTACCCATCAAACGCATGCCAAAGTGTCCCAAATATAATAATATGGGTGGTATGGGCCATAACGCCGTGCCCTGAATACCAACGGATGATTAACTTAATACGCCTAATGAACATCACCGTTTAAGTTGGGATTTAGGTGTGATATATACGTTTAGATAATAATCTGTAAATGATAAACTATTAAGAACTGGTAACAGAGTTTGGAAATATATTGCAACATTATTAAAAACTCCATAACCACATTGCAAATTCGATATAAATACCTCAGAAACCTAATAGGGAATACGCATGAAAAAAATATTTATTATCTATACAGTTTATCCAAAAATATACAACAATATAATACTAACAGTGAAAATAGAATCAAAATGAATGGAAAAACAAACGAGATATAATTTTTTTTTTCAAATGTTTCTGGCCCTCTCGCACAAAATCTGTTTTCTATGGCAGATGTATAGGCGTCATGGACTTTGACGTCAAAGTTCATATCGGACTTCTCTTTCGAATTATAATCTTTGAAGCATTATAACTTCATCGCTGATGAAGGTAATTAAAAAATAATTTCATGATTGTTTACTTAAACTTCATTCTAAAAATAAAAATTCTCATGGATGCTCCCTAATAGGGAATAGGTCAGTTTTAGTCTTTTTTTCGTACTACAAACACTTTGACTATATACTATATAAACAAATGGACTATATCGTGGCCCAAAGCGAATTAATAAATAAATACAATTAAATTAAAAAAACAATCTGTGTTTAATTTCATCAAATGGTTAGAACGCTTTTTTTTATAAACAAGACCCATTAAGTAACAGTATTAGGTTCAAAGTTAATGAAAAGGAATAAAAAAAGAAGTGACAGGCCGTTAAAAGAATAAGACCTAAAAAGAATGAAACGCTGGTCGGATATTGGTGCTACATTTTATATCTTTCTTGGAACCAAGCGGCACATTTACATAGAAATTGGAAACACAGGTAAAAGTAGAACTGCTGAATCGCTTCCAATTATGGAATAATTTGTATCGAAAAATAATATGCTAAAGACCAACAAAGTACGTACGGTGTTTATCCTCCGATCAAAACAAAAACGAATCAGGAAAATGAAACGTACCATAAAATGAATGCCCAATGGAGAACCAAACATAGCCAATCGTCCTAATTGTGTAAGAATTCCGATATTTACATTTTCTTTCGACAAAATAACATAGGTTGTTTACTTTTGTTTATTTTCGCCGTTTCTACTCCGTCATATCAAATTATCCCTCTGTCAGATATCGCGAAATGGATTTTCGGTTGTCAGAATCGGGGAGCATTTTCACTGAAGTATCCCATTTGTTGTAGACCGTGTTACAAAAAGGTTTGGTAGGCGTTTAATAGGTTATCGACCGGCTTATTTGGTCCTACACTAGGCCCCTAAGGGTAAGTTAAGCTGCTGATATTGGTGGAAAAAAACGGAGAAGTGTGTTACTTTAGTTTCTTTCTATGAACGTTTATTCTATTGACAGTTATGTGTTTTTACTTGGGTAACGGAGGAACAAAAGAGAAGGGCTTCTTTTCAGAGAAATGTTCTACGGAATGAGTTTACTTTGGAGTCTTTCGAGAAATCTACCGTTTGTAACTGCAACTTTTAGTGCATCATTAATTCACCAGGATAAATCACTACAACTAAACGTACAAAGCACAGCTCGCCCAGTCCACTAAGCACAAGTTTTCGTCCAAACCGCCAACATTCGGCGAACTCGCCACACGTATTTCAACGTCCAACCTGCAATTATTTTACCGTCCAGAAATTATTAAACTCAGCAAGTAGGAAGGAGACTTTGCACAAAAGGTTGGCACCACTGTTCTCAACAATAATTGGTTTTCGGACCGCGTCGGGAAATTCAAAGTGTGCGTTATGACGGTTTAGCAGCCGGCGACGTGGGACAGTTTGTTTGTTCGTTAACTTTCAGACGTTTAATAGGAACTGTCTTAATCTGTCGCCTTGAGTTCCAAAGTTTGGGTTTTGGTGCTGGTTTTAATCTAAACTTTAGGTGCGTCGGGTTGTGTTTCAGTTTAATATTTTGTGGTAATTAAAATGGAATTTACTGGCTTTGGGTTGAGGAAGAAATTGAAGTAATGGTTTAATTTGGAGACCTGCAATTATTCTAATCTGTTTCTGACTAAGTTTGGCAGAGTCAAAACATAAATATCTATTTTTATTTGATGATGGTAACAATCTAATCGACTTATGAAATCCATTGGAAAATTAAAAAAAAATTGTATGCACATTCATTTAAAAAATCATTACTTATTTGATTTTTCAATGGCTCGTAAATATTATCCAAACAAACCAAAGGATTTTTTTAAACTAATTTTATTAAAGAATCATTAAAAACAAAATGTGTTACCTTAAAACAAAACACGCCAAAGATCTAATCAGGAAGCGAACCGGCACGATGAAATTAGCCAAATTAATTTTGATTCCCGAAGAATTTAATACAGAATCCATCCGGAGGCATTCTCGTTCTATAATTACGACGGCACCAGATGAAATTTATGAACTGAAATATCTGTGATCCTGTTCCCGGGAATAGTGTTGGCCAACCCCGGGATTTTCGAGGGATTTTTAGGTCCTTCCATCCGTTTTAGAGGCTTTCCGCTGTTGCGGTGGAATTCCAATTTTTGACGGCATGTCGTGATATTTTTCAATCTTGCTACTTTACCTGTCTGCTGTACAGGGAAGTAAAAATTTAACCAAGCGCTAATTTAGGTAGATGTTAAAAATAACATGGAAGCAATTTGTAGGATAAATTGAGTAGGTGATTTCTTTCTCTCAAGATAGATTGAATGTACATCAAAATTGGGATGCGGGTCTATTTCAATATTTTTAATTGCATCGGTACAATGAAGGTCTTATCGCTGACAACGTTATACAGCGTTTTACCAAATAAACGCAATACTATGACACCAGTAGTGCTACTCTTTAACAACATTTTCGTGTCTCGACAGCGGAATCCGAGGTGAGTATCAAATTCGAATAAACATAAGATCTTTATGTTGTGTGTAATAAAGCTCACTTTGTGAGCTTTGTCACTCATGTGAAGCTCGATATCGATATAGTTAGAATAGACTAGCTGATTACAAAAAGCGAAAAAAAGGGCTGTTCACAACATGTTGTCGAGTAGATTTTTTCACAATTTCGGTATTAATCCCGTAGTAAAAGTTGTTCACAATGATGAGTACGATGACCCCTTTACAGGTAAAAGATGCGTTTATTCTTTTACACGTTGCACGAATATACTATATACTCTAAATTGTTCTTGACAACACTATTACAGACAAAGCCAGGGGTCTGATACCAGCAAATTGAATTCTACTGCAGCCCGCTTCGGAATTTCTTTCATGTTATGAAATCGTCAGGCCAAAACAAAATTGATCTCTTAACATTTATTTTTATTTCTCGTTCATTTGTGCTTCGAGAGATGTAATTGATTCCCGAATTTATTTAATATTTTACAATAAAGTGAATTTTCCTTTTGAATTTTGGTCAGATGCTACCTGAGTGGAATGTTGGAAAGGATTTAATTTTATTTAACCGTATTTCGTAATGTGGTCGTTGTGAATGTATTGATTTCAATTAAATATTATACGGCAATAAACTTTCGACTTTGACTATATTCACTCGTTTCTTCTTTGCTTTATTTTGCTTTTTGATATTTGGAATATGTATCTATTAATTATAAAATAATAACTTTGCAGGACACTTGAATATCAAAAACAACTACAAAAAAAAACGTCAACAAGCTGAAAATCTGTTCAATTCACTCATCTTATAATTTAGCACGTAATTATTCCCAAAGTAGAAAATTAAATGAGCGTGAAAATTCCACAACTCTCTTACTTAGAGACTCATAAAAATATAATTGCATTTCATAAATTCAAGTCTGCACTAAAACATGCTTCACACGGGACGGTATTATGCACCAAGATAACAAGATTTTCACCTTTTCTTACATATTTTGCTTAAAGACAACGAACAGAATATTTCTAAGTTAATGAAAATTCTCGAATAACGTCTTTCGCCTGTGTCTGGGCCACTATCTAAATTGAATAGCCTGCATGGTCTTTGCATTGCCTTTAAGCCACCAGCTAGCCTTTTTCAAACTGAACTGAATCCTCTTTTTGCCATTTTTTTTTCGTGTTTCGAAAACAATATGGCGCGTGTTTGGAACATTTCAGTATTTTGCTGTATTTGTGTATCAGATGGATTAACTAACCAATATGGTTTACAATGAATGCGCTTTAATTTACTGGAATATAGCGTAGAAATTAATTTGAAATTAATTTGGTGTTTTTCACTGATATGTCATATCTACCTTTCCATTGTCTAGTTTTGTTTTTAATTTTAGAGTACAAACGAATAAAAAGACTTGCTTGTAATAATCGTTCATTATTTTTAAAAGTTTTAACCGATTGTGATATTAATCTATGTTCGGTGAACGGGGAAAATAAAAATGACTTCGGTCATATTACTGAAGAAAAGAGTCTAAAGGAATTCCAACAAGAGGCCAATCTCAATGAATAATAGTGTTCTAAAGAGTTAAGTTTCGATCTAAATCATTTTTTACACGCTCTATTATTTATTTTATTCATTTCATAATGCAAACCAATTCTTTAAAATACACGAAAGCAAAAAAGTCGGGAGTAGACATTACTATTGATATTACGAGTAACTTAATAATATTAAATACTTTTAATAGCTCTGCATGAAAATAACAAAGTACGCGATA
Source organism: Lacanobia wlatinum (assembly GCA_947578705.1). Classification (NCBI taxonomy): domain Eukaryota; kingdom Metazoa; phylum Arthropoda; class Insecta; order Lepidoptera; family Noctuidae; genus Lacanobia; species Lacanobia wlatinum. The sequence goes on from OX388033.1 coordinate 19,333,281, forward strand.
CACAGAGCTTAACGAGTGTCAGTGAAGAACCAAAGTTTCCCTAAGATTTTGAGTTTGAAGAACTAAGAAGATAAACTTAAGACTCATTAACGCTGGTCCACAAAATATAGGGGAAACAGACTTATCCGCGATTATATCACAACGACGGAGTTCGTATGTTTTTGAATTAACTTTAGAGTTAATTGATTCGAAAAGTTTGCGTGTAATTTTGGGTTGAATGTCTCGAGAGATGTGAGCAGTTTGGCTGTTTGGTTCTATATATTTTGCAATATGTACATTTTTACGACTGTGTGTTCAACTATACATATAAAAAAAATTGTGCAGTATATTTTATGGTGTCGTCTTCATCTTATTAATAAGTAGCTAAACATAAGTTCTTGTAGCAGTGTTAAAATGGCCACAAGAAAAACCAACGTAGCAAATTCTACATCGCAACAAAAAGAACCACAACGCCATTTAACCCACCAGCAGCGGATTACTAACGAAATTCTGCATCTCGGCATCAAAGTTTTCCGTGCAAATTGAACATATACAATGGTCCGAACATCTATCGGGCAGTTGCCTACCGGACATAACAAACGTTCGGGTGGAGTTTCCTTCCTTTCAATGGAGGTTTGCGGGACTTAACACTCTGTTTCGCATTTCTATACTAATCTATATACTTACTAATATATAAAGCTGAAGAGTTTGTTTGCTTGAACGCGCTAATCTCAGGAACTACTAGTCCAATTTGAAAACTTCTTTCAGTGTTACATAGCCCATTTATCGAGGAAGGCTATATATCATCACGCTTAGGCTAATAAGAGACGAGGTTGCGCGGGTCCGCTAGTATTCTATTTAAATGTACTTTTATGAAAACAGCAATAAGAGTTTTCAAGCTCTTATTTAAATATAAACTTGTATTTATTTTTCTCGGTAAGTTTTGTAAGCAAAAAATTTAAATGTCAAAACTTTAAAAAGAACCTGCTAGACAAAATAATGCAATTAAAATTTCAACCACAATAACAATAATTAAAGCCTCAACCATAATCCAGACTTCAAACGACTGACAGTCACACACAATAATGTCCCACACAATCCAACTAACTCTAAACAAAAAAAAATAAGAACCTTGCCAAACTGTAGACCTCAAAAGCTAAAAACTTACACAGTCATGCGTGATTCTCCCGCATGGCCGCATCATATCCTACAAAAGCGATGTTTACTGAACTAAAGAGGCTCTGCATTTTTTAGTCTGCCCGTCAGATGCACTGCCTCTCATAATACGAACTAACTTCACCGGCATACTCGTATCCTGTAGAGTTTTGTGGTAAAATGTATGAAGTTTTAAGAGTTATTTGGCGATATCTGTCGCTCCGTAACCAACTACCGGAGTTGAGATTTGTTTTAATTTTTGCCAAAAGTCAAAACATTATCTTGTCAATATGATGTTCTGGAATATAAATTTTAAACGTCTTCATTAGTTGAAGAGACTAAGTGAGAGTTGGCCTTGCACACAAAGGGATCCGTACCATAAAACGAAAAAGTCACTTTTCTACGGACCCTTTAATTTTTATTACTTGTTGTTATAATGGCAATAGTAATACATTCTTGCTTTTTTACTTAATCCTTACTAATATTATAAATGCGAAAGTAACTCTGTCTGTCTGTCTGTCGGTCTGTTTGTCTGTCTGTCGGTCTGTTTGTCTGTCTGTCTGTCTGTCGCGCTTTCACGCCAAAACTACTGAACCGATTTAAATGAAATTTGGTACACAGATATTCTAGAGCCTGAGAAAGGACATAGGCTACTTTTTATCCTGGGAATATGTTCCCTAGGGACCACGCGGGCGAAGCCGCTGGCAGAAACAAGTACTTTATAATTTCAACGGTCTAGCTATCACCGTTCATGAGATGCAGCCCGCTAACTGACAGATGAACAAACGGACAGCGGAGACTTAGTAGTGATCCAGAATTTGGTCACTGACAAACACATTTTTTTTTAATCTTCGGAGCTTAAATTGGTAGTGAGGAGTGTGCACGCTTTACACAAAATAAAATCTCACAATATTTTGATGATATTATTTTTCAGTCCTACACAGTCCTTAGACATGGATAGTCCCAAATTAAGACATGTTTGTGGTATCCAACTGATAAGGCGCGTCGTGAATCTTCGTTCACACAGAAAAGAAAGAATGGCCCCGAAGATTAACGAAAGAAAGCAAACTTACAATCAACCTTAGAACACTAATATAAGGTTCATAATACACTGCAGCTGTTAGTTCCGTCTCACTCGCAAGTCACGTGCATGCCACGCGGCGCGCGCTAACATGGCGGCAGCTGCCGACCAATACCGGTACAGGAAAAAAAAGCGCGTTGCGTAGAGCGTGCCGATTGGTCAACAGCATTTCCCGCGCTTTGAAAATTCATCTTCTGCGCTGGTACATCGGTAAGCCATATTAGTTGGGTACTACTTGTACATGCGTACAACCAATTGTAAACCCATTCATCGCGCGTATTAATCTCGGCAAATGATTGATTCGTACATACCTAATCGACCTTATCGCACAATCTACGCATAAATTACACAAATACATAGTCATGCGTACATTGCATTGTATAATATCGCTCGTTTAACTATTAATTGGTGCAGTTCACATAATTGGATTAAGTTGTATTCAATTATGCCGATCTAATACTGCGGGCACATTATTGCTGATTCAATTAATTGCATATCAGTAAATGTTGCGTCGGACAACAAAGGGATGAGGTTGTATTTCTCATTTTGAATTCGTAATTAATTTGTTGTTACAGAAATTAAACTTATAATTATTCTATCGCTGTGGCTACCATTACATGGAATGAAAGCTGTAATCAAGCATAATATTCACAAATGGACAAAGAAACCAGCCATCGGAAGACGACTCATCTGCCAAGTGTGTGCTTTCTACGAAGAGATAATTCTACTAAGCAGCTAAAATATTTATCAAGAACGGAAAAATATACCTTAATTGTACACAAAAAATAGTACATAATTAACAATTTTAGAAGCAACCTAGTCAAATATGAACGAGCGGGACTTATTAAAAAAATATATTTATTTAATTAAATACGCGTGCGCTCAGCATGAGCATTATAATAAAGAGAACACCTTAATCTAAGTTACATAGGTTTATATACTGGTGGAGAGGTTTGCATGTGTGCGTCTGTGGCTGGTTCTCACAATGGATCAGCAACAAGAAACTGTTTATGGGTCTGGATCATATTCTAATTGATTTGGCGACCATTACTTAGGAATTTATTATGGGTATTTAAAGTTACTCGGAACTAGTGGGTCGCATGGCGTGATGTTTGTTTACTAATACAGTTCTTGGTAAGGGTTGGCCATGCATAACTCCTCCCTCCATAAGAGCAAAATCACCATCCGAGGTTACAGTACGAGGTTGATGATTTTGTCTAAGCCTACGCAATAATATGCCTCTATAGCGGTACAATATAACTAGTATTAATACGAAAAGTAAAATGACGTAAATTAAAATAGTTCCTATACTAACACTGTGCACGTTCACAAAATGGCTTTCACTATTTTTCACTACACTGTTATCTTTTAATGCGTGTGACAGGAACTGCAGGTTTTCCAAATCAATCTCGTCTATATTGATAGTTTTGTGTAGCGCGATGTCCTTTGGTGTTATTATACTGGGTAGATGTATTGATGGTGAGTTGCGGAAGGTAACTTCTCCTGTTTGAAGACGGCGTTTTCTTAACGTAGTTGTTCCAAGTTTAACTTCACAGGCGTTGTTAAGGGTTAGGATGTAGGTGCCCATGATGTCGTGTTGGCTCCTGTCGTCGTCACAGTTTTCTGTCAGGAACGTGGGATATCCTGCGAAGATAATCCAAGAGTCCTGATGTATAGATTTTATTTTAACATCAGATGCGTTGACTGGAAGAGGCAGGCACGATGTTATCCTCGTGGAAAATGTCATCAAATCCTTGATGCAGTTATTTTCTTCATCTGAAGACACGTTGCTCTCGTAACAAAGGAACTTTCCTTCGTCTATTTCTCTGCAAGGCTGGGAGAGTGACACTATTTTCGACCCTTTCGCAAGGATATGGGAATGTTTGGGAGTGATTAGAAAGGATGAGCCCAGGTGGGGGTTATACATGGGAAAAGGATGTAGGGTGTAATAGTTGTAGACATCTAATTGGACTGTTGGTATTGACATAATAAAAGTTATTTGTTTGCCTTTTGTATGGGCTTTGATGTCAATACAATGTTCAATATTAACTAAGTTTTCATTGGTTACAGGAAAAACTAACTTATCCGTTTTTTCAATGTTTTGAAGAATATTGATAAGTTCAGTGGTATCTAATATAGACTGATGTAACACATTGACTCTACTGAATGCTAATGCAGTTTCCACTTCGTCTAAGCGGGTTAATAATATTTGAAAGTGATGAGTTAACATATTGTAAGTATTTAAGACAAGGTTCTTACTCCTTTGAAATTCGGTTTGATTTAAAATTTCTTCTATTTCTCTAATAGTTTTATCAAGTATTATGAAGTTGTTTCTAGTTGAGTTGGTGATATTAACGAATGTGTCGACTATTTCAGAAACTAAAGTAACTTTATTTTTAATTGCATCTTGTTGTAATTGTATACTGTTTATCCATTTATCGTATCTAAGCGCATCATCGTTATCTAAGTTTCCTGTAATGGCTTTAATTATGGATCTAATAGGATTGATAAGTCCCCTTTTTTACTCTTATGTTTGGAATTAACTGATTGTAACGTTCTATAGTTATGTTCATTATATATTGGGTTTGCAACTCTGCATCAACAAGACTACCATCTAAGACATATACTCTTAATTTATCCTTTATATAGTTAGAAATATCGTTATACTTTTCTAGATTATATTCTAAGCTCTTATGAACTAATTTTAAGTCTAGTCTCTTAAATATATGCCAATTATAGAGGCTTAGTGACGCTTGTCCTTCTTTAACGGGAAGGATTCCCGGATTGTCTTCAATCCTTTGAAGTTGAAGGCCCAAGCCCAGGGCTGCTTGCATCGTTACCACCAGGATGAACCTGTGAAGGACGCTTAATGTCTTTAACGGGTATTTTCTTAGTTTTTCGGGCTTTATTTTGGACAGCTACCGTATTTCTCTTAACTTTACCTATAACTGTTGCTTTTTGGTATCTAGGTTTATCTTTACTACGTCTAGTATTAACTCCTTTCATATAAATTTTATCTCCTTCTTTAATGTCGAATTGTTTTTCACCACCTCGTTTTTCTTTGATTTTTTCTTTAGACTGTATCATTTAATTAGTTAAGTAATTGTATAGATATTTAGTACGTTTAAAATGGTCCTTTACTAATTGTTGGGTGTAGTTTTTATTGAAATCTACCGCAAAGGTACTTGAAGCATCAGTATGTCCAAAGACTACTTCAAATGGTGTTAAACCAGTAGCTGAATGAATAGAATGGTTGTATGACATTATGGCGTACGTCATAACAGATGCGGCGTCGGTTATCTTCCTTTCGTACTTCGCAAGTCGGTAAATTTCTATGATAGTAGAATGGAATCTTTCTATTAGTCCCATAGAGTTTGGGTTGTGAGGCGTGCCTATGTGTAAATCTATCTTATATAAAGTTAACATTTCCTTGAGTAAATTGTTGTTAAATTCTGAACCTGGATCTGCACTAATTCTTGATGGTACACCATATATGGAGAAATACTTTATAAGTGCCCGTACAACTTCTGGTGTGGATCTACTAGAGATTTCAAACGCTTGGCCTAGTTTACTGAATGCGTCTACGATTGTAAGGAAATAAGTTCCTTCTATTGAGAATATATCTATGAATATTTCTTGAAAAGGTTTTGTTTGGGTTTGAGTCAATTGTAGCTCGGGTTTTAGTGGCTTTCTATCGTACTTCATTTGCTTGCAAAGTTCGCACGAGTTAATGATACAAGCTACAGTATGTTCTAAATTGTTCCAATAGTAAGTCCTTTTTAAATGGGCTACGGTTTCTCTAATGCCACGATGACATGTTTTTCCTTCATGATATTTTAGGACTATCTCCCTCTGTTCATTTTCGTCTTCAACGTAATTGACTCTTTTAGTGCATTCATAAATGTTTACTGCGTCTTTTTTAAATAAGGTTATTATTATTTTAGAAAATTCTTTACGGTGACGTTCGTCTTCGAAGTAGATGTAATATTTTATTTTAGGACGGATATACTCTTTTAAGAATTCTTTTATTAATTCCGGATTATCTACGGGCATGTGTACTTCAAACACCTTTTGTTTATCTCTAGATACATTTTTAACACTACACTCATTTTTATGCCAAGTGTATACGAGAATCTGATTGGGTTTTGTATCTATGGCTTCCTTTAGTATTGGAATGTCAGATGAATCTGTATTATTTTCGGAATGAACAGTTACTAAAGAAGATGTGTCTGCTCTTTCAGATGCTGTAGCTGTTTCACTTCCTATTGACGGTATCGAATAAGGTGACTTAGGTCTGAGTTCAGAGTTACTGGATGAAATACTAATAATGTCTACTTTATCAGATAAAATGGCAATAGTCTTTGAGTTATCGGTGTTCACTATCATTGAAACATTGTCTAAGGCATTTATTTTGATTCTAGACAATGCATCTGCGTTACTGTTTTGTTTACCTGGTTTGTATTTAATTTCGTAATCGTATTCAGAAAGTCTAAGTCTCCATCTTGTGAGTCTATTTCCTGGTTTGTTAATAGAGTTTAACCATACTAATGGTCTATGATCGCTTAATATTGTAAACCTTTTACCGTATAAGTAAGGTCTAAAATGTTTGCATGCCCAAACAACTGCTAATAGTTCATTTTCTATAGCGCTGTAACGTGTTTCAGCGTCATTCAAAGTTCTACTTGCAAACGCTATGGGTTTGTCGCTACCAATTGGACCTTGAGATAGGACCGCTCCTATTGCAAAATTAGATGCGTCCGTTGTTAGAAGAAAAGGTTTCTCAAAGTCTGGAAATTGTAATAGGGGTGCGTTAGTAAGTAATTCTTTGCATTTTTCAAATGCATTTACAAAATCTTGAGTTATGGTGACTTTATTTTTCTTTTTAAGACAGTTTGTCATAGGTTGCGTTATTTTAGAAAAATCTTTAATGAATTTACGGTAATATCCTACTAAACCTAGGAAACTTTTGATTTCTGTTGGTGTTTTGGGCAAAGGAAATTCTAAGACAGCTTTAATTTTGTCGTTATTTGGTTTAAGACCGTCTTTAGTTATTGCGTGTCCTAAATATAACACTTCTTTCTTAAGAAACTCGCATTTGTCCAGAGTTACTTTAAGGTTCGTTTCTCTAAGTCTATCAAATATTTTTTTAAGTTTATCTATGTGTTCTTGAAGGCTGGTTGAAAATACAATGATATCGTCTAAATAAACAAGACAGTGTATGCCTTGAAGTCCACGGAGTACATTATCCATCGCTCGTTGGAAAGTAGCTGGGGCTGTTTTTAAACCAAAGGGCATACGGGTAAATTCGTAATGTCCTGATTGTGTTGTAAATGCTGTTTTTGGTTGGTCTTCTTCTTCTACCTCTATCTGATGATATCCACTAGCTAAGTCTATTGTAGTAAAATAGGATGCCCTTCCTAGCCTATCAAACAAGTCCGTGATGTTTGGTAGTGGGTATTTGTCATCTATTGTTATCTCGTTAAGTCGTCTATAGTCTACAACCATCCGAAACTTCTGTTCACCTAGGCGTCCATTTTCTTGGGGACTAGGTGTACAGGGGCACTCCAAGGTGAGTGTGATTCTTTAATTACTCTATTTTCTAAAAGCTTATCTACCTGTTTCTGTATTTCCTTATTTTGACTAAAAGGGTGTCTATATGGGCGTATGTAAATGGGGTCTTCGTTTTTTGTACGGATCCTATGCTTAACTTGGTTAGTAAAAGATAAGGGTACGTATTCACAATGAAATATATCTTTATACTCGATACATAGCTTAGTTATTAATGATTTTTCCTCTTTGTTTAGGTGATCAAGACGTAACTTGTTTAAGTTTTTATTTAATATTTTTTCTATATCGGAGTTATTATGGTTTAGATTATGAATTACGCAAGCATCTGTTAGATCCTGTTCTATACTATGGACTTTAAAGGGTTTTGTAAATGTTATAGTCATCTCAGTGTCGGTAGTGTTTTGTATGACAGTCTGAGCTAAAGAGTCTACGCAGTTAACTAAAGCGTCAGGCATACGAACTCCTGGGCAGAATTCAATATGATTTAAAATTGCATTTCCGTTTTCTAACATTGTTGGTACTCTAACACGCGTTTCCGATCTAGGGGATAGTACTACCTGATAAGATGGATTATATAAAATGGGAATTTCTGTAGTTTTTGTTTTTAAGACTTGATTTTTCGTGTCTATGGTAGCTTCTAGCTCTTTTAATAGATCTGATCCTATAAGACCGTTATATGCTTTATCTACGTTATATTTGTAAAACTTATGGTGAATGTCTGTATTAAAAGTGTCTGTTAAAGGTATATGTGCAACTTCACTATGTTTGCTACGTCCATGTGTACTAATAACTTCAAATGGTTCTTCAGTTTTGCAATATTTAAAGTATTGGTCAGCTAACTCTGAGTTAATAAAAGATCGTGTACTACCTGTGTCTATGAGAAAGATAGCTTCCATTTCTGGTAAATAAATGTGTGGTAATCTAAGACCACTATAATTTAAATTAATTACTTCGGTTTCTGGTCTGTTTCGTCTGTCGGAGAGGCTTCTATCTGAAAATTTACAGGCTCATTTTCATTTTGGGCACAATTATTTTGTGGGTTGCTTTCATCTAATAACATTACGATGTTCTCGTCATCTAACAAAAATATCTGCTCACAGTTAGAATCTGGGTCAAGCTCAAGTGGCTCTTCAATCATGTTATTACGGACTGTTCTCATTGATGCATCTGTGTTTTGTCTAGGCTGATTGATTACGCCAAATCGGAATTGTTGATTTGGGTTGGCTTTAAAGAAACCTGATTGTTTGTAATTATTTAATGTTCGCGGAATCTGTTGTGGTTGATGAGTTATTGCTTTTGGGTTTGGTTGATTATTATTAGTATTTAGTTTAGGTCCTTGTGGTTGATTCGCTTTTTGGAAATTATTATTGGGATTTGAAATAAAATTGGGTCTAAAACCGTACATCTGTTTAAAACCTTGATTATTGTTTATTGGGATACCAAATTTATATTGAATTGGAGTCATAAGGTTTGGTCTAGTATTGTTTGATTGGTTAGTGTTACTACTAGAGGTTGTCTTAATCTTGTTTCGGGCATTGTATCTAGTTTGGAAATTAACTTCCTCAGTTACTACACTTAACGCGGATTCTAGTGTCATACATTTGTTTAGTCTTACGAACTTAATCATATCCTCCGGTAAGTTGTACATGAAGACGTTTAAGGCAGTGTTATTATATATAATATATTTTGCTGCTTTGATTCCTTCATCTGTAAGAAGGTTTACTTTCGATATGAGTGAGCTCCTAACATTTTGGATGCGGTGGCAAAAGTCTATATATGATTCTCCTTGTTTTATCTTGAGGTTTTCTAATTCTATGCTAAGACAAGCTTCGGATCTCGGGTCTCCAAAGTGTTGGACAAAAAGTTCTTTTAGGCCTTCCCAAGTGGTTACATTTCACGTTCACTAATTAAAATGGCGGCTTTACCGACTAGTCTACTTGTAATGCAATGGAATAAGTAGGTTTGTTGTGCTGGGTTGTTCTCCCCTCTAAAACTTCTAATTACATATTCACATTTTGAAATAAAAAGATTTAATAACTTATCATCCCCATCAAATCTTGGAATGATGCTTTGAATTTCCTTAGGGATAAGTTGAATATTCATTATTCACAATTTAATTTTAAATAAGACACACAAAAATATTACGTAGTTGGCGATTTTGGTCCAAACAACGTGGTTACGCTAAAATGTGTATAACGATTAATGTTTGAATCATTAACACGAACGGAGTAAAATGGCAATGTGAATCCAAATTACTTCAAAACTAATACTAAAGGTTTGCCGATTTTAGTCCAAAAATATTAAACGTTAGATGGCGATGTCTAGTCCAATTAAACGTTACTTAGAGTTAGGACAAGGAAAAGAACAGTGCGAAAAAGGGTCTACTCACAGACTGCTCGATCCCATGCCGGTTCTCTTAATACTGCTGCTGTTGTTGTCGCTGTGCTGCTGCTGCCGTCGATAGGCTGCTGCTGCTGATGGCTGCTGCTGCTGATGGCTGCTGCTGCTGATGGCTGCTGCTGCTGATGGCTGCTGCTGCTGATGGCTGCTGCTGCTGATGGCTGCTGCTGCTGATGTTACGCGCGCGCTGTTCTTTTGACGAATTTGTTTGTGTAGGTTCTTTGCAGACTAGAAGTCTATGCGTCGAGGTAACGTTGCGACCGATTTATGTGTCTATCAACGGTTACTGTTCGCGACTTTACTAATCCGACCCGACTGCGCCAGTCAAATATGAACGAGCGGGACTTTTAAAAAAATATATTTATTTAATTAAATACGCGTGCGCTCAGCATGAGCATTATAATAAAGAGAACACCTTAATCTAAGTTACATAGGTTTATATACTGGTGGAGAGGTTTGCATGTGTGCGTCTGTGGCTGGTTCTCACAATGGATCAGCAACAAGAAACTGTTTATGGGTCTGGATCATATTCTAATTGATTTGGCGACCATTACTTAGGAATTTATTATGGGTATTTAAAGTTACTCCGAACTAGTGGGTCGCATGGCGTGATGTTTGTTTACTAATACAGTTCTTGGTAAGGGTTAGCCATGCATAACTACCTAGACCTCTCCACTCAGTTAGTGCACTAGACATTGACGTTTTATAAGTAGCCATGTAGGCCTATGTGGAATGAAATATTTTAAACTTGAACTTGAGTCTCAATTAAGTTTGAAAACCGCTAAACGTAATTCTATAACTTTTTATCAGCCATGTTGAAGAAATTATACAGTTCCTAGAGAAGAACCGTTACCTCCAGCAAACCCAAACTCGCTTGAACTTGAAGCTTATCTGAGAGATCACTAATACATCTGGTAAGCTAAAAGCATTTTCACTGTATCACTGGATACTCTGAAAATGCTTTTATGACTATTCCAGCCGCTCTGGACAAGAGAAATTCTGCCAGAAGTAGCGTAGCCAAGGCGATTGTTATAACGTCCAAAATGTATCATCATCATCCTCATCATAACAGCCGAAAGACGTCCACTGCTGGACATAGGCCTCCCCCAGAGGGAGCGTGGGAGGTTTGCCATAATCGCCACGCTTGGCAGGCGGGTTGGCGATCGCAGTGTATGGTTTTGCGTTTTACAGAGAACGCTGCTCTCCATTTTCTGGTGAGTCCCTTAGTCGCCTCTTACGACACCCACGGGAAGTAATGGGATGGTATTATTCTTTTACGGCACCATGCGGCACCGGCCCACACCATACGGCATGACCAAAATGTATACGATTTACAAACGCTGTCGAAATATCACGTAACCAATCCCTTATATTTGGCCATTTCGATAGCTGCATTTTTTTTAGGATTTGAAGTCATCAAATGACTCCTTCCGCTCTGTACGGAGCGGGAGGGAGTGTCAGACTCTTACTGACTAAAACCTATCCGTGTTCCTTCTAATAGCCTTTGCGTTCCAAGGCCGCGGTGAATCTTTCGAATAAATTCCGCAACTCGACAACCGCATTCGTTGATAAAATAGGAAATTGTCTATGAGCCTCTCTAGTAGCTACGAGTGTTAATTTAATAAAACAATGGTAGAAATGAACATTTTAATTTTCTGTTACAAATTCAACTGTAATACCCCTTACTAAACCACGGTTAACTGAAGGTGCATGTAATTAAAGATTAATTTACTTGATAAGCTTAGCTGAGATTTAGCGATGGAGCTCAAATATCATTTGTTTGATAAGCTAAGCGAAGATGTAGGCGATTAGGCACACAATTTGTAATTCAGCTCACGTCACGGTAGGACATTAGTATGTGTGCTTTGGGGCGACTTGGTAAGTTAAGGACTTGGGCTAAAATAGTTTAACATAAGAACCTAGGTATGTATATGAATAGTTATAAGCTACCCTTCTTGAATCTTAATTATATCAGTCAAAAGACTGCGGTACATAACTACATCCTCAGACTAATAAATTTTATTGGTCTGAAGCTGCGCCATATAATTTTTAATCTCAATTTTTAGGGTTCCATAGTCAAAAAGGAAACCTTATAGTTTCGCCATGTCCGTCTGTCTGCCTGTCCGCGGTTTAGCTCAAAGACGCTTTGCTCTAGAAAGTTGTAATTTGATTTGGGTATTAATCACGCCGACATAGAGGTAAAATAAAATTTTGAAAAAAATAATAGTGTGTACACACACTCCTACACGTAAAATGGCGATGATTTTTACCGTCTCTCACGGTGTGGGGTGTTGTTGCATAGGTCGTTTAAAATTATTCAGGGTGTGCAAAAACCATATTTCTATCCAAGGATCCGTTTGTGAAATATTAAGCTTTAAAGTGCTATTTGTTGCTAGTCAAGTCCCCTCCCCTTTGCATGCAAAACGGTTGTTTCCGGAGACGTGAAAAAATGTATGTTAGTAGCTATATAACGAATTTAAAAGAAAAACTATCATAGCTTACATGGCTTCACAAGTTAACGAGTAATAGTCGGCCAACTTATAAAATGTAGGTGCTTAGAGAAGAAAAATTTCGTACAAATCCATTAAAAAACGGCAATTGTGACGTGCGGAACCTACAGAACTCTACACTACGCGCGGCCCGACAGGCACTTATCTACTTTTTAGGGTTCCGTACCCAAAGGGCAACCAACGGAATCCAATTACTAAGCCTCCGCTGTCCGTCCGTTTGTCCGTCTGCCTGTCAGCTGTATCTCATAAACCGTAATAGGTAGACAGCTGAAATTTTCACAGAGTGTATTTCTGTTGCTGCTATATAATAACAATAAGTAAAAAATAAATAAATAAAAAATGAAAAGGTACGGAACCCTTCATGTGAGAGCCCAATTTGCACTTGACAGATTTTTTTGTATGTAAGTGCGCTTGTTTCCACTCAATTGATGTAGATCGCTTTTACTTCATTTGGATTATTTATTTTCTTCTTTCGAATCTCATCAGATGGCTTAAAAGTCATCCAAAGGGCATAGGAAAAGTCTTTGCTTGTAGTTTCCTTTTGTGATTCAGAAATAAAGAAATCTGCAAGACAACGAAGGTTACCACCATATCCCAAAGAATCGTCGTACATAAGTGGCAGTGGGTAGAGCATTGCCCGTCGATACTCGTCGAAGATAGTTCAGAAAGATCGAAAGATTCTGACGACCGCGTATCGGAAAATGCTGGTTTGGAAGGCATCCCACATGGTGGCCCGTTGAGTTGGTGAAGGCCATGCGAACACGCTAGACGCGGGACGCACAAGGCCCAATGATGAGGTGACATTTTTGGAGGAGTTCGATGTCCAGTAGTGGACGTTTTTTGCCTGAAATTTAATGATGACATTTTTTCCCGGAACCATTCAAAAGCTTACGGAAAAAGCCGTCATGTAACTGTTACATGCAAATGCTTTAGTCAGTACCACCTGTCATAAAGATGGTATGTACATCTAAATAAATACCATCACATAACACTTAAATACACTAAAATTAATAAATTTGTTTATGCATTAAAACAAGTAAAAAATGTAAGTAATATAAAAACTGCTGTAATGTCATACCACGCGTACGTCGAGTCGTTGTTGCGTTATGGATAAATAATGTGGGGTAACAGCACTGACTTCCAAAGAGCATTCATCGCTCAAAAAAAGTGCATGAGAGCAATTTGTGGACTTAAGCCCGACGACTCATGTCGAACAATATTTAAAAAACTTGGTTTGTTACCGTTACCGTCGCTTTACATTTACGAAATATGTGTATTTGTTATGAAAAATAAGCAACTATTTAAGACTGCAAATGATGTCAATCATCGGAACCGACGAGATTCAAATAAACTAGTGTTAAATGATTTGCCTAGACTGTCTAAATACAATAGGATTTGTTTGGCAATGTGTGTGTGCATTTATAATAAAACACCAAGGCATTTCAAAGCTTTAAATACACAATTATTTAAAATTAAATTTCATAAGTGGTTACTCGAGTGTAGTATTTATAGTTTAAAAGAATTTATAGATAAAAATGTTGATGTTTTATGAATTTGTTGCTTAACTGTTTGCACTTGTCTTCAAAATTATGCATGCTATGTTTTATCCTAACTAAACACGCTTGGGCCTCAATTTGTATTTAACATCCTTGTATACCATGTTTTACGCAAATAAATATTCTATTCTATTCTATTCATTCTAGACTAAATTCTGAATACTGAATTCGCGTCAACGTTTAACTCCTTTGTAAAAACATCCTCTCGGTAAAAACTCATTTGAAGAGTGTACACACATTATTATTGAAATGTATTTTAGTGTAATTTACAACCTCTTTTAAGTTTTTTTCAGCCATTAATTTGACACAAAAACTTGAGCTCTTTTCGGACAAATTCTCAAGTCGACAGCTTACCAACTCTGCTGGTACAAAAGTGCATCGTAACGACGGGAGCTAACGAGCGATCGTTACAGCACGTGCGCCCCGCGATATTACATGTGCGGACAGTATCACATAACATCTGGGAAATGTTCGAACTAACCCAATGTAATCGGATGGATTGTTTATGATTTGAGTATGTTTTTAAGAGCCTTTTTTTATTTAATTGGTCATGTCGGTAATTATCAAAAATTCAGAACAATATCCAGCTCCAAAACAGGAAAAGTCACGGAATATACATGGGGGTGATTCGGATACCCCACTATGTATATACATCTATAAAAACATAAAAGTATATATGTAGCAATTTTTTCAATACTCAGATAATTTACAACAGGAGAATTTAGGCTGTAATATTATTTTCACAACAAGGTTAGTCAAGTCGCTCTTAATTTTTATTCCTAAGGTTACATTCACATCATGAACTAGGCATAAGTACATATTGTAAAACTTCTATTACCATATCCCACATTCCAAACAAACAAAATATTTTATTCCCCCCACAAACAGGTAAGGCAGTGTGGCAAACGTGAAAATTGCAATATATCCTTGGACAGGAAACCCCTGTCGCAGCAAGAAACGTTTCTGGTGTAAGCCACGTTCCAGCTGTATATAGGGTTGCCATCGTCAACACGTTTGGTCTAAGAAACGTTTGGAATGGGTGCAGTTATGCTGAATAGTTTAAACTGTACATAATTGAGGGAAAGGCCTGGTGTTTTTAGTTTTCTTTTTAAAATATTATTGCTTTTTTGCTGGAAAAAAGTAAAACAGCATTTATTAATCTAACTTTTTTCCGACGAAATTGGGTTCGGCTCTCAGTCAGCTTCATGATGTTTCATGCTGTTACATACCATTATTTTAAAAAGAAAACTGTCTTTTTGACGTCCAGCTAGTTTGCTAGTGTAAATATTTGGAAAAAAGCAATTATCTGAACTGCATTTTCCGTTATTTTCATTGACAATTTGACAGATTTAAGAACAATTTGACTGAGGGAGGGGGTGGTGTTAATTTCTCCAAATTAATTCCGTTTTATTTATGTTACTGAATGGCAAGCTACAGTCTCATAAATATATCTATTGTATGAATATCTGACTAATACTAATATTTTTGAAAAATAATTTCAAATTTTTATTTTTCACGAAACTACCTCGACGTTTTATTTTTTCAGAACATTTCGTCTGCACCCATTATACGGCATCCTTACCGCTATTCCACTGAGCTGTATACCAAATGAGCTCGTGTTTTATTCCAAGCAAGCCGACGGTAGTTTTGTTCAAGCATACTCTGGACGATTGTCTACTTGAACGTGGATGTACGCGCTAATTTTTACTACTGTTTTTATTTTTACCACTCCTTGGAGACAGAGAGCTAGAGAAAACATTACTATTTCATAAACGGTCCACTGGCAGTTCTAACAGCTTTTGACCGGGCTTTAGATGTGCTGAAAGCGTTGAGTTTCTTTCAGAAATTTCGTCGTATTAGTTAATAAAATATTATTGACTAGCTGCCGCCCGCGGCTCGACCCCATACTCCCTGCATACATGCGTCTAGATTATCAATCCTAATACATAAAATCCTTCCGTCACTGAGTAAGTGACTGACACATAACGCACAGCCGAAACTACTGGTCGTAGAAAGCTGAAATATGGCATGTAGGTCGTTTGGGGAGTGCAGGGGAGCACTAAGAGAGGCATCCGTGGCATCACAGGCCCTACCATAAAACCAGCGCTGTGTTATTTATTTTTTAAATTTCGCAGCATAAGCTGAGATAGGGACGATTTTAGACCTCGCACAGACCAAATAAAATTAATATTAATAAACTAATGATAAATAATTATTCATTAGGTACTTACTGTTAGTTTTATACTACTAAGTCTTGGGTTAGATTCCCAGATCGGGAAAACTATAATAATGTTTTTTTATCTGCAATTTTCCGGTAGCAGTCCAGAGTCCGGATTTGGGCCCGGTAGCCAGGTTGGTAATAAGCTGGTCACCTAAATATGCAGGGACACCTATTGTACTACCGTAAATGTAGTTGCACCATAGGTGCGTGCACCTAGGCCATATTCGTTCAGACCTTTTTTTTTTAGGATGGGAAATCATCAAATGACTCCTCCCGGTCTGGGTGAAACAGAAGGGAGTGTCCGACTCTTACTGACTAAAATCCATCCGTGTTCCTCCTAGTGCACTTTGCGTTCCAGGGCCGTGGTGACTCTTTCGAACTTGAAGTCCGCAGCCCCAGCAGGCACTGGCCCTAGCGGGCCCCATCTTTTGTGCTGACATCTCTTAGAGGCGCGCGTGGAACACAGCGCGCCGTCGACCCGGGCCATGTTCTAATCAGACGGCGAGCCACCCAATGCTCGCAGTCCGCAGGCCCGCGCCTGCGGTGGCCGAGAATCGCCCTGCGTCTCATCTGTCGCGGCGGCGGGGGCGTGAGGTTTCCGTCTCTCTCACGCGTTCGGCTTCCTCCTTTGCTAGCATTACTGCTTCGCAGAAGGAGGTGACCGCTTCTCATGTCTCCTCGCTCCGGACCATGGCTTGAAACAGGGCCGAACGCGAAATCGTTGAGACCTACATTCGTATTTTATGTTATAAAATTCACAAGCTTAGTTTAGTGACGTCTTTTAAAGATGAAAAACCAAAACAATATTTCCATAAATAATTCGAAACCATTTAGGGTCCTGTATCCAAAAAGTAACCAACAGAACTCTATTACTAAGCCTCCGCTGTCCGTCCATCCGTCTGTCTGTCAGCAAGCTGTATCTCAAGAACCGTAAAAGGTAGACAGTTGAATTTTTTACAGATTGTGTATTTGTTTTGCCGCTATAACAACAAATAATCAAAATTAAACTAAATTAAAGAGGCCTCCCATACAAGAGACGCGTTTTTCTGGTTTATTTTGTATATCAATGTTTATGGTACAGCCGGTCGATTCTGTAAACATGTCGAAGTGAACACTTGGGTGAAGTGATCACGAAGCTGAGCAATTCAAGTAATCAAGATGGAATGACAGCTCAGTCATTCCATCTTGATTACTTGAATTGCTCAGCTCACTTCGTAAGCACTTCACCCAAGCCTTCACTTCGACATATTTACAGAATCACGCTGCAGAATCCTTCGCGTGAGAGTCTGACTCGCACTTGGCCAGTTTTTGTTTGACAATTTCAGTTTTATAACCATTGCATAATACAATGCAAAAACCTCTCGTATTGTGAGCTTTTCATTAGCCACCTGTCACTTTACATTTATATTGTAGCAACTTTTAATCTCGACATGTTATTATGTGCTGTCATGCTTCAGAGCACATGTTGGTCACACATACATGTCCCTGGGTGGTAAACTATATGGTTTTGGCTATCAACATTGTCGTATCAAGTTTGAAATAGCTAGCTATAGACTATTATTGATTAGCTATTTAGAAGTTTTAATAATGGAGTAGTTTGCTAAACGTTATGATGAGGTCATGTTCAAATAGATCTAAAGATTTAATTGTGTTTTTCTGAAAACTGGAGACAGCCGTGATGCGAAAATTCATTAATAAACATTTATTTAAAGTACCAATATGCATTGTTTTAGTTACAATATACTGACAAACTATGTTAGTAAAATATTGTATGTATGTATGTATGTAAATTGGGCTGGTTTCCGCAACTCCACGACTAAGCGCGTATTTTGCGTGCAGGTGGGACAAATCTATCATTCGATCCACCCCAGCTCCCTAACGAAGGCCAGCAATGCCTTGGTGTTACCAACTATCTCACAGAGGGTATCTGGGTTTCCGAAGTAATTAGCCCTGTATTCCGCGACTACCGGGCAGCTTAGAAGCAGGTGTGCTGCTATGAGAAAACTGGCTGTGACAGACGGACATACAGACACCCGAGTGATCCTATAAGGGTTCCGTTTTTTGTTCGGAACCCTGATTAGTCAAGCGTCACTGCTGGGTGCCTAGTGTGTCTACTGAAAACACGTGCTGGGTTTCTGACGCCCAGCAAATGATGAGATTGCAACTCCTTCGGTATAGGCACGCTCAGCTCAACTCTTTACTATGATTACTTGAAGTGTTGAATAAATTAATGTATTTGACTTCGTCTGCCTTTCATAACAATTCCATGGGTTTTATTCTATTTTAAATGTTTTTTTGATATTTTTCGCATTTTGCCTGGGATAGCTTTAAATCCAGTCTCATTCATATTTTATCTCAGTTAAAGAAACATAAACCGAGAAAGGGAATATGCATGCGATTTTTTTATTTACAAATAGAAATACTTATTAACTGTAATAAACAATTTTGAAATAATTTTTGAAATACCTTCATCAGCGATGAAGTTATAAAGCTTCGAAGTTTACAATTAGAAAGAGAAGTCCGACATGAATTGTGACGTCAAAGTTCTTGGCGCCTATACAGCTGCCATAGAAAACAGCGTTTTCGCGAGAGGGACAGATACATTTGTTTAAAATAATTATATCTCGTTTGTTTTTCGAGCAATTTTAATTCTATTTTCACTGTTAGTATTATATTTGTGTATATTTTCAGATAAACTGTATAGATAATAAATACTTTTTTCGTGCATATTCCCCATTATTATCACCTTCGAAACTTCACCAAGATAATCGCGCAATATTTCACAAAATATACCAATACCACATTAAGGTACCCCTCACGGTTCAACCCGCAATGAGATATTAATCTGCAGTTCTTAACCTGTGCCCCGTTATTAACCGTTCAAAAGAGCTCGCAAAGTGGCCGTCATTTATTACAAACCAGCTGCTGGTTTTAGTCAATTATTGTGTTGAAGACAAGGGTCAATATGAACTATTGGATGGTAGGTTACAAATTGTTGGCTGGTTAAGGCGAAGCGTTATCTAAACTTTAAGTGTATCTTTTTTCAGCAGGTATGTAATTGCTGTTGGTACGGATGTGATGACGCAAATGTTTAACTGACAGAAAGCTATACTAGCATCAAGTGCCATGTTATAATGATATTTTATATTCCGGGTTTTTTTTTTCTGTTTTGCAGTTTTAGTGATTTTTTTTTCAGCAGGTATGTAATTGCTGGAGGTACGGATGTGATAACGCAAATGTTTGACTGACAGAAAGCTATACTATCATCAAGTGCCATGTTATAATGATATTTTATAACTTGAATTTTTTTTCTGTTTTGGAGTTTTTTTTTACTATTGATAGGCACGCGTTTGACCACTATCTCACCTATTGGTAAGAGATTATATGGTCAAAGATGAAGCATGCTTGCCTTGAATTAACCTATTCACTCTTGACTTAAAGACTCTCAGGTTGAAACTATCAGTTTTAGTATTTTTTTTTTTTCAGCAGGTATGTAATTGCTGTTGGTACGGATGTGATAACGCAAATGTTTAACTGACAGAAAGCTATACTAGCATCAAGTGCCATGTTATAATGATATTTTATATTCCGGGTTTTTTTTTCTGTTTTGCAGTTTTAGTGATTTTTTTTTCAGCAGGTATGTAATTGCTGGAGGTACGGATGTGATAACGCAAATGTTTGACTGACAGAAAGCTATACTATCATCAAGTGCCATGTTATAATGATATTTTATAACTTGAATTTTTTTTCTGTTTTGGAGTTTTTTTTTACTATTGATAGGCACGCGTTTGACCACTATCTCACCTATTGGTAAGAGATTATATGGTCAAAGATGAAGCATGCTTGCCTTGAATTAACCTATTCACTCTTGACTTAAAGACTCTCAGGTTGAAACTATCAGTTTTAGTATTTTTTTTTTTTTCAGCAGGTATGTAATTGCTGGAGGTACGGATGTGATAACGCAAATGTTTAACTGACAGAAAGCTATACTATCATCAAGATAATGATATTGTATAATCCGGGACTTTTTTCTATGTTTTGAACTATATAGTACACAATATAGCTCACGCAAAAATTAGCCTTGCTTAAAATATTTGGCAAGTCACAATTTTACAAGCACCTGTCTTATTGACCAGAACATGGTAAATTGAAGGAAGTGGAAGTGGAATTTCAAAACACGATTTATAAAAGAAGCGCTACAAAATACGTGATATTTCCGGTGTTTTTTTTTGCTTTATTTTTGTTTTTGCATAAAATACAACAACAAAAAATTATAAAAATCGGTTCAATAGCATCATCGGTGGTATAGCAAAGCAGTAGATATTTTGTTAAAAAAATGAAGGAGTAAAATGGTTTCATCTCAACGATTTGGAGGTGATTTGGTGTTTTTTTTTTCTTTTTATGTGATACCGATAGATAAATTCTGGCTAAACGAAATTACGTACCATATCATGTAGATTACCTATATATAATATTCTCAGTAAATGCCGACGAAAAGTTGCTTCATCTGCACACTGTTTTTAAGCATTTCTCGAGAGAGCAGCCTTAATAGTATGAGACCCTTCATATGCGAGTCGGATTCCACTTGACCAGTTTTAATTTATTTGGATTTCCTTCAACTCACTTCCATCCAAACTTTTCCACACGTACTCAAGTTTAAGGCGACGAAATACGCCCGCGAACTTGAGGGAACAAAACGCACACTCGTTTCACACCCGCGCGACCCAAAGTCAGTAGTTTTTGTACTTTTCTTATTATTCTATGTGTAGTGTCCACGCATCGTATCACTAATAGTAGGTATTTGGCTCGCCTACGCACCACCACGTGCTGCCTGACTGACGGTTGAACACTGACTGACCGTTGACTGACCGTACGTTGTGACGTACGCGCTCGAAAGCAATCATAAGTATATACATACACTACATCCCTTCCTTTTTTTTTATTTGTGTATAAATACTTCCTGTAGTAAGTTTTTTTTATAGATCTAGGTACTTATAAAAAATATATGTATGTATTTATTACTAAGTATTTATTTCCTTCCAAACACTGTACATGACACTAGAGGTATTTTACTCCTTTATTATTATTTTTTTTCGGTTAACGACCCGATTATACTATATTGTAATTATATACCTATTATATTTTTTTCAATGATCACATGTGAGATAATTGTTTTGATTTTCTTTATTGTATTCAATGTTATATGCCTTGATATTATTATTATCTCTATATTTCTTCCCTTTTCTCTTTTTAATTTAGTCATAATTAATCAATCTTATTTATGAAGCAGATCTATCTTTTTGATTCAATTCCTTGGATTTTTTTTTATCATTAAAAACTTTCCACTGACCTTCAATTTCTATAAATGTACGACATTTCTTTTTCATCATTTGTCCTGTTTCATCATTATATACTTCAATATCCAATATATATAATTTTTTTTTTTTTACACACAGAGCTATTCCAAATCTTCAGTTAACTGACTTTTCGTTCAGTGTTTTAGCCATTCGACAGTTCTAAACTGGCTGTAATCAATCCTTTAGGTTTGATTCGTGATTCACTAGTATTCGTGATTACCAAGTCCAAGCACCAATGAAGTCATAAAACTCACATTGATTTTAACAAAGAATGTCAAAGACTACGTATCTTATTCACAGTCAACATCTATCTCATAGCTCAGCAAAACACAATTCCTATACTCGCACTTCCCCATGGGAAGAATACCGAGTAAACTCTAATTTGTACCACCAATAGCAACGACACCCTGATACAGACTTCCTCGTCTATATCACTCTGTGATACTGCTACGATATCCTGGTAGCCCGCCGACCCACAGAACTAAGAACCTGTTCACACAAAATAATTTTATGCTTACTCGTCATACGACACGGTTGGCGCAGTGGTTGAGCGATTGACTGCTGCGCTGCGTGTCGCGGGTTCGATTCCCGCACGGAACAAATATTTGTATAGCCTACAGATAGTTGTTCCGGGTCTGGCTGTTTGTGTATGTGAGATTATATGTCTGTAAAAGCACCCACGATACAGGAGAAATTCCTAGTGTGGGGCAACGTTTTTAAAAAAGAAGAAGAAGAAGAAGAAACCCACAGAACTAAGAACCTGTTCACACAAAATAATTTTATGCTTACTCGTCATCTATTCCATAACTTCACAACGTCTTCTTCCCGACAATGAGATTTTAAAACATACCAACCGGTAAGTTATGCACATCAGAGTTTACGAAGAGAAGAGAACCTAGGCCTGTCAATGTTTGTGCCTACGTTCATGTGAAGGGGCTACGTTCATGAATTACTCTACGTCAATCTACGAGCATCATGGTCATAACTGCACCGAACAGTTTGAATCAATCAATATTATTTTAAATATTACTTATATTAACTTACATCTACAGTAAGCAACCCGGTAGTGAAAAATATATTCAGAAATTGTAATAGCTCAGAATTCTCTGTATCCCTACAGCTTTAATCAATGTCATTAATATCAAGTTACGGTTTATAATCGTTTACTATCAAATTTACGAACTGAATTTAATAACTTGTTATGTAAGAAAACTGTCACCGACACGTTAATATAAAAGCTTAAATCCAATTTTCACTAAACACGTCTAAGTTGGAACATGACCTTATGGCAACCTTGCCATGCAATATCTCATTCTTTAAGTTCGTACTGAATAAAATGTTGAAACTATTACCACCTACGGGAATCTCTTTAAGTACTCGCTTTTTTATATTTATAGGCACCAATATCTCACCTGGTGGCAAGCGATGACGTGGTTGAAGATGGAGCACGCTTGCCCAGAAGCAACCCAATCACTCCCGACTTAAAGATTCCCAGTTTGCAACTATCAGGAAACACAGACTCTGGAATTACGCTCCTTGAATATTTCTCCAACCATAATCATGTATTTGTCAGAATATGGTAGGTACATTATAGTCTTAAGATTAGTTACTGGTAACCGTTCTTTTATATTTTTTTTTCATCTTTTCTTCCTATTATCCTTCTTAATGATTGAGAAGCTGGTTGTACTTTCTCATCGATTGGCACTTCGACTAAAACATCATTGGATTTCGGAAACTGTCTTAGTTTCCATTTGGTCAATTTGTAATCCGATTTTAAGTACACCCATTATCAAAGTGTTACTTTTATCAAGTAAAGTAACACTTTTTATAGCATATTGCCAGGGTTTCTACACGGGGAATCTTTGGGTCAACTATACCAAAAGATCGCTGGATGACCTACGCGTCCAGTATAATAACATTTTTAGGATGCTGTTGGGACTGCCACGATGGTGCAGCGCTTCTTGTATGTTTGCGCAAAACCGAACCGATGGCTTCCACGCCGTCATTCGCAAAAAAACCGCGTCGCTGTTGTCAAGGTTGCGGGCGAGTGGCAACAGTATACTAAAAACTGTGGCGGCGAGTATCGACTCTTCGATAATTAAAAGTTTTGTGAGAAGGACTATCACTAACCATTAGATTGGGGTTGTCCTTTTCACAATAATATTTATTCTGTTCTGTCTTCTTCTCTGTTGTATTTTTGCTACTAACACTAGTAATAAGTTATAATATTGTTTACTAACACGCTGGATCATTGTTGTCCGAAAATAAAGAATTATTATTATAACTATAGCCATGGCAATTTCTTTCCCAAGTAGATCTCTAGTTCCATCAGAGATGCAAAAAAAGTAAAAAGTTGCATTTTCGGATCTATCTGCTACTTTTATATTTGCGTCAAATGGTCCTGTTAGGTCTTGACCTAACAAGACCATTAGGAAGAACCCCTTGGGTTTTCTTACTTTAAGAACAAACAAAAACTTGTTTTGTTTCATATTTTCCCAAGTTTTGTGTGTGATTAAAGCTGGATTTACCTACACGCAGAGTCTACTAACATTTTTTTTTTAACCTTCATTCCACCTATACGACAATCTAGTAAACTGTCTCGTCGATTTTGAATACATATTGTATGTCTTTCGACTCTGTTTGAACTGAAATCTGTCTGCTTATTGTCTAAGCCGTACTAAGAAATTTTTGAAACTTTTCATTTGCCCCTTGTTTGATCAATCAAAAAGAGTGACGTTCTTAATTCTCAATTTGTTTAGGTGTAAAGTATGCGTGGAGTTTGGTGATAGCCACTTCAAAGACATCCACTCCATCAGCAGGTGATATTTGTATCTGGTATATTATTAAACTAGCTGATCCGAGCAACCTCGTCTTCGTCACATTATCCATTAATGCTTTGCTACTATTGGTCGTAACATGATGTTAGATCCTATAGTCTTCCCCGATAAATAGGCCGTCCAACACTAAAATAGTCCTTCAACTCGAACCAGCAGTTCCCGAGATTAACGCGTTCAACCAAACAAACAAAGTCCTCAGCTCTACAATGTTAGTATAGACATTTTTAGCAATTCTAGTCCACAAAATGTAGCAGCAAAGCCCATTTCTTGTCACTACCCTTGATGCCAACAGCTTCCAGGTAGATCAAGAGTTCCTACTTCCAGCGTTTTTATCTCGTTCCTACTGATGAAGGTTCCCCCTCACAATCAAATTTGTCAATTTAATGACCAGTATGTACATGAAAAGTACCACTAGGTACTGCTGACCTATTTTGTCATTGATAACTAACTGTCAATTTAATGACCAGAAGGTATATTCTGCTGTAATTACTGTCATTCAATGATGACTTGTCAATTTAATGACCAGTAGGTGTATTCTACTGTTATTACTGTCATTCAATGATGACTTGTCAATTTAATGACCAGTAGGTGTATTCTACTGTTATTACTGTCATTCAATGATGACTTGTCAATTTAATGACCAGTAGGTATATTCTACTGCAATTACTGTCATTCAATGATGTCTTGTCAATTTAATGACCAGTAGGTATGTTCTACTGCTATTACTGTCATTCAATGATGACTTGTCAATTTAATGACCAGTAGGTATGTTCTACTGTAATTACTGTCATTCAATGATGACTTGTCAATTTAATGACCAGTAGGTGTATTCTACTGTTATTACTGTCATTCAATGATGACTTGTCAATTTAATGACCAGTAGGTATGTTCTACTGCAATTACTGTCATTCAATGATGACTTGTCAATTTAATGACCAGTAGGTGTATTCTACTGTTATTACTGTCATTCAATGATGACTTGTCAATTTAATGACCAGTAGGTATATTCTACTGCAATTACTGTCATTCAATTATGACTTGTCAATTTAATGACCAGTAGGTACGTTCTACTGCAATTACTGTCATTCGATGATGACTTGTCAATTTAATGACCAGTAGGTATGTTCTACTGTAATTAAATTTATGCGCTCTTTGATTTATTATTTTAGAACTAATCATGTAGTACAAATCAAATATCTAAGCATGAGGTCCCTGGTTAGACTCCCAGGTCGTTGCCTTTTTCTTTTCGATCTTGTCAATACCAGAAGCATCGAAATAGATAGTGTTCGTTTCCCACGCTCCCATCTGACTCCAACCGAAGAACGTTCTCCTTCGCAGTCGAACTTCTCCAATGTGAGTTGGGACATGTTAGTGTTATATCGTGAACCAACTAGTTTGTTGTTTTTTCAATATCAATTTTTTATCACAAAATTCTGCTTCCTTTTTATAATGCGTCAATTTGATGACCAATAATGCTGTTGAGGATCCTCTGAACATAGTCAAACGGTGTCAATTTAATGACCAGCAATGCTGCTCCAACGTCATAATAAATCAGTATTATTATATCATTATACTGTTATAAAACTTGAAAATAACTTTATTATTTATTTGTCGATTAAATGACCAGGTACTACGCCAGTTTACATGGAATATAAGTAAGTTACTGGGGTATATCCATTTAATTAGGTAACGTCCAGACGGTCAATAATTGTTTTTGAACTTGTCCTAAATAACCACCAATAAATACCACAGTACTTAAATAATACTGCAACCTATCCTTCCGATAAGGCCAAGCATAATATTAGGGTTCAAAATAAGAAAATCATTAAAAATACTCCACGTCTCTGACCACGTTTTTAAGATGTGGTGGTGTTTATTTTTCAGAATTATTGAAATATCCACTAATCACTTTGTTCATTATGGCACATGTAGGTACTTCAACAATTTAGCAATACCGATGAATATTATAATAATTACAAGATCACTGGGTAGGGTAAAACCGACATTATATTAATGTTTGTCGTAATTTATAACTTACGTAGGTGTAAATAAACAAACACAGTTTAACATTTGTACTTCAATACCATTATGATTATTCTATAGTCCATTATTACTTTAGTGCGAGTTACTAAACAACGAAGAACATTCCTTAAAATGTTATCAGTGTAGCTGAACATTCCAATGTAATGACTTTTTCGTAAGTTAAGCAATAGTCACCACTGTTAAGTAGGTGTAAAGTTTTATAATTTTGAATCATAATGGGTATCTATTTGTTAATTAAAGTAAACTAATGGTTTAAACCATATTTTGGGTAAAGGTAATTATAATAGCTGAGAAATGTAAATGAAAATGTCACATGTTTTCTTAGTTTGAATAAGTAACATTCATGTACCTAGGTAGCATAAGTAAATTATCTTGCCACTTCGCCAGTCACATTTTCTCTTTTTTTTTTTATAAAGTTACTTACAGTTTTAATTATTTTTTTGTCCTCGTCGCCATATGTAGTGTCCACGCATCGTATCACTAATAGTAGGTATTTGGCTCGCCTACGCACCACCACGTGCTGCCTGACTGACGGTTGAACACTGACTGACCGTTGACTGACCGTACGTTGTGACGTACGCGCTCGAAAGCAATCATAAGTATATACATACACTACACTATGACTTTAAAAAATAAACCGTATATCAAAATGTAGATAATTCAATTGTCTTTGAGATAGTGTAAATTCTATTTAAATTTGCCCGGCGGTTTTGTTCCGATTGTCGTTTTTATGTCCGTGTTAGACATATCTTTACAAATTAAATTACACTATGTTGAATGAATAAAACTCAAAATGTTCATATATCAAATTATTTAAAAAATTGTCTTATTTAACACATATTTTTTCATAAAATTATTATTAGGCGTTTAGACGTGATTCCCATTTTAAAATCAGCTACTGAGAGGTATCTGCGCCTTAATAGGGAATATGCACGAAAAAATATCTATTATCTATACAGTTTACCCAAAAATATACACAAATATAATACTAACAGTGGACATAGAATCAAAATTGCTGGAAAAACAAACGAGATTTAGTTATTTTAAACAAATATATCTGTCTGGCGAAAACAGCGTTTTCGCGAGAGGGACAGATGCTGTATGACAGAAGCTGTATAGGCGCCAAGAACTTTGACGTCACAATTCATGTCGGACTTCTCTTTCTAATTGTTAACTTTGAAGCTTTATAACTTCATCGCTGATGAAGGTATTTAAAAAATAATTTCATAATTGTTTATTAGAGCTAATAAGTATTTCATTTTGCAAATAAAAAAATCGCATGCATATTCCTTATTTAGCCACCCATATTAAGTAGTTTTGTATAGAAATACTAATAGTTCTAACTATATTCATCACCTCATCATCACTCACAGTATATCACAAAACATTATAACATGACGAGAAATTGTTCCAAACACTGCTCTACCTTTTGGTCACAGGACAAACTTATCATACCCATTATACATACGAACAATAGATGACCCCATAATATCAGCGGGTTCCGGACGCGACTACATTGGAAAACCCTTTGTTTTATTGGCAAAGTTTGAGTTATTTCCAGTTTAGAGTACTGATGTGGTTAAACCTTGGGTTGGTAGGTAAACTATCCTAGAATGTGTAAACTTTTGACCTACATAGTGGAGATGAGTCCATCCTGCTTTATGTCCGTTTAATATAATGCTCATATTTACATTCATGGTCAAGCATAACGGAGATATGGACAAACAATCTTAGTTTATGAACTCACAGAGAGTTACCACTCCACGAGTATATCGTGGATATTTCGCTAAACTAACCATAAATGTAAAGTCTAAGGGAACGAACTATTGCTATCAATTGGGCAAAAATAAGTCTTCGAATAGAACCTGAAAACCCAATTAGAAAAACCGAATAACATTTTACCCGATCCTGGAATTGAACCCGGGACCAGGACCTCATGCTCAGCAGTAACACTAGATCGACGCTCATAGCTAACAAAAAAGAAAGATTAACGTAATTATTTGCGAAATATTATAATTCTTTGTTTCTTTTGAGATTCGGAATTCCAAACGAATTCCAAAAAATACATTGTCGTTTAGTTTCTGATACTTATTACCAACTAAACAAAAAAATATTGTTTTATTATTTAAAGTATAATTGAAACAATTTCCAAAGTTATCGAGTTATGAATGAATTTATTTATTCATAACTATTTATTTTTATTTTTTCTTATTTTATTCAGGTTAACCAACAATAGGCTAGTTTCCACCATCAATAAATTGCAAATTTATTCAGTCCGTCAGTTAGAGTATTGAAAAATAATGGACACGTATTTTTTGTTTTTGTAAATCAATGAATATTGACAAAGATAAAACGCATCAAAACTCAGGAGAGGGGGCTGGTGACGTCACGTCGCTAGTAAAATTGTACTATCGTAGTGACGTCACGCGAGTTTTCAACGTACTGTAACTTCGTCATTTTTTGTTTAAGTGAAAAAAGAAAAAATTCGTGTGCTTTATTTTTTGGAAATCTATCTGACGGACTAATTCATTTTTTTCAGGAAAATCCTATTGTTTACACCAGTACATTAGCAGCTTATCTACACGAATATTATAACGAGGAAAGATTTGTTGGTTTGTTTGTTTGAATTAAATAGGCTCCGAAACTACTGCACCAATTTGAAAAATTCTTTCACCATGAGTATCCTACATTATCCTTGATGAACATAAGCTACAGAATATTTTCAAGAGAGTTAGGGATCCGTATGAAAAGATCGATAATGTAACCTAAGGTGTGAAAAAAATACCAAAACAGATCCTTCACTCTGACTCTTCAACTGATCACGTACGCTGCGGAAACTATTGACAATAGAGCAAAGTGATGTACTACAGTTTTATAGAAGATATCAATATCTACAAAAAAATCTGCAAAGGTATATATCTAACTATAATGGTTACGTCACAATGACCGCTTTTTGTTCAAATTATTCTATCAAAACCTAGGTGAAATGGAATAGTTGTGATTTTAGTATCATGAAATTAATCCTTATCTATTTAAATTGTTTAATATTTAAGGTTGGTTATGTACATGTAAATTACACTACTTAAATGATTCAAATCAGTACTTTCGTTTAAAAGTTACGACGATTTTAAAAATACTCTATATAAGAAAAATGTTGTGGGTGAGCGAACTGCCTTACGTTTAGTCTATTAATGAGTAATTTACGCATAACCCTTTAAGAGCGTAGATGGGAGATGAAATTTGTTGAGTACCAACTGAACCCGCGCGAACGAAGTCGCGGGCGAAGTGCTAGTTGTTTATAATAGGATACAATTGCAGGTGCAACAATTCATTATAGGTTAACACCGCTAGCACAAAGAACAGTGGTAAAACCATTAATTATTAAATTACAAGTGAATAAAATGTGAAAATTAAATGAATAAATTAGATTATAAACGAGATAAAAGTTAAACAATAATTGATATGACAATTACATTATACATTAGACTTACATACAATAAAATAAATTACATTGACGATTTCAATAGAAATTAAAACAACAACAAACAAAAATATACAATATTTAATTCCACAAGACAAAATAGTTATTAAAAAAAAAACAATAGAAACAAAAATAAACAACCGAATTCAATAAACAAAATTATTCTATAAAATGATACAATTATAATTAAACTAATAATAGCAATGAGATTTGAGTATCGATTAAAGAAAATTACTCTGTAAAACAAAAATAAAACTTTAAAAAAAAATCCTGTTATATACTCGTAGACCCAAACTTCGAAGAAACCTAAACCACTACGCCTGGTGTGGATGACATGTAAGGATCCAATGTATCCTTTTCATGTTAGGATCATCTGCTTAGTTTACTGTTTAGGATCGGGATATTTTACTAGGCTTTTGTGGTTTCCGAGGCCGACCGTTTTGTTAAGTAAGGCTTCATTGATACGTGACCTACTTTGTTGTACAGAACTTTATTCTATCTACATAGAATAGGTATTCGTTTTCATAGACGGTTTGTCCAAAATGATTTATTTTTTATCGAGTAAGAGTACTTTTTTATTTTATCGTGAAGACCGCGTATGGGCAAACGTAATGTGGGACGCCCTACGGCACAATGGATCGATGATTTGAAGAAGGTTGTTGGCAGCGGATGGATACGGTTTGCTCAAGAACGTGGCACTCTTTGGAGGAGGCTTAGGTACGTTCAGCAGTGGACGGCAACTGGCTGATATGATAAGGTGTACTTTATATCAAATCAATGGATCAGCCTGAAGAATAAATCGCCACTTTAAATAAAATATTACTACAACCCCTCTATCATATAGGATAGTGCTTTTCGTCCTGTATAGCTCTGTCTCTCTCTCACAGCGGAATCATATTGGCATTGGTCCGTCACACTCGTACAGGTCTTGATCTTGAAAATGAATTCCTAGTTCTATCTTTCTAATAATGCCTGTCTAATTCGTTTTAAAACACCGACATACGTCCTATCGTCTAATACCATTTCATTAATATCTGTCCCATAATACACAACAAAATCCATTTCATTCCAAACAATATTCACAATAAACAAACTTAAACATTTTAATATCCATTTCGTTACACTAAAGAGGAAGTTACAAAACATTATCGTGTTTATGCAAAGTTTTAACTTAGTTACGTCCGGCGCGTCTCTAGCTTCATAACCAGATTTGTATGACATTG
Organism: Lacanobia wlatinum; assembly: GCA_947578705.1. Classification (NCBI taxonomy): domain Eukaryota; kingdom Metazoa; phylum Arthropoda; class Insecta; order Lepidoptera; family Noctuidae; genus Lacanobia; species Lacanobia wlatinum. The sequence continues at coordinate 19,364,692 of OX388033.1, forward strand.
TTTGTATAAATTGGTTTTTGTTAGTGTAGTGCACGCGACCGACTTCGTAATAATGATGTTTTCGTTTTTGTGCTATTCAAGTATGGTAATTAAGTATGCCTCTTAATATAATGTTTGTTGTACTGGATCATCATCATCATTTTATCAGCCTAAAGACGTCCACTGCTGGACATAGGCCTTCCCCAAGTGTCCTGAGCATTTCTCATCCCTGTCCCGCGACCTTCACCAGGTCATCGGTCCAACTTGTGCGAGGCCTTCCAATGCTGCGTTTTCCGGTACGCAGTCGCCACTCCAGAACTTTTCAGCCCCATCGACCATCTGTTCTGCGAGCAATGTACCCTGCCCACTTCCACGTCAGTTTGGCGATCCTTCGGGCTATGTCTGTAACCTTGGTTGTCTAGCGGATATCTTCATTCTTGATTGGATCACGCAAAGGAACTGCAAGCATTGCTCTCTCCATTACCTTTGGGTGACTTTAAACCTTCTGATGAGGCCCATTGGGAGCGGCCACCTTTAGGTTCCATAAGTCATTACGGGCCATACGCACATAGCCTCATGGTCACTTTCATCTTGAGTCGTTGGACTGGATATTTATTGACCATATAGCCTGCAATAATATCAAATAAATGATTATGATGGACTGCATCCGTCAGTGCAAAAGTCTTTGCGCAAAAGGCAGGTCTGCTAGTAAGCAGCCGTTAATAAGAATTACAGCATGACGCTTGTTAGAATGCTGAGGGTTTATTGGTACTCAGTAATAACCAAGGAAAACATCGTGAGGAAACCGGCATGTCCTAGAACCAAAAATTCGAAGACATGTGACATTCACCAACCCGCATTGGGCCCGCGTGGTGGATTACGGCCCATTCCCTCTCCTAGAGAGGAGGCCTGTGTCCCAACAGTGGGAACATTGTAAGGCCGACTATGCTATGCTATGCAATAATAACCAAATTAAGCATAGATTGTAAAGACCGCATCATGCGTTGCCTCTTTTGATTATTTCCAAAAATCAATGAGTCATACGTTGCCTCTTGTCTCATCGTCCCTCGTCTAAAAATTCAGACATCATATCAAAAATCATACCCTATGCTTAGTTATTCTGACCTAAAACATTGGCACTAATTTCTTTTATGTTTATCTATTTTCCTAAACCACCTCTCCTACAAAAACATCGGTCACTTTACCTCCTTACACAGAATTGAGTCAGCATACCAATAGGTGTAAAATGCGTGAAAGTTCTTCAAGTGCCGGCGGAGCCCCGCTTCCTCGCTTAGCTGGCTCTGGTGTATATTAAATGAGGTTTTTCCCACACCGGCACGTATCTTTTTAAAACGTCACGTGAAGTATTTCTTTCATGAATTTTACGGCAAATAATTCTGGAATACTGTGGAGTTTTATGCTTTTATGTCCGATTCTTGGCGACCGTTCTGTTATTTTGAGATCATGTATCGCAGCATATGCCTTTCTGTTCTATTTTCTTTACCTGATTCTGCAGCATTTGTGATTAGAATTGCATCCACAATCTGATTCAACCTTCTAGTTCAAGGAGTGACAATATTTTTTCGTCTTTATTGCTGATACTAAACATCATACTTCTACATTTTTAGGGTTATAAATATATTACTAAGCCTCCGTCCGTCCGTCCGGGCGGACGGACGGACGGAGGCTTAGTAATCCTACTTCCTACTTATATTAATATTATAAACGCGAAAGTTTGTATGTATGGATGTATGGATGTTTGTTCTTCTTTCACGCAAAAACTACCGAATGGATTTTAATGAAAATTTACAATAATATAGCTTATACATTAGAATAACACATAGGCTATAATTTTTAAAGATAGTGTGTGAATTGTCCAAAATATAACGATAATGTAATTCCTATACAAAATGTTCATGGGTTTCGTAACTGTCAAACATTTAATGTTTATCCCACCGATACGGTAAACTCTCCCCTCAAATTTAAGAACGTATTTAAATACAGGTTTCGAATCGACAACATATATCTACAATATTCGGATAATGGCGTATTTTAGATTTGTAAAATGTAGAATAATGTCAGTTATGAAAAAGGATTGACATATATTTTGGTTGTCAAATATTTATGCGTGCGTTCAGAAATGTATTTATATTGAACGAATATGAATAAATTCGTATTATTCGTATCATGATAAAAAAAACACAAGTAGATAACTCGTACATAGGTTAACCTGATAGGAATTGTGGCAATTTGATGTAGATGAAATCAACTTATTACTTAATGCAGATACCAGTAATGCCATCTATTGACACAAACAGTACTTACGACAGCATGAGAATTACGTCAAAACATATTTTAAGTCTTTACATATTTTGACAGTTCAACTTCAGATTCCATAGATGGCGTTTCGCATTTGACCTCATGTTTTTTATCGCAGTGTTATTAATATACGCTTACATTTGCTAAACTTAACTTGAGTTGCTTAATGATGAATCTCTACGGGCCTAGGGCCAGGGGTCACGTCATACCACCTTCGAGCAGCTGGCGAAGTCCCATGATAGAGGAGTCGCGAAAAGATTTGAATTAGATTGGCTAATCGGATGTCTAACTGTGTTCTAAAAACTTAAAAAGTAGTTTCTTAACTTTTTTGTTTGAAGAATAGCACCCATGTAGTGCAATATAATATCAACACATTAAACTTCACATATGCAGAAATAGTATGGTCATCTTTATGGCTCGATGACATAAAGAAGGCTGTTAGAGGCAGCACGCACAGAGCTTGCCCGTAGCAGAAGACCGCATGGATACACGTCGTATGCAGTCGCGATCCTCAGCAGTGAAGGAACGACGCAGAAGAAGAAAAATGCGAACATGATATAAGAAGGCCACTCAAATGCGCATAATTCTACGAATAGTGTTAAAATTTCTGACGGCACACACCATAATCAAGAAGATAATTAGGTTATTTTGGAAGATAGCCTGTGTTGTTCCGTTGCTTCAGCATTCATTTATTTCTTCCCTGTTCGGGGAACCCACCGACCAAGCAGACCATCAATACGGATAATAGTGACAAATGTTTTTGGGAAAAAATAAGGAGAATATTTCCATGAAAGCGTCTATGGAAAAAAATGATAAATATCATCTGATTAAGTTTTATAATTTGTATTAACATATTTAATTTCTATAACATGTTGCAAAGGCACTCGGCTGAAAGTCACATATAAGTAACCAAATTCCCAGTGAGCCCATGATACGTCATGACCATTTCAGGGCCAGAAATTATCTGTTACAGGCACAGGATTTACAGTGGAGGGTGCACCCTCCAGTGCATCATGGCATTGATTCCAGGCAATGACGCCAGAGGCGGACTCGCGTAGAGAGTTTTCGAGATGGTAGTGCTGGAGCCGTACCCACTTCTCCTTCTGCTTCCCAACGTGAACAAATCCTCGGAATGGTGAGGTCGCTCCGCGAAACCTATGGCGCACCCAGGAGGCTTCTGTGCACTTGGGCGGAGGAAGGCCGGCTAAGCCAGGTGTCCTACGCACAACGGAACAGATGAGAGTCTAAATGCGGATAACGGAGTCTCAACTCTAATTTACTCTATCTGTTGCGGGGGTAGACTTCTCTTCTGGTTGGTTTTCCCATCTCCAACTTTATGTAGCTCTATCGCGTGTTAACAACCCTAAGAACTTTCTTCAACATCGTGTCGTGTCGTGTTAGTTATCGTTAAAACGTTTCTCATTACAAAAATTACTAGGGCTGGTCGGCGTTTTGAATAGAAGCGGTGATACACCCAATGCCTTGCATAACAGTCTTCCGAATTCCTAATTCTAAGAGCAGTCAAGCAATGCTAGATGTTGACTGTTCGTATATCTCATCTTAGCGACATCATTTTACTATCCGAAATACACGCGAACGAAGTCGCGGGCAACAGATAGTAATTTATAAAATTTAATTGTAAAGGGGTGGGATCCTGGTGTCCTGAAACACATCCCTCGAGCATGGCTTGGGCACCAGTCTCCCACACGTATATACTTACCTGAATTATGTATGGTATCTGTCCTATGTAAAATAATTAATGTAAATTATAGTGAAAAATAAAGTTTATCCTATATTAAAAGAAAAAATGTGGCTTTTCTTGGAATCTATACTACTATTAGCTAACCTGACAAACGTTGTTTTGCCATATAAATAAAAAAACTAGCCTACGACCTATTCTCAGTCCTACCAAATAAATTAGTCACGCCGTTTCGGAGGAGTTCTTTCAGAAACACTGTTACACGAGATTTTTATATTATATTAGAAGAAGATTAGATTATATAGCTAAAGAGTTTGTTTGTTTCTTAGAACGCCCTAATTTCAGGAACTACTGGTTGGAATTGAAAAATTACTTTAGTGTTAGATACGTTTTATCGAAGAACGCTAAAGGCTATATAATATCACGCTACGAACAATAGGCGCGGAGCATTAAGGAAAAATGTGGCGCAGACGAAGTTGCGCGGGTCAGCTAGTAATATATAATGCTGAAGAGTTTCTTTGTTTGCTTGAACGCGTTAACTTAGGAACTGGTCCGATTCCGAAAAATTATTTCAGTGTTAGATATCCCATTTATTGAGGAAGGCTATAGGCTATATATCATCACGCTACGACCAATAGGAGCAGAGCAGTATTGAAAATTGTGACGCAGACGAAATTGCGCGGGTCACCTAGTAATTATATATTTACCAAGAAATCTAATACCAGAATCGCAAAATACAGAGTAGACACTTTGAAAATATCATAATAATAAATGATCCTCATAAGAAGCTTATATTACAGATTAAATATAAATATATTATGTTTCGTTTGACTGGTATAAAGACTACACAATACAGCCTTCAAGATGAATACTTGACATATCAAACAGAGTAGAGATCTAATAAAGGGTCGCTCTTCAAAGGGGCTTAGGTCTAAGTTCAAGCTCTCGCCTTTGAAGTTCTTAACCTTGAAGTAAGTAAGGCTTAATTACTATACGTATTAATTGTATAAATGTACAAGATACCTTCTTCATGTGTTGAAAGATTCACCTTGTAATTTTACTTTTAAGTTGCAAATAGAAAGATAAAATAAAATAAAACATCCTTGTTGAGTAGCAATTCTGCCAAAAGCATGCACCTGATTATATTGGGACCTTATTTAATAAAACGACTAGTGACAACGACAAGCGACAATCTTACAATTTTGTACGCTTGTTTCATACATTATCTGCTTCATTAAACAACACCTAAGCTCGCTCCATCGTAGACTTTGTCTGTGTCATCTCTTACCTAGACTAGAGTCAAGAGCAAACCCGTCACAAATAATTAAATAAAAATGATAGTAATGTTAAAATAATAATATTATTATAAAAATATTTAATTTGAATTCAGTTTTATTTTAATTTCAGTTTTATTTTTGTGTATTTTTTAAGTTGACGTATGTGCGAATTTTAAATATGGATTATTGGCATCTGAAGTAAATAAATTATTATTAAAAAAAAACCTGTCGCAAAATAATGACAATTATGCCAGTTTTTAACAAATTTGTCGCATTGCCAGTTATATTAAACAGGACCAAAGTATGACACTAATAATTATGAATGATCATAATTATTAGTATCATACTTTGGTAAAGTCTAGATGAGGATCATGATCCTCATCTAGACTTTAAACTAATCACGATTAAAACGTTTTTATAAATTGCTGAGACCCATTGGCGTCAGATAACATGCAAGATTATTAATGACCGCAACTTATCAACCAACAAAGTCTGTAATAATAACATTAATATGCTAAGTACCACCCAACCCCAGTTTTCCATAATACAAATTCACTCAATAAAACTGGCTGAAGAGCTAAAAACTTAGCAGAGAATCTCACAGATTCCCCTCCGACAAGGTATGATTAATGGGTGTATCAATAGAGATCGCCAGTGGACTATCCGGGTTCCGTCCTCGAGTGATGTATTGCTCCCACGCTGGTTAGCTCCTATCGCGATTTGAGACTTTAAATATCGAGATTTTCATGCTGAAAGTTTTGTGAATGAAGATCGTTATGGTGGTTTGATCTTTTTTTTATAGTGGAATGCCTGGGTCGTATAAAACGTGAAAACCTACAGTGAATGTACAATGGAATGGTTAGCTAATAATATGTATAAAAATGTTTACCTATAAAAATGCGCTAAAACGATTTTCAAAAAATCCTCGACAGAAAAAACTTTACAAAGTAAAAAATAATTTCTATTGATCCTTCTAGCTTAATATAGATACGATCCTTTGGGTCAAGCGTCTTCGCCTCGGGAGATCGCGAACCTTTTGTATTTACTAAGTATAAGTATTTTTAGCGGTCTCCCGACGCGATTAAGCTTGGCCCAAAGAATCTTACCTATCTATATATCTATATATATATATATATATCCTACTAATATTATAAACGCGAAAGTTTGTATGTATGGATGTATGGATGTTTGTTCTTCTTTCACGCAAAAACTACCGAATGGATTTTAATGAAAATTTACAATAATATAGCTTATACATTAGAATAACACATAACACATAGGCTATAATTTTTAAAGATAGTGTGTGAATTGTCCAAAATAAAACGATAATGTAATTCCTATACAAAATGTTCATGGGTTTCGTAACTGTCAAACATTTAATGTTTATCCCACCGATACGGTAAACTCTCCCCTCAAATTTAAGAACGTATTTAAATACAGGTTTCGAATCGACAACATATATCTACAATATTCGGATAGTGGCGTATTTTAGATTTGTAAAATGTAGAATAATGTCAGTTATGAAAAAGGATTGACATATATTTTTGACATATATTTTGGTTGTCAAATATTTATGCGTGCGTTCAGAAATGTTTTTATATTGAAAGAATATGAATAAATTCGTATTATTCGTATCATGTTAAAAAAACAAAAGTAGATAACTCATACATAGGTTAACCTGATAGGAATTGTGGCAATTTGATGTAGATGAAATCAACTTATTACGTAATGCAATCCCTAATGCCATCTATTGACCCAAACAGTACTTACGACAGCATGAGAATTACGTCAAAACATATTTTAAGTCTTTAAATATTTTGACAGTTCAACTTCAGATTCCATAGATGGCGTTTCGCATTTGACATCATGTTTTGTATCGCGGTGTTATTAATATTAGAATATTCGTAAACAGGCGTGCGCTTACATTTGCTAAGCTTAACTTGAGTTGCTTAATAAAGATTCTTTACGGGCCTAGGGCCAGGGGTCACGTCATATCACGAAGGCTGTTAGAGGCATCACGCACAGAGCTTACCCGTAGCAGAAGACCGCATGGATACACGTCGTATGCGGTCGCGATCCTCATCAGTGAAGGAACGACGCAGAAGAAAAATGCGATCATGATATAAGAAGGCCACTCAAATGCGCATAATTCTACGAATAGTGTTACACCACAATCAAGAAGATGGTTAAGTTATTTTAGAAGATAGGCTGTGTTGTTCTGTTGCTTCAGCATTCATTTGTTTCTTCCATGTTCGGGGAACCCACCGACCAATCAGACCATCAATACGGATAATATTGACAAATGTTTTTGGGAAAAAATAAGGAAAATATTTCCATGAAAGCGTCCATGGAAAAAAATATAAAAATCATCTGATTATGTTTTATAATTTCTATTAACATATTTAATTTCTATAACATGTTGCAAAGGCAATCGGCTTAAAGTCACACATAACCAACCAAATTCCCAGTGAGCCCATGATACGTCATGACCATTTCAGGGCCAGAAATTATCCGCTACGGGCACAGGATTTACAGTGGAGGGTGCACCCTCCAGTGGATCATGGAGAATTGATGATTTCCAGGCAATGACGCCAGAGGCGGACTCGCGTAGAGAATTTCCGAAATGGTAGTGCTGGAGCCGTACCCACTTCTCCTTCTGTTTCCCAACGTGAACAAATCCTCGGAACGGTGAGGAAAAGATGGATGGATTGTGTGAGGAGCGATATGAAAGAAAAGGGACTTAGTGATAGAGTGACGACTGATAGAACAGAATGGAAGAAAAAAACGTGTTGTGCCGACCCCAAGTAACATGGGATGAGGGCAGGAAGATGATGATGATGGTGAGGTCGCTGCGCGAAACCTATGGCGCACCCAGGAGGCTTCTGTGCACTTGGGCGGAGGAAGGCCGGCTAAGCCAAGTGCCCTACGCACAATGGAACGGATGAGAGTCTAAGTGCGGATAACGGAGTCCAAACTCTCCTTTACTCTATCTGTTGCGGGGGTAGACTTCTCTTCTGGTTGGTTTTCCCATCTCCAACTTTATGTATCTCTATCACGTGTTAACAGCCCTAAGAACTTTCTTCAACATAGTGTCGTGTCGTGTTTGTTATCGTTGAAACGTTTCTCAATACGAAAAAATTACTAGGGCTGGTCGGCGTTTAGAGTAGAAGCGGTGATACACCCAATGCCTTGCATAACAGTCTGCCGAATTCCTAATTCTAAGAGCAGTCAAGCAATGCTAGATGTTGACTGTTCATAGATCTCATCTTAGCGACATCATTTTACTATCCGACATACACGCGAACGAAGTAGCGTGCAACAGACAGTAATTTATAAAACGAAATTGTAAAGGGTGGGATCCTGGTGTCCTGAAACACAACCCTTGAGCGTGGCTTAGGCACCAGTCTCCCACATAGCTGTACTTACCTGAAATATGTATCGAATCTGACCTATGTACAATAATTTATGTAAATTGTGGTGAGAAATCTACCCCTGCAAAGTTAGAAAGTTTATGCTATACTTATTAAAAGAAAAAATGTGGCTTTTCTTGAAATCTATACTACTACTAGCTAACCTGACAAACGTTGTTTTGCCATATAAATAAAAAAAACTAGCCTACGACCTATTCTCAGTCCTACCAAATAAACACAAAAAATTTGATCAAAATCGGTCACGCCGTTTCGGAGGAGTTTGATCAGAAACACCGTTACACGAGATCTTTATATATTAGAAGAAGATTAGATTATATAGCTAAAGAGTTTGTTTGTTTGCTAGAACGCCCTAATTTCAGGAACTTACTGGTTGGAATTGAAAAATTACTTTAGTGTTAGATACGTTTTATCGAAGAACGCTAAAGGCTATATAATATCACGCTACGACCAATAATTGCGGAGCATTATGGAAAAATGTGGCGCAGACGAAGTTGCGCGGGTCAGCTAGTAATATATAAAGCTGAAGAGTTTGTTTGTTTGTTTGTTTGTTTGCTTGAACGCGCTAATCTCAGGAACTACTGGTCCGATTTGAAAAATTCTTTCAGTGATAGATGGCCCATTTATCGAGGAAGGCTATAGGCTATATATCATCACGCTAAGACCAATAGGAGCGGAGCAGTAATGAAAATTGTGACGCAAACGAAGTTGCGCGGGTCAGCTAGTATTAAACTAAAAGATTCAATAGAAATAATTTTTTACTATTTTTTTTTTGTCGGGGGTTTTTAAAATTGTTAATTTGATTTTTATTTTATGTTTTTTAAACTTAATTTTCATTTCGTTAGTTAAAATTCCTAATTCCCTTTCAATATAGTGAACATTATTCTACTAATCATGCCCTTTCATTTGATACCCATATTGAGGGAGTTATGAAAAAATATGTAATCCCTCATTTTGTGGCAGCGGCCATCTTGAACCGATTTTAATGAAATATAGCTAAGAACTCTCCCGACAAATTCACCTTTCAAAAAAAAAAAACAAAAACAAAGTCGGTTCATCCGTGCGAGAGCTACGATGCCACAGACACACAAAGAGAGAGAGACACGTCAAACTTTTATCACCCCGGCGTTTTTGCGTGGGGGTTAATAATTCAAATAGTGGATAGTTATTAGGCTGTAGAATATCTTTATACATAGGCGCTCTACTCTTAAAAGGAGTTGTAATTTTGCTTCGTACTAGATTTTATGTACTAATAACATTAGTTATTTCATCAGTTTTGAGTAAACTTTTACAGTATTTATTCTTCATTGAGATTACAATTCTTAATTAACAGCTGGACCGATTTCGATGTTTTTTTTTTTGTGTATTTGACTGGATTCCTGGGTGGTTAAGACTTACAATAATTGAACCAATAAAGCCAACGTTCGAGAAGTTGGGTTCACTAGAAGCTTGAATAATATGAATATATATTTTTATAGAAATAGTGTACCTACAAGCCAAGCAAGTACTTACAACTAAGAAAATAATGGGTGGATAGTGCAATAGATGTAAAGTATATCTAATAAAAAGGTGAAAACTCTTGCGGTGACACTCACAAACAAATTGGCAGGAATTTGATGATGAAATTAGCAGGCTAAAAAAAGAGCATGACCATTACTGAAATTCATTTTTTTTAGGCGACTAAGGGACTTGCCAGAGAATGGGCAGCAGCGTTCTCTGTAAAACTCAACACCATACACTGCGATCGCCAACCCGCCTGCCAAGCGTGGCGATTATGGCAACCCCCCGCCCCCCTTGGGGGAGGCCTATGTCCAGCAGTGGACGTCTTTCGACTGTTATGATGATGATGATGATGAATTTTTTTTTATTTTAAAACCGAGAGTGAACAAACAACGCCCATCCTACATAAAGAAATAAACTTGTTTCGAAGAAATAATCCGCCATTTACATTATTTCATGAAAGCATGTATGTAAAGACACTCTAAGTTTGAAACATGAAATGTTACTAGCAAGCTTATTCATGGCTCGAACCGGACGTCGCGGTGTTACCTACATCAATTATCTTGCGTTACATCTTCATTCTGAATAGCAGAGCATAATATATAGACCAACTTGGTGTACTTGCTTGTTTAGCTACCTACCACAACTACCTAGTACATAAGCTTCCAGAGCTTAAATCAAACTCCGATAAAATCGATATTCACTGCTAGGTTTCCCTTTGGTATCTCATGATACTGACTTAATGTATGAAATGCAGGTACTTATGTATTCTTTTTACAGGTTGGTAATATCGGGATTTGGCCGGTAGACGTTATTTTCAGAGAAGTTCTTAAGAGGGCTATTACATTTTTTCTTGGATTTGAGCGTTTGACTCGAGTTTTGATGTGTGATTATGGTTTATATATAGCCACAAATAAAAAAAAAATATATGGCCAAGAAAGTTTGATTCTTTTTGGGATTGTTTAAAATTAATATTTCAATTTGTTTAGGTAAATTAGTAAAAACCTTGTCTCTGCAAAGGATGATTCATAAAATTTTACTTTAGGCATCTTTTGATGCTTTGCTACATCGAAGATATAATAATTTAATCTATACTAATATATAAAGCTGAAGAGTTTGTTTGTTTGTTTGTTTGCTTGAACGCGCTAATCTCAGGAACTACTGGTCCGATTTGAAAAATTCTTTCAGTGATAGATGGCCCATTTATCGAGGAAGGCTATATGCGGATATGCGCGTACGAAGTCGCGGGCAAAAGCTAGTCATTAATAAAAATATTTATGGTACAACTGTATCTTCTACTTTGGAGTACTTTAATCAATTTATTATTGCTCATACAGCAATACACCAAAAATAATTCCGTAAAACAGAGAGTTACTGATAATTTCTCGTCCGAAATTATATTTTTTCTATGAAAATATAATCCAAATTCAAACAAAAAGTAACTAATAACTAAGGTTACCTTGCTTGAAAAAAAACTGGTCTATTGAAATGTAAAACAATATTTTTAAACAATTGTATACAGCGCTACAATCATTATAAATCTCGGAAAACGCAGACTGCAGCTTTAGTCCGGGCCAAGCGCTCGATTTTGTAATAGCACCCTTAATCATGTCTTTGACTGATACCTTTACTACTAGGGCGGTATGAAACTTTTTTTTTATTAGGTTACATTGATGAGTACATAGTCTGCCTAATTTTAATATCAGAAGATCACATTTTTTCGATCCTAATACCTATATTAAATTCTTTCGTTACTGGCGAGATTGACTGAGTGACTGACAGACAACGCACAGCCGAAAGTACTGGTCATAGAGAGCTGAAATTAAGTTTAGTGTAGTGGAGAACTAATACAGGTTTTCCCGAAAATCCTACGGGAACAGGAAAAAATTCGTCGAAAAAAAAAACGCGGGCAAAAGCTAGTTTTAAATAATATTACAATCATAAAATTTACTATTTTATGCATGTTAGGTCTGATTTTTCAATTAACAGAGACTTTTACCTGAGGAATAAAATGGCGGTTTGACAGACTTTGTATCAAAAATATGCAAAAAAGTCATTTTCTCTTCATAATTTTTTTCAAAACCAGCCTTAAAATAAAACTTTATATCTATATCGTGCACGTTTGATCAGTTGCACCAATGATTTATGTCCCATCGCTACCATGCCACCAAAAATCACATGCTATTGTATTTTTTGGCACAAATTCATCAATTTCCAAAACATTAGTATTTGGTCACGTCAAAGCGATAAATCTATGAAACGTATACACGTCGGTGAAGCGTTGACAAAAGGACGGCAGCTGTCGTGAGTACAGATGACAAATTGCAGTGTCGCATGTTGGTCACACTCACTCTTTGCGATTTGAGTTTGTGTTAGCAGAATGACGACTTTTAGACTTTGAAAATATTGCATTTTATTTATTGGTATGGTTTTTAGAGTTCCGTACCTCAAAAGGAAAAACAGAACCCAATAGGATCACGTTGTTGTCCGTCCGTCTGTCTGTCAAGATCTTTTATCTCGAGAACGCGAAGAGTTATCGAAATTAAAACCATATATTCAGGTCTACAGTCTCTTGAAGCTGTAAAAAAAAAAATATGTAAGTTAACGTAAATAAAGATACGGCCATTTATGCCGCAAAAAAGTATATTTCGACACTCTCAAGTAAATTAAAATTTATAGGAACCTAGAAATAATAAATTTGGCAAATAATACCGTCTTATACTACAAGTATAGGGCAAATCTGAAGACTATACATTTGTTAATAAATCATAAAAAATAAAAGACTTTATTTAAAGTAATATGTACCTACAAATATGTACGGAACCCTCGGTGGGCGAGTCCGACTCGCACTTGGCCGGTTTTTTTATTAGTGACAGGCTCGATTTTGACCACTCTCACTTAGTGATGTGTGTGAGAGTGAGTGAAATGCGTGGTAAGAAATGTAGTGATTGATCACAATCCATAGAGCACTGCTTGCCTTGATGTAACCTATTCACTTCTGACTTAAAGACCCCAGATTTTAAGGCTTAAAATATGTATACAATCCATAAAATCTGGGGGTCTTTGACCTTGTGCATATTAACGGAGCTAACTACTCCTCTACGCGCCACTCCGCTACCCGCATTTTTTATTTATTATAAAAGAAATAACACATATTTTAAAAAAGTAACAAATCCAAATTATTTTCGTTTGTATTGCAAAGCAGTAGATTTTTTTTTTTGACTTTAGTTAAAATATGAAGGAGTAAAATTGTTTCATCTCAACGATTTGGAGGTGATTTGGTGATTTTTTTTTCTTATTATGAGATACCGATACATAAATTCTGGCTATTCCAAATTACGTATCATATCATGTAGATGACAACCTATTTTTCGCAGATGTAATTTCTCAGTAAATGCCGACGAAAAGTTGCTTCATCTGCACGCTGTTTTTAAGCATTTCTCGAGAGAGCAGCCTTAACTACTAAAGATAACATTAGCTGTATGCGCTGCATTAAAGTATTCCCAAAACGTTTTGTGCGTGTGGGTGCCGGTGTGAACCGGTGACCTTGTGAAACTACTGTTTAAATATTTAGTAGTTAAGCTCAAAAGGTTTAATTATGTGTGTGTGTGTGTGTAATTGTGTATTTAGTTTGGGTTTTAACTCTTTAGCTAAAGTTACATCGCTTTTTTCTTGTCTGTCCTATTAAACGTTATAATAACGTACAAAAAACGCAAAATGCTGATATTAAAATGAAATACTTCAATATTTTTTTTTTGCGTTATTTCTTAAGATTATATGACAGAACAATAAAAAAAACCGTCAAAACAGTCATGCTTTGGTCATTGGAGGGGTGCGTTAGATGAGTATCCACTATGCTAAGTAATGATACGGACTTTACGTCGATACTTAAATTATACGACAGATATTTACTAATTTAGGTAAGTATAAAATTTTACGTATGCCTCACTCATAACTTTTTTACTTACCACTCCGACGCGTTTTACGGGGCGTATGCGTTTAATAGGCAAAATATAAAACAGTAAGGATCCCCCAAAGCCACGGTAAATGTCCCAATAAGCCCCCATAGAGTCCGTTCTAAACTATTGAGCGCTTCTGTACGTACATGTGTGGAGGGGTATACGTAGGTACGTTAAAGTGTTTACGGTCGCCTGTACAGTTGGTAACGCAGGCTTTATTGCTGTATTTTTTAAAACACATACGTTTTGGAGGTAGGTAACGGTATTCAGCTGCCTCCAGTTAGACTGGGAGCCCTTACATAATTATGTAGTTGGGAAATGGCAAGTCTTATTGATTGATTGCTGTTGCGGTCAGATAGACAGTAACTAGTGAGGCTGGAGGTTAACCCCATATAGTTAACATCTTGTTTACAAAGTGAAAAGAAATAAATGAATATGAATAGTAGGGAAAAAATTGTAAAATAATTATATAAAAGATATTGTCCTTTTAAGCCAAGAATTCTTACCAAAATTAAGTAAAACGATTACTTATATCGGTTTGTCACAAATCATAGACTAAACCCCTGCAATCAGATTACTAATTAAAATGACTATAATCTACGCCATTGCTTGAACAAGCACATGCAACGAATACAACCACGATTAAAAAAAACAATATCAACGATTAAAAAAAGTTGTAAAACTTTTTTTCCGTATTCTATTATCGTCTCGACTGTACATACGTACACAGCGCTTTCAAGTGTCCGACTACACTCCCCTATCGATGGCGCTAAGAGCCACTGAACTTTTGATGGCGACGATACTATTTACACTTTACTTTTTTCTGGTCTGGCAGTAACGTGATTTTTATGTAGTGTCGGTTTTTGTTGGGCTAGACGTGGTCAACTGGTGGGCTGTGGTGGGGTGAAATATTTTGTGGATAGCCAGGACACAGCCTTAGTTGAAAAAGTGCCTGAATTGGGATTTGTGTGATAAATTTGATTTGTTTTATATTATCGCAAGGGTTAACAGCTCATTGGTGATTTCAGTGATTTAGTACCTACACATCCTTTTTATTTTTATCATATTTGTTTTTGGTAATTTAAAGAGATAGCCTCGAGTAGGTGGATGTCATTATTAACGCCAATTATACATTTTCATCTGGAGAAAAGGAATGAAGTTTCAGATTGCGCATTTTCAAAATTTTACTGTTGTCAAAGTATGTAAGTAACAGGGACATCATTTATTTTTATTTGTTCTGCGCTCATTGATAAAATCAAAGGAAACAAGTTTCTCCAGAAGTGCGACGGTATTCTACCTCCCATTTATATAATACTAGTTGACGTCACGCGGTTTCACCCGCGTAGTTCCCTTTCCCGTGGGAGTACGGGGATAATATATAGCCTATGTTACTCCCTGATAATGTAGCTATCTAATGCTAAAAGAATTTTTCAAATCGGTCCAGTAGTTTCAGAGCCTATTCAATTCAAACAAACAAATCTTTCTTCTTTATAATATTAGTGTAGAAAAAAGGCTATATGGGTATTTGTCTGTCAATCGCGCCGAAAGCAGAACTGATTTTCGAGAAACTTGGACACGGGTAGACCGTCACCTAGACTTGACTGGAACGTTTTTTCATTATTTTTTTTACACGGTTTCAGTATTGGTCCCATAAAAAAAGTTGTTCATATTGATGAGTACAATGTACCTCTTAAGAGGTATTGCGTTGATTCTGTTACGCGTTTATACCTGTCCCACGTTAAAACTTACTAAAATCCAAAGCACCTTACACGAAAAAAATGCAACATATAAACTCAACATGTCGCATAGAAACGACAATCATCGCAAATACAGGGTTACCCTGAAAACACGAAAAACATATCAGCGGTTTCATACAAAATGCAATATTTAGCCAATGAAAATGTATGAAACATCTGATATTTTTTTCGTGTTTTCAGGGTTAGTCTCAAAGTTAAAGTTGTTTATAATTATGTGTACTTTCACTGCCTAAGAGGTTGTTGGTGTTTTACAAATAACCCTGTATATTGCTCGTTATTGTTTCGCGTCTATTATCGAGGTCCAAACTTTTAGCTTTGCTCGCAAAGAATACACTTTGCGCCTTTTATTGCATAGGAAACATGACAGAATAAATGCAATACCTTTTCAGAGGTCATTGTACTCATCACTATGCGCACATAAATGTATAGTAGAGTAGGCCTTTTTCGCAATTTCAGTGTTGGTCCCATAGTAAAAGTTGTTCATAATAATGAGTAAAATGACCACTTAAGAGGTATTGCGTTTAGCCTGTTACATATTATATACCGGTCCCACGTTAAAACTTACAAAAAATCCAATACACCTCGAACAAAAAAAATCACAACATATAAACTCAACATGTAGCACAGAAACGACAATCATCGCAAAGATTTCGCTCGTTATTGTTTCACGTCTATTGTCGAGCTCGAAACTTTTAGCTTTGCTCGCAAAGAATGCACTTTGCGACTTTTATTGCATAGGTAACATGAGTAGGTCCTAGTATTGTGTACCTATTGTTCAGTAATACTCATGCGAGCCGAGTGGTTTTGACTTACATCATACTTAGACTTGCTTGTTCGAAGTCGGTGAAAAGGAAATATGGAATGTGTATCATTGTTTTGAAGACTCGTGAGAGTACAGAAATGGTGCTTGCTAAGATTTGAATTGTTTGTTTTTCAAATCAGTTTCAGATTTCAGTGTTATTAATTTTCTTGTATTCCAATAGATATAGGTTAAAGAGAGTATATAATTTAAAACGAATTGAAAAACGATGGTGAAAAACGAAATCAACAATTCAACAAAATTTCCCATACATAATTAAACACTGGTAAGTGTTATTTTCAACAAGAAAATCTTTTAGTTTAATAATTGATTATCTTCTACCTATACAAATATATTTAACTCACCTAGAGTTAGCGAAAACGGCAAGCGTTGTTTTCGAAGCAAAATAACAAACATCAACACAATTTTCACAAGCAAATTAAACAAAATTTCCCAAAATGGATAACCAAAATTAAAACACAGGTAAGTGGTTTATTTTCAAAAAGAAAATCTTTTAGATTAATAATTGATTTTCTTCTAACTATACAAATATATCTAACTCACCTAGAGCAAGCGAAAACGGCAAGCGTTGTTTTCGAAGCAAAATAACGAACATTAACACAATTTTCACAAGTAACTTAAACAAAATTTCCCAAAATGGATATCCAAAATTAAAACACAAGTAAGTGTTTTATTTTCAAAAAGAAAAGCTTTTAGATTAATAATTGATTTTGTTCTACCTATAAAAACATATCTAACTCACCTAGAGCAAGCGAAAACGGCAAGCATTGTTTTCAAAGCAAAACAACAAACATCAACACAATTTTCACAAGTAAATTAAACAAAATTTCCCAAAATGTATATCTAAAATTAAAACACAGGTAAGTGTTTTATTTTCAGCATGAAAACCTTTACATGATTTTCATAGCTCAACTTTCACCAATATTACCTGAGCAATTTTTCTCGGCGGTCCACACAATAAGGGCAACTTTCCGTTTCTACAAAGTTTTGAGCACGTTAATTGAAAGGCTGCTTACCCGGCTGAAAACGCGGTAAAAACGTAACAGGATGAGTTTTATGAATATCCTCAAAGACCGTCTAATCTTGTCAAGGAAACATAATCCCCTGTTGGTTGCATGACTTACATATTATGCTAAGAAGATCCGTTTGGAGGAATTTTCTTGTGTTTTAGAAGAATGTAACAAGTTGAGTTGACTGTTATTTGTTAGTATTTTGGGATAACATAATAGGGTATTTTACTACGGCGGCGACCTCTCGCGTCCGGCCTTTGTTCAATCCATGGTCCGGAGCGAGGAGGCATGGGAAGCAGTCACCTCCTTCTGCGAAGCAGTAATGCTAGCAAAGGCCGAACGCGTGAGAGAGAGGGAAACCCCACACCCCAGCCGCCCCAACAGAAGAAAACGCCCCGGGCGTCGGGAGTCGCAGGGCGATTCTCGGCCACCGTAGGCGCGGGTCTGTAGACGGCGAGCATTGGGTGGCTCGCCGTCTGATCAGAACCAGGCCTGGGTCGACGGCGCGCTGTGTTCCACGCGCGCCTCAGAGAGCTGTCAGCAAAGAAGATGGGGCCCGCTAGGGCTAGTGCCTGCCGGGGTTGCGGAATCTGTTTGAAAGAGACACCGCGGCCCTGGAACGCAAAGGGCATTAGGAGGAACACGGATGGGTTTTAGTCAGTTAGAGTCTGACACTCCCTTCTGCTTCACCCCGAGCGGGAGGAGTCATTTGATAATATCCCATCCTTAAAAAAAAGGGTATTTTACTAAAAAAAATCTAATTAGTCCGTCAGAATTCCTAAAAATATTCGACACGTATTTTTTCTTTTTTCACGTAAACAAAAGATGAAGACAATATAGTGCGTCGAAAACACGCGTGACATCACTATGATGGTACAATTTTTACCAGCGACATGACGTCACACGTGTCTTCAACGCACTGTATCGTCTTCATTTTTTGTTTACGTGAAAAAGAAAAAATACTTGTCCAATTTTTTTGAAAATCTTTCTGAAAAATCTAACTAGGTAGTTAGATTTTTTCAGTAAAATACTCTATTGAAGATAGGCCCTGTGGGATGGAGATGTGGGATAGCTACTGGAGAAAAATTAAAAAAAAAACACACAGGCACAAGCATAAATGAAACATGAGATATATGATAGATAGTTTATCTAAATACTAGCTTTTGCCAGCGACTTCGTATGCGTATATCCCGTTTTTTCCCGTTCCCGTAAGAATTTCGAGATATCCTCTCTTAGTGCTCCCATACACTCCCCATAGAACCTACATGCCAAATTTCAGTTTCCCACTACCAGTAGTTTCGGCTGTGCGTTATCTGTCAGTCTCTTAATCACTCAGTCACTTAGGAACACAAAAAAAATATATTAGGATTTATTTGATGCAATACAACACATTCTCCTGAATCCTGGGCCACCAAGATACAGGCTGTGCCTAGTTTGGGGCCCATGGCCACTTCTGTTGCATTCGCTATCTACCTTAGCGCTATTCTTCACTGTGTAATTGTTTATGTGTAATAACTTGTGTGTGTGCCACTAAATAAATTATTATTAAATTATTAAAATTATTCCAGGAAGCTTATAGAAATAGAAAAACAATATTCCACTTCCCTATAAAAAATCTTCTTTCTTATATGGACTTCAAATTCTCGTACACCCTCATCTGTCTAGATTGAAACATAGCGCGTACATTCGCGAACGCGCGTACATTCACGTAGACGAAAGTTTTTCGAACTCCAAGTTTTAATTTCCTGCCAAAGGATACGGGACGATTTTATTTGCGCAAAGCGAGTCCCCAGTTAGGGATTTCAATTTTTTAATTCCGGTCAAATACGTAGACATACGTAATTTTTTTACCAGATATTTTGGTAATTCTTTTTCAGCCGTAACGTAACGTTACTATTTTTACTGGCTAACTGAATAGTTTGCTAGCCATATTCTTTGATATATCTGGTGTGTGACAGTTTTCAAAATATTTCGCAATTTGAAAGAAAAAAAAAAGAAAATACGTTTATTCTGCCAGAAATGACGCTCAAAATTAAAATAACACCACTTCCAAAATAAAAACTAAATTAATAAAACCTGTTACAATATAAACTATGTCAGGACCGGACATTATCTATCACGAGGCACACCACAGACAAAACCGAACACAATAGTTGTCTATGGCGTGACGTCCAGCACTGACTGACAGTGACAAGTTGACAACACAAAAAAAGATTTTGGCTGTTGTTATATCTCTCCCAAACATAGATTTACCTAGAACAAAATACAGCAAAGAAAAAAATTAAAACGCTCATTTTCATTCGTCTAGCGCTTTACGAAATTGATTAGCAAATACTCGAAGCAATAAAAGCCTACAAGCTGAAGCCTTTCAAAGAAGCAAATCGACAAAGCCACTTCGTCTGAAAGCCTCTCTCCCCTAGCAATTAATAAAAAACAAAACACAATCGGACCACCACGGATAACCAATAGCCTAAGAGACGGTAGAAAATCGACCTTTATCCACCTGATCACCAGATGAGACATATTTTTGATCAAATTTTATTGATTCAAAAACTTCAGAGTTTGCCAATTGAAAATTGTTGATAGCTCTTTTTAATTTTAATCATTTTTTTTTGCATATCGACATCTAACATCATTCTGCACTCGATAGCTGCCCGGGCAGATAGCCCGCTTGTGTGGGCATTAGCCGATCGAACGAGGTCTATTTTAGTTATTAAGTACTAACATAGGCTAGGTAATTTTTTTACTAACACAGTGGACCGCATTTGTTGTCTGAATAAATAAATTAATAATAATTATTATAACCTTCACTTCACTTTTGATAACCGAACAAATTAACAACTTCAGTTTCAACTGATGATTCAGTATTGAGAATATGCCTTGAAAAATTTGCCTATTTTTTTCTGTTCATGGCTATCTGGGAAGCAGGTATGAACAAGTTATTGATTAATAAAAATTGGTATTGAAAGAAAGATAATTTGATTACAATTATTAGAAAAAAAAGTGCCATGAACAATTTTTGATCGGCAAGCTATCATAGACGTGTTTATAAATAATTAAAATTTGATAAAAAATATGTCTCATCTGGTTATCAGGTGGGTGACGGCCGATCTTCCACCGTCTCCTCTACTACAAGGATCCTCTATTTTTCTTCGCATTCATCGGATAGATTTTCAAACGTCTGCTCTATCAATTAATATTGATTGATAGGTTTTATTGTCTGTATTGCTGTAGCAATCTGTTGGATAACAATTCGATTAGAATTTCCATTCTCAGGACGTTCTTTGTTGAAGGTTCGTTGAATGAAGTAAAAACATTGAATGAATACTATTAAGGAGAGAAACTATGTTCTGCTTTTGTATCGTTACTTTCTCTTATTTGTTTATCAAAGGAAATATTTTTTTTTTTATTCATAAATAAAGGATAAGTAATCTCAATAGTATTTGTAGCAAAGTGGATTATAGAAATGACGAGAGGCGCTGCACTATTATAGCTGATTATACAAATGTCTAAACATATGGGAAAAACCCAATTTTATGTGTTTTTTTTTTGTTTACCGTAAGAAAAATGGTAAACACCCGTTTGGAAAATAAGCTCTACGCTTATTTTCCAAACGGGTGTTTACCATTTTTAATTGAAGGTATGTTTTTAACTTAAAAAACCACTCATTTGTGAACACATCGAACACACAACAAACGGGAACATTCTGAACCACATTCAAAATTAGATGTTCACAGTACAAGCCGATATAGTTTCGTACTTTCGAAACAATCTGTGACTGACTGGGAACTAAGTGCGACTTTCCCACTTGTTTCGAACTAAGCTAGGTTTCACGATAACTTGAACTTACGCGCATGGCACGTAAAGTGTTGAAATAAATTATTGCTCCTTGAACTTGTAAGCGGAAATATATAATTATGAGGACACGCGATTATCATTAAGGGCTAGGCCGCACTACGGCTAAACCGGCGCGGTTTTTAATCGCGGATTTTGTGAGTCAAGGAACCTAATAGAAGCGACCTTACTTGCGGTTTTTTCCCGCAACTGATTCCCGTTCTTCTCGAGCGTTTTCGCGGTATCTACAGCGGCTAACCGCTCGCGCGAAAAAACCGTAGTGCGGCCTTAGCCTAAAGGCTAGTATAGACACCTTGTCTGGTTACTTAGGGTTGGTTAACTTTGTGAAGTCGATTTTCAGGACCTACTTGATGCCCGCCAAACTATATTCGATTTTACATCGAATACTGAAATAGTGTACAGTTATCCCGAGAAAAGACTGCGCTTTGGAAATAAAAAAATACGAACGCGGTATGATGAGATAATTTTTTTTTACACCATGGAAGTATTTGCCAAACATTCATGGTTATAACAATTCTAGACTGAGGTATATTAATTTTAATTATTTTAACCATATGTCTCGAGCAAAATTAAAAATCAATACTACGCAATTCCTAGAAAACATTAAAAAGGTAAATGATGATCTGCAGTTTTGATATTCCGACAAAGAGAACAATGCGCAAGCGAGCAAAGAACCATACACCTAGCGTGGTTACACTGTAAAAAGCGCGGCAGTACTAAACTTACTGGAAGTAGGTATGAATTCATAGACAAATCTGAAAAAAGCGTAAAAAGTGAAACAAAACACAGTCGTACAGAAGCACGTTCGAACATATGAAAACAAAACTGGAACAAAAGCGGGCCGTGTCACAGAAGTTCCATACATCGACTTATTTCCACCCGAGCGCGCCTATTCAATGAAAAACGAACGGCCGTTCAGCCGTGAGCTGATATGTTTCGATGTCTTGTATCTATCATATCCTGGGCTTTAAGTTTATTGTATATATGCAAGTCATGGTCTAACTCGCTGAGCCTAAACTTGGGCTACGGATATTTTGATTTATTTTTTGTTTTATTTTTCAGGACCTCAAAAGTACAGAACCAAATAAATAAGCAACGAGACAAAAAAGTGCAGCAACATGTTAGTGCAAAATATTTTTCTTCTTGCCATAATTATGCTTCGGATGAGGTCTACAACAGGGGAACAAGCGTAGCCAGAAGATACTTGTAGCAAACAAATTCTTGTTTTTGCTAGAGAGATGTCCAGAGAGGATTAGTTTCTGTAGTTTATTTCGATGGGGTCGAAAGAACACGAAGCGTTGGGAGGTCTTCCAAAGGATAGACCGACGACCTGGAGCATCATTGAGGATCGCAAGAATCTGCTGGATGCGAGACGCACAGGACCGGTGAATGTAGCGACACTTAGAGGAGGCCTATGGGATAAGTCCAGCAGTGGACGTCTTAATTCTTAAATGATGATGAATTCAATCTGTCATGAGCTTATACTGAAAGGCACCAATGCGGCCAATCAATTTCAACTGATTTTAAAACGTCTTGAACGCAGTATAACGTTTTTACCGAAAATTAAAAACATTTTCGCTATTCCTAATCAATACAAACCAATATCCTTTCAGGTTTATTGAAATCCGAGTTGAACTAGGTACTCCGATTGGACTTTATTTTACCCAACGTCAATAAAATCTTTCATGAAATAATTTCAGTCGAGTGCAACAATATTTTTTTATTATTTTTCAATGCAGCTTCGAAGCGATTAAACACTGAATATTTAATTTCCAATACACTGCAGTTTCCAAGCTTTTTTATGCAAAAGTTACGTAGAAATCATGCATTTGGTAGAGTTAAGGATTAGATTTTTACAATACAGTCATGTGCATAAAATACGTATTTTTTTCACTTACGCACGTATTTCTTTCTCCCATTGAATTCATAAAAATGTGTGTTATTATTTCTGTTTTTATTTATGTCGATATTTTAAGAGAAAATACAGGTATTAAAGCTAAGAACTATACCGTTAATTTGAACGATAGCTTAACTATGCAATTCATTAAAATGTAGCAGGAATTCGAGGTCTGGCTAGAAATTGTATGTTTAAATAACAACTTTTAACTTGTAGTTTTTATTGACTAGTGGTAATATTTTAATAATAATAATAAATATAAATCCGCAAGGCAGTTTTGTGGCGAACTGTTGGGCTGTAGTGACCCCACGGATCTGATCTCCCGGGAGAAGTCTTGTTCTTCATCTCCGGCTTGCCTTTATTAGCTGGCCGGAGTGAACACTGACGAGGAACAGAGCTCCCACCACTTTCTTGCCTTAATCGGCCGGTCTGAGTGGAGATTCGCCAGAGCAAAAGTGCTCGGGAGAAGGATTTATAATCCAGTAAGATGCTGGTAGGGATCTTGACCGTACTTCCGGGATTGTCCTGATAGCCGTGATATACCTCTCCACTCCTCTAGCACCTCAGGATATGTTACCACCTTGACGCTACGTCACTTTGTGCTAGCGACCGTCAGTTGTCAGTGGTCAGGCACAGGCCAATAGTTCTTCCATAGTAAACGATTATCAATTCACTAAACCACCCAAACCCATAGCGTTTAATCTTTTGTTTCCATATTTTGCAATAGTCCTGCTCCAACCGGGGGTTATCACTTCCACAGTGCATACAGGGATAATCGTCAGTTGGTGCCCAATTTCATTTGAAATGTCAAACGGGGCCTCTGCGAGTAGGCTTCGGCTCCTCGTACGCCTATCAAAGGACCGGGTCTCCAGGGACCCGAGAAAGTGAAAAACAAAAAAATATAATAATAATAATAAATCATTTTGAGCACATTCGACACCTACAGATTTGCTGAAATTGACGATATTTTAGCTTTTCTTTTCTTATACAATTATAAAATGCGATTTGATTTGTACCTACACGGTGTATGGACCTAGTCGTGTATGCCAGTTTTAGTTATCATTATGCACAGCCCAATGTTGGGTATTGCACCGGTCTTGTACCAATCCCTACGTCTCTATGCCAACCTGTATGTACGTAACAAACGTACTAATCAATCTTCATCATCATATCAGCCGAAAGACGTCCACTGCTGGACATAGGCCTCCCCCAAAAGGCGGGGCTTGCCATAATCGCCACGCTTGGCAGGCGGGTTGGCGATCGCAGTGTATGGTGTTGCGTTTTACAGAGAACGCTGCTGCCCATTCTCACCCTTACGACACCCACGGGAAGTGATGGGATGGTATTTTTCTTTTACGGCACCATACGACACCACCAGACACCATACGGCGGATCAATATCAATCATAATCAATCTTCCATATTATATTTGGGAGCAATATTCTAGTAAAAACATTTAATATTTGAAAAAAATCTGCAAAGGTTTTGGCTCCTCTATTTAAGTGTTTGACAGTATAACGCTCCGATGAACCTCTAATTGAAAAACGTCATCAAAGGCTTTTTAACTGATATTTTAATAAGCACTCGTATGGTTAATTTGCATAATAACAGTATATTTAAAATTTTAATTACGGTGAAGCATCCTTTATGAATATTTGACTGTAATTAAATTCGCAGATTCGCCCATAATTACCGGCAGAGATGTAAAAGATTCGCAAATATTTTCGCAATAAATGGGGAATTGTACCCAATTGGGTTCTGTATTCGAGGATAATGTGCACGGTAAGTATTGTTTCAAAGGATATTGAAACCAAACCTACCGTAAATATGAAAAAAATATTTTGATACAAAAGATGAAGTTTTATAAGTTTTTCTTCTGTTTTTATGAATAGTAGTTTTGTCAATGCGCTCTTGTGTTCTTACCCAAATATAACTATTACACGCACACAGTGATAGTGATTATCTCACTAAATCGTGATCAATCACTAGGAAACTAAGTAGATTTGAAATTAAGCATATCTCAGTGCCTAAATTCCTTTATCTTATTCAACAAAACTAACTCTGTCCGAATCTCCAAGAACAAAGCAGTGTCTTTCTAACTTTGCATCAAATGCTTTCCTTCTTTACAGCATATTATACAAGTAGGTAAACTGAGTTCATTTACTTGAATAAACTCAGATTATTTATAGGACTTAAGACCATTGATAAAAAAACCCAAGATGCACAGTCTTGAACAAATGCAATACTCGAAACTGTCGGCAAAAACTGACATGTATCAAGTGTCATGTGTGAGTTGGGTGTAGTTATACTATAAACATTTTTTTTTGCAAATTCAACCTTACACGGATCGCTTAAAGTTGTTTTTACAAAGCAGTTCAGTATGGCGAGTGATGCGCAATTTTTTTTGCAAATTCAACCTTACACGGATCGCTTAAAGTTGCTTTTACAAAGCAGTGCAATATGGCAAGCGATGCGAGACTGTTTGAAACTTGCGCACAATTATATATATTGCTTGTTTTTTGCGGACGTTTTTGAGATGCTGAGTGTGTATCTTGGGTTTTTATATATCAATCCCTAAGACCGATTTTTCAGATAACTTTTAACTACCTGACTTTTGTGTGTAAAATATGTCTAACAGCCATAATTATTGTTCAATTCAGAATTATTAGACCACTGAAAAAACAGCAACGAGAAAACCAACAACATATCTCTATGGAGGAGATTATAAAAGTTGTAAAAATGAAAAACACATTTTTTTATCATTTGCGATTCAACAGTTCCGTCTTTTCGAACCACTTCCATTCAACAGTTATACCTACGGAACAAATAACTCCATAAATGTTTTCCTGAACGGAAATATTTTTTCCTGGAAATATTTTTCTTCAACATAGAAAAAAATCCCGAATTCTCGATCCTTCTCTCTATTCATGTTCGGCCATCAAACGTCCATTTTACCGCTGATTTGCCTGTAGTACACTGGCGTACATAACTCAACTTGACACATCAATAATAAAAACCTTGCCAAGCGTAAGCAACCTACATCTCGACAAGGGTCTTGCCATTTTCTTGTAACCATTGTGTTGGTCCACAACAATATATTTTACATTTGCGATTTATTTTTTCCTAGTCACGCATTTGCTGCCATATTTTTGTTAGGCCAGGTAGGTTTGGGCGTAAAATGTTTTTTGGTTGGTACGTAAAATAGTAGGTGCTAATCTAATTTATGCGGAGCCCAGGTGAAGTCCTAGCACAGTTTATGCCAGTAGTAAAACGGGGTAAATAGAAACACGGGGGTAAATTGAAACGCAGGGGTAAATAGAAACAAAAATTTAAAGGGGATTTTCACTTTTTTTAATTTCCGCTTGCTGCATTTAAATCCAATTTTTTAATTAATATTATTAGTTTTAAAAGATTGATATTTTTTAGAAACCAATAATATGGCATTCAAAGTTTTGTTTCAATTCACCCTTGCGTTTCTATTAATCCCGTTTTACCGATAATTCTGTGATAACTATTATTTTAATATTTCTCAATTTTATCTATATTCAGCTTGTAGTAAATCAAAAGCGGTGTAAAATGTGTGACTGCGGTGCCCCTTTTCAGATCACGAATCACACGTTAGTGTCCTGAGTTCACCTCCTGTACTTTAGGGGACTTAATAAATGCCACCGATGCTGCAGTTAACGTAACCACCTATGGACCCAAACAATCTAAGGAATTAGTCATCGATTCGAAAAGAAGAAAAGGGCCAAATGAGATAAATAGTATCGTTAGTTACCTAAACGGAAGCGTCCGTTAAAAATTGGTTCTCTGTAAAGTCGATTTACGGACGATAATTTAACGTAATAACGTCATAAGAAAACAATTGAATTCTTAACAAGCAAGCCGAACGCTTAGGCTGATCGTGCCTCTCTATCGCTTGTTCCGCGCCCTCGCTCTCAGAACGTGACACTTTTTCGTGCGTGCAGCCGGCGTTCATCTATTTATAAGACGTTATCACGTCAAAATCCTAGAAAGAATATAAAGAAGAAGTAGCAAAAATGCCCCACTTCCGACTGCAAAGATAAGTATCTCAAAAAATCGCTAAAAATTAGTATAAAAATATAATATACTTCCGGTCATCATCCTTACTGGCTAGCACATAAAAAAATTGCTCTAAACATTAATTCAGGGGCAGAATACCTGTAATATACTAACTTTTGATTTTAGTTTTACAATAGGATTAAAAAGCAATTATACACTGTAATAGCTCATTTTGATAATAGATATTATACTAGATTGTTGATAATAGATATTATACTAGGTTAATAATATTAACATATTTAAAAAGTATTATTTTAAAGTAGCGCTTACTAACTATATGATCTATTTATTTTATAAAATAATTTCGGGTATTACACACGGATAGCTACTTAACAATATCCCGGCGTCACTCAGCCACTCAGGTAGTTAAAAACCGAGGTTAATATTCGGTTGTTTTTCCTCTTTATATGGGTTTGGACCATATAACCCGAGATGACACAATAGAGCGGAACGAATATTGCCCACTTAAATTTTTGGTAATGAAGATAATCCTAGATCAATTATCATTCTTGATGGAACTTACCTCTTCACTGAAAAAAGTACGAATTTCCTTTTTCAGCGCGTAAGCTAAGCTATAGTCTTCACAAATACCGTAATCTAATAAAACCTTTTATGATTGTTTGTGGTGACGAATACATATTAATTATAACGGGACCGTATCCTGCAACTACCAACGATGCTGATATACTGAAAATGATTTTAAATAATCATGGTGATCCCATAGAGGATTGTGCATGGCATTATTTTTTTCATCAAAATGATGTCACGTTCTTAGACAGAGGCTTTCGCGACGCAATTCCACAGGCTGAAGAATATGGCTATGAAGTTCATATGCCTCCTTCAAATAGATGAGGTCAAAGGCAACTCAGCACTGAGGAATCCAATAAGTCAAGACTCGTTACAATATGTAGATGGGTTGGTGAAACGATTAACGGTCGCATGAAACGTGACTTAAAATAGTTTCTCCACAGGGTATTTAACCGTGACTTACCTCACATATTCGATGATTTTAAAATAGCAGGCGAAATAATAAATTGCTTTCAAGTGCCTTTCGAGGACAGCGCCTATGCTGAAAAGTTTTGTCAAATAATAAGACTAAATATGCATAAACCAAACCTGTTAGCAGATTATGTCGAAGAACATAATCTAAACCAGCAAAGAGTTCCTTTTGTGAGGTTGGAAGGAACTAGTGAAGAAGTTAACGATTTTCCGAGATTGACATATGAGGATTTAATTACGATATCAGTTGGTTCCTATCATCCGAAAATAGCACGGTCATACTGCTCTGAACATATTAATAGAACGGGTGTGTTTGAAATTGAATTTTACAGACATCCAGAAGAAGTAAATATTAACAACGAAGAAAATAATGCCCTCATTAGATGTAAGATTCAGTCACGACATGTCCGGAGTAAAATATACCGGACGTATATCTATACTCTATACTAATATATAAAGCTGAACAGTTTGTTTGTTTGTTTGTTTGCTTGAACGCGCTAATCTCAAGAACTACTGGTCCGATTTGAAAAATTCTTTCAGTGTTGGATAGCCCATTTATCGAGGAAGGCTATACGGGAATGGGAAATTCCTACGGGAACGGGAAAAAAACGGGATATGCGCGTACGAAGTCGCGGGCAAAAGCTAGTATTATATAATTGCAGAGTTGAAGGGAGATATGCAATAAAAGAATATTGTTGTACATGTATACATGGGCACAGGACACTGGGAGTCTTGTATTATCTTGGTTGGGCGAGATATGAAGATGTTTATCAAGAATGCTGTAGTCTCCCGTTCCCATCTATGTAAGCATTCATTTACACATAGGTTCTTCTGGTTCACCGGTCCCTTTCTCTATAATAAACTAAATACTACACTTAATATATATACATTAAGTAAACAAGAATGCAAAAGTATAGTGTTAGATTTTCTACTAACATGTGATTATAAAACTACAGAAGAGCTTCTGAAAGTTTTGAGTTAAAACTACACACGCAAACACATTAAACGCAAGCACACAACACTCACAAAACTCCCTCACAACACTCACACAACTCCCTCACAACACTCACACAATACTTACGCTTTTTGCTATTATATGTTATCTGTTGTAAGTTATATTTTTCTTTTTTGGACTGATATAATAATTATGTAAACGTAAAACCTATCTACTGTAACTACTAGTAATTTATTTCTTGAAACTAAACTGCGTCCTGAAATACAGGCTCGGCCTAGCTCAGGCGCAGTTGCTCATTTTTATTGTTTTGCAAATAACAACATTTCAATTTTAATACTGGACAAATTGTAACAATTTCTTGGATAAATAAATTATTATTATTATTAAATTAAAGTTTTTAGCCACCCAGCGCATTTTTTAGATAATGTTTTGTTAGATGTAGAACAGGAATAAATAAGTTTTATTTATTTTATTTTTTTCTTTACACCTTCCTTGTAACAAGAAAGCAAATGAATTTAGAATGTCACAGATGTTCATTTGTTTAATCTTTATGTCATCTTTATTCCACTTTTTTATGATCGTTAGAGTAGTAGGTATTGCATGATTGAAAGTAAAATATTTTTAAGATAAGTAATACTGTGCCTTAAATAATATTTGGAGCAATTTCTAAGTATGATAGCCAGTAAGGATGACAATCGGAGGTATGTAATTTATTAATACTCATTTATATCTATTTTTTGAGATATTTTTCTCAGCTGTCGGACGTGGGGTAATTTTCTATGGAAGTTGTAACTTCTCCTTTATTTCCAACTCTCAACAATTTGTTTACAAAATGTGATCATCCCAATGATATTTCTTTCTATTTCTCCGCTTATTCAATTTTAACTGAAGGAAATTGTATGACAACCGACACCGGCTATATTTTCAGGCGATATTTTTACATGAGAAGTTTGTGAAAACTATTTAGCGCATTTTTTCTATTTATTTCTCCATAAAATGGCTATTGATAATTTATGACCCAATAGGGAACATGCATGCAATTTTTTATTTGCAAAATGAAATATTTATTAGCTCTATTAAACAACCATGAAATTATTTTTTAAATACCTTCATCAGCGATGAAGTTATAAAGCTTCAAAGATTACAATTAGAAAAAGAAGTCCGATATGAACTTTGACGTCAAAGTCCATGACGCCTATACAGCTGCCATACAAAATAGCGGTTTCGCGAGAGGGACAGATATATTTGTTTAAAATAATTATATCTCGTTTGATTTTCGAGCAAAAGTATTATATTTTTGTATACTTTTAGGTAAACTGTATAAATAATAAATATTTTTTCCATGCATATTGGTCATAAATTATATTTAACCTAGTAGACGTTAGATGATATTTGCCAAAAATGTTATTGCACATGTTTTAGTTAAATTTTTTATTAGGAATTTTCGAACGTAAATGATCACTAAATTATGATGATAATAGGCTAGTTTCAACCATAAAAAAATTGCAAATCTATTTAGTCCGTTAGTTTTAAAAAATAATGGTTACGTATTTTGTTTTTTGGTAATCAATGAATATTGACAAAGCTAAAACGCATCAACACTCGGGAGTCAGAACGCATTAAAAATAAGGAACATGCAATATTTCCATTTTTGCTTTATTTTTAAAGAACTCCATCTAGAATAGACCACTACATAAATAAGAAATGAACATTCTTTAATTTTTTGCCAAAATTGCGTTTTTAAACCAAAAGTTTAAATTTTCGCGCTTAAAGGGACGATGACGTCATTCCTG
The DNA here is from genome assembly GCA_947578705.1 of Lacanobia wlatinum. Taxonomy (NCBI): domain Eukaryota; kingdom Metazoa; phylum Arthropoda; class Insecta; order Lepidoptera; family Noctuidae; genus Lacanobia; species Lacanobia wlatinum. The sequence continues at coordinate 19,396,021 of OX388033.1, forward strand.
TCTGCCACTGGTTATGAACTGTCTTAACTCAAAGACATAAGGTTGCCTTTTCGTTGTCATAACAGCAGTGACGTCACAAACGCTGATTGTTGTTTTTAAATACGTTCCGTTTCATGTTACTTTAATTCATTATATTTGTTAAAAATCGATATTAACTAAAATAAAAACGTGGCAATGGCCTTTATTTTATACTTTTTTATCATTTTACTAACAACATTCTCATAAATTCTGTATTTGCATCTTCCCTATTATACCATGGCGTGACATATTGAAAATTTTAAAAGCTATCTTCGTCAATTTTGGTTTACGTAACAAGAGAAAAAATGGGTCAAATATTTTTTGATAATCTATCTGACGGACTAATTAGATTTTTTCAGTGGAGCCTATTGTCAAGCGCTCGATCTGTATTTGGTTCAATGAGTTTTCAACAGACAATAGCATCACTTCACTTGCCTTTACTTGTGAAAGGCCCATAATTTTAATGATTCCAGAGATTACAAACATGTTTTATAAACAAACTAGTGGACGTCACGCGGTTTCACCCACGTAGTTCCCGGTCCCGTGGGAGTACGGGGATAAAATAGCCTATGTTACTCCCTGATAATGTAGCTATCTATCGCTGAAAGAATTATTCAAATCGGTCCAGTAGTTTCAGAGCCTATTCATTTCAAACAAATCTTTCCTCGTTATAATATTAGTGTAGACAATCATACATCATCATCTGCCTAGCCTTTTCCCAACTATATTGGGGTCGGCTTCCAGTCAAACCGAATTCAGCTGAATACCAGTACTTTACGCGGAGCGGCTGCCTACCAGACCTCCACAACCCATTAACAGGGTAACACGGTACTTCTTGGCAAGACTGGAATCAGATTTACTGGCTTCTGACAATCCGTAACGACTGCCAAAGATCTACAAATGACAGCCGCGACCAATGGCTTAACGTGATTTCCGAGGTACGGAGGAAACTCGATATGTTAAGATGGTAACCCATCCACAGACTAACCTTGGCAAGTGTTGCTTAACCTTAAAGATCGACCTGTGCGGCTGTTATTATTTAGCCACGAGCTCCTCAAACAAACAATCTTACATCTTTATAATATGTGTTTAGAAAACACAAAATCTTTCTCCTTCCTCCTCATTCCAAAGGGAATATTAAAATTTTATGTTGAACTTAATTCAAACTCATACATTGTATCCCATAGCTAGCCGTCCCATTTCTTGACGTCTGGCAGCCTCTATGCTAGTTGCATTAACGTTTTCATTTCCCGCGTGTGATAGCGTTTACAGGAGAGCCTGTCTCTTTGAATACTTGCCTTATATAATTCTTTCTTAGAATTTTCTTCTCTAAAATATCCTTATTATATGCTCAACCACAGAGTTTTAAGAAGAAAGATGGTTTTATGTAGCGGATGCATTTTGTTGAAAGAATTGGTTTATTTTGTAATCTTCTTGTTTCCATATATCAGTTACATAAGTACTTTAATGGGACTCGTTAGAAGGTTTAGAGTCAATCAAAGGGCAATGGAGTGGGCAATTCTTGGAGTTTTCTTGCGTGATCGAATCAGGAATGATGATATCCGCAAGAGAACCAAGGTTATCGATGCAGCCCGAAGGATCACCAAACTGAAGTGGCAGTGGGCAGGGCACATTGCTCACAAAAAAACAAATGTCGGTAGGAGCAAAAAGTTCTCTTGGATTGGCGACCGCGTATCGGAAGACGCAGCGTTGGGAGGCCTCCCACAAGGTGGACGATGCTCTGGTGAGGGTCGCCTGGTAGCCGATGGATGCGAGACGCAGAGGACCGGTTGTTGTGGCGAAACTTATTGGGCGAGGCCTATGGCCAGCAGTGGACGTCTTTCGGCTGATATGATGATGATGAAGTACTTTACTTCAGAATTGTGAACTGTAAACAGAGTGACCGATCCATCAGTTTCGGTCATCAAGTCCCAATAGTATTTCAAGATGCGACAGTTTCATTACTACAGAGTAAGTTTCGAGCAAAAAGAAAATTCTAGAACATTTTCATCGATGTTTTTGTAGCAAGGATACTGTCACTGGCTGAATTGATGAGATTAGGTCTCTTTGTGTTTTTCTAGATAAAAAATAATACGAGCGAACACAAGGGAGTATTGTTCCGTGTTTATTTCATACTGTGTGAGCAGTATCAGCAGAAAATGTTAATACAGCGAGAGCTGGGGTTTCAGATTAGCACTTAAAAATAAAAACAGACTTGGTACTTTTATTTGTAATGCATTCAAGTCCGTACATACTCATATTTGTTCCGCTACCACAATATTCGCATGAGAACCCATTATTTTTTAGTGTGAGAACCCACCTCTAGTAAGTAGCGTTGCTGCGTTGGTGACTTTTCCCAACACTCTAGGCGAGTCGGATTGTCCGACATTGCTGTGCAACTTTGAATTGACAAAACGAGTAAAAAACACAGTATGGTCGGGGAGAAAAAGTTTTGTGCCTGAGGCCGGCGGCTAACGCGACGTATTGTCTAAGTCAGCCAGTTTGGCCTTTTTGTGAAGCTTTGGCTTTTACACTGTTTAATCGGGTTGACTGCGCTGGGCTCGTATTGATCTGTGTTCTTTGGCGTTCATTCGATTGTAAGAATTCGTGAATGGTTCTTTGAAGCATTAGCCTTTGGTTCGACTTATTTCGTTGGGTGGTGGTGCGTGTTTTGTGCAGGAAATTAAATAAATGGTGGTAATCTAACAAATTAGCTATTGTGATCATTATTTGTACGATTTCGAGTTTTATAACAAGCTTAGTGAGTCGGTAAAACCAAAGAAAAAATGGATGAAATGGGTGAAAGACGGCAGAAGACTAGAAAAGGGGTAACTAACGAGATGGCGATTAATAGACGAATACGGATGAAGGCGTGCAAAAGAATGATGATATGATTTTTATAACAGGCAGTGGTAATAATAAAATAAAAAAAATCAATATTAAAACTTCAGCACACCTAAACTACAGACTATTTTGAATGAAAAAAAAAGAAAACACGCAAAAGAATCAATTCGTTCCTTTTGTCTGTCCCATCCCTAAATTATAATAAAAAAAAATTCTAAACCGGCATAAAATGTGTCAATGATTTCCCAAGTCGGTCCTTCCGACAAAAAATGTAAGCCGTTAGCTTACCCCTGTTTTTGCGGTGCGACGATTCTTCGACGCATTGACGAATCTTATCGAAGTCCCAGCGGGCTTGGTTTGCCTTATCGTGACACGGTACACGCTACTTTGCGAAACAATACCGGGAGTAAGGATCGAAGAAAACTTGGATATGTGACGGACGGGTAAGGACGGAAATTGCAGACTTATATGTTTATTAAGTGGGAGTTAATTTGGGTGATAGTGTTGTGTGTCTTTTAGATGTTAATGAAATGGTTTTGCCAAGGTTTTTTGTCCAGGATTATTACTTTTGGCACATTGCAGTACGTGGTCAGAAGATATTAAAAAGTTCTGTGGTGGAAAACAATTAAGGTAAGTTAATACAAAGGATTTCTGCTAAGTGATAACTTTTGAAGAAGGATACGGTTCAGCGCCTGTCGTCCAACTTCTGCAAGCAATTGGCGAACTAGTAAAAACCCACGACACAGAACCAATCACATGGCAATATTACAACTACAAGCGACTAAACTACTGATAAATATATTCGTACATACGAATTTTGAGTCCATTAAAGCCACAAAAAGCGTTATATTCTTTACCGAAAACTATATTATCTTCCTTTCCATCCAACCAATTCTCTCAGAGATATCTCATTTAGCTCTCAAACCAAAAACGATCGCCTAAAAATACTTTAATTAAACCACTCTCCTTGCTTCGTCGATCCTCGTGTAGATATCGTTGCTCTCCAGTTTACGCGACCATGTCTCCTTCGCGTAAAGTTCCCAACATGATAAGATGGATGGATACATCATTCAGGCACGATGCTTTTGTGTACCAGTTTTATGGCCCAAGAAGTTTGGAAGCAAGGAGGCTCTTAAATTATTTAGGGAGAAGGAATGAGCGTTAGGAATTGAATACAGAATGCTGAAGTAGTTATTGGTGACTGGAAGACGCATTGCGGATGTATGTAAGAGTTTGAGTTCAAACTAGATGCTTAGAGTCACTGTTGCGGGACGGGTGGCTTGGTCTTTTAGATTTTTCTTTTTCAATACACGTTATTTTTTTTTTTCAAGGTACGATTAAACTGTACCTAGAGATTGGGCTGAGCTGAATTTGGAACGCTAGATTTTTGTTTCTCAGAGAATACGTAAGAACTTCATTAAGTTTGAAACAAGGAATTTCACATAAAATTCATTTGACTTTTATTTCTCTAATAGCTTTAACAATTACGACGGCTTCTTTGTACCTAAAGATAATATCAGTGGGGTAAAATTGAGCTCCTATTAGTAATAGAAAGAAAGTCCATACACTTTGAAAAATTTAAATTACACAAAAACTAGTTTTTGTGACATTTCTTGTTTTTCGCCTGTAAGTACTTACAGGCGAAAAACAAGGAAGCTCAGATTTACCCCACTGAAATTATCTTTAGGTCCTTCATTTTCTACTAGACTTTAGTCTAAAACTATCACCATATATACCGTATACCACATCAGTACAACTCCAACTAAGTCTGCACAGCAAATAGAGGTGGATTTGAATGACTGATTTTTGCACATGCAAAAAACGGAGGATATTCGTAAAAAACGAAAAGCTCCAACCTGCAGCTGAAAAATTTATCACGCAGCAAACAAAATTCAATTACGAATTATTTGTGATATCGAAACCGAACCGGTTTCCAAGTGTAACGAATAACTGGAAGTGTGCAACTTTACGATTCCCCACTCAGGGGTAAACAAGGTAACTTTTATGACCCCGTTCTATGCCGAGGTGGATGTAGAATAGACGCGTCTATTTTACAACGGCGTTCATGTTTATTTGATTTTAAAGACGGCTGTAAATGTAACATATATTCTTGAAGAGTACTTTTGTAAAATATATTGGTGTTGCGTTTTGTTATGATATCTTTATTATTTGTTTACTACTTTACTAAAACTAAACTGGTACGGACACTAGTCTTCCCGATCTTTTAGTATTGCACTGAGACTTGGACACTGAGAGCTGCAGACTGCAAACGCATTGACGCGTTTGAGATGTGGTGCTGGAGAAAGATGCTCCATATTCCTTGGATGTGTCCGTGTGTGTTCCGTGTCGGACTAACGTGTCCGAGAACTGAAAATCTCCTCGCGGCTGTCAGCTGAGTGTCTGAGCAGAGTCCTAGAATACTTCGGTCATATTGCAAGGAAAGAAGGTGAAAACCTCGAGAAGCTCATCGTAACCGGCAAAGTAGATGGAAAAAGACTTCGTGGACGCAGTCCAATACGTTGGTCTGACCAGATTCGCACCGCCCTTGACACTACCGTTCACAATGCCCTCCACACCGCCAGGGACAGAAAAAGGTGGAGAAACATCATACCATCATACGTGTGAAAGTGATACAGAAGGGAGGTCACGACCCTCAGCACTGAGGAATACGACCCAAGAAGAGAGAGGAGGATTCTTTTACAACTACCTTTAAGCATTTCAGTCAAATTTCTATCTACTAGTAACGCTTCTGAAGGGCTTTTTATACAATTGCTGTATCTTCAATCTTCAAACACTTTTTCCTTATTTTTTTCTGTGGTTTTCTAAGAACGTACATCCTAGGCTTAGAAACAACGAACAAAAAATAAAAATAAAAAGACTAGCTTTTGCCCGCGACTTCGTACGCGCATACCCCGTTTTTTTCCGTTCCTGTAAGAATTTCAGGAATTCCTCTCTGGCAAGGAACCCACATGCCAAAGTTCAGCTTTCTACGATCAGTAGTTTCGGCTGTGCGTTGTCTGTCAGTCACTCAATCAGCCAGTAACGGAAGAATTATATATATTAAGGTTTATACTGATTTGTAAATACATATTTTAAATCTTAACTGAATTTCGTAAAATCTTGGCTTCAATCAGTTTATCTCTGTTGCTTTATCTAAAAAGAGAATCGATAGGAAGTTTTTTCGCGTAAAAAATTTGACTTGTCGGAAAACCTATAAAAGATTTCACAAAATAAGTCAGAATGGCGAGAAAGTAGAAAGTAATGCTTTTTTAGGGTTCCGTATCCAAAGGGTAACCAACGGAACTCTATTACTAAGCCTCCGCTGTCCGTCCGTTTATCTGTCAGCGGGCTGTATCTCAAAAACTGTAATAGGTAGACAGTTGAAATTTCTACAGACTGTGCATTTCTACTGCCGCTATTACAACAAATAATAAATACAAAGCTATTATTGTTATGGTACGGAACACTTCGTCTGTGAATCTGACTCGCACTTGGCCAGGTTTTAAATACGAATAGTAATTATTTTGTGTTAATAGCGAGAGGGGTGCTTACGTCCGTCAGTGGGCAAATAAATGGCACAGGTGCACATCTGTAAAAAAGCTCTATAGTATAGTATAAGACATACAGTACAGTCTCCAACTTTAGAAGACGTGATCTGCCTAATTGCTCGAGAATGCATCTTCCCATTGACAGTGACATGAGTCGCTTTGCAGGTAGGGTTAGATACGTCAACCAACATATTTGCTGAGCGTGCCTGTATGCTGGACGTGAATGAAATTGGGCTTTTGAAAATTAAGTTTCCTTTTGTACCTACATTGTGTGTATCTGTGTGCCAAATAAATTATTTTTCTTTTTTCTTTCTTGTTCTTTCCTTGCACTGTATAGAGTGCGACCTAAATAGCACTATCATCATCATTGCAACTGAAAGACGTTTTCTGATGGCATCGATAACTCACATAATGACTTCTTGACTTCTTCTTCTTCTTCTTTCATGACTTCGTTAGTTCAGTCCATCCAAAGGTTGTCTGTAATAGATTGCCCTGTACGATAAGACCGCCCATTGTACACTAGTTTTTATAAACGTTTTTCCTGTGCTTGTTATGAGGTGTACAATAAAGTTTATAATAAATAAAATCTTACGTGAGAAATTCCTTACATTTTAACTCTTAGACAATCGCTAAAACTTTTAGAATAACACTTTTTCTAGAGAATCGCCTTCCTAGTCAGTTTGCGAACGTAGTAAGTAGAATTCTTTAATACTATTTAGGCAAATAAATGTAGTTTTAACAGCATACTTCGTAAACTTTGTACCTACCAACAAGACGCTTGTTTTCGCTACAATGTTTAATGTCTTCAGTAAAGGGACGTTTTCCATTCCCCCTCTCCCCCTCTAGTGATATATCGAGGTTGGACACGCGATCCGCGTACGTCACTGTCTCAAACTGACGTTTATAGACAACAGTAGACACAAATGCGGGTTACTTTTGGTCCCTTTAGTGTTTGGAAGGTTCTAGTTATTTGGTCTTGAGTCTTGGCTATTTCATATTGTCACGACAAAATGAGAAAATCGTCGAGACAAAGTAACATTCTAGTATATATAACGTTTGTCATATTTTCAGAATGAAGGCAATATCGCCTCAGCGAAAACGCAATCATTGTCAAACCTTGTCAAAATGTTCCGAAATTCAGCTTCGTGCAAACCCGCCTTCGACCACAACCACCGGTGGCTGTCGCGCGCCACGTCCTTTGGTACCGCGCAAACGAAGGTGGTCGGTGGCTGCCACGAGTTGTCGGTAGCCGCTACTTGTATTATTATTTTTAACACTCACCTGCTGTACAGTCGCATGAGTGGCGAGTGTCGGTGACATGTCCCGGACACTGAGTTACGAGTGGCCGCCACCGGTGGCGTGTCGCGGACACAGAGTCGCGAGTGGATGCCACTCGCTACGAGGGTGTGGCGATTCCTTACAAAACATGTAAACGGCTTGTCGTGGTCCGTTTGTGGGCCTTAGAGTCGTAGGGTTTCAAACAAAAAAACGGAACCCTTATAGGATTACATGGGTGTCTGTCTGTCCGTCTAACACAGCCAGTTTTCTCCGGATCCACAGGACCGAATCTGTTGAAATTTGGCACACATATGGACTTCTGTGACCCAAACTCGGACATGTTACGTAAATTATTAAATTTTTAGTATGGGGTTCACTTTTGGGGGTCAAACTAGAAAATTAAAAAAGTTTTTGAACAATATCGTGTGATATATCAAATGAAAGGACTTACTGTGAGGGTCTTCATTTTTTTTTATAATGTTATAATAAATTGTTTTGAAGTTATTCAAGAAATTAGACAAAAAATGACCCTTCCCCCCCTCTTGTTCTCGAAACTACTGAGCCACAAATTTTGAAAAAAGTACAAATAATAGATCTTTATCAATAGATTACAGGAAAACTTATAAGAAGGCTATAGTGTTAAAATAACATAATAAAAAAAATTCGTTCGGAACCCTTTGCACGCGACCCCGACTCGCACTTGGCCAGTTTTTTTAGGGTTCCGATAAAAAAAGGAACCCTTATAGGATCACTCGGGTGTCTGTCTGTCTGTCTGTCTGTCTGTCTGTCTGTCTGTCTGTCCGTCTGTCACAGCCAGTTTTCTCCGGATCCACTGGACCGATTCTGTTGAAATTTGGTACACATATGGACTTCTATGACCCAAACACGGACGCGTTACGTAAATTATTATATTTTTAGTATGGGGGTCACTTTTGGGGGTCAAACTAGAAAATTAAAAAAAAAGTTTTTTGAACAATATCGTGTGACATATCAAATGAAAGGGCTTACTGTGGGGGTTTTAATTATATTTTTTTCATAATTTTAAAATGAATGATTTAGAAGTTATTCAAGAAATTAGACGAAAAATAACCATTCCCCCCCCCTTATCTCCGAAACTACTGAGACTAAAATTTTGAAAAAAATGGAGATAATAGATCTTTACCTAAAGATTACAGGAAAACCTATTAGAAGTCTGTAGTGTTAAAATAACATGTTAAAAAATTCGTTCGGAACCCTTTGCACGCGAGTCCGACTCGCACTTGGCCAGTTTTTTTTTAAGTTTACTAATGCGATGCGAATGCGCACGTATGATATTGACTTGTACTGAAGAAATGACAATCACTATTGTCAATAGTATGCGACTTTATCTAGATAGCAAGACCTGTAGTGCTATTCTGTAAGAACATTTTCGTATCTCGACAGCGGTATCCGAAGTGAGTTTTAAATAAAGACCTTTATGTTGTTTGCAATACAGCTCACTTTGTGAGTTTTATCACTCGGGTGAAGCTCGATATCGAAATATTTATTTACAGAATAGACTAGCTGGTGCTGAAATGAAAATGTTAGCTAGTATGAAAGCTAAAGCATTAAATCCGCGTCTGCACATACATGTGCATAAAAAAATGTTTACTATATACTATAATATGTTAGTATATCTATTCTAATATTATAAAGGTGAAGAGTTTGTTTGATTGTTTGGTTGAATCTCAGGAATTCATTCATTGTTGTATAGTACATTTATCGAAGAAGACTATAAACTAAAATCACACTACGAACAATAGAAGCGGAGCATAAAAAAAAAATGTGACGCAGACGAAGTTGCGCGGGTCAACTAGTAAATAAATAAAGCTGCTGTCAGTTTGTTGGTGACTGTTTTGTCTAGCTATATCTTAAAACTACATAGTACTATTAAAAACAAAGAAAAAAGTAAATTTTGAAAAGTAAAAGTTGTTTATTATATTAAGAGCGGCCAACCCGTCTTACTTTTCATACAAACGCTCGTACGTGATTATGCCGTTGAAGCATATCTATCTTTTATTTATTTTTTTGAACTAATAGGTATCTTGTACACTTTATCTAGGTTTTTATCAAAACAAACAATAAAAATTTTAAGAAACAAATTCAGTATATGCCTCCAAAAATCGGCTGTTTTGCACAAATTTTACTTGCACTTTGGTCGTTAATAATGTACTCATTCATTGTAAAAGTAAAGTAAGAATCTTGATAAAAACCTAATGGAGATTCTAAATAACACATCATTAATTCACAAGCTACTAAGGCTTATTCAAAAACACGTATTACCTGGAACAAGTTTTATGAAATCTTCGAACACTATTTTTCGTTCATTGTTATCGCGTTCTCACTTTCTTGTTAGTATTCTAAAACTGTGCTGGATGAAACAACAAGCTTTTCAAACATGCTCGCGTTGACGATATACGGTTCGGGAAAGGCCCTCTTAATAGACTGCATTTCAAAGAAATGCAGCTGAAATTGCCCTTTGTAGCAGTTGTTTGAATGGAAAGTATCTTATTTCAGTTTTATTATTTACGTAAAATTATAACGAAAGGCTGCCGATTTCAATAACATTTTTTTTTTGTTTTATGTGATCTGCCTAAACAATCAGTACAGAAGTTTTTTTTTTAAGTAAATGAAGTTAAGTTTTAGTAATTTAGGAGTAAGTTACTCCTAAATTACTTAAACTGATTAATTTTATTCTATTGTAATTAAAATTAAAAAATAAATATTTATACATAGAATCTGAGGGCCTAGCTCGAATATTTTGACGCATAGTCACGTTACAGTATCATTACCGCAAGCGAATTTTGAATATAAAAACTGCAACCCCATAGTATTTTTGTTTAATTTTATGCGACATACGCAATTTGTATCACACAAATATATGAATATAGTATCCAATTCAAATAAACATTATGTGCGCAACGAGTATTAGGTATAGTTATAGTAAAATTACGTAACGTTACTATACGTCAGAGACTTGTGCTAGGCCCTCAGTACTTCAATCACAAGAACATTACAATAAACACGACTAGACATTTTGTACAAAAATAAAATTCCAGAAATAAATTCAAGACCTGGCTCCTACAACAAAGTTAGCAATAAAATAGTAAACTCATGTAGGTCTAGTTAAAAATGTAAACAGCCAGACAAGTAGTGTTGCGGCGAACGTAACTTCGGTAGATAATGACTGAATTCAAAGTAACTCTCGGCTCGGGCGAACTTTGTAAGCTTCTATGTTACGTGTTCCATGAGAATAGAAACGGTTTGTTGAATATTTTTAGGTGTTCCTAAATGTTTTGTTGGTGTTACTATAGTTATAGTAAAATTTTATTACGTTACGTTACTATACGTCAGAAACTTGTGCTAGGCCCTCAGTATTTCAATACTAAGAAAATTACAATAAACACGACTAGACATTTTGAACGAAAATAAAATTCCAGAAATAAATTCAAGGCCTGGCTCCTACAACAAAGTTAGCAATAAAATAGTAAACTCCTGTAGGTCTAGTTAAAAATGTAAACAGCCAGACAAGTAGTGTTGCGGCGAACGTAACTTCGGTAGATAATGACTGAATTCAAAGTAACTCTCGGCTCGGGCGAACTTTGTAAGCTTCTATGTTACGTGTTCCATGAGAATAGAGACGATTTGTAGAATATTTTTAGGTGTTCCTAAATGTTTTGTTGGTGTTACTATAGTTATAGTAAAATTTTATTACGTTACGTTACTATACGTCAGAAACTTGTGCTAGGCCCTCAGTATTTCAATACTAAGAAAATTACAATAAACACGACTAGACATTTTGAACGAAAATAAAATTCCAGAAATAAATTCAACGCCTGGCTCCTACAACAAAGTTAGCAATAAAATAGTAAACTCATGTAGGTCTAGTTAAAAATGTAAACAGCCAGACAAGTAGTGTTGCGGCGAACGTAACTTCGGTAGATAATGACTGAATTCAAAGTAACTCTCGGCTCGGGCGAACTTTGTAAGCTTCTATGTTACGTGTTCCATGAGAATAGAGACGATTTGTAGAATATTTTTAGGTGTTCCTAAATGTTTTGTTGGTGTTACTATAGTTATAGTAAAATTTTATTACGTTACGTTACTATACGTCAGAAACTTGTGCTAGGCCCTCAGTATTTCAATACTAAGAAAATTACAATAAACACGACTAGACATTTTGAACGAAAATAAAATTCCAGACATAAATTCAACGCCTGGCTTCTACAAACGATGGCAATAAAATAGTAAACTCATGTAGGTCTAGTTAAAAATGTAAACAGCCAGACAAGTAATGTTGCGGCGAACGTAACTTCGGTAGATAATGACTGAATTCAAAGTAACTCTCAGCTCGGGCGAACTTTGTAAGCTTCTATGTTACGTGGTCCATGAGAATAGAGATGGTTTGTTGAATATTTTTAGGTGTTCCTAAATGTTTTGTTGGTGTTACTATAGTTATAGTAAAATTTTATTACGTTACGTTACTATACGTCAGAAACTTGTGCTAGGCCCTCAGTATTTCAATACTAAGAAAATTACAATAAACACGACTAGACATTTTGAACGAAAATAAAATTCCAGAAATAAATTCAAGGCCTGGCTCCTACAACAAAGTTAGCAATAAAATAGTAAACTCATGTAGGTCTAGTTAAAAATGTAAACAGCCAGACAAGTAGTGTTGCGGCGAACGTAACTTCGGTAGATAATGACTGAATTCAAAGTAACTCTCGGCTCGGGCGAACTTTGTAAGCTTCTATGTTACGTGTTCCATGAGAATAGAGACGATTTGTAGAATATTTTTAGGTGTTCCTAAATGTTTTGTTGGTGTTACTATAGTTATAGTAAAATTATATTACGTTACGTTACTATATGTCAGAAACTTGTGCTAGGCCCTCAGTATTTCAATACTAAGAAAACAAAAATAAACACGACTAGACATTTTGAACGAAAATAAAATTCCAGAAATAAATTCAAGGCCTGGCTCCTTCAAAAGATGGCAATAAAATAGTAAACTCATGTAGGTCTAGTTAAAAATGTAAACAGCCAGACAAGTAGTGTTGCGGCGAACGTAACTTCGGTAGATAATGACTGAATTCAAAGTAACTCTCGGCTCGGGCGAACTTTGTAAGCTTCTATGTTACGTGTTCCATGAGAATAGAGACGATTTGTAGAATATTTTTAGGTGTTCCTAAATGTTTTGTTGGTGTTACTATAGTTATAGTAAAATTTTATTACGTTACGTTACTATACGTCAGAAACTTGTGCTAGGCCCTCAGTATTTCAATACTAAGAAAATTACAATAAACACGACTAGACATTTTGAACGAAAATAAAATTCCAGAAATAAATTCAACGCCTGGCTTCTACAAACGATGGCAATAAAATAGTAAACTCATGTAGGTCTAGTTAAAAATGTAAACAGCCAGACAAGTAATGTTGCGGCGAACGTAACTTCGGTAGATAATGACTGAATTCAAAGTAACTCTCAGCTCGGGCGAACTTTGTGAGCTTCTATGTTACGTGGTCCATGAGAATAGAGATGGTTTGTTGAATATTTTTAGGTGTTCCTAAATGTTTTGTTGGTGTTACTATAGTTATAGTAAAATTTTATTACGTTACGTTACTATACGTCAGAAACTTGTGCTAGGCCCTCAGTATTTCAATACTAAGAAAATTACAATAAACACGACTAGACATTTTGAACGAAAATAAAATTCCAGAAATAAATTCAAGGCCTGGCTCCTACAACAAAGTTAGCAATAAAATAGTAAACTCATGTAGGTCTAGTTAAAAATGTAAACAGCCAGACAAGTAGTGTTGCGGCGAACGTAACTTCGGTAGATAATGACTGAATTCAAAGTAACTCTCGGCTCGGGCGAACTTTGTAAGCTTCTATGTTACGTGTTCCATGAGAATAGAGACGATTTGTAGAATATTTTTAGGTGTTCCTAAATGTTTTGTTGGTGTTACTATAGTTATAGTAAAATTATATTACGTTACGTTACTATATGTCAGAAACTTGTGCTAGGCCCTCAGTATTTCAATACTAAGAAAACAAAAATAAACACGACTAGACATTTTGAACGAAAATAAAATTCCAGAAATAAATTCAAGGCCTGGCTCCTTCAAAAGATGGCAATAAAATAGTAAACTCATGTAGGTCTAGTTAAAAATGTAAACAGCCAGACAAGTAGTGTTGCGGCGAACGTAACTTCGGTAGATAATGACTGAATTCAAAGTAACTCTCGGCTCGGGCGAACTTTGTAAGCTTCTATGTTACGTGGTCCATGAGAATAGAGATGGTTTGTTGAATATTTTTAGGTGTTCCTAAATGTTTTGTTGGTGTTACTATAGTTATAGTAAAATTTTATTACGTTACGTTACTATACGTCAGAAACTTGTGCTAGGCCTTCAGTATTTCAATAATAAGAACATAATAAACACGACTAGACATTATGAACAAAACTTGATGGTTTGTTAAATATTTTTAGGTGTTTTGTGCTTTTTAGGGTTCCGAACAAGACACGGAGCCCTTGTAGGATCACTTGGGTGTCTGTCTGTCTGTCTGTCCGTCTGTCTGGACTGGACCGATTCAGTTGAAATTTGGTACACATATGGATTGTTGTAACCCAAACACGCGTTACGTAAATCATTAAATTTTTAGTATGGGGGACACTTTTGGGGTCACACTAGAAAATTTAAAAAAAAGCTTTTTGAATAATATCGTGTGACATGTCAGATGAAAGGGCTTACTGTGAGGGTTTTAGTTATATTTTTTTTCATAATATTAAAATAAAACGTTTTGAAGTTATTCAAGAAATTAGACGAAAAATGACCAAAATTTTAGGCTCTGTACGTTCAGAGATAAGGGACCCCCCTTATCTCTGAACGTACAGAGCCTAAAATTTTGGCAAAAATGGAGATAATAGGTCTTTACTTATAGATTAGAGGTAAACCTATAAGAAGTCTATAGTGTAAAAATGCCGTGTTAAAAAAATTAAATTCATTCAGAACCCTTTTCTTGTCTCCGCTGTCCGTCCATCCGTCCGTCCGTCCATCCGTCCGTCCGTCCGTCCGTCCGTCCATCCATCCGTCCGTCCGTCTGTCTGTCAGCGGGCTATATCTCATGAACCGAAATACTTAGACAGTTGAAATTTTCACAGAGTGTGTATTTAAGTTGCCGCTATAACCAAAAATAATAAAAATACGACGGTACGAAACCCTGCATGTGCGAGTCCAACTCGCACTTGGCTGTTTTTTTTAATGTGTTTTATTTTTATGTTTGTATTTTCTAGTCTTATGATTTATGTAACCGTGCTTTTGTGTGTTGTGTTTTCTTTTCTTGTACCTATAAATGTATCAACTTTTTATACCTAAATATATATAGACTAGCCTCTGCCAGCGACTTCGCCCGCGTGGTCTCTAGGGAACATACTCCCGGGATAAAAAGTAGCCTATGTCTTTTCTCAGGTGAAAGCGCGACAGACAGACAGACAGGGTAACTTTCGCATTTATAATATTATGTAAGGATAACATCAATCTTTAGTTAGGTATTTTATATTTTATGTGTGTAATTTTGTAAGTATTGCTTTACAATACTCATAAAAATTTGTCCTAAAGAACTACAAAGTATGTCTTCATTATTCACATTTATTATATTAAATTTAACAAAAATCATGCAAGGATAAATAACATTATTACACAACACAAACAAAAAACAGCCTTTTAATCTGTAAATCTTATTTTGAGACAGCAGTAGGTGCTAGGCTAGGATTGTGTATAAATTCCAAATACATCAATAGCTGTCTCGAAAAGGTCACAAATAGATGTATCGATAAACAGCACTAAAGCAAACTACGCTCGGTCGCTACAAAACCAGAATAATACAGTTCAATGTTAACACAAATAGAAATGTGCACAACCCAGGTAATGTTTAAAAATACTTTTCGTAAATTTCCACCACAAGAACAACATTGCGAATTCTTTCACAGATTTTTAAAACTAGAAGTCAACTCGTCGAAACCTCAGTCTTTGTGAATAAAAATGTTGGACAAGGTAAGCAAAGCTCGGAAGCTGAAAGGCGCTGAGAAAGCGGAACTAGTCTGAAAGCCAGGTCGAAAGTAAGTAAGCCGGTCTTACGGCTCGCCAAAGTCTTGGCTAGGACTTTATAAAGCCGTATTGTATTGGAAAAGGGTGGTGTAATACCTTAACGAGGTACCAGCAAAGATTATTAACGGTGGAGTAGTTTTGTAAAAGTTGGATTTTGTTCAGAAAGGAGTACAGAGTTGTTTGTTTTTGTTGGATTGGTTGCAAGAAGAGGATAGATTTCTTGCATTTTGCAACAAATTCAATGAGATTATTTGAAGTAACTTTTTTAGATTTTGGCTTTGAACTGTCGGTCACTTACCTACATGATAGAATTGATATCTTTTAAGCAGGAAGAAATGTACATTCATTTTATGTGAAATTTGTTATCGTCGTCCATAATATTTCCGTAACAAAAGGGTGTTTTTTTTATACGAAAGTTTATTATTATTGAAAATTGTAACAGAAACAACCTATTGAAAGCTCCAAAAACGTCAACCATTTCCAGGCACCGTAATCAATCAACCTTTTTTAATTTAACTTCTACAATAGTTTCTATTCGTCAATCCAAAAGAAAAGTGGGTAACCATTGATATATAATAAACCCAAGATGCACAGTCTCGAACAAATGCAACACTCGAAACTGTCGTCAAAAACAGACATGTATCAAGTGTCATGTGTGAGTTGTGTGTAGTTATACTATAAACAATTTCGCAATTTTTACAAATTCAACCTTACACGGATCGCTTAAAGTTGTTTTTATAAAGCAGTGCAGTATGGCGAGTGATGCGCAATTTTTTTGCAAATTCAACCTTACACAGATCACTTAAAGTTTTTTTTACAAAGCAGTGTAGTATGGCGAGCGATGCGAGACTGTTTGAAACTAGCGCACAATTATACATTGTGCGCTTGTTTTTTGCGGACATTTTTGAGATGCTGAGTGTGTATCTTGGGTTTTTATTTAACAATGTGGGTAACGCAGTATTTCTTAAGGTTCATCTAGACAGAAGTAGGTAACATGATACACCTTAAGAATTGCCCTATCACAGAATTGCGTTTTCACCCACAAAACTGCTGACTCATCGCATTATGAAGAAATTAGGCATTGCAATTACGTTTATTTTAGGGTTTATCATTAATTACTTAATGAATATTTATTAAATTTTCATTACTTCTGAACTATGGTTTATTTTGGTATAAATGTTACCTAATAATGCTAATGAATTAAGGAAAAATTTACAGTTAATTCTGAGCGTTTTTAGTAGTTTTTATGAATTTGAATGGGATTTTTTTACGGATATTCAATTCCTATTTCAAACTTCTGACATCACTATGAACGAAACCACTGTATAAGAAATATTATGGTATATTTTTCATTTCATTTGGTTCAATCCACGAGCTCGAAAAAGTGCCGTCGCGCTTTTCATGAGAAATGATTTGGGATTTTTGGCTCTTTACAAATAGATAAGAGAAAAATGCGAACAGTGAGGCCGCTATGATCAATACTATTAACTATTCTCAACTACCCAAAGTCAAAGTCATATGATTTATTTCAACTAGACCAATAAAGGCACTTTTGAACGTCAAATGAAAATAAAATATAATAGTGACTCTAGTCGTCCGTTCGCAAAAGTTAGATTCTTATGGAGAGGAACGGACAAGAAACTCCAAAGTTACTCTTTTTAAAAATAAGCTTTACAATATTTGCATAAATTAATCAATTGATTATATGTGAGGACCATGCTCCCAAAAGCCAAAAAATCAAAATCAAAAGTCGTTTATTCAAATTAGGCTGAGAGCCAGCACTTTTTGAACGTCATGTTTTACAAAAGACAGTCCCCCAAAAACGCCCGCCCGTCACCACTTCCTAGTATTTAGCTGTGGAGAAGAAGTGGCCAACAAAATCCCCAGCAACATATCTGTCTGTTATGTTTTAAGAACTTGAATCTATATAAAAGTATGCTAAGTAATTATACATGACACGAAATTTACTTGTTGTCTAAATATTTCATTTTCTGAGAATAAGAAAGCCAAAATTGGTCATTTTACGCAAAGAACACAGTCAAATTGTAATAGACCTCTTAAAGCTGCGTTTCCACCAGAAATATGTGAGGATACGTATGTAAATCGGGCTGGTTTCCGCAACTCCACGACAAAGCGCGTATTTTGCGTGCAGGTGGGACAAATGTGTCATTCGATCCAACCCAGCTCCCCAAGGAAGGCCAGCAACGCCTTGGTGTTAACAACTATCTCACTGAGTGTACCTGGGTTACCGAAGTACTTGGCCCTGTAATCCGCGACTACCGGGCAGCTTAGAAGCAGGTGTGCTGCTGTCTCATTCTCCTCCATGCAGGCTCTGCATAGCGGGCTGTCAGTGACTCCTATAGCATAGAGGTGTTTATTAAAAGACCCGTTGCCAGTTGTTACTGCTGTGACTGTACGCAACTGTTGTTTAGTCAGTCTTAGGGCTTTTTTAGTGAATCGGTCATCGCATAGAGGGAAGTGCCTCTTTGGCCTGCCTAAACTCACCATGGTCAACCCATAGCTTGTGTTTTTTTCTCCGGTGCGCTTCCTTACCAGACTGCGTAGTACCCGAAAGGTAGAGGCACGATGGGTTCGGGTCCCATCGCTGCCATACTCGAACCCCTTCTGGCGAGTTCATCCGCTGCATTGTTGCCTCGGGACTCGCTTTGGAGGATACGTAACGAGGGATGTGTTTGTTAAGAACCAATACAATTGCTTCATTTACCTAGCTACGCTCAGTGCAACCGGTTCTATTGGATCTAAACAAAAATAACCCTTGCTAGGGTTATTTTTGTTTAGACAACCTACCAACATCATTGTTGTAGTACTGTAAAGTTTCCGTCACGCAACTTTACCTCCCCGAAGTACGTCGCAATCGAATGCGCAGAATGTCAATTTGACAAAAAACATAATACAGCGCATGCGCGGGCAGGTCGCGCATGCGCGTGTTTGCGCAAGATGGCGGGTGTAATGGCATCTCACTCGCTCGTATACGTTCGATGCATACGTGTGACCCGCTTGCTCAATGCAATACGACTGTTGATGCAAAAAGTGTTACACGTTGTTATTGTTTATAATTAATTATTTTGGTTATTTCTTACTATTTGATTTGTTTTTTGTGTGTTTTTGTGGTGTATGTATTTGTGGTGTTACTTTTTGATATTTTTAGGGTTCCGAAAAAAAAAGGAACCCTTATAGGATCACTCGGGTGTCTGTCTGTCTGTCTGTCTGTCCGGCTGTCACAGCCAGTTTTCTCCGGATCCACTGGACTGATTCTGTTGAAATTTGGTACACATATGGACTTCTGTGACCCAAATACGGACGCGTTACGTAAATTATTATTTTTTTAGTATGGGGGTCACTTTTGGGGGTCAAACTAGAAAATTAAGAAAAAAATGTTTTTTGAACAATATCGTGTGACATATCAAATGAAAGGGCTTACTGTGAGGGGTTTAATTATATTTTTTTCATAATTTTAAAATAAATGGTTTTGAAGTTATTCAAGAAATTAGACGAAAAATGACCATTCGACTTTCGACCACTCTTATCTCCGAAACTACTGAGCCTAAAATTTTGAAAAAAAATGGAGATAATAGATCTTTACCTAAAGATTACAGGAAAACCTGTTAGAAGTCTGTAGTGTTAAAATAACATATTAAAAAAAAATCGTTCGGAACCCTTTGCACGCGAGTCCGTCTCGCACTTGGCCAGTTTTTATTGTTACTGGTAGTCTTTGTTACTTATTTATAATATAATACGTATAAACAAAAAAAAAATCTAGGAACGTAACACTTGTTTACGCGATTGCACCTGCGCGGTCGTCACTAAAACCTAACTTCGGAGGGGTAAACAACGGTGATGCGAACTGTACCAAAGTGAATTTCCAATTTAATAGATGTTTTTTTTTTGTTCTTCGGCAAACCGCCACAGTACATTCTGATGCATGTCGGCAGAACTAAGCGACGCGACGTTATTCGACTAGCTATTATTATTTAGCAACAATTTGTTGTTATAATACTTTTTTACAAAAAATGGAACCTTTTTTACAAAAAGTCGGTGCTTTTGGTTATTTCGTTTTTTGACACCGACTTCCGAAATTAAAGTTATTTTATACTTTGTAGTGTTTTGTTTTTGAAAGTCGGTTATATTTTTTGGAAGAAAGTTTTTTTAATTTTTTTTTATTTGTGATGGGTTTGCTCTTGACTCTAGTCTAGGTCAAATTATTCTAGTTTATTTTTCACTTTTTAGTGTTACCATTCACATTAGCGTACCCATTCACATCGTACCGGGGTGATGTTATGTTATGAACTGGGGCCTATTTAATAAAACTTACTTAGTGCTTTTGGTGTAAAGGTCTCGTCGATACGAATGAAATAAGTCCAAACATTTGGTAGTTCCTACATACCGATGTGGAGTTCCCTTGAATCTTTGTCGTCTCCATCATCAGGTCTGATCCAAACCTTCATTGTTTTGTAGTATCACCCGATATATTATATAATTTTCGAAAGTTGCCCTCGATTTCTCAGGGTTTCCATCATTAGATCCTGACGTGGCAATGTCACCACTTCGCTAATATACCCTTTCATATAAAAAAAAGATTCATCAAAATCGGTTCGTAAACGACGAAGTTATCTCCGAACACATAAAAAATACATATATATATACGCGATCGAATTGAGAACGTCCTCCTTTTTTTGAAGTCGGTTAAAAATGTATCGTGGATTTCCGTGTGGGTTGACCGGCCACCAGTGGGGACAACCCGATGACCAGAGGCCTATGTCAGTGTACGTCTTTCGGATCATATGATGATGACAATGATGATGAAGCAGTGAATGATCAGCTACAAACATGCAATGATCACTCAAAATATTATGTTCGTTGCTTCCTTTTTTACTGAAGAGACCTTTGGCCTATACCTGGGTTAAACAGGCTCAAATTGTTAGACAGGTTGTTACTATTATGTATTATGTATTATTGTTTTTGCTTTTAAACTTCGTAAAGTTTGAAAGTTAGTAAAAGGTCTGAGGAAGTATTAAGGTCAGTGTGGGCGTTAAAATAAGAGCCTTTGAATTACTTATTATTCATTTTAAGAAGTTGTTAGCCTGTTGTTATTATTTGCACATCGGGATTTATCAAACACTGTGAATTATAATTTATACGGCGTATAACAGAATAATTTCAATACCTTACAAGGGGTCATTATACTTATCATTATGAGCAACTTTTATTATGGGACCAACACTGAAATCGCGGAAAAAAAGCGAATGCCCCATACATTTTTATGTGCGCATAACTCGACAAAATGTACTAAATAGCTGTTTTCTTTTCGCTATTGACAATGACTTTTTTATACTATTGATAGGCACGCGTTTGACCACTATCTCACATAATGGTAAGCGATGATTTGGTCGAAGATGGAGCACGCTTGCCTAGAAGTTCCTATCTACCTATTCACTCTAGACTTAAAGACTCCCAGGTTGTAGCTATCAGAAAACACAGACTCCGGCAGGGAATTCCACTCCTTAGCTGTACGCACTATGAATGTGTTCCTAAAACGTTTTGTGCGTGTGGGTGGGATGTCCAACATGTACCGGTAGCGCATTGCCGTTCGTCTTGTGGTCGGATAATGGAACGGGCTTCGCGGAATTAAATTATGCAATTTAAACTTCTTTTTAGGTGTTGCGTTTATTCTATTACACATTGTATTTTCAAATCACTCAAAAACTGGGTTATATTCATGAAGGTATAGATAAAAGTGGAGGCCGCACTCTAAATACCTAAGTGAAGCCGACTGTGGTCGGACGCTCTCTTTCTGAATACATACATAAGATAAAGAAAACAGATATCACTGTCTCGTTCTTATGTATGTATTCAGAAAAAGAGCGTCCGACCACAGTCGACTTCACTTAGATGTTTAGAGTGTTGCCTCCACTTTTATCTATACCTTCATGGTTATATTACCCCTACTGTCAGTTATCAATGTCAGTGTGTGTATGTGACACAAAGTGTCTTTTCTATTTATTCCTCCAAGTGAGTTTTTTTCTAATTCCTATACATCAGAGGTCAGCGTTTTTATTTTAACTTGGCAAAGAGGTGCAGCCCATTTGAGGTCTGTGGTTTAAGAACTTTATTTCCTCATAAGAATTAATAATAATTTATTCACTTACTGAGAAATAAGACTTACAATTAATGTTTAAATAACTAGTGCACAGAAAAAAATAAACAAACAATTTTTAGCGGGTAGGCGATACCCATATTGTTACAACGAATATCAACCGAGCAAACACGGATACAAAAGTAAAAGTTACAACATACTAGATGTGGCACACAAGGCAGCGCACTGACTAATTGAATATTTTTATTTTAGTTTTGTATCATTTGATTAGTTTTGAGTTTTTTCATGCGTTGTTACTTTATACATACATTTATTATTATTATTTTTTTTTTAATTATCTAGTTTTTTTACACATAATTTATGATTTTAGTTGTAGGTCTTATAGTTTTATGATGTGAATGAAGTAATTTTTGCCTATTTGGGGTCAGCCCTCCTTGTACTTTTAAGTCTCAGCCACACGCTGACCAAACCTCAACAAACCCTCACAATTATAGCCGAAATTTGCTCGATGTCCGTCGTGGCAAGTGCCAAGCGTGTGAATCCAGCATCAGATTTGTCAACGTATTGTTACGGATTGTCCTCAACCAACTACAAATAATTCAACGTAGCTTAATAGCTATCAAAATTACAAACATGTATACCCCATGTAGTATCTCATGCGAAAGCTTTTAGTTCTAGCAAATAACTAAAGTAGGTTGGTTATATTCTTGAAACGTTCAAACATACGTTATGTTACGCACGTTAGCTGGAATCAAAATTTCTCAAGTCTAGGTACTTAAGACGTAAGTACAGTCATTGAAAATCGATTAACGCTACTTTGACACATGAGTAAATTATTCGATAATCTAGTTTTTACAACTGAGATGTTCTGTTTGAAAAATATTTTGCTCAGTTATTAAGATTTAGAAAACCGAAGTTTTCATAGATTTTTGTTGGTGACTGTATCTAATATACGTAGCTGGCTGTAAGAATTTCAAGACCTGTAAAGATATATATTATTACAAACGTTCCTGAATATTTAATATCGTATTGTAGTGAAATATTATTGCGATGCTCATTTTTTATTTGCGCGGATGGTACTTTCCTTCCTACCGTGACACTTTTGCTAAGGTACTTTTTGAGTTAAATAAACCGTTTTTCTATTTTCTTATTTGCATCAAATTAAACAAAACATCACAAATGGGAGGAACTCGTGGCTAAATAATAACAGCCACACGGGTCGATCTTTAAGGTTAAGCAACGCTTGCCAAGGTTGGTCTGTGAATAGGTGACCATCTTAACATACCGAGACTCCTCCGTGCCTCGGAAAGCAAGTTAAGCTGTTGTTTATAGTCAGAAGCCAGAAAATTTCATACCAGTCTTGCCAAGGAGTACCGTGTTACCCAGTTAATGGGTTGTGGAGGTCTAGTAGGCAATCGTTTCACGTAAAAAACCCCCGCCAAAAAGAACTTTAAATAGTAAAAGGTAAATTCTATTGATCCTTTTAGTTTAATATGGGTACGATTCTTTAGGTCAAGCGTTTTCGCCTCGGGAGACCGCAAATCTTTTGTATTTACTAAGTATAAGTATTATTAGCGGTCTCCCGACGCGATGACGCTTGGCCTAAAGAATCATACCTATATTAAACTAAAAGGATCAATAGAAATTATTTTTTACTTTTTTAACTTTTTGTCTATCTGCACACCACGTCTTATGGGAGTGTATTCTTTGGCAAACTGAACGCAATATTATGTTAGATAGTATTCAGGTTACATCTGGAGTAGTTTACTACACGGACCTTGTAGAAACCAGAACAAATTTCCGTGCGTTCAAACGATTTTGCCATACCTATTACTGGAATCAAAAGTAGCTCACAATTTAGGACCCATTAGTTTGTAGTGTTAATATATAATCCGTGGTGCTTGACAACTGGGCTTAACCCAGTTGTATATGTCCCTTGGTGCCTATTGGCCTAGCTCTATTCTGTCTCCTGCTTGATAAGGAGGGAAGTGGAAATTATATATTTTTTTTTTCTTACTCCTCAGCTGTACTTTTCTGATTAAATTCGTTGTAGGATCCAAGACAGTCAATCATTTCTCCGGGACTCGTCGGGCTTCATTGGTTCGGCGTTTTTCTGGTGGTCGCCACTGTTGAATCTGGCTTTCAGGAGTTGCAGTGGTGGGGAATGTGTGGCGGGCTTGTCCCATAAAAAAGTACTTTTTGTCGGGGGTGTTTACAATGTTTAATTTAATTTTTATTTCATGCTTTTTAAACTTACTATTTATTTCGTTAGTTAATATTCTTCATGGTCTTTCAATGTAGTATACATTATCCTACTAGTCAAGCACTTTCATTTGTTACCCATATTAAGGGAGGTGTAAAAAAAATGAAATTAGCCATTTTGTGGTGGATGCCATCTTGGATTTGAAATTTGACATAGTGTATAGTATTCTACTAGTCAAGTCCTTTTATTTGATATCCATATTGAGGGAGTTGTG
The DNA here is from genome assembly GCA_947578705.1 of Lacanobia wlatinum. Lineage (NCBI taxonomy): Eukaryota > Metazoa > Arthropoda > Insecta > Lepidoptera > Noctuidae > Lacanobia > Lacanobia wlatinum. Next base: position 19,420,428 of record OX388033.1, read on the forward strand.
AAAAAATATGTAATCCGCCATTTTGTGGCGGCAGCCATCTTGGACCGATTTTCATCAAACATAGCTAAGAACACTCCCGACTAATTCACCTTTCAAAAAAAACAAAATCAAAATCGGTTTATCCGTTCGGGAGTTACGATTCCACAGACAGACACACACACACACACACACAGACACGTCAAACTTATAACACCCCGTCGTTTAATCAACCGAATCCGGTTTAACTGGAAGCCGACCCCAGTATAGTTGGGAAAAGGCTAGGCAGAAGAGAAAACAAACATCACAAAAAAAAAAAATATTTTAAGATTATTGATTGACTGTGTGATTGACTGTCATAGCAGGTGGTGACTGGCGTTCTGCAGTTTCTGCCTAACAGCACGAGAAAATGGGTTTAAGTATGTGTAGGCGTATTATCAGGATTGGATATTTTAAAGTAAAAAGTAGGTAGTTTACTTATTAATCAATTTTATTCGATTAACTCACTTAATTTATAATAACTGTGAACACAATTAATTATCATATCATAATTATTAACTAAAAGGTTTTAACACGATATTAGCAAATCTAGGCGCTATGACAACACGTGTATCGGACCGAGGTCTAGAATAGAATGCCCTGATCGCTCCGCGCGGTCTCCTTTTACGTCCGAGCACAAACAAGTCGAGTAGTGGGGGAGGTGGGGATGGCGACATCGCCTGATCGGTCCGGTGCACGTGCCGTGCACAACCGTACGATGACGTAGCGCCGTCATATGTATATCCTATGAAAAAACAAAATATTGATATGGTTAATTCTAACTGGTTCTTGTACCCCAATGACTAAAACAAAATATTTTTTATGGAATCCAATATTTTTAAATACATTCGATTTGAGCAACACTTTTATAACAGCACATTGTCAATAAAACTATGTTTGCTATTGGATGTTTACCGATAGATTATGGGTAACTACATCCTTTTCTGTTATCTTTAAATTATTAAAGTTCAATCTCGACGTTTGCAACTTTGGTTTAGGCTCTCTGAGCAACTCTAGCCTGCCTGGTAGCACACAGGTATTCGAAAATTTATTAAATTGTGAAATCCATAGTAAAATCAATAAAAAAGTGCTTCGAGGTTCTCATAATGCCAATAGCATGCAAAATATTCAAATCACAACTTTTTAATTGTATGTTCCTGCACCATACTCGCGTACATTGGTAAGTACATACCCACCGCCGTAATAACTACGCAATTAAAATCAATCTTACCCTCATTTCGAGCTTATTTCGCTAAAACAATTCACTTTTACCTCCGCCGTCGTAAACGTCGCACGTCCCTTCCGCCTTGTTCTGTCATAAATCTTTAGCAAGCAGTAAATCTTGTGATAAAATTGATTATCCTGAATCTTGTTTGAAACTTCATAAATTATTAGTTTATGTCTTTCACGAAATTAGGTTGTGATTGGGATTCTGAGAACCTTGAAACATGTTTAATGGCTGTACTCAGGGTTTTTACAGTGTATTAAGTCTTTATATGCACTATCAGGTTAGCCAGATAAATTCTCATATCCACTCTTCTCGATAGTCTGGTAGTAAATTGTGCCAAAGACATAGTTCGAAACACCTAGGGCCAGTTACAGGCACGTGTGACAAGGATGGCTTTGTGTAGGTGGAGAGGAAGAAGACGAAGAAGCCTCCCGTCGGAACCAGTGCGGGACCGCGCTGGTAGGACCCAATATGCTGCGTCCAGCAATACTTTCGACGCACCTTCGTGGTGTGTGGACAGTGGCGTGCCTAGGGTTTCAAAATAAGGCAAGCCCAATAAAATTTTAACCGATTTCAAAAAAAGAAAGTTCAGTTTTCGACTGAGTATGTAGGTAGGTACCTTCGTATGTATCATCGCAATTTTCTCATAAACTGATATAGATGTCTCAATTCGTTGTTTACCAAAATTACCGAAAGAAACCATTGCACACAGGTGTTTATGGGAATTTGCGTGCCTTTTAATGGCGCCAGATATGTTATTTAAATCATTATAACCAGATGTATTCCAAACGGAATCTTCATTCGAAAAAAATAGGCAGCACCACGAACACAACTTATTAGTGTGCGAACAGCCAACAATCCAACTAGTTTTATACACTGATCTATTAAATTTCGTTTATGCGATTTACTAGTCTGAGAAAAACACAGATTAGGCGTCGGTTTTAATGAAGAAATTAACTGTTTTTTCTGAGCCAAGTTTAAAGATTTTACCTTATCTTCGCCAATCAAAACTTGAACGCATTTTAAATCCTCACAAGGTACAATTACCTCCATTGTTGTAGGTAAGTCACCTAAACAATTGTATCACTGAGAAAATCTAAGAAAACACACAAAATTTTTAACAACATAACTTTTCAACTCTCAAGCAAATAAAACTGAAGTGAGTCGCACTCCGGTGTCAAGAACTACTTACGCAGAGTTGCAGTGTTGTCATTTAGGCAAAAAAGTCGCCAGGTATATGAAAAATGATAGTCTGTCAGGTAAATATGTTATGTGTGTCTTTGTTACCTGAATTAAATGATATATTATTATTATATTCCGATTTTATAAGATCATAAATAACCCGCAACACTACATTTAGGAAACACTTTTAAAAGTTTAGGAAATCCCATAGAACACAATGATTTATTGTAATAAATAAAGTAGTAGCCTGAAATTATTTGTCAAATAAGTTAGAAAAAATCTATCTACCATCTAGATATTCTATAGAAAAATTTCAAAAAGCGTTGACTCAGTTCTAAGTGTTTACATGGTCTTACGTTTATAAACAGTGCTTTGAACTTTTAAGCCTTTTAGACGCTCGAAAGTTTCGTTTTACTACTTTTAGTTTAGCATTTGCTGCCTATGGAAGCGAGGTTTGAGAATACATAATGAATTGATCGAAGAAAATTCTTTTGAGGACACTGGCTTATGAGAAAATAGGAAAGTACCTGCTATTACAAATCGAACACAAATCGTGGGTTCAAGCAAGCTTGTCTACATAGAATTTTCTTTAAAAATTGTTTTCTTTGTCTTTTTAGTATCGATTGGGGCATAACCAACACTAAAAAGTCAAAGAAAAAATTACAAACACTCTTACATCTAGTATTTCAATCCCAAAAAAAATTGGCCAAGTGCGAGCCGGACTCGCGTGCAGAGGGTTCCGAATGAATTTCTTTTTTTTTTAACATGTTATTTTATCACATTAGAATTCTTATAGATTTTCCTGTAATTTATAGGTCTATTATTTCCATTTTATTCAAAATTTTTGGCTCAGTAGTTTCGGAAACAAGGGTAATTTTTTGTCTAATTTCTTGAATTATCAAAACAATTTATTTTAAAATTATAAAAACAAATATAATTAAGACCCTCACAGTAAGCAGTAAGTACCTTTCATTTGGTATATCACACGATATTGTTCAAAAACTTTTTTTAATTTTCTAGTTTGACCCCCAAAAGTGACCCCCATACTAAAAATTTAATAATTTACGTAACACGTCCGTGTTAGGGACACGGAAGTCCATATGTTTGCCAAATTTCAACAGATTCGGTCTTGTGGATCCAGAGAAAATTGGCTGTGACAGACGGACAGACACCTGAGTGATCCTATAAGGGTTCCGTTTTTTGTTCGGAACTCTAAAAATAGTAGAAAACTACATATTAAGAGCACAAAAAAAAACTGAACACAAAATAAATTATTCGGAATTCCATATTTCTCCTCCATCCTCGCGCTGTTTAAGGCAGAATCACTAGAGGTGCAATGTCATCTCCTTGTGGAATTGTTTTTTTACATCGAATATCTTTATGATCTATGCTCGTACCTATCTTTGTGGAAGATAGTGTGTCATGGTAAAATAACTGTTTCTAAGATTTATTCTTTGTTGAAATAGGATATTGGGTCTAAACTATTAAAGCTATAAAATGCTGTTATAACCTCGTAATATTATTATAAACTAGCTGTTGATGGTGGGAATTATAACAACGGTACGTACTCCCCGAATTAAGGTCCTGTGACATTTTGTAAGGTCCAATTTAACTCTATACCAAAATTCATCAAAAAAGTTTAAACGAACAAATTTATAGGCAGATTTATTTTAGCTTTTTTATCATTACTTTCTTCTGACCGAGGCTTTTACCACGTGATAGTCGAAAAGTATGTTATAGCTAGCAAACCTATACAGGATCCGTTCAGCCGTTAAGAAAAGTTAACAATCAGAGAGATATGGTGGGCGCCAAATAAACGTGCAATAAAGTACATTGACCTTTCTCTAATAACCCTTCGTACATACTCGAACAATAAATTATGAACAGTTTTTCAGTACTACAGAACGTAAAGGATTCCACCAATTCGCACTAAGCGTTTCCAAACGTCTTTTATAATGCGCACAGCAAAGGAGTGGAACTCTCTGCCTGCGTCTGTGTTTCCAAACGCTTACAACCCTAATTTCTTCTGGGTAAGCTCGCTCCATCGTAGACTTTGTCTCTGTCATCTCTGACCTAGACTAGAGTCAAGAGCAAACCCATCACAAAAATAAAAAGGGTCACGATAGAAGTCGATTCAGGACAGCTTTATGTAATTATTTCTGTTTTTGGTATTAAGAAAGTCAATAAATGTATGTGGGTCAATGACCGTTATAGCACGGGTATTTGACGTCTATTATAGACAGAGTTACTTTCACATTTATAAGTCTATATCTATACTAATATATAAAGCTGAAAAGTTTGTTTGCTTGAACGCGCTAATCTCAGGAACTACTGGTCCGATTTGCAAAATTCTTACAGTGTTAGATAGCCCGTTTATCGAAGAGGGCTATAGGCTTTATACTATCACCCTAAAACTAAAAGGAACGGAGCAGACGAAGTTGCGCAGGTCAACTAGTATGTGAAATGTGTGTAAAAGTATGATTGATAATTTGGCTTTGAGGATGAACCTACAGATTCAGATGTGGAATGCGAGGAGACAATTAGCTGGAAGGACATAGAATACTTTTATGCCGAAACCGCGTTCTTGTGAAATATTTTTCGACTTTCTCTCGGTCGGAGTCGCTGTGGCAAATACTATCCTGAAAGAACAAGAGCAAATCTTAAAGAATCAAAAATCCCGACTGCGAAAAAGTACACTGAATAAGCAATGCTCTAAAAAGACCGATACAATTGTTACTTCCTTTTTATTCCTTCATTATGTTTTGATAGTACAACTCGATAGGTTTGGTTAAAAAAAACTGCGTCAGAAATCCGACATTTTGTTTAAACCTATCTGATCTCAATTGTCGAAATCCTACCAGCTGTTTGGAAAATATGAGGTAAGTAGTGGACGTCACGCGGTTTTACCCACGTAGTTCCCGTTCCCGTGGGAGTACGGATATCAAGCAGGAGACAGAATAAAGCTAGGCCAATAGGCACCAAGGGACATATACAACTGGGTTAAGCCCTGTTGTCAAGCACCACGGATTATATATTAATTAAAACTGAGAGTACGGATAATAAATAGCCTATATTACTCCCTGATAATGTAGCTATCCAATGATAAAAGAATTTTTCAAATCGGTCCAGTAGTTTTGGAGCCTATCTAATTCAAAAACATAAATCTTTCTTCTTTATAATATTAGTGTAGAAGTGTAGATGAAGAAATTTACAAACAAACATACATACGAGATACGCGCGAAAAACATAACCCTGCCTTGACAGGTGGATAAAAACAAGACTGACTAATAAAGGCCCTTAACATCCCTTTAAATAAGTACCTACGTAAGGTTAATCAGAAATTTGAAAAGTTCAAGAATACAAACCAATCAAACTTCCACAAAAAAAAATCAATAGCCACAAAATGGGCTATTTCGTCAATACTATATCGTTTTATTGCCCGAACGATTGTGTAACAATAATTCGAAAAGTTCCGAACGACTGAGCAATGATTGCCTTTACCCTATTTTGAAATTCACTCGTATTTCAAGTCGTCAAATAAAGGATGTCGTCTCATGTGTTATTCATCATCTGAAGCGACTGAAAACATCTACTTGGGTACATAAGCTGTTATGGTTTCATAGATTTACAGGGTGTGGTAGAACAGGAACTACTACGGCAGAAAGTTATAAGATGCCAACCATTGCATACTATACCAAAGTCATCAGTATAATTTTTGAACCTAGACACTGAGCTTAAATTACCTTTTTGTCATAAATAGATTTTTTTTTTTATATAACGTAAGACCTGGACCATTTTCCCATCAGAGATGTATATCATCATCTGCCTAGCCTTTTCCCAACAGTATTTGGGTCAGCTTCCAGTCAAACCGGAATCAAATCAAGAAATGTGTAGTACATTCACATTTGCCGCAATTAACTTAGCCGTTTTAGAATAAAAAGATTTTCTGATTTGCCGTCCAAAATTAGATTTTCTGGAAAAGAACCGAAGTCACCGTCAAAGCTTGCAGGGTCAGCAAGCTGAATGGCCATGTTTGAGGAAGGGCAATTTATTAGTCAAAAGGTGGACCAGAATGAGAAGACGCGTAGAATGGCCCGCAACTCTCAGAACCGACGATCTTTTAAAAAGCAGGTGGTATAGACCGGCAGTTCTCGTGCTGTTAGGGACAGGCAAATATTTTATGGCCAGCAGTAGACAACGGTAGACTGAGTTGATTGATTGATTAAGTTTGATGTACCTACCGGGCACCAAACCAGGCATCAGCCGGATTTTGTGCCCAGGAAGTAGATACGCTCAGGAATAACTCATCCTATATATTATGCGAGCTTAGAGCGAATTGCTGGAATTATAATTCCTTGTACATACATTTGCGTTAGTTCCTATTTACCTGCTTGTGATGCGCCATCTTGATTCTATGTTTGGTTTGTATCTGCAAAAGTCAACCTACATTAAGTATACACACTACGTGATCCATTTGCGTAAATAAAGACTAGTTTTCATGCAAAAATAATCAAGATTTCACTTAAAAATAAACTCTGTTATCAAAATAATATATAATAATTTTAGGAAACCTTTAATGAAAGTCCTAACAAAATATCAGCAATGACTTCGCGGAAAAGACAGCAAAAACTTGTCATTAATTCAGTTGAAAAGCTGAAAAAAAATAACCTAAAATCCAAAAGGATCCCAGTAAGCTCCTACCAACCGTTGATATATTATTCAGTCTGCGTCCGAGAGCGTAAATGAAAAAGTTTTTGTATTCAATGACTATTCGAACACCACCAAAATACTGGTGAACCGGGTAAACCCGAAAGTTTTCGAATCGAACCGAAATTACGAGTTTGGAGGAGGCCTAGTTAAATATTCAGCAGGCGTATGTCACTGTATGAAGATTAAGTTGGGGTACAAATTTATGTTTTTTGTACTGGTCCATGAAACTGTGTTTCCTGACAGTTCATCAACATATCAGCCGAAACACTGCTGCTAGACATAGGCCTCCCCAAGTGTCGCCACAACCGATACTTTTATGTGTCTCGAATCCATAGGCTACCCGAGACTATCACCAGCACATCGGACTCTCTTGTGAGAGGCCTTCCAACGCTGCGTCTTCTGGTACGCGGTCACCACTCCAGAGCTTTTCGGCCCCATCGACCCTGATAGTTACAACCGACCTTCAATACAAGTAGTACCTAGTTACAAACTTCAATTCAAGAATGAAAAGGTAAGATACTTCTAGGCAAGCCTGCTCCATCGTCGACCACATATATTGCTTTCCATCTGGTGACTTTGTGGTCAAACGCGAGCGTAAAATAATTAAAAAAACAATATTTCGAACAAACTCCGTCGCCGAGGAAGGCCTAGGACGCTGGGGTCACGACTTTCATGACGGCCTGATCAGATAGTAAAACACGTCGGGAAGAGTTGAAGCTATAGAGGAGACTTTTGCCCAGCAGTGGGACAATTTATTACGCGTGCAAAGGGTTCCGAACGAATTTTTTCTTCATTTGTTATTTTAAAACTACAGACTTCTAATAGGATATATGTATCTAATAATCTTTTCCTGTAATCTTTAGGTAAAGATCTATTATCTCCATTTTTTTTCAAAATTTTTGGCTCAGTAGTTTTGGAGATAAGGGGGGGAATGGTCATTTTTCGTCTAATTTCTTGAATAACTTCTAAACTATTTATTTTAAAATTATGGAAAAAATATAATTAAAACCCTCACAGTAATCCCTTTCATTTGATATGTCACAAGACATTGTTCAAAAACTTTTTTTTAATTTTCTAGTTTGACCCCCAAAAGTGACCCTCATACTAAACATTTAATGATTTACGTAACGCGTCCGTGTTTGGGTCACAGAAGTCCATATGTGTACCAAATTTCAACAGAATCGGTCCAGTGGATCCGGAGAAAACTGGCTGTGACAGACGGACAGACAGACACCCGAGTGATCCTATAAGTGTTCCGTTTTTTTTTTCCGGAACCCTAAAAAGAAACTTGTGAAGCGTACCAATAATAATAAAGAAACAGAGCTTCTTCTTCTTTCTTGGCAAGCTTGAATGAAGCTTTGCAAGAGCAAACGTGCTAGAAGGAAGATAGTATTCTATTCCCGTAAAAGGCTGGTGGCCTTGATCGTACTTTCAGGATTTTCCCAGTTTCCACTCCTAAAACAACTCTATAACATGTTCTCCATAATCGCTATGTCTATAGGCCTCTAATGGTTTAATTTACTGAATTATTAAATACTAGTGGACTTCACGCGGTTTCACCCGCGTAATTCCCGTTCCCGTGGGAGTACGGGGATAAAATATAGCCTATGTTACTCCCTGATAATGTAGCTATCCATGGCTGAAAGAAATTTTCAAATCGGTCCAGTAGTTTCGGAGCCTATTCATTTCAAACAAACAAACAAACAAATCTTTCCTCTTTATAACATTAGTGTAGACTAGTTGAAAACTTTAAATTCTAACTTTATTCTACTACAAACACATTTCAACAACTATTTCGAGAAATTATTTTGTGTAAGGGGCCGTCTCCACGAGCGAGAGAATCGCGGCGAGTTGACGTTTTTTCACTTGTCAAATCGTCGCGATAATATCGCCGTGTGGAGACACGTTCATAGAGTTGTTAGAAATATTTGGCACGACGATAGTATCGCCGCGATTCCCTCGCTCGTGGAGACGGCCCTTGGGTATTGAGTGTCAAAAAAAGCGAAATAATCAATCGCTCCAGACTGTTGTGTATGTTATTTAAAGGTCTATGTATGTTTTTTAAAACAAATAAATAAATAATTAAATTATAATTATTATAGACTGCGTTCACTTGGAACATGTTTTTTCTTATTCATTGATGTGATTCTTAGAATTTCGTTGATATAGTTTCGTTTGTTGATAAATCAAAGCCCTCGTTTATAAATCAACATTGACATCATCACAACACCCAAATTAGACAACCCGTATTACACACAAAGATATTTAGGCAAACATAATACGAAGGCTGGCAGGTTTTAGCCTAACTGATAAACTGTCTACTGACGTATAAGCCCAAGGTTAGCCCTTACTAAACCTAAGTATTCTATTTACTTACACGGCAAGTGAGTGCGCTCAAGATGCTCACATCTAAGTATAACTGTTTAAACAACTTTACTGTCTTATCTCAACGGTTCTCGGAGACAAAATTTTTGATTAGGTACTATTGATAGGATCGCGTTTGACCATTATCTCACCCGATAGTAAACGATGTTTTTTTTTTTTATTTGTGATGGGTTTGCTCTTGACTCCAGTCTAGGTCAGAGATGACCGAGACAAAGTCTACGATGGAGCGAGCTTACCCAGAAGGAGCCTGTTCACTCTAACTTTGAAGAGATTAGGGTTGTAAGCGTTTGGAAACATGGACGCAGGCAGAGAGTTCCATTCCTTTGCTGTGCGCATTATAAAAGACGTTTGGAAACGCTTAGTGCGAGTTGGTGGAATAGTAACAAGGTAGGGATGGTAAGATGCAGTGCGTCTGGATGTCCGATGGTAGAAGGGGGCCGGTGGGATGAGGTCGTGGAGTTCTTGGGCACACTCACCGAAGTACAATCTGTAGAAGACCGACAAGCAGGCAACCTTACGGCGATGAGCCAAGCTATGTATCCACCAGTTTTACGTCACCGATGAGCCTCTTAGCTTAGCATCCACCAGTTTTACGTCACCGATGAGCCTCTTAGCTCTGCGTTCCACCGAGTCAAGCGCGGCAAGCTGATACTTAGCTGAGCCATCCCAAAGGTGGCTACAATACTCCATGCAGGATCGGACTTGCGCTTTATATAGGGTTAAAAGCTGTCCAGGCCTGAAGTATCGCTTCACCCTATTTAGGATGCCCAGCTTTTTGGCCGCGGTTTGGGCTTTGTACTCGATGGTGGCGCCGAAGTTGAGACTGGATGTCAACTCCATTTGATGTGGTCAAAGATAGAATAATCTTGTCTAGAAGTAACCGATTCACTCTTGATCTAAAGTTAACCGGGCGTCAAGAAACGCAGACTCTGAAAGAGAATCGCTAAGTGAAAATATTTCTGAGTTGCTGATTATTTTTACTCGACAGTAATCCAATATTTGTGGTGTTGGAATGAGAACTATAGAATACTGATGCCAATTCAACCACTACCCTAACTGTTACTTATGTGTCAATAGTCTGATACCATGATTGCAGCAATTAAATACCAACATTACTCAACAAAGGATGTAAAGGTATAAAACTAACAGTTCATTTCTATCATTCAGCTACTTACTTACCAACATGGTATCCAGTATCTTTCTTACGAACCCGTTCCTCAAACCCAGAAAAACATACGCAATCAGTATTTACAAAATTGTAAGAATCCTTTGGTCCTTGCAATTTCCGATTTCACTCGGTCTGGCAATAATCGGAGCAGTCCAACTCGGAAAAAGTTTTCAATGGTACCGCCTTGATTCCACTTTATTCACTGGACCGTGCCTGGAATAAAGTATCTCACGATTCAACATTTAATTTCGTTCGGTTTGACAAATCTGTTTTTTATTTTGCCAGCTCTATATTTTAGGGATTTATTTTGCGATTTCTCGTTACAAGGGTAAATCTTTTAGATTATTGTGGATTTGTTACAGTACTTGCTTTTTGTGTGTTGTTTGATTTGAGGGAAATGATTACGAAACAATTCTATTTCACTTTAATGAAGCTAAAGGAGACTGATCAAAAGTGGTATATGAACCAATAGCGATACTGTTGTGGCATTTCTGTGGGGATACCTCAACTTTACCCTTGTGCAAAGGGGTATCAAAATCTGACCTGGCAGTTTTGAGAAATAATAATATTTTACGATACATATTGTATGATACATTTTTATTTAAAATAGTTTTAACAGGTATTTCTGACTTTTTAGTTTAATACTTAATTAATGTGTTTCTCTGATAGACATTGATAACATTCTTTAACACTTGCCACCTCAACAGAACTGAATTTCAGTATTTTTTTTTCGTTTTTAACCGACTTCAAAAAAAGGAGGAGGTTCTCAGTTCGTCAGTCGGAAACTTTTTTTTTTTTTTTTATATTTTCGTTCACCGATTACTCGAACACGGCTAGACCGATTTAGAAAATTCTTTTTTTGTTTGAAAGGGTATTGTACTTCCCAAATATTATTATTTTCACCAGGTCAGGATCTGGTGACGGGATCTTGGAGAATGTATCAATAAATGTAAATTCTAAGGTATTATTTTTCTCAAAACTGCCAAGCTAGATTTTGATGCCCCTTCGTACAAGTATATAGTTGAGGTATCCCAACAGTATTTGCTATTGATTCATAGACCACTGCCCATACAAATTTAAACAGTCTCCTTTAAATTAGGTAAGTAATTCTGTGTTTAATTTATACTCATCATCATCTGCCTAGCTTTTTCCCAACTATATTGGAGTCGGCTTCCAGTCAAACTGGATTCAGCTGGATACCAGTGTTTTACGAGGAGCGGCTGCCTACCAGACTTCCACAACCCATTAACACGGTACTTCTTGGCAAGCCTGGATTCAGATTAACTGGCTTCTGAAAATCCACAACGACTGCCAAAGATCTACAAATGACAACCGGGACCAACGGCTTAGCGTGCTTTCCAAGGCACGGAGGAAACTCGGTATGTTAAGATGGTCACCCATCCACAGACCAACCTTGGCAAGCGTTGCTTAACCTTGAAGATCGACCCATGCGGCTGTAATTATTTAACCACGAGCTCCTCTCTGTGTTTAATTTATACTCCTGTATTAAAATTCTAGAACCAAAAATTATTGCCAGGTAACTAACAAAGCAGATCTCCCAACCTCTAGCATAGCATAGTCGGCCTTATAATGTTCCCACTGTTGGGACTCAGGCCTCCTCTCTAGGAGAGGGAATGGGCTGTAATCCACCACGCGGGCCCAATGCGGGTTGTTGAATGTCACATGTCTTCGAATTTTTGGTTCTAGGACATGCCGGTTTCCTCACGACGTTTTCCTTCACCGTTTTGAGAGCAGTGGTAATGAAATAAATTACACAAAGTAATGTGCCTGGCTGGGTTTGAACCCGCGACTTACAACTCGTAAGTCGGAGCCGTTACCACTCGGCCACCACTGCTCTCCCAACCTCTAGGACACTACAAAACAAAACGAAAGCCTAATTTTGATTAATGCTTCCTCCCCAAACAGGTCACTGTGCTAATAAACACCCCATGGGGGATGTTTTCATTAGCTTAAAAGCGTGTGTAGATTGATTTAAACGTCATAACAGTGCCTGCAAATTAATTTGGTTTGAGTATAGTTATGCTTTAGAAAACAACTCACGTTTTGTTTAAAATAATTGGATGTGAGTCATTGATATATAAAAAAACCCAAGATGCTCAGTCTCGAACAAATGCAATGCTCGAAACTGTCGTCAAAAACTGATATGTATCAAGTGTTATGTGTGAGTTGTGTGTAGTTATACTATAAACATGTTTTTTGCAAATTCAACCTTACACGGATCGCTTAAAGTTGTTTTTACAAAGCAGTGCAGTATGGTGAGCGATACGAGACTGTTTGAAACTTGCGCACACTTATACATACTGCGCTTGTTTTTTGCGGACGTTTTTGAGATGCTGAGTGTGTATCTTGGGTTTTTTATATATCAATGAATGTGAGTAAATTCTAATTAGTGTGTTTATTGTTTTTTAGGGTTCCGAACATCCGTAAGAAACGGAACACTCATAGGATCACTCGGGTGTCTGGCCTTACGTATATAAATACATTTTGCGGAAAACCAGAAAATTAAAAAAAAAAAGTTACAAACTGTATATGTTTGACATAATTATCGAATTGTAGAGCATAAGCAACCAAAAAAAATATAATTAAAACCCTCACGATAACGTGAGGGTTTTAATTATATTTTTTTTAATAATTTTAACATTAATAGTTTGGCTGTTATTCAAGAAATTACACCTAAAATGACTGAATTAAAAAGAATGCTTACTTTACTTATAGACTAGTGGACGTCACGCGGTTTCACCTGCGTAGTTCCCGTTCCCGTGGGAATACGGGGATAATATATAGCCTATGTTACTCCCTGATAATGTAGCTATCCAATGCTAAAAGAATTTTTCAAATCGGTCCAGTAGTTTCGGAGCCTATTCAATTCAAACAGACAAACAAATCTTTCTTCTTTATAATATTAGTATAGATTACAGGAAAACCCATATGAAGTCTATAGTGTTAAAATAACATGATACAATCTGCTCGGAACCCTTTGCACGCGAGTTCGACGCGCACTTGGCCAGTTTTTTGTCTTGATTTTAGAAAGTTAAAAAAAAAAACGTAGTTTGGACCGGACCTTATTTAATTAATTGTAAAAGCTCAAAACAAGAAAGCACAGAGCAGAAATAAAAATAATAATAATTATTAGTCATATTGGGAAGGGCTATCGTTTTTCTCAAAGTTACTATTTTCTAATTGCGTCGGGTTTTTTGTAGGTACCTATAATGCTATGCCATGATTTATGTACCTACTAACTATCATCATAACAGCCGAAAGACGTACACTGCTGGACATAGGCCTCCCCAAAGGCCGCCCCCCCTTTGGGGGAGGCCTACGTCCAGCAGTGGACGTCGGTTTGCCATAATCGCCACGCTTGGCAGGCGATCGCAGTGTATAGTGTTGCGTTTTACAGAGAACACTGCTGCCCATCCTCTGGTGAGTCCCTTAGTCGCCTCTTACGACACCCACGGGAAGTGAAGGGATGGTATTATACTTTTACGGCACCATACGGCACCGGCCGATACCATAACTAACTATATTATAAAGAGGAAAGATTTGTATTTTTGTATGTAACGAGTAAACTAAAAAACCACTAAACCGATTTTAAAAAATCTTTCAGCAATGGTTAGCTACATTATCAGCGAGTAACATAGGCTATATTTTATCACCGTAATCCGACAGGAACGGGAACTACGTGGGTGAAACCGCATGACGTCCGCTAGTGTACCTATATATTTAAATAGGACTGGGCAGGACACGTTTGCCGAAAGTCCGAAGTAGCACAGAGCTGGTCAGAGACCTGAAATAGCGAGATGGGGTCGCGATAGGCCACGAAGGAAATGGCGAAACGAAATAGATTTTAAACAGAACTAGGAACTGGAACAAGGAATTGTGGGCTCTTACAACATCCGAAAAAATCAGGACAGTGCAATTTACTGCGACCTAAGGCGTTTAATCTGTCTACAGTGACTTGCCTAATTTGTATATTTAGAGTTGGAGGGGTGGAGAAAGACCTTGGCCAACGTGAGGGACTTAACAGCCTAACAAGAAACATGCTATCTGAACATAGTAGGTAGCTTCAAGTCATTAATCACCAAACTATGTACCTTTCATCGACATACAGATCCAACTTAACATACTCGTAGATCTAAAGTACCTATGAAACTGCTACAGAAAATTGAAGTTTTAAAATTCATAGAATCGTTCTCATAGCACGCATTTATGAAGAAATCTTCCGTACAACCATGCACACGACTGTGTATGAGGGAATATAAGAGATTCTTTTCTTTCTGGATTACTGGCTTTTGACTTTGTGATACTCAACGAAGCTATCACTTATTCATGAGACTGTGAGCAATCTTCAGATTTTTTTCTACGTATGAAAATAGCTGCGCTACATTTTTGCTGCGGCTTTACTCCCTTGGGTTTTACCACTAAAACCAAAGCAAAATCAAAGTTCGTGGGGAGGAATGTTTCCAGGTAGAAAGTCAAACCAAGCACTCAAGAATAGTGTAGCTTTCGTTCAGTAAAATAACTATTTGAATTGGATAAGTGTTTTCTGAGATTTAGTTAATTCTAAAAGAAAAAAAGACCTCATTTTATTTCACTGTGATTTTTTTCCCAACTTATATTGTCCCACTGCTGGGCAAAGGTCTTCCACAACTCAGTGTTTCGCCTTCACTGAACATTCTCCTGCGAATGTGTCCAATTAGTCATTACGCTAGCGTTTTTTAGGCCTCTCAACGAGGATGGCCCGTTTAATTAATTACCATCTTATTGTAAATATTTACATTCTGAGCAAATATCATCATCATAACAGCCGAAAGACGTCCACTGCTGGACATAGGCCTCCCCTAAAGGTGCCATAATCGCCACGCTTGGCAAGCGGGTTGGCGATCGCAGTGTATGGTGTTTCGTTTTACAGAGAACGCTGCTGCCCATTCTCTGGTGAGTCCCTTAGTCGCCACTTACGACACCCACGGGAAGTGATGGGATGGTATTATTCTTTAACGGCACCATACGGCATAATAAATGGATATTCTATTCTATGATTTGAATTTTTAGGCCTCTCTCAGTGAGGATGGCCCGTTTCACTAATTATTATGATTAGATATGATAACTTTTTTAAGACTTAATAAGTCTTTGACAGTATCCGCCTCTTTTTTAAATCATTAGCTCCTTTTTTTGAAAATGAAACGCAAACTGCAGTGTCAAAGGCGAACGCGCAACGTAAATGAGTCAACTAGGAAAGCGAATTATCTTAGTGCTTCCAGGCGCGCCATCTATCATTACTTTACTGTGCTTTAGCTGAAAAGGCGACACTTTTTCAACCTAATTTGATGAGACAGTAACTTGACTTATCAGTTTTTTTAGGCCCTGATTTCTGGAAGGTAAAAAGAGTGTTCTTATATCAACTGCTTCTTAAAGCTCTACAGAGTACGCGCATATCCCCTTTTTTCCCGTTCCCGTAGAAATTTCGGGAAATCTCTTAGTGCTCCCTTACACTCCCCAAGGGACCTATATGCCAAATTTCAGCTTTCTACGACCAGTAGTTTCGGCTGTGTGTTGTCTATCAGTCAGTAACGGAAGAATTCTTACTAATATTATAAATGCGAAAGTAACTCTGTCTGTCTGTATGTCGCGCTTTCACGCCAAGACTACTGAACCGATTTAAAAGAAATTTGGTACGGAGATAGTCTAGAGCCTGAGAAAGGACATATGCTACTTTTTATCTCGGGAGTATGTTCCCTAGGCACCACGCGGGCGAAGCCGCTGGCTGAAGCTAGTTTTATATTTATTAATTGAAGTGAAATTTTAAGAATTCGTCATGATTAGGCACATTTCGTTACATTTGAGAAGAAATATACAACGTGTATAAGAGTAAACGCAATACCTAAAAAGGAGTCATTGTACTCATGATTACGAACAACTTTTGGTATGGGACCAACATCAATATCGCGAAAAGAAATTTGACTTCCCCATGCATTTATGTGCGCATAACTTACTAACATAGAAATAAGTTAGTGACTAACACTATTGTACTTCTAACTTCAAAAATACAGTTCCGATCCTCGTTCTAAGGAACAATTGTATTCTGTTTTTTGAGAAATAAATGTCTTAAATCATAAACCACTCGAGAAAATGTACCGAACAGCTGATTTTTTCCATGATTTCGGGGATTGCCCCGTCGCGTCGTAGGAAAAAGTTGTTCGTAATGATAAGTACAAAGACCTTTTCATTTATTGGGATAGTCTATTACACGTTATATAACTAAATCTTACACCACGGTAAGTCCCTCTTATTCTATAATTATGAAGTTTCATTCAGGCCTACGCGCAGCAAGCTACGATTTTAATTCACGCAGAAAAAAACTATTTTGTAATATACCTAAACTAGCTTCTCTCGCGACTTTGCTTCCGAGGCGTATCCCACGGCAACTGTATGTTAAGGTTTAGGTTAAAAAAACTGGCCAAGTGCGAGTCGGACTCGCGTGCAAAGGGTTCCGAACCAATTTCTTTTTTAACATGTTATTTTGACACTACAGACTTCTTATAGGTTTTCCTGTAATCTTTAGGTATATAGAACTAAAAATAATCCGTGTGCTACCTCGGTATGCTACTAGAAAGGAACTTTCATTTATTGATCATATTAAAACAGTAGGTGAAAAAGCAAAAAATAACTTCTATGCCTTGACGAGAATATCCAAGGCTACTTGGGGTCTATCATTTCAAACCTTAAAAAATATTTATAGGGCTACTTACTTGGGTTGTATATGCTACGGGGCACTTATAAGGGCCAGCATAGGGGTGGTACGCCGTAAACTGCTGCAAAGCCAGCGTTTGGCTTTGATATTAATTATTTTCCTTTAGGCTTGTGGCCTCGCCATTATATCAGTATTCTCCAGCTGACCATGAATACGAACAATCCGCACATCACATCTTATGGGAGTGTATTCTTTGGCAAACTGAACGCAATCATGTTAGATAGTATTCAGGTTACATCTGGAGTAGTTAGTTCTGGTTTCTACAATGTCCATGTAGGACATTGTAGAAACCAGAACAAACTGGAATCAAATGTAGCTCACAATTTAGGACCCATTAGTTTTAGTGTGAATGTATAATCCGTGGTGCTTGGCTACTGGGCTTAACCCAGTTGTATATGTCCCTTGGTGCCTATTGCCCTAGCTCTATTCTGTCTCCTGCTTGATAAGGAGGGAAGTGGAAATTATATTTTTGGCTTGTTTCAATAAAAAAATATGGAACTAATATCTCATTTTTTTTATTGAAACAAGCCCGCCACACATTCCCAACCGCTGCAACTCCTGAAAGCCAGAATCAACAGTGGCGGCCATCAGAAAAACGCCGAGCCAATGAAGTCCGACGAGTCCCGGAGACTGTCTTGGATCCTGCAACGAAATTAATCAGAAAAGTACAGCGGAGGAGTAGGAAAAAAAAATATAATTTCCACTTCCCTCCTTATCAAGCAGGAGACAGAATAGAGCTAGGGCAATAGGCACCAAGGGACATATACAACTGGGTTAAGCCCAGTAGCCAAGCACCACGGATTATACATTCACACTAAAACTAATGGGTCCTAAATTGTGAGCTACATTTGATTCCAGTTTGTTCTGGTTTCTACAATGTCCTACATGGACATTGTAGAAACCAGAACTAACTACTCCAGATGTAACCTGAATACTATCTAACATGATTGCGTTCAGTTTGCCAAAGAATACACTCCCATAAGATGTGATGTGCGGATTGTTCGTATTCATGGTCAGCTGGAGAATACTGATATAATGGCGAGGCCACAAGCCTAAAGGAAAATAATTAATATCAAAGCCAAACGCTGGCTTTGCAGCAGTTTACGGCGTGACGCCCCTTTAGTGGCCCTGTCAACCCAGATAGGTGCCCCGTAGCATATACAACCCAAGTAAGTAGCCCCATAAATAGTTTTTAAGGTTTGAAATGATAGACCCCAAGTAGCCTTGGATATTCTCGTCAAGGCATAGAAGTTATTTTTTGCTTTTTCACCTACTGTTTTAATATGATCAATAAATGAAAAGTTCCTTTTTAGTAGCATACCGAGGTAGCACACGGATTCTTTTTAGTTCTATATACCTAAAGATTACAGGAAAACCTATAAGAAGTCTGTAGTGTCAAAATAACATGTTAAAAAAAGAAATTGGTTCGGAACCCTTTACACGCGAGTCCGACTCGCACTTGGCCAGTTTTTTTAACCTAGACCTTAACATACAGTTGCCGTGGGATACGCCTCGGAAGCAAAGTCGCGAGAGAAGCTAGTTTAGGTATATTACAAAATAGTTTTTTTCTGCGTGAATTAAAATCGTAGCTTGCTGCGCGTAGGCCTGAATGAAACTTCATAATTATAGAATAAGAGGGACTTACCGTGGTGTAAGATTTAGTTATATAACGTGTAATAGACTATCCCAATAAATGAAAAGGTCTTTGTACTTATCATTACGAACAACTTTTTCCTACGACGCGACGGGACAATCCCCGAAATCATGGAAAAAATCAGCTGTTCGGTACATTTTCTCGAGTGGTTTATGATTTAAGACATTTCTCAAAAAACAGAATTCGATTGTTCCTTAGAACGAGGATCGGAACTGTATTTTTGAAGTTAGAAGTACAATAGTGTTAGTCACTAACTTATTCCTATGTTAGTAAGTTATGCGCACATAAATGCATGGGGAAGTCAAATTTCTTTTCGCGATATTGATATTGGTCCCATACCAAAAGTTGTTCATAATCATGAGTACAATGACTCCTTTTTAGGTATTGCGTTTACTCTTATACACGTTGTATATTTCTTCTCAAATGTAACGAAATGTGCGTAATCATGACGAATTCTTAAATTTTCACTTCAATTAATATATATAAAACTAGCTTCAGCCAGCGGCTTTGCCCGCGTGGTGCCTAGGGAACATACTCCCGAGATAAAAAGTAGCATATGTCCTTTCTCAGGCTCTAGACTATCTCCGTACCAAATTTCATTTAAATCGGTTCAGTAGTCTCGGCGTAAAAGCGCGACATACAGACAGACAGAGTTACTTTCGCATTTATAATATTAGTAAGAATTCTTCCGTTACTGACTGATAGACAACACACAGCCGAAACTACTGGTCGTAGAAAGCTGAAATTTGGCATATAGGTCCCTTGGGGAGTGTAAGGGAGCACTAAGAGATTTCCCGAAATTCCTACGGGAACGGGAAAAAAGGGGATATGCGCGTACTCTGTAGAGCTTTAAGAAGCAGTTGATATAAGAACACTCTTTTTACCTTCCAGAAATCAGGGCCTAAAAAAACTGATAAGTCAAGTTACTGTCTCATCAAATTAGGTTGAAAAAGTGTCGCCTTTTCAGCTAAAGCACAGTAAAGTAATGATAGATGGCGCGCCTGGAAGCACTAAGATAATTCGCTTTCCTAGTTGACTCATTTACGTTGCGCGTTCGCCTTTGACACTGCAGTTTGCGTTTCATTTTCAAAAAAAGGAGCTAATGATGTAAAAAAGAGGCGGATACTGTCAAAGACTTATTAAGTCTTAAAAAAGTTATCATATCTAATCATAATAATTAGTGAAACGGGCCATCCTCACTGAGCGAGGCCTAAAAATTCAAATCATAGAATAGAATAGAATAGATGTACTGGATGAACAGTTGTATATGTCCCTTGGTGCCTATTGCCCTAGCTCTATTCTGTCTCCTGCTTGATAAGGAGGGAAGTGGAAATTATATTTTTTTTTCCTACTCCTCCGCTGTACTTTTCTGATTAATTTCGTTGCAGGATCCAAGACAGTCTCCGGGACTCGTCGGACTTCATTGGCTCGGCGTTTTTCTGATGGCCGCCACTGTTGATTCTGGCTTTCAGGAGTTGCAGCGGTTGGGAATGTGTGGCGGGCTTGTTTCAATAAAAAAATATGGAACTAATATCTCATTTTTTTTTAAATTTTAGGCTCAGTAATTTCGAAGATAATGGTCATTTTCGGTCTAATTTCTTGCATAACATCAAAAATATTTATTTTAAAATGATGAAAAAAATACAATTAAAACCTTCACATTTATTCCTTTTATTTGTTGTCACACGATACAGTTTGAGATATTTGTTGTATTTTTTTAATTTTCTAGTTTGACTGTGACAGATGGACAGACAGATAGACAGACAGACAGACAAGCAGACCGCGCCACTTCTTCTTCCCAGCTAAAACACCAGGAAGTGGTGACGGGCGGGGCGTTTATGGTGGACTGTCTTTTGTAAAAATTGACGATCAAAAAGTTCTGACACTCAACCTTATCTGAATAAATGACTTTTGATTTTCAGTTTGAGATGAAAGCCTCCGTTTAAGTCTTCCAAAGGTGGATACAGACATTGTAAGGCATGCGGCCCACACGCCTCGCAACACACACGTTTCAATGTAGCCATGCTTCACCACGAATATGAACCACACATTGCGAAGCATGCGATGAGCGCCCGTGCGCTGCGCATGCCTCGCAATATCTGTATCCACCTTAAAACAAACCATTTAAATAATGATGCAGCCTTCCAAAAGCTCTTTAATCGCCTTCTATAGCCACATGTTCCCAGTCTGGACAACACATTATAACTTGGACAAACAAATGGCGGACACGTTTCATCATCATGACTTTTTGTTTGAGCACATCACATTCATGATTGGACTTGTTGAATCGGACTGAGTAATCGAGTGCCTGTTTCGTTGCGTTTGGGAGATGGTGCTTTTAACCTCCTTTTTAAACGACTTCTAAAAAAGAAGGAGGTTCTCAATTCGACCGGGTATATACATATATATATTTTTTTATGTGTTCGCGGATAACTTCGTCGTTTATGAACCGATTTTGATGAATCTTTTGTTATATGTATGAAAGTGTATGCTTTCAAGGTGGTCCCATTGCCACCACGTCAGGATCTGATGATGGAAACCCTGAGAAATCGACAGCAACTCTCGAAAATTGTAGGCACGCATCTGGTAAAAACTTGATATTCGTGTGTATATCGGGTGTTGCTACAAAACAATGAAGGTTTGGATCAGACCTGATGATGGAGTCGACAGAGACATCGGTATGTAGGAAATACCAAGTGTTTGGGCTTATTTCATTCGTATTGACGAGACCTTTACACCGAAAGCACTTAGTAAGTTTTATTTTGATAACATAACATCACGCCGGTACGCTGTGAATGGGTACGCAGGTACCACTAAAAAGTGAAAAATAAAAAACTTTTTTACAAAAATATAACCGACTTCCAAAACAAAACACTACAAAGTATAAAATATAGTATATAGTCGGTGTTTTTGGTTATTTCGTTTTGTGACACCGACTTCCGAAATTAAAGTTATTTTAAACTTTGTAGTGTTTTGTTTTGGAAGTCGGTTATATTTTTTGTAAAAAAGTTGTATCTATTTTATTGCGTGATGGATGACAGACTTTACTGATCCTTGTGTTAATTGAAAATCAACGGAAGAAAAACATTTAAGAGCGTTTACTAATCACAGAATCTATATCTATACTTAATGCGAAACTTTAAATGGACGGATGTTTTTCATTTTTTTTCTAACGCAATTCAGATAATTATTTGTGTCTGGTAATCATCATCTCATGTTACTGAGCTAGTGATGGACGGTATAAGTTAGTATCTGATCACGAAAACTCAGGAAAATTAAGGGCAACCCTTAAATTTTATAGACATTGTTTGAAACAGTATACTTCCCCTGAGGTCCCATGGTCGTCAGTTTAGGATCTGATGATGGGATCCTGGAGAATTCGAGGGCACTCTCAAAATTTTATTATGTCCGGTAATCATCGTCTTATGTTGTGGAGGTGATGATAAAAGGTATAAGTTAGGATCCGATGATGGAATCCTAGGAAAATAAAGAGCAACCCTAAAATTTTATGGGCACTTATAATATTTTGTTTAAGACTTCATGCAACACAAAAGTACAAAGGCGCCTTAGGCATTATCTACCAGTCTACGAAGGGTAATTAAGAGGTTACATGTATAAACTTTTCACAAAATACCTAATTGACATTGTGATTTTGAATTAAACTTAAATTGACAATTGACATCTAATTTCATATCGATTTAAATTTTGACATGGCAATTTTGAAGGTAACTTTATTTTTTTATATTATATCAGTTTCAATTTCATTTAAATTTTGACACGGCAATTTTAAAGGTTACTTTATTTTTCATATTATAATTTCAATTTAATTTAAATTTCGACATTGAATACTTTCTCTTCTGTTGTTTTGTTAAAATGATTTTGTACGCCTTAAATGGCAAAACATGTAGCAACCTCATCATTATTTGTAAGACCTGTGTGCTTTACTCATGTTATACAAATAAATATATCTGTCTATCTATCTAAGTATCAATCTATCTATCTAATATTAAAATGCTTTTTATCGGACTTAAAAAAGGAGGTTCTCAATTGGTCAGAATCTTTTTTGTGTGTTCCCCGATTACGACCGATTTCAACTGCCTCAATGGTCGAACCCACGACCACCGGGTCATAAGAAAAATGCCTAAACGGCATTTTTCTTATGACCCGGTGGTCGTGGGTTCGGTTCAAAATAAAAAGTATAATTTGTAAAGTTGTTTTCCAGTTTGGCTAGGACATTGCAGGCTTGAATCATCTGATTGTCTGATAAAAAAGATGAATCGATACTTCGGAAGGCACGTATAAGCCGGTGGTCCCAGCCGCCAAATGGCGGTTGTCAAATAGACCATGTCAGAGGCCCTTAAGGCGATTTAGAAACTCTGACACTAGGGTGTGTGGGGTTGGGCACGCCACAATTGCGGCGATAAGTCCCCTCTTTGAGGAGTGGCTAGAGCGGCGCCACGGCGTCCTTACCTTCCGTTTGACGCAGGTACTCACCGGACACGGTTGTTTCGGGAGGTACCTGTTTCGAATACGGCGGGAGGATACGCCCGGATGTCAACACTGCGAGGATCGCCCGGAGGACACGGTGGAGCATACGGTGGAGGTCTGCCCTGCTTGGGCGGAGCACCGCCGTGTCCTCGTCGAGGCGATCGGCGGCGGCGACCTGTCGCGGTCGGCCCTGTTTCAAGCCATGGTCCGGAGCGAGGAGACTTGGGAAGCGGTCACCTCCTTCTGCGAAGCAGTAATGCTAGCGAAGGAGGAAGCCGAACGCGTGAGGGAGAGGGAAACCTCACGCCCCAGCCGCCGCAACAGAAGAAGACTCCCCGGGCGTCGGGAGTCGCAGGGCGATTCTCGGCCACCGTAGGCGCGGGCCTGCGGACGGCAAGCATTGGGTGGCTCGCCGTCTGGTCATAACCAGGCCCGGGTCGACGGCGCGCTGTGTTCCACGCGCGCCTCAAAGAGCTGTCAGCATTAAAGACGGGGCCCGCTAGGGCCCAATGCCTGCCGGGGTTGCGGGATTTATTCGAAAGAGTCACCGCGGCCCTGGAACGCAAAGGGCATTAGGAGGAACACGGATGGGTTTTAGTCAGTAAGAGTCTGACACTCCCTTCTACTTCACCCAGAGCGGAAGGAGTCATTTGATGATTTCCCATCC
The DNA here is from genome assembly GCA_947578705.1 of Lacanobia wlatinum. Taxonomy (NCBI): domain Eukaryota; kingdom Metazoa; phylum Arthropoda; class Insecta; order Lepidoptera; family Noctuidae; genus Lacanobia; species Lacanobia wlatinum. The sequence goes on from OX388033.1 coordinate 19,444,694, forward strand.
TTAAAAAAAAAAAAAAAAAAAAGGGTGTGTGGGGTCGTTAGATCTTACTGCCCACACGATAAGAAGAAGAACGACCGATTTGGAAAACTCTTCTTTTGTTTGAAAGGGTTTACTTTCCAGGTAGTCCCATAGTCATCAAGTCAGGATCTGATGATGGAATCCTGGAGAAAACGAGGGATCTCTTCAAAGGAGATCTTCCAAAATGGGCCAAGTCTATGAACACTACCTCAAAAAAAAAAACTAGCCAAGTGCGAGTCGGACTCGCGTGCAAAGGGTTCCGAATGAATTTAATTTTTTTAACATGTTATTTTAACTCTACAGAGTTCTAATAGGTTTTCCTGTAATCTTTAGGTGAAGATCTATTAACTCCATCTTTTTCAAAATTTTAGGCTTAGTAGTTTCGGAGATAAGGGGGGTGAATGGTCATTATTCGTCTAATTTCTTGAATAACTTCGAAACCATTTATTTTATAATTATGAAAAAAATATAATTAAAACTCTTACAGTAAGCCCTTTCATTTAATATGTCACACGATATTGTTCAAAAAACTTTTTTTTTTAAATTTTCTAGTTTGACCCCCAAAAGTGACCCCCATAGTAAAAATTTAATAATTTACGGAACGCGTCCTTGTTTGGGTCATAAAACTCTACATGTGTACCAAATTTCAACAGAATCGGTTCTGTGAATCCGAAGAAAACTGGCTGTGACAGACGGACAGACAGACAGACAGACACCCGAGTGATCCTATAAGGGTTCCGTTTTTTTTCGGAACCCTAAAAAAGAGAAATATACTTATAATTCGGAAAAATGCAGAAAATTAATTTAAATGTATCAACATTATACATTTAAATTAATAATCTGGCGGTAGTTAATTAATGTTTATCAATGGGGCCGACCACTGTCAAAGTGGCGCTATTAGCGCACAGACCAATAACATAGCAGTTTTTGATGAAAATTATTACTTTCAATATGATAAGATCGTCAAACACTATTTCCTCTTATTTGTACGAACCCAAAACTACCTGCATCATATTACCTATAATGTAAGATAATGCGAATCCAATTTAATAAACCTTAAAAGAAAACAGACTGCCCATAATACACAAACAAACGAACAAATGAATCTTAAAGACTACAATCACAGACTACAATAGTATTTTTCTCACTTTGACAAGGGTTCGTGTAGTAGTGGCGCCATCTGAGATCAGCTTTTACTTGCCGACCTCATTAATTTTTATAGATTTTCAACATGGCGTCTCGCCGATTTAGTTACTCTGCGCTTAAAAACAATGACAGTAAACCAAAGATCATAGAAAGACAACTGTTAGCTGACAAAACAATGTCACTTCAGTCACTTTCGTCTCGCTGTCGGTAAATAAAGTGTCAGAAATAAATATGTCAAACATCATTAATCAATCAGAATAGTTGACATCGGCTCTGCTTGCCATATATAAAAAAATAGAATAGAATCATTAATCAATCAAAATAAAAGCTTACCGCCATGACGGGTTTTTGTTGTGTGTTGCAATTTCAAGTGTAATTTCTTGTGTTTTACCAGTAAACAAAGCCATTTTGAAGAAATTGTACAGTTGAGAACTGTTTTAAAAGTATTTTCCTATTTTAAGTATAGTGTTCAAGGACCTGGCCCAGGCTACATACATTTTGGAACATCTCCTTTTATAGGTACACTTGAAGCGATTTCGTTATTTTTTTTCGGGCTGGTCCCATTTTAATTTGGTGAAGATCTGATGAAGAACTTCGGAGATAAGCAACGGATCTCTTCAATAAATGATAGCAAATGAACCGGAATTGATGAAATCACATGTATGTATATTGTTTACACCAGTTCATAACATAATATCATGCCGTCACACATCTGAATAGGCCACCCTGGTATATACCATTTACCTCACCAATTACTTATGTTGAATTATCATGTTTTTAGGTTAATCTTGTATGTGATTATGTTTGCGTTGGGTTTAATTATAAATATATTGCATTTGTATTGGACGTTCAAATTCAAAGATACACCATTGACCTCCTCAAAATAAAATTAATGAAAAGTAAGAAATGTAAAGTTAGGTATGGTTAGGTTTATTATAATTCCAAAGCAGAGTAGATGTTTAGGACTTGGACTGCGGAGACACATAAAGTAACTCCATAACGGCAAATAACACAAATGTGTAGACGAACTCATTGTGTGTAATGTCAATTTAGCTGTGTAGTATCGCTACTAAAAAGTGAATAATAAAAACTTCTTAAAAAAAAATACAATCGAATTCCAAATAAAAACACTACATAGCAAAGCATAGTCGGCCTTATAATGTTCCCACTGTTGGGACTCAGGCCTCCTCTCTAGGAGAGGGAATGGGCCGTAATCCAGCACACGGGCCCAATGCGGGTTGGTGAATGTCACATGTCTTCGAATTTTTGGTTCTAGGACTTGCCGGTTTCCTCACGATGTTTTCCTTCACTGTTTTGAGAGCAGTGATTAAAAACACTACAATGAATAAAATAACTAATTTCGGAAGTTGGTGTAAAAAGTTTATTTTAAAGTGAAATGGTTACTAAAAAAAAAAACACCGGTAGCACTCCGGGAGTGCCGGCAGAAGTGAAAACATGTAAATAATACATCCTTACTGTCGCGGTCACATCATAGACAAACCACCGACAACAAAATAAACAAAAAGACACTGACGTGTGGCCGCGACAGCGACTGTCAGTGACAGATGTCAATCTTGACACAGTTTCTGACATAAACAAAACGAACCATAAAAACAACAAAAAATAACGTTGTGTTTAATTATAAGTACAAAAATACTATCATTTATGAGGTAGAATACAATGTTTATTTATTGCGCTATCGTACACAAATATGACAATTTACATGTTATTATTCATAATATTATATCGTTATTTATTTATATATTACATTAATTTTTATCTCTTAGAAAAATCAACTTTCATCCATAATTTCGTAATTCCGTAATTTCGTATCCCTGGATACGCATGGCACGCTGTACATAAGCACAGACGGACATTCGCGCAAGCGCCCTGTGCCGCCTAAGCGGAGCAGCACACTCAGGCACGGTAGAAAGAGTGGGAGATACTAGTTCCTCTCCCTTCCCCTCGATCTTACGCTTTTTCGCATCACGTGACCCTGACGCGAGTCCGTCTTACGCTTTTTGCGATCAGGTCACGTGACCCTGACGCGAGTTTAAGATTTTATACCCATTACAGAAAAAGTGCTCAACGCCGCTAAAGAAGTTTTCACTTCAAAATATTAATTGTTCGCAACCCTTTGCAAGCGTATCCGACCCGCACTTGGCCAGTTTTTTTTTATTGATTTGATAAACCAAGAAATACGTGTTCAATATTTTATGAAAAACTCACTGTCAGAATCAATATGATATTTTTTTTTCAGGAAACATACCAATTCCTTAGGCCTTAACCGATATTCTGTTTATAAATCATAGGGCTAATTCTGCTAATTTTTAAGCAACATTTGCATTCACAACCTGTCAAAAAGTTAGAGAAATTGAGGCTTTTTTGACAGATTACGACTGACATGCGAATGTAACCTTGTGTTGTTTAAAAAATTGTATATTTTTCTTCATAAACTCCGCATAGAGGGTACCCTAGATCATATATTCTTTGAATGTCCAAAAAAACATCCCGCCACTTGACTTATATAACCGTCTCCCTAAATTTAAAATGCCGCTTCCAATTATTTTCCCCTCTCTTCTAAAATTTTCCTCTCCAGACCTGCTCGTGGCGCTGATGACTTTCATCCGCCACCATAGCATAAAACTATATATAACTCCAAATCATTATCTGTATCGAGGTGGCATGTATTGTGTTTGTATATGTTTTTTAACAATTACAACAATATATATGTATTTTTATTCTTTGTTTGTTTCAGTCCTGTGCTAACACAGCTAGTAATCAACTGTATCGATTGACGAATCTAAATCGTTTCTGCAGGAATCGTAGTTCTCTCCAGCAGTAAAATTTGCACACTTGCTTCTCCAATCCACTTTGGACATTGGCAGAATAGTCGACATCGGCTCTGTTTGCCATTTAAAAAAAATAGAATAGAATAGAATAAAAAAAATATAGAATTCACACTAAGATATGTATAGCTTGATCCGAGATCAAATTTATGAAACGTTGGCTATTACAAAAATAATACTTACCCTTTCACTTTTTCCTCGACATTCGAAAGAGAGCAACCCTAACCCAATTCATGCGGTAAAACTAGTTACGTCATATTCTTATTTTTTTAATGGTCAGCAAGGTGGAATATTGGATGCTGTTATAGACAATTTTGATAAAAAAATACATTTTAGTGGACAACGCTCTCTTTTGGATGGTAGAGATTATTTCTGAGTTCATTAAGTTATACACAGTTGCACAACGTTGTCTTTTGGTATTCCACGTTATGCACGATAGTAATAAGTTTTATTTTAATAATTAATAAAATCCCAGTGAAAACCAAAAGCAGCGGCCCTTTTTATACAAAAGACTAGCTTTTGCCCACGCCTTCGAACGCGCCTGTTCCCGGAGGAATTTCAGAAAATCCTCTCTTAGTGATCCCCTTCAGTCCCCACCCCAAGGAATCAAGATGCCAAATTTCAGCTTTCTTCGACTAGTAGTTTCGGGTGTGTGTTATATATTAATCACACAGTCACTTAATTACGGAAGAATTTTATATATTAGGATTTGTATTTCTTGATTTATAACAAAATAGAAATGTTAAAATAAACGAAAGCTTTTTCAATCTTCTTCGTTTTATCACGTCTGCCAATTTTATAATTACGCAGGTATCAGGTAGGAGTTTATTCAACCATGATATTATCTAGGCTAGTTTTATTCTCAACATACACAACATGAGCCACAACAATACGACTATAAAAAAACCATCGTAACAAATCGTCTGAATACTAAACAGACCAGCAATCCACAAACCACGTGTCTTACTAATTGCGAAAATCCCTACACAAGGGTGTCAAAACTCTGGACGAACACTAATCCCTTGGGTACAAACTGACGTAAAAAATGGAAAAATTCAAGCTACAGTTAGCCATCGGACATAGCCTAAAGCTGGAATGGTCTGGAACATTGCAATAAAAAGTGGTCCACTACTGGTACACCGGTACATTCTACGCTCGTGACGGTTTTAGATTGACAGGTCGTTAGTTCAGGTGAATAGTGTATGTAGTGCTTTGAATAAGCTACATTTGGGATATGATTGCGAGGAATAGTTTGTATTTAATCGATCGTGACTACCTATTTGATACTGGATGATCAGCGTGTCTTTATACAACCTGTTACAGAAAAAACGCAATACCTCTTTAGGAGTTATTACTCCTGACACAGGCATATCTTGCTTAAAAGGAGGCTTCAATCACATATATTGTAAATTACCAAAACCTGTATTGCAAATAAACGATTATATTATAACGATTATTAAATTGATCATCATGAACAACTTTCACTATGGGACTAACACTAAAATGCGAAAAAATCGACTGCCCCATAAATTTATGGGCGCAAAACTCGACAAATAGTACTGAACAGCTGATATTATTTTCGCGATTTTGGGGTTGTTCCCATAGCAAAAGTTGTTTATAATTATAAGTACAATGACCCCTTAAGATATATTGCGGTTATTCTTTTACACGTTGTATTTTTGGCTATATTTTTTTTTAAAGTATGGTCATGATAATATCTAATTGATTTTGCTAGTGTAGTCAAACTGGGGGTATTAATTCAATCAACTTAGCCAAGACCGTCTTAAAAACCTAAAATATATTTATTGTGGAAACATTATTATTCCTTTACCCGTACCCCATGCACTTAAAAAGCTTACTTAACAGTTATTATTCCATTTATTAATTTTATATACATATACAATTGATATTTTTAAATATTTCTATAAAAACTGGTGCAAATCGGCTGCAAAGGGTTCCTAACGAATCAAATTTTATTTAACATGTTATTTTAATAGACTTGTTATAGGTTTTCCTGTAATCTATAGGTAAAGATCTATTATTTCCATTTTTTTCAAAATTCTAGGCTCAGTAGTTTCGGAGATAAGAAGGGGGAATGCTAATTTTACGTCTAATTTCTTGAATAACTTCAAAACCATTTATTTTGAAATTATGAAAAAAGGATAATTAAAACCCTCAAAGTAAGCCCTTTCATTTGATATGTCACACGATATTATTAAAAATCTTTTTCTTTTCATTTTCTAATTTGACCCCCAAAAGTGCCCCCATACTAAAAATTTAATAATTTACATAACACGTCCTTGTTAGGGTCATAGAAATCCATATGTGAACCAAATTTCAACAGAATCGGTCTAGTGGATCTGGAGAAAACTGGCTGTGACAGACGGACAGACAGATATACACCCGAGTGATCCTATAAGGGTTCCGTTTTTTGTTCGGAACCCTAAAAATACATAAAATATTAAAAAATAGTACGGATTAATACTATTAATCCTAATAAATTATCATATTTGACTTGATTCACGTTTATGTTGCCGCAATCGAGTACTTATAAAAACACGCACTAAGGCGTATAGAAAGGACTGTATAAAGAATACACTATTACAAAACGTTAGCTAAGTAGGTCCGAGGATTAAATACTGTGCCGGTGTTAGTTTAGGTGTTAAGCAATTCCACTTAATCTGAGGTAATCTTAAACCAGCGTAAATAAAGAAGATTAAGCTAAGAGCTTTTGGTAATCTTAAACATTCCATTACAATTTTTGACGGTTTACGTCATAATTAATGGTCAAGAATGGTGGTTATTTACTTCTATTTTGGACTGCATTAAATAATGAATCATCTATTTTTTGACCATTATTTTTGCAAAAGGCACTTATCAGAGATATTTTTGTCAAACCCCATTATTTCTATAGTACAGTACAGTACCCTACATAGCAGAGAGCTGCAATTGTGGGCCAGAGGTAGCGGCACCGACTTTTGAGATGTAGGTCATGGGTTCAAATCTATACAGTAACATGATCATATCTTCCACTGCTGGACACAAGCCTCCCCCAAGTGTCGCCACAACGACCGGTCCTGGGCGTCTCGTATACATCGGCTACCCGCGTCCCTCACCAAGTTATCGATCAACCTTGTGGGAGGCCTTCCAACGCTGCGTCTTCCGGTACACGCTAAACATACCGTATACAGCCCACTAGAGTAGATGCTGTTTAAGAGGAAATGCTGGCGGTGAGACTTTGTATGTAAAAAGTCATAATTCGAGGTTTGGCTCTCGACTGTTTTCTCCTCCAATATTGGACCGATTTAAGAGATATTTCACAAACTGAATAAAAATAATAAATACTGTGTCCCTATGTTCCTTTTTGATGATTTATTAACCGTATAAGCACTAGAACTCTCACAAAATGCTTAAAATTGACCGATAAATCGCTGTCAACATAGCCTTTGTTTACAAATTTGGCAAATAATAATCAAAAAACGAAAACAGAAAGACACAGTATACATCCTTCTTATTCAGTTTGTGAAGTATCTCGGTCCAATATTGAAGGAGAAAACAGTCGAGAGTCAAACCTCGATTTATTACTTTTTACATACAAAGTCTCGCCGCCCGCTTTTCCTCTTAAGCATTGGGAATACTGTTGACTGCTTGTACTTGTACCAGGATAAGGTTTTGATTAATCTAAAGGGGGCCACGCAGTGCGTTTTTATTCGTTTGTGTGTAAAGTATGTTTAGTCACTCTAAACCATTCACTGCATGACTGCATGGTTTAGAGAATGTTTGTTTGTTCAGTTTAGTGTCATTTGCGTCCTGTTTTTTTATTAGAGTGTATTTTTTGGGTAGCAATGTGGATGCAACTTTTACAAATAAAACGAAAGAGTACAAATCCAACATAATGCTTTATTTTACAAATACTATTTAATCGCCATCTAAATGTTACGCTATAGTACATACCTAGTATAATTACATTTGGAGACACCGCATTATATACAGAAATTTCAACATTCAATAATAATTATGTAAAGTTATAAGGCACATTAAAACATCTTATTACATATCTATTTAGGTATAATTCTAATAATTTACTAACTATACAAATTGTGAATGCACGGATTTATATATTTACGTACAGGGTGTGAAGTTAATAATGTATTTTTTTTTTGCTTTTCATAAAATTGATTCACCGTCCAAAGAAAACTTTTCCTCTTAATTTATAACGAGAACAGGATTAATAAACTTCAACTAAAAAATCAATACTAAATGCTTCGTTACTAGTATCCGATCCAGCAAGAATTCTGTAAATAAATAGAATAACGCAATATTTATGTCAACAATCTTTTGTAAAATTAGAACAATATTAACTTCACACCTCTCACTGTCAAAATGACACCATTTTAGGTATTTTTAAACAAAGTATAAGAAGCTATTTACATCGAAACCATTTAGTAAAATTTCAACTAAAATAATCTCTTCCTCGAAAAATTATGTAAACATCTATTGTGAAATTATTTTCTAAGAAGTCTTAAATATTTTTTCAATTCTAACGGAATTCTATACAAAATTCAAAAACACGTGATAGTAAATAAAATACACATAAAATTTAAGTAATAAAGGTATTTATAGAAAAAAAAAACACTAATTGAATTTTAATAACACATCGATATCAATTATAATGAATGAAGCAACAATTTTCAATAAACGATCTAGTTGTAATTTTTCCTCATTTCTATTTTCAGCATAAAAGCTAGCCATAAATAAAATGATTTCCGATAAATATCAGAAATTATTTTATTTCTACACGATCAACGTTATTCACAAATTATATTCAGTCAAATATTAACGTTATGTTTAAGCTGTTAGTAGAATAAGGAATAAATTAAAAGAGGAAAATGACTAAATAAAGCACACTTAGAAAGAAAGACTTACTGGCAGTTGTGTCTTTTTTAAACTAAAAAATAAAAAAGTAGGACTCATAGACTAAAAGCTTATTTCAATTTCAAAAATCGCACCATCGTAAGTTCTGATTGAAGACAAATTAAATTAATGATATCCTACTTACCAATTTTATTCATGTAACTGATAATACAGGTATTCATAACTTGTGTGTTCGATCACAAAGAGGAATGTTTTATTTTTAATAAAGACACAATGAAGGAAACTTTTATGAACAGACAAGTATTAAAACAATTTAATAAAAATGCTTCAGGAATGTACAGAATTTTCTATTTCAATGGCTTTGAAGTCCTGAAAGTAGCTGATCAATGTACTTTTCTAACTGTGATATTCACAAATTAATATTTGTAATTTAAATGGAGAATTAAAATGCCAACTAATTTATCAATAACGTCAAAATGAATATCAGTCACCTTCAAAATAGCTCAATAAGTATGTGACTAAAAATAAATTCGCTCAGTAACTTATGAGTACAAAAATATTTACTTATTTAATAACATACTTTTAAAAATCTATATTTCATTATTTTACAATTTCACTAAAATTTTTACAATCTACGACGTAAGTCAACACGACTATATTGAAGAATATCGTTAAATAAATCACAATTATGTAATTTTTATAAAACTAAGTCATATTTTTGTTTGAACATCCTTTATACGTTCCATTGTTGACCTTGAACCATTGATATATAAAAAAAAAACAAGATGCACAGTCTCGAACAAATGCAACACTCGAAACTGTCGTCAAAACTGACATGTATCAAGTGTCATGTGTGAGTTGTGTGTAGTTATACTATAAACAATTTTTTTTGCAAATTCAACCTTACACGGATCACTTAAAGTTGTTTTTACAAAGCAGTTCAGTATGACGACTGATGCGAGATTGTTTGAAACTTGCGCATAATTATACATATTGCGCTTATTTTTTGCGGACGTTTTTGAGATGCTGAGTGTGTATCTTGGGTTTTTTATATATCAATGCATTGGACTTATAAAGTTGCTTTTACGTCATACAAAATTATGTTTCAATGCGATTCGAATGACATAGCTATTTAATTACTACATGTTGTTAAAAAAGAGAAAGAAAATGTGATGAAATAAAATATGTTTTATTAGAACTGAAATTTGAATGCATTGTTGTAAAATATGGTAAAAGCATCAGTTATAGGGTTCATTCTGACTTTTTTATATTCAGTCGCTGACTTATTTTTTAGGTCGTCCATTTTTTTTAATTTAAGCAATCGTAATAAATATATGAAGCATACAGTTACCTATCAAAGATATGTACAGTTCAAGTGTGTACTAAACTCTTAACCAGAAGTTAATACTCGATAAAGAATACTATTACAACATTATTTTATTACATAAAACGCTTTTTAAAATTCATAAAAAGACGGAAATAACTATTCATTCTATTTGAAAATATCGATAAAATGTTTTAATGTAAAGATATGTATAGTTTAGATAAGTTTCCCATTAAACACTTTAAGATAACCCTCGCATAGAAACAGAAACGAATAAAATAAAATGCTGATTTTCAACAAGAATATAACATTTTTGCAAGAGTAATAAATAAAATAATTTCGCGATAAGACAATCATAGGCAAGCACCATCGATATTACAGTTTGAGACGAACATAAATTTTCACCGTCCGCAAATTCTCATCTCTTGAACATTTCACACAGAATCTGTAGGAACTAAAGGAATGGCATCCAAGCGAAACTAAAATCGAACACATCAGTCGTTGATAGGCCGAGTTCAACGGGGTTCATATCAGCAATTGAAAAATGTACAACAGCCTGTTTACAAAGCCTTATCGCCTACCGATAAACACTCGCAGCGTATCCCACTATAAAACAAAGTACACGTTTAACTACAAGCATTCATTGCATCAGACAACAAGTGAACCATTTGAATTAACACTAAGTCACAGTCACGTTGTAATCATTGTCATTGCCGTTTATATGAACAGCACTTCTAAGTAGACCTCTGGCTACTCGTCTTGCAACAGCTCTGGAGATAACCTGTCCGGGTTGAAGTTCTCCATGCTCCACATTTGCCTCGTCTCCGACTCGTTGCAAGTCTCCATGACTATTTTATCTTTGTTTCCGTTTATCGCCATGCATTTTTCGCTTGAGCCGTGCTTTAGTAACTTCGTCTGTAAACAAATCGTTATTACCAATATTAATCTTCTTTGCTTTGTTAACATAAATTGCGTGCAATTTGTAGCGGACAAATGGGTCAGTTTGTGACTAGCTTACTATTGCAAACCTAACTCAAAACTGCTGTAGACGGCTTTGAAAAGCGCTACTGTAGTCTAAGTCTCATCTGACGGTTCTCGTATTTCATAAGGAAAGGGAACATAATTAATACGGAAACACTCCAATAATTTCGCTGACTTAATACTTCTATATTTAGCAGCAGGTACTAAAGGTTTTCTCGTTACCTAACTCCGCAAATTAATTTTGCCAAAATCTTGCAAAGTTAATTATTCCCACGACAACTTGTCTCAGACTAATCTTATTCAATTAAAATTGTTAAGAAACATTTGTAAAATCATAAAATAACTCATTATTCAAAGAATGCCGTTATTTTGTTTAATTACTTTTAATTTTGTGGCTTTAATTGTTGAAATAGGGTATTTAACTGGTTTAGAAAAGGTACGATTTATTCGAAAATTTGGAAAGAGATATACACAGCTAAAACAATATAAAATACCTAAAAAGGGTGAATTTTCAATCGTTTATTAAATATTCCTAAACAGAGCCACCACATTCATAGTGCCATTCAAACTCTATTTTTACGCCGATTTGGTTATTATTATTATTTTTAAATACTTTAAATAAACTGTAACTTATGTACATTTTTGACTCCAGTTAAATAACAACCCTACTTTCTTTTTTTTTCTGTGTCTGAATGCCTATATAGATATTTTCAGATACAGGCATTGATAGTTATAGGAGGCATGAAACTTACCCGAGCGTTGTACAGCCACAACTGGTTGCCCTTGGCCCCGTGGCACGGGTACAACACAACATCATGTCCCGAATAATCCAGACACGTCTCGTCACGTCGAATCTCGCCGTTCTTCGAGTACATCCAAAACTGAAAACATATTACAAACATGTCACTTATTATGTTCACGTGATTATTTCTTAACGCTTTCAGTCAAGTTGAAATTTTCAAAATGATTTTTCGTTATTTTTATATTGTTTTATGAAAGCTGTATATATTATTAGAATTACAAAATTCTGTTAATATAGTATTTAGAACAAAATCATAAAATTATAACGTACAATCTTCTCAACAAACAAAAAAAAATACAAGTAAATTATGAAGTGTATAAACAGTTTCGTGGGCTTCTTTAAAAGCTATAAAATTGTATTATTTGATTGTAGAGTTTAATTAAAAATGACTGAATATACACCCAATAACCCGAAAAGCCAAAACCATAAAACTCAAACAAGAAACAAAATAAAAAAGAGTTTACAATCAGTTAAAAATAAACAGGGTCAGTTAAACATAAGTTATAAATAAAAAGGCGTTAAGGGTTTGTAAAATAAAACTTATTAACTATATAATAGCCAATTAACACAAATAATCACGACACATTGCAAGATTAAGATGAACATGTACGTTTAACAAAAAACAATAATATTGTGGACAACGCTCATACCGGTGCTAAATGGCATTAAAAGTTATAATTTACCTCGCGACAGTACCAAAATTGGAAGAGTTACATACTGTAAAATTTGTATTCTAATCTAATACACTCCATTATACCCTTCGAAGGATCATAAAGGGTAAATGCAGGCACAAGTTCAAACACAGTTGGATCACTTCAGGAAATAAATGAAAAATCTAATGTGTCATCTACTGTGTTACAAACTCAAAAATTATTAACATAATAAATGTTTCAAATTTGATAGCATTTAGCAGAATAAACGAATGATATTTTATGCAAAAAATAAGCGTATCATCATGGAACATGAACACTTTGACGCGCAAACGTTTTACCGATTAGTATCAGAAAAAATGCATTATTATGTTACTTTGGTTTGCATTCAAAGCTGCTACGTCAACCACTTACCAAAATGACGATGACCACCAACACCGAACTACGAGATAAAGCGAAAGCGGTAGATTTGAATAATTTGGCGGCCTTCGACAAACCTGGTTTCCGTATTCCCCGTGACATGGCCATACGTTGACAGGCTTCTTCATTTCTTCGGGACCCGCAGCCGAGTCGACGCACATGTCCGACCCAGGATTCGCGATCTGATGCCATCCATAAGATATAAAAGGCGTGCCAAAAGCAAGCGTGCTAATCCAAAGTCATCATTCAAATTCATTCAAAATAAAAAGTAAGCATGTGTAAAGAAACAACAAAATTGAAAAAAATAAAACAAACTACGAATGATGATGTTGGAATATTGTGATAATGAAGATGAAAAAAACATTAAAAACTGCCGTAATTATTATTTTAACAATGCAATCATTCCATAAGAAGTTCAAGTATCGAACTAGGAACTCTAACTCCCCCAATAAAGAAAACAAAATCTAATTACACTCCTTTGTCTTGTTAGGAGTACCTGATTGCCCCCAACGTGGTGACATCTGCGAATTTTCACTTTTGGTAGCTTATCGTCTGAAATGTCTTCTCTGACCGTCACACCATCAAGGCAGTAGATCGGGATAGAGTCGATTCGAAACTATCGGTGATGGCCATAGGAACAAATTAATGCAAGTGAATATGGGTGCAATAAAAAAAAAAACATTCGTGCTGTCCAACGTGCATGAAAGAGTGCAGTAAATTGAACGGAACCAAAACAAAACATTCAAAATTTTGAACAAAAAACTCCTGCAAAGTGGTACTGCCGCAATCGGTCAAATTGAATTTGACAGAAGACCTGATTTCCTCCCTGCCGGTGACACGGGTATAGTCCGACTGGCTTATGATGATCTGACTTGCGTGTTGGGGAGTCCAAACAGATCTTTTTGAAGCCGACATTTCGGATCTGTACGGGTAATAATTTCGAAGAACACTTTCGTTAATAATTTGCACTCATTGTTGTTATGCTGAACAATTACACAGAAAAAAAAATATCTCCATGGATAAAATGATTAAATCTCAGTACACAAATATTAATTTATATTTTATCTTATTTAGACATTGTAACTCGAGCGAATAAAACGAACTTACCTCGCCATGAGCAACAGATTCTCCGGGAATGAACAGTTCAGGATAAATATTCTTCAAATACCACTCGAAAGACTTGCAACCTAACTTCTCTCTCAATTCTCTGCGACCACTGATGTCTCCGTAATCACCCTTATCGTTACCAACACGCTGATAGTAGTACTTTGCGTAATCGTCCAACCATACCTAAAACCATTCAAAAATAATGTTTAACTTTACTTTTTATATCTAAAAGCAAGAAGATAAACATTATGTGACAAAATTCTCACCTCAGCTAATCGGACAGAGTTCTTCTTCAGTACATTGACACCGGTTCGCCACTTGTACGGTGATCGCTTCCTGAATATGTGCCCGACGTGCGAACACGGAACTATCTCTAGAGTACCGCCGCACATCCAAGTTTTAAACGACAGCTCCAGGTTTTCACCGCCCCAAATGTCGAAACCGCTGTCGTAGGTTCCTAATCTTTCGAAGAAGTCCTTGTCTATAGCAAACAGACCACCAGCCATAGTCGGAGACCAGACAGGCTCCGCAGTATGTTGATGTCTCGCTTTCTCCTTCGCCGGAACAGGATGCCAATTGAACTGGAGATTCCAGTCGAAACCACCAACATTGACTGAAGATGAGTCTCTATAATGATACTCGAGGGTATTGTCGTCGATGACGTCAATTACGGGACAAACAACCGTAGTCTTACTACGGGCAATTCTATCTAGTAATGGTTCGAGCCATCCTGGAATGAAATAACTGAGGTTAACGACTGGTCGTTAAGGAGGATTTGTGTTACGCTAATTGTAGGATTTTACCTTCGGTGCACTCGCAATGACTGTCGAGATAGGTAAGTACGGGGGCCGTGACGTATCGGGCCCCGAGTAGACGCGCCCTGATGAGGCCTTCACGTCGAGTGGCTCTGACTATCCTAACTTTTGGTAACGATGACATATAGTCGTCTAGCTGCTGCATTAAATGAGCTGCAAATAAATAATACATTTAATTTATTTACATCAGGTTCACTTGAAGAAGTTTAAATTGGAATTATATTTTATCGAACCATTGAACAGGATGATAAAAGTTAAGCAATTTACACACAAATTCATTATTTTTCTGCTTTCACACAGACTTACGCATATCAGAAAAGTCATCGACGAGAACGATCTCCTTGATCAAATGCGCCGGCGACCGATCCAGCACGGAGTGAACAGTTCTGAGTAGCACCGACCATGCTTCGTTGTGGAAGCATATCACCACGGACGTTTGTGGTAGGTCTTCTAGGTACCTGCCTGGTACTTTGCACCTGGTGAAATAGACATTTTATTTAAATTTCCACTCACTCGCATTGAATGTTAAGGGTTCCCAAAAAATAGCGAACGTTCGTCTGTGTGTCAGTTTTGTGTGGTTATCAGTTAAAATTTTCACAGAGTGCGTATTTCTATTTTTTTTTTATTTGTTGTTGGTTTGCTCTTCTAGGTCAGAGATGACAGAGACAAAGTCTACGATGGAGCGAGCTTACCCAGAAGGAGCCTGTTCACTATTACTTTGAACAGATTAGGGTTGTAAGCGTTTGGAAACACAGACGCAGGCAGAGAGTTCCACTCCTTTGCTGTGCGCATTATAAAAGACGTTTGGAAACGCCTAGTGCGAATTGGTGGAATAACAACAAGGTAGGTATGGTAAAATGCGTCTTGATGTCCGACGGTAGAAGGGGCCGGTGGGATGAGGTATTACCGCTATTTTGGTTTATTTTATGGAATCCTTTTTATTCATAACTAACATTTGCATTACATAGAAGCGTTTTTATTGTTGTAAATAAAAGTATGATTGTTTTTTGCAGTTCTAGTTTGAGTCTACATAATAATATACGTGAAAACATAAATCATTTCAAGGTGCTCAATATGTTTTTTCACAATCTTTTTGACAAATTATATATTATTTAATAGGCAGGTTTTACTCAGTCCAATAATACATTAAAAGCACATAAAACCTAGCGTCTATTCCAATGAAATATCATAAAAAACTCAAAATAAAGAAGATTTGAGAAACCAAGGAGATCTAAATAAGTTAAGATATATAACCAACGATACGAAAAAAGTATCTGTAACGTTATATCGTAAAATAAAATCCTTATCTTTAAACCAAATTATTATTTCCTCTCAGCAGCGGCGTTGGAAATTTTATTACAAATAGAGTTGAGCCCCGATAAGACTAGGTTACAAAATGTAGTATTTTTCACAGGTTTAACTGAGACTTGCAGAGAGGAAATTCTTAGAAGCTGAGACTATATTTCATATATTTTTTGTCCAATATAAAGCAATGCGTTGATACAGAAAAATGCGAGGAAGGATTCACGGAAATCCCTAAATCCCTCGGGTTGGCTTGAGGTGAGGTACCTCATACAACATGTTCTACGGATTTGGAATCATATTCTTACCATTCGTCCCTTGGGTCCGGCAGCTTTCTCCTAATAGATATCAGGTCACTGACGTATTGGTTGAACGCGTTCTTTTTCCACCCCTCGGAGACTGCTTGTTTGGCGTCGTCACTTATGTTCTTCGGGAGGACGACTGGCTTTCCCAGTTCACCGGGTGCGTTGTCGGAGCCCGGCGCAGCTATCACACCGAGCCCTGTGAGATGACAACTATTATATCCAACGTTCTTTGATAGCAGCAATTATAATTCAATTGAAATATAATTTACTAAATAGTTTTTATCAAAATCATGATCGTAAGTTAGAAAGATGAATATGAAACTTAAGTAATAATGCATCGAAAAATCGTAATGGAAAATGAAAATTATATTAAATTGATTATGATTCAAATCAAGGTTTAGTAAGAATACAAAATGTTAATGTGCGTCTGTTTGGGCGGAATAAACTATTTTTCTAGCTTTTTCTTTTCTTCGTTAAATATTATAGTATGGCAATTAATTATAAAAGATTTACGGTTAATATGTATAATGACAGTGTTAATTAGTAGTACAGCTGTTAGCTACAACTGTCCACCACCAATACAATTATGGCATACAATCTGTTTTATAGGCACAATTAATTACGCACTACAGCCCGAAACCACAGAAAAGACACTACAGCTACGTAAATATCTACAATAAGGGTATATAGAACACGGAGTAGTTAACAAATGGAGGATTTATTTACAATTAAATATTGTTAGCGACGGAAGATGTTTTTCCACCAGGCGGTGCGTAATACCAGTTCCTAGCCTGGCTACCTAGTACTGGTGGAAAAGGACAAGCGGAGCTAGCTAAAACATACAAAAAAAAAACATCTGCGACGGATGCGAGCGAAGAACATTTTAAAATTTGGCTACGCATCGCTTTGGTAGAAACAGTGACACATTTTCACAGTACCTCTACAAATCCTCGCACAGCCTAGCTACGTCACACATCGCAGAATCGCAAATCAAGAATTTGGTGTAATCAAAGTCGTCGATGCGTATGCATACTAGTAATTGACTCAAATGGGACATCTAGAACATCTAGCTCTTCACAAATTCGGCAACATTATTTCG
This sequence comes from Lacanobia wlatinum, assembly GCA_947578705.1. Taxonomy (NCBI): domain Eukaryota; kingdom Metazoa; phylum Arthropoda; class Insecta; order Lepidoptera; family Noctuidae; genus Lacanobia; species Lacanobia wlatinum. The sequence goes on from OX388033.1 coordinate 19,462,387, forward strand.
AAGTTAAATCACACTTAAACGCTCCTTTTGATCACTACTCCGTGATAAAAACTAACAAACAAAGGCTATTAAAAATTACCTTCATTTCCCGCAAGCCGACCGATCCAATCGACCCGCGTTCGTGCTGTGACGGACAAACGCACATTATCATGCAAAATGTCGAATTAAAGGAAGCCACTAACAAACTCTAATAACATGCAGATCAATAAATCAAGTGAGGGGTGTACGCTTTAAAAAAATTGTGGACTTCTAGATCTAAAACTTATTTTCTGTCTTATTAAGTCGACTATTCTTGATAGACATTAAAGCGGTGTTCATTTCAAAATTCCAGATCTAGGCCTCGGATCGTTTTAGTTTCAGTCGATGTCAATAGATGGCGGTAGTTGTGGCCGGTGGTGTTTCGGACAAACGTTTAATAGAATTGTACATCTATAGTTTAGTAACTACGGTTAAAATCGTACCTGTAAGTGCAAACGATTGCACAGGATTTTAATTAAAATGATGTTGCTTATGAACTTTAGATGATGGACCGGTAGCCTAGGTCTGCAATGGCGTGTCGTGCATTTTGAATCGGATTTTGTCATGTTTATCCGATAATAATTATAACGATTAGTCTCATAATTTTTTTAGTAAAATTTACTTAAGAATCTCCGTCATAAGGAGTTTAAGGGTCAGCACTGACTTAGTAATAGTTTTCAGAGATAGTTGTGACCGTTGCCTGTAAAGTGTAACTGATGTCTATCATTATGTTTGTCCATACCATGCCCCCGATGGTACTGACCATTGAACTGTCTCCACAAAGACACTGAATAAAGCTGTACATAAGAAAGTAATGGCGATTCATTGTTATAACACACTTGGGGAAAATCTTATTAGAAATTCACTCTAGTATTCCGTTACGTCTATCCTCATTACCATTTGTATTGCATGTATTAGCCGAAAGACAATCGCATCGGAAGACGCGTCTCTAAGAAAATGTTAGGAAAACACGGAAAGCAATATTTGTAAATGCACAGTAGCACTGATGGCATTATACTTCAAGCTGGATGCTGTTTTTGAAACGGAATAAATAAGAGGAACGAAGAATTCCAAGGTTCACTTTTTCCGTCCCGACCTCAAGGGATGCGATCCACAATTTGATTTCTGTAGATAGATTCCCTTATCGAAACATACCTAATAAAATGTATCCTCCGTATCAATTTTATATTCATCAGATTTTGATTTATTTATAGTATTATTATCGTTAGAGTTATGTTAGTTTCGTGGGTGACACAGTGCAATATCGGGTAAAGCTATCGATGTATCTGATATTTGATTTAACACCTACACCAAGCAAGCTCATGCCGTTTCAATGCATAAATAATACTCACCATCAGATAGGTTATTGCCGTAGGTCTCGCTCTTCCTTTTTGTTGATGTGGGCTTCGCCATTTTCAACGGTTTCGCCTCCGCATCATCGTATTCAATCGCTGGTGCAACGATTGAGTTCCTCGACCCGCCATTTGTAGTCAACAACGCTACCATAAACCATATCGCTGTCAGTATGAGCACAGCCTTTAAAATCAGCGTCCGCCTCCGCAGGAAAAACATGGTGGCGAATTTCATTTTAAAACTTCTTCCAAGAAACAGACGATAAAGTTCTACGATTGTTGGCTTCACTCAATACATTTTTCGAAACTTGAAATACTTTAGTCTTATCTCCATTAAAATCTAGGATGTTTAAATCAAAAAATCTTCTTTATAGAATTTGAGCAATAATGTTAACACTATCTATAATCACAAAAGGGTGACTAGCATAAATAATGAGATATGTCTTCGTGTTTTACGATTGCCACAAGATATGCTTCTTCGATATGACAGTTGCACTGATGAGAAATTAACTTCACATGACTTTGGTGAATGTATCGGCTATAACTTCGCCTCAGTTTGTTTATGTTTGAAGAGTTTTTTTCTCGTTTTTTGTTTCATTTCCAAGCGCTCATTGAGCATGATTTATCGTCCATATTCTTCAGCACGAGTCCTGGGAACAAAATAGTTGCTTATCAATAACATAACACGCACATTCTGTCTAGCTACGTAAATAAAATCAATATAATTTTGATTGATGTTCTTCTTTAAGTATAGCTGTATTTATGGCAGGCGATTTTTTCTCGCCAAATCCCCGCCGGTGGCTACTGAAAAGGTAATTGTGTTGGAAGGCCCCTTTCAGGGGTACCACCACCTCGGACACGATTATTAGAAAATATCAGGCTTAGATTGACGCCTTGTCGTAGTCGGAAGGGTTATCTCACACGGCTAAATTGTTAAGTTTATAAAAAAAAATATAGAATGGAATAATTATATCTGTATATAATTATTATAATACCTACAAAGAAAAAAATCTATATCAATGAATAGGCAGACATAAAATTGACCTCGGTCACAACACAACATACGTTACTCGATAGCGTGCCACGAAAATTACCCGCAACTTCAATTGTATGGAATTAAATATTAATTTCGTATTGACGCCACGAGCTGGAAATTGTAAAATACTTTCTAAAGGGTTAGTGGATACTGCGCTGTGTGTCATAAAGCCGTACGATTAATACGCGGTTACATTCGAAGTTAAATCTACTTTTAATAGTATCCAAAGAATTTTGGAAGGTCCAATAATTCTTTAGAAGAACGACGTAAATAAACCTCAAATAGCGAAAGTTTTGCAGCCCTACGAAGAACTAAAGATGTACAATGGAGCCCTTTTCCAGTGGTATGAGGTGGTGGGTGGTAGTTCCGCCACACGACTGATGGATTGTTCTGCTTCGTACATTATCGGGGCTAGCTGCTAGTGCCATTTTTCAAGTGGTCACACTGCTATTTTGTAGGCCAGAATGGCAACACCCGGTGTAGCTTTTAGAGTTAAAAATTGCTTTGAAGTTATTCTATGTCACTGTTAAATATACTTTAAAATATTTTATGCAGGAACTAGTTTACGATCACATATTTTAGCTGTCTGTAGCTACAGAGACCATGATATGGAAATTGTCTGTTATTTTTGAAGATTTCACCATTAATGAGAACCTTCGAGAAAAACCCGCGAGTTACATAATTAAATGGAAACAGACTCTAAAAATACAATTTTTCCAAAAATTTTATCTATTTTCATCTTACACTTGACGTTGGAAGACCAAAACATTTTAGATCAAGCTGTTGAGTCTAGCTTCATCCCATCATCCTTATTTTATTAGTAGAAAAGGGATTTCAATAAATTAAAAATTCAATTGATCTCACAAAGTCAAGAAATGGAAATGAGTGTAAAGGAACCATTCCTTAGGTAATCTGACCTCGATCCTCATTGCAGCACACTCTTAACCCAAATTTTATTCAACTTTTATCTTGAGCTTTTTTAATTATTCCAACGAGCTTTGCATCATATTAAAGTGTTATTTTACCTTGCAACTGCGGTTTTCTTGTGAAGTTTACTCGATGTCGTATCTGTAACAATTACACAAACATTTAAGCTTCGAGATAAAGATGCGTCAGTGTCGATATACATTTAAAGGGAATGTCGAAATACGAGCAATAAATTAGATAAAATCTTTACGGTCTCAAATTTAACGTAAATAGCACTAAATGGCGAAATATCCGAACATCTGAGACGTCTGCTGTAATAAATTCGAAGGAACTCCTCCCGAGGGCTTATAGCAATTTAAGCGAATTGGTATAAATTCAAAATATTCAGCGAGATTATTATTTCATCCGTATTGGAAACGTATTTATATGTGGGAGGGAGATTGCTCCGTACATCTCTAAAATTTAATTATGGAAAATGTTTGGTTTTGCTTAAAATATGTTTAAACCTTTTTAAAAAAGATTTAAACGTTAAAAAAAGATTTAATTGTTCTAAAGTGGCAGTGGGCAGGGCACATTGCGCGCAGAACAGATGGTCGATGGGGATGAAAAGTTCTGGAGTGGCGACCGCGTACCGGAAGACGCAACGTTGGAAGGCCTCCCACAAGGTGGAACGATGACCTGGTGAAGGTCACGGGTAGCCGATGGATGAGAGACGCGCAAGACCGGTCGTTGTAGTGACGCTTGGGGGAGGCCATGTCCAGCAGTGGACGTCTTTCGGCTGATATGATGATGATGAAATGTTTCAAAGGATAAGTAATATTTCTTTCTTACAATGAGAAAACTGTTCTACTCTAATTTATCATTTGACCATTAAACAAACAAGAAAATAAATCGAGTTTGAAAACTTTAAAGTGGATGTTTTAAAGTTAAGTTAGGTTTCCAATTTCATTTATCAGAGTGACTCACAGTCAGAACTCTCAGAAACGAGAATAAGCAAATAACTTCAACATGAGCAATGGCCAGATATCAAGTGAATCCGCATTACATTTGGGGTGAGGCAAGCGGTCAGCTGATTGCAATTACAAGCATAACCGTTTGGGCACGCCGCGTATTACACACAGCGTATTCATACGCAATGCAGATCCGTATTTCTTGAGTATAAAAATACGCATTATGTTTCGGCAACAGTTGCCGTAGTTACGTTTTAGTACGCAGCGTATTAAATTGGCGTACTGCTCTTTATTTTCGTTATTAATTTCTATTTGCTTATCCATAGATCAAAGGCATTAATTAATTTAGTGATACTATTTGCCAATTTTACGATTTAATTTATAGTCAAATTTCTAAGCGAAATTTGCGAATCCAAATTGATAGGTTCATATTTTACGATTACATTGAATTTAAACGTTAAAATTGGCTGGCAAATATCTAAAATGCTGCAGAAGATTAAACAGTTACCAATTAAGTCTGCTGATAATTAAATAGAATCACACGTTTGAAAGGAATTTAAAACGATGTCGAACTATCACATAGCTTCAATTCAGACCAAGTAGGTATGCATTAATTAAAGTTATCATTTTCGCGTTCTATGTTTAAAGTGGAATTTGTAAATTACGTTGCCTGCGTTTCCCTCAGTTGTCGAGATTGCATAGAATAATTTTAATTAAATAGTTTAAGGCGATGTCACAATATAATAGTGCAGTGTTTCTAGTAAGCATTTAGATTATTTTGCTGGAGTTTGCAAGCCAGTTAGTTGCGTTTAGAGCCACAACGTGAGCGGACGACGAACTTACATAGGCGCTAGGCTTGCAAGAGATTCATCATATTGATTGTTGTTTCAATATAGTGGTTACGTGGGTTAGCTTTTCAAATAAGATGCTCCTCTTACAGTAAATATTACTGAATTGTGAAAAATAGGACAAAATGAGACACATTTGATGGTGAAGTAACAGTTTTGAAAACTAGAAACACCGAAAAAAAAATCCAAAAAAAAAACTTATAATCAAATTTTATCTTATGAAATCTAATAATGTTAACAGCTTTAAGAAATTGAAATGGGGATGTACTTATTTTAATATCAATTTCTTGAATAATAAATTATGGAAGATAAAATTATATTTTTCTATAGAATCGATAAATTATGATTTTGAAATAATTATAATTTTTTATTAATTATTATAGCTGCTATAACTAAAAGTGCTCAAATTTCTTTTAGGTCTTGATTACCAGCTGCTATAGCAGCTCCTACTTCCGTTTCTGCGTTGGTTCATTCTTCTATTTTAGTAACAGCAGCAGGATTTTATTAATTCGATTTAATTTACTATTAGTTGATATTTTTAAATTAATATTTTCTTTATTCACTTAATATTCCTGTTAATTACATTATTAAATATTTGAAAAATATATAAAAAAAACATTTAAAAATATAAAAGTAGTAGCCCACCGGTATCGTGAAAAGGGTCCAATAATAATTAATAATAGTAATTAATTTTACTTTTATCAAGATTAACTATATTTATAACTGGTATTTCAGCTATATAAGAATTTGACTTGAAAAAAATTATTGCTTTATCTTCTTTAAGACAATTAGGTTTAATTATAAGAATTTTAAAAATATGGTTACCAGATAAAGCTTTTTAATTTAAAGCAAAAAACCGGCCAAGTTCGAGTCGGACTCGCATACGAAGGGTTCCGTACCATAAATCTTAATTTTTATTATTTGTTGCTATAGCGGCAATAGAAATACACAATCTTTGAAAATTCCAACTAGACACATATAACCTATTACGGTTCTTAAAATACTGTTCGCTGAGAGACAAACGGACAGATGGACAGAGGAGGCTTAGTAACTGGGTTCTGTTACTAAGCTTCCTCTGTCCTGTCTGCCCTTTGGGTACGGAACCCTAAAACTATGAATAAAACATAAGATTTTGTTGATGATGTGTTATAAAAGCTCGATACGATACTGCAAAATCTGTACATAGGTACATCAGAACCATCCAACAATTGATTAATCTTTCCAAAAAATTAATTACACACGAAAACATACACCAAAACCACCTGACACTAAACCACCTTCACAATTAATTTAAAGTTGTAAACTTTTCTTAAAACACGCACTTTACCTGGCCTCATCATCGCAAGCGCTGCGTGCGCGCAACCATGACCTAAGCGAACTACAGTGGCTCCTCCTACCGGTCACGAGCCAAGATGTGCAACTACTAATTTACGTCATTACTTCATTCATCATTTTGTTGTGAATGCAGTCATTAAATTCTGTGACCGGGTTGGGGAAATTGAATTCGAAAGATACCGTTTTGGTTTGGTATTTTGTAGAGATGATGGGACATGTGCTTCTGTATATTGGAGGAGAAGGCATGTCTGCCAACCGGCAGGACAATGTAAGTACCAGGTACTTATACAATGCGAAGCAACGCTACTGAAATAGGTGAAGTGAAAAATACTGAACAAATTAATCGACAAAACCGCGTTCTTTTCTGCTACCTTATCAGATATGATTTTATGAAATAGCGTCGAAATTGGTACAGAAAATTATTTCCTTGCTAATGAGAGCACGACCTTAAAATAAATTGAAGTAAACGGATCATATGTAATGGTCTACTTAGCCCTCCTCCTAATTTTTGCTTCCTCTCTCCTAATTTTTGCTGTGCCCGACAGGGTCCATATTGATCTCTTACCTTCTTTGCACCATCTATGTCATACATATGGGAAGCAATAAAGTATTGAATATTGAGAAGGTACTATATTCACTTATCGACACTTTGATGAAGCTAGATAGATTTAAAATGGCAGGTGTGACTGGAAATTCGGATTAAAAATTAATAATCTTGAAACAAAAAATATTTCGACAAATAGGTAAATCCAAAACAAAAGTCAAATAATCTTTGTTTCATTATTTTCGCTATCTACCTACCGTTCGCAACACGATTAATAGGATATTTCCGTAATAAAGATCAGTCTTGATAATAATCCAATTACTTCATCCCGAAAGAGAAAGATATTAAAATGGACCCACGTCAGAGCAGAAAGCGGTAGTGATCTCGACTAAAACGAAGATAAAATGGCCTAATTTGGCAATCCCTCCCGAGAATTCATTTTCCTTTTTATCGAAGTCGATGGAACCCACTGAGTGATTGACGCCTTCCTTGTTAAAGCCGTTTCAGAAATTCCGAAATTCGGTTTTCGAAATTCGAATATTCGACGCTGTTCCCTTAATGGGGAAAATAATTTCGAGCTGTTATCTAAAGTACTGAAAGACAATAGAGAGAAAAGATTTTATGATGGTGCTCAAAAGCGATGAGATAGACATTGGTGCAGTTTTCGTAACACACACAACATTTGTTCCATCTTTACGAGGCATTAAAACTTTGGTGTCGTCTGGGCCCTCCTTACGAGAAAAGAAAATAAAATTATGACCGATAAAACTTAACGAAAAAACTTTTTGTAATAAACGGAACAGATATAAATAAGGTGTCTTTACTACGCCCATAACAATGATGATAGAAGTGACGGTGACACGTATTTCAGGACGAACTTTGCTGAAAATATTTTTGGTGGCTCCTTTTTTTTCCAAATTAATTTGTAGGTTCCTGCCTTCTGTTTCCTAGATTTTTTCCCAACTCTGAAGTCAGGGCTTCAAATATGTTTGTACTATTTATATTTATTTCACCAAAGTATTTAAAATGAATAATTATAAAGAATTCAACAGATTTAGTGATGTTTTGGACAAACAGAATTTTAAAGGAAACACTCTTAATTTACCATCGCCATTTCCCGAGTAACAGAGCGAGTGATGCAGAGTGTCTTTTTAACATAAAAATAGGCGCTTAAGTAACGTAAATTCAAGTTGACGTTACATAAATAAAATAATATTTTTTTTTACACGTTACCTACAAAAACTTTATTCAAAGAAGAAATCTAAAATCGAAGAAATCTTTATCCAACCAACAGAAACCTATCCCACCTCAATTTTATCAAACTATCACCCAAACTGCATTCTTAAAAACAGAATAACACCTAGCCATCGGAATGGACTGTGTGCAAGAAAGTCATCGAAGTAAGCACGTAGTAAGATTGCACGCGCACCACACAATGTGGACGAACACCGGTCAGGGGTCACCGACCTCCTCCCTGCTCTAATCCCCCCCTCTACACCCCTAAGAGTCCTGCTAATGACATTTGCGAGGTTTTAAAGCTATACATACCATCACGCCCTGGGTTTGCGATTTAGTGCCTTTTTCTTTCTTTTACTGTACGGAGTGTACAGTGAATTTCAGTACAAAATGGGATTTTAGTCTTACAGTAACATTTCCATTACCTACCTAAACGATACATGGATGCTAGATGTTAAATAGTGTAATTGGCTTCTGCCGTTCTATTTAAAATAAATAAATACATAAATATGGGTACACACTACAACATTTTAATGTATGCTAACAAAAGTTATAACTATCATTTTAAATAGGTGCGTTTTATGCATTCAAAAACATCATAAACCTCACCCGCATAGGTACTTAGGTAATATAATCAAACAATCTTGAAACTAATGAAATTGTACATAAATTAATAAATCAACTGCGATGGCATCGGCTTCCAGTCTAGCAGTCCAGTCCAGTACCAGGATTTTTCATTGAATGACTGAAGTCTAGCTGATCTCCACGATTTCCACAATCTGGTAACTGGGTATACACTTTTGCAAGAAAAAAAAAAAATAAAACGTGTGAGCAATAATTTATTTAAAAAAAACTACAAACAATACTAAGTACTGGTAGATAAATCACATAAGCACAATATAAAATTCGTATAATTAATAACAGACTACATAATAATGTGAAGTGCTCATTATGAGGATATTTTATCATTTACCTGTAATTACTTTCCACTTACACTAATTAATAAAACGATCATTAATTTTTGAAGTAAATCGTCTACATATACGTACCTATTTACAAAAAACTTAATTATCTACTACCCTAATTGCTTCATGTTTGCAGGTACATTTTTTGAGACCCTTGGTTGGGTAGGGATATACGGAGTCTTGAAATAGTTTGAATAATCCCAGTTTATTTGGGTCGGTCTTTTTCAACCATATGTCACTATTAGTAGTCATCGCGATAGTGGACGACCATTTCAGGAATTCGCCTAGGTCCTAGCCTAGGCGACTTCCTGAAATGGCCGTTGGTCACTTCATGTAATGGCCACTTGAGCCTACTCAGGTGGCCATTTCATGAAGTGACCAGCCAATATGTAAAATGACCGACCACCTTTATGAATTTTGCCAATTCAACGATTTGGCTTCGACACCTCTATTGTGTCGCTACTCTATCCTTTTAATCATCCACATATTAACCTATAACCTTCCTTACAACATGATTCTTGTCTGAATGTCTATTATGTAAAGCACAACAAACTGACTTCTAAATTAAAAAATCCGTAAACAATGTCATTAAATATAATTATGTAGATGTCTTCTCAAAGAATCGGCAAATAAATAGCGATACTCTCAACCGTAGAGTTACCATTACAAAATAATCATAAGCCTGCTTACGCTTATAGATTACAAAGCAAAGGCTGCATGCCCAGTTGAATGTAGAATCAATTAATTTGTAATTGAAATGCGTTTCTATTAATTTGGTTAAATCTCTCTCATTTTATAATAAATAGACTATGCATTACCTAATTAAACGTTTTACACAATTCCGTTCGTTAAATTAAGAATTTTTAATGGAATTAAACTTGAAATATGGAAAATTCGACTCCATACATATAAATTCATACCACCAAATAGCCAATTCGTACTCAATGCTTGTAAATATGTATAAATAAAGAGTACCTACATAGATAACGTTACATTAATTACCATTAATAAAATAAATACTAGCAAACACTTAAAAACGAGCTTTTCGAGTGTTACTTTAAACTGCTCGATTTAGACCATAATTTTTATCATAAATTAAGTCAGAACAATAATAACTCTTCTGACTGTAAAAAGCAATCGTAAAAACCCGTGAGAGTTTTCGTTTCATAAGTTCCCTTGCATCTGGAATTATTATGACAGTGTTATGAACATCGGTTTTAAGGCGTAATGAATTTTCTGATTAATTTTTATTAAAGCGAGAAATTAATTAATAAAAAAAAACTGATTCTGACATGCGTATACATGGTGACTACTCTTCAGCATTCAATAATTTATATGTAAATAATTGCAGGTATATTTACAATTTAACCTAGTATACTAATAGTAGTTTTGAATCATTTTAAAACTTGTGATGAGAAAAATAACAACTATTAAAATGAATGGAAAATAATATTTATTTTCCCCAATTTCAAGCTTGGTCGATGCATTTAACATTCTTCTTGAATCATTTCAGCTATTAACTCAAAGAATTAAAAAAAAATATTAAGAAGACTGCACAGATACTATAAATAAAATTTAATACAGTATTTCGAACGTTGCATAGAAAAGTTGCATCAAGGCTCAAGTACCTCCTTACACAAAACAGCCCAAGATCTCCCCAGTACAAATGTATGGAAAACCGGCATCCTCATTTAAAATATTTCAGTCTTAAGCAACCAACAAAACATTTTAAGCAAACGAGATTAAGAAACAAAGAGTACTTTATCAGCCGTACTAATGCCGGCTACACAAAACATTAACCTAGAAGTTTTACACTTCATGCGTCCTTACAAAGTGCCACTTCAAGGGACACAGAGGTATTAAAGAAACAAAGTTGGAGCTTTTATCTGGACAAATACTTCACAATGTTCTAGTGTGTTTTCGTTATCTAGACGTGCTGGATTAGGTCTTAGTTTTTCACTAAAATGTTGACTTTTCGCGGTATGAACTCTTGAGTATCGGATCTAGTGCTACTTTGTCTGTTTATCCATGTTGGATAGTTTAAGAGCTGGACGAATTTATTTCACAAATTCTATATTATATTTTTTTTTTGGACAGAAATAATCTGCTGCAATTATTCATTTATTTATTTCAGAGTTAAGACTGTTTATTTGTTATTTCTTTCATGCTTGCAGGTGAGTAAGCCGTAGTTTAACCAATAAAATAAACAAAAATGAATCTGTGTGACAGATGGATAATGGTAATGATAAGGCTTTTGAAAGCAGGAGCGTCTTCCATTGCGCTCACCTCAAATAAATAGAAACAAATTAAGAGAACGAGAAACAGGCCAAAAATAAATGTCATTTTATGTCATGTCGTCAAAAACATTATTTAGGATCACTAAGCCTACATGTTGAAAAACTTTTTACAAAAAAATTTAACCGACTTCCAAACAAAACACTACAAAGAATAAAATAACCTTAATTTAGGATCTCTGTGTTTGGTTTGTTTCTTTGTTATTAACACCGACTTCCGAAATTAAGGTTATTTTATTCTTTGTAGTGTTTTGTTTGGAAGTCGGTTATATTTTTTTGTAAAAAGTTTTTTATTTTTCACTTTTAAGTGGTGATACTTGGACGACGTCTTCGTCAACGCAGAAAGTGAAATAAGCAAAAATGATCATAAAATAAAAACTACTGAACCAAACGGGACTGAACATTACAGGACCATGGCAAGCATACTGCATCGAACTAAAAAAGAATCACAGCCATCGGAATAGAAACCTCGGAGTAATCAGTGTCTACACTAATATTATAAAGAGGAAAGATTTGTTTGTTTGTTTGTTTGAATTGAATAGGCTCCGAAACTACTGGACCGATTTGAAAAATTCTTTTAGCATTGGATAGCTACATTATCAGGGAGTAACATAGGCTATATATTATCTCCGTACTCCCACGGGAACGGGAACTACGCGGGTGAAACCGCGTGACGTCCACTAGTATATACATAAAGACCCACCGAATTGAGAACCTCCTCCTTTTTTGGAAGTCGGTTAAAAACAATAACATCATTGCTGCTTAGGCAGGCAGAATGATCACGAGCCTGTACAGTACTTTCAATAAACTCTTGACGTTCGACTGTTGTTTCCAATATTCCCCACACGTAACATAAGAACGATATGCGTATACATTTAGCTCTAAAATATTCATATTGCTTTATCCTTACGCAGCTACGTGAGAACGTCGTCACTTGTTCTTTTTTATAACTTTTATTGTAAGTTATTCATTATTGAACAGACTGTCACACATAAAAGTTAGAGCTTTGAATTAAATAGTACATTTAATGTTTTATTTTTCACTAAAAAACGACAACGCGGCAGGCCCAGGAAAATTTGCGAGACGAGCTGGACTTCTTCCAAAGGACTGGCACAAAATTGCAGACGATTGGAGAAAGTGGAAGGTCTTTGCCCTGCAGTGGGGCAGCACAGGCTCATATTAATAATGATTTGGAGGTATGCGTTCCAGAGAGTAAAGTCCCGCACACCATTGTAAAGGGAGGATCCTCCGACCAGGCGGCTGTTGTGCCTGGCGGGCTACTGCCCGATAGTTAATATTCGGGCTGATGTATGTGTTCAAATCGCACGGTAAACTCTGCTTGCGCGATGCAGGATTTTAGTTCGCTGCTAGTTGGGTAGATGGCGTCGCGGTTCTTTTTGTTCCGATGTAGATTTGCTTCGTTGGTTTTTCTTGTGGCGGCATTGATGCCGCTACAATGTATTATTTTGAACAGAAAGTAATATTGCTATTGTTTATTTTGTGTGAAGTGTAGAAACAATAACATTAAAAATTCAAAAGTCATTTTTAAGCAACATGTTCACGGCCCATTTATTAACTTCTAGCTGTTTCGCACTTCGTAAGCCCATGTCTCATTTTTTCCGATCCCGTATAACCTTTCTCATAAATGTGGCTACCGTATACAAAAGAATTTTCCAAAGCCGACTGGTAGTTCCAGAGATTAGCGCTTTCAAACAAACAAATTTTTCAGCTTTATTACATAAGTATAGATTCACTGAATTCTTAATTAAGACAGTTACTTATCATTTGTCAAACTCTACTTTAGCCTGAAAAGCTTTCAAATTTTGGCATCGATTAGGGTTTGACACGTTTTTACTCCAAATACACAGTAATAAACCCAAATATTTTTAGAGGCATCGATGACCTAGTTGTTAGTAGTTATCAGATAGTCTTTTGGTCTTATTTATTTATCACTAGATGACCCGCGCAACACTAAAATTTTTCAATTGGAACCATTAGTTCCCGAAATGAACTGCTTTATAAAATTAAGTATACATTACTAACCATATTAGGTAAGCCATTAAACGCCATACAGGAGCAAACTAAATAGATAATCTTGTGTCAACTCTCTTTGGTAATTCTGAGTATCTGCATGCAAGATTAAAAAAGTAACCAAAAATTACAAAACCAGGCGATAATATTCATGCACTGCATTCATGTATACTTTAAAGCACCATAACCGAGGTAAATACACGCAATGTGTGAGCGGGTATCATTACCAACTTTGCCCGCTCGGGCGCTGTAAATTTGCACCGCGAATAAAGTTCTCATTGTTTACCAAAAATCGTGCAAATTTGTAAAAATTCAAACGGTAACTGACTACTTCATTTTTTGAGGGAAAATTAATGAATGAAGTATTCCGTTCAGTAGTGTTTTAATGAAAGATTATTTGTATTGTAGTCAGTTTCGCTATTATTTCGTTTATTTTATCAAAGTCGTATAGGTAAATTGGCGTTTAGTTCTATTGTCCTCTTATTTGGAAATGACATAGACAGGTTATATTTAGAAAGCTTTTATAAATGCCAAGTATTTGTGGGACAATATTTTACATGTCGGGCCGTTTTGTGTGAAGTGGGTTAGTGGGGTTATAAATTAGAGTGAAATTGTACAAGGTTCAATACTTTTTCTGTTATGAATTACAGTTGTGTTTTAGAGATCTTTTTATTTTATTTGAGTTGGGTTTGCTCTTGACTCTAGTCTAGGACAGAGATGACAGAGACAAAGTCTACGATGGAGCGAGCTAACTCAGAAGGAGCCTGTTCAATCTAACTTTAAAGAGATTAGGGTTGTAAGCGTTCGGAAACACGGACGCAGGCAGAGAGTTCCTCTCCTTCTCCTTTGCTATGCGCATTATAAAAGACGCTTGGAAAAGCTTAGTGCAAATTGGTGGAATAGCATCAAGTAGGGATGGTAACTTACAGTGCGTCTGGATGTCCGATGATAGAAGGGGGCCGATGGGATGAGGTCGTGGAGTTCTTGGGGCACATTCACCGAAGTAAAATCTGTAGAAGACCGACAAGCAGGCAGGCAGATATATTTTAGTTATCAAATCTCTAGAAAATTGTTCACGTAACATTAGAAGGGAAACGATAACCTCCAGCGACGCGACTCGAACTAAAACGATCGAGAATCGAAGTAGTGTTGTATTTTATACGGAAGCAATACATAACAGGAACATCCCTATTTAAAGCACGTTCTAAAAGCACGCACTTCGAGACCGCACGTGTTTAATGCATTCGCTATAAAGGTGACTCCTTGCCCCGCCCGACAACACTTAAATTACTTTTCTCTCCAGCGATTTTATTTGTTCCCCGACAGGATTTAGATGGGAAAATGTACGAAACAAAAACTAATAGAGGTGTGTTTTTGTTACATTTTTTTGCGCCAGCACTAGTTTTCTTGGGTCCAATGATTTACGAGAAGATTTTTGTTATTACGTTTCGCACGTTAATGTTTGAAGTTTTTAGTACTCTTCATCTCTGTTATGTGCTTGCCTGAAGGCTTTTGCGTACTAAAATCTGAAGAGTTTCAGGTTTGTAGGACATTTTCAGTTGAAAGTTATTGCTTTTACTGGTATTTATGTTGATTTCTTTGTCTGTCGTTAAGTCGAATTGCGTTGAGTAAAAACAATGCATGACTACACAACGTTCAATGAGACTTCTAATACATAAGTTGTATATTATGTAAGAGGGCACATAAAACGTTTTATTACTGAAGTAAAATCTCGGCGGCAAAGCCAACGATGTAACTATCGAGGACGTACAAGATTAAGCAAACTAGAAAGACTTTGTCGCATATAGGATTTTGGCTTCGAACCAGTTTTAAGTTTAAGAATAAGTGTAGCCTTTTCGTGGTTACAAAGAATAATGTTTTGAAGAATTTTAAAAGAATGACTATGTTTTATACCGGCCGTCCAGAGGACCTAGCACAAACGTTTTGACGTATAGTATCGTTACAGTATCGTTAACGTAAGTGAATTTACATATTTTAATTTAATTTTATGCGACATACACAATTTGTATCATACAAAAATATGAACATAGTATCCAATTTAGCTAAATATGATGTGCGAAACGAATATTATAACTAACATTTCACGTTACGTTTCCATACTTTCGTAAAAAAATCGTGCTAGGCCGTCTGTTCGATATGTACCTTAACTTGTGCGTTTTTTGGCAACCCTTTAAGAATTAAATACTTTATAACAAGACCTTAATAAAAAGAAACGCTTCTATTAGTCTCTAAAATATTACGCTCATTTTAATTCCTTATTACGCTAACATAAAAAGGGTTCTCATGTGAACCCGTAGCAGTCCCCAACTCAATACTTAGACCGGGAGCTAGGCACTTTTAATTAAACAAAATTCAACAACAATATTTTTCACGACAACATTAAGTTGACTGTGGATATTGGTACACCTTTTTCATTTTAGCATTGCAATAGCAGTCACTGAGCCGTCTACATATTTTATTTTCGTTTTTTAATATAACAAAGCAGAAATAAAGACATAAAACCGTCCTGAATAGACAGATCCCGTGATTATCTTTTTTTTAAGAAGCGAAAAACGCCACATGGTTTCCATTGTTTATTGATCAGAGGCCCTCAGGACCCCAATCGCGTAACACACTTTTTATCGCTATGTAAAGGAGCTTCATATGTTTTAAAAATAAGTAAGATCAGATAATTATAATAACGTAAATTACGTTTATTTTATTTTTAGGGCTCCGTACCCAAAGGGAATCCTATTACTAAGCCTCCGCTGTCCGTCCGTCCGTCCGTCTGTCAGCGGGCTGTATCTCAAGAACCGTAATAGGTAGACAGTTGAAATCTTCACAGATTGTGTATTTCTATTGCCGCTATAACAACAAATAATAAAAAATAAGGGTTATGGTATGGAACCATTCGTGTGCGAGTCCGACTCGCACTTGGAGTGATTTTTTTAATTTTTGGTTCATTTTATTGAATTGACGAAATGCTTCCATTTCGACAATTCAATGAAGTAAGTATTGCCATAGTTCCTACGCAATTGCCCCTTAGGCTCCTACGAAGAGATATAAAGAAAAGTGCAATGACCTCTATTGCTATACTAAAACGAAACAAGTATATGACAATTTTATTTTTATTTTACACCTAATGAGTCGTTGTTTCGCGACGGGACATGAGTCCATGGTAACGGTTATATTTATTAATTGAAACAGTATCCTCGGTTAATATCGCGGGTGTGTGTAACGAACGCCCTTGGCATTATTATGCGTGCAAGTACATAAAATGGACCACGTGCTGGTTTTGTGCGTTGCACGGACTTGTTTGTACGATATTTTGAAATGAGATAGCCTGGCCCATGCTCAAGTTACAAAACAACGCAAAATTAAATGTTTTATCCCTTACTATAGGAAACTATAATGATCAACAACATTGATATTTACCCCGTTGATATTTACCTAGAAAATTTGATGATTTTGTAAGTAAATATCAAGGAGGTAAATATCAACGATTTTTGTTTATTGTCAGTGTTGTGAGCGCCTTTCAGGACAAGTTTCTGGAAATTTACCAATCGGTATACGTACAAGAATACGGGGAAATACCAATTACCTTTTGATATTTTAATATAATTAAAATTTTCATTCAAATATCTAAAATTATTCATTTCTAGAAAAGGTGACTTTATTTTCGTAAATTCCATAATTTACGAGTACAGTAAAGTGTTTTGTTTGTACAAAATTTTGTTGAGTTTTGCTAGCAAAGGCTGCTTTATCAGAGAATAAACCAGTCCCGACGACATGCTGTAAATTGTACTGAAATCCTAAATTTAACATTACTAATACGAAAAGTTTCATTACGAAGTTACAACTGCAAATTATAGCTTTATTTATACTGCTAACAATAATACCTGTTATAGAACTGAGCCAGCTGAATTCATTTGGATTAAGTAGGAAAATACATATTTACTTCATAAACCAAAAAACGGGTGCCTTTACAGTAAGAATGACTTTGCAGTGCAGGTAAAAAAGAAGAAAGAAAGGTAGTAAAAAGAAAATGCGCACATTAATACAAACTCGCCGACTACCCTACCAGACGCCTAGTTTACACTCAAGTAGCCAACTAGTTGCTGATTAAAATGTGGTTGGATAATCGGCTTTCCTGGCTGGTCGGTGACTAGTTGATCCATCTACGTCTACATCTACACTAATATTATAAAGAGGAAATATTTGTTTGTTTGTTTGAAATGAATAGGCTCCGAAACTACTGGACCGATTTGAAAAAGTATTTCACCATTAGAATCCTACATTATCCCTGATGGATATAGGCTATAGAATATTTTCAAAAAAGTTAGGGAACCGTATGAAAACTTCGATAATGTAACCCAAGGTGTGAAAAAAATACCAAAAAGGATCTTTACATCGTGTACGTTACGGAAACTATTGGCATTAGAGTTTGCGAGGTTTTATATCTAACTATTATGGTTAAGTCACAATTACCATTTTTTTTTCAAATTATTCAATCAAAACCCGGGTGAAATGGAATAGTAGTAATTTTAGTATTATGATGTTAATCCTTGTCTATTTCAATTGTTTCATAATTAAGGTTGGTTATGTAGATATAAATTACTTTTGAAATTATTCAAATTGACCTATCGATTAAAAGTTACGACGGGTATAAAAATACTTACAAGTAAGAGAAATGTTCGGTTTGAGCGAACTGCCCTACGCATAGTCTATTAAAGTAATTTACATACAACTAAACCCGCGCGAACGAAGTCGAGGGCGAAGTGCTAGTCTCTTATACTTACATAACTTTTCTACCATTCAAGGGTTTGTGTAGCATTACTTTGGGCATATATTGGGTATATCCTACAAGTTTCAGCGTCGGGCCGCACTGATACGAACTGACATCGTGGCGTGTGAGCTCCTGAGTAATGGTTTCAGTCGAGTTCAAAACAGTCAGGGACACAGAATACATACTTGTACTAGGTATAAACCTATGTTTACTCTTCATTTCATAAAAAAAAAAACACTAAAGGACTACCTTTTGGCATAGTCATTCAGACTAGCCTTTTCCCGACTCGGAGCCGGAGTTGACTACCAGACAAGCCTGATGAAGTTGACTTAGCAACATTTTACATGGGGCGACTGTTTATCTGACCTCCTAATCCCAGTAACAGGGCAGCACCATATGCTTTGGCAAGCTATTGTCTAAAAACGGAAGCTGAAATCAACGTCTTCCGGTATCCGACTTTGACGCCATGCAATACATACCGTATATAATGCATGTCTCAAACAAACATACATATGCAAAAACATAACCCTTCCTTGGCAGCCGGGCAAAAACACTGAAAAAGTACCTTTTGACATAGCCAATCTGCCTAGCCTTTTCCCGACTATGTCGGGGTTGACTTCCAGACAAGCCGGGTGAAGTTGACTGACTTTACTCAGTAACAGGGCAGCACCATAGATATGCTTTGGCAAGACTGTTGTCTAAAAGTGACAGCCGAGTTGTTCCCGGCTGTAATTTTTACGGCTTGGAGGTACGGTGGAATCCCGGTAAGTAATGGATTCCTTCATATCTGTTCACAAAACATACAACAGTGGGAGCGTCTGCTATTCTCGATGTCGTCTTCATTCATCATTATAACTGAGCTTCAAATTAATATACCATTATAAAACTATCAAGTCGTGCAGCTCATCGACTATGCACGCCATTGTAACCTATTTGCCTCAATTAGCGGCGACACCTTGCACGGCATTGTAAGCAGATTATCTACATTGTACGTTTTTCTTTCTTCCCATTGAATATTCACACAAATATTTACTTTATTACCTTGTTATCATCACCATCTGCCTAGCCTATTCCCAACTATATTGGCGTCGGCTTCCAGTCAATCCAGATTCAGCTGAATACCAGTATTTTACGTGGAGCGGCTGCCTACCTGACCTCAACAACCCATTAACTTGGTAACACGGTATTTCATGGCAAAACTAGAGCAAGACTTGCGAGATGCTCCGAGGCACAGAGGAAACTGGGTATGTTAAGATGGTCACCCATCCAAAGACCAACATTGGCAAGCGTTGCTTAACCTTGAAGATCGTTCCGCGCGACTGCTATTCGTTAGCCACGAGCTTTATTACCTTGTTATCTCTCAAACAAATAAACACGCAATAATCACTCATTAAAATTCAACTCACTCTTATGTAAATAAAGTTGATTGCACACTCCACCCTACCTGTATGGGCATCAGTCAACAATGTACAAAATTCTTTGTCACAAATGACGCTGTGCGGTTCGACGGTTTAATGTGACCACAACTTTACCGCAACGAATTGCCACCAGAGCAGGGCTGGCAGAAGCTTAATTGAGCTGTATTGCACCAGCGATACAGGGCTGCCTCTAAATAGCACAGTTAAACGTTTAACAGGGACACTTTATACCGGGTTTTTCGTAGCAAATAGCGCTCTAGTATAAAACTTTGAAATAAAATTCAGTGTTCTGGGAAATTGAACGCGCTTAGAGGACATTTTTTTTCGATTGGACCCCTATTACAGTTTCAACGTAACGACATAATAAAATTAAACTAGGTATTTAATTTGCTTGTTAGTTCATATTTGAGTTTTATTTATCTGCTTGTTAAATTATCCATTAGCACATACCAGTCACATAAATTACGCCATTAAAAAGTAAAGTGTTTTTAATAAGCTGTCACACATGTCCGAATTTCACACCTAAATGATGATTGCAAAAATAACTCTTATTTAAGTTCATTCCAGCACAGCTATTCAGCCCAAATCCCATCTCTAAATCTCTAGACTACATTACCAGAATAAGTAGAGAATACGACCATAAACGTTCTCTCAAAATTCTTCCCTCAAATATCAAATAAACCTCTTTATTTACGATCAACGTTATAAGAATCTGGTACTTACACCAAAATGGTTATTAAAAAGTCAGTTATTTATTCCATTCATGAAAACGGTCACATGTCACTTGGGTAAAATAGAATGTGGCGAATAAGCCAAGGGAACAAAATTTACAGTGGCGGCCGCAAAAATTTATATCCTGCGTTCAATATTTTACACTGCAGTGAAAAGAAACCGACCTTCAAGGCTCAAGAAAAATAGCTCTAGGTGTGAGAAGATGATATTTTAACTCGATTACAACGCAGCCTAAACATATTTTGTAAACGTTTTTGGTTAAACCGATTTCAGAAGATTGCTTCGTTTGATGAGATTAAATAAGATAGGGGATGATGATGATGAAAAAAATAATGAATTTGTTTAAAATTCGGATTGATATTGTATCATAAGAGTTTAGCACGAATAGAGAGGGTAGATACTATTAACAATATACTTTTGCATATATATATTTGTACATATGTTTATCAGTTTTAATACACACTGCGTTAGTATTAACGCGAGTCATAATCAGAAACTAGAGGTACAAGGTATACTGGCAAGTCATAACCAATATATATAATGTATATTTATATATACAATATATAAATAGACACTGGTTTCATACACTTTCAAGCACTGAAATTATTTTTTCAAATAAATAAACTGTTCTGTGATACATATTTTCCGACCTGCCATTTACATTTCCCTGTTTAAAACTCACGAAAGAAATGAAAACTTCACATTAACTTTACTTTTGAATCCATTGTCTTCAAAATACACATTACAACGTCTTTTAAACTCAACAAACACCAGCAGACGATCAATATTTCCATTAAAGACTTCCTGCTACCATTGAGACAGCCGTTCGAAGCATGCACCCATCACACAGATCGTGATGTGGTGCGCTCGTGACGCACGCACCCGGTGTGCGGCAGACAAGGTCACGGCTCGACAACACACGAGGCTATTGCTTCGCTGAACTATAGAGTAAATACTTGCTGTGGTTTATCAGTGCCGCATATTTAGAAGGTTTGAGAAAAAATATTTTTGGGAAACTCATTTCAGTCCATTCCAAAGAATTGACTAAAATTAACGTTCCAAAAACACTGTTACAACCGAAACTCTTGTAATCTATTGTGACGATCTACGAAAAAGTTTTCTTAGAGGACTTTTCTTAGATGCTTCTTTTTTTTATTTGTGATGGGTTTGCTCTTGACTCTAGTCTAGGTCAGAGAACAAAGACAAAGTCTACGATGGAGCGAGCTTACCCAGAAGGAATCTGTGCACTCTAACTTTGAAGAGATTAGGGTTGTAAGCGTTTGAAAACACAGACGCAGGCAGAGAGTTCCACTCCTTTGCTGTGCGCATTATAAAAGACGTTTGGAAACGCTTAGTGCGAATTGGTGGAATAGCAACAAGGTAGGGATGGTAAGATGCAGTGCGTCTGGATGTCCAATGGTAGAAGGGGGCCGGTGGTACAAGGTCGTGGAGTTCTTGGGCACACTCACCGTTTTTTGGCCACCGCTTTGAGAAGAGCCGAAGATTGACTGGCCAGGCAACAGTTCTTCAGTGATTCTGTCAAAGCACGAATAAGAAGAAGAGTCTTAGAGATATAATTTGACTGTCTTGAACCCCACAGCGATATCAATGAGCTGATAACAGGAGAGGATTAAGATAATTTCTATATCCTATCCACATTCACAATTAGGCTTCACCGTTCCCCCTGTGTAATGTTTTGTGAAAGCGTTTTCATTGATCAATTGGAAGGTAAGAGCAATGTGGCAAGCCAGTAGATTATTATGCACATGTATTTAAATAAACATAAGTTACTTAACATGTGATTAAATGATCTCACTTGATCTTCAAAGCCTTCTATGGTGTGTGATGTCATAATGATATAATTTATGGACTAAAGGATGTTGCTGTATATGCAAAAGTGATGCTACTCATCAACATAGTCCTGTGGTGATCTTGGTAGCTATTAGATGTCCTCATTAGTCTTTGAAGCATCCTTTGTTGCCATCGTTTAATCGGCAGATAAGCCCAAGGCTAAACCATCGGGACATTTTATTTTATCTAGAATGCAGCTTCAGTTACATAGAATAATATCACTTACAGAAAAAGTCACTGACCTGATCATCTCAGTTTGTCGATTAACTCGTCAATGTATGATAATAGCAGAGGTTGAACATTAAAATTAAATTTTTGTTGTGGTTAAAATCATAAAGCAAAAAATTTAACCGATTTCCTTATGATAATTATAGCTTCTTCTAACCTGTGATCACAGGCGTGAAGGTTAACTCAAGAAAATTACTTAAAACCTGATTAGATGAATCATGTGTAATTACGAGATTACTAAATTATATAGCATGACTTGTGTGAATAATTTATTGAGTACCAAAAACTCTTGGTTCCCATTACCAAATTGAATCCGAGTGGAATAATATGTGAATAATTTCATTAATTTTATGATAAACCTAAAATTAAATACAGGAGCCTAATTGACATTGTCAAGCTCATATACACATGATTTATTTACTAACAAATCATATAAATTCTATTAACAATAAAATAATAATAAACATCAAAAGCTAAGCAGTTTACATACAACATACCGATTTAGAGAAGGTAAAGTTACAAACGAATATTCTACCTGCATTTTGAAGTAACATCCTCTTACCAACAACTTGTTTCATAAACTAACAAACAATAACTAAAGTTTTCTAAATAGCACTTCCGTGTTCTAAAGCATCTCCGGGCAGAGCTACAACAAAAGGAAATCTTAGAGTAAGCTTAAAATAACTATACCCAGAAGACAGATTATATCACATTTTAAACTTGCTTAGTATTTTTGAAAACAAAAGCAGTTTTATACAAGGCTCTCCTTCTGCACTATTACAATATGCTGGTATCCTCTTTTGATGTCAAAATTCTGGGGAACAAACACTTTTCAATAGTTGTACTCACGTTTTGAAGTTGTAGTGGTAGTAATGTTTATCAATTGCGTAGCTTCATTCGGGTTATTGATAGGTCAATATATCACCTAGATATATTTTAAATATATATTTACATATTTCAATGATACATATAAATAATAGCCCAAGTAACCATAGAAATAACGCAAAACAACATCACAAGTACAACAAAAAGCTTCTAGAATACAAAAAGCAACCAAAATGAGGAAACAAACGATGCCCATCAAGCCACAACAAATAACTCTACTTTGATTTACGACGGCACTTAATCCTTAGAGGAATACCTAAAACTTTGTATCTCAGCACATAATAACAATAATACATTGCGTATATCACGATACAATGACGTCTGTATCAAGTTAAATGTCCATAGTTGCGTAGCCACTAGTAAGGATAGTACCCCAGGGAACAATACTGGGACCAAAATGACGATTTCAGTGTAGATTTTTTTGAATAAAACAAGCGGTAAATATCGCTTGTCCGTATCCAATGACAGTTTTATATTCATTGCG
The DNA here is from genome assembly GCA_947578705.1 of Lacanobia wlatinum. Lineage (NCBI taxonomy): Eukaryota > Metazoa > Arthropoda > Insecta > Lepidoptera > Noctuidae > Lacanobia > Lacanobia wlatinum. The sequence goes on from OX388033.1 coordinate 19,486,307, forward strand.
GATGTGATTAAACGTTCCGTTGTCAAATTGGGCTTTCATAAATTTAAATCACAAATTAGTGTACGAATAACAATTTGAGCATCAGTAACGTTTACGTTTGGCTTTGTTTGCATTGTTCGGATTTAAGACAGATTAAGATCAAAAGTATACTTGAGATGTTCTTGTAAATAACGATACATATTTTTTTAAACATACTCATAATCGTTAAATTCAATCAGCCCTCCAAATACACTTCTGTGGTTTTGTTTTTTCTGTTTTTTTTATAAAATATCTGTATATTTTTATGATAGCATTTTATCAGTTCCTGTCCGGAAATCAAGGATGATTACGCTGACATAATTTATCAAACAAGTGTTCATCCAACACAATCACATACAGAATTTTTTGTGAACAAAATATTCATCTGCACATGGCATGCACTCTGGACCAAAGGCCGTACGTGGTTAAGTCACACGGCAATGTACAGAGCAATCAGTTCAGTAGAGCAAGCTGGCCACAAACGGTCCCACTGCAAACCGTTGCAGTAACTACTGTCGGTTGCTATCGTTCGCAACGCGATTAGCAGTTAAACGCGCTGTAGTAGCGGTGCTTTCAACATGTACAACTTTTATGGCACTATTCTATCATGATCTTCCATTTTGATTCAGCTTCTTAGTCTAAAAGCTCTTTGATGTCTGGTCACGTAACGCGTTAAGAATCATCAGAATCGTTGGACGGCCTTGAGGCAATTTTATAGATGGCTCCGGTACTATACCGTTTGATGACAGAGAATCGGATTTTGATTTCTTGCGCAACTACACAGTTTTCAATATTATATTATATTAAGAAATGTTTCTTGTTTTCACTTATAGAATACCTACTGAAAACAAGTATTTGAATCTTGCTAGATCAAATTTCCACAGGCAAGCAACAGTCCTCAAAATGCCACCGCGAATAAAACAAATAAAAAACATTGCGGCTTCATACGCAAAATTTCGAGCACAATAGAAATTTTAATACGAATATTATTCGTCGTATAAACGATGATAGATGACGCATGTACATGCATACATTGGCTTATCAAAGTCAGAATCACGAAACAAAATTCCAATGTAATAAAACAGTCAAGAGTCGGTGCGAGTAATGGAATAAGCAGTGGCATCCTGCAGGGGGCGATGACCTTGTCTTGTATCAGACACGTGATTTAGTACTTGTTTATCTTCATGACATGTGCCAATGTGGTCTCGATAGACTTGAAGTACTGTTGACGTCAGAAGCATCAGCTGTGTCACCAATAGTGGCACTTGTGAAGCTATGAAATTGGTAGGAAGCGTCTGGTTTGTATTTCATAAAGAACGGACGAGTGTGTATAGTTTCTTATGCGTGTATTTCACACTTACTTAGCTTTATGTAATTAAAATACTAGGTGGTTTCTAGTAAAAGAAACATTGTTGAAATCCAGACATGAAAAAAGAACAACATGCTGCAAGCTAGACTGGTCTAGCTGACATTTAAAAGAATGCAGTATGTTTACAGCTTGACTCCAGTCTAAATATCACTGGAAAATTTTGAAAATAAACGACACATTGTTGACAATATTTTGTTTTTTATTAACCTTTGCAAATAATACATTGACCACAATTATTGTTTACTGAAGCAGAAATGCCAAGTCAATCATTTAATATAATAATGTTACTAACAACGACATAAAAATGTATTATGCTGTAATGATAATTGTTATTGTTGTTATATAATGTAGTTGGGAAAAGGCTAGGCAGATGATAAATGTTATTGCTGTCATATGAATCTAATGAAATACTTTTCCAACTTTAATTGGGCTTGCAAATTACTATAGGAAACTATAATGATCAACAACATTGATATTTACCCCGTTGATATTTACCTAGAAAATTTGATGATTTTGTAAGTAAATATCAAGGAGGTAAATATCAACGATTTTTGTTTATTGTCAGTGTTGTGAGCGCCTTTCAGGACAAGTTTCTGGAAATTTACCAATCGGTATACGTACAAGAATACGGGGAAATACCAATTACCTTTTGATATTTTAATATAATTAAAATTTTCATTCAAATATCTAAAATTATTCATTTCTAGAAAAGGTGACTTTATTTTCGTAAATTCCATAATTTACGAGTACAGTAAAGTGTTTTGTTTGTACAAAATTTTGTTGAGTTTTGCTAGCAAAGGCTGCTTTATCAGAGAATAAACCAGTCCCGACGACATGCTGTAAATTGTACTGAAATCCTAAATTTAACATTACTAATACGAAAAGTTTCATTACGAAGTTACAACTGCAAATTATAGCTTTATTTATACTGCTAACAATAATACCTGTTATAGAACTGAGCCAGCTGAATTCATTTGGATTAAGTAGGAAAATACATATTTACTTCATAAACCAAAAAACGGGTGCCTTTACAGTAAGAATGACTTTGCAGTGCAGGTAAAAAAGAAGAAAGAAAGGTAGTAAAAAGAAAATGCGCACATTAATACAAACTCGCCGACTACCCTACCAGACGCCTAGTTTACACTCAAGTAGCCAACTAGTTGCTGATTAAAATGTGGTTGGATAATCGGCTTTCCTGGCTGGTCGGTGACTAGTTGATCCATCTACGTCTACATCTACACTAATATTATAAAGAGGAAATATTTGTTTGTTTGTTTGAAATGAATAGGCTCCGAAACTACTGGACCGATTTGAAAAAGTATTTCACCATTAGAATCCTACATTATCCCTGATGGATATAGGCTATAGAATATTTTCAAAAAAGTTAGGGAACCGTATGAAAACTTCGATAATGTAACCCAAGGTGTGAAAAAAATACCAAAAAGGATCTTTACATCGTGTACGTTACGGAAACTATTGGCATTAGAGTTTGCGAGGTTTTATATCTAACTATTATGGTTAAGTCACAATTACCATTTTTTTTTCAAATTATTCAATCAAAACCCGGGTGAAATGGAATAGTAGTAATTTTAGTATTATGATGTTAATCCTTGTCTATTTCAATTGTTTCATAATTAAGGTTGGTTATGTAGATATAAATTACTTTTGAAATTATTCAAATTGACCTATCGATTAAAAGTTACGACGGGTATAAAAATACTTACAAGTAAGAGAAATGTTCGGTTTGAGCGAACTGCCCTACGCATAGTCTATTAAAGTAATTTACATACAACTAAACCCGCGCGAACGAAGTCGAGGGCGAAGTGCTAGTCTCTTATACTTACATAACTTTTCTACCATTCAAGGGTTTGTGTAGCATTACTTTGGGCATATATTGGGTATATCCTACAAGTTTCAGCGTCGGGCCGCACTGATACGAACTGACATCGTGGCGTGTGAGCTCCTGAGTAATGGTTTCAGTCGAGTTCAAAACAGTCAGGGACACAGAATACATACTTGTACTAGGTATAAACCTATGTTTACTCTTCATTTCATAAAAAAAAAAACACTAAAGGACTACCTTTTGGCATAGTCATTCAGACTAGCCTTTTCCCGACTCGGAGCCGGAGTTGACTACCAGACAAGCCTGATGAAGTTGACTTAGCAACATTTTACATGGGGCGACTGTTTATCTGACCTCCTAATCCCAGTAACAGGGCAGCACCATATGCTTTGGCAAGCTATTGTCTAAAAACGGAAGCTGAAATCAACGTCTTCCGGTATCCGACTTTGACGCCATGCAATACATACCGTATATAATGCATGTCTCAAACAAACATACATATGCAAAAACATAACCCTTCCTTGGCAGCCGGGCAAAAACACTGAAAAAGTACCTTTTGACATAGCCAATCTGCCTAGCCTTTTCCCGACTATGTCGGGGTTGACTTCCAGACAAGCCGGGTGAAGTTGACTGACTTTACTCAGTAACAGGGCAGCACCATAGATATGCTTTGGCAAGACTGTTGTCTAAAAGTGACAGCCGAGTTGTTCCCGGCTGTAATTTTTACGGCTTGGAGGTACGGTGGAATCCCGGTAAGTAATGGATTCCTTCATATCTGTTCACAAAACATACAACAGTGGGAGCGTCTGCTATTCTCGATGTCGTCTTCATTCATCATTATAACTGAGCTTCAAATTAATATACCATTATAAAACTATCAAGTCGTGCAGCTCATCGACTATGCACGCCATTGTAACCTATTTGCCTCAATTAGCGGCGACACCTTGCACGGCATTGTAAGCAGATTATCTACATTGTACGTTTTTCTTTCTTCCCATTGAATATTCACACAAATATTTACTTTATTACCTTGTTATCATCACCATCTGCCTAGCCTATTCCCAACTATATTGGCGTCGGCTTCCAGTCAATCCAGATTCAGCTGAATACCAGTATTTTACGTGGAGCGGCTGCCTACCTGACCTCAACAACCCATTAACTTGGTAACACGGTATTTCATGGCAAAACTAGAGCAAGACTTGCGAGATGCTCCGAGGCACAGAGGAAACTGGGTATGTTAAGATGGTCACCCATCCAAAGACCAACATTGGCAAGCGTTGCTTAACCTTGAAGATCGTTCCGCGCGACTGCTATTCGTTAGCCACGAGCTTTATTACCTTGTTATCTCTCAAACAAATAAACACGCAATAATCACTCATTAAAATTCAACTCACTCTTATGTAAATAAAGTTGATTGCACACTCCACCCTACCTGTATGGGCATCAGTCAACAATGTACAAAATTCTTTGTCACAAATGACGCTGTGCGGTTCGACGGTTTAATGTGACCACAACTTTACCGCAACGAATTGCCACCAGAGCAGGGCTGGCAGAAGCTTAATTGAGCTGTATTGCACCAGCGATACAGGGCTGCCTCTAAATAGCACAGTTAAACGTTTAACAGGGACACTTTATACCGGGTTTTTCGTAGCAAATAGCGCTCTAGTATAAAACTTTGAAATAAAATTCAGTGTTCTGGGAAATTGAACGCGCTTAGAGGACATTTTTTTTCGATTGGACCCCTATTACAGTTTCAACGTAACGACATAATAAAATTAAACTAGGTATTTAATTTGCTTGTTAGTTCATATTTGAGTTTTATTTATCTGCTTGTTAAATTATCCATTAGCACATACCAGTCACATAAATTACGCCATTAAAAAGTAAAGTGTTTTTAATAAGCTGTCACACATGTCCGAATTTCACACCTAAATGATGATTGCAAAAATAACTCTTATTTAAGTTCATTCCAGCACAGCTATTCAGCCCAAATCCCATCTCTAAATCTCTAGACTACATTACCAGAATAAGTAGAGAATACGACCATAAACGTTCTCTCAAAATTCTTCCCTCAAATATCAAATAAACCTCTTTATTTACGATCAACGTTATAAGAATCTGGTACTTACACCAAAATGGTTATTAAAAAGTCAGTTATTTATTCCATTCATGAAAACGGTCACATGTCACTTGGGTAAAATAGAATGTGGCGAATAAGCCAAGGGAACAAAATTTACAGTGGCGGCCGCAAAAATTTATATCCTGCGTTCAATATTTTACACTGCAGTGAAAAGAAACCGACCTTCAAGGCTCAAGAAAAATAGCTCTAGGTGTGAGAAGATGATATTTTAACTCGATTACAACGCAGCCTAAACATATTTTGTAAACGTTTTTGGTTAAACCGATTTCAGAAGATTGCTTCGTTTGATGAGATTAAATAAGATAGGGGATGATGATGATGAAAAAAATAATGAATTTGTTTAAAATTCGGATTGATATTGTATCATAAGAGTTTAGCACGAATAGAGAGGGTAGATACTATTAACAATATACTTTTGCATATATATATTTGTACATATGTTTATCAGTTTTAATACACACTGCGTTAGTATTAACGCGAGTCATAATCAGAAACTAGAGGTACAAGGTATACTGGCAAGTCATAACCAATATATATAATGTATATTTATATATACAATATATAAATAGACACTGGTTTCATACACTTTCAAGCACTGAAATTATTTTTTCAAATAAATAAACTGTTCTGTGATACATATTTTCCGACCTGCCATTTACATTTCCCTGTTTAAAACTCACGAAAGAAATGAAAACTTCACATTAACTTTACTTTTGAATCCATTGTCTTCAAAATACACATTACAACGTCTTTTAAACTCAACAAACACCAGCAGACGATCAATATTTCCATTAAAGACTTCCTGCTACCATTGAGACAGCCGTTCGAAGCATGCACCCATCACACAGATCGTGATGTGGTGCGCTCGTGACGCACGCACCCGGTGTGCGGCAGACAAGGTCACGGCTCGACAACACACGAGGCTATTGCTTCGCTGAACTATAGAGTAAATACTTGCTGTGGTTTATCAGTGCCGCATATTTAGAAGGTTTGAGAAAAAATATTTTTGGGAAACTCATTTCAGTCCATTCCAAAGAATTGACTAAAATTAACGTTCCAAAAACACTGTTACAACCGAAACTCTTGTAATCTATTGTGACGATCTACGAAAAAGTTTTCTTAGAGGACTTTTCTTAGATGCTTCTTTTTTTTATTTGTGATGGGTTTGCTCTTGACTCTAGTCTAGGTCAGAGAACAAAGACAAAGTCTACGATGGAGCGAGCTTACCCAGAAGGAATCTGTGCACTCTAACTTTGAAGAGATTAGGGTTGTAAGCGTTTGAAAACACAGACGCAGGCAGAGAGTTCCACTCCTTTGCTGTGCGCATTATAAAAGACGTTTGGAAACGCTTAGTGCGAATTGGTGGAATAGCAACAAGGTAGGGATGGTAAGATGCAGTGCGTCTGGATGTCCAATGGTAGAAGGGGGCCGGTGGTACAAGGTCGTGGAGTTCTTGGGCACACTCACCGTTTTTTGGCCACCGCTTTGAGAAGAGCCGAAGATTGACTGGCCAGGCAACAGTTCTTCAGTGATTCTGTCAAAGCACGAATAAGAAGAAGAGTCTTAGAGATATAATTTGACTGTCTTGAACCCCACAGCGATATCAATGAGCTGATAACAGGAGAGGATTAAGATAATTTCTATATCCTATCCACATTCACAATTAGGCTTCACCGTTCCCCCTGTGTAATGTTTTGTGAAAGCGTTTTCATTGATCAATTGGAAGGTAAGAGCAATGTGGCAAGCCAGTAGATTATTATGCACATGTATTTAAATAAACATAAGTTACTTAACATGTGATTAAATGATCTCACTTGATCTTCAAAGCCTTCTATGGTGTGTGATGTCATAATGATATAATTTATGGACTAAAGGATGTTGCTGTATATGCAAAAGTGATGCTACTCATCAACATAGTCCTGTGGTGATCTTGGTAGCTATTAGATGTCCTCATTAGTCTTTGAAGCATCCTTTGTTGCCATCGTTTAATCGGCAGATAAGCCCAAGGCTAAACCATCGGGACATTTTATTTTATCTAGAATGCAGCTTCAGTTACATAGAATAATATCACTTACAGAAAAAGTCACTGACCTGATCATCTCAGTTTGTCGATTAACTCGTCAATGTATGATAATAGCAGAGGTTGAACATTAAAATTAAATTTTTGTTGTGGTTAAAATCATAAAGCAAAAAATTTAACCGATTTCCTTATGATAATTATAGCTTCTTCTAACCTGTGATCACAGGCGTGAAGGTTAACTCAAGAAAATTACTTAAAACCTGATTAGATGAATCATGTGTAATTACGAGATTACTAAATTATATAGCATGACTTGTGTGAATAATTTATTGAGTACCAAAAACTCTTGGTTCCCATTACCAAATTGAATCCGAGTGGAATAATATGTGAATAATTTCATTAATTTTATGATAAACCTAAAATTAAATACAGGAGCCTAATTGACATTGTCAAGCTCATATACACATGATTTATTTACTAACAAATCATATAAATTCTATTAACAATAAAATAATAATAAACATCAAAAGCTAAGCAGTTTACATACAACATACCGATTTAGAGAAGGTAAAGTTACAAACGAATATTCTACCTGCATTTTGAAGTAACATCCTCTTACCAACAACTTGTTTCATAAACTAACAAACAATAACTAAAGTTTTCTAAATAGCACTTCCGTGTTCTAAAGCATCTCCGGGCAGAGCTACAACAAAAGGAAATCTTAGAGTAAGCTTAAAATAACTATACCCAGAAGACAGATTATATCACATTTTAAACTTGCTTAGTATTTTTGAAAACAAAAGCAGTTTTATACAAGGCTCTCCTTCTGCACTATTACAATATGCTGGTATCCTCTTTTGATGTCAAAATTCTGGGGAACAAACACTTTTCAATAGTTGTACTCACGTTTTGAAGTTGTAGTGGTAGTAATGTTTATCAATTGCGTAGCTTCATTCGGGTTATTGATAGGTCAATATATCACCTAGATATATTTTAAATATATATTTACATATTTCAATGATACATATAAATAATAGCCCAAGTAACCATAGAAATAACGCAAAACAACATCACAAGTACAACAAAAAGCTTCTAGAATACAAAAAGCAACCAAAATGAGGAAACAAACGATGCCCATCAAGCCACAACAAATAACTCTACTTTGATTTACGACGGCACTTAATCCTTAGAGGAATACCTAAAACTTTGTATCTCAGCACATAATAACAATAATACATTGCGTATATCACGATACAATGACGTCTGTATCAAGTTAAATGTCCATAGTTGCGTAGCCACTAGTAAGGATAGTACCCCAGGGAACAATACTGGGACCAAAATGACGATTTCAGTGTAGATTTTTTTGAATAAAACAAGCGGTAAATATCGCTTGTCCGTATCCAATGACAGTTTTATATTCATTGCGGATGTGATTAAACGTTCCGTTGTCAAATTGGGCTTTCATAAATTTAAATCACAAATTAGTGTACGAATAACAATTTGAGCATCAGTAACGTTTACGTTTGGCTTTGTTTGCATTGTTCGGATTTAAGACAGATTAAGATCAAAAGTATACTTGAGATGTTCTTGTAAATAACGATACATATTTTTTTAAACATACTCATAATCGTTAAATTCAATCAGCCCTCCAAATACACTTCTGTGGTTTTGTTTTTTCTGTTTTTTTATAAAATATCTGTATATTTTTATGATAGCATTTTATCAGTTCCTGTCCGGAAATCAAGGATGATTACGCTGACATAATTTATCAAACAAGTGTTCATCCAACACAATCACATACAGAATTTTTTGTGAACAAAATATTCATCTGCACATGGCATGCACTCTGGACCAAAGGCCGTACGTGGTTAAGTCACACGGCAATGTACAGAGCAATCAGTTCAGTAGAGCAAGCTGGCCACAAACGGTCCCACTGCAAACCGTTGCAGTAACTACTGTCGGTTGCTATCGTTCGCAACGCGATTAGCAGTTAAACGCGCTGTAGTAGCGGTGCTTTCAACATGTACAACTTTTATGGCACTATTCTATCATGATCTTCCATTTTGATTCAGCTTCTTAGTCTAAAAGCTCTTTGATGTCTGGTCACGTAACGCGTTAAGAATCATCAGAATCGTTGGACGGCCTTGAGGCAATTTTATAGATGGCTCCGGTACTATACCGTTTGATGACAGAGAATCGGATTTTGATTTCTTGCGCAACTACACAGTTTTCAATATTATATTATATTAAGAAATGTTTCTTGTTTTCACTTATAGAATACCTACTGAAAACAAGTATTTGAATCTTGCTAGATCAAATTTCCACAGGCAAGCAACAGTCCTCAAAATGCCACCGCGAATAAAACAAATAAAAAACATTGCGGCTTCATACGCAAAATTTCGAGCACAATAGAAATTTTAATACGAATATTATTCGTCGTATAAACGATGATAGATGACGCATGTACATGCATACATTGGCTTATCAAAGTCAGAATCACGAAACAAAATTCCAATGTAATAAAACAGTCAAGAGTCGGTGCGAGTAATGGAATAAGCAGTGGCATCCTGCAGGGGGCGATGACCTTGTCTTGTATCAGACACGTGATTTAGTACTTGTTTATCTTCATGACATGTGCCAATGTGGTCTCGATAGACTTGAAGTACTGTTGACGTCAGAAGCATCAGCTGTGTCACCAATAGTGGCACTTGTGAAGCTATGAAATTGGTAGGAAGCGTCTGGTTTGTATTTCATAAAGAACGGACGAGTGTGTATAGTTTCTTATGCGTGTATTTCACACTTACTTAGCTTTATGTAATTAAAATACTAGGTGGTTTCTAGTAAAAGAAACATTGTTGAAATCCAGACATGAAAAAAGAACAACATGCTGCAAGCTAGACTGGTCTAGCTGACATTTAAAAGAATGCAGTATGTTTACAGCTTGACTCCAGTCTAAATATCACTGGAAAATTTTGAAAATAAACGACACATTGTTGACAATATTTTGTTTTTTATTAACCTTTGCAAATAATACATTGACCACAATTATTGTTTACTGAAGCAGAAATGCCAAGTCAATCATTTAATATAATAATGTTACTAACAACGACATAAAAATGTATTATGCTGTAATGATAATTGTTATTGTTGTTATATAATGTAGTTGGGAAAAGGCTAGGCAGATGATAAATGTTATTGCTGTCATATGAATCTAATGAAATACTTTTCCAACTTTAATTGGGCTTGCAAATTAATTATAAATCACAGCAATATTTAAAGGATTTTTTTCTATTGTGACTCATAAGAATGTTTTACATTGTGAGCTAACATTCAAAGTATGTCATAAAATGTACTTACTGTTTAGCGTTCTACTGAGGAACAAAAATAAATAATTTAAAAAAGGTACGCGTTTGACTGGCACGAGAGTCAAGAAACGGTGACTAATCCTACCCTTCGACGTTTAATAATAAACATCAAATTATACATAAATTATAAGCAGTGACAGATATGGGTTAGTAATCGAAAATCTCGGGTACACTATTGGATAGTTCCATTAAATTTATCAGCAATCACAATCGAAGGGTCACTATTACTGGCAATAATGTACGTAGTAATGATTGTAGGGCTTTCAGATTCGGACCTCGTCCCTCTGAAATGGAGTTGAACGTTGGGTCAATTGATTAAATCCGTAGCCGATCTGGCTTTACTCACAAAAGCCGAATTAATGAAAAAAGAAATTGTAACAACTGTTTAATTTGAATTTTTACGATATTCGTACGACTCTAACAAAAAAATGTGATATTAATTTACCTATATTGAGCAGCCACTGCAAGGAGGCAAGTCTGTGAACAAAAGAAAACATACAATGAATACAACTCATTATAAAGTACTGAATATACAGCAAACAATGACGGTTATTAAAACGCCGCAACAGCGTACACGATTCAAATTATAAACACAACGGTGGCTGACCGCCCTGTCCCGGCAGTCGGCACGGCCGAAAATCATAGAACACTCAAAGAACGATCTCATAAGACCCTTGACATACACAACTCGTTTTAGAGCCATACCTAGCTGTTCGCTCCGAGATCGTTCGGGGTCTCGAGAGTCCTCGCAGTCCCTCGTTACGGCGGGGCCCATTAGACCAGGGGGCGCAAACCGCGCCACGATTTTAGTTTCCGACCCAACGCGCCCCCAAGCACTTATATCCGCACATATCCGCCTATATCCGCCCCTTAATAAGGGAGTCGGCGCCTAATTGACTTAACATTGGATTAATAACGGTTTAAGACTAAAATATGTTTACCGATGAATATTATGCTGGTTCGTTTTTAGATTGGCAGGGATTTCGCTTGAAATTGAATTGTTTCCCGAGTAATATGTTTTTGATTCGCTTTAGTAACCCAAAATTTGCAATTACCGTAACGAATTTAGTTGTAATTAAATACAATTCTAAAACTTAATTAACCCTTACCTAATAATACTCTTCAATTTCATTTAAAATATGCAAGTCACGTAAGCCATTCCGAATTCACACTTCAAGCGAATTTAAGTAAAGAACAAGATTGAGAGTCCTTACGAAAACCGCTCATTAAATAAACCTTTGGATGAAACTTTTGAGCAAACTCTGGGTGTTGAACACTTTAGTTTTTAATTGATCGCCAGTCATTGAATAGTAGAGTAAGTTTGCGACGGTGGGGACACGTCGGCGAAACTGTAATAAAGGCTTTCGAGATTCACCTGGAGTTAGGAGGAGTCGTTAAAGTGGGTCATATCTTTGTGTAGATAGGTAGGGCGACGATTTTGTGTTCGGCTTTCTTTTTTCCTTATTGGTTTCTTTTATATGTATTAGAAGAACTATAAGTTTCTGGGTGGCTCTGTGCTGTTTCTTTATCATAGACGAATTTTACTACCGATGAGACTACTATGGTCTTAAAAAAGTTGCATTTTTTAGTTTGGCTGTTTTGTATACACACAATTACAAACTACACAATTATGAACAATATGTTGTGATCGTATTTAATGGAGCAATTTTTCTGATTATTGTAATCACAGCAATTATCATTGTAAATACTTCCGCTGTTTATACTTCTATTACTGTATTCAATCGTTTCAAGGTTATATAAATGTTCAGAGGCGATATTGATATGTTTTCATCCGAAATAAAAATTAGTTCTACCAAATAAAACAATAAGCACTTCAATTGAATTGCTCCAGTTCCATTGTAGTAACGTTTTCAAGGTACTTTGAACTACTTAACACTTTATGAGTCAGTAAATACTTGTATAGCTACTACTATACTTTCCTTCATCTTCTTAAGGATTCATCAATTAAAAGTTTCACGTTTTGGACGAAATAACTTTGAATTTGCTTTGGCACAGATTTAGCTTTATTTCTACCTGAATTCTGTATTCCTTGACCGAGTTCTTTATTAACAGTTTTTGGTACTAACTTGTCTGAAGCTAAATTGCTACTGAATACCTCCTGTTTTTACTTTTGGGGATTCTAGTTAAGACGTTAAAACTACCTATTTTTAATTATTTTGTGTTAGTTTAGAGATTATGTTCATTATTTGTGGAATAGTTTAGAAAGAAATGAAAAAAATGACAAAGTACGTAATAAATATTTATTTTATTTATTTATATGTTTTCCCAGAATTTATTTGACACAGCTATGGGAGACGTTTGAAAAGCTTCCACATTCCAATGTTGTTGACTGTTGAGGTATGGCATCTTGTTGAAATGAAAAACATGTTTCTTGAAAATTTAATTGTGATTCTTTCATTTTGTGCTTCGCGATTCATATTTGCGTCTAATTTTATCTGTGTTTTCGTTATTGAAAATTTTTGAGGAGACATTTTTTCCATTTTGTGATGATGATAGATGGAACATTCTGGATTTTCTAGTTATACTTATGGCTACTTCTTCGGAGACAAGACATGCTGTGTTCATTTTAAATTAGTGTTTTTTTCTTCTTTTTCAATTCTTATTGACAAGTGAACACATTGTATGGTATGAACATGTGTGACGTAACGTGTGGGTATTACAAGTACATTCTCTCTCTTGCCATGTCACTTGTCGGCGCATGTCATGTTAGCTAGTTTATGATGGTCATGCTAATAAGAACATTGGACAATCGACAGTTCCTGTACAATGTGAAATCACATAATGTATTTAATACCGTTAAGTAACAGCACATATGGACTAGAATATTTATATAATAAATCTGAAAGTGTTTGTTTATTCATTTGAAAGTGTCTACATTGAAGCTCAATTTTCACATAATTAGGAACACAGATTAAACAAGACCTAATTAACGTCGTAAAAGGGTTACTTTTAGATAGGATGAGTCCAAAGTCTCTTTCGAGCGCAAGACACCGAAAACGTAGACAATCATCATCATCATCATCATATCAGCCGAAATACGTCTACTGCTCTCGCCATAGCAACCGGTCCTGTGCGTCTTGCATCCATTGGCTACCCGCGACCCTCACCAGGTCAAACATGGACAATACTCTGATAATATTTGATAAAAACAAATCTGTCGATGTTGTGAACTTTGGTAAAGCCTTAGCAAATAACTATTTAGGCCTTTTCGTCGAATATGGATTTAGTTCTATATCTAGAATATCTAATAATAGACCTCTCGGGTTAATAATAAATCCAGCTTAGCCAAATTAAAATTCGAAATTACGAAATTTTAGATAGCAAAATTTTATTATTAGAAACATCAGTAGGTATTTTTAGAGTAACCGATACGCAAAGAACAGTTAATATTTTTCTTAGGCATTAGTATGAATTCATTTCAAGTATTGAAACATGAAAAGAAAATCGCCATGCAGAATCAAAAGCGCTGATTTCTCCTTCAATTCAAAAGCTTTGAGAGAAGTTAAGAACTTAGGAAAACTTAGGAGTTCCCTCGAGAAATCAGTAAAACCGCTAGCTCAAAAGCAATCAGCCCGTTACATAGGTATAATGTTCATTCTACGGTGCTTTTGCTCTTTAAAATGAAAAGCCGTTTGTATTTTATGTTGAGTTTAATATTGAAACTGGATACATACATTGTAGTTTCAGTCTTGAAGCTCAGAATAGTAAGTTGAACAAACTTTAACAAAGATCTTTGTTTTGTAATATTCGCTACTTATAGCAACGAGTTTGTGAAAAGCATTTTCTAAGTATTGATACTAATTTCTTGTTAGTTTATACAAAGCAGTGTTTTTTGAAACTCAAAAAAGTGACATCAGTTTTTTATTGAATATTTTAACTCAATAGTTCATTACAAATTTACGAAAAGACCTGCTTCATAAATGTGCAATACAAACAAAACTCATTTATATACAGTTTTTTTTTTTGACGAATTATTTTCTGTATTTTCACCTTGAAGGTCACAAGAACTTTAAGATTAAAGAAAAAATAAAGTATTCGAATTTGACACATGGGAGTTCTTTTCGTACATTTGTAATGAAAAAATTCAATTAAAAGCTGATGTCACTTTTTTGAGTCTCAAAAACACTGTGCAAAGGTATTACAGTACAGGCTTAACGCAAGATTAGATAAAAATTTTGGACACTTATTCTACAAGCCATTCATTTGCAAATAATATTAACAACCAAATATTTTAATTTTTAATTTCAACTTTCTATTCTTGTACATGTCATTTCTGAAAGAGCTTGGGGGAAGTATTTTCCATCAGTGGACTAGGGGATTGATAAAAAAAACTGTAGTGGAACATGGGCTGATATAATAGAACTAGACTCTATCATCCTTTGGTTAAAAAATGTTACACTATATCATTTTGGTATGTATCAGTGGACTAGGGGATTGATAAAAAAGGTAGTGGAACATGGGCTAATATAATAGAACTAGACTCTATCATCCTTTGGTTAAAAAATGTTACACTATATCATTTTGGTGTGTATCAGTGGACTAGGGGATTGATAAAAAAAATGTAGTGGAACATAAGCTGATATAATGGAACTAGACTATCATCCTTTGGTTAAAAATGTACACTATATCATTTTGGTGTTATCAAGAATGTTAAATAGATAAAATCCTTTACAGAACAAAATGGTGCCCTAAAGTGTTTTCTCAGTACCTAGCACCGCAGTTGTTGTTTCTCCGTGGAACACACACTGAATTGCAAATGCATTAAACGTTGAAACATCTTGTGTTGTTTTTGCTAATGGCGTTCAACTTACTGAAGTAAATTTACTCATTTTGAGATTTTACGTATGTGGTCTTTTCAATGGTCATTATTTTGATCTTTAGTGGGTTTCATTTTATTAGATTGAGCAAGATGATAAGTAGTTGTTGGCAGTAGGTAAAATTACTGACGGAAGTGTGCTTGATAGCCGTTAGTAAGTAGAATGCTAACATTTTATTAACCGACTAAATGTTAGGTTATTGCAACCTAGCTTAGTCGATTAAAAAAATATTACCATTCTAATACCTGTTAAATCTAACTTTCTGAAATACTTATGAGTATAAAGTTTTACTAAATTCATAAGTATCAATATATCCGAATATTACGAACCACCTTACTTATAAATTTTTATTTTTCATAGACATTTCACCTTAATAAAATATCCCAGTCAATTCGTAATTCAACTCACTCGTATCATGAATTTGAAATACAGTTACATTAATTATAGCTAACGAGTTCCGAAAGGTGAAGGAAAATCGTGATTCACACACTAAATATATTTTATTATTATTCGTGTGATGTCCAGTGAATAGCGATAGGTCAAGTTGAACGCGATCATTAGCTGTTAATTAAACTCCTACCCGCACAGCGATATTTGCAAAAGTTTGTATACAGGGTTATTTGTAAAACACCAATAACATAAACTTTGAGACCAAACATGAAAAAATATCAGCTGTTACATACAAAATGCATTAAAAAGGAAATGTATGAAACAGCTGATATTTTTTCTAGTTTTCAGGTTTATTTATTTAGGAATAACTAACAGTTATACATTACAATATCTTATAAAATAACTATCTTATACAACCTGTTACAGAATAAACGCAATACCTCTTAAGGAGTCATTCAACTCCATTTTGAACAACTTTCACTATGGGACCAACACTGAAATCGCGAAAAAAAAAATCGACTCCCCCATACATTTATGTGCGCATAACTCGACAAAATGTACTGAACAGCTGATTTTTTTTCGCGATTTCGGGTTTGGTCCCATAGTAAAAGATGTTCATATTGATGAGTACAATGACCTCTTAAGAGGTATGCGTATGCGTTTATTCTGTTACACGTTGTATACATGATACCAATGTGCAATTCACACCGTTATCCACAGCATACCTATTTGTATACATGATACCAATGTGCAATTCACACCGTTATCCACAGCATACCTATTTGTATACATGATACCAATGTGCAATTCACACTGTTATCCACAGCATACATATAGATCTTGATAATGAGCAAAACGAAAAAAAAAAAACAATCATCACTAATCTTTATGTAACATAGGCCTTTTATGGCCTCAATAAGGCCGTTGTGAAACCCTTTAGCGGGCATTGCAAAGTATCCAGCTCGGTTAAAAAGTTTGGTCTCAAAGTAAATGTTGTTTATAATCATGTGTACTTTCACTCCTTAGAGGTCATTAGTGTTTTACAAATAACCCTGTAGTAGATCTTTACGATATTTGAAACTCGATAACTTTTGTTAGGGTTTCTGATCTGAAGATCTGTCAAACCCAATTTAATGGCCAAACTTTGACACATTTTCTAACTAAAGTAAAGTTTGATAAATACTCAATTTCTTATTTTTAATTTGCTTAATTAATAATCAGAAATGCGTCGTACGGTGACGATTCAAGTGCGTATACCATCGATTATAAAATTACACAGCAAACAGAGTAGTCCAGGTACTCCCATAACTAGAATAGAGTCAAGAGCAAACCCATCACAAAAAAAAGAAACTAAAAAAAAACTTTAATTTTTATGTCCAAAAAGAGATCACTGTACATACTTTATAAAAAAAACTGGCCAAGTGCGAGTCGGACTCGCGTGCAAAGGGTTCCGAACGAATTTAATTTTTACACAACAGACTTCTAATAGGTTTTCCTGTAATCATTAGGTAAAGATCTATTATCTCGATTTTTTTCAAAATTTTAAGCTCAGTAGTTTCGGAGATAGGGGTCATTTTTCGTCTAATTTCTTGAATAACTTCTAAACCATTTATTTTAAAATTATGAAAAAAAAATATAATTTTAACACTCACAGTAAGCCCTTTGATTTGATATGTACGACACAAGATATTGTTCAAAAAACTTTTTTTTTAAATTTTCTAGTTTGACCCCAAAAGTGACCCCCATACTAAAATTTTAATGATTTACGAAACGCATCCATGTTTGGGTCATAGAAGTCCATATGTGTACCAAATTTCAACAGAATCGGTTTAGTGGATCCGGAGAAAACTGGCTGTGACAGACGGACAGACAGACAGACAGACACCCGAGTGATCCTAAAAGGGTTCCGTTTTTTTCGGAACCCTAAAAATTGTGTTTGTCCTACATAGCCCAATAATAAGTTTTAAATACTTTAAATTGTAGTCTGTGGAGAACATAGTGGATAGCATAATTTTTTTAAAGTGTTATTTTTCAAATATTATTTTCCCCAAAGAAAAAAAAAACAAATAATATAATGATTGAACATTTAATTTGGAATCTAAACTTGGAGCACTATCTAGTTGCTATTCATAGAACCACTCCAACAACAAAAAACTGTTGATCACCACGTTAAAAATTCCGAGCGGTAAATAAAATCCTCATTAACGCCTTTTAAAAGCTCGTCGAACTCACACTTAGCGTATTAATGAGTATTGGCGCGGGTATGCACCGTCAGAATTTTAAATAACTTTTCTTCAAGTTCTTGTATAACAACATTATTGATTGAGTACGAATACTTAGCCATCAAGCACCGTTTGTGCGAAAATTGCATCTACAGAATCTATACTTTAGATAATATCATGAAGCTGTAGAACTTTTTTGTTTATTCAAACTAATAAACAAAAAAATTCTTCAGCTTCATGATGCACACGCCAATCTCAGGCACATCTCGTGAAAAAAAAATATTTGCATTTGTGCATTTGAATTTATAAATAATGTTTTTTTTTTTAATTCGAATGCACATCAAAAACATTTTTTTTCGTCATTATCATGACGCTTGACGTAGTTTGAAACATCCAGGAGCAAGCACAGTCCGAGTCTAGTGTTCCAAGGACTGCGCGGAATGGAACGGTGACATTATTTTTTCATATTTTTAATGCATTATTTATTTTCTATTGTACATATTATCTTAATAAATTGTTTTTTGTTTTAATAATCGCGCTAAGAGGTAGTTTATGTCGGGTACATTAAGTAGGCGGCCTACTTTGTAAGACGACTAAAATGGCAGCACGTATTGACGACATAAAACTAAAACAGACAATAAAAAACTAATACAAAATTCAAAGTGTGAACCCACGTAATTCTTACGAATACATATTAACCCTAATATAAGATTCGACGACGTGTTCTTTGTGGGTCAAATAAGCTTCCCTTTTGAATTTCTATATACGAACGCTCAACCTTCCATTTTATCGTTATTGACATGAGACCTCTCAATTTGATAAGGGAGTAACAGGGTTATAACTATGTTGAAAGCTGTCTGAACAGTGCGTGAACTTTCTTACTGTACATGACCTAACCTTCCTTGTTATCCCTTTTGAGCAGTTAGTCGAACCCGATACAGTAGGAACTTAATATTAGGTACTCGTTCCAAAGATCAAAATCGCTAGAATTGCCCTGCCGTGTCAGTAGGTGGTCGTGTTTCTGCTTCATTTTGAAACTTCAGATATGTACAATTTTGCAGAGATATTACTTGATTGTCATGAAAATCAAGTTATGTCTACAGCATTAGGATTGTCTTGCACAATCCTAATTCTTGCGTCAATCTTCTCAGTGTAGACAACTTTTCCCGCGTTTTAGTACACAGACAGCAAATAAATAAGTGGCAATCGTCGTATTTTCTAAACTTACAAGTTTGCGTTGACGTAAATATCAATTTGCACTAAACTGGACAAGCGCTGATTGGTGAAAACAATTGAAAACACAATTCTTTCATAAAAAATTAACTTAAGTTAACGTTAACGTAATCGAATAATTATAAAAACTTAACTCAAAGGCCTAGTGAAGGTCCTCTGACGGTTTAAATCTTCGACTTGTTCAGTAAATGCATACCTACGTAGATCCACGACAGTTCTATTAATTGAAGTCGATTTCCCTTAGTGCTCCCCCCTTCCCCCATTTCCAGTTAGTCGTAACATCCCGTAATATTTAGGTCAGTACGATACACACGTTCGTACCGCGGTGCATTTTTAAATTGAAATAAAAAAGAGAGATTCATTTTCGCTCCAATTCACCAAAAGTATAAGCTAGTAGGCAAGAATATGTCTGAATGGTTTTAATGAGAGAAATTTAATTATTCTTTCTTTTTAGCGATTTATTCGTAGCCGATTTTTCGTTAAGTAAAAGGTTTAGAGAAGGTGTTAAATAGAACTTGTGTTTTTTGTCTACGACGTGGTAAATGGTGTTCATTAAACTTTGCAAAGGGCCATCTAAACCTCTAAAGAAAATTATGGACACTGTACTATAAAGACTTTGTTCACTTAAAATGATTACGTTTAAAGAGTGAAGGTAAATAATTAATCTATCTACGTCTTTCACTTTTAAACTAACGTAGAAATCTAGAAAGTCTCGGTACTAGATATTATCAAGTTACACAATGTGAGTGTAGGTTTTTATTTTGTCTTTCTTGTCTGATCCTGAAGTTGTTATTAGCAGCAAAATACCATTCTATTTTTGTATAAACTGGATTTAATTATACCCTTTTAATTCTATTGTAGAAAATAAATTCCATTTTCGATTTGTTTTATCGTGATTGACACTTTTTCGAGGAAATTCAGAAAGGCTATTTGATTTGCCAACTTTTGATTAGGCATTTGGGCAGCTCTGTGAAAGGGTCGTGATTCGTAACCACAAAACCTCATTTGGGCATTTGTTAAGAATTAATGTGTTCAATGGTTTAATACAGTGGTACAGGGGTTCTCAACTGTGCGTCGCGACTCCCCGGGGCGTCGCGGTGCTTTCCCAGAGGCGTCGCAATCCGCCACGGATATGAAACGCAAATGCTGCAATTGGCAATTATAATCGTAGCGTCCTGTTTTGACTGGCTTTCTGCATGCAAGATCTGTTGAAGATCTGATCTAAAGCCAAGTTTGCAATAAATTGATAATGGTTGAATACTTATCGACCTTAAGCCCACAATTTTATTCAAATTGTTCAGTGAGTCCTATTTAGAAAAGCAAATTCAACCGTCTCATTGATTGTGCGTACCTCCCAGTTTGGAGTTTGTTTCCCAAATGGAGCTAGCGCAAGTATCTTCTTTTACAAATGCTTTTATAGGGAGTCACACTATACAAAAGATAAGAACCCTTGCAGTAGTGAATACATAGTTCTTCTATAGCTGCAGACTTTTGAATTATAAATTAAATAGAACATAGTTGTGTAGAGAGAAAAAAAAACTAAACACATTCAATATTAAGTAACTTTTGCAGTTTAAAAAAGACCACGAAGTTATCCATGCGAAGAGTATGCATGATACGTATAAAATATTAGCCTTTGTGAATTAATGTTAAAACGAGTTCAACTAAAAGGCATCCAGTCAAATGAAAAAAACTGTGAATAGAAAAAAAATAAACCACTTGACTCGCACTCTAATATAATATGATTTATGCTGGAAAATCTCAGCCAGTATCATTACCATAATGAGAAATTTCTTCAATGGCAACACTCATTTATCGCTTTGAGAGATATTACATAGGGTGACGAGAGCACAGCTGAGAAATGGGTGGCCTTTCAACTAATTTTTCTTAAAAGTATAAAGGATGGTGAAATAGATGAAAAAATAATAAAGCAGTAGGGAAAAATGGAGACAATCATTGCAATTTTTTATCATGCAAAAAAAAAAGTTTCGCTATTTTTTAAATAGTTATTTTAGCGATACCGCTGTTTTCCATATGTTTTAAATTTGTATTGATTATTAGGACTACCCACGTACTGATAGTAAGGTATTGATACTAAGAATTACTTAAGTAATTATCGTCTTGCTCGTTATAAAGCTAAATAATAATAAAAAAATCTTAAGAATTTATTTGAAATGTTTTTGCTCTTGACTCTAGTCTAGGTCAGAGGTAACAGAGACAAAATCACAAGAAGCCTGTTCACTGTAACTTTTAAGCGATTAGGGTTTAATGCGTTCTTAAACAGACACAGGTAGAGAGATGCACTCCTTTGCTGTGCTCGCTATAAAAGACGTCTGGAAACGCTTAGTACGAAGTAGTGGAATGGTAACAAGGTATGGATGGTAATTTGCTTCCTCGATCTTTTCAGATCTTTTTACCGAATCTTTTTTTACTATTGATAGGCACACGTTTGACCACCATCTTATCCGATAGTAAGCGAAGATGCGGTCATGGTGCACGCTTGCCCAGAAGTAACCTATTCACTCTTGACTTAAAGACTCCCAGTTATCATAAATGAATTGAAGATATCAGTTGATATTATAATCGATATTTCTTCGTAAGTTACAAATTCTTACCAATTACTGTTACTGCTTAGAAAAATGATTATTAGACTATGCCTTTATTTTCCTTCTTCAAAATACCTTAAGAAAACTATTGACATCCACGTGTAATATAAATTACTTGGTTTTCAGGGCATCTGTAGAAGGTCTGTTTACCTGAAAGTATTTTTCGACTAAATAATATTATTTAATTAATTCAAATAATACTTTCATCGAGGAACTCGTGGCTAAATAATAACAGCCGCACGGGTCGATCTGTAAGGTTAAGCAACACTTGCCGAGGTCGGTCTGTGGATGGGTGACCATCTTAACCGAAACTCCTTCGTGCCTCGGAAAACACATAAGCCGTTGGTCCCGGCTGTCATTTGGCAGTCGTAACGGATTTTCAGAAGCCAGAGATGTACCGTGTTAGTAATGAGTTGTGGAGGTCTGGCCTCCACGTAAAATACTAATATTCAGCTGAATCCAGTTTGACTGGAAACCGCCCCAATATAGTTGAGAAAAGGCTAGGCAGATGATGATAATTCAAATAATACTTTCTTCAAAACAAGTCAACGACACGATCACTTCACAAATAAGCTGTATCAAAATACCCCACCTAATATTCACTTTCAATCCTTCAACAACTCTCAAGTTATCAGCGAAACACTCGATAATAATCCTCTTTCATACACCGATCACTAGAGCAAAGAGAGGGAATATTAAGAGAGATTTTTCTTAGAATTTTCATCAGTGATTTGCGCGGCCACCTCAGCCGCTGAAACTTCATATTCAATGGCGTCTGGGTCGAATAAATCAAAAACGCTGCGACGTCGAGTAAGCACTTCCGTCTTTTGAAAGCGACTTTCTGAGATTGCGCGTTTTATATTTCGCCTCTTATCTTTATGCTGTAGATATTTCACTCGATATTGCTTTGATGATTGATTGGTTTTTAAGTAATTATTCTGGTTGTTTATCTTGTGAAGTGATTTTCCTTTTTGAATCCCTCTTAATATGTTATTTGGAAGATCGTTGTTAAATTGATACAAGTGGGACCTACAAATTGTGATCATTAACAGGTACAAGCACTGTACAAGATATTAATAAAATAATTTAATAAAAAAAACACTAGTAGGTGTCCGCTACACAGGTAAACTCAATGTACTTTACCTTATAAATAATTCAAATAAAATTAAAATACACGTTAAAGAGATATACAAGAGCTGACATACATCGTAAATTGAAATCTAAATAGTACATATAAATATTGTTTTCGGACATGAACTACTTATATGAAATTAGGTACTCTGACGACTGTTTCATTTCCGGCTTATTACAATAAATTACCTATATTCGTACCCGAAAACGCGACTTCAAACATTAGCACGATTATTTAGGGTTCCTTCGTCAACACATTAGGCGATTGTGGATTATGGGGGCACCGTACACACATAGGGTTGCACATACGGGTTTATAAGACCCCAAACGATGTTGCTGTAAGCTTGGCCATCTTATGGTCACAAATTATCAAAGTTCCAAAGAACCATCCACTCGAAAAAAATAACAAGTCAAAACATGCTATAATATATGTTTAAAGCTGTCCATTTATGTCACAATCTATTTAACTATAAGATTATCTATTTTCTATCTATCTATTATTTTCTTACGAAAATAAGTTTTGAATAATAATACAGTTACACATCATAAAACCGATACGAGACGGTTGACCTTCTTGTTTAGCAGTAAATCTACAAAAAAATATTACGAGATGTACAAAAATAGCAGAATCTCTGATAGACGCATCTAATTAATTTGGAGGCCAACCACGTGTTACGTACAAACATCTGGCGTCGCTTCGCAAAACTATTGTTTCGGACAAAAAATATTGCGTTTGACAAAACAATGTGCAGGAACTCATATCTTCCTATAATCACTTATGTCTTTGATTATTTTGTTCAGGAAGATTAGTCGCATAAATGGGGCATCAACTATTTGAAGAATGAGACTGATCCTTATGCGGGCCACACAAATTCAAGTTATTTGATTAAACAGGCTGGGTCGTCAAACTATTTGATCAAATAGAAATACGAAATTTCGTATTTCTTCATGCCATTTGATGACTCATTTTTGATCAAATTTTTTCACAGACATTCATGCCAATTTGAGAAAGCTGTTTGAAGCATCCTGTTTGATTAAATTACATGAACGTGTATGGCCTGCATAAGCAATGTAGGTATAGTCAGCTAATAACCATTAACAAACGATTAATTACTAAACACTAATTTAATTTTTTGTAGCTGAAAAATAATTAATTATATACCACACTCAGTACTCTTTCTCTATTTTAGATCCTCGATAAGACCGCCCATTGTGTACAATTTTCTTCATGTATATTTTCTGTAATTTGTAAGCTTCACAAAATAAAGAGTATTATTCAATATACATAATCAAATTAAAAATTGATGATCTAGAATATAACGCAAAAACATAAATTGTAAAGTTCAATGTCAACTCATTCCTATTAATTGACATTGACATTTCCAAGCTCAAAACAAAGGTAGCAATTCAACAAATTCGGCAAAGCATTATTGAAATAATATTTTTTCTGTGAATCCTTATTCTGAAACTTGCGTTCGACCACGTTTTAACATAATTTATGTCGTATCTCGTATCTTGTGTCGATTGCTTGATTCTGGGGCATTTCGAGTGCGAGCCAGATGTCGCTACGGTCGAAACGGTAACACGATATCGGTCCGCGTGGATTCCAAACGAGATTTATTGGACAAACCGATAGTGTTCTATTAAAAAATCGATTCCTATTAGGGTTGTCAATATTATTTAGAAAGCAGGTGAGTTTATAAATGTATGTTTAAATACTTGAAGCAGACTTGATTTGGGCATTTAACGTAACTGTTACTGCTACATAACAATTAGGAAGTGTTTTTATCATGGAAAAGTCTTTTTTTGGGAAATATCAACATGAACTGAAGCTACGAGTTACGCCATACAAACCACTCTCACAATACTTTATAACCTAAATTTTCCAATTTGCAAACCCTAATTTCTATCGTAAACTGCAATTTATGTTAACGCCGACACTAGTGTATACGTAATTCAGAATCGGTGCGGGGAAACGTATTGAATATGTAGCGAGGCATTTTTCTAACAAACGTGACATCCTGTGAAATTGCATTTTGCAAATGAATAATGTCCTTTGCACATTCAACGCAATACATTTTAAAATATCTGTTTTTGGTAACAGATTGTTCCAATCACAAAGTTGTCATAGAATGTATTGGTTTTTGAAATTAAAATACAGAGAGGAATAGGACAGACTGTTATTTTGGCATGCTCTGTAATTAACTTTTTAGTTTTTCGTTTTGCCTTGGAAAGAGAAAATTTATTCAACTGGTTGGTAACTTAACTTGCGAAAGTTACTTCATTAAAAGTTTGTTTAATCATTTAAGATTTGGTTTTTTTTTTAAATACAACAGCAAACTATAAAGTAAAAAAGGTTACAGACTTGTGCCAGTGGATAACTACATTTCACGGTACAAAAACTGTTAAAGTTTTCAACGTTCAAGAAGCAAACAAACACAAAAGAAAACAACGGATCAATACTTCAAGAAAAAGCTTTGTAAACCTGTTGTGATTTAATTAATAGAGTCTCAACATTGAGTCCGTGGCATTGAACGTTCTATCATCGATATCCGATTCCAATAATGGAACGATACTCGTAAAACTTGTTTCTAAGTGAAGCCAAAGGAAAAAGCACCACTATTGGCCCAGTTTCACCGCCATAGCACACATTTGCCTCGCACTCGTTCCACGATATAACGCAATTTTTGTGATATAACGCAAGTTTGTGATCGGGAACTACTCGACCATTTCTATTGGCTACACCCTTGAACTTTGTCAAACTTAGTCGCGGGGATTGTGACGTCAGTCGGCCAACCTGTTTTGGCTTCTTATCTTAGAAACTTGGCAAAACAACCGCCCGTCGTTGTTGTATACTTCGGAGTATGACATCTGTTCCAAATGATATAATTTATCGTTTTCGAAATGAAAGTTTTTGTTACGATCAGGGAATCTATTCGATGATAAACTTGTAATTGTAGCTGATATTGTCAGATTCCCTCTTAAATACTTAAATAAAGTTTGAAACAAGAAACGTTATACTACATCTTAATTGGACAGTTAAATAACAAAACCAAACAGGAAACCAGATCAGCCCTAAATGTTTCCTCAAACAAAAGTAAACCCCTAACCACTCAACCATTCTTTCGCAAGGAAACAGTAGAAACAAACTTGTTTTTAACATTCAATATTACACCTATCAATTTCAAAAGTTAACAGGACTAGGGTTGCCACTAGCCATAATATAACTCCATTTACACTGTCAACCAGACTATACAAACAACACCTCTACAGAGCAACATTAAATGCATTTTCGCGTCTTGTATCTCTCTTTAGATCCCTATATTCGTGAATCTTCAAAGTCGCTCCTATTCAGCCGGCAAATGGACTAATATCGTAACTTGAAACGACCGTCCCCTGACAACGTATAGTAAATCGTCATTTAGTCGTTTCGGCTGCTTAATGTGCCAAGTTTCAATTAAAAAGCCATCGCAGTGCCATATATGGGCCATTAGTTCTGATTATTAGCGAGGGTGTATTATGTAGAGTGGATAATTTTATTAAGGTAATGAAGGTAATATCTTCACTGCTATGTTTTGCGTGGGTTGTGAGTTCAATGAAGAGGTACCTTATTCATTAGTAAAAGTTTATTTATTATGTGGTTGGCCTTTTAATGTCATGAGTTCATGACAAAACAGGTGCACTTCGGTACTTTGATATTAAATCTTAGTTAATATTATGAGTAGCCAGGTGCCCATAATGTGGTCGTTTTTGCCCGCGACTTCGTACGCGAAAATCCCTTATTTTCGGGAAATCCTCCCCTACACGCCAAATTTCAGCTTTCTACGCTTTCAGCAGTCAATCACCAGAAACTGAAGTGTTCATTTATTTAGTTTTATTTATGGATATTAATAAGTGCAATGTATTTTCTGCTGGATCTAAATTTTGACGGAAAAAAATAAATAAATAGCAGGTTCATTGATCGACAGTTTAGAGCCATGTAGATAGGGATAAAGATTTATAATAATCTTGTCAAAGAGCTGAGTAAACACGTGTCAAATAAATGTACAATCGGCGATGAAAAATTACTTATTTTACGACAAGTGATCTTCCACAACTTCCGCGTTAAACTTTTCTTCCGACTTTCTCGGAAATTATATTGAAGCGGAAAAGTTGATTTTATTGGTTTCGACTTAGATAAGGATAATGTCCCATTCAAAAACGCATTTAAAGACATCATTTCGATATGAAAACCTGTAGTTAATTTTAATGAGTTTAATTTAATTTAAAGTTCTATGAGCAAACTGGCATTTAGCTACTAATTTCTGATGCAAATACTTGCGCAATTTTAGCAACATTTAGTACCTGTTTACCGCTAACCACTGATTACTCGCCGTCCACTAATAGCATCAAACATGTGAAACATAACTAAAATACAAAGGTCACTAATGTACTATTAAAATGCCCACATCAAATCTAATTTTGCGAAAATAATTTTCAATGCATCTCAGGGCATAATGTTAGTAAATAATATAGCATAAAACAAAGACTGTTCACGACCTCGTGGTTCGGTCGTGAGAGCCATCGTCCGGGCTAGTTCACAAGATAGACTAATTCCATCTCTGTCTATTATATTAAATAAAACAGAGATAGACTAAGATGATCATCGATTGTGAGGGTAACACTTGGCAGATTTCTATCTCTGAAAAGCACTGACCGTAGCTGTATAGAAAACAATAAATTACAATGGAGTCACGTCTTAATAATGATAAATATTGAGCCATTAAAATAATATCATTGAACTTAAATGTCTGTAACGATTTCATAATAATAGTACCACACGCGGTCTCGATCAATACCCCTAAAAATGTATATATATTTATGTGTATCTTCAATACACATTAAAAAAATCTGATAGTGTTTCAATCGAGTTCGACTACACTACTTCTAAACACTTCATTACAGAAAAGCTTAACTGTTTATCTGATTGAAATGCGAGCAGAATGTCTAGCAATCAACTTTTTGTATTTGCTTCTCAAGTAATAGTGACTTCACATGCAAAGTCAATCTGTCCCTAACAGTATACATGCAATAGAAAAGCTCGTTGACAGTCAAATAAAACCACAATATTTAATAGATAAAGATCTTGCAATAAGTTGGGTTGGGAGCAGTCGTAAAATATAAATATTCGTAAGGAATACTTTTCTAGGGAAGTTGGGAGTATGGGAACAAGACGACAATATAAAGGGGAATAAATACCACGATAGCTCATAAATCATTTGCGAACATGTTACACTCGACGACAAACACAGCTTCTTATATATTTCATTGTTGCTTTAGCGATTACGAAACTTACATAAAAAGGGGGAAGAAACACGGAACGACTTTTAGTCACCGAAATGTAATATAATAGAATATGTGCTCGGGGGAATATCTAGCTGAGTATGGCTATATTTTAGTTTTATTTTATAACAGGTTCTAACCTGCAATCTCAAGTACTTGATAGTGTTAGAAGTCTGGAAGCAGAAAGGCAGGCCGAAGGATCTTATATCGCAACAAAATTTTAATCCGTGAAGAGAAGGGGACGAAGCTTCCCGCTACTTACTTGAGAAAGAGGAAATTAAAGTCCACATATCTTTATGCTATGCAAAAATGCGTCAGCTCCCAAAGGAAAAGTTTTTGAACATAATTTAAGCGAACCGGGTGATGAGATGAATGGAATGTCAGACACTAATATAGGTATGTTTTTAGTCTTTGCAAATGCATATTGCCAGATATTCATTTAAAGGGAAAGATTAATTTTCCTAGCAGTGAAATCATAAATAATAAAAGTATCGCTCAGTGAAAAAAAAAAACAAACTTATTAACGCTGCAAACTTTTATGAGTCAACTTTTCAAATATAACGAATAAATAAAGAAAATACAAACTTATTGGATTCATGGATGCTGATATAAAATTTTCAAATAAAAAACTTGATACGGTATAAAATCGAGTGGTACAAAATCAAGTAAAGCCGACATTAGCTCACTGAAGTAATACTGTGCTCTGCACTATTTTATGTCTGCTGCCAGCAAAGTGAATTTCATTAAAATGGCAAATATTACATGAAATTTCTACAGCTCTGCATTTTAACGTTGTAGCATTTAGGAGAAAATTTCGTCAAAGAGCTTGTGGAAGTTGGTTTTGAATGTAACAATGACTTTGTACCAATGTCCCTGGGAGAACAATTTGAAGATATATATTGTTTTAGAGGACACTATGGTAAAATTGATAATACTATACATGTTGCATTGTCTGTTTCGTTGGTTTAAGGTTCACGACGGTAAGTGCCATTTCCCTTAGCAGAATAAGGGGTGCAATAGATGATCTTTCTCGTTTTGGAATACATTTGTAGGCTTAATGTTATCATGTAATGAACAAAAAATCTTCTTACCTATTAGCTCAACAGCGCACTCCAAAACCAAAACCCTGAAACAAAAAAAAAGAGAAACTTTAATATCGTAGGTCTAAGTTTCCCCAACACATATTTCGGGAGGCTTCAGAAAATTAACTCGTATACTTTCTCAATTGCCTAACCGACTGAACTTTGTCAATTCCGTGGCACTATTACACTCGGCCTGAAAATGGCTTTCAGGCCAATAACACCCACTAATGAAAGTGAACAAGAAATGGTCGCACCGTCTTATGTTACAGTTATATACCGTGCACATTTTGCTATTACCCACACTTTATAGTGAAGAGCTTCTGTGGCATTTTCTTTTATTACTAGCTTTATAATGGTTGCGGGAAAAGGCTGTGGACTTTTCTGGAGTAATAGTGTAATAGACTGTAACATAAATTAATTTAGAAATGTTGATACATTATAAAAACTAATTTCTAATTTACTAAAAACTGGTCTTTGTACGTTAAGTATACGTAGCACAAATATAATAATCCAATTTAATTATAAAATGTTTCGATTGAAATTTTTATAAATTAAATTATTCAAACTGTTACCTTGTACAATTTAATGTTAATAATTTTTACTATAATATTGATAAATCCCCACGGGAAATTAAAGAACAATAATAAGTAATAAGAAAACCAAATTAGGCAAAGTAATCCCCAAGATGCTCAAACAACTTACTTGTTTCATAAACGAAACACAGATCGAAGAAGCAGCCTCGGGGATATTCGTAACAATTTGCAAGTATGTGGAACTTCCTAACTTATTGGATCAAACTAACGTTCGCAAGGACCAACTTTCTCATATAGTTTATCTTGTAATATCTCATAATCATTCCTAATTCGATGAGTCACTTGATTCCTTATTCGGCCAATATTTTCTTCTTTGGAGTAGAAACGATCAAGATCAATCTTGTCTAATTTAGCTCTCATTTCTTTCTGTCAGGGGTAATACCATCTCTATTAGCTAACTGATCAATTTATGAAAGCTATCGCTTCGAATCGTGAGCCAATTCTTCAGCTGTAATGGGTGAGAGCAGTTTTATTTCTTCATTTCCCTCGTGTATATCGGGATATTAGTTTATATTAGAAGTTGCTTCTTAAGGTATGGTATCCATCAATACCAGAATCGCAAGTAGTGACATAATTATCATCTATGTTATTTATATTTGTATGCATACCTACTAAATAACTGTATTTTTATTAAAACGCTAGTTTTCAAAAAATCTAATTATTTTATCTTTTTTCCATAGAAGACCTTCCATTTCTATAAAAAACAAGTATTTCTGTCGCTCGCCAAATAGTTTCCAACGCCATCCTTTGACGACGTTCCCTTTGATTCTGGGAGCTTCATCCTCTCGCACGACTCCTTCAGTATCAAAACCGACACCGCGCTAAGCTCTCAAAGAAGTGACTCGTCAAAAGGCGTTGGTATTGGTCTAATCTTTTGAAATGACGTCATTTCAATGTCAATAAAGGGAGAAAATTAGTTTCTTTCAACAAAAGATCTTGTTTATCATTTTGTTTACCTAGTTTGAATCTTAGCCTCAGTGGTTTAATTTTTGTGTCTCTAAGAGCGATTATATTCCAATGTTTAGTAATAGTAACAGCGATAAGCTCTAGTTAAGTCTTACAGATTTAACAGTCTTTACAATTCTAACTTATTTGACTTTTAAAATGTGAAAGTTTCAGCTTACCTATGGATATTTGAAAGATTATAATGTGAAACCGAGAATCAAATGAACTGAGAAGAAAAAATCGTCTTGATCTTCGTCGATGTTATACACAAACAACGTGTTTTTATATATTAGAAAACCTAATGATATTTATAGGATTTCTCAAATCTAGGAAAACAATCTTTAGTTACTCTTACTAACAGAAGCACATCACAGTAACTTTACAACTAAATTAAGACACAGAACAACATTCATAAGTAACAAAGAACTCTGAAATGGTTAAGAAAAAGAGCGTGATTTTAAAAAAAGGTTAAGTAACAAAAACAAAGAACAAATAAGAAAATACTGCATCTTATATTACACAAGGCACGAAGAAACGGGTTTTTAGCCAAGATACACCTGTTTGTTGAAGAACTCATAAATAAAGTGAAAACAGCTAAACTTGCTGAAACATTTTCAGAGGAATCCGCAAAAACCACGTTTTGTACGAATGATAGTGCTTTCGAGAAGAATACTGCTGCCAGTGATGTTGGTAAACAAGGGAATACTGCAGAAGATGTTTTTGGGTAGTCTGTTGAAAGCTAAACGTTAATAGTTTTATGAGGAAGCCAACATAGTCTTAGTTTTAAATTATTTTGCACTAGATGCAGAAGGTGGAGATTCGGGAGGGCAAATTAGGACTTTAATTAACCAAAATCTTAGAAGTATTTTCAGTAATTTTTAAGTGCTGGCAATTCTAAATGAATAAAACTGGTGCTGTGATTCCATAGTCTATTAATAAACATACCAAAGCACTTTTTGTTCAATAAACCTTCATAGCTGTAATTAAGTAGTCTGAGCTGCCGGTCTAGCAATTAATTAGGTCCAACCTTTATTAAGGCATTAACGACGTTAACACTTGAATTAAATTATAATAACGTAGAAAATTATGGGCAGGTTAACGTTTCCATACAAATTGAAAAGCAAACAAATGTTAAGGAAATTGAAGCCTTAATATTTGTTTGCAAGAAATTGTAATTAGAATACAAGGAAAGGTTATTGAACTTTTGTATAGGCAGTCAAGTCAGAGGAATAAATTGTATTTTTTACAAGGCATCCCTCTTTGTCATGTTTTACAAATCTGTGAAAAAGGATAATGGGTTGAAGAAAAGGAAGGCATACAAAATTGACAACGAAACGATCAAATTCTATCAAGCTTTTAATGATTCACAAACGGAAAGATGACGCACAAAAGATCCTGTACTCACAATACGTGGTCACGAATTTAAAACTTTTTGTGAGGCACCTGCTGATCTTAACGTAGGTATTAGTGACTTCAAACGATTTCTCTGTCTATATCGAACAACAGGCTTGATACACAAAAGCAAAATGTACTGTAATAATATTTTATTTCTGTGATAAATTCCACAGGCTCGCACTTCTGAGGCCGCAGGAGTTAATCTTTTCCACGCAGTCACCTCTCTGGTACTTAACGATGTAGGTACTGTAGGGATCTCTCCGAAAATCTATTGAACGTCTACTTTTCTTCTGATATGATATACATATATGATGATACAGCACTCTATTCATAAAAGGTAGAACGTGGGTGTAAAAATATTGATATTCCATTCTAATGTTGTATTCGAGGAGAGTAGGCATTTGACAGTATCTAAAAATAAGGAACTATTTGACAAGTTTTGGTAGTTATGACGATGAAGAATAAAGCTTGTTTTTCCACCTAAATTCTCCGTAATGTTATTATTATGATGAGTAATAAAGTAATATTATAATACTCCATAAAATGTATGTCATTCAAAATAAGCCTACATTTATTAAATTCTATAAAAAACAGCAATTTTCATCAAACTTTTATCATTATCGCGACCGACATACGTAATTATTTCAGTAAAATGTCGTATGTTGCCTTGAATAAAGCGTTTTCATGTTAACGCTCTTAAAAATACATATTTTGCTAAAATAAAAGAACTTTATTTATGAGTACAGCTCTCAACAAAAACGATGCAAGCAGCCCCATCCCAGTTAATCTTTTTAATGCAATCGTGCCATCCAATGCTCGTATACCATGCAAGAGAAAATTTGCTGCAATTTTTCACTTAAACAAAGGAGCGCAAATTCCATTGCCAGTTCTCTCCACTACGTTTTCAAGAAGCACCGTCTAAACGCTGCGGTGGATGTTAATCTCTTCCGTCCGATCGCTCTTTTCAGGGTTAATGGTGTGCGAGAGTCTTCGGTGTGAATTGCGATTACGAAAGATACTCACGTTCCAACGCTGTCCCTTGAGTTTGCGTCTTAACTCCAGACTTTCTTTATTAGCAAAGTAAAAAAATATATAATTTCTTTCCGTCCTGTTGTATGCTACAACTTCGTCGTAC
The DNA here is from genome assembly GCA_947578705.1 of Lacanobia wlatinum. Classification (NCBI taxonomy): domain Eukaryota; kingdom Metazoa; phylum Arthropoda; class Insecta; order Lepidoptera; family Noctuidae; genus Lacanobia; species Lacanobia wlatinum. Next base: position 19,519,954 of record OX388033.1, read on the forward strand.
TAAAGAAAAATAACTTGGACGTTCCTGACAGAATTTCAATCAAGCGAGAGTAGCTACTTTACTTGTGTAGTGCAAAAAATATTGGAGACATATTTTCTCTGGAGATTTGTCAGAAACGATCATAATTTATTATGTGCTCAAGTTCAGACCGCGTAAATAATACTGAGTGGTTTTGTAGTTGAGTTAAGAAATACGACAGTATATTTTTATCACGAGAAACAAAATTCTAAGTAAGCATATCTAAGGACTGTTCATCGTAGCAATGCATTACAGTTTTCAGATTCAGTAGTTTAAAACCAGTAAACGAATGAAAACTTTACAACAATTAACTACCAACACCCTAAACAGCACAAGACATTCCTTTCACTTAAAAGTGAAACTAATAATAACAACAAAATGAAAATAAACCTCGAATAACATGAAAACAAACCGTCTACAATCCCGAAGCTTTCAAGACGTACCGTTGATAATAATGAACTCGGTACGAACAATTTGAAAACAAAACAACGCGAGGCAACGGAAGCTAGAAGAAACAGTGTCGCTACCATAGAACACGAAACCGCAGTGCCGGCAGTGAATAGAGATGCCAGTAATATTTTGTACCCGTACAATGTGCTCTGAACACTGTCAAAGCTATAGTCAGAATAGGATAGATTCCTAAAAAAAAAAATATTTAGTCCGTTAGTTTAACAACCAAAAAATGTTGGACGCGTATTCATTCTTTAGTACCAACAAAAATTGAAGACGATACAGTGCATTGAAATTCTGCGAGAAGTCACGTCTACGAAGAAGTACGTAACACAGCCTTGTTACGTCACTTCTTTGTAGACGTACTCGTACCAATCCTAAATTTTGAAGCGTTTTTTCTTTGTCAATTTTTATTGATTTAACTAATCAAATAAAACATCGTTATGATAATCAAGTGACGGACTTAATAAAATCATATTTTTTCCCCATGGATTATTATTGTCAAGGGTCGTCACACTCGCATAGAAAATTTTGACAATGCCTTTAATAGCAGAGGACTCAGAAGTGTTTCAGTGCTCTGTGGTTACTACCATGATATTATATTATCGCGTTGCAAGAACCAAGCTCCGTTGACCGCACGCTATGTCGGGTGACAAATTAAATGAATTTACGGGCTACAGACTTAGGCTGCAAACATATGTTATGCTCTTTGCTGCGATGTAAATACAATATACATGAGTCAGCTTTCTGAGGTCGCTCCGTTTCATCGTGATAGGTTTAGTCTTGATCTCCTTGAATTTATCGTTGCTTGGTGTAGGTTATTAACGGGTAAAATGTGAGGTTTTGTTGGTGGAGAAATACGTAGTATCGTGTGAGGATAGAGAAAGAATTACGGTCACGTAGGAGGTATCTAGAGAAGCACTATAGGTGTTGGCTGCGGTTTTATGTGCATCCTATTTAAATAAGCACTACAAAGAAAACTAAAACTACCACAGTGTAGTCTTTTTAACCCAAAGGTTGACTGGTAGAGAATGCCTTGTTACATTAAGTCCACCCATGTACCACTACTGTACATAATTAAATAAAAAGTATCATGTGTTAATTCAGGATATAATCTAACCTATAAGCCAAAATCAATAATTGTTTTAAGTAATTTCAATGAGATTCAGTAGCAAATACCTTCATTAACTTTTACGTAAAAGAAATATGTAAGGATAGACAGGTACGAGTAAGTAGTGTATACTTTACTGTACACCAATTATTTTATGGGCAAGTATAAAACCAGACTTCTCGCTTACAGGCTATATCTACCAGACAACCCTTTTTTTATGGATGGGAAATCATCAAATGACTCCTCTGGGTGAAGCAGGAGGTAGTGTCAGACTCTTACCGACTAAAACCCATCCGTGTTCCTCCTAGTGCCCTTTGCGTTCCAGGGCCATGGTGAATCTTTCGAACAAAGCCCGCAGCCCCAGCAGGCAACCCTTGGATGGACTAAAAAAATAATTCAAAGGCGTAATGATGGTACGTCGCAGTCATGAAGATCAATGATGACAAAATAAAGATTTGGAATACCTTCGCGACGATCATCCGAGTAGAATTATTGACCTATCAGCTAACATTTAGAATGTACTCATAACAGATTGCCATAAACTTCATTTCGAAACTTTATAACAGGCTAGCTAATAAGGCCGTCTCATCGTTAGGACCAGGTCAAGGCATACCATCCAAATGTAGCCAATAAACAACTAAAGTTACAACTTCAGCGACTAACAATGATTGCCTGACTAAATTCCATTTAAGGCACTTAACTTCTTTGTAAAATTCTTTCACCGAGCTATAAGCTTTTATGTAACAAGAAATAGGTCTTTAAATGAGCTTGCAAAACCTTTTTCTTTGGGTTTAAATTAAGGTCTAAAAGACTTGGATAGTGATTAGGTTTTCCATCATAATTAATTTTGTAGGGTTAGCAACGAAACTTTTACATTATTATTTTTTTGTAGTTATTTTTAGCAATAACTGAGTGAGTTTCTGACCGTGGGTGGCGTTGCATGCGTGTAATGAGAAAAATCTGGTTACTATTTCATCACCATGGGGTTTCAATTTAGGAAAAACCGTCCATATACTTAATTTGCTTTATCATGAAACCATGCATAAATTCACTTCCTTAAGTTCAGGGGTTTAGCTAAGATGCTTATGAGTGTATCATGATCTTTTTTTACATAGTATTGATGTCCCATTAACTGATCAAAATGTTATTTCTGAGCATGTAGTCCTATCTCAGTATGAAGAAGACCTAACAAACAATCATTGAACGCCATCAAAATCATCAACACGTGTGGCTAATTGAATAACATCCAATACAATTCAGTCAACAAGTGCCCACCGACCATACGTTGACCACAGCTTGTTCGTGTAATAAAATACTTACCACTTTCTGAGCATAGACTTGCAAATGTGCCAGTTACGTCTACCGCACGGTTTATGAATGTCATCGCTATCGCTTACAGGGCTGGCGACGACTAAATATTATGACTGCACTACGATTTTAATGGGAAAGAAGTTATGTGAATGGAAAGCTTTAGAAACGATTTTGCTGAAGTGGTTGATACATTAGGGTTCGTAAATGATGTTTTAGTGGATGGTTGGTCTAGAATACTTTTCGAACTGCCTTAATATCCAGAAGTGGTCTAGCATCTTAGAATATTTTTTTAATGAATATTATCGCTATTGCTTACAGGGCTGGCGACGACAAAATATTATGACTGCACTCCGGCTTCAATGGAAAAGACGTTTACAAGAATGAAAGGCTTTAGAAATGGGTTTGCTGAAGTGGTTGATACATTAGGGTTCATAAAAGAGGTTTTAAGACGAAGGTTAGTCTAGAATACTTCGTGGTATCCAGATGTGGTAAAGTGACTTAGATTAAATTTTTATCAATTTCATCGCTGTCGCTTACAGGGCTGTCGACGATAAAATATTATGACTGCACTGCGATTTCAATGGGGAATTGGGGAAGAAGTTTATGTGAATGGAAAGCTTTAGAAACGATTTTGCTGAAGTGGTTGAACATAAAACTGAGCTTACTGACCGGTGTTACGAGGCGTAATGTTACATGTAATGTAACATGCTACAAAGCGAGCATTTTTGCAGTCAATATGTTGAAACGAGCTCAAACACGCGCATGTTACTCGGATTTTAGGACACAGCGTATCGTAATATGCTCGCTGCGAATGGTACATTACGGGCTACGGCCTGTAACACCTAAGTGTTCGTAAAAGAGATTTTAGTCTCATGGTCTGCCTTAATATGCTCTAGCACCTTACTTTACTTTATGAAATCAATTTCTCGTATCACTACAGTATTGTAGTACAGTATATAGTAAGGAGGCCAACAATGATTGTATTGCTTGTAATCAACCAGCACCGAAAAGTCGTACACAACCTACTTGGAGTTGATAGCAGTAAACTGCTTTTCACCAATTGCCAAGCGCGGTGGACTTGTAATTCTCTCACACTATATAGCACTATGCAAATACTTTTCTTCAATAACATCTACATTTGCTTAGTATATATAAATCTTCATCAACTCATACGACCGACCCACACACATATATGTGTATGATGTAGGCAAAACTGTTTGGACAAACTCATCATTATTTTGAGATAATTTCAACCAACCAACCAAACCAACCACCGTCAGCAACTCGAATCTCGTTTTTAGCATTGCAAATGTAAGTACCTCCTTGGTAAGCGACTGGTGACAGATTCTCTGGCTTCTGACTATGCGTAACGACTGCCAAAGATCTACAAATGACAGCCGGGACCAACGGCTTAATTTGCTTTCCGAGGCACCGAGCCTCGATATGTTAAGATGGTCACAAATCCACAGAACAACGTTGCTTAACCTTGAAGATTTATTTATTTATTTTATTTATTTGATCGACCCATACAGTTGTTAGGTATAATTTAGCCTCGAGCTCCTCTTTAAAATGTATTTATTTATTTATTATTTATTTATTTCGTAACAATTGCTTACTATACTAAAAGTCTTCACCAACGCGTATAGTAAGCCAAAAACATAAAATTTATCTTACCAACTAAAAAAATGAATACATGCTTAAATCATCGAACCTTGTGTTGAGTATTGTTGCAAAATTCGATAATATCTGAAATTTAGAATCCTGATACGCATGGTCTGATACAGCGCACAAACAAAATAAACGTCGCAAGCAGAAACGACAGCCTGAAATCTGTCAATCGTAAACGAAATCGTGTCGGCAAAAAACTTTGGTGAATTGAAAAAACAAGCTTTCGTGACGGCTAGACTTGTCTTGTTGTTTCGGTTCTACCTGTAGAGTGTAGCTTAGGATTCAATTATAACTGTCAACCTTCTTCGTCAAAACGTGTTTCGCAATTTTTTTAAGAAACGATTTGGAACGAGTTTTGCTTCTAAGGACATTATACGGATTACTTTTTTTTTCTTTTTGTTTAAAATTTCCTCCTCGGTTAGCTTTAAAAGCCGTATAAAACACAAGTACAAAAGTGACTAAGGTATGTCATATTTTGGGAAATAAGGCACTCGATTTGACAATAGTAGTATTGTATCGACCCAAATCCGAGCTACCGAGATAAGATTACTATGTACTCGTAAGTAGATATGGATGATTTGAAACTTTTTTCGACACGTAATTTATGCTTCTTAGCTAAATAAAGAGTATATTATTATATTTTATCTACCGAACACAAGTTTAGATTTAATAAAATATACAGAGCATTAAACTTCTAAACAAAACAAACGATCTCAGCAAAAAACAGCGACTAAGTTCAAGTTATTTCGTTGCAATTTATGGGGCGAACTGGCGACAGCCAATTAGTATCTGTTTCGGAATACGCAACAACTTGCTAACTGCCAAGATTCTTCACGACTTTGTCAACAATTCATCAGAGTTTGGAAACTCGAGTGCGTATCAGAAACACTCATTACTCGTCAGGTAAAATCGATGGAAGAATTTTGAACATGGATGATAATGTTGCAAAGTTTTCAAAATCTGTTAAATGCGATACAAAGTATTCACATGCTTTGAAGAAACAAATGTTGATAATATGAGCGAAAAGCTGCTTAACTTTTGATAAAAAAATAGCGGAAGAAACATTCTAATTTAAATTCTTGTCTAAGGATTTTCTCTACACATCGTACCAAACGTATTGACCCACAAATCTCCGCCTCACTGACACTCAAAGTTACCCAAAACTTAATTGTAAATCGTCCGACTTGACGAGGGGCTTCTCAATTTTACTCAAATCGACCGTTTATCGAGTCAAAACCTCTATCTTAATTGGCATTTCATCAGCGTAGAAGGACCGCAGAGCTTTCAGAAGAGATAAAATAGATAAATCAATTGATTGACATAATATCCGAAAGACGGAGGGACCTTTAATCAATGGTGAGGAGAAGAAAAGAGCACCAAGCCGATTAAGTCCGGAAGCCGTGATTGGAGGGAAAGGGAAATGATTAAACGCGGAATTAGCTGCGATATGGAAGTGGCAGGCGACGGGTGATCGGCACTATTTTGATATCAAGATTTCCAACTTCAGATTTTATGAATGGATTTTTAATACTTGTTTTTTTTTATTAATTTCATTCGATCTTAGAATATCAGTATAGAAAAAAAAAACAAAATTCGATTTATTAACATAATTCGATCTGAGAATAACAATAGGTACAGAAACTTTACTTACTTAAATCAACAGATTCCATATTAACTTTAATTGAATAAAATCGTATTTTCTTTTAAAACAGTATTTTATTGAGTTTTAATAGTAAATCTATACGCGTAGATTATAACATAGAGTGTCTGCCTATACGGTAACCGCCTGCCTGAAAGCATCTACACTTATATACACTACATTAGATAAGTACATATTGTGTAATAAGAAATAGTGATTACCGTTCATACACCACTAGTCGTCTTTTCAAAGACTTTGGACAAGATACCGGTCCACAAAGGGAAACCTTACTAAGATTGATATCTCTGCCAATGGGATTACTACGGCACTATTACATGTTAATATCTCGTAATGTAGGTACATTATCTTACCTATCTTACCTATGGAACCCTTCTATAAAAGCTCTTTGAAAGATAGTTACTATCTTATTTACTTTAAGGTAATCTGTTTTTGGTTTGTATGACTCAACATTAAGATAAAGATTTGGTTCAATTTTGAATGTAAAACGGTTTTTATGCGTAAAATAAATAAAGAGAGATTAAAATCGAGATCTACAAAATATACGGAATTGATTGAAAAACAAAAATACTTTTCCAATAACACTAAAAACAACAACACAACATATCACAGAAACTAATCCATTTCCGAGCTAAACAATATTCCGAATAAACTCGTGACACTATCAAAAGTATTAAAATTCAATTTACGTCGACACTCATTTATACGGAGTCCATATTCAACATGATTCACATTGTACGTAGTGGAAAAAATATCAACCCACCCGAACTTCATTGGCAAACAATTCGACCGTGCTCGGGAGCGTTACCGACACTCGGCAAGGTAAAAAAATGGCAATAGGCTAGTCGACATCGCACGCACGGAAAACACGACGGTAGCTTCCGTTCGCACGCAAAATAAAACCCACCATCCCGATCCGATATCAATGCGCAATACCATACGCTACCCCATACACTTACGGACAAATTACAATACACACGCTCCGAATATTCGACATTATTGCGTAAACTCGTCCCACATTGTTCGCTGTAACGTAGTTTCGAACGTCCGTGTCGCTCGTAAATCATGAAGGTAATTTAAATTTTGTCATTAGTAGTTAAACTTATGTTATTTTGCACCGAAACGTGCACCTGTGGTGAGAGATAACATAAAGCATAAATCAAAATAATGGCATATGAAAAGGAAATTTGTTGCAGTCAGCACACACAAATCTGCGGTAAAAATTAAGTTGCGAAATAAAATGTAGGTAAGTTGCAAATTGCCGCAATTTAACGCAAAACAGCTAGTTTTATTTGCTTGTAAACAGTAGGGCTGTATTTAATCGCTTCATTTAACGGTGTACCCGTGAACGTGGCCGCGAGTGTACAATACATGCGGGTTGGGTGCGCTGCGTTTTATAGCCAAGCCATGTATCAAAGTTTCGCGAGCGGTCTGAATATCTACCAAGAGTCAGGACCTCCCGCCGACAATACACGACCAGACTTTACGGTGAAAATTCGCAAACTTTGTTTAAAATTAGTTTGTGTATACCTTTCTAGTGGGTCGTTACAGGAAGACACGATTGTACTCGGAGCTCAAGATCGCTTAGTTGTTTGCTTAGAACAACGAGATTTTGTTCTTGAGAGAAGTGTCCGCGATACCATCTTTTCTTACTACAAGCGACGTTATAAACCTTATCTCAAAGCAGAAATATGAAAAACCAGATAATAAAAGTCTGCTACCGTTAATATATAAGAAACAGCTTTGTTCAAATTCTTTGTTGTGAGATAACAGGACACTAGCAAGTAGAAAATGTAACAAAAATTATTTTTAAATAAAAAACGAGGCCATGGTCTAGACTTAAGATAAAAAGAAAATGTCAAATTTGTGTAAGCAAGCTTATGTTCAGAAGAAATGCAAAGTTAAAAAGGTACATATTTTTTTATATAATTTGAGAGCAAATCCTACTAAACACCAACTATTTTCAAGCACGTCAATCCTGATAAAACAGGTTGGATTTAATTAAAAACAACCCCAGTCTTGTTTTTCTAAATTTAAACGTACCAGAAGATACAAAGTCTGATACAATTCAGCAAAATGCAACGCAATTTAGCTGTTATTCCCTGAGAAATAAGAACCAGTAAGTGTAAGTACTAAGTTGTAGGCATTGTAAGCTGCCAGGAACAGTAACCGAGAGAACGTAGCGGAAAGGCAGCGCTAGAAGCAATGTTGCCATAATTTGAGACGTTTCATCAGTATTACTGAGCTCGAGGTAATCTTCACAAAACTTCATTTTAGTCAAGTAAACGCAAATTATATCCCTTTCAGAAAGTAGGGCGAATAAGTTTTATGCTAACTTACCTAGACAGCTATCTATTTTCCACGATACGCCTCGCCTTTTACAAAAACTTTTTGATAAGTTAATAGCTTTATATTTTTTATGCTCCCGAATATGTTCTGAGTTTTATAAAAGTTTGATAGGTAAAAGGAGAAATATTTACCTTCGTGTAACGAATAACGATGTCTTTAAGCCGCGAAACATTACATAAATCAGAAACAGGGATAATGAGATTTTATACAATTTATGTTTCAAGTTTGTTAAGAGAACATCAATAAGATTGCTTTTAAAGATATCCGTTTATTGAGAACGCCAATTTAGATACTAAATTGTTCCATTATCTATATAAACTTTAATCATACAGACGTTTGATCAACAAATAGAATTGGCTGCTTATTTCAACTCCGATGAAAAGAGAACCGACTGAATAATATTTTATTCTGAAAGGAAGCTCGAAAATCATTCATCGAGTGAATCTAAAAACAATTCACGTAAAACGCGATTCCAGTTCTCCCCGAGTATATCGCAAAGCCACAAAATGAGATTACCAAACGTTTCGACGTACACTCGGATACGTTGGCCAGTTTTACGATTACGACTGTTGCACTAAATAAAACCGTAATACGTTTTGCCATCTATCAGAAAGCAAATACACTTTGTGTCGACACCATAAGGTAGATTTTCATTTAAACTGGTTGTTTGCCAGTGCAAAATAGCTAGCTAGTAATAAAAAATGCATTTTCCAAAGAGGCATAAACTAGCAAACACATTGTGTGAACAGGTTTTAAACATAAACTAAATCTGAGTACAAAATGTCCTAAATTCTAGAAACCTCAATTGCAAGCTGGACCAGACACACAGTTGCATTATGGTAACTTTTCTTGTTATTATAATCTAGATTGACCTGTGACTCCAAGACTACCTGAAATAAGCTACGTGACCAAAATATATCCTATGAAATTCTTTGTTTAACAAATCTGATGACAGCGAGCGACAACATATTTCGCAAAAGAAACTTTAGTTATCTAACAAAATGAAATTAGTCAGTAAGAAAAGCTACCAAACTTTTGCTAATTTAAGTATGAATAATGTCTTCAACTGGTAGGTGACCTACGTGACCTTCTAAAACTATTTTCTGTAAAGCCTTGAGTTTAACAAAATCCAGGCATGTACCGTGTACCTACAATATAGTAGCCTAAGGGAAATTTATCCTACATTGCCGAAGTTCATCCATAATGAAACTGTTATCCTGACGTGGCGCGTGTTTTCTTTGTACCGGCGTATAAAAGGGCCCACTTTGATCCTCCCAGTTCGACACAGGGCCAGTGGCAACAATTCAAACTATTCACGTTAAAAGGGGTTTAACTAAAAATAGGTACATAAGTAAAACCTCTGGGCACAGGCTTTCAATGAACACAAGAGAAGACGGGGGTTTTGTTAAGGGACGCAAGTAACGAGACGTTTTTGTTAGTAGAACATCTTTTTGTCCTTATTTCAGCCGAGCTGGGGTTGAAATCTTTATTGGGAATATCGTAATTGCAATAAATTACGCCAGCGATAAAACGGAGCGAGCAACATCAATAATTCATCCGAGCCACCAATAAAAGTTGTACACGAAACGAGTTTAAAAATTCTCCCATTTTGTATTGTATTTTTTTTTTTGTAAATAATTAAAACTTTACAGACTTTAAAAGTTGAGTAACTTTTGTTTTAATGAATATTATTATGATAGAAACATTGGAACACATTAGATGCTTGGGTTATTAAATGTTACTCGACATAATTAGTTGGAAACTTCACTCAGAAATGATGGAACTTTGGTGTTTATGATAACCTAATAGTGTTTAATGTTCAATCTTAGTCATAGAAAGTGGCGGTGATGTTGTTTTAATTTAATAATACTAGTGGTTGCCCAGTGGTCGAATTCGACCATATTTTATTAATATAATGTACCTACTAGCTTCTACCAGCGGCTTCGTCCGCGTGGTCCCTAGGGAGTATGTTCCCGGGATAAAAAGTAGCCTATGTCCTTTCTCAGGCTCTAGACTGTCTGTGTACCAAATTTCATTTAAATGGGTTCAGTAGTATTTACGTGAAAGCGCGACAGACAGACAGATTTACTTTCGCATTTATAATATTAGTAAGGAAGTAAGGACTAGTAAAGATGAGTAAGCAAGTAAATATATTTCAAGCATTATTGTATAAAAAATATGCTTTCTGCAGTACTTCTTCATATAAACTTTAACTGTTCCAAATGTCATACTCCGTACGCGTAATTTTCGTAAAACTGGGTACAAAGTTTATGTTATTACACTTAATAATAAATAGATAAGATTTTCATTGGGTGTAAAATACATGACGTAAATTACCAGACTTTTACTGCCTATATAATAGAACTACGTTAACTATAAAGAAACTTATTTAAGTCAAGCGATGTTTAGTGTCCAATAAACAGTCACAAAAATAAAGATTGAGTTGACTGCAGAAATCTTGGAAATTCTACAAGTCACAATTTTATGAATGAAGAAATTAATAAAAGATTTGAAAATACGAGTCCAAAAATAAAAAAGGGAAACACAAACGCCATCATAAACACCCGTTCTTGGCACGGTATTCCGGCCAGCGAGGTACATTTTGCACTTACTTGCGGCCAAACGAAAATAGGGCAGGGAATTTCTACACAGAAATTTAGCAGCAAACGCCATATTGCGTACGTACCGTCGGATTTCTTTAATTTGTCCCTACGATGTTTAAAGTAAAGGATAACTTAGGCCAGGGATATTTCGTTGAAATGCCTGAAACCAGTATTTGAGTGTTGTAAATTCTTCAGGATTATTTGAAACTTTTTGGTGCTTTAATACCTACGGGTTTATATCCCAAAGTTTGGAGGCTTACGGAGAGCCGCAAAATGTATTTGTAAAATTCAACATAAAATCTAAACATTTCAAAATTTTTAAGAGTATTCATCAATGTTTCACTAATCAAAAACCTAATGAACCAAATAAAAACCGCACGTTTATGTAAAGAATAGGCTTCCAAGTATTCAAACGATCCCCTTCCAAGTATTTCATGAAGAAGAACATGCGCATCATCGATCGAGAACAAACTTCCTGCGCACGCTTAACGTTTTATCAAACACTTCCGTTGCTGCATACTTCGCTTACATAACCTGTACTAAAACTTCGTGAGTTCCTACAAATTACCCCGTTCATGAAGCTTGTAACTAATTGTCATATTTACACCCACGAACTGGTTCTAGCGCGAGCCCACTCGCATCCTCCGAATTAGTCTTCTCAAATATGTACTTTTAGGTGTAGGTTTTCGCTTAGGCTGTAGGTCGGTTAAACTTCCTGAATTTTACCTCAAATTATAACACTGAATTTTCGAGTCAAATTTGTGACGTTATTTGAGATGAAGTTATCATTTGACAGCAATGTGGGCGAATTTTTCGACGCCATATTATTATAGTTAGGAGTTTTATTTTTTATTTTAAGTGTAGGGATATAGTTTGTTATATATAGAAATGAAAAATTAAATAAATTAAAATTTACACTTTTCGTATCAACAATGTCGTAGTATAGTAGGCACTACTTAAACACTCAATCAATAAAACTAAGCTTTTGATAGAATGAGACCAAAATCACTTTTAGCTATTAGAACTTGTCGCGACCTATCAAAGGCGTTATTAAATTACAGTGGTTTACCGTGATAAAAAGTATATTCTTTAAAGTTGAGTCAATGGAAACTTGAGGTTGTTTTTGACAAAAGCAAACAGAAATAGGCTACAATTATTAGGAAAATAACCGGCCAAGTGTAGTCTGACTCACATGTAAATGGTTCCGAACAATATATTACAGGTATCGCACCACCACTAGATAAGAGATCAGCAATATTAATTAATCAACTAGATCAAAATCATATTTGGAACATGCTACTGCCGTCAAACTAAAAATTCATTACTTATGTGAGTACAAACTTGAGTTTCGTTTTCTTTAGCCTGTGGAGTAAACCGCACTAAACACAAGAGCTATGTAGAACATTCGTAGTACAATGTCAACAAAATGTAAGTGAAACGAAAGTGTAAATAGAATGAAAGAGCAAACGAATGCAGCGTCACGGAGACGCGTGATATTGACACAATATATTTCCCTTAGAAAGTTTTCTATGTCATGCACATTTTAGTCATTCATTCATCGCTTGCCCTTTCCTTTTCTTCGATACCAACTATCGAATGGAGGCGTGGTGCTATTTTCAATGTGCAATATGACCTATTTGATCAGTAGCTTATACCTATCACACAATAGATTTTGTGAATATGAAAAACTAAGGAATTCAATTAACAAAAAAATTAAACCTCCGAAATTACTGAAAAGCAAAAAATAATAAACCTTTTTACAAAAACTAACATATTTTTCGGAGGATTATTTTTTTTGTTAAAAAGTTTTTATTTTATACTGTTTTTGTGGCAAAACCCCACTAGGAAATGCTTCATTTTTTATTATTGGATTTTTTTTACAAATTTATATGGGACCACTTTCGAGGTATACCCTATCCAATAAAAAAGAATAATCAAAATTGGACTACTGTGTACATAAAAAAATATATAAATATACGCGTCGACTTAAGAACCCCTTCCGTTTTTTCGTCGGTTAAAAATAGCGTATGACCTAGTAGTCAATTAAACGAAAAAATAACGTTGCTAGTCAAAATCCCTTTGCTATGCTGTAAAAAACCCAGTCAAGTGCGAGTTGTACACGAACGGTTTCGAACCATGATCCGAAAAATCAAGTTTCTTGTTGAAGTAAAGAAAATTAGAAGCTCCCTTAAATTTTTAGTTTTATTATTTATTCTTCTACTGGTAATGAAAATAGCTACACATTTAGAAAACTTCGGGAACGAAACCTTTAAAATTAACACGTATAAACTTTCCTAAACAATTAATAAACTGTAAAAAATATAGCCCATCTAAATGAAGGTGCAAATAACAAGCATATCGCCAACGAGCACATTAACTAAGCTGACAGTAACAACTTCCGTGTGATGATAAACTATGTAGTTGTGTACGTTTTTACTTCCTTTGCCGGTCAACTGAAAATAACTGCACCTGTAATTAGTATAAATGAAAACAAATTGTGCGCAATGAATATTACAGCTGAACAACCTGTAATAAGTGATAATAAACGCGCTGTCGACGGTAATTGCAATGGTGATGGTATTGTAATGAAGGCAATTAATAATGTTGAGAGCAGAAAAAGTATTGGTGTTGAAACTGTTGCGTGGTTCGCCGATATGATCAATACTGAATAAATATAATAAGTGTAAGTATATCTTCAACATATTTCGTGAATATGAATGTAATCCAAAATAAATATGACTAGCCGAGTTGTAGTCCTTGGTTGTTAAATTCTGCTGAAGGTGCATTTATTTACGAGAAAAATATCAGTCGATGGTTCCAAATGGGTAAACAAAATCGTCAATATCTAAACATGACAGTACAATGTGTTAAAAAGACTTGGGCTTTACCTGATTAGCATACACGAAAAACCAAAACTACGAACCAGCCAGTGATGTGATCGTATCGATGAAATTGGAGAGCTCTTGCAGACTCCGTTTTAATATTAAACGCGGATCGTTTGGTGTTTGAATTTACCTGAAACGAAACAAAAAACAAATTAGATTTTGGTTGCGATGTAGTAGGTGCAAATCACGGAATTGGCAACGTACTGGATAATGATTACTAACGAATACAAAATTGATCGCAGATTTCTCAACTGAAAGGGAATCTATCATTAGCAGTGAAAGAAGTTATTGAATGCTCATTGTTGTGAGGAAAGTGAAAAAACATGTAAACGTCATTGAATACTAAAACACGACATTTCAACTTATCAATAGTCTTGACATTTCCAAGTATAGATAAAATCTTAATAATCTGGCACAAAAGTTCAGCTATTAGAATCATACCCTTCGTTGACCTTTCTATCTTTTATTATATTTGCTCCGTAATTTCGCATCTGATATCTCAAATCACATCTACAGCAATCGAAGAAATTTAAAAAACATGAGTGTTGTACTTTCATTTCATCAGAAAATATTACATTTTCACGCAGCGAATGGAAATCTATCGATGTGTTCTGATATCGTCCAATTTCGTCCAAAATAGCTTCATGTGTATCTACATAGAGCCAGCGATGCCAACACTATTATGCTAAACGGAATAACGGAGGTATCGGTGCTGTTGCGGGGCCCACACGTCCATGATGAGATGACACTCGTTTTACGACCGCCCATTCGCAATCCAACTGGATTCCTGACACAGACGCATCATCTAGTGTTAGTGTTTTTGTTTTATTATCTAGTACGTGCGGTGTTTCATGTTGCGATAAAATTGTTATTGTGTACACTGTATCTGGCTGGGTCACAGTGTAGAAAGTAGTGATTTTATTGCCCGTTCCGGAATTGTCATGGTTGTCTACGGTCACCATTATATTGGATAGTGTGTTTGTGATTGCTTTCACAGTTAAAATCTAGAAAGAAAGAAGGAAAGAAAGAAACTAATAAATAAAAATCACACACACTGAAATCTAAAATCGTTTATTGCAATTCTAATACAAAACAAAAAAAACTGTTACATGTTTAGCCTATCAGTTGTATCCTTAACAAAATGCTGAATGTACAAAGTACCAGACATTGTACATTCAGCAGTCTCACCATTTAAGATTCAATTGCGTGACTTTTCACACTATTACTTTTTTAATAAAATTTTACCTTTCATCTGATTATGATTTTAGTTCTTTACAAAATGTAATATCATTAAAGTTGAGTTGAGTTGTTACAGTTTCCTTGAAAAGCATTCCTTACAATCCATGTTTTAGAACCGGGACGGGAAACTTTACGTCAGCAATTTAACATGAAAAGAGCATGCAGAAAATCTTTGAGTCAGGAAACTTAAAGGTCTTGTTTGTTAGTATGAAATATTAATATTGCAGTTTGAAGAACACTATATGGTGAACATTGCTGTTTTGCCGACTGTGAAATGGGAGCTTGATATGATTATGTCGTTCTAATAAATAAATGACTGCAGAAGAATACGTTACGTTTGAATCGAGTGGAACTTAGCCATGTAGTTGTCCAGGAATTCTATCTTGGGACTGTTTGTTAATAACGTAAACTATATTGATGTTCTCTAACATGAAATAAGAATTGCAACCGTAACAATTTCAACCGAAAATCAAAGATCATTTACATTACCATGTTTCAAATTTAGGTCAGAAGCCTACAACACATCTGTAACTTTACTGACACCTTCCGACGCCACAATACCGTCATCATTAGCGTCGTACAAAGGTTGCGTGTCCCCTACACGAGTGACTACTACCACGCCTCGGGGCAAATGTCCCGAAATTGTGACGGCACATTTCCGGCCGTCCGGCACAATTTAGTTACGGAAGTGCACTGGCTTCAGCCGACCGACATTACGTTGTGACCGTACCTGCTAATCCTATTTTTTGTTAACTCGATTGCGTTTCTACGTTCGACATTTGGTTTTGTTTCTTAATAGTTTTATGTGTGTGTGTTTTGGAGACAATTAGTCACTGTTTTTTTTTTGGTTTTTGTTTCGAGTGGAATCGAATACCGTGTTAGAACAAGTGTGCTTTAATTATGTTATCTGAAGCTTCAAATTTTACGAGACACACCGGAAAACAAATCAATAAAAATAAGTACCCAAATATATTTGATTTTAAAGCTGTTTATGTATTCACAAAATACTCATTTTATAAGGCTTGTCATAAATTAAAAACGGTATATCAACCAAACTATAAATTATAATTAATTTTGAAAGTCTAAACTAGTTATTTTAAAACTCATTAAATATTCAATAACATTAATTCTTTAAGCATAATTTTATAAAACTATTTATAACTCAAACGATATTAAAATGTCTTTAAACTTGTATGTTGTTTTACTAAAATAAATCAAAGTGCGTCATAAACCTGTAATTGCTGATTTATTAAACTAATAACGCTACAATTAAAGTACTGTTAATATTAATCACCGAAAAATTGTTACGGAAGCTAATATTTGTTTTTACAAGTAATGTTCCTTTTGCTTATTAGAACAATTAAATAATACCTACGTAAATAATTTAACTGACAATCATTAAAAAAAAACGGTTGCCCCACACTAGGAATTTGTCCCGTGTCGTGGGTACGTTTACAAACACACATACACAAACAGCCACCCGGAGCAACTATCTGTAGGTCATACAAATATTTGTTCCGTGCGGGAATCGTACCCGTGACACGCAGCGCAGCAAGCATACGTTCAACCACTTCGACCCGAAGCATAAATTTTGACTTCACCTACAGATTTGACCTACATGAAATGAATGCAGACTTGCATACTAAAATATTTTTTTATTTTCACTTATTTACTCTCAAAATAAAAGTGACGCGATAGATAACACAAAAATAAAAACAAAATTTAAAAGTAACCATGTTTAAAAACTATTGATAGGCACGCGTTTGACCACTATCTCTCCTGATGGTAAGCGATGATGTGGTCGAAGATGGAGCACGCTTGCCTAGAAGTAACCTATTCACTCTTGACTTAAAGACTCCCAGGTTGTAGCTATCAGGAAACACAGACTCCGGCAGGGAATTCCACTCCTTAGCTGTCCGCACTATGAATGTGTTCCCAAAACGTTTTGTGCGCGTGGGTGGGATGTCCACCATGTACCGGTGGCGCATCGCCGTTCGTCTTGTGGTCCGATGATGGAACGGGCTTGGTGGACACAACTACATTACAACATGACTACATTTTCCAAACCCAATAACCAAACCCAACAAATATACATTCTAACACGTAAAACTTACTAAAAACTCGCCGTAACACTTACATAACACCACTCAACCCGTTGCCAACCAATGTCATATGAGTGCGTAATAATAATGCAATTTTACGAATCGTAAGACCGCAACGGTTAACCCACATCAGACCGGCATCAAGGCAAACCGCTGTGTCGTCTCCGGCACCTTATGAGTTGCTAAACTTAACATGTTTTGGTAGAACTTGTGATATAGTCAGGGAGATAGGTAGACGGTTATAATTTTATTTTTGTTTTGATCATGAATTTACTATACCAATTTTTATAGTAACCGAGTGTACTTAAAAGATCCACTAGTGACAACTCTTTGTACTTTCTTTGCCGTTGAAAAAGTTTATTGCATTTCTAACAGTCATTTTTAGTTTTGGAGAAGTCTAGAATTATAGGTCAAACCTCCTCATGCGCGGTACTGTACCCGGTACTGTAGCGGTCCCGACAGACGTTATCCTGCCAAAACGTTGGCTTTTGCAGCGCCATTTACTAAATCCTATTATAAACCTAAGCCACGTAATTATATAGAATTGTACTTGTTTGATTGTATTTTCCCTAATTTTATATACCTCTAAATTTACTATAGCACGGTAAGGAGTGTGTTGGAGCACACCCTCCGGGTTACACCAAGGATCACTCAAACATACACAAAAAATATCAATATCGGTTCAGCCATTTAGGAGAAGTTTAGTAACACACATATTTACAAAATAATTTTACACAGACGTTCTCATTTCTTTCTTCTTTTCTTTAACATGCGAGTTTTTCAAGTTTCTACATATTTACAAGTCAAACAACGATTACAAATCTGTAAACATATGCACAGTTGCATACAGATCTTGGCAAGATGTCTTTCATGGCCGATTTCATAATATCCCTGCAGACTGAGATAGGTTATTGTAATTCTATTCTATCTTATCTCGACTAATCTTAGAACAAAGCTCAGATTTTGCATCAGAACAATGCGATAAGGATTCTTTAATCATTTCCTCACCTTGGCCGAGAAAGTCCATGGAGTGTGTCGGTCAAGGCTAAAAGATTTTTCGGTAGTTGCGTGCTTACTTGTGCGTTACACGTTGACATTACACACATGCCGTAACGAAATAATCGCTGTCTCGGCAATTTTATTGGATTTTAATTGCTGTTACGTAGCTTCTGCATTGCTCAAGTTTTAAGGAACCTCTTTAGATGCGGTAAAAAATTTAAGACGCAGTAGCTATTTTACGCATTGAAAATGATTATCGGTAAAGAATATTTTTGTATTTTCAAACTTTATAGTAAGTAACCAGAAGTTTAATCGTAACCTTTCACAGTGACATATTTTTAGGAAATTTATTAACTTCATTTTGCGACTCTTTTGATGTTTCAGTACGATCTGAATCACCTGCGCGTTTATTTTACAACTTATTGTTTCACTTTATTAAAAACAAAGTGGATTTGTACTTTGTTTTTAATAAAGTAAAATAATAAGTTGTAAAATAAACGAAACCCCAAGAAATTAATGATCTTGATTTCATCATCATATATAAGTATAACAACTTTAGAGCAGTCCAATCAAAGCATAAATTTCATCTCGCAAAATACGACACAAAATTTACATGAAGCTACAAAATTTTCACGTGCAAAACTACAATCACTGGACTGATTCGGATAAAGGATGAATTTCATTCTGTTGATTAATTTACCAATAACCCTATTGGTAAATTAATCAACAGAATGAAATTCAATACACCCGACTAACTAAAATCAATAATTCCTCACATATGGACATGACTAATGAGACACTGAATGATTAGGTAATCATTTACGATTCCGAATGGCGGTGTTTGGTTATCTGACATATTTACATTTAGCTGAATATCACAAATGGGTGAACCATTCAGCGATATTTAACCTAGAGAGCTAATTTTACCTAACCCGTAAGCTAATTAGGAGCGCGTCAGAATTTAGGCTAAGTTTATGACTTTTACTGACGTAATCTAAATAGGAACTCACACTATACAAAATTTTGCCTTTGCCTTTTGGCTGTGGGTTGTCTGTCAGTCACTCAATCACTCAGTAACGGAAGAATCATCATTATACACGGTCATTGATATATAAAAAACCCAAGACACACACTCAACATCTCAAAAACGTCCGCAAAAAACAAGCGCCCAATGTATATTTGTGCGCTAGTTTCAAACAGTCTCGCATCGCTCGCCATACTGCACTGCTTTGTAAAAACAACTTTAAGCGATCCGTGTAAGGTTGACTTTGCAAAAATTGCGAAATTGTTTATAGTATAACTACACACAACTCACACATGACACTTGATACATGTCAGTTTTTGACGACAGTTTCGAGTGTTGCATTTGTTCGAGACTGTGCATCTTCGGTTTTTTATATATCAATGTGTGTACATTGATATATAAAAAACCGAAGTCACCCGGTGCCATTCATCATCTTTTCACGGCAGCCCACTTTATCTTTCCAATGACTACTACACATTTATTAATAAATAAACTATACTTATGGACATTTTATTTATTAAAAAAATTAAAATATTATTTATTTTCATGACGCATGACGTAGTTTGAAATATCCAGGAGCGAGCGCAGTCCAAACCCTGGGTTCCAAGGAATTGTTTTCATACGTTAACAGTATTAATAGGGTGTTTCATAATTTTAATGCATTATTTATTTTTATTGAACCTATCATCTTAACGAATTATTTAAAAAAAAGACGGGATATACGCGTACAAAGTCCCGGGCAAAAGCTAGTCAAATAATGAACTTATAAATGTTCAATCAGGAGTGATAACGTTTTATTAATCCTCTCAAGAGTCAAACTCCGAATTACCCAACACATAAGCAAGAATTTAACATAAGTAAATACATAAGATTGCACTCTCTTAAACTATTACATAAATCTAAATATTACTTCAGGAGTAAACTTTGCCACTAAGCACACCCGCTTTGTTTGTTAAGTCAATGTGTCAAAACTTTGTTCAAATACTATAGAAGTATAGACAGATTACATTTAACGGTTTGACTGGTTCAGAACCCCCGGTAAATCTTAGTTTTAAGTATTTTGGCGCATGCGTAAAGATTTTTTTCACTTTAAGCAGTGTGGTAATCAGTTACATCATTTTCTATTTATTCTTAGCTTCAGCTAGCGGATTCGCCTGCATGAATATGAGTTATTATCTCAAGGTAACGTTACCCCAATAAAAAAGGATTCTATGTGTTACTCTTGGTAATCCTTACTAATATTATAAATGCGAAAGTAACTCTGCCTGTCTGTCTGTCGCGCTTTCACGCCAACACTACTGAACCGATTTAAATGAAATTTGGTACACAGATAGTCTTGAGCCTGAGACATAGGCTACTTTTTATTCCGGCAATATGTTCCCTAGGGACCACGCGGGCGAAGCCGCTGGCAGAAGCTAGTAAACTATATGTGTGACACATGTCAACCCAATCCTTTCTTAAGCTTTTGCATGCATGATATATATATATTGTCATGTTAATGGACAGCATCGTTTCGCATATTTAAAGCACATCAGCTAACCGATATAATTTCAGCTGAAAAAAAAATAAAAAAAACTATAGACTTCAAAATATTTTGTCAACTAAGAGGCCGTCTCCACGAGCGAAAAAATCGCGGCGATATTATCGTCGTGCCACGTATTTCAATAACAACTCTATGAACGTGTCTCCACACGGCGACATTATCGCGGCGTTTCGATGAGTGACAAAACGTCAACTCGCGGCGATACACTCGCTCGTGGAGATGGCGCCTAAGGCAGATAAACGCAATTTTTAATAACAACACTTACAACCCAAATGTCTCACCCTTCAAAAGTTTAGTTCCCATTCCGCCACCTGTCAAGCGAGTAGGCAGTAACACGAAAACGTCACAGCCTAACAGAATAACCAAACACGAGATGTCGGCATACAGACACTATACTCATGCGTCACGAATTAGTACTTACACCGCACATTGAAATTGGATTAGCTTCAACTCGTGTTCCGTTTCCTGTTATGCTGTGGTTTTACTTTGTAAAGGCTGACTGCGAGAGAAGTTCTGCGGTTCACCTATGTTACAGGTGTAATAATTTTGTATTAGGAAGTGATTTTCTGAAATTGAAAATGGTGTGGTAACTAGAGTACATATGTTACCACACCACTGTGTGGTGTGACCTTTACTATAATTGACTTATCCCAACTAATTTAATTGTCTAAAGTAACTCTGTCTGTCTGTTTGTTACATCTTTACGTCATAACAGCTAATCCGATTCGGTTACATCTTGGCCTAAGGTAGACCATGTCCTGGAAATTGGAACACGTATAATAGGATTTTTCATCTCGAGAGCATGTTACCTTGGGATAAATTTCAAATATCACGCGAGAAAATCCGCTTGCTGATGTTAAACAATTTAATTACAATCATTGGTATTGAAGCTGGTATCTAAAAAGCG
Source organism: Lacanobia wlatinum (assembly GCA_947578705.1). Lineage (NCBI taxonomy): Eukaryota > Metazoa > Arthropoda > Insecta > Lepidoptera > Noctuidae > Lacanobia > Lacanobia wlatinum. The sequence goes on from OX388033.1 coordinate 19,541,820, forward strand.
AACCTTATAGAATTCATCTTAAGGTTTGCTTTCTAGATTTCATACCACCAACAAAACTATTTTAAAGGAACAAAGGAAACAATCCTTGTGTCAAGACAAACTAACACCTCTGAATAAAGTACCGTGAGCCAGAAACAACGCGATAAGCTACACTTATAGTCTAACCAAATATGAACACATAATTTCGACTTTCGACTGTGGGAAATGGCTAACTATAGTGCGAGCGAGCGATAGGCGGGCACTATCGTTTACAGACACTATAACATCATGGAGCAATCTTTGAACCCCGCACATTACAGCTTTAACCGTATTTCAAGATGTATAAACTTGTTTCATATCGCCACTTCGTGTTCTTGCCAACCCACCGGTAAGCTAGGACTGTGACACACTGGCTGGAAATTAGAATAAAGATGCTGTCATCTATAGAAATAAGTTAATGTGTACAAGCTCGTGGCTCGTGACTAAGTAATAACAGCCGCACGGGTCGATATTTAAGGTTAAGCAACGCTTGCCAAGGTTGGTCTGTGGATGGGTGACCATCTTAGCATACCGAGTTTCCTCTGTACCTCGAAAAGCACGCTAAGCCGTTGGTCCCGGCTGTCATTTGTAGATCTTTGGCAGTCGTTACGAATTGTCAGAAGCCAGTCAATCTGACTCCAGTTTTGCCAAGAAGTACCGTGTTACCCAGTTAATGGGTTGTGGAGGTCTGGTAGGCAGCTGCTTCATGTAAAACACTGGTATTTAGTTAGTTGAATCCGGTTTGACTGGAAGCCGACCCCAATATAGTTGGGAAAAGGCTAGACAGATTATGAATGTGTACAAGGAAGCCTTGTATTTATGCTAACACTTTGACATGGAGCTTGATAAACCAAGTAGTTTGTTTAGTGATATCAAGCGCTACTGCTGAACATGAGGTCCTACGTCCGATCTCCGAGTCGGTAGAATTGTTATTGGAGTTTTCCATCTGAAATTAACAGTAGCAGCCCGAACGGATCTGTGCCTGATTGATAGCAGCAATAGGCTCGCTCCCTATATATGGGACTTAAACACGGAGTAAGTTATTACTACAGAAGCTCTTCATCTACACTAATATTATAAAGAGGAAAAATTTGTTTGTTTGTTTGTATGTTTGTTTGTTTGTTTGAATTGAATAGGCTCCGAAACTACTGGACCGATTTGAAAAATTCTTTTAGCATTGGATAGCTACATTATCAGGGAGTAACATAGGCTATATATTATCCCCGTATTCCCACGGGAACGCGAGCTACGCGGGTGAAACCGCGTGACGTCCACTAGTGGAATATAAGCATGATGTTCTGTGGACATCCAAAAGGCGGCACGGTGAGACACTGTATACCATTGGCTTCCACGCTACAGGTCTCAATATTGATTCCCGTTCGGAGCAAACAATTGTAAAGCCCACACAAAGCTCATGTTCTAGCCTGTAGGTGTTTGTCATACTCCTAGCCATTTATCAGCTTGGTGAGGTAACTGGATGAGGCTGACGGACTGATATTTAGTCGAACAAATATTAAGAAAGACAGTTAATACACATCTGCATAGGGGGGGCACTTGTCTGTTTGTGATTTGTCAACGCATCGACAATAGGTACAGGGTTATTTTTAGGAAAGGCTATGTAATGAGGCTTCACGTGCATAACGTTGAATGTGCTCATTTCAACCACCCAGACAGTTGGTAATTTACCACAACCCAACACTCACATACAAAAAAACTTCATCAAAACCGCTGAATATTTTATACTGCGTGCCCATAATGTTTACCGCGCAAGTCATGGGTCGTCGACAGTCAGAGCTCCTTGACCCACAAATTTCTTGGACAATAACACCAAACACTGCGCACGGCATTTCCATTAAGGCGACAATACCGTGTTTGTGTACCTGCCCTAAGCATAATATATGCTTCTAAACTTAGGTGTTTGAGCCCATTGTGAGCTGCGTTATTAGCCTGTCGTTGAGAATATAATTCACTGCTTTTGTTGTTTTTGTAAATATTGGGTTTGTTCGTCATAATTTTACCTCGAAGTGGAAGCTGTTTGTTTTAATTTTGATGTGTGCTGTTGACATTGGGATTATAATTACCAGTGCATGAGTTCGCCAAAACAAATCTATGCTCAAACAGAACCTCCTTTTATTTTTTTTATCATTTCCAACAAAAACCTTGACACGATCTCACTCTTATAAAAATCTTCCAAGATTCCGTGCAATCCAATCGTGTAATGAAACAAAAAGTATGGTTAATTAGTGACGTAACTGTGCATTACAATCGGTTGCATCGGCGCTTGCGCAACATTCGTATGAGGTCGCGACACGCCGCCGCAACGCTTGCAAGAATTTACGACAAAATATGAATATGCAGAGAATCAACATAAAAGAACATGTTAAATGTAAATTATACAACAATGAAATTATTAGCTCTATAAATTAAATGTATTCTGTAAGAGATAAAAGTTTCCAGCAGAAGAACGAGAATCTTATTTTACGCAACCCAGCTTTTGAAGTGTTACATTTCATAGTCCACCCAAGGAAGAAAAAATAGGGAAAATAATTCATATATAAGCGAATTTTGGTATATTTGTAGGTAAAGGTGGTATACAACATACTAAAACTACTGATGGATGGGGGTGAAGCTAACGGGCCCCCGTTAGCTTCACCCCTACATCTATCAGTAAAATTCGCTTATACACGAATTATTTGACAGTGTTTGGTTTTCGTTTGGTGGACTATCATAAATTTCGAGTTTTAAGGGAATGATATTTTTAACTATAATCACACGTTTAAAACTTTTAAATTTCCACCATCGTGCGTTAATGTAGATAGAACCACAACAAGGTCACTTGTATACTAGAAGTAAAGTTTGACCGGGACTTTATTTCTTACATTACGATTTTACTTTCAACCCTTAGCATGCTATATTGTCTCACTGCTGGACAAAGGTTTTCCCCATAGCCTTTCTCTCTTCCCGGTGTGTTTTCCTCTCCGACCAATCCGTCATAAACGCCTCCCAGTTATCACGCCAGCGTTCAAGTAGTAGTACTTATAAAAACATTTATTGTCGGTGGGTCTTCTGCACTTGATTCCTCCGTGAAATGCACGATGCGCGGACGCAACCACGCGCCATCAACTTTATGTGCATTGTTGAGGCTGTTTGCATATTCTATGAGATTATTGTTTGGATTATAGTTTTATATTAATTATTAATGGTTATTGTCGTTTTATGTAGCAGTTTGACGACTTCTTAGAAAATATCATTCATCATTATTTGTTTCCTAAGTTTGGCTGGTACCTATGTTCGAATTTTATTAGTGAAGTCCTATATGCTATATGCACCACAAATTATAATCTTTACATACGTACGAGTACCTATTGTTATAATAAAATTAACTATGTATGTAAAAGAAGGACCAAATAGAAGGACATTTTTTATGATAATATGATTTTTTATCGAAATTAATGTTGCTGCAGTTGGCTTTCAAGGATTTTAGACTATCAATTCCGATTCATTGATAGTCTAAATATGTATAGTATAATATATATAAATGTAATATTTATATAAAATATAGATATAGTGTTAAAATCCTGTTCAAATAACAGAGTTTAAATGTATGCTCTCCGATTAATTACAAAACCTTATTCATAAACATTCCACATGTGTTTTGCATTTTATAGTTTGATGTTGCTATTGAAGATTTCACAGTTACTAGATAGGAATCGAACTTTGAAACTTTGTGGTAGACTTTCTACTATAAGATTTAAACATCCTTATTATTTTCATTTTCACAATCAATAACTGACCAATTGCTTAGTACAACTTCAATTAGCATATTATGTAGAATTTGGATGGCTATAAAAATCCCCTATTTTAGGCCAGAGAAACGATAAGATGACAACTAATAAAGATAAGATATTTTTATTTGCATAAAACATGGTATACAAGGTGTTATTGGAAAATATAGATCAAACATGTTTTGCTTAAAAACTAAAGCGTGCAACTTTACTTACTAAAAATACATTATGACATTGAAATACATTACATTGATTTCATATAATAAATTCATGAATAATATAGAAATTATTTCCTTTATTTATTTCTCATTCTTATTGTTTACATTTTTAAATATTAAAAAAAATATAAAAAAAACATTTAAAAATATTAAAAATAGTAGCCCACCGGTATCGGGAACAGGGTCCAAGCTACCGGCGGTCAGGGCTCCAGAGAAAGGAACCTCCTGACAATGCGAGCCGTGTCCAGAAGTACCAATTTCTAAATCAAGCCCTTGATCCAGCTGCCCAACGAGAGCCTCCTGAGGTGTTGGTCGAGGCTCGTGGCTATTAAGCCATTGGCCGACATGACTATCGGTACAATGATTGCGGAATCCACATCCCACATGTCGACAACCTCGCGAGCCAAGTCAATATACTTAATTTGTTTATTATTATTATTAAGCCATTTATATAATTGGGTTTTAAATAACGTACAATTTGGTGTTTTAAATATTTTTGGTAATTTATTATAGAGACGTACACACATAGCCAAAGAGTTTTTATTATATTTCACTGATCGAGGCAGTACATCCAGCACAAGTCTGTATTAGTCTCGCCTACTTCGAGAGCTTTTTTCCTCTGCTATTTTAAATAGTTATTTGTGTTTTTGAACGAACATGCATTTTTCATATATATTTAATGAAGGTAACGGTAGCAAACCAGACAGAACAGAAGAAACAGAGACGTAAGGAGGAGGCAAAATTATAGACTGATCTGAACGTGAATTTGAAAGTCATGCGCTTACTACTCGCAAAAAAAAGTGAAGACTCGATGTTACTACATCGAGAGGAAGTCGGCGGGTTCCATAACTATAAATTGGAAGACTTGAAGATACATTCTCCAAACAAGCCGCCCGGGCCCATATGGATGACGGCCCACACAGATGAAGTATGTGGCCCATCATAGGTTGATGAGTGATTATGCTGCTGCTAAGAGTACTAGGCATCTAAAAAAAATTGCTCTAAAGTAGTCTCACTGTGGCTGCTCAATTTGGATTATGACAAAACAGAGGATGTGTTAAAAATAATGTCATAAAAAAAAAAAAAAAAACAGTAATGTCAATAAACGCATAGGTATACGAGTAAGTATCACACTAACACTTGCAACCACTCTTACCCTTCTTACATGCACTCACACACCCACACCTACAACACTACACTCACTACACCTACCGCACTACACTTCCCACACCATATTCACTACACCACACTCTACCCAAATTACTGCTTGTTAAACTTATTATAGTTGAGTTACTTAAATTATTGTCTTTGTAACTGTACCATCTGAATATGGATTGAAAGAGACTGGACCCCACAACACAGGGAATCCTAGTGTGGAGTTCAGGGCTTCACCTACGTTTGTAAACTTAATGAGACAATAAATAATTATTATTATTATTATTTTTTTTTTTTTTTATAACCCACTAGTAGGTACACGATCAAACGTAAAGCCATCAGCCATCATGAAATCACACACATTTACCACAAACGAGGCACGAGAGAAGAATGGAAGAAGAAGATAAATTGGGATCATAGACCAGCTAGCTAGACAGCTTAGCAATGGGCCAGTGGTTGCTACTTTCATATGGATGACGGCCTACAAAGATGAGGTCTGTGGCCTATCGTAGGTTGATGAGTGATTATGCTGCTGCTAACAGTACCAGGCATCCATAACCCGCTAGTAGGTACACGATCAAACATAAAGCCATCATCAAATCACACACATTTACCACAAACGAGGCACGCACGTTACTCAACTATCATTATAATATCGAAGCGTGGGATAGTACTCGCGTGAATCACTCTTAATTGTGCCTCGTACCATCTGTCATTGTGGCGTAATTACTTTCGAATCTTGCCTCCGTAACGCGCTTCCGAAAGCATATGTTATTAATTATATAGGATCGTCAGTTTGTGTTCCTATGATTTATTGTGGTGATTGTTTCGTTGAGATCTTGGTTTGGTTTTGTTGCTGATTGCTTGCAATTAGATCTATGTGCTTGATTATGTTTTCCTCATTGATCGAAGGATGATGGCTTGACTGGTGAGTAATATGCTTGTGCAAAACCCATTCATTAATTTCTTCTGGCATTATTAATTTAGACACGATGTAACCAACATTTTGTTGAATTTAAACCATACCTTTATTCTTTTCCTTATGATTTCTTTTTTCATTTGTTTCCTTTATTTATCCTTAAGGAAGATATAAAAATACAGCTGAGCTATTCGGTAGTTATGTAATCAAATTAAAGTTAATGAACGCTACGGAAAAAACAAGCTGAATTTACCCAGTCAAAGAAAAAAAAACATTGATAAAACCTAAAATAATTTCAAAAGCAGTCACATAAACACAGTTACTGTACAACATGATTTACTTTTTGATAAAAGTTAAACAAGCCTACTTTTTAAAACATAGATTCTCATTTTAGTACTAATCTATAAAGTTGAAGAGTTTGTTTGTTTGCTTGAACGCGCTAATCTCAGGAACTACTGGTCCGATTTGAAAAATTCTTTCAGTGTTAGATAGCCCATTTATCGAGGAAGGCTATAGGCTATATATCATCACGCTTAGACCAATAGGAGCGGAACAGACGAGTTGCGTGGGTCAACTAGTATTTTATCAATAAGCACAATCAATACACATGATACATTTAATGCACTAACATTTCCTCAATCTCGACAACCAAATTATAAAATCTAATCAATAAAACACATACTTTTTCAATTCCCCCCAAAACGAATAAAAAACTAAACAGTCGTAAGTCTTGTAAGACCATCAAATAATAATTTAATCATGTCATCGATGCAATACCGGATCGTCGTAACAGACTATAAAGTTAAAGCGGCTTATCCCCTGATGGCACGATCAGATGATGCTAAGTCATAAAATATCGAAAGCTTTTAATGCCCTGTCATAAACGGGAAGTCGGACTTCGAATTATTAAGCTCTATAAGCGACTTCATTTTTAGGGTTCCGTACCCGTTGAGTGAAAACCGCAACAGTATTACTAGCCGCGGTTGTCTTACTGAGTTAAATTTAAATATGTGTTAATTATATGTAGCTACAGCTGAAAAAAAAAATGTTGACTAAAACGTAATTTTTAGTTTATTTTTGTTATTGTGTTTGTTATTGCGTTTGTTTTATCGTGAAAATGGTCATGCAAGAATCAAATTTTCTATGCTTATTTTATAATACAAATGTATAAAACCAGTCAAGTTTGAGTTGGACTCGTGCACCATGATTTTGCAATACCGCATTCTTCGACATTTACACACACGTATCACACAATACACATGATACATTGATCTACGGTCATGTTTCGCCAGAACCAAAGTTTCTCAACAATACGGAACCCAATCATCTTCACCGCACTTAACCGTTTTTTTTATAGTAATAAAATGAAGAAGGGCTTTAATAAGGAATAAATAAAGCCTGTAATTATAGAGCCGTAAATGGACTGATCTATTCGCGGCGGACTATTGTAATTGGCTATTAATATTAATCTTCTTTAAAACAAGCATAAAACAGCATGCATCTGCGGCTTGCCTTTCAACTATGATTTTATTGTAAATGGGATTTAAATCCTACTTTAAGTGCTTATCTGTTTGACTTTTAGTAGATATACCTACTATTAAAATTCCAATAAGGATTTCTATAGAGTGCAAATATAGCTTTGTACATTAAAATTAGGAACAATATATTTGCTTTTTTATGCAGCTGCCATGTTTTCTCTTCACCACATTTGACTAATAGAGAAGGCCTTAGGCGTCTTGTACCTATGTGTTGTACAGAGTTTTAATAAATCAATATAAATCATTAAACAATATATAAAATTCTTCAATTACTGTCTGATTGAGTGACTGACAGTCAACGCACAGCCGAAACTACTGATCGTAGAAAAATTTTACATGAAGCTTCCTTCCACTCCGTAGGGGAGCACTAAGAGAGGATTTCCCGAAATTGTTGCCGGAACGGGAAAAAACGGGATTTGCGCGTACGAAGTCGCGGGCGAAAGTTGGTAAATAAATAATATTATCAAGTGATTTACGTAGTTTGTTTAACGATTAACCCAACGTGTGGGTAAAATATAAAAATATTTTTTTCCTGCTTTTAAATAACCAGTTTCGAATAAATTTCTAGAAAACATGCATTAACCAGTTTTTACATACGTAATGGCACATATTAATATTCCAACGAACTAACCGGTTGAGTTCAAGCTAACGCTAAACCACTCATTTCATACGAAATTGTGAACATTTCTCTATGCAATGACAAATAGCAAGACGTTTAGATGCAAATTAACTACATTTGCGACACAAATAACAATTCTATTGTATTCGTAATATGCATGAATGTTGAATAACAGGTGAAAATAATGAGAGCTTTAATGATGTTTTAAAATATAGACCATAATTATTTATGCGTTATGTTATGTAACGGATAATTAATTTCAGAATGCTAAATAAAATGCAAATTGTCTGTTATAGAATGGCTGTAGCTGGAAGGTGCTGCCTCCACGAGCGATTATCTCGTGGCTAGATTATCACCCTGCCACTTAAGGCTGCTCTCTCGAGAAACGCTTAAACATAGCGTGCAGATGAACCAACTTTTCGTAGGCATTTACTGAGAAATTACGTCTGAAAAAAATAGGTAGTAATCTACATAATATGATACGTATTTTGGTTTAGCCAGAATTTATGTATCGGTATCACATAATAAGAAAAAAAAAACACCAAATCACCTCCAATTCGTTGAGATGAAAACATTTTACTCCTTCATTTTTGAAGAAAAGTCAAAAAAAAATATCTACTGCTTTACAATACAAACGAAAATAATTTGGTTTTGTTACTTTTTTTTAAAATACGTGCTTATTTATTTTTATAATAAATAAAAAATGCGGGTAGCGGAGTGGCGCGTCGAGGAGTAGTTAGCTCCGTTTATATGCACAAGGACATTGGCATGTATACAAGCCTTAATTCTATAACATCTCTATGAAAGTGTCTCCACTCGGCGATTCGACAAGTGACATTGACGAGCATAACGTCAACTCGCGGCGATTCACTCACTCGTGGAGGTAGTATAGATACCTGAGTCCGCCTTTATACCGACATCTGCGTGCATGAAGTATTAAGCCTAAATAAAGTTACTAATACTATGTAAAAGGTATTCTAAACCGATTTCAACAAAAAAATCAGTGAAAGAATGCTACACTATCGCTGAATGTTGGCTGAAGGATTCCAAGCATTTCAAGGTTATTGTGAGACTGGCCACAGGAACGAAACCGCGGGTAATAGCTAGTAGGTACTTCATACAGCACCAGCCTGTTACTTATCGCCAGGACAAATGCCTCTTACTATACAAAGACGGATAGGGCATTGACCACGCTTGGTCACTTGGTGTTTTGGCATCAGTCCATCTATTCCACGATACCGCATGAGGTTCTCGTTGTTCTCGGTAAGTAATGATATTTTAAGGAGGGGGATATGATATGCACAATGTTGCATTTAATAAGTCTTTAGCAGACCTACTAGAAGAAATTTTCTAATCTTTCCTTTGCACTCATATTTGTAATGTTTCTGATTCAAATTAAAAAAAAAAGTTTTAAATAAAATTACTTAAAAAAAAAACAAAGGAGAACTCCACGTTTTGATTCTTTTTTTTTTCATTTCAATTCAAAGGGTTATTCTACAATTTAAGGAACATTTTGTTTAATTGTTTGCCTCGTTTTTGTTTTTTTTTTCTGTAAAATTGTAATTTTATTGTCCAAATACTACCTTTGGTTTTTCGTTTATTCCCGTTTGTATAATATTAATTTTCTATGTAAGTTAATAATACACTGCTGCTCACGTACTAGGTATATGTAAACCACTACGTTACCACAGGGGATCGGAACTGTTTCATCTAAACACAGGTTACGTCGTAACCTATCTAGAGGAACAGTACTGCACCCACAAACTAGATTTAGAAACTTTATACCATGTTACTGAATCCGCAATGTAATCTAGTCCTAAGTTATTGAATAAAATTATTATTATTATTATTTAAGGTATCTCTTAAACAATCTCGGGACCCTGAGGTCCCGGTCCTTTGGTAGGCGTACGAGGGGCCGAAGCCAACTCGCAGAGGCCCCATTAGACATTTCTAATGGAATGGGGCACCAACCGACGATTATCCCTGTATGCACTATCAAAGTATACCTAAGGACAATCCCCGGTAGGTGCAAAACTATTGCATAATATGGAAACAAAAGGTGACAGGCTATGGGTTTGGGTGGTTTAGTGGATTCATTAACGTATACTATGAAATAACTATTAGCCCCTGCCTGACCACTGAAAATATACACGGCTTTAAAATGGCAGGGGGTGACTTGCACACTCAATAAATGGGCCCCCGAAAACGGTCGCTAGCACAAAGTGACGTAGCTCCAAGGAGGCAACATATCCTGAGGTGCTAGAGGAGTGGAGAGGTATACCACGGCTATCAGGACAATCCCGGAAGTACGGTCAAGATCCCTACCAGCATCTTACTGGATCATACATCCTTCTCCCGAGCACGTTTGCTCTTGCGAATCTCCACTCAGACCGGCCGATTAAGGCAAGAAAGAGGTGGGAGCTCTGTTCCTCGTCAGTGTTCACTCCAGCCAGCCAATAAAGGCAAGCCGGAGATGAAGAACAAGACTTCTCCCGGGAGATCAGGTCCGTGGGGTCGCTACTGCCCTACAGTTCGCCACAAAACTGCCTTGCGGATTGTATCTCTCTTTGTCTGGCCCCTCACCCTAAGTATGAGTACCTAAGGTTCATTATGGCACGCAAGCCCCACCACGACGTCAACGTAGAGATACGGCGATGGGGTTATTATTATTATTATTATTTACATTTTGATCTCAGTCGCAATCAATCTGTCAAAAACTTTTACGGTTTGATAAGTTTTTGACATTCATTGTGACAAAGATAAGATTGCAATTTTAATGAAACTTTGCTTTTAAGTTTCAGCATTGACTTTCTGACATCCACGAGAACTTAAGTGTAAAGTAACAGTCTCTCATGCAGTCGAAGTGCGGGTCGCTTTGCACGGCACGCAAACATCAACGACATTATCCGACGCGCTCTTGTCGCCGTCGGCGTTCCAGCCGTACTAGAACCCAATGGCCTGGCACGCGACGACGGCAAGCGACCGGACGGTATGTCTTTGTTTCCATGGAAGATGGGTAGGCCTTTAGTGTGGGACGCTACTTGTGTCGATACTCTTGCGCCATCCCATCTTCCTAGCTCGTCGTGCCGTGCAGGTACTGCCGCTGCGGCTGCTGAGAACCTCAAGCGGCGGAAATATAATAACCTTGTTGGCAATTATATTTTTGAGCCGTTTGGGGTTGAAACTCTTGGACCGTGGGGTCCGAGTGCTCATGCCTTATTTAAAGATCTTTCCCAACGCTTAGTTGACACTTCGCGTGACCCAAGGGCTGGCTTTTACCTCGGACAGAGGATAAGCATTGCCATACAACGTGGCAATGCCGCCAGTCTTTTGGGCTCACTTCCGGTGGACAGCGATGTGGACGAATTTTTTGACGCCTTATCTTAGTTAGGATATTTTATTTTAAGTGTATATATTTAGTACTTTAATGCTGTACCTAGATTATAAAATAAAGTAAACTTAAATAATATAAAATATATATTCATTATGAACATAACATTTTCCGCCTGTACCGCTTCATTTTCTCGGATGCGTATTATATTTGACATCACAGCTAAAACACAAAAGGACTCGAACACAAACAATTATTTTCTAAACCGCTGAATCCGAGTGTAATGCGTTTGTTCACGACAGGTAATTACTTATAGCCCATATTGTATGCATTACAGCACATCGTTACAATGTGTACCACTTGGCTGGTCAATTGGCACATATCGATAATGCCAAATGGCGTATTCCTTACCAAATGGCATTATTATGCCATATGCAGCAGTTTGGCAATGCATTGGTCGATCGCCAAACGCCTAGAGGACTCCAGGACCGCTGCGTCTGGGCCAATTTATTGTATCCCTAATGTATCGGTATATTATGGCAACGACGATTTCAGATATAATCAACGTGATAAATGTCTCCGTTCTGCCTGTCCTTATTGTCTTATGGGGCTATAAATTCTCCTTATATTCGCCCAAACTTATCCTGTTTGACGCAAACTCGTACACAACCTCTCACGGCATAAAAGCGTAATATTTCCTTATTTTTCACACAAATAAAATATTGTAAAGGAATTACATTAAATATTTTATTGAGGGTCGTTTCTTAATGGACAGTTGTTAGAGATTATCCGTAAGCCGTAGACCTCTCAAACTTAATCTTTAAGGAATACAAGTTACGATAGGATAACGCAATAATCTTAGATCATGAGATAACTGAGAGCCTATAAATACAATTCAACAGGTTGCCGATAAACTGACCTTATTTAAATTTAGTGGGTCGAGACTCGAGACGTTAATTTCGTTTGTGGCACGCATCTGGAAAGTAGACTATGCGTACTGACTGACTACATCTTGTAGATGACTAGCGACCCGCCGCAGCGTCACACGGATAAAATTCTTGATACCTTGGGCAACAATTAGGGTCATATTTCAGCCAATTTACAAAAACCCTTACCAGAATATACATCTAAACCTTCCTCATGAATAACCCCATCCATTGGTAAAAACGCATGAAAATCCGTTCAGTAGTTTTTGAGTTTATCGCGAACAGATAGACAGAGTCTATGTTGACAACTACAACCTCGGAGTATTTAAGTCAAGACTGAATAGGTTACTCCTAGGCAAGCGTGCGCCATCTTCGACCACATCATCGCTTATCATCAGGTGAGATAGTGGTCAAACGTGTGCCTATAAATAGTAAAAAAAAAAAACAGACGCGGCGAGAAACTGTTGGAAATAGTCTCATAATATGTTCGACGTTATTGGCGACCCTAAGGGCATTGGGTGAGCGTAGCAGAGTGCCCTATGCCATACTAGTTCCCGACCGGGCCCTGAGAAAGGTAAAATGGCATTTGCTTTCAAAATCCCGTTGTGCAGGCATTTGGTTTAGAGAATTTTAGTGTCGGTTAATTTGTTTTATTGTGACTAAATACTTATTATGAACTAGCACTTCGCCCGCGCTGCAATTTTGTTAAGGATTAAATGATTTTTTCGAGACAAATTATATACTAAAACCTTCCTCGAGAACTATTCTATCCATTGATGAAAACAGCATGAAAATCAGTGCAACAGTTTTAGACTTGACTTGACTTTAATCGCAGACAGACAAACAGACGCGGCGGAGGACGTTATTTTATAATATGTAGTGATTCTAACATAAACGCTTGTATTTTTCCTAAGGATAAGGTTTTTTTTTTTACTATAGATAGGCATACGTTTCACCACTATCTCACGATGGTAAGCGATGATGCGGTCGAAGATGGAGCACGGCTGCAGTTCAACCGGAGATATGCAAGGATGCGTAATATCACGCACCTTCTTGGTTGCATTAGCCAGTAAAATAAAGCTATGTAAAATTTAATAAAAAGATAGATTAGCATTTAAAATAGAGTAGAATGACATAAAATATATTTGTTTTAGAATGACAGATTTGTATTAGCTTTGATTTGAGCAGGTGCTCGAATATAATTAACCTTTGAATCCAATCGGTGTTTAATTTTATTTTATACATAGTTTCCAATGATGCTGCAGTAGCAGTAACCTGCAGCATCACAGTAGCGAGGGATGTGTTTATTAAGAACCAATAGAATCGCTTGCGCTGAGTGAGGCTAGTTTAATTAACCAATTCTATTGGTTATTAACAAGCCTAATTATTTAGGTGACACAAACACAAAATATTTAGGTGTCTGTGTAGATGAGAGATTGAACTGGCATACTCACTTAGAATCTTTAAAAACCCGAGTTAGACGTCTTCTCTATATCTTCAAAAGCCTCCGGGAATCGGCAGATTATAACACCTTACGAAACGTCTACCTCGCTCTATGCCAGTCCATTCTCTCATACTGCATCCCAGTATGGGGTGGGACTGACAAGACAGCAATGCTAGGCATAGAACGAGCCCAAAGGGCTGTTCTAAAAGTAATGATGCGAAAACCACGTCGATATCCAACGTCTGCCTTATTTTCAGAGTGCAACATCCTATCGGTAAGAAAACTATTCGTTTTGCGAACTATTCTTAGGAAACACGGCTCCGTTCCATACGACAGTAATATAACTCTTCGCACCGGGAAACCTATATGTAGAACAGAACAAATCAAAACAAGTTTCGCGAGACGGCAATTTTACTTTCATGCCTCGAAATTGTATAATAAATTCAATAAATTATTATCCATTTATTCCCTAAACAAATTCGAAGCAAAAAACAAAATAACGAATTACCTGCTCCACTTATCTTATGACGAAACAGAGAACCTCTTTATTCGTAATCATTGAGGAGTTCACACGAAGACCTAATCCCACAAACATGTTCCACACACTCATACTCTCTCGCACTCATCACTACACTCACCAGACACACACACACACACCCTTCACAATTATCACCTATCTACGTAAACCCTACATAAATTTGCTAACCACTACTACTCGTCACATCTGTGTCCTTGTTTAACCCAGGCTGAATTTGTACTACCTAGAGGAATCACTGACTCTGAAGATACAGGCATTGCCTAGTTTCAGAGCCAGAGTTCAACTAATGTATTTGCTCTAAATATAAGCCCTACCACATTTTACAAAGTTATATGTACCAGTAATGTGACCTTCATATAAATTGTATGCTTAGGCGTAAGTCTTGTATGTAAACAAAATGTTTTTGTGTTTATGGGTTTCTTTTTTTTTTTTGAAATAAATAAATTATTATTATATTATTATTATTAATTGCAATGTAATGCTACTAGCATGCTAGCTGGTTGCATGCGGAAGCGTGTACTTAAGACTTATCCTTCTTAAAAACTCCAGTTAAAAGAATCTTTGATTCGGACTGAAATAATTCGACTAACTCCGATCACGTTGAGATTGATTACAATAAAAAATTAAGATTGAAAACTTGCGCTTGAACGCCTTTAAGGGGATACATTCAGTATAAGGCTGTTTTTCGTTTTAGCGTATCTTGTTTGGTACCTGGAAAAGGAATGTGAAATTGTAGTATATCAAACAATTTAAAAGTGGAATATTTGAAATGAATCTAACAATATTTTCGTGATCAGGGGAAGATAACAAAAAAAATCGTTAAATCCGTCAAAAGGGGAAAAAGGGCAAAAATGGAATGTTTGAAAAAGCTCATTGCTTCGATTTAAAAACTTTGTGCAAATAACTATGTAATAAAGATCGCAACGATTAATATTGCAAGATCCTTTACCCTTCAAAGAGGCTCGGGGTGGGGGGTGTCAAAGTTTGCAGAGGAAAGTACTAAGTATGCGCGGATGAAGCCGTGGGCGAAGTACTAGTTATAAATATGTATAATCAATTGAAAAGATGGGGCTGTTTTCCGCACTAGTGCAAAATACCCTACCTATATATTGCGTGCTAGGAATCAGTTTCCCAGTGTGTTGAGAAATAAAATTAGGTTTTGGTTCGTCTGCCGCGCTCAATACTTAATACTTTATTGCATTCCATATGTATACCATAGATGGTATAAATAAGGTAAAAGATCAATATGGACCCTGTCGGGCACAGCAAAAATTAGGAGAGAGGAAGAGGGCTAAGTAGCATTTCAAGGTAGGTTTTCAATATTTTCAAAAAATATTATTAATGTTAAATTAAATATATAATTATGTACAATTTAACATTAATAATAATTACACACCTGGACCCTTCGGACATTCGGTTTCCGACACTTGTCTATTAAAGGGGGGGACCTATAAATATTGAAATGTAGGAATACTGCCTATTACTGTTACCTTCTTACCAATTAATCAATTCTTACTAATGTTACCTTGTTTGTTTCTTGGTTATGCTTGGAATTTCCTTGCGTTATCGAATCAGGAATGTTGATATCCGCAAGAGAACCAAGGTTACCGACAGAGCCCGAAGGATCGCCAAACTAAAGTGGCAGTGGGCAGGGCACATTGCTCGCAGAAGATGGTCGATGGGGCCGAGAAGTTCTGGAGTGGCAACCGCGTACCGGAAGATGCAACGTTGGAAGGCCTCCCACAAGGTGGACCGATGACCTGGTGAAGGTCGCGGGTAGCCGATGGATGCGAGATGCACAGGACCGGTCGTTGTGGCGACGCTTAGGGGAGGCCTATGTCCAGCAGTGGACGTCTTTCGGCTGCTATGATAATGATGATGAATGTTACCTTCTTTGGGGAAAACAAGCGTATAGATAGAGTATGGTGTTATCAATTAACATGTTATACCTATAAAAACATGTTTATGTTTGCAGTCTTTAGTACCAATAAATACTTTTATAATTATGTAAAACAAATATTGTGTAAATACTCGTATACAAAATTGTAGCTTGTATTACCTCCTTTGGGGAATTCAGGCGTATAGATATAGTATGATGTTATTAATTAACATGTTATACCTATAAAAACATGTTTATGTTTGCAGTCTTTAGTACCAATAAATACTTTTATAATTATGTAAAACAAATATTGTGTAAATACTCGTATACAAAATTGTAGCTTGTATTACCTCCTTTGGGGAATTCAGGCGTATAGATATAGTATGATGTTATTAATTAACATGTAGTACCTACAAAAACATGTTTTTGTTTGCATTCTTTAGTACCAATAAATACTTTTATAATTAATAATTATTATGTAAAACAAATATTGTGTAAATACAATTGTATACACAATTGTAGCTTGTACCTTTTGAACAAACAAAGTGTGTACGATGTAGAAGGCACGCAGGTCGACAGGTGAGTAACCTTTCTAAACAAATGGTACAATGTACATAGTATACTGGCTCTAAAGAAACACATATAATTATACAATGGTATAATAATATAATTACATAGAAGATAATATGTACCGTCGGAGGATAGGATTACACCTACAATATTGTAATACCATTAATCATCAATAAATATATATAGTTACTGACTGATTGAGTGATTGACATACAACGCACAGCCGAAACTACTGGTCGTAAAAAGCTGAAATTTGGTATGTGCACAAAGAGAGGATTTCTCGAAATTCTTATGGGAACGTGAAAAAAACAGAATGTGCACGTACGAAGTCGTTTATTTGGTGTTATAGCGGTATTAGAAATATACAATCTGTGAAAATTTCAACTATCTACCTATTACGGTTCTATATCTATATTACTATATTACCTTATTATTATCTATATTACCTTGTTAGTTAGCTAATGTTATTAGCTAACTAACAAGGTATCGACTTATGACAAACTGGTTGGATAGCTGCTCTCAAATATAGCTAGGTACTGAATAAACCGACTTAGTTTACATTCGATTTTACAGCTTTTTATGGCAGAAGAACTGCGTTGCGAGACTTGGGCATTTTTGTACATGTTATGTTTTTGATGAAATCAATATTATGTTGTTATAGTTGTAAGTACCAATTTTACTTTATCCTAATTTTGGCCGCCTGGTAATTTATGCCCCTCATTATTCCAGTCTTACTTCATCACGTACCACAGACATATTTTTGTAAAAATAAATACATATTAACAAGTTAAATTTAACGGACAATGCCATCATTTCAAAGTCTTAAGTTCGTTATGTCGCATTTTCATGCGGTATGGTGCTTTCGAGCTATCATTTAATGCAGAGATGCGGCCTTAAAAAGAAAAAAGGTTTTTTACCACCCTCCGACAAGAAATGATCTCAAACACGACAACTTGTTAAGATAATCGACGCGTCAGTAAAATTAACGACTTACAAAACTTGCTGCTTCATAAATCTTTTAACGTGCAGCCGACGGATATCGGATCCATGTCAAACGACCCATAAACTGTTCTTCGATAAATCATCACTACCAATTCCATATTAGCACCGGATTGAGCTATTTTACAAATCAATGAAACTCGCAAGGCAAAAGGATGAAGTCTAAAATGTAAAACCGAATGAAGTTGCTCTAATTTCACACTAATTTAGACTTTCACTTTCCCATTTTAGAAGCCATTATTGTTTGTGTTCATACTTTGTTTACTGTGGTAAGTTTACAATCGCGGCATCGGGAGGTCATTGCTTACATTACATCTTATGCATAACTTTAGTTAATCCATCGATCGTGCTCGTACATAAAACAACCGGTTGAAAGCACTTACAATCCCACATTCTGCTCACAGTGTTGAAAGATAAGACGATTTAAATTGTTAGAGATTTCGGGCCTCGAAACAAGTCGAATAGAACTCAAAACGCTGCAAATTGTTGGTGCGAATCAGAACAATACTACCAATTATTCGAATAATTCTGGGCGTCCCAATTAATCGAGTACCCAAATAGCATTTCACTGTTTCTGAGTTGAGAACTCGATTTTGACCCACAAATTCGAGGTAGAGGATTGTTTAGAATATTTGACAGAATTAACATTTCCAATTATTTAGGCAAAGGGCGAAACTATAAAATCTGAGGACTGGGTATTCTGTACACTAACTTAATTAACAATTATTTTGACAAGGCTGCGTAATTGGAACTGGCATACTTGCTTCCAAATATTATTTATCAAAAGCAATATTAAATTCGTCATTCAATTAATTGTTAATCGATTAGTGAAATATTTGGGTATCCATCAGCATCAATTATTTAAAAAAGCCAGGTGCATGAGAAAGCTCTGTGGTGTTTCCCACAAGCGGAAACAATTTAATAATCGATTTGTTTCGAATCATTCGTCAAATTGGGAGTCGAGAGTACCGAACTACGGTACAAAGTACTAACGAATCCGTAGTGAATATTCTGGAAACTATCCAAGCTTCGTACCTAATTCCAAGACTCTTATGTCAAAGTTCGTATGCAAATTCTATAATGTCTATCCAGCATTACCTTTGCCCAGAAGTACTCTACTTTTCTGTCTTCAATTTTCTGAACTCGGAAGTGATGTTTACCTGAGAACAAAATAGAATTTATTAGTATGTTGGCAAGGGAAGAAATCGAGATTTTCTAAGCTGAGTAATATTTTTCAGATCTTATACAACGTGCAACAGAATAAACAAGGAACTTATTAAGGAAAACCTTAATAAGATCGAGAACTGGAGTAACTGACGTGCTTTTAAAGAAAGACCAACTAAAGTGGAGATGGACGGGCCATTTACTGCGTTGTACCCGAGACAAATGGAGTAGGATAGTCACGGAATGATATCCTAGAGATGTTAAACGGAGAAGAGGAAGGCAAGAGAGGATATGGGAGGACGAGCTGAAACTTGCAGCCGATCACAATTGGAGAAGGATCGCCCTCCGATCAAAACCAGGCCCGGGTCGACGGCGCGCTGTGTTCCACGCGCGCTTCAAAGACCTGTCAGCATGAGAGACTGAGCCCGCTAGGGCCAGTGCCTGCCGGGGTTGCGGAATTTGTTTGAAAGAGTCACCGCGGCCCTGAAACGCAAAGGGCATTAGAAAAAGCAACAAACGACCGATAGGTTTTAGTCAGTAAGAGTCTGACACTCCTTTCCGCTTCACCCAGAGCGGGACTCGTCGTTTGATGATTACCCATTGTTAAAAAAAAAGTGATAGGAAGCAATGGAAGATGTTAGAGGAGGCCTATGCCAAGAGGCACACTGAACTAAGAGACATTCTTTGAGCAACATCCAAATTTGTAATCAACTTACTGAATCGTTCAGGACTCGGGGCTTATTGAGATTGAGAACAGAATAAACGCAATACCTGAAAAGGGGTAATTGCACTCATCATTATGATCAACTTTTATTATGGGATCACCTACGAAATCGCGAAAAAAAAACGACTTGCCCATGCATGATATTTTTATGTTCGGATAACTTGACGAAATTTACTGAACTGCTCATTTTTTTTTTCACGATTTCGGTATTGGTCCCATAGTAAAAAATGTTCACAATGATGAGTCTGTTACACGCTGTTTATAACTATTTAAAATAATTTGAATAAACTGCGTTGCGATTAAAAGCCAATCAAACTTCAGCACAAATAATCCGTCCCTAGTGTGTTAACATTCATCATCAAAAGCATTGAAAATCAATGCATAAACCACGTTCAACTTAATATTCAAACGACAACTGGAACCCCATTTCCATGAAACTGATTACCTACTCACTTATTTAAAAAAGCCTCTTAGACACATTTAAACTCACTTTCTTCTAAAGGAAACAAAAGGCGTCCGGAATCAAAAAAGCATGGCCGCAAAGCGAGAGCTCAAACAAAAAAAAACGTAGATTTGTTTAACAAACCGTGGCGGGACGCGTTTATCTATCACGCCCACTAGTCGCGATAATGCGCCGTTCGAATTACAATCGGGCGAACTTAACGCTAGTTTTGTAATAGAGAAAAAAAAACCAACTGTAAAATATGATGCCCTAGTACTTGGGTGCTCTAGTTCCAGTTTTGTTATCATGTTTTCAGCTCTTAGGTCATAGCGTTTAAATAGTGCGCTTTATTATTTCCATTTTTGGTGCTGCATTTGTAGCGTGGTTTTCGGCTAAATTCTGGGCGATGATTTAGTCACATTTGCTGCTTTCCGCAGTGCTCAAATACTAAATGAATCCATAGAAAATGTATATATCGATAGCGTACAAAAATGCTGAATTTACGTACAATTATTATAAAACCAACTCAGCTAAGAAGTGGCAATCATGTGTAACGGATTGAACAAAAACATTATCCCGCATTTCATAGTTGCAAGTTGCATTAGCACATAATCCATTCCGTGATTTGACAGATCACGAATAAATTACTCGAACATACAAGCACCACCACACGTATCCTCATGTTACCCTAGTACTGGGTATATGAATGATAATGCAATCAATTGGATTAGCCACGTGCAATCGCGACAGTTCGGTAACACACCCAATCGGATCAGATTACCGAGTCCGTCTAAGCTTGGCACACATCAATCACGGTGGAATCAATGCTTTACTCCTTGTCTGATGTCTTAGTACCTCGGGGAAATGGATTGAGGATAATGTATGGAATTATGGAGTAGTGACGTCAAAGGGTGAGTAAAAAGCTTACCTATCTATTTTTGGGTATAATAAAATTGGATACAGCTTAGTTATTTGCTATAAATATGACGGCAGCACCTCTACCATTTTTTCCCTAAAATATTTTTATTTTCCTTATTCTGGTAAGGTCAATGCTGACGAATCATAAGTATAATAAACAACAAATTACCTATTAAAGAATGTTAATGAAAAATATTTGTTAGTTCTACGCATGCACGCACTCAAAACATTCAAAACTATTTTTAATTAACTAATTCCAATGCATTCCCCGAAACACATAAAACACACAAAGATGATAAAAGGTAACTTATTAAGGTACCGCCATTTGGGAAGGTCGTAGAACTCGCCACGCCGAGTATCATGGATACGGAATTACGTTTAATAGGGCTACGTCAGGTGTGATAGCAGGCAAAGTGTGACGACTAATAATACTCTATTCTCCCACAAGCCTGTTAGATCCAATCAGAAGCACGTACATTGAATATGGAGCCTTCATTGTCAGGGATAGATGCGTTCCCGTTTTGAATAGTGCAAATCTTCATAATTATAACGTGAGCAGCCTGCCTACGTATTGTGTGTCGTGTGTGAAACGCCTTAATTACATTGACAAGTACGAGGCAACTCGATCCAGTAACACAGCCACTCCGATGAATATTAATAAGGGTTTCGTGCCGAACCGGTGTCTAATGGTAAAATGTTATGGACGTATGCATAAGCGTTTGACTACGACGATTACGAGGTTACGAAATGGAACGACTGTTGTGACAAAATGGAAAGAATGTGGAAATGTGATTTAACAAAAAAGCGATGGAAGCTGACAAAAGTATCAATATTGTCGGTATCGGTGCGATTCGCTACGGGGCTGTAACAAGGTGGGTCGCTGACAAAACAAATTTACATAAATCCGGCTGAATCCGTAAAAATGACGCGCGACAGCCGAGCCGATAAGCCCCGGGTATCATTAGCTCGGGCCAGAGCCAGCGATCGCTCACTTGTGCGGCCTCCGATACGAATGGGCTAGGGAAAAATCCCAAATATCAATCTTCTTTTCCTCATTCTTCGTACGATCAATTCTAAATTGAAAGTCCCGAGAGATGCAGAATCACTCAAGTCCTTATCTTTGAGCTGCAAAAATAAGAATTCGATAACTGGAAATTATTTGTAATAACAGTCGAGCCTATAAAAAGTCGTAACGTAGGAATGATCGATTGGTTTCAAAGGAAAATGTTGAAATAAAGTTTTATTGGTGTATTGCGTTATAAAATTGTAGGCAACTGGCCTTTACACGCTGCATGCATCATCCGCGTGAAATTCGGAAATAATGTCTAGGGAAACTAGGGTAAGAAGTATTACTGGGGTAAAAAGTATCATTTGTCCTAATCTATGTAGGTCATGGACAGGTCTAGCCGTGTACCATGATTCATTCCATTTCAATGTTCAGCCGACGAGGTGTGATTGATTAACAAACATCCAAATACAAACATTTACCATAAGTAGGATAGTTATTAGGTAGGTTAGGTGGGAAGGTATTAGTAGGGTAGTACCGTGTTACCCAGGTAATGGGTTATGGCAACCGCTCCACGTAGAATACTGGTGCTCAGTTGAATCCGAATTGACTGGAAGCCGACCCCAATATAGTTGGAAAAGACTAGGCAGATGATGAACATTAGTGGGATAGTCCATCATAATTTTGCGAACTATAAGTTACCCAGAAGATTAACATTAAAATCCTCAACAATTTGAAAATTACGCTTCAAATTCTCAAAGATGAAGTCATCCGAAAACCATTTCCGATTTTCTTAAAACGTGAACAGTTCCCGTTTATTAAATTAATTCGAATTCTCTCGGTGCACTTCGGGGAAGTTTCATAACGTTCCCAGCTGAACTTTGAAACTGTTCGACTTTGCCGTCTTCTTTTATTTCATGAGACACAATCAAACTGGGCTACAACCTTACGGATTTTCTAGCAATCTCCGAGTGCGCTGCAACTCAAGGCTCAAGGCCTTTGATATAATTTGAGATAAAAACTTTCTTTATGTACTACCATTTTATGTGTAGTTCAAGTCTTGGATGTCTTCTGAAGTTTGTGGTATGTTTGCTTTGAAGCAGTCGCTTTTACAGATCTCTTGTTGTTTACTGTAATTTTATTTTGCAAGTTATATGAAATGTTTGTGCATTTGTCTGGAAGCAGTAGTAACGTTTTAAGTATTCATGTAGATTAGTTTTGTGAGCTAAAATAGCCATTGTCTGTGTAAATTATTTGATCAAATTTTATCTTTGGCAACATTCATAATTCTTAATATAAATCTGCCTAGCCTTTGTCTATCTATGTTGAGGTCGGCTTCTAGCACATCCGGATACAGCAGAAGACCAGTATTCTATACAACATGTAACAGAATATACGCAATACCTCTTAAGGAGTCACTGTACTCATCATTATGAACAACTTTTAGTATGGGGAATCAGCTGTTCAGTACATTTTGTCGAGTTATGCGCACATAAATGTATAGGGTAGTCGAATTTTTTTCATGATTTTAGTGTTGGTCCCATAGTGAAAGTTGTTCATAATGATGAGTTCAATGACCCCTTAAGAGGTATAGCGTTTATTCTGTTACCGGTTGTTTATAAAATTCTTCCGTTACTGAGTCACTGACAGACAACGCACAGCCGAAACTACTGGTAGGAAAAAGCTAAAATTTGGCATGTAGGTTCCTTGAGTAATGCAGGTGAGCACTAAGAGAGAATTTCCCGAAATTCCTACGGGAACGGGAACAAATGGGAAATGCGTGTGCAAAACTGCGGACAGAAGCTAGTTTTATATAAAACAACTGCTTTTTTGACTTCCACAAGCTCAAGCCTCAAATAATTGAAATATATAATAACATTACATCTTTATTCTTCTTACAATCAGCAAGCAACGAGTTCACAAACTCATCGGAACACGTGAATATGTCTCGAGAAAATCCTCTTTATTCAAAAGAAGTAAATTACAAAAGCTGTTTCGCCTTCGAAGGGGAATGAAGCTGAATCAGCCGAAACACGGATTTGATAATGACATAAAAGAGCAATTCTACTAAATTATCTTGTGATACGCAAGCAAAAAAGATCTTTATTGGTACTTTTATGAGACACATTGAGTGTCGAAAGATGGTAGTTTGAGTTGTAAAAGAAGCGTAAATTAAATCGCATGTTCATTTTTACTCTACTGGGTACTTTAAGAATTTGCAAGCTTTTTAATGTTTTGGTTAGAAACCATGGAAAGACTGTGTGAAAGATAATATGGCTAGTAATAGGGTAGCGATTAATGGAGGAAGAAAACATGTTGCGCCATCCCCAAATAATAATTTTTAATAAGGGCAAAGAATTGTTTACAAGAATAAAAAAAAATGTTTGAACTGAATTCTTCATCTCGAAATTGCGTCAATTCATAAATGGGTATTGAACTGCAAGCCCGTCGCAAATAAACCTTTTATTTCCATCTTGCTTGAAAACGTAAACAACTTCTACGAACGAAGAAAGGTGTTTTATGTAAGGCTTAAGAAAGATCACAATTTTTCATCAACCTTTTCATTACCTACAGCATTTATCAAGTAGTTCAAACATAATAATTATATTAATCTATGAAGTCATTCCCTTTCTGGCCGAGATGTTTCATCGCCACGGGTTGCGGTTTCAGTTTCTCCATATTATGACTATTTGTTTTAAGGAGACATGGGAGAAGAGTTCCTGGAAAGACTTGGAGGAGGTCTATGGCGTTGGGTCAGCCCGAATAAGTAAAAAAATAATGTTCATTTGAGACCAGTGAAGTTTTAGCAAGTAAGATTTGATTACGAATACTAACACACCTGCAAAATATACTATAGTTCCTTTTTTAAATCTTATATAATCTAATCGAAGAAACATCACATTGAACGATCTTCACATGAATTTTCGATTTAAAATGTTTTGCGGACATCCATTGTATACTTAACTGAGTTAAATAACAGATTCCTCATCTCGTATGCAGATAACATCAATTTCTCTTTCCATTAAGTTAATAGACAGATTTAACGCAGTTTCTGCATAGACTGATAGTTAACGCTCCGTGAAAGATGCACTTGCAAGAAATTAATGTGGCGTTACAGCCGGTGTCTTATTAAACTCAAGTCGGATACTGACCAAACTTGATGAAAGTAAGAATGGTGCTTAATTTTATGTCCGTCGTTATGAGCTCATCTTTATGAATTTGTGAAATTTTCTTTCATAAGAACACGATTTCGTAATGTGGCATGTCAATAAAATTCAGTAGCTTGCTGGTATTTCACGTTTAAATACATGTCATAAAATTATATGCAATAAATTGTGGTGCATTTATATTTCCTTCATACTGAATATTAATTGCATTCCAATCCAGACATTAATTATACGTCATTTCTTAGTTACTTTTACCATTTCTATACACAACGTATATTAAATAACTAGCTGACTCGGCAAACGCTGTTTTACCAAATACATTTTGTCCAAATAAAAAAACAATTCCCTACGACCTATTTTCAGACCTACCAAATATACATAAAAAGTTTCATAGAAAACAGTCAAGCCGTTTCGGAGGAGTTCGATAACAAACACTGACACGAGATTTTTATATTTTAGTTGAAGAAGATTACGAGATCTTCAATTAATATGTACAAGTCTCGATCATACTTCGATTCCAATTTCCAACGGTTATGACTGTCATGACCAGCCGATTCCTAAGCCACCCATTGGCTGCCAGCTTACTCACTAAGCGTGGCTATTAACAAGACGTTGAGCACAATCAGAATACGCAATGAGCCTCCATTGTACCTTCAGACACAAACAAAGACTAAGGATATAGCCTTATACGTCAAAGCCTATTCATTCTTGATATTAAGTCCGAAAACCCGCAAGATAAGGTGGGTCATCCGAGTCTTATAAAAGGTAGGCGAGTTATTATGCCCATAATAAATGAACACCCACGTTTATCCTGTTTCTTTATTATGTAAAACTTGTAGGCATAATTATGAAAATTTTCGTTCTAACATTCCTTTGCTGGTCTGTAAATAATTAATGAGGTAGCCAGCGTATTGTTTCTGAATGAAAAAATATGGTGATTCTTTACTGAAATAAAATAAATATTTTGGTGGCCTTAGTATATGCTTGGGTAGGCAAAAATGTGACATCGTAACGAGTGACACGTGAATACGATTATGAAAATCCCCAGGTCGTCATCATTTGCTTCTGAATTATTTTTGACCTTCATTATCATAGATAATGTGTTTAATCATAATATCCGTTATTTTGAATCCTTTATATTTAAGCATTAATCTATAAAAAACCCAAGATGCATAGTCTCGAACAAATGCAACACTCGAAACTGTCGTCAAAAACTGACATGTATCAAGTGTCATGTGTGAGTTGTGTGTAGTTATATTATAAACAATTTTTTTGCAAATTCAACCTAACACGGATCACTTAAAGTTTTTTTTTACAAAGCAGTGCAGTATGGCGAGCAATGCGAGACTGTTTGAAACTAGCGCACAATTTTAAATTGTGCGCTTGTTTTATGCGGACGTTTTTGAGATGCTGAGTGTGTATCTTGGGTTTTTATATATCAATATATTTAAGACAAATTTTTAATCACTCATTTCATCCATTATATTTCCCTAGGGAAGTGTTATTCAAAACGATAAATGCTTCTTGGAATTTTATAAACAGTAAAGTAGAAATTCGTTCCATCATTTAAATTATGCTGCATCTCCAAATAAATTGCTTAACTCAAAATTACTTGAACCTTGGAAGAGCCATGAGAAATCAATTTATTTAATACAATAAGCAACCAACTTCGAAACAGTTATAGGCACATTGGAATAAACTTAATCGCTTTATAAACAATTTGTGATAACCCTCTCTCGTCATTAGCAGTGGCTCATCAAACATGCACCTTAATTCTTTACGCAAAGATTGGAAATTCCAATGAAAGATACAGGAATGTTGAATCCAAATAGGGGAATCTTACGGTACTTGACGGAGAGTGGAGCGGTACCGCGTCGATCGAGGCAGGTCAAAGGTTGCTTATTCATACATTGTTAGCAATCTTCTTTAAAAGGTGTACCGTTTGTGATTCCACCATTTGATTGTATCCTCTTGTTCGTAATTGAAGACGTCAGGATTGAGAGCTCGACAAACACTCAGGGAACAGCAGACCAACAGGAAAATCGTGCACGTGTTTATAATTTTTCCAACAAAGTAGTCCTCCACCAATTTGCGATGTTATTTCAGAATAAATAAATAATATCCCGTTTATCAAGAACGTTAAGATGGCATCATAAACGAAGAAACTGGTCCGCTTACTAATGAGAGCTCTCGAGAATTCTCGATTGAATGAAAAGAAGCTTTATTATTTTTAGACTCGGCATGAAATGGTCTTATATTTTCAACCTTCCCAACGAAGCGATACCAGTTCAACCAGTCATTATTTACACGCAGTAAATTGCAGAGCTGAACAAAAAAGATCATCGATAGCCACAACTACCGGTATCGGGGCTACTAACACGGCCTGTCGCAACGCAGAACAATTTAATAATACGATAGAGGTCGTCGCATTTATGGTACACGATGATCGGGTAGCATCGGGCCATTCCGATGAAGCAAGCAACTGACCTTTACTACCTCCCCGCTTCCACCTCCCTTCTATTCCCCACCGCAGTCCCCTTTACTAAGTCACATCACGGATATACGAGCAATACCTTTTACGTTAAAAGCCTTTATACATTTTAAATATCGTGATCCAAATTACGTGATGTGTCATCTTTTAACACTTAATTAGATATTGATCTTTCATTAACATTGACATGCTAAACAGCCTTGGCAGTTTCAGATCTGACATTAAAAACTAATTAAGTAACATCTTGATGAGTCTTTAAGAACCTTGATTTATGTTTGACATTTGCATAATCATTTTGTATCGTATTCATGTTAAATACGACCCAGATTTTGTTGAATCTTCGGTTCTAGCCATCAACTATGATGTGGGTCACTGTCAATTTTATAACCATTCAGGTCGATTCTGATTTATAATTTGATTATGACCTGCAGTTTTATTTGCCTTTCGAAATAGTTTTTTTAACTAGCATTTACATATCTATTTCTGTTTAAAACCACCAGTTAGCAACGTTCACATACTTTTACAATCTGCACAAAGACTGGCTTACCGCACAGATGGTGAGCATAATGAAACTGTAGTTAGCAGAAAAAATAACGACTTTGTTCTTAAAATAAACCAAGCGAAAACAAGTCCACAAGTTGGATGCAAATTAAACGCAGGACCTATGCAAAAATAAACTAGTATTAAGTAGAATATTTTTCCTTTAAATGAAATTGTGGGGATTTCAATCTGAGAACTGGTTTAGCAAAGTAGTAGTTTCATGGGAAGGTAATTTGAGGTAAAGCTATAATCCCTATAAACCGTGGGGTAAAGGTACTGGGGCCGGATGCGACGGTCATATTTCATTACATGCACTTCGAGCAAGACGTGCACGATACTGCAGCGGAACAAATCCCGTAAATTGTTAGTCAAGTTCAAATTGGTAGTGACATAATTCAGATTGCTTCATGCAGATATGAGCGATTAGAATTAACCGGTATGTAGATTAGCTAAGTAATAGTACCTAACTACTGACTTTAGAAAACGAGGCTACGAACAAACTCTCATACCCCAAATGGAATGCTTAAAATTGGTTCCCTTCAAGAAGGTAAGAATTTTTGTTTCAGAAGACTAACTTGATAAACTCACTTAACGTGTATCTTAATTTTTTGCTTCAAATTCGTGATTGCCGCCCGGAATTGCATTTACAAATTGCATTAGTAGTTACTTTTGGAGCTTCGTTTTTATTTAAGTGCATTTCAAAGTCAAATAAAATTACTTAAACTGCGTTTCTAAAACATAATACAACGGGTTTTAATTCATTTTCAAATTCGTTTAGTACGAAGGATAACATTTTGACCATCAACCATATTGTATTGCGCAAACTTACATCATATTCACATAGCTCAATGCATACGTCTCTTGTGATTCATGAAACTGCAGATGAAGCTGCCTTCACATCCGGGTCACTAAGATACAATCAGGAAGCTTTAAGGCGACATTCTATATCCAGCAAAGCTATATTATTTATATAAGTATGGCATGTCTTCAATACAAGCCAATCAGACCCAGCCGATCGGAAATTCCGCACGGAGCATCACATGGCATCACACGAAAATAGATAATGCCGATACAAAATGCATAGGCTAGACGGCGTCGATTTAACATCATATAAGAGCTACGGAGATCTGTTTCTAAGTTTGAAACGCATGGATATTTTAAATAGATACAAGAACAAACGGTCAATTCTACTAATTTGTGAAATCTGTCAAATTGTAAGGAATTTAGAAATGTTTTTGACAGATTGCGACCGACATGTAAATGCGAAAGGTGCATAAAAATTAATAGAATTGACCCTCAAGTTAGAAACGCAGAAAGCACGAAAGAGGTTTATTTTAAATATAAGCACAACTTTGTCTCAGTAACCAGTATTGCATCTTAGTCGTGACGCAAGTGAAAAGTTCAAGCTTCCTGGCATAGCTTTCTGAATAACTTGACCTTTACCATACAAAGCAAAAGACATAAAGATGACATCCGAAAGTTATGAGTATTGACCTTTTGACAATGCAAAAAAATCATTTGTCATACAAGTATCTATGAATTTTAATGACTTGTGAGACGGATTGATATTGGTCTGTGGAGATGCCTGTGATTAATGGATTATTATTTTGACTATGGCATCATTACACCTACAATATTGAGAAAGCTAGACAATATACATCTAACATTAAACTTGTCGTCGACTAATATTGCGATAGTGTAAACCTTACGGATCTTACGCAGCATTCGGGGCACTTATGTTGTAAGATAATTTCCATGCACAGCGAAAACAGCTATTAAACACTGCAATTAGTGAACTAAGTAGCTTAAAAAGCGTTACAGTAAAAGAAGCAAGTTTAAAATTGTCTACTAACACCACACTCGCTCGTTACACTGCATTTTACTTACGTTAACACAGACGCTTGAAGAAAACTAATGTAAAAAAAGAAAAATGTAATGAAAATAAAAAGAAAAATGATTCAGTTCTAAAATTTGTCAACTACAAGGACGTTACTGGTGAAATTGAAGCTAAAACAGACGTCAAACACAAAAAATCTAATTGAGAGACAATCGAAGAATAACGAGAGCAACAGAAATAAAGTTGTGTCCGGCCTATTTCTGTAGACAGTCCGCTAAGCCGCATAGATGCCCGGAATGGTAGCTGAAACGTGCTAAAACACAATGCACGGAGATATTCTATTCATAGAAATGCTATTTTTACAAGAACAAGTTCAGAAAGATTGACTGATCAGTTCTGTAATGAAATTTAATGGAATCTAAAGGAAAAGTAATATTTTTGTGAAACCAAAATGAAACAAGTCAAAGAATCGTGAGTGTCTGATAAATAAATTCTAATAACGGGAAAATTCTTCAAATAAACCATAAACCGATTATAATTTCAACAGGTGCTTCAACGAATTTGAGCTAAAACATGTTTGTTCACGTGAAAGCATCAAATTATTTGATTTGCACAAAGATTGTTCACATATTCGAAATTTATCACTTCGCATTCACTTTTGTTCACTAGTTTTTACGAAGTTAGCTATCTTGAGCAGGATGTCGCGATATGCAGAGCGTGAGAACTCGATTCTATCTTAATAAGTTTACCCACGATTCGGATTCACCCAAGAACCGGCAATCAAGCACTCATTTCGTAATGACTCAACTAAAATGACGATAAAAATCTGGATCGCTTGTTTTTTGCTTTATTGTTTCTTCACAGAATCGATGTGAGCAGAATTTATGACAAGCATAGAAATAAACAATTTGATACTCATCTAATTAGTGAGATGGTTTTGAACAACGCCGACACTTTTATTAATACTTTGAAAATATCCAGAACTAGAATCCATTTCAGTAACAAGGTTAAATATTTCTAACACTAACAATACGAGTCAGCAGAAACCATCCGGAAAACTTTAAAATCGCTACTATAAAATTGTGCTACCAATAGTTTTGCTGAGACTAAACAACTTTTGCGAAGTACACTGTATGAAATCCAACTGGGTGAGAAAATAAAAGCTAAAATGTCTAGCAACACGATAACTGTAACAAATAGAGCAGATTGGAAGGAAAAAGTTTAGCGCAACGAGTAAGTTTACAGACTTTTGCGAAGCGAAAAAGAGGATATGAAATCAATTAAGTCTTGCGTTTAACTATTTTAGAATTCAGAGATTTATTTACCGAGAAACCGGTATTTAATAATAGACTCTATAATATTGATAATGCTATCATTAATCCCTGTTACTAAGCGTATGATAAAAACACGCCTACCGCTTGCAAGATTCAATAATTAAGTAAGTGCTTTCAAAAGCAAAAACCCGTAGTCTGATCTGAACACAAAAAAGAGGAACATACTTCGTAAGTAATCCATCATTCTCAAACAACCCGTATTATGTTATAACGAGTCATCACTAGGATGTTTGTTTAGAAAGTTACATCGCAAGTGCAAAAAGTATGTAAACGTTCATCTCTGCTCAGTTCATATGCCCCTGGTTACACAAGTATTGCATAAATCCTTTCACTGCTTGCAAATCTAGAATACGCATCAATAATAAAATTTTATCGATTATGATGTTTTGTATTTTGTTTAGTATTTATTTTAGTTTCAGTTTTGATTCTGGTAATTATTCAACAATATTGATTCAGACATTAATTAAAACTGCATGTTTTGTGAAAACATCGTTATATATATACATGTGTGGTTTTATTTGAAAATATTAGCTAAATACGCTTTAAATTGGGACATAATAACTGAATAATTCGAATATCTAACGCGGATGATATCAAACATGTTATCCATTATTTTTTCTCAGAAGAATTATAATTTACTCAACAAACAAACAGTTAAAACTATCGAAAAATATGTTTTCTATACATTTTTTCTCAGTAAGATTATAATTTACCGATAACAAATCCCAATTAAAACTATCGGTAGGTACTAAGAAGAGCATTAAACAATCTTAAATTTGTATAATAGGTATATTTCTAATTGCACTTAGAAAAATATCAAGTGTTGGTTTTTTTTTTTTTATAGGCACACTTTTCAATAATAGTTTTCCTGTTTTGTGGAAGATAATTATTTGATAAGGGCTTTATTATAAAAATAATTACCTATATCAATTTTGAATCTTTAATTATGGTCATATAAATTATTAATGGCCCCTAATCTTTTTTGTTTTCACATTGCCAAGTAGCATATTCCGTGGGCACTAGCTAACCGAACAAAAGAGATTTTTTCAAAAGCTTCATCTGAAACTTTTACAATCACATTCTCAGTCTCCACAAAAGTTGGATGTCAAAGTTTGACATAGATCTCGGCTCACTTCCTAGTTAGTCACTACCCAGAGTATCCACCGTTTGTCTAAACAAAGTGAATTCTAAACTACTATGGCAAACATACGTGTGTTAGCTGAATCAAACAGAGACGACCACAGTTTGAATTGGTTATTTTGACTATACAACAGTTGCTAATTGAATTGTGTAGGTGTATACAATGTACTGTTGTACCGAATACTCGTGTGTTGGTACTGTCGGCTATAAATCAAATTTCAACGGTTTTATAGCTTTTTGTTCCCGTCTCCTGACGATCCAAGTTTTCAAGAGCGAGGGTGTGAATTTTATGTATCGTTAAAATTGTTTCGTTTTGCAGTTAGAGTTTACAGACTTCATGACATATGTGTATCGTATTATCATGAAGAAAAAAAGAATTGTTAACAGGCTTGTGTTTATTACCACTATTTCACCTAATAGTATGCGATGATGTGATCAACGATGGAACACACTGGCATCGAAGTAACCTAATATAGAAACGATAGTAACAAAAAACACAAACTCTCACAGAAAATTGCGCTCCCTCCACAGCTGTTTGCACAATGAAATTATTCCCAAAGGGATGAAAAGAAAATATGGTATAACCACCATCACACTTCAATTACAAAATCTAATCGACTTCCTGCAAAATTTCAAAATCCACCAATCAATGCAAACATATTCGAGTCGGAACCCCTCGACAAATCATCTTCTGCTACGCTTTCACCTACCCTTGTTGTTTTCTAATTATCTACTCCATCGCATTCGAACCCCAGACGGTATCGGCGCACAAAATGTTCCCAATTAAAATACACAGTTACACACACAGAGAGACAAACGGCACTTCAAAACAAACTCGAGTTTAATGCCTCAGATTGAAAGTTAATTAGATTCCCATTTCCTCCCACTGGGCGAAGCAATTTGAGGCAAAATTAATATGAACGAACAAGGAGAAACAATATCAAATTCGGTCGTTTCTATTTTCTGAACGCAATTTTACAACCTGCCAACAATTTTGTAAAACCGAACGGCATTTCGGAATCTAAAAAGTATTTTCCGCAGGGAATTCTAATAAAATTTATTTTAGTAACTAATTAACTTCCTTCATTTTTCCTCGGAGAAATCCTGTTGATTAAATACAAAATGGAGCAATACATACCGAGGCATTATTGTATTATATCTGACTTGTTTATAGAATCAGTAACGTCTGCGCCTGCTATATTAATTGCTTCTTACAGAATTTTAGTACCAATAAACAAGTTATACCAATGCCATTGCTGTTGTAAAAAACAACTCGCAATTAAATTCTTCTTTATTCTACTATTATCTTTTACAATTTTATTCATCTTGACTATAAGGAAGATTTTAAAGTTTATAGGGTTTAATGACCATAGCAATCTACATTCCTTTCTCTAACACCCGTACCTAAGTTGGAAAGGACCTGAATTCCAAAATAACAAGAAACGGTCTAACCAATAAAGATTTATTAAATCGTGACTTCAAGTGAAAGTGAGTGGCCAACTGAAGGCATTGAAAACAACACATCACGACCTTGCAGATCAATCAGGCTGATCATTGTGCGTGACTTGTAGCTACTGTCATTTGATTTTTGCAAAGCTCTGCCTATGACGTCACAGAGTGACTCATGCGCAGCGAATCGGATCGTTTGCAAGGTGTCCTTAATTACTTAAGCAGGTACCTACTGCAGTCTACATGTAGATGGTGGGTCTGAGTAAACAATGTAAGTTAGGTATACTTCGTGTGCAATTTTATTGAAAAATATTGCGCACAAGTCCTTGTTTGTTGGACATTTAGATGGATTAATTCCCCAACAGATTCCATTTTTTTTGTTTTTTTTTTTTGTTGTGCACCTACCACATTGTTTATTTATTTATTTTTTCAAACGTATACTATCTTTTCAGGATAAACAACCCAATGCGACAGTACAGCCAATAAGAAGAATATTGTATACATTATTTATTTTCAGTATAAGTTCCCATTCAAATTAACTATCATAGCAAATTACCGCTAGTGCCACCTTGTTAATTTCACTCAAAGTACAAATGAATAGGTCTGACTTGTTGTGTATGTTATATAGAGTGCGAAGTGCGCGCGTCAGAGGCAACTCCTTGAGCAGGTTTGTTCTCGCCCTTGGAACCTTCAACAGTGGTGGCCGAAGTCAGCGCCAAACGTATAAAGCACAAGAACAAGTTCCCTTCTAACCCTAAGTTCATTATATCCCACCATGTCTAAAACAAACAAGGTGGGATACATAAGAGGAAGAATTGTAGTCTTTTTAACCCAAAGGTTGACTGGTAGAGAATGCCTTGTTGCATTAAGTGCGCCCATGTACCACTACTAAAGCTTAAATAAATAAATAAATTTAATTAAAAACAGGCAGCAGTAACAAAACAACTCCATCATCATTTTAGTCAAAAGGCACTAGACAAGGGACTTGAAATTACGCCACATAGTCTTATGCTTCTCACATTCTGAAGATTATTATTTTTATCTTATTAACTCTCGTGGCAACCATGGCCAATACAATATACGTTGCTGAAATAATGACGAGAAGATAACTTGATAGACCCTACTCCTACCCTACTCCTACCCTACCTACCCTACCTACCTACCTACCCTACCTACCTACCTACCCTACCTACCTACCCTATCTACCTACCTACCCTATCTACCTACCCATTTTTTTTTTGCTTTTAAACCTTCCCTGTATTTTGGCGAATCCAACAAAAAAAGAATTATTAAAATCGGTCCAGCCGTTCTCGAGTTTTAGCGAGACTAACGAACAGCAATTCATTTTTATATATATAGATATTCTAAGGGCCGATTTTTCAATCGTCAGATAACCTTTGACTGAGGTATAAAAATGGCGGTTTGACTTATTTTCTTTATAAAATCTGTCAAACAGCCATTTTTATTCCACAGTTAAAAGTTATCCGACTATTGAAAAATCAGCCTTTAGTCATAATAATTTAAACCTGCAGCTAGGTAAGTCGTCGCGTATAATAGCCACTGGAACTTGAATGTTCAATTTCAAGTTCAATCTTACCTCTTTCATTAGAAATATTAGAATTATCTGTGTCTTAATTTAGATTTGAGGCTTATCTTAGTTGAGAGTAGTTCAATAAATTATTCTTTATCAACCTGCGGCTTTGAAACTCATCGCTTTTAACTACTGAATCGGTACCTTCAAGTACCGATTCAGTAGTTAAAAGCGATGAGTTTTTTAGAGATTTTTTTTTAGAGATTTGTTGCGATTATATCTTGAACATTTGTATGAGAATTTTCAAATTCAAATTTTCATTAAACAAAAATCAATAGCCAATTCGAAAACCATTTGGAAAAAAACTTGTACCTACCCACTGTTATGAAAAGTTAAAAATAACTTGTATTTCAATACAGTAGGCCTTTACGTAAAAATTACTTGAATGCGCGTCCAATCAATCAAAAGCTTTTAACAAATCTAAAAGCTAATGGTATAAAAAATAATCAACAACTTGCACGTAAGTGTCATTAATCGAAGATGACAAGCGATAACATTGTGCCATCGCCGTCATCAACTTCGTAAAAGTTCAGTCTTACTAAACGATCAGAGGTTATATTTGGAACAGTTAATCGAGTTAACTTTCAAATTGTCGTCTATGAAAAAGGAAATTGGTTTTTAATAAACATACATACTCGTATGATGGATAAATTGGAAGGATTTGGTAATTTAATATAAAACCGATCGATTCTGGTCATGGGAGATATGTGATGAGGAGGAAAAACGATCATGGCGTAAAGAAAAGTTTTTAGTATGAGTATAGTGAAGGTTAAACAAAGAGAGTAAGACAAAACAAACGGGTTATTACGGAAGAAGATGCTGCGCCGACCCAGAATGAATTAGGATAGGGGCTGGATGACGAATTTGACGTTGATAATCGATCATTTATTCGTCATCCTGCTATGAAAAACACTTTTTTAGGTACACTTAACAAATAGTGAAAGGCACTTCTATAGGGTAAAAGGGTCAAGTGTCCAAGAATATAAACAAAAACGAGTTTGACCTTACTTGTTTACATGACCACAACCAGTAAAAGGATACACCTATAGCCATATAAATTAATACTGAGGACATAACGTAATGAGCAATCAATTTACATACACACACGGTACAGGAGCGTATTAACATAAACATTATCATGTTATGCTTATGATATTGCTTCACACACAGTAAGCACGAAATTAAAATTAGAGATGCTGCTAGCCATTGCTTTTCCAATTTTTATCATGTTTATTAAGCGTAGCGTTAACATAATATTATTATTTATTAGAAACCTTTTTTTTTCTAATAATAGATTCGAAGGGCTACTCCCGATCTACATTTTTAATATTTGGTTCAATCCACTAAAAACAGATATTTTTTATTCGAACATATATACATAAAAAATTCACCCGCTCGCACAGAGGAAACACACTCTAACAGCAGTTCTAAAGGTAGCCAGAACACAATAAGCGCCATAACGAACAAGGGAAGTATCAAGTGGCGTTCAACCGGCTACCGTGACCATCGCACACGATCTTGATACTTGAATGAGATATTAATGTATTAGATACCGTGATTACATTACTGACTTAGCATTTTGTGTTGGCACGTGATTAGTTTAGCCTGTTATTGAGTTGTTGGAAGGGGATATCATGGAGTAGGCTTTGGAAATTAATCAGTTTATTAATAGGCAAATGACGTATTAATTTGATTTAGCCGTAATAGTCTGAATCCTGTTACACTTACCCAGAATTTGTTCTAACGTCCCGTCCTCAATTAGACCTTAAGGATGACGCAAAAAAAAATAATAACTATTGCAGTTTACATTCCTAATTCAGTAAGTAAAACTTGATACATATTTTGACTACCTGCAGTGCCTCTGGACTGGTCTGCACATAAATTATGGTATTTATTTAGAGGAACTTTAAAAACGTTCTGTATTCAAATTAAAATATACAATCACCATAGTCAAGCCTACTTGGTAGCAAGCAACGAGTAAACCAACTTACATCTAAATATGCCTAAAAATATGAATGAACTATCAGCCAGGTCTTGGTACGACCTTACCCAACAAAATTATACTAATAGCAGAACCCGCATAACTTGCCTCTTTTTTATGAAGGTTAAGAATTTCCATAGAAACTTTATTACATATCCATAAAATAAAAATATTAGCTAACTATAAAACATAACTCTTTTAGGTCATGTTAATCTTCAGTAAAAAAGCTTTCGTTCACGACTTTTGCCGTCTCAAGGATCATAAAAAACGACAAGATCTTGTTACAGCGTGAGTCGCAGTTTATATTGTAATAAAGCCTATTTCTTTCACGAATATATCTTTCAGCGCTTCATTTTATAGCTGCCTTACTGGCTTAAGAGAATCAGTCTTCTTTTGTGAGTGCTCTTGAAACTGCAATGTGGAAGTTTTCTTCATCAATAAAAAAGGGTTAAGTGATTTGGCCCGCGTTATTCAATATCGGCCCATCTTTATTGCTTGGTGTGTCAACTTCAAGCCTATTCTTTTGGGATCGACTGTTTATAAAAAAAAACTTCCTTTGTTAACCTTTTGAGCTTCATCAGTTTTCTTTCATCTAAAGTTTGTTTATACATTTATTCACCGTTTGTAATAGAAAACCTAATTAATCTTGTTAGATAAAAACCACACCTTTGTGTATAAGTAAACCATCTAGAAATCCATTTTTAAGTAATAATCTAAATACAGTCTTATTTTGCATTAAAACATTTCATGGCATATTTTCTTTAAAGTTCTGCTACAAGATATTTCATCACAATATCCTTTGTTTAGATGGCTTTATAATATTGGAACAGTTTCTCTTCATTTTCGAGCGTTATGTGCATCAAAAGTAGCCGCTAATGAGCTTAGTGTCTGAGAAATTGAGGTCAAACCTGAAACACTTTCGGTAAAATCTCCGAGCCAAAGTAAGTATTATGAAATTCAACGCAACGTTACTGCAGCTTCGTTTACCGTCAAGTTGGCAAACTTGGTGTTGATATCACAAGTTTGCAACTCATAAGGAAAAACGATCGTGTTATATGAAACTCACACGCGTGAAATTACTACCCCAAAAGTTTTGCTCGAACTACCTACTTAGGTGTTGGTGGGAACTATGTCATTAATTTTCGAGATTCATTAGAAACTTGAGTCAAGGATTTAGTTGGAACTTTTATTTTACTGCGTTAGTTTAAGACTTGGTAAATGTTGGTGATTGTAACTTTCTGCGCGACGGCTAAGTAGAAGTTTTCCAGACACGCCTTATAAGCCGCATAACCCCTTGAAACGCTTATAGGTAGCCGCACCTCTTACTGAACATTAACTATCCGCAGAATGTACTTGTAGACCCATCGAGTGTGTGGGAGTGTCAAGTAATGATGGTTAACAACTTACTTTGAGCACCCCTCAATAAGTATTAATAAGGGTGTTATGACAATGGGAAATAATATTCTAGTTGTTATCTATATGTACTTAACTGAAGCGCTAATCCAAATATGTATATTTGTACGTGGCCCAAATAAGCCAGAATTCAAATAAATATTATTTTTAACTTCAAATCAGCCAACTAGTTTTAAAGCCATTTTTAAAATTCAAACAAACATTTTTAGCCGAAAATATAACAGCGAATTTTTAGCTCCGTTTACAAAATATTCGGTACGGCTTTACCCAACAGGCTTTACACATCGACACGGCAGGCCCGGAGGCCTATGGCTGCTCCACAATTAGTCGAACGTATGCCGTTGGATTTAATTAACGGCTTTCGTGGTGACAGGCAACTAAACCCGAGAGTGACCCGGACATAGCATTTAAGCAGAACTTAACAACACTGAAGCAAATTAAGCTGTGGATGCTGGATTAAAGATCATGGCAGTGAAAAGATTAGGTCGTGGACTATTACTTACTGAAGGTGTAAAACTGCAAACCAGTACCTTCGTAGATATGGATTAAATATTCGCATGAACCAGTTCTAGCTAACCTTTACATAAGATTAAAATTTAATTGTTTGTGTTTAAACATGTATTTGTGGAAACACAGGACTTGGCGTAGCAAATGGCGAAAATAAATTAATTACATTTTGACAGCCGTTACGTTCAGATTATATTGTAAAAATCTAGCAAAATTTCATGACGGAGGAAGAAGGGAATTCTTTTAAAAAAAAACTGGCCAAGTGCGAGTCGGACTCGCGTGCAAAGGGTTCCGAACGAATTTAATTTTTTTAACGTATTATTTTAACACTACAGACTTGTAATAGGTTTTCCTGTAATCTTTAGGTAAAGATCTATTATCTCCATTTTTTTCCAAATTTTAGGCTCAGTAGTTTCAAAGGTAATTTTTCGTCTAATTTCTTGAATAACTTCAAAACAATTTATTTTAAAATTATTAAAAAAATATAATTAAGACCGACACAGTAAGCCCTTTCATTTGATATGTCACACGATATTGTTCAAAAAACTTTTTTTTTAATTTTCTAGTTTGACCCCCAAAAGTGAAGTGAGGGATTTACGTAACGCGTCCGTGTTTGGGTCACAGAAGTCCATATGTGTACCAAATTTCAACAGAATCGGTTTAGTGGATCCGGAGAAAACTGGCTGTGACAGACGGACAGACAGACAGACACCCGAGTGATCCTATAAGGGATCCGTTTTTTTTTTTCGGAACCCTAAAAATGTTTCTGTATTATAAGCATTCCAGCACGGACAGTACAAAACGACAACAACCATTCAATGACATCACGAAAACTAAATTCAGTCAATCATAAAATATTCTACCCAATAAACGAAAAATACAAGCACAAAATGTGCGTACAGTCACAGGAAACAAGTGTTACATCATTGATTACAAATTATAAATTAATTTTGCACATGTTGATATTGCAATCAGGTACATGGTTGCAATATATGAAATTATTAATAACATTTAATGTTACCGCGAATTTTATGGTAATGGTTGTGACATTGTGGCCATATGCGTGAATTATTCGATAATGAGCGATATATTATCTCGTAAAACCTTAATGAGTTAGTCAAGCGGAAATAGAGAGCATTTTAATAGAAATTATGGATAACAACGTTTGCAGTCTGTGTTAGTTTAGATTTAGATGTTATCAGATGCATTCTTTTAATGCTCCAAAAAATTCAAACCAGTAAAATTAAGCTTATATTTTTTTAACATAATAGATGCAAACGAACAAACCTGTATTAATTCTTAGAAACAACTAGACCAATAATCACGAAATTATGTACAGACGCATATAAAAACCAAGTAAATCATTGGGCATCAAAAAATTTTTCATTACTCGCGGGTTGCAGCGGGTTGAAACTATTACTTTTCAGCCCTAGAGAGAATCGTTTTCAACTGAATGCCGTCAAATTATAAAAAAAAAACTTATTCACACACACAGTCACAGTCACAGAAAAAAAAAAACAAAATAGGCGGGAAATCAGCAGTCCGATCTTCATTTATTTTTCAAGTTGTAAAGTTTCGTTCATACTTTTTACATAAAACAGAGATTTGTAACACGATGAGTTCATCATCAGATTCAGATATGGATTTTTTTCTTTAGCTAATTCGTGTTTCTATTTTTACTTTCCTTGTATTCGTAATGAAAAGCACAGTGTTTACCTTGGGTGAAAGACTTATTTAGTCCCTTGAACTATTGGCGCCCTCGCTACGTTCGGGCGCCAAACACCGTCTCGGGACTAAATCAGTTACTTTCAGCCCTAAGATAACAATGTACTATATCCACATCGCTATCAATGGCAAAATTGCCCAGAACACTGGCAGCATTGCCACGTTGAATGACAATGCAATCAGCATTGGGCAATTTCAGTACTTTTAGGTGTAACATTGCTTGTGTATTGTTTCAATAAGTTGATTTGACCGTTGTCCACGATACCCAACACTTAATATTTTTAAAAACAGTATTGTCTTCCTATTAGAATCTTCTACAAACTCAATTCAACACGTTTAAAATTGCTTACGCTACAGATATTGTTGTGAGTGGAAAGTTGTACTGAAATATCATTGAAAGTGAACTAATATTTCATTTCGAACTCCTTTTTTGTGCTCTATGGCACAGCGTTTTGTAGAATTTATAACGTCAGCGCCTACCGGTTATGGCTTTACACTCAATTTTAATTTATTAATTTGTTTGGAAACCGAACAACAGATGCGTTTAATTTATTACTACGAAAATAAATCTACTATGACAGTGACGTCACGTAATCATTTGTGTGTTTTTGAGTAATAAGTAAGGATTATTAAACACTAGTGCGAATTTCGAAACTGTAATAAAGCTTATTTGTTCTGTTGTATCAGTGATTTTAATGCCGTGGTGGCAATTAAATCTGATGATTTACATTAATGTTTTTAGGCGATAAAACTGTTTGTTAAATAAATAAAGCTTGGGCATAAATTAACTATCACATAAATTACCAATTGATTTACAAATTAGCATTACAGATTTTAGTTCGTGAAGTTTACAAAATTAAAGGTCACATCACACGGCGCCTTTGATTTTGTTAACTTCTAATACAATATGATATACAGTCGTACACAAACCATTCATCCAGTGATAAACCTCTCTGACACGTTCAGTCACTCTATATGCACTTCAATTACCAAAATCACTTCAGTAATCACACCTACGCACACATAGACAAAGATGGTCTCAAAAGCGTAACCTGCGTAACCCTTCCTTTTAGCGTATATATTATAATAAAGTTAGAGGAAGTTTCAAGTGAAAGTGTCACGTTACCTCTGCGAGATGTCTCGACGGGCGCGTAACGTGTGCGTCGTGTGCGTAATTATGCGAGTGCTCACCTGAAACAAAGACACATCGTGAATACACGTACTGATGAAGGAGGATGAAAAGGTCAACCTGAATATTTGAATCAAAATTCCAAAGATTTGGAAGCAGATAGATGAAACAATGAAGATATTGTTTGTAGAGTTGATTAAAATGGCTTCAATAACGATAAAGCAGAATCAGAATTTGTACACTTAAAATATATTGAGGGCTTAATAATTGAACAAGAAAATAGAAAATTTCGAGTCACAGAAATTAATCTTTCACTGTTTAATATTCGAGAGATGATTCCCAAAGAATGTCGATTTACTTGTCCTTGAAGCTATATTCTAGTTACAAGCATTCAATAAAGACGTAACTGGTTATTGTACTAAAACTTGAGACCCAAGGAATGACCGTAAGAAGCGCTGAACCGGGAAGCTTCGTACAAAGGGAGGACTTTGTGCAACACTGGAACATTACAGTTCAGATTACATCTTGAAACTCAATCCTAGCAATTTATTCTATTTATTCGACTCTTCCTACCATGAATTTTGCCACTGTTGTTTTATGTGTATCTTTCTTCCTTGTAATTTCAACTTTATTAGTAAAAAAGGATCGTTTTAACGAGCTGTCCTGGTTTTAATTTTGTTTTTGTCATCTAGCCTATTTTAGTTATCCATTATAACATTTCTGCGACATTCGATTCTCGTACAGACTTCAAAACACGCTACCTCAAAGCATACAACCGTGTTAATTCGAAAAATAATGGCACCAATTAAAGTGGTGTTGAAATTATTGTTTTATAGCAACACTGAATTGAAAATTAATGAACCTACCCAAGGTGTTAGTATTCTCGCAAAAACAATTTCTTGCACGACATTCTTCGAAATACACGGCAAATAAATTGAAACCTACAGTCGGTACTGTTGTACTAGCAATGTTCGTTTCCGGCGGCTCATGATTAAATCTAAAAAGGGTTTAGATCACGCACGATACACATTCGTAGTATTGAAATTATTCATGGACTACACTAAAATATTAAAACTGAATGGTCCTATTTCTGTTTTAATGAAAATCGACACATTTTCATTTCCTTTGTCACTTATGACTTTACCTTCACGATCGTTTTAATTCGTTTCACTAACTTTGAGGAGAATTATTGTGGAGTCACTTTCATCAAGCTAATTTTAACCAGTTTCTTCATTCATAAAAAACACTGTTAAAAATTCTCCCGTGTCGAATCGATGCGTGTAAATAATAGTTTTATTTCAACAAAAGCGACTCTAATCTTCGAAGCAAGCACGCAATCACAGAATTATTTTACATAACACGAGTTAACCGTTGTCTAAATCACGATAGATGAAACAATACAAAGTACCATCAATTACATTTCAAGGTATTTCTTAAAAGCTTTAGTGCAACTAATGGAAGACGCGTTGACATTTTATAAGTTTCTGTGAACAAATATTTTGTGACGTAACTTGCAATTTCAATTTCACGGCCTAGCTGTCATAATCAAGATTAGGTCAACAGATAAAAAAGTTTACTCAAAATCGATTTTCGTTAAAAGTTTTTACGAAGTAGGGCCAAGCTCTTGTAAGTTGTAGTGTTTCACGCAAAGGGCATTAGGAGGAACACGAGTGGGTTTTAGTCAGAGAGTCTGAAGGTCCCTTCCGCTCCGCCTAGAGTGGAAGTAATCATTTAATGATTTCCCATCCAAAAAATAGGGTTTAAAATTTGGGTCAAAATACTAAAATCAGGTTAAACAGGTAATTGTTTATAAAGGAATGTTAATTGATTTCTTTTCACTTTTATGTTTCTACAACCGAATGTGACCTTCGGCTTTGTTACTTTATTGTAGGTATTGTATACTTAAAGTACGAACAATATGAATAAAACACTGACAGCTGGGCTCATCGCCGCTAGGTTGCCTGCTTGATGGTCTTTTACAGATTGTACTTCGGTGTATCCAATAATTCCACGACATCATTCCACCGGCCTCCTTCTACCATCGGACATCCAGACGCACTGCAACTTACCATCCGTACCTTGTTGCTATTCCACCAATTCGCACTAAGCGTTTCCAAACGTCTTTTATAAAGTGCACAGCAAAGGAGTGGAACTCTCTGTCTGCATCTGTGTTTCCGAACTCTTACAACCCTAATCTCTTCAAAGTTAGAGTGAACAGGCTCCTTCTGGGGAAGCTC
This sequence comes from Lacanobia wlatinum, assembly GCA_947578705.1. Lineage (NCBI taxonomy): Eukaryota > Metazoa > Arthropoda > Insecta > Lepidoptera > Noctuidae > Lacanobia > Lacanobia wlatinum. The sequence continues at coordinate 19,586,554 of OX388033.1, forward strand.
GCTCCATCGTAGACTCTGTCTCTGTCATCTCTGACCTAGACTAGAGTCAAGAGCAAACCCATCACAAATAATAATAAAAAACACTACATTTCATAATTCAATAAGTATGAAGTATACAGCTGTTTTTTGACAAAGATAACAGTTCTGCTTCTATTAAAAATATAGTGTCATTTCATTGATCTATATCCAAAAGCAATCCCACCTCGTTTTGAACTGGGTCACAAGTTGAATACATAAATGGTTACACATACCAAGTTGTCAATCATTTAGTGAAGATATTATCATCTGTCTGCTCACTATTCCGTTTACTGAGCTTTTTTCCCTTGTTACTATACAATTTAATAGAATAATTTAATGTAAGCATTTCATTTGTTAAAGAAAATTTATCTACCGTGTCGCCCTCAAAATTCTCAACGCTGTAAATAAACTTAGTCTTCTCAACAACAATTTCACTTTCTTCTATCGTCATAAAGATATCTGCTAATAATATCTAACCTGTGACCTCACATCTTACATTATCTTCAGAACTCGGCTCTTCAAAAACTTTCGCATAGGCGCGTATAAAGTCCGTCCACTTTATGGAATGACATTTTCTTCGATTAACGTGCTAATGCATAGATCACACAATTCACACGTTGGCCTCCGAGGCCGATCGATCGTCGGAACCAGACGAACCCCTTTAGCTGTCAAAGGTCGCAGGTAGCGGTGAAAGTGCGATGCTTTCGCTAGGCGGTCCGCCGCGTGATTGTGTCCCCGGCTTAATGTCATGGAAAGTACGCGCGATGACGAAAGTGTTAGATGATATTAGTTTAATTGAAATATGATAATTATTTTATTGGAATGGTTTTCTTTAAGTAAATGTATCAATAAAAGTTAGATATTTGACTATCTAACTTTTATGCTATAAATAAAACCTACCTTGCTTGAGCAAGGTAGATTTTATAACAAATAAAGAACATTTACGTGGCTGATTAAGGCAGTAGCTAAGAAATTCTGAAAGCGGTAGGCTTTAAACACCACAAAACAAGACCGGGTTTTCATATTTTCTTCACCCTGACTTAAAAAAAAACGATTCTCAAAAAAAGTTTTCGCTCTTTTTGTATTCTAATAGTTTAAGCATCTTTTTAGTTTGGCACTTATAAATTGTTTTATGTTAAAGCAAGTTATTATAGCTTGTATTATTTACAGCTAGTCTGTCTCATGGAAACTTGAATCCTCCGCAGGGACTAAACGTAATAAACTAAAACTTTCCCGACATTATTACTTGTTTTAATTACGCATTAAAAGACATTGGATTACAGTTATTAAATAATTTTACTTTATGCCGTCAAACACGCCTCAAGGACTTTCTGAATATTAAATTAACTGTCAGACTATTTTGCCTACTGTGTACAATACAGTAAAAGTTAAATCATTATTGTTTATACCTGTACCCATAGAGCAATACAAAGACAGAGATGGCACGAGTAAATCAGTGCGGATGATCGCACGACAACTAAACGAGCGGACACGAAAAGAGCCGAAGGTTAACAGATAGCAACCGATATGGGGGGATTCACTTTCCGAACGGGCGGGGAAAGGTCCATTCGATTAGAACGAGATTTATGCGTACTCGGTCACTTTGGGAACTTTCTATACATTATTATGCCATTACTATTCTCAGATAAGATGGATGTATAAGCAAAAATGCTTAGTAAAAGTTACGCATCCGAGGAAAAAAATATCTAGAAATAACATTTGTTCCCCATTCGAGATTAATGATGAAATATGAAACCCATAACATTTATTTATCACAAACTATCCAACAATGAACAATTACAAAAACAATAATGTGGATTAAACTGAACAACATTAATTACAGGACTACAATACACCTTCAACATTAAAATAAACACCTCCTTTCCTCCAATTTATAAAGTCCAGCTCATTACTCTTTCTAGGGAAGAAAATACTGCACAGTTGAATTACAGGAACAAAATAATGTAGTCCGAGCCGGAGGCTCCGAGCTATTTCAGGCACAATTGTCTCAACCAACAGGGGTTAATTTCATCCGAGTACGTCCCAGCAAAAAGGAAGTCTTATTAATTAATTTATCCCATGTTTCCACACATGACCGTATGAAGATTTTTATGACATCGTCGAGGAAACAAGGAAGGAAATGAAAGAAGGCAAAAACTGAGAAAAGCCAATATGGGAGTCATTTTCATACATATTAAAGCGGCTATGGGGGTGTTGACGTAGAGAATTACCTTCATATGTAAGATAGAAGAGACCGTCAATTTATATAAATAAGAATGTGAGAGGTAGTTTTTTTGTATGAGGAAGAGATCACGGAATGCCATGAAAATTATAATTCAAATTATTGTTTGCTTTCTTGTTTTACTTTTGGTGTACAATCTATACTAATATTATAAAGAAGAAAGATTTGTTTGTTTGAATTGAATAGGCTCCGAAACTACTGGACCGATTTGGAAAATTATTTTAGCGTTGGATAGCTACATTATCAGGGAGTAACATAGGCTATATATTATCCCCGTACTCCCACGGGAACGGGAAATACGCGGATGAAACCGCGTGACGTCCACTAGTAATAAATAAACAAGATTGAATTATTCTATCCATAATATTTACTTAAAGTTCTAAGCGAAAACAATGGCCTTAATGTAGTTAAATAAAAATGCGAATGAAATTGTATAATAATTCAGCGGCTAAAAGATAACAAAGTCGGCAAGTGTTATTAACATAAAATGTTTAAATAATTAATTTAGGCATGTATTTGCATAAAAACATGTTTTTCTGTCCGCGGGCGGTGCATATTGTCAAATATTGTGCAAGCGACTCTACGACAATATTAATGATTATGAATTGTTTACTTCGGTATTTAGGTATTTAATACAATAATAATTTTACTAATTAATACTACCCATTGCCTAGCATAATTAATAGGCGTCGAAATTTAGGATACAAGTACAAACACTAATGTTGATCATAAAATCAACATGAGTGTTGTCTTATCTTATCTTACCTTATCTTATCATGTCGTGTAAATGCAAATTGAAAAAAAAAAAATTTTTCACAGATGTGACGCATATTTTCCCAATCTGTATAAGTCACTAATTTTGTTGCTTTTTATGTAATGCTTCACATTTGGGTCATATATCGCCTACCTACATCTTTACGGTATAGGTATGATTGTTAGAAGTTATGTAACACTTACGTATGCTAAAAACTTATCGTTTATTTAGACCACAATCCGATATCAAGAATACCTTTAATCGTCTAACCGTTTAGTAAATCATTGTCAATCCACAGAGCCCTCAATCAACGTCTCGATACGGACTAAAAATAGATTCGCGAGAACCCGTCATTTTCTTAACACCGAGTTCGTACCGTACCGTAGGTACAATAGTTATTAGCTTCTCTAAAACATTACTTAGTCAAGTTTCTATATTACTCCGCGTGAAATACCTTATTGTAGTTTCTCATTTAGTCACGTAAAACATTAAATAGTTAGGTTCAAGTGTTTTATACGACCCAAGAAATTAATGTGCCTTATAAACCCGAAAATTATGAGAGCATGAACCTGTTTTCATATACAAGGTGTATTACTTTTATACAGCGTATAATAAAAGTTGTATAAAATGGAAAAACTTGGTTTTAAGAATCATTGGTATAATTTTTATTAAACTTGGGCAGGTTTTTACGATATATTTCAAGTTGATTAGGCAGACTTTGCATCCACAGCCATTTTAAATTGCACCTTTAATAATATTCAAATTTACATGTATTATCTCTGCCAGTACTTAGGTTGAACGTTTTGAATCTACGAACAAAATTGTAGCTGCAAAATCAAGTCACTGAATAGGTATGCGGACCTACTTATGTAGGTCGCATTTTTTCCGATGTAAGTCTGCAATAACACCCAATTAAGGTTTTCCTCAAACTTACTTAATTGGGTAAAATATGTAGGTATTTCAGGATAACTATAATTCACCAACCAATAAGATTAGGTTAAAATTTTAGGGACAATTTTTTTCTTACATATTTCTTTGCTCACGTGGCCACCAGGAAAAAATATGAATTTTTGTTGGCAAAAAATTTATGGTTTCTTATTTTCAGCCCAAAAGAAAAATAACAATTTTATCTCTTTATTATATTAGGTACTTCAAACCAACCAGTAATGATAACCTACAATATGACTTGTAAACACCTTATAAAATTTTGGTACGATTATAATGATCAAATTTTAACGAAACGAAGGAAAACGTATCTAATTATTTATGTCACATTTAATGTATCTACACTAAAACAAAATGTTCTAACAAGTGACAGTTACATGAAAATGTCGTTAGATGTTGATTTATGTCGGCTCGTGACTAATGTGTGAGACGTCAGGGTACACTCTTACCTGATTCTATGCTTATCAATATGACAGACGCCAAAAGCTTTGTTTGTATTTGTGTTTGCGTTCAAGAGTAATGGTAAACCATTTGTGCCTAAGTACATGTTTTACACAGTTGGAATAAGATTATGTGCCCGCTGAAAGCTGAAGTGGAAATAAAAACTACAAAATATTTGACTGAATAGAGAAACTTATGTAATAAGCTTAATAAATTATATTAAGGAAATTGTATAATCAACAGCAGCTAGATACCAAGAATACAAAGATAAAATCAACATAAATAATACCTTCAAATAAAATCTTCAAAAAAATTGGCTTATCAGTCAATCAGCCATATAAAGAATTATCACTACTATCACAACAGCAAAAAAATCAAAAGCGGCATCATTTCCATTAATCAACCCAATCGGATTTCACGTCAAAATTCAAAGAATCGGAAACAGTTATAATCAGCGCCCACAAACACTACAATGGATATTACGCAACGTGATAATTTCCCCCGAACAAAAGGCTCAGCGTAATAATAAGTGCACACGGCATACAATGAATGCATTCATCATAATTCAACTCCAATGAAAACATCCAGAGCTGTGGTTGCGAATTCTCAATTGGATATGATTGCTAAACTAAATCTGCAAGTGTAATTACATATTAAAAAGAGATAAAGCGATGCAGTCATCCGCCCATCACTTATGGAATGGAATGGAAATTTGAAGGCAACATAGGGTACTCAAGGTTAGGTGATGTGATGCATACAAACTTGATAGACAACTTTTAAAAGATACCGTTGAGATCGTTATTTAATATTCAATAATGGTTGTGGAATACGAACTGGTTCGATTAGAATTATATATATAGATTTAAAAATACAATCAGATATGAACAAAATATTTAGCAATAAAAGCAGGTGTTCTCAATCAATACAAAACATGGTGTAACGGAACCGTACCCAAAAAAAAAACATTTTCAAATAACACTCGTGTTCTCTAAAGTTATGGAACAACATCAATGGTAAAAGAAACAAAATAATTGAAGGTAACAACCGCTATGAATATTCATGTAACTATAATAGAAAACAGCAATTTTCCACGTGAAACACACATCAAAATTGATTAAGAAAATAAAAGTAACGAGGTTAAAGAAAACATGAATATAGATACTGTATAGGTAGACAATAGTGAGGAACTGAAGGTTGATAGACATACTAGATGTAACGGAACGGGTCTTTACTCAGCCTATGTCAATGGCCGAGCAGCCTAATCCAATAAAGCGTACATTATACGAGATGCCTCCGTTGACGATACACGTAACGGTAACGTATATTTAACAGGTTTCCCAATACGGTGTGCGAAGCGAGCTTGAAAAGAAACTCATTAATTCATTAGCCGCTATAGTATCGAGCTAGTTGGCTTATTCAGTAGACTTGTTGGTTTCTGTTTGATAAAGAATTTTGTACGTCATCAAATTGTGGATCCTATAATATCAAAGGTACAACTTGTTCGGTTGAATCAACTTTACATTTTTTCTTTGCTTTTTGTTAAAGACATGTGTGATTTATCTTGGCATATTTTACGTCAATAATTTCCTCAATCATTGCAAATACTTTTAATCACTCCTCTCATAACATTATTATTGATATCATCGCATTTACTATTTTCATACATTATTATAAATTATAGTTAATATGTCTAAATAAATAAAAACATTCGCTTAATTTATATTCAATCATTATAAATTCGTTAAAAGTACCATTAACTGTGTTTTTTTCAACGATTTTTATTCCATTAGGTGAACAAATGGTGATGATGTACAGATGGAGAAAAATAAAACATCAATGTGACATTTATGAAGCTGAGAATGCCGTCTGGAACGGTTCCGGAGCCTTCAGCGATGACCCGATCTGAGAAAATTTAACGGACAATAAACTTTAAAGGGTTATGATAAGGATCAGAACCGCTAGGATTTACGACGTGTTTATGGGCCTGATAATAACATTACATATTACCTGTCACGTGTTAAGAATGTGATTATCTTTTTAATATTGCTTTCTTTTGTGATTCACGTTGCTTTATGTAAACGTCTACTTTGATAAGTATCTCACTAATGTCATTTCTTATTAACACTTCTGCATATTCTTCCTCCTCTTCCGTTCTACTTACATGCAGATCTAAGGTCAATATAGCACCGTTTATAACGAGAAGCTTAAGATAACATTCCGACACAGCCCACACGAAATCGTCAACAATTACCATATTTTATACATATACCATAAATCTCTAATCGTCGGAATTAATTAGCTGTCCTACATTTACTGAGCCGTACTTTATAAAGATGGTTTTGTAAACACAAAAGCTTTAAGGTAGAATCTTAGAAATCATCCGGCACACTTTTGAAAACCGGTCCCAGATAATATTACAATGAATATAAAATGTTTATTAATGAGAGTAACAAGACTAGGCGACGGTCAATGGCAGCGGCCTTGGCAAACGCTGCAGGCACACGATTTAGTATTACATAAATACAGTTAGATAATTTTATACACGCTTTAACTTTGTATCAAATTCTTGTTACGACACTTATTGTTTACGGAGAAATGTAACAAATCCACACAGAATCCTTATTGTCATCTGCTCGTCCTTTGTCACTACTAATTGCTATGAGAGCTATTTTAATAGACTATTTGACGAGACTTTGTACACCTGTCATATTGTCTGCATTGCTTATTATAGGCCATGTAATGATGTTACTCTATACATCGCTACCTTATCAATGCAAAGCCTATTCGATGTCCATAATCGTGCTGTCTATACCGTCAATCAATTGTTAGTTAAGATTCATGTGCTTGTTTGCACATAATCTTGCGGTGTATATGGTGAAGATAATTACCGCATTCAGATGAGGTAACACTACACCGATGTTGCAATATCGTGCCAATTATTAGGAGTCGACTTTGAAGATGTATCAGCTGGCAAAGCGAAGGAAGTACCCGACTTAACTGATCAGATAAGCAACACAGATGAAACCATCTATGTTATACCCAATATTCTTTCATCCGAATACTCGGGAAAGTCCTTAACCTCGGGGTTTTGACAGATTTGGTTAAACCTAGACTATGTTTTTACATAAGCTAACTGTATTGAATATATGTCAATTTCTAGATTTGTATTTTTGGAATATGAGTTTGTAAGCTCATCTATTTTGAATTCGAGAAACTGATTCATCAATTTGAAATATAGCTGTGGCAACAGCTAGCCACATTTACAAAATATTTATCTAAACAATAAATAATAGTTCATAAAATTAAAATTAGGTAGGTACATACTCATAAATTATTAACACAAACATGGGTTAATATTTCATGTAGTACATGAAAAACATTAGTCCATAAAACGATAAAACCTAGTATTTCACATATATCAATCAATGTCGTTGCAAACATTAGGTAAATTGCCTTTAATCGTAGTTTACATTTTGTTAACTATGCCTACAATAGTAATTAAGCATTACGACTAACAGAGCATTGAAAATAGCTCACAAATTTATTTATGTACCTTTCTGTGTTTACTCAACTGGTTCTTTATTAAAATTTTGTACCACAATGCCTGTACAGTGTAAAGTATTCTAGGGCAGAGATGAGAATGTGTTCAAGGCAACGCTAGCCTTGACTGTCTAAGACTTATTTATTTATTTAAAAAACAATTGTTTTCAGAAGCAACAATAGCCAGATCCAGTTAGTTCGATCTTTCTATGACCACATAATTATATGTTCCGGATGATTATGTCGATCTTCAGGATGTCGCGATTTTATGATTTTAATTTGCAACAGCAATTAGTTCTCGCGATGGACCTGTTCACGGGCCTGTATGTGGGCCATATCATCCAGACCGAGCTGCTACCAATCTATCATATGTCTGTTAAGTGTGTGAGCATCGCAGGTAGACAGATCCTTTAGTAGCGAGGTCGTGATACGTGAAGAGACATTGCCCGCAGGCATGCCCCCTGGCAACTAACGGCGACTGGTGAATCCCCCGTTTTAGAGAAAACGTTTAGATAATCACCAGTCTTTTGTTTTATTTTAAAAACTAGCTGGTCTACTTTTGAATAAGCTGTTACAGCCTCTTCAATGGTAACATCTTTTAAGAAAACGACGACAAATGGCGCCGCTTTAGTTTCTACGTTTGCTGAAGGAAATGGCTCATTATGGTGGTCGAAAGTTGCTAGTAACGGTGAACGGTCACTACTGTAAATATTTATTGCACTCATATACTTATTAAAATACTTGCTGGAAATATCTTTACTTTATTTGGTATGATCATTTCTTGAAGTTATAATTTGTTCTTAGGGTGATATGGAGAAGCAAGGGGATCCTGCAGTTTTGCCGAAAAAAATTTGACAAAATATCTTTACCCAAACAAATTTTAGCAACCTTTTATATACCAATGCAATCTTTGGAATGATTTTAGTTAGTACATTTTCATTTGGTCAAATTTTTACTCGCCAGAATATTAACAAGAATAATGTCATTAAGGTCTTTAATCAAATGATTTAGTACAGCAAACAATCTTTAGACAGTAAACATTTAGTCAAACGATTTGTTCTGACAAAAAATATAAAGACTTAAATTATTTGCTAAAAAATAGGTTTTAGTGACAAAAACGAATCGCTGTAGATCCGACATCATGCAGTCTTGTCAGCCTTACTCCTAGACTGTCCAATTTCTTTTCGGCGTCGCCGGCCAGCAAGACGAAGCTGCGGTGGTGAGCGTTAAACCATCTATCGACAATAAGCTCGCATAAGACCGCCGAAGCCCCGCAGCGCCGGAGCTGTGACGGAAACCATGCCTGCTGCTTGTTGCATGTTCGCTTGCATGCTGCATGCTTGGTTGCATGCTGCATGCTTGCTTGAAAGGTCTCTTGCATGCTGCATGCTTGCTACATGCATGGTGTATGCTTGTTGGTATGCACAACAACAGACACACACACACAGTGTTTGTGTTGTTACAGAGAGAAATAAATATATTTCCCTGTAAGAAGACCGAGTAGGTATATCACTTATGACTTATGACACTTATGACTTTACAACAATAACGTATTTATCCTGCTACTCTAAACAAAACTACACAACAAGTGAACTATCTCAAAACAAGTCGGTAGAAGAAAAAATATTCCTCGCTATGATATAACTCGTATCTACGTAACGCCTGAGACAAGTTCATAGCAAAAGCAACAGTTTCGCTAGAAACGTCCGCTACAAAACACAGTGATAGAGTTTGCATGATTAACTGACATTGAGCCTCATTAATCACTAAACATCTACTTACATAACAAAATACATTGTAACTTAGTTTATCTACTCTGTGCAACTGACATAAAGATGCAAATCTTGAAACGGTAAATTGAAAATTGACGAAACTAAATATTTGGCTTACTATATTTTGCGTACAATATGTTTTACCAACTGAAATATTTGACTTCATGAAAATTGGTAAAAGTACTAGTTGGTAAGCAAGTTATTGCTTAAATGTTAATTTGCCAAATACTAAGTTAGCGTTACAATTCTATGTGAAGAATTTATTTGCTAAGTAATAATTTGGCAAACGAATTTATGCGGAAAATTGTTTGGGAAGTGATAATTTGCCAATTTCTTTTCGATGGTAACCCAGAGAGCAAGATTTTTGGAATCAGTTTCTGTATTTAAATTGACAGGGCACCATTATAATAACTAAACGAAGCTATTTTATTGCTATTTACAGGATTTTGAATATATTGTCATCAACCATAATCACATTTTCACCGTGGTATTTGTTTGGGTTCACGACAACATATTTTTTTTCTCAGCTCTTTCCATTTCTATTTGAATAATTTGCAATGTAAGAGAAATGCTATAATTAATATCTGTTTAACTTAAAACAAAACATATTTTAAAATAGCTCAGTTTATTCACTCCTATGGCTCTCGACCTAATAAAAATAAAGTAAACATATTTTCAGCAGTCACGGAAGCGTTTGCTCGCATTAAGATGTGTTTTCACTGCGCGAGCCAAAAGAAAACGAAATATTCAACGACTAACATAGTAGGACCGAAGTTTAAACCCATAAAATCTATTCCTGGTTTAGTCACCTACTGCTTCGAGAAACTACAACAAGATATTTTAGTTACAAAAATAAAATGGTAATCAGACACTTATCATGGTATCTACGGTTGTCCAGAAAAAAGGTCGTGTTGGCCAATATTCAGCTCAAGAGTATGCGTATGTTTACCCAGAGACCTTTTTTGAACCGACTAAAGATCCTAACGTTATATTATACAAATCACTACCCAATTTTGTTTGGAATTCACAAGTGGCCTACTTTCCATACTTATACTGTCTGTTCAATACCTTCTTATAATGTAAATAGACGTTAGGTTCTTAAACTGGAAATCCTTTTGTACAAAAATCTTGGGAGTTTCTGTCAAGACTTTTATTAATTCGCAAAAAAATAAAGATTCAAACAGTTAATTTAGCAAGTTGTTTGTATCTTTCTGTAACGGAAAACAATAGTTTGACATGTTTGTAACGTGCTCGCAAACACGTTTGCCGTATGCAAATCACTGTATTCAATACTCGTTCCGTGTTCGGCATAGTAAAGTCGTACCCATTTTTAAGTTTTCATTCTGGAACTATATTAAGTACTGCAGATTCACTAAGAAGTGGCATAACCTACCTATTTATGTAGTATTTGCAAAGTTTATTTCTATATTGTGAATTGAAACAGTATTATATATCAAAAAAGGTCTGAATAAAATCGAGCTTTAAGAATAAGCTAATCAAGATGGTTTATATTATTGACTATGATTTATTTTTCTGATTATACCAAATCTATTTCGGAAACCGTCTGTACCTAACGAATTACTAAAACTATCTACAGCATATGCCTACGTGTTAGTAAGAAAATATAACCAACATTAGCATTTTAAACTGTACCATTGGTAAATCAAAAATCATCGGTCGCTTACCTTTTACCACGGGGCCATACCATACGTCACAAGAACAATACAATACGAATGGTCAGGCGCAGGCTAACGGTACGCCCAAGCCACGGTCAAAGATTCTACATATTCAGCCGATGTAACGGTTCCAACGTTTCTTTTTGTTATTTCTACACACGCTCATATGGTAAATTGCTTTATTTCACGGTCTCATTTCAAGCAAACATTCGTTACATTAATATTATTATCATGCATCTGTTTGATTATATCTTTAATTTTACGGAAATAAGGATTATGATAGCAGCAGTGATTGAAGTTATCTCGTTTGTTTGATAAAGCATTATTTTTATCATGATAAACATTTTAATGGTCTTTTTAAAACGTGACGCGTGTCATAACATTTGCATATCATCTCGCCGCGTCGGTTGCGAGAGACAATTAAATTAAACAATGACGTTGGGGTGACATTCGACGGTCATTTGGCCTTATGAATTGCTTGATTGGTTTCATCGACATGACAGTACATTAAAGGTAAAAATTCAAAACTGTCTGTGATGAAAAAAAACTTATCGTGTTCACAGTTATAAATATGACTTGAATTTATTTATTACTTGATTATTTATATTTGGCGCCTACCATACTAGAGTTAAATTAAATTTGATCCCAAATAAATTCCATGAAACAGCAAAGGGAACAGGAAAGTATGTATAATTATAATGAATAAAATTTTTATTCAAACGTTATCAAATACAATAAAAACTTTCATTTCCATGATAAATGAGGATTCATTTTCTCTGAAAAAAATAAAGCGAGGGTAGTAAACACCATTATGATTGAATCGACACTCGATACCAACAATGAGAGTAAATCTCATGGCTCACAATCTCTTCGAAGGAGGAAGCGAGAGTGTCCATTTATCAATTGTAGACATCAGACGGGTACAATAAGATGTGCTTACGTACATTGTGTCTTGAAGAATAAGTCAAGTCTTAGGGTCTTACTATTGAACAGTTGACACGCATAAAGGAATACGAATGAAGGCAACAATGACACAGCTATAGATGGCACTCGACGACGAAATGATTTCAAAGGACGGCACTTTATATTTGGAGCAGAAGAATTGGTTAATTCCAAAGACAACTCAACTCACGGGTACCAACATCATTGATTTAAAGAAAAAATTGAACATTTGAATATGCAAGGTAACAGGAAAAAAAAACAAGATAATGAGAGATGTGTGAAGAGAATGAATAAAAAATGTTTCACAAAATGTAATTTTTGAAGCAGTTATTACTACGTTCATTAATAACAGAGAGAAAACTATACAAAAATCGAGGTTGGCTATCTAGAATGAATGAGTTCGGCTCCAAAGTGAATTGAATAGAAGTGACTCATTATTTCCAAACACGATCTTTGACAACACGTGTGGGAACAATGGAGATGGTGCGTCAAGACAAATCAAAACAATGCATTATAATAGCAGAGGACCATCCAGAAGCGAAAATGATTGCGAGGTGTTATGTGACCCTTGAACTAAGTCTCAAACCATTCGTGGACGAAGCATTTGAAAGCGTTTCGATGACACGAAAGTTTTTTGATTGCTTTAATACAAATTTTTTGATGGTCATATCATGTGACCTCGAAAAGTAAAATCAACAATCAAGGTCAATTTCTCTTTGAATGAGTGTGCCGTATTGTGGTTCATCTTCAAAACTTGGATAGCAGATTGAAATATAACGACCTGAAAGTTTACAATACAGCACACTCAGTTGTTTAAATAAGAATCATGAAAGAATTGGTTTCATAAAAATGAACTACCCAATTACATAAACATGTAAGAAAATATTTGAAGATAGAACAAAGTTGTAGATCTTGATAAAAATAAAGAACTTCAAAAATAAATTATCAAACACATTAGCGCTACCCATTTATCAGTAACACTGATATTACTGTTTTGAAGTGGTAGATAATAAAATAATATCTGTACACCGAAACTATAGATAAAGAAGTCTGACACTTATCAGTCTACTTATAGATACCATAATGTTATCAAAATCAATAATGTAATTTATATAGATTTCGAAGAAATCAAAAAACGAATTAAGGAAAATGTTAAAGAAGCATTCAATAACGAATAATTTATAATGTGTCATTTAGTTTAATAAAATCACGTTTCCTTTGATTATTTCCATTGTTTTAATCCTCAAATTGTCGGAAATACTTGCTCGTATCTTATTCTTTGTAATCTTTTTCTTGCACTTGCCATCCGTCCTTTACACGAAATACGTCTTCTATTAAAATTGCCTCATTTTTCAAACAGATAATAAAGACTTTGCGTTTGTCAATATTTCCTTCTCACTGTTTTTTATCTTTTTAATATCCTCATACAGCTCAATATTATGTATACGAGAGGCTCTATCTTTATAATTTAAACATTAAGTAGCTCATAAAGTAATTTCCTTCTCAAAAAGTTACTTAATCTGTACATAACTAATATCAACTAACTGCCTTATGTTCAGTACACCAATAAGAACCTATAATTGTGCTCTAGGATGAAGTAATTTATATTCCCAGCTGAATTTACTGTGCAATAATTTTATCTCAACAATAATTAGCTGCCCTATCCTACCGTACGAAATCATGGTCCTCCAAAATTTGCTCCCAAATCACAACTCTATATCCTTAATCGGTCAAATTTGGCTTATCGTGGGTCCAAACTGGACACTAATGGGCTTTTAAGGTCAATATTTCAGGGCCCCGGTCGGTGGTTGGGTAGTAACGTCCTCAATAATTGGTCCCAAGTCTCGGCGGGCCAAACTCCAGGGAAACATTTAGAGCTAAAACGTGTGTTACAGTTCGGCTGTTAAATTTAAGCACTCCACATAGTTTAGTGTTTTAGATAGTAACGCTGTCGATTTATGTAATGTTGAGCTTATTGACAAAGTTAATTATTCGTCATAAACATTTGCTATAGCGATTTCCACCTCACGCTAAAGACCTGCTGAGGAAAATACATAAATCTGAAAGGCTTTATAGAAAAAGATGTGACAAAAATGTTGAGCTGCGAATATCTCCCCTATACCTTAAGTACTTGGTGATGAGAATAGAATCCCTTTGTCTATCAAGTATAAACAAGATAGTAACCCTTTTCGTTGAGTCAACTTTTCTACTCATGTGTGAAGGGAAGATAAACACACATTATAATAGGCATAATTAAGTTAACGCCTCATGAATATGAGGAAAATCTGAGTTTACAGAATTTAATTACGTTTACTATTGTAACAAACTAATGTAAAATTGCAGAAATTAGGTAATACTATAATTATGGCAATTAGTGTGTTTCAAAAAAGTCCATTCTTACCACAAATACCCATTCTTAGATTTATTTTTAAAAATGACATCAATATCTATTCTAATAAGGCTCAAAATAATATACACGTATGGTCCATATGGTGTTCCGTAGTTAAAATAGCAATAATAAAGTGACATTACCTACAAAAGGGACCTCAAAAGGGCCCACTTTAATAGACGTTGTTCTAGTGAGCAAATTGTAGTTAAACTAAGTCTCAACTCAGGGAATTAGGTTTTTAGTCTGGAAACTACTGAACCAACGACCTGTAATTTAACTAATTTTGCGGAAAGTTAGGCAAATGCTAATTATGTTTATGTTCGTGCCCAAAATGTTTTATATCTGAAGGAACACTTCAATGAATTATAAAATACTAATTAGTTAGACCTAATTTGAAAAGATTTTCATTAGAAACCAAACAATATGGATAGAGGAAATTAATATCCTCAGACATACGATCCTCAGTCTAATTTGTTTGATAATCCGTAATACTTATCCAACGTTACTTTAATGTAATAAAACAAACGAACAATTTCATTAAGAACATACTTCTAATTTTACTTACGGAGGAACACCTACTAGGCAACGATGACAATTAGTGACAAGTACCTGTAATTAAAAAAGATTGTTAATTTAAAAAAATAATGACAGTACATTTTTAGAACATCATTATTGGAATACCATCCCATCATTTTATATTGATGACATCAAAATTGAAAAAAGAGATGAAGAAGTGAAAATTACCGTTGAAAATAACAAGCTTTTAATTATATTTTCTTATCAGGTAACGAAAAGGTGTTGCACAAATGATAAGCCTTTGTTAGGACTAAAACGCGATCCTTCAATACAGCGAAGGCCTACAATACAGCTTCGAGCCGAACCTCCAATCCTATAGATTTGGCCGGAGATAGACTATGAATATCGTCCTCTTGTAATTCTCGTCAATTCACGTGGCTCGTTTCATGCCAGCCTAGTCCATAGATCCGTTGTCACATTCACAATATGGCCACACAATGGAGCTGAGGATGTCTAGGTTCGACTGCCTTTACTTCGGATATCGCCTAGTTTTCTCGTAACAAACACCGTACATATTACTTGATGTATGGAAATCGGATGGGATATTTGATGTTTGGTACAGTTTTTGCTTTGCAGAGTCGGTTATATATTGGAACCGACGGTTTTGAGTAAGGAATCTTATTCATTAGCAACTGTGACCAGAACGAAGTTTGATTTTGAGATATTATGTTTAACTTACAAAACCCATATAATGGTCAGGTTACAGTAGGTTTCTTTCAGATACTTTTCATCGAATGTGTATACAATTGTGGTTGATGCAACAATAGTCCTGATTAGTTTTAGAAACACACTAGCAGTTTGAGTGTTAGTACCAAATCGGCTGATACTGGCAATTCATCTGACACAATAGTAACCTAAATCCTTTACAATACTCATGGGTGGCGTTACAGTGATAAATTTCTACACAATTGCAAACTTGAAACCTAACTACTAACTAACAAAACCCCACGGTACTCCCATTATGGATATTGGCAGAAGTGTTACGCACATTGATTCATTGAGGTGCATGATTATATTCAGCTAGTCTATTCTGTAAATAAATATTTCGATATCGAGCTTCACCTGAGTGAGAAAGCTCAAAAAGTGAGCTTTATTACACACAATATAAAGGTCTTATATTTATACGAATTTGATACTCACCTCAGATTCCGCTGTCGAGACACGAAAAGGTTGATACAGAATAGCACTACTGACAGGTCCCATATGGAATTAGAGGGCGAGGCTCTTGAAGTGAACTAACATACTGTTAGGATTCTCGAGTAGTTACCGAAAAGAAACCTGAAGAGAAAAACCCAAAAACCCGCTATTGAAATGACCTGACTCGCTAAGCAGTCCTACCGAGCGACTACTAAACCAACGAGGCAGTCTCTTACAAAGAAGATAATAAGATATTAACAATTTCAAAACATCAAACTACTCTTAACTTTACAGTTCTCATGAGGTACTAAAATATTTATAGTCAGCCAAATGTTTGCAAAACACCACACTGTTGTATGACGTGACAATAAATTTGCTTCCCACAAACATTCCCAATCTGCGGCTATTGTTCTACCAACTATGAAATTTTGGAACATTGCAGACGTAATTATAACTGCTTAGATACACATACATGATTCTTTATTTATAACTTATGGTGCATGTGATAAAAACTATTAGGATTCTTGTTATTATAATAATGAAATGTTTTATTTATGACGATGCGATGGAAGCATTCGATGATGTTACCGTTATTGAACCTGCTTACAAGGTCTTGTGAGTTTTGGCACTTCCGGACATTTTGTTAGTGTTAGGGGAAATTGAAAACTAAGAACAGAACCAAAACAAAAATTTGTTAAAATATTAAGGGTGTTGCTTCCATTCCATATCTCTGCCCTGTGTACTCTGTCTAAATCTTTTCGTTTTCACTTACCACTATATAAAGTTACATATTGCGACACATCTTTACGGTTGTTTTTACTACCACCATTGCAACATTTCATAAATTCAAAAGGAAATACGTTTCCGAAAAACTGTGGTAACAAAATCCAAGTTAGTCGCAGCGACATTAATCAAAATACCGCAACACTAAACCCAACAGAAAATCCGCTTCTTGTAAAAAACGATGTTCACAAAAATCTACTAAAGATAGTCACGGAAGAAACAAAGTAAGCGTACTAACACACATTTTCTAACAAATTGCATTACAAGCCAAACATTTTAATTGGATACCGACATTTCTGAAGAAATTGCAGCGATAGTAAAATTCAAAGATTGGAGATAAGACAATGAAGCAAAGAACCAATTTCTAGCAACAAGGAAATTGTATCCAAAATCATCATGTAGGTACTGAAAATCATGATGTTACTAAGCAGGGAAAAAACAATCGGTGATTGTGTTACATTTACAACCACCACAAAAACGATGTAATAGAAAATTTACCTAGCAATACGGTTGATAAGAACATTATTGTTGTTCAAAACGCATTGGCTGCACGATAACTACCACCCAGACGATTTTACAACATGTTTTGAAATACGCAAAATTATTGCAAATAGTTTTCTATGGGAAATTGAATTTTGCGTTTTATAACAATGTTTCGAGTTGAATTTTGTTTTATTTATGAAAGACATTTTGTATTGTCAGAAAATGTTGTTAGCAATTTTATTCGCAGCTTTGAAGCGTCGTCGCCGAGAATAAGTTGGAGCTTTGTATTTCGGGGAAGTGTATTTTGTGATCCAGACATACAATAGCAAATTACTTCTGTGTTAGTTTTAAATCAACTAGAACCGTAATTTATTAATTTTATTACCAACTAGTGGACGTCACGCGGTTTCACCCGCGTAGTTCTCGTTCCCGTGGAAGTACGGGAATAAAATATAGCCTATGTTACTCCCTGATAATGTAGCTATCCATTGCTGAAAGAATTTTTGAAATCGGTCCAATTGTTTCGGAGCCTATTCAATTCAAACAAACAAACAAACAAACATACAAACAAACAAACAAATCTTTTCTCTTTATAATATTAGTATAGATAACCGTATTAATATCGGTAAAATAAAAGTAAAATTCAGTCTAGTAACATTGTAAGAAAATAAACAAGTCCATTATCTTTATTGTATATACCTACAATGCACGCTCGAATAAATTGAAATAATCGAATCCTGCAATAATAACACCAAACATAGAATTGTGCAACCTCTAACAAGCAATAGACATTACAATGAAAACATCGTACTACGCTACCGAGCGAAAAATTGCTCCAATGTAATACACATTCATCTTATCTTTAAACACTAATAAAGAACGAGTGTTATGATTGTGTCAATTGTCTGCTTTGCAATAATGATGTCATTCAATTCAATGACCGCAGACCGGCTGTACAGGCCGCGAATGCCGAGATACTATATCCAATTGTCGGCACAGAATGGTGATTTCTAATCAAGAGTAAACGTAGGGAAATTTCACACAGTTATCAAAGTCACCAATGATTTATCAAATGGTAAAGTGTTATCAGTAAGCTGGAGGCGAAAATCGTTAACATTGCAAACAACCTTATGCGGTTAAACAGGTACTCTTGACCGACGAATGGCCTCCGGTGACACCGCAGCACGTCATTACTACACGCGGCCGGTACTACGCGACCACGATCGATGTAACGCGAACGATCGATCCGAGGCGAAAACCGATTGCGAGTGCATCGACAACGGTCGAAGCAAAGCTTGGTATAGGGTCGATGAAACCTGTTCAACGCTCAGGTCTTGGCAAAGCACTCATTTCTTCAGACGGCTAATGTTTCGATTATAATCTTGGTCTAGTAATGAACGCCTGGACATCCTATGGTGTTTGAAGTGCTGTGTTTATTACAATTGCCGGGCAGATAACGTGACACAACGCTTTGAACAGCAATTCAAATAATTGTACCAGATTCAAATGATAACTTTAAAATGCTTTCATCGTGTTGCAGGTATAATGGGCAATTATTAGCGCGGGTATGGTAATGCCCAGTTGAGTGATAAAGGCTTCAATTAAACAAGACATACAACTCGGCACATTCCACTCGCATACATACATTTTTCTCACGCTTTTTCTTTGCACATGCACACGCTTCATGATTGATTAATTTATATTTTTTCCTGTGATTATTGAAGTAAGGAAACTAGTTCTTAAGAACCCTCCCATCGTGAATTGTGTGGTAACTGCCACAACCCTTTACAAAAAAATAAAGGACTAACGAAACATACGACAACTCTTTAGTCTTCGGTAAATAAATAATTAGTAACGGTTTTGGTACGACTTTTTATCGTCCTTGTACATTTATTTTTAGTTCGAAAGTACATTCAACAGCAGTTGAAGTTGTTGCTTAAACAGATTGTAACTTGTTTACTTGTACTATCAAGCGGCTCTTTTTTTTTTCAAAGTCAAGAATAACTCCTAAACATTTGCCAGCGTAAACTAACTAACAACAGGCAAACAGCATTTATTCAAATACAACAGTGACTTGACTTGAGTCATAATCATAATCAATCATTTACAATAAAACACTACCATGCCATATCTTGAACACCGTCTAACACACCAACATCTTGTTACTCAAACCACACACAAAATTACGGTCGATGATTACATGTTTCCTTCAACATTTTACGAGGCTTTTTACAGCAGCTTTCGACCCCCTCGTAACGCTAACTAGCATTCTTTACTAATAGGGACCCTTGCTTATCTTGTATTAGCCATTCCCAGTAAGCCCGCTAAGGTTTTTGTGTTGTATCAGCATAAAAAATATGTCTAGCTATCGTAAAATTGTTCAATACACTTCAAAGCAGTATTTACGCTCCCTATAAACTTTTTTGGCTTCAGTCGGTTTTGCAGAAATTTCTTAAGAAACGTCTTGTTGAGGGAATAATGCCAACATAGAACCTGCTTCTGATAAAATTTGTTATAAGTCGTGTTTACTTGATCGTACTTATAGACTAGATGCTCATGACCAACCAATGCTGATGGTCTTAAGTGCATCTAGCAATTGACAGTTTGACATCGATTCCTGTCTGACTGTCTGTCTTTGAATTGCTAAGGTTTACTTGAACTAAACAGAGTTATCTCTAACTCCAAATTAGTTGCTAATACGAGATTAAATAAAATATTGTAACTCATTCATACTACTGAGCAACTGATTCCGAGTTAATCTATTCTATCATCAATCAATATATATATAAAATTCTTCCGTTACTGACTGATTGAGTGGTTGAGTGACTGACAGACAATGAATAACTGAAACTGCTGGTCGTAGAAAGCTGAAATTTGGCATGAACCTACATGCCAAATTTCAGCTTTCTACGAAGGAGTCCTTGGGGATTGTTGGGAGCACTAAGATTTCCAGAAAATTCCTATGGGAACGGGATATGCGCGTACGAAGTCGCGGACAAAATTATTTCATAAAGCTGAAGAGTTTGTTTGTTTGGCTGAACGCGCTAATATCAGGGACTACTGGTTCGAGTTTCCACTTTATCGAGGAAGGCTAAAGGCTATATAATACGCTACGACCAATAGCGGATCATTTATGAGAAGCTAGTTAAAAGAGTTGTTGAGTACTAGTTTGAAGAGCTAGTTAAAAGAAAACTTTGTTTTGTGAAAGCGGATGTAAATACGTTTGGACTTATTTTAGAAATAACCAATGAAACGGCAGCATCCTTTTACAAACTTACTTACTTAAAGTAAAATGAGAAGAAGAAGAAAATAAAAGCAAAATACAAGACCCAAGTCATATCAAGACACGATAAGAAATTGTGTCGTTGTTTTAAGTACAGTTGTTATTTATGCACCCGACCAAACTGTATGCAACTTTTCAACTACGTAAAGTTGCTGAGAATACTTTTAAAGAATTCTTTCACAAACTTAATAGTCATCTTTCTAGTTTTATGACAAGTTGAATGTTCAAAGTTCCTTTGAAAGGAGCTGTTGTGCCGTGTATTGAAGTTTTCGCCTGAACATTGAAGCTTAAAAAAATCAGTGGAAATATTATTTCGGTAAACGAAAGATTTGGGACCAGAGGGTTTCTCAGGTATCTAGACATAATAGAAATCTATAATAGAAATCGCAAAGAAATCATCCGCCAGAGAACTAAAGTGACCGACATTTCGCGTGGAATGAGCATGCTGAAGTGGAAATGGGCCGGCCATGTCTGTAGACGGAAAAACGGTCGATGGAGCAGATGGATCTATCCACCAGAGGGTTTCTCTGTTGGATAGAATTCGCAACAAAATTATTCGCCAGAGAACTAAAGTGACCATATCGGTCACTTTAGTTCTCTTCGCGTGGAATGAGCATGCTGAAGTGGAAATGGGCCACCCATATCTGTAGACGGAAAAACGGACGATGGAGCAGATATTAAAGTGGAGACCGCGTATGAGCAAACGTAGTGTGGGATGCCCTGCGGCACGGTAGAACAATGATTTTAAGAAGGTTGCTGGCAGCGGATGTATGCTCAAGACCAGGGGAGTTCTTTGGGGGAGGCTTACGTTCAGCAGTGGACGGCAATAGGGAATAAGCATGAAAAAACTGGCCAAGTGCGAGTCGGACTCGCGTGCAAAGGGTTCCGAACGAACGTGTTATTTTAACACGATAGACTTCTTAAAGTTTTCCAGAAAACTGGCTTTGACAGACGGACACACAGACAGACAGACACCCGAGCTATAAGGGTGCCGTTTTTTGTTCGGAACCCTAAAAATATTAATTATAAATACAGTACTCGGTTGTACTCGGAAAACAAACAAGATTAGAATTATTTACAAATATATCTGTCCCTCTCGCGAAGACGCGGTTTTCTATGGCAGCTGTATCGTCTTCATGGAATTTGACATCAGAGTTCGATCGGACTTCTCTTTCTAATTGTAATCTTTGAAGCTGTATAACTTCATCGCTGATAAAGGTATTTAAAAATAATTTCATGGTTGTTTACTAGAGCTCATAAGTAATTCAATTTGCCAATAAAAAATCCCATGCATATTTTTTTTGGCCGATATGATGAAAAGAAAAATCCTTACTAATATTATAAATGCGAAAGTAACTCTGTCTGTCTGTCTCGCTTTGACGCCAAAACTACTGAACCGATTTAAATGAAATTTGGTACAGAGATAGTCTAGAGCCTGAGAAAGGACATAGGCTACTTTTTATCCCGGGAGTATGTCCCCAGAGACCACGCGGGCGAAGCCGCTGGCAGAAGCGAGTCTAAAAATAAAACCGTGTGAGAGGAATTATCGCATATAAATTGGTTGGTACGGCCAATTTCCTTACAAAGCTTAGTGACCATGGCAAAAGAAATAGGGAAAAAACTCTAATATTATTTGTCATTATAATTAGTCAATATCGTATAACGATCAAGGAAAATCTCTTGAGGAAACTGGCATTTCTCAGTACCAAGGATTGTAAGATACGTGATATGTATAATGGGACATCGACCATTCCGCATGCGAGTTGGATTGATAAATGATAAATGATATTTATTTTGCAAATAGGTTACAAGTAACTCTTTTACACGTCAATTTTTTTTTTTGACATGTTAATCTAGATGAGGCCGGATGTTTTGTAGCTGACTACCCTGAGAAGAAACACCGAAACAAACTCAGAGTGACCTCCTGAGTTTGTTTCGGTGTTTCTTCTCAGTCGTCTCAGAGTAGTCTCTTTTGAAGTCCATACAATCGCCAATAACATATGAAAAACATGTAGGTTAACGTCTGAGGTGGCCTTTGAGGAAAGCACCACGCAGGTTTGAGTGGGCTTGTGCAGACAGTGCAAGCATTTGTCAGTTATCGTGCAGCTCAACTCAGAACTTTGAGGAGCTCAACAAACCGACGAACAATACCAAAGTAAGGACATTTGGGTAAGCCGCATAATATACTCAAACTGCCAGACAGTCATGAAATCAATCCTTAAAATAACGACCTACATAGTCCTCACACTTTATGATTATTTGAATATACCTCCCTCTCACAAAGGGAGATAGCCTATGTCCCAGCAGTGGGAATACTATGGGTTAAGGAAAAGAAAATTCACTGAAAATACATTGCAGATAAACTGAGGAAGAATACCGCGACTAAATATTTTCCAAGTATCGTGCAGCGTCAAACTAAATTGCTGAAATCCGGTACTTGACTACTATCTAATCACACTGCAGTTTAGGCATACGGAGTATACCTACCCGATATTTAATATATTATTTATTTTATGTAAGTATAATTTATTTTTTACTACTATTTTAATTAGGTATGATGATTGGAACGCTACGTAATTAGTTTACGTAAGAAATGGTATAAAAATGAAGTGCATAGTAAATAGAATCGGATACGGCAATTAAATGATTTTATTACTGTGCAAGTATATACTTGAAGAGAAAATAATAGGTACAATAAAACTAATTACGTGTATATATTAAACAGTTTACTGCTTAGATTAGTACCGAACGATATTTACCACAAAATGTCTTACAATAAAATACGTTTTTTGCATAAATGGAAAAGAGTTCATGTTTTATTCATATGTGGGTTTAAATTGATCGTTTGTATTGTTGCAGTCAACATAGTAACTTTCACTGTGCCATAAAAGTTATTTTAAACTGAAAATAAGTGAAACCATAGCCAGCGAATGGATGGGGGCAATTTCCTAACGCAGTTATGTTTAATAATATAAATCGGATGTGTGCATTGCGATTACGTTTGAACGAACAAAGGGACTGTAAAAGTGGCATTTACCCCACTCTGTAGTCAACGCTGCGCTGTTCCATGAAATTAACTTGAAAAGTTACGATTATACAGCGTCCTATATTTTTGATCGGCAGTTCAGGAAACTTGGGCGAAATATGTGCCAAACAAAAACTGCAATAGACTGAGTTGGCTAATACAATCATTTTCATGAAGCGCATTAATTATTATCAACATATCAATTGGCACGCGGTCAAATGGAAATGATTATTATATTTCACGATTTTTTTATTTAGAAATAATAAATGAGAACTGGTGCAGCAGATATAAATTAATGTCCGACCGTAAATTTTAAAGCTTTAATGTACAT
Source organism: Lacanobia wlatinum (assembly GCA_947578705.1). Taxonomy (NCBI): domain Eukaryota; kingdom Metazoa; phylum Arthropoda; class Insecta; order Lepidoptera; family Noctuidae; genus Lacanobia; species Lacanobia wlatinum. Next base: position 19,610,891 of record OX388033.1, read on the forward strand.
ACTTTGTTGATCGTTTGCGACAAAATGCAACGAAATAGCAATACCTACCAGTCCTTTAACCAAGTTACTCTAATGTAAGGACTAGTATTAGGAAGTAGAAGATTGAAGATTTTAGAAGACCCGATAAGGATAATTTGAAAAAGAAACGGGAGTCACAGTCGCAGCATTTACAAATGACGGCGAGCGTTGGGTGGCTCGGAACCAGAGGCTACTCTCTAAGCCCGAAGTCCGTAGTTTCGGGCTTAGTTGCGGGCGTATTCTACTCCGTATCACCTAACCACTAAGAATTAATGACAACACAATTTGACAGTAACTGTTAAATAATGTTGTCATTCATTTTTAGTTCAGCTTCGGGACTAATCGTAAGTCTGTAGGTGATATGGAATAGAATACGCCCGCAACTAAGCCCGAAACTACGGACTTCGGGCTTAGAGAGTAGCCCCCCAGGCCCGAGTCGATGAACGGCGGCGGCGCGTTGTTTTCCTCGCGCACCTCAAGAATATATCAGCATAGCAGACGGGGTCCGCAAGGACCAGTCCCTGCCAGGGTTGCGGATTTATTCGAAAGAGTCACCGCGGCCCTGGAACGTAAAGGGCACTAGGACGGACACGGATGGGTTTTAGTCAGTAAGAGTCTGACAGGGAGTGTTCTGCTCCGCCCAGATCGGAAGGAGCCATTTGATGATTTCCCATACTATAAAAAAAACGGACACGCCAGATAAATAAGAACAACATGATATGATAAAAAATGATCGAGTTAGCGAAAAAAGAGTAGCTATCGAATTGTCTTACAACGTTTTCAAATTAAAGGCAGAGAACGATAGCGAGGCGTTTAAGAGAAAACAATAGTAGAAGTAAATGTTTAACATCGATCCCAAGTTACATGTAACAAGATTGTGAAGATGACGATTACACAGATGTTGATGACAACAACTCATAAAACAATACTTAGTATCAAGATGTAAAGCATGATGACAAAGTCTTAGTATTACTGTTAACAAGTATACACAAGTACGCTACAGAAAATAAATCAAGTTTTACGATATTTTCCTTTATCTCGTTACGTATGAATTAAATCAATTTTCCGCGTTTATATACGCGTTGTGCAATTATTATACGGTTCTAATTGCTGTTTTTTTACTTGGTAACGTGTGCTGGGACATCGACGTTTAATAATTGAGATACAAATGAATTGTTTGTCAGAGCAGATTAATTTTTTTAAAATCTTTTTAGAGATTATTCTCTTCAAATTTTGTTTCCTCTTGCAAATATTATTTGTGTTTGATGATACATTTTTTATTCCATCACCATTCTATTTAATAAATGATTATTAATAATCAATATAATGATTATTGATCATTGTAGCAATCAACGCTTTTTCAATAAATGCTGTTTGCACAAAAACTGATTCGCAATGTGTGATTCCTATTTACCACGAAGCGAAAACTTTATTTTTATACAAAGTACGTATTTTGTATACCTTTTAAAAATAAAGAAAGAAACTTAATTCATAGTAAACTTAATTAATTAACTTAAAATATTAGGTTGTATATAGTAAGTTAAGTAGGTATTTATAATATATTTTTACATTTTCATTAAAATAAATTTATTCGTAGTAAAAATATGATCAATAATTTAAAGAGAATGTTCAACAAAATATCACAAAATAGCTATATTCTGACAGAGTGAGCTTTAGCTCTTCAGTTGCAATATTATAATGTAATTTAACTTTACCCTTTTATTTGTAACAATTTATTCAGCGAGTAGCTAGTATAGCAATAGCTATTTAAACTACATATAATAAAATGTTGCTTTTATCGTTAGTAACAGGAAACGCTTTATCGCTAGGACATTTAAATAAAAAAGTATATGCTCATCCACTATCCGGGCAACGACTACATAAAATTCGTCGGAACTATGCGATAGCATTTAGTAGCTACAATAATTAAACTAACTTCAATTTCGGGTGCTTGTTCAAAATAAAATGTTATCTAATAATTTTTTCAATGTACCCAATATTTAAATTTTATAATTTACTTGACATACATACATATTTTGACCACATTTCTACAATATTTTTTTTATGAACCCATGAAAAAGATGTTGCACTTTAAAAACTAATTATAATTATAATATCACTATATGTTTTTATTTTAGGTACCTATAATTATGGTTTCAATTTTACTAGTTACAAAAGTTATTAAACTTTTGTAACTAGTAAAAAGTAGTAGTAGTAGTAGTTCAGAAATTGACGTTATTGAGTGTAATATATTGAAAATGTTAATGATAAGACCCAATATCAAAGTTAATATTAATTAACTTTGATATTGGGTCTTATCATTAACATTTTCAATATATTACACTCAATAACGTCAATTTCTGAACATTTAACCTATATTATTTGATATAAGTAACATATTTATTACCACGTATAAAATAATACCATCGCCAATGCGCAAATTTCTAACACTAGAAAGTTGTTCATGAATGTGAAATGCACCGGATATCAATTAATCTACACTAATATTATAAAGAGGAAAGATTTGTTTGTTTGTTTGAATTGAATAGGCTCCGAAACTACTGGAACGATTTGAAAAATTCTTTTAGCATTGGATAGCTACATTATCAGGGAGTAACATAGGGTATATATTATCCCCGAACTCCCACGGGAACGGGAACTACGCGGGTGAAACCGCGTGACGTCCTCTAGTCTATCATAATCATCATATCCTTGTATCTGTTTATACCTTATACAGAGTCACGTTCATCAATTTTGTCTTTGATCCCCTCTATTTTCTTTTTTTTTTCGAAATAAACTTTATATTATTATTATTTAAGGTATGTCTTGAACAATCTCGGGACCCTGAGGTCCCGGTCCTTTGGTATGCGTACGAGGGGCCGAAGTCAACTCGCAGAGGCCCCGTTAGACATTTCTAATGGAATGGGGCACCAACCGACGATTATCCCTGTATGCACTATCAAAGTATACCTAAGGACAATCCCCGGTAGGTGCAAAACTATTGCATAATATGGAAACAAAAGGTGACAGGCTATGGGTGGTTTAGTGGATTCATTAACGTATACTGTCATACTATGAAAGAACTATTGGCCCCTGCCTGACCACTGAAAATATACACGGCATTATTATTATTTTCGAAAGACCAAATTTAAATATACATTGGAATTTCTTTCTTTATTTTGAGGTTTTTCTTTTTTTTTGTGGAGTTTTTTAAACATACATTTTACACAATGGATGAATCTCTTTGATCTTCCTCTATGTAAACATTATCTACCTTATCCAACACTATAGCTTCAATATTTTCATACAATATACAAAATTGACACTGAATATTTGTTTGCACTTTCCACGTCAAGCCACGTGCTATCTCACAAGTTACAACACTCGCCACGTCATGTGTTTGGCCTCGCTATTACTGTCGCCTAGATCGTAAGTCACTGATAGCCTTTTGATACCGTATTTAGTGCAAGGATCCCTAGTTCAGTGAATGGAGACAATAATATTACTGCGATAAGTATTAATATATGCGTATACAACTATACATAATATACTAGCACTTTGCCCGCGACTTCTTCTTCGCAGATTTATTACAAATGATTTTCACCCTTTTCACCCCCTTAAAAGGTTGAATTTCCGAAAGGAAGAAAATGAGGCCTTGTGCCATATTTCATGTTTATAGCCCCAGTAATTTCGGCTGTGCGTTGAAATGTCAGTCAGTCAGTCAGTTTCTATCCTTACCAATATTATAAATGCGAAAGTAACTGTCTGTCTATCTGTCTGTCTGTTTGTCTCGCTTTCACGCCAAAACTACAGAACCGATTTAAATGAAATTTGGTACAGATATAGTCTAGACCCTGAGAAAGGATATAGGCTACTTCTTATTCCGGGAGTATGTTCCCTAGGGATTACGCGGGCGAAGCCGCTGGCAGAAGCTAGTTCTTGATAATTATATCTTTTGCCCGCGACTTCGTCCGTGCATATCCCGTTTTTTCCCGTTCCCGTAGGAATTTCAAGAAATCCTCTCTTAATACTTCCCTACGGAGTATTGGGCAGCTACATGCCGAACTTCAGCTTTCTACGACTATTACTTACGGCTGTGTGTTATCTCTGTCACTCATCAGTAACAGAAGAATTTTATTAGGTATGAGGATATGCATTTATGAACGTTAATAACATGGTTTTTGACCTCTATGGTCTAGTAACTGCTAGCGCTACTGCTGAGCATGATGGGCTATTGAATTTTTCAATTTAGAATTTCTCAGTAGCAACCTAGTATCTGGAATTGTCCCCGATTGATTATAGTTCCAGTACAGTATCATTGTAATGCTTTGTTATTCCTAATCATAGTTATGGAGTAGTGTTATCAGCTGATATCAACAGTATCAGCGACACTAATTTGGTTTCAATTGGTAAATGAGTTTGATTATGGTTGATGATGACAATCTATGCTTCAAGGCCGCTGATAACCGATTCTAATTGCGTGAGTCTCTTGCATATGTGCTCATATTTCTATGAAATTAACAATATTTATGCACTGCGATTACATATTTGCTGTAAGTGTCAATCTACACTAATATTATAAAGAGGAAAGATTTGTTTGTTTAAAATGGATAGGCTCCGAAACTACTGGACCGATTTGGAAAATTCTTTTAGCAATGGATAGCTAAATTATCAGGGAGTAACATAGGCTATATTTTATGCCCGTACTCTCATGGAAACAGGAACTACGCGAGTAAAACCGCGTGACGTCCACTAGTAATAAATAAATAATAACAGATTTCTATATATATATATTTTATTTATTTTTTTGTTATAGCCATTGAAAGGGGTTCTTAGAAAAACGAAGTGGGGCTACTAGGGTATGTGGGGTATCATAATTATGAAAGAATGTAATTTGCACATTCTCAAACTTTTTTTTTTTAGGGCGCATTGTTTGCGACTTTTGATAGAAAATGACACACATTTGACCATTCCACCTTATCTCCGAAGTTTACATAGAAAAAATCTGAAATTATTCTACATGATAGAAGTTTATGTAAAGATTACAGGAAAAATAAAACGATATCTCTAATTAACACACATTACATTACTTCCACTATTAGTCAAGAGATGGCGCTGATCTAAAACTGCAATGTTAAAATTTTCTGACGAGTATAGGCCTCGTCAATGAAAATTTAAGTCCGATAAACGAGTCCGACTCGCTCTTGACCGGTTTTTATTGTATATAACGAGTTTCTTTTGAATTGTGGACATGATTGTCATCACTACGGATGATTTCCACAATTTGACTGCTAAAACTAATATATAAATAATTCGATAAGAATTGTACCTTTAAAGGTTTCAAGCAAACAAGGATTTTAATACGAAATTATCGATAAAATACATAACATAAAAAGTCTTTAATTTGAAAAAAATAAAAGAACAAACGTTATAATTAAAATTAAAGGTGATTATGCTTTTAATAGCAACCATTTTAGAAACTGTTTCGATACGTAATATGGACTCAGTCTCGATATTTTTTATGCACATTACCTACATAAAGTAAAAATATAACAAAAATAAATAAACATCTTCTAAACTCGATCTCTTTTAGCATAGTCTCAATTACTAACATAGGGATAAGTTAGTGACTAACACTTTGTACTCCTAACTTCAAAAATACCATTCCTATCCTCGTTCTAAGGAACGTCTATGTTATGTAACCAGTTTTTCTCATTATAAGTGAATAATTTGTATTTTGTTTTTTGAGAAATAAATGTCTTAAACCATTATTTGAATCTCATACTAAAGTTATAACGATACTTCGTGGAGCCAACCCTTTACAATATGTTTAGGTTGCTCGAAAGTTTGGTAGATATAGAAGTAGGAATAGCAAGAATTTGAATTTTGAACCCTGTAAGCCTATAAGTTGTTCCCATACAACAACTATTAATTTCGTGAAGTTACGTAGTCTGAGTGATGTGTTGATAAACTTGAAATCTCAAGGGATGTGCCACACCGGTCGGGGTGAAATGTAATTTATATCGGAGTTCGTGACATATTTCTTCATCATCTGCCACTCCTTCGAGACGAGCTGCGGTATAAATAAAAGCACGTACAGATCTGATTTTATAAAATGTACTGAAAGAGAAATGCGTTGTTTCTCGACTTGGCGCTTTTTCAAATGTGTGACGCTGAAATCTATCCCGCAGTAGGTAATTTTTTTTTATTTTTTTATTTGTGATGGGTTTGCTCTTGACTCTAGTCTAGGTCAGAGATGACCGAGACAAAGTCTACGATGGAGCGAGCTTACCCAGAAGGAGCCTGTTCACTCTAACTTTGAAGAGATAATAATAGACATAATTTTCAAAACTGTTTAATTTAATAATATTAATAACTTCAAAATCGATTTAGAATTGTATGAAAAATATTATATTGTGAGAATATAATCCTTTTCATCCAATTCTAAATCGATCAATAAAAAAATTATTAGATAAATAAAACAACTGAAACACGAGTAAATGTTTAACTGCCCTGTTTTATTTTCAATATCGATAAAGTTAGTAGGTAGTAACAATTTCAACTGATATTTCGCAATTCACATACGCACATACACATAGCAACAATTTCGTCAAATTCGATCGATCTAAACCTGAATGAACACGCTCCACAGCCGTTCTATGTAAATAAAATGAACTGGCTGCTAATTACAATTACTCGTTTAACCTATAAATAAATCATGAATATCGTTCATTGACTTCGCGATTCGAAGCGCGAATTTCGACTGAAATCGGGCTCGTGATGACGTTAAAATGGGAGCAAATGGGGCAGACGTAGATAGATGTTAGCTGAAACCGCAGGCTAGTGGAGTCCAAGTATTAGAGAACTTATCTGTTATGACCGCAAAATTGAATACACGTTTGCACGAACCTGTATTTGAATAATGCAAATTCTTTGAAAAACGTTTCGCATCAGGTATTACCCTAGTTGAATTTGCAAGACGGCAATTAATTGTCCAAGATAAAAGAATAGTTCAAAGTAATAAAAACCATATTTAGAATTCGTTCACTCGTGTAGCAGTTGTATCTATGCTAAGGTGTCGCGGAACAGTAAGTGTCGTGTTTTGTTTTTAAATTAGTATTTTACACCTTCCAGTAGTAGGTTCAATACAGTTAAATCCATAACAACATCAGACGTCTGAATGACAATTAACATATTCTCAACATTGTAACACAACAAAAAATCAAAGCAGTCGTGCAAGTCAATGATGATACAAAAGCAGATGAGTAAATAATTCCTCGAAATGTTGAAATAGAATTAACTAAATCAAAACTAATGCTTATGGTGGGATTGAAACACATAAACTGAAGCCGTACACAACATTACGACTTTGGCTTTAAACTTGAGGGCATCAGATACTAACATGAAGACTATTAATTAAGTTCATTAGCACTTTTATCATCATCGTCAATAGCTACCAGTTCTAAACATTCTACTTTACAAACTTACATGCCGTTCTGTCTTACCTTGTCAATAAAGATCTAAGAAGATCATCGCGGCATCGTCCCCTTACACGTCTTGCAAAATAAATCAAAAGCAAAAGTAAATCCGTGAATTCAGTGATGTTCCCACGACCTGCACCCATTCTGCACCGTGCCACAATACGGAAGTTAGTCTCCGTATAATTACTCATAGCCCGGCTTTGTCGCTCGAGAAAACTGTATTGCGTCACGTTGACAATTAGAACATGTTTTGTGCATATTACGAAGAACGAATAAATTAGAACGTAAGTGTAACAATCACCGAAAGCGTAGATTGGCTTGGTAATGTCATCAAAGGAAACGAAAGGAAAGGATACGACGAGGAAAGGATATACAGAAATATACCGATAAATATGAGACGATGTCTGCTGCAGATGAAACTTCAGCTGTAGGAGTAAAACTGACATTTGATTAATTCTATTGTAAAGAAGAACATTTTAAAAATCTCATTTTGAGAACTACAGCTTTTTTTAATTGATTGTAAGATGAATGAAGTTCCGTTTCAAATTAGTCATAAAGAACGAACTCTCCCGTGTTTAGTTATTTAAAACTCGTCTGTTCACTGTAGACAGTTTAATAGGTTCGACGCGCGTTAATTTCAGAGACTTCAATACGCCAAGCTACACATCTCGTACGATCATAATTTCAATGGGCCGCTCCAAGCCAGACAAACGACTCTTTTGTCCATACCGTATGGGTGTTCAAAGACTTGTATAAATTAAACACCTTGACGGGCCCAGCTGAATTTACGACTATTGTTTTAAGCAGAATCTCACAGTTGAGTCTTGAAACAGCTAAAATTGCCTCAGCAGTTGGTCCTAAACGGTGTGGGGGAACAAAACTCGTTACCGGGTACCTACTGAGTTGACGTTCCAGAAATATGGGAGCCGCCGTGCATAATTTTGATTGGCTCTTAAACAAAGCGCTTTGAAATTAAGCCGCACATTGTTCCCGAGTATTGCCTCGTGCTTACTACTAGGAGCTTAACACAGTTTTACTGTAATGTTATGAAAGCTTAGGTAAAATCTAAGCAATAACCGCGTCTATTTTGTTGGAGGAAAAGTTTTAAAACAACAACCAGCCGCGGTGGCTGTGAAAACTCGTGATAGAAATATCAACTTTATTATCATAGGTCTAGTACTGAATATTCATAGGGCGATATTTGCTTTGAAACTTTCGATAGCCGTTTATTTGAAAATTTATTTAGGCTTTGGGTCAATATATTTTCCGTGGGTTTTTTTGTAATCACTTTCGTAGGCTTATTTATTTCCGTATGTGCCCAAAAGATATATTTATTAGATAGACATGGACATTAAATTACACCCTCTGGAAATCTTGATTTGTTAAACCTTGCAAAGGTTACATTTTATACGTTTCGTGTAAAACTTCTCATGTTGGAATAAAGTATGATCACCGAGGACCAAGAAACATCGAAGGGAATTTTTAACCAACGCAACGTAACTTTGCCAACCGTAATTTTAATACACAATGTTTGAGTAAGCCACACATGTTTGTTTAAGCAGTTTAACCAGCTATTTAAGCGCAGCTCATCATTCATTCTATTTAAAGACGTTTTGTTTCTCAGAGTCAGCACCGTCTTTGGCAAGTACTTCCCAATGTTACAACTTCCGTTGTTAGTTGTTAGCCAGGAAGCGATCGACACAAATCAGTTTGTCGATGGACGGACTCACCTCACTAATTAGCTTTCGGGGCAAAACGTCGGGGGTCTCACCAAGTCCCTGAAACTATTCCACTTTCAATCTTCCGCAGACAGTTCGAAATTTTCTACTGACTTTAACTGATGACTGGCACATAATGTAATATATTTTAGAGTTTCTGTGCTGGCATTTCAGTTGGCATGGGTTATTTGCGTTCAGTTACTTTAAAAGGGTCACTTTTAATTACATTTAGAATACTCTACGGTTGAGTTAAATAAGCAATTATATAGAACGGAGCCTTTAACTCTTTTAAATACAAATGGGAGACTATTACAACATTTACATTTTAGATTCGCTTTAAATACCTATTTGGGAACTTTATAGCATGTTGACCGGATAAAAATAGACTAGCTAACAAGTTAACGTTAGTTCGCTTCGGAACAACTTTAAAAACGTTTAATAGTTTAAAAGTACTAAATCACGTTTAAAGAAACCAAAAAACCACACCATTTTTTCGACGGCTAACATCCGTAAATTTTTTACTCGTGTTAAATTTGACTGTAGCCTTACTGTGAGTTAAATTTAACGCCATTTATTACTTCAGAACGAATTATAAACAGTTATTATGGGACTAATTAGCAGGCGTAGCTTTATGTTAATAGAAACGTTAGCACAAATCTTAATCTAGTTGATGAATGTACAGTACAAAATGTGGACTTTGTAACTTTGTGCGTGGTACCAAATATTTGGTCTATTCCATAGATGTTGTAGCCAAGACGCCAAAACATTCCTGTCCTTAGGCTACCTATCTCAGAATTTTATCAGGCAGATATGCTGTAATTATTTCTGATTGTTCTTGAAGGTGCGTCATACTATCGTATTAGTAGGAACAGTAGATAAATTATCAATTTTAAGTAAGCCAAAATATTTCTGTTACGAGTGTTTTTAGTTACTATTTATTAAAATAGCTGTAAAGTAAGTTAGTTAAGTATTTATCAAAACAGCTGTAAATATATAAACAGTTACAAATAATATTATTCCTATAACATTTCCTATTAAAATAGAAACATATTATCTAAAACCAGAATCTTGTCTAAATGAGACAAACGCTGGTATTGGGCCTTGGCCTTCTGAAGGCCCAAATACCGCAAGACGAACAAAATATTTTATTTCCTAAAATTGGCAATTTCAAAAATGGCATTGACTTCGTCCCTTTCAGGATGACAAATTGCGCGCCTATTACCATTTCCTTCTTGTTTAATAGCTTCATAATTCAAGGAATTTAGATATGACCATAATTATTTAATAATTGTGTGGTTACCGTCAACATTATCAACTATCCTTGACACAGTAGGAGCCTCTAAAACGGCGTATTGTCAGGTGTAATCACTATGGCAGCAATCAAGTCAGGTACTTCCCGTGTGAAGGATTCTGATTCATTCATGGGTATTATTGCTGTATCATTATCGTAATCACTATCACTATGATTTCAATTGCATTGACTCGGGATCGATTAAAGGGGAATTTGAGGCGCGAACTGCTACGATGAGTGCTGTAATTGCATCTCATTAAAAGATCTCCATTAAACCTAATATTGAGTTCTCAACGTTTATTGAAAACTTCAATAAGATTAGTTTTATTGACATTAATAGAATTGGCACTTTCAAAACAGATGAAATAGTTTTGTTTTTGCGTAACAACAAAATTTGCATAATCAGTTTTATCAATATTTGCTCCAGCTGCAAATATAAGTCAGCCACTCGTATATTTTAATGTAGGTAGACACATATTTGCTAAAGGTAAATGCTTGTGTTGAAATAAAGACTTCTTCGAACAGAAAATATTCAAATACATAGGTAGGCAGGTATCGGTGAGATCATCTTGACATGAAAATCGAACTCACTACGATTCAACTAACAACTACCTACCTCTGAATCATATTATGAGAATATTTTGTGCAAAACTTCTGGTTTACATTCATTCAGAGCTCTTAAAGTAAACATTTCGCGAGTATATTTATGGGAACTTTAAACTACTGAAGTGTATATTGAAGACAAAAATATACACATACCTAGGAAGTTAATGGTTCGTTCAGCAATGGTCTTCAGATTGGCACGAGACTAAAATACTCTATTGTTTCAAAGATAAACAGGAAACTTGCACGTGACTTGATTCGTGTAAAACCGGAGATGTTGCTATTGAAATCTCTAATATCCGATTGTTCTTTATTTATAGTCAAGTGATGGAAGACTGATCGAGTGAGCGAACCTCGTCTCACGCACCGGTCAAACAACAAAAAATAATTAAAGAAAAAACAAGTCTACTCAGAGACGTCAACGAACTCCGATACACGAACTTTATAAAGATTTCCTTCACCTCGACAATCCTTTAATGCCAACTTATAAAGACTGGACGGGTGACATTCCGAATGCATCCAATCGCATTACTATTCGTAAAGCATACATAACACACCGACCTTGAATATGATATGTTGCGATTTTCCCGGAACTCGAAACAGGGCAGTGTTAATCCAGAAAATATCCACAATGTTTATAATGAGTGTATTTTTTACAGACACATGTCACTGACAATCCACAGGTAAAATTCGAAAGCTCGCGAGCAGATGCCGAGCGAGCGAGGCGTACGTCCGTGCGTCGCGCCGCCCACAGTAAGACTGAGGGAGAATTGAGGTGTAGAGGTCCGTTTGGTCGGAGGTCGGAGGCGATTGGCGGAGGGCCGAGTGAAACGGGATGCGGCAACGAGATGGGCGCATCGGCCGGCTTCCGTTCAACACGTTAGATAAAATTCACTGTGGAAAACTTGAGGACAACTCCGCGGTCGGTGGCTAAACGTTGTTACCGCTCTAACTTATCTCCACATAAATTATGGCCGATATCGATAGATATGCATTGATTACTTACATATTTGGGTACTATTTTGTACACAAATGTAATAGATTACGTGCCACAAATGAATAATTGATATGTTATTTTTTCTTTAGGTGTGTTAACCTCATCTTCACGGTCTTTAACCTCGCGATTGAAGTAAGCCTGTTTTCACGCTTCGGCTGATTTTAGAACAATTGGATAAAAAGGCACATCAGAAATTACGGCATCATGAAATAACGTATTGCTAATTCCGTACCCTTTTACAATGCTATCATCATTACTCATTAAGTCCATTACACTTCAATACAGCGATAGTCGTTCCCAACGTCAAAGTAATTGCTAATTTTGTATTGACCTCAAACGCAATATAACGTGATTATCACACAAATAAATTTCTTGTTATTATAGACATCATTACTCATGCACTTGTACATAAGCAAACACAAGAAAATCGCAAAGAATTTTCAGTACAATTAAAATTCAGTAAATATTTTAAGCTCAGTTAAACTGTTTCAGTACGCGAATTCAATAGGTGGCTACTAAATAAAAATTGCATTGGAATCGTACCGAGGGCTAGGCTGAAATTACTGTCAATGTTATAGAAGTTACAGAAATACAACTGTGTTAATAACTCATGAATATAAACTCAAAGTAGCTCGGTCGATAAATCGATAAAAAAGTTAATCTACTGCAGATCTGGTGATCGCAAAACCCTCATAGGTCCAAAAAATACTGGTCCATCCTGGGAAAGTTTAGAGATTCCCAAAATATTGGTAAGGTTAACATTTTTATTAAGACTACAGTTGTGTGGTTTTTATACCTGGCATCACATTCAAGGACAAAGTAAAAAAAAAACGCAAAAAAAAATATTAAAAAAAAACAAAACCCCCTCAACCAAAAAAAGGTTTAGAATAAATGCTCAGATGAAAAAAATAGTTCAATTCGTAGGTAAGGTACAGAGCGGCCAAGTTAAGGAAAATCGGGAAAATACGTTGCGGTTTCGAACGCTGCGTCACCGTTTGAAAAATTCTCTATGGCCATGAATTTTGGTACTACCAACGTCCACGTGCGTGTATTAATAATTAATAAATTTATTCCTTTCTTTCACAACAGTACTTTTATAATTTAAAAATAAATGCTGTAAACAGTTTCATGTACACAAAAGTTTTAGCATCTGGAGCCGAACTAGGTAAATTACAAAAATATGATGTACTCTTAATTTATTGCTTTGTAATCTGTGGCTGATCCTCTCTTTGTGTGTTATGCTTGGTGAATGAGTGAGTGTGAGAGTGTGTGTCTACAGTTAAGTGTGAGTGTGATATGCGGCAGTTTATGAGTAGACGTGTTAATGAGTGAGATACGGTTGTATGAGTATAAGTAAAATAATATACTAAAATATGTGTATATTTGCTGTCTAACTTGACACGGTTAGGAGTTGCTCAGTCTCGTCATACGTGAGACTTTATAGGTATTCACATACTTTTCTATATTGAGTGGATATACAACGTGTAACAGAATAAACACAATACCTGTTAAGGGGTCATTGTACTCATCATTATGAACAACTTTCACTGTGGGACCAACCCTGAAATCGCGAAAAAAAATTCGTCTGTCCTATACATTTATGTGCGCATAACTCGACAAAATGTACTGAACAGCTGATTTTTTTTCGCGATTTCGGGGTTACGGTACGATTCCAATGCAATTTTTATTTAGTAGCCACCTATTGAATTCGCGTAGGTACTGAAACAGTTTAACTGAGCTTAAAATATTTACTGAATATTAATTGTATTGAAAATTCTTTGCGATTTTCTTGTGTTTGCTTATGTACAATAAGTGCATAAGTAATGATGTCTATAATAACAAGAAATTTATTTGTGTGATAATCACGTTATATTGCGTTTGAGGTCAATACAAAATTAGCAATTACTTTGACGTTGTACTACCAACGTCCACGTGCGTGTATTAATAATGTTATACAACGTGTAACAGAATAAACACAATATCTGTTAAGGGGTCATTGTACTCATCATTATGAACAACTTTTGCTATGGGACCAACCCCAAAATCGCGAAAAAAAATCAGCTGTTCAGTACATTTTGTCGAGTTATGCTCACATAAACGTATAGGACAGACGAATTTTTTTTCGCGATTTCAGTGTTGGTCCCACAGTGAAAGTTATTCATAATGATGAGTTCAATGACCCCTTAAGAGGTATTGCGTTTATTCTGTTACAGGTTGTACATTAAGGAGTTTATTAATTTTGTTGTAAATATAGAGGCCATGAGAATTAATGAACTTTTTTATAAATATGTGTTGGAAAATTTTTGCTGTGTACAAACCGTATAATTTCTGATTTTATTCAACATCATCGGGTGATCAATTATTATAGGGTGATCAATTATTTGTGAGTAATGCAATTATTGCTACACCATTCATCATCATTATGTAATGAACCTTCTGTAGCAGTTCTACTCAAAGCCAATGGGCTCGCGTGTGCATCGTACCCGTTATCAAGTGAGCACTTCCCTTATCGGGGACCGGCTTGTACCATCTGGCTATTGCGTTTTATTTGTATCGGGTCTATCAAACATCGGTATCTATTACATTCTTCTTTAGCTGACATAACGCTAATAAATGGTTATTCGTTGGATTTCCAAGAAGTTTGTTAGTTAATGTAAAACAATGAACACGAAAGTCCATTATATGACGGCAGACCATTACCATAATCTGTTGGCGAAACATGAATAGCGATTTAAAATTTTAGTTATCTTTTAAATGATATTGCAGTAGGAAAATGATAGAGATATTACTTCAAGAATTTGCACAATCGATTCGGTTAGTTTTAAATTTAGTTAATTTGATTTTAATTTCAGAAATTATAAGTTTAATCGCCTTATTAACCACATTGATTATTAACACATAGGATAGATAGATAGAACATTTATTTGGAACATAGGAACTGATAGATAGATAGAACATTTTTTTGAACTAGTGGACGTCACGCGGTTTCACCCGCGTAGTTCCCGTTCCCGTGGGAATACGGGGATAGTATATAGCCTATGTTACTCCCTGATAATGTAGCTATCCAATGCTAAAAGAATTTTTTAAATCGTTCCAGTAGTTTCGGAGCCTATTCAATTCAAATAAACAAACAAATCTTTCTTCTTTATAATATTAGTATAGACATAGAAACTAAACACTTTTTTGTTCATTATGTATTCCGGTCGGTGCCGTATGGTGCGTAAAAGAATAATACCATCCCATCACTTCCCGTGGGTGTCGTAAGAGGCGACTAAGGGACTCAACAGAGATGGGCAGCAGCATTCACTATAAAAACCAATACCATACACTGCGATCACCAACCCGCCTGCCAAGCGTGGCGATTATGGCAAACCCTATAGGGAAGGCCTATGTCCAACAATGGACGTCTTTCGGCTGATATGATGATGATAACGATGATGTTCATTTCAGAAATTATAAGTTTACTACACATTTATTATTAACACATTGGAATTTAACACTTTTTTGTAGATTTTGCATTCGAAATTACTGATTTACGAAACATGAAGCCTTTTTTAAGGATGAAAAACCATCAAATGACTCCTACCTCTCTGGGCGGAGTGGAAGGGAGTGTCAGACTCTTACTGACTAAAACCCATCCGTGTTCCTCCTAATGCCCTTTGCGTTCCAGGGCCGCGGTGACTCTTTCGAACAAATTCTGCAACCCTGCCAGGATTCAATACCTGTGTCAGAGTCTAGGTTTGTGGAGGTTTGATGGCAAAATGCTCGCCCTCTACTATTATACTGATACCTATCCGGGAATACAACAGTGATCTAACATACCGACGACGTAAAAGTTACCCAAATAAAAATTCCAAACGCTTTTCATCACTATAAAGGCTCGTGTCCATCAAAGCAAACGGCGCGCGTGGCTAAAGATGAAAGTAACAGCGGCCAACTATTTCGTGAGCTAACGGAACAATATGGACCTGCATCAAACGTCAAGCGCTTAGATGACAGGCAGACGTGTTGGCTATTAAGTCTCTGAATGGGTTTGTTATACCGAGAAGATTGTTCTGTGGTTTAATGATCAGCTTTCACTTGTTTGATCAAGTTATTATTGGACTGACATTGATGTTGACAAAGACAATAATTTTGAATATTTGGTAAAGATAAAAATCCGGTCAAGTGCGAGTCGGACTCTCACACCGATGAACCGAAAAAAAAACACGTTTCTTGTATGGGAGACCCTTTAATTTTTTATTTAACATAATTTTAGTTATTTTTTGTTATAGCGGCATTAGAAATACACACTCTGTGAAAGTTTCAACTGTGTACCTAGTACGGTTCTTGAGATACAGTCCACACAGGAGGCTTAGTAGTAGAGTTCCGTTGGTTATCCTTCGGATACGGAACTCTAATCTAGCTTTTAAAGAGCTCAGAGCAATGAAAAAGCTGTTAAAGTTGAGACTAACCTGCCCACTATCCCAATAGCGTAGCATATTAGGTACCGAATCATTTGAAAAAATGTATGAAAAAGTCGTCTGTTTAACGAAGTCAATAAGGCAATGACCGTTGTTGAACTGTCGAAATTGAGAAGTATTGCTATTCAAGGATATTAACGCCCATCTTATCTACTAAATACAAGAGGTGGACGCTTCAGGAGCCTCAAACATTTTTGGCAAGGTCAGAATGCAACCGGAATAAATGTTCTGGTAATCGCTCGCCATCAATTCCTATTTCATGTTTTACGCATGTAATAAAAGAAGTCGGTATTATTTGATCATTCATATTGATCAACCGTATTGAGCAATTCTGTTGGCGCCACAAGAAACACCATTTATGCATAATGTAATGTCATAATATGCGCCCTCAGTGAGCGAAATGACGTAATAAATGTGTCTTTATGAGGTACGTGCGTTATGTCAGACATTTCTTACGGTTCTGACATCTTAATAATCACGTCCTTCATCTTAACTGTTATTTATCCATACTTCTACATCTACACTAATATTATAAAGAGGTTCCAAAACTACTAGACCGATTTGAAAAATTCTTTCACCATTAGAATCCTACATTATCCCTGATGAATATAAGCTATAGAATATTGTCAAAAACGTTAGGGATCCGTATGAAAACTTCGAAAATGTAACCCAAGGTGTGAAAAAAATACCAAAAAAGATCCTTATATCGCGTACGCTTCGGAAACTATTGACAATAGAGCAAAGTGATGTACTACAGTTTTATAGAAGACATCAATATCTACAAAAAAGTCCGTGAGGATATATATCTAACTATTATGGTTAAGATACAATGACCGCTTTTTGTTCAAATTATTCAATCAATTCCGGGTGAAATGGAATAATTGTGATTTTAGTATCATGATATCAATCCTTATCTATTTAAATTGTTTAATATTCAAGTTTGATTATGTACATGTAGATTAAACTTTAAATTATTCAAATCAGACCTTTCGTTTAAAAGTTACGACGGTTTAAAAAATATATACTCTAAATTTGAAAAATGTTGCGGGTGAACGAATTGCCCTACGTTTAGTCTATTAATGAGTAATTTCACAAAACCGTTTAAGAGGGTAGATGGGAGATGAAGTTCGTGGAGTACCAACTGAACCCGCGCGAACGAAGTCGCGGGCGAAGTGCTAGTATATCATAAAACTAAAGATTTTGTTTGAACGCGCTAATCTCAGGAACTACTGATTCGAATTGAAAAACTTTTTTAGTATTGGATAGACCGTTAATTATCATGGAAGTCTAAAGGCTATTTGATATAACATCACGCTACGACTAAAAGGAGCGGAGCATCGATGAAAAATGGGACACAGACGAAGTTGCGTGGGTTAGCTAGTATAAAGGTAAAATTGTTTGTTTATTAAAGATGTCTCTGAACGATGACTGTGTCGCTTTTTCCTAGCATGTCAATGGGAAAAATGTTTTATTTTTAACCGACTTCAAAAAAGGAGGAGGTTCTCAATTCGATTGTATTTTTTTATGTTTGTTGCCTCATTACTCCGTCTTTTATGAACCGATTTTTTCTGAAAGGATTTACTTCCCGATTGGTCCCATAGAAATTTTATCAAAATCGGTTAGGATGTTTGGCTTTTAAATCAGAATAGCTGGAATTCGTTTACATGAATGATGGTTTTTTGTCATCCAAGTAAACGAAATTGCGTATTTTACTTTCCTGCGATTTTCCAATGGTGTTGTTAGGTGTGGGGTACCACTAAAAAGTGAAAAATAAAAAATGTAATACAAAAAAAATACAACCACTTAGGTACCACTAAAAATACAACCGACTTCCAAATAAAAAAAAAACACTGCAAAGTAAAAAATAACTTTAATTTCGGAAGTCGGTTTTTTTGGTAGTTTCTTCGTATTTTGACACCGACTTCCGAAATTAAAGTTATTTTTTACTTTGTAGTGTTTGTTTTATTTGAAAGTCGGTTGTATTTTTAGTGGTACTTGCGTACCCATTCACAGCTTACCGGTGTGATGTTATGCAGTAGCGTAGCTAGCATGGGTGACACCCGGGGCGGATAATGTGGTGTCACCCTACAAATATGAACCCCCCCCCCCCAAATAATTATGAGTTGCACTTTTGGCCTTTCGTTCTGGTGACGGTAATCGCAAGCCATTTTTCAGAAGGGAGTAGGGAAGATGTGCCATTTGCGCTGCAGGTTTTTATTTTCAGGAATGTTCTTACATCATACTTACTTACAAACAAAATCTCGAAAATGAGATTATTTTGATTTTGTTTTCATCATTATCTAAACCCAACGTTGTTGAGTAACGCAAGTAAACTCAAGAACTAAAAGAGGGCAGAACAAAAGAGCGAGCGAAGCGAGCTCGCAAATTTTCGCATCCCACCTCGGATAGGTTTTATATTCTTTTGATCACTCATACTTAAATAGAAATAACTTGGAGTGATGCGAGAAAGCTCATTAACTGAGAGAGGGCAGAACACAAGAGCGAGCGGAGCGAGCTTGAATATTCATGCAACCCAACACGAAAAGGTTTATTTTTGATCATTTCATACACAAACAGTGATTTTATTGAGACATACAGGAACGCTCAAGACAAAAAGAGAGTGCAGAAAGTAAGAACGAGTGACTCGAAATTTTTTACACCCCACCGCGTACGGGTTTCATTACGTCGCCCGTTAAGGGGTGACACCCGAACGTGACAAAAAGTCAACGAATGAATGTCACCCCTAAATGCAGAAAACCTGAAGGACTAAAGAAGTTTTTGCACTTCATCTCGGAAGGGTTTTTATTGTATTTTGAACATTCATACTGAAATTTAAGTTTATCTTATATTATTATTTAGTATGTATTAGCGTATATTTATTTTAGTTATATTTATGTATTGTATGTTATATTAAAGTTTATTGTTTTATTTGTAAGTACTTATACCTTTTAGACACGGTGTCTACATATCTTTTATACAACTCTCCTTTCGCAGGTATGCTGGAAGAGATTTCTTTTGAAATAAGCATTACCTTTGTACCTATTTTTCTGTTTCCTTCTTTTTATCTTTCTATGTAATGTGTGTACATAAATTGTTAAATAAAAAAGTTTTTTGTTGATTTATACAACCTGTAGAAAAACTCAGGAAGTCAAGAGTGTGCAAAATGCAAGAGCGAGCGAAGCGAGCTCAAAAATTTTTGCACCCTACTCAAGACAGGTTTCATTGCGACAAAAGTTTAGGGGTGCCACCCAATAGTGGCAAAAACCAGTCAACGAACGGTCGGGTGTCACCCCTAAGCGGGTGTCACCTGGTGCGCGCCGCACCCCCCGCACCACTCTCGCTACGCTACTGATGTTATGTTATGAAAATAAAACTCACTAAGTGCTTTCGGTGTAAAGGTCTCGTCAATACGAATGAAATAAGCCCAAACACTTGGTAGTTCCTACATACCTATGTGGAGTTCCCTTGACTCTCTGTCGTCTCCATCATCAGGTCTGATCCAAACCTTCATTGTTTTGTAGTATCACCCGATATACACACAAACATCAAGTTTTTACCAGATGCGTGCGATGCCTATAATTTTAGAGAGTTGCCCTCAATTTCTTAGGGTTTCCATCATCAGATCCTGACGTGGTAGCAATGGGACCACCTCGGCAGCATACCTTTTCATATAAAAAAAGATTCATCGAAATCGATTTAAAAACAACGAAATTATCCGCAAACACACATTAAAAAAATATAAATGTAACCTGTAACAGAACAAACGCAAAACCTCTAAAGGGGTCATTGAACTCATCATTATGAACAAATTTCACTATGGGACCAACACTGAAATTGCGAAAAAAAAAATTGACTCCCCCATGCATTTCTGTGCGCATAACTCGACAAAATATACTGACCAGATGTTTCTTTTTTTTGCGATTTCGGGATTGGTCCCATACTAAAAGTTGTTCATAATGATGAGTACAATAAACCCTTAAGAGGTATTGCGTTTATTCTGTTACACGCGGTCGAATTGAGAACCACCTTCTTTTTAGGGTTCCGAAAAAAAACGGAACCCTTATAGGATCACTCGGGTGTCTGTCTGTCTGTCTGTCCGTCTGTCACAGCCAGTTTTCTCTGGATCCACTGGACCGATTCTGTTGAAATTTGGTACACATATGGACTTCTATGACCCGAACACGGACGCGTTACGTAAATCATTAAATTTTTAGTATGGGGGTCACTTTTGGGGGTCAAACTAGAAAATTAAAAATAAAAGTTTTTTAAACAATACTGTGTGACATATCAAATGTAAATACTGTGAGGGTTTTAATTATATTTTTTCATAAGTTTAATATAAATGGTTTAGAAGTTATTCAAGAAATTAGACGAAAAATGACCATTCCCCCTTATCTCTGTAAGTACCGACCCAAAAATTTTGAAAAAAAAGGAGATAATAGATCTTTACCTAAAGATTACAGGAAAACCTATTAGAAGTCTGTAGTGTTAAAATAACATGTTAAAAAAAATAAATTCGTTCGGAACCCTTTGCACGCGAGTCCGACTCGCACTTGGCCAGTTTTTTAGAAGTCGTTTAAAAAATAGACGGTACTTGTACAGGGCACGATGCTGTGAAAAAAACTAGTATTGTATTCCTGTAAATTTACAGGTTCACGTCCTAAGAACCCAAATACCTGAGGGCCTAAAGATTGAGTAGATACTACTGGATAGGTAACTAATGATAAAAATTTTATTATTACCTACTTTTAACTAATAAGAACCATCACTTCAGACGTTCCCAAAAGACATACTTAACTAAAAGGTCCGCCAGGAAATAGGGAACATGCACGAAAAAAATATCTATTATCTATACAGTTTATCTAAAAATATACACAAATATAATACAAAAAGTGAAAATAGAATCAAAATTGTTCGAAAAACAAACGAGATATAATTATTTTAAACAAATATATCTGTCCCTCTCGCGAAAACACTGTTTTCTATGGCAGCTGTATAGGCGCCAAGAACTTTGACGTCACAATTCATGTCGGACTTCTCTTTCTAATAGTAAACTTTGAAGCTTTATAACTTCATCGCTGATGAATGTATTTAAAAAATATTTTCATAATTATTTATTAGAGCTAATAAGTATTTCATTTTGCAAATAAAAAAATCGCATGCATATTCCCTATTGGCTAGCCTGCTTAGTATTAATAAATTAAGAGTGAAAATATCTCAAAGAGAAAATAAAATCCATTTACAATAAATAGTACATTGAAAACTTAGTGTCAGCATTTTGTGGTTGGTCATATTTATTTGATTGAATTCGATTTCACTATCATTTTGATTGTAAAATGAGTTTGTGTTTTCTGTTTCATAAAATAAATCATTATTATACCTGAGAATCTACAGCGTTCTTGTTTTCAGAAATGAATTAAAATTCTTTGGAATGTTTCTTAGTATTTTTTAATCCCTGCAACCAAACAAAATACTATCCTAGTGTTGGGCAAAGGTCACCCCAGGACAAATGGAAGGCTTTTGGCCTTCCATTCGTCCTGGTGTGTTGCCTTCTCCAACAAGTCTTTACTAATATAATAAAGCTGAAGAGTTTGTTTGAACGCGCTAATCTCAGGAACTACTAGTCCGAAAAAAAATCTTTCAGTGTTAGATAGCCCATTTATTGAGGAAGGCTATAGGGTATACATCACGCTAAGACAAATAGGAGCGGAGCAGAACGAAGTTGCGCGGGTCAACTAGTCCGTAATAAACGCCACTGCCAGCGTATCTTAAGTCTTGCTCAGCGACGACGCCCGATCTTAGGCTCCCACTGAATAACGACTCTGGTCCATCTGTCCTGATGTATGATATACATTATTATAATATAATAATAATATACATTTATTTTAAGTAACAAGACTCATAGTGTTAGTAACAATATACTTAAAAACCCGCCCAATCCTACTTCAGCTTGGCACCCTTGTTGCCCACATAAACGATATATCGAACGGCACATCGTGGTGTCACTTATTCGGCCGCTGAGCTTAATTGACCACGGTAAGTTCTTGGTAACAATCAATATATTCCCGAAATCCCTTTTAACAAATTTGACCTAATCAGATTGCACTCAATAGTCACTCAACTCTACTATAAATAACAGTCGGGATAAATGCTACTAATTCTATTAAACAGGGTCACGTCAATCAAATAATATTTACACAATTTGTGACTTTCAAAGTGAAAAAATGTACTCGTAAAGTTTGATTTGCAGAAATATTAATACTACTGTATAACTTTATATAAATCGTAACTTGTTTCATTGTGTCAGTAACATTTGGAGATCGGTACATCATTTCTAATGTGATATCTCAAAAAATCAACACTTCTCTTCATAATTATATTAATTTGAGAAAATGGAAACCTGAACAAACCGAGATATACACAAACCTGTCCGTCACGGATTAGAAAAGATACAAATTAAATTCACAATAAAGCACCCAACTTCACAATTTAAAACTTTCAATTTCGTGTCAATGCTTATTTATTTTCAATTCACTTTCTTCACCTTCCGATCGCAACGCTAATTTACAATTTAATGATCAACATGATTATAAGCTATGTGCACATGCAAAGGCAATACGCAAAACCATCGCTCATTTTTTTAGCAAAAAAAAGCTTGGCTAGCGTGTTTGTAAAGTCCATGCGTGTCCGCGTTCGCCGTTGTGTTTGAACCCATAAGCACTTGTCTCACCGCCGCGAGGAAGCGATTAGCTATCAACTATTTGCTCGCTGAGGATAGGGACGAAAGATATAGATTTCGTAAGAGTAAAAGAGACACATACATTTATAGTCAATAGCTGGCTGTTCACACTGCCGGCTATTAACTCTTACCAAAAGTTGGTCGCAGCGACAAGAGCTATTAAAGATTGTACTCAATCAGCGATACTCGCTCGGCGATGCTCGCTTGGCGGTCAGAACTCACCAACCAGCGGTAAATTCTACCTATAGTGCGGGCCGGAGCGAGTGGTTCGACTAATCGCCCGTCGCACAAAATCACTCTCTTAAAGCCGAGCGTCAAAACTATCGAAACTACTCGCGCTGCTCGCCAACTCGTTTCAAGTTTCAAGCTTTACTCGCTGCTCGCTAATCGCCGGCGCGGCGGTGAGACAAGTGCCTTACGCTAAACAATTTAATCCATGGAATAAAGTAAGTTTTCAGAAATAAAGACGTAAGGTTCTTGCACTAATTGAAACTTCCAAGCAAGGGCTTGGGGCTGGTTGCACGCAAACTGCAGTACACAGTCTTCTAATTGCATCGAGACCGTTCTATTAAGAGAATGGAATGCTTCACATTATCCCCATTAGCCGTTAGTATACCTACTGGATTATTATTATGTAGCTGAATGTTAATTTCTTGTATTATTTAGAATTGTTTAAGCAATTATCATTGTGTAAGAACCCCTTTTTTCATTCACAATTTGAATCCATTTCGACGATCAGATTTTTTGAAAGCTCATTCTAGCTTAGATTGTGAAGGAATTTGTTGAGAATTCTCTCGGTCAAATTATGAGGCCTATGGAAACAGTGTCATATCTTGTGTTAAATAGCCTAAAAATATTAAAACTACTTGAAAGAATCACCATACTATACTCCGTATTCAATTAACATCATACGACACATTAACCAGGGGCGTCTCCATTAGTGGTGAGCAGTAACCCGATAGTAATTATTACGTGTATCTTCAATTTTATCTTCAACAAGCATACGTCACGCTACACAAACATAAAACGTACAATCGCGTATCTTTTGTGGAACTCGAACTCAAAGCTACTAGAAGTACTAAAGCTGTACAACACACTTCCGATTGCACTAACCGTAGTCGAGATAACTTATCAGTCGTCCGTAGGGTCATTACCGTCTGTACCATTATTATTTTTATCCTCACTTACTCTTGTATTGACTTAGGTCGGCAGGCCAACATTTTTTTCTACGTTTTGTCATCGTTCGTTTGTTTAGGCAGTATTTATCATGTTATTTTTGTGTGTAGTTTCCTTTTTTACAGTCACGGATTGTATTTATCACTTCACTGTTATCTGTTATAATAAGTTATTTATTTAAATTAAACACATAACTGACATTGGTTGTTTCCATTGTGATTCAAAGTTCGATTGAAGTTTCGTTCAATATTTACTTTCGATGTACTGCTACATATGACGATCAATTTTTTAACCGACTTCAAATAAAGGAGGAGGTTCTCAATTCGACCGCGTATGTATATATTTTTTTTATGTGTGTTCGCGGGATAACTTCGTCGTTTATGAACCGATTTCGATTAATCTTTTTTTTATATGCCAAGATAGTCCCATTGCCACCACGTCAGGATCTGATGATGGAAACCCTGAGAAATCGAGCGCAACTCTCGAAAATTGTAGGCACGCATCTGGTAAAACTTGATATTCGTGTGTATATCGGGTGATACTACAAAACAATGAATGTTTGGATCAGACCTGATGATGGAGACGATAGAGAGTCAAGGGAACTCCACATCGGTATGTAGGAACTACCAAGTGTTTGGGCTTATTTCATTCGTATTGACGAGATCTTTACACCGAAAGCACTAAGTAAGTTCTATTAAAATAGGCCCCAGTTCATAACATAACATCACGCCGGTACGCTGTGAATCGGTACGCAGGTACCACTAAAAAGTGAAAATAAAAAACTTTTTACAAAAAACAAAACACAAAGTATAAAATAACTTTAATTTCGGAAGTCGGTGTTTTTGGTTATTTCGTTTTTTGACACCGACTTCCGAAATTAAAGTTATTTTAATACTTTGTAGTGTTATGTTTTTGGAAGTCGGTCATGTTTTTTGTAAAAAAGTTTTTTAAGAGTTGGCGATGAGTCATTTATTCAATTTGAGTGTTGTTGATTAAATGGAGTATATTGATAAACTGTGTGTGGGTTTATCAATACTATTCAATTTGTTTCCGTGTTTCCGGTTGTTGTTAACAATCAAACAATGGATTTCGATGTAACATTTACATAAAAGTATTCAAGTGTTATGTTAAATTGTTGTGTGGATGGATAAGAAACTGACTCATCATGATATTTCTTCTTCTTTTCAAGACGTACAAAATCGTGAAATAATTATTCAACCGTCTCCTATTCTCCACTATATATCAACTTCCTCTTATTTCCAATAACTTTCAAATTTTACAAATGTTTGGACAGAAACTACAATGTGTTGCTAAGAATTAACCAATAAAAACGAGTTACGAACCTTGCTCCAACTCCTACCTTGCCCTCTATGCCCCAAAACGTGCAGCGGAAGAGACCTATGTACTGCTACCACCAACAATGCCGTGAAAGTGGGAATGTGTAATGTGGTGTAGAATTGGGCCACCAAAATCTAAAAAACTGTCGTGCCAGCGAAACGAAGAAAAAGACTCTCTCACGAAGGGTTCCGTACCATGAACCGAAAGAAATAGGTACGTTTCTTGTATATTATTATTATTATT
Source organism: Lacanobia wlatinum (assembly GCA_947578705.1). Taxonomy (NCBI): domain Eukaryota; kingdom Metazoa; phylum Arthropoda; class Insecta; order Lepidoptera; family Noctuidae; genus Lacanobia; species Lacanobia wlatinum. The sequence goes on from OX388033.1 coordinate 19,636,958, forward strand.
AACCGACTTCCAAAAAAGGAGGTGGTTCTCAATTCGATGGGTATTTTTTTATGTATTTAAACCGACATCTTTTTTTTTAGTTCGACGCGGTATACTTCCCTTTTGGTCCCGTAAAAAACTGATACAGTTTGGTTCAGTCGTTTTTATTTTATGAGCATTTTTGTATTTTAATTTCTGCGTAAACGAAGACGTCGTCCATATATCACCACTTAAAAGTGAAGTGAAAAAAATATAACCGAGTTCCGAAATAAAGGTTATTTTATACTTTGTAGTATTTTGTTTGGAAGTCGGTTATATTTTTTTGGAAAAAGTTTTTTTTTAAAGTTTATTATATGTCGTTATAACGGCACACACTATAAAAAAATACACAAAAAAATTTAAAAGCCATTTACGGTTCTCAAAATAGAGCCCGCTAACATATAAGACGGACGGACGGACAGCGGATGCTTAGTAATAGGGTTCCGTTGGTTACCCCTCGGTACGGAATTCTAAAAAGTATTTGTATAAAGTGAAATCATATGACCAGCATTATTTAAAAGTGCACCTTTTAAATAATAATACTGGTCATATGATTTCAATATTTACAGTCGTATCGTCTGCCCGCATACCTAATATCTAAAGGGAATTCTAGTTTGAAAGCAGAACAATGAAAACCGTGTTAGGAATACTAATAATATGCTCGCCTGTGAATGTAATAATCTCTTGCTAACTATTGAGAATATTCGGTATCCGTTCACGGTATTATTTCAACAATGCATTGGAATCTGAACTGAAACGGGTCAGATTTTAACGCTTTGCGGTTTATTTTGGTTTCAAACGCTATATCCGATTTTGTTTGATTGTTTTTATTAAAAGGTTAATTTTGGTCAAAGGTATTAAGTGTGTTTGGTTGACCTGCAAAGTGCCTGCTGATGAACTGAATTAAAAGGCAATTAAAATAATATAAATTAAATTATAAATATATTATTATTATTTTATAATTTGATGAAATGGGATGAATGTAAATGTGGATGGATGGAGAGGGAGAGGAAGGCTAAGAAAATATGGACGGATTGTGTGAGGGGTGATATGAAAGAAAAGGAAGTTAGTGATAGTTTGACGGCAGAGAAGGCAGAATGGAAGAAAAAAGTGTTGCGCTGACCCCAAGTTACATGGGATAGGGGCAGGATGGTGATGATTATTTAATAACTTATTAATCCTACACAACTAGCATCTAATAAAAAAAATATATTTATATTTAATATAATTAAATATATGATATATAAATTTTATTTTATATAATAAAATTTACTATCGATAATGTAATAGACTACTTTTAGTTTTAATTATTTTACATCTGTCTGTTTTGTGCGAGTCCCAAATAAACATTTTTCTTTGGTTTTTTTTAATAATGGCAAGTGGAGACGTATGAAAGAACAAGCCATTCTGTGCCAACCGCAAATAAATTGAGATTAATGAAGGACGACAGTGAATCACTAACATATTTTAATCAGGTTTGTATATAATTTCCAACAAGTAATATTTATCCAGACGCTGTTAAACCACAGCATCATTTTATTGCAGCATTAAAAAAATAAAGGTCATTAAACCAGTCTCCTCATCCCCGATACCAATAACTATTTTTATCAACAGCCAGGATCAGTAAAATATAAAAGGCATAAACTTTACCGCGATACCAGCTCGGCGTTGGATAATAAGCACCCTGTGTAACCAAGTGTCAAAGAACTGTAAAAGGCGCAAGGCCACCTAGTGTGCATCAGCTATGCAAAATATAACTCAATTATGATTGCCAACACAAACAGTACTGAATAAAGCCATAGAGTAGGAAGACGCAGAAGGCTAACTTTGAATAATGTTAGAATTATAAATATTCTACGTTGCCCCGCTAACTGCCCTATTAGTAAGGCAAAGTAAACAGACCATTTTTTTTTTGAGTTTGCTCTGTCCTAAGTATAAATTTAATGTTATTGGAGACTACACATGAAGTCTTAGTTAGTTTTTCCACACTAGGGCTGTAATTTTTAGTGAGTGAAATAAACTTCAAAAATAGTCTAGTGGAGTTAAGTAGAATAAATTTTAATATTAACAACCAATAATTTTAATAGGTAGAATGAACAAGGATATTTATAGCTAGAACACTGATCTCAATCAAAAAGCATTATAATGCAAAACTAAGTCGTTGTTTAATATTAAGGACCGCAAGATTATTTCTGATGGGTAAATTATGAACAAGGATATAAGAGAGCTAGAACACTGATCTCAAACAAAAAGCATCATATGGGAAAACTAATTCGTTGTCAGTAAGATTACCAGATAGGTACTAAAATGTTAGCATTAATTTTAAAAACAAATCGCACATCTCCTTGACCAAAACAATTTTGATTTGACTAGCTTTGCCCGCGACTTCTTATGCGCATATTCAGTTTTTTTCCTGTTCCCGTAGGAATTTCGGAAAATCCTCTCTTAGTGCTCCATTACGGAGTGTAGGGAAGGTACATGCAAAATTTCAGCTTTCTACGACCAATAGTTTGGGCTGTGCGTTGTCTGTTAGTCACTCAGTCACTCAAACAGTCAGTAACGGAAGAATTTTATAAAATTAATTTGATGATTTGATTGATATCTAGATAGAGTAGAATACGACCCAAAAGTCGTTAGATAAAGGCTAGGCAGATTGTCTGGTTGGATTGGTGGTGGTGGTGGTGGAATCATGGGTAAACGAGTACAGAAGTTCTATTCTGTACTCGTTTACCCATGATTTAGGTACCAACGCCTTGTTATCTCTTGTAGTTTGTTCACCAAATGTTTAACTACAGACATTATTCTCACCGGTGTATTTAGAAACCACTGAATTTATATGTACTGTGGCTGAGAATCCATCGCGTTTCCATAATTTTGGTATATTGCTAAAGATGTTGTTAACATTTATTAAATACTTGCAAGCCTGTTGCATATTTATTATCAAGTACATACGATTACAATGTAGGAACATATTATACTTTACTAAATCATCATCATCATTTGAACCGATTGCCGTCCACTGCTGAACGTAAGCCTTTGTTATTGGTTGCTCTTTTGGTTGACAGAAAGAGCGCCAACCATCCCAGTCCTGAGCAGTCCGCATCCATCCGCTGCCAGCCACCTTCTTTAAATCATCGATCCATCGTGCTGCAAGGCGTCCCACACTACGTTTGCGATTACCATACGCGGTCTTCACTCTAACACATGTCTGCTCCATCGACCGTCTGTCCGTATACAGACATGACCGGCCGAAGTTGCGCGTAGAATCATACAGACATGACCGGCCGAAGTTGCGCGTAGAATCAGCACGCTGAAGTGGAAGTGTACCACTTCAGCGTGCTGATTCTACGCGCAACTTCGGTGACTTTAGTTCTCTGGCGAATGACTGCGTTGCGAATTCTATCCACCAGAGAATCTCCGAGCATTGTTCTCCCCATTGCACGCTGAGCAACCTTGAATTTGTGGACCAGGCCTATGGGGAGTGTCCACGTTTTGGCTCCGTAAGAAATTACGGGTAGGACGCACTGGTTATAGACCCTGGTCTTAAGGGATTGTGGGATCGATAATTCAAAGTTATCACGCAGCTTCCCGAATGCCGCCCTGTCCAAGCAAATTCTTCTGGTCGCCTCCTTCTCAAAGTTGTATAATTTGGCCTAGATATATGTTCTTACACATATACTTATTCTTGCACATATACGATTACAGGTCTCGGGGTGACATGACTATTGTACATGACTGGTTTTGTCCAGATTCATCCAGAAACCCACCTTGAAGAATCGCTCAGGCTGTTTAGCATCACCTCTAGCTCCTGCAGAGATTCCGCCATGGTGACAATATCATCCGCAAATCGGAGGTGCGAGATGTACTGACCGTTGATATTTATGCCCCGTCTTTTCCAATTAAGCATCTTGAAAACGTCCTCCAACGAACGCGTTGGAGGAAACAGTTTCGGAGAGATGACGTCTCCTTGTCTTACACCTCGACGCAGTTGGATTGGTTTTGTGCTCTGTTCTTGACGGGCATTGTTGCGGCCTTATACAGACATCTCGTCACCTCTACGTAGCGGCAGTCGATGAGACATCTCTGCATAGACTCCAGGACAGCCAAGGTCTCGACGGTATTCTACGGCTTTCTCATAATCCACATACGCTAGGCACATAGGCTGATTATATTCCTCGGTCTTTTGGATTATTTGCCTGAGGGTGTGTATGTAGTCCACGGTGCTATAACCTTTTCAAAACCTGGCTTCACTTATAATATGAATGCAGTAAACGAATCGGCGAGTATTTCTGCTATCAAAGAACACTAAAATATTACAGACTTTAACACAGCTTTTTGTCTTTGAGTTAAATGCGTCATACTAGGTTCAAATTACTTTATCTTTCTTTATTTCTGAAACACGTCGTCATCGTCTCGATTTGAACAAAATCTATATTAAAAAAAAATCATAGCTAAATGGGTTGGTAAGTGCAAAACTCGAGAATGGTTAGACCAATTCGGCAAATTATCAGATATTCGTTTAAGTCCGAGGAAGGGGTTAGTGAGAGAAAAATTTGATTGCACAGAAAAACATAAAAAACCATCATTTTCTTTTTTCATTCAAACTGTTCTCAACAGTCGATTCCTCTTGACAAAACGACTTCTGTCAGGTCAGCAAGTTACTACATAATTATACCAAATAACAAAAAAAAATAGTTGTCCACCAGTTGGGAATACATTAACATTATAATAACTGAGCATTATTATAAAAAAGTTACAGAAAAAAAAACAACGTACCATATCATTCAGCTCTTAAACATTTAATTATTCATATTCCTGAAACGTGAATAATTCAATGAATAAAACGTACGCCGGAATAAAGACCACTTAAAGCTTTATTGCTTCCAATAGTCAGAGATGTGCGCATAATTATAAATTATTGGTTTTATGCCAAAATCTATAATGGTACTTGATCCTTTTACCGACCCATTAAGTTTCTCATTAAATAATAAATTGCAATTATAATGTTTTAATGGGTTCCTTGAAACCTGTATAATTATTTATTGCTGAATTGTTTTTCATGAGGGATAAAGATAGATGGGTGTTTAAAATAATGTTTTTCAGGTACATTTTGTGGTAAGTTTTCTTCGTAGCGATGACTCATTTTTCCCAGCCAGTACGTAGCAGCCTGCTCCCCACCCCTATGATGACGTGCCAATGTCATCATTATTCCTTTGTGAAAGAGATTTGGAGCTATACAAGACGAATAGCGCTATCCTTTTCTCACAACGGATGGTAATATAGTCGGGAGCTGGACGGCTCTGTCGTTTGCTGCATGTTCTGCAGGACATAGGTACCGTGAACGACGGACAGCAAAGAAGATGTGCTATATCTTCAGCTGGAGTTCCTTACTTTCACAGGTAGGTAGGTAAGTTTATAAAATTGAATACCGAATTGAATATCATCGGGAAATTGACGAGAATTGTCCGTCACCCATCGCCTTTGAGCCTCCTTATAATTGACTAGTGGACGTCACGCGGTTTCACCCGCGTAGTTCCCGTTCCCGTGGGAGTACGGGGATAATATATAGCCTATGTTACTCCCTGATAATGTAGCTATCCAATGCTAAAAGAATTTTTCAAATCGGTCCAGTAGTTTCGGAGCCTATTCAATTCAAACAAACAAACAAATCTTTCCTCTTTATAATATTAGTATAGATATGTGTCAACGAATATCTCGGAAAATATGGCAAGCATGTATGGGTGAAAATTTACTGGGATACCGTACAGAAAGATACTGAAACAATTTGTATCTTGTATCTGTCGTTGATAGACGACTTTTTTAACTTTTGCACTATATCTTGAAAGTTATTTACTGTAATTAGATAAATATCTACCGTCTGTAAAAAAATCTTTGTAGGTAAGATAGACATATACTCAAAAAATATGTAAAAAAAAGTGCTACGGACTGAGAAGCATACTAAAATAATTATAAAATAAATTAGTATCCCTAAATTATTTAATATTAAACTTATAATTAATTCAAAGAAACTTTAATAAAATACTTTAGTGAAATTTCTCAATAAACAGTGCTTAGATTATTACTTAAAATTCAAAACATATAGCTCTAATTCATTTTGTAGTTTATCTTCAATATTGAAACAGGTGAATAACCAGACAAACTCATAATTTATTCAAGTCATAATCTTGAGCACGACTCATCAGCCAAAAATATTCTTTTGAAGAGACGAGATCAACAAACAGAGCGACAATACTCAATCATAACACTGAAACTAACAAAAACTATAGCAATCCTCTCGGAGCCCGGCAGCCCGAAAAACCGCCTGAAAAAATACAGCCAGGCGACAATTTTCTAAACAGAACAAAAAAATAACAATCCGATATCAATCCAATAAAGGGCAGGAAGGAAACAGCCTCCGACTAAGCAATCACACGTCAGAAAGAGATGGAACACGATAGAGAAACAGAGTAAGCGAACGATTGTGCCGAGTTTCCAAAGAACGGTGTAAACAATAAAAGTTTTTGAAGAAGTTCGCGCTTATTCGGCGCGGGAAAGGGTTCCAGAGTAATGAATAATACAGATAAATTATTCAAAACACAATCGTATTAAATTCGAGTCGCTTTTGATTTTATTACTGGGTGTCCGCAAAGAAAACTTTCCGAGTGGCACTCCACCAATTTATGGACTTTTGTTTCTGTTAAGGAGTAATTAAAAATCTCACGGTTAGCAAAGTTATGGCGGGGATTGCTCGTAATTCAATTGTTTTTGCTACATTTTGTTGTTATTTAATTTACCTTTTTGAGCAAAATGTTACATTCAATAAAATAATGGTATTGTCATTATTTTATTTTATTAGACAAAATAATTTTAAAATTATTTTGTCTTAGAGCCTATGCACACTGCGTATTTTTAACACGCTGACGATGACCGTTTTACTCACGGCGCTGTAGGTGATCAACAAAAAGCAGTACTGTCCGCGTCTGAAGCGCGTCAGCGCGCATCATCTGCGCGTCGTCGGCGCGTTAAAAAAACGCCGTGTGCAAAGGCCTTTAGGAATAACAAGCGCCTCGTGGAGCAAACATACTTCATACAAAGCAAAATGTGTTTATTTATAAGTAACTGTTATTCATAAACCTTTTCCTTAGCAATAAACCTGTAGGTATTATTTCATTTTCATAAATACGCAAGCGTAGTCTCTGTCAACTCACACTAGTCTGTATTCGGGAACTTTTCATTATTGTTTCCTACCGCTTATCGAAAGTAACCCTCTAAATCAAGGCCCAATCGTCTCATTGGCACCAAAAGTCATTTAGGTGCTCTTCCAAGAGGTCGTTGGTGGTCGTAGCTTAGCGCATTTTACGTTTAACCTTTGAACAAAGGAATATTAGGAGCTCTAATGTACGATTAGGACGGGGATATTTTGAGACTCTTTTTATTTCGCCAATCTGAGAGGTGCAGTAGTCAATTTTTACGAGTTAATCTGGTTAGGGATAGTTTATGGTATAGCATTCTTGAGTCAATTTTGGGGAATTATTTTCTAATTTTGCATAAGGATTTCTTCCTTAAAACTGTCGCAGACAGGGGTAATATGACAATGCGACGATGCTCTTAAAAAAAAATTCTGAGATTAATTATTTACTTTTTAACTGACTTCAAAAAAAAAGGAGGTTCTCAATTCGGCTGCGTATTTATTCTTTTCGATTAATCTTTTTTATATGAAAGGTTATGCTGCCGAGGTGGTCCCATTGCCACCACGTCAGGATCTGATGATGGAAACCCTGAGAAATCGAGGATATGTCTCGAAAATTGTAGGCACGCATCATCTGGTAAAAACTTAATATTCGTGTGTATATCAGGTGATACTACAAAACAATGAATGTTTGAATCAGACCTGATGATTTAGACGATAGAGAGTCAAAGGAACTCCACATGGGTATGTAGGAACTACCAAGTGTTTGGGCTTATTTCATTCGTATTGACGAGACCTTTACACCGAAAGCACTAAGTAAGTTCTATTAAATAGGCCATAACATAACATCGCGCCGGTACGCTTTGAATGGGTACGCAGGTGCCACTAAAAAGCGAAAAATAAAAACTTTTTTACAAAAAATAAAACCGACTTCCAAAAACTTAACACCAGTACAAAGTATAAAATAACTTTAATTTCGGAAGTCGGTGTCAAAAAACGAAATAACCTAAAACACCGACTTCCGAAATTAAAGTTGTCATCGCGAGCATTTTTTAGAATTATTCTCCAGATTAATAATAAAAAATAAAAAATTGACTGTTCATAAAATTACGATAAAACATTAAACTCTCCCCTCATCGATATTCAGCTTCAACAAACAAATCGCGTCCATGACTCACGATAACCTTTCATTAGGAATGTCAAACTTTCAACGTAATTGAATAGAATTAAGATTCGTACCAAATTATGATGGCCGTTATACAACAGTGATCGGTTCTTCACAATGGTACGTGAATGGGAGACATAACAGTATTATACATTGTCTGCAGTTTGTTAAATTGCTTTAAAGCTTAGTGCATTGACTTTGTTCCTAGATTAACGGAGAAATAAATAATTATAGTTTCTTAAACCTTATTTAAATTAACGCAACATAATATCACGCGTCTATTCTCTAAGGTTAGGCACAGTTTTATTTTATTTTTTAACGCGGGGAAATCCTCATGGTTGTCCTCCGCCCTGGGGCGGGCGGAGGGGTCTGACAGCTGATCTAACCATAGGAAACCATTCCAGTCTATTTCTAAGTAATACCCTAGCCTGGGCGAGCCTATTCCTATTTAAGGGCACAAATCTAAACCCCGGGCTTTTTTTTAGGATGGAAAATCATCACATGACTCCTCCCGCTCTGAACAGAAGGGAGTGTCAGACTCTCACTGACTAAAAACCCATCCGTTTTCCTCCTAAAGCCCTTTGCGTTCCAGGGCCACGGTGACTCTTTCCAAAAAATTCCGCAACCTTGGCTGAAACTCCGGGCTACCACTATAAAAATCTAGATGAAATAATCTAATTCTTTGCCCAACTAAGGAATCGAATTCAGGTCCTCATGCTAAGCAGTAGCACTAAAGACTAATAGATCAGCAAGGCAGTATTGAGCTATATTATTATCGTTTATCTTCTTCTTCGTCATTCCCTCACTGCTGAGAATCATGACCACTAGGGGCGGGTAACTACCGCCGAATCAGCCGTATCAAAGATACAAGGTCCCCGAACTACAAGAGCCGCGACGTGTGGACGCAAAGTTACATTTCGTCCCACCGTCTCCTGCCTGCGAAGACAGTTGTGAGCTAGTAGGCCCTACTAGCTCAGAACTGTCTTGACAGGTATTTTGTTTAAAAACACAATACCCCTAACAATTTTTTTTTTATTGTATTTTTAATTTCTGCTTGTTTGTGTTTATATGTATGTGTGTATGTAGCTTTTGTGTGGTTATGGACTCCGGTCTGAAATAAAGTTTTTATTATTATCAGGGCCGTCTTTTACCTATTGGGGGCCCTGGGCATAGCGCGCACATCATCATCATCACAGGATAATGGGGAACCTATGACTTTGTCTAAGGACTATTTTGCTAAAACAGGCAAAAAAAAGACAAAGGTCTAGATTTTTTTGACTGCCACATTAAATAAAAATTATGTATTATCTAGAACAAAAATATTTAGGTCATTGCAAGTTAATGTTTAAAAATTTTTAGATGTTCATTGAAGAGCTACTCGCGGGGCCCTGGGCTCGTGCCCAGAGTGCCCAGTCGAGAAGAGGGGCCTGATTATTATTATTATTAAAAAGGGCCCCCCCAAAAATGTTTGATACAGGCCCCTTTGAGATCAGCTACGCCACTGGCTGGTCTCCAGTGACGTAGCTTACGATGCGTCTCCAAGCCATGCGGTCTTCTGCAGTGTGGACCGCTCTGTACGTGCTCCCTCCGATACTCGTTTATACCTCTAATTAATTTGTAAACTCGAATATCTATAAATAAGGCCTTTCACTCACGAACCAATTCCTGATCACATTTTTGCTAAACTCTTTGATTCGTGGATAAAATAGCACAATGCGTTAATTCATGTCTATAAATCCCACGAGATTGCGCACCCATGTACAATACACAAGTTTTTGTCTAAGGTTTGCGCAATGGAGTAATTAGTAGTGCAAATTGAAGGGTGAATTGCAACAAAACTGTTTAAATTAAATCAGCTAGTTTCTTTGAACATTTTTCCATTTGAGATTGAGAATTCTAGGCATACGGTAGGCAGGCATGTTTTTATGGCGAAATTGTTGGCTTTTTCTGTTTCATGTGGCGATGCAGGGTAAGTCTGGGTATCCTAATAATATAAAACTAGCTTTTGCCCGCGACTTCACACGCGCATATCATGTTTTTCTCCCGTTCCCATAAAAAAATCGTCGAATCCTCTCTTAGTGGTCCCTTACGGAGTGTAGGGAAGCTACAAGCTAAATTTCAGCTTTCTACGACCAGTACTTTCGGCTGTGCGTTGTCTGTCAGTCATTCACTCAGTCAGTCAGTCAGTCAGTAACGGAAGAATTTTATACAACCTGTAACAGAATAAATCCCGAAATCGCGAAAAAAAAACGTTTTGTCGAGTTATGCGCACATAAATTTATGGGGGAGTCGATATTTTTTCGCGATTTCTGTGTCGGTCCCATAGTGAAAGTTGTTCATAATGATGAGTTCAATGACCCCTTAAGAGGTATTGCGTTTATTCTGTTACACGTTGTATATTAGGATTTTGATGTGAAAGATACTTAACTAAATTATTAATAATCCTATTATTTATATAAATTATTAATAATTTTGTTGAATATTATTATCTTTAACTTGATCTCACAAACAATCAAAGCAAACACCTACCGACCAACTACAAAATAGGATTAAATATAACAATATTTCGTTCACACCAGTTAGTTAACGACGCTGTCTTTGACATCTAGTTAATGATTGCTACCTACATTATACTAACCTGTCTTACTACATGACTATTCAATTTAATCTGTTGGCAAATCTAATGTCAACATACATGATTGGTTCTTACGTTAGGTTTGATTTGACTGCAGATTAAGACTGCTTTAATGGAGAATTCGAGATAATTATCAAATTTTGGGAACATCAATCTGTATGACATAGAACACAAAGACAAAATCTCACGCAACCCCTGTTTTTTTCTGGAACCTATTTTAATACTATCGCAACGCCATTCAACGCGGCAATGCTGCCAGTGTTCTGGGCACTTTTGCCATTGACAGCGATGTGGATTATTTTTTTGATGCCCAATGATTTATTTTGTTTTAATACGCGTTTGTACATAATTTAGTGTGAATGAGTGTATATAGTTAGTTATGTCAATATTTAGATGTCATACTATCGCAATATAATAGAACTTTCAAAAACTATTCGATTATGTTTGCACTTTTATATCACACTAGTGATCGTCACCCGCGTAGTTCCCGTTCCCGCACGGGGATAAAATATAGCCTATGTTACTCCCTGATAATGTAGCTATCCATTGCTGAAAGAATTTTTCAAATCGGTCCAGTAGTTTCTTCCCAACACATTTATTCCCAACAAGTTCTTAAAACAATAACTCGCAGCAGACCAAACAGCATTAAACATTTAGAGGCGTCTGCAAGTGATATCCCGCCGAGCCGAGCGAGAAAATAGCCCAACCGTGGGCAAAGGAAATTGCCCAGCAGTAGCGGGCAATCTCTGACATAACTAAGTAAAGCCAAAGCACCGGTGAGACACGCAAGGCGAAATGATTTAATTAACTGAAGACCTAGGTATATCTAGCTTAGTCTAGGCATTTCTGTTTGTGCCTTGGTCTAAGCTGAGGAAACAAGGCACTAAGGTGTTAGAGAACATTGTCAGGTTTGTATCTTGATTGGAAAATCTGCATAGTGATAAGATTAATATCTCACACCGTATTCAGACCCCATTTTCTTCCTTGTCATTTAATAAAGTCACACAATTCCATGCTGAACAACATTGTCCAACAAATATTTAGGGCAAAGGTATGTCATTTAGCCACTGTTACACAAAAACCCTCCCGAGGGGGACCAATAGCTTACAAATGTAACCTTTAGCCGAATGACCTCTCAAAATGGCGGCTAGCCTGCTTTGTCATATACTTTTGACACAGAATAACAAAATCCAGAAGGTTCTTGTAGGTACCCTAAAGAAAGTTGCATGGGGCACATTTCTAGTGCACCCAAAAGGTAACTAACGGATCCCTATTACTATGCCTCCGCTGTCGGTCCGTCCGTCCGCCTGTCAGTCAACGGGGTGTATCTTAAGAACCATTATAGGTAGACAGTTGAAATTTTCACAGATTGTGTATTTCTATTGCCGCTACACCAACAAATAAAAAGTGAGGTCTATGGTACGGAACCCTTCGTGTGCGAGTCCGACTCGCACTTGTTTTTTTCTTCGCAGACGAAAGCATTACACTAGGCGCCAGATAAATGTGCAGTAACGGTATTTGAATCACATACATTTATTGAATTTCTTAATATATTAAAAAAAAAAAAAACAGAAATAAAGACATAAAGCTGTCCTTAATCGACTTCTTTTGGATCCTTAACGGTTCATAATTTATTGCTCGGGTATCAACGAAGGGATATTAGGGAGAGGTCAGCGTGTTTAATTGCAAGATTGTCTGACGCCTGGTTATGCACTTAGAGAACCTTTTCGATCGAGACTTCCTTTTGTTTTCATGGAGAAATTTCCTTTCAGCCAAATTTCTGGAGAGTATATAGGATTAAGTCGGATCCCGTAGTCCTACCGGCTACAACCAAACGATTTTCTTACTGATACCGTGTGTTGTAGTACTAAGTGTACTATGATTTCCCATCGGCGCATATGACGACCTTTCAAGCCCTATCAACCTCTTTAAAGGGGGAGGGAGCAAAAACCTTTCTTAGTGCTCTGACTGTTGCGTAAAATTTCATGATATTGCACCCTGAGGTTCACGCTGTACATTGTCCATCAGTAAATGAACATAAAAAAAAATTTCAAAGTAGGCTGGAGGATTGTATTCTAAAACTTATACATTTGAATCCAGAGTACATCTTTTAACAGTCAATTCAAGCTTCATAGCTAAGAAACATTTTTGTAAGTCTAGAACTTCTGAACGTGACTCGTGCGAAGACAACAGGTTATTGACATTATCGTCAAAAGAAGTGATCGGATTAGTGATAACAGCACACTTGAGACCCTGTAAGACTGCCTATTAATATCGCATCCACTTGACATAATCTCTATAGGTATCGAATTAGTATCCACAAGTCGTAGAGATGACCTCTCTTGTTATGTTTTCGACGAGGAATGCTAAAGAAAAGAGAAGTTATGGTATGCGCCAGATAAATTTGCAATAAAGTACATTGACCTTTCCCTAATTTCTATTCATAGGTCCGCAAAAATAAATTAGGAATTTATTTTTCAGAACTGGAAAATGTAAAGGATCACGATAGAACGTCTTTATTTCCGTTTTTTAAATAAAGAATGTCAAAAATGTAGGTCAATGACCGTTATTACAAACTTATTTGGCGCCTACCATAGTTATATTTTGAGGATTAATATGAAGGAATGGAACAGGTAATCACATGAGATTCAATGTACCAACCACATAAATTGGCAGAAGGGCAAGAAATTGATTCTCATGCGAAAATGTTCATAAGTGATATATCAAAGTACGTTTTTCTTTTTATTTTGAAGCACCATCTTCAATAATGCCATAACACATCAAAGTTTACGCAGACACCCAAATAAAGACTGTACTCTATACAGCTGAACGTTTTCTGTAACTCGATTCTATTGTACTTGTGCATGGTGATTTTTCTGATTTTATGATGTATGCTCGCGCCAATACACATTAAAAAAAACTGGCCAAGTCCGAGTCGCTCGGTTCCGAACGAATATGTATTTTTTTAACATATTATTTTAACACTATAGACTTCTTATAGGTTTTTCTAATAATAGTCAGGGGTAAAGATCTATTATCTCAATTTTTTGCAAAATTTTAGGCTCAGTAGTTTCATAGATTAGGGGGGAATGGTAATTTTTCTTCTAATTTCTTGATTAACTTTAAAACCATTTATTTTAAAATTATGCAAAAAATATAATTAAAGTTCTCACAGTAAGCCCTTTCATTTGATATGTCACACGATAATGTTCAAAAAAGTTTTTATGAAATTCTTAAAAAAGTGACCCCCATTTAAAAATTTTATAATTTACGTAACGCGTCCGTGTTTGGGTCACAAAATTCTATATGGGTATAAAATTTGAACAGAATCGGTCCAGTGGATCCGGAGAAAACTGGCTGTGACAGACGGACAGACAGACAGACACCCGAGTGATCCTATAAGGGTTCCGTCTTTTTTTTCGGAACCCTAAAAAAGCCTATACCGTCTCCAGGGTTCCATTAGTTGCGGAATTAGTTCTAAGGAGTCACCGCGGCCCTGTAACGCCAAGGGCATTAGAAGGAACACGGGTAGGTTTCAGTTAGTATGAGTTTGACACTCCTTTCCGCTTTCACCCCGAGGGAGGAGTCATTTGATGATTACCTATCCTTAAAAAAACGATTCCATTTATCTATGTACCAAATTTCGTCAAAATCAATTCAGTGATTTTTTTTTTATTTTTTATTTATTACAGACTAACATACAGTTATTATTACAGAAACTCAATGCGATAGTGTAGAAAAAAGAAAATAATAATTAAGAAGCGTAACAAACAAACGAACTTTGCATTGTAACCTAATCTAATACCTTAAAGCTTCGAGAAACGATCAATTCTTGTATACATATATATCTGTATCTACACTAATATTATAAAGAGGAAGGATTTGTTTGTTGTTTGTTTGAAATGAATAGGCTCCGAAACTACTTACTATAGCTACATTATCAGGGAGTAACATAGGCTATATTTTATCCCCGTACTCTCACGGGAACGGGAACTACGCGGGTGAAACCGCGTGACGTCCACTAGTTATATATAATCTGAATCTCGGAAACGGCTCTAACGATTTTCATGAAATTTAGTATGCAGGGGGTTTCGGGAACGATAAATAGATCTAACTAGGTTTTTTTTAGAAAACGTCGTAAAAAAGAAAAGAACAAAGCTCGGTCATCTAGGTACTATTATATTTTATAGTAATAATCCTTCTGTTCCTATGTATTTCGTGGCCACTACATCAAATATTCATAAGGAATCGTACCATACAACGTAATGCCTGCTAAAGGTTAGAGGTATCAAGTCAAACTGTCACATTAAGTTGGGCGTAGCGTTCCAAAACGTATGCGCGAACACGGCATGATGGCAGGTGATATATTGTCACTCATAACGCGGTTGTGATATTTTTAAGGCCATATAGACAGGTACGGATTTTCAATTTTGTCTTACATCAAAAAACACGGACGGATACACTTTGTATGTAAAAAGTCATTAATCGAAGTTTGGCTCTCGCCCTGTTTCCTGCTCCAATATTGGACCGATTTAAAAGATATTCCATCATCTAGAAGCGCTGTGTAAGAAAATTAGTAGTGCATCCTATGCCTTGTATAAACTTGCGCCAACAGTAAATACAGATGCACTACTCACAGCATATCATGGTCTTGTGGCGTCTATATTAAGATACGGTATTATCTTCTGGGGTAATTCTACAGACAGGGAAGCCGCTTTTAAAGCGCAAAAGCGATCCATCAGAGCCATGTTTGGGCTACAAGTAACAGACAGTTGTGCACCATATTTCAAAAAATACAAAATTCTAACACTACCGGCCCTGTATATTTATGAAACTGCCTTATTTGTTAAGTTGAATCCATATTTGTTTCCTCACCTATCAGATACTGTTAAACGTAACAGGCGATATGACATGTTACGCGGACGGAGAGCTAAAACAGCCCTAATGAGGAAAAGCATATTCTGTATAGCCCCGCAAGTTTACAACAAGATTCCAAACTCAATTAGAGAGTCAAATTTAAACGGGTTTAAAACGAAACTCAAAGAATTATTATGTAATAAGTGTTATTATAAGTTAAACGAATATTTGAATGATAAAATTTGACATCCTAATTGAATTGTAATTTTTAATTTGACATCTACTCTTTGATACTCTCGACATTAAATGATAATTTGACATCCTAGATTAATAAAATTGTGTATGTGTATTATTTTTAATTGACATTTATCGGAGATATTGTAATTTTTATTCGTAATTATTTTCAGTTGAATGACTATTTGAATGATAATTTGACATCCTAATTCAATTGTAATAATTTATATATTTTGACATCTATTCGTACTCTTTGACATTTGTGTGTGTTTTATGATTTTACTTTTAACCGAGACATCTGAAATATTGTTATTTTAATTCAATTGCAATCAATCTATTTTAATCCTTTATCTGTATGCACTTAATATTGAAATTTGCACGCCAACAATTGGTAGAATATGATGATACCACTAAATAATTTTAAGACCATTGTACCATATTCAAACAAATAAATGATTATTATTATTATTATTATTATTATTATATATATAAAAATGAATTGCTGTTCGTTAGTCTCGCTAAAACTCGAGAACGGCTGGACCGATTTTAATAGTTCCTTTTTTGTTGGATTCGCCAAAATACAGGGAAGGTTAAAAGCAAAAAAAAAAAATAGGTAGGTAGATAGGGTAGGTAGGTAGGGGAGGTAGGTAAGGTAGGTAGGTAGGGTAGGAGTAGGGTAGGAGTAGGGTAGGAGTAGGGTAGGAGTAGGGTAGGAGTAGGGTAGGAGTAGGGTAGGAGAAGGGTAGGAGTAGGGTAGGAGTAGGGTAGGAGTAGGGTAGGAGTAGGGTTGGAGTAGGGTAGGAGTTATATTATAGATGAAAGTTGCGCGGGTCAGCTAGTTGATATATAAAAAAACCCAAGATGCACAGTCTCGAACAAATGCAACACTCGAAACTGTCGTCAAAAACTGACATGTATCAAGTGTCATGTGTGAGTTGTGTGTAGTTATACTATAAACAATTTTTTTGCAAATTCAACTTTACACGGATCGATTAAAGTTGTTTTTACAAAGCAGTGTAGTATGGCAAGCGATGCGAGACTGTTTGAAACTTGCGCACAATTATACATAATGCGCTTGTTTTTTTCGGACGTTTTTGAGATGCTGAGTGTGTATCTTGGGTTTTTTTTATATATCAATGTATTCCATAAACTGAATAAGAAGGATATATTATACTGTGGTGTACAAATTTGGTAACTATTAACGAAAAAAGAAAAACAAAGGGGCAGATATACATCCTTTTTATTCAGTTTATGAAATATCTGTTAAATCGGTTCAATATTGGAGGAGGAAACAGGCGAGAGCCAAACCTCGAATTATACTTATTACATACAAACTCTATCTGCCCGCATTTCTTCTTAAGAAACAATTTTACTGTTCAAACGAAATTTGACGAGATGATTAAAATATCTTTTTGCTAGTTTAGATACTATATTTATGAGGCGATAAAGCAACAAATTCAAACGCAAATAACTTAATATTCTATTTAAACGCCCTCTCTTCACACCCACATAAACAATATATCGACCACTCCACGCCGTATTTCTATTTAAAACAACAAAAATTCTAACTTATTCAAATGTCATGTTTTTAAACCTCTTAAACTATTCAGTCTGAAAATAAGAGATGGAATTGAAAAACATAAAAAAACTTTTTCAGCGACATGCAAATACCATTATGAATTATTAAATTTCCACTGGATCTTTGTTAGAGATGGGCCACATTGGGCTCTGTAGAGTGTTATTCCACACTTAAGTATAGTTTAATACTTGGGTTTACAACTGGTGTTGTAATTAATTTGGAGCAAAACGTATAGTTCGGAACTTGGTAAACGGAAACACACTATGTTTACGAGTCCATTCATTAAAAGTTACGCTTCGGTCCTAAGACCGGTCCGATTGTGAGCGAGTGAATGTGAACTAGTTGCCTGGTGGGTCCAATCTGGTACTGCGTAAATAGACCAATTGTTCAATAACGTGCATTCAGTCAAAGGATCGTTCTATCTAACATTAATAGCAC
The DNA here is from genome assembly GCA_947578705.1 of Lacanobia wlatinum. Taxonomy (NCBI): domain Eukaryota; kingdom Metazoa; phylum Arthropoda; class Insecta; order Lepidoptera; family Noctuidae; genus Lacanobia; species Lacanobia wlatinum. The sequence goes on from OX388033.1 coordinate 19,655,073, forward strand.
GTGGTAAATGTCTATTGATGACGATGGCTTTGAGGCTTTGATAGACGACGAACAACGAGATCGATAGAATAACTATCTGAAACAGAAATTATTGAAGTAGTTTCCTATTTCGGTAAATTCTGATTCATATAGTACCCCATCTGCAATTCTGGACAACAATGAACTTTCCACAAAAAAAATGTGAATGAAATAGGTACTTTTCTACATTTTCACCATCTATATATAAAAACCCAAGATACACACTCAGCATCTCTAAAATAGTCTCGCATCGCTCGCTATACTGCACTGCTTTTTAAAAAAAACTTTAAGCGATCCGCGTAAGGTTGAATTTGCAAAAAAAAATGTTTATAGTATAACTACACACCACTCACACATGACACTTGATACATGTCAGTTTTTGACGACAGTTTCGGTTGTTGCATTTGTTCGAGACTGTGCATCTTGGGTTTTTTATATATCAATGATTTTCACTCCTAAAATTGGCAGTCATGTTCTATCACATGAAACAGCTTTTATTTCTAGATTATGGCTGCGCTTCTACCAGAGATGTGCGAGGATGCGTAGCGAGGGATGTGTTTGTTAAGAATCAGTAGAATCGCTTCATTTACCTAGTCTCGTTCAGCGCAAGTTCTTATGGTTCTTAACTATACGCATCCTCGCATATCTCTGGTGCCGAACCTAACACAGACAGCCAAACAACATGTAATTGGGAAAAAATTAATATATTGTGTTCCAAGAATACTTTGACAATTCAAAAGTGCCTGTACCGAGTTTGACAATTCAAAAGTGCCAGTATTTGGTTTATTTGAAATATACGGTTTGAGTTTGATACATCAAGAGAGAGTTAAAATGCGCCGCTTATGCTTATCGCTTCTTCTCCACGCTAACCGCTTACAGTCACACCTCAGCGGGTGAGGTCTACGTTTTGCTTCATACACCACTGGGCGAGATATTCCATAACTTCATTAAATTCCAACTTGGCACATAATACCTAGTAGGCAAAACAGACTTCGCCCAGTATCGGGAGCATATTGAAGATACCGATATTTAAGCCCCGTTGGACCTGGGCTTGTGAGTAATAACTTTAATTAAATATCTCTGTAGGTCGTCGTCGTAGGATTGTAAATTTTTTTCTTTAATAAATTATGCGGACAAAAAATTAATCTAATATCTAGAAGAGGTTTGTTCGTTAAAGGAAATATCTAGTAGTTTTCGGGGGCTACTCTTTAAGCCCAACGTCCGTAGTTTCGGGCTTAGTTGCGGGCTTATTCTACTCCGTATTACCTAATCACTAAGAATTATTGACAACGCGATTTGACAGTAGCTGTCAAATCGTGTTGTCTTTCATTCTTAGTTCGGGTTCAGGACTAATCTAAGTCCGTAGGTGATAACGGAGTAGAACACGCCCGCAATTAAGTCCGAAACTACGGATTTCAGGCTTAGAGAGTAGCCGTACGGATCCGATTAGAAAAATTCTTTTACACTTAGAAAGTTACAATATCGCCAATTGTCTTCATACAACGTGAGACAAAATAAACGCAACACCTGTTTTTTTTTCGCGATTTCGGGGTTGGTCCCATATTAAAGGCGGAAACCCACCGCAACGCACGGAGAGGCTATGCACGTGTGTGAGGCTTCGCCTTGGAGATTGTTTCCACTGCAACCCGCGGACTTGCTACGCATCAATTGACGTCATTGGCACACGCGTGGATTGCTCGAATATGGCGCCCACGTAGCTCAACGCTATCAACACCATACATGCTGTCCACGCGGTACACTCTATACACGAATATTAACCCACGACTATATCAAAACCATATTCTTGCAAAAAAAAAAACGTGCGTAACCTCTCCGTGTGCCGCGGTGGGCCACGCTACAGTTGTACATAGTCGTGGGCGTGTAGCGTGTACTGCAGTGGAAACGTAGACCCACGTTGTCAAACAAATGAACACACGCAGCTAAAATGCGCTGCGTGGCCGTGGATAGCGTGCACCGCGGTAGGCTCGCGCCTTAAGAGGAATAGGCGGCGAGACTTTGTATGTAAAAAGTCATAATTCGAGGTTTGGCTCTCGACTATTTTCTCCTCCAATATTGGACCGATATAAGAGATATTTCACAAACTGAATGAGAAGGATGTTCCTTTTTTTTGATTAATTGTTGCGAAATTTGTACACTAGGGCTCTGTTGACAGCGATTTATCGGACAATTTTGAGCATTTTGTGAGAGTTCTAGTACTTATACGGTTAATAAATCATCAAAAAGGAAAACATAAGGACACAGTATGTATCCTTCTCATTCAGTTTGAGAAATATCTCTTAAATCGGTCCAATATTGGACGAGGAAATAGTCGAGAGCCAAACCTCGAATTATGGCTCTTTACATACAAAGTCTCGCCGCCAGCATTTCCTCTTAAAAGTTTTTCACAATGATGAGTTCAATGAACTCTTCTCAGGTATTGCATTTATTCTATTACACGTTGAATACCGAAAAAACAGGGCTTTAGAGGTGGGAAATTGCTTTAATTTAGTTTATTGTGATTTAAATATGAAAGCCAAGGTTAATAAAATTATTATGATTTTATCTACAAAGCTGTCAACCCGTGCCCAAAAAGCGGGTAAATTTTTGTCCAAAGAATTAGTCTGACCCTTGATCACGTCGAGAGGATAGGAAGCAATAATTTACGATGTGACGAAAAGAAGGCCAGGATAAGGTCATTAGGTTTTTTTAAGCCCAGCCGAGCATAGGATCGCTTCTAATGTTATGCCGATTGGTTTCACCTAACGCAGCCGCACCAAACTTATAGCCTGTTAACGGAACTCTATAACTAAGCCTCCACTGTCCGTCCACCCGTCCGTCTGTCTGTCAGCGGGCTGTGTATCAAGAACCGTAATAGGTAGACCTTTAATTTTTTTTACAGATTGTGTATTTCTATTGCCGCTATAGTAACATATAATAAAAAAACAGCCAAGTGCGATTCGGACAACAAATAATAAAATTAAGTTTATGGTACGGAACCCCACGTGTGCGAGTCCGACTCGCACTTGGCCGGTTTTCTTATTAGGCTACTACTCTTATGTCACAAGAACCGTGTTTATTTTTTCAGGATAAAAAGTAGTATATGATACTCCCTGATAGACAACATTTCTGTATTTCAATGAATACATTTTTGTAAATGAATCGGTAAGACCATCCTACTCCATCCATTTTAAGGGTTCCGAACAAAAACCGGAAACCTTATAGGATCACTCGGGTGTTTGTCCGTCTGTCTGTATGTCTGTCTGTCTGTCTATCCGTCTGTCACAGCCAGTTTTCTCCGGATCCACTGGACCCATTCTGTTGAAATTTGGTACACATGTGGATTTCTGTGATCGAAACACGGACGCGTTACGTAAAATGGTTTTGAAGTTATTCAAGATATTAGACGAAAAATCCCCCCCTCCCTTATCTCCGAAACTCCTGAGCCTAAAATTTTGAAAAAAATTAAGATAATAGATCTTTACCTATAGATTACAGGAGAACCTATAAGAAGTCTCTAGTGTTAAAATAACGTTAAAAAATGAAATTCGTTCGGAACCCTTTGCACGCGAGTCTCACTCGCACTTGGCCAGTTTTTTTATTTTTTATTAAGAGAGAGTTATTAAAACCAAATAAAAATACATAATTTATTATATTATTTTCAGATTCCGATCCGAAGGAAGGATTCCGATCCCATACCTAAACCGGCCATGGACTGGGATCCTCAACGGAAAAAGAAGCATTGCCCTCCAAGTGAAATCTGACGACGCTGAAGCACCCAGTTGACAAAAGTCACGAGGTGAAGCGCGAAGGTCAAGACCGTTCGCGATGGAAGAATGCAGTGTATGCCCTCTGCCCCAGCTTGGGGATAAAGGATCTTAAGTCAATATTTATTTAGAGTTACAATTGCTTACTTCGCTTATACCTAGATATTCTACATGAGCATGACAAAATATGAATACAATTTTTGTCCTAACTATGAAGCGTGTGGTAATTTTAAATAATAGGTACAATTCGATATTCACTGTATTGATTACGACACGGATTTGTAAATCCCCTGATAATACATACATACACTGATAATAAATGAAAGATAACGTTTCGAATCAACTGCGTATCAATATCCTATTTGTTGTCTGATTAAAGTATCAATGATTTAAATCACTTCGTACTTGCAAGCAAGACTTTATTGTTTGTTAGGTAAGACTAATTTTTGAATACGTTAACAATTTATCATCATCATCATCATATTAGCCGAAAGACGTTCACTGCTGGACATAGGCCTCCCCCAAAAGGGGGGGTTTGCCATAATCGCCACGCTTGGCTGGCGGGTTGACGATCGCAGTGTATGGTGTTGAGTTTTACAGAGAACGCTGCTGCCCATTCTCTGGCGAGTCCCTTAGTCGCCTCTTATGACACCCACGGGAAGTGATGGAATGGTATTATTCTTTTACGGTACCATAAGGCACCGGCCGACACCATACGGCATTTATCATCAACAAAAACATAAAATTTCCATGATTTCGTCTGTTTAAAAATAGTTTTATTAGCATCTGAAACTTAATACTTGTTGCACGATGAATTCGCCGCTAGAGGCGCTAGTGCAGCGTGAGGTCTTCGATATGTCTAATTTCATTGTTGGTTGGCTTTTGACAAGAGTTTATTTACTTATTTGTTTTGTTTTTCTACACTAATATTATAAAGAAGAAAGATTTGTTTATTTGTTTGAATTGAATAGGCTCCGAAACTACTGGATCGATTTGAAAAATTCTTTTAGCATTGGATAGCTACATTATCAGGGAGTAACATAGGCTATATATTATCCCCATACTCCCACGGGAACGGGAACTACGCGGGTGAAACCGCGTGACGTCCACTAGTTGTGAATATTTTATTAAAACAGCCTGAATATGGCAGATTAAGTTTCATATCACACAGTTCTCCCGACCACTGCATTGACCTTTTTTTATCGGAAATATGTATATGTCCTTCTTTTTTTCCATTATGATGAGTCCACGCAACACTGCGACGATATCTATGTTGTATTAATCGCACGTTCACGGTATCATAAATTATTTTCCTTCTAACTTTGTTCACATGCGCGTAATAACTTCTTTAATGCTACGATTAAGAACTTCACTCGACAGTGGCGCCAACTGGTGAGTACAGAAACGGTAGCTCTAATTACAAAAATTCAACTTAACACAACAGTTGCACTGCCTGAAGCTTCACATCTCCAAATCTTACTTCCTACAAACTAATTCTGCAGATTATTTTATAAATGAATCTGTTGTGGTGTCTGCACGTTTAAATATTTCCATGGATATTCGTTAGTAAGTTCGCTAAACCTTAATGACTCAACGAATTGAGATGAATTTCAGAAAACGGGCACACATGGCCCGTTTTAAGATATAGAATACTTTTTAACCCCTTTACCCCATGTCCAAAGCCACATAACTTTTGCACAACGTCAATTCCAAAAAAAAAAAACACTTTTAAAAATCGAAGCGCTCCCCTCCCTTTTAAAGCCGACACCCAAAGCATTCCGGCTTTACATTTCGATGCCAGCCAGCGCCAAAGTTGGCCACAGACGGCCATTGAATGGCACAATACCGACCAACTTCGTCCGAGCTCCCACTAACACGTACCTATCTATCGAACTGTACCGTATGGGTCCAGAATAGATGTAGATTGGGAATCTTCAATAGATGTTGTTTTGGCTAAGTAACTCAGAGTTTGGTGGAAGGCATTCAGTGGGGTAACTTGATTATGGAAGTGAGTATTCGGTGTTTTAGTCAAACTGAAGATATGCATTTCAAGAGCCTTATTATAGTAGGTGTTTTTCATTCTTAACAGGCTTACGTTTGACCACTCTTTCATCGAATGGTATGCAATGATATGGTCGACGATGGAGCTTGCCTGTGTTGTACGCTCATTCATCATATTATATAATAACAGTTGAACAGTAAAACTTAACCACAACGCCTCTTAAGGGGTAATTGCACTCATTATCATGAACAATGTTCACTATGGGACCAGCACTGAAATCGCAAAAAAAATTCGCCTGCCCCATACATTTCTGTGCACATAACTCGTCAAAATGTACTGAACAGCTGTTTATTTTTTTGCGGTTTCGGGATTTGTCCCATCGTAAAAGTTGTTCATAATTACGAGTACAATGACACCTTAGGCATTTTGCGTTTATTCTTTTACACGTTGTATCTTCTTCTTCTCGTGTGAGCAGTAAGGTCTAACGAGATATCCTCGTGTGCTTTACCCTTTCCAAACCACCTCAAGGGCCTCTGACATGGTTTATTTGACGACCGCCGCTTGGCGGCCAGGAACCACCGGGTTATATGTGCCTTCCGAAGCACCATTCCAAGAAACCATCTTTTTATCTCACAATAACGTGATTCAAGCCTGCAATGTCCTAGCCAAACTGGAAAAAGCGTTACAAAGTATGCTTCCTGTGGGAGTCTAACCTACGATCACCAGGTGACCGGGTCACAAGGCAAACGCCTAAACCACCACGGACTACTAAAAACCTGCTTTACTATATACCTACTTTTCTGTCACAAATGTGATGAATCGCTGTTCGTTCACTAATAATAAAAGGTTCTTTAAAAACCAGGACATGGCTATCAGGAAACCGAGACTCCGGGAGATTAACCAGCTACCAAGAAAATTAAAGACAAAAGCATTAAGACAAACACTATACCTATTCGAATGACATGGTCAAAGCATTTAAATTAACAATGGTGAATGCTTCCATATTTCCCTTCACTAAAATAGAGTCCCTTCACTGTGTCTTTTTACGACACTCACAGGTCACTCAGAAGGTACCATTCGATAAAAGATAGTTCTATAGATAGTAGGTACCTAACTAGTGTAGCGGCATCAATGCTGCCACAAGAAAAACCATCGTAACAAAATCTACATCGCTACAACAAGAACCACCGCAGCGCCATCTATCCCCCCAGCAGAGAACTACTAACGAAATACGGCATCGCAGTATCAGAGTTTTTTTGTTGTTGATATTCAAGTCAGAACAGCAACAGCATCAACAGCAACAGCTACACTAGTAAAAACACACCTGGAATACTTGATTGAAATATGGGGCTCAGCTACCAAAAATAACTTGAGACAGCTACAAACTACACAAAATAAAATCATTAAAACACTATTTCATTACAATTACTTAACACCTACAAATGAAGTATATTCAAAGCAAAGCAAACAAATTAAGTAAACTCTTTAACCTTACACAATATTGTATGTGTTCAATACTTGTATTTGTACCTTAGTTAAAAAAAAAAATATTTTAGGTAATATCCACTCAAACATAACATTCACTCAAAAGACATACAAATATCACCTCAGAAATAAACACACGTTGCAACTGACTCAGTCACGCAAACTCACATACGGTATAAACAGCATCCTTTATGAGGGAGCACATTTATATAACAACCTGCCAAACGACATAAAAGAATGTAGTAAATTAAGCATATTTAAAAACAAATTAAAGCTATCGGGCAGTAATAAGTAAGTAGTGACAACCAAATGAGACATATTTGTTATAAAATTTTATTGATTTATAAACACGCTTATAATAGTTTGCCAATCGAAAATTGTTCATGGCTTTTTTTAACTAAATTAATTTTAATCTTTTTTTCCAAAACCTTCACTCTTTTGATAACCGAACAATTTTTTTACTATTAATAGGCACGTGTTTGACCACTATCTCACCTGAAGGTAAGCGATGATGTGGTTGAAGATGGAGCACGCTTGCCTAGAAGTAACCTATTTACTCTTGACTTAAATACTCCCAGGTTATAGCTATCAGGAAACACAGACTCCGGCAGGGAATTCCACTCCTTAGCTGCACGCACTATGAATGTGTTCCCAAAACGTTTTGTGCGCGTGGGTGGGATGTCCACCATGTACCGGTGGCGCATCGCCGTTCGTCTTGTGGTCCGATGATGGAACGGGCTTGGCGGAATCAAATTATGCCATTTCGTCGCACATTCCCCAAAATGCAACCGGTAGAAAACCGACAGGCTAGCAACTCGACGTCGATGCTCAAGACTTTGAAGCTTCGTCGCGACGAGCCTATCATCGCCGATGATGACCTATTCACTCTTGACTTAAAAAAGAAATTTAGTTTTAACTGAGAGTATTTAGCATGAAGAATATGCTTTGGTAGGCTTGCCTATTATTTCTGTTTATGGCTTCATGGCAAACGAGTAACTACAGGTGAGAAGAACGAGTCTCGAAATGAAGACGCGACTAGGTCTTCCTGTACCTTGCACTTTGGCCCTTGTCTTTGTATGTGCACATGACATAAACCTAATCTTTCGCTGCCATGTAATATTCTGATTTATAATGTCTAACCAAGCGGGCGTTGCGTACACAAATGGATGCAGCTCAAATAACCCCAAATTTTGCTCTTCTATCATATCTAAGTTTTCAATCCATACTTCACGGAGCTTAATGTATTCAAGCTAGAAGGCCCATTCTTTTTTTGGGTTATAGATAAACTGTTTGAAGCCGCAGAAGTAGCAGCAGTGACGTTTGAAGAATATGCTTTTATTTTAGGCGTCACTGTAATATCTTATTCTGATATAGCACTTATAAAATCAAAAGTCATGTTAGTAATACCTTGTTGATGTTATCGTTTTCAGTAAGAAATACACATACAAACGAAATTAGAATTTAACCTATAACTCGAAATCAAAACATTCATTCGTAATTTTAGGTAGTATTCTTTTAATATTTCAAAAACTAGACGACAGAATTTTGACCATTTTGCCTTAATAAATAATAATATTGGACTTGTTTAGTATTTATTTGAAATTATAATCAAATAAAAATAGCCTACAAAAAAAAACTACTTAAAGAATTATGTTTTTTTTTTCTATTCATAAACGTTTGACTACTATGTCACCTGATGGTAAGCTATAATGCGATTGAAGATGGAACACGCTTGCCTAGAAGTAAACTATTAAGTCAAATTCCAAAACATATTGTGAGAGTTAAGTTGGTCTCATGGTCACTATAACAGGTATTCATCGTTGTCTGTGTTCGAAACCCGGGAATAACCTAAACACAGCTTTTTGTTTAGAATGTTTTGTTTTTCAGTCTTATATATCGCCTTTTTTAGTTTTCTTTAACGAACGAAGTACTATTCCCGATAGTACATTGTTATCTTAGGGCTGAAAGTAACTGATTTAGTCCCGAGAAGGCGTTTGGCGCCCGAACGTAGCGAGGGCGCCAATAGTTCGAGGGACTAAATAAGTCTTTCACCCGAGGTAAACACTGTGCTTTTCATTACGAATACAAGGAAAGTAAAAATAAATACACGAATTAGCTAAAGAAAAACACCATAATTATCTGATATACGTAAAAACTATGAACAAAACTTTACAACTCGAAAAAACAAATGAAGATCGGACTGCTGCTTTCCCGCCTATTGTGTTTTTTATTCTGTGACCGGCCAGCTATTCAGCCATTATTTTACATTTTCATCATTAAAAAATGGTAAATTTTTTTGCCCAAATCTATGTTATTTTAAAGAAATATGTAGTTGAAATTAAATTACAATAAAGTCATTTAAAAAATATAATCTTTAATCATTAATACCTACTCATCTTTACATTATTTCAATTTTACATCGCGCTGCAATTGGCTGGCTGTATAGGAAGTTGGTACATCGTTAAATAGAATTGTCAACAAGTTTTTTTTTATAATTTGACGGCAAAAGATTACTTGAAAGACACTTGAAAGTATTAATTTTCAGCCCTAGGAACCTAGGGCTGAAAAGTAATACTTTCAAGTGTCTTTTTTAAATGGGCAATTGGTATAAAAATGAAACAAAATCATTGCAAGTAATAAAAATACGTTTTATTGCAATCAAATATACTTTAGTAAGCTGATGATGAAGATTTTATTGCTGAGATGTGCTTATCAATTCATAACACCCCAGACGCACCACCTACTTATTGTAGCCAAATTGGCGAATCTTATATTGCCGTCACACTTTCTAGTGCAGACGTACGCTTGGATAGGTGGCGTGTCCTCCCTGACGCGTCATGTGGTGATCATCGCCTGATCGTGTACGAATTTGTTCCTATGTTTACTCAAGGTTCGTCACACATAATTGAAAAATTTTTATATATAAGTAAAGGCGCTATTTGGTCATTAAATAATACTTAAAAGAAGATTAGTAATTAGTACCGGAGTGACGCACCGGTCCTTCTATAACTTGCTGCAAGCGGCCTCGCATACCGCACGCTATGTTCCAACACAAATCTTTTCCTCTCATGTGCACCCAAGTCGATGACACGATCTCAGCCAAATTAGTTCTTATTTGGCACTTGGGATGTGTCTCAACGTGGGTTACGCTCCTGGACGATTTCGCTGAAAATGTTCAATGTCTCCATAACATCGTAGCCATAGCCTGGCCGTATTTCTGTAAAACAAAAAAAAAACATTTTTGGAAATGTGTAGGTAACTTGTAAGCAGTAGTTGTAATGGGAAAATAGCCAAATACACGATTACTAAGTTAAAAGAAAAACTTATCACTCGTCTTCAAAAAATCTATTAGTATTTACAAAGTTAATTTTAAACATTGATAAACAAAAAAAAACCAAGATGCACAGTCTCAAACAAATGCAACACTCGAAACTGTCGTCAAAAACTGACATGTATCAAGTGTCATGTGTGAGTTGTGTGTAGTTATACTATAAACATTTTTTTTTGCAAATTCAACCTTACACGGATCGCTTAAAGTTGTTTTCACAAAGCAGTTCAATATGGCAAGTGATGCACAATTTTTTTTGCAAATTCAACCTTACACGGATCGCTTAAAGTTGTTTTTACAAAGCAGTGCATTATGGCGAGCGATGCGAGATTGTTTGAAACTTGCGCATATTGCGCTTATTTTTTGCGGACGTTTTTGAAATGATGAGCGTGTATCTTTGGTTTTTTATATATCAATGATTTTAAAAAGTAAAGTAGGTATTCAAACACTTACCGCTTTATTAAGTCTATGGGGTTGGGCATAGACTGTATATTCGTGAAAACTTTAGTCGTTCAAGAAAAGTTTCTTAAGACACCGGCTAAGTCCGGATCGCGCGCGGCGGGCTCTTTTATTACACCTGGGACACACGTGTACTACTCTAACCTCGCTGTGACTAGTGGTCCCGTTTGATATAGAGGGCTCCTCTACCCTTGATTTTTTTACTTTTTCGGGTTTCTCTTTGCGCGTTCTTTTCCCGCCAAGTCGTAGTGGTTGACTGTTAAAATTTTTAATTTTTATTAAAAAAGAAACAATATTAAACAATGCATAAATGATGATCAGAACTTATGTTTATTATACTTACTTGAGCTGCGCTTCAATAATCGCGCAGTGGTTATATAATTCAGAATCATAAGTTGAATCTAATAATTCACTTTTCTCCACTGATGAATCAGACAGAAGTTGAACTGATGATTCAACAGAGATTTCTGGATCGACTTTGTTATTATTAAACTGTTCCCTGTTGTTTTCCATGGCTGAAGCAAAGAAAGCACTGCAAATGTTAATAAGAAATAGGTAGCAAACAACACAACAGTCGTGTGTTGGCAGACCAACTGATGTTCAATTTCAAATAATATCCAGTATTTATAGTCCAGCAAACGATAAGAAAATCAGGTATAACCATTAACTTAATGAGTACATTTAAGTATTTAAACAGAATCACATTCACTAATGATCAGTTAATGACTGTCATTATTAAAATAGTATTTTATTACCTTTTCAATTTCCGGTATTGTCTTTGTAATTTTGTATACAAGGCAGCATAGACGACTACGAATTGACTGCATGACTGCTGCATCTCAGTCTTATATAGCACCACTGAGTTATTTCTAATCTAAAGCAAATTCCTAAGTACAACGGAACTGACAGTAACTTAATGAGTAAACAAACTTATCTCATATTCCTTTGTGATGCGCTGCATAGATCCACTGTGACTCCTACAAAATCATCACAAGATAATGTTTTTTTTAATATTTACGAATCACTGTACTTAACTTCCTTCCACATTTTGTTACCATTGAATAGAATGGTAGATACTGTAATAATGTACTAATAGCAGGAACATCATGGATACACTGGAGGTACAACAACATCTGAAAAGATTCATATCATTCGTATAAAGTTTAATTCACAACACTACGTCAATGCAGACGCGCGGGCACCGCTAGACGCCCGCTAGTCGCTCATACGCCGCCGCCGCGCCGCTACCCGCACCGCTGCCTTCGTGACCAATTCCATATAAATCTATGCATTGGAAGTGGAACGCGCCCCTCGGCACGCCGCATCCGCTGACTTCGTGTCCGCAGCCTAAGAGTTCATGAACAATAAAACTATACAATATCACTAATTAAGGTATACAAAAGTAATAGATAGGAACGCCAATGCAGTCGTAATTAGGGTGATCAACGAACAATAGATAAGAAATAGATAAGGAAAGGCGAACAATGAAACGCTAATGTGAGTGCAAGGTTCACCAGCTATCAATTAGATTTTTGTTAATTGTGTTCCATATCTCCGGAATCGTGCATCCAATGCAAAAATGAACCGCAGGAACGTGATCAGCGCATGGCAAAATCCCTTTTTGTTGGGACCGCTTCGCCCCTTGAACAGAAATGTACTCTTCGAGGTCGTGAACAAACTTTGTGCTGATTGAGGCATCTACTCATACATATTAATTTGCCAGGAGCGAAGTACCCTGTAGTATGTACACACATTGAAGTCAATAGATATTCCTTGTAATGTGTAAGGTACAGATGTTTTGCATTACATTAACAAAGTGAAGTAAGTAACTTAGTTTTTGCAAAGGCAATAATCATCATCACCTTCTGCCCTTGTCCCTTATTAATTAAGGTCGGCGTTTTCCACTTTCATTCCATCCTGTCAACCGTCCCGCTATCATTCGCATACATTTCTTTAAAATTTCTTTAACTCCAAATTCAAATGCGTGTCAGGCCACGTGCAATGTAGGGTTCTGTAGTAAAATAAAAATAAAATAAAAATAGCCTTTATTGCTTACTACTACACGAACCTAACATAAGATTAATCTAATTAATAATATTATATTATAGGTACTTATGGTTCTTATAATTATGTTTAGATAAAGTTAAATGCTACTAGTAATCGCCTCTGCGGCGTAGGCCTCTCCTAAACCTTTCCAGACATCTCTTTCTTGCGCCTCTCGCATCCATTAGGGTGTCCACATCTTTCGTTGAAGATGTTCCTCCATGTTTTATTTGGTCTCCCTTTTTCCCTTTTCCTGTCTCTTGGTATCCATTCCGTTACACGTTTTTTCCATTTGTCATTGTTCATCCTACACATGTCCTGCCCAGCGCCATTTGAGTAATCGTGTTCTTTTCCTTACTTAGGGTTCCGTAGTAGCACGTCACAATTGTAACCAACTTTCTAGTGCTAAGCGACTCTGAGCTAATCCGCGGACAAACGAAACATTAGGGCTACTCTAAAAATTGTGTAGAATATTGTAGTGGAGCAGAATTCCCAGTAAAAAAAACCTTTCGGTAAAACACTTTGCCATACAGGTAAATTCATTATTAAAATATTGTTAATATTTTGTATCATCTTTTCTCTGTTCCAAATTCCAACACAAACATATAATTTAAACAGTTCTTTTATAAAATACATTTAACCGCAGACAAAATAAATACGGCAATACCTATTGATGTTGGCAACAGCTATGTCAATATTCAACTTGAAGGTGAGATGCGGATCGAAAATTTGCTGGTAATACACCATTCAAAATATCTATGAGAAAGTTTGGACGCGATGGACTGAAATTTTCCTGGAGTTTCGATTGAGATGTTAGTGATAGAAACTATTCTAGCGGTCTAGAAGGCACAAATACTATTCAAAAATTTTGAATGAAAATCGAGTGCGCATTTTAAGAGGAAATGCTGGCGGCGAGACTTTGTATGTAAAAAGTCATAATTCGAGGTTTGGCTCTCGACTGTATGTATACTGTGTCTCTATGTTTTCTTTTTTTGATTAATAGTTGCCAACTTTGTACACTAGGGCTCTGTTGACAGCGATTTATCGAACAATTTTGAGCATTTTGTGAGGGTTCTAGTGCTTATAAGGTTAATAAACCATCAAAAAGGAAAACATACGGACACAGTATTTATCTTTTCAGTTTGTACTATATCTCCTAATTCGGGTTCAATATTGGACGGGAAAACAGTCGAGAGCCAAACCTCGAATTATGACTTTTTACATACAAAGACTCTCCGCCAGCCTTAAGAAGAACTTAAGGCTTTGTTGTTGTAGCAATAATTGCAGCGACATCGCTTGTACTTACCTTATCATGTACCCTAAATATTATTGTTTAAACCGTATTAAAAGAAAGTGGTCGAGTGGTTTAACCGTTTGCCTTTACCGGTGAGTTCGAATCCCTCGGGAAAGCTTACTTTGTAAAGTTGTTTTCTAGTTTTATTAGGACATTGCAGGCTTGAAACACGTAATTTTCTCTTAAAAACGATGATTCAGTGCTTCGGAAGGCACGTATAAATAAGCCGGTGGTCCCGGCCGCCAAATGGCGTTCGTCAAATAAACCATGTCAGAGGCCCTTGAGGCGGCTTAAAATCTCTGACACTAGAGTATGTGGGGTCGTTAGACCTTACTGCCCACATGATAAGTAGAAGAAGATTACCTAGAACGACTTATTTTACTCATTTCCCATTTACCTTTCAACCTTGTTACGGTGAGTTTTTCCGTAAGTAGTTACACATTGCTTTAAAATGTTGGGCACGTCTAAATGCGTTTTTCGACAAACTTTTAGTTATTAACTAATAGTGACCGATGCTGAAATTAACGTAAATTAACTGGGCCCATACGATATAGCGAATTATCCATCGAATCGAAAAGACGAAGAAATAATAGTTATTATGCTTGATCATTTAACAAGCTAAATATTGATCTAAAAACGCTAACTAACGAAATTGAGATACCCATAATTATAAATGGGTCGTAAATATAAAAAAATTGCCCTTGGTATTATTACCTTTTGATTCTACTACATTTGCAAATATTATTATTTTGATACTTGGAACTTCAACAATGAAATACATGGCTAAGTACAGGCTAAAAGGAAAGTCTAATGTAATGACGATACAAAAAAAAACTGGCCAAATGCGAGTCGGACTCGCGTGCAAAGGGTTCCGAACCAATTTCATTTTTTTAACACTACAGACTTCTTATAGGTTTTACTGTAATCTATAGATAAAGATCTATTACCTCTATTTTTTTCAAAATTTTAGGGGGGAAATTGTCATTTTTCGTCTAATTTCTTGAATAACTTCAAAACTATTTATTTTAAAATTATGAAAAAAACATATAGAACCCTTACAGTAAGCCCCTTCATTTGTAATGTCACAATATTTTTCAAAAAACTTTTTTTATTTTATTTTCTAGTTTGACCCCCAAAAGTGACCCCCATACTAAAAATTCAACAATTTACGTAACGCGTCCGTGTTTGGGTCACAGAAGTTCATATGTGTACCAAATTTCAAGAGAATCGGTTCAGTGGATCCGGAGAAAACTGGCTGTGACAGACGGACAGACAGACAGACAATCGAGTGATCCTATAAGGGTTCCGTTTTTAGTTTGGAAACCGAACAAATCAAATAAATACAAATATAGGTAAAACTGGGAACTAAGCATGATTAGAATATCACAATAGCTGACCCACGCAACTTGGTTTTCATCACATTTTTCTTGATTGCTCCGCTCCTATTGGTCATAGCGTATAGCCTACAGCCTTCCTCAATAAATGACCTGTCCAATAATAAAAGATTGTTTTAATTCGACCAGCTTTATAATAATATTTTACTAGCTGACCCGCGCAACTTTGTCTGCGTCACATTTTTCACTAATGTTCCGCTCCTATTGGTCGTAGCGTGATGTTATAATAAGCCTATACCTATAGCCTTCCTCGACATAATACACTAAAAGAATTTTTCATTTCGAACCAGTAGTTCCTGGGATTAGCGCGTTTAACCAAACAAACTCTTCAGCTTTATCTGTATAATATATTAAACTCTCGAAACTACTGAACCAATTTTGATCAAACTTCGTAACGTATGTTACTAGCTTCTGCCAGCGGCTTCGCCAGCGTGGTCCCTAGAGAACATACTCCCGGGATAATAAGTAGCCTTTTTTAAGGATGGGAAATCATCAAATGGCTCCTCCCGCTCTGGGTGAAGCAGCAGGGAGTGTCAGGCTCTTACTGACTAAAACCCATCCGTATTCCTCCTAGTGCCCTTTGCGTTCCAGGGCCGCGGTGATTCTTTCGAACAAAGTCCGCAGCCCCAACAGGATAATAAGTAGCCTATGTCCTTTCTCAGGCTCTAGACTATCTCTATACCAAATTTCATTTAAATCGGTTGTAGTAGTTTTGGTGTGAAAGCGCAATAGACAAACAGAAAGAGTTACTTTCGCATTTATAATATTATAAAGTATGAATTTGATCCAACTTAAAAGATATGATAGTTTTTTGGATCGGGAAAAAACGGGATACGGGAAGAGACGGGATACGTGCGTACAAAGTCGCGGGCAAAAGCTAGTAATATTATACATATGTACATAGTATAGATACATTATGTAGATAGATTTATTTATGTAAGCACGTGTACGTTAATTTATACCCTTGTTACATACAGAAACGTGTGGGAAGGAAAATGGGACGAATACGGAAGAGTTAATAACATACGAGTGACATTGGAAATTAACAAGTGTACAATTAAAATATGTTTGATTAATTATCCAACTTTGTACAAGTGCGATGTTTTAAGTAAACTATGTAGGAAGTATCAGGGGGGCTAAAGGAGGCCACTCTAGGAGTATCATATTAGAACCATAATATTTATCACACAACAAACTGTCAAATTTAATATTTCTCTTTATCGCTAACGCATTAGGTTCAAGGTTGATTGGGAAAATTTGATAGTGACGGGTAGCGTGATGTGCTTTCTGATTCTGCTAAAGTGGCGTTTTTAGACCCACAGTATGGCCTTTTCAATTTAATTTTTGTACCTACTTTCCTAAATTATGTTTTACACCTAAGAGAACGCACAGCCGAAACTAATGGTCGTAGAAAGCTGAAATTTGGCATGTAAGTTGCGAGACTGTAGAGGAACACTAAGAAGATTTCCCGAAATTTCGTTGGAAACGGGAAAAAATGGGATATGTGCAAACGAAGTCAAGGGCAAAAGCTTGTTATGCCTCTAGTTAAATATAAAATATTCAACACTTGTTTGTGCTTCAAAAGTAAGTGTACGTCTTTTCGTTTTTTAACAAAAATGTACCTAGTTTTTGTATTCAGACATTTTTAAATAGTCGTAGATTGTCCGTTCGTTTTCTCATTTCTTTAACTTACTATAAAAACATCAAAACTATTATCTGAAGTACAAAACAGGCAAACAATAATAATACAATAAACCAAGACTAATCGACCTGTAAGTATTCCTATCGATTTAATATCATAATTAAAAACACCTTCATAACATAATAACCAAATCCATGCTTAAGGAAAATTTCCTTGTTCCCTAGAAAATGAAGCTAATGAAAATCAGTCACTATACAAAGTTAATTACTGAAACGATTACTACGCGCAAAAGCTAGTAATGCCTTAGTTAGATATAAAATATTCAACACTTTTGTTTGTGCTTCAAAATTAAGTATACGTCTTTTCGTTTTTTAACAAAAATATCCTATCTTTTCCATGTTAAAAAGTAAGGTTAGATGATTAAGGTTTTCAAAGTGATCAGAGTTTCTTATGGTCCCGATTAATGAATCGACATCATGAGAAACTCTGAGCCTAAGAATACTATAATGGTAGAAAATCATCATTGCGCATTCAGCTCGTGTGAGAATAATCTCTCGTCCCTTTTCAGTAATAATTAAAAGTTTTATTAGCCCGCAAAGAGTAACCAAATACCCATTCAACTTCAAAAGACATTTTACCAACGATAAAAAATAGAACAATAACTCACAAGTCCTTTCAATAATAACAATATTTCCTTTCCCTGCGGTTGAAAAAACCCTCTTAAGCCACAATAAATTCTCCACTTGCAAATGCAATGAAACCGTGAATCACGAAGCGAGGCAAACAATTGTCATAATTCAGTGGCACGACCCCGCCAAAGGTAAGGTAAAGCTAGGACATTCAACGACCGACTAATTGGTTCATTACCAATTCACTGCTCTGATCCGTCGGGCCACGCGTGGTCCCCAATCATACCACTAATTGCTTGTTATATTGACGTTCGGTTCTCTTGTCTGGTAACTTTTATGCTGAAGGCAAAATTACGAGCAATAACGAAAGATGTCCTTGATCCAGGGCTGGATTAACCATCAGGCAGAGTATGCAACTGCCTAGAGGCCACGCATCGGCTTAGGACCCGCGCGCGCACAAAAGTAGTTGAAAATATATCAATGAGACCGTACAAGTATGAGATGAGACCGTCTCACGGTGGGCATCATCTGGATCATCACTTCTTATCTGTTACCTATTCATTAAAACCATATCGATGAACCAAATACAAAATCTTTTACTGTAAGTTCCTGAGGAGTTAGGCATTAATCCGGTGATGTTATTACTCACATCCTTTTTTTTAAGGGGTCTGTCAGACTCTTACTGACTAAAGCCACCCCGGTGTTCCATCTCTCCTTTACGCTGGGGATCGTGGGAACTTATGCGACTTCCGTAATCCCCGGCTGACTCCCCCCGTGACTTCAAAGAGGAGCACACGGGAACACCACGCGCCGCCACCTCGGGTCTGGATGAATGATGGACGACAAACATCCTCAAGTCCGCCGCCTCCTAACTCGCCTCTCTTCCCTAACTTCGACGCCCGGTGCGCCTGCTGCGGGCCGGGCGAGAGGTGGAGATCTCCCTCTCCCTTTCCACAGCCTCTTTCTGCGCGGTAACTGTTTCGCACAAAGATAATACCGCGTCCCAGGACTCCTCGCCGTCGACCATAGCATGGACTGCGGTCGGCAGCGAGAGGTCACTGCCTACCACAGAGATGAGGGCAAGGCGCGGCTCCTCCCAAGCCGTCAGGCCGTCAGGTCAGCCGCCCAGAATTACTCACATCCCTTCATCAACTTTAAAACAGCTGATGAATTGACAATCTTCACATTGCCTAAGGGCCCCGACATGGTTAATCCGGCCCTGACCTAATCTAATAATGATGAATAGGCGCCGTCTATGAATCCATAGCAACGTAGCATTTAATAAGCCGAGCTACGATATCAAAAGGGGCATAAAGAACTTGACAACAATAAATCCGATCCGAACATCATAAATCGGCTCAAGCAATTTTCACGTTGCCTACGCCTAAACATTAAACAACAAATTTTAACGTTAGAGAAAAATTTTAAATAGGTGCTTTTATATTCTAAAGAGGGGTTCTTATCACTGCTTTCTTATCTCAAAGCTCGTTAAGGTAAGTATTTTACGAGCCCTTTAAACAAGGACATAGGACTGCGTTTTTACATTTTACTTGCTTGCCTCGTAAAATTGTAAGTTACGACTGTTATCACACAAAAAACGGGAAATATTTTTATAGAAACAGAAATTATTTGAGCGCCTGATATTTTATTGCGAGCAATAAAACTTCGGCGCGTTATTTGCTAATGGGTTAAATAAGGCAGTGAGTGGATATTAAACGTTAATTAATGGAAACCTGAATAAATTGTACTTATACTGAAAGCAGAATTGCACACCATCATTTATGTTATTTATGGTTATTTAATGTACCTTTTTTTTGTGTTTTTGGTTTTTTTTCTTTGTTTTTAACACCGACTTCCGAAATTAAGGTTATTTTATACTTTGTAGTGTTTTGTTTGGAAGTCGGTTATATTTTTTTTTTTAAGTTTTTTATTTTTCGCTTTTAAGTGTTGATACTTGGACGACGTCTTCGTCTACGCAGAAATTGAAATAAGCAAAAATGCTCATAAAGTAAAAACTACTGAACCAAACTAAATCAAATTTTTACGGGATCAAATAGCAAGTGTACTCATCATCATCATCATCATAACAGCCGAAAGAGGTCCACTGCTGGACATAGGCCTCCCCAAAAAGGGGGGGGGGGTTGCCATAATCGCCACGCTTGGCAGGCGGGTTGGCGATCGCAGTGTATAGTGTTGCGTTTTACAGTGAATGCTGCTGCACATTCTCTGGTGGTGCAAGTATACTGCATCGAACTAAAAAGAATCACAGAAATCGGATAACAAACCTCGGAGTTATCAGTGTACATACAAAAAAAATATATATACCCGCCGAATTGAGAACCTCCTCCTTTTTTGGATGTCGGTTAATAAAGAAGATTGTCCCTTCGTATTTCTCACTACTTTAACTTGCTATAAAAACATCAATACAAGCGTCTGGAGTACAAAACAGGCAAACAATAATAATAAAATAAACCAAGACTAATCGACCTGTAAGTATACCTATCGATTTAGTTATCATCAATAAATACAACTTCATAACCTAAAAACCAAATCCATGCTTAAGGAAACTTTCCTTGTTCCCTAGAAAATAAAGCTAATGTTGATACTAAATTTAAATCAGTCACTATACAAAGTTAATTACTGAGACGATTACTGCGAACTGAACCTTATTCACCTTTTCTATGAAAGCACTAACGCATAGGTATTAATTTCATATACCTATTAAAGCACCTGACTTTGTTAGAAATTAAACAGCTCACTGATTGGAAAACAATGTCATAGCATGATCAGTTTGGTCCGGCGTAACTTTACGGTATAATTAATAGTACCTAGATGACCGACAACGTTTTTTAGGGTTCCGAAAAAAAAAGGAACCCTTATAGGATCACTCGGGTGTCTGTCTGTCTGTCTGTCTGTCTGTCTGTCTGTCTGTCTGTCTGTCTGTCCGTCTGTCACAGCCAGTTTTCTCCGGATCCACTGGACCGATTCTGTTGAAATTTAGTATACATATGGACTTCTATGACCCAAACACGGACGCGTTACGTAAATTGTTATTTTTTTAGTATGGGGGTCACTTTTGGGGGTCAAACTAGAAAATTAAAAAAAAAAGTTTTTTGAACAATATCGTGTGACATATCAAATGAAAGGGCTTACTGTGAAGGTTTTAATTATATTTTTTTCATAATTTTTAAATAAATGATTTAGAAGTTATTCAAGAAATTAGACGAAAAATGACCATTCCCCCCCCCTTATCTCCGAAACTACTGAGCCTAAAATTTTGAAAAAAATGGAGATAATAGATCTTTACCTAAAGATTACAGGAAAACCTATTAGAAGTCTGTAGTGTTAAAATAACATGTTAAAAAAAAAAATCGTTCGGAACCCTTTGCACGCGAGTCCGACTCGCACTTGGCCAGTTTTTTTAAAAATGAAACCTAGCTAGATCGATTTATCGCTCCCGAAACCCCCTGCATACTAAATTTCGTGAAAGTCATTGGAGTCGTTTCTGAGATTTCCCGTTTAAAGGTAGTAGATAGATTGGATTCAATGGTAATTTTAATGTAGATGGCAGTTAAGTTTCTATCCAGATTAAAAAAAGATGGTACCACTCGCAGTTCACCTGACTAAGGGTGGTTACTGCTCAACCAGGCTAGCCTGTGGTAGACAAAATCAGAAATGAAATCTGAGATAAAAATAATCATCATCTGCCTAGCCTGTTATTTTGGCGTCAGCTATCAGCAGATCCTTCCGAATACTTGTACTTTACATACTATTCTGACTTCCAAAACCCAGTTACTGGTATAACTGAGATAATAGCACCTTCATAAACATAAAAGCTAATGTGGGGTGAGCCAGTCATTTGCGCCGCATGTCCGATGTGAAATGGGTTAAAAGAACCACCGGATTCGGTTCCCTTGAAACGCCACACGATATCACGGCTGACAAAGGCGAGGATCGAGGAACGAGCTTGACTTCCACAGAAAAGATGGGCACGCACTAGTAAGATACAGAAGTGTGTGAAACAAGGAGGGAGGAGGCCTTTAATATTTCTGGTGCCACCACGTATAGGGAAAGACGTGTACAGTCAACACAGTTATTAAAATTTGGTATACAGACATAAAGATTAATTTTTCCACTGTACTGGCAATATTTATTTCTAAAGTGTGCATTATAACTTTTTAAGCTTATGACATGCTTACGAGTGTAGCGTAGAACAATTTTCTACTCAGCATACTCACGACATTCTTTAAAAGTACCTAGTTGCAAGTTAGCTGCTTGCATGCCAAATAGCTTAGCTTTGTTTTACTATAGATAAGCATACGTTTGACCACTATCTCACCTGATGGTAAGCGATGATGCGGTCGAAAATGGAGCACGTTTGCCTAGAAGTAACCTATTCACTCTAGTCTTACAAGACTCCCAGGTTGTAGCTATCTGGAAACACACGACTCTAGCAGGGAATTCCACTCCTTAGCTGTACGCACTATGAATGTACCATTACCTACTACCGTATCAGTTTCAAAACAAAATTAAAGGAACAGTCGACATCAGTGTCTTTCCAATTGCTCTGTTTCTAGTCTTCACAGGTAAACGCGTCCGTCCGGTGCAGACCGTCCCATACTCGCCTTTAACACATACAAACACAATGCGTTGGACTGTCACGTACTCCCCGTTACGTTGGAAATTCCGAACCAGATGTTATGAAAACCCACACGGGTGTAGATACTAGAAAGGGTAAAAACTAGATGCAATTTTTATGTGGCAAGGTATTACAGTAAAGATAGAAAAGTACAAAGGTCAATGGCATTATAATGAGAAATCGTAGGGTCTCACGGTATTGTTGTAATGATATGAGGAGGAGAATGAAGAAGACATAACAATAGCAAGCAATAACAATACAATAGCAATTCAAAAGCAATAACAATTCAATAGCAATGCTTGTTTGACCAAGAGTTTTTCGAGGATACCATTATTCGGCCGCACGTCCCTCAGTCAAGTGAACATCAAGCAAATATTATGATGCACTTTAGGATAATACCCACAGTATAGTCCGACTACAAGTATGGTTGATACTACTTTTTAATATTGCTATTGAAAGACTCGCGTTTGTCCACTATCTCATCTAATGGTAAGTGATGATGTGGTCGACAACGGAACACGCTTATCTAGAAATAACATAATTATTTACTCTTGACTTAAAAGTGGGGCTACCGTGACGGTTCAACTGCAGTGTGTGGATGTGGAGCCCCACCTCCTATCTTGCCCTCTGTACCCCAAAACATGCACCCAAGGAGATCAATGTGCTGCCACCAGTGATGCCGTGGAGGTGGCAATGTTTTGGGTCAACCACATCTGAAAAAAAAAACTTGTCGTGCCAGCGACACGAAGCAGAAGACTTAAAAATCCTTAGGGTGTTGATCAGGAAACATGACAGGGAATTTCATTTCCATGTTTGTTTGTTTTTAACTACTATGTTACGCAGATGAAACCCATATTTCAATATAACAAGGCTGCAAGGGTGGCCTGTGCTCCGAAACTGAAAGCACTTTATTATAGGTAAATATCAGATACTTTCATAACAATTTGGACCTAGATTTTCTAAAAAGTTTTTGCTTCCTACCATTTGAAAAGTCTTTTATTTTATTTCTAACAAATGGAATTTCTTTGTAGGGATTTTGAAGTTAGCGAAGTTTTATAAAAGCTCTCTGAAATAGAAAATGTTATTCGCAATGGAAATGAAGTTAGATTCTTTCAATAGAAAAATATGAAATATTTAGGAGTCTGCAAGCATGGTAGGGAATCGAAAATATGTTTTTTCTTTGAGGATATTTTTCGAAATGGTTACAAAATACTTTTTATAAAAAATCTCCTGTTCTAATTTCCAATCGTATGTTACGTTAGATGTGTATATGTGTAACATTCCTATTGTCATTTTGAAAGTGATAAACATTTATCAAACAAACTGTAAGTATTTATAGAACAAGAATATAATAAAACATAGTTACGAGTTTGTAAAACACGTCTTAGAGCAGTATTTAGTTCTAAAGATGGTTGTATGTATACTCTAAGTACCTACGTAAGTAAGTAACTCTACTTAGAAAATATAAGGTCTGGAATATTCATGAGCAAAGTTTTCCTTTCAACCGATCAGAAACGAATACCTATTATCTAAAACTAGGGATTTTACGTACAGGTAAACATATAACTTATACTGCCGAGAGATATTTCGCAAGCGTTCAGTGAAGTAAAACAGAGAAATGCTGTCTTTGCATGGAAAACCAATGATCACCCCTCATCCAGGAGACCCAACAAATTTCTTGGAACAGTCAATTGAAGATCATAAGTAAAATATTCAAAGAGAAAACCACTAATCCTTACTAATATTATAAATGCGAAAGTAACTGTCTGTCTGTCACGCTTTCACGCCAAAACTACTGTCTGTCTGTCACGCTTTCACGCCAAAACTACTGAACCGATGTAAATGAAATTTGGTACACAGATATTCTTGAGCCTGAGAAAGGACATAGGCTACTTTTCATCCCAGGAATATGTTCCCTGGGGATCACGCGGGCGAAGCCGCTGGCAGAAGCTAGTCAGGTATATTTTGTAAACCTAGGAGTATCGTAGTGCCGGCTGTTTTGGTGAAAACTGAAACTGCACCTTTTTAGGGTTCCTTACCCAAAAGGTAACCGACGGAACCCTATTACAAAGCCTCGGCTGTCCGTCCGTCTGTCTGTCTGTCAGCGGGCTGTATCTCAAGAACCGTAATAGCTACCCAGTTGAAATTTTCACAGATTGTGTATTTCTATTGCCGCTATAACAACAAATGTTAATATATATCAAGGTTTATGACACGGAACCCTTCGTGTGCGAGTCCGACTCCCACTTGGCCAGTTTATTGTTTTTTTTATTCTTTACTAGCTTCTGCCAGTGGCTTTGCTCGCGTGGTCCCTAGGGAACATACTCCCGGGATAAAAAGTAGCTTATGTTCTTTCTCAGGCTCTCGACTATCTGTGTACCAAATTTCGTTTAAATCGGTTCAATAGTTTTGGCGTGAAAGCGCGACAGACAGACAGACAGACAGAGTTACTTTCGCATTTATAATTTTAGCAAGGATTTATAAGGGGGTTTTCATCCACACGGATACGTCAACCCCATTCTACCCTATACTTAATTTACACACAAATATTGTTTTGTTTTATGTTGTCCACCAGATTGTCTTCAACTATAACATCAGCTAATATTAAAGAGAGGTAAAACATTTGTTTAGTCATATGTTGTTATAAGGCATTCTCTGGAAGTATCTACAGATCCATAGAAAATTCTGTAGTGTTTTTTTTTACATTGATATATAAAAAACCCCAAGATGCACAGTCACGAACAAATGCAACACACTGTCGTCAAAAACTGACATGTATCAAGTGTCATGTGTGAGTTGTGTGTAGCTATACTATAAACATTGTTTTTTTTGCAAATTCAACCTTACACGGATCGCTTAGTTGTTTTTACAAAGCAGTGCAGTATGGCGAGCGATGCGAGACTATTTGAAACTAGCGCACAAATATTCATTGTGCGCTTGTTTTTTGCGGACGTTTTTGAGATTCTGAGTGTGTTTCTTGGATTTTTTATATATATCAATGTTGTTTTATGTTAAAATTCGCGGGCGAAGTCACGTGCAGAAACCTGTTATTGATCTGTTGTTGATCACACACGAACACAGCAGCTATTATAAAATTCAGGAAGTTTTAATTAATTAAACTATCTACCAATCTACATGACCGACAATCACATAACGTCAGTTGGAGCCAGTATCAGTAAATCATAGCCCGACCGCAGCGGAAGTCATGCGGTCGGGACAGACGGACAAACGGACGGACGGACTATTTAGTGCTCGTGGGTTGATTTGCACTGGCTATATGGTAGAGGCTCGATAATTAGGTAAACAGGCATTAGGGATGATTTTCCATGTAATTGAACTGTATTTGATTGGGATGATTCAATAAAGGATTTATAAATAGCATGTGTGATCGACAGAATTAATGCTAAACGAAAAGAAAGGTGTTCTGGTAAAATAGTAACTTGGACAGTCCTGTATCCAAGATCTTGTGTTGAGTAGATCTATATGGAGTATTCATACAGTAAAACCTTGAAAATTTTAAATTCAAACACAAACGACAAAATTTGTCGCTAGGTAATCTATATGAATTTTCTTGTAAAGTTTCAATTCTTACTTAATATTATAAATGCGAAAGTAACTCTGTCTGTCTGTCTGTTTGTCGCGCTTTCACGCCAAAACTACTGAACCGATTTAAATGAAATATGGTACAGAGATAGTCTAGAGCTTGAGAAAGGACATAGACTACTTTTTATCCCGGGAGTATGTTCCCTAGGGACCACGCGGGCGTTGCCGCTGGCAGAAGCTAGTATGAGAATAAAATAACTTCAATGAGACAGACAGATAGTAAAAAACTCAAATCATCCAAGAAATCTAATAACCTTAGTTAGTTTTTTCAATTCACCTATCTCAATAACTTTAATAGAGAAACGTCCAAAGTTTTCGTCTCACTAATTTTACAATCTTGCAAAACACAAATCTGTTCGCGCTGTAATCAGATAAAAAACTGTTGGCGAGCTTAATAAACGAGGCGGTGCTATTCGCCTAACATAATGGAATCTTTTTAGACACTTTAAGACAGCACTTTAGCTTAATGAAGAGCCATAATTCATTTTGACGCTCCTAGTAACTAGAGCAATGGCGTGCCTTCGCCTGAAGTGTACGGGGGTAATTAGATCTACGAAGAGCTATCGATTTTTTAATGTTAGCTTTATAAGTGGCAAAAGCTGAGCTTAACGATAATTGTGATGAAGATTGTTTGATTATTAAAGGTAGTTTTGAAGAGAATGATGAAATCGAGAATATTTGCAGTCAATAAATTGTTCCATATTATTTCAAATTGGATCTTGAATATTCAAACGAAAGAGGAGAATTGGATCTTGAATGTGCGAACGATAGAGAAATAACATAATTTAAGTTAGGTATAATAGCATGCTTGCACGATACTAATGAGAAGAGCTTATCAAACTACAGGTGCCTTACAAAACGGATATGAAAGGTTTAATATTACTATAGATAATGATCATTTTAATGTTAAAAACCAAATAGATCCACATACCCTTTTTATACAAGACCACGATAAAGATAATAATATGAATTAAAGACAAACAGACATCATAGAAAAAGATCAAATGAATATACAGCTCCATCTTCGACCGAATCATCGCTTACCATCAGGTGAGATAGTGGTCAAACGTATGCCTATCTATAGTAAAAAAAAAATACAACATGACTTCTAACTTAAAGTGCCTCTAATTTGTAGTAAAATATAATAAATGTAAAAGATACATAATTATCAAAAGTAAATAGACACCACTAAAAGGAAAGGCTTATACAACGCCAAATATATCAGCCGGTCGATTCTGTCGACATCTCACCGTGACCACATAAGTGGAGTGAACGACAAGTGAGTTGTCACGCCATCTTGTTTGTATGGTTTGACAGCTCACCTGTAGTTCACTTCGCCCAGTGTTCACTTCGATATGTTCACAGAATCGTAATGCTGATCTGTAGCATAGTCTCACAAAATTACAACGTACATCAAGTCTCAGTAGATATTGTTATCAATATTCTTATCATACACGCCTTTACAACAAAACTTATAAACATATTTAAGTTATTGAACACTTTAGGAGTACTACCTGGACGACCGGTTTTTTTTACGACGTTTTCTAAAACTGAAACCCAGCTAGATCGATTTATCGCTCCCGAAACCATCTGCATACAAAATTTCATGA
This sequence comes from Lacanobia wlatinum, assembly GCA_947578705.1. Lineage (NCBI taxonomy): Eukaryota > Metazoa > Arthropoda > Insecta > Lepidoptera > Noctuidae > Lacanobia > Lacanobia wlatinum. The sequence goes on from OX388033.1 coordinate 19,682,983, forward strand.
AAATCGTTGAAGCCTTCGTCTGCTCCGCTCCTATTAGTCTTAGCGTGATGATACATAGCCTATAGCCTTCCTCGATAAATGGGCTATCTAACACTGAAATAATTTTTCAAATCGGACCATTAGTTCTTGAGATTAGCGCGTTCAAGCAAACAAACAAACAAACAAACTCTTCAGCTTTATATATTAGTATAGAAGTATAGACTAGCTGACCCGCGCAACTTCGTCTGCGTCACAATTATCAGTACTGCTCCGCTCCTATTGGTCTTAGCGTGATGATATTTAGCCAATAGCCTTCCTCGATAAATGGGCTAACACTGAAAGAATTTTTCAAATTGGACCAGTAGTTCCTGAGATTAGCGCGTTCAAACTTTTCAGCTTTATATACGTTCAACAAACTTTTCAGCTTTATATATTAGTATAGATTAGTAATAGATAGAGTTGCTCGTTTAAAGGTATTAGATTAGATAGATAAGAACAAATGGCCAATTCTACAACTTTTACATTTCCATGTCAAACGTAAACTGTCAAAATGCGTCAATTTTCATACGTTTGCGACAGATTGTGACTGAAATGCGAATGCGATCGTCGTTAAAAAAGTTAGCAGAATTAGCACTCTGATAGTCTAGTTAGGTTAGGTTCTTTTTATCTAAAGCAAATTCTTTTTGGGCACACAAAAACAGGTTTCTCTGTAACACTCTAAATCCATTGACGTAAATTGATTTTGTTTAGTAGTACCGAAATTGTACATAGGTATCTTGTAATTAATTCTGAGACCCTCTTCATCCCTACTTATGAATTACTAGTGGACGTCACGCGGTTTCACCCGCGTAGTTCCCGTTCCCGTGGGAGTATGGGGATAATATATAGCCTATGTTACTCCCTGATAATGTAGCTATACAATGCTAAAAGAATTTTTCAAATCGGTCCAGTAGTTTCGGAGCCTATTCAATTCAAACAAACAAACAAATCTTTCTTCTTTATAGTATAAAGAAGAAGAAGAGAGAAGAAGAAGAAGGGAAGAAGATAGAAGAAGAAAAGACTACTTCTTAGTAGTAAAGAAAAGAAAAAAAAAAGAAAATTCCAAAGTAACACTGCTTATTTCATATCGTCATATACATAATGATGCCTGCATTGTAGAAATGCGGATAGATTATTGTAAAAATCTTTGAATATTATGAAATATAGAAAAAAGCTGACGTTATAAAAATAAACCCTTCTTTAATCGAAAGCCATCCAATACACAAAAAAAAAGTCATAACAAAAAGCTTCTTCTATTATAAAAGAACATAATTTATTGCAATTAGGAATCAAAGAGCTTCCTGGACCGCCTCTGCTCTGCGATATTTTACAAATTGCGATTCATATTCTGTTAAGTTTTCTCTGTAAAAATAACTCCTGATAATTTCCCTGTAGCATTTTATTGGACTTTGTTTCCCCTCAAAGTAAATTATTTAAAAATAGCTGAACGGCAAAGTGATTTAGCAAACATGGGAGTTGATATACGTTAAATGTATTTTCGGTTTTGTTATCTGGTTTAATTTTTCATGACGTAGTCTTTACGCAGCCGGGTGTGTATTCGGATAACATTTAGCTGAAGTATATGTTTTGAACATCGTATAATACAATATGCTTCTCCTGTACCTCTTTTCAAAGAAGGTTCCACTTTAAAAAGAAGTCATACTAAGTGTACCAAGGATAATACAACTATACTATACTTAGGCATAGTTAGCCTGTGTTTATGGCAGTGAATTTCATTAATTACTAGCACTTCGCCCGCGACTTCGTTCGCGCGGGTTTAGTAGGTACTCCACGAACTTCATCTCCTTGCCCTCCCTCTATAAAGGCTAACGTGTAAATTACTTAATAATAGACTAAACGTAGGACTGTTCGCTCAATCCGCGACATTTTTCTTACTTATAGTATTTGTATACCCGTAGTAACTTTTAAACAAAAGGTCCGATATGCATAATTTGAAGTGTGATTTACGTATACATAACCAACCTAAATTACCAAACCATTTAAATGGATAAGGATTAATATCATGATACCAAAATCACCACTATTCCATTCCACCCGGGTTTTGATCGAATAATTTGAACAAAAAGCGGTTATTGTGACTTAACCATAACAGTTAGATATATACCCTCGCGGACTTTTTTGTGGATATTGATGTTCTCTATAAAACTGTACTACATCACTTTGCTCTATTGTCAATAGTTTCCGCACCGTACGTGATATAAGGTTTTTTTTGGTATTTTTTTCACACCTTGGGTTACATTATCGAAGTTTTTATACGGATCCCTAACTTTTTTGAAAATGATCTATAACCAGCTATGCTCACCAGGGATAATGTCGGATGCTAATGGTGAAAGAACTTTTCAAATCGGTCCAGTAGTTTCGGAGCCTATTCAATTCAAACAAACAAATCTTTCCTCTTTATAATATTAGTGTAGATTGAGTTTTTTCGGAGCCCGTGGCTTAATAACAACAGCCAGTACTGGTCGATCTTCAAGATTAAGCAACGCTTGCCAAGGTCGGTCTGTGGATGGGTGACCATCCCAACATACCGAGACTCTACCATGCCACGGAAAGCACGCTAAGCCGTTGGTCCCGGCTGTCATTTGTAGATCTTTGCCAGTTGTTACGGATTGGCAAAAGTCAAAAAATCTAACTCATCTTGCCAAGAAGTACCGCGGTACCGCTCCAAGTAAAATACTGGTATTAAGCTGAATCCGGTTTGACTGGAAGCCGATCCCAATACAATAGCAATGCACAAAAAAATATTTATTATCATGTATGAAAAAAATATTTATTATTTATACAGTTTACCTAAAAATACACAAAAATATTATACAAGCAGTGAAAATAAAATCAAAATTGCTCGAAAATCAAACGAGATATAATTATTTTAAACAAATATATCCGTACCTCTCGCAAAAACGCTATTTTATACGGCAGCTGTACAGTTGTCATGGACTTTGACGTCAAAGTTCATATCGGAACTCTCTTTCTAATTGTAATCTTTGAAGCTTTATAACTTCATCACTGATGAAGGTATTTAAAAAATAATTTCATGATTGTTTATTAGTGCTAATAAATATTTAATTTTGCAAAAAAAAAATCGCCTGCATGTTCCATATTCAGATATATTGAATTTTATACAGATTTTTTCCCGGGATAAATAGTATTCTATGGCACCCAAGTGCAGCTGAATGAATTTTATGTTAAGAGGGTCTCAGAGAGTAACCCCCCAGGACTCATGTTATAAACTAACTATCTAAACGGCACGAGTATTCCATTCGGCCCAATATAAAAGAGCCGAACAGTCACAAGATATTGTATTCTGTGGTCACAGGAAACATAGACAAACCGTTATAAGTCGACAAGTCAATAAAGACTGTTTGAGTTGTCGTCTTGACATTTGTTCACACAACAAGAGAGTTCATTTCACGACTGGTATTTGCGATAGTCGAGTATTTGTATGAACATCGTCAAGGGTACCGTTCGGAAATCCGGTAACGGTATATTCCTGAAACCGATATCGTTTCGGTGGTTGAAAATTCGAACGGATCTTTGATATGAATTAAAGTATTATTTGCTGTAAAGTTAGTTTACACTTTACAGCAAATAATACTTTAATCATAATTACATAATAATAAATAATAATAATAATAAAGGATAAAGGGCCTGATACAGAAGGCAGTACTCCTCGATATGGCTCGTATTGTGAGGAGGTTCCTTTCTCTGGAGCCCTAACCACCGGTAGCTTGGACCCTGCTCCCGACACCGGCGGACTACTATTTTTTATATTTTTAAATGTTTTTTTTTATAATGTGTTGTTTTTATAAAATATTTAAAAGTGTAAATTAGTATGTAAGGATAAAAAATAAAGAGAATAATGATAAATTTTCATTTTGGAGTGCTGTAAAATATCTAGATTTATTTAAGATTCATACACCTAAGAACTACGATCTCGAACTTACCATCAATAGTTGCTATAGCTAAGTAACCAGTTGAGTTAAAAACCGGCCAAGTACGAGTCGGACTCGCACACGAAGGCTTCCGTACTATAAACCTTATTTTTTATTATTTGTTGTTATAGCAGCAATAGAAATACACAATCTGTGAAAATTTTAACTCTCTACCCATTACGGTTCTTGAGATACAGCCCGCTGACAGACAGACGGACGGACGGACGAACAGCGGAGGCTTAGTAACAGGGTTCGGAACCCTAAGAATGGTTACAAATGACGCAAAATCGTCTATGTTTCCTGATAGCTACAACCTGGGAGTCTTGAAGTCAAAAGTGAATAGGTTACTTCTAGGCAAGCGTGCTCCATCTTCGACCAAATCATCGCTTACCATCAGGTGAGATAGTGGTCAAACGTAGGCCTATCAATAGTTAAAAAAAACCGGGCCCGCCATGATTTTATGATTATGGTCAGTCAGTGGTTATTTTATGATAGCCCTTTATTATAAAAATGGAATGAGTACATAACACTACAAGTTTATCAACAAACATGCGTGTTCCGTAACTACCAACAAGTGGCGCCACCTGGTGTTAGGGTTTCAATGAGATTTAAAAAGGCCAAAAACAGCGTCAGTTATTCGACTCGATTCTCTGCGATAGTTGAGAAACGAGTGAGCGGATTATAATCACGGATCATATCCTAAATCATCATTCGCTGTTCAGTCGAGTCAGTTAAGACCCTCCTGATGGCAACTTAAGCAGCGCACCCGCGCGGTAGTCATTTTCCCGCGGTAACGAAACCATAGCGCGATCTATTTCGATCCCAACGCCATCTATCGAGGTAAGGGTCAGTTTTTGTTGAAATTTCATCGGTATTTTTTCTTTACTGCAACAGAAATTGTTTATCAGTAAAGCATTAATTAGAACGGTTGTTTAATATTTCTAGAGGAGGCGTGGCTAAATAATAACAACCGCACGGGTCGATTTCAAGGTTAAGCAACGCTAAAGGAGGTTGGTCTGTGGATGGGTGACCATCTTAACATACCGAGACATCTTCGTGCCTCGGCAAGCACGTTAAGCCGTTGGTCCTAACTGTTATTTGTAGATCTTTGACAGTCGTTACAGATAGATATAGCCAGATAGAAGACAGAAAATCTGGCTTAGTACTTTAGTAGGCGATTTGGCCGCTGAGTTTTGTACGATTCGGTCAAAACAGGAATTTCATCATTATTTATGTTTTGAGTGGTGTTTCGGACGATACTTTTTGATAAGCAAATTTTGTACAGTCGGAATGAAAAACCTTAGGTAGGGTTATTACATTTAAGTAAAAGTCAGGGAATTCTTGGAAAAAGATAAAGTTTACAACAAAAGTTCTTTACCTTTTTTAACCAACTTGCAAAAAAGAAGGAGGGATTCTGTTTTAGTTCGATGCGGTATACTTGACATTTGGTCCCGTAAAAATTTGATTCAATTTGGTTCAGTAGTTTTTATTTTATGTGCATTTTGCTTATTTCAATTTCTGCGTAGACGAAGACGTCGTCCATGTATCACCACTTAAAATTGAAAAATAGTAAAAAAAAACACCGGTAGCACTCCGGGAGTGCCGGCAGAAGTGAAAACTTTAGTATTAACGTTGTGTTTAATTATAAGTACAAAAATACTATCATTTATGAGGTAGAATACAATGTTTATTTATTGCGCTATCGTACACAAATATGACAATTTACATGTTATTATTCATAATATTATATCGTTATTTATTTATATATTACATTAATTTTTATCTCTTAGAAAAATCAACTTTCATCCATAATTTCGTAATTTCGTATCCTTGGATACGCGTGGCACGCTGTACATAAACACAGACGGACATTCGCGCAAGCGCCCTGTGCCGCCTAAGCGGAGCAGCACACTCAGGCACGGTAGAAAGAGTGGGAGATACTAGTTCCTCTCCCTTCCCCTCGATCTTACGCTTTTTCGATCAGCATCACGTGACCCTGACGCGAGTCCGTCTTACGCTTTTTCGATCAGGTCACGTGTCCTGACGCGAGTTTAAGATTTTATACCCATTACAGAAAAAGTGCTCAACGCCGCTAAAGAAGTTTTCACTTCAAAAATCACAAAAAATGTAACCGACTTCCAAACAAAACACTGCAAAGTATAAAATAACCATAAGGTCGGTGTTAAAAAAACAAAGACACAAAACCAAAAACACCGAAGTCGGTTATGTTTTTTTGTAAAAATGCTTTTTTATCAATCATGTGTAAGAAAGAGACACCAATATTTTGTAATGATAGCGATGTGCATACAACATGCCAAAACTCGAAAACAAACCGACCCGTGAGAGATCACTCGTTAATGTTTATTTTATTTTAATTAATAATTTATCCGTGGTCTCAAAGTAACATAGGTATTATTCAATTATGTTTCCGACTTTACTTTGCCTACAAAAAAGGATTCGGCCGAAACAACACTCAAAAATATTAATCATAATGCACTAGCAGAAAGCCGACTCGCCAACTCGTTTCGAGTTTCAAGCTTTACTCGCTACTCGATGATCGCCGGCGGTGAGACAAGTGCCTAAGGAACTCTTATGTAAATTATATGCTTCTAAAGTAAGTGACAAGTTGGCGAGCAGCGAGTAGCGAGTGAAAAGTTTCGATAGTTTTGACGTTCGGCTTTCAGCGAGTGCTTTTGTGCGGCGGGCTTTTACTCGCAATACTCGCTCCGGCCCGCACTATAGGCAGAAATTACCGCTGTTTGGTGAGTTCTGACCGCCAAGCGAGCATCGCCGAGCGAGTGTCGCTGAGCGAATACAATCTTTGATAGCTCTTGTCACTGCAATCAACCAGAAATAAGAGCCGCTCGCCGGCAGTGTGAACAGCCAGCTATCGACAGTGAATGTATGTGTCTCTTTTACTCACATGAGATCTATATATTTTGTCCCTTTCCTTAGCGAGCAAATAGTCGATAGCTACTCGCTTCCTCGCCAGCGGGTGAGACAAGTGCCTTAAGCTCTACTTTGTCTGATGTTTAGACAAAAACTTTTTTGTTAAATTAGTTAGGCACGAGTTTTTGCTTCAAGTAGCCACTTAATGTTTTGATGTGCAGATCTATACGAGTACTAGAAAGGTTTAGGTAGTTAAAAAAGGGTAAACAATTTTAATGTCTTCTTATTTATTCATTGAAGTGAAAACTTCTTTAGCGGCGTTGAGCACTTTTTCTGTAATGGGTATAAAATCTTAAACTCGCGTCAGGACACGTGACCTGATCGCAAAAAGCGTAAGACGGACTCGCGTCAGGGTCACGTGATGCGAAAAAGCGTAAGATCGAGGGGAAGGGAGAGGAACTAGTATCTCCCACTCTTTCTACCGTGCCTGAGTGTGCTGCTCCGCTTAGGCGGTACAGGGCGCTTGCGCGAATGTCCGTCTGTGTTTATGTACAGCGTGCCACGCGTATCCAAGGATACGAAATTACGGAATTACGAAATTATGGATGAAAGTTGATTTTTCTAAGAGATAAAAATTAATGTAATATATAAATAAATAACGATATAATATTATGAATAATAACATGTAAATTGTCATATTTGTGTACGATAGCGCAATAAATAAACATTGTATTCTACCTCATAAATGATAGTATTTTTGTACTTATAATTAAACACAACGTTATTTTTTGTTGTTTTTATGGTTCGTTTTGTTTATGTCAGGAACTGTGTCAAGATTGACATCTGTCACTGACAGTCGCTGTCGCGGCCACACGTCAGTGTCTTTTTGTTTATTTTGTTGTCGGTGGTTTGTCTATGATGTGACCGCGACAGTAAGGATGTATTATTTACATGTTTTCACTTCTGCCGGCACTCCCGGAGTGCTACCGGTGTTTTTTTTTTCTTTAAACTGCCTTCTCTACAAAAACGTAGAACCTTGGCAGATATGGTTCTGCTGTACAAAATTGTCAACAGTATAACATGTACTCCTGATCTGCTTGATCAAATCTACTTATAGGTACCCCGCCTGGGCATCAGATAGGTGAAAATATGTAGAACATTCGCAAGCAGAACCTGTCGCACTAACCTGGGTCGTTTCGCTCCCCTGAGTAGAATAGGGAATACGCATGCATTTTTTTTATTTGCAAAATGAAATACTTATTAGCTCTAATAAACAATTATGAAATTATTTTTTAAATACATTCATCAGCGATGAAGTTATAAAGCTCCAAAGTTTACAATTAGAAAGAGAAGTCCGACATGAATTGTGACGTCAAAGTTCTTGGCGCCTATACAGCTGCCATAGAAAACAGCGTTTTCGCGAGAGGGACAGATATATTTGTTTATAATAATTATATCTCGTTTGTTTTTCAAGCAATTTTGATTCTGTTTTCACTTTTAGTATTATATTTGTGTATATTTTTGGATAAACTGTGCAGATAATAGATATTTTTTTCATGCATATTCCTTATTACGGACACGTACAGTAGGATCTGCTCTAACAGCCAGTACAACATCGACATCTCAGACTCACTAGCCCAATTTAAGTCGAAAATTATGAAGTCAGATTGATGATCCGTAGTCCCTTTTTTATCGCACTTTATGTCAAGACAATCATTGAGCTCAATTTATAATATTTCAACTTTTGTTTTGTGCATTATTTAATTTTATGTTTTGTAATTTTTAATTTAATATTAATTTTATAATTCTTTTTATTTTGTGAGTGTTGTGCATGCCTGTAGGTGGCTTATTTCCACAGGACCTTTGATGTGACAATTTATAACATCAATTTTTTAAATAAGTTTTTGGTGTAACTTATTAATAAATAAATAAATAACTCAGTTTAAAACCAAGTAGTATCTTTAACTAGATAGCTAATACCATCTAGCTCTCTATCTAGAATTTATCAGCTTAGTTTGGTCAAAGTTAAGGTCGATAAGATGAATGATTGCCTACCTACCTATCCTTGCTTCAGTGCCTTGTTACTAGAAGATGAATCTTGGTATAGTCAGATTTTCAGCTTTCCTTTCTCAGCTAAATATCAAACGCGATTGATGAATCGAATCGAATGCCTTGTGTACCTGGTGGTACCTTCCACCTTTAGGTAAGTTAGCAAATCTATCTTTGTTCTTGCTAAAATTTTGGTCCTCTATAAGAGGAGATTGTGGCTAAACAGCCGTATGGGTCGATCTTCAAGGTTAACCAACGCTCGAAGAGGTCGTACTGTGGATGGGTGACCATCCCAACATACCGAGACTCGAGCACGCTAAGCCGTTAGTCCCGGCTGTCATTTGTAAATCTTTGGCAGACGTTACAGATTATCAGAAGCTAGAAAATCTGACTCCAGTCGTCCCAAGAAGTACCGTGTTACCCAGTTATCGGGTTGTGGAGATCTGGCAGGCAACCGCATTATGTAAAATACTGGCACTCAGCTGATTCCAGTTTGACCGGAAACTAACCCCAATAAACGGTTCCATTTTAGTGATCTTACAAATATTTTGAATGCACTATTATCGAAATGAATTATTTTATAAAAATTATCGTGCCTAGAGATAGTTAATGTCGGGTACATAAAGCGGCCCACTTTATGTAACCGACATTAACTATCTCTAGGCACGATAATTTTTATAAAATAATTCATTTCGATAATAGTGCATTCAAAATATATAATGCATAAGAATAACTAAACACCCTGTTAATAATGTTTACGGATCAAAACAATGCCGGCGTTCTATTCCGCGCCATCCTTGGAACGCAAGGCTTAGACCGCGCTCGCTCCTGGATGTTTCAAACTACATCATGCGTCATGACAATGAATAATATTTTAATTTTTTGAATCATTCAAATGTTCATAACTATCTTCTTTTTTTAATGAATGTGTAGTAGTCATTGGATAGATGAAGTGGGCTGCCGTAGTAAGAAGACTAAAATGGCACCGCATAAATTTATTATGTAGTTGGGAAGAGACTAGGTAGAATATATTTCAGAGAGCTTGGTCTTCCATTGTATTTAACGGCTTCTTTATCTACTAAGGCACTTGTCTCACCGCCGGCGAGGAAGCGAGTAGCTGTCGACCATTTGCTCGCTGAGGAAAGGGACAAAAAAGACACATACATTCATAGTCGATAGCTGGTTATTCACACTGCCGGCGAGCGGCTCTTACCTCTAGTTGATCAATGTACTCGCTCAGCGACAAGAGCTATCAAAGATTGTACTCGCTCAGCGACTCTCGCTCGGCGATGTTCGCTTGGCGGTCGGAACTCACCAAACAGCACTCGCTGAAAGCCGAGCGTCAAAACTATAGAAACGATTTCACTCGCTACTCGCTGATCGGCAACTGTAGTGCTATTCTGTAACAACATTTTCGTATCTCTATAGTGGAATCCGAGGTGAGATTCAAATTATGACCTTTATGTTGTGTGCAATAAAGCTCATTTTGTGAGTTTTGTCACTCAGGTGAAGCTCGATATAGAAATAATTGTTTACAGAATAGACTAGCTGTTTCGAGTTTGAAGCTTCACTCGCTACTCGCTGATCGCCGGTGGTGAGACAAGTTCCTAAGCCATTTAGTCATCTAAACATACCTTAATATCAAAATCTGACGACACATTAGCTGCACATAAAGTAAACTCAAGCCACAATACCCACCGACTTCATAAAACTCAGGACGAATGCCACTCAAAACGAAATCCCAAATTTGGAATCTTTAAAAACCCTCAAATAATATTCTACATTTCAGTGGAATTTGTGATTCAAATGAGACTCGTGAATGGCACTGTTTAAATTTTTAATCCAATTGTTATTTAACTGAGCTTGGCGTAGAGAAGACGAAAATAGTTGGACGTGCTGCTTTAGGTACGGACATAATTAGTACCGTGTCAAATTCTTCATTAGTTTTACCTTATTAACTAACGTTGTGCTTGATAGAAATGTAGTAGGTTTTGTGATTGCTAGGGTTGCAGAATTATTGCGGAATTTGTTCGATAGAGTCACCGTTCCTGGAACGCAAAGGGCATTAGGAGGAACACGGATGGGTTTTAGTCAGTAAGAGTCTGACACTCCCTTCCACTCCGCCCAGAGCGGGAGGAGTCATTTGATGATTTCCCATCCTTTAAAAAAAGAAAAAGGGTTGTGTAATTGTCGGAAAGAGCGGCGTTCCCATTTTGACAGACTATATAATACACCGTAGGGTGGATACTCGGAAACGTTTGTCCGAGAATCCACCCTGAGCCAGAGTGGACAGATTGAATCTGTCTCGAATCGATAAATTTTTTCCACCCTAGGTACAGTGGAGCACACATCAACCGACTACAATAATGCTCCCAATTTACAAGCAAGTGTGATGATAATTTATCTAGGAATACCCTGGCTCAGGGTGGATTCTCGGACATACGTTTCCGAGTATCAACCCTAGGGTGGATTCTATGGAATGTCAAAATGGAAATGCCGGGAAACAGTTACCGCGGCCCTGGAACGTTGGGGACATTTGAAGGAACACGGATGGGTTTTAGTCAGTAAGAGTCTGACACTCCCGCAGCCTCCCGCAGCTGGCAGCCTCGATCAGAACGAGAGAAGCCATATGATGACTTCTCATCCAAAATAAGTAGGTTTTGTTGTGGCTACCTTGTGAAAACAAACTTGCCATTTGTCGACATGGACTTATAATTCACCTAAACACTTCATGAGGTACTGCACGCTCATAGACAGACGGATGAACGGGCAGTAAAAGCTTAGTGATTGAGTTCCATTGGTAACCCTTTCGACTACGAAACCCTAAAAACTATTTAGTGTCCAAATTTCCAAATTCCGAGATAAAACAGAACTTCATCTTTTATTCATAAGTACTAAATTTTTCCGATGGTTTCTAATCCCAGAGAGATAAAATATGTAGGCAGCATTCGGCGCGAGCTATTCCCGATCATTGACTGTCTAGAAAGCAAACTAATAATATACTGAATCAATATTCACGAGCAAGGCGGAATAGCAATCGCTAATATTGGCATTAATTGCTATAATATTATTGATAGTACAATTAGCAACCATGCTTTGATTAATCATGACGTGTCAGCAGATGCTTGAGATGTTCACAGAATTGCACAACTGGTTTTAATTTCCCGGGAATTGCTGACACCATCATGTCAGCAGTTCCCGGGAAATTAAAACCAGGTGTGCAATTCTGTAAACATCTCACCGTGTAAGCTTCGGTGAAGTGAACACGAAGTGAGCTGTCAATGTCAGGTTGATAGAATACACCGGCTAATCATGAAGTAGGACGGGACGTTAAAATTCTAGAATAGATCCATTTTTCACATGAACTGGTCTTCCGACTCCGTTCCAGCCAACTTTTTAAGTTAATCTTTGCTTCTAACTGGGACGCTCCAGTTTCACTAGCTTTTTCAATAGTGTAAAACCTCTCCGAGACTGTTTGGTTCATCGGCCATCACTCTTTTGATTGATTGGGAAGTTGAAAATATGTTGCACCACATCCTCCACACCGAAACTAACTGTAGGACTGTTTTAGATGGTACCGTACCCGAAGGGTAGCCAACCTCCGCTGACCATACGTCTGTCCGTCCGTCTGTATGTCAGCGGACTGTATCTCAAGACTAGACTGTTAAAATTTTCACAGAGTGTATTTCTACTGCCTCTATAACAACAAATAATAAAAGTTATATAAAAAAAATTAAAGGAGGCTCACATACAAGTAACGTGTTTTTTTGTATTTATGATACGGAACCCTTTGTTTGAGAGTCCAATTCGCACGTGTCCGATTATTTTAAATAGGTATTTTAATATTAAATAGTTTAGGAATAAGTGATACTGCAGCTATGAAAGCATGATATGTTTACATATCTCTATAGTTGTGTTTATTTATCTCAAACATATATTTTTTTTTTAAATTCCAATGTAATCTATTTTGATTATTTTTAATTCAATAATAATTCATAAAATTAGTTAATAAGTCGTCGTTTCACTTCATCGCTTACCATCAGGTGAGATTGTGGTCAAACGTATGCCTACATATAGAAAAAAAAAAAAAAATTGTATTCCCTATTTAATTTTGTTTAATTTTTGCTGTTTTGTTTTTACATTCTTATCTTTGACATTTGTATTTTGTGACATCCTTTTATTTTTATTAATCGAATATTACTAAGTATACAATCCAAATGCATTGATTTTTGTATTTCCTGTTTTTATTTTTTTTTCTTAATTTTTTTTACTAATTTCTAATATTTTTACTAATTATTTGATAATAGAATGATTTAATTTAATTATTCATACAAATTCTTTAAATTAATTAAAAATTGTAAATCTTTCATTGAGAATGCTGTGATGTATTTACACAGAATTGAAGATTTGTGATTGCCACTTATTGTTATCCTTAATTGTAAATATGTCGTTGGTGTGCCTTACTTAATAAATAAATGATAACTTGAAACTAAAATTGACAGCCGACATGGCTAAATTGGGGGAACCAAAAATTCCCATGACGACAATCAAAAGGACGATGTCACTGCACATCTGAATTTATAATAAAGTTAAGCGTATTCTCCTGTCCGCTTTTACGACTGGAATCTGCCGTCAAAACATCATGCATAATATTACGAATTAATGCACAAATGCCGTCTGTATTATTTCATTAAGTAGGTACTTTATTTTTACAGCTGTGCAGTGACCGTTCAAAAGTTACGATAGTCATGGAATAATTACAATGGAAGTTTTAGGAGATTTTAACAAAATAGATACCAAAGAAAGAGAATTAAAACTTTAACTTTATTAAGCCTTAGAAAATAATTTTCAGATAAGTTCTGTAGTTTTGGAGTTTTAGTACGTCATGAAAAAGATGGTATTTAAAAATGTGTTCCAAATCTGATACAAGGTACTGAATTTGCGACATTGTCGATAATTTTGTGTAACTTCAGACACAAAACTTTTCTTATAATATCCTTTTGTCGTGCAGAGTGAGATTGATGGTACAGAGAAATATGCGGAACTGGGTGGAAAGTCCCGCAACTTACATTAAAAAGAGAGGATCCTCCGACCAGACGGTTGTCAGCTGAAACTGTGGGTAACTGTCCGATGGCTATTGTCGTTTAAAATGTTCAAATCGCGCGATGAACAACTTGCCGCGCTTGACTCGGTGGAACGCAGAGCTAAGAGGCTCATCGGTGACGTAAAACTGGTGGATGCCAAGCTACATAGCTTGGCTCATCGCCGTAAGGTTGCCTGCTTGTCGCTCTTCTACAGATTGTATTTCGGTGGGTGTGCCCAAGAACTCCACGACCTCATCCCACCGGTCCCCTTCTACCATCTGACATCCAGACGCACTGCATCTTACCATCCCTACCTTGTTGCTATTCCACCAATTCGCACTAAGCGTTTCCAAACGTCTTTTATAATGCGCACAGCAAAGGAGTGGAACTCTCTGCCTGCGTCTGTTTTTCCAAACGCTTACAACCCTAATCTCTTCAAAGTTAGAGTGAACAGGCTCCTTCTGGGTAAGCTCGCCCCATCGTAGACTTTCGTCTCTGTCATCTCTGACCTAGACTAGAGTCAAGAGCAAATCCATAACAAATAAAAAAAAAAAAATCTTGATAACGGGATGTAGGATTTGTGTGGCAATAAGTGTATTTTTGTAGTACGTATGTCGCTGTTTATGTAGATGACTTAAATAGTATACTTCAGTACAGGACAGTACACAGTGGCTACTGAGATATTTAACCAAGCTTTCACCACTTGCACCATTACAATATTGAAAACCATCTAAAAGATTTTTCCTGACAATGCATTTCAGGGCACATAAATGTTGAATTGCTTAATTCTTTCGTAGCTTACGAGTATTTTACTTCACTGTTTTAACAGAAAATAATTTCACATACGACAAAAACGAGCATTGGAAATAAACAGTAAAAATGTGCTTTAAATTTCAATTATTAACTGAAACGGACACGTGAGAGATTACGATAGGCTCATTCTGTCATTATCAATGCACATTGGAAACGTCCAGCCGGCGGGCACAGAACAAATTTTAAATTTTTAATCGCCCTTTCGTTCAACTTAATTTCAATTAAAATTCATATCAGCTCTGTATTGATCGAAGCGATTCAACCCTAAAAATGTAATATTGTAGAATTATTTTTTGTGGATTGAATTTTATTGATTACCCGCGACTGATTACTTTTTAGGGTTCCGAACCTCAAAAGGAAAAACGGAACCTTTATAAGATCTCTTTGTTGTCCGTCCGTCTGTCTGTCAAGGCGCGTGGAGGTATCATCCTTTGTAGCTGTGAAAAAAACAAAGTTCTAACTTAACGTAAAAAAAGATGCGGCCGTTTATGCCGCAAAAAACGTATATTTCGACACTCTCAAGGGAATCAAAGAAACTATGAAATTTGGTAATTAATACCGTCTTATACTACAAGTATAGGAAAAAGTCTGAAACCTATACATTTGTAATTAAATCATAAAAAATATATTCTTAACTAGCTGATGACCCGCGCAACTTCGTTTGCGTCACAATTTTCATTACTGCTCCGCTCCTATTAGTCTTAGCGCAATGTTATATAGCCTATAGCCTTCTTTGATAAATGGGCTATCTAACACTGAAATATTTTTTTAAATCGGACCAGTTCCTGAGATTAGCGCGTTCAAGCAAACAAACAAACTCTTCAGCTTTATATATTAGTATATAGAAGTATAGATTTAAAGTAATAAGTACCTACAAAGTACGGAACTCTCGGTGGGCGAGTCCAACTCGCACTTGACCGGTTTTTTCTTTCATTTATCCTAGCGTTCATCTAAAGCATGAAGCCTATTTTTAATACGATCGTATTAAAAACAGCCTTGTGTATATACTAATAAACTTATAAGTCTATATAAAAGGCTGAACATAACTATGTTGATTACTTTATTTTAAATTATATTTATCTACATTAAGCTGAGTTTTATATTTCACTAACTTATATTGAATCGGGACATGTAGTAATTTTTTTTTACTCCCTGTTATGGTGCATTTCGTACCACAGAAAATTTATTGTAACACGTTTTTTCGCAAATCTAAATAAATATATTGAGGTGAACAATGCAAAAATTATTTTTAAATCTTGAAAGATTTAAAAATACATAACAATAAAAAAATATATATTATATTTATATATTTTTTTATTTGTTTATTAAGTGCTTGCTTTGTATAACCAAAAACAAAGATAGGTTTAACAAAACCATATACATTGTCGTGGAGAACACGTGCGGTAACGTACGCAAACGCTGCAGTATGCATGAGAGCTGCTACAATTAGAAACTTGTAATTAAAACGCTGAATTAATACGTTGCACCTGAATACAATATCCCCCGAATCGTAGTTGTGTACCTTCCGCAAAGCAAAGCACATGCGGTTTAATATGGACAGCAGCGCGGTAGAGCGCGGTATCTACGTGCGACCGCAACCAACATGCACTCAAGCGTAAACTTAAGAATTAAAAACATAGAACGACTGTTTTTCTCGAAAGGTTAAGCAAAGGTGTAGTACATTGCCAAAGCTCTCTAAAATATGAGGTCCAAGAACTAGAAACGGAATCATTATAGGCTGATTATTCCCATACTTAACACCCAAAATTTCATCAGCTATGTTTAAGTGCCATATATTAGAAATCGAGCCTTTTGTCATTTACCGTACAGTAATACATATTTCGAACTCATCATCATCAAATCAGCTGAAAGACGTCCACTGCTGGACATAGGAATTCACACCAAGTGTCGCCACAGCAACCGGTCCTGTGCGTCCCGCATCCATTGGCTACCCACAACCCTCACCAGGTCATCGGTCCAACTTGTGGGAGGCCTTCCAACGCTGCGTCTTCCGGTACGCGGTCGCCACTCTAGAACTTTGTGGCCCCAATGACCATCTGTTCTGCGAGCAATGTGTTCTGCCCACTGCCACTTCAGCTCGGCGATCCTTCGGGCTATGTCGGTAATCTTGGTTCTCTTGCGGATATCATCATTTCTGATTCGAACTGCTACTGGATTATTTAAGTGGAAAATCCAAATGACACTTTCCCATATCCGGGTACCGAATCTTACTCCGGACCTCATGCTCATCCGTAGCGGTTACAGCTACTTCTGCTACTTCTGCTTCTACTGGACCAATGCGGCAGTTAAGAATTCATAAGCAAAACTATATAATTATAGCTGCATCTGTACTGGTACAGTCGACCACTTAAATTCCGTAAGCATGCAACTCGGTATGATTACATTAAAGCACTTATGAACTTTATCCATTTCGTCTGTTGACACTACCGCAGCGCTTTAGATCTCGCTGAAATTTAATTTTCTAATTTCCGTTTTATCATTATCGCTATTGTCCTGCCGTGGTTCGTGGTCGGTGAGTTATTTTAAATTAATTCACAGCAGATTGTTCGTGGATGTTGTTTTGACAAGTTTTTTGGTGCCTCTGACGGATACGGTGTTGGTTAGTTAAAATTGTTTGAAACAATATTGAAGTCGGGCAATATTCCATGGCCAGTTATTTGAGTGTGATGGAATATTAGGTACTATTATTTCATTTGGATAAAACAGCTAGTAGACTCAAATAATTATGCGCTTTGTTCATAATCCTAGCTGATATAAGGTATATGTGAACAGTCACGTATCAACGGCTGAACAGATTTAGATAAAATGACTTTGATTTGGAGATTAAGACTTTTTACGTCCTTCAGGGATATTTTTCAATGAACCCGCGAACTTTCTTTTTTTACGCGGGCGGACAGAGGCAAAAGGTAGTTATAAAAAAGGCATATCACAACGTATTTACGTTTTAAGTTTGATCCTGGAAACATCTTAAGAAGTGGCACTTCGTACATCTTCTAAGAAGCCGGCGAAAGAGCTAACTTTTCCTGCAATTAGATCGGACCCGCAATGTGGTGTGTTCAAGTTTTCATTGCGTTACGGTGAAGAAAAGTATCACAAGGTGGAAGCTATCTCTTTTACTAACTTTGTAGCACGTTTCTAAGCACAAGAAGTAAGATTAAGTTGAAATTAGCTATGTTCACAGGAATTTCAGCGTTAAAAGAGGTGAAACTATATTGATTTAACTGGTTAACGCGATTTCTGCAGTTTGTTGCACATTTTTACATTGCCATCATCATCTTTTCAGCTGAAAGACGTCCTTTGCTGGATAAAGGCTTACTCCTAAACGCAACACTGGAACTTAAAGGGTAAGTCAGAGTCAGTAAGAGTCTGACACTACCTTCTGCCCCGCCCAGAGCGGGACGAGTCATTTAATGACTCGTCCCGCCTGAAAAAAAATGTTTGTCTCCATCTCCACCGACCCTGTGTTTCTCGAAAGTAGCGGACTCCCGCGGCCATAGCCAAACGTGTTTAAACGATAACAGAACTAATATTTTAGCAATATCTTTTATATAAATTTACAAACCAATTCACAGCTCTAATTTACCAAATTAAGTCAAACAAACATTCAATCAGACGAACTCTAATGCATTCAATGCGGTTCAACCAACCATTTATAAACATTTATGTGGGTCCATTTTCGTCATAGCGATATTTTAGTTGAACATCGCGAAACTGACCCAAATGCTATTTGGATCCGCGAATAATGCGATTGGCAATATTATTTATTCAACTGAAGGACGGACGTGTATTACGGTCTGCGATGGGTGCGCTGCGGTATGAACGTTAGATTTCATAATTTAGTGGCGAAATTGAACGATGGGTGGGTCCGATAGTATTTTGTTTTGAGCTGTGGTGCTATTAAAGGTAGATGGGGTTTGGTTTGACGGAATGATGATTAAATTTGATTCTTCTATACTACAGAAATAAGCTGGATTCGGAGATGAACCCAGCTCAGTGATGCCCCTTTTTTATACCTTAATACGCTAACCTAATTTTACTGTCCAAAAACAGATCTCTGTTTTGAAGAGAGGTCCGTGTAATGTTTCTCATTTATCTTTTCTGTAACTTATATGGTGTACATAATAAAGAGTATTCTATTCCACATTCCATTCCATTCTATTCTAACCATTTAGACATAAAGTGAGCCTTATTAACTTACATAATTATACCAAAATTAACATTAATTTAATTATTTACTATCTTTTGCCCGCAACTTCATACCGTTATATGCTCATATCCCGTTTTTTCCCGTACCAGTGGAAATTTCGAGAAACCCTCTCTTGGTGCTCCCTTGCACTTTCCAAGGAACCTAGATGTCAAATTAAGGTTGGAAAATCATCAAATGACTCCTCCCGTTCTGGGCGGAGCAGAAGGGAGTGTCAGACTCTTACTGACTAAAACCCTTCCGTTTTCCTCCTAATGCCCTTTGCGTTCCAGGGCCGCGGTGACTATTTCGAACAAATTTCGCAACCCCGGCAAGCAAATTTCAGCTTTCTACGACAAGTATTTTCGGCTGTGCGTTGTCTGTCAGTCTCTCAGTTTTATAAGTATTGATTTAGTCTTATCGAGTCTTCAAGCAGTTGAATATTGTTTAATTCCCTTAAGTTTCTACTTAAGGGAATTAAACAATATTCAACTGCTTATATGTCAGCACCTCTTTCCTTGCCATGCCAAATAGTAATACCAATCACACTGATCCATTACAATTTGAACGAAGCTCAGAATAACCATTACTAAGACAGGGAACTATTGACAAAGCTTTAAATGTACAAGTGCTTTAGACAAGGCTATTCTATTTTAGTTCCACAAACATTTGCAAAAGTAACGTTTGCACAAAACATTTTCGTATTATGTAGGCTTTCAGAACGCGACCTTCGAAAAAATATTCAGATCAGTCTTTTGGGAGCATTGTTATAATGCCTTTCCGATCGCGTAGCGTCTGTAAGGTTATGTTATGCTAATAGATAATGTTATTATATCTAGTAGAATTTTATTGAAGTGTTGAACGTTTCGATCCTGAAGCGCTAGATAAATAGTATTCTACTGAATTCAAAAGGCGAGTCATGATCGAGCAATCTTCTATACTTAATAGTTTGTACTGGATATCAACGCACAACCAAAACTACGTCCACTAAGTAGGTAGATATGTTTTGACTAGATAGCTGACAATTGGTATAAATATTTATTGTATAACGAAGGCATCCGTTAAGGAAGAATTTTTGGAAGTTTTAACTTTAAAGGCGAACTTTGGTTCTTTGAAGCCGACGTTTACGGGGACTAAATTGCAGGCATAAACTAGAAAAAGATACAAAAGATACTGTTACCTTAATATCAACCGCTTCTTAAAAGAAGAATAGAATACAAAACATTTATTCAGCATAGACACAAATTCACAGCAACATAGACAAAGTGAACAGAAATAATAGTAGGTACGAGTACACAATAATTGCGCTGAGCGTGCCCATACCGAAAGGGTAGCCATCTCAGCATTTACTGAGCGTTAGACACCCAGCGCTGGTTTTCAGAAGAGTGGTTACAAACCAGCTCAAGCTAGCTTCCTCTATGATTCATGTCCACCCGTTTATGCCAGCTGCAGACCAAGGTTTTAACTTAGTTAATTTAGGATTAACTCGCATACCTGCAAAATCTTTCATGCATGTGTGCAGACCGCAAAGCAAGCTATGAAAAATTACGTCTCCTAGCTAGCTAAGCTAAATTATATTAGGATAGCTCAAGTCTGCAGCCAGCTAAAGTCAACAAATCACAGAAAAGCTTTTACAAACCTTATCAAAACACATGAATATCTAATCTGATTCTACCAACCACTCAAAAGCCGAGCCTTTGATAAACAAAACATACAAAATGCATTCCATCAACTCGATTCGTTAGCCAACTAGACAAATCGGCGAAACGTACCGTCCAGTTTATTACACCGCTTTACTTATTCATCAGTTATGCAAATGAAAAGCAAATAAAGAGAGAAATGGCCATCCCGGTAACGTACGCGCCGGTTTTATCTCGAAAACGATCAAACATTACGATCCCATTTCACACGACGTATTTCCATATGCGTCATAAATAATGCCGTTTTACCTTCCATACAAATAAAGGGGTTCCATGGAAACGTTATTTTTTAGTGAAATTGCTGGATGCGGTCCGTTTGTAGGTTTTTTGGGAGTTTAATACTGGATATAATATAATTTACACATATGGGTGAACTTTTAATAAATTTTGTATTCGTATGAGTTTTGGATGCCTTTCTGGAATCTATATCTATACTTATATATAAAGCTGAAGAGTTTGTTTGTTTGTTTGCTTGAATACGCTTAGCTCAGGAACTCGATGGTCCGATTTGAAAATATATTTCAGTGTTAGATAGCCCATTTATCGAGGAAGGCTATAGGCTGTATATCATCACGTTAAGACCAATAGGAGCGGAGCAGTAATGAAAATTGTTCGCAGACGAAGTTGCGCGGGTCAGCTAGTTTGAAATAAAATAGATTGTATTTTCTGTGCGTTAGGAACAATTCTAATTCCCGGGAAAATATCAACAAAGGATGCATCCGACAGTTGTTTTTTGTTGGAGAATAAATACGGTAGGCAGTTGATATACCAACAGCATTGATATATAAAAAACCCAAGATAAACACTCAGCATCTCAAAAACGTTCGCAAAAAACAAGCGCAATATGTATAATTGGCAAGTTTCAAACAGTCTCGCATCGCTCGCCATACTGTACTGCTTTATAAAAACAACTTTAAACGATCCGTGTAAGGTTGAATTTGCAAAAAAAAATTGCGCATCACTCGCCATACTGAACTGCTTTGTAAAAACAACTTTAAGCGATCCGTGTAAGGTTGAATTTGCAAAATAAATTGTTTATAGTATAACAACACACAACTCACACAAACATGACACTTGATACATGTCAGTTTTTGACGACAGTTTCGAGTGTTGCATTTGTTCGAGACAGTGCATCTTGGGTTTTTTTATATATCAATGACCAACAGACGTATATTTTACCCGCGCTTCTCCTGAGAAGTAGGTTCCTGTTCCATGAAACAGTTAGTTTGTAAAAGCATCAAACCGAATGCACTCAAAATCACCAAATCAAATGACATAGCAGAGACGATTTGACGAAAACGATTAAAATTTAAACGTATTTAAACACACACTATTGAGCACATAAAAGGAATAAATAACGTATTGCATAAATTTAATCTTCTCGAATAAAATGCAGATCCATTAAGAGTGGAAGACAAAAGTGTTCAAATATTAATTAAAGCACAATACGAAAATCATTACAATCGTATGCGCCATTTTCTGCTTTCATATGTGATAAATAAATACTTTGTTTGAATTGCATTTTGATTCAACGAGCAAACTTATATTAATGGTGGTTATTTAAAATGAAGTAGTAGAGTAGTAGTACCGGAAGACGTAACGTTAGAAGGTCTCCCACAAGGTGATGATGACCTGGTGAAGGTCGCAGGTAGCCGATGGATGCGAGACGCACAGGACCGGTCGTTGTGGCGACGCTTGGGGGAGGCCTATGTCCAGCAGTGGACGTCTTTCGGCTGATATGATGATGATGATTTAAAATGAAATATGGAGAAGGCTCGGACAACAATAGACCAGACAAAGGGGGTCTAAAAAGGCCACTTTAGTAGAATCATATTAGAATCATAATATTAATCATACAACAATCTGTCAAATTTTATTTTCATCTTTATCGCTAAAACATTAGGTTCAAGATTGATTGGTAAAATTTGACAGTGACGGGTAGCGTGATGTGCTTTCTGATTCTGCTAAAGTAACCTTCTTAGACCCGCAGTACTGGGCATAGATATCGGTCTCAAGAGCTAGGAAGTCCCCCTCAAACCTGGATGTCCGTTGTAAACATGCATACATCAACCTGATGGCCGAAAATTAGGAATTCACAACGAACTTTGACGAAGAATGACGAAGAGAGCCGACTAATGAAATAGGACTAGGCAAAGAGAGATAGAGAGAAACTCATTCTTTAGTCTGACTAAATTGTTGGACTCCCTTAAGCAAGAGTGGTGATTTATACTACCTTCTCTGTACCAGAAGAGCCCTATGCTCTGCAGTGACTCTATTTCAGGCTAGTTTTAGTGCCCCATATAGAAAAATACACATTCCATTATACCTAGTACTAGTACGAACCCCGATTATGTGAGCATCAGTACAAAAAAACAAAGCCCAGAGGTGGCACAGAAGGCTTCCAAGTGCCGAAACCCCGCTGAGATAGGCACGAACGCAAACATAACAATAATTTGAGATCCATTATACTAACACAGGAGCCAAACTAAAGGGATGTTTTGCCAACTTTTTACGCCCCCTTCGAGTAAAGCCTAAGTACGTACGATTTTACGGTGGAACGCATTATGGCTACAGAGTTGTGAGCAGAATTCATAATATCGTAATTAATGACGGCCCAAAACATTGGCCCGAACACGTCCGACCTGCATGCAAAAACCCTTTGGAGGAGGCCGAGCGACGTATTATTTATTACCCGAGGCAAGAAACGAAATTTTAGGCGTAAACAAGACTGGGGTATATCGGCTGCGGTAAAATGTTCGGTGGGTTGGCACCGGCTTGTTGGTAAGCCGGCCCCGGATACTTGAAGGTGTAAATTGTTAATTAAAATCTCCGCATTATGATGTCGATTTTGTGATTTTAATGAGATTTTATGATTTTGTTGGAAACAACAAAATTTGTGCTTGTGCAATTTATCTCTTGATGACCATATCAAATAGAATGGAGAGCCTTATATGGAAGCATTGGATGAGGACGATTGTGTTGCCTTCAAACCGCGCCCAGAAGTAGTGTGTATAAAATATTATTTGAGGTATAGATGAAATCATTATTACATATTATTGTTTGTGACATGTTTTTGAATTTATTTATTACTAACACTAGTTTGTAAGTTGTGTATGCTCTTACTAACAATATTGGATTGTACTGATCTGACAAATAAGGACAATTAAATTATTATAATCACATAGGTACAAGATTTTTTTTTTCGTTTTCGTCTTGTGGTCTTTAGTTTTAGATTTTATTAATATTATAAACTTAAAATTCATTATTTTATTTATGTAATGTACTTACCGAATAATCAACTAAACAAAAACGAACGAACCAATCTCCTCCAAAGTAAACGATACAAAAACAAAATAAACAGCAAGCTAAAAGTTTGTCAGTTTCCTCCCCATCATAAATATACATCAGGCTTTCAAGTTTTTGTAAATAAGAAGGAAGGTATTTCCTAGCTCCGTCAAATTATTTCGCCAATAATACTTCAACAAAAATATTTATCCCTCCCCTTGCGAACCCCTATAACATAGAAAAATGCTAAAATAACTCTTAATAAGATCCTATTCAAAAAATATAGGAAGGGATCCCATTATTCAAATGAACGCCTATTATTTTCCTTATAGCAATATCATCTTACTTATTGACGCGTTCGAAAAGCTATAGGCGTTACAGGGAGCCACCACGTTCAAGATATAAATCTGTGTTCCTTCGTTTAATGGAAAAACAATTGTTCGTAATTAGAAGTAATTATCAAATTAAAGAGTATTTTTAGAAAGTTAAAAGATGACCTTCTGGAACAAATGCGTGGGAAGGAGAACGACTGATTCGAATGGTATTAAAAGGGTACAATCGAAATTAATTTAAATATTTATCCAAAAAACAAGAGGCATTTGGACATTATGACCGCCGCTTATTTTTTTTTTCACTAAACTTTTTCATTGTTTCGGTCCCAACAGTGAGCTCATCAGTGCTATTTACGACTAATGAAAAAAAACCGGTCAAGAGCGAGTCGGGCGTTATCTAAAACTATTCCACAAGTTTATACCATTAGTACTTCTTGAGATATCCAGCTGTGACATACGGACAGACTTAGTCACATCATGAGGGTTCCTTTTTATCGTTTTGGTACGGAACCCTAAAAAACCTATAATGCGAAAGTGAATTTCTTTTATTACGCTCTTACGCCTACAGCTGAATAATTGCTGAAATATTTTGCCAAAAATTTGGGTACAGAAACGGATCCTGGACAATTATGGAAATAAAACCTAATTCAACTATCCATTGGCAACACCGTTATCATATTGCTATTAGCTCAGCACCGACAGCCACGGCATTAGTGGAGGGCTTAACCGCGCGAACGTCAATATGGCATGTAATGAACCGGTCTAATTAGGGCACATATAAGCCGGCGCTCGTTTGCGGCATATCCAATGAGAGAATCTCTTGTCTAAAGGGAAATTTATTGAATTTAGTAGGCTTTGGAATTTCGGGTTTGATAAGAGCGTTGAATATCTTGAGGAAACGATAGGGAATGGGGTTTGAACAGACGCCAGCCCATCAAGCTTATCAATACTGTCAAATTTTTCCAATCAACCTTGACCGTAATGCTGAAGCGATAAAGTTGAAAATCTATTAAAGATATTTGATAGATTGTTCTAGCTTGATGTGCTTGCATCTGTAACTCATAAGGTACCTGTGCGAATCTTCTAGACTCGATTGATTTTATTTCTAGGCAATCAGATGTTATTGACGACCGCATCATTATCCCATCAGGAACCTCTATGTCTTTAGTATTCATACGAATAAAAAAATCGGTCTCTCACACGAAGGGTTCCGTACCATAAACTGAAAAAAACACGTTTTTTAGGGTTCCGTACCTTAAAAGGAAAAACGGAACCCTTATAAGATCACTTTGTTGTCCGTCCGTCTGACTGTCAAGGCCCTTGATCTCGGGAACATATGAAGGTTTCGAGTTGAAATTAGAACCATAAACTACTAAATCAAGTCTATGGTGCTTTGAAGCTGTGAAAAATCAAAGTTCTACGTTAACTTCAAAAAGATACGGCCGTTTATGCCGCAAAAAAACATATATTTCGACACTCTCAAGGGAAACAAAACGATGAAATTTGGCAATTAATACAGGAAAATGTCTGAAAACTATACATTTGTAATTAAATCGTAAAAAATATAGTCTAAAGTAATTTGTAGCTACAAATTTGTACGGAACCCTCGGTCGGGGAGTCCGACTCGTAACTGTCCGGTTTTTTGTATAGGTGCCTCTTTTAATATTAAACACAATTTTTATTATTTGTTGTTATAGCGGCAATAGACACATTTACACACTCTGTGAAAATTTCAACTGTCTACCTAGTACGGTTTTTATGATACAGTCCGCTGACAGCGAACGGTTGGACGGACGGACGGAATGCGGAGGTTTAATAATAGGGTTCCATTTGTTACTCTTCGGGTACGGAAACCTAAAAAATAAATAATCATTATATCCACCAAAAGACGTCCGCTGCTAGATAAAGGCCTCCCCAAGTGTCGACACAACTACCGGTGCTGCGCGTCTCGCATCCATCCGCTACCCGCGACTCTCACCAAGTCATCGGTCCACTTTGTGGGAGGCTTTTTAACGCTGCGTCTTCCGGAACGCGGTCGCCACTATAGAACTTTACGGCCCCACCGACCATCTGTTGCGACTACCAATTCGATTTAGTGATCCTTCGGGCATGTCGGTCACCTTGGTTCTCCTGCTGATATCATCATTCGAACTAGGTAAACCCTCGGAAAACAAGTACTATTGTCGACCATATCACAGCTTCAAGTAGGTAGATAGTATTCAAACGTGAGCTTATCAAATCGTTAGAAATAGATTATACCGGGAGTAGTAAGCTGTGTCACAGATAACATATATTGTTATCTCTATCGCACTAAAAGATATAAGTTGAACCATCGATGACTTTGTAGCAAACATTGAAAGAAGCAAGAATAACATATGATAATTTCAGTTTTCCAAAAACTGCAAAGCGATCATTCTTTTTCTATATTTTAAAAAAAAGCCGACTAGGCGTGGTAGTTGGCTAATAATTGACCACATAACCAATCTGTCATACTCTGTCTGTTGTGCGTCTATACTAAATGACCTTTGGTTCGTAGATACTAAGCTTAGCCTGGCATTACCCGCCGTTTTTCATGGGATGACCTTATCTGAAGAAATGTTGTTTGAAAGAGTGCGGACTTTGTCCGAAAGAGTCACCGCAGCCCTGGAACGCAAAGGGATTAGGTGGTACACGGATGGTTTTTAGTCAGTAAGAGTCTGTTCCGCCCAGAGCGGGAGTAGTCATTTGATGATTTCCAACGTTAAAAAAAAAAAATTAATACAAAATAATATAACCGACTTCCAAACAAAACACTACAAAGAATAAAATAACCTTAATTTCGGAAGTCGGTGTTTTTGGTTTTGTTTCTTTTTTTTTAACACTGACTTTGTAAAAGTTTTTTATTTTTCACTTTTAAGTGGTGATACTTGGACGACGCCTTCGTCAACGCAGAAATTGAAATAAGTAAAAATGCTCATTAAATAAAAACTACTAAACCAAACTGAATCAAATTTAAATGGGACCAAATGGCCAGTATACTGCATCGAACTAAAAAAGAATCACAGAAATCGGATCAGTAATCGGTGTACATAAATAAAAAATACCCACCGATTTGAGAACCTCCTCCTTTTTTGGAAATCGGTTAAAAAAGGCGGCATAACTCAATTGAATAAAACTAGCTAAAATAATTACTGAAAATATAAATTGCTTTTAGATATTTCGTTTGATACCTCATCATTATCATGGTCTACAGTGAGTGTTCCTGTCAATCCGGAAGCCACCCTCTTCTAGGATTTAGGTAACCGCGATGCCCATCTCGCCGCCGTTGATCATGGGTTAAAATAAGTTAATCAAACAGTAGGATTTTATACAAACGAAAGTCAAATAAAGTTGTAAGTTTTTAAATAAAGCGGATCGGAGTATTACTGATCCTGTCCAATTACTTACAGATGTCTACAATTCGTATATTTTACGTAACGCTCAACTCTAATATCACTAACAAGGCGATATTATGAATTTGGTGCTGCAACTTCCTTGTTAACACTACATTATCAAATATAACAATAATGTAATCTACAAGAATGATTGAGTACGAGTGTCCCTCGCATAACGGGGTAGCGACCCAATTCCTTAAGTGATTACAACCTATGTTAAAAAGATATGCAATTCATACTTCTATACTTAGCTATGAGCTATTTTTATCCTATTATTTAGCATTTTGAACAACATTTTTGATGTTTTAAAACTAAGTAGATTAGTTTGAAATATTACAAATAAAACTCAACCGCGAAGTTCGTATAGGTAACTCACCTATTTACGTTAAACTAAAAACTATAAGGCCAACAAATCAAATTTATTTCAGATTTTATGGACCAAAAAAGAAATTTTCAATGAATTTATAAACATAATTGTGCCAAGGGTAATGTTTACTCACGTTTTCATCATGTTTACATTAAGAAACATGCAGTTTAATCTTCCGAAAACCAATAAATTACCACTTACCTTTGAATTTACTGAATAACTCGTTCATACAGCTTCGAAATCTTTCACTCACTTCGATAAACTTTAAAGTTTTTATAAAAATAACACACTATAACCACACTAAAGTTTTGAATTTATTATTTACAATGCAAGCCCCCAACATAAACACGTTACACAAACTAACCTAACAAAACACACTTAAAATGAACTTCTCACTTCACAACCAAAGAACAAAACGAAAATAATAATTTCGAACACAATTTTTTTGGAAGAATTTCGTCAAATATTTGTAATTTTTAAAGAAAATAATTGAAAACAGAGTCGCTCCTGCAGGATTGTTGTCAAAACTGTCATTTGTTCGACGCCATGGAAATGACGCATGCGCGGTAAGGAAATTTTCTTTTGCGCATGACGCCGCCGTCTAGTTGGCTTTTATGGAGAAGAATAAAAACTTTTTGGTGCTCTCAAGATTAATTTGAGACCTCTTTTGAATGTTACTTTTGCTTTTTATTTGTTTTTTTTTAATCAGCAATGTTTAATTTGCAGTTGGGGTACATTGGTGTACCTACTTATAAGAAAAGTTTTAAGTTGTAAAGTTTTAGTGATGCGTCACGTTTCAAGAGAAGTTAATATAGTAACTTAGGATTTTCAGGATTAGGTATGTGAAGAGTTTTAAAGATGCATGGACAAACAGAAAAAAGTACAGTAAAGGTACGGGCCTCAAGCAAAAATTCCTATTTTTTTTTAATTCAACCACGTCAAAAGAACATTGTTTACTTAAACCAGTAGAATCCCAAGTAAACACATAGGACAATCTTAACGTAAACCTCCTTAAAAATAATTTACGGGTGATTTGAGGTAGGGAAGTGGATGGCGGTGAGTTATTAACGGTAAAAAACACGGTTTATCTCGATTTCCGGCAAAACTACAAGTCCTATGGAAAAAAGTTAAATGGAAAAGTAATAAAAAGATGTACAACTTTTGTATTTACACTTTTTTCACATAACTTCATTTATGTGAAAAATTAAAATAACCAAATTTCTTGGTTTTTATTTTTATCTTTCATCTTTTTAAGTCCCAAACACACTGTAATTTTTTCAATTCGAAATATCTATTTTTTCACCTTATTTTGACTTAACATCGAAAAAGCACCCTAATTTTCAATCGAAAATTCTCCCGTCAAATGATCTACTTTTTTGAAAAGTCGTTGGGCTTTTATTTGTTGAAATCTCTACTTTCTGATAGTGTAAAAAATATACATTACTATGGGAAATCTCAGAAAATGCAAAAACAAAAACTCACCCCCATCCACTTCCCGACCTCAGATCGCCCGTAAATTATTTTTCCTTTCATTTTTGTTACATTCTCTTCCTTTTCCAATGGGTTTCATCCTACTATATTTTTTTTTTACTTTTTACTATTTTCAAAGGCTCAGCCCTGGTCTATTAGGTTCGATTCATCATTCCGTTTTCAATAAAATCGAGTCTCTTCGCATGCTATACGAACAATTGGCCAAAATCACGACTCAATGAACCCTGTACATGACAGGCGATACCGCGTCAGGCCAAATCGGATGTGGCAGATTGAGCTGGACTTCTTTAATACGGATTGATCCTTAGTAAGTAGCCGTAGACGGAGAAAAGTTGAAGAAGAGTAGGGAGATATTCTCTCTCTTGTGGTCGGTCTTTGGTCATGGTTAGAAGTTAGTCTTCAACTGACAAATTGCCTCCATATCGGCTTCTTTAAGTAGCAGTATTAGCGACTGTAAACGGTATTTTTGCAACTTTCAGCTGATCAGACTATCTAGTTGGGAGATTACAAGCGTGTAAATGCAAATCTATCGCTCATGAAGACTTCAAAGTCAAAGCGTTTAATTAAGTCAAAGTCAACTCATTTGTTTCAAGTAAATCATTTAAAGGAACTTTTGAACTGTCGAGGTCGGACAGTCAAAAACATAAACCTAGTTGCACGTTTCAATGCGTAAATCTGGAGAAGAATGTACAAGAAACTCCATGGACCCGCTTTTATATTTTTAGGGTTCCGAAAAAAAAGGAACCCTTATAGGATCACTCGGGTGTCTGTCTGTCCGTCTGTCACAGCCAGTTTTCTCCGGATCCACTGGACCGATTCTGTTGAAATTTGGTACACATATGGAATTCTATGACCCAAACACGGACGCGTTACGTAAATTATTTAAATTTTTAGTATGTGATTCACTTTTGGGGGTCAAACTAGAAAATTAAAAAAAAAAGTTCTTTGAACAATATCGTGTGACATATCAAATCAAAGGGTTTACTGTTAGGGTTTTTATTATATTTTTTTCATAATTTTAAAATAAATGGTTTTGAAGTTATTCAAGAAATTAGACGAAAAATGACCATTGACCACCCCCCCCCCTTATCTCCGAAACTAATGAGACAAAAATTTTGAAAAAAAATATGGAGATAATAGATCTTTACCTAAAGATTACAGGAAAACCTATTAGAAGTCTGTAGTGTTAAAATAACATGTTAAAAAAAATTAAATTCGTTCGGAACCCTTTGCACGCGAGTCCGACTCGCACTTGGCCAGTTTTTTTTATTATCAAGAATACTGAAGAAGTTGATATAATATGCAAAAGATAATTAAGAAAAGATTTTCTAATTACATAAAACTGGAAGCTGTTCCATCCACGACGAGGCGTATTATGTGGGTGACTTATGACTAAACTTTCCTGAAGAGTTTAACAAAATGTTCATGTTCGACCGTGCTTAACTGTCTAAAGTTTAATTAAATTCGTAAAAAACGTCCCCTTTAATGCCGATAGACTATCAAGATTACATTCTCTTGGATTAATACTAATTAAACTTTAAACTAAAACTTTTAAATTTTAAGTCATTTGAATGAGTTGGTCTGAACTATTTTTCTGGATTCATGTGTGTGTGTGGTTCCAGATCGTAAAGAACGAATGAGGAAAACAATATCGTGAGGAAAGTTTAAAATTAAAATGGAGTTTTTTTTTTATAAAAATCTTCATTTTACTTATGAGCAGGGAAGGCCAAAAAAAGAGAAAAAACTGGGCGACTTCTGATCTGAAAACTTATATGCCAGTTTTACTTAAGTAATACAAAACTTAAGAAGTAGTTTTATATGAATTTTGATTAAGAACTTTATATGCCAAACTGGTAACAATACTGGTATTCAGCTAAATCCGGCTTGACTGGAAGCCGACCCCAATGTAGTTGGAAAAAGGCTAGGCAGATGATGATATGCCAAACCCATACAACACTAGCTAACCTGGCAAACGTTGTTTTGCCATATAAAAAAAAGGTTACGACCTATTCTCAGACCTACGAATTATACACAAAAAAATCATAAAAATCAATTAAGCCGTTTTGGACGAATTAGATTCACACACCACGTCGTGACACGAGTCTAATCTAATACACTGTACTCATTATTATGAACAACTTTACCAAACTAACTAACTTTACTAAATCCAGCGCAAATAGATTTTTCGAATAAGCAAACCATCATTATTAATTGAACTTACTTCGAGGAAATTATATCTGTAAGAATATTTATAATAGTAATGCGTTATATCGAATGCTTTAAAGACCCCAGGTTGTTGCTATCAGGAAACACAGACTTCGGCAGGAAATTCCTAATACACATTTGTCTACTTGTAATATACGTGTACCACCAAAATAACATACTAAATAAATATATAGTAGAAGCCTGACATCTGTCACCACAGAACGATTAGCGCGGCGCACAATGATATAATCGATGTTACCATCCCACATGACGAGAATCTCTTGAAAGCTGAGAAAGAGACAAATTAAGTATCTCGACTTAGCACACGAGGTGGTCGACATGTGGAATGTGGACTCGGCTGTCATTGTGCCGATTGTTCGTTACGGCCAAATAACCTGATGGCCAAAAGCTTCGACGACCACCTATTGAAGCTGGTGTTACGCGGTTGGGTACAGGGCTTAATACAGAAGGCAGTACTTATCGATACGACCCGTATTTAGAGGAGGTTCCTTTCTCTGGACCCTAACCACCGGTAGCTTGGACCCTGCTCCCGACACCGGCGGATGTCTATTTAAGTATTTTTAAATGTTTTTTTTAATGTGTTTATAAAGAAATATCCAAAAATGTAATTTGTATGTTTGTAAAATGAACAAACTATGTAGATATTCTTTATTATACAATAAGCGAGTGATTTACATTTAATTCATTTTTTTTGACATCTGTACCTATTAAGTTCGCGACTAGTTAATAATAGTATTGATTATATTATTATTATTAAATTCAATTCCAATATTTTGCATGCCGTAAGGCAAAATGTATCGGGACAACCTATATGTATACCTAAATTCTAAGCAAATCAACGATTTCTTTCTATCTTTCTTAGAATTAACGACTAAAAAACTAGTGCCACTGTGTCAGTCCATTCACGACCCCAATTTCACACCAAATGATTGAATGAACGAACCATGAATGTATTAATAGAATTTCCGTGACTACACCTACCAATTGAATACAAATCGCTAATATCGGGACCCTAAAAACATCATAAACGTGAAACGAAGGCGTATCGTGAGCCAAACGGCTTCTGTCATAAATGGTGACACTAGCTAAACTACAATACGACCAACCATTTGGACCAATATAAAAAGAGCTCCCCCGAATAAGCAAAATACTCTTCAATTATCTGTGGATTATACTGGTAAAGAGGGGAGTGGTAGGTTAAGTGACGGTGGTTGGCTTACAGGCAGGTTCGTTTTTTCGTATATTCTTTTTTTTAGAAAGAATAGTGTGCACTAAACATACGCTATCAGGTCGCTAGCGTGACTCTCTAGTGTTTTTATATGCCACATGCTTACATGCAAATGTTGTTCCTAATATAAGAAGGGAATGCATTAAATTAGTTTGCTTCGAAATGCTAAATAGGCCTATTTATCTTTGAGCGAATTCATGGAATTTCAATTCGTTTGGGTACTTAATTGCGTTAAGTATTTTTATGGTCCATTATTTTAAATGGATGTGAATTTTCTTCTTTGATTAATGTGAAATGCTTTTATTTTCAAGTATTAATTTTCATTGTATTTAGGAATTTATCTGAAACATCTGCAATAGTAAGTCTTTTGAAAGCCTACAAAAAATGTCTAATTCTCTTTTTTTCGCTAAAACAACGTGATTTTCGTGTATTATTCTCCAATCCATTGATATATAAAAAACCCAAGATGCACAGTCTCGAACAAATACCAAGACTCGAAACTCTCGTCAAAAACTGACATGTCTCAAGTGTCATGTGTGAGTTGTGTGTAGTTATACTATAAACATTTTTTTTTTGCAAATTCAACCTTACACGGATCGCTTAAAATTATTTTTACAAAGCAGTTTAGTATGGCGAGTGATGCGCATTTTTTTTCAAATTCAACCTTACACGGATCGCTTAAAGTTGTTTTTACAAAGCAGTGCAGTATTGCGAGCGATGCGATACTGTTTGAAACTTGCGCACTATTATACATATTGCGCTTGTTTTTTGCGGACGTTTTTGAGATGCTGAGTGTGTATCTTGGGTTTTTTATATATCAATGCTCCAATCACATAAATGTCACAAGCCAGTGATAGTATAACGAGGGGCTTATTTTCAACCTATGTGAAAACAGTTGCTTACCAGTAAAATAGCTAGTGTGCGACTGCATTGAATGTGTCAATGCATTGGCTGACTAAAAATATCGAGCGAAAAATTTGACACACAAAAAGGTTGAAAAACGTTTACTTATCTCCTGTGATTGCAAACAAACTCGAAAACTGAACATGTTTTACAGGTTGGGCAGCTATGAAAAAGGAAATATAAGGTAAGTCAGAATTTAGTGATGACATACCGTGATTTACATTATTTTTATCAATTTATTTTAAACATTAATAATTTTAGTATTTTAAAGAACTAATTTCATGAGAGGCTAAAAGCAGCCATAGGTTTAATGCTCTCGACATTTTATCACGCACCCTTAAAGGTCACCAGCCAATCAAGTCTCCCCATCTCGTTCCCTTCAATCAACGCCAGCATTCATTGACTATAAGCAGCTGTCAGATCCTTTTTCCTTTCCCGTTCATCCTTCTCAATGACTTTGGTTTTATTCGCTTTAAGCGCTTTTTTTACCCTCTCACGGTAGGGTTAAAGTGTATAGCGCTCATTTGTTTAATCAAGGGACACTTTATTTGATCAATTGTCCCGTTCCGTTGTCATTGCCGGCATTTCGGGTTTTTCCTTTAACTAATGGTATTTGACTGTTGGTTTTTGTAAGTGCTTTCGTTATTTGTGTAATTGTTTGTTTAAGTGTTATTGCTGTTATGGGATTAATATAAAAAAAAATATGCATAATTTCGGCAACTGCTGTTCTTCTCGTTTTTCGTAGTGCGAAACCTAGCGTCATTATTTTATTTTTGTATCTAATTTTGACAATATTTTAATTAGAATTAGCTATACACAATATGTCCTTTTATTGTTTTATTGTGTTCCAATATCGTAAGAGACTTCTTCTCCATTTCGTGTCAATAGATTCAATATATATTTTTTTTACCGATAAGTAACAAGTTGACCATTCCGTCACTTGCAACGTACGAACCCGCAAAGTGTCCTTATAACACCGTTGACCCGCGCAACTACGTCTGCTCCACTCCTATTGGTCTTAGCGTGATGATATAGCCTATAGCCTTCCTCGATAAATTGGCTATCTAACACTGAAAGAATTTTTTAAATCGGACCCGTAGTTCCTGAAATTAGCGCGTTCAAGCAAGCAAACAAACAAACAAACTATTCAGCTTTATATACTATTAGTATTAGTATAGATTCCAAAACAAATAAGTATTTTTAAGTGAATTAGCGACAGACATCATTATTCGCTAAACAAAACACAACACATCTTCAACAAAGAACACATATTCATAATAGTCCCTCGTTACACTGTGATGAACATAACTAGCTGTACTTATGTTAAGGTCGAGTTAGGTTAGGTCATGGTACTCCTTTATACCTCGGATTAACAGTGTATGTAAAGTTCTCTTTACATACACTGTTAATCCGAGGTATAAAGGAGTACCATGACCTAACCTAACTCGACCCGATCTAAAAGGTTAACTACAATAGATTAACCTTTTAGATCCAGACACTGTGTCTTGTCCATGCAATAGTTGGCGCCGGTCGTTTTGAAAGAACGTATTTAATTTGGCGATGTTTTGTGAGGACACGAAAATAATGTGATCATTAAGGTTTTTAGTTAGAAAAGTATTCAATTATTTCTTTGTGCAGTAGATTTAATAGGTGGGTTTGATGAGGACTTCTATGTCGGTATGGGATTAATATGTTCAAGACATAAATACGTAGTTTTTTTAGTATCGTTTATAGCAAACCGTCATTATTACCGCTTCTTAATTATTTTATTTTTGAGCTTTTTTTACCGACTTACTCCCGGTCGTTTGTTTACGAAAGCTATATACCACTTTTAATGATACAGAGCATGCCATTTAAATCATGATATTGAGATCACTAGATTTTTTGAGTAATTTCAAAATTAAGAAAATGCATAAGTTCAATTTATAAACTAAAACTAAATTCCGTCACTGTGACACACTAAGTAAGAAGACTTGACAAGAATCACTAACATCGTCAACTTATTCCAATTTATTTAAATCTTAGCACCTTATGTAATTTTACCTATCTCTTATAAGGTTACTAAGCGAGCTAAAAGCACAAGGTCATAAGTTTCAATACGAATTTCATCAAAAGACACCTTTTCAGTCACAAAAGGTACTTGCAATATCTTCACACAGTTAATCACAAATTCGCATGAACTTTACAATCTTCTTGAAACATCTTTAATTGCAATCTCTTTCGTAACTTTATTTTAAATTCAGTTTTGATATTTTTATTTAAATTTTGGTATTTAAATTATTTTTTGAAGAGATTTTAAAATACCTTCACTTGTTGTAATCTCCTTTCACCTAGATATTGGAGGACAGTCATTATTAGTTCCGAGTTGCTGATTAATTTGCATTGGAGACCACAATACTCAGCTGAATGTTCAGTTAACTACTTACTCTAAGGATTTGAAATCCCTGCCAGAATAGCAATAACTTGGGAATCCTTACTTAATATTATAAATACGAAAGTCACTCTGTCTATCTGTCTGTCGCGCTTTTACGCCAAAACTACTGAACCGATTTAAATAAAATTTGGTACAGAGACAGTCTTGAACCTGAAAAAGGACATAGGCTACTTTTTATCCCAGTAGTAAGTTCCCTAGGGACCACGCGGGCGAAGCCGCTGGCAGAAGCTAGTCTTTAATATTTATGTAGTAATTCTAGGCAGGCGTGTTCCATCATCGACCACATCATCCCTTTCTATCAGGTGAGATTGTGCTCAGTTGTGGTGTGGTCGTTTTTTAGAGTTCCGTTCCTCAAAAGAAAAAACGGAACCCTTAGGCTCAATTTACACCGCCGAGATATTTCTTATGCCCAGGCTTTTTATTTCAGAAGAATATGTGCATTATCTAGTGGAGTTAAGGATGAAATTGCCATGTTAAGTTTCAAATTGACGCGTCCGTTCCGCGGCAGTGTAAATTGAGCCTTATATGATCACTTTGTTGTCCATCCGTCCGTCCGTCTGTCTGCCAAGACCCTTTATCTCGGGAACGCGTAGAGGTATTAAGTTTGATTTCAAACCATATTCTCAGGTCTACAGTCCCTTGAAGCTGTGAAAAAATCAAACCTCTTAGTTAACGTAAAAAAAATACGGCCGTTTATGGCGCAAAAAAACGTATATTTCGACACTCTTAAGGGGATCAAAATTTATAGGATATATTTTGTGACCGTGTAGCACAAGTATAGGGAAAAATCTGAAAACTATACATATGTAATTAAAACATAAAAAGTATAGTCTTTATTTATAGTAATATTACTTTTCTCGTACCTATAAATTTGTACGGAACCCTACGTGGGCGAGTCCGACTGGCACTTGTCCGGTTTTTTTTTCTTTTCAATATTCTAACAGTTACATTATTAGAAAGTTCTACTTTATTTTATTTTTTCAAATAGACTATCTATAGCTTAAATACACGTAAATTGCCCCTCATACTTGGTAGGTCTTGTAAAAGAGTTTAAAGGGAAAGCCTCAAACAGTTTCGTCGAACTTAACATTTAACAATAATGAAAATTAAAAGAGTTAATTCCAGTAGGAAGTTGGGAACTGAAATTGGCTCTATTACTCAGAGCCAACCTGAAAATACAGATACAACATGAGCACCAAATTACTTCTAGCAAAGTACCAAAATTAATTTGCAACTAACGTTAAACACACCTTGATTTAAGGCCTTTCTTCAGCAGTGGCTTCAACTCTAACCTTTTGAGGATACGCCTACAAAGTAACAAGAAGAAATATTCATTAATCACTATAAATGCCTTTTAACGGTTGGAATATTTTGTAAGATTACGAAGAGGAGCGTGTAAATGATTGCCTCATATCTTCCCACTAGGCCATTGTTAGGATTTCGTTAGTTATCTTAGTCATAGTTAGCCGATAGCATTGTAAGTAGTAATTATTTAGCTACTAAAGTGCAACTAGCTTAATTTACACGGTTCTTAAGCTAGTTGCACGTTATCTAAACTGGGTCACCAGTATGGAGGGTGTGCGGTACAGAGAGTAAAGTCCCGCAAAACTTCATTGAAAAGGGAGGATCCTCTGACCGGACGGTTGTTGTGTCCGGTACGGGCAACTGCCCGAAAGTTGATATTCGGGCTGATCAAATCGCACGGTAAACTCTGATTGCGCGATGCAGGATTTCGAAGTAGTAGTTCGCTGCTAGTTTGATAGATGGCGTTGCGGTTCTTTTTGTTGCGGTGTTGATTTGCTCCATTAGTTTTTCTAGTAGCGGCATGCTATACTTCAAATCTTCAGGTAACATGAATTTTTCCAGAAGGTGTCAGACAGTGAAAGTGAGCTCAGTGTTCTTTCTATTAGGTAGTCGGGCAAAAACTGTTAATACGTTTTTCCATTAAGTATTTCTCTGTGACAGCCCAGAATTTGAAAGATGGTGGTGTGTCAACCCCGTGCCATGGAAAGCACATTAAGCCTTTGGTCTCTCTCCGGTCGTGCCGGATTGCCGTCCCATCAGAATATGATAGTGATGCACTATATGTCCCGCGCCGATGGCTAGTTTCCGTTGAGATTTTCCGCCATGACCGAAATTGGTAAGGAGGATAATAATTATTTATCTACTTATGTGCAACTGGCTTCACTTCAGTGACCTATTTCTCAGGTACCATGCATTTTCCGGGAAGTGACAAACAGTAAATGAGCTCAGTGTTCTTTCTACCAGTTAAGAAATTTTCGTAATGGAATCATCAGTTCCAGAGATTCCTTTCTACAAACATGTAAGCACCACAGCATGGTGTCGCCCGGTGCCGTATGGTGCCGTAAAAGAATAATACCATCCCATCACTTTCCGTGGGTGTCGTAAGAGGCGACTAAGGGACTCACCAGAGAATGGACAGCAGCGTTCTCTGTAAAACGCAACACCATACACTGCGATCGCCAACCCGCCTGCCAAGTGTGGCGATTATGGCAACCCCCCCCCCCCCTGGGGGCCTTTGGAGGCCTGTGTTCAGCAGTGGACGTCTTCGGCTGTTATAATGACTGAAACATGTAAGCAAACAAACAACAACTTTACGCTTTACTATATGAGGTTTCTCTAAATTTTGCATAATTCACGGTGATTCTTGAAATATTGCATTAAGTTATCGTGTCAAACCTGGTTGGGGTCCACGTTACCAGTGAATGAAAAACACTGGATGAGATCCGCACAGGAACGTGGGGATTGGCAGACCTATCAGTGCTAGCTGTGGATGACAATGGTGATGAGTGAAGATTGAGTATTAAACTAACGAGTCGTTAAACTGGTGGATGCCAAGCTACATAGCTTGGCTCATCGCCGTAAGGTTGTCTGCTTGTCGGTCTTCTACATATTGTACTTCGGTGAGTTTGCCCACTGGCCCCCTTCTAACGTCGGACATCCAGACGCACTGCATCTTACCATCTCTACCTTGTTGCTATTCCACCAATTCGCACTAAGCGTTTCTAAACGTCTTTTACAATGCGCATAGCAAAGGAGTGGAACTCTTTGCCTGCGTCTGTGTTTCCAAACGCTTACAACCCTAATCTCTTCAAAGTTAGAGTGAACAGGCTCCTTTTGGGTAAGCTCGCTCCATCGTAGACTTCGTCTCTGTCATCTCTGACCTAGACTAGAGTCAAGAGCAAACCCATCAACAATAAAAAAGAGTCCTAAGAAAATATTTTTTGCGATCAGATTAAAATCAGTTTGCCAAAATCGAAAGCTTAAATGAAACCGAACAGCCCTTTTAAGTAAGTAGAGTTTCGCATGTTATACATTCATAACACCGTTACGGAGCGAGATTTCTTATCAACCATCTTGAAGCTAAAGGTTGTATCTATGCGAATCAATGAAGTCTTTCTTTCTTTACATTCACGTAATCAAAGGTCAAGTGTAGACATATCAAGCGCCGTATTCGTTATTATTCTAATAGCATTAAGATTATATTTGAATCAAAAAAATTTTTTTTTGCCTCTATAATTTGTACCTGTTGTCTTCTTCTTTTATCATTAGTCGCTTCCTTTTCTAGGCATATAATTTTTCTCACATACAATACATCATTTAATTTTCTTTGATCCTCCTTATTATATCAAAAAAATAAAAAATAAAAATTAATCATATCAAAATAAAGTCGGTGTTTTTGTTTATATCGTCTTTTGACACCGACTTTCGAAATTAAAGTTATTTTATACTATGTAGGGTTTTTTTGGAAGTCGGTTATATTTATTGTAAAAAATAAAAACATTTTATACCTGCGTGCCCATTCACAGCGTACCGGCGCAATGTTATGTTATGAATTGGGGCCTATTTAATAAAACTTACTAAGTGCTTTCGGTGTAAAGGTATCGTCAATACGAATTAAATAAGCCCAAACACTTGGTAGTTAGCTGTTTGTGTATGTGTATTTATATGTTTGTGAACGCACCCACGATACAGGAGAAATTCCTAGTGTGGGGCAACGTTTTTTTTTTTAAAAAAAAAAGAAAAGAAAGTTCCATACCGATGTGGAGTTCCTCCTACCTTGACTCTCTGTCGTCTCCATCATCAGGTCTGATCCAAACCATCATTGTTTTGTAGTATCACCCGATATACACATGAATATCAAGTTTTTATCAGATACGTGCCTACAATTTTCGAGAGTTGCCCTCGATTTCTCAGGGTTTCCATCATCAGATCCTAACGTGGTGGCAATGGGACTACCTTGGCAGCATACCCTTTCATACACAAAAGATTCATCGAAATCGGTTCATAAACGACGAAGTTATCCGCGAACACACATAAAAAATAGCACTCCGGGAGTGCCGGCAGAAGTGAAAACTTTAGTATTAACGTTGTGTTTAATTATAAGTACAAAAATACTATCATTTATGAGGTAGAATACAATGTTTATTTATTGCGCTATCGTACACAAATATGACAATTTACATGTTATTATTCTTAATATTATATCGTTATTTATTTATATATTACATTAATTTTTATCTCTTAGAAAAATCAACTTTCATCCATAATTTCGTAATTCCGTAATTTCGTATCCTTGGATACGCGTGGCACGCTGTACATAAACACAGACGGACATTCGCGCAAGCGCCCTGTGCCGCCTAAGCGGAGCAGCACACTCAGGCACGGTAGAAAGAGTGGGAGATACTAGTTCCTCTCCCTTCCCCTCGATCTTACGCTTTTTCGATCAGCATCACGTGACCCTGACGCGAGTCCGTCTTACGCTTTTTCGATCAGCATCACGTGACCCTGACGCGAGTCCGTCTTACGCTTTTTCGATCAGGTCACGTGTCCTGACGCGAGTTTACGATTTTATACCCATTACAGAAAAAGTGCTCAACGCCGCTAAAGAAGTTTTCACTTCAAAAAAAAAGAATATAAGAATACATATATATACGCGGTCGAATTGAGAACCTCCTCCTTTTTTTGAAGTCGGTTGAAAATATCGCCAGTCTCTTGGGCACATTACCAGCTGCCAGCGTTGAAGACGTCTTTTTAGAGTTCCGGCCCTGAAGGTTAACCAGCGGAACCTTATTACTAAGCCTCCGCTGTCCGTCCGTCCCTTTGTCTTTCAGCGGGCTCTATCACAAGAGCCGTAATAGGTAGACAGTTAAAATTGTCACCAAGTGTCGATTGGGGCCATTTGGCCCCAATCGGTCCTTACGGTCCTTCACTGGGAAAATCAATAAATATATATGTGGGTCAATTGGGGTCAATGACCGTTATTGCACCTACCATACACTTTACACTGTTTTCATGGCAATAAACACTAAAGATGACTATCAAGATAAGTCCGCATTTTAGCGCTAAGTGCAGCTATCTCGCTCGGCTCATCGGTGCCAACCTGCCAACAAATAACTTAATATATTCTAGTTTGTAGATATTTCACGTGTTACATTGCTTCGGATCACTGCATGCATTGCATTAGGTGGCCCTACCATGGTTTTCAAGTGAAGATTACAGCGTTCGATTCGAGTTTATTTTATTAGAAATCCTACATCCTACATTTTTCGTGACAAGCGGTACTGCTGGTAATGAGGTTCTGGGTTTGCCTAACAAAATCTTGTGAGTAAAATTTTTATAATCAACTGTTATTACTAGAGATCGAATATTTGGATGCATCTTTGCCTAAAGTTAAGATGCTGTCTATTACAGAAAGCGCTTTTCCCGTGTTTTCGGGATCAGCAAACTTACATGAATAAATACTCCGTGAGATGTTATTAGCCCGAATTGACACAAATGAAAGTGGCCTTGTTACTACGTAACTTGGTTGCTTTTCCGTAAATACATTGTAAGAAAAAACCGGCCAAATACGAGTCGGGCTCTCACACGAAGGGTTCCGTACCATACATCGGAAAACAACACGTTTTTTTTTATGGGAGCTCCATTTAACTTTTAATTTTATAGCAATAGGAATACACAATATGTGTAAAAATTTCAACTGTCTACTGTCTACCCATTACGTTTCTTGAGATACAGCCCGCTGACAGACAGACATACGGACGGACAGCGGAGGCTTAGTAATAGGTTACCCTTTGGGTAACCAACGGAACAAAAAGTAAGAAAACGTGCCTCAAGTTGCAGGGACTGACTTCAAATTGCGTTTTATGCGGGAAATCATATTAAGCGTGATTGTAATTAACGGGCTTTACTGTATTAATTATATGTTTTTTTTAATTTCGATTAACTAATCATGAAAAACTGATGACCTGGTGAAGGTCGCGGGTAGTCAATGGATGCGAGACGCACAGGACCGGTTGTTGTGGCGACACTTGCGGGAGGCCTATGTCCAGCAGTGGACGTCTTTTGGGCTAATATGATGATGATGATGAATCATAAATAAAAAAAAACTGGCCAAGGGCGAGTCGGACTCGCGTGTAAAGGATTCCGAACGAATTAAATTTTATTTAACATGTTATTTTAATACTATATACTGCTAATAGATTTATTATCTCCATTTTTTTTTTCAAAATTTTAGTCTCAGTAGTTTCGGAGATAAGGGGGAATTGTAAATTTTCGTCAAA
This sequence comes from Lacanobia wlatinum, assembly GCA_947578705.1. Classification (NCBI taxonomy): domain Eukaryota; kingdom Metazoa; phylum Arthropoda; class Insecta; order Lepidoptera; family Noctuidae; genus Lacanobia; species Lacanobia wlatinum. The sequence goes on from OX388033.1 coordinate 19,725,956, forward strand.
TTTCTTGAATAACTTGAAAACCATTTATTTTAAAATTATGAAAAAAATATAATCAAAACCCTCACAGAAAGCTCTTACATTTGATATGTCATACGATATTATTCAAAAAACAAAAAATATATTTTGTAGTTTGACCCCCAAAAGTGACCCCTATACAAAAAAAATAATAATTTACGTAACACGTCCATGTTTGGGTCACAGAAATCCATATGTGTACCAAATTTCAAAAGAATCGGTCCAGTGGATCCGGAGAAAACTGGCTTTGACAGACGGATAGACAGACAGACACCCGGGTGATCTGTGAGGGTTCCGTTTTTTGTTCGGAATCCTTAAAAGCAGTAATGCAATACCGGAATCCTGGAATTTCATTTTTAATTAGCATATTCAAAGAAGCTGCCTAATAATTATGCCAGGCAAAAATTAGCTTTAGGTAAGTATGCATCCGAATATCCGATCTCTAGTTATTACTCAGTAGCGGCCCGCCAGTCTACATAGATTTGAGTCTAGTTTGATAGCAATTAAATTTAAAGGTAACTGGCAAAATGTGGATGTATAGGAGCATCCCTGCCTAACCTTTTGGGGAAAACAAACTTTATGCTTTGTTATGTAATGATCCAAGTATTACTACTCATCATCTGTCTAGCCTTTTCCCAGCTATATTGGGGTCGGCTTCCAGTCAAACTGGATTGAATATCAGTATTTTACGGAAAACGGCTACCTATCCGACCTCCACAATCCATTAACTGGGTAACGGTACTTCTTCGTAAGACTGGAGTTAGTTTTTCTAGCGTCTGACAATCCGTAACGACTGCCAAAGATCAACAAATGACAGCTGGGACAAACGGCTTAACGTGCTTTCCGAGACACGGAGGAGCCTCGGTATGTGTATGGTCACTATCCACAGACCGACCTCGGGAAGCGTTGACCCGTGCGGCTGTAATTCTTTAGCCATGAGCTAAGCCAAAAATTAATACTAGTTCTAATTACTTTCAAACTATACCAAGTCTAACGGAAGCCTTAAATAGATACCAACAAATAAACAACATGTAACCATTTAAATTAAGTCCTTTGCCAATAAGGGCAATAATAAGGCAATTAACAAACTGAATTAATATAAAATAAAATATTTACATATTTATATTTTCGTCCATTTAGATACAAGAGGTTTGACATGGTTACGAAATATGAATTTTAATTAGCGATTTACTTTAATTAGGTGGAATTCTGACGTGACAGTGACACAAATACAGTTAGATATAAATCGGTAGGCAATATATTGTTGTCTTGAGAAACTTGGGCAATAGATATTGCAATAACAGACTAGACACGATTTGTAAAAAATATATTATATACCATTATTCTTGTCGTCAATCATCCTAATATACAGGGAAATTCAAAAAATACCCAAAACCTCTCAATCCTGACTTCGTATCATGACCCTGAACAACACTTGTTCTTCGATTTTGACCTCAACTGAATAATGTAGCCAAAAATAATTTATTTTCATTTATTTGAAGTCTGTAAAATTCGTATATACCACGCGCGCGCACCCAGTGCCCCGTCGCCGCGCCGCGCAGGCTAGCGGCAGGCGCATAAAGAATATGCAAAATGTAGACTATGCTTAAATTTTTTGTATGGAAAAAAATGTTTCGAATTTTGAAAAGTCGTAGAACAAATGTTGTTCAGGGTCATGATACGAAGTCAGGATTAAGAGGTTTCGGGTATTTTTTTAAATTCCCTGAAAAATTCTTCCGTTACTGAGTGATTGAGTGACTGAGTGACTGTCAGACAACGCACAGCCGAAACTACTGGTCGTAGATATCTGAAAGGCATTTAGCTTCCCTGGATAGTAGTGTAGGGGAGCACTAAGAGAAGATTTTCCGAAATCCCCGCGGTTACGGGAACAACGGGATATGTGTGTACGAATTCGCTGGCAAAAGCTAGTTTAATATAAAAACTGGACTACCTTAAAACATGAATTACAAATTCGAAAAAATTGTAAGTATTTAAAACGCTGCAGCTACTGAAATTGTGTCATCAAAGGAAAGAAAGAAAGAAAGAATAATATTTATTTAGCACATACAGGAAATACGTACGGTACATAATAATCCTACTAATATTATAAATGTGAATGTTTGTATGTTTGTATGTTTGTATGTTTGTATGTTTGTATGTTTGTATGTTTGTATGTTTGTATGTTTGTATGTTTGTATGTTTGTATGTTTGTATGTTTGTATGTTTGTATGTTTGTATGTTTGTATGTTTGTATGTTTGTGTTTGTGCCTCAATCAGGCAAAAATGGCTGAACGGATTTGGATGAATTTTGGCACACATATAGTCCACATCCTGGAATCAAACATAGGCTACTTTTTATCCCAGTAAGTTACATGGCTTAACAGAGACAGAGGATGAAGTGGAAACTTTGAGTTTCTGCTGCCTTAGTACTTCAGATTCAAAAGTACCAGGAGAACAGAAATTATAATATTTCCGGGGCTGAAATTGGGAGCGTTAAAGATTAACAAGTACAAGTCAATGTTTTTCCGGGCTGGAATTTTAAATGCCATAGATTCACAAACAACAGGAGACTAGAAACATGTGAAAGTATTTTTTGGCTGAAATTGAGAGCGCTAAAGATTCACAAGTACCAGGAGACCAGAAACATGTCGAAATATTTCCGGCGCTTGAAACGTGATCGGCTAGGTTTCAAAGGTACCAGTAGACCAAAAACATGTCGAAGTATTTTCGTGGCTAGGATTGTGTATGCTAAAGTTTCACAATTACCAGGAAGCATGTCAAAATATTTCCGCGCTAGATATATGAGCGGTAAGGATTCAAAATTACCAAAACAACAGAAAAATGTGGAAGTTTTTCCATAGAAACATATCGAAGTTTTTTCTGGGCTTGAGTTATGAGCGCTTAAGTTTATATACGCGATATATGTCTTGTACGAGTCCCAAATAAACATTTTTCTTTCTATTCTATCTTTAAAACCAGAAACATGTCAAAGTAGTTCCGGAGCTGAAAGTACAGACAGTGAAAATTCACAAACTATGAAAAACGATGAATTTGAATTTGCGCGCCACCTCTAAAGTCTACGCAGACGAAGTCGCGGGCGAAGTGCTAGTAACAAATAATTATGTCTCACGGCTGCACTAAAAAGGTTCATTTCAGCGATATGACAGACAGTGAGACTGTCTGACGCTGGTTTTTTAATGAACCCTATGGATGAGTGGCGGATCACTTGAATCAAAATCATCATGATTATCCTCAAGCCTTTATTGATCTAACAGATACATTTATATCAGCACAACATATCTTCCACTTCCATACCGTATTCCATATAGTAATACTAAGTTGTACTCAGTAGTATTCTGAAGCCGTTGTCTTTTTAGTGTTCCATTCTAAAATGGCAAAAAAGGAACCACCCTTATGGTGTGACTATATTTGCTATAAACTTGAAATCCTACTAAAAAAAAAAATATAAAAAAAATGTGAATGTTTGTATGTTTGTATGTTTGTATGTTTGTATGTTTGTATGTTTGTATGTTTGTATGTTTGTATGTTTGTATGTTTGTATGTTTGTATGTTTGTATGTTTGTATGTTTGTATGTTTGTATGTTTGTATGTTTGTATGTTTGTATGTTTGTATGTTTGTATGTTTGTATGTTTGTATGTTTGTATGTTTGTATGTTTGTATGTTTGTATGTTTGTGCCTCAATCAGGCAAATATGGCTGAAGGGATTTGGGTGAAATTTGGCACACAAATAGTTCACATCCTGGAATCAAACATAGGCTACTTTTTATCCCGGTAAAAGGCAACGCTTAACGAGGACTGAGGAGGAAGTGGAAACACAGCGCTTCTGCTGCCTTACTACTTCAGATTCAAAAGTACCAGGAGAACAGAAACATGTCGTAGTATTTCCGGGGCTGAAATTGGGAGCGCTAAAGATTCACAAGTACCAGGAGAACAGAACGATGTTAAAGTATTTTTGGGCAAGAATATTTTTTTTTTGCCATCGAACAGATATGTATGTTGAAGTTTTTTCCGGGCTGGAATTGTAAACGCTGTAGATTCACATGTGACAGGTGAACAGAAACATGTTGAAGTATTTCTCTGGCTAAAATTATGAGCGCTAAAGATTCACAAGTACCAGGAGACCATAAACATGTCGAAATTTTTCCAGCGCTGGAATTGTGACCGGTTAGAACTCAAAAGTACCAGGAGATATGAAACATGTCGAAGTATTTTCGGAGCTAGGATTGTGAATGCTAAAGATTCATTAGTACCAGGAGGCCAGAAATTTGACAAAATATTTCCGCACTAGAAATATGAGCGGGAAGGATTCAAAAGTACCAAAACAACATAAAAATGTGGAAGTTTTTCCGGGCAGAAATTATGAGCGCTAAAGATTCATTATGTACCAGGAGACCAGAAATATGTCGAAGTATTTCCAGGGTTGGAATTGTGAGCAGTTAGGATTAAAAAGCATCAGGAGATCAGATACATGTAGAAGTATTTTCGGGGCTGGAATAATGAGCGCTACAGATTCAAAGATATCACGAGAACAGAAAAATGTTGAAGTATTTTCTGGGCTGGAATTATGAGCGCTAAAGATTCATTATGTACCAGGAGACCAAAAACATGTTGAAGTATTTTCGTGGCTAAGATTGTGAATGCAAAAAATTCAAAAGGACCAAGAGACCAGAACCATGTCGAAATATTTCCGGAGCAAAAATTATGAGCGGTAAGGATACAAAAGTACCAGAACAACAGAAAAATGTGGAGGTTATTTCCGGGCAGGAATTATGAGCGTACAAGATTCATTATGTACCAGGAGACCAGATACATGTCGAAATATTTCCAGGGTTGGAGTTGGGAGCAGTTAGGATTCAAAAGTACAAAGAGATTAGAAATATGTTGAAGTATTTTCGAGGCTGTAATTATGAGCGCTACAAATTCACACGTAGATACCAGGAGATCAAAAACATGTCAAATTATATTTTCGGCAGGAATTGTAAGCGCTAAAGATTCACAAGTACCAGGAGACCAGAAACATGTTTTAATGTTTCAGGCGCTGGAATTTTGAGTGGTAAGGATTCAAAAGTACCACGAGAACAGAAACATATAGCGGTTTTTTCCGGCCTGTAATTATGAGCGTAAAAGATTCACAAGTAGGTACCAGGATACTAGAAACATGTCGAGGTATTTCCGAAGCTAGAATTGTGAGTGGTTAACATTTAAAAATACCAGGAGAACCGAAACATATCGACGTTTTTTTCTGGGCTGGAGTTATGAGCGCTAAAGTTTCACAAGTACCAGAATACCAGAAGCATGTCGAAGTAGTTCTGCAGCTGATAGTACGGATAGTAAAGACTCGCAAACTAGCAGAAAAGAATCATGAAGGGAAATATCCGAGAATGAGAATATGGGACAAAGAAGTTACGCGCCACCTTTAAAGTCTACGCAGACGAAGTCGCGGGCGAAGTGCTAGTTTGAAATAATTTTAGATGACGTTTGCTCAACTATTTTGCAAATAAGAAAGAGATAAAAACGTTTCTTTTTTTGCAACTGCGACTGAAATGGGTTTTTAAAAAATCGAAGAGGGGCTACTAGGGCATGCGGGGTATTATTTGAAAGAGCGCTATTTGCACATTCTCAAACATTTTTTTTAGGCCGCATAGGTTTCAACTTTTGACGAAAAATGTAAAATTTTGACCACCCCCCTCCCCCCCTTATCTCCGAATATTACATAAAGAAAAATCTGAAATTATTTTATGTTATAGAAGTTTATGTAAAGATTACAGGAAAAATAATACGCTGTCAATAGACAGCGTATTATTTTTCCTGTATGTGTATTATTTTTCCTGTGTGCTATTTTTTCAGAAATCAACAAAAATAACATTAGTTCCACTATCGGTCAAGAGATGGTGCTGATCTAAAACTGCAATATACACCGCAGTATCAAGATTCTTTGACGAATATAGGCCTCGCCGACGAAAATTTAAAAACATTTCACGTTTTATGTGATGGTACGGAACCCTCAGTGCGCAAGTCCGACTCGCTCTTCACCGGTTTTTTTACTTTCTACCTTTCTACTCTCTCTCCAAAAACAGAAGCTTATTCTTTTCATACTCATTCTAAACCCACTCACACCTACAACTTCCAGTAGTAACCCCCCATGTCAGAGATCTGTATCGCGAGCTACGCTCCCAGGTGTATCCAGTAATAAGGATGCAGATACACGACACGACAACTGTGAAATTGCTTGATCGTGATGTATGCTGCGACATTTCGCGCAGGACTGGCGTGTATCCAAACACGGTTGCTGTATAGAAGAAGTTGGGGATTTTGGAGATGCTTACTTTGGGTCAGGCGTAAAAGAGGGATAGGTACGGACACTAAATTTTTCAATCTCGGTTTTTCAACTGATGTTCTGAGTGCATCTTAACTGGTTGCTGTTAACAATCTTGCTGCTGGGCAATTACCTTCTCCCGTATCTTGCATTTAGTTTGATACAGACTTGGCGTTTACCATAGTTTGTTCTTTCCAGCTAGTTCCACTGTCTTTTAATAGTGTGGAAGGAATGCGAAGGCCGGGCCGAGACCAACTTGCAAAAACCCCTCTGATACTTTTCATGAAATGGGGCACCAACCGACTAATATCCCTGTACGCGCTATACAAGTCTATCCAAAGACGAACCCCGGTTGGTATCAAACTATTGCAGAATATGGAAATAAAGTTTTGGGTGGCTAAACTAGCTATCTTGCTTGTTTAAGAGCAAGTGCTGATAAAGCTTATAAAAAAATCACCAAAATCAATGTCTAAAACATCGACATTATTTTCAATCGTATAAAAACCAGACATTTTTGTTCATATCACGTCTGATTCTTTCCCAATATTAGAAAATACGATCCTTAATCCTTTTAACGTTTACATTTCCTTCAGAAAAGGAGGAAACATTTTGATGGGATGGAAATAAATTTTCGTTTGCATGCGTCCCGTCTGCGGTGCGAGTGGAAATTAATATCCTGTTATAAAAGTTGTTTTTCTTCAACGTTACTTCCTATTGTTTTGTGGACGGTTTTGTGAGCAAGATTATGGTTTTAAAATGACTTTTGAAAACAGGATCGACATTCGAATGACGATTTACAATGCTCACGCGAACCAACCCGGGTTCGGACGAGTGTAAATTAAAAATAAAACAAACCTTACTTGTTCAGCGTTATTTCTATTAGTGAAAACTGTATCACCATACGTTGCGTGTTTTAGCCAAAGTAAGCGTAGAACAGGACAGGCGCAGACAGGGACTTGTTTTATACTAGAATAAGATGTATAATATACATGTTCAAATGCATGAAGAAAGCTCCCAATTTCTAATCAAGGCAAGCAAGTTTTACTCCATCGTTATTCTATACTAGCTTCTGCCAGCGGCTTCGCCCGCGTGGCCCTAGGAAACATACCCCCGGGATAAAAAGTATGTGTCGCGGGATAAAAAGTGTCCTTTCTCAGGCTCTAGACTATCTGTGTACCAAATTTCATTTAAATCGGTTCAGTAGTTTTGGCGTGAAAGCGCGACTGACAGAGTTACTTTCGCATTTATAATATTAGTAAGGATGTAAGGATAATGATGGATATTTTCGCTTGAGCCGTGAGGCCCTTGTGCTCATAGCCTTTTCAGAGAAATTTTGGAACGGCTGGTTGACACTTCCCATGGCCCAAGAAATGGCTTTTACTTTGGCCAGAGGCTAAGGGTTGTCATTCAACGTGGTATTGCCGCCAGTCTCTTGGGCGCATTACCAGCTGTGGTCAAAGGCTAAGCATTGCTATTCAACGTGGTATTGCCACTAGTCTCTTGGGCACATTACCAGCTGTGGTCTAAGGCTAAGCATTGCCATTCAACGTGGCATTGCCGCCAGTCTCTTGTGCACATTACCAGCTGTGGTCAAAGGCTAAGCATTGCTATTCAACGTGGCATTGCCACCAGTCTCTTAGGCACATTACCAGCTGTGGTCTAAGGCTAAGCATTGCCATTCAACGTGGCACTGCCGCCAGTCTCTTGGGTAAATTACAAGCTGTGGCTAAAGACTAAGCACTGCCATTGAACGTGGCATTGCCGCCAGACTCTTAGGCACATTACCAGCTGTGGCCAAAGGCTAAGTATTGCCATTCAACGTGGCATTGCCGCCAGTCTCTTGAGCACATTATCAGCTGTGGCCAAAGGCTAAGCATTGCCATTCAACGTGGCATTGCCGCCAGTCTTTTGGGCACATTACAAGCTGACAGCGTTATGGATAAATTTCTTGATGCTATATTTTAGTTTTTTGTTTGTTTAGTTTATTTGTTAATATAATTTATTAATATAAATTTATTACTATGTTCCTTCTGTGCTATTTTCATACATGGACATCTGCTATAGTTAAACTGTTTGAAACAAAAGTATTAGAAGTTCAATTTCTAACACCCTCCAAATATGAAACTAGACTCGTTCCCTACTGCCATCAATCGAATGAACTGTACCTGGCATCGCTGGGTTCTCCTCAAATCAACATTAAACAACTGATAAGACTGTGTTTTCTTTACTTATCGTTCACTTTCGTTCACTCCATCCGTACTCAACGCGAATCATTTGTGGGCTTCTTATCTCGCGTATACAGAGTAATATCATTATTCTGGCGACGAATTGCTACAGTTTTCCTGCATTGCAATCAAGTTTATTTTATTTACGAGGCAATTGAGCAAACTGAGTGGTTATAATTGTGTGGTGTTATAATGGGGGCGAGGATGAATCGAATATATACGACGACCGAAAAGTAAAAGCTAAACTTTCTATAATCTTTGCTGTGGCTATTATCAATTGGAGGACCATTCAAAGAACTAATTGTTGTTGAATATAGACAGTATACATCATCAGTCAGTTCATCATGTAATATACTTTTAAACTTTACTTAAACTTAACATTAATCAGAATCAACTGTCCATAACACTAAAACCACATTACAGATACAATAAAGCACAAATTCGTCTGGCAAGTGTTTTAATTTTGACAGATCATTTATTAAAGCTGTCTATGGGCCTTCCCGTGTCGTAGACAACAATGGGCTATTACGAAACCATTACCGAAATAGCAACAGGCGTCTGTGTGTGTAACATTAACAAAAACGCAGTCATCCGCAACGCAAACTACGTAGGTACCTGATACCTACACATCAGTGCATATTTCACCACCCACACTCGGTGTATTCCCATTTCATACGTATTTGGCGCAAACGCCAAATTCGATAAGTCGGACGCTTTCGAGTACCACTCGAAATGCAGTTAATCGAATTACGCTCTCGCTCGGCGGTTTTGCAACGGCTAAATGAGTTTTCATGTATTGTCAACAGTTTTATAGGGATGCATACATTAGTGTTTATTGATTCTAGTTAGGAATAGGAAGTGTGTGTTATGGCTAGTTTACACAGTGTGAGCTAGCGTGCGAGTCAGCCTGCCGAGTAGTTGCAGTGCTGTAACTCGCATTGGATAGACGTATCTTACGAGTTACTGCCACAAGTACGAGTTGGATAGCAGCTCGCATCCAAGTTACTCCGACATTTTTTGTTTTTACTGCCTGCTCGCCTTACAGTAACTCGCACATAGCAGCAGCTAGGTTACCACTCGCATCGTTTGGACGCGTTCGGCAGTAGCTCGTCAGTGCCAACCAGACTGTTGCGAGCGGAACCTTTATTTATGGGTGCTGCATCTTGCAAGAGACTGGGCAGCTACTATCACCGTGTAGGCAGCTAAGGTGAGCCGAGCCACGGGCATACAAGTAGACGATCCGAGTAACTGTTTACTGTCTAGTCAGCAGCTTGCACTGTGTTAACTAGCCATTAATGTGGGAGGGATAAAGTGTAGCCGGAACAATTTTCGCTCTGCATAGCAATAGCCTTTGTTAGGCGGGGTAGTTACCGTGGAGCACACTTGTGTTGAAGTTCTAGAGGTGTTTGCCCAACAGTTTGACTATTTACGTGAAAGAATCTGTTTAAACAAATCAGTTAACGTCCTCATCGTAATCATCATCATCATCATCATCTGCCTAGACGCTATATTATATTCGGTTCCCAGTCAAACCGGCTTCAGCTGAATGCCAGTATTTTAACGTGGAGCGGCTGCCTACCAGACCTCCACAACCCATTAACTAATTAACACGCGACTTCTTAACAGGACTGGTGTCAGATTTCCTGGCTTCTGACCATCCGTAATGACTGCCATAGATCTACTAATGACGTGGTCCCATACATTTGGAGTTTTCTACAATCGGTTATTGCTGATAATACGTCACCTTGTCTAGAGCCAAAAGCTTTTCATTATCTGACAAGACAAAGACGAGCATTGATCATTTTAAATAAGTACAATACTATAAAGATCACTCGAAAGAACCAATACCTAATACCTGGGGTTGAAACTCTTGGACCGTGGGGTCCGAGTGCTCATGCCTTATTTAAAGATCTAAACACTTAGTTAACACTTCGCGTGACCCAAGGGCTGACTTTTACCTCTGACAGAGGATAAGCATTGACATACAACGTGGCAATGTCGCCAGTCTTTTGGGCTCACTTCCAGTGGATTTCCATGCAGACGAATTTTTAGACGCCATATTTAGTTACGATTTTTTTATTCAAAGCGCATTCGTTTGTTTTACTAAAATTCGTACCTAATTTATACTTAATTATGGCTAAGCTATGTGTTCATTTGGGCTAGGTTCGACCCCATAAAACAACTGATTTATGTTTAAAAGCTATCTATTGCTAATTGGCGTTTCATGAGTTTTCTATTTAACCGTGTTTAATGGACCATTACATGAACATTAACGAAATTATACTACCTGGCAAAATAGACCTCAGAGACCCATCGGATACACAATGTGAGTGCGATGTTCCTGTTCTGGACATTTTCCACACGTTGGAGTACCTCAAATACCCATGCACCTGTACTTTGGAGGATTTGATGAATGCCACCGATGCTGCAATTAACTGAGCCACCTACTGAGCCCAAAAATCTAAGGAGTTAAACATCGACTCGAAAAGAAAAAGAACAAAATTATAACGAGTCCATTCTATTTAACAAGACATACCATAACAATACTTTGTTCAGAAACCTCTCATTATCGCATTATTACTCATAAATTCATTTAAAAAAAAAAACTTCAGTTTGTTGCGTGGCTTGCAACACTGCTCTTGAGGCCAACATCTATTTCAAAAATTTAAAGATTGTTATTGGAAGATAATGCCCTAATAAAATTGTCTTTTATTCTTTCGGACTTAATACACAAAAAAACCGTCCAAGTTCGATTCTTAGGTGCAGCGCAGGCGACAGACTATCCGTGACGCACTTTTTAGTCTGTGAAAATAGAACCTAAGTATATACACATAATTATATTTCATTAATATATATTTGTCGGAGCGTGGTCGCTGAAGCCTATACAGATGTAGAAATCTTAGTTTTAAGAATTACTTGTTTTTGTTAAGTGTTGGTTGGTTTGGAGAAAATAACATCGTAAATCTTAACTTTGTGATCCAACAATCTGTTTCTAGTTCTAATCTTAATTACTGTAAAAAAATATGTAACGCAAGCATGGGTCGTGGCGCCCGTGGTCATAAATTTAGAATGTTTATGGCCCTTTCTTGAAAACGATAGTTTTGTCAATTGGTTTGTAGGCCATTTAGGAGAAATGGCAATGGCATTATTGTTTGCAACGGAGGTACATTTTTGTGTATCAAGCTCGTACGCGGGGTGTGGGGAGGATACTTGTCTAAAACCTACGGCCGATGTGACATGGACAGAGCATTGGGAACAGCTAAGCGAGTCGGTTGCTGATTGTGAATATTGTTTTGAGGTATCGGTGTGTCCCCAACAACCCCGCGAACTCGCTGCCGTTATAATCACTTCAAGTGCCTTTCTGTGTAGTTACCTTCTTAATTGTATTGTATTGACTCTAAAGTAATTATAACACCTTTCGCATCACTTATATGTATTCCTTCGCCTACTTACTGTATCCTGACACATAAGATGAACACCCAAGCAGCGTGGTAGCAAATGTAACCCTTTTACGACATATTTTTGTATACTGTGTGTACATAAATATATAAATAAATAAATTATTTTGTGCGCCACAGACTCGATTGCACAAAAAGTGTGTCGTCTTTGCTGCACCTTACTCTCACACGTTCCATACCACGAACCGAAAAAAACACGTGGGAGCCCCCTTTATTTTTTCTTTTACTGTCTAGCTATTACGGTTCTTGAGATACAGCCCGTTAACAGACAGACGGACGAACGGACGAACAGCGGAGGCTTATTAATAGGGTTACGTTGGTTACCCTTTGGATACGGAACCCTAAAAATATTCATATCACAAAACCAAATACGAAACACCAACACCGCAAAACAGTACCTTTATCCATCGAACAGTGAAATTAATTACATCACTCATTGCTAATGAAGCCTGTTGGTTAAGAGACAATATTTGCTCACACTCCCCTCCTTCCCCAAGCCCCGCTGTCGCCTGCACACGTCAGGATCAGCCTTTGTTCTGGCTTCAGTGAAGCTATTATGAATCTGGAGTGTTTGTTCGCTTATTATGTTTGTGTATCGATATTTATTATGATTATGCGTGTGCTTGGCAGATTCACGTACAGAAGCGAGGCGAATTGTTAGATGTGATGGATTGTCTGTGTGCTGTTGTATTTTGGTATGTTCTTGTCTTGTCGCGATTTTTAGGGAGCGATGACCACCCTAATTTGGCGGAGCTCGTGGCTAGAAATAATAACTGCCGTACGGGTCGATCTTCAAGGTAAAGCAACGCTTGCCAAGGTTGCTCTGTGGATGGTCTGTGGATGGCTGACCATCTTAACATACCGAGTTTCCTCCGTGCCTCTGAAAGCACGTTAAGCCGTTGGTCCTGGCTGTCATTTGTAGATCTTTGGCAGTCGTTACGAATTGTCAGAAGCCAGTATATCTGACTCCAGTCTTGCCAAGTAGTACCGTGTTACCCAGTAAAAGAGTTGTGGAAATCTGGTAGGCAGCCACTCCACGTAAAATACTGGTATTAAGCTAAATCCGGTTTGACTGGAAGCCGACCCCAATATAGTTGGGAAAAGGCTAGGCAGATGATAATGATGAACTCCCTACTTTAGTTCTCTTTTCTGTCTCTTTGTAATACAGATACATCCTAACCCTTACTTAATCCTTACTTATATTATATATACTTATTACTTATTTAACTTATTACTTATATACTTACACTTATACACTTATTATTAATATTATAAATGCGAAAGTAACTCTGTAGTCTCAAGTAACTCTTGTCAGTTTTGGCGTGAAAGCACGACAGACCAGACAGGTCTGTCGTGCTTTCACGCCAAAACTAAAGAACCGATTTAAATGAAATTTGATGCACAGATAGTCTAGACCTAGAGCCTGAGAAAGGACATAGGCTACTTTTTATCCCGGGAGTATGATCCCTAGGGACCATGCGGGCGAAGCCGCTGGCAGAAGCTAGTATATTATAAAGTTCTTCCGTTACTGACTGATTGAGTGACTGACAGACAACGCTCATCCGAAACTAATGGCCGTAGAAAGCTGAAATTTGGCATGTGGGTTCCTTGGGGAGTGTAAGGGAGCACTAAGAGAGGATTTCCCGAAATTCCTACGGGAACGGGAAAAAACAGGATTTGCGCGTACGAAATCGCGGGCGACAGCTAGTACTACCTATAAGCGATATTCAGCAGACGTGGCCGATTAGTAAATTTTCCGCCTTAAGAGCAGCACTGGCCCGCTTGCCTTTGTTTTTTTTTCGTATTTATATGTGAATATATTTTTACCTTACACCAATTATTAACCTTCTAAGGCTACTTAAGGCCTTTCATTAATCCTGAGTTATTTCCATGCTCAAGGTCCTCCAGACATGACTAGGTCCATGAACCACAGAATATAATATGTCCCCTAAAAACAAAATATCAGACTTTCTGGTTTCATCATTTTACAAAACAATACAGAAAAATGTGCCTGTTTATCTAAACATGAGAGCATGAATATTGCACCAGCCACGTGATCTTCATTATCACGCATATCAATTAGTACCTAGACGCGACACGGCGCGACTTTATTTCTTATGCCACTTGACTTTGATTGTGTCATTATCGTCTCAAGTTATGTCATTCTGCACTGCGTTGCGTTGGAACGCGTTACGTTTATCGCTCATCTAGCACAATAGGTGTGTGTTTTATAAGTTCTATTATGTTATCACAGACCATTACAATACGGATGATGACTGAGTAAAAAACAAGTGCGAGTCGGACTCGTGTGCGAAAGATTCCGAACGAAATTCATTTTTTTAGTATGTTATTTTAACACTATCGACTTCTTAAAGGTGTTCCTGTAATCTATAAGTAAAGATCTATAATATCTTGTTTTTTTTCAAAATTTTCGGTTCAGTAGTTTCGGAGATAAGGGATGGTGGATCCGGAGAAAACTGGCTGTGACAGACGGACAGATAGACACACGAGTGATCTTACAAGGGTTCCGTTTTTTGTTCGGAACCCTAAAAATGATTTTATGTAGTCTGTGTCAGTTAGATTATCAAAAAATATTGGACACGTATTTTTTGCTTTATCATATCAATAAAAAATTACGAGTCCCCACTCCTGATCTTTGATGCGTTCTTTGTGAATTCACTCCTAGGTAAAAAGTGCACTGAAATGTAACGTCACACGAGTTTTCAACGCACTGTCTCGTCTTAATTTTGCGTTTACGTGATAAAAGAAAAATACGTGTCCAATTTTTTTGAAAACATTTTCTGGAATGTATGTTTAAAAATTTCATAGCTTAAGTATATTGTCTATATTTAATGACTTGTGGTAACTTAAGAAGCCAGGTACGAGTAGTTCAGGGTACAACATCCCCTTTGATCGTGGCTTTATAGATGGGTCCAAAATTACAAAAACAGGCAAATCAATATATATAGTCACAAATGAAGTCTTCTTTCAGTATTTTTTTCTATCTACAGTATTTAAGGAACTTTGCCTCCATGTGGCAAAGTCTTGTGACACCCAGTTGCTGAGTGACTTATAGACAATGCACAGCCGTAACTACCTGGTCGTAGAAAGCTGAAATTGGCATGTAGGGTCCTTGGGGAGTGCAGGGGAGTACTATGAAAGGATTTCCCGAAATTCCTACGAGAGCGGGAAAAAAATGGATGCGCGCACGAAGTCGCGGGCAAGATTAATTAAAATAAAATAAAAAGCTAAATATTATATAAAGTTAGAAATTATAATGTTTCAATATAATATTTCAATCCAACACCTTTAGGATCCTAGGCATGATGCCCATGTATAGTGTTACCTTATACTTAAGGTCTTTGACCGCACGTCATATCCAACAATCCAACAAGTAAGTTCTCACGGATGACCCAATGGCATTTGATGAGTTCAGCTAACATGTAGAGAATGTCCTATCTATATGTTTAAACACTTAGTATGAAATTGCTAATATTTTATTTTACAATATTGGCGATATTGGTTACATAATTCTTGGAATGTCGATAGTTCTAAGTGTTGGACCGTATAGTGAGGCAATTTTGAGGAAAAGTACAAAATTTACATATGCTAAAAAAAAATTGAATTCAAAGTGATTTCTTGCATGCCTGGTATGGTCTGTCAGATCCACCATGTTACTTAAACCGTTGTATTTAATTACAATATGAGGATTTGATGGTAGTTGGTTTAGAGGTAGCGGTACAGAGAGTAAAGTCCCGCAAACCTCCATTAAAAAGGGGGATCCTCCGACCAGACGGTTGTTGTGTCCAGTGTGGGCAACTGCCCAATAGTTGATATTCGGGGTAATGAATATGTTCAAATCGCACGGTAAACTCTGCTTGCGCAATGCAGGATTTCGACGTAGTAGTTCGCCGCTTGTTGGATAGATGGCGTCGCGGTTTCTTTTGTTGCGATGTACATTTGCTTCGTTGTTTTTACCGTACCACTCTAAGTAGCTGAGCATTATCACCCAATAGAAGTCACATGGCCACTACTTTAGTCCGGAGTCAGCTGAGATGGTGAAAAAACACAAAAACCCCGAGCGCCGGTGTCAAATTCAGAGGTTATTCCTGACACCTCTGCCTACACCCGTTGATGGGAGTAACAAGAACTGATTGGTTTAGTATTATCTATAGTCTTTGTCCGAGTGCCTTTTAATATCTGAAGTTTACTTGAGATTTCTTTTGTTTTCACATATGTAAGTGTAAGAAGTCCTGTTTTTTATTTGCTAAAAATTTCCCCTGCAATTACTATTTTTAAAATTATTAAGGTAATATGTTGGATTACTTTTTTATTTTTGTACCTACTCTATTCCCTTAGTACAGATATAGATAAGCATGTTTAGGTACACCAGTTACCACAACTAGTACGAAAAATAGTCACTTTGAATTCGGGACAGACCCACCAGGCATACCGCGTAACATTTTCCCACCAGGCGTGCCGAGAGTTATAATGTTTCCTGTTTTACGTTAGTTAAAATACAAATGTGGTGCAAGATACAGCCATATGACAAACTGCTCAATCTCTTAAAAATACCTTATTCAAGAGCACCTCAAAATGACATCTATATCTATACTAATCTATATCTATACTAATATATAAAGCTGAAGAGTTTATTTGTTTGTTTGCTTGAACGCGCTAATCTCAGGAACTACTGGTCCGATTTGAAAAATTATTTCAGTGTTAGATAGCCCATTTATCGAGGAAGGCTATATATCATCACGCTAAGATCAATAGGAGCGGGGCAGTAATTAAAAATGTGACGCAAACGTAGTTGCGCGGGTCAGCTAGTACATGTATATAATATCAAGTATGTAGAGAATCAGAGTCACCTTGAACTATAGACAATCGAGTATCTACTTCCCCAGTTATTTTGACGAAAACCACAAATAGGTACTTGTGTATTCCTCGCAAGGAAAACCGCAAGCCGAAGATGTTTTAGATGAATTAACAAGTAGGTAACGTATACCGTTCTGAGAGCGGGCTACAGCTTCATAGAGTATTATTCGAAATCGCTAACGTTACGAACACTGATGCAGCCAGTGATTTTTGAGCTAAACCTACACCATAGCAGCTTATTTTTAATAGACTACAAAAAAAGGAGGAGGTTCTCAATTCGGCTGTATTTTTTAGGGTTCCGTACCTCAAAAGGAAAAAACGGAACCCTTATAGGATCACTTTGTTGTCCGTCTGTCTGTCTGTCAAGACCCTTTATATTGGGAATTATCGAGTTGAAATTAAAACCATACATATACTCAGGTCTACAGCCCCTTGAAGCTGTGAAAAAATCAAACTTCTATGTTAACGTAAAAAAAGATGCGGCCGTTTAGACCGCAAAAAACGTATATTTCGACCTCTCAAGGGAATCAAAATGTATAGGATATTTTCTGTTGACCTAGAACTATGAAGTTTGGTAAGTAATACCGTTTAATACTACAAGTAAAGGAAAAAACTGGTCAAGTGCGAGTAGGACTCGCGTGCAAAGGGTTCCGAACGAATTTCATTTTTTTAAATG
Source organism: Lacanobia wlatinum (assembly GCA_947578705.1). Lineage (NCBI taxonomy): Eukaryota > Metazoa > Arthropoda > Insecta > Lepidoptera > Noctuidae > Lacanobia > Lacanobia wlatinum. The sequence continues at coordinate 19,743,546 of OX388033.1, forward strand.
TTATTTTAACATACATATTCTTATAGGTTTTCCTGTAGTCTTTAGGTAAAAATCTGTTATCCCCATTTTTTTTTTTAATTTTAGGCTCAGTAGTTTCTGAGATAAGGGGGGTCATTTTTCGTCTAATTTCTTGAATAACTTCAAAACCATTTATTTTAAAACTATGAAAACCCTCGCAGTAAGCCCTTTCATTTGATATGTCACTCAATATTGTACAAAAAACTTTTTTTGTAATTTTATAGTTTGACCCCCAAAAGTGACCACCATACTAAAAATTTAATGATTTACGTAACGCGTCCGTATTTGGGTCACAGAAGTCCATATGTGTACCAAATTTCAACAGAATCGGGCTATTGGATCCGGAGAAAACTGCACAGACACCCGAGTGATCCTATAAGGGGTTCCGTTTCTTTTTTCATGATTTATTAACCGTATAAGCACTAGAACTTTCACAAAATGTTTAAAATTGTCCGATAAATCGCTGTCAACAGAGTCCTAGTGTACAAATTTTGCAACTATTCATCAAAAAAGGAAAACATAGAGACAGTATATATCCTTCTTATTCAGTTTGTGAAATATCTCTTATATCGGTCCAATATTGGAGGAGAAAACAGTCGAAAGCCAAACCTCTAATTACGACTTTTCACATAGTCTCTCCGCGCGCGTTTCCTCTTAAGGCCCTACCTCTGCTTCAGAGCCGTCAAAAGGCTACTTTCTAAAGGATATTCCCCATTAACGGCTGGGTCAAAAGATTGGAAAAATATATATGTATATGGTAGATTCATAAACAACAATATGAACAATTGTTGTTTTCGTATGACATATAGTTTTGCTGTAAAAAAATATTTAATAACACGCTATTTTTTGGATGTTTCTTCCAAAAGGCTTCGAAGTTTAAAAATATTTTTACATGGAAAAATTGCTTGTAAAGTGTACTACAAAGTGAACATTGCTCATGTAAATCAATCAATATTTTGCAAAGAAAATGTTCAATATTGAGTCACCCATATTTTTAAAGCTCTTTTTGGGCGAAGGCGGCAGTCGTGCGTTAGCACTGAGACGGGGAGGCTGTGTCGCTCGTTGCTCCGCTCGCGCTATCGACCGACTACGCGTACATGAATGTGTTAGTGCAAATATTTACGAACTTTTGTATTAGTGTGCGTTCATAGACTAGCTCTTTGCAGAGGAGCCAGCTTGATTGAGCGCGTGGGCGCATTGTACAGTTTCATACAGCAACTTTTATCAAAATACTATCGGCGTCGCTCGGGTTTTATTTTTGTCTGCTCGTTTTTTTTTTTCAAACGTAGCCGACGTTAATTCTTAATTTCTTTTATTACACAAACTAACTAATATTAAAGAAAAATAAAAAATCAATAAAAGTTTATTAATTCACTTAAACTTCATGAACAATGGTGGTACATAGGCGGACTTAATGCTACGAGGAGTTCTCTTTTAGTCAACCTTTGGGTTAAAAGAAATACACTGTGGTAGGTGTACAGCTCTTCCACCCAAACATAAACAAACACAAGTTCATAAACAAACATTTATTTTCATTATTCGGTCGGTATATGCGGCATGTCAGTCGCGTCTGTGGGGGACCGTTTCGCTAAATTAAATTGTTTTCATAAAATTATGATATCTTTCGAATGTTCGATTTGAGTAATTCAAAAAAATAAGTGAATTAAAGTACGATTTATTTTGATAAAACTGATACAAAGGTGCGAATAACGTGGTCTGCTTTGGTCTGTCATGTCGTATCTATTAATTTTTAAATAAAAAAAGTGACATTCAATAATAGTTGGACATTTGGTATCACTGCCTTTTCTGTTTGTAGATATTGATGGGTCCTCTAAAATTCGAGTTTATTATTTTATTTTATCATCAATCATTTTCGCAGCGCACGCAAAGGGAGGTAATTTTCAGGGTTCCGTAGTTAAATAAGGATTTACATCGGTAATTATTTTCAGAGTCATGTCTCCAGTGTGTCTTCACTGTCACTTGGTCGGGTTATTTCAACAATCATCGTCGTATTTCCAGTTTACAAAATAAACCGATATAAAAACGTTATCAATTAAACACCTAAAACTTTCACAGGAATCACAGAATCTGAAGTTTTTGAGTTAATGAAATTGCTACAAAATTATTTAGCAGAGCTGAAATAGGCTTAACATTTATTTATTTCATTTACTTTACTTTACTTAAGAATGTACTTTTTTTATTTGAAATCTTTTTACTATAAAGTAGTATAGGCAGAAACAAAAAGTAGTAGGTACACTGCATACTCGAAACTCAAGGTCAAACTGTTACCAGTGCACTTGTAACAGTTTGACCTCGAGTTTCGAGTATCTTTATATAGATCGTAAGCAGAAAAGACGAAACTGCTTCAAAAAGTTTTTTTTATCTGACCTATATTGTTTTACTTCCATTTAACCACATTCGTATAAAAAATGACACCAGTGAATAAAAATATGCGTAACGTATGTATCTATCTAAACTAAAAATTAGCCGTGCAATCGCCATACTCTTGTGTAGTCGTAGGCAAAAAAGCCGGCTTGGCGCGCATGTCTGCGTCCTCGCATAATCTTTGATAATAGTTTTGAGGTAGCGCGTGCGCTACGGAAATGTTTGTGTGTGCGGCGCAGATATGAATGTGTGGCCCAGATGCTCAAGGTTATTGAGCCTACTATACACTTTAATCAGCCATTTAATCAGCGGCCTAAGTGACATCCCGGCATTTAATTGCACAGCTAGGCAAATGACATGGATCAATATCGTTCATGACTTGCCTAGTCAAGGAGCAGAACATAGACACAGGGAGCTTATGCGAACCCGACACGGAGGTTAGGTTCGAATGGTATGACGGGAGCTGCGGGGTACTTTATGAATGCCACCATTTCGATCTAAATTCGACCTAAATTTTGTGCAGCAAAATAAAACTATCCAAAGCTTAATTTGCTTTGGATAGTATTAAATACTCCACCAACTTATTAATTCTGTGTACACTATGTCGTAGAAGATTGGAAGTAATAAAACAAAATAAGGACATTTTATACAATTCGCTTTTACTTGATGACTGGATAGCGTGACTCGGTTCAGTTATCGCCACATGTAACATGCATAACATTTAAGTAGCTAAGTGAAATAAATTGGACTTATATGAAGCATGTGACGCCAAACGTTTTGAGGTCGAGGTCGAAATTTGATGGTGTCTAAACGCGCTAATAACCTGAATAAAAATAACAATTTTGTTTTCATAACTTAATGTTTTATTTCAGAATATGTATTGATGAAACTTTATATTTTTTATTCTTTTTTAGAGTTCCGTACCTGAAGGATAACCAACGTAACCCTATTACTAAGCCTGCCTGTCCGTCCGACCGTCTGTCTGTCAGCGGGCTGTATCTCAAGAACCGTAATAGGTGAGCCTTTTAAAGGGGAGCCTTTATTTTTTAATTTAGTAACAACCGTACAAGAAAGTTTTTTTCGGTTCATGGTACGCGGAACCCTTTGTGTGAGAGTCCAACTCGCAATGGCCGGTTCTTTTAATGTATCTATTTTAAAAATTAGGTGATGTTATAATAAATAATAATAATAGTTCATTTATTTCTCTCATAAAGGTTCATTGTTTCAGTAGGTAATTTATTCATAACATACATCTTTGCCTTACGCTAGAACCTTTGTGAGAGCTAGAGTCTGAACTAGGTTCAGGACCTGTATGACAGATCTCCAGGCTCGCACCCCTTTAACCATTTTCATATTTTATGGCATCAATCAGATTATACATAGCACTATTAGCAAACAATTTTGATCGTGAGGTAAGTTAGCTTGTTTGCATAATGATTACAATGTAATCATCATGCAAACAAAAATCATCATTTTCCTGTAGTGTAAAGGGCTTCCACTGTTAAATGTTTGAGGTATGTAATAAAATCTACAGTTGATTAAAAACATTGCTTTTGCAGTCTTATTAGAATTCCTAGGATCCTGAGAATAGGAGCCTATCAATCTTGAAATAAAGAATCACAATGGGTTTTCTGCCTCAAACAGCGCAAATAAAGTAACTTAATTGTGAGTTACATATTTGAGCAGTTTGACGTTGAAATATTAGGCCCATGGGGTGCGAGTGCACATCGAGTTTTTCGACATCAGCAAACAACTTGTCGACTGTTCACATGACCAGAAGGAAGGTCGGGCTTTCCATCGGTCAAAGAATCAGCATTGCCACTCAACGCGGCAATGCTGCCAGTTTTCTGGGCACTTTTGCCATTAACAGCGATGTGGATTATTATTTTTTTGATGCCCAATGATTTGTTTTGATACACGTTTTTACATATTTCGAGATAACTAGTCCAGTTATTTAAAAGTCTATATGTATGTTAAAAGAAAGTTATAATTATCACAACATTAACTTTGTCTATAAAGGCTGCTTTCTAGAGTAATGCTTAAAAACAGCAACTTTTCGGTGACATTTACTGAGAATTATATCTGAAAGAAATAGGTAGTAATCTACATCATATGATACGTTATTTGGTTTATCCAGAATGTATAGTATCGGTATCACATAATAGGAAAAAACATCACCAAATCACTTCCAAATCATTGAGATGAAACTATTTTACTCCTTCATTTTATAACAAAAGTCTAAAAAATTATCTACTGCTTTGCAATACAAACAAAAGTAATTTGGTTTTGTTACTTTTTTAAATATTAGTGGCGCGTAGAAGAGTAGTTAGCTCCGTTTATCTGCACAAGGTCATTGGCATGTTTTTTTTAACTATTGATAGGCTCGCGTTTGACCACTATCTCACCTGATGGTAAGCGATGATGTGGTCGAAGATGGAGCACGCTTGCCTATAAGTAATCTATTCACTCTTGACTTAAATACTCCCAGGTTATAGCTATCAGGAAACACAGACTCCGGCAGGGAATTCCACTCCCCAGCTGCACGCACTATGAATGTGTTCCCAAAACGTTTTGTGCGCGTGGGTGGGATGTCCACCATGTACCGGTGGCGCATCGCCGTTCGTCTTGTGGTCCGATGATGGAACGGGCTTGGCGGAATCAAATTATGCAATTCCGTCGCACATTCTCCAAAATGCAACCGGTAGAAAACTGACAGGCTAGCAACTCGTCGTCGATGCTCAAGACTGCGAGATGTATACAAGCCTTAAGAAAACAAGGTAGACCCATGACCTGGTGAGAGTCGAGGGAAGCCGATGGATGCGAAACGCACAGGAACGGTTATTGTGGCGACACTTGGAGGAGGCCTATGTCCAGCAGTGGATGTTATTAGCTGATATATCATGATGTTGATGATTAGGAATAAAAATTTAAAAAAATATTGACTGTACAACAAGAAAACCTTTTTTATTTTACAAAATTTACATACATATTGCGACTAGAGGTAAAAAAAAATTGGCAGTGTTATAAATTGTTCCTTAGTTAATTATCTTATAAAGTCCTCCTGACTTCCTCCTTGGGGGGGTGAGTCCTGATGTACTCGATGGACCTCAGAATGTATTCGGGGATTTCCGGAGCGGGGGGAGAAGTGGGGAGATGGGCACCCTGGAACAGAAAATGATCGTGTGAGCACATATGAATAAACAGAATAAGTAAAACCACCTAGCAGATTCATAAGTTAGTTAACATGTAGGCTGTGAATCAAATCTAGTTCATAATATCAGAACAGAGAGAAACAATAAAATATAACTGGCGCATAAAACCCATATAAATCCCGAAGATCATTCAAAGCTACGTTAACTATGAATGAAGTTGTAAAAGTCAGGAAACTACTCCATAAGACCATTCGTAGATCATAAAAACAAATTGAATGAGATGCTTATCATAATAAATCTTGATGCGTTAAGAGTATTAATGAATGAGTAACGTTAAATCGTAAACGGTTTTATAAATTAAGATTTGATTTGACTGTACAATAATATACATACTCAAATGTTAATAACTTCTCCACAAAAGAGTAAGGGTGTGTATGAGTGCCGGGAGGGGTGCAAGGGGGTGCACTTGCATCTCCCTGGCTTTCATCAAGCTCATGCGAAAACACGATGAAATACAAAAAAATATATTTGAGAAGTGGAACATAGTAAAAGAGAACCTAAGAAATCCGAGGAAGGGCGGCTACTTCGAGCTCCCTTCGCTCGATCTGGCACCCGTCTTCTTTCGTACAATCTCTGTGAGAATGTACAAAAGAAAATCTATCCTATACGAGGCGGGGTTTTGAAGAATGTGCCCTAAAGTAGCCCTGCCAGCGCTCATGGTAAGGTAATTCCTTTTCTACAACGCCACGTTAATAGTAATTTGTTTTCAGAACATTACACTTATTCGATCCAATGGTAATCCAAATTGCAAAATGCGAAAAAAAATAAGCAGAGAAATAATTACTTTTATCAAAACATAATTACACGAGGCTTTTTTCCCTTTGTGGGCTGCAACCAAACTACCATCCATCCAAATTTTCACATTTATAATAGTAACACAGATTTTATGATATGAAATTGTATTTACCTGAGGCTGGTAGCCGTTCTCGTCAGCGATGTAGGAAAGACTGATCTGTTCGCCACCAGGAGCGGTGTACGAGTTGGATCCCTGGACTGAAATAGCTTCTCCATCCTACATGAACAAGAACATAATTAGTATGTGGAATTAATTTCAACGCCGATTTACAATACCTTGGAATCTTAAAGTAAAGACAAAATGAAATTTAAACTTTAGTTATGAGCCAATGAGGTGATGATAATAATTTTGTATATTTCCACTATTGCGTACTATTTTGACCTTAGAAGAAATATCAAGGTTCAAAACGATATAAACATTAATATATTTTTGTACGCAAGATCATCTAGTATGGTTAAATGTCATCGGCTTGGCCTTGATTCTTTGGTACAATTTATTGTTTTGGAACTTGTCCTTTCATTTTATTTAGTCTTGATGGTTTTGACATAATAGCTGTTATTTTTAAACTTTAAGTTATTTAACATATTTCTGTCACGGGGTAGATTATCGATGTTGTGAAAAAGCAATCACGTAGTAGGTCTCAAATCAAGTCCAAGTACTTGTTTACTTTTTTTAAATCTGAAGGAACTTACAGCGCTAGGCTTGAGTACACCAGATTCCTGAGCAGCGATGCCGTTGCTGGTCTTGTAAACGTACTGGTACTGGTCAGGGAAGACGTCAGCCTGCTGCTCGATGGTTTGAGCGTCAGCCTCGGGGCTGCGCGCCAAGTGGGACACATCGGCGGCCACTACAGCCACGACGGTGAGGAGGGCTACAAAGGATTTCTGAAAGACAAAAGCCCAATAAGTTATTATAGCACCTGGTATTAAAAAGATTTCATCAGTTTCGATTTAATTTCACTGAATAGTTCTCCAGTTTAATATTTTTTTATGACGTTCCCAGGATTTTATTTCCCCACCCTTTGCCAGAGGGTGGAGTCTCAATTTTTAATCTTAATCACTTTTAATGAACGAATATTGTCAACCGCGAACTTAATACAAGAATAGCACGTGATTGGTCTAATAGGTGCCGAGCTCAAATGCCAGCCAATGATGCAACTTTATCTTCACTCACCATCTTGTGTGTCAAAGTTAACAGACGATGTGTAACTGTGATTATAGAATAAACGAGCCGCGGTTTTATACCCGACCTCTTCCTTCGTATATGGTTCTAAACATCGGCATTTGCATTATTTTGCAACAAAGAAGCCCTGGTCTTCAATATGATTTGTTACTTTACAAGGTGAACGCGATTTGTAGATTTTTCTGTGGTCTGACTATATCCGTGTTCGTTTTATTTTTTCTTTTTCATTATCGATCTTCGCTTGGATTGGAACGTGTCATTTGTATTTAGTGATTAAGAGTGATGCATTTCGATTCATTGATTGCGTATTTTCGGTTTCAATTTCGGTCGCACTTCAAAAGTATTTGACTGATCCTTGGGGCATATTTTTCTATTCTCAACTCGAAAAGGACGTTTTATAATTTATAAATGTTATGTATACAAACAAATTAAATATTTTGGAACTAACTGTGTACAAGTTTGATGTAAAAACCTGTAGGTAACGTTGTATTCTTTATTTATTTTGATTTAGACCGGTTCCGGACGAATCTTGTTTTATTAACACAATAGGTACGTAAAGATTATGTGTATTATTTTTATTTTAAACTTAGAGTCAGTTGTTTTAGAAATAAATGAGAAAATGTCTATTTTCTTAAATAAACTTTAAAATTATGAAATTAAATAAATAAATAAAATAAGAACCCTTACGATGAGCTATTTAATTTAATTTGTCACACCGCTCAGATGAAAAAAACTATTATTTTAATTTCCTAAGTGCCTTATTAAAAACAAATATTTGATTAAAGTACATGTGAGTACCAAATTTCAACTTAATTTGTCCAGTAGATCCGGCGAAAATCGTGACATGTGACAAACTGACATAGATTGTTCGATTGTTGACCGAAGATTGCTTCTACCATGGATTGCCATAAACAATTCTTTCTTTGTTCTGTCTTTTTCTTTTTAATGTTTGTGCTTTTTAACGTTTTGTGTTTACTAGTTTTTATTTTAGTCGTATAACTTATGTAGGTAACTATGCTTTTTAGTGTTGTGTCTTTTATTCTTGCACGGAAGAAATGTTTTATATCTATGTATCATGACAGATAGATAGACACACGAATGGTCCTTTATGGGTTCCGTTCCGTTTTTCCGTGTGTATCATACAATTGTTATAAGTTTAATTAAGGTCTAATTATATGACCAATATTTACAAATCAATCATTGTTCGTTGTTAGTTTTACTTGTGCATATATGGAGGACCTTCAATGAGATTTACACGCCAAAGTCATAATTTATAAAGATACAAGGAAGCTTCTGCTAGCGTTTTCGCCTGAAAAAAGGGGACAAAAGTTGGATGCGGACTCAGCGATTATTGCACATTGTACGGATAGTCGTGTAGGCCAATGGTCCGAGTCTGGACCAGGATACTCTCGTTAAGCAGCTGATCAAGGAACTTACTGTAAGTGCAGATAGTAATTAAAATATAATTAATAAATCGTAATAATAATATGGTCTTGATTCACAAAGTGGTACTTTTGCACAAAACTCGTATTGTTAGAAGGCTCTCTAAACCTGCACCGGTAGGTAGCTAGGACGCAGTTCCCCATGTCGCCAGTGGGTTTGTATTTTTAATTTTCAAAGTCTTTAATTTAAGCGACAGCAAAAAAAGCAAAAAATCTATATAATACAGGGTCTTTTCCGTTATTATGGCGCCTAAGTCGCATAGAGGTTCTTCAAATTGACTTGGAATATTGACCTAATTATTTAGATGTTTGTTAATCATTCACACTTGAACAGCTGAACAGACTCAAATGAAACTCAATCGACATACAGGACCTAGCAAATCCGAATATCCGATATATGAAGTCGTTAGTATACACAATTTTCTATAGCAATTAGAGAAGTCATTCAAAATAGTTTGATTGCCAGCTTTGTAGCATCGCGTGATTAATAAAATAATTATTTGAAAGTATTTTCTTTCTAAGCGCCAAACTTAATACAAATAATTAAAATATATTAAAAATATATTAAAAAAATGAAAAAGCAACAAAGGTTTGATTTTATTTATTTTTTTGAGTCAAAAAGAAAAAGGTAAACTATATTTTTTTAGATGGTGAATTAGGTCATAGTTAAAATAAAAATGTACTGTGATTGGAACTGAACCAACAAGTAAAACTATAAATCTGTAGGATAAAAAGGAAGTGGCTCTAATCAAGCTTGCAAGATTTTCCCTTATCAAACTAACAAACATTGTACATTAAATAAAAACTTGTTAAAAAATAAATATTTACTGCTTTTTTAACGGCCACAATTCAGTAATAGGCGTTGATTGATATTACTCATTTCATATTAAAATGTTGCCAAACGAGAAGTAGATAAGCGTCAGTAAATAAAAAACCTGATGCAAATAAATAATGTAATGTTATGTATGTATGAGTAATTACTGTGAGAAGACACACATGTTAACTTTATATGTAGGTACTTCAACTATTTAGGTTAATGGCACATTGGTATACATATAAACATAATGCAGTTTTACAAGTATCAATAGCAAGGTTATTGTGATCACAAATTTAAATGGATGTCTACAATCACTTATCATTGCTATTGGGTGGTCATCATATCAGCCGAAAGACTGCTGGACATAGGCCTCCCCCAAAGAGGGGGGTCTGCCATAATCGCCACGCTTGGCAGGCGGGTTGGTGATCGCAGTGTATGGTGTTGCGTTTTACAGAGAACGCTGCTGCCCATTCTCCGGTGAGTCCCTTAGTCGCCTGTTACGACACCCACGGGAAGTGATGGGATGGTATTATTCTTTTACGGCACATACGGCACCGGCCCACACCATACGGCACAAAGTGCTATTGGTCGGTAAAACGTGCAAAAAAAAAAATACAAATGCTGGTAGAGACTTTTCATAATAACTTGAATTCGGTCGAACAGATGCGAACGAATAATTCAAACATTACCGGCTTATCGTCAAGGACGAATGGATGCAAAGATACTGAATTTTCGGTTTGTTGTGGGTTCGCATCCGTTTTTCGAAATTTTATTTTTGCCCCAAAATGTATATTTATGGAAATTGTTACCATTTTACAACCACACTGATGATGCTTTTAAGTTTACAAGTGCTTGGTAGTTTAATAGAAAACAAAAAAAATGCTTCAATTTGAACGCTGACCAAGAACTTGTGATATTTCAAGCCTGACAAGGGATCTCATCTTTATGACCAAAGCCTTTTTATTGTATTTATGTAGGGCCCAAAAAGACAAATACTCATTTCGGTTCAAAATATTTAAAACAAAATGTCTGAATTTTTTACATGCATTCATTCATTATTTGGAATTGTGAAAATTGCTAGAAGCTCGAAAAGCAAAAATAAAAACCCAGTTGTAATTTCAAAGATCTGATGTTTATTTTTATGTTCCTGATCTATCAAAACTGTCGGTTATCCTCTGATGTTTGGGAGAAACGTTTTAGTTTTTTTGGGATATTCCATCTGGGATTCAAAGCCTGGACTTGGAAGAAGGCGCAAAAAAGGTTTCCCATAAGTCCTATTAATCTACAGACTACAGTCTACACAGAATACAGATGATGTTATTTTACAAATTACCATTTTTCTTGTCATAGGCAACTGTCTGTTTACCGTATAATAAGCATGCTTAACAGGTGTTACCGATGATGGCAGCGGATGTCACAAGATTCCATTGGAGATAATTATGCCGGCGGCTCTTTGACTAATAAAATATCAAGATCAACGTGTTACTGTGGTTTACTCGTATAAAATAGGTGTTATCTAACTAGCCTATATATTTTTCCACTGCATGGTAAAGGACTCCCTCTCCTTCATCCAGTCAATTCTGTCCGGACCAGTAGTGCTATTCTGTAAGAACATTTTCGTGTTTCGACAGTGGAATCCGAGGTAACAAATTCGGTTAAACATAACACCTTTATGTTGTGTGTAATAGAGCTCACTTTGTGAGCTTTGTCACTCAGGTGAAGCTCGATATCGAAATGGTTATTTATAGAATAGACTAGCTGTCCTTTCGCAAGAGGTCGAGCTCGTCCTGCCATCTAGGCCTGGGTCTTGCGCGAAATCGGCTGTCGGTCAATGGGACCCATTCGGTGGTTTTTTAAGCCAATTTCTTATCTGACATGCAACAGACATGTCCAATTGCCCAGCCCAATCCTACTTAAGCTTAGCAGCTTTCTGGGTAAATTCCATGACTTTGGTGGCGCACAACGTGAGCGTGACACTGCAACACTGGCGCGAGGCGCTGGCCCACGCTCCATCTACAAAAATACGTATATCTATACTAATATTATAAAGAAGAAAGATTTGTTTGTTTGTTTTTTTTTTTGTTTGTTTGAATTGAATAGGCTCCGAAACTCCTGGACCGATTTGAAAAATTATTTTAGCATTGGATAGCTACATTATCAGGGAGTAACATAGGCTATATATTATCCCCGTATTCCTACGGGAACGGGAACTACGCACGTGAAACCGCGTGACGTCCACTAGTACCTAATATTTCGGTTCTGTCGGGAATCGTCGATTCTACATAGGTACATTAAATTTCAAACAAATCAGTTTACTTTCCATTTTCTAAATGTTTACACACACACACTACCTAATTACAATGACTATTATTATATTATAAACAACATAATATATTGTTTAAGAAATAGTTTTAATACTTACCCAATTCTTGCTGCTTTTATAGATGTTTCGCTAGAAGATACCGACGAAAAACAACAAGTGCGAGTCGGACTCGCGTGCAAAGGGTTCCGAACGAATTTAATTTTTTTAACATGTTATTTTTAACTACAGACTTCTAATAGGTTTTCCTGTAATCTTTAGATAAAGATCTATTATCTCCATTTTTTTCGATATTTTAGGCTCAGTAGTTTCGGAGATAAGGGGGAATGGTCATTTTTCGTCTAATTTCTTGAATAACTTCAAAACCATTTATTTTAAAATTATGAAAAAAATATAATTAAACTCTTACAATAAGCCCTTTCATTTGATATGTCACACGATATTTTTCAAAAAACCTTTTTTTTAATTTTCCAGTTTGACCTCTAAAAGTGACCCCATACTAAAAATTTAATAATTAACGTAACACGTTCGTGTTTGGGTCACTGAAGTCCATATGTGTACCAAATTTCAACAGAATCGGTCCAGTGGATCCGGAGAAAACTGGCTGTGACAGCCGGACAGACAGACAGACAGATACCCGAGGGATCCTATAAGGGTTCCGTTTTATTTTCGGAACCCTAAAAATCACGTTATCTCAAAAAGTTTGATAAAATAATCATGTTATCCGAACATGAATCACTCGTAACATTTATTAGTTACGAATATTTTATTTATTTACTACTTTAATAGGTCACATAATTAAAGAAGTTGTTTATTTATTGCTTGATATTGACGCATGTGCCTAGAATCCTAGATTGTGTCCATATACATAAATTACATAAGGACGGAAAATAACGAAGATTGATTTCTAAAAATATTTTTGTTGCTTGAAATAAACGCGAACAAAACTTTATGCATGTTTATTCTTTATAACGGAGTTCGTTTCCGCATATTTTTTTACATGTTAGGTCTAAGTAAAGTACTATAGGTAGCTACTTGAAATTGAAACCTCTGAATATGTGTTAAAAAGTAATAAAATAAGTGTTTATGCACTTAAAACCTATAATATATTTTGTTAATCTACATTATCCTACCTACTGCTGGGCAGAAGTAGCTCTTATAGTTTTACAACGCTCAACCTACATGACAAATTTCATATTTCTACGACCGGTAGTTTCGGCTTTGCGTTGTCTGTCAGTCACTCAGTAACTGAACAATTTTATAAATTAGGATATTCTACTCTCCATCGCCCTTTGGGAAACCTTCTGAGCCTGGTTGAATGATCACTTTTGGTTCTGTCTATTGTGGAACAAAACCAGCGGGCCGTTGTCAAAACAGTGAATGGCATAGGTAGTTTTATTGTCGGGTTTAAGTTACCGTAAACTTAACATGGATAATTATGCCTTGTGATCCCCGTGACTAGTAAGTAATATGGCAAACAACACCGTGCGGGATCAGCTTATCCCGGAAACGAGTAGTATGATATGTTGTCATGCGTACTATGTCGTGATATCTTAAGTTACTATTTCTTTTAATACATCGCAATTCAGAAAAATATTCCCGGGAATCCCAGGGTATGTTAATATTAACATTCAGGTTCATTCTACCTACCCCTAGTCATACTACAATGCTACAATTAAAGTATAATAACAAATAATAAAAACCAGTCAAGTGCGAGTCGAACTCACGTACCAAGGTTCCACACTAAAGGATATTTCAACACCCGCACCCATAGGGTCCTGCCCGTTGAATTTGAGTTTATTTGAGTTATGAAATTTCAGAAAAGATGTTTTGTCTCTCAACGGTACGGAACTCTTCGTATACTAGTCCGACTCACACTTGACCGTTTTATAAATGTCAGTAAAGCTAAAAAAAGAGGAAAATTCACGTGGTTACCTGTCATTAGTGGCATCGCTAAATATGTACTTGACATTATAATAAAGAGCAGGTTTTAACTCTGACATTTTATTTATTTTAGTTATAAATAAAACAAAAAAAAAATACCTAGGACTTTTTGCTGTTTCATTCATGTTTACCTCTAGTATTTGATTAGACTCCCCTCACTCTTTAATGATTATTTTTTTTAAATTCAGTAATGAAATTCAAGCCAGTTTGATTTCAGAATTTCAATTATTATCCCATTCTTTCAGATGTTCCATCCTGTTTCTATAAAATACAACAACACAATTATGTTTTGACCTTTGAAATAAACGCAGAATTAACATGAAGATCTTTAATAATAACAGACTGATCATTAACCATTTTTGTTATGGTCAATGTATCGGAAGTTTGACCCTGACTTATAACAACACTGATTATGTATTTCAAGTTCAAATGCTAGTTAAATTTTATTATTGTTATGGAATTTTATAAGGAACATTTTTAGATTCTGTGTTTTTGAGTCGCTAGACGTGTGTTTTTAATGTTCCTATTTTCTAAGTTTATATTATGTTTTATGATTTTAGTTAGTGCTTTTGCGTTTAGTGTTTTCTCTTCTTACTGTATCACTTTTCTAAATGTTGATCTATCTTTTTAAGAGTTATTTCTCATATTACCTATCTACACTAATATTATAAAGAGGAAAGATTTGTTTGTTTGTTTGTTTGAATTGAATAGGCTCCGAAACTATTGGACCGATTTCAAAACTTCTTTTAGCATTGGATAGCTACATTATCAGGGAGTAACATAGGCTATATATTATCCCCGTTCTCCCACGGGAACGGGACCTACGCGGGTGAAACCGCGTGACGTCCACTAGTTATTTAATATTTCTATAGATCGTTAAATGAATATATAATAAAAGTAACCTTTAGTGACCTACCTAATTCAGGGAAATAAATAACCAAACCAGAGAGTTTGGTTATTTATTTCCCTAAATCCCATGCCAATATTCATTTGTAGAGAAAAACAAAACAATGGGCTACAGCCAAAAGCAGGGCAATAGGTTTAGGTTTTAGGCCAATCAAACAAGTTTGGGCTTACTGCACAGATGTATTCCTCCCATCAAAGACTACAATAGGGAATATGCATGCGATTGTTTTATTTGCAAAATGAAATACTTATTAGCTCTAATAAACAATTATGAAATTATTTTTTAAATACCTTCATCAGCGATGAATTTATAAAGCTTCAAAGTTTACAATTAGAAAGAGAAGTCCGATATGAATTGTGACGTCAAAGTTCTTGGCGCCTGTACAGCTGCCATAGAAAACAGCGTTTTCGCGAGAGGGACAGATATATTTGTTTAAAATAATTATATCTCGTTTGTTTTTCGAGCAATATTGATTCTATTTTCACTGTTAATATTATATTTGTGTATATTTTTAGATAAACTGTATTGATAATAAATATTTTTTTCGTGCATATTCCCTATTGGATAAACGCGTCGTCTTCTGATAGCACATTTAAGCGTTGAATAGTAAGCATCAGCAGCAAACCGCTGGGGAAGTAGGCTGAGTAAACGGACATCCGCACGGCATAGTCTGCCCTAGTTGATATGAAGTAGAAGCGATACGTGCGAATTCTTCCGTAACAATGCGACTAGTTGCGGCTTGCGGCTTAGTACCTTAACGTTGTCACAGTTTATGGTACGTAATTTAGCCTACTTAGGGTCGCAGGCATGTTCTGTACTTGGAAAGTACATAACTTTTAGTAACCCGTCTTTAGTAGTAAGTAGTAGAACTTCTTGTTTAATGGACTTTGTAAAAGTACCGATCTACTGCTTTCATTCTTATTTCTATTGCTATTTTATAATTTTTATTTGTAATGGTGTTAGTATTGCTTATTTTAATAGTGATAACTAAAAAAGGATATATTTGTCTGTACGTGGTCTGCACCTATTTGGTTTTATCACCAACATCCGTACATCATACCTACCCAATGTATAGATTTGTGGAATGACTGGCTACAGCTAAAGTGATCAACGGTTATGCGAAGGGATATTTCAAAAAAAAAATAATATGTAAGGGGAAGTCTGACAAAGGCACCACTGATCATGTAGTTTTATGGAAATCAGTTGTGGCAAATGTGGGAATCCTCCGATCCCATAGAAATGATGGAAGGCTTTTGTGTGACAGGTGATATTACTAGAATAAAGCTGTCTGTTGAGATGACCGCAAGTAATGATATGTAGAAGACATGCTCCACCGACCCCTAAAAAATTGGGATAATGGCAGGAATCTTCCTGCAACTCAATATGTTTTGAGTTGCAAGGAAAAAATAGGCGTCGAATGCAGCTTCTAATTGTTCTTTTCGTATCGATTGAGCCAACTTTTCAGATTTTGTACGACATAGCCACTTGGCGCTAACCGCTCTGTCGTTAGTCAAGTTCAGGACCTGGGGGGCTACTCTCTAAGCCCGAAGTACGTAGTTTCGGGCTTAGTTGCAGGCGTGTTCTACTCCGTATCACCTAAACACTAAGAATAAGACAATACGATTTGAAAGTTACTGTCAAATCGTGTTATCATTCATTCTTAGTTCGAGTTCGGGACTAATCGTAAGTCCGTAGGTGATATGGAGTAGAATACGTCCACAACTAAGCCCGAAACTACGGACTTCAGGCTTAAAGAGTAGCCCCTCTGGAATGTGCAGGTGTTTGGGCATAAAGAGCAGGAATGTAGGTTAGGGATGAATCGAATGCAAGTGCACTGGAGCAATAACAGGTGGGTAGGTGCAGTCCTTGACAGTCTCACTGAAGGTGATTGGACTTCACTATGAGGTACAGGTATGCTAAATTGGAAAATGGAACATGTCATAATGTTGGTGTTTTTACCACATGATCAATATTCTGTACCACCCATTAACCTTAAGTTCACCGAATTATAAGTGTGTTATAAGGTATGTGTAAATGCTAACATTAGCAATCGACAGATGAACTTTACGAATATCGGCTCCAAATTACAAATATGCGGACTTTATGTGCATAATCTTAATTTATATTACATGCACGTAATTGAAATGCATTCCACGAGTAACTGCAAACAAACTGATTATTATTAACTGCTCTTACCTCATTAAATAAATGGACGGCATTATGGAACAGCGAATCAAGCGACAACTTTATAAAAATCAACCCTCTGATATCATACCTAGCTTCTGCTTCTTCTTCTCTTCTTCGGTGCGGGACATAATATTTCCTATTCCAAGATATAGTCTACCCATGTACCCAATTACATCCAAATCCGTTCAGCCGTTAAGACCTGACCCCTAGCGGTTACCTCTTCACTAGTTCTCTCTTCATGTCTGTCTGTATGTCTGTCTGTATGTATTTAAAAACTGAAAAGCAAAATATAATAAACCTTTTACAAAAAAAAAAAACACCGACTTCCGAAATTAAAGTTGTTTGTAAAAGTTTTACTATTTTTTTGCTTTTCAGTTTTTTTCGGAGGTTTCATTTTTTCATACTACGGATAACATTGTAAAGGCGAACGTAACTGTCTGTCTGTCTGTATAAACAGACAGACACGAAGAAAGAACTAGTGAAGAGGTAACCCTTTTCAGTTTTTGCGGAGGTTTATTTTTTTTGTTTAAAAGTTTTTATTTTATATTTTTTGTGGCTATAATCTACTAGTAACTACATGCTTAATTTTTTATTACTTTTAAAATAGCTACCTATCTTACTTTAGCTACTAATTGTTATATAATCCTACTTTAACTATTTTTGTTGTCTACACTAATATTATAAAGAGGAAAGATTTGTTTGTTTGTTTGAAATGAATAGGCTCCGAAACTACTGGACCGATTTGAAAAATTCTTTCAGTAATGGATAGCTACATTATCAGGGAGTAACATGGGCTTTATTTTATCCCCGTACTCCCACGGGAACGGGAACTACGCGGGTGAAACCGCGTGACGTCCACTAGTATAATATAAATACTTTAAAAAAAACAGGCTTTATATACCAGTATGGGTGGACCTACAAAAAATGCTACACAACTTAGCATTAAAATCTCCACCCTTAGGGTAAGATTTGTTTTTTCAAATTTATATGGGACCAATTTCAAAGTATACCCTATCCAATAAAAAAAATATTATCAAAATCGGACTATGCTGTAGAAAGTTATGCGTGGTCTTTCATAAAAAAATATATGTATATACGCTTCGACTTGAGAACCTCCTCCGTTTTTTCGTCGGTTCAAAATCGGGAACAATGGAAAGGGCGGAGAGGCCTTTGCCCGTGTATTCCATTTCGTCCCACTGACGGCCCAGCAGTGGGACACTTCGGGCTAGGAGTGGTTTTCAACAACGAAAGTGACGTACAATCTAGGTCGGTTGTATTAAAAACTAATATTATTTTAGGCGTAGATTCGTTAGCCCATGATGTAATCCAAATATAAGGTGCTTAAAATATGAGGAAAATGCGTGGTTCATTTAATTTAACTGGTACTATTTGTAGAAACCGAGTTGTGGTTAGTTACCTCATGAGTTAGTGGGATGCCTGACCCACGCTTTTATTGTTGATTGGTTCATATGAAGCGATTATGTCGTACCTACCTAAAGACATAAAGACCACCACTTTGTAGTTATATTTTTTTTTACTATTAATAGGCATACGTTTGACCACTATCTCACCGGATGGTAAGCGATTATGTGGTCGAAGACGGAGCACGCTTGCCTAGAAGTAACCTATTCACTCTTGTCTTAAAGACTCCCAGGTTGTAGCTATCTGGAAACACAGACTCTGACAGGGAATTTCACTCCTTAGCTGTACGTACTATGAATGTGTTCACACATATTTATTATTTTTTTTCAACAATTCATCTAGTTAGACGTAACCCACTCACACAGCTTCTCACCTTCTCAACACTACTTACACAAACACACGCACACATACACACACATAACAGACAAGCACGATATACATACTCCCACCCATATCCTGTAATACCACAACAATTCATACAAATAGATTTTATTATTAATTTTCTTTTATTTTTTTCTTCCAAAAACTTGTTTTAACTACAAAACTAAATTTTGAAGCATTATTGTCTATTTTGCCTGTGGAGGGGAGTCCCCGGGTAGGCACCAGTCTCCCCACAAATGAACTTTGTCATAGTGATAATTGTAATTGGTTCCTTAAATGTTAGTTTATAAGTGTTATTTGTGGAAGAAAACATACATTTTTATTTATTTATACCAGTGGCGTAATGCCGACGTATGTCTTGTAGTCTGATCATGGTACGGTGGAAATTAAATGGTGCGATTCCTGCCTTTTTGGGTGTTTCATCTTCTAGTATGTAGTCCAAGGGCCAGCTTAACAGCTTTTATAGTTTCCATCATAATGCACAAATCTCTACGTCAGTTAGCGTTTTGGGTAAAATGAGGTCACGTCTATATTGATTGATTTCTTTATTTTCGGGTATCCACCGAAGTGTTCTGTAAATGTTGTACATTTCATCACTCAGTAAGGGTGCTTATCAATTCGACTGTATTTTTTTATGTTTGTTACCTCATAAATAAACGACTGGGTGAACCGATTTTCATGATTCTTTTTTTATTTGAAAGCTGGTGCTTCCTGTGTGGTCCCATTGCCACCACGTCAGGATGTGATGATGGAAAATCGAGAGCAACTCTCGAAAATTGAAGGCACGCATTTGGTAAAAACTTGATATTCGTGTGTATATCGGGTGATACTACAAAAGAATGAAAGTTTGGATCAGACCTGATGATGGAGACGACAGAGTCAAGGGAACTCCACATCGGTATGTAGGAACTACCAAGTGTTTGGGCTTATTTCATTCGTATTGACTAGACCTTTACACCGAAAGCACTTTGTTTTATTTTCATAACATAATATCACGCCGGTACGCTGTGAATGGGTACGCAGGTACCACTAAAAAGTGTAAAATAAAAAAGCTTTTTTGCAAAAAAAATGTAACCGACACATACATTACACATACACATACACACACATACATACATTATACATTACATTTTTTTGCAAAAAAGTTTTTTTACACAATCTACGATTTATTCCTAAATTAACAATTTTATACAGGTTTTTAGCAGCTTTTGACAGGGGAGCCGCCAGAATACTATTATAAATACCAATGTTATTGACGTCCAAACTATTATCTATTAAATAATCTCTCCTCTCAACCACGTTCCGGACACATTCCGCTAAAATATGAGTGGCGTCCTCTATTTTATCACACTAAGAACAGTTGGGCGAATCTGACTTCCTCATTAAAAATGCAAAGCTATTTAAGGGAATATGTCCAGAACGAAGTCTAAAAGCTGTCACAATTTCTCTACGATGAATCTCTGTGCCCCCAAACCACGGCAGGCGGCAAAGGCTGGGCTGAATGGTCCTGTCAATAAACAAAATAACCAAAACACCGACGTTTTTGGTTATTTTGTTTATTGACACCGACTTCCGAAATTAAAGTTATTTTATACTTTGTAGTGTTTTGTTTTGGAAGTCGGTTACATTTTTTATAAAAAAGTTTTTTTTTAATAACAATACGACTAAGTAATTTGCGTCATATTCTTCTTTTTATCATGTGGGCAGCAAAGTCTAACGACCGCGCACACCCTAGTGTCAGAGTTTCTATACGGCCTCAAGAGCCTCTGACATGGTTTATTTGACGACCGCCATTTGGCGGCCGGGACCTTCCGAAGCACGGCATCATCTTTTTATCAGACAATCAGGTGATTCTAGCCTGCAATGTCCTAAAGGAACATGTGCGTTTTATTCTAAAGGAACCCTAAGAAGAATTTATTTTAAGACCAACTAATAAACTAATACACTTTGATGTCAACATCAAACAAATCACGTTTCACAAAAGATGATAAAAGTGTACCTAATATTGAATCGTTTCGTAAAACCCACAGTGCAAAGTTGACATAGTTTCATGTTCACAAAAGCAAGTTTGTCATCATGAATAATTAACTTTGGGCTATCAAGAATATTTCATAACTATCGATGTACCGCTGTTTGTTTCGGATTTTTGAGGCTTTTTTTATTATTTTTATAAACTTCGTTAACTTTCGGTTTCATATTAGAATTTTAACTCGTTTATTTATTTCTTTGTATATTTTAACTAGCGCTTCCCTTTGCCGAGAACGACAGCCTCCTATTATGTTGGTCAAGGCTCATGCCATTGATCGACGTCCACATCCCTCATGTCGGAAACCTCGCAACCCAAGTCATAACTTAGTACTTTTATTGTAATAGTGTTCTAACCAAGTCCACTAAATATTTGTATGGATCTTCATAATTATTTTTTGCTACACAATCTTTGGAGTGTTTCTTAAATCCTACGTTACACTGAAGCTCGTGAATCCTCAAACGCATCTTTTGTGGGATCAGTACAGAATAGATGACAGACTTCCGAAGGTCAAACTCAGTGCCAAGCCATGGCAAAGTTCATCAGTGGTACACTACTGATATTGGAAACAAAACTAATGTCGATAAAAAAATCCAACACAATATACTCAAACAAAATTACTTTATTGACTACAAAAATGGCAGTAGAGTTTGTACTATCTCGCTCTGTTGACTTGTCTTCTTAACCGTAGGCAGGTTTGGGTTGAACGACAGCCCTCACGTTGTCTGCTGGTGGGGGGTTAGCAGCGATGTAGCTCAGAGCGCGAAGGATGTAATCAGGGGTAGGAGGAGGCACGGGGAGGTGGCTTCCCTGTAGAATGCAGAAGGAAATATTTAGAAAAGATATAAAACAAAAACGGGTGATAATTTAGTAGATAGAGACGAATGAGACTTGGTAAATTTACATTCAGATATTCTGTTTGCTATCATTACTGCTTGACAAACATTACAATTAATGAAAATCTAACTCTCGAGTTATTTTCATTAATTATTATTATAGGTTGAGTAGATAAATCTTTTCAGTAGTCATAGGAATGATCGTAGATGGGCAAAAGACCAATGACAGTCTCCACTAGAAGCGGCATTCAAATGAACTTCCAGTACACCCTTGACTGACAGTTGAACCTTCTTGATTCGCTCCAAAGCAACAAAGACGAAGATATTTATGAAGTTTATACCTGGGGCTGGTATCCTTCCTCGTTGGCAACGTAGTTGACTTCAATGGGCTGACCGTCAGGGGCGGTGTACTTGTTTGCACCAGTCACTTCCAGGGATGGGTACTCCTGAAAAAAAAAGCAGAAAATCATGTCAATGGCAAACAATGGGAGCTCACTCTTTCATTTATGTGAGAATTGAGAGAATTTTCGATAGTATAATGAATGTTTGTAAAGTCAGAACTCTGCATAGTTTTGCATCAGGCTTCTGTGTATGATAAAAATATTTTACTATCGTACTCATCAATACTTATATCGCTTCGAATCGCTGAAATTTAAATAAATACAATGGTTTGTTTTTCAATCAACCCGTTGACATTATCAAAACAATAAAACACGCGGAATTAGAATTTAAGACATAATTTATCACATTTATCTTCCTTGTTAAAAGACTTTGATGAACAGACGATACGTAAATATTTTATCCCGACTGCCAGTATCATCTACGAATACACGTGGTCAAGACGTGATAAAAAACAGGTTCCTATAAATTTATTTACCGGTGACAAGGTCTCCAAAGCTTTTATTTA
Organism: Lacanobia wlatinum; assembly: GCA_947578705.1. Taxonomy (NCBI): domain Eukaryota; kingdom Metazoa; phylum Arthropoda; class Insecta; order Lepidoptera; family Noctuidae; genus Lacanobia; species Lacanobia wlatinum. The sequence continues at coordinate 19,766,328 of OX388033.1, forward strand.
ACAATCAATATAATTTAAATATATTCTCGGTATTCCTTGCATTAATTTAACATATCGTTAACATATATTTGGGCCTTGACACAACATCGAATGATGATGTTGTCTAGACGGTGGCATCGGTGGTAATGTAAGAAACCCTTCACCCGCAAGGTTGAGGCAATGAACTTCTGTAGTCTTTATGAATTATTTTTTCTCTTTAACTTGGCTTCCGTTATTAGCTTAGTTATTAGTGTAGATGATATTTTTAAAATCTAAGTTTTTATCACACACACTACCGGTAATATCAATCAAGGTCAATCAACGAATGCAAGATCAACTAATTAAACGTGTTATCGGGCAAGCCACAGTAAATTAAATTTTGATTTACGTTTATTCACGTCCTATTTTAAGTCATTCACAGCTGTACCATTTCAACTGGATAATAAATAATCAACATAAAGCTGCTTGTATTAGGTACAGTGTGTTCAATATCTGTTAGAGATATTAGTAAAGTTGTGCCTAGTAGCAAGATCAGGTGAATTAATTTTAAACGCGAAAGTTTTTGCGACTTCAACTTGGAGTTTGTAATCCCGGTCTAAAGAATTTCCTTTCCTAAGATTAACAAAACATAGGTGCCTAACAGATAAATCTTCCTTTATGGCATCTTCATGATTGCGATCACATGTGTTGAACAGAAATCTTTCGAATATTGTGCTCCTTAAGAATTAATTTTCACCCGTTTCATGCATAACTTGTTTTAGTTTCATTAACTTGACGTTTCTCCAATTTGAAATATGTTAGAGCTTAACTTTGATTTGTGATAATAACATAGACTTTTTGCATCTATATAGATTGTATTAACCTTTCAAAACCATTATTCAGAAATGCATTTTATTATGCGAATTACAAAATTTTACATATTTTACTAAGCAGAATACAGAAATAACGCAGTGGCGATGGCGTCCTTAACTTTTGCCAATAAAATTCGAAATAAATGCATCTCAATTTAGGTGTCAATTACTTTATACCCAACTATGGGAGATGGAAGAATTTCACAGCTTCGTCTGTATTTGAGATAATTTTGTTACCTTATAGATGCAGCTTCGGTAAATAGATTTAATCGAATAAGGTGACGTTGGATGTCGCTTAGTCCAGTCAGGCCAAGTTGCGTGTCATTAGTCTTAAAAAAACTACAGAAAAGAGATTAAGACAGTTTAAACTTCGCAAAATAACTTACAGAGTTCGGGTTCTTGACAACACCATTAGCCTGGCCGTAGATACCATTGCCGGTCTCATAGGCGAACTGGAACGCGCCATCAGGGCTGATTTCGTAGTCGGACCTGAGTATGGGCGCGTTGGCGTCATCCTTGAGATGAGAGACGTCGGCGCTTGCGCACGCGATCGCTACGGCGAAAACCACTAGGAATTTCTGGAAGACGTTTAAAAATTGTTATTTTTTACTTCGTGATGAGCTGGCCCAATTACATTATTAGTATTACTAGAGGGATTGGTGTGAGTTTGTCAGTTTATTTGCAATAGGAAAAAATATATTCTAATGTACACTTTTGTGTCAAAATAAAACATTAAATGAAAATGAAATCAAATCATTAAAACGAATGGTAGTGAAAATAGAAGAAAAGACACAAAAGCACATTTCAAACAAAAATAATAAATTTATTTAAATAGACAAAAAAAAAGGTGATATTTTTATAACTACACATAATAATATAAAAAAAGACTTAAAACTAGTAACAAAAAAACAAAGCTTACCATGTTGCTATTGGGATGTCAACTATTTGTTTCAATCTGATTTTTGTATTTCGAGCTCGTCTTTATATACCAAACACGTAGAATAGCAATGAGGAGGATTTATTTGTTTTTTAGAACCGCCATTGGTCAAAGATTATAAATGTGATGCAGATTATGCAGCAATGCATTTGATGATGCATATATTTAAGTGGATCAAGGATGCGTGGATACCGAATACCTGAAAAACCGGTGCTCTATATAGCCTTATTAAGAGAATTTTTGGTGCTTTGATTAATACATTATCTCTCAGTTGTCTACAAAGTGTGTGAGAAATCGAGAAATATAAAACGTTGGAAGTGAGACCTTTTTCTTAAGGATTGCTAAAAATGTTTCGGTACTCAGAACTCTCTTTTCAATTTTTGCGCTCTGCATAATGCAAACTGCAATGTTTGAAACCAAAAAAAAAAACAACATAATGCGACACGTTTTTGGTTCCAACATATCAAGCAATTTTCACTCGTATGGTTCCTTAATTTCGAATACAAAAGCTGTGCTACAAAAAACTGAACGACAACTCCAATACTATCCAACTGTACCTAATGTTCTGTTTCCTAAATCTTCCAATTTAGTAAAAATGTGTAGAAGAATAACTGACAATGCGACAAGTTTGTCAAATACTGAAACAATTGTCACGATTTCGCGACAAGTATTGTTTAACAAAGCAGAAATTGTATGAAATAAACTTACAAAATTGTCCAATATGTCAGTTTTATTAATTTATATTAAACATGCATTGTCAGTGTTATATTAAACAGGGCCTAGAAATTTGGATGCATCTATTGTGTGAAGAATGATATAGCTAGAAATGTAGTGAGTACCTACTGAGAGAAGTATACACCATTCATGGCGTAAGAGAAATAACGCAAAACATGAAAGGAATCATTTTATTTCTCATTATGAACAACTTTTACTATGGCCCCAACTCAGAAATGGCGAAACAACATCAGCTGTTTAGTGCATTTGTTCGAGATAGGCAAATAGAATTGTACGGGGCTCTTGATTTTTTACATCGCAATTTGAAGGTAAAAGTTGTTTATAAAAATGAGCTTTTTGACCACTTTGTAAGAAGATGACGCGATTATCTACACATGTTTTAGCAAATAAATTGAATCGAATTGAATAAACGACTTCTAACGACCTGAAATAAATAAGAATAAAGGCAAATTTTGTCAAAAATATAAACAATTATTTAACAGTACCTACCTAAAACGTCTTCCTCGTTCCATTATTTTCCCCGAAATGAGTTGTTAGTAAAGTATTAATTAGCTGGCAAGAAAACAACAAAAAATTAATACTAAAATTATGCATAAAACGGACAGCAATCCTAATAGCTTCTATAAGAAAAAAAAAGGATTAAAACTAATTAATTTTATGCATTGGAATGAAAACTATATTAACTGTAAATAGTTTTTCGTCGCCATTTAAAAGATATTTTACCTACTTCTGGCCTTAAAAACAATATGCGTAATAAACCTATTTTTTATAGTTAACTAGCACTTCGGCCGCGACTTCGTCCGCGCTGCAATTTTCTTAAGGATCAATAATTTTTTATAGACAAAATATATACTAAAACCTTCCTCGAGAACCACTCTATCCAATGGTGAAAACAACATGAAAATCGGTGCAGCAGTTTTTGAGTTTATCGCGACAGACAGACAGACGCGGCGGAGGACTTTGTTTCTATAATATGTAGTGATGATAGTGATAGTGATGATAGTGATAGTGATGATAGTGATAGTGATGATAGTGATTAATGATAAATGAAGTTTGCGTTTGATCGATATTTCACCTACTTTTATTTTATTTATTTTGGGCAAAAAACAGTTATACGTTACAGAATTTACGAAAAAGTAGTAATAGTAGTAGTAGTAATTACAATCGAGAAAACGGATAACCCACACTATTGTCCACGATGTGACATCGGAGTATGATGATAACGAACGATTGATCGGCATTTATTATGTTCGTTATTTCAAAATGTATATGTGATTTTTGTAAGTATACCTAAAAAACATTCCACCAGTTTTTATAACAATAATATAAAAAGATTACTGGATCAAGGCTTCATTAAAGAAACCGTACCATAAACCAAAAAACACGTTTCTTGCATGGGAGCCCCCTTTTTTTATTAGTTGTTGTTATAGCGGCAATAGACATACACACTCTGTGAAAATTTCAACTGTCTACCTATTACGGTTTTTGAGATACAGCCCGCTGATAGACTGACGGACGGACGGACGGACAGCGTAGGCTTAGTAATAGAGTACCGTTAGTTACCCTTAAGGTACTGAAACCTTAAAAGTACGGAAATGTCTCGTATTGTTAAGGGTTTCCACTCACTGAATCTCTGACTCTGTTCCCGGTACCGGTGAATTAGAATTTTTTATACATATATTTTTATATGATTTATGAGTGAAATAACTAATTGGTAAAATAATACATATTTCTTTGTATTGTGGTAGTCTCTGCGAGCAAATTCTATTACGAAAATTATTTTTTTGATAAAAAGCTACTACTAAGTGCACAGTTCTACGAGTTAGGCCATGGAAACGGAAACACTCGTATAAGCTAATTTATTACATGATCAAACTAATAAAGTAATTTCGTACTAGACTATTTTATATCTACAAATAAGGACTGTCCTATCTCTACAAATCTATTTGCATAATCATTGATTCACAATGTGATATTATTAAAGCACGTGATATTTGCTTAAATTTATGCTACCCGAGTAGGTGAACGTTGCCAGGTCTGCTTGACTTTCAAGGTCAGACACGTCTTCTATTTACTCTTATTTTTCTTCTCAAAGTTACCGGGTGCATCTGATAGGTATTATGTTAATTTTAGCATCCGTGAACTTTATAATAGGTATGCAATTTTTGAAAACAATAATAACGATGATATAAAAGTCACCAATACCTATGCTAATTACTCGATGATAATATTTAACACCTATTAGGTAAGCAGAAACTTAGTTATATCAATTTAGTGTTAAAAATTGCATATAACCATCAAAAAGTTTTCGGCTTCGCCAGTGTCGGATGCAACATTTAAGGACAGGCGCACATATGGCGGAGTGCAGCGCAGAGCATTATTCACTGTCAAACTATTTCCGGCATTGTCCTCATTGAAATAATACCTAAAATCGATTAACTCAACAATGAACTTCTGAAGAGCATCGAAGCGACTGCATGCGAAAGGTGGCGCGCAGGAACGTGACTGCACGAGCATGCGCGCTACTCCGCCCATTCGTTTCCAGTCGAACACGTTTGGACTCTGGAAAAATTGCAAAACGAATGACGATGGTGTGTCGAGTAAGCGCATTCTAGCGCATACACGCGCATCCGCGCGCATTCTCGGGGAGAAATTCGCCTATCATGTCACGCACGCGTTTAAAAAACTTCGCGGGCATGCTCTGCGCTGCGCTCCGACATATTATGCGCGCCGGTCCTAAGTCCAAAACTTTGTCAATGATTTACTCTTGATCACGACGAACTTTCAAGGCCACGTTGTTTACCGTTTTAATTCAACGCGATCATTATGGTCATTAAGATACCAGTGATATATGCAGATGAGGCAATTGTACGACAGCTTTCATTCTTTACCTAACTCCCACGCGATTCAGCTTCTAAATAGATGCATTCGTGACCTTTTACTTTTATTGTTACGATATTTTATAGCCGTGTTTTGGTTCCTTGTTACAATACCTACATTAATTTTATAGAAATTTCTTTTTTTCCATGTTTTTATTTATGGTTGCAAACTCGAAGGTAACCAAGGGAACTCTATTACTAAGTCTCCGTTTTTCATCCGTCTGTCTGTCAGCAGGCTGTATCTCATGAACGTAAATATAGACAGTTGCTTTTTTACAAAATTTGCATTTATCTTGCCGATATAAAAAGAAATAATAAAAATTAAATTTAAAAGTAAAGAGTACTTAGATGGAGGCCCCAAACAAGAAACGTGATTATTTCAGTTAATAGTACCAAACTCTTCGTGTGCGAGTTCAACGCATCTTGGCGGGTTTTAGAGTTCCGTATCTAAAGGGTAACCAACAGAACCATATTACCTCTGCTGTCCGTCCATCCATCCATCCATCCGTCGGTCCGTTCGTCCGAACCCTTCGTGTGCGAGTCGAACTCGCTCTTTTCCGGTGTTTTTAGGGTTCCGAAAAAAAAGGAACCCTTATAGGATCACTCAGGTGTCTGTCTGTCTGTCCGTCTGTCACAGCCAGTTTTCTCCGGATCCACTGGACCAATTCTGTTGAAATTTGGTACACATATGAGAGGTCAAACTAGAAAATTAAAAAAAAAAGTTTTTTGAACAATATCGTGTGACATATCAAATGAAAGAGTTAATTATATTTTTTTCATAATTTTAAAATAACTGATTTAGAAGTTATTCAAGAAATTAGACGAAATATGACCATTCTCCCCCCTTATCTCCGAAACTACTGAACCTAAAATTTTGAAAAAAAAATGGAGATAATAGATCTTTACCTAAAGATTACAGGAAAATTATTTATTAGAAGTCTGTAGTGTTAAATAACATGTTAAAAAAATTAAATTCGTTCGGAACCTTTTGCACGCGAGTCCGACTCGCACTTGGCCATTTTTTTTGTTTTTAAGTACTTTCGGGTGTTTAAGTATGCTGTTGGCATTTATTAATTTGTTAACAATATTACCATAGTGATTATCTGTCGTATTAAAGGCGATTTATGTTTCGTCTTAAGACATCCTTCTTCCTTATAGCCTTACAGTAAATAGTTATTTTACGACGGACGGGTCGGCAGAAGCCCGAAATTCACCTTTGGATATCAGAATTCTCTAGTAATTGGGTCGTGGAGGTCGCTTTATATCAAAGAACTAGGAATATTTATGCTATGAACTATAAAAATAGCTTCTAGGTAAGATTCTTTTCCTAATTCTTAATTTGGGATTTGACGCTGAGTTTTACGTATCCCTATCCTATCATTTTATAAACAAAAATGTTGCCCACACCAGGAATTTCTGCTATAATATAGTGGTGCACTAAGAAACATAATAAACTCACATGTCTTCTTCTTATCGTGTGAGCAGTAAGGTCTAACTACCCCACACACCCTAGTGTCAGAGTTTCTAAACCGCCTCAAGGGCCTCTGACATGGTTTATTTGACGACCGCCATTTGGCGGCCGGGACCACCGGCTTATACGTGCCTTCCGAAGCACGGAATCATCTTTTTATCAGACAATCAGGTGATCCAAGCCTGCAATGTCCTAGCCGCACTGGAAACAACTTCACAAAGTATGTTTCCCGTGGGGATCGAATCCACGACCACCGGGTTACAAGGCAAAACGCCTAAACCACTCGACCACGGAGGGAGTTACTCGACCACGGAGGCAGTTGCTCACATGTACAAAAAGCCTTTCAATGTGTAGCATTGACATTAAAGAAGAGTAACTCAAAATTCTACACGTGACGCTGGCAGATTCGTCGAAATCGACAAAATTTGAATAATAAAAAAAACTTTGTAGTCTCAATTCAGAAATCTGTTAGGTGTTATGTTAATTTTGTACATTACCTATGTCATAATTACTCGTGTGCCTGAATTTGATGGATAAAGGACGTGAACAGACAAGATTTGATAAAGTAGATACCTACATTTTGGGGAATATGCGACGGAATTGCATAATTTAATTCCGCCAAGCCCGTTCCATCATCGGACCACAAGACGAACGGCGATGCGCCACCGGTATATGGTGGACATCCCACCCACACGCACAAAACGTTTTGTGAACACATTCATAGTACGTACAGCTAAGGAGTGGAATTCCCTGCCGGAGTCTGTGTTTCCTGAGAGCTACAACCTGGGAGTCTTTAAGTCAAGAGTGAATAGGTTACTTCTAGGCAAGCGTGCTCCATATTCGACCAAATCATCGCTTATCAACAGGTGAGATAGTAGTCAAGCGCGTACCTATCAATAGTAAAAAAATTCTTCTTCCGTCTTCTTCTTCTATCTTCTATACCTATATATAAAATTGAAGGGTCACTTATTCATTTATTCACTTTTCTGATTTATCACGAAATCTCAAAACTACTAGACCTATGAAGATGAAATTAGAGGTAGATTATGAATAGGAGTTGTCAGTTAATAAAGAAATTAAGGAAATTTCCCCCGTAAAGGGGTGAAGTAGGGGGTGCAAATTGTTTTTATTAATTCTGCACGGACGAGGTCGCAGCCAAAGTGCTTGTTTCTCATATTGTTGAAATTACGAGGCCACTTTAAACTCGCACAGGTCACGAATAAATTAAAACAAAAACAGATTAAAACCACCTCAAATGGCATGTGAAAAGATGCCCAGGAATTAAGGATTAGTATCATTGGTACTCTGATCTTTATACTTCTATTCGAAAACAAAAGCTATCATGCCAAGTTCATGGCTGCCTGCAGAATGTCACATTAGAGAATTTTTTTTTAAGGATGATATCATCCGTTTGAATACCAGATGTGGAACGCATGTGGAATATTTTAATGGTAAAACACATTAATGAGGTTTTTAAGATACTTCGTTTGAGGCTTTTTAGGATTCTGTACGCGAAGGCTAACCAACAAAACCCTATTACTAAAACCTCCCGCTGTCCATCCGTCCGTCTCGCGTCCGTCCATCTGTCTATCCGTCCGTCACGCGTCCGTCCATCCATCCGTCTTACGTCAGTCTATCTGTCCGTCCGTCTGCCTGACAGCGGGCTATATCTCAAGAACCGTAATAGGTAGACATTTGAAATTTTCACAGAGTGTGTATTTCTATTGTTGCTATAACAACATATTCTAAACTAGTGGACGTCACGCGGTTTCACACGCGTAGTTCCCGTTCCCGTGGGAGTACGGGCGTACGTGGGAATATAGCCTATATTACTCCCGGATAATGTAGCTATCCAATGCTGAAAGAATTTTCCAAATCGGTCGAGTAGTTTCGGAGCTTATTCATTTCTAACAAACAAACAAATCTTTCCTCTTTATAATATTAGTGTAGATTAAAAAAAATCATCAAATGACTCCTCCCGCTCTGGGTGAAGCAGAAGGGAGTGTCAGACTCTTACTGACTAAAACCCATCCGTGTTCCTCCTAGTGTCCTTTGCGTTCCAGGGCCACGGTGACTCTTTCGAACAAAGTCCGCAGCCCCAGCAGTCCGTAGCCCCAGCTCCCATACGGAACCCTACGTATTCGAGTCCGACTCGTCCGTGGCCGGTTTTTCTAATTCCTTCCTATTTGTCATGGTGTATTTTTGGACGAGGTATTTCCATATCTTTTATGGTTTTTGCAAATTATTCTCACGGTCCTATGTAAGAATGTACGGCGTGCAAGTAAAATATTCTCTACGTAAGTACCTACGTAACTGATCCTGCCGAGTGTGATGTTCTTGGTTCAAATCCCGGATCGGGCAAAGTGACATCATTGGATTTACCCGGCTGGAAATGTTGAGCAGCATGGATACTGGATTTGTACCCGTTTGATGGCAATAAGCTTACCCCCTAAAAATTAGGACTTAAATATAAGGTCCCATTAATAGATGGACAAACTTGAAATCATTGGTAAAAAAACCGGCCAAGTGTGAGTCGGACTTGTACACAAGGGGTTCCGAACCATAAACCTTATTTTTTATTATTTGTTGTTATAGCGGCAATAGAAACATACAATCTGTGAAAATTTTAACTGTCTACCTGTTACGGTTCTTGAGATATAGCCCGCTGACAGACAGACAGGCGCACAGTGTCTTATAACCTCGATTTTTGTGTCATCATGTTTTTATTCAAGTAATCGATAGTTTCTCTCATTTCTGGTACGGGAGTAAAACTCCGGCTTCGCTACGACTTGTAGTTTTTTTTTTTTTTTTAAAATATCAAAGTTTCATAATATCCGCATCATGAATAACGAAAAAAAATCTTATTAAAAAAACATAACTATATATTCCAGTTTCTAATTATTCCATTAAATGTACAGTAACCTACCGTTCCACCAATTTCTGTTGCTTTAGTATGAATGGGACGCGAGATATGATTTTCTTTCTCAATTTTCGATTTTGTTTTTTTATTCACCTATAACACCGTATTAGTTCGTGATTTCTACATCAAAATATTGCTTATACTTTCTATTATGTGTAGTATTAAAATCACAACATAACTCCGTGTTATCCAAATGTTATATATATATATATATATATATATATATAAACATGATGACACAAAATACAGGTTTTTAACACACCGTGAGACGGACGGACGGACGGATGGACAGCGGAGGCTTAGTAATGGGGTTCCGTTGGTTGCCTTTTGGGTACAGAACCCTAGAAATAATAATAAGTACCTACCGGTCCATAATGGATGTGTTTATTGTAGTGTGCCGGAATTTTATTATTTTGAGTCAAAATAAAATCACTTTAATCAGTGTTTTAATTTTGGCTTGGATATCCTTAGTTAGACGTACTGAACGCTGTGTTATGTCAATCTATTTTGATAGGACCTTTACGTCTACCGTGAGTTTTATCAATCTATACTCGCTAGAGATTGTAGTTAAAAAAATAATGTATAAAAACTTTTAAAAACCAAGTTTCTAATTTATTTGTTTAAGTTGTTAATTAACAAGCAAGCAAGCTGCAAGTAAAACTTTAGTTAACAACTAAAAAAATAAATTAGAAACTTATTTTATAAAAGTTTTCGTACTTTTTTTTAACTACAGTCGCTAGCGAGTATAGATTGATAAAACTTATGGTAGACGTACTTATACCTATACGTAACCGGTACTACTCTGCCTAGCACTGCGGGGAATAATGCGTGATGTTATTATAGGTACTGTATGTAAGTAAAATGTCCTTTTCATATCCCGCTCTTGACCTAGATCGACCTCGGTTGACGGTAAGTGATGGACGAGACCTAAAATGGAGCGCACTAGCCAAAATTAACCTTGAATGTACGCATATACTGCTACCTTGGGCCAACGGCTTTTTATAGATCCTTACTAATATTTTAAATGCGAAAGTAACTCTGTCTGTCTGTCTGTTGCGCTTTCACGCCAAAACTACTGAACAGATTTAAATGAAATTTGGTACACAGATAGTCTAGAGCCTGAGAAAGGACATAGGCTACTTTTTATCCCGGGAGTATGTTCCCTAGGGACCACGCAGGCGAAGCCGCTTACAGAAGCTAGTATATTATAAAACACCGGCCAAGTGTGAGTCGAACTCGCCCACCGAGCGTTCCGTACAAATTTGTAGGTACGTATCACTTTAAATAAAGACTAAATTTTTATGATTTAATTACAAATGTATAGTTTTCACATTTTTCCCTATAATTGTAGTATAAGACGGTACTGCTTGCCAAATTTCATAGTTCTAGGTCAACGGGAAATACGCTATACATTTTGATTCACTTGAGAGTGTCGAAATAAACGTTTTTTGCAGCATAAACGGCAGTATCTTTTTTTTAAGTTAACTTCGAAGTTTGATTTTTACACAGTTTCAAGGGACTGTAGACCTCAGTATATGGTTTTATATATTATAATTTCAACTCGATACCTCTACGCATTCCCGAGATAAAGGGTCTTGACAGGCAGACGGACGAACGGACAGGCGGACAACAAAGTGATCCTATAAGGGTTCCGTTATTCCTATTGAAGTATGAAACTCTAAAAATCGAGGAAGGTGTATTTTTGCTCCTTTCCAAATGCGGTCAGACTTTCATTTTCGTTATTTAAACCTTTTATCGATTTGTAAAAAATACTCATGCTAGCCCACACGTTTTGTTACTCACTTTTCTGAGTAACAAAAAGCAACGGCTGAGGTTGTGAGATCTTGGACTATTCACTCATATTTTGAAGGCCGACGAATCATTTTAGGGTTCCGTAGCAAAATGGTAAAAAAGGAACCCTTATGGTGTGACTAAGTCTGTCAGCTGTGATCGACACAGCTGGATATCTCAAGAACTACTAACTTGAAATTTAGAACAGTTTTAGATGACGTTTGTTTAACTATTTAACAAATAAAAAAGAAATAAAAATGTATATATATATTTTTTTATTTTAAACAGCGACTGAAAGGGTTTCTTAAAAATTTGAACTGGGGCTACTACTACTACGACATGTGGGGCATCATATGAAAGAGCGCTATTTGCATATTCTCAAACATTTCTTTTTAATTTTTAGGCCACATGGTTTTCGACTTCTGACGTAAAATGTAAAAAAATTGACCATCATTATTTCCGAAGTTTGCGTGGAGAAAAATCTGAAATTATTTTACGTGATAGAAGTTTATGTAAAGATTACAGGAAAAATAAAACGATGTCTCTAAATAGCACACTTTTTTTAGAAATCATCAACTGAAATCACATTAGTTCCACTATTGTTCAAGAGATGGCGCTGATCTAAAACTACAATATACACCGCAGTGGCAGTATTAAAATTCTATGACGAATAATGGCCTCGCCGATGAAAATTTTAAAACATTTCACGTTTTATATACGGAACCCTCGGTGCGCGAGTCCGACTCGCTCTTGACCGGTTTTATTTTATTTCTTTAAATTTTCAAACGTAAAGCAGTACTACCACGAGATCCCAAAATAGCCACCCTATACTAGTAGGGTGGCTATTTTGGGATCTCGTGTTATTAAAGCACTAAGTACTAAGTAGGTAATAAAGCAGTTTGCAATCAATATGTAGCGCGTTTCGTCTCGGCAGTGATGACGGCACGATACATAGCGTGCACACGACGAATGATGAATGTATAATGCCTACATAATGTCGTAAACCACTCTATGGGAACGACTGCTCAATTGACGAATTGAAAATGTTTCTACGTGTTATTTTTTAGGATTCCTTTTTATGTAAGTTCGTTCTGTCCATACAAAGGTTGTCTTATAGAAGTCTTTGTCTAATATCCAACCAGTTTATCAAAAAATATACATAAATATAATACTAAAAGTGAAAACAGAACCAAAACTGATCGAAAAACCAACGAGATAATATAACAATTTATTGTGCGTTGTCTGTCAGTCACTCAGTCACCAGTTAAAAAACAAAAATTCGAAAATTCGATTTATATTTTGACATGGCAATTTTGAAGGTAACTTTATTTTTTATATTATAATTTCAATTGAATTTAAATTTTGACATGGCAATTTTGAAGGTTACTTTATTTTTCATATTATAATTTCAATTTAATTTAAATTTTGACATTGAATACTTTCTTTTTTTGTTGTTTTTTTAAACTGATTTTGTACGCCTTAAATGGCAAAACATGTAGCAACGTAATCAAAATTTATAAGACCTGTATGCTGTACTCATGTTTTACAAAATAAATATATCTATCTTTCTAAAGGAAGAATTTTATGGGTTTATAATCTGTTCCTCACAAAAGTGGTCAAATGGACCTCTTATGGTGTAACTTCGACTATACACAGCTGATTATTACAGGAACTACTAATGCTGTCGAGTTCTTTGGAATAATAATAAAAAATATGACCTTTTTTCTTTAGTTTTTCAGGTTGGCGATTACACACACCGTATTGTAAATAAATAAATACATAACTTTCCTAAATTTCAAAAAATGTATATTTAACCTGTAGTAGATGGTACAGGAGATGCGTACAGGAGTGAAGAACTCAACACCGCTACTAATTGGCACAGAGGCAGTAGAACGCGTCCACAAATTTACTTACCTCCGAAGCGTCGTGTCGGAGAATGAAGAGGATATTACTTCACGAATTGCTAAAGCCCGAGCTACCTTCGCACAGCTAAGACTGTTTGGCAGTCACGGAAACTAAACCGAAGAATTAAACTCAAAATTTTCGGGTCTAATGTCAAATCCGTGCTGCTCTACGGGTGTGAAACGTGGAAGGTAACAAAGGAAATCTCACGCCAAATCCAGGTCTTTGTCAACCGATGTCTTTGTCGCATACTCGGAATTTACTGGCCTGAGACCATCTCTAACGTAGAGCTGTTCAAATTCATTGACCATCAAGCGCCGTAAGTGGAGGTGGATTGGTCACACGCTCCGGAGGGATCCCGATCACATTCCCAAACAGGCTATGGACTGGAATCCTCAAGGGAAAAGGAAACGTGGCCGTCCCCGTCAAACCTGGCGACGCACCGTGTTGGCAGAAGTGACGAGCATTGGAATGACGTGGAGCGAAGTGAAGCGTAAAGCTCAAGACCGTTCGCGATGGAAGTCTACTGTGGACGCCCTCTGCCCCAGCTTGGGGACATAGGATCTTAAAGAGATATGCTACAGTCATAGTGAGTACATAGCTATACTATGTAAGGTTATAATGACTGGTCATTATATGTAATGTATAAATTGAGTGGACAATGTGATAAATTAAACACTTTCTCTGGATATTATTCATGCCTAGTTGGTCAAAGAATAAATACAGTCTCGTTTAATGACTTGCATAGCCAAATAGCTGAATATGGGGCACAGGGAGCTTTAGGGCACCCCGCTACGGACAGGCTGGGTTCGAATGGCATGACCAAGTGAAGCAAGCGAACTTAGCACCCGTCATGGTCGGTCGGTTCGGTCGAAGTTAGATTAGGTTACCAAATTGAAATTGGCATCTACACCAATTCTTGTTAGTTATTACTTTATGCAAGTCTTACAAGATATAACATAAAATAGCTAGATAATTTAATTGATTCTGTGTTAATTATTTTTCAAATTCATTTAAAAAAGGGTTAGAGAACACCATCTCTTCTCAATCCACTTGTCCATCTATTGTTTGTGCTTTGTGACATAAATGTAGGTAACAACATCTCAATCTGTGTTGGGCCACACAATGAGCTGTTTGCTACTTTAATATTTATTTGTTCTGTTTTATGCAGCTACAGTGAATGTACAGGATGAACTTAGTTGTACATTTAAATGACACCGTCTAGATAACACCTCGAGTCACAAGGGAAATGAATACGAACACTCCGGCTTAAATCTGAACATCGTACCTCATGTGGACCTGTGTGTGGCAATACTGGAAAACATGTTAGAAAAGCTACGAATACTCACGACAAATCAAACTTTTTTGGTATTGCATGTCGTCCCTTTTTGTTTCCCGCATCCTATGTGGCTGCTATAAAGGGCTGTAGTACTAGTAAGTAAACATTTGTTTTTTTCTAGAGAGTTGGTTTACTCAATGAAATTTATACACTGTTCATTACTTTTCTGTTAAACAATAGTTGTCGTAGTAACGAAACGGCCAAGCCACATAATTTGACAAAGGTGTTGTACCAGACGGGCGTGATCGGCTGGAACGGGGGTGTGTTTGGGGTAGGTCTGTCCTTCTTCTATTCCTTCGATGTGAACTGCGACCACCCAACTGCGTCCAGCTGACGTCCTGTACCTGTATACGAAGGTCTCTGTACCACACGTGTGCCGTTCTTCTATCTTCATACTCGTACTTGCTGTCTTCGGGATAGATTGGGGTTAGGGATGTTTGCTTACCAGGGAATTAATAAAGATGCAGAATTGATTGTTTAACACTGCAGCTACCGGTTTAAGGGATGAGTTCACGACTACTTTACTATCTAGTTAAAAGTTCTATATTTTCTTGCCAATGACCACAAATTCTATTTTTTGGTCTATTTTTCTAACGTACTATGTTATTTTACCGTGACGATGCCCAAAAACCACTAACTGTTGTAGTTTATTTTTAACCGTAAGTTTAACTTTAACCGCTGTACATTCCTGGCTATATCTAGGCTTGGTCTAGGTCTGGATAGGGTTAATGCACCTGTCTGTAAAGCCCCCGAAATTCCCCGTCGAACGGGGTGGAAATCAAACCTTCAACCCTACCCACTTAGGGGTTTGTTGCATTTATCTTTCGAAACTATCTACAAGTATGAACTTGTTAACTATTAAGGGTTGACTTCCCGAAAAACTGTGCCCTTAGGGCTGTTGGGCTATATGTCTTACGGTAGGTGCATCATCCCTCTATCCAGATACACATCTTACAAAGCCGACTCTCTAAGGGTGGAAGTACTATGAGGTCAGAAGCCCGGAATGGGAAAAATCGGTGTTTTTATATTTTCCTAATTTGTGGCTGCCTTAACTGACCATATAGATACACATATTCGGATAGGGCTTAGTGCCAGCTCTCCAATGCCTATTGTCTGAAGCCTAAATATCTAGATTTTCTGTATGTTTAGTAAAGGAAGGTGTCTGTGAATGGTGGTTTGTCTGTCCACCCTACTACCTTTTGAGTAGCTGTCCTGTGTCGGTATGTGTGAAATGTCCGATACCTGTGTACCTCCTTTACCTTTAACTTTTACCAGATACCTTTTAAGGGTTTACCAGGAATGTGTAGGGGAATGTGTAACCCTACCTAACTATATTCAGCGAAATTAAGTTCCCCAAGAACGTCTTACGCGCCTGGGGAAAACGACAACAAAATTATGAATTTATTTTGGTTAAAAACATACTTAGGCTATAACTTATCCTATGTTTTACATAAGCTCGTATAAACGCGAGTTATATAATTCTATTATGACGCTACCGTCGCGAACAGGTGTAGAGTTTGTGAAGTTAGGGCTTGTAGAGTTAGAAGATTGGCTTTACATGAAATCTGATAACTTTTTGACAGTGCGATCCAAATGGTCTTGGCTACATTTTACATGAACCTGTCTTTGGTGGGATTAAATATCCATAAAACAAATACATAATATTTTTTTTACAAGTAACAACCCTAACCCCGAAAGATTGGCATAATTATAAATTATAAAAGCTTGAATGTTTCCTTGACTCTAAAATTAATTATAATATTTCCTTTTGATTGAAAAATAAAAGACGTAAATAATTAAAACCAAATTGAAATGTATTTAATTATCCGCTTAGCTGTTAATCTTTCGATTGATAATATTAGATTGGATATTTAAGTCAAAGATTCAAATATAAACCAAACATAAAACCTTGATTGATCAAGGTTTTATTTTTGGTTTATATTTGAATGGCACCATTTCATTTGTCAGAACGTGGGCACAAGCCCAGGTGTTTTTTTAGGGATCCGAACAAAAAACGGAACCCTTATAGGATCACTCGGGTGTCTGTCTGTCCGTCTGTCACAGCCAGTTTTCTCTGAATCTACAGGAGGATTATATTGAAATTTGGTACACATATGGATTTTTGTGACCCAAACACGGACGTACGTAAATAATTTATTTTTTTAGTATGGGGGCCACTTTTGGGGGTCAAACTAGAAAATTAAAAAAAATGTTTTTCAAACTATATCGTGTGACATATCAAATGAAAGGGCTTACTGTAATGGTTTTAAATGTATTTTTTTTAATAATTTTAAAATAAATGTTTTTGATGTTATTCAAGAAATTAGACGAAAAATGACCATTCCCCGCTTATCTTCGAAACCACTGAGCCTAAAATTAAAAAAAAATGTATATAATAGATTTTTACCTATAGATTTCAGGAAAACCTATAAGAAGTATATAGTGTTAAAATAAGATGTTAAAAAAAAAATTCGTTCGGAACCCTTTGCACACGAGTCCGACTCGCACTTGGCCAGTTTTTTTACGTTAACTTAGAAGTTTGATTTTTTCACAGCTGCAAGGAGCCATAGATTTGAGTAAGTATATGGTTTTAATTCCAACTTGATACCTCCACGCGTTCCCGAAGTAAACTGTCTTGACAGACAGACGGACGAACAACAAAGTGATCCTATAATGGTTCCGTTTTTCCTTTTGAAGTACAGAACCCTAAAAACGGTTTTGTAGTAGTAGCTTATAAAAAAGTATAAAAGCATAAAATAAAATTTTAAACAAACTTCAGTCGGTCTGACACTTTTCGCTCCATCCAGAGCGGAATGCTTCATTTGAGAATTTCCCATCCAAAAACAAAAGTCCTGTTGTAATAGTAATGATCTTCTTCTTCTCGTGTGGGCAGTAAGGTCTAACGACCCCACACACCCTAGTGTCAGAGTTTCTAAACCGCCACAAGGGCCTCTGACATGGTTTATTTGACGACTGCCATTTGGCGGCCGGGACCACCGGCTTATACGTGCCTTCCGAAGCACGGAATCATCAGACAATCAGGTGATTCAAGCCTTCAATGTCCTAACCAAACTGGAAAACAACTTTACAAAGTATGCTTTCTCGTGGGAATCGAACCCACGACCACCGGGTCACAAGGCAAACGCCTAAGCCACTCGAACACGGAGGCAGTTATAAATAGTAATGGTAGTAGCCTATACATTTAGGATCGCATTTTGATCATTAATATCATCGATACATCTACTGCCAACACAAGACACACTAATATGTGATCAGAAAAGATTGACAACACTGTGATTTACGATAGGTTTGACATTAAATATACATAATTATATTCGTTAAAAGTGATCTTTAAAAATCAAATGACATTAATAATGCAAGTCAATAAAATTGCCTTTTATGGCAAAACTAGTTATATATTAATAATAATTATTTAAATGATATAGTTATATATTAATAACTAGCTGACCCGCGCGGCTTCGCTCCCGTCAACTGGCTACTCTACCTACCGATCCTAACCTAGCTACCCTAACCTAGCTACCCTACCTACCTACTCATTCTTTTTTTATTTTATTTTTTGTATTTTAATTCTTATTATGCTATTCCGGACGAAGACTAATCCAAAAACACAAAAACTATGAAAATGGGTCCAGCCGTTCTCGAGTTAGTTAGAAAAGTGTTCGAACAAATCCGACTTTGTTTTATACATTAAGAAGATTAAGATTTTTGCTATATTGTGAAAGATTCGACCTTTTTCTAGAAGACATTTTTATATTTTCGAGACAGAAATAAAACGAATAAACTGAAGGAAGACGGACAGCGGTGGCTTATTAATAAATAGGGTTCCGTTAGCAACCTTGGTACGGAACCCTAAAAATCGACTTGGTTCGCACGAATCAAAATCGTACGTTCACGTACGATTTTGATTCGTGCGAACCAAGTCGATTTAAATAATAGGGTCCCATTAGCAACTTTGGCACGGAACCCTATAATTTGCCTTGGCTTGAAAATCGAACCGTCTGATACTTAGCACGAATTAAAAACTTAGTTGCGGGCAACCTGGGAGTCTTTAAGACAAAAGTGAATAGGTTGCTTCTAGGCAAACGTGCTCCATCTTCGACCGCATCATCGCATACCATCAGGTGAGATAGTGGTCA
This sequence comes from Lacanobia wlatinum, assembly GCA_947578705.1. NCBI lineage: Eukaryota > Metazoa > Arthropoda > Insecta > Lepidoptera > Noctuidae > Lacanobia > Lacanobia wlatinum. The sequence goes on from OX388033.1 coordinate 19,785,289, forward strand.
AACGTATGCCTATCTACAGTAAAAATAAATATACCTATATATTCTACTCCGTATCACCTAACCACTGAGAACTAATGATAACACGATTTGACAGTTACTGTGAAATCGTGTTGTCATTCATTCTTAGTTCTGGTTCGGGACTAATCGTAAGTCTGTAGGTGATACGGAGTAGAATACGTCCACAACTAAGCCCGAAACTACGGACTTTGGACTTAGAGAGTAGCCCTCCCAAAATCGATCCCGTCACCGTGACCACCTTTGGTACGGTACCTTATTATTATTAGCCTTGTTTCGTAAATCGAACCGTTCGTTGCTTCGCTCTAAACGGAATCAATCGCGGAGGCTTAGCAGTAGGGTCCCATCAGCACAGCACCTTTGGTACGGAACCCTACAGGCCTGGGGGGCTACTCTCTAACGAAATCCGTAGTTTCGGGCTTAGTTGCGGGCGGGCATTTTCTACTCCGTATCACCTAACCACTGAGAACTAATGATGACACGATTTGACAGTTACTGTGAAATCGTGTTGTCATTCATTCTCAGTTCGGGTCCGGGACTAATCGTAAGTCTGTAGGTGATACGGAGTACAATACGCCCGCCCGCAACTAAGCCCGAAACTACGGATTTCGTTAGAGAGTAGCCCCCCTGATCCGCAAGTCGAACCGTCCAGTACTTCATAAAACTAAATCAGTTTAAGACTCTACGATAAATGCACTTTAAACGAAATCAGCACAACTCAGAGATTTAAGCAATTTTGGTCCCTAAATGTTTAAGACCTTTCAGAGACCAAACCGAAATTCCCACGAACTACGACTGTGTTTAAAAATCGTGTGAGGTCATTCTCCAGTGGAAAATCTTAACACCACAATTCAGAAAAACGCGTCATCAGTGCAACGTCATCTATCGACCATGTAAACTGACAAAATATTTGGCAGCAGAAGACGTTAAATAAGAACGTATATAACGATAAATAACGATAAGGTATTAAAATGTTTACTTTTATTTTGCTACGTCTACGTATTAAAAGTTTCACGAATAACTCAATCAATGTGTTTTGGTGTAACATTCACGCTTTCATGCATTTTTTGGTTCCTCAATAGATGGCGCTCTGACTGATCAGAATACATTAGGAAGATTCTTACTAAACTAAAAATTCAATATATTTTGATTTTGTGGATCGATTGTAACGATAAAATATAACGAAAAGGTATAAAAATGATCACTTTTATTTTGCCATGTATTAAAAGTTTCACAAATAACTCAACAATTTTGAATGCTTTCGTGCATTTTATTTTTTCTCAATAGATGGCGCTCTGACTCATCAGAATACATTAGGAAGTTTCTTCCTAAACTTAAAAATTCAATATCTTTTGATTTTGTGGGTTGATTTTGATGAAATAAACGCTAAATGTTACTCGGGTTATCACTTAATATTTTTAATTACTTAGTTTTGCAATCCAATCTGTGGTTTATTCGTGATGCTCCCACAAACGCACAGACAAACAGATAAACAGACAAACAGACAAAAATTTCAAAAATTGCATTTTTGTGTTTTGTACCTTTTTCTGAGTTTTCTGTGTAATTTTCATGCAAAAATATTCAATGTACAGACACGGTTAGTCTACGATTTTATTATATGTATAGATAATTATTTATATAATAGCTATGAATACTTAAGTCACTGGTCGATAGGTAAAGATTGCATGACAATAAGTTGAAATGCATTGTTAAACATTATAATTATGTACGAAACAGATTCTGTGTAGGTCTTACTCTCATTATGCAGATTTGATTGATTTAATATTAGACAAATCATTTCAGAATTCGTCACGGTTGGCGCAGTGCTTGAGCGATTGACTTCTGCGCTGTGTGTCGCGGGTTCGATTCCCGATCGGAACAAATATTTGTATGGCCTACAAGTAGTTTTTCCGGGTCTGGCTGTTTGTGTATGTGAGATTATGTGTACGTAAACGCACCCACGATATAGGAGAATTTCCTAGTGAGGGAAAAACAAAGTAGAATATGTCGAGTACCTGTTTCGAAAATTATATTTGTTTTCGCAAGTACATAATAAAAAGTAGGACTGTAACAAAACTGTCATTTTATATAGGAAAAACAACACCCAATTCCAACTACTGCAAGCCCTGAAAGTCAGAATCGAAAATGGCGAATCCCAGCAAAACGCCGAGTCAGTGAAAAACTTGACGAGTCCTGTAGAAATTATTCAATTGTCTTAGATCCTGCAGAGAAATTAATCAGAATAAACAAACAATATACACGAAGAATACATGAGGAACATTCTCAGTATTTAGTAATTTGATAGTTTTTTTTTACTATTGATAGGCATGCGTTTGACCACTATCTCACCTGATGGTTAGCGATGATGTGGTCAAAGATGGAGCACACTTGCCTAGAACCTAGAAGTAACCTATTCACTCTTGACTTAAAAACTCCCAGGTTATACCTATCAAGAAACACAGGCTCTGGCAGGGAATTCCACTCCTTAGCTTTACGCACTATGAATGTGTTCCCACAACGTTTTGTGCGTGTGGGTGAGATGTCCACTATCGTTCTCGGAACAATAACATTGCTTGGGATGAATCTGTGCTTGAAAGCTTCATCGTGTAGCTTTATCCCGGTGGACTGGAAGCCGACTCCAAGATAATGCACGAACCCTATTATTGTTCTTGTCTCCTTATTTATGTTGTTGTAATTTAAAATATTGTGTCTACACTGTATCTCTAAGTTTAGTAATCTGTGGAAACGTCGTGGATTGTATATTAGCCTAATTTTAATCTGTTCGAATATTTACTGTAACATACATTGTACAATTGCTTGTTTTCCCTAAATAAATAAATAAATAAACCCTAAAATGCAATAAAATATGCCCGGTTCTTTATTGGAAACCCTCAGAGAATCGGGTTGCAGGATTATTTTCTTAGTCGCTGCCGTATTTGGAGACGTTGCTTAAATTAACGTCATATAATACCCGTATGACACCTTTGAGTGCAACAGAAAGTACTAAAGCGCCGTGGATACTGAGTACGATGCAACCTATGATAGAGTACTTATGTTGCCGTCTAGTATCAACGGGATCTTAGAAATCTGCCCTTCAAAACTAATTTGGGTGTCTACTTTGGGCCTTAAGTTACGGGCGTTTTTTACTCTGTGTCACCTATATAGACTTACGATTAGTCCCGAACACGAACTAAGAATGAATGACAACATGATTTGACAGTTACTGACAAATCATGTTGTCATTTATTCCTAGTGGTTAGGAGATACGGAGTAGAAAACGCCCATAACTTAGGCCGAAATTTCATTCACAATAATCCATACACACAATACAACATTAAAATATAACTCAATAATTAAAATGTCAATAGATAATTAATTAAAGTTAAAATAAAAGTATATAAAAAAATAAACATTCAAAATAAAGACAACAACTCCCGAGAGGGTAGCTCCCGAGATTTGAAGATCTTCTATATTTTCGCACTTTCCTTCTAAAGTTCCATTGACTAACCTATCTGCCAGTTACACGCAACCACACAGGTTGCATTGTTTGACGGCACGGTTGGCAGTGTTTGATCGAGTGAGCGTTTGATGCTCATTCATTGCAGCGTACTCTATTTCAGCCGAATTGAACCGGCTGAACGTGAGGCAGTCGCATTAAATTACAGTAGCGTTTTTCAATTCGACGGACTTATATGTAGTTCGACATGTTATACGTAATGGATGCGACACATAAATATGATTTAATTTAAATTGTAAGAAATAATTTCTAAAAATCTAAAGCTATAATTAAGATGTCTGTTACCAAAAGCAGCATTTTTAATCAAATTTAGATATATATATATACACACGATTTTTTTATGTTTCGTAAAAAAAACAATTATAAAATAATTTACATAAATACCTGGCTATTTAATAAGTAGATGTCTAGATAACATGGCTATATATCATTAGTTTCGTTGCATGAAATACCTTGGCATTTCAGTGTCACTTATAAACTTAATTCAATTAATTACATAATGATGCGCCTAGAGGCACTAACTAGGTGATAGTTTACTATTGTCTAATAGTAAAGGCATGCATGGACTGGTGTATTTTACATCATCATATCATCATCATCATATCAGCCGAAAGACGTCCACTGCTGGATATAGGCCTTCCCCGAGCGTCGCCACAATGACCGGTTCTGCGCGTCTCGCATCCATCGTCTACCCGCGACCTTCACCAGGTCAACGGTCCACCTTGTGGGAGGCCTTCCAACTATGCATCTTCTGGTACGCGGTCGCCACTCCAGAATTTTTCGGCCCCATCGACAATCTGTTCTGCGAGCAATGTGCCCTGCCCACTGCCACTTTAGTTTGACGATCCTTCGTGTTATGTCGGTAATCTTGGTTCTCTTGCGGATATTATCATTCCTGATTCGATCACGCAAGTAAGCTCCAAGCATTGCCCTTTCCATTGCCCTTTGAGTGACTTTGAGCCTTCTGATGAGGCCCATTTTACATACGGGAGTGGTATTTGCTAAGATTGGATATAAGGCAAACTACAGCAACATTGTAGGTATCAATTACACTGGTCAACAAAAAAACTCTTTTTATGTGCCACAAGAATGTTTTTAACTAATTATGTTAAGAACATGTTTTAATATCATGGAACTGAAATTAGAATTATTGAGACACCTGCAGCTTTATTGTAATATGATTTTGACGAGGAGCTTTGAGGTGAAAACTGAAGTTTTCAGGCGGTTCTTATACCGGCACATTATCAAGTTAAAGGATTGATCGTGCAGCAGATGGTACGTCAGAATACTCAACTATCCCTTTATATTAAATAAAGCTCACATTTTTTTACTGATGGTGCAGTATTTCTTTTTTGAGTTTTAAAAATAATTTCATCATAAATGTAAAGGAACCTGTCAGAATCTTTTGGGCACTTCTTCCACATTATAAACGAATTAAATAACTCCGTAAACTGAAAAAATAGCTACTTTACTGAAAAAAAAAACAAAAAATCGGAATTTACAAGCTTAAGGGAAAATGATGTCACTGGTAGAAACTGTAACACAAAAACTAGACCTAAACAAAGAAAAATAAATATGGTTTTGTGATAAGGGTAGGTAGGTAATTCAAAATTTAGTAAGCACATTCCTTGTTGCAAAATTCTTGTTGACCAGTGTTATTAGACTTACATAAATCTTAAATAGCACTACTTTTTTTTACTATTGATAGGCGTACGTTTGACCACTATCTCACCTGATGGTAAGCGATGATGCACATTCAAATATAATAAAATTAAAATCACTATAGAGACTTTTCGTCAACCAAAAGAGATCGCTTATTTTTTGATCTTCACCAATGTTGCTGAAGACAACACTGGTTACATCCCAAGAGAGATTCTCTCTTCGCACCCTTTGGTTTGCATGAATTGGCAAATTTTTGGGTATAAACTGCGCTATGAAAAATTCAGAAATTGGATAAGGCGAGAAAAGTAAGAAATTGGATAAGGTCTCACCGCTGGCGATCAGCGAGCAGCGAGTAAAGCTTGAAACTCGAAACGAGTTGGCGAGTGAGGAGTTTTGACGTTCGACTTTAATCGAGTGCGACGGGCACATTACTCGCACCACTCGCTCCGGCCCACACTATAGGTAGAAATTACCGTTGGTTGGTGAGTTCTGACCGCCAAGGAAGCATCGCTGAGCGAGTACAATTTTTGATAGCTCTTGTCGCTACGACCAACTAGTGGTAAGAGCTCGCCGGCAGTGTGAACAGCCAGCTATCAACTGTACAATAAATGTATGTGTCTTTTACTCATACGAGATCTATACCTTTTGTACCTTTCCTCAGCGAGCAAATAGTCGATAGCTGATCGATTCCCTGTCGGCGATGAGACAAGTGCCTTATAAACAGTAATGTACTGAACAGCGTTATTTTTAAAACTTTGGTTACCGGACGCAACAAAAACACGTCCAATCTGTACAGATCTTATATTCCTAAGTTCAAACCACTCTCAGGTTTAAGTTGTTTCACATAATAACAGGTTGTTCCATTCGACAGATTCGAAGGTTTCCCAGCCAGTTTTTGTGGTTATAAATAACATAGAATTAATATGATATATCGTTAAAATATGACAGCTGCATTTCAGCGATGATTTTAAAGAGCGGTAGTAACTATTGGATACAAAAATAGACTGCAAATTTTGTGAATGTAACATTTTTTACGAATTATACGAAGATACAATAGACGCACTTGTTTCTTTCTCTTGTTGGCACAACTCTCTCGAAAAAAGCTTAAAACAGCGTGCAGATGAAGCAGCTTTTCGTCAGCAGTAACAGAGAAATTACATATGAATTTTAATATTTATAATTTATTAATTTAATATTTATATTAATATTTAAATTATAATATAAATTTATATTTATATTATAATTTAAATATTTTTTTTAGTAATCTACATGATATAATTCGTAATTTGGTTTAGCCAGAATTTGTCTATCGGTATCACATAATAAGAAAAAAAACACCAAATCACCTCCAAATCGTTGTGATGAAACCATTTTACCTTCATTTTTTATCAAAAGAGTATAAAAAAAAATATTTACTGCTTTGCAACACAAACGAAATTGATTTGGTTTTGTTACTTTTTAAAAACATTAAAAAAAATAGAGCGTAGAGGGGTAGTTAGCTCTGTTTATATGCGCAAGGTCATTGGCATGAATAAAAGCCTTAATATGGATATATCGACGGGGAAGGCCACGCAAATTGTGGTATTGGTTCAGCATGGCTTAGAACTAACGCTCCTTGTTAGACAATAAATTGTAAAACAGTCTTCAGTGTCTGAAGTATACAGAAAGTTTATGGAGATAGTATTATTTCAAATGAAGACGTGGTTCCCGCACAACACGAGTAACTACCGCTAGGTTTAGAGTGCCTGTCCATTTGCGCGAAGCGAGGCAGCGGAGCAAAGCAACGGAGAAATATTGACCAATCATGTTAGTCAAAATGTCAGTGACTTACGTGGTGCTGAGATTTTATGCAATTCCATTGGTTAAAATTTCTCCGTTTCTCTGCTCTGCTGCCTCGTTCCGCTGTAATGGACAGGCACCCTTATTGGGATGGCAAACCGTATTCGTAGGTATAGGCGGCGAGTGAAGCGATACACCCAGAATCGCACATTCCGAAGTAATGAAAGGTATACTTATAGGGATTGGGAGCGACCGGACCAAGTTGTGACTGATATGCGCCTGCCGGATGATGACGCCATGTGTTCATTCTGGCGCAGCATCTGGTCGGTGCCTGTCAGTCATACCGAGGGCGATTGGACTCGGGAGGTCGAGTGCATGTGCGATCCGATACCAGACTAGGAAATGTTCCGAAGTTGTCTGCAGTTCACAGACAAGCTTGCTTGATTTTTTAACGTACAAATACACAAACTCGACCAAACATCAACGAACTCTCGTATTATTTACTACTGATGAGTGCAGAACATGTTTTTAGGGTTCCGTGCTCAAAGGGTAACCAACAGAACCCTATTACCCAGCCTCCGCTGTCCGTTGGTCCGTCTATCCGTCCGTCCGTCTGTCTGTCAGGGGACCGTATCTCAAGAACCGTAATAGGTAACCAGTTGAAATTTTCACAGAGTGGATATTTTTTATTGCCGCAATTACAATAGCTAAAAATTAAATTAAATTAAAAATTAAACGGGGCTCCCATACAAGAAACGTTTTTTTCGGTTTTTTGTACGGAACTCTTCGTGTGAGAGTCCGACTCGCACTTGGCCGGTTTTTTTCCTTAAATCAGAATAGCCCATCGTCGATGTGGGGAACATGTAAATACGTTTTGAACTCATCAGTACCCACTTTTTTTTTCAACTTTTTTATCTAGGCTTTGAGAAAAACAATCTAAGTAAAATCCAGTCAAATGTCCTTCGTCATTCATTTGTTTGCAACAAAAAAAAAAATTTTTGGATCTTGTTTATGCTATAGCCAGTAGCTTAACAACAAGTAAGGGAGTCCGCAACCACCTGTGAGCTAATGCCGTCACTGGCCAGGCTGCGGTCAACTATGTGACCGACTAGTGATGTGGTAATGGCAGTATGCCACGTGTCCAGACCGTTAAGGCGCTACCCCGACCAAAACCTTGCGACAGTCCCTTTTTCTTCGTTATTCAGAGACTAGAAATAAACTACAACTGAAAGCACATTATTAATGTTCGATATCTTATCATCACATCCCACGTTCTATTTTGTTTTGTTTGTTTTTGTGTCATAAATACATTTAAAATCTAATTTTAAAAATGACTAAAATTATTGATTGTATGCATCTCTTACTAAAGGCGACGGTCTAATCATTTTAGGATTACACTAATGGATTGATAATTTAAAAATCTAAATTATACACGTTTTATTTAATTTCAAAAGATCGCTTTTCTTTTTTTTAATAATTCAAAAATTTGCGTGAAACTATACTAATATATAAAGCTGAAGAGTTTGTTTGCTTGAACGCGCTAATCTCAACTACTGGTCCGATTTGAAAAATTCTTTCAGTGTTAGATAGCCCTTTTATCGAGGAAGGCTATAGATTATATATATCATCACGCGCGGGTCAACTAGTTCTATGATAAACGGTGGGGTGCGGCAAAGAGGGAACGAATGCTTAAGGTTATTTGGTCAGGGAAACGCCTTAATGTAAGAGGCCGAGGAGGCCCTATGTTCTGTAATGAACGTACATTGGTTCAGTCGTTGCGTTTTCTAAAGATTTTGTAGTAGGCATGGGCCTTGCATGGGCATCTACTTCAATAAACCAATCATTAACATTTTTTATCTATCTATTTAAAATGCTCTTCGTTGGTAAGTGGTAAGGGTATGGCAGAAATTTATTTTAAAATATTCCTGATAATCTAAATTAGGTTTACCGGCACAACAATTCAAAAAAGTTTCTGGAAAATCGTAAAATACGGGAATAAGTGGGATTACTTTTTCTATGGGCCTTTTGAAACATGCAAGACTGCATGTTTCAAAAAACTTGGAGTAGATACTAACTCTTGTATCTATTTTAATGTTAGAAATTATATAAGAAAAAATATAAGTCAAGAGACCCCAATAAATTGAAAATGCATACTTCTTGTAGAAGCGCATTGCATAAAAAAAAATAGTTATAGGATGTCCATGAAAATTTACAATCATTTTCACGTCTGCGTATAAAATTAAATTTGCTTCGAGCTTTTAGCTGAGCCGAGCAGTTTTGAGCACTTACCAGAGCATTCGCTAGAACGTTCGTAGCGGCTCTGTTCGTTGTGCAGTTCGACAAATTTAAAAACGCCGAATGCTCGATGTTCCGTTACAAGTGAATGCTCATGGTCTATAAGCACCAGAGTGATAATAAACAGATATGTTTTAATGTGGAAAATTAAAAAAAAATCGTAATGAACCTACGACTAAATATCGGAATTAATAGACTATGCAATTAAATCAACTTTAAAAACTATATTTTTGAAAATTGTTGGTAACTCAGAAATCTACAATGATAATTTCTATTACTAAGCACATACTAAATTATTAGAAAAAATTTCATGTTATTTAAATTTTTGTACCGTATTGTTGACTAATTTTGTTTTATATTTAAATAATCGATTTTGGTTATTTACAATTTATTTTAATGAATTTTACATCTGCATAATCGATTATTTATTATCAATTTGCTTAATAAATAGGTACAAATCTTTAAAGTCCTTACAACATCGTTTAGTTTTGGGGATATATTTATTTTAAAATGTTATCATTTCTAATAATGAACGTGAACGCTTTTAGTACCTCGTCCCGATCTCTCTCTATCACTCAAAGATTTGCTGGAAGAAACCTCAACTTTGAGTTAAGCTCCTTTGTACATGAACTTTTCTTCACTGTAAAATAAATAAAGTGCTTTGGTGTACAACAAAGAATTAAGAATAATTACAATTGAATTCGAAATTAAAGGCCTTAAAGCGGGTGTAGATCGAAGTCATAAAACAATAAAAATCTTCCTTTTACTCGCTGTTTATTGTAATATTGAAGTTACTATAGTGATAATTGAAATTCATTTTCAGAGGCGACTATGGGTCATTTTTGAAAATAAGAGAAAAATATGCAAAAAAAAAAACAATTCTGAGTGCAACATAAAGCCGTGTACGCACGAGCGAACAAAACATGGTGAACACGAACGTCGATCACCAAATTAGATCGCCACGAACATTTTTGACAAACAGTGTTTAATATTCGTTAGTGGTACGCACGTGCGAGCAAATTGTTCGATGTTCGTGTTCACCATGTTTTTGTTCGTTCGTGCGTACACAGCTTAATGCGTTCTGAAGACAGTAAAACAACACATCTTGGTAAACGTTTTTACATTATTTATTGCCTAGAAAACAAAAAATTAACAAAAAATAAAGTTGTTAAAGCCATTTTACGCTTTGTTGCAGGTTTCGAGAAACATTATACGTTGGCTTGGTTTGGTTTAAATCTTAGTTTGCTACAATGGCGTCGTTTAATTCTTCTTGTTCTCGTCGTAAGGGTGGGCTGCGATATATTCAAGAGCCCTCAAGATGTATTCAGGGACGGGCTCAGGGGCAGGGGGAGTGGGCAGATGGGCACCCTGTTGACAAAAACAGTAACACATTAACATCAAATAAGAGTAAGGAATAAGTCGGAAATCTGAATCCCATTTTCGTATTCCTTTCCTGAATGGAAAGATGTTCTTAACTCTTTCACGCAAAAACTACTGAATGGATTTCGATCTAATTTGGCACCTATACGTGTGTTTAGTTTGTGGCAATACATGGGTTATAATCCGGATTAACACATTTTATACCAGTAGAACGGTCCTTCGGAAAAATTGTATACTCTCAAGCGGGCGAAGCCTTTGGCAGAGGCTAGTGTTTATATAATACTCGTACTATTCTGGGCTGACACAATTTAGATTTTAAACAAAAGAAAATCTGATTTTGTACGAATCTATCAGAATGCTGCCAAACCTGATCTTCACATGTTTTTTTACTTGGTAACCTTTTGACCTATATCTGATCTAAGACATGTGATGCCATTTAACGGTCTCCAGTTAAAGGTCAACCCAAACAACTTAAATCAGGTTTTAAGATATTATTATAAGTTTCGAAACGATTCCCATATACTTTATGTCTAAACTATTCAAATATAATTAATTATCAAAGCTGTTAATTTTATAGCATAGAGACCATTTAAAAATAGTTCAAAAGGAGATTCGGTATCAATACATCAGAGAAAACCTTTTGAAATCCATGATTTGACAGGTCTCACGGTCTGCTAGTGCCGAGTAGAGCAGTGGTGGCCGAGTGGTAATGGCTTCGACTTACGACTTGTAGGTCGCGGGTTCAAACCCAGCCAGGCACATTACTTTGTGTAATTTATTTCATCACCACTGCTCTCAAAACGGTGAAGGAAAACATCGTGAGGAAACCGGCATGTCCTAGAACCAAAAATTCGAAGACATGTGACATTCACCAACCCGCATTGGGCCCGCGTGGTGAATTACGTCCCATTCCCTCTCCTAGAGAGGAGGCCTGAGTCCCAACAGTGGGAACATTATAAGGCCGACTATGCTATACGGTCTGCTGGTGCACGCCAGGTTCGTTCTATCGTTTTTTTGCAATTATATCTTCAGGATTCACCATGCTTAATTTTGCTCCTATGTTTACAAGTTTCCCGAAATAATATGTGTCATTCCTGAGCGCAAATATAAAATTTTAGCGCAACGCGTACAAAGTTGGCGACGCTCTTGCGTTGATCACTGGTTGATGGAGTATGTATAATGTACTGACCACGGGATGGTATCCGAACTCGTCGGCGGTGTAGCTCACGGAGTAACTGTCTCCTTCAGGCGATATAAAGGAGTTGGAGCCCGAAACCTGATAAGCGACCTCATCCTGGAAAAGATAAATTAATAGTTTTAATAATATTAATATAAATATGAGAGCTTTATTGAAGATTTACAGCAATCAAAACGATAATGGGACAACGAGAAGTTGAGTGATATTGTTTCTGGCTTTCATTTAATATCTGTTGTGCAATTATTAACGAGAAAATATTCAAAATTTGTTTTTTTAAACTTCAACACTACGTATATATCTATCAAAAGTAGCCCAGCTCACCTTTCCGACGGACTTGAGGCTGCCTGAAGCCTGTCCACTGATGCCGTTGGAGCTCTCATAGGCGTACTGGTAGTTACCCTCGGGGGAGAGCTGGTACTCATTCTTCACGACCTGTGCGTCCTGGTCGACGTTCACGGCGTACGCGCACGCGACGATGCAAGCTGCTACGATGAAGGATTTCTGTCGGGGGAATTCGTATTTACATTTACCTTGTTGTTTTAAATTGCGATGACTGTTTTGTTTTTATGACTGAGATCTTTATTTATAATAACATTATTTTTTTTATACGTATCTTGTAATTTTCTTCCACTTTTTAATCCCACTTTAAAATTATGTAGAAATAGTAAATTAATATTTTCACTACTAATCAATTTTATTTTCTTTGAAACATAGTTCTCATTTCAGAGTATAATAAGATAAGGAAATTTAAATTATGGACGATTAGCAATAGTTTTGATGATCAACAAGAAAAGTATCATTAAAATAACTCAATTTCAATTTGACAAATGAATGTGTCAGAAACACAATGTAAACAATAATGTGTTATAAAGAAGTCAAGGAATGTCATTATGTAACAAATGAGCAATCTGGCATTTCAGTATTGCGCCAATATTTAGTAAACCATTCACTAACACACTAACTATATCAGATTCACTTGTAAAATGAGTCTGTATCATTATTTATACATCAGCGACGCATCTTACAAATCATGATATTCATCACACATAAAATTGTAAAACTTTAATTGCAACCACTGGTTACTGTAACAAATTGATTTATCAGTTAAGATATTTTAAATTACAGCCTTTTCCCAACCATTTTTAAATCACTAATTTTATTCTCTATTAATTAAGCACACGAAACAAATATTTTATTTTATCGTTAACTTAACTTACCATTTTGATGTTGCTTATTCGAACTACAAGTTCAATCTAATGCTGGAGTAGAATCTTAGTTTCTTATATACACACTCACAGGAATATCGAATATGAAATCATACCTACCAATAACTTCACCGGTAGGAAAGGTCAAATTTTGCTTTTTTTTTAATGACTTATCGCCGGCCAGTACGTACGTTTGACATTTTTGTTCAAACAAAAACGAAGGAAAAACGTGTTTTAATATTACATAAAACATGGAGTTTTATTTTCGTCCGAATAAATTAATGAAAAGTGAATATTAAGCGATGATCGCTTGATAATAGTTTTTGGATGCCTATCGTCTTATTAGCACGTAGGTTTGAGGTCTTTTTAGGAAATATATCATGAATTACTAAACTTTCTGTGAAAAGTGCTTTTAAACTATCGAACTACATTAGTAAATGATGATCGGTTTTTTCTCAGGTATGGGAGTGTAATTTGCAGTAGGAAAAAAATGTTTCGTATGTATATCTCTTCTGTTTATTTATTATATATATATTTTTTATGTTTATCTTTTTTGGTTACAGACAAATACAGATTATTACATTACAAAGTTTACAGAGTATTTCAGAAGTGCGCGGTTGTTTACCCAGAAGAGATGTTCTGTAGCTGTTATACAGTACGAGTATAGAAACCATTGTAAAAAAATAATGCCTTTTATCTTTCAAGAAACTACTTAAAAGCTTCAAACAAATCAATTTTTATGCAGCCTAATGCAGTTGGTGGCATCAAATCAGTGATTAACCTATAATAAATGCCACCAAGTCGAGGTAAAAATTTTGTGTAATTGTTTTTTAATGAATAACAGCTACAGGATCACCTTAAATATTCGCACTTCTCAAATACCTAATAAAAATGTACAAACGGGATAAAAAGGTGAAGGGGCAGAATTAAGTGGACATCGCCAATTTCGTCTTCATCGCTGTAAATGGGAAAAGTTCCCAAATCACTGACTCTATGTACTACCATGATGAATAATATGCCCATGGTCCAAATTATGTTTAGACTAGTGGACGTCACGCGGTTTCACCCGCGTAGTTCCCGTTCCCGTGGGAGTACGGGGATAAAATATAGCTATGTTACTCCCTGATAATGTAGCTATCCATTGCTGAAAAAATTTTTCAAATCGGTCCAGTAGTTTCGGAGCCTATTCATTTCAAACAAACAAACAAATCTTTCCTCTTTATAATATTAAAGTATAGATTTTAGTACTTTAACCATTGATGAAAAATCATAATTCCCCCATGGACATCATTTTATATTTCAAAACAAACATGTTCAATGCCAATCATTGATGAGAGATTTGCACTTGATACATCTCAAAATACATGCAATAAAAAAGCCTTTTTTGCTGTTTCACTCTTATCTATTACACAGGAAGAATGCTGGTAACCGAACATTGTTCACAGTAATGTGGGATAATCACTTAGTACTTAGTAATCATAGCACTATGAAACCAGCAGTACTCGTACTACTGGGCATGACCCTTTTAAAGATGGTATTTTATTGATGGGCGTGTGAACTCTTGTTGATAGTCCTGTTGAAATACATGCAATCAGACGGATTCCTGTATTTTTGAGGAGCGTTCGCATTCGGCAAACTGTCAAAAATACCCAGTGGTATTATTGAGAGTTTGTCGAATACGAACGCTCAGTCAAATCAGTATTTGGGACATGTGGACACGCTTTTGACACTCTTTGATTGTAGCTAAGATGATGTTGCGAACTGAATTTGAATGCTTGTTGTACCAATGGAGGTCGAGTTCAAGTTTACCCAATAGTTGTAAGACAGCCTGTATTGTGTCCATTTTAATTCTCAAAAAGGAGTTCTGAAGTTAAAGGGTTCAGAACAGGAGAAAGCAGCTTCCATTTAAAATATTCAGATGGGTTTAGTAAACCCATTATGAATTTCGAAACTTCTTCTTATCGTGTGGGCAGTAAGGTCTATCGACCCCACAAACCCTAGTGTCAGAGTTTATAAACCGCCTCAAGGGCCTCTGACATGGTTTATTTCCATTTGGCGGCCGGGACCACCGGCTTATATGTGCCTTCCGTAGCACGGAATCATCTTTTTATCAGACAATCAGGTGATTTAAGCCTGCAATGTCCTAGCCAAACTGGAAAGAACTTTACAAAGTATGCTTCCCGCGGAAATCGAACCCACGACCACCGGGTCCCAAGCCAAACGCCTAAACCACTCGACCACGGAGGCAGTTAAAAATTAAACATTTTGAAACTCCCTTCAGGTCTTTACTCCTATTGCCATCTTCCAAAATCGAGGAAAAAAAACATACATACAGCCGAACATAGAACTTCTTTCTTTTTGAAGAAGTCGGATAAAAAGGATCATTAAGGCTCAGCTGATGACTCAGGTCAAGGTCTAAATAACGAAACGAAGAGTCAAAGTCCGTAGGCAGCAGTGAGCTCAATAGAATGCCTCAATAGAATATTAATTATATTTACTTGTCATTGCGCACTTAGGTGTTTGTTATTAGTAAAATTCAACCGCAAAGTCCTCTCAAACATTACAAAATATGTAACAGCCTATGCAGCCTATTAATAATGTCATAGTTGAGCCAAGAGTTTCGTTAATCACATAGTGTGGTAATCATTACCAAAGCACATAACAGATGGACACAGAAGGTCGATACCATACAGCGGGGAAAACAGACGCACGCAGAAATAGACTGGAACGTGCGGAGCTGTCAAACGAATGTCAGTTGCGATCGCGCTTGTATTTGCTGAACCTGTGTATTTAGAGCCCAATGGGTCTGTAAGATAAGTATGTAATACCATAATATCAGCAATACCGATGATAACTACAAACTGGGGTATCAAAGTCAAAATTGAATAGGTTACTTTTAGGGAAGCGTGCTGTATCGTCGATAACAGCCTCGCTTTCTTCACGAGCTTCTGATAATATAATGTAACTTTGCTCAGGGTGCCAATTCTACCAATTTTTAAGAAAAGTACGTGTCGCGTCGCAGTCGTAAGCTGTCAAACATGTAGAGAACGCTGCTAAGAAATTTGGCCTTCTGACTCATTGATGCGTTTTCGCTTGCTGCATGGACTCCACCTTCTGTACTTATATATTTTGTGTGAATATGGCTAAAGCCCCAAGCTACGGCGTATCGCCATTTTAATGAAACAAAGCATCGTATGACCTGGATATTATCGTCATTGTTGACAGTGTGTCTAAAGCCCTCTTTATCACTCAAACTTATGAAACAATGGTTTACCGTGTCTCCGTCTGATTAATACCAGAATACGTTTGCTGTCTGTCTATTTGTTCTTAAGTTGAACTTTGATCTATTAATGACCTTGTCTGTTCTGAACTTTGTTGAAAAGGCTTGGACAGCATTTAGGTTAACACGCACTGGTCTCGTGCTAGACGTAATCGGCAAACATCAAGTCTTTAAGTAAATGCGCACCCCAATCCGTCAGGCCCACTTTCGATTAGCTCACTTGATCTTCTCAATCCATTGATTGTGACTACATGATAGAATAAAAAAAAACTCGCGAGGTGTCAAGGGAAACCCGGATGGAATGAAGCTATGGCGCGCATGTGGCGTCACATCTGAACAGACCAATGAGTGCCCTGTTTCTTGTAGACTTGTGCTCTGATTGGTCTCCAATTTATTTCAGTTCACAACTTCTCGGAATGAATTCGAGAAATCATAAACTATCAAATTTTGATGCATACAAAAGCATTCCCAATTTAAAGTTGACAATTTATCGAAAGTTTAGAATCTCTCAAGTTATTTTATAATCTTACGGAATTTGCCATTTCCCGCGTGACATATACACTCTCACTAATTTAATAGAAAGTGACATATTTGCTGCATACAATATTTTTTATCCCGAAAGCAGACACGGTTCCTGTAGACTGGAGCGAAACCTTCAATTTTTGAAGTGAAAACTTCTTTAGCGGCGTTGAGCACTTTTCTGTAATGGGTATAAAATCTTAAACTCGCGTCAGGGTCACGTGACCTGAAAAAGCGTAAGACGGACTCGCGTCAGGGTCACGTGATGCGAAAAAGCGTAAGATCGAGGGGAAGGGAGAGGAACTAGTATCTCCCACTCTTTCTACCGTGCCTGAGTGTGCTGCTCCGCTTAGGCGGCACAGGGCGCTTGCGCGAATGTCCGTCTGTGTTTATGTACAGCGTGCCACGCGTATCCAAGGATACGAAATTACGGAATTACGAAATTATGGATGAAAGTTGATTTTTCTAAGAGATAAAAATTAATGTAATATATAAATAAATAACGATATAATATTATGAATAATAACATGTAAATTGTCATATTTGTGTACGATAGCGCAATAAATAAACATTGTATTCTACCTCATAAATGATAGTATTTTTGTAATTATAATTAAACACAACGTTATTTTTTGTTGTTTTTATGGTTCGTTTTGTTTATGTCAGGAACTGTGTCAAGATTGACATCTGTCACTGACAGTCGCTGTCGCGGCCACACGTCAGTGTCTTTTTGTTTATTTGTTGTCGGTGGTTTGTCTATGATGTGACCGCGACAGTAAGGATGTATTATTTACATGTTTTCACTTCTGCCGGCACTCCCGGAGTGCTACCGGTGTTTTTTTTATTTAAGTGCAGCATTAGGACACACCGTTTGTTTTTTTTTATGGGAGGTCATCAAATGACTCCTCGCGCTCTGGGTGGAGCGGAGCGAATGTCAGACTCTTGCTGACTAAAACCCATCCGTGTTCATCCTAATGCCCTTTGCGTTCCAGAACCGCGGTGACTCTTTCGAAAAAATTCTGGAACCCTGGCATTGAGACATATCTACAAGTACTAAGTACTCAAGCTTTATGTAACACTAGTTGACCCTCGCAACTTCGTCTGCTCCGCTCCTATTAGTCTTAGCTGGATGATATATATAGCCTATAGGCTTCCTCGACAAATGGGCTATCTAACACTGATGAATTTTTCAAATCGGACCAGTAGTCCTGAGATTAGCGCGTTCAAGCAAACAAAAAAACTCTTCAGCTTTGTATATAGCTTTGTATAAGTATAAGTATAGATTTTTGTGTAAAATATTTATGGTGTAAAAACTTTAGCTCGTGTTTAATACATTAGTGCGGTTTGTACCGGACTAGAGCCGTAATGGTTTGAAAAGCTTTATTTTTAGTCCACCTGTTCTGCCAGTATTAAAATTTGACAACTCTTTTTTTCAAATAAAATATGTAAGTAATTTTTCAGATAATAGCCTTCTCTAAACTTGTTACTAGCTAATAAAATATATTATATCTAACCTTCGGAAACATGTTCGATCCTGATCTGAGTAAGTATTATACATTAATTAGAATATAATTAAGTATATAATTACCTGTAACGTCGTCTTTAGGCCAAACTATTTAACCTTTTACCTAGTCGTTCTGATCCGTCAATACGACATTGTGATATTCTAATATGTAATATTCTTCCATAACTGAGTGATTGAGTTCACTCACTCAATCACTAGTTCCGCCAGTAGTTAGACCAGTAGTTCCGACTGTGAGTTGTCTTTCACTCACTACTGACAGACAACTCACAGCCGGAACTACTGGTCGTAGAAAGCTGAAATTTGGCTTGTAGGTTCCTTGGGGAGTGTGGGAGCACTAAGAAGAGAGTAGATGATTTTTACGTAATTATGCGCAAGAATGTTGCTTCGGTAGTGCGACGTGTGCGAGGGAGCCGAAACAGTGTGCTGAGAATGGTGGGCGATAGACCGGATACGGTGCTGCTAAGTAGGTTTACAGTGCTTCAGGTTACGGCAGGCAGGTAGTCATTCTGGGCTACATATTGCTCACTATTGGACGTCACGCGGTTTCACCCGCGTAGTTCTCGTTCCCGTGGGAGTACGGGGATAAAATATAGCCTATGTTACTCCCTGATAATGTAGCTATCCTTTGCTGAAAGAATTTTTCAAATCGGTCCAGTAGTTTCGGAACCTATTCAATTCAAACAAACAAACAAATCTTTCCTCTTTATAATATTAGGGTAGACAAGGATTATGGTGTATGTGTAATCTATTTGTTTATTTATCTATGTATGGATTTTAAATATTGATAAATTTTCATACTGTGTAAATTAATTTCTAATTTTTAATGTGTGACCAATTTTAAACATTTTCTATTTTCTTAATAATATAATGTGAAAACCCTGCTATGGACATTGTCTGAAATAAATGATTTTATTTTTAATTTTTGTTTTTTTTATTTAAGAGAGGATTTCCCGAAATTCCTACGGGAACGGGAGAAAACGGGATATACGCGAAGTTGCGGGCAAAAGTTAGTTTTAAACATAACTGTGTCACCAAATTGTCGTAACTTTTACTTTACTTATCCTTCAAATTTTTTCAGTTTTGTTACGTTCAAATGAAACAACTTATTTAGTTCCTTTTCATATCTACGCCTCAGTTTAAGGTAGGTAATCATTTTAAATGTATTAGTTGCAAGCTATGCTGACATTGTTGTTTGATTCCCGAATAAATGGACTAGCTTTTAGATAGGGAGAGTTTGGAACTAAGACATTAGTAGACTTTTTAGTACTGAT
Organism: Lacanobia wlatinum; assembly: GCA_947578705.1. Taxonomy (NCBI): domain Eukaryota; kingdom Metazoa; phylum Arthropoda; class Insecta; order Lepidoptera; family Noctuidae; genus Lacanobia; species Lacanobia wlatinum. The sequence continues at coordinate 19,804,935 of OX388033.1, forward strand.
ATTATTGAGTCATTTATCAATCTTCACCACAATTATCTTTATACAACGTGTAAGAGAATAAACGCAATACCTCCTAATTTTGTTAGGTTCAAATTAAACAACTTATTTCGTTCCTTTTCATATCTTTTTTTTTTTAAGGATGGGAAATCATCAAATGACTCCTCCCGCTCTGGGTGAAGCGGAAGGGAGTGTCAGACTCTTACTGACTAAAACCCATCCGTGTTCCTCCTAATGCCCTTTGCGTTCCAGGGCCGCGGCGACTCTCTCGAATCCCGCAACCCCGGCAGGCACTGGCCCTAGCGTGCCCCGTCCTTTGTGCTGACAGCTCCTTGAGGCGCGCGTGGAACACAGCGCGCCGTCTACCCGGGCCTGGGGGGCTACTCTCTAACGAAATCCGTAGTTTCGGGCTTAGTTGCGGGCAGGCATTTTCTACTCTGTATCACCTAACCACTGAGAACTAATGATAACACGATTTGACAGTTACTGTGAAATCGTGTTGTCATTCATTCTCAGTTCGGGTTCGGGACTAATCGTAAGTCTGTAGGTGATACGGAGTAGAATACGTCCGCCCGCAACTAAGCCCGAAACTACGGATATCGCTAGAGAGTAGCCCCCCAGGTTCTGATCAGACGGCGAGCCACCCAATGCTCGCCGTCCGCAAGCCCGCGCCTACGGTGGCCGAGAATCGCCCTGTAACTCCCGACGCCCGGGGCGTCTTCTTCTGTTGCGGCGGCTCCTTTTCATATCTACGCCTCAGTTTAAGGTAGGTAATCATTTTAAATGTAATAGTTGCAAGCTATGCTGACATTGTTGTTTGATTCCTGAATAAATGGACTAGCTTTTAGATAGGGAGAGTTTGGAACTAAGACATTAGTAGACTTTTTAGTACTGATATTATTGAGTCATTTATCAATATTAACCTTCATACAACATGTAAGAGAATAAACGCAATACCTCCTAAGGGGTCATCATTAAGAAAAACTTTCACTACGGGACCAACGCTGTAAACGCGACTAAAAATATCGACTACCCCATACATTTATATGCACATAGCTGGACAAAGTGTACTGAATAGCTGCTTTTTTTCCCGATTTCGGCGTTGATCCCATAGTGAAAGTTGTTTATAATGATGAGTACAATAACCCCTTAATTAATACAACCTGAAACAGAATAAACACAATATCTCTGTATTGCGTTTATTCTGGTTCAGGTTGTACAGGCTCAAACAACTGATTCCAAAATAAATTGTTAGTCTTTGTAAGAGTCTAAAATACCACCCCGCCCGCTCAGGGGAGGAAAACATCCATGAGAATTCTTCACACTTACTACCAATAAACTAAGTTATCCATACTTTTATATTTTTACTAGCTGACCCGCGCAACTTCGTCTGCGTTACAATTTTAATTACTGCGCCGCTCCTATGAGTTTTAGCGTGATGATATATATAGCCTATAGCCTTCCTCGATAAATGGGCTATCTAACACTGAAAGAATTTTTCAAATCGGACCAGTAGTTCCTGAGATTAGCGCGTTCAAGCAAACAAACAAACTCTTCAGCTTTATATATTAGTATAGATACAATATTATAAATGCTAAAGTAACCCTGTCTGTCCGTCTGTCTGTCTGTCGCGCTTTCACGCCATATCTACTGAACCGATTTAGATGAACTTTGGTACAGAGACAGTCTAGAGCCTGAGAAAGGACATAGGCTACTTTTTATCTCGGGAGTATGTTCCCTAAGGACCACGCGGACGAAGCCACTGGCAGACGCTAGTGAAATATAAGGGGTAAAATCTAGATTCGACGCAACATCTCATTATTCTAATATCCAAAAAGACTCCAACATTCCTTGACTAATTTACTTGACCCACGACCCGACATAGTCTAACGAAGAACAGACTCGGTCACCTTGGAACGTACACTTTCATCAGAACCAAACTATGCTAGAGGAAAACAAGCAGATAAAAATCGTTAAGTTAATTTATTTGATTTTAATTGAAAAATTGATATAGCCTTCAATTATTTTTTAAATTTATTTAATTGTAACGGAAGAGTCGTTTGTGGAAAGGTTATGTTGGGTCGTCTATTTTTGTAGCGGAAGCCTACTTCTTGTTGAACTATAAAAACACTGGCCAAGTGCGAGTCGGACTCGCGTGCCAAGGGTTCTGAACGAATTTAATTTCTTTTAACATTTTATTTTAATATTCTAGACTTCTCATAGGTTTTCTTATAATCTATAGTAAAGATCTATTATCTTAATATTTTTTCAAAATTATAGGCTCAGTAGTTTCGGAGATAAGGGGTGGGAATGTTCATTTTTTGTCTAATTTCTTGAATGACTTTAAAACCATTTATTTTAAAATTATTAAAAAAATATAATTAAAACCCTCATAGTAAGTCCTTTCATTTGATATGTCACACAATACTATTCAAAAAACTTTTTCTCGTTAGACCTCTAAAAGTGACCCCTATTAATAAAAAAATAATAATTTACGCAACACGTCCGTCTTTGGGTGACAGAAGTTCATATGTGTACTAAATTTTAACAGAATCGGTCCAGTGGATCCGGAGAAAACTGGCTGTGACAGACAGACAGACACCAGAGTGATCCTATAAGGGTTCCGTTTTTGTTCGGAACCCTAAAAAATAACTCCAATTGAAGATAACCCCAGAGACCTCATCCGCTCTATTTGAAGCGGTTAAAAGAGCTCGTCGCTATGTAATAATTATTGCAATGGTCGATTTTTAAGGTAAAGTTGGTCTCTGGATGGATGACTCAGATAACACTTCGCGCCGTGGCTCCCGGTTGTCATTCGAAGATTCTTCAAATTCGTCGTAAGACGTCAGTATCCTGAAAGTCTGATAACTAGACTTTCCAAGGCGTATCGTGTTACCCAGTATCTGGGTTGTGGACTGACGTCACAACCCAGAAAAATAGTAGAATTTTGCTGCATCCATTTAGATTGGAAACGGTTCCCTCCAGTTAGATTAGAAGCGGATCCCAACATACTACGGAAAATATTAAGCAAATAATTGGGATAAGGATTTAAGCTAAGGAACCATCATAAAATGTAATCATAGAGTACTACGATTGGGACTCATGGAATTTCTTGCGTGTTCTTCTATTTTTTCACTGTATGTGAATTTTCAAGGTCAGTACCTTGACAATTCGAAAGTGTTAATTGTTTCAATATGATGAGATGTATGTAGTATGTATCATACTTGATGCGTATAAACTTTTTTTGCTTTCTTCTTCTTAATAGAATTATATACTTTGAGTTTGAAAGAGCCGATCAGGATTGTAAAATTGAATTGTTCCGTTTTTTATAACCACACCCAACGGCATAGCACGCTATAATATTTTTTATTTGCGTGGCGACATTAACACCGCATTTCTAAGATAATGAATACTAATCTATTATTATTGATGCACTACTTCATTTAGTGCCTAAAACTTCCTTTTTCATCTGTCTACTAGCGAAACATGTTTTAAAATATTTTTCATTTTTTCTTTTGTTGTTTTTCATTGTTTGAATTAATAGGATTAAGAAAATGGCAAATTCTTTTGTATTATTTTACCTACTAACATGATATTAAATTACCATAATTATTGACTCTTATATAAACGTTGGGACGAGTGGTTGCTGTGTGCTGGCGCAGAAAGTAGTGCCATAATGTTCCTGTAAGTAGGCTCTTGATTCATATTGTCGACCTTGACGAAATCTTAATCTTGTTTTTTTGTCAAATAATATAATTACTCTGATGAATTTTTAAGCCACTGCGTGCGATTTTATTTATAGGTAAGTTGGGTTAGTATTGCAGAGTAAATTTTCTGTCAAGATAAGTAATCCGGTTTCTCACCTGTGGTGACCCGGAAATAGGAACTTTGTGAATCTATATACGTAAATATAACTCGCCAAAATGTATGTACGCGCATAACTTCGTAACGACCGACCCAAATTGGATAATTGTTTTAAAGTTGTGTTCGTTCGTTGTATGAAAAGAAATTAAAAAATATATAAATATGCGGGCGAAGCCAGGGCGGGCCACTAGTAGATAATAATTAAAGGTAAGGTAATATGCGTAACGTAGATTCAAAGTGTTCTCTGGAGCTTAAATTATTTTAAACCCGAAATATAAAAGGTGAATCTTCGTGTGATAATTTCTAATATTTCTTCCATAAACAACAAAAGACAAAAAAAAATGTAGACCTTCCTTTACACTCATAGAAATAAAGTATGCCTTAAGAGAAAAAAAAAAACATTTTGATTTAACACGCCGTATTGTGCGAGGAAACGGCGATGACATCCTTTAGAAAACAATGGGGTCCACCTGTACCCCAGCGCGGAACCATTGTACCCCATGATTTATAAAGTTTCCGCTTTAAGCACACCGCTGCTACTTTTCTTTCGTTATTGGCCGTTTTATGGGTTCTTCAGGGGATCTGCAATTCGTGACCGAGATTTATAATTTACATATTTTTAGGGGAGGCAGAAAAGGTATGAATTTTTAATTTCGTTTTGTGTATGTGGTTGTTTAAGTTGTTGTGTGGCTTTACCCCCGTGGCATAACCCAAGAGCTTTTTCCAAGATAAAATGATAGGCTATTGCAATCAGCGATAAAGATATCTATCGGATCAGGACTTGCACAGATTTCTTTTTACGAACATATTTTCTATCAAACAATAATTTTACACCGTTAAATACAGCGGCGAAGGTAATGTGACGATCTCATCATGTTTGCGGGACATACCTGGCCAGAGATCGCCCAAGAACCAGAGATTTGGAAGATGAAAGGGGAGGCCTTTGGCCAACAGTGGGACACAAGAGCACGCTAATAAAAAAATAAATAAAATACAGTCAGGCGTCCCCGCAAGAGGGCGCGGCTAGCGGTGTCGGGGCGAAGCACCCTGCCCGCGGTGGCGCACCTCGGCCCGCAACGGTGGGCCGGTCGCTACATTGCCTAATAGAAGGACCTGATTTGGAATATGGCCCTTATAATCCAACTAGCTTTTGCCCGCGGCTTCGCTCGTGTTAAGAAGTTTAAAATTGACAAAGTTTCATACCAACTTTCATCCCCTATTTTATGCCTTTGGGGGTAGAATTGATCAAAATCCTATCTTAGCTGATGCCTACGTCATAACATCTACCTGCATGCCAAATTTCAGCCCGATCCGTCCAGTGGTTTGGGCTGTGCGTTGATAGATCACTATGTCAGTCAGTCAGTCACCTTTGAGTTATATATATTTAGATTAGATGACCCGCGCATCTTCGTCTCCGACACATTTTTTATTAATGCTCCACTCCTATTGGTCCTAGCGTGATGTTATAGCCTATGCCTAGCGTTAGCGTAGCCTTCAACGATAAATGGGCAATCCAACACTAAAATATTTTTTCAATTTAATCCAATAGTTCCTGAGATTAGCGACAAACAAACTCGTCAGCTTTATAAGTAAAGATTACGTAGACAACAGCTTTACAAAAAAATATGTTTTCTTACAGGCTCCAACGTGTAAAGTTATGTGCAATCATTGCAGGCGTGTCTTATATTAAAATAATAACTCACGAAGACTGTCTAAATGCGAGGTATTAAACATATTTATCATACTTTGTATTAAAATAATAAATATTTGTAAACTTGCATTTTGTAAGACAAAGCGAGGGAAACGTTTTGTCTCCGGAGACAGTTTCCAATATATCATGATAAAATTGAAAAGAACCTCTTTGATAATTTAGTTTTAGAATTTCGGTTCTTTTGGTACTAGGCATGCCTTTTAAGTTCTGTCGTTTCCATATTTCCCGGCAATTTTTAATTTGGAACTGTTCTATATTCGAATGTGTTTAAATTTTGAATCTCAAAACAGTTGAAAGTATTAGGATTAATGCTATTGTTTAGTGACAGCGTCGATTGGAATCTGTCAGGTGACGTACGAAAATGAATCTTTCTGAGGAAAATGTTCGTGCAATAATTTTTTACAACTTTAGAAGAGGTCTGACACGGCTTCATTGTTTTGAAGAGCTAACATCTGTGTTCAGTGATGAAGCTCCATGTCTGCGAACTGTCGAACGCTGGTATTTAGAATTTCAGCGTGGACATACTAGTGTTAGTGACAAATCTCGCGAAGGACGCCCAAAATCCGCCTTCACTGAAGACAACATCATTGCTGTGAGACAACTAATTCTCGGAGTCGAGAGAGAGGGGCTCTATTAGGCATCTCAGGGAAACCATTCAGAAGATCTTGCATGAGATGCTTTTTTTAATTGCTTGGTGTGAGAAAGCTAGTTTGCCGTTGGATACCGCATCAGCTTTCCGACGATCACAAGGCGGCCCGCGACAGATGGTGTAAGAAAACTCTGCAAAGGTTCAACTGAGGAGAGTCAAATCACGTTTACGACATCATCAGTGGTGACGAATCTTGGATCTATGCCTACGATCCTGATTCCAAACAACAATCTACTATCTGGGTCTTTCAAGACGAGCCAAAGCCGTCTAAAGTTGTTCGTTCTCGAAGCACTTCAAAGAAGATCGTGGCCACGTTCGTTGGAAGAACCGGCTATGTTGCGACTATTGCACTTGAAGATCGTAGAATGGTTAACTCAGAGTGGTATACCACAGTTTGTTTACCACAAGTCATCGCCGAAGTTCGAAAATCCAACTCAAAGCGACGCATCATCCTGCACCACGACAACGCAAGCTCACACAGCGCTCGTCAAACGATTGAGTATTTGAAGCAGGAAAAAGTAGAAATTCTTGACCATCCTCCATACAGTCCTGACCTAAGCCCTAACGATTTCTTTACATTTCCTAAAATTAAGAAAAGTCTTCGTGGTCAAAGGTTCCAGTCCGGTGAAGAAGCAGTCGACGCTTTCAAGTCAGCCATTTTGAACACCCCCACTTTAGAGTGGAATAAATGTTATAATAACTGGTTTGAGCGAATGGAAAAGTGTATTAAGCTACGTGGTGAATACTTTGAAAAGCAATAAAAAGTACTATAAGGTTCTAGTTGTGTTTTTTTTCTTCAAATGACAAAACTTAAAAGGCATGCCTCGTACAGAACAGAGTCAGTACCAAAAGAACCGGAATTTTTATGTTTCCGAAAACATAGTAAGTTTTTGTAGTTACATAAAAAGCGCTTGTTATAAAACGTACTTTTCCCTTACTTTTTACCCAGACAAGTCATTATTCATTCATATATCATGGAGAAAGGTAGGTACTAGCATTTGTTCCTTAGTGTTTTTCTTATATCGTCATCATTTCAGCCAATAGCCGTCCACTGCTGAACGTAAGCCTCCCCCAAAGAGCGCCAACCATCCCGGTCCTGTGCAGTCCGCATCAATCCGCTGCCAGCCACCTTCTTTAAATCATCGATCCATCGTGCCGCAGGGCGTCCCAAACTACGTTTGCCCATACACGGTCTCCACTCTAATACATGTCTGCTTCATCGACCGTCTGTCCGTCTACAGACATGGCTGGCCCGCTTCCACTTCAGCGTGCTGATTCTACGCGCAATATCGGTGACTTTAGTTTTCTGGCGAATGACTTCGTTGCGAATTCTATCCACTAAAGAACCCCGAGCATTGCTCTCTCCATTGCACCCTGAGCAACCTTGAATTTGTGGACCAGGCCTATGGTGAGTGTCCACGTTTCAGCTCCGTAAGTCATTATGGGTACGACGCACTGGTTATAGACCCTGGTCTTAAGGGATTGTGGGATCGACGATTCGAAAATATCACTTATATCATCAATATTTAAATATTTCATCATCGAAGTTTAAAAAGTGAACGCTCTACATGCCATGATCCATTAAGTAAGTAAAACTGATGAAATAATCTTTTAGCCTAATCTTCTATTATATAAAAATCTCGTGTCACGGTTTTTGTTATCGAACTCCTCCGAAACGGCTTGACCGATTTTTATGTAATTTTTTGTGTATATTTAGTAGGTCTGAGAATAGGTCGTAGGCTAGTTGTTTTGACCTTTTATTTTATTTTATTTTATATGACTAAACAACGTGTGCCCAGCTAGCTAGTTTTTTTTTATAAAAGTGGAAGTCAGGGCAACCAATTTTCCTGCCAGGTTCGTGGAATTTGTTCGAAAGAGTCACCGCGGCCCTATGACGCAAAGGGCATTCGGAGGAACACGAATGGGTTTTAGTCAGTAAGTCTGACACTCCCTTCTGCTTCTGCTGCGCCCAGAGCGGGAAGATTCATTGATGATCTCCCATCCTTAAAAAAAGGCCAACTAATTTTACAGCAATAATTTAGTAACATCGTTCTTTTCATTTCAGTTCAATCATTTTCTTTTTACTTTCCCTATCTTTTACTTGCAAAAACCCTTTTATAGTAGGCGCCAGATAAACTTACAATAAAATACATTGACCTTTCCCTAATATCCCTTCGTAGATAGCCGTACAATAAATTATAAATATTTTTTCATTACTAAAGAACGTACAGGATCACGAAAGCAGTCGATTCAGGACAGTTTTAATCTTTATTTCTGTTTTTGATTTTAAGAATGTCAATAAATGTATGTGGGTCAACCGACCATCATTGCACATTTGTTTGGCGCCTACCATAGTTCCTCTTTAAAATCACAAAAAAAAACCGAAGATTTACCTTTAAGCATTTACCTTGTGACCTGAATGTTGGAACCGTCTCATCTTTGTTCCTAAATCAGGTTAAAAGGACAATATTTCTTTGTATCCGAGGCTCTGACAAGAAATAGTGCCGTATTTCGCTACGATCTTCATCTACGCATTTTCTTTGAATGTAATGTAGGGAAGGATTCCGAATAAATGTATTGAGGTTACCAAACTACTCTTTCTTTAAAAGCTTTAAGTAAATTAAAGTATTCCACAAAGGAATCCCTTCGTTTGTAGTTGCAATTTGCTTTTCTTTTTTAGGACTTTGGCCTCCATCATCAAGATTAAACGTCATGGTAATGTTTCAAAAGTACATTACTGGTATTAAGCCTTTTACGCTGTTCTTTATTTACTAAAAGTATTGCATTCTTATCATGTTATTTCGCCTAAAAAGGTAGTCTTTTCTCATGACGAACCTGCTCTAAAACCTCGATATCGTTTGATGCAAAGGCAAGCTAGCCCAGCAGACGCTAGATTTTTTTTTGACGTGATAACGTCTTATAGGTCTATGGACGCCAGCTGCATGCAAGAAAAAGCATGACTCATTGTCACGTTCCGCCTAAGCCGAGCGTGCGTGAGCGAGGCACGATCGGCCTAAGCGTTCAGCTTGTGATGCATCTATCTCTCTTTTCATCAATGTCTTCTTATGACGTTATCACGTAAAATTATCGTCCGTAACCATTCCGTAACCCTACTTTACAGACAACCAATTTTGTTTTATAAGCGTTAGTATTATTACAGGGCCAGCTTTCCTTCACTTATATCACTGTCTGTTCTGCCCGGGCCTCATAAGCATAATCAGTATTAGGTAAGGTTTTGTAAAAAAATATTTGATAATTACACTTCTTGAATAAACCGCCACTTGGAAAGGCTTATTTAATGCCTTAACAAAATTAAATTAATCGCGGTGTTTGCGTCAGGACCCCAGCGTCGTCAGAGAGGCAGATTAGTCGGAATCCTACAATTAACTCTTGCAAAGCTCTTATATTGTAAATTCAGTCTGCCGCCGTCTACGTGACAGAATACTGTATAGGTTAAAGCTATAGGGCTTACTGTGACTTTTAATTACCTATATTTATTTCATAATTTTTAAAATAAATAGTTTTGGAGTTATTCAAGAAATTAGACCAAAAATGACCATGGGGCCCTTATCTCCGAAACTACTGAGCCTAAATTTTTGAAAAAATGCAAATGATACTTCTATACCTAAAGATAACAGGAAAACCTATAAGAAGTCTGTAGTGTTAAAATAACATGTTAAAAAAATAGTTCGAAACCCTTTACACGCGTTTTTTATCAGAAAAAAATAGACAAAAACAAACATGAGATTATTTGCGCCAAGTATAACTTATAATCAAGGAAAACTAGCGTCAAATTCGAGCAAAATGGAATTATATTGCTGAGAGTCGTGTGTGTGAAAGAGAGCTGAAGGCTTTGACTGGTTGATATCAGCCGGAACAACATACGAAGTTGATTACATAAATAAATAAACAAAATAATAGTGGTATGACTGTTTTAACGCCCAAATCCCAGCGTTGGTAGACCTCCTGTAATGTGGACTGGTGACCTAGATGGCTGCATGGTTTTGCTTCATACGTGAAGCACAGAAATAATGATGATGAATTTCATCATCATATCAGCCGACATAGGCATAACCATAAGCATAACACAGGTGCTGGACAAAGACCTCCCCCAAGTGTCGCCACAACAACCGATCCTCTGCGCCACGCATCCATCGGCTACCCTCACCAGGTTATCGGTCCACCTTGTGGGAAGCCTTCCAACGCTGCGTCTTCCGGAACGCGGTCGCCACTCCAAAAATTTTCGGCACCATGACCCGGTCTGCGAAAAATGTGCCCTACCCACTGCCACTCCAGTTTAGCGATCCTAACCTTGGTTCTCTTGCGGATATCATCATTCCTGATTCGATCACGCAAGGATACTCTAAGTATTGCTCTCCATTGCCCTTTGGGTGACTTTAAGCCTTCTGATGAGGCTTATTGTGAGTGACCTTATTAATTTATCACTCCTTATTGTTTATGAGCCATTTTCTACAAAAATAATCAAATATTTTCTTTACAGTACCTACCTACCAATTAACCTACGTTTCATTAACATTCATTCTATATTTATTTGACCGTCATAATAAGTAAGCCTTGCCGGTATTGTCGACTGGTACACATGTTCCGTAAAATTGTTAATCACACTCTAAAAACGAACGAGGGTTCAATTTATTTTTTCAGTGTCTGGGTCAGAAACGTTTGGGTTTTATATTCCATTTATTTTCAGACATATTGAAAATAGCTGTCGACCGAAATACAACAAACGGAGAATCTACAAAACCTAGACCAGAGAAAACTAACCCAGCTAAAGTGTTCCCCAAAACATGCCACAAATAATATTCTGTAATGAAAATCTGTCTAGGCAAAGTGAGAGGGACCTATGTCGCACGTGACCAACATAAAATATGTTATAACCAAAAGATTTCGCGAGGATCTAGTCAAATTACATCCCAAATCCACCTCGTCTCGCCAAGATAGGTTTCGTAATGTAAATAAGCTGTCAAGTGTAGTTCCTAACATTATGATATGAATTTAGATATTCTGTGCTTAAAAGCTTTTTGGTTGCGTAAAAGCATTGAATCAAAGTGACATGCTGAACGTGTGAACTTGGAAGAATCTTATTCAAATTATACAGTGTCTCAAGGTGGCATTATTTTTTTACCATTTTTTTTTAGTAGTGTCTTTGAAAGGTTGAGTTCTTTCTGACTTGAGCAACGCGATAACTGACAAATACAGAACATAGGGAGGGCCTAGCACGAATCTTTTAAACGTATAGTAATGTACCTATCATAAAATTTTAGTATAGCGATAATACTCGTTTCGCACATAATATTTATTTGAATTGGTTACTGTATTCATATTTTTGTATGGTACAAAGTATTATGTATGTCGCATAGGTATAATAAAACCAAAAAAAAGTTTTTTTTTCTCTCTTTCAAAAAAGATTTTGACCACACAGTTGGTTCCAGTGTTTTTTGTCAGATTAGTCAGCTAGGTAATATTGTCTTCGTCTAGTTCAAATTGACCAAAAAAGATTGACGCGTAAAAGTGTTATTGTTTTTTACAAATTAAATATATATATATAGATATACATATTTTTTTTTTAATTCAATTTTTGAAAGAAGAATTTATTTGGTTGAACGCGCTAATCTCAGGAACTAATCGTTCGAATTGAAAAAGTATTATAGTGTTGGATAGCCCATTTATCGAGGTAGGCTATACGCTATATAACATCACGCTACGACCAATAAGAGCGGAGCATTAATGAAAAATCTGAGGCAGACGAAGTTGCGCGGGTCTGCTAGTAAATAATAAATGTCATTAATCGTAGGCCTTCTATAAACAGACCTATTTTAGACCACAGGATGGCCTCTTCCTTCATTCCTTACCGTACCATAAGTCCATCAATCTGGGAAGGCCTCTTAATGCTCATTGTTACGTTCCGCCTGAGCCAAGCGTGCAAGCGAGAGCGCGGAACAAGCGATAGAGAGCCACGATCGACCTAAGCGTTCGGCTTGTGACGCATCTATCTGTCTTTTCATCAATGTTTTCTTATGACGTTATCACGTAAAATTATCGTCCGTAACCATTTCGTAACCCTACTTTAAAGACAACCAATTTTATTGTGTACCATAAGTCCATCAATCTGGGAAGGCCTCTTAATTCCATAGAGCGGTATTTCCTAAAGTTGATGTCCAGAGGAGTTTACTCGCTTTCAGAGTTTTTCTAGCTTTTAGAGATTTCTCAGAACCTATTTGAAATAAATCACTACTAGCCTCAACTATTCACTAGATTAAACTTGGAAGTCTAAAATCCTAAAAGGGTCGATTCAAGTCTACACCTTCAGAATCCCATGAAAGATTTAGGTCTGAATTCTTATTACTGAAAACGAAATTCAACAAAGAACCTTAATGAACATTCTCCGCCATTTTATGGGCTCAAATACCAGAATTGTCTCCATAAGCAAATCAATTTGATCCTATATGCGTTGAACAAGCTGTGCCTACGTAACATTTGTAATTTCGTGCGTGTAGGCACCGTACCGTGACTAACTAAGGATCAAACGCTGTAAGGGTATGCTTGTATCATATTTCTTTGATGTCGTCGTGTAATTTGGCCGATGGTCATACTTCTGGAGAAGGTAGGTAATGTTCTACATTGTAATGTGTAATGTGAGGATTTTTCATCAAGATGAAAGGCGCCTTCCGGTTTTGTAGCTGCAATGTTGCTTGTATGTTAGACTTAATTTAATTATTGTCCTGTTTAAGGTTTATATTTCTGTTCTTACAATTTGAAACATCTCTATCATAAAAATAAAACCATTAAACTGAACTTGTATTTGGCAACTGTGTATTTATTAAAGATCCAGTTTTTTAAATATTAGAAATACAGTTGCCTATTTGTTTCTAAGACATTATCAGGCGAACTTCATGTAGGTTCCTAAATCAGATTTAAAAACCATTTACATATGTAGCTAGCGACTTCACCAAATATCTAGATGTCCAATTAAAGAGAAATACCCAAAATAAACATAGAGAAGCTGATTCAAAATCTTAATGATCTACAGAGTCGCTACAGAATTCAATAACATTGGCAAAACGATTCGTGGAAAATTCAATAAGACTGATATTGAGAGCCCGGTGAAGTAATATCGTGAAAACCCAATTCCCCTCATTAGAAACGCGTTCAAATTCAAATGGGGGTGAAAAACCCCTGCGCGCTTTGCCGGCAACCCGGCTAGCGATTGGCTATTCAAAACAATTTGCGAGTCCGATTAGCTGGCCGAGCTATCAATGAGTTTATATCGAATTTTTATTGGAACGAACTGATTGAATTAGACATGATAAGGCTTTGACAATATTGGGTAGTATTGTTTTCTTTTTATTTTTCAGGTCGCTGACCTGGGCAAGGTTTTTTTATTCGAGCTTTTAACACTGGCTTATTTGCCTTATGGTATAAACTCAATAGGTACATAAATAAATATCTTAATTCTATATGTAAGAATCTATTTGTCCTTTTTATTAATTTTAGGTAAATGGATAACTTGAATAAGTAGGTATAATTTACTAACATAGTTTTTAGGTTTAATATATAACAATTTTATAAGGAATTATGGTCTGAAATAAAATTATAAATAAATAAAATGAGACTTATGAGGTTTTTCGAACGAATATTATCACTAAATTATTGTGACAAATTGTGAAATGCCCTACCACGCGCGCAATGCGCGATATCTTTCTTGTTTCCCATACCATCGCTTGAAAAAATTACTCGTCACAAAATAGGCTTTTTCATTTCATTTCAGAGTATTTTTTTTTCAAGTCAGCAAATTAACTCATACCAAACACAATACCAGCATAAATTAATTACCTACACATGTCATAATTATCGAACTTCTAAACAGTCCCCACACAAACAAAACAATAGCAACAATAGATTGATATTGTACATGCTTTCGACATACAGCTTCCCGCTCCGTTAAACAACAAAGGAGGCCTGAAAACCTCAAATTAGCTGCCTCCACACCGAAATCATAAAGTCGTAAATACACACTTTTGCGTTTTCAAAGAGCTGTATGTTGTATCTCATCACAAAAGCTTTCAGCTTCATTAAGCACAAGTATGAAAAGCTTTGGAAAAATACCTCGCCTTCCATCCTTTGTAGGGGAATCAAAATTGCCTATTGAAAGCGAGCCATTAATGCGATAAGTGCTGATACATCGGAGCTCGCTGATTGGCTTTTATTATGTAAACTGAGGACTCTAATTGGTAGGTTTAATGCGCTGGAGTGAACGTCTAGAGTAGTCGTAGTGCAGTTGAAAAAGAAAGTTCAGAGATTCCGTTTGTGGATGTGGAACAACTTTTGTATTTAGTAAACGGATCATTTTAGTCACTAATTGGTGAAAAATAAGCATGCATTAGACATTATTATTATACAATCAAATTGAGAAATTATAGTCATATCAAAATTAAAATGTCAACAATAATTAGATCAATACAATTTCCAGCAATATTAAATGTCATAATTATAATCAAAGAATAAAAATGAAAACATCAATATAATTAATTAAATAAAATTATCAGCAATACTCAATGTCATAATTATAAATTAAGTTTAAAAATTAAAATGTCAATAAATAGTGTATAAATTAAAATGTCAACTAATGTCAATAAAAACTCAATACAATTTCCAGCTATATGTCATAATTATATTATAATTTAAGGATAGACCCAGTACTACCGTTTGTATAGGACAGATCGCCACTTTTGTACATGAGAGGAAATTGTTATTTTAAGTTAAACTCTAAATATTCTGTTACAGAGTAGAAACATTTTTGGATTAGGTATAGTTTAAGCCTTTTTCATTGGCTATTGATTTAATTATTTTTTATTTATTTTTATTAAAGATGGATTTGCTCTTGACACTAGTCTAGGTCAGAGATGACAGAAAACTAAATGACCCGGAGAAATTTGTCCCTACCACCTAAAATAAATGTGATTATAACACTCTTTAAATAACCAGTCCTTAAGTGAGGACTTAAAAACTACATAGTTTTTAGGGAAATATTGTTGACAGTTGAAAATAGAAAAAGAAAAATTGTGGCACCGACCACTATTAAAGAGACAAAGGCAGAAAGAAAAAAAAAAAAAAATTAAACAGTTCCGTAGATGTTTTCTCTCTTCAGTAAAAAACTTTTTACAAAAAAGTACAACCGACTTCCAAATAAAAAAAAAACACTACAAAGTCAAAAATAACTATAATTTCGGAAGTAGGTGTTTTTGTTAGTTTCTTCGTATTTTGACACCGACTTCCGAAATTAAAGTTATTTTTTACTTTAGTGTTTTTTTTTTTGGAAAAAAAAATTCAAATCGGTTCATAAATGACGGAGATATGAGGTAACAAACAAAAAAAAATACAACCGAATTGAGAACATCCTTCTATTTTAAATTCGGTTAAAAAAAGTACTTACTGTTAATAGATGGAATGCGTAAGAGTTTTACTGAGTTAGAAGTTAGAAGTTGAGTCTCTTTTGTTGGAACCTATTTTTGGCATAATAAGATATCCTTTGAAGTCCATAAAACATCACGCCTATTATTCCCAAAGGGTTTGGCAGAGTTGTTAGGTACAAGGTTACTTCTCCGCTCCTTTTGGTCTTAGCATGATGATATATAGCCTATAGCCTTCCTCAATAAATGGGCTATCTAACACTGAAAGAATTTTTCAAATCGTACCAGTAGTTCCTGAGATAAGCGCGTTCAAACAAAAAAACAAACAAACTCTTCAGCTTTATATATTAGTAAAAAGATTTATTTAACAGTTTATGTATCTACGCACATTAAACATACAAAGGAAGGAAGCGGAAAAATAGATACAAAGGTGATGCTTATTTCTAAAGAAATCTCTTCCACTATACCTGCGAACGAAGACGCGTCACCCAAGCATCTTAATAACCCAATAAAAATAATACTGCTCTAAAAGTCACAATTTCTAAGAATCCAACGCGGTTAAATCCACCTACACTTGCACTTTATTCCAAATGATTCTATACGTTTTATTGCTATAATAACCGCGACCTAGATATGCGTACACGCATCGATTATGATGACTAAGTAGTGTTGCCTCACTCTTAGAGTTCATCTGCCACCCACGGGCGGATTCCTGCATATGATACTACTCTGACATCCAAGTTTGGTAGAACAATCGTTCGATCAATGTTGTGAGCTTTCGCAAAACCTACAGCAGTGCAAATCTATAAACATGTCACCGTGTAGGCTTATGATAGGTGCCAGATAAACTTGCAACACAGTACATTGACTTTTCCCTAATATCCCTTCGTAGATACCCGAACAAGAAATTATGAACCGTTTTTCTTCACTAAAGAACGTAAAGGGTCACGATATAAATCGATTCAGGATAGCTTTAAATCTTTATTTCTGTTTTTAACAGACTTCCAAAAAGGAGGAGGTTCTCAATTCGGTCGGTATTTTTTTTTATGTATGTACACCGATTACTCCGAGGTTTCTGATCCGATTTTTGGGATTTAGTTCGATGCGGTATACTTGCTATTTGGTCCCGTAAAAATTTAATTCAGTTTGGTTGAGTAGTTTTATGTTATGAGCATTTTTGCTTATTTCAATTTCTATGTAGAAGAAAATGTCGCGTCGTCCAAGTATCACCACTTAAAAGTGAAAAATAAAAAACTTTTTCCAAAAAAATATAACCGACTTCCAAACAAAACACTACAAAGTATAAAATAACCTTAATTTCGGAAGTCGGTATTAAAAAAACAAAACCAAAAACACCGACTCCCGAAATTAAGGTTATTTTATACTTTGGTTTTGTTTGGAAGTCGGTTATATTTTTTTGTGAAAAGTTTTTTTTTTATATTAACAAAATAAATTTAAGTGACATAGTGACCGATATTGCACATTTGTCTGGCGCCTACCATAGGTGTAGTGAACATGAAGTAAGCTGTCAATCCACATAAACAAGATGGAATGACAGTTCACTTCATACTCAATGCACCTAAGTTTACGTTGTGAGAAGTATACAGACTAGACCGACTGATGCTGAGATACAATGCGTGTTTGAGATTTCAATTTTTTTTATTGTAACTTACCTAATTTGTGTCCCACTGCAGGGTACAGTGGTACCCAACTGATAAGGCGCGTCCTGAATCCTCGTTCGCGTAGAAAAGAAAGTATGGTCCCGTAGATTAACGAAAGAAAGCAAACTTACAATCAACCTTATATCACTACTGTCAGGTTCATAATACACTGCAGCTGTTAGTTCCCTCTCACTCGCAAGTCACTTGCATGCCACGAGGCGCGCGCTAACATGGCGGCAGGTGCCGACCAATAGCGGTACAGGAAAAAGAAGCGCGTTGCGTGGAGCGTGCCGATTGGTCAATAGCAATTCCCGCGCTTTGAAAATTCATCTTCTGCGCAGGTACATCGGCAAGCCATATCAGTTGGGAGAAGGTGGTGTGACAATTTAATAACGTTTGCGGGTCAAACTTGGCCAGAGATCGTACAAGATGGAAGTAGAAAGTGGAGACAAAATAAAATACTGAATTTAAATAATAAAAATAAAAGTTCCGAACCAATTTCATTTTTAACATGTTATTTTAACACTACAGACATCTTATAGGTTTTCCTGTAATTTTTAGGTATAGATCTATAATCTGCATTTTTTTTTCAAAATCTAGTCTTATTAGTTTTGGAGATAAGGGGGATGGTCATTTTTGGTCTAATTTCTTGAATAACTTCAAAACTATTTATATTAAAATAGTGAAAAACTCTCACAGTAAGCCCCTTTCATTTAATATGTCACACGATACAGTTTGAAAAACTTTTATTTTTGTATTTTCTAGTTTGTCCCCCAAAAGTAACCCCCATACCTACTAAAAAACTGGCCAAGTGCGAGTCGGACTCGCGTGCAAAGGGTTCCGAATGAATTTAATTTTTTTAACATGTTATATTAACACTACAGACTTCTAATAGGTTTTTCTGTAATCTAAAATAAGGTAAAGATCTATTATCTCCATTTTTTTCAAAATTTTAGGCTCAGTAGTTTCGGAGATAAGGGGGGGGAATGGTCATTTTTCGTCTAATTTCTTGAATAACTTCTAAATTATTTATTTTAAAATTATGAAAAAAATATAATTAAAATCCTCAATGTACAATATGTACATAAAACGTCCGTGTTTGGGTCATAGAAGTCCATATATGTATACCAAATTTCAACAGAATGGGACCAGTAGATCCGTAGAACACTGGCTGTGACAGACGGAGAGACAGACACCCGAGTGATCCTAATAGGGTTCCGTCTTTTACGGATGTTCGGAACCCTAAAATCTGGCCATGTGCTAGTCGAACTCTCACACGAAGGGTTCCGTACCATAAACCAAAAATAAAAACGTTTTTTGTACGTCCCCTTTAATTTTTTATTTAATTTATTTATTTTTATAATTTAGTGTTAAAAAGGCTAGCAAAATAAATTACGTTTTATTAGTTTTTCTAACTCAGCGAAAATTGCATAAACAGCTGTCATTTCAATCATTTTGAATTTATTAGAAGTAGTAAAAGTTGCCATTGTTCTCCGTAAAGCGTGAATGACATTGGTCCTCCAATAGGTCATTGATTAATGAAAGTAGCTTAATGTAGATTCATAGTACACCATATAGGTACATTTCTAAGTAAAAGATCATTTTCCTCAACCATTGAAAAACATAACATACCTACCGTATTATTGAACAGTGTCGAATAACATTACCTATATGACGATATTATTTATTTAACTCTCAAAATAATAAAAAAAAACAAAACAAAAAGATACCCCAGGAGAGTGTACGTACCAAGTACCTACGGTAAGTATCTTCATTATCCATTCAGTAAACAGCTAATTAGTGAGCTACACCTTTGTTATTGCTGACAAGTATCAAGATACTGCGCTAATTATAAAGCGAAATTAATATTGTAAAGTAGGTCATCAGATAATTCGATCATGGAAGCTATTTTTAGCGCTTGCCGGGGTTCGTCTATGGATGGATGTTCATCCATAGCAAACTAAGACTCCTCTGTGACTTGAACACGTAAAGCCTTTGGTCCCGACTGTCATTTGTAATTGTAACGGATAGTCAGGAGTCAGAAAATCTCCCACCAGTCTTGCCGAGCAGTACCGTATCAGTTACTGGGTTGGGGAGACCAGTTTGGCAAGCGTTCAATGTAAAATACTGGTATTCAGCTGCATTCGTTTATACTGAAAGTCGTCCCCAACTCCTCAAAATACTTGGGAAAGGGCAAATAGATTGGCAGTTATTATTACAAGATCATGAAGACGGTTCATTATAACACAAACAGCAAAACGATACAAAAATTATGAAAACTGAGAGTGAAATACAAACTGGTACGCTAGAATAACCACATGTTCTGTTTCGTGTTCGCAAGGTCGACTGCATTCGATTCCCAGGTCATGCAAATAGTGTTACTTTGTTTTTTTCACTTAGAAATTTTGCAGTAGCCTTCCGGAGTTTGTAATTTGATGGTATGAAATCTCCATGCTTCGAAAAGCCGTTGGTCCAGCGCCTGTTCTTTTCCCGGTCGTGTCGGATTGCCGACCTATTGGACAGTGAGAATAAAGAAAAAAAACGTGTACTTATGTCTGTGCACGCACTTGTGCACTATAATATCTCATACGTACTTAACAGAACTCTGTTGATATTGGCCACTGTGACCGAAATTCGATGGATTTTACTTTACTGCAGATCAAGACGTGGCTAAGGGTTTACGTGAAAACTTCAATGGGTTCGACCTCATTATTTCTCTCCACGAATACTAGCCACTTATACTAGCTTCCGGGGCTTCCAAAGTAATAATCTTGATCTGAATATAAGATATTCAGATCAAGAGTATTACTTTATAGCCTTAAAGGATGAAACTCGTAATAAATACAATGATAAAACACAGCGATTCCAAAATGTCGTCCATATTTCAATCCCGAACTAATACAGCCATTTCATCTCCAAATCAGCAACAAGGTATCAGATCTGCTGACAATTTTCCTAATAACTCAGTAGGAGATGGGACGTGCATAATATAATGTTGGTTTAATTTCATGTATTGCAATACGTACCTACATTAGTACAGCAGGTGCGAACGTTGCTGTTTCGGAGACGATTCTGGAAGGCGTTACGTAACTACATCGGCTCTTGATATTGGAGTTGGCGTTTTTGATGAGACGGTAGATATGATAGAAGGTATACAATTTTTTTTTACAGTTATTATATTGAAAAGCTCACTTTTGACTATCTCACCTAATGGAAGCGAGGAAGTGGTTGGCGATGGAGCACGCTTGCCTTGAACTAACCTGTTCACACCCAAGGATCCTGCTGCTCATAATTTTCTTAATAACTCAGCAGGAGGTGGGAGATGCATAATTACGTACATTAGTGCTGCAGGTGCAAACGTTATTATTTCAGGAGACGATACTAAAAGGCGTTATGTAACTGCACTGGCTTCTTGATATTGGAGTTGGTGTTTTTGATGAGATGGGAGATATAATAGAAGCTATGCATACAAGTTCTATATATAAAGAAACATGTTTTTTATAGTTATATATTGAAAAGCTCACGTTTGACTTCTATCTCACCTAATGGGAAGCGAGGATGTGGTCGGCGATGGAGTACGCTTGCCTTGAACTAACCTGTTCACCCATCCCCAAGGTTCCTGCTGCTGACAATTTTCCTAATAACTCATAGTTCGATTCAATAGAAGGTGGAAGATGCATTATTATATACATTAGTGTTGCAGGTTCGAACGTTGACGATTCTGAAAGGCGTTATGTAGCTGCATCGGCTCTTGGTATTGTATAGTGTTTTTGATGAAAGAGAAGATATAGAATCGGCTATACAATGCTATGAAGAAGTATTTTTTTGTTTGTATTAGGTACGTAATCGCTAAGACAATGATCCGATTAAAAAAATAAGCTCCACTATCACGCCATAGGTTGTTTTTTCCTGAAGAATACAAAGCGTTTGTGGCATGGACCAGGCAAGCAAAGCCGCCAGAAAAATGTAGTTAGTTTTGGTAAAGGTAGACTTAAAATCTATTTTTGTAACAGTATAAGGTTTTTTAATAGGCATTAGATATGACAAAGCTATCATAGATATAGATTAAGGCAAGACAGGTAAGTATCTACTTGTGAAAACTTGATTTAAGAATGAGAAAAAAGCCAAGTATAATACTTTAGTTTTAGACATTCGGTAAGCAGGATTTGGCTATCATTGAACCATGTTTGCGAGCAAAGAGACTTGTATGCTTTATAATAAATCGTGCTGAATTAAATGTAATACATGAAGTTTTACAAAACACATTAACAAATCATAATGATTGCTATAGTCTCTGGCGCATCGCCTACAGCGAATTATACTAAGCCTCACCCCTTACAGCTGTAGCAACTCTTGTTAACATCCCATACTTTAAAATCACAGTTGTGAAACATCATGTAGGTCTATATACATGAACCTCCCATTTTCGTAACTATTGGGCAGAAAGTGTGAGAGAGATAAATCGATCGTGCGGTCAGTAGTTGTCTTTTTCAATCATTTTAATTAACCCACATCACAGGCGCCTCCTCCTTGTGTCCAATCGTCAGTCCACCCCTACCCTTGTTCCAACCAAGCCCACGCTAGTGAGCCTGAAGCTTTATATTCATTCACTAATAATCATAGTTCGATTCAGTCTGTCCCTTACTATCCTCCCCCCAGCGACGCCCTACGCCGAGGGCCGTACCTCATATGGGGTGCCCTTAGGGTCTTGTCGCTTAGTTTTATGTTTTTTAGAAGCCCTGCCTGGCTTTTACTTTTATTAAGGCCGCCACATGTAAGCCCGGTTAAACATAGTTAGTCCTCCGAGAGGCGACCCACAAAACTAGCTAAGACACAGGTTTGCAGTGTTACACTATTATCTACAAACTCGTCTTTGGCCACTATTGCTTCAAGTACAAAGCTCAGTCCATTTTCTATGTCTATACTCAAACCTACCTTGTTGACGAGTACACTCATTGGTCTTGAAAGGTTAGGCACTACGCTCAGTTAGCAATCATCCAATCAATCAACCACTTAGCTATCAACTGCTGGATCATTACTTATGTGATCTCCTCTGGGAACAATACAATTGAAACTTTGTGACCGAGCAGGTTAAATACTGAAGTTTCGTGGTCCCTGATGAATCATGCCATTAAATTGTATCTAGATAGGTGTTCACTGCTGCCAATGGACTTCTTTATTAATCGATAATAATGAACTTGTAAAAAACGTATGACTTTCGAAGCCACCAAGTGATGAGACGAGACTGAATTGATGGTAATTGATTGACTCCGTGAACTATGCCCTACGTGCCTTAAGAGTATGGTCTTAGTAAATATCTTTACAACAAGCTATCTCGCTACAGTTTTTCTACGAGTTATATATAGAATTTAATTAGAACAAGTTAAAGTTCCTCATTCCGATGAAACTGTTGCAAGTATCATTCGTAGACCATAATATACAAAAAAAAATATCATGTGAAAAGTATCCGAGTGGACAACTGCATTATCTAAAAACTGTTATCAAACATTTCCTGACACACTACGTAATGATGCAACAAAACAAATTGTTATTTATGACTCAAGCTATGAAGAAGATTTAGATTATTTATTTCCGTAATTATTTTTGATTAATCTGTCCATTAGCCAGCTGCTTTGTCGCCAATTTTAGAATGGTTGCTAATAGAAACAAAACAAGTCCGCAATGTCAATGGCAGGTTGAGATAAGATGAGTATACACTAGACTAGATTGTATGCAATGATATTAAAACTATAGATACGTTGTCCGCACTCTAAAATGACAACATGAAATGAAGCCAATTGGCCACATCGCGTTTAGTTACGCACCAACCTGTCGCGCGACACTACGTTTGTTTTTAATTTATATTGTGTATGTAAACCTGTGCAAAACATAAAAAAACATGCAGTCATGTGCTTTTTTTATACTTTAATTAGTAAAAATAATTAACGTATTATATATATTTTCTTTCCCTTTCTTCACGCGTATAAGTAGCTATCTAGTATTTTCGCCGTTTTTAAGCGCCGCGATGTTGGTTTATGACGTGTCTATATATAATACGTCATTGATTGTATGTAACAAAACGACGATCGTTCTAATACGTCATTTTTAACTATCTAACGCTTTGTTACTACTCGATTTTATGAACAAATTAGCGTAGGTATTTGTTTCAGATATCATCGAGCATAGACATGAGATTCAACCAAGACTTTTACAGCAATACACACGCTCAACGTAATCATTACTTCGAACACCATGTCGAGCATTCGTAAGAACGTTCCAAGAAATGGAAATGTAAAAAAAAATGTACTAGTGTAAACTCGCCTTTTAGCAAACAACTGGCATTGTGCCACTGTGTCCATGCGGTGCTTTCGAACCTAACACGCTAATGTCAAGTGATGTTCACGCATTTGGTATTAGGCACTGTTTTAAACGAAGATTAACGACATGGGTGTAAATCTAATTGACTCCCTTCACGTAGAAGAAACCTCAGCATGCCTATTGCAGCGTGATTGGGTGCAGCTTGATCTTTGTTCGATAAATACTCATTGGCTTGTCGTTTTACCTTACCTACATACAACACACTTGTTATCTTGTACCACACCTTTATGTTACTGTCTACTCGTTTTAACATTTTGATCCTGTTACTTTCGTAAAAAAAGGAGTAGCAAAATAAACACCACGTAGGTATATTGCTCAATATCAAGTCCATTCACAGGTTGTCTGGTAGATAATGCTGTCAACGATAAGACCGCCATTGTACCCATACAATTTAGAAAACTGTAAAAGAGAAGAAGAAGAGAAGCCATTCAACATGGCAGTGCCGCCAGTCTCTTGGGCACATTACCCGCTGACAGCGTTGAGGACGAATTTTTTGATGCCATATTTTAGTTTGTTGAAGTTTAGTGTATTTGTCAACTTTAGTTATTATTATTGTTAATTTGTTACCATCGAATAAACGATTTATATAAAGAGAAATGTTTAATTTCTATCTTTTTATCTTATTTTTATAATTATGAACTTAAAGTTTGCCCAATGTAAAATTACAGGTGAATAATGACTGATAGCAGCAGTACGATTCTGTAAATATGTCGAAGTGAAAACTTGGGCTTAGTGAACGACAAGTGAGCTGTCAAACCATACAAACAAGATAGCATGACAGCTCACTTATCGTTCACTCCACCTTAGTGGTCACGGTGAGATGTCGATAGAATCGACCGGCAGATCAATTGACATCGAAAAATGCCCCACGCCGCCACAGCCATATCACCTTTCACGAGTCATGTATGCATTCAGGTTATTATTTAGATACAATGTTGACCATCGCCCCAACACGACTGACGACGCTATCAAGCACGTAAGTCAAGTCAAAGTCCGCCCTAAGTCCAAAGCAGCTATACCGTTCCGTTATTGCACCCACGTACTTCACACGACACGGAATAGGACTCCCGTTGCATATTTTAATGCGCAGCCGAATGCGACGAAGCGCGAAATGGAAATCTTTCGGGATCGTAACTGCCTGCCTTAACTGCAGCGCAATATCGGAATACTGTTTTGGAAAAAATATGCTATCAAGGATATTGCCAAGCACTTTTACAATATTCTGTATAAGGGATTTTTAAATTAATTTTCGAATTCAGCTGTGAAGATGGTATGCTGAGTTTTGTGGCTAGGTGTCGTCAAAATGAAATGATAAGATATTCGAAGAAAAGGAATCTTATAAAAATAGTTATTGAAGACTTTAAGGAGAGGACAGCCAAATATAAGAAGGAAGGATTATCTGGTGATATGAAAGAAAAGGGAGACAGTGATAGCTGACAGGGCAGAATGAAAGAAAGAAGGCGTTGAGCCAAGTACCACGGGCTTAAACTACTGTTCATCGGCAGGGGGGGGGACTATTTGAGGACACAGTGGAGCATACAGTGGAAGTCTGCTCTGCTTAGGCGAAGTAGGAATACAAGCAAAGGACGAAGCGGGACGCGTGTGGGAGAGACAAATCTCACGCCCCAGCTGCCGTAGCAAAAGAAGACGCCCCAGGCATCGGGAGTCGCGAGGTAATTCCCGGCCACAGTAGCGCTTAGGTCTGCGGACGACAAGCTATGGGTGACTCACCGTTTGATAAGGACTAAGCCTGGGTCGACGGCGCGTTCTGTTCCACGACCGCCTCAAAAATATTTCAGCGTAATTGACAGGCCCCGCTAGGGCCAGTACCTGCTAGGGTTGCGGAATTTTCTCGAAAGAGTTACCGCGACCCTGGAACGCAAAGGGCATTTGGAGAAACACGGATGGATTTTAGTCAGTAAGAGTCTGACACTCCCATCCGCGCCGCCCAGAGCGTAGGGAGTCATGTGATGATTTCCCAGGCAAAAAAAGGGTTTGTCATGTGACCTACCACTTTCATCTTTTGCGGACACAAAGGGTACTTTGTTCGCACAATGTGGATACCATTTTTATAATAAAAAGCTTTCGCTTTAGCTGAAATCTGGAAAGTTTATTAAGAAGCAGTATCAAGATGACAAACACAGCGAACCTAATCCCGACAATAGATGTATCTAAATCATCAGTTCAATTTTCAGCACTATTCACAGCAATGCAACCTAACACAGGGAATCAATAACATTATTCCCAGAATTATTGAAGCGTTGCACGTAGGTACGATTAGTGCCCAGGGCACCGTGAGCAATGAAACAACAAACCAATAGCGGACAGATGCCAAGATAAACCAATATGAACGTTAATGAAAAATAAACAATAAAATTTTGAATTCAGTTGTTTTCACTGTTTTTGTCTTAATATTTGTTTTACAGGTTTCGAGGATTGAATACGAAAATATGGCACTATACATTGATATATAAAAACCCAAGATACACACTCAGCATCTCAAAAACGTCCGCAAAAAATAAGCGCAATATGTATAATTATGCGCAAGTTTCAAACAACCTCGCATCGCTCGCCATAATGCACTGCTTTGTAAAAACAACTTTAAGCCATCCGTGTAAGGTTGAATTTGCAAAAACAAATTGCGCATCACTCGCCATACTGAACTGCTTTGTAAAAACAACTTTAAGCGATCCGTGTAAGGTTGAATTTGCAAAAAAAAATTGTTAAAGTATAACTTCACACATGACACTTGATACATGTCAGTTTTTGACGACAGTTTCGAGTGTTGCATTTGTTCGAGACTGTGCATCTTGGTTTTTTTTTATATATCAATGGCACTATACCTAACATTTTCAAATACTTATCTATATTTTATGTTGGTAAATAAGTTCTGGGTTGACGTTTCACACAGTGTGAACTGACGAGTGAACTGGTCACAAGGCTACTTAAATCCTTCTACTACACGCATTGGTCATTAACATAATCATATTTTTGTCAAAGAAAAGACGGATGGATTATATGTGAAACAGAAAGGAGTGTAGAGGGGGGAAGAGAGCCTGATGGGTGATAAAACAGAATGGGGAAAACATGTTGCGCCCAGCCCAAGTAACATGGGATAAGGGCAGTAAGATGATGATATATACAAATAAATGACCTCCAACAACTGAACCTACTTGTACTCATGTGTTGGCAAACAACATAATAAGGGCTATTTCAGCTGGTGTATCTGCATTTATAAGCAGAAAAGTTTTATAACCATGATGAATCTACATTCCATTAAATGCTTTGTTTACAGGCAACCAATAACATAAACAAACAAAATGCACAGAAGCTACATAATATCTCGTCTGACTTAAAGATTTATTTATTTTTAGTTTATTTAAAACGAATTTTAATGTAAGCGGAACCACATAAAAACACTGTATAACGCATACCGTCTCATCTATCCCAATTTTTATTTCAAAAAGCATTGCATCTATTTATTATCGTTTATCAATCATCGACGCATTTCAAACAGTTTCGAAACGTAAGAGAAGTGCTTCTATAATTATAGATGTCTATTTAGATTGTTATGATCTGAAAGATCGCATCAATCTTTCGTTTGATGCTATTAAGCATATCAAAAATGGTAAAGATACCAGCTGCGAACGCGGCTTTGATTTTATGAATGGAAGGACCTAACGTTAAGACTAAGATAAAAGACTATGTACAAAGCTTATTCTGTTAATTTGTACAGTATTTAGACTGTTAAAATGTAGAAACTTAACTAACATCCATGGTTCATTTCCTCATTTTGCAGCTTCTTCAAATTCTGGTAATAATGTAATATTAGTTTCAAAAGTACAGTCATTAGTTCTGTATTCCAGATAGCAGCAAGCCAAGAAGAAGTCAACTGCTTTGTCAATATCAATCGCTGAAAATATAAATCCATAAAAAAATTTAAAGAAATCATTGCTTGTGTGAGAATTATCAACTTTTTGTTGTTATTGTTATTACGGATTGGTTCTTCTTGGGAAAAAGTTTTGCATAAGCTGTCCTTGTAAAACCGTCCAAGGAAAGTCCCTCAACATGTGTTTAGAAATAGATATATATCAGCATCCCAGGATGCAATAAATACTACGTACGTCGTGTGTGACATGGTTAATTCCGCTTCCGTGCAGATATTAGTGGAGAAACACGGAAAACGGGAACGAGCTGTGCCTACAAGCTCGTTGAATTATTGAGACTCCGCTCGCGTCCAAATTGAGTTCGTGAGCTTCCATATACTATATACCCAGTTATATCCACATGTCCGTACAAAATGAACATTTATTATTGACTGGAGGAAAACTTAAAAGAACCTCAAAATGTTCGTAAATACTGGAGATTTTACTGTAGGGCTTTTTGCCGCCTCATGCGTAGGTAGTATAGTAGCTAGTTACAATTTTATCTGATTTATAAATAACTTCTGTTTGCATGTAAACGCGTTTAATTTTATTATAACATAATGTTTCCCACACGTCGCTATTTTCAAAACAATATTTATATGAAGCTTAGTTATAGATGAATCATCGAAATATACCTAAATTATACAACAAACTGCCGACACGAGCGAATCTGTTCTTGACAAACAATTTCTTAGGACAATTGGACAATGACACGTAAGTGGGGTCGAGAGCTAAAGCTGTTGATAGAATCAACCTAACAATATTTAATATAATGCAGTATGGTATCGCAATATTAATAAAATGCAAAATCAACCAAGTAGGAACAGATAAAGGTTATTGAATTGAATTGTTATCTCTTGCAACCACTCAGACCAATATTGATAAAATTGTTTTTTTTTTCATTCAAAGCGGTACGGTAGAATCAATAAACACAAGATAAAATGGAAACGAAAACACATCTAGTTCCAGATAGCAAAGAAACAAGAGGCGCAGGCATTATAGATAATACAGTGATAGTCGAAAGTTAACGTGCAGATGTAGTAGTGCCGTGTAGCCACGGCGTACGGTAGCGAGTACACGCGCGCCGACCCTGGCGACCCGGCCGCCGCCCGCACATGCGCACTGCGCCCTACCCGACACAAATCACAAAATGACGCCGCCGGACAACGCGACGTAATAACACGTTCAAAATATTCAAGACAAACCCACAAAAGTGAAAATTAATAAACCATTTAATCCAATCTCCGTAGATTGTTTAACAATATCGTGCAGTACGCGAATAGACACACACGCACGCGCGGTTCTATGTCAAAACAAACCAGTGCTTTTGCGATGTAAACATGGACGAACGTAAGATCCTGCTTTTTATTATATCCGTGGTCGTTTACAGTGTCTACAGTGTACAAATGTGGTTTATGAAACAAAATGTTGCAAACGTTGTATTGCCTGAGAGAATTGCCGACACTGCGATCATGCCCGAGGAAATTCAAAGAACTCCAGAAAATCTACCGGAAGCATTAAAGGCTGTTGAGAAACCAAAAGTCATTCCACTGTTTATAAAAGACGCTTGCAGCATTTTAGAAGTGTTTACTGTGAAACCAATTATTACGAAACGTAAACATAAACACCATGGATTGAGCACAGATAATAACGCGGTAACCGTAATAGGCATTACTGTATTTCTCCTGGTACTACTACTGAACGCTATTCTAGATGTTTTGAAAGTGAAAGAGGAAGAAAGAGCTAGGTTGAAGTTGAACCCTGATGGAGAAAGGCGGCAATCATTAGCAGAATTTGCTAATAATAAAAAACCTTTACGAAGGGAATCAAGCAAGTTTGGGTTGCAGCTGTTTCAGATCGCTGAATCAATTGCAAATCCTGAGGAAGAAAATAAGAATAACTGTCGTCAAACAAGACCGTATCTGTCGGCAAATAAGAGAGGGGATTCTACAAATTCGTACCTTAGTGAGCCACACAGGAAATCTCAAGAGGGATCGGCACCGGCGTCAATCGCAGAAACCCCAGCTGGAGATCCGAGACTCGTCAAAAGGCAATCCGTAGCAAAGCTCTTTGGTATGAATTTATGTTTGTTTCCATTTCTATTCTTGTACCTAACGCCATGTTGATTAAATAATTTATGAGTTCATTGCAAGTCTGCTCTTTATTGATCGAAACTTTAATGTTGATAAAATATGTGAATGTAAATGTTTATGATTTTAATGGTTTCTAAAGTTCTATCTCTTCTTTCACTGTTTTATATTCTCTGTTTCATAACAAGGTCTGTCTGACGACTGAAAGACTTTCAGGTAATTAATGTTCTCACACGACTTGTAGTTAGAATTTTTTTATGAGCTTAATAAATAAATTCTCTTCAGTAGTTTGAATTTACTGTAGCTACAATTATTTCTTATTACTTCTACAATGATCGAACTTAAATTGTGTCATGCCTTGCCTGGACTACAAATATATCTTTCGATGGGTTGCACGAATCGTAAAGAGCCAAAGCACTTTACAGTTCAATACATCCTTTATAGCGCTGCATGTAAGCACGTAGATAGATAACATCTCCATTATATTCCTCTACCTACATAATCAAATCTGTCAATACACACATCCGTGTTGGCAAGTTTGTATGTAATCAATTGAACTCACAGCCCATTGAATACATGATTACGTTCCAAATGGTTAATCAAAGGTTCATATACAATCTGTAGCAGTACAATAATTTTCTGCCATGGATCCGCAATCAATAGTACCACGGAGGTTTGTGGCAGATTTAGTTGGCGCCTAATTGGCTTTTAGCTCTAGTAAATCGGTTTACTACTGAAACCCTTTCATCCAATTTATAATTACTTGTTAGCTGGCAAATATGTCCCGTGTTCCCTGATGGTGATATTAATTGATACATACTTTGCATATTGTTAATCTGCTTGCCTCTGCTTTTAATTAAATACGTTAGTTAGTTACCCTTGATCGATTATATCTAATTAAGGGTGTATTTCTATAACAGTTTCAATTACAATGTCATCAATTTGCGAATTAACTATCTGAACATTTACAGTGGTAATTTGAACAAGGAATTTGTAAGTATTACAGGGTTTTAGCTAGAAATGTTAGGGTGTGTAATTCTGGAAGTAAGCCCTTGTAATTCTCATCGTTCATTAGTGTTATAGGATGTTCTGTTCATTTATTCATTGTGTTAGGCGGGGTTTTAGTACCCTTATCAAATCGGTGACGAGAACCCGACAAGGATTGGGACATTTAGACTGGGAATTGTCACTTGTCAAAGGAAGCCGGATGTTCTACAAATTGACCTCATCAGCACAACAATGTCGACCTTTAACAGAGCGCTATTCATACCAACTTAAACAAGTGTTATTTCTTGCATCCACAATGTCAATTTTTACTTCCCTGAATCCAACGCACAAAACACTTTTAATTACACTATTTAAATAAATCCCACCACTCTTTTGTGTGTTAACTCAACAGTGAAAAAAACACTTGCACTTTGAAAACAGCAAGTCAGCAACGTTTCATTGTGTCACGTGTTGCAAGAGAAATGCTTTGAAATAATGTGGAAAAAACACCATTCAAGAGTCCTTGCTCGCTGACCATCTAGCAATAATGTATTGAACTAAATTCTTTCTATTTAGGAGCTCGCCCAGTGCCAATGGTTCGTCGCTCATCATTCCCAGTTCTTCCCCTCAATCCTGAGGTTCAAGCCCTGATGCTAGGACACCGGCAGCCGTCAGTGGACAGCGATGATGAAGGAGACGCCAGGGGACGACGCGTCAGACTCATTCGTAGATTTTAAGTACTTTGACTCCGTGACCAATAGATTGTCTATCGTGTCCTGCATGTTCGGTGTAGAGTTAGCCCTCTTATTCATAAACTTCTTTATACAAAATGGTGTTATTAACCTTTTGAACTCTCACTCCAATGGCATAAATTAGAGTCCAAGTGCAATTCTATCAGTGAATACGGCTGTCGAAATGCCATAATATAAAGGATTAATCACGTGATATTTCGATAGCGTTTGTCAATCCCATACATTATAAACATTTTGACAATCGCCTTCGCAACGCTACCGCCACAGTATAAATATCTACCAGTATTGTGACTCAGCCCTCTCTTTGAAATAATTACCTACTGCCGCGCGATACGTAAATACGCCATAGGGCTGCCCGCTTCCAGTATTTGAATTTCATCTACTTGCCTACTTGAGTTTCTTTCTATTTTTGTGATTGTAAAAATACGTTTTTTTATTTAAAAACATTAAAAAGAAATAAATAAACTTAATATCGACCATCGTATCGCGTGCACCTATAGCAATCAAAACCTCTAACTATCTAGGTACTACAAAATCTTACTTAAAAGTAAATTAAACTGGTAATCTTACTAGGTAGGTACCTACCATAGACGAAATATCACCATGAAATGATTACCTGAGAGTACTCAGGTAATCATTTCATGGTGATATTTCGTCTACTTCAATACCTAATAATATGCATGTTAGTAGATAAGTACATATGTGAGTCGATAGCCTAGCCTATGAAACCTACATTTTTTTTAACGCGAGCTTAGTAGATATTTCACTCGTGTGTCACTTTTTTCACCCTATCTACTTATTCATTTATGAATGCCGGTAGGTATTTGCATCGGTAGAAAAAGCGAAATACCTACCTATTAATAAAAGAAACAAATTATTTATCAGAGGAACTACAAAATGATATCTTTGGGTGCGTTATTGATGAATCCAAGCTACCAAAAACCCCACAATATATTCTATATTTTTTCTTTTCCGTTTTAAGTAAGTACTTGTACTTATTTCAAAAACAAATATTAACAAATCACCCGCTTACTGCTTACAAAACAATCACACCTTCTTTCGTCACTGCGGCGCATTCGCGACTGCTTGCTGACGGAGAGCAGTTTGAAATCGAGGCGCGTAGGTATTACTAGCGTTCCGATCATTTGTATGAAGATAGAATACTGTAGATATTTTTACCGTGCTACCGCTGTCAGAATGTCATTTGTCTAGATCTTAAGGACCAGACAGCATTTATGATGATTCATAATATCATCAATATTTAATTTTATGAATAAGAGTGTTAATTTTTGTTGGCAAGATATATTGCTATACTCTAGTCTTTTATGCTACTTGCCTAATTGATTAATCCAGTGACATTTACATACAGTATTTTTATGTACTTATTAAAATAACCAAAATTGAAATAAGTTTATAATTTTTATTTTTTTTTATTGATATGTGTTGTCGCAATGACAATAATATTAAGTTGACAATCATTTGACAATATTTGATAAAAATTGCTATTTACTCGTATGTTACTTTTAATTTTGAGACATGAGTTGCAGTATAATGCCTCACTTAGATTATGTAGAGGTATTTTTTGCAGGTGTTTAAATTAAATTAAAATTTTATCAGAATTTATCACAAGAATGTCTATTTACATATTACAAAATAAATATTGTTAGATGTAATTGTATTCCCTGTCTGCACTTAAATGTATTATTGTGATTACTAATTACTCAAAAGTTTTATATAAGTTAAGGATTTTGGCAAAACAATGAAAATTGACTACGAAATTGTAAACTAAGTAAATAATATAGCCAAGCATAATAAGCTTTTTATCTAGTCAGATTTCCAAAAAGTAGAATTTAATAAGCGCGAATGTGGATTCTTCCAACTACTGTCCTATTTTTAGATATTAAAACTTATTTTAGTGATTCTAAGAGAGATTTAGGTTTTTCTCGTATAACAATTTTCATGATAGGTATTCTAATACTTTTTAAATGACAGCATATCTACCATTTTTGTAGTTAAGCTATTTTGAAAACTAAAGACCATCAATGTAAAACACTTTATCAAATTACCCCCATTTTTAGACAGTATTATTGTTCATCGAAATAAATCAAAACTACCTCTAAGTTGTGAAGGTCTAACTTTAACTTTTTAATTTATAAATATATATATATATATTTATTTAATTCTTATACTTACATTTCTGAAACATCTTTAATGCATCAAATTGGAATGTGATATGAAAGCATGAATGGGATGAAAATATCTGTAGATATGCTACAAAACGTCACCAAAGTTTAAAAAGTAAAACCAAATTATTTGAAACCGGGAACATACGAGCTTAAAGCGTTAAAAAGGTGAATGAAGAAGGAGTTTATTTGATGTAAGAAGAAATTGAAATCATGTGGCTGAGCTAAGACAAAGTTCAAAAAACTGACGTACCTTACTATCGCGATGGTAGAAGAAATTAATGCAAATGCTGATCTGTAGAATGACAATGGTAACAGCAGTGCGATTTTGTAAACACGTCGAAGTGAAGCCTTTATTTTTTCTTTCCCGTTTATGGCAACTGAGCCGGTTCCGACTATTTTGCCAATGTCATGTCGTGTCGGCAGCAGAGACGCATGCCGTCGAGCTTGGTACTTCGTGGTAGGTTTTAGTCAAACTGAAAGGTTGAACACATGGATTAGTAAAACAAATAATCTAATTTACAAGCCTACACATAACACTTAAACAAAAAATAAACTAGTTTATACTATATACAAACTAATTACACACACGTTAAGCACCAATTAAAATTTTAAACCATTCTCGTTTAGGAATGTAGCCACAATGTTAATTAGTTTAGGGGAGACGTGGGGAAGTGAACCCTTGGGTGATCACGAAGTGAGCTGTCAATTCATGTAATCATATGGAATGACACACCTCACTTCGATATATTTACAGAATCAACCGGCAGGACTTTTGTCAAATAGGCAGTTGTTTCATGTGAAATACAGTAATCCAACAGCGTACGGTTACGCTAGAAGATCCCAGCATAGTTATGAAAAGCAGAGGAAAACGATAATGTCGCCCAAGAAAATAAACACTTACATGATTTCAAATTCCTGCTACATAGAACGTTCTAAAAATCCAAGTGAACTGATGTGATTCATCTAGATTACTTCAAAGTCTGATCTATTTGTACTGAATGTATGATACTTGTGTATGTACCTATATTATCATAATATTAGTGGACACTATGTGACCTGACATTTTGTATAGCACCTTTTTGTGAATTCAAAAATATCAAATGTAGAATAATTAATTGATGCAGTTTTTCCTGAAATATATAACATATTATAACTTTTTGACTCTTATTTTTCGTCATAAAAATTTCAGCCGAAAGACGTTCACTGCTGGACATAGGCCTCCCCAAATGTCGCCACAACAATCGGTCCTGCGCGCCTCGCATCCATCGGCTACCCGCGACCCTCAGCAGGTCATCGGTCCACCTTGTGGGAGACTTTTCAACGCTGCGTCTTCCGGTACGCGGTTGCCTACTATTTTTCCTATCTAGGTAATTAGAATAACATAAGAAACGGTTATAGCTGACCACTGAGCTGATAAATAATTAATTAATTAGATAAGGGTGGAAGAAGAAGACTTCTTGCGCCGACCTCAAATTAATTAGAAGAGAACGATGATGAATTAGAATAAGAATTTTTTTTATTGTATGGTAGGCGCCAGATAACTTTGCAATCAGTTACCTTTCCCTAATATCTCTTCATAGGTGCCCAAATAATAAAGTAGGAATCGTTTCGCACAGCTGGAAATTGTAAAGGATCACGATGGATGTCGATTTAGGACTGCTTTATGTCTCTTAAAACTATTTCATATATGTATATTGTCAGTACCTAACTATTTTGTCAATCTCTTTTGCCAAACTAGATGGAACCTGTATCTTGGGGACATTTTTTTTAAGGATGGGAACTCATCAAATGACTCCTCCCGCTCTGGGTGAAGCAGGAGGGACTGTCTGACTCTTACTGACTAAAACCCATCCGTGTTCCTCCTAGTATCCTTTGCGTTCCAGGGCCACGAGTTGAGATTTCAATAGGTTTAATGCAGGTATCTAGGACAGAATGATCATAAAACTGGATTTATAACGTGTATGTCCTCAGAAGTAAGTAAAAACTATTGTTATGTGCCTATCTATCCAGTCAAACATACTTACAAATACTAAAGTTCTTAAACATGCAATTCATTTATTTATTGTTCCGACCGATAATATCGTTGGTGTCAAAGTCGAATTTGGAACATTTCATTACTATGCAAGCGTGGGTGGTCAGTTCCGACCATTCAATAGAATTAGAGCTAAGCGCATATGGAGCACATCAACCTTTATGTTTTGTCTGAGATTCCTAAAATCGAGGATAAGCAAATATCTAGATGTTTTTCTAAAAGATGTTAACAGCAACATTAGCCGAAGTAAACCGTGCTGAGTTGAAAAATTGGAAAGATATCTCTCAAAATATTTTGACTTTGTTTACTTTTAGTTATTCATATAAAAATATACATATATTAGTAACTAATAGATACATCAGAGAAATTGAGAATAGATCAGGTGAAATGGAAGAAGTCTTTGATCCAAACTCAATGTTTATAAGACTTTACATATGCTCACAAAAGTACGAGGCGGAATTAATGCCTCAGGCATAGTCAACCTCTGGGTGTAGCATAGACAA
Source organism: Lacanobia wlatinum (assembly GCA_947578705.1). Classification (NCBI taxonomy): domain Eukaryota; kingdom Metazoa; phylum Arthropoda; class Insecta; order Lepidoptera; family Noctuidae; genus Lacanobia; species Lacanobia wlatinum. Next base: position 19,841,099 of record OX388033.1, read on the forward strand.
ATTAATAATGTTAGTGAAAATTGAAAAGTTGAGCTTTCTTATTTTTAATTAGATATAATTACTATAACACTACCATCTGAATCTGCTGTCAGTACTAAAGTAAATTATAGTTAGAAACACGCCAGTTTGAACCAAACCAAGTTTTCCCTCAAAATTATAAGTTGGAAGAATTGAAACCCAAACCACGTCTCCAGCTTCTTCGAAAACTCATATCTCTTCGGCACACTTTTTAAGCTCAAGACTGTTCTAAGAAAACTTTGTTTCCTTGTTAATATATCCCAATTAACTAGACAACGCATTAGTGGGTAGACTGATAAAAATAGCCGGTCTAATGAATGCAGCGTTAAAACTAGGACGAATATTTTAATGCATGCTCCGGTTTTAGCATTCATGATCTATTTAGTATGTTTTATGGTATTGTCTTTAGCCGTCTTTTAATTTGTTTCGTATGATTTTGTTTGGTTTGAACTTCCTCTAGCATCATTTATAGAATATTCCGCATTCTTTGTAACAGTTGTTTCAAAGTATGTTGGCTAGCTTTCGTCTGTACAAATATAGGTTTCTACTATCATGAAAATGAAACGCAAAACGCAGTTGTCATATTTGTTCTGTTCATGACTGTATTTTATACTTTTAAAAGTTGTCTTTAACTGGACATCAATTTGTAAAGCTGAATCCATCTGGCCAGTAACACACGTATTACAAATCCGGTGTTTCGTCAACGTTGTGGTCTCATTATTTGTTATTGTGTTACGGTCGAATGTCCTCGACCTAACACCGAGCGTAGGTAGTTTGTATTGGATCAGCGCCAACTTCTCCGACCAGTGCTGAGCTTATCACGACACCTTGCATCGCTTTCTCGTCGCTTTTGTTATGATAATATGGTAAGATATGTGTATTAAAATCATAATCATCATTATTAGTATTGTAAGAAATATGTTTCAATTATTGTATTTTTTTGTTTCGTTGTTGTGTTGTTCTTGTTTATCGTCATAATGATTACGATGACATTATCGTAATTGGCAGTGTTCTCTGCTGCTTGATTAACATAACACACAACCCACCTGTCGTTCTTTACTTTTGTTAAGGAAACCATTCAAAGAAAATTCATATAAAAATAAATTTTGACGAAATAACAAATAGTCTACACATAATGCTGATATATCCGGAATTCATTATTTATGTGCCCACGGCGAATAAAACAGAATTTTCTCAATAGCAAAGACCTTGTTATAGTTTTAAAAATAATTTCCGTGCGTACGACCGACATGGGATGCAGTCTTCTTTGGACGGGATTCAGAAGAGCTCGCTCTGACTTTTACGTTTCACACAAACGTATGAACAAAGCTTTTAACTGAACATACGTTATAACATAAACATATGAAGAACTGATCGCTTGAGTGCATTGTTTTTAACAAGAGTGTAACAGTGAAGTGAAAAATGAACTAGGAAAAACAGTACATAGACTTGTACGAAACATGAATTGCTATGATGAATTATCACCAACTACAGTTCTACACTGGAATTACAGAGGATTTACAGAATTCCCATTAAACCAATTGAAGGGGGAGGAAGCAGAAGTGACAGATATATATTTGAAAGAGAATCTCTTGACTCGTTTGCCAACTAACATCGGAGTTTTAGAGCATTTAGAGAGCCTGTACGTTAGCGGTAATGATATAACCGAGTTGCCGAGAGAGATATCTAAGTTACGATGTCTCAAGTGCCTCGATGTTAGCGGGAATAGATTGAGGCGTATTCCTGAGGAGATAGGTGAAGCGAGGAGCTTAAAGTTCCTGATATTGGATGAGAATGAATTAACAGAGTTGCCGCTAAGGATTTCTGAACTAAGACGTCTACGGTACCTATCGGTTTGTGGTAATTTAATTTGTTACTTTAATTTAATGTGCTGTGTGGTGAATTCGATGTTGTGAGTTTCTTTTTACTTTTGCATGATATTACCTAACCCGCAGAGTGATATAGATCATCAAAATTAGCAAAATTATTAATCACAAGTGGTCAGTGTACGTACGTGCATGTATAATTTGTGGTGGTTTAGTAAAAGCTTGCGGTAATCTGGCTAGCCACGTGCACTGTTTCATAACAGAGCTTTTCAAGGCTAATGACGTCACAGTACGCTGGTTTGATGAACGTATTCAAAGAATTTGCAACATGCGGCACAGCTCGTCAATGCCGCTGTTTTTTTGAACTTATTCTTTTATTGTTTTTTTTTTATTATTGACATCTCTCGTCAACATTCGCAGTCTGTAACAAGAATTGTACTAAACGATGCCTGCCCGAAAATCAATTTAGAAATTACTTGTTCGAAAACTTGTTAAGACTTTTTATTTGATCAAATCAAGTCTATAAAGTCCATAAGGTTTTGATTTATTTCTTGTAAATCATAGGGGAGCACTAAGAAAGGATTTCCCGAAATTCCTACAGGAACGGGAAAAAACGGGATATGCGCGTACGAAGTACAAAAGCTCTCATAATTTTCACATTGCCAGAAATACCGCACAAAATAGATCCAAAACCCAAATTCATAATCATCAAACTAACTCCACACTAATATCCGCATTGCAAAATGTTTTCCTAAGGCTCGTTGGAGTTACATCACAGGAACGTATTTACTGGCCATCTCCAGCTAAACAGTGGCCAGTACTAATACGCTCTAGTTACGTTTTACTATCCATCGTAAAGTTAACGAAGACAGTAGTTTTGGCGCCTCGAATAACAAACTATCCACTATGAATCAAGTTTAGCGTTTCCTCATTGATTTGGTTGACCCATTTACGTGAATATGTTGAGACCTTAGAATGATCGAGTTAGAAAGTCTTTTGGCTTCAGTTTTAAAATGATACTTTGAACATCGCAGTAAAGTAGTTGGTATGATCGTTGACGACAAGATAGTTATTGTTAAAGTTGTTGAAAGTAACGTTAATGAATTCACAAATGTATTTTAAATCCAAAGTAGTGAGGTTACTTAGAAGGCTCTCGATATTTCTGGCCTATGGCTTCTTGTAAAAAATCTACCTAGATATTTTACAACCTCTCAACTATTATATCTTGTTCGTATGTTTCGTTTCAAAACAGCACATATAAATAAGAAAACTCTAAATTTCTTGTTTCAGTTCCAGTTGCAAGTATTTAACTGTATCGACTACCGATCAATCGAAAAATCTGGTTTATGCCTACAGTTCTTTTTTTTTTATTTGCTAGACACACACTTGCTTCTCCAATCAACTTTAGACATTCGCAGAATAGTTAACATCGACTTTGTTTGCCATATAGAAATATAGAATAGAATAGCTAAGTGTCTTGTCAACTTATTATGTACTAGTGCACGTCACGCGGTTTCAGCCGCGTAGTTCCCGTTCCCGTGGGAGCACGGGGATAATAAATAGCCTATGTTACTCCCTGATAATGTAGCTATCCAATGCTTAAAGAATTTTTCAAATCGGTCCAGTAGTTTCGGAGCCTATTCAATTCAAACAAACAAATCTTTCTTCTTTATAATATTAGTATAGATAAGGCTAGATAAGTGTTTAGTGTCTTCACATAAATCCAGTTATGAGAGCCTGAAACCAGAAAAAAATCCAGACAACAAAATCTGTTTCAGTAACATCTGGGTACAAGAAATAAAGTCAAATAAAAATTAAGTAAATTAATGAATTTAGGTGCTACTTTTTACGTAGCGAAGAATGTTGAGCACATTTATCCAGCGTTTACTTTCAAAACAAGTTGTTTGTTTTTCTTCACTAAACGTGTATTTTTAGAAATCTAAGAATAGAAAGACAATTGTCTGTAAATCTGGCATAAATAAATTACCGTGGACTTGGAAAACAAATTACTTACACCCGTCTTCACTGTGGGTGGTTGCTATATTAGAGCTATAAAACCCGCTAAAGACTCGTTTTTACTTGTTTAATGTTTTGTGCGAAAATCTAAAGGGGATTAATTTTGAAATAAAGGTCAAGACCGAGTCGGACTCGCGCACCGAGGGTTCCGTACCATCAAAATCTGTTCGTCAGAGAATTTTAACACTGCGGTGTATATTGCAGTTTTAGATCAGCCATCTCATGAGCGCTAGTAGAACTAACGCAATTTTTGTTGATGATATCTAAAAAGTATGCTATTTAGACACATCGTTTTATTTTTCCTGTAATCTTTACATAAACTTCTATCACATGGAATATTTTTTTTTTCTCTCTATGCAAACTTCGAAGATAAGGGGGAACGATATTTTTTTACATATTTCGTCAATAGTCGAAAACCAGGCGGCCTTAAAAAAAAAGTTGTTTTTGAGAATGTGCAAATAGCGTGATATGCCCTAGTCCCCTGCCCACTTCGAATTTTTAAGAACCCCTTTCAGTCGTTGTTGCAAAATAGTTGAGCAAACGTCATTTAAAACTATTCCAAATTTCAAGTTGATAGCATAATTAGTTCTTGAGATATCCAGCTGTGACAGACGGACAGACTTCCATTTTTATTATTTATTTATTATTATTATTAAGTTGTAGGTAGCATTAATAAATACAACGCTGTTTTTTCTATGCATAGCTACCCTTTATGTACCTAGTAATATTATGGTGTTAGGAATGATTCCTGACTAAAAAAGTATGATTCTATTTAGTCCGTCACTCAGTTTATCAAAAAATATTGGTGTACCACGTATTTTGTGCTATATAAAATCAATAAAAATTGACGAAGATAAAACGCATTAAAGGGAGGAGTGGGGGCTTATGACGTCACTATTCTGTAAAATAGAGTTTTCAACACACGTCTTCATTTTTTGTTTAAGTGAAGAAAGAAAAAAAATGGTGGAGCTCGTAGCTAAATAATAACAGCCGCACGGGTCGATCTCAAGGTTAAGCAACGCTTGCCAAGGTTGGTCTGTGAATGGGTGACCATCTTAACATACCGAGACTGCTCCGTGCCTCGGAAAGCACGTTAAGCCGTTGGTCCCGGCTGTCATTTGTAGATCTTTGGCAGTCGTTACGGATAGTCAGAAGCCAGTAAATCTGACTCCAGTCTTGCCAAGGAGTACCGTGTTACCCAGTTAACGGGTTGTGGAGGTCTGGTAGACAGCCGCTCCACGTAAAATTGTGGTATTCAGCTGAATCCAGTTTGGTTGGAAGCCGACCCCAATATAGTTGGGAAAAGGCTAGGCTAGTTTTTAACATCTACCATAGCTTTGCTGTCTACCGTATTGTTATCATCAACTTCATCAGGTATTCTATCTTTTTACAGATAATAAACTACGATGGTTACCCCAGCGACCTGTGTACAACTACCATCACTGTGAGTTCAGATTCTGGAGGAACTCAAACTTGAAGAGTTTGCCTTACTCCCTGTGGTATCACATGTTCAGAGATCAACAAACTAGATGTCTCAATATTGGGTAAGTTTCGATGGTGCTTATCTTCCCCAACTATTTCCAATAAATCCTCATAGGCATCGAAACTCTAACACTTCATATTGGAAAAGCATAAAGAACATTTATGAAAAGTGTGCATTATTATCTATTGTTTTGTCTTGAATCTTGATATTATGCCGTTGTCAACTTTATATAGAGAAATACTTGTAGAAAAATAAAACTAGGATGTACTTTCTTTGATGTAAGAAGCATATACATACATAGTGAAACAGATTAAATACAAAACCTAAAAAAAGGTCAGTGTACCTATTTATTATTATGAACCACTTTTACAATGAGATCAACCCTGAAATCGCTCCACTTATTAGATTTTCATAATTCGACAAAATTTATTTAACAGCTTATTATTTCCAGATGTTTAGATGCTGCAAATACCCAAAATGCTGATAAAAGAAGACATCATTTCAAATTAAGGTTAACTCAAGAATCCAAAGAATTAGAAGTTACAGTTGAATGTCCACCTCAGTATAATGTTATATTAGATTCCAAGTACCACTCTCCACCAAGTCTCTATGAGATTTGCAGAAGACAATTCTATGAAATGATAAATACTGCTGTAAGAAAAATGAATCCACAAACCTACAGTTTTTACTCTGAACACGTAAGAGAAAATCTTTACAATGAACATAATAATAACATTATAGACCTGCAAGATAATTTTCATGAGTTTAACATTGATGGTGAAGACAACAAGTATTCTGATGAGAATGGAAATAATTATTCAGTAGTTGTAAAAGAAGGAATTTACAAGAAAGCAACAAAACCGTACTATGTTCCGGCTGATATAATACGGGATTATTTTAATTTCTTGCCCAACGTATTGATATCAGATCTTAGCAACGGGCCTGTTTCAACGTGTGAGAATTTGAATTGTAAGAAGCCCGTGTTTGATCACGTCTACTACGAATTTACTTTCGGGTAAGTGGTTGTTATTAGAAAGAAACAATATTTAATTTTCCTCCTTCAAAGCTTCACGGTGGTTTAACTCAACAATCTAAAAACCTTGGTTCATATCATCTGCTTAGTTTTCTCTAACTTTTGTAACCCGTTGCAGTTGAGTACCAGCATTATTTCCAACATTGTTTAATCCTAATATATAAAATTATTCCCTTACTGACTGATTGAGTGACTAACAGACAATGCACAGCCGAAACTACTGGTCGTAGAAAGCTGAAATTTGGCATGTAGGTTCCTCGGGGAGTGTAGGGGAGCCCTAAGGTTTACCAAAATTCCTACAGGAACAGGAAAAAACGGGATATATGCGCGTACGAAGTCGTGGGCAATAGCTAGTTGTTTATAAAGTACTAGTGGACGTCACGCGGTTTCACCCGCGTAGTTCCCGTTCCCGTGGGAATATGGGGATAATATATAGCCTATGTTACTCCTTGATAATGTAGCTATCCAATGCTAAAAGATTTTTTCAAATCGGTCCAGTAGTTTCGGAGCCTATTCAATTCAAACAAACAAACAAACATACAAACAAACAAACAAATCTTTCCTCTTTATAATATTAGTGTAGACTAGCTTTTGCAAACATCGGCAAATCCTCTCTTATTGCTCCTCTACACTCCTCAAGCAACCTACAGGCAATTTCAGCTTTCTACGACCAGATGTTTCGGCGGTGCGTTGTCTGTCAGTCACTCAGTCACTTAGTAACGGAATAATTTTATAAATATTGATAAATTTTAGTTGGTTATTTGATACTAGTGGACGTCACGCGGTTTCACCCGCGTAGTTCCCGTTCCCGTGGGAGTACGGGGATAAAATATAGCCTATGTTACTCCCTGATAATGTAGCTATCCATTGCTGAAAGAATTTTTCAAATAATTTCAAACAAACAAACAAATCTTTCCTCTTTATAATATTAGTGTAGATTTAACGTTAATTGTTTTTTTTCAGTGAACTCATACTTATTGATAAAATTGAAGACGTCCTACTAAGTGCTGCTTTTTGTTCAAAATATTGTGCGGATTTCTGGAAAAGAAGCAAAAGTACAATACCGTGGACATTGTCATAAAATTACCTACCTACCAACGTAATTAAGTTAATAAATGTTGTTAATTTTGTCAAGGGATATCATTTCACATCATTAGAAACGAAAGGGGAGACATCTAACTCTCTATAACTAAATTCAAGCAATAGGTAGGTAATAAGGAAGTTCTCTTCTCTATGAGTAGGATTCTGTTTTCATTACCATAACCATTGTTTCTTTTTAGTGTCTGTGTTATTTTAGTTTGACACGAAAACATGATTGTTTTGGTAGGTGCTTACAGTAATGCATCCTTAATAATATTTAAAATAATTTTCTGAGCTACTGTAATTTGCATCATGACTGAAAAAACCTCAGAGGACAAGAAATCAGGCACGTCAATCAATAAAAATATAAAACCAGATGTGAATCTAACAACATCCCATGGATATTTTCACGGCCACGATTGTCGCTTGCCAGTCGAAAGAATATCTACTTATACGATAAAAAGCCGGGGAATACTACTATGGCTGTTCAACTTGATAGCCGTTCATGCTGGTGATGTACGAGCTATAAATATGCACAGGTATGTAGGTAATTTAATTTCAGGCTTTCCTGGCTGAAGCAAATATTTCCAGTAATTCATAATTTTTACAAGGTGGTTTACCGAATTCAGCAGACTCAATACTTCAGCATTGAGAAGGTATCTACTTTGATTCCTGGCATCTACTCGGAGGCAACCTGTTGGTTGGGTCGACCGTTACAAGCCTACGTATCGTTCAATGCCGAATTTGGTTTGCCTAAAACTGAGTCGGCTAGTTGTCGACAGTTCGATGGTCTACCTTAGCCTTCAGCACCCTGCCGAAACTGTCTTTCGACCTAGTGCCCGTGCGTGAGCCATAAATGCTCCTGATTACAACAAAAGGCTGTTTACTTCCACCAAAAAACTTTGTAGTTCCAAAGGAATATGTCGTAAACGGTTAAGAATTAGACGGTCTATTTTCAGTAAGTAGGCAGAAGGTAGAAATCACATTGCTACCAATGTGGTTGTTTTTATAGATACCTGTTATATGTTGGTCTTTAGAATCTGTGGTGGGTGGCCCAGGCGCATCGCAGGCAGGCACGCATCATCCCTGGGCTAGAGTGCTGGATTATGGCCTGTGTGAACGGCCTACTACCCTCCCAAAGAAGTGCACTGTGTTCCCGCAACGGACACACTAGGTCAAAATAATAAATTATGACACAGGTGCAATCATTACCTACATCTTAAAGTGGGTATATTTTCCTAGATCATATGCAGCCTTGTGTGCAGAGAAGTACCGACATCACCAGCATAATCCGTTTACCATCCACCCGTACAGCAAGCTAAGATTCTACATAGAATTTACGTTCGTCATTCTGATGATTGCAGCGTCTATGGTTATCGCTTACCATTACTCTTCAAAGGACCCTGTTTTTGGTAATGTTAGTATGGTAATGTTTTAATTTTACGCGATCAACTCGGCCTCTCTCAAGTCACTCCTCCTAAGTTATCTGCACCATATCTTCCAGTCTGCCCCAGCGACAGTTTTATAAGTTATAAAGATGGATCGTTAAGATCCACCTTTGCAGCTTGGTCAGAAGCTGCGTTTTGGCAATCGTAGCTACGTTGAAGCTCTGACGCGCCCAAGCTGTAAAGATCTCGACATGGTCTCCACTTGAGGAAGGCTAAACAGCAATTGAAGTATTTTTTTATTCCGATACTTACATCGATAAAAATAACTAACTCTAAGGACATTGTCCACAAGGACAACGTTTCAGAATGAAACTTTTGCAGTCTGCCAACCTACCAAACTTTGGCCACCAAGAGTATGCATACTAATACGGTAAACACAAACAGCGAGCGTGCCGGGAAAACAGGCGGGTTTTCTACTGTATACTTCAGACTACCTGCTATCATAAATAGCAAACCACTAAAGTAAACCGTTTCATTAATTCCCACAGAACTTCCACAACCTCGTCCTAACTTTTTGTGACCTCATGGTCATGTTCAACATAATCGCCAACTTCTTCACTGGTTACATAGAAGGACATTCCCACAAGGTTGCAGTGTTATCCATGCATAAAATTGCACTAAAGTATTTAAGATCCTGGCTTATTGTGGATTTGCTGGCATGTACTGGGATGCTGAGTGAATTTTATACCAACAATATCACTCTTCGTTTGATCCTGGAGTCTACGAAGATAGTGCGCATACCTATCATACTGGTTTATTTAAAAAATGTTCTCATCGTCATGAGGGCCTCTGTAAGTATGCTATATATTTACCTCATCTAATAATAATATCATTATAAGTTTCTCTTAAATAATCTTAATTTTGAATTTTTATCCTAGTTTTACCAGAAGACAGCTGTTGAAATAACGCTCTTTTTAATAATCTACCTATGCTGGAACATCTACTTTCAATTTGCTGTTAGTTACTTGATTGAGGGTACTTATACGCCGGAAAATCCTAGCGAGTGTTCATGGTTAACCGTTGGAAAGTTATGGAATGAGACTACAGAAATCCGACTACTTTACGCTTTTGACAGAGCTGGTGAGTTGGGCTACAATGTATTACCTATTTAGGGTGCGTTCAACGTACGCCAGCCAGCTAGATTCTGTAAAAAATCTCGCCGAGCAAAAATTGGTGAAGTACCTAAGCATGAAGTGAGCCGTGGATTATCATTTACTTTCTACTCAATGCAATTTTAAAAATATCTAAACCTATTACAGTTAGTATGCTCACAACAAACACAAACATGAATCTTGTAGAACAAAAGGGGTGCTCAGAAAACTTCCTCGTTGTTTGCTGGATATTTTCCAAGGTATGTTTATACAACAAATCGATTTATGGACCTCAAGTGGAGTGGGCAAGGTGCGGTATTCCGCTGGCAACAGTGACTGGGTCACGCACAAGGACCGAAAGAAGAATTGTTGGTCGTCCAACGGCATGATGTGCAGAAGACATGGTTGCCATGGTGGGTAGAACTGGTGTTGATATTGGCAAAAGATAGAGAGGGCTATTCCTAGCAGTTGGCGGAGTCGGGCTGTGAAAGATGATGACACTATTTTTTTAAATTTATAATATGATAAGACTCAACCCGGCCGCATGATTCCGTTGTGTGAGAGAGAGAGAGAAAAAGTTATAGGTCCAGGACGAATAGCACTCCTCTTTTCACAACAGAATCATGATAGCATTGACAAATCATAGTACTTACTACCCGAAGGTCTGAAAGGTTCCGAAAGAACAGGGCTGATATCGATCAGAGGATCTATATCAGCCGTGCTAGTCTATTCTGTAAGAAACTATTTCGATATCGAGCTTCACCTGAGTGATAAAATTCACAAAGTGAGCTTTATTGCACACAACATAAAGATCTTCATTTGAAACTCACTTCGAATTCTACTGTCGAGATACGAAAATGTTGTTAGCGAATAGCACTACTGTTCTTTCGGATCGAGATTTTTAGAAAATAGAGATCAGACCATCGCGTTATTTCTTAGCTTAAATTCTGCTAGCTGCTTCTGGTATGCCAGCATTCCATACCTACCTATATTTTGCAGATCTTCGTGTACCATTACGCTCTAAAATATACGTTAACAACTTTTGGAAAAGAATCTGCGCGTGCCCAATACTATATGATGAAGAAACAGTTAGAGACATACATGGTTCAGAGAAATTTCCCTCCAAGGCTCAAGAGCAAAATCCGGAAGTTCTACGCCATTCGATTTCAGTCAAAATACTTTGAGGTGACAAAAACATACTTTTAGTAAAGTTTTCTACCATGATAAACTTAAGAATTGAGAGAGTTATGAGTCGACAGTCCCCTTAGTAGGAGGGCACCATAGGCAGCCTTTCGGTAATAGGTACATGATTACATTATGTAATTTAATGTTGACCCGATAACAATCTTTGAAGCATGCCTGATGGGAAATCATCAAATGACTCCTTCCGCTCTAGGCGGAGCGGAATGGAGTGTCGACTCTTACCTACTGACTAAAACCCATCAGTTTTTCTCCTCGGCCGTGGTGATTCAAACAAATTCCGCAACCAGCATGCCTTTTGTTGTGTATTAACACACATACTTATTACTTGAAAAGTTTCAAGTCAGAGGTACTGAATAGGTACACATTGATTTAAAAAAATTCCCTCCAAATATTATGTTTGTTTAGGAATCCCGAATGCTAGGATGTGTCTCTGGTCAGCTACGTGAAGACATCCTCATGCACACCGGCCGCCAACTGGTCCGGGAGTTAGACTTCTTGAAACAGCTGCCTAGCTCCTTACTGGTGCAAATCGCTTTGAAACTACGCCTCGTCATTTATATAGCTGGTGATATCATCTTCAAGATAAATACTGTTGGTAAGTACCTACCTCTAAAGCTTATTCTTCAATCACAACACGTGGGCAGGAGCTAATACCTAAGTATGAAAATTAATAGTTAAATTCACACGGACCACATTTTACCGTCGTATTCGACCGCGTGTGTGATACCGACCACATCGCAGCCACGTCACAACCACAAGCGAAACCGCGAACTAGCGGCCGGCCACATAGCAAGACACATCCATATGTTGTAGGTAGGTACTATAATGCAACCGCAAGAAGCCGCAGTGACACTATTCACACGTAACCACAGCTTGACCATCTTTTGTCGCGACGGTGTGGTGCGTGTGAAACAAGCCTTAGTTTCAAGATGGTCTGTTGATCTCTAAAAAGGAGTCGCTTAGATAGGGCCTAATAAGATGGTTTAAAGTCACCCATCGGGCAATAAAAAGGGTTTGGGGTTTCGACGCAACGAAAGTCTGGTGAAAGTCGCAGAAATCAGTTGGAACCAAAGAACTGTTTTTGGTGTTTTTGCTTGAACCCTTTTCCCAGAAGTTGGCATCGTTTGACTTATCGATACTGATGGTCTCTACCTCTCTATTTATGAAAGCTCAGTTACGTATTCCAAGTGGACCGATGACCTGGTGAGGGTGGCGGGTATAGCTGATGAATACGAGATACACAGGACTGGTTGTTGTGGCGACACTTGGGGGGAGGCCTATGTCCAGCTGTGAACGTCTTTAGGCTGATAATGATGATGATGAGTTACTATAGGGGATCCCTACACTTAATGATGACGAAGGGACGGTTTTATGGGGACGATGGTGAAATAAAACCGACCACCGCGAATGTCCGTTGAGCACTGATATATTGAAGTAAATGTACTTATGCAAATTACATTAAATGATAGTTAAAAAATGCTGAGCGCCCAGTATACACGGCGGTGTGTCTGCTAAATAATGTGCGGTTCCGTACAGTTACGTATTCCACAGGCGACTGTCTATACTTCATCGACAGAGGAACTGTCGCCATCTACTCCGACTCAGCCAAAGAGATCTGTCACCTGGAAGACGGCGATTATTTCGGCGAAATAGCCTTAGTCATGAAACATCACTTCAGGACCGCTTCTGTGGTAGCCGTCACGAACTGTGAGCTGTTCCGACTTGATAGGGAACATTTTGAGACCACCATAGCTTACTATCCGACAGTGTATAATAGTATCAAAGAGGCAGCGATTAGAAGGTTCGAGAGAACGCGGGTTCTTGATGAACACCATAAGGCTGAATTGAGGACCGCTGGAGCCAAGTATAGGGATTGAAAAGAAGAACGGTCTGCGTGACGTTTATTTCGAAAGAGAAAGCAAGCTGATAAGACATTTCAGGACGCACACTTTTATTTTATGAGTTACTAAACGTATTGTTTAGTAACTCATAAAATAAAAGTGTTAAGTCGTTAATGGGTTAATTTTATTTTATAATAATTATTTCTTAAGTTCTAAAGGTTTAGTAAGGGCGTTGAAGTAAGGACAATAAATTAAAAAGTTTCATTATTTAACTTTCGTTTTTATTTAAAACCAGCCACCATACAAGCGGAATAACCTTGAAAATAAAGCTAAGAACACACTGTGATTACAAGTGCATTTATGTGAAATAAATGCGCTTTTACATTACACTCGACTGTCAAAATAAGATAAAAAATCGCCATCCTTATTTTTGTCATCATCCCAATTTATTTGGGATCGTCTCCTTCAACAGTGTGCTCTAAGCGGAACTGTTATTTCTTTATTGTAAGTTCTAAATGTTTTCATAGCTTCAGCTACCGATTTTGTATGTTCACCAGCAGCATTGCACAAGTTGCCTATCTTGCCCGACTGTAACAAGGCCCAAAAAGAGTGTAATGTTGTTTAGCAAGTTACCTAATAAAACTTTATACGTAAATGTAGTCGGTTTCCAAAGTCAACTTGAGCAAAAGCAAGTGATCACTATGCCTCAGACATAACATTTTATTTCTTGCAACATAATAATTATTTCCGCACAACTGCATTTAATAACATAATGACTAAACATCTTATTTCACTCCGTTAAAACGAACAATAAACTTTCAGTCAGTCGCTTTCATCGAACAACGCAAGATATAAAATCGTAGGTAGGAGTAATATTACGGAATTAGGGTTAGGGGGGGGGTGTATATTTAACATTTTTATCTAGACTACCAAGTGTAAGGCCCGGACTCCACCAAACCGGAGATGTGCGGAGATGTCCGAAGCGGAGACGAGAAGATATGTTTTTCAGCTAGGATGTATCCACTGAAACTGTACGGAGATGCGTACTGGCTAGACTGTAGCGGAAATGTGTGATAGGTATTAGGTAGGTGGGTTGCCTGTAAAAGCACAGTTTAGGCAAAGGTAGACGTCTCTTTCATGTTGTTATTACAAAAATAGTATCTTGCGTGCGGGGGGGCACCGCTGACTGCACGCCGCACGCATCTCGCGCTCATCTCAATCTCAGCTCATAAACAGCTAGGTCACATCTCCGCTTCCATCGCGCCATACAAATATGATAGATCTCCCGCTCAGTGGTATCCACTGAAGCTGAGTGGAGACGAGATGTGGGAATAACGAAATTTTATTGGTTTTTTAAAACACGTCCCCGCTCCGCTTTAGTGGAATCCGGGTCTGAAGGCAGCCATAGACCAGGAAAGTGCTAAGCTGACGCGAAGTATCAAACAAATATTGAATGCGTCCATACTGAAGTGACTATGGCGGGCGTCTAGCCTTCTAGCATCTACTGCCCGCTACAACTGGCGATGCACTGTGGCCACCTTATCGCGCCCGCACCCGCCCTAGTCACCGCGTGTTCACTGTGGACTAGGCCATACACGCTACGGTCCAAAGGGTTGTAGTCTACCGACCTCTCCCGTGAACAGTTATGTATATGGCATAATGCCAGTGATGACGCATTAGTAAAAAAAAAGAAACGAGCCTCAATTTCTTGACGCAATGCTACGTCTTCCATTTCATAAAACATTTGCATTCCTGGCTTGCTCAAGGGTAGTCTAGATGTGTCCGAGTTGCCCAATGGACGTATAATTTAGTGGAAGAGACTGAATTTAGTATTTCTCTAATTTACTCGTAATATCACAACCAAAATAAATAAATTCTTACATCTATTCAATTTATAATATTGAGTAAAATTACAATAGTGAACAAACGCAAAACATTTGTGTTATTATAATAAGTGGTTTAACACAATTAAACTCAGGGCAACTGATCTCGTTGGGTGAAGTCACTGTTTATTTAAAAATATGTAAACTCCCTAAATAAACGCTGAATAAAATTATGACAAGCTTATAAATAAAAAAATAACGTTTAGCTATGATTGTTTTCTTGACATAACCTTATTCAGTTATTATTTGTACGGGAGTCAGGCTCTGTTTACACTGCAAGCGCAGGTTTTAACGATTAATGATGTAAACAAGAATTGGGACTAATAAAATAAGCTACAAGCAGATAACAAAAATGATACAGGACATTCAGTTACGAGTTAGCGTCACAGTTAATGGCGTCTATGAAGAGCGCGAAAGCGAGTAGAGCAGATGTAACAAGAACAAACAATTGCTAAGGAGCTGCGCTAACGTAGACACTTCTGTGTCTCGAGTCGGATGCTACCAGTTACCAATGAATATTTGATTTCTATACAACTTGTAACAGAATAAACGCAATACCTCTTAAGGAGGCATTGTACTCGACGAAAAAAAAATCAACTGTCCCATACATTTATGTGCGAATAACTCGACAAAACACACACAGCTGATTTTTTTCGCGATTTCGGGATTGGTCCCATAGTAAAAGTTGTTCATAATGATGTGTACAATGACCCCTTAACAGGTATTGCGTTCATTCTGTTACACGTTGTATAACCAGTATGAAATCAGCCACTCCTTGCGCAGACATTACAGGACACAGCAACTACGGTTTCCTGTGATGGTGTGCCGTGTCGGCAGCAAAAAGTGTCTACGTTTGCGCAGCTCCTTATAAGCAAGGACTTGTCTTCGTTCCTAGCCGCCATTAAGTTTGAATCGTACTATACATAACTTCATTCATTTACCTATAAATAATCTAGAATAATCTTGAGTCAATAGAAATCTCTTCTCCGTAGATATCGTTTACTTAATTTCACAGTGACATTTATAAAAATACACGCGACGGCCGCCCGCATCCATAAACTTTGTGGAGAACATCAATAATTTGTAGGAACGGAATATGTTTTGAGGTAGATTACACAATTTTAGGCATTAAGGAATACATATTTCCGTATAATAAGCATTTAGGCACACATTATCGCACATTAATAATAACCGCGAGATGAAATACATATTATTATGTAAAAATCCCCTCAAGTTCTGAGATGGGACAGCCGCACTTCATATGAGTAGAATCTGCATGAATATAAAATTCTTTATTTCGTAACTTAATAATTTTACAATACTTCGCACCATTAGTGTAAAAAAGGTTTAAGTGTTCAGACTTGCGAAAAGCTCATAATAAACTTGCTAAACGAAAGCAGTTGAAAAAGTTATAATTTTAATAAATATTAGTCAAAATTGCAAATTGATTCCTCGCTTGTTCCCAAATATGGGATCTCAAATTTAAGCAGATGTAGGTAGTACTATTCTGTTACAACATTTTCGTGTCTCGACAGCGGAATCCGAGGTGAGTATCAAATTCGTATAAACATAAGACCTTTATGTTGTGTTTTATAAAGCTCATTCTGTGAGCTTTGTCACTCAGGTGCAGCTCGATATCAAAATACTTATTTACAGAATAGACTAGCTGGAATCAGTTTTTCGCTGGAAAGGCCATCTATCATAATTTAATCTTTTTTTCGCAACAAAGTATGATACCTTTGACGCTTCCCTAAAATCTTTATAGTGTAGGATATACACCGCATACCCATCCATAAGCTCAGCATGATTTTATGTTTCTGACTTACCTGGGCGATAAAGTGACATATTTTAATTCAGAATATTAAAACTATAATGATATACTCATTGCCTGGTACTCGACTACCTCAGTGTGATGTAGTCTTAGCTGATTTTAGAGTGACCATTTGTAGTAAACGGTCCAAGAAATTATTCTGGATGCAATGGAATTTGAACCATGGCGCTTACGACATTGAGTCTGTTGTTCCGAAACAAGTCAACTATCGGAGATTCTAAATTCAAGTTTAGCTGTGTCATCTTTACGGCCAGATACTGTAACCACGCCTTCTTTACACTAAAGGTGCAATTTAATAGCTAAAATCGCCACATTAATTTAATTTACACATACTATCATAATTTTAATTCAGTTCGTACATTTGTTCACACAATTTTGTGCCGCCGAACGTTTTCTTGAGCTTATAGTAATGGAATCATTTTAATAATTTAATTTATTGAACGTAGTTATAGTGTGTTTGCGTTGGTACCGGATAGTACATCTCGCTCATTACGTATGGACCGATAATAGCACTGGAATAGAAAAAAATGGGAGTTATAAATTGACATGTTTCAGATATGAAACTTTCTTTAGTTTGCAAAAAGTTTCCAGTGCTTGTGCAAATGTCAAAAACAACATTACTCGTATCACATTGTTTCCAAAGTGGTAGTTTGTGATTGCAATAGATGACGTGATTGTATATCACGAAAAAAGAGTGAAAACAACACAAAAACAAAATACAACTTCAAAATATGTCTTATCAACGAAGCATTTATTTAATCCTTTAAAACTTCTATGAAAGCTTCTGTGAAAATTTCAATACATAATGGTGCGCGCGCGCTACTCGACGTGCAGAACAACCTCACGCTGTAACAGTACAAGTAACTCACCCGTGGCTATAAGGTCCATACAGAAGCGTCGGCTATGACCTCGGCTCGTCCTCTACGGCCACCAGGCGCGCGCTACTCGACATGTAGAATAGGACGCAGCGCGTCTTGCACCTCACGCTGTACCAGAACAAGTAACTCACCCGTGACTATAAGGTCCATACAGAAGCGTCGGCTATGACCTCGGCTCATCCTCGACGGCCGCCAGGCGTGCACTACTCGACGTGTAAAACAGGACGCAGGGTGTCTTCCACCACGCACCGAATTGTACCACTTCGTCTGCGCTTACGGGGACGATACTGGAAAATAAACGGTTTTACCTTGTAAATCTCGTGAGATTATTAAAAAAGTGTAGGCCAGCCACTTTCCACTCCTGGGGAAAGACGAAAAAATAAATCGGGCACTATAGCCAAATACAAAAATAAAGAAGAAACTTTTAGTGTATACAGGAATGCGGAACTGGGTAGTAAATCTCGCAACCTACATTGAAAAGGGGAGGATCCTCCGACCAGACGTGTGTTGTGTCTGGGCAGCAACTGCTCTATGATTGTTGTTAGAACTTCGACACAGCAATGTAGGATTTTTAGAATATTGTAGATGTGTAGCAAATTTTAACTAAATTGGTCCAGAAGATTCGGATAAAATTGGTTAAGACGGACGGAGAGACAGACACAGAACCAATCCTACGAGGTTACGCTTTATCATTCGGGCGTACGGAACCCTTATGAATAAATAATAAAGTTTCGTCCTCACCTCAAATCATTGAACAGGTACCACACCGGCTCTACATCTTTCGCGGCCGTCTGTATGTACGCGACCAGGTTCTTAGGGTTGTCTTCCACGCACACTACGGCTGCTGACAACGTGTATTCCTCCTCTGATTGTGTCGTTACGTTCTTTTTCTTGTGTTTGTCAGCCCTGCTGTTCGGTGTGAGCGGCTCCGTGGGGGATTCGACCTTGAAAGTATAAGAGATTTTTATTAATTACTTAGAGTTTGTCCACATCACCACGTCACGACGTCGTAAACGTGAAACGGTGCGATGTCACGGCACCGTACGTTGTCGTGACAGTACAGCAACGTCGCCGCAGAACGGAACATGGCGTCGGTCGTGTATAAGCAAAACACGTTATTACATTTCTAAAGATGAGACATTGTCAATAAATTACAGTTTACTATTTCTGGTTTCAGCCTATTGCCATATTAACTTACCATTTTGAATGTACTCAAACTTACCAAATATACCTTACTAATAAATAACAAAAATCAAAACGCATTTTACCAAACGCTATTAAAATATTTTAACTGTCAAGTAAAGGATCAAAATTGTTAACGCGATCTCTAAGCTTTACGCGCGGCCGTGTGTGCGTAAACGTGCACACAAACAAGAAAATGCCTAATTTTGCGCGAGTCAGTTTTATGCACGGACTCTTAACGAAAGAGATTAAGGTTCTTGGAACGAAAATTACCGCAAAATTAATGTGTGTTGTTGTGTGTGTGTGTATGTGTGGTTGAATGAGTTATCAACAGTAGTAACTTTGACGAAACTGCATTGAGCTGTTCATTGATAGTGAGATGAATATTTACAATTCATGTAAATTTATAATAAGCTGTTGAATTACCAAATAAATAAATAAAATAAATTAACAGACATTCGCATCATATGACTTGAGTTTAGTTTTTGACGCAACAATACTTTATTTTCACAAAAATCTTTATTACAAGAAAATACAACCAACTTCCCTCGAGAAGAGTTCCCTCTATTTCTCGAGGACCCCATTATCACATCCTGACGTTATGACCATGGGAACACCTGGGAAGTCTACCTTTTTAAAAAAAAGAAGTATTTTTCAAATTGGTTCAAGCGTCTTCGAATAATCGGGGAACATGCATAAAATAAACTATTAACTTTAAATACTTAGGATTACTAATTAAGAAACTTTTCTGCAACTGTTTGTTTTTCCCATAGAAATAAATAAATAAAATAAAAAGATTTCGACGAATTAACAACCTCCTCCTTTTTGAAGTCGGTTAAAAACGGTTATTTATGAGAAAAGAATATCGTCTTGGCTCTATGTCGGTAAAACAAGGTAAAACAAACCTATGAAACAGTCAGATAACATTGTCAAATATTTGAGTATTACTCATAAATCCCATGTGAAATCACAAGTGATAGTGCAATTTCAATACTAACCCACATTTTCACACTGTAAGGAAATAAGATTTCACAAGACGTTATTACCTGATAACGACAAGGGCAAAAATAAAGGGTTATTTTTAATTTTAACCTATTAATAACAATTTTTACAGTACATCTTTACAGGAAAATATGTATTGACAAGTACAGATAATAAAATTTAACACAAGATACACAGGGTAGCGTGGCCGAGCGGTCTAAGGCGCTGGTTTAAGGCACCAGTCTCTTCGGAGGCGTGGGTTCGAATCCCACCGCTGCCAGAAATCTTTTTGTTAAAATCAGGGAATTCCAATAATATTTTGTTGACTACTGTTCCATTCAAGTCCGCACTCACAGATTTATTTATAAAAGGAGTATAATTAAAACTTGGTGCCGTATTATGACGTATTGATCCCAGTGCGAGAGGGAGACAGAGCTATACATGACAGCACTTTTTCGTACTGTAATCATGGCATTATTACTGCATAATAATGGCCCTTGGTGACTTGCTCCTGGGGCTGGCAGTTAATTTATTCTATAAAGATCAGGTGAGATAGTGGTCAAACGCGAGCTTATAAATAGTAAAAAAAAACACGGGTTCGTAATAGGTACGTTTACGTCTTTTCGATTTTCGTCTTTTTTTGTTTTGTAATATATATTAATTCATTTACAGTTATTGTTTTCGGTTTATGTATTTTATAAAGGATTAAATTAATTGCCCACTTTTTTGGATGCAATAATTAAATATGTTTAAGTTTGTTGCTTACCTTATCGTTAATAATAACGTCGCCATCTGATTGCAGTCTTATAAGTAACTGTTGGGGTAAAACACAGTTCGAATCCTGCGTTGGACTTTTCGAAGAGCCCGCTTGTGGACTCGGCCTGGAATTAATAAATTGCTAAATCAGTTGAATCGTATGGTTGATGTGGCGACACTTGAGGAAGGCCTGTGTCCAGCAGTGGACGTCTTTCGGCTGATATGATGATTATGATGATGAATGGTTCAGTGGTGAGAACAAAATCACAGAGCAAGAAATGATACGTAGGGAAGAAAGTCAAAGTAGTCTTATCTTTACTAAGTAAGCACCGTTAGATACTAATATGCACCGTATTTATTTTGCAATCAATGCGAGTGTGAACAACATTTATTTTAATAATACACACTAGAGCACATACGACGAGTGAGCTAATTTCTACGGTCCGTGTCAGTACACCTTACCTGTCAGGGTGTTTGAAGTGACAACCAGGCCGCGCGCAATGTAGACCGTACCGGCACGGCTTGCCGCCGCCGCCTCGTTTAGTTTCCGGCTAGAAAACAACAGATGTCAAGCTGCCGCGCCAGTGATAAGAGTAGTATGTTTCGCATAACTATGCGAAACATACTTACTGTAAATATGTTTTGCACAACTACTACTACTGCTCTTATCACTAAAGGTTCACATGTGTAAGATATTGTCGTAATAGAAAGTGACAGGGCCGCTTTTCGGTTTTGCCGAACAAATGATCGCGTGTTCGGGCTATGATTGCTTTGTATAAGAACGAACGCCGTATTTAGAAGTTACTAGTGGACGTCACGCGGTTTCACCCGCGTAGTTCCCGTTCCTGTGGGAGTACGGGGATAAAATATAGCCTATGTTACTCCCTGATAATGTAGCTATCTATTGCTGAAAGAATTTGAAATCGGTCCAGTAGTTTCGGAGCCTATTCATTTCAAACAAACAAACAAATCTTTCCTCTTTATAATATTAGTGTAGACTAGCTGACGCCGCGCCACTTCGTCTGCGTCTCATGGAAAAAAAATCCCCGTTTTTGTAATATTTTTATTGATGCTCCGCTCCTGTCGGTCGTAGCGTGATGTTATACAACGTGTAACAGAATAAATGCAATACCTCTTAAGAGTTTATTGTACTCATCATTATGAACAACGTTTGCAATAGGAAATATGAATGCAATTTTTTTATATGCAAAATGAAATACTTACTAGTAAACATTCATGAAATTATTTTTTAAATAATTTCATCAGCGATGAAGTTAAAAAGCTTCAAAGATTACAATTAAAAAGAGAAGTCCGATATGATCTTTGACGTCAAAGTCCATGACGCCTATACGCTAGTCCAAAACGCTGTTTTCTATAGCAGCATAGAAAACAGCGTTTTCGCGAAAGGGACAGATATATTTGTTGTGAAAATTATTTTATCTCGTTTATTTTTCAGCAATTTTGATTCTATTTTCACTGTTAGTATTATATTCTTGTATGTTTTTAGATTTTAAATATTTTTTTCATGCATATTCCCTATTGGTCCAATGCCGAAGTCGCGAAAAAAAAAATCAACTGTTCAATACATTTTGCCTGCAAAAAAAATCAACTAATCTACATTTATATTCTACATGAATATAAATATATAGATTGGTTGTTTTTTTTTTTCGCTATTTCAATGTAGGTTCCATAGTAAAAGTTACTCGTTATGATGTTTAGTCTATAGCCTTCCTCGATAAATGAGCTATGCAACACTAAATAAGGCGTCGCCTATTAAGGTCTATAGCGATACTTTTTTTTTAAGGATGGGAAATCATCAAATGACTCCTCCCGGTCTGGGTGAAGCAGAAGGGAGTGTCAGACTCTGACTGACTAAAACCCACCCGTGTTCCTCCTAATGCCCTTTGCGTTCCAGGGCCGTGGTGACTCTTTCGAATAAATTCCTCTACCCCGGCAGGCACTGGCCCTAGTGGGCCCCGGTCTATAGCGATACTGAGGGTTCAGCGTTAGCACGCAGGAAGTGTCACTGAATAGGTTTCCTTACAGTACGTCTATTTTATTAATAGAAAAAAAAAACGAGTGTGCTTATGACCACACGACTGAAGTGAAACTTCTTTTAATCCATCTGTATGTATATATGTACATATATAAATATATATTGCCTGCAGTGTGCTTAGATATACGGAACGTATTTGGCTATGAGAGGAAGAGAGAAAGAAAATGTGCGCGCGCACTGCTGTCTCTTACTTATATCCCCCACGCAACTCCCGTTCGCCTCGCCCGATCACACTTTTCGTAACGCTTACGTCACGCGTTCGCCAGCTTACTCCCCAAGTCAAGCGTGCGTAAAGAAGTTTCACTTCAATAAAGAACAGCTCTGTTCTAATGCCAATTTTTGTGCTATATAGACGTTCTTACCATCGTAAAACGTATTGCGCCGACCCCAAGTACCATGGGATAAAGGCAACAAAATGATGATGATGATAGACGTTCTTACCATTTCCTTCTGTGCCCCTTTCGCCCAGTACGCCTTTTCTCTAACAGTCGCACCGCCACAATTGATTGCTAGTATCGGTGGTAATCTGTAATACAACAAATATTTAAATTATTTTATTTTATTTTTATTATCTTGTTCCTTAATAAACGAAATTAACTTCTTTACTCGCTATCTATTAAATAAATAGCGGCCTATCAATACAGTTCACAAGAAAACTATGGAGAAGGAAAGCTCTAAGCCGAGTAGAATGGAAAGAAATGGAGGAGGCCTTTGCCAAAGTTGGGCAAACAGACGAAGTCGATGATGTCAGAGACTCAGCAGAGTCGTTAACTCAAGTTTGTTATTTTGTAAATATCCCTTTGTATCTGAATAAACACTTTTAATATTTTTATTATTAACTAGCGGACGTCACGCGGTTTTACCCGCGTAGTTCCCGTTCCCGTGGGAGTACGGGGATAAAATATAGCCTATGTTACTCCCTGATAATGTAGCTATCCATTGCTGAAAGAATTTTTCAAATCGGTCCAGTAGTTTCAGAGCCTATTCATTTCAAACAAACAAACAAATCTTTCCTGTTTATAATATTAGTGTAGATACAGTTCACACCTTCCGAAAGAAGACCACGCTCGACCGACATCGACGGTTCCTCAAAGTCTAACCTCTTATCCTACAGCTAGATTATCTGCTCGACTAACCAAACGTACGATAAATTTGACTTCACGACCTACACTTAGCAGCGGCGGCCGACCAGCAGCACTCACGGACACCACTCCTCATAGTGCGCGCTCAATGAGGGTTTTCAGGAAAACTCACTCCACCAGTTCACGTGACATAGGCGAGCGATCCTCTTCATTGAAAAAGTGACTTTGACACTAACATGATGTCGACGTCAATTTAAGAAATGTCAGAAAACAAGCTATTTGTTAGGTGTTTGGGACTGACGCCTCAGTGCTGCCACCTGGTGCTCCATATTTCAGAAAACTCTCATTAGTCAGTCAAGTCTGCTCCTCGGGGAAAAAGGTGTCTTTGGGTAAGCTGGAATTTCTCACTGCATTCAGGATTCTAAGATTAACTCCTTCGTTCCGTTCGACACTGCTTAATTCCCTCGATGCATAATCTACAATTGTATAAGCTCGTGGCTAAATAATAACAGCCGTACGGATCGATCTTCAAGGTAAACAACGCTTGCCGAGTTTTTTCTGTGGATGGGTGACCATCTTAACATAGATTCCTTCGTGTCTCGGCAAGCACATTAAGCCGTTGGATCCGGCTGCCATTTGTAGATCTTTGCCAGTCGTTACAGATTGTCAGAAGCCAAAAAATCTGATACCAGTCTTGCCAAGAACTACCGTGTTACCCAGTTAGCGGGTTGTGTAGGTCTGTTAGGCAGGCGCTCCGCGTAAAATACTGCTATGCAGCTGAATCCGGCTTGACTGGAAGCCGACCCCAATAAAGTTGGGAAAACGCTAGGCAGGTGATGTGTCACGCGCCAGAATTAATACCGGGTACGTAACGACATAAAATTTAGTTACTTTTGGCGCCATCTAGCATCGAATAGCAGAACTAGTAGAGTCAAGATCTTTCTAGACTTTTCTATGCTAGAACATTCTCGAGTCTTCGACACCTGGTCAGTCGGGACCGGTATGTATGCGTACATTCTATAGGGTCTTTCAAATACACAAACTGTCAACACACATAAACTGTCAACATCGACCCGCCCGGCTCGATGTTGACAGTTTGTGGCGGCCATGTTTTTTTGGCGGCATCTGTCAAATGCGTTGTTATTTCTTCAGTTACTGATGCCAAATCATCATGGCAAGTTACACGATTGAGCAGCACGTCCAAATGATAAAACTTTATTATTGAACACAATGGCCATTCGGCATGAACGGATCGAGGGTAGGGTTATCACTCGCAGAGGTGACGTGAATTGGCCACCAAGATCGTGCGATTTGAACCCGCTAGACTTTTTCTTGTCGGGTTTTCTCAAGTCGCAGGTTTATGCCAATAATCCGCAGTCAACCGATGCCCTGAAAGTCAACACAACGCAGGCCATCGCTCAGATTCAGCCGGATCTATGCGGTAATTGAAAATTGGACCTCTCGGATCCGTGCCACCGTTCGAAGCCGCGGTGGACATTTAAACGATGTCATATTTCATAAATAATGGCAGAAAAGGGCCTTTCAAATAAAAAAATAATTTCTTTAATATCTCACATACAGCTTGTTTTATTTAATTTCAACATCGAACCGTCCTTGTTGAAAGACCCTTTAGATGTTTATATAGTAGAAAGTTCTGGAAATCATGTCGCCCTATATAAAGACTGCATAGCTCGCGACTGTGGTCAGTATTAAATTGGCGATACAAGTAATAACTTCGAAAACGATTTTCAACTGCGATTCAAAGCGTTCAGTATCGTAATAGCGTTTTAAAATTAGCGAGTTTTGAGTTGTAATTAGTGTTGTAAATTAATGTGTCATTTTTGGTTATTAAATCGGCTGTTTTTAAATGTCACGAATCCCAAGCTCGTAGCAATACGCTTACCTGACGATCCTCCCCCGCTGCACAGTGGGAGTGAACCGGGAGCAGTGTTCGCACCAGGCGGGCGTGCTGCGGCGCGCCGCGAGGGACGCCCGCACCAGCTCCAGGAAGCCGCCGCGCGGCTCCGGGCCCTCGCGCACTGCGGCCGGGTACTGCAGCGCGCACGCTAGCACTACGGACTCGCGCCCTTCCTGATACCAGACGAGAAACGATGTTAGCACTTAGATAATAATTATACTTACAGATTACTCCTAGGCTAGCTTGCTCCATCTTCGAACACATCATCTCTTTCCAGCAGGTGAGATAGTGGCAAACGCGAGCCTTTTAAAAATAAAAAAAAAACCGGCCAAGTTCCGTACAAAAAAATTACTACAAATACACAAATGACTTTAAATAAAGACTATATTTTTTATGATTTAATAACAAATGTATAGTATTCAGATTTTCCCTATACTTGTAGTATAAGACGATGCTACTTGCCAAATTTCATAATTAGTTTCATAGGTCAACCGGAAATACCCTATACATTTTGATTCCCTTGAGATTGTCGAAATATACGTTTTTTGCGACATAAACGACCGTATCTTTTTTTACGTTAACTTAGAAGTTTGATTTTTTCACAGAGCGCTGCAAGGGGCCATAGACCTGTTGCGGAATTTATTCGAAAGAGTCACCGCGGCCCTGGAACGCAAAGGGCACTAGGAGGAACACGGATGGGTTTTAGTCAGTAAGAGTCTGACACTCCCTTCTGCTTCACCCAGAGCTGGAGGAGTCATTTGATGATTTCCCATCATAAAAAAGGGCCATAGACCCTGAGTATATGGTTTTAATTTCAACTCGATACCTCGACGCGATCCCGAAATAAACGGTCTTGACAGACAGATGGACGGACAACAAAGTGATCCTATAAGAGTTTTTTTTTCTTTTGAGGTATAGAGCCCTTAAAAGTGGTACTCAAAGGCTAAGCAAATGCTGAATGTACGGCTAACACTGGAAGATTCTAATAACAAATAACCTTAGATGGTAGAAATTTATGTTCCGCCGTAAAGCCGCAGAGATTAACCACCATGACGTTAACTCCGCCAAGAGGTCCACTAGTATTACCTCTTTATTACACTTGAGGCACCTATTGAGCTGGTGCCGGCCGATAGCGAACAGCTGTGATATTTCCGACTCTTCCCTATCCGCTTGCTGGTTGTTGGGTAGCTCGTGATTGTCTACTGGTACTGTGTCAGCGTCGCCAGCTCCTAGAAAAAGTACAACTTAATATTATCGACCCGAAAGTCTCTTCCCAGCAGTAGACATTCTAGATTCATTCATTGATACTAATACATAGTCGAGAAATAGGGACTTGTCTCGCCGTCGCGTCGGCGATCAGCGAGTAGCGAGTAAAGCTTGAAACTCGAAACGAGGTGGCGAGCAGCGAGTGAAAAATTTCGATAGTTTTGTCACTCGGCTTTAAGCGAGTGCTTTTGTGCAACGGGCGATTGCTCGCAATACTCGCTCCGGCCCGCACTATAGGTAGAAATTACCACTGGTTGGTGAGTTCTGACCGCCAAGCTAGCATCGCTGAGCGAGTATAATCTTTGATAGCTCTTGTCGCTGCGATCAACTAGTAGTAAGAGCCAGCTCGCCGGCAGTGTGAACAGCCAGCTATCGACTATAAATGTATGTGTCTCTTTTACTCAGAGATCTATATCTTTTGTCCTTTTCCTCAGCGAGCAAGTAGTCGATAGCTAATTGCTTCCTCGCCAGGGGTGAGAAAAGTGCCTTACTTTCAATTTCAGTCGTTTCGATAGTCCAGCCAGAAAATCTAACACACGGTCTTGCCAAGGGGTATTGTGTTACCCTAAGTTTCTGGTTTGTCTGTGGAAGTCAGATAGGCAGTTGCTCCATGTAAAATACTAGTACTTACTCAACTGCATGCACTGGAAACCGACTGCAATATAGTTGGGAAAAGACAAGACAGGGCAGATTGTAAAATATTGTGAAAATAATAGCTAAGACGTCTGATTATGTTATATAAATTTCAACCCACCTCCATAATCTGGCGGTCCAAATAGGATCGCTACTGGGGTTTGATAAAACACATTAGTCCTTATACACACATACAGCTTACATGTCTATTGTGAAAACAGATTCCAGAGGTTGTTCCTTCTATCGAACAAAATAACTCTAAAATTTTATATTTCGTCAATTCTTGTTCCTAACATTTTTTTTATTGAAGTGTCTTCATATATGCATCTTAAATCGTGCGCCGCGACTTAGAAAAAAAAAACAAAATGGCGGCGGGGGGGCTATGCCACAACGGTTCTATGCACTTTTAATTCCGTGTCAGTCTGTGTTTCCTGATAGCTACTGGGGGTCTTTAAATCAAAAGTGAACAGGTAACTTCTACGAAGCATGCACCATAGTAGACCACATCATCGCTTACCTTAACAATATTATTGAACTCTTACGCTAAATAAAAATAAAAAATGATTGAACTCACCATCTTCCCTCGCCGTCCACCCATCTTCCCTCAACTCTTCCTGACACTCAAACTCAGTAGCTGGTCCAAGGAACTCCAATTCCGTATACTGATACTCCTCAGGATACTGGCCATTCACAACTTGTGGAGGTACCGGCCGTACTTTGATATTCAAACTTGGAATTCGAACGGCCTTGGGCGGACTGTTCACTAGTAGTGCTTTCTCTTTCTTACGCGTCTCGAGGATTTCGTAGTGAATCTGGTGCAGGATGAAACGGTTCCAACTCTGTGGGCGTAGGACTGAAATTCTTTAATTGGTTTTTCACTTATTTTTGAATTTGTTTTATAGTAATTTACATAATAAGTGTGTTTTTAAAATCAATGTTTTTTTTTGAAAAATGTGATACAAATATTGTGGGATGTAAAATGTAAGGTTCATGAAAAAATATAGGAAATACTATCATGCCAAGTTAAACAAAGGGATGACAGCATAATTTTATGTCACCAATTACAAAGATATGTTTGGCTTTAAAATAACTAATGAAACTTGATTTTACAACATTGAACTTTTCCAAACAACATAAGGCTTACCTGTATCAGAGCAACTAGATCGACTCTTGCGTCGGCGCCTCGATCCGGTAATATAAGTCCCAATGCAGCTGCTTCGGGCACTGTACGGAACGCGCGAAGGAAGTTGTTGGCCTGACACGGCGCACCCCCTGAAGTGTCTAACATTCTGAAAAGGAACCCTGAAACAGGGAAACGATTTTTACTAAGCAACAGTTAGTAATTTAATCGAGAATGTTTGAGGTTCATTTGGGTATTTTGTGGTCAAATTTAATTTAACGAATTGCATTTTTTGCTTAAATTTTGCTATTTTAATTTACAATTTTCCACGAAATTAACAATTTAGCGAAGGTTTTTGCGAAATGAAATTCGACCACTATCTAATAAGCTATACACATAAGCTACCATTGATTAACAGTGATTCCCTCCCTCAGTCGACTAAATATCGAAACATACGAAAAATATTATTTTGTTTTAGGGCCTGTTTCAGTTTTCGGATAGCCACTAATAAGATGAATTGAAAAAATAGAATCTGTATGTGCCAGGTAGAGTAACGGGAGCATATCCGATTTTGATGAAACAGGCCATGTAACGTAACCGATAAAATTATTATAAATAAAAAATGAGCATACCCAATTCGCAACTGAGACAAAATTCTTTGGCACATGTATGTGCTAAGAGGGTCGCCTTTACCGGCAATGTGTAATATAAAACCTGAAAACAAGTTGTGTCTTATAATCTACTGATTAGATAGGTTCTAAAAAGCCCTGCTGGGAACATGTAATACTTTAAATATGTGAGAAAATAGGGAACGTGCAGAAACTATAGGTGGCAGCACAGAAGTGTCATTGTCAAGCATATTTTATAAGTTTCGAATTCGCAATACTAGATGGCACCGTCTATTTCGTGCACACTCTACTAAACGGGGCGTGCCGGAACTGTAGGTGGCAGCACAGAAGCGTCAATTTCAAGTATGTTCACTTATAAGTTTCGAATATGCAACACTATATGACATAGTCAACGCCGTGCACGTTCCCTTTGGAAGTGTCGGTCATTAACCTTTTGACCGCCACGATCGGCTATAGCCGACAAACGAAAAAGTGCCCAACACGCCACCGTCGGCTATAGCCGACAAGCAAATAACATTTTAAGTACAAAATAAATACAGGATGAATTTTTTAAGTCTTCCTTCAGCGTCAAATCCAAAACTATAAGGAATATCGAAAAACACTGAAAGGAGTCTCAAACCCGATTTTGATGTAAAGTAAAACTGCATCATTGGATTTTTAAAAATCGTTGTTCCTACCTGGAATCGGACATTATTACACCATCCGAAAGTGTAGCTGATAAGAATCAAATTCTGGGAAGCCATAACATATGGCAAACTAAAGGAAAAGATGCGCGAAGACGCTGAGATGCTGTTGCTGGCACGTGTAACTATTGCATGTTCATGGTTGAACAGGAAAGCTCTCATTTTTAACAAATTAGTTTTAAAATTTCTGATTATAGCTACCTGTCTAAACTTTAACTGATATATTTTACTAAATCCAATGATCCAGTTGTAGATTCCCAGGGCTGATGTTGATAAAAACTAAAACTGCATCATTGATTTTTGGAAAAATATTGGGCCGATATTTTTTTCTTTAGAAATTAAAAAAGGTTTTGGTTAAAAATGAGCTCTTTCCTTTAGTTTGCCATGTATTATTACTTCCCAGAATTTTATACTTATTAGCTACATTTTCGGATGGTGTAATAACGGGTATGTTTTTTTTAAATCAACTGGTTCTATTCCTGGTTAAAACAACGATTTTTCAAAAATCCAATGATGCAGTTTTAGTTTTCATCAAAATGGGGCTCGAGACTTCTTTCAGTGTTTTTCGATATTCCTTATATATTTTCGGATTTGGCCCTTAAGGCACAGTTAAAAAACTCATTCTGTATACTAAATCAAGTTCTCCTGTATACTAAATCTGTGATTACGTTACGAGTAATATTTTATTTTTAAAAATAAGGAACGAAAAGCAATGATTAATTGGTTTTCGATAAGATGTCGGAATCCGTATTTTTTTTTTAGATATTTGCGCTGAATTTATGCTTGGCGTGGGAGGGACGCCGATGCGTTTACGCTTTGGCAGTCAAAAGGTTAAATGCGAAGGAGAGACGATACGAGGCTCAGTTATAGTTTTGAAAATCCAGTACTAATTGTTTATCGTTCTACTCCCATGTTTTATGACCACGACTGTTACGAGTCTTTAGTGTTTAAATATCGTTTGGGACCGATAAATGCACAAGCCGTACAGACCAACAGCTAAGCTAAGCTAGTTTAACTTGCTGAACCAACTAACTGCCATCTCAGTTACATCGTTTGCGATAATTTTTCAAGTATGAAAAATTATCACAGCTATGTGACCTAAGCTAATTTGTATGTCAGAGCATAAACGCATGGCATCGGCAAGTTAACCGTATTGTTTGTCACATGCTGGTACCACACTTGGCGTATATTTCAAAATATTCGCGTTACTTGGATCATAGAAAATAAACCCTAAAATCATAGTGATAAAGTTATTTTTTTAACAAACAACTAAGGCAAATATTTGAGCTAATACGCCAAGTGAAGTGCCGACAACATATTTGTGATGTTGGCGTGCAGGGTAAGCTTTCGTTTGTCCCACATACTGGGCCCGACTCTTGGTCATAAGGTCCAGATTCCTCCACTCACAAAATATTAAAGTATCACATGTACGCTATTATATTTATCATGCCAAATTAAATATAATGTATAAGATAAGAAGTTTACAAATTACCTGTAACATAGAATTGCAATAAGAATTCGGTAACGTAGTTTCTAATCCCGGAAGCCCAGTTTTGTTACATTTCTCTAATTCTTCATTAGGACCGTGTTTGTTGTAGCGTATATCTATCTGCAATATTAAACATTTATAATTTGAATATTTGTACATATTAATAAAAATGTTAGATATTATTTAAATTCCATGACAGGAATCCCGCTAATCGTCGTTCGCACAGTTGTACGGAATTGCCTAACCGCAGCTCTGATTAAGACATTCACACCCGGTTTTTTAAAGGTTCAACTCCGATTGGCTGTTTGACATAACAATAATATGACAAAAATACCACTGATATAAAAATGCACCTCTCATGTTATCTTATTACCAGTGATCGACATAGGTTGAGTTTATTCCCGGGATTTAGTGGCCGTTATCTTAACATGGATATGCCTTTTGAATCCCGTGACCAGTAAGTAGTATGGCAAACAACACAGTGCGGACCAGCTTATACCGAAAAAGAGTAGTTTTATATGTCGTCGTGCGTACTCATATCTTAAACAGTTTAACTTAATTTAATACATCGAATTTATAAAAAAAAATCCCGGGAGTCCCGGGGCATGTCCATATTAACATTATCATTCAGGTTCATTGTCAAAATAGCACTACCTACGCCGATCCCTACTCATTACCACACCATGTGCATAAAGATTAAATAAATAAAAAATCAATCAAATCATTCTCACACCGAGATTGACAGTCTGCTGATTTTTTTTTTCGCTTTTCAAAAATCTGGTGCCAGATTTTCAGAATAGACAATGCGAGTCATAGTTCAGGGCACGTAAGTTGGCAAAGATTTTCGTAGTGGGGGAAGTACGCGCATGTAAAAATGTATGAAATTGTGCGTGCGCGAACTTCCCCCACTACGAAAATCTTTGCCAAGTTACGTGGAGGTAATATAAGACTGTAATATGTAACTGACCAAACACGATGATCTACTTACTTACTAAACGAAACACTTACTTAGGACGAAACGAAGACACTCTTCAACACTCACTGGCAAACTTAAATAATTGATATTGTACCTTTTGATAATGCTTGGGTATTGGCTGAGCTACGTATTTGTTTTCGTTCTGTCTTGAGGCATGCAAATCATCGAAATTATCTTCTATGTACGGCATCTGCGAACATTTGAGGTCAATTATGTTATTGTTTTAGTAGGTATTGAAAATTATAAGCAATTTTCAAACTGTCAACACTCCGCTTCCACGTAATGACGTGTCCATATATCAGCATTTTTTAAGAAGTCCTTTTTATCGGAAAGACATTTGGCATATTGACATATTTTCTATACCGAAGTTGTGAAACGGTTAAATCGACAGGTTAAAGTTATCAGACTATTGAAAAATCGGCCCTATATCAACATAAGGCATTGGAGTTAGAGCTGATTTTTACTTGCACCTTATTATTTATTCAACTATCGAAATGTATTATACAACGTGTAACAGAATAAACGCAATACCTCTTAAGAGGTCATTGTACTCATCATTATGATCAACTTTTACTATGGCACAAATCCCGATATCGCGAAAAATAAATCAGCTGTTAGTACATTTGGTCGAATTATGCGCACATGAGCAGTGGTGGCCGAGCGAGCAGTGGTGGCCGAGTGGTAACGGCTCCGACTTACGAGTTGTAGGTCGCGGATTCAAACCCAGCCAGGCACATTACTTTGTGTAATTTATTTCATCACCACTGCTCTCAAAACGGTGAAGGAAAACATCGTGAGGAAACCGGCATGTCCTAGAACCAAAAATTCGAAGACATGTGATATTCACCAACCCGCATTGGGCCCGCGTGGTGGGTTACGGCCCATTCCCTCTCCTAGAGAGGAGGCCTGAGTCCCAACAGTGGGAACATTATAAGGCCGACTATGACTATGCGCACATAACGTATGGGTGAATCAATTATTTTTTCACGATTTCAGCGTTGGTCCCATAGTGCAAGTTGTTCATAATGATGAGTTCAATGACCCCTTAAGAGGTATTCCGTTTATTGTGTTACAGGTTGTATAAAAAGCAGCGCTAAATCTGCGACGCCTAAGATACAGCTCTGTGTACCTAGTTTAGGAGCCAGGAAAGATGACAAGAATTGTAGAATTGGACCCTCTGTTTCCATATACCACGTACAAAGTGTGTTGTTTTTGTTTTTTTTAATGTACAAATAAATTACAAATAACGTGCAAGTAAAAGTGCTTATGGTAAATTATTATAAATGTGGATGCGAAGCCAGTGAACGAGTCAGTAATAACGTGACAGTTGCCGAACGGAATGGAAGAACAAAAACTTTTTTACAAAAAAATACAACCGATTTATACAACCAATATTATTTTCGGAAGTCGGTGTTTTTGGTTGTTTCTTCGTATTTTTACACCGACTACCGAAATTAAAGTTATTTCATACTTTGTTGTATCTTGGTTGGTTGGTTGGATTCTTTGTAAAATAAGTTTTTTATTTTTCACTTTTTAGTGGTACCACACACCTAACAACATCACAAAGTCGCAGGAAAGCAAAATTCGCAATTTCGTTTACTTGGATGACAAACCAAATACGTCATCTAAGTAAACGAATTCCAGCTATTTTGATTTAAAAGCCAAATTACTAAGGGAGCAATTCTTTCACATAAAACTTTGAAGAATTTTTCAAATCGGTTCATAAATGACGGAGTTATCTATACTAATATTATAAAGAGGAAAGATTTGTTTGTTTGAAATGAATAGGCTCCGAAACTACTGGACCGATTTGAAAAATTCTTTCAGTAATGGATAGCTACATTATCAGGGAGTAACATAGGCTATATTTTATCCCCGTACTCCCACGGGAACGGGAACTACGCGGGTGAAACCGCGTGACGTCCACTAGTGAGGTAATAAACATAAAAAAAATACAACCGAATTAAGAACTTTTTTGGAAGTCGGTTAAAAATGTGTTTTACTAACCTCAAGTAACATGGGACAAGGACAGGATGATGAAGAACGTAGTTAGAACATTTACTAACATTAACTTATTCTTGCAATATAAAAAGAAAGCTTTTAACCACTTAAACCAGTTTGTAATAGTAGTTGGTTTGATAAATAAATAAAAAACATTGAGTTATTACGAGTTTTTATTGTATACCTGATTTCTCTTAAATGATCTAGGATTCGGTGCGTATCCAATTGGGCCTTGCATTTTCATAGATTTCAGTACTTCGGGGTCGATCGGTTTGGGTTTCCTGTGTAAGAAAAATATTTATGATCCAACTTTTATTTTTACATTTTCAAGTGTTCTAGGGTTAAGATTTTAAAAACTTTTGTTGTGTCGGTTTTGTGAATGCTATTTCAAGGACAAAATCTGATAGATAGAATAAGAGCAACATCCTACTTTGAACGCGTTAAAAATGCGCGAAGTCTACATTATCAGGCAGCATTTTCATATGAATAATTGCTTTTTCAAGTGCTAAGGAGTTGCATTGGGTTAATAAAAGGTGAAGTACTGCCAAGTGGCAAATTAGCCAAAGAAGCATCTCATGTACTGATCCTTTTTTTATTAAAGATGGGAAGACATCAAATAACTCCTCCCGCTCTGGGCGTAGCAGAAGGGAGTGTCAGACTCTTACTGACTAAAACTCATCCGTGTTCCTCCTAATGCCCTTTGCGTTCCAGGGCCGCGGTAACTCTTTCGAACAAATTCCGTAACCCTGGCAGGTACTGGCCCTCATGTACTGATCGTACCTGTATATTTTCTTAAAGAACTCCTCGGGCAGTTCGTTGAACCACTTGTTCCCCGAGGTGAGCGGCGGCAGCGGCACGGTGGAGTACTGGAACGTTGTGTCGCTGAACCCCACGAACGGCATGCCTACTACTTGATCCGCGAACTCCGTAGCTCTGGAGAGAGATAAGGGTTTTTATTAAGGCTGCTCTCTCGAGAAATGCTTAAAAACAGCGCGCAGATGAAGCAACTCTTCGTCGGCATTTACTGAGAAATTACATCTAAAAAAAATAGGTAGTAATCTACATGATATTATATACGTAATTTATAAGGTTTAACCAGAATTTATGTATCGGTATCCCATAATAAGAAAAACAAATCACCAAATCACCTCCAAATCGTTGAGATGAAACCATTTTACTCCTTCATTTCTTAACAAAAGTCTAAAAAGAAATATCTACTGCTTTGCAATACAAATGAAAATAATTTGGTTTTGTTACTTTTTTCAAATATGTGTTATTTTTTTATAATAAATTAAAAATGCGGGTAGCGGAGTGGCGCGTAGAGGAGTAGTTAGCTCCGTTTATATGCACAAGGTCATTGGCATGTATACAAGCCTTAATAGGCAAAGCTCGATTCAAACTTAATCACTTTTGTAAAGATTCGCTGCGCAATACACCACTCGTCACCCCCACTGTCAAATGAATTTGCTACTGCGTAGTGACTCGCCGACTGTTTTGAGCCCACAACGTTGACCTCATAAACTCCAAATTAATTTATTTACGTTAAGCGTCCGTGTTTGGCATGAAGAGTTTGGTATGGTATACAGAGGTATGTGTGCCAAATTTCAAATGGATTGGTCCAGTAGATCCGGAGCAAATTGGCAGTGACAGGCAGACAAACAAACAGGGTTCCATTTGTTCATCCGAACGTACAGAAACCTAAAAAAAATTACAACTATAACATGCCATATGGTAGCCGTATGGTGTCGGCCGGTGCCGTGTGGTAAAAGAATAATACCATCCCTTCACTTCCCGTGGGTGTCGTAAGAGGCGACTAAGGGACTCGCCAGAGAATGGGCAGCAGCGTTCTTTGTAAAACTCAACACCATACACTGCGATCGCCAACCCGCCTGCCAAGCGTGGCGATTCTGGCAAACCCCCCCAAATCTTGGGGGAGGCCTGTGTCCAGCAGTGGACGTCTTTCAGCTGATATGATGATGATGATAACATGCCAAGTAAAAAGGATTTAGTCAAGCTGGTCAAACTATAAAAAAAGCATTTTTTAACCTTGAAAAGTTATTGAAGACCGGCTCATGGTTGTGCTGTGGTGAGAACAAGTGCAGATGTCCCGCTTGATCGCCGAACACTAACGCCTGACTGGTTGCAGAGACGTCCATTACGCTACATAAGGAACTTTGGGTGTCCACCTGTAAATATAATAAAAGCTGTTGGCTATGTATGGAACCAATATGATTATTAGGTTAATTTCGTACCGTGTTTTGTTAGAGAAACATTACTGTTTGTGTATCATTGTCATTGCCTGGTTATTTTTTCTTTGGCAGCATTCCGACTGGTAAGTTAGAATGTTTTCTTATTATATGCTTCAAAAAAGGATGTTCTGTAATTTTGTTTTATTTTATTTGTGCAGATTAACTGTTTATTTTTTTGTTTTTTTATCTCTTCCTCGTCGCTGTTATTGGGCATATCTAAAGTTATATCGTCCTATTTTGTCTAAACTATACGTACCAGTAAGTAAGCATAAGCGAATCATTAACTCAATAAACACCTCACCTGGAACACAGAATGCTCAGAGCTACTAGCGTTGACATGCAGCAAGGTAACGTGTCCGTCGCCTGACAAGGCGACCGCCCTGCCAGAGAAGGCAGGTAAGAAGTGCAGCAGCAGTGGCGGGGACACCGTGGGGAGCGCCCAGGCGCCCGCGCCGCCCGCGCTGGTGGCGCGCAGGCAGCGCACGTCCCACACCTGCACGTACGGCTCCGCTACTGGTATGCCGCCACTAGGGACGTTATAGGATATTAGAGACAAGCTTTTACCCGCGACTTCGTGCGCGCATATCCCGTTTTTTTTCCATTCCCGTAGGAATTTCGGTAAATCCTGTCTTAGTACTTCCCTACTTTCCTCAAGGAACCTACATGCCAAATTCAGCTTTCTACAACCAGTATTTTCGGCTGTGCGTTGTCAGTCAGTCACTCAGTAACGGAAGAGTTTTAATAATTATATTGATGAAGATGATTAAAAATAATAAGAATCTTAAAATCTCATGTGAAATTGTCTGTTGTTTTTTTCGTTGATCAAAATGATAACGACCATTCAAGGAAATATGACGAAAGATTTGAAAGTAGATCTAAGAAGACAATTTGTATATATAATATGGGATTTGGTTTTAGAGTATTTCTGGCATACCGCATTATACAAGTGCTTTTTTTGCGATTTCAGGTTTGATCCCAAAGTAAAACTGGTTCATAATGATGAGTGCAAAGGCTTTGCGTTTATTCTGTTACACGTTGCGTATCTTCTCCACCTTCCATTCAGTTTCGAGAGATGGTTGCAACTAAAAAATCTCGAAGATCACGTCTACCAAAGTCAAAGACGTGTCCAAAATGGAAAAAAATGCATTTATCACGTTCATAAAATTATCGCTCAATATCTAAAATAAAATATACATACGTCTGTGTAAATCCACAAGTGATAAGCAGGTCGCCTTGCATGTCCAAGTCGGAAAGGCAAGCGGAATGTGCCGCGAAGGTATGTTCTGCTGTGCCAGGGGTCCGTATGTCTCTTAACGCGACCATTCCGTTGGCACTGCCGCATGCGACTAAGGAACCGCCCCCGCTGCGAAGTACGGCGCAACCTTCTTCTTTGATGGGCTGCGGAAGGAAATTAAACAAATAAAATTATATTATTAGATGACCGATGACCTGGTGAAGGTCACGGGTAGCCGATGGATGCGAAACGCACAGGACCGGTCGTTGTGGCGACGCTTAGGGGAGGCCTATGTCCAGCATTGGACGTCTTTCGGCTGATATGATGATGATGATATTACCTATTAGAGACTATTTGACTTCTACTAAAAATCATGACCACAATGAATAAATACTTACTCATTTGAAAGATATAAATATAATAGGTACGTTTTGTGTAAAAATAAATAAATTAGGTCGAAAAATTATTTTATCCATGTCACGCAAAACGTAGTTTGTACGATTCACTATGGCGTGACTTTTGAGTGACGTCACGTCGTTTACTGCGTCATCTTGTCTTTTCATTTGGTATTGAGCAATGTAATTTAGAAAATTCGGTTAAATCCGTTATTTTTATAAGACGATGAGACCTATGTCAAGCAGTGGACTGCTGTAGGCTGGTGGTGATAAAATCTTTCTGGGTAGAAATGCAAGAGTTCCGATTTATTTGCATAGATATTTAATATCGCTTTTAGTGCCCTTTTAGTGTCCATCGGTGCCGACCACTCAGCATATGGGTCAAAACATAACTTGTTCGTGTGCCCACAACTCGCATCCGCGTCGTCGACCCATATGACGACCCATATGCTGAGTTCTGGGCACCGAAAGGGATATCTGATGCAGCTAAGTGTTGTATTATCTTTCAGCCAAGAAATACAAAACAGCACAAGGGATACCAATAGATACTATACAACACACACACACACACACACACACATCGACCACATACTGACATGACATACTGGCAGATTTACCTACATAAAAACTAGTAAATCAGATGCCATACCTACTGCAGATATCTTATTCCGAATTATTCTGGAGAATCAGAAGCCCCTTGTGTGATGAAGAAGTATAGGTGTCTATGTCAGCGAAAAATTGCAAACTTATTAATTACGTACGTCTGAGGTTATAATTTCTCGATATAATATGAACAAATCATTTTGAATATATTAAATTCTATCCAAATTCAACAGTTTCCAATAAATTCGTGTCTTACGGAGAAAAATAAGTTTACTATTTCACGCGATAATTTACAATCTTACGGCGTCTCGGTGACATCTAAACTATCTGAATAAAAATAACTTACAATAGCTGTCTCAGCCATTTTATTGAGATCCAGATCAATAAGCTTGTTTTGATGTCCACCCATCATCAACTTGTGAGCACTCACTTGGAAGATACACTGCATGTCTGTCATGTTCGCTGATCTAAAAAATTAATGAAATATTAAAAAACTGGCCAAGTGCGAGTCGGACTCGCGTGCAAAGGGTTCCGAACGAACTTTTTTTTTTTAACACTACACACTTCTTATAGGTTTTTCTGTAATCTTTAGGTAAAGATCTATTATCTCCATTTTTGAAGTGAAAACTTCTTTAGCGGCGTTGAGCACTTTTCTGTAATGGGTATAAAATCTTAAACTCGCGTCAGGGTCACGTGACCTAATCGCAAAAAGCGTAAGACGGACTCGCGTCAGGGTCACGTGATGCGAAAAAGCGTAAGATCGAGGGGAAGGGAGAGGAACTAGTATCTCCCACTCTTTCTACCGTGCCTGAGTGTGCTGCTACGCTTAGGCGGCACAGGGCGCTTGCGCGAATGTCCGTCTGTGTTTATGTACAGCGTGCCACGCGTATCCAAGGATACGAAATTACGGAATTACGAAATTATGGATGAAAGTTGATTTTTCTAAGAGATAAAAATTAATGTAATATATAAATAAATAACGATATAATATTATGAATAATAACATGTAAATTGTCATATTTGTGTACGATAGCGCAATAAATAAACATTGTATTCTACCTCATAAATGATAGTATTTTTGTACTTATAATTAAACACAACGTTATTTTTTGTTGTTTTTATGGTTCGTTTTGTTTATGTCAGGAACTGTGTCAAGATTGACATCTGTCACTGACAGTCGCTGTCGCGGCCACACGTCAGTGTCTTTTTGTTTATTTTGTTGTCGGTGGTTTGTCTATGATGTGACCGCGACAGTAAGGATGTATTATTTACATGTTTTCACTTCTGCCGGCACTCCCGGAGTGCTACCGGTGTTTTTTTTTTCCAAAATTTTAGGCTCAGTAGTTCCGGAGATAAGGGGGGGGGGAATGGTCATTTTTCGTCTAAATTCTTGAATAACTTCAAAACCATTTATTTTAAAATTATGAAAAAAATATAATTAAAACCCTCACAGTAAGCCCTTTCATTTGATATGTCACTCGATATTGTTCAAAAAACTTCTTTTTTTAATTTTCTAGTTTGACCCCCAAAAGTGACCCACATACAAAAAAAAAAAAATTTACGTAACGCGTCCGTGTTTGGGTCATAGAAGTCCATATGTGTACTAAGTTTCAACAAAATCAGTCCAGTGGATCCGGAGAAAACTGGCTGTGACAGATGGACAGACAGACAGACACCCGAGTGATCCTATAAGGGTTCCTTTTTTTTCCGGAACCCAAAAAAGAAGATTTTGAAAGAAAATAAAAAAGGAGTTTATTTGTGCCAAGTAAGACATGCCATTAACAAAACAACGGATTAAAATAAAATTGATATCATGTTAAGCAAAACGGCCATCCCTCAGCATAATGCTGGGACGTGTGTACGAGATAAGCCACAGTGCTAGTTTCTGCTGTTTCTCTTATACATAGTTCCCTCTGCCATTGAGTCCATAAAAGCTACCTATATTAAAATGATTTTGCTCATGCATATTTATTTAATTATCTAATTAATTACACGTATTTTATGGGAAAGCCTCTGCAAGAATTGCTGCAGGCCAGGCCATTACTTAATCAGTTGACCAAATCCATACTATTCTATAATATGTAATATTGTAAATGCAAAAGTCTGTTCGTTCATCATGTCTTAACGGATTTGAATAAAACTTGGCACAAGGGTAAGTAAACCCAGGACATGGTTTCGACATCGGACATACAATATTCTCTACTCCGGGAATGTCTCTTACAAACACACAGGCTTTAATGTTTTTTTTAACAGGAGAACCCGATGACAGAACCTAATTCATACATGAACTATGAAAAAATTATTATATAATTTTTTGTGGCTATAATCTACTAAGTAATTACTACATGCTTAATTTTTAATTACTTTTAAAATAGCTACCTACCTTACCATAGCTATTAACTGTTATATAATCCTTTTTAACTATTATTAGTTGTATAATAAAAATAGTTAAAAAAAAACAAGCTTTATGTACCAACATCGGTAGGCCTACAAAAATGCTACACAACTCAGCATTAAAATCTGTGAATGAACAATTAATCACCCCTATTATGGGACCAACTTCGAGGTATACCCAATCCAATAAAAAAAGAACTATCAAAATCGGACTACTCTGTAAAAAGTTATGCGTGGTCATACATTACAATCAGTGAGTGAACAATCAATCATCCCCTGTTTTCCTACCCTTAGGGTTGGAAGTTATTTTTCATCAAATTTATATGGGACCAAATTCGGGGTATAGAAAAAAAAAAACGAGTGTGCTTATGACCACACGACTGAAACGAAACTTCTTTCGCTCCATCTGGCTATGAGAGGTAGAGAGAAAGAAAATGTGCGCGCGCACTGCTGTCTCTTGCTTATATCCCCCACGCAACTCCCGTTCGCCTCGCCCGATCACACTTTTCGTAACGCTTACGTCACGCGTTCGCCAGCTTACTCCCCGAGTCAAGCGTGCGTAAAGAAGTTTCTCTTCAAAAGAATTATCAAAATCGGACTATGCTGTAAAAAGTTATGCGTGGTCATATAACAACAAAAAATACGCGTCGACTTGAGAACCTCCTCCGTTTTTTCGTTGGTTAAAAATGATTCGTTGCTGACATATGAAATATGCAGACATTCCCACTCACTTGAAAGTTCGTTTCGGAATCCCTCGGCGTATTTGATGGCGTAGAGACGTTTTCGTCAGAGCAAAAATGCCTTGTTCAACAGTTATAATGTCCCTTACTTCCTCTGTTTCATGCACTTGGAAGGAAGTGTACTTTTGCATTCCTGGACCATAGTATGATGTAACATGACCCTAGAAATAAGTGACAAGTTATTATGGTTGTTTTGTTTTAGCATAATTTTTCGGACTCTCTCCTGGCTGTTCCTGTTGTCAATTAACTCAAACCAATTTCAGCGCAAAGCTCTATCATCAGCACAAAGCATGGACTTTCCTAAGAAACTCAAAAGTATTTCGCACATAGTAAGCAGGTGATAGGTAGATAAAATAAAAAATCTATAGAAGATAATATTTTTGATTAGGCACTTAAGTGCACAGATTTTTTAGAATAATAGACATAACTGTCTGCTATTTTTTATTGTGTTGATTGGCTCTTTCGAAATTTGGTGATATCTACTGTTGCCAAAATCATTATTGGTTTTTTGATTACTTACTGGAAAGTATTTTTTTGTGTTTTGCAGTGGTTACATTCAACTAAGAAATCAATTTTGTACCAAATCACAGTAACTAATATGACATACCCCCTGATTCCCCATCCATATCAGCTCCTCATACTTGTCGAACACCACCGCAGACACCCCGAACCTGTCACCGCCGTCCACCAGCACACTGGCCCGCACCTCATACTCTGCTGATTGTTTCGGTACCAAGTACTGCGGAGCATAGTCTGCGGTGTATGGACCTGAAAGTAAGGCTTTAGTAAATAATTTCATACTAGCTGTTTATGTTCGAGATTGCTTTCTGCTGCAACATAGGAATATATGATCCTAATCTATTTTTTATTAGTTGTTGTGGTGTGATAAAATTATCACATTATTAACCTCTGAAGGACCTTTGTTTTGTTTACTAACTGGGGAAATAATAATTAAAAAATTAAAAAAAAAAGAAAACAATCCGCAA
The DNA here is from genome assembly GCA_947578705.1 of Lacanobia wlatinum. Taxonomy (NCBI): domain Eukaryota; kingdom Metazoa; phylum Arthropoda; class Insecta; order Lepidoptera; family Noctuidae; genus Lacanobia; species Lacanobia wlatinum. The sequence goes on from OX388033.1 coordinate 19,884,103, forward strand.
GACGCATACAAGTCACGTTTACACCGCGTGAGTCAGCTTGGCCCCAATAAGGTCTTGCGGATTCTGACAATTGGGGCGATTTGGCCCCAATCGGTTGTTATGGATTCTGACATGTGATACATCAGTCCATACTGGGCCAGGTTGAAGAAAAACCCACTCAAGGCAGAATACTGGCAAGATGGAGAGATACAATTATTAATAAGGCTATTGGAGATACCATATTCCAAGCAGTTCACATTGCAGAAGACCACCATGACTTAGAGATGAATGGTATGTGGCTTTGATCCTCAAGAAACACTCATTCCGTGTAAATTACTTACTGTTTTCAAATTATTTATGGGTGACCCCTGAAAGTCAATTATATTAAATCATGAAAAACAATTATCAGAAAACTAAGAAACTATGCATAGGGGCAAATTGGTTAGTTTTTTTATTTGTCCACTTTCTTCAACAATTAAATAACAAGAGGGTGTTATGAAACTTGGGTCTCTTACAGTAGATCCACACAACACTGACTTTAGTCAGGCCAGACTTTGAACTCCGAACAAAAATGTCTGCATAGACTTAATTAAAAGCCTGTCCAGAAAGAAGTTGGTGTTGTGTGGACAGTCCATTACAATTATGCTACTAGTCACTTATATAATTGTTTCATTAGAAAGTCAGACCAAACTTTACTTTTACATAAGTTTGGAATGGCAACTTGAACTGCCTTAGGCCAAATGTTTTCAAGACATTCCCTGAAGATTTTCTATAAGTACCAGAAAGGTTTAGGTAGAGTCTTGTAATTGCAACTATCTAGTTATTGCAACTAACAGAAATAACTCCCTCTAGAATGGTGATCCTAGAGGAAGTTATTTCTGTTAGTTGCAATATATAAAGGAATACAATACAATATATTATATAAACTAAAACAATCTTAATGTGACTTTTTAAACTAACACATATTAAACAAATAAACTACTGCTTAAAGTAATGGTTCCGTTGGTTTGGTAATTGTTATTGTTGTTTTGAATATTAGTTTTAAACTGAGTCTTTAAATAAAAAAGATTAAAAAGACACATCAAGACGATTTCCTTTATTTAACTACCTAAATCTTTCTAGTAAAGCTTATTTGGTTTAGTTAACAATTTAGTTACTTGATATCCACACAAAATAATAACATTTAAAAATAAGGAAATCCAAAGAATTTTATACTAATCAAGAATTATTCACAACAACAGGTTTGTTTCACTACAAAGAAAGGTACAAAAGTATATAAGCTATCATTATGAGTTCCATTGTAAATTGACATAAACAGCTTTAGATGCACCCTTTTACTTGTAAAAAAAAGTTACCCACTTTTGTGAAGTGCTCTTAAATATTTTCTGTTTAAAACTTATTGATGAAAAAGAATCTAACAAAGATGGAACTATTAAGTACTTTCCCAACTGATGATAAAACAATATTTATACGAGAGCCGATCAGCAGAACAGACACAAAAAAACAATTGTTTAAAAAATAATTTTAAATCAAACTTTCTCAAAGTGACATTTTTAGGGATAGAAACTGTTGTTTACTAATCCGAAAAACAAAAACGTATAAAACACAATCGATGTTCCATTCAAGGAATGCATGAACGCAAAATAAACGACTGATGCACTAATGGGATAAATACCTTTGTATTGTAATGATTACAATTGAAAAACGAATACCAACCAGTTAGCAGATGATCCGTCGGCATGCAGAGATCGGAATAATGATATTCCATGCTAAAAATGTTTCACTTGATTTGTTTCACAGCATCTATAATTACTATTTTAACACAAAAGTCACTATTTAAAACAATTTTAATTTAAAATAAAACGAAATGGATCAAGGGTTCGACGACGGCAATCGGGGATATTTTCAAGTTACCCAACATGAAAGTTACGGTGTCAATCTGTGTTCGAAAGCAGGAAATTCGACTTAGTAGTGATCACCATACGGGTCATAGAATTCATGCAGTGTGTTTGTTGGAAAACAAAATGTATTCGCGTCTTGTCATCAAACTGTGTCTACGTTCCATTTCACGTGTGATGAATGAAAAGAGAAGGTCAACTTGGTCAATTAAACTAAATATGCTTGCGTTTACGTGTAATGGATTGCTATTGTTTTTATTTTATTTTTAGTTTCGTTCGAATATCAAAAACGAACGAATAGATCGACTTTTCTTTTTTTTTTGTTGAGGTATGTATGATTCTCTGGCAGGAAAAATTCTGTTTCACAAAATGATCACTAGCGTGTCGTCGGTGTGCTTTCCAAGTCTGATATGTGCAGTTCTACGATATTTTCTTGTCACTATATCCTTAAAAATTAAGTAGGTACATTAACAGTACATTTTATCATTTTCACTTGTATCTCAGTTCATACGGCATTTTGAAATTATGAACTAGTCAATTAATCATCATAAAATCATCAATTATAGGTTCACACGAGTTTGATACAGTCGGTCGGACAGATCTTAGCACTTAGAATAACAACTTTACACTATTTTATAACATAGCTTCATACATCTATTAGGATATATTAGACTTTTCTAATGGTCCTTACCATAGGTCCTTAAATTAAAGATAGGATAAGAAAGGATAGAAAACAAAACAGAATGTAAATTATAGAAAAGTTTATACGTAAAACGGGTGGAGTCAAAAAAGCATACAAAGAATTGAAGAATTCAATGGATTGGATCGTTAAAATTAAAAATGACAGAGGAAAATGGAATCATTGCAGAACAGATATATTGAGAACAGCGACGTCTTCTTACAATAAACTGTACGAAAGTAACAGAACAGAAAGTGAAATTAATTTGGCGGATACCTCAAACATTCCTGACATTCTTCAAGCTGAGTTCAAGAAAGCTATAGATACCCAAGGGGTAGATAAAACACCAGGTCCCGATGGCATTAGCAACGAAATCTTAAAGCAAGCAAAGGAAGTCTTAGTACCTGTCCTTACAGACATGGGGACTCATCCTCTAATTGGTGTGATTTAGAAACTGGCTTTCCTCAAGGCGGCATACTTTCTCCTCTTTTGTTTTCCATTTTCAGTAATCTCATCACTTCCGAACTTCAGAGTGCGTATCATCTGTATGCTGATGTCCTGCAGCTGTACTGTCAAAGGAGGGTCGATGAAATACCTGACATTGTTGAGAAGTCAAATAGGGACTTAATACTAACACCCTAACAAGTGTCGGACTTACTACCCTAACAAGTGCCAGGCTATCATTATTGGGAGTCCTCGAAACATTGCTAAACTGGATGGTGCAACTTTGCCTTCTGTTCTGTTCTATAGTACGGTCGTTCCATTTAGTACTGTCGTAAAGGACCTACTAAGACTTGCGTATCGACAGTACCCTGAGCTGGCGTGCTCAAGTCGCTAGCGTTAGTCAGAAAGTTACAGGAACGCTGCGGGCTCTGTATCGCTTGAAAAATTTGTTACCATCGAATACGAAGACAATGCTTGCACAGACCCTAATTCTTCCCATCATCGATTATGGTGACGTGTGCTACTATGACCTGAATGCAGATCTCCTCAACAAACTTGACCGCCTTCTAAATTACTGCATTCGATTTATTTGCGCAAATATGACCATGTCTCTGCGCATCGGTCTCTTCTGAAGTGGCTGCCCATACGCCAGCGCAGAGAGCAGAGGGCACTAACTACCTTGTTCTCATTTCTTAACTCTCCTATTTCCCCTAGTTATCTAGCACTCCACTTTCAATATATTTGCGCATATCACAATAGAAACTTACGCTCATCGCATAACCGTCTTCTTTATTGTCCCTCTCATCGTACTGACTTCATTCACTGTTCTTTCTTCATTCAATCAATTTCTCTGTGGAATGTGCTACCCACTGACGTATAAATCATATGGACTTGGCATACCTACAAAAAAAACGTGCATACCTACACTTTACGGAGAAGATAAAATGGCGGCTAATAGGGCAGCCCTTAGCGATATTTCTCTACAATAACATCGATAAAAAATTGTGAGAATGTTTCCATATTGTCACGGTACAATATCAACGGGTATTTTTTACACACTTTTCTTAACTTAAATTTTATATGACTAACAAAATAACTGGTAACAAATGTAAACAAATCTTAAAAGGTATGTTTTGACCCACACTTCCCGGTTTTTGATAAAGCTAAAATTTTGCGTAGGTACATGTTTAGTTTGGATGACATTGCTGCCGATTCTCTTGTTCAATAACTAATCTAATAAAATTAGAGTATCGCTATCTTTTACTAAAAGGCAGTGCGAAAATACGGCTATAGCTATGAACCAAGTTAGAAATGTCAATCTAATTTATGAGTTTATGCCTTGCGCTTCACCATGTTTTTAGTCGACAGGTTTTTACGTGCACCAACCTTAATTAATTTGTATGGAAAAATTAGTTCAATTTAATAAAATTTGACAGCTCTAAATTACGTCTGTCTCTTTCTCGTTTTATTAGAGAGAAAAGATAGCAATAGCCTAAATTTAGTTTGTGCACAACAGAATCGACACCTATGCATGGTCAGCTAACTGATGTCATTCTAAGGCCGTGGACACGAACTCAGCGGCGCGGCGACGGCGCGACCAGCGACGCGTTCAAATGCATAGATTAGGGGTGGCCAACTTGATTAGACCCAAAATCGACTTTTTATTGACGAAATCCTGTACGGTCTACGAATTACATAGGTACTTCTTAAAACTACAAATGAAACGGTGGGGTAAAGACATTTATGTAGTATTTTATTAACATAACCTATTCAGTATTTAAGACGTAACGTTGGAAGGCCTCCCACAAGGTGGACCGATGACCTGGTGAAGGTCGCGGGTAGCCGATGGATGCGAGACGCACAGGACCGGTCGTTGTGGCGACGTTTGGGGGAGGCCTATGTCCAGCAGTGGATGTCTTTCGGCTGATATGATGATGATGATTCAGTATTTACTTACATCGTGCGCAGTCTGTTATACGAACCTATTTATATTTTTTGTCTCGCCGCGATCGACTGGACTAATAGCCGCGATCGACCGGTTGGCCATCCCTGGCATAGATTTATATGGAACTCTTCACGAAGGCAGCGGCGCGCCAGAAGCGTGGCGGCGGCGTACGAGCGGCAAAGTGTTATTCTAGAGCCTTTAGTTGTTAGGTAGACGTTCGAGACGGAGCGGAGGGAACAAATTCTAAGAAAACAAATGACGTCGCATCCGCAATGGGCTCCAGGTACGGACGTCTCCAACCAACGCCTATCTTTTCTAACACGCCGATGATTTTGGGTTTAAATTAAAAGTCAACAATTATTATTTATAATAAAGTAATATTAAACAAATTAATCTCATTCATTTCTGAACAATACAATTATTATTTTGTTCAGGTAATTTCCGTGTGATCCTCTTTCAGTAGATTTCTTCTCATAATATTTGTAAAAAAAATCTTTGATAATATTACTATAACGAGCAATTTTTTTCTCTGTCTTCTAACTTTCTCATTAAGTCTCTATCTTCATGTTCTGTTTTTGACATTTGTCCTTTAATTTTTTAATCATTTTAATTGTGTGTACCTGAAATCAAATAAAATAAAAGTAAGCTTTAATAGATATTGAACACAAGCGAGAGATATCTCCCACCCAATCTTAATTCAGTTGATGAGATGTTATCATTGAGATCAAATTCGCAAATAATGATGACAGGAAAAACTGAAGCTAGTCATGCCGCTAAATCTGGCGCAGCGGAGGTGCTTGTGACTAAACCTGGCGCAGCAGAGGTGCTAGCGGCTAAACCTGGCACAGCGGAGGTGCTAGCGGCTAAACCTGGCGCAGCGGAGGTGCTAGCGGCCAAATCTGGCGCAGTGGAGGTGCTGGTGACTAAATCTGGCGTAGCAGATGTGCTAGAGGCTAAATCTATGCCACTCCTCTTTGAAATCTTCCCTAGGTTGATATTGAATGGTAGGCACACAAACAGCTTTGATCTAAAAACCACTCTATTATTAACATAAATATTAACAAAAACAGAAAAGTAAATACTCAAAAGTTTTATGACACTTCAAAAACAGTAGGTGATCCCACTGCTTAAAATTCCAAAAAAATATTACCATATTAAGAGCACCACACCCAGATATTGATTGTTAGTTTGTCTGATTTTGATCCTTTCAATTAAAATGCCAGTCATATTTGATTGAATCACAGGCTGTAAAAAAGCAATAAAATTGTTAGTATTTTTGATGTTTCTTGATTTTATTAATCGGTTTATTTATTATTATAAAGCACCCCATTTAATTTGCAATTGGTGGGTTGAGAAGTCTCTTTTCATTCTCACTCGTTCTCTAGTTTAGTAGCTCTCGAGTGGTAATGAGCTAAATAATCATACATAAGCTCACTTCACATTAACCTCATCCAAATATTCATAGGGAGATTTTTACAGAATAGGACTGTTATTATACTATTTAAAAGTAAACTGTAAAGTACTATTCAAAAAGCAGACTACTGGTGACATTTGTAACTAAACATATATAAATTCCTTATAAAAGGAATACCATAAATGTACTTAGTAGTACAACCAAATTAACACATATTCAGTCTTATTTTGGCAATTAATCTAAGGATCACACTCAAATACATTCTTAACATCACTCTTTGTGCCCATTAGGCAAGTGTTGCAATTGACGACATCACCATCATTTATCAGCCGCTACACAATCATGTCAGACAAATTTATAACAAGCAATATTACTTACCAATAAGGTTCGTGAAGGTAGAAGTAGAAGGTAGTATCGTCAAGCAATGTTACTTTATTCAGTTTCCAGTTGAAACAAGATTCTTCAAAGTGAAGAGAACAATTATATATTGTTTTTGTTGACATCTTTAAATTTTCAACACCAATTGTTTCCAGCCAATTTTTTTATTCCTTTATTAGCAGGCAGCCCTGCAAATAAAACAACAAACCAATAAAAAGCCATAATATAGCATTATCGATAAATATAAAAATGTCATGCAAGCACTGCACTAGTCTATCCCTACAATAACAATAACAAGAAAATGATTCAAAGTAGAAATACAATTATTACTGTTGATAATAAGGGCAAAAGGGAAATTATGAATACTTTACTGTTGAAACTCTTCAACGAATGCAGAATCTTTTGTTTATTATCTAAATCCAAAGATATTTCAGCTGAAATTAAGTACATACTGGTGCAAAGTTATGTTCGGGTGATTTCCGCTTCTTTTAATGCCACATCCGATTATATTACAATTAGGCATCTTGCAATTGACGATTTCCACTATAAAACCAAGTTCAAACGTAATAACACAGCAAAATTACTTCAAAATTCACAAATTATATCCACAGCTCAAGAGTATTTGACAGTTGACGTACCTCAACTTGTTGTCAAACAGCGAGAGGATAAAATGGCGACCCGGCCGCAAATAGGTATTTTAATGAAGCTAGGAATGAAGGGTTGCCATTATAGTAACTGTCAAAAACACTGTTATCCTTTTTCACTTAAGCAAACTTATGAAAGTTAAAAAGAGATGACAGTATTTTTATGATTTCGGTGTCGATATGCCACATATTTGTATAACTGTTTTTTCTATAGTCAAACATTTCAAGTCCATATGATTTATACGTCAGTGGTGCTACCCCAGGAAATCAGGATGACAACCAACCGGTTCACCTTCAAGGTCAGAGTTCGCGAGCACATTCGCAAGAGGTTGGGTTGGGTTGAGGAGAGGAGGCAGTAGTATCGTCACAGCGCAAAATTTTTAGTCATTGTTTGTTGCATGAACTGTTAATGTAGGTATATTCGTGTATTAGTTTGTTCATTGAGTATATATATTATAGTACCTATTAATCGCGTTTCTTGCTCAAAATTGCACCTACCACTAATTGTCTCTGCATCACCCAAGGGTCGACTGGTAGAAAATGCCTAAGGCGTTAAGTCCGCCTCTGTACATTGGTGTGCATGAAGTACTAATAAATAAATAAATTAATAAACATGTACAACATCCTAAACACTGCAATTATTCCCAATCAATGGACAGAGTCTAATATGATACTGCTGTATAAGAAGGGCGATAAACTAAACATGAAATCGGAAATGATCGCCATCAGTCTTATGTCCAACATCTACAAAATCTTCGCTAAGATCATTTTAAAACGAATTGAAAGAACACTAGACGAACACCAACCCATCGAGCAAGCGGGATTTCGATTTTTGTTGTTTTCAGTTATTGTTGGAGGGTTGTGGTCTCTTGGTGTTCAAGGAAATTAAAAGGAAAACAGGCAGACCGCATAAAAGGTGGGATGATGATATCAGAGAAGTGGCAGGAGTGATGTGGCACAGAGTGGCTCTATAAAGCTCTGAATGAAAAAGATTGGAGGAGGCCTTTGCCGATTGCCGAACAGATCTGCAGAAAATAAAAAAAACAGCAAATACTAGAACAAGTTATGTTTGTTTTAGAAAATTGTTATTAGGTTAAGTTGATCTGAATAAAGGCTTTTTTATTACTTTATATAACATGGCTATGAACGTAATTTTGTTTTTTTATTGGATATCATAAAAGATCGCAATCGACTAAGCACTTGCGCTCGCACCTACTAACAGCGTACTTTCAATGTATCTGGCAAGATGTAAAAACCATTAAAACTGTCCGGCTATTGAGGAAACATTTTTAAACAGGTCCCCAAGTAACATTTATAAAATTAAACTTTTATACTATAGCGAAAGTATACTTATAATTTATTAAAGTTTAGGGGTGTCTGGCAGGGGGTAGCAACTGTCCATTGCCGGACACTTATTGTCTGGCAATGGATGACGAGATTTCTAAAGTTACCCCGAAGAAAATATGAAAAAATTGAGCTTTATAGGTACTTTAACGAATTTAAGGGACTATTTTATACATCTGTACTACCTTTTACCTGCCAAAGTAACCACAACCCAAACTCTATAGTCGCTGGTCTTTCTTACCTATTTATGGGACATACACAGAAAAACTTTCAGTTTTATAAAATAACGAAGGTATGGCCGTCGTGGGCTCTTGGGCTATTGTATAGCAATGGTACATACTTTGATTAAATAAATATATTATATTAAGAAAAATCGACTTTCCCTTACAAAACGCCAATTTCATATGTATTGAACTAATATTAATTAACTCCTTCGCTTGGGAGATTTTTTTTAGAAATGAAATTCGCAAGAACATACCTACTGGTCGATAAGAACATTAGGTACCTACTGTGTGCATTATTTGTGTGCCACCAGGGCGAGGCTTACATGCATGGGTTCAGAAATAAAAACAGTAGATATCATTATAGTGGAAAATGCTTTTATTAAAGCTTTAAATATACATTCTTATATTAGTTGATTAGTTTTGCTGTTATAAATTTAACATAATGCAGAAATAAAATAAATTAGTCGCTTTCTATCATATAGTGCAATATACAGGGTAGAAAGTTGAAGAGGGTCCCAGAGGAGATGAAGTACAGACGGCGCACATCAAGGTACTCTAAACTGTCAAATTTTCCCAAATCAACCTTGAGCCTAATGCTTTAGTGATAAAGTTGAAAATCTATTAAAGAAATTTGACAGATTGTTGTAGCTTGATTTGCTGGCATCTGTACCCCAAGACGTCGTCTACATTACAAAGCGTTCGAGGATCATCGGGCGAATATGCGTATAGGGAGCGTGCAGAATCTATAGGTGGCAGCACAGAAATGTCACTTTCAAGTATGTTTCAAGTCAAAAATTCGAAATAGCTACGCTAGATGGCACAGTCTACTTCGCGCACGTTCCCCTAAACTGAGCGTGGAAGAACCGCAAGTGGCAGCACAGAAGAATCAATTTCAAGTATTCTGACCCTTAAAACTTCGAATATGCGACACTAGATGGCATAGTCAACACCGTACATGGTCCCTATCGTTACGTTCTTATGTATGGCAAAAACGAGTAGCGTCGATAGATGGCACTTTCCGGTTTTTCTATACAAATGAAAGCCAATCACGTATTCACGCAGTGATCACTTTTTATTAAGGACGACGTTTAAATCTTAACTAATTTTTACTCAAACAAAGAAGCATTACTTTTTAGGGTTCTGCACCCGAAGGGTAACCAATGGAACCTATTACTAAGCCTCTGCTGTTTGTCAGCAGGCTTTATCTCAAGAATAGGTAGACCGGTGAAATTGCCACTGTAATAGCAAAATTAAAAGGGGCTCCCATACAAGAAATGTGTCGTTTTTCAGTTTATTGTATGGAACCTGGGCCATTTTTTTTCATAAGGAAGTAAACATTGCCCTGAAGGGCCTGCTTCACTTTTCCACCCTGTTCATCTATATTTTATAGCTATTATTGTACAGTTGTTGGTAAGAAATGCTGATAATAACTCTTGGTGAATTCAGTCATGAGATCAGGCATTGCTTCAGGTAATGTGGTGATGAGGCGAGCTGGGCTGCCAGAGTATCTTGCAAAAGAAGGTACTACTGTCTCCGCAGGAAGCACTGAGTTGTCCTCAATCATGCAGCAGTCTTTTAACACACATCTGCGACCCTGTAAATAAAATGGATTTGAGTGAAAAGAAATTAATGTTTTGATGAAGACGGAATGGCAATGTAGTGAACCTAAATCATGAATAATCTTAAAAATTATATGAGAAAAAAGATGCTACTGATTGATGATTGAAAACTTGTTTTTTTCAAATATTATCACTGTGGAAGTATGTTAACAATTATGTTTCTTTGTTCATTAAAAGTGTTTACCCAAAATGATTGACAAACACTAACTTGAGTCATGATGTGGCAGCACACAGAGGTGTACTCAAAAGGACACATGTAATTTTTTTCTAAATTTAAAGTTTTTAAACTTACAATAACAACATTCTTTCCAATGTAGACATAAGAGCCCACAACAGCAGCATTCACAACTGTGTTTTCACCAACAAACACGTGATCACCCATTTGTAAGGGGAAGAAGGCCACACTGGAATAAATAAAAGTTAAGTTAGAACTATCTAGAAGTCTCTTTTAGCCAACCAGTTTAAAACCTTGTTAAGTACCAATACTTATTCCAATTTGTTTATAAATGAATAATTTTGGTATCATTATGATCATTACAGCTGAAAGCCAACTGGGGCAGCCTGGTGATCCACTGCTAGACATAGGCCTCCCCAAGTGTTGACACATCAACCGGTCCTGTGCATCTTGCTTCCACAAGATTCCACCTAGTGGGAGGCCTTCACCAGGTCTTGGGTCCACCTTGTGGGAGGCCTTGCAATTTTTTGATATAAGGAATTAATATGAGTTTACTTATAGATTTCCAAAAAAAGTATTGATTTGTACAATAAATACAAACCAATACTTGTGGTAGTGGGTTTGTTTTTAAGGTTATTCATTTATAATTGAATTTTACCCACCCTTTGCTGAATTTCTTGAAAGGAGGCCGTATAACAGAGCCTTTGCTTATAATACAAAATCTTCCAGTCTTCACATTTGCCAAGTCTCCTCTGATAATCGCATCACTTTGGACTATCACTTTTCCGTGTAGAACAATGTTTTGAGATCCACATAGCACTGTTTGTCTGCTTACTTTATTACCTGACGCCTGTAAAATATGTTAAAATCAGTTGTAATACACGTCTTGTTCCTCAGCGATATTTATGTCTTCAGTTTACACTTACAGTTTCTACGTATTCTGACTTATTGTAGTAAGTATCCTGAAGCTCCATTTTATTTCAGTATTTGAGTTATTGGTTCCAATTTATGAACAAAAACTATAGTGATTCATTCAAGTTCGAATTGAATTATTTACGAAACAAAAACTGTGACTGTGTCAAGCAGTATCAAGAACGGAAATGTCAGAGTCACTGTCAATGTCAACTGTCAGTGTCCAAACGTCATTCTTTTCCATAGACATAAAAAATATGGACTGGAAATACCTACAAAAAAAGGTGCATACCTACAATTCAAAGTGTCGCATATAAAATGGCTGCCAATGCTAGGATTATACCAATCAGGGAATACAGTGTTACTATAACCATACTATAAAAGTATCAATACTAATACTACATACTAGTATTACGAGTCTTACTAGATATCACGTTTAAATCATAAGTATAATTTTTATTCTTACAATCTGTTGTAACAAAAAAATGAGTAAAGGCTTACTCCTTTCTGTTAATGACAGTTAATGTAGAGTTTTTCCTGCACAGATTTTAAAAACACTTTTACTTGCATCACATTTGCGCTTTTGCTAATTTTATATCTGGTCTGTAGCTTCTGGTAGGTATGTGGACTAGGTTTGCCAGATACAGTCATTTCATTTCCGGGACAATTCGAGGGATACTAATTTGGTGGGTACGAAAATAGATAGTGGTCTTTGTAAATTGCATTTCTTGTAATATTTTACAAACGTACCAATACACCTATTTCAAAAACGAACTTACCAGCTTCCATTGCTCACACAATGCAGATTATTTTTAAAATATTAAAACACAAGATAAATTGTGCATCGCACTTCGCTTTTACTTATTTATTAAATAAAACTTAGGTAATAATCAACATAAGTATTTTATTTATTCAATAAACATTTGATATGACACTGTGCACTACCTTGCACTTTAATTTTTAAACAAATGCTTCTTTCGTTAATCTGTTCCCAATTTACATGCTGGTACCATATGCTCAAAGTTCTTGTATGAGTAAGCATGTATTGTAAGTTCGCCTTATATAATTTATAGGCGGGGATAAAAATGCAACGTTAATGCGAACTTTCGGATTTCTTCAGAGTATCCTTTCGTTGAAGCGCTTAATTTTTTTCTGTTGATTGACATATTTTTCAGTCTTAATTTTTCCAGTTTGTGCAACCTGAAAAAGAGAAAAAAAAACTACTTCAATCCTTAAGTTATATCGAAAACGCTGCTTCATACCCGTAGTTTAAACATGTAGAACCTCTACAGAACAGAGAGATTAATCAATCATTTTAACACACACTTACTGAAAATATTGTAGGAACAGAGTTATCTTGTAATCTCATTACATCAAGTGTTCTATTGAACACTTTCTTCAAAGTGAAGTGAACAGATGTACCTTTCTTTGCTTTTTTTTATTTTTTATTAATATAATATTTATTTATATTAATATTTTCTTCTCCATTAGCCTCTAACCACTTTTTCCTTCATTTTTAGGAAACCTATAAAAGATTAATATTTTTACCAATAAATCATTTAATATTCCATCATGACATATTATTGTAAACAAACGAATGAAATTATGAAATTAAAAAAGGTCTGTTGGACGAGAATAAGCCCAAATATGAAAACTACAACCATAAATACGTGGTAGCTTAGCATTTTATTTGTATAGTTAGTTATGGTTTAACTTACTTACTGATTACTAAACGTAACAAAATTATAGTAGAGTAATAAAATGTAAATTGAAAGATTTGTACACAAAATGAAAACAAAACTACCAAAATTTAATTATTAATAATTTATTGATCATGTCTGCATTACATTTCCTGGGATGAAGTTAAAAAAAAATGAAAAAGGCTATTTAAGTACCAAAAAAAAGAAAACATTTTTTTTTCTGATTCCCTAATGGGTGCCAAGATTTTCTTTTTGAAAAAACGACCAAACCTTTATTGTTATTAATTTATAAATAAATAGTAGAAATTAATAATAAAAAAACTTTGCACTTTTATTATAATAAGAAGGTACGATAAAAAAATAATATAAATATTACGACTGGAATAGGCAGAATACGACCACCTACGACATCAACCAGTAAATAAAATTAACAGCTGTATCTATTTGAAAAATAAAATTGGCGCCAACACAAACTTATTTTCCGAAAGTTTAAAACTAAATAAAATATATTTTACACAATAAGAGAAAATGGATAGATACGTTATAAGAGAACCGAGGGTCGGGGCGGGTAAGGATATAAATTCGATCACTTTTCCATACCTCGTGTCACAAGGTTGAATAAAGAAATAAATATTTTTCAGACTATCCGCAGGGAAATCAAATGATGGCGTTCTCAATGAACGCTGGGCGAAATAATATGATGTAAGTAAAGCCATTTCATATCATAACGAGAAGTTACCTGAAGTTGCATTACCGACGTTAAAAACTTTGTAGTTGGTTGTAATATAATAATCATACTTACCTACCCAGTTATTTTAATATAATAGTTTGGAAGAGCATGTAGCTGGTAGGTACCTATAATTAAAAAAATATTAAAGAGAGGTATTATGTACCTATTGTATATAGGTATAATGCAAGGGGAGAGTTTAGTTTGCGCGATGTTAGTTTCTTTTCGTTTAGGCACGTTGAAGGTTTATTTGTAGTTATTTATTTCTTGGTTTGTAGGCCTCCTGAAAATATCTACTACAGCAGCGGACCTTATACACAATTTCCGAACATGCAAAATGTTCCTAACTCAAATTACATGGAAGTTGCCCAAATGAATACGTCAGTTTTTGGACAAAATGTGAGTATTTTAATAGATAGTGGATACCCTACATACCTGCTAGATAATTGTGGTTGTTTATTTGGAGGTTTGGTAACAGCTAAATGTGAGTGGTTGAGTTCAGATGGACTACTCACAGGTACCTTGTATCTATAGAATTATAGGCCGACTATTGCGATGATTATCTATCCGAAATCTTAGGTACGATATATTTATAGGTAGGCATGCGTAGGTAGGTAGGCCAATAAGTGTTATGTTGACCTTTTTTTTAAAGATGGAAAATCTTCAAATGATTCCTCCCGCTCTGGGCGGAACAGAAGGGAATATCAGACTCTTACTGACTAAAACCCATCCGTGTTCTTCCTAGTGCGCTTTGCGTTCCCGGGCCGCGGTGACTCTTTCGAATAAATTCCGCAACCCGGGCAGAAGTGTCATGTTGCCCAGTATTTGGTTGGAGCGACTGCCTAACGGACCTCCTGTACAGAGCAACTACAGCTTTGTGCACGTAGGTAGGTACTAAAAATACCGGTAGCACATAAAATACTGGTATTCAGCTGAATCCAGTTAGACTGGAACTCGATCCCATAGTTAACAATTTTAACCCGTCAGGTACCGAGCACGCAAGACAATTGAAAGACAGTACCATTTGGCCCCAATCGGTTCTTACGGTCCTTGACTGGTAAGAAAAGGCTAGGTATGGTGCCTAATATCGTAAAAAAATGTTTGGATTTCAGATGCTACCGGGTCAAACTCAAATGATGACTGGAATCGATCCCCGATATTTAGCGAACTATTCTGACAACAGTGCTCAATTTATAGTTACTGGTGAGTTTTTATTAAACAATGGCTATGTAGTTGCTCTCATTTTGTAATAGGTATGAAGTAATAGGTAGGGTCGTTTCTGTCTGAGTCTGCTGTGAGCTATAAGTTAAGGCTTGTCACAGAAACGTACTTTTGTTCTTAGAAACTTAACTCAAAGCCAAGCCCGTTGCTTCTTTTCTTTATGTGCTAACTTCTACCAATAAAACAACGCTGCTGCTATATGCTTTGCTTTGGAGCAGTGCACCAACGGTTTTGTTACGAGGACTACGACTAGTAGTCGTGTAACAACGGTTTTGCTATATGTGCTTTGTCTCGTGGCAGTATAACAACAGGTTTGTTACGAGCACCAGGAGTCGTAGCAGTGTAACAACGGTTTTGTTATGAGCACTAAGAGTCGTAGCAGTGCAAAAACGGGTTTGCTACGAGGACCACGAGTCGTAGCAGTGTAATTACGGTTTTGTTACGAGGACTACGAGTCGTAGCAATTTAACAACGGTTTTGTTACAAGTATCACGAGTTGTAGCAATGTACCAACGTTTTTGCTACGAGGACCACGAGTCGTAGCAGTCTAACAACGGTTTTGTTACGAGTACCAGGAGTCGTAGCAATGTAAACTAAATTTACGGTTTTTTTTTGCGAGTGCCAAGAGTTGTAGATGTGAAACTACGGGTTTATTATTCTGTGCTTTTTGTTTTTGTTCTGCCGCTATTAAAATTAAAAGTTAGGTACAATAGAAAACTACATATTTTATGATGAGATACTCAGGTAAAACAATTGAGATGATATTAAGACTTTTTTTTTTTTAAGGATGGGAAATCATCAAATGACTCCTCCCGCTCTGGGTGAAGCGGAAGGGAGTGTCAGACTCTTACTGACTAAAACCCATCCGTGTTCCTCCTAATGCCCTTTGCGTTCCAGGGCCGCGGCGACTCTCTCGAACAAATCCCGCAACCCCGGCAGGCACTGGCCCTAGCGGGCCCCGTCCTTTATGCTGACAGCTCCTTGAGGCGCGCGTGGAACACAGCGCGCCGTCGACCCGGGCCTGGTTCTGATCAGACATCGAGCCACCCAATGCTCGCCGTCCGCAGGCCCGCGCCTACGGTGGCCGAGAATCGCCCTGCGACTCCCGACGCCCGGGGCGTCTTCTTCTGTTGCGGCGGCTGGGGCGTGAGGTTTCCCTCTCTCTCACGCGTTCGGCCTCCTCCTTTGCTAGCATTACTACTTCGCAGAAGGAGGTGACCGCTTCCCATGTCTCCTCGCTCCGGACCATGGATTGGACCAGGGCCGGACGCGAATGATATTAAGCCTGGAAGGAGAAAAAGAATGTACCCTAGCGAAAGTCAAGGGCTTGCTTATTTGATATTTTAGTTGAGCTTGGCCTATTTTAGGATTACCTTTAAAATAGAGCAGAGCAGATACCTAATAATGATTGATGATGTTCATCTTGAAAACAAGAATCTCTTGAAAGTTTAGTACAATGGTGCTGGTAGTTTATAAATCTCTCGAACATATTTTAGCACTTAAAACTTGTCTTGCGAGTCTTTAACCATATCTTGAGAGTTTCTTGACACGCAACTTGTACATTAAGAAGACTTAACTAGACTTAAGTATTTACTGTATCATTCGAATGATAAGCGTGATGATTTTTATCACGATCATCTCTAAATAGTGAGTTTGGCCTTCCTATCAATAAATACAAACGTCTTTAAAATAGGGTTGGGCAAATGAAACTACTCTAAAATCAATATCGAAATATCAATACATCGCGATTAAATAATCGACGATAAATACCGATAATTTTATGGAAAAATATCGATATATCGATATTGCTTGCCCTATCCTACTTTACAAAATCTCAGTCGATTTCCCTTTATTATTAAACAGCTAATGGAAGCTCTGATGAATCTATACTAATATATAAAGCTGAAGAGTTTGTTTGTTTGTTTGCTTGAACGCGCTAATCTCAGGAACTACTGGTCCGATTTGAAAAATTCTTTCACTGTTGGATAGCCCATTTATCGAGGACGGCTATAGGCTATACGGGAATGGGAAATTCTTACGGGAACGAAAAAAAAACGGGATATGCGCGTACGAAGTCGCGGGCAAAAGCTAGTCTACTAATAAAACAAGAAATACTATGCCTATCCTTGGTCTTGTGGAGTATTTCTAAGATCTTTTTGTCTAAGGTTCAGCGAATTTGGCTCAATCATCTTGCTGGACTCTGATGAACAAGACCTGCTATATGCTTGTAACTTGGTCTTTTTTGGAGGGGAAGCTATCAATTGACTTCTCCCGCTCAGAGCAGAGTGGGAGGAAGTCTCCGACGTACTGACTAAACTCACCCGTGTTCCTTTAATAATGCGCTTTGCATTCAACGCCGCGGTAAATCTTTTGAATAATTTCGCAACACAGGCACTGACCCTTTAGTACTCCTTGTAAACTGATTTGATTATTAATTTAGGTGGACTCAAACAGTTTCTATACTAGCCACCTATTAGTCTCTTTAGGTTAAAAAAATGTTGCTGAAGGTATCGCACCAATTATTTTGTCTTTTTTAGGTCAACAGATGCAAAGGGAACCAAACACTGCACCACCTTTAAACGTAGGGTTCGGAACAAATTACCAAAGTTCAAACTTCGGAGGAGCTGATAGGAACAAAGCTAAAAGTTTTGCTCCTCAGGTCTTAAGGAGTATTAATAGTGGTAAGTTAATGATTTCTTAGAGCTTCCGACTGAGCTGCACTGTCCGTTAGACCACTGAAGTTTTGCTAAAGATTGATTGAATGCAGGCTCATTAATTTATACTAGTGGTTGGCAGTCCATTGGTCTTGTCTAGAGCTAATCGCGAGCTCACAGGGATGTTGCAAAGAATTGCAAAGCTGACGTTGGGTTATTTTTCTAAAATAAGTGCATCGGAAAAAAACATAAAGCCAGTCCCAGCCGTTATTCTTAGATTTTTGACCATTGTTATCGGTCGCCAGAAGCCTAAAAACCAATGTTACCAAGGGGTAATTGCGTTGTGTGTGGTAGTCGGGCAGTAGCCGTTTTATTTAAAATAGCTAGTAGTATTCAGCTGCATCCAGGAAGCCTGCAGGCCTTGTGGATGTAGCTGAATACTATCATCTTCCAGGCTGACCCCATCATAGTTATTAAAAACAAATGATGAAGTGCACAATGGACCAATATTATATATTTAAACTGTAGTACCAAACAGTAACTGAAGCATATTTATTCTTGTTTTATGCACCAACCATAAGAAACGCCCAAAAATGTAACATCGTTCGAGGGAACTTCGAAACCCGGTTTCCAGCACAAGCAATATACGCAAATTGAACAAGTTCCGCAGAACACAATGAATGGTAAGCTCTATTTCTTTCAATAGCGCGTGACATTTCACTTTCTCAACAACTTACTTAGAAAATTCTTCGAAAGTTCCAGATGTTATTAAGAAAGTTGATTAATGATAATGAATTATAGCTTCTTTACAGGATGTACCCAGGTCATTATAGGTTATCGAGATGATATCTTAGACTACTTGCGCAAACCAGAGTTAACTTTCAACTCAAAGTTAGTTACTAACACGAGGTTAAAACCAATCTCACCATCATCATATTAGCCAAAAGACGTCCACTGCTGGACATAGGCCTCCCCAAGTGTCGCCACAACAACCGGTCCTGGGGGGCTACTCTCTAACGAAATCCGTAGTTTCGGGCTTAGTTGCGGGCGGGCGTATTCTACTCCGTATCACCTACAGACTTACGATTAGTCCCGAACCCGAACTGAGAATGAATGACAACACGATTTCACAGTAACTGTCAAATCGTGTTATCATTAGTTCTCAGTGGTTAGGTGATACGAAGTAGAAAATGCCCGCCCGCAACTAAGCCCGAAACTACGGATTTCGTTAGAGAGTAGCCCCCCTGTACGTCTTGCATCCATCGGTTACCCGCCGGCTACCCGCGACCCTCACCGTGGACCGATGACCTGTCCACCTTGTGAGAGGCCTTCCAACGTTGCGTCTTCCAGTAAGCGGTCGCCACTCCAGCTAGTCTATTCTGTAAATTACTATTTCGATATCGAGCTTCACCTGAGTGAAAAAACTCACAAAGTGAGCTTTATTGCACACAACATAAAGGTCTTAATTTGATACTCACCTCGAATTCCGCTGTCGAGATACGAAAATGTTTTTACAGAATAGCACTACAGAACTCGAATCTAAATCGAAGTAAAAATATAAATCTGGTTTGTGTTAGTGGGCTTAGTGAAAGCCTTGAAGATATTTAATTGTAATCAAGTAATAGCGTAGGCAACATAACGTATGATGTTAGGTAGACCAGTAAAGGATGCCGTATTGAACAAGTCCTCAGATCAACAGCACTCAACTTCAAACAAAACATGCATACTCGTATAAAGTAAGCACCCACAAATTGTGCGCTGTCAAACATAAAAGTATTCTTGGCCGACCTGTGCTAAAGCCTCGTAACTCGGTCTAACAAGCTCATTACCCTGTATTTTCGAGAGAAGTAAAGTTGTAAAGGGAAACTTCGCGATACTTGGCAGGATACGCGTTTCAAGTTGTGCCCCCAATGGGTTGCGAGTTCAAAAAGTCTCCCTATCACCGTAAGAACGTGATTTAATTAAAGACGTGTACACACTTTGTGAGGGACATGTCCGGGTTTGGGTTATGACAGATTTTGTTTGACAGTTTGTGATTTTATCCCTACGAAATTGAAAAACTTATTCATATAAACCCAGGAGAGCAAATTGCTCCTGAAAAAAAAAGAGGGATCTGGGAAGTCTTTGTTCTGATTGAAGTTGTAGGTTTACCCAAGAAAATTAATCTATTTTCTAGTAATACCGAAAAAACCCACGGAAATTGAAGCAACTAAGAAAGAGCCCCAGCATCAAGCCATGACGAGAATGGACAGACTTAAGGTATCTAAACATCGACACTACATATCGATGCGTAGAGTCTCGCTAACTCCAGTTTACTTTATACTAACAAATGCTAGATCTCAAAGAAAGGGTAACATTAATCCTGCCTACAAATTTTCATAATTCTCAAACGTCATATTTGAGTATACATTTATTATCGTCCCCTTTTAACTGCCACTCAGTTATATTAGCACTGCGTACCTTCCCAAGTGTGTAATAACCTATTCTACCCAAACCTGTATTTAATCTCGCATTTATAATTCACATAGCAGTTGGATTACATAACTTTAGTGTAGTTGAGGTAGCCGTAATCCAAATATTTCACCTCATTTCATCAAAAGTCAAATATCAATCTCATAAACTTAAGCACCTCCATTTTGTTTGACCTCCTATCACACCGGACCGTAACCTAAACAATCGATCAATAAAAACGGCAATTTAAAAAATATAGGAAAATGTTCGCTTCTCTTATTCAAGTCAATTTATCATCCGCATATGGTCCTGGTAAGGACATCAAATTGCAATGCGATATCCAATAAAGTATAAAAAATTGCTTATATGGGTTCTCGCTCTAGGGCACAGTAGACTATAAGTATAGTACTTTTTATCGATTTAGATTCTTGCTTCACAAAATAATATGATTGAATACAAATTCTCATATCGCAGTAAGTTTTTTTTTGTCTCTACATGTCTTCACTTTCATGTATTAGAGATACAGACTAGGTTACATTTAAACACTTCGGTACAGATTGTTTAAAATAACTAGCATATTCTACATAAACAGCACATTCCTGAACTGCTGACTACTAGATTTATCCACACAATTAATTTAATTACATCAGCAACCGTCCTCAACGTAAACCCATATCAAACTACTGCCGCCGGTCTGACAGACGGCCTCTATCAAAAACCATACAGAGTTAGCTCATAAAATGAAAACTTAAAGAAATTGCTTGTGATAAAAGTAAGAACCGGACATTTTTCTCCTTTGTCATCTCTGTGGCAGTGGCCTAGAGGGTCGCGATGTGGGGACAGTGCCCTTACATGAATAGAATTTGGTATTGGGGAACTTTCTTTACGTTTTCAGAGGGGTTGCGAACTTGCGGTGCAAGTTTTCATTTCCTTAACTATTTATTTTCAGCTTACGTCAACATTTTGACAATGGTTTTCAGAGAAAAATGAAATCGTTTTCCGCAATCCGTTTTGATTGATCACGCGTGTTAAACCTACCAATTTCCGTGCTCCCTTTTATTTGAGTTATCTTTCTCTACCGCCAATCACAAGTCCAGCTCCAGTCATTGATTTGGTCTAAGTAAACACAGTGAAGTTCATTGCGGGAAGTGTGCCGGTGCGCGCGGACGATGCAATATCCGTGATTCCGTGCCTTTGTCTATGAAAAAAAAAGTGATTTCTCGAACATCCCTTTAGGCCGTTCGATTTAGCTTCGCAAAGAAATAAGTAGGGTCCGCTATTTCCTCTGCCCTGTCTTGTTTTTTTTTTACAGATTATTGTCGGCATCTCTGTGTAATATTTTGCTTCTTTCCAAGCTGAATTTCTTAGACTGAAGAACGCTGAAGCTGAAATAACGCATTATTTTATTTGATAGACATTCATCTATCACAATGCCTAACGTATTTCGAATCATAACATAGCTAATTGGACCCTAATGTTAACAATTAATCCAATAACGATGAAGGCATCTATTTAGCTAATGTCTAATTAAATAGGTGCATTTAGGAATCAAATTGATTGATAGTATTTTAGTGTATATTGGGTGTTATAAATTGATATCATTATGCTATAACTTAGATAGGCATTTTTATCTATTGTTCTCCTCGAGGTTATTTTATCTAAACAATCGCGTCCGCTATAGGAATCACCCATAAACAAACTATCACAATATTTACCACCCGTCGTATAAAATACGTAGATAAAAGGCACTATACCTAGAATCTCTCCCACTCATAAATAGCTTATGATCGCATATATCTACAAAATGTGGCGATGTTATAATAATAAACGATCGCATTCAGGCGCTACACAAAAGCGGTCCGAGGGCGTTTTCCGGTCCAGTTGAGAAGGTGCTTAAATGGCACAAGGCTTTGCAGGACATCGGCGTTTTTGTATTTTACGAAATAGTCGGTGAGTTTGATTGATGAGATAATGTTGCTTTTTATTCTTTTGATAAGCTTAATGTTTTGTTAGTTGGAGATAGAAGAGGAAGGATGGACAGAGCGGTTCACGATGTAGGCTACGGCTTTTATGATAAGTATAATTATTCAAATAGGGTATTTGACTGGATTTTTATAGCATTTCTCAATACGTAAAGGAAAGACGGGACGCAGTAAAAAATATTTCACTGTTTAAAAAAGAAATACTGACTTGTGGGCGTTATAAAATGTAGGTATGATAAACAGTGATGACTCTTAAGTGCATGTGACGTCGCTCGCAAGTAACGCCATAATGTATTTGCTTCGTCCATTGAAAACGACGTTTTAAAAAAAAACTTTTTACAAAAAAATATAACCGACTTCGAAACAAAACACTACAAAGTATAAAATTTGTTTCTTTTTTTTTCAATACCGACTTCCAAAATTAAGGTTATTTTATACTTTGTAGTGTTTTGTTTGGAAGTCGGTTATATTTTTTTGTAAAAAGATTTTTATTTTTCTCTTTTAAGTAGTGATACTTGGTCTACGCAGAAATTGAAATAAGCAAATATGCTCATAAAATAAAAACTGCTGAACCAAACTGAATCAAATTTTTGCGGGACCAAATGGCAAGTATACCGCCTCGAACTAAAAAAGAATCACAGAAATCGGATCATAAACCTCGGAGTAATCGGTGTACGTACATAACAAAAAAAAAACTCACCGAATTGAGAACCTCCTCCTTTTTTGGAAGTCGGTTAAAAAGGAAAAAAAGAAAGCATGACGCATACCAAAAAGAATAAAAATAAACAAAAATACAATTTTATACAAGTTGGGCAAGTATTATCATGTGCCTAGCCTTTGGCAACTATATTGAAGTCGGCTTCCAGTCAAACCGAATTCCGCTGAATACCAATATTAAGAAGAATAAATTCAAAATCGTTTCACTTTTTTTAGATTTTTTAATGGATTTTATTTACTTTTTCTAAAATCGTACTATTTTAGTAAATAAAATCTTTCACGCAACAGTCAAATACCCTTTTTGTGCTCTCGAATAATATTTATAGTCTAGGTAAATCCTTCGTCTTCTATTTCTTGTTATGACATAACGGATTGTGATCCAAGACAAACATTTATTTCAGCCAAATGCGTAAGCGTAAGATCTGGAGAATCTTGCGCAAAGAACCTCGTAATAAGAGACGACAACGGCCCCGCCATGCAGGTCGTTTATTACGAAGTAGACTTCCTACTCCCAGAACTAAAGGTCCCTTCCACCATAAGGTAGAGCAGCAAATTGTTTGTAAACACAAAACTAGATTGTTCTCATTCTTTCGCTTGTGTGAACTAGGGATGGGTATAATTGAATTGTTACAGCCGTCCTTTGTAGGCCTTGTAATCCGGGTCTTCATCCCGAGTCGTGGCTTCTAGTGGAATGATAAACAAACAAGTGTAGATAGTTTGTCTTTTAGTTTTAGCGTTATTGATAAAATTCATGTAGTGTGATGTTACATAAATGGACATCTTATGTAGGAAACTCCTAAAAATGTTTACATGTATTTTAATACTGCAATTCATTTGTCGGGTTTGACCTACGACACTTAAAACTTATCGAAGGTATCAGGAAATTATGAACCCGATATACCATACCAACTAGGTGCTTCAACGGTCGGAGATGGCTATTTCATCCTTTTTCCATTGGCGGAAGTAAAAGCCATCTCAGCCATCTCGGGCAGCAGAATTATACAGCAAATGGAATGGGATTAGAATCCACAAGAATTTCCTACATCGTTACTTTACTGACTGATCTTTTTTTTCCTGTTTAAAATGCCACTACGTCCAATTAAGGTGGCATTGAGTTAAATATCTTTCACAGGGTGATAGGTAGAATGATGGCGGGAACATGTAGACTGCAGGCATTCAGCGTGCGACCAGCAACAGGAGATGACGTTGCAACGTTGCAACGTCGAGCTGCGGTCGCTGCGCATCATGTTGCACGGCTCTGTAAAGAGTATGGAGTCAGCCAGTAATAGTTTCTTTGTTTTTTTTTGTGATTGATTTGATTAATAAAATGGAGTATGTCAAAGTCTTGTATAGTTTTGTTTTACTGATAGTACTATGCTTTTTTAAGGATGAAAAATCATCAAATGACTCCTCCCGCACTGGGCGGAGCAGAAGGGAGTGCCAGACTCTTACTGACTAAAACCCATCCGTGTTCCTCCTAGTGCCCTTTGCGTTCCAGGGCCGCGATGGCTCTTTTGAACAAATTCCGAAACCCTTGGATATTATGATAACGACGTGACATGCCTTACCTAAACCTCATACTTTAATATAACCGCTTTCTGATATTGTTTTTCATCAATTTGTTGAATAAAGATAAGAGAATCAGGTCGGTCTCGATCGATAGTAAGCCATTTTAGTAGAAATCAAATCAAATATTAAACCACCAGTATAATAAACAGGTGTCACATCAAATCTGTGTTACACATAATATCATGCAAAACATGTCTTTACAAGCGGTTACATTATAATACAAATCCCATTCAGCAGAAAGTTTGCACCTGAGAAGTTACGGCAGCTTTACTACCATTGTGCGAATATGATCGTAAAACAAAGATATCTATGAATTTGTAATTAGTCCCTATGCTCCTTTTTATGCTACCTACCTATATCACGACAGAGTTGCTTTACAAGTCCCTGAGTGCCACCTACAACTAAGGTAAAAGTTATTTTACGAGAATTGAAAATGGTATAGTCCTTCATTGTTTTGGTAACAAAACTAACTACTCTATATTACACTAGCAGCTCCCTGCGGTTTTACCCGCATAGTTCCCGTTCCCGTGAAAATACGGGGATAAAACATAACCTATCTTAATCGGTAAAGATGTAGCTTTCTAGTGGTGAAAGATTTTTTAAGTCAGACGAGAAGTTTTTGAGTTAAGTCGTAATAAACAAAAAAAAAACCTTTCCTCTTATTAGTATAGGATGCATAGATGAATTTTGTAAGATTGATAGATCTACATTCCAGTTATTGTTAGATTTGATAAAAAATCTGAAGCCTTATGACTTACGACCCTTTATAAATAGAAATCTAAACAAAAACAAAAAGAGACAAACCAATTTATCTTCTCGAAAGAATGCCAACTATGTAAAAACCATTTATCAACAACATTGATATAGAAAAAACCCCAACAACATAAAAAATGAATGTCCAGAGTAAACTTTAAAAGTTTTCTAGACACTGATTTGTCGGACAAGTGATTAATTTGAATTATCTATTCACAGCAAAAACAAGTAACCAAGTTTTGAAAGTCTCGTCTAGTTTTTAGACTTAAATCTCTTACAAAATAATACTTGACACTCCTAGTCTTTAAAAACAACTCAATCATTTGCAGTTTCAGGTTTTCAAAAAGTGGTTTCGTTTTCAAAAAATTGTTAAAAAATCGTTATTAATTTCACTAAAAGATAAGTAATGTCTGTCTGTCTGTCTGTCTGTGTGTGTCTATTTGGATGTTAATCTGGAAATAAATCATTACATTTCATTTTTTTCCTTTGTTATGATTTGAATCACAACATTCTACATTATCTGGGTAATATTGTTGATCTAATAATTCCATTACCATTCTAAATGTAGCCTTGAAAATTGGTGGGTTGAAACCAGATTACCATTACAACTTTGTTGCCTTTTTTTTAAGGATAGGAAATCATCAAATGACTCCTCCCGCTCTGGGTGAAGCAGAAGGGAGTGTCAGACTCTTACTGACTAAAACCTATCCGTGTTCCTCCCCCTCCTTTGTGTTCCAGGGCCGCGATGGCTCTTTCGAACAAATTCCGTAAATTTGTTGCCTACTCTTTATGTTTAAAAGTTGAATGGTTTAAAATCGTGCCTGCGAACTAATTACATTAGGCAGGAACAAAAACTTTTTTTTCCTCGAAATTTGATTATGTGATATGTAATTATCATGGTACAGAAAACTTAGGACAGTAAATCAAACTTTTCAGTCACGTATCGATTTTCAGATATGTTCACATTTTTTTCGTCGCTTTTATCAAGTAAATATTGTTATCAAGAGTGAAAAATAAACTTTCTTGTTTATTTTTGCCTGTCATTGCTAAGCAGGATTTGGTGTCTACCTAAAAAAAAGTCCGCAGTACTTTGCAAGCATTGCATGAGTCCACTTTCTTTGATATCACTTTTCCAATGAAGCAATTTCTTGCTGAATGCGCTCATCGTGTTCATCACTCACTGTACCTGGGTTTTCTGATAAAAAAATTTAGGTATGTGTGCAGAAAGAGTATTTTTAATGATATGTATCAGAAACCTGAAGAGCTTTCATAAGTAAATATCTTCAACATATGGTGGTAGGACATTGGTCTTCGATCTATGTTTTTATAAATATCTATACTAATATATAAAGCTGAAGAGTTTGTTTGTTTGCTTGAACGTGTTAATCTCAGGAAATTCTGATCCGATTTGAAAAATTCTTTCAGTGTTTGATAGCCCATTAATTGACGAAGGCTATTTATCATCACGCTAGGACCAATAGGAGCGGAGTATTAATGAAAATTGTGACGCAGACGAAGTTGAGCTGGTCAACTAGTTACATATGCCTATATACAACGTAAACGTAACGTCAAACTAATGCCTATATATAGTAAAAAAAAATATATAAAAGGAAATCGCGTTTTCATTAGGCATACAAATTAAAAATCATCGAAATGCAATAAGAGAACAGTTAATGAATTCTATTCTTACAGGGACATGCAATATTCATAATTTAAATCACCTAGGTACTCGACAGGCCGGTGTATGGTAATGAGTAAGTTTTGGCGTTCGTCCAAGCTTTCGATAGCACTGTTTACGAAGTTTTCTTCAATAATAAAGCACTCTAAATTCGCCAAAAAGCATAGCAAAGAATTTCCGAGTGACATTAAGAAAAATACCCTCAAGATTCTGGAACAGATGTTGTTGAGAGTCTGCCAAGAAGGTAATACACTTGTTTCACTTCCTTATAGAATGGAATTTGAATGTACAGTGAAATTGACTTTCTATTTTGATTGCATAAAAATAAGTCGCATCTGCGTTATTGGATTCTTTTAATCCTTTAAGGCTGCATTGGATTCATAATTATGTACGTTAAAAAAATCATTCAGATAACGAGGTGACATTTATTTAATTTGAAAAAACAACAAATTGCTTTACTATGATTCAATTGTTTTCATAAAACCATGTTATTGATATACATAGTATAAGACCACCTTCACCCTTCTACTATCGGACATCCAGACGCACTGCAACTTACCAACCCTACCTTGTTGCTATTCCACCAATTCGCACTAAGCGTTTCCAAACGTCTTTTATAATGCACACAAGAGTGAAACTCTGCCTGCATCTGTGTTTCCGAACGCTTACTACCCTAATCTCTTCAAAGTTAGAGTGAACAGGCTCCTTTTGGGTAAGCTCGCTCCATCGTAGACTTTGTCTCTGTTATCTCTGACCTAAGTTAGAGTCAAGAGAAAACCTATCACAAATAATAAAAAGATACATACACTCAAGATAGATTATGAATATTAAAAAAAAATACACCTTTTGAATTAATTTCAAAGCTGAAAGCGCAGTGTCTCGGTTAGATGACAGAGAACTCCCTCGGAGTAATTCAGAAGTCACGAGAACTCTTAGAAGTTAATCTAAGTTACTGACTTCACAGAAGCGATAATTTTGTAGCGGCTGCGCAGTAAAAAAATAATTTGTCTTGTAAGATTTCTTTCATAACTATGCCTTTAGTTTCAAAGATAAATACAACGTGTAACAACAAACGCAATACATCATGCTCCCCATATATTTATACCTCGACAAAATGTACTGAACAGCTGATTATTTTTCGAGATTTCGGGGTTGGTCCCACAGTAAAAGTTGTTCATAATGATGAGTAGGTACGATGAGCTCTTAAGAGGTATTGCGTTTATTCCGTTAGGCACACGTTGTGTCAGTATATTAATGGCCTTTTTGAAGTCAGAAGTTTTTAGTTGAATTAAATTTTCTTGATTCACAAACAAGAAGACTAGCTTTAAAAATATAGGTACAGTTCACGAAGAATTTCCCTAAAATTTTCGCGTAACTAATTGCTTACCAAGCACAAAACTAAACGCAGGCAATTACTCAACATTACAAAACTATTCAACTCGAACCTATTCATTACGAACAATTTGTACGAGCAGAAAATTTAATTAACAACCTAAGAACTTCATCTTACTACAATTAAGATTTTCCTTTTAACAGTCGATTAACATGCAAATTGCATATTAATTTTAGCAAAATGGACGACCATTAAAAGTTAATATAAAGGCTCAAAAGACCGTTCTACGGTGTATTACAGGTACTTGGAGAGTGATTAACTAAGGTTTTAAAATATATTGGATAGGTGTGAGGTTTACTAGGGTCGTCTACGACGTAATCTTGAAAATTAAATCCAAGTCTTAAGATTACTAGTCGTTACTTAGGCGCTAAGAATGAACAAAATATGATTTTGTGCTTTTGCAATTAACCTCAACTTTGCAGTAGTAGTCACCAGCGTTGTAAAAATCATGTCATATCTGCTGTTAAAAATACGGCTGGTGTAGCAAAATACAAAAGTTATTTTAAAAACGGTGAACCCAAAAAAAAACGTACACACAGAATATGGAATTCTTGTTTGCAGACACGTAATATTCTGTTGCCAAATTGTCGACTAAAAAGCGTTTTATACCTGCATTTCGTAGTTAAAAGAACTATGCTATTGCAGAGAAAATAGACTGACATTTTCGGTTCATAGTTTCGTTGTAACAAGACAAGTTGCTCGCCAGTCCCTGAAAAGTATAAAGCTTTTTTGAAATACCGGAAAAATCCGATGCTAGAAAGCCAGTAGAAAGTTGGGACACAAGTAAATTGAATGCTTTTTAGTGCGGTGCAAACATACAGTAAGATCCTATTCAGAATGCAATTTTATATACCTGCTGAATGATTCCTGTGAAAATGGTAACATAGGGACAGTATACAAGTTTCTGAGACCTTTGTTTTGAAACATTGTCTTTTTTGTGAAGGCATTTCAGAAAATGCAACAGGGTTTCGAAATATGTAGTATATAATCAGAACCTGTGTCCCGTGTTATTCCTTTTAGACAAGTTTTTATAATATCAAATTAATCACCATTATTTAAAGTTTGAAATTTTAAACGACTACCTAAAAATTGTTCACATAATTTGCTTTATTTGGGTTTCATAATTTTTGAAAGTACTAAAGCAGTAGCGTAGCTTAAAAGTTAATGAAACTTTGGGAGAACTGTTGCTATCCGGAGGATTATAAAAAAAAAAAATATATATATATATAAAATCACCCTTTCAATCCGCATTGTCAATATTTTTTCTGGAATGCTCGTTCGTCTATTTCCAACTCGGCTGAATTCACTTTTCATATAATTTTTTGCTTGTTTGAGCTGTGTGTTCTGGATTAGGTTAAAAGTTGTATCGATGGTGGACCAGAACAGAAATCAGGAGTAATAATAAGTATCTTGAGTTCATTCTTGCTCATTATAACTATAATATTATAATTGTGACAGTGAGTCTGTTTGTATGTTACGTTATCACGCCAAAAACGCAGAACCGATTTTGATGAATTTAGATACAGAGATGGATAGATCCTGGCTGGTAGCAACTGGATGAGAGTTGCCAGAGATCGTGCTAAATGGCGTGCACTTGGAGAGGCCTATGTCCAGCAGTGGACTGTTATTAATAGGCTGATGATGATGATGATGGATAGGTCCTTGGAGACTGATATAGGCCACATTTTTTTGGGAAAATCTATATAAACGCGAACGAAAGCTAATATATTTCAGCAGACAAAACCTAGTTTCTCATAAATACGACAAACCTTATCTTTTCTCCCTTCTTAACTCTTAATCAGTTCCACTTGAATATTCGCAGTGGCAACTTAAACATAGAGTAAAATATTTACTTAAACAGGTGTTCATTACATTCTACATTTGCGGCGGGATAGTGGACTTGTTTGCACCGTCCAGTCTGTGTCAACAGTCTTAACCGCGGTTTACGATGTTGCCCCCGGCATAGTTCACTACCGCTTTATAGCTGGCAGGGCATGTACTGAAATTATATTTGTTTGCACAGATTTAATTTTTATTGCCTATTTTAATATAACTTGTGTTTGAAAATAGAAATGAGAGAGATTTCTTTATAGAGCTTTTAGAAATCAAGGCCTTTTTTTCTTTGACTACCAAATGTATAGTTTAGAACTTGGTGTAGATTACTGATCACTTTATCTTCCTAAAACCTAATATGAAAGTTAAATGTATAGGTATTTCAGAAAAACACCTGTGGTTACTACTTATAAATAACCTGTCTACTTTCAGGTGCTTAAAACGAGGTACAGCTGAAATTTATTGTAATTAAGACCAAATGGCTGGTCTGCAATCATCATTTAACCTCATTTAAAACTACAAAGAGCACGGCTAACAACAGTCGTAATGGGAGCGGGCGAGGAGAAGCAATTAAACAGGTCAAGACAAGTTTTGACCCGTCCTTGCGGTGGGTCCCTTCGCGCCTCGGATATAATCAGTGTTGAACTATGTACCATAACCTGAACTTGTCTAGGAAACACTAATTAACGGTGAACTACAAATTGTAGAAATTCACGGGGTGTTGCAAATGTCCACTTGAGTTAAATTAGGTGATCGCAGTACAAAATTGTGTGGCTAACTTTCGTCGAAGTTGTCAGTGACTGTGTGAAGGCTAAATTGTTGCTGTGTCTTAGTACTCTCTAGTAGGTATTGTTGCCATAGAGTCCTTGTCATAAAAGTGGGAAATGCAAAATGCAATTTAAGCAGATGACATTTAGTTTTCTGTTCTAGAGATTGGTTCTTTGGCAGTCAAAGAAAAAAAGAAAACCGGCCATGTGCGAGTCGGGCTCGCGTGCAAAGGGTTCTGAACGAATAATATGATTTTAAGATGCGACTTTAAAATCATTAGTTTTGTTATAGATTTTCCTATCTACTAACTGTACTTATTTGAAAAAATTTGCTCAGTATTTTCGGAATAGTCAATATTCAATAATTTTCTTTAATAACGTCAGAATGGAATATTTTCAAATTATGAAGAAAATACTTAAGAATGAGCCCTTTCATTCGATATGTCATACGGTACAATTGGAAAAACTTGTTTTCTTAATTTTCTAATTTGCCCTCAAAAAGTGACCCCATTTTCCGAAATTTATTCATTTTCGGGCGCACGTCTGTGTTTGGGTCACAGAAGATAATGTTGTGTGTAACAAATATCAACAGAATCGGTCCAGTATATTCGGAGAAAATCGGCTGTAACAGACGGGCAGACAGACAACCGAGTGCTACTAAAAAGATTCCTTTTCTTCCATTCCTTATTTTTTAACCAAATCTCACATCTCAACAAATAATGTTTGGAATAACAAATAATTACTGATGAATTCT
This sequence comes from Lacanobia wlatinum, assembly GCA_947578705.1. NCBI lineage: Eukaryota > Metazoa > Arthropoda > Insecta > Lepidoptera > Noctuidae > Lacanobia > Lacanobia wlatinum. The sequence goes on from OX388033.1 coordinate 19,915,957, forward strand.
AGTAATAACTCGTAGACCCACGGTTCTACGCCGTAGCCATTGTGCTACGAGCTCGTAGGCTAGGACGTAGTTTATTATTGAATGTGAGTTACCTTTCGAATTTTATTTTTTCGTTTTCGTGTCATCAATGTGTTAGGTCTTCTGTTTCAATTAAGTTTACATAAAATTACAAAAATGAAAAAATGTATGAAAACTTAAAATAAAATTGTAATTAAATGTATTTACAACATAACATAATATTAGTCTCTATTATCTTCAAGCAATTGAATAGAACGATGAATTAAATTCGTACAGCTTTAAATGAATTAAGTTATTTGTAGTGCAAGTGAACCAAATTTTAATAAATCGAATTCTGTATGAAGCTACTGGCAAAATATAATTTACCACTATAATCAGTCATCAGCAATATTTGATGGATAATTAAACACACACAATTCGATGTAATATGATTGTCCGAGAGAATCGTCGTCGATACGAAATAATTGCTATTAATCCAAGCAAATAGTTTGCATTGTTTGTTAAATTATAACTGAAAATGGATTTCGTGACGTGCGATATTGAAGCTTTATATTGTGTGTTTGTTTGTGCATTGCATTTGCTTTAAAATACTTTAGTCATTTGAAACGTAGCTCGACTTTTTTGGACTTTATTTTCACACTTTTTTTTCTACTGTGTGTTTTTTTACAAGTGTGTTTTACCTACCAAGGTATAAACGAAAGTATTTGCCATCATGTGTGAAGTTACCATGTTTTTTCCTCTGCTGGAACTTAAATCTTCTCTATAAGAGGTCACGCTGGCCCAGTGCAGACTGGTGGATTTCACATGAAGTCTTCAAAACTATTGCTCCAGGACATAGGCGTACCGATTTACTCATAATATTTACCTACCTTTACTGTAGTTACAGCCTATAATGTTTGTCTATAATCCCGATAAATATTATATACCTTCAAAGAAATCCCAAAAATACACACAAAGACAACCTCAAAGCCAAACGACTGAACCAATAAAATGTGCCCAAATGTAATAAATTCCGTATCTTTTGACTTACATACTGTTTATACAATAGACCGGTAACGCGGGTATCGCCGGGACGGACATCGGTCCGAGCTGATTTATGATTGTATATATCGACGATCGTATGTTTATGTCCCTACTGGCTGGCTTATTCTAATGTAAGCGATGGAGCCAGAGGCTGGGAACGTAATTTCATGTATAGAGTGAGTTATTTTTTCAGCATCGCTCTGTAGCTTTTCTTATAGACTGAGATCCCGGAGTCCTTAGGTACTAAAAATAAAATAAAATAGCCTTTATTTCTGATAATATAAATAAATACACTTTGTCGATTTTTATAACATCGTTTTATAATTTATTTTACATGCTATAAACTACTTCACTACTACTTACTATCACTTCATTATATTATCATGCTAATGATTTAAAAATGTTACTTATTGCTATTTAAGTATATTTTTAATTGTATTTTAATAAGATCATTTAATAATATACTTTCTTGTATTAGGTACTTATTTTCCCACTAATCAAATATGTGGAATAGAGTAGTGTTAGTATGTACTTTTAACATCCGCCAGCTTGGGCCGATGGACGATTTCCAGGTATCAGGTGTTAAATCCGGGTACACTACATTAATACGAAAAACTTTATTCCGACAGTCACAAATACGAATTTCAAATTACCGATTCTCATAATTCCGAATGTAACAACTCCGATTTAGCATTAATCCTTTTTTATAATTCCCACATCAATATTCCTAATGTTTATAATTACTATTCTTAAAATACCGAGTTTAAATATGTCGAATAACAAAAAGTCCGACTTAATGATAATTTGAAACATCAAAAATACGAATTCCGATTATTAAAATACCTATTAATCAGAATTTCGAAATAAAAAACGCCTTGTAAAACTGAATATTGATAAGTAAGTGACAGAACTTATTTATCAGTATTCAGAGTACTTGGCCGGTGCCGTATGGTGCCGTAAAAGAATAATACCATCCCATCAGTTCCCGTGGGTGTCGTAAGAGGCGACTAAGGGACTTGCCAGAGAATGGGCAGCAGCGTTCTCTGTAAAACTTAACACCATATACTGCGATCGCCAACCCGCTTGCCAAGCGTGGCGATTATGGCAAACCCCCACCCCCCCTTTGGGGGAGGCCTATGTCCAGCAGTGGACGTCTTTCAGCTGATATGATGATGAAACTGAATAGCAAGACAAATAAACAATTGCTCGTCAGAACAAAGTATATTACTATGTTTAGTATGAGGAGGTAGAATTAAAAAACTAATGACAGATGCAAGATGCATGCATGCAAGCAGGCATGCTGTATGCAAGCAAGCATGCAGCATGCAAGCAAGCATGCAGTATGCAGCAGGCATGGTTTCTGTCACGGCTCCGGCGCTGCGGGGCTCCGGCGGTCCCCGCGAACATATCGTCGCAGATGGTTTTAACGCTCACCACCGCAGCTTCGGCTTATATATAACACCTGCTAGTCTATTCTGTAAATAACTATTTCAATTTCGAGCTTCACCTGAGCAACAAAACTCCCAAAATGAGCTTTATTTATAGCACACAACATAAAGGTCTTGATTTGAAACTCACCTCGGATTCCATTGTCGAGATACGAAAATGTTCTTACAGAATAGCACTACTGCTCCTAAGCTCAGGGGCCGCCTCGCCCCTCCTCGCCTACCCGGGCTTAAATTACACTCTAGGGGTAGGGCAGACAAGACTACGTGGAGTCGGTTTTACAGCGATTCGTGTCTGTCACTTACTTTTGTGGCATAGCTTATTGACTGTTTAAGACAATATTTTAATTTACGGTTCAAAATGCAAAAAAAAATGTTCGTTAGGCATATTAAACAGTAGGTCTTTTGACCGTAGTAATTTCGAAAATAGTTAAAATATCTTTGGATATTATAATATGTAATTAACTGAATATTATACTGATTGAACCTAAATGAAAGTATTGAAAATCGGAATTTCGTTTTTCGGATCGAAAACCCATCGAGCATTTGACTCTTCGGGCGTATGAAAATCGGAAAACAAACAAATCGCATTTATGACTTTCGGTAAAATAAGTTTCGTGATTTATAATAATAAATATTATAATCCTTAGGTAATATGAAATTCGGACTTTTGAAAATCGGACTATCGAAATTCGGAATAAAATATTACGGAGTATTTGGATGTTCCCGTTAAAGCCATGAAAACACTGTTATTTTAAGTCTAGGTACTGATTTTTATTTATACCTACTCAAAATGAAAATTTTTGATAAAATTTATGAATAACTTCAAAAACATTTATTTCAATATATTGAATGAAATATAATTATTAAACCACACAATAAGCTTTTATTTGATATGTTAGACTTAGACGGTACAAACCGAAAAACCATTTTTTTTTTAATTTTCAAGTTTTTCCCCTAAAAGTGAACTCCAACTCAACGGTTAGACAGACAGACCCGAGTAATCCTACAAGTTTTCCGGATGTTTGGAACCCCAAAAATCTGAACCACGATCTATGTCCACACATTCTTAGTTAATCAATAGAGTCGAATATACTAACTCGATAGTTTTTCTTCTACTCTTACTCACAATAAACCAAATTACTTACTTTACGAGCGAAGCTTTATTTGATAACATTGTCGGTTCAAATTAAAGTAGGGTTAACAGAACAGGACGACCGCACTTATTGCGGTCTGTGTTCATTATCGTTGCGGTCGATTCACCATCTGTTATTACTTTTATGTTGTCTGTACTACTTTGTATCGCATGAATAAGTTTAATGTGAAGTTGTTGTTGTTGGTTTTGATAGTGAAGTTCAGGTTTAGGGTTTAATTTGTGTGATAGCGGATTAATAAAGTTAAGTATACTCCTAGTTATGTAGGTTCTGTGTTCGTTTGATAAGGAAAACTAAATGCTCAATAACAATGTTTATTAAAATTATGTAAAATCACTCGGCAATGCTACGCGCTATAGCATAACATATGTCTATGTCGGAGTGTTGTTGCCCTTTTGAGGAATATCTAGACATTCATAGTTTAGTATAAGCGCTACAAAGCTCACAATTAAATTACAATTAAAGAAACACGGCTTGAAACGCAAAACTAAACTACAATTAATTCGCATCACTTGAAAGCAAGCTCTCTTCAATAGCATCCAACTCAAACGTTATCAGAAAATCTGAGCGTGTAAATATCACAAAATCCTCGCGACTCGCAACCAATCAGTCGTGAGAGATCGCTCTATTTCCTCCAAGTGCATCAATTCACCGTAGTAATACGTTCACGCTCGTCCCGTATTACCCGTATGTCATAATGGAACTCCGAACTGATTGGGCGAATTTCTATAGAGCGCAAAAAATGACGATAAATCGGGATCAATTTATTTTACGTCGATTCGGAGATTTACCCCTAAACGCTATTGTAGCATGAACAAAGGTGGCTTTCGGAGGTAAGGTAAATAGATAATGTGAAATTCATATGTTGGTATTTATTACTATTAGACTCCGTGAATAAGGAGGCTCAAGTAAGTTAAATTGACTGTGTAATAATTTATCGTTATTCATCTCAGTTCCTTTGCACTTATGTAAATACAGAAAACAGCACATTTTATTAGCTTTTTTATTAGAGGATCGCATTCAGCTGTGTAAAGAACCATTTGCTCTTTTACCGTATGATATTCAGAATAATTTCTATAAAACTGTAGCATCAGCCGGGATCAATAGATTAGATCCAATAACCTGTGAGAGAGTGGGCTATTTCCCGCGCTTTCATTCAATGGGCAAATAGATTCATGCTCGTTCCATTACACTCGATGTGTAAAACGTACCTAATTCCCTATCTAAGGTTGGTGCATAGTTTTCTGTTTTAAAATGTCGTTGATTTTTTTTACATTTTCATCTTAGCTTTATCCACGCGAACTAACTATTTAAATCTTATCAAATATGATCCTCGATTATATAAGCCTGTAGTTTTATTGTTTACGCCATTCGTTTGTAAACAGCTGTGTCCATCTACAACAGTAACGAGTTGCAGATAAAGAATATCTTGATTTATATTCACGTAGTGAATATACTGATTTTGCAGTATGGAATATTGGAAGAATAAAGTGGTTATTGTTACCGGTGCTGCACATGGAATAGGTGCTCAAATAGCCGAAGATCTTGCGAAGATCGGAATGGTTGTTATTGGCTTCGAACCTACTCAAGGAAGACTCGACGAAATGCTGAATAAAATGATTGATTGGGGCAAGTTTGAAGGACAAGTAATACCATGCAAATGTGATATTTCTAAAAATGAAGATCTCAAGAATGCTTTTGAAGGTATAGTAGCAACATATGGCGGAGTAGATGTACTGATCAATAATGCGGCTATTGGCAAAGAAGGTTTAATATCCACAGGCGTTATACAAGATATGAAAACAATCGTAGACACTAATATTTATGGATTGATAAATTGTACACGATATGCGATTGAGTCTATGATTAAGAAAAATATTACGGGGCAAATTATTAACATCAACAGCATTTGTGGCCATTACATGCCTCCTTTTGCTGAGCCGAAGATAAATATGTACATCGCTTCCAAGAGAACTATGACAGTTTTAAACACGCTCTTAAAGAATGAGTTTAAATCGCTTTATCGTAAAATCAAGATTACGAGTATATCTCCTGGGATTGTGCGTACAGGAATATTTAAAACAGCCGGTATTAATTTCCTGAATGAAGAGTTTTTTGATAAGAATCCGCATTTGACAACAAAGGACGTGTCTAACGTTGTCCTTATGATTTTAGCAGCTCCCCGAGGTATTCAAGTGAACGAAGTTATCTTTCATGCATTGCATGAACTCTATTAGTACGTCCAATGTTTCAAATTATTCATGCGTTTAGGTTTTTTGACTAATTTGTCTACAGTTTGTCACTATTACAATGTTATAATGGTCGCAAAAAATAAAAACATATCTTTATTCTTACTATACATTTCATTTGTTTAGTCGAGCAAGTGCAAACTAAAATCATGAAATAAACTTATATCGCAAAAGCTACTAGTATTAAAAAATGCTTACCTCGACCTAGAAATTGACCCAAGACCTAACGCTCAGCATTACAATGATAGCATTACATAATACATTCAAAAGCCAAGGGATAACATTTCAATGTTTTTAACATCACACATTAAATTCTCGTTAGGCTATCAAAACAACCAATCTGTATAATGCGCATTTATTACCAGTGATAACATATTAAATGTCCCACTTACAGAGGAAACTTATGTTTTATAAAGGACGGTAAAAATGGTCTGAGAGATATTCGAAGTTGGAGCTTGGGATATACTACACAGATTTTATACATCATGAAGTGCTGGGTTAACAAAGTAGCGGTCATAACAGATTGTGGGGAAGAAGTAGGTTTCGCTATCATGGAGCAGTTAGCTAAAGTTGGTATGATTGTCATTGGTTTCAACAAAAATGAACACCTATTAGAAAAAGTAACGTTGAAACTGAACCCAGTGATTACGAACAAAATTTCTGGAAAAATTGTGTTGTGCAAATGCGACATATTGGATACAAAGCAATTGACAGCAGCTTTTGATAAAATCAAGGACACATATGAAGGAGTGGATGTACTGATAAACAATGCTCAGTGCAATATCGACTGTTTAGTTAACACTGGAGAATCAAAAGATTTTAAGGAAATTATTGATATCAACATTAATGCTTTGGTTGCTTGTACAAGGCTGGCAGCTGGTTCCATGATAGAAAGGGAAACAAGAGGTCACATTATATGCATGAACGATTTATGTTCTTACCAGATACCAATGGAGTCAAATAAAACTGTATATATAGCAGCTAAAGCAGCTATAACGTCTGTGAATGAAATTTTGAGACACGAATTTCGGTTTTTGAAGGCTAATATAAAAGTGACAAATATAGCATGTGGTAAGATTGAAGGGTGTACAGAATCAGTCACTGATGCTCCGGGACTTCGAGTCAAAGATATAGCCAAGTTAGTTAAACTGGTATTGAACACACCTGAACAACTTCAAGTGCACGAGGTTTTGCTAGATTCTTTTGTTGAATAAGTGTAAAATCTTATTCACTGCACTACTTGTCTAGTGAACAAAAGATATTGGCTTTGTGATCGTGTAGGTAGAACGTTTATATACTGATTCTTGAGTCTTTCATGTGTCCCGGTGTCTGTTGGTCAATTTTTCTGTGGGTGAATAGTTATTGGTTAAAACATTATGTTGGTTAAACATTCACTGACGTAGAGTTATGGCAGCAAAACGTTCGTGGGTGAAAAGTCTTTTGGGTGAAAAGTTAATGGTTTAAAAATAATGTTGACCATCGGTTCATGGACCAATCGACTTTTGGTAAATCGTTATAGTTTCAAAACACACTGAAAAAATCTTTTGACAGAAAGATAACAAAATATTGAGATGAACTACATTCCGTATATAGTCTAGTAAGGTGTGCCAGGATACAGGATACCTATGTAGTATACATAGTATGTAGTAGTAGTAGTAGTATAGTTGTTTTATAAAATGAAGTTAAATTACAGAGTTGTGTTTTATTTGTTACCTTCTATTTTTCGATTATAGCAATAAAGGTTAGATTGGATTGTTTATTGTTTAAACAGTTTTTTATTAATACAGACTTTTCTTTTTATCTATGCATTAGATTAGTTTGGATTTTTGGAAAGAACTCTTTTACAGTTCCAGCTACATTTTTTTGCTACTAACAAAAGTAGTCAGTCGACTCGTTGGTTACCATAAATTCAGGCAACCACATTCATGCTAACGGAGTGGATACAAAAAGATTCGCGGAGCGTATCCACCCAAAGACGAGTAGAGAGCACGCATTATCTTAATTAAACGGATAAAGCATTACCATTCACTCATTACAGTATTTACTGTTTTGTAGAAGCATTTGCAAATTATCACTGACTTGGCAACCTCATTTCATTTCGTGATGCGCATTGTTTTACCCGGGAGATGTGGCTTGTGTGTGTTAATCAAATCTGTTAAATTAAACCCCGGTCATACAAACGTTTGACTTAATGCAGCAAAATGGTAAAAGCTACTGTTTCTCAGACTGGTTTTCTGGCTTATACCTAGAAGTTGTTAAGCAGCAGTATTTGTAGTGTAGCAGCAAAGTACATGACGTATCTCTCAAACTATTGTAGGTATAGCGATTTTTTTTTACTATTGATTGTCACGCGTTTGACCACTATCTCACCTTTTGATAAGCGATGATGTGGTCGAAGATGGAGCACGCTTGCCTAGAAGTAACCTATTCACTCTTGACTTAAAGACTCCCAGGTTGTAGAGCAGCTATCAGGAAAATAGACTCCGACAAGGAATTCCACTCCTTAGCTGTACGCACTATGAATGTGTTCCTAAAACGTTTTGTGCGTGTGGGTGGGATTTTCACCATGTACCGGTGGCGCACCGCCATTCGTCTTGTGGTCCGATGATGGAACGGGCTTGGTGGATTAAATTATGCAACTCCGTCGCACATTCCCCAAAATGCATGATAAACCTATTTGGTAAACACAAAATCAATAAACGAGACCACGAGACATCTGCGGATTTTGTTTTTATAAATGTGGCATGTTGCTTGTCACATACGTGTTTTATGAAATAATCATATAAAAAGTAAAAGAGAAATATTGCAAAATGTCTTTTCCGAAGAAAAGTGAACATTATGAGGACCCGCTCAGAAAAAGTTTAGTAGGGCATAGCAGTCAGAGCATCAGAGGCACTAGAGTGAGACAAGGGAGGGTTTCAGTTTATAACGTACAAGATCAGTCCCGAATTGAGTGGAGCAATCTTATTTTTTTGCAGTTCCATCCTGTATTTAGGCTGATAATTTTGGTTGTTGCTATTACAAAGGCAATGATGGTATGTTTCATTTTATTTGTTTTTTAGTAATTTTTTTAGTCTTATGCGGTCAAGTTGTTTGACATGAAGAACAGCTCGACCAGTGAACGTTGCGTGTACTCGTAATTTGCACTATATTTTGAATGGATTGATTCATACTTATTTAACGGGAACAACGGTCGATCTATGCTTTTGCCGTTTAAGTTTCTGTTTCAGGCAACGTAGTCTGTTTCTACTTATCATAGCCCTTTTTTTTTCAGGGTCCTATACAGTCGGTATATCCAATAGTATATTGCGGTGATGACATGGACCACCATCCGGTTTTGATATCCATTAAATATTTTTATTTCTTTTGCTGTGATGCGTTATACGCCATTGATACTTTACTCCATATGGTGCACAGGTAACATATATTTATTTTTTGTTTCGGGAATACTGTTGACTGTACCGACAGTCTAGTCTAGTGGCATTATTGCGGCTTATAAGCATTGTTTTTTTTTTTACATTTCCAGGCAAGTCGTTGATAAGGCAATGAGACGTGAATATTTACCAAAATCCGCAATATGGTTGATATGCGATTTATTATCTTTGATTCCATTTTTTCGCTTGATAATAACGGACCCCTGTGGACCTTCTCGGATTTGGCCAAACATATTATTATTTAATGAATTTCTGTTGTAAGTATGCCTTACATTTAAGTGTTTACGCCGTTTTTATGCATATGCGGTGCCCCAGTTGAAACGATGCTACATCTCTTGGTGTGTCTAAAGTGCCTCTGGACGCCTCAGAGACACCACTGATGCATCTTTAAATCCTGTGGCTATGAGTTTCCAGGATGCATTTGCATATCATTGTTATTAGAAAGAGATATTTTAAATTGTCACCTCAAGTTAATTTGGATTGAAAAACGGTAATACTACTTGCAAGTTTAAAAAAATCAAACCCAAGACAATATTAATTTATGGTTGTTTACAGAATTTACAGAGTAATTCAATTTTTTTCCATGGGATCTTCGCATTCATACCCGCTGCTCTTGTTAGGTTATACAATCCAGATGAAGTTGTGTATAAACTGCATTACTTGTTTCTTTTTGCTGGTTACACATCATGGTTTTTGTGATAATTGCAATAATAGCAACGTTTATTACGATTGGAGGTCTTTCATCTGGCATAAGGTAATTTGAATGAACATTGATCTATATCTATCTTCTAGTTGCGAAGGAAAGTCTTTCGCCTAGTTGAAGAGGGCCCGGAAGAAAATACCCTATAAAATCCTATGAATAAAGGAATAGCCCAAAGAGGGCCATTCCTTAAAGATACGATGTCTGTTAGAGACCGGAGAGATGATCTGTTTGAATGCAGTTTTACTGATCTTATAATAATTACACATTCTTAATTTGTCTTAGTTCGATTCCTGGTTCAGGTAAGCGTCTTTTCAAAAGAGTTTGAATGCAGTTTACTAAGTTCGGTTACCTATCATAAGTTCTAACAATATTTGACCAAATTTCATTTTAACTATTATCGTTTCTTTTTTGTTTACTTCATCGAAGTCACGTTTGCCACTGTATCAGTTGACCTATTGTCAATTCGATTTTTTTCGTTATTCCGACGTTTCGTTTCGTCGTTTTTACCGAAGTTACATTTAGCTGAAATAATATTTGTTCCGAGTGTTATTTTCCGAACATTCATTATATCACTGATTTAAGTGGTGTAATGGTGGTGTGGTGGTGGTGGTTAACAAAATTGGTTTGAAGTGGTCCCAGTAAGAAGCATGTAAACGAGGATGCTTGCTTCATGCATGCATGCGGCATGCAAGCAGGCATGCAGCGTGCAAACAGGCATGCAGCATGCAAGCAGGCATATGGCAGCATGTAAGCAGGCATATGTCAGCATGCAAGCAAGCATGCAGCGTGCAAACAAGCATGCAACATGCAATCAAGCATGCAACATGCAATATGCAGCAAGCATTATTTCTGTCACGGCTCCGGCGCTGCAGGTTTTGGGCGGCCCACGCGAAATTTTCGTCGCAAATGGTTTTCACATCGGGTCGCCGATGACGTACCTGGGTCTCGTCTTTGACAGTCGGTGGAACTTCGTCGAGCATTTCCAACGTTTGGCTCCCAGGCCGGGGCTGCCTTCTGGGGTGTCCCAGAGGGTCATGGCTATCCGGCTGGCCCGGGGATACCTTACGGTCTCTGGCGATGCGGCGAACCTCCTTGCCGGACTGCCGCCATGGGATCTGGAGGCGAGAGCCCTCGCGCTCATTTATGAATGGCGCGTGGAGGCACAGCGCCGGGGCGAGACTCCTCTGCCGTGGCAAATCGCAGCACAGCGGACGGTGCTCCGGCAGGATCTCATGGCGGTATGGAGACAGCGACTGTCGCAACCCAGCGCTGGGCACGCCACAATCTAGGCGATAAGTCTCCTCTTTGAGGAGTGGCTAGAGCGGCACCACGGCGTTCTCACCTTCCGCTTGATGCAGGTACTCACCGGACACGGTTGTTTCGGGAGATACTTGTTTCAAATTCGGCGGGAGGATATGCCCGGGTGTCAACACTGCGAGGACCAGCCGGAGGACACGGTGGAGCATACGGTGGAGGTTTGCCCTGCTTGGTCGGAGCACCGCCGTGTCCTAGTCGAGGCAATCGGGGGCGGCGACCTCTCGCGTCCGGCCCTGGGTCAATCCATGGTCCGGAGCAAGGAGGCATGGGAAGCGGTCACCTCCTTCTGCGAAGCAGTAATGCTAGCGAAGGAGGAAGCCGAACGTGTGAGAGAGAGGGAAACCTCAAGCCCCAGCCGCCGCAACAGAGGAAGACGCCCCGGGCGTTGGGAATCGCAGGGCGATTCCCGGCCACCGTAGGCGCGGGCCTGCGGACGGCGAGCATTGGGTGGCTCGCTGTCCGATCAGAACCAGGCCCGGGTCGACGGCGCGTTGTGTTCCACGCGCGCCTCAAGGAGATGTCAGCATAGAAGAAGAGGTCCGCTAGGGCCAGTGCGTCGTCACCGCGTGAGTCACCGCGGCCCTGGATCGCAAAGGGCACACAACGGGGATGGGTTTTAGTCAGTAACAGTGTGACACTCCCTTTTGCTTCGCCCAGAGCGGGAGGAGTCATTTGATGATTTCCTATCCTAAAAAAAAAGCTTCGACTCGAAGCCTCAGCGGCTTACAAACACCTGCTACTCAGGTCGCGGGCCGCCCCACCCCTCCGCGCCTACGCGGGCTTAAATTACACTCTAGGGGTATGGCAAACAAGTCTGCGTGAAGTCGATTTTGCACCGATTCGTTTCTGTCACTAATTTTTGTAGCACAACATAATGACTTTTTGTGACACTATTTTAATTTAATATTGAAAATGCTACCAAGTATCCGGCTATATTTTTGTTATCAAATAATATTCCGTAAAATGTTGTCTCACAAATTGCTGTGGCAAATTAATCATTTGGCAAATGAAAACAGTTCAAAAGAGGCTTCGGCCAGTAGCAAAAAGTTATTATGTAAATTGGCGAAATATAGTTCGGTAAAATAATACCTATAATATGGCATATGATACTTCAATGATCTAAATATATATCAAATAATGCATATAGTAAAAAAGACGTCGGTCAAGAGTTTTCGGTAAAATTAAATTCGAACAAAAACTATTCGGAAAAGTGATCGGTTCCCACTAAGTTCATTGGGGCATATGGTTAGCAAAAACTTTTAGGATACTCTCTCGCAGGGCCCTTTTCTTTTCCTCTTCTTTTTAGGGTTACGTACCTCAAAAGGAAAAAAAGGAACCCTTATAGGATCACTTTGTTGTCCGTCTGTCTGTCAAGACCCTTTATCTCAGGAACGTGCGGAGGTATCGAGTTGAAATTAAAACCATATACATGTGTCTACAGCCCCTTGAAACTGAAAAAATCAGATTTCTAAGTGCACGTAAAAAAATATACGCAAAAACGTATATTTCGACACTCAAGGGAATCAAAATGTATAGGACAGGGATGGCCACCCAGCCGGTTGCGATCGACTGGTCGATCGCGGTTATTAGTGCAGTCGATCGCGGTAAGGCTACGTGTAACAAACTGCGCTACTACCTATGTAAATAGGTAGGTTAGGTTAAAAAAAAAATAAAAATACTACATAATTTAATAGTAACTATAATGTTTCATTTGAAATTTTAAGAAGTATTATTATTAGTAAATTGCAAAGGGTATCGTCAGTACAAAGTCGGTCTTGGGTCCATTGGGTCTAATCAAGTTGGCCACCCCTGGTATAGGGTATTTCCCGTTGACCTAGAACTATAAAATTTGGCAAATAATACAGTCTTATACTACAAGTACAGGGAAAAATCTGAAAACTATACATTTGTTATTAAATCATAAAAAATAAAGTATTTATTTAAAGTATTTTGTAGCTACAAATTTGTACGGAACCCTCGGTGGGCGAGTCCGACTCGCACTAGACTGGTTTTTTTTTATCACCCTTTTTGAAAAATGTGTAGCGTACTGTGTGTTTATATGTTTCCAGTTTAACGGGACTAATGAAGAACTTGGAACCTACGTATATGCACTAGTGTTTGTGTATTCCTTTGCAGTAAATGAAAGATTCGAGGAAATAATGCCATCTGCAATCTTAGAATTCATAATGGTGTGTATATTTATGGTGGCTGGTTATGTAATAATAAATTTCATTGTTATACCGAAAGCCATTCATGAGTCTATATTAAGATTTCGCAGAGTATGTGAAGTGTATTCAAGAGCAACAAAAGTGATTCAGGAGACTAAAAGAAGAAATCCCGACGATAACTTTCACGAAAATGTTGAAACTTATTATAAACTGTTATGGAGAAGGCGAAGTGGTATCGCTAACAAACCTAAGTTTGTTGACAGTCTACCCAGATATTTGCGACTTTTTCTCAGCCAAGATTTGCTTTGGCCCTTATTTTACCATAGCCCTACATTGAGAAAAACAAGTTATCCATTTCGACGATGGTTAACCGAGTTAACAATTACATATTACAAATTGCCAGGCGAGAAATTCTTTACAGGTCCTAATAATAAAGGTAATTTATATTATTTGAAATCTGGCATAGTTCAGCTCATTTCTGTTGATGATGGAGTTACGCCAATACTCTCTGTTACAAGTGGAACAATATTTGGAGATATTAATTTTTATGTGCCTCCCTTGTCAAGAAAGGTTATAGCCCGCTGTCTCACATATTGTGAATATTATTTTGTTGATCGGCAATCCATGATTAGATCCTTACATAAATATCCATCAGACCGAAGAATTGTCATGAACGATGTTAACAATAGATTAAATCACGCAAAACTACTATTTTCTAACAAAAACCACATAAAAGGCTTCGATAGAAATGAAGACGAAGGAATAAGTTGGCTCAAGAAACGTTGGTGGGAGTTATTTAACATAGTTGAGAACTATAATAAAACTACTGGCCACTCGAGAGAAGCTTTAGGAGTTATACTGCCACCTGATGAGGCGTTATACCATTGCTCTAAATATATAGGACAACTAGTTTTATGTAATAAAACAGAACTGAGGACAAAATCGATGTTCACCAACTTCAAATTTCCATGGATAATTAATCCGCATTCTATGTTCGGTCTTGTTTGGTATCGAATTGTTGCTGTCGACGTATTTCTAGTACTTGTTTTGTATCCGCAATGTTTGATAAAACCACACATTCCTGAGTGGTTTGAGTTTTTCACTTTATGCTCCGACGCCATTTATACTATTGATATTGGAATATCTCTTATAACTGCTGTGAAAAAACAAGACAGTGTCACAAATACTTTTTCTTCAGTTATGTTTGAACGTTTCAAGAGCATTACTTTCATACTTGATTTAATGTCAACAATTTGGATAGAAGATATAGCTGATCTTTGTGGCGCGTCACAGTATTATTACACTCTTCAATTTAACAGGCTTATTAAAATTTACGTCCTTTTTTACGGGGAATATTTAAAATTTGATGTTCGATCGGATCCTGTAGTGGATGTATGTCGGGTAATTGCAATTCTTCAATTCGCCTTTTTTATTATAACTAGCAACATGGTGCTCGAAATGCATAATTACATTCCTGAATTGACGATGGATTATTTTTTTGGAGAAAAATTGTGCACTAAGACACATAACGAAGATTGCACTCCCACACCTATTTTCGGCGCTGCTATTTCGTGGGCATTTGAAATGACCTGCAGTGCTCAAAATCGGCCTCTGACACTGACTGATTTAGCTGTGGCTTGTTGGCTAGGCTTTATTGGCTTAATCATAGTCGTTTATTGTAAAGCCAGGGTTATCTCGTATTTGTATTTGGTAAATAAGAATCAAATAAAGTATCAAAGTTTCGTCTTACACCTTAAGGCCTATTATCAACATTATAGAATTCATAATGATTTACTCAAAAGACTGAATAGATATCTTAAGTGTCATTGGAAATATTATAAAGGTACTGATGTACTGGAACCGAATAGGTTAGAAAATGAAGCAAGAGAAATTTTCTGGAAAGCCCAAGGCAATTTAGCTGAATCCATAATTACTAATTCAAAGGCGTTCAAACATGTTGATCCTAAGCTTATAAGGAATTTGGCTAGAGCAACATACTTTTTAATACTGCCGCGGAATTGCAATATATTGATGTTTGGAATTCAGAGCAAACATGTTACTTGGGTTGTTCAGGTGAGAAAGGGGATAGAAAATTTGTGGCATGGCAACATGTTACCCTAAAGTGTCATATTGCCGAGATATTTGGACGTAAAGTCGTATATAAATGGTTAAATCAAGCCGAGAACTAATATTAGAATACGATATACTGCATATACCTAAGCAAGTGATTAGTACATTTTTAATGATTTTCATTGTTCTCACATAGTGTATTTACCTTCAAAAATATCTCGACAACGGGAAATTTTAGGGCGCCATGTTGCTTGAATTTGTTGTTTGTATAAGTGTACTCATATATACGTGTCACATCGTGCGCCGCGATTTAAAAAAAAATCAAAATGGCGGCTGGTAAAAAAATCAAAAGACTTTTATTCCAAAGGACTGCTACACCATTCTACTATTATGTATAGGTATATATCGCAGGGATAATATGATGGAAACAGAGATTTGCCCAAGCGGGGATTTCGGTATTTACTCGAGCTCGTCAGAATAACATAAGCAGGCAACCTTGTTAAGTACTCCCACAATCCCTAACTCCTTGTACATAGTGTTAAACGTCTAGGGCAGCTGATCAGATTAGTAAAAAAAAAAATCGATCTCGATTTACTCGAGCGCGTCAGATTAAAGTAAGGTAAGTAAGTTACATGCAAAAAAGGGTGCATTTCAATAATCAAAATTTGCAAGAAAAAAACGTCACCTGTACATTCTCGAGCGCGATTAATTTTTTTTGTCGTTTTGAAGGAAATTAGTCACGAATCAAGGAAATAATATAATCTGCCGATTTGCACAAGCCGAAATAGCTAAAATCATAAATAAAATGTGGTGCATGCAGTCACTGAGAAATATGTATTTCCCACTTTGTGCCACTCTGCCTTTCTCACTCTTTCTCTATTGTAACGTTGCACGTTATTTCTACGATAAACTTTAAAAAAATAATCTGGAAACAATCAATTGGAGTTATAGTGGCAACATTTTAAGCAATGACAGCTGCGCGTTGATTGGCCATGTCTCCCTACGATGCCATATTGCACGCGACGAGGCTTTATAAGGGCATGCACGTCATTTCTCGGGAACACATCAGCTGAAGCGAATAGTTATTTAGTACTCCTTAAAAGTCTAGATCCTTGCTAGTTACTACTTGAAATCATAACTCTAAAAGTTGTGAGTGCAGAACCCCAGAAGGGGTTTCTTCCTGCCTACATCTTCCTCCCTACCTCTCGAGCACCGACAAGATCCGAATCAGGAATTTTACGTGAATTTATGTGTCACATTATATAAAAAAAAGGTTCAAAGTGTTAGATTAATAATACCCCTCAAAATAATCGTCAGATTTTTGGCAAACATGACTAGAACATCAAGCTAAATCTCCTGTATAAAAATCTGACACGCTCGAGTATTGCAATATGGCGAATTTTTTTTTGCACTAACAAAAAATCTCTACGAGCTTGCGTCACTTCCGAAACGTGTCTTTAGAATGGGAGCATTTTTAGGGTTCACTTAAGATCACCTCTGAATATCTGACACGCTTGTAAGAAATTATTTTTTCTCTTTTTTCTACCCTTCTGGATAGCCAACCCCACCACGCAAGTTGGCAGATGAACATACCTTTGGTATCAGAGACACGTAGGAGCATCTAAACTATCAATATCTGACACGCTCGAGTATGTCCATGTAACTGATTTATTTATATTTCTCAAAATCTGTGGATGCTTCCCCCACCATTGATCGGAGAAACATTACAGAACCTTTTATTCTTCTTATCGTCTAAACTACAAAATGTAATAGCTCCCCACGACCCTCGAGTAAATCCACATTTAGCATCAATGCCTCTCCTACTATAAGTGATTTGATCAATTCACGGAGGATGTTCAAATAATAACACAATTTTATCATTTTTGTTTAACTGCCTCTGTGGTCGAGTGGTTTAGGCGTTTGCCTTGTGACCCGGTGGTCGTGGGTTCGATTCCCACGGGAAGCATACTTTGTAAAGTTGTTTCCAGTTTGGCTACGACATTGCAGGCTTGAATCACCTGATTGTCTGATAAAAAGATGATTCCGTCCTTGGGAAGGCACGTGCAAGCCGGTGGTCCCGGAAGCAAAATGGCGGTCGTCAAATAAACCATGTCTGAGGCCCTTGAGGTGGTTTAGAAACTTTGACACTAGGGGGTGTGGGATCGTTAGACCTTACTGCCCATTCAATAAAGAAGAAAGAATCATTTTCGTTTTTATTATTTTTTTTTTGGTATGCGCCATGCTTGGCGCAAATATATGGTTTTTCTTTCTTTCTTTTTCTTTATTTCCCTAATAAACTAGGAATTTGAAAAAATACCAGGACTGAAAACCGAGAAATGACAAAAACTTTTCTATGGTATTTTAAAAGTTTAATATGGTATTTGTAATTACATACCTACATAACACAGGTCAACAAAAATAAGGAAAAAAAAGGTGCAGAGATAAAGTTAATGGTTTTTTATTACGTGTCCATAGATAGATTAGGGAGATTAATTTCCGCACTTCATTCGGTCCGTTGTGCGTAGGTGTCCCGGCTAAGTTAGCTAGCCTAGCTCCGCCCAGAAGCATAGAAGTTTCCTGGGAAGCTCCCAGGAAACTTCTGTGCTTCTGGGCTTCACGGAGCGACTTCACCGTTCCGAGGATTTGTTGACGTTGGGTAGCCACGGCCCGCATTCCAGGATGATGTGGGCGGCTAATTCTTCGGCGTCAAAGCAGCCCCTGCAGAGTGGGCTGTCGGTGACGTCGATGTTAAAGAGGTGTTTATTTAGGTGGCAATGGCCCGTAATTCTCCCTATTATTGTTTTGAGGTTATTTCTACTTAGGCTGAGTAGTAATTTTGTTAGTCGTGGATTTAGACTTGGCATTGCCATTTTTGACTGCTTGCAATCTCCAGTCCACTTGTTGTCGTGAAGTTCAGTCGATCTTTGGCGAATCCATGTACGAAAC
Source organism: Lacanobia wlatinum (assembly GCA_947578705.1). Taxonomy (NCBI): domain Eukaryota; kingdom Metazoa; phylum Arthropoda; class Insecta; order Lepidoptera; family Noctuidae; genus Lacanobia; species Lacanobia wlatinum. Next base: position 19,934,484 of record OX388033.1, read on the forward strand.
TGCGAGAAAGGTAGAGGAAGGAGTGGGTACGGGCCGAGCACTACCATCTCAGAACCTCTCCGTGCAAGTTTGTCTGCAGCATCATTGCCTAGGGAGCCACTGTGCCCCCTGATCCACTGGTGGGTAATTCTGCTAGACAGCGATATACTCTCCAGAAGAAGGTGACATTCAAATATTAGTTTGCTGTTTGTTTGTTCTCTAAGGCTTTGAGCACAGCCAGGCTGTCAGATACGAATCTGATTGCGTAGTGTATTCTCAGACGCCTTACGGCTGTTGCGGCTTGTGTTAGGGCAACACACTCGCATTGGAAAATCGAGCTGTATTCGCCCAATGGTAGGTAAAAGTTAATGTTGAGGTCTAGGGAGTGTACGCCAGCCCCTGAACCCTTTGGAGTTTTTGAGCCATCCGTGTAGATGCGTACCTACCTCATTGACTCCTGACTGTTCCCTTTCTTCCTCTGTTGTTTGTATGCTATAACTTTTGTTGAACTTAGGTTTATTCGGTGTCCTATCACACGGAGCAGCGATGAGAGGTTGGTATTCAATCGCGCGGTCCAGGATGCCAGCGTGTGGACTAGTATGGTTTTTGCCCCATATGCCTGATAGCTGCTAGTGCTGCTTCTTGCTGTATGTACATGTCAAGGGGAGTTAATTGTAGGGCTATCTCCAATGCTGTAGTTGGGGTTGTTCTCATGCAGCCAGTGATAGCGGAACAGGCTAGCCTTTGGAACCGCTGGAGCCTAGAGATGGTGGTCGAGAGTTCAGTCCTCGTCCACCAAACCAGGGCACCATAGGTCAGCATTGGTCTGATCACAGCTGTGTAAAGCCACTGCGTGATCTCTGGAGAGAGCCCCATGTTTTTCTTAACATATTTTTTTACATTGGTAAAGTGCGATTGTGCTTTTGTAAAGTTTGTAGTCAAGATGCTTGTTCCAGAGCAATTTGCTATCGAGGATCACTCCTAAGTACTTGACTTCTTCTTTAAGTGTTAATTCGGTGTTAAAATGTCTCGGCAATTTATGAGGTCCAAGGACTCTATTGTTAGTAAACATTGTTAGTTCTGTTTTGGAGGGGTTGACCGGAAGTTCGTGTTTTGCACACCAGTTCTCGATTATTTTGAAAGCTTTCCTCATGAGGTCACACAAGACGACTTCAAATTTCCCCGTGATTAGAATTGCTATGTCATCTACATAACCCACCGAGTACAGACCGCTAGCGTTGCGCTCTGTGATGAGCTCATTTACAACTAAATTCCACAGTAGTGGTGACAGCACCCCACCCTGTGGGCAGCCTCTACTTACGATGCCTTGTGTGGTGGTGTTAACAGTGAATTGAATAGCGCGATATTTTAATATGTTGTGAATCCATTCTATAAGCGTTGGTGCCACACGATGCAAGGCTAGTGCTTGACCGACGCTGGCGAAGTTTATTTTGTCAAAGACACCTACAATGTCAATGAAAGCGAACAGTGTTGGGTTTTTAGCTTTGAGAGCATTTCCTATGCGTTTCACTACGCAGTGGAGTGCAAATTCAGTTGCTTTGCTTGCACAGTAGGCGTGTTGATTTGGATGTAGTGGGTTATCTAGCGAAATTTGGTTCCTGATCCTTCTGTCTCAAAGCCTCTCCGGTCTTTAGGAAAAACGAGGTGAGGCTGATGGGTCTGAAGGATTTGGGTTGAGTTTAATCGCTTCTCCCTGGTTTCGGAATAAAGATTATTTTTACATCGCGCCATATCAAGTGGAATTAGCGGTGGGCCAGACACGCACGGAATAATTTAACAAGGTATTCAGCTAGCGATTCTCCGCTCCATCTGAGCAGAGCCGGGAAGATACCATCCAATCCTGCTGCCTTGAAAGGTGAGAAGAGGTTGGTTGGGTCGCAATCCGGCAGCCCGGGAAGTGGGTGGTGATTAGTAATTCGCAGGTTTCCGCATCGTTAGTTGTGTAGGTGTTGTCAGCTTTTTTAAGGCATCCTATTGAGAGATTCGTCTCGGTGGCGAGACAGGTTTTGACCTTCATTGCCTGGTTGCTATTCTCAATGCTGGTGCAGAAACTCGTCCAGAAGTTTCTTTCCTCAAAGATTCAAAAAGATTCCGAAAGGTTGCTGTATATCGGTCCCGGTTTCCTGACGACCGTTTGTTCATAGCTCTGTTGAACAGCCTTCTCAGCCTGTGTCAGTGTCTTTCTAGTTCCGGACCCTACCAGGACTGCCTTGCTCCCTGCCTTGGTAAAATGAGTGGACAAGACTGCTCATGGCTAGTTAGAAGGATTGATGTGAGATTGTTTACATGTTCGTCATTGTTGGTTATGAGAATTTCATCTGGAAGGGAGGATAACTTACTAAACTCTGCCTTGACCAGCCTGATAAACTTGAATTGATCTATGTTACGAGGTATTCTCCTCGGTTGTGACTTTGGTAGGTACAAGTTGATGGTATACCTGACCCATCTGTGGTCTGAATGATCGTGTGTTTATGAAAGTTGGTTCTGAGGCTTTGTTGAGTAATACGAGATTATTGCTGAGAATAAAGTCAAGCATTGCCTCATTTCGGTTGTTGGTTAGCGTGTGATGCGCGTTGAAGTCAGATGATTAGTTCCAGTTTCTCCCTTTCACAGTACTCCACCAGTGAGGCGAGCTCTGGTAGGGGCAGGTCCTCGTCGCCTGGCAGGTAAGCCGAGGCGAGGACGATTTCCGGGAGATCCTGTTCTCATGAACAGAATTCGTTGATTAGTAGGTTAGGTACATGTTTTGGAATGAAAATGCAAGTTCGTGGGTTACTTACGGAGGTGTCTGGCAGCAACTTACCTCCGATGTTTTCAAGACCATATATCCTGCCACCCCAATCCACGGCTTTTGGATAAGGGCGATGGTCTTATGTTGTTATTTATCGAGCACTCTGCGCAAGGTAGCCGACGCAGTTTGGCTGCGCTGGAGATTGGTCTGCAGGATTCTAGTTATCCCACACGGGAGAAGAGCAGAGGCTGCTGTCAACGTCCTCACTCTCCTCCCCCGCAAGAAAGCAGTCCTCGTCCAAAGTTAGTCCGGGCGAGGATGGATCCTGTGTTGGTTTTTTGCGTCACCCTCCATTACGGCCGGGGAAGAAGCCCGCTCCTCCAACCCCCAAACGGTCTCCATCGCGGGTGGCGACGGGGCCCGCCCGGGTGGCGGAGGACCAAGCTCCGGTCTCGGCTCGACAGGTGCCGTTGCTTTTGAAGACGCGGTGACTTCCTCACTGGCTACACCCTCTTCCAGGAACCGGATATAGATACTACCCATGAGGTAGTACATGCGCCTGTTTTGGTCTTTCATACCCGGGGACTCCTGTCTGGCCCTCTCGTGTGTCAGGGTCCAGGTGTTGATTTGTAGGTTCGGGTTTTGGCGTGTGAGGAGCTTAAGTAGTGCCAGAGTGTCCTCTGTGTTCTCCGGGACAACAGCATACACAACGCCTTATTTGGTATTTCGGCTTGGGGCCGAACGGATAAACTAGTCCCTGGTATCAGGGATCATGTTGGTTGTGATCCTCTTGAGCCAGCCAACGTGAACTCGTCCTCGCACTAGGTTTTGAGAACGCCTTCGGCGAAGTGAGCCTTACCTTGAAAGTGGATCGCGGTGTTTACAGTTGGGTTGGAGGGGTCGGGATCTGCCATAAGCAGTGCCCGCAATTGTTTTTCAATGTTTAGCGGCCTGCCCGCCTGCCTGTTCTTGCATCATGTCCTCAAACGCTCGGTTATGACGGCGACGCACAGTTCATTATTTCGGTACGACGCGGCCGCTTCAGCGTAACTCACCAAGGAACCGTCCACCATGTGGGAGCGAGCAGGCTTGCTCTTCTTGCTAATCCCAGTTGGTGTGACGGAATCCTCGGGTCGCTCACGTTTCTGCGGCCTGGCAGGAGGTTCTCCGTCGGTGGTTGAGAGTTTCTTATGTCCCCTCGGTCTCAAGCTGCGTTTGTGCTTGATTGTCGTGGTAGCCGCGCCTGCTGGTTTTGCTGTTGTTTCAGACGCTACAGCAGGGGCCGCCACAGCATTTTGCTGCGCAGTCTTGACCGGACGATGTCTTGCGGGAGACGGTGGTCCAGGTTTCTTTGACCGGAGATTGAATGGCGTCTCTCAGAGACGACATGTCGATCACGGTCGTGTTAGTTGTCCCTGCTGGTGGGGCTTCGGTCAGATTCGTTAGGTCCCTCTCTGAGACCACTGTCGCTAACGCAGCCCTAGTGGGCGCATCCGCGCCAGCAGCCACGGTTGAGTCGCCGTGTGCGAGAGCTTCCCTAGGCCTTGCAGACAGGGTTGTGTTAGTGTGTGCATCCTTGGACGCAGATGGGGTTGGCGTTGCCTTCGACGCAGCCGGGTTTGGCGCATCCCTGGCGATTCCTCATCGCATCCTTTGACGCAGCGGAACGTTTTTGTTTGTATTTCCTAGGGGCATCGGAGGACGCAGCCTTAAGCGGTTTTTGCTTAGGCGCATCCTGAGACTCACCTCTAGGTTTGGTTGTAGTTGGTATTACGTGTCCATTGGTAATTCGAAAATTAATCTTTATTTATTTTTCCTACGTGTAGTTTTGGATTTACCCTCGGATTAATGGGTGAATTTTGGCAGTAATCAGTACTTTCACATGTGTTCAGTTTGCTTACTTATTGGTACATTTATATAAATACATTGATTTTAATATCTGTCTAACATACTAAATTCTTAAGTTCAACGAACAATTTGGAATTACCTGCGCGGATTTTGTTTGTTGAGGTCACTAAAAACTTACTCGGAAATCACAATTCAAATAACTACGCTTACATTGTAAATGACATGCTAGAGAACTTTTAGAACTTGGGATGTAGTAAATTCAGCAAGTGCAGTACTTCCAGTCATATTGCCCATTGTTCTTTGCTATGGGATTCAAGATTCTCTGAGAATTGATCAAGATGACAGTGTGTAAATCCAAAATTACACGTAGAAAGTCGATATTTTTGGTATGAATGTAATCAGTATGCGACCTTAACTTAAAAAAAAAAATCAATTTCTTGGCACCAAATCTAGTGTTGACCAGTGTAATTATAATAATTAGTAGGTGTAGTAATTGTAACATTGAGTTCAAAAATCACCACTAGAACGTTGATTTGAAGCGAATGAACAAAAATTTCTTAAAAACCTTTTAGTTACCTACGGATGGTGGTTATAATCATCATCATCATAATATCAGCCGAAAGACGTCCACTCCTGGACATAAGCCTCCCCCAAGCGTCGCCACAACGACCAACAACAACAGTAACAATTCACGTATACAAATAGGCACACGGTGCGGGGTGTGCGAGTCAGGATGCGCAGGGCGGGAAACACGATAGGGGCGTGCGCAGGAACACGGGTGTACGTATTGTTTTAGTTTTTAGTTTTACCAGCAAATCTAAGAAGAGTAAGAGAAGTCGAAATTTCAGTATAAAAACTGTAACTTGCGTAAATGTAACATAAAGATGAAAAATAAAGCCAGATATAAGATAAAAATTGCAGTAAACGCAAAAACAAATGTATGTAAAACTAGCCAAGTCGAACCTTTAACCTTAATTTATCTTATTTCAGGATTATCTACAGAACTTGGCGCCCATTAAGATCTCAATTCTTTTTCAGCTAAAATCTACAATCACGGATATAATTAACATTGAACTTTGGGCCATTTTTCACATTTATGTTTTTGATGGGATTATCTTTATTTCTCCCACAAGGTGGACCGATGATCTGGTGAAGGTCGCGGGTAGCCGATGGATGCGAGACGTACAGGACCGGTCGTTGTGGCGACGCTTGGGGGAGGCCTATGTCCAGCAGTGGACGTCTTTCGGCTGATATGATGATGATGATGATGATCTTTATTTGGAGGGCAAGATTTCAAACAGTGTTCCTGCCAACAGTCCAAAGTGCGTTGCAAAACGAATAGCTGTGCTTGTAAGAAAAGAAATTTGTAATTCACGCTGCCACAAATCTGCCATGTGTTATAATAAAACAAAAACTACAAATTGTTATTTGTACCATCCGTAACAGTAGGTTTAAAGAAATTTTTGTTTTATTCGCTTCAAAATGATCTAGTGGTGACTTTTAAGCTCAATGTTACATTATACTACACCTAGTAATTATAATAATTATGTATGTAATTACAAATAAACTTTTAAAGTACCATAGAAAAGGTTTTTGTCATTTCACGGAACCAGTTCTTGTACCCATTTGTTCAAATCCTTAGATTTGTGTAGGCAATCAATCAATCAATAGTCTTTATTTGTAAACATAGGTTACAATAGTGTGTAATATGTAACAATAGATATTTAATAGTTTCTCTATGTTTTGCCATATGGGCGTACAAATGTATTAACATTTTTATGGGAGGCCAATTATATACCTCTAAATTAAGCTATTACAATTTAGTAGGTATTATAAATGTCAATAAAAAAAGTTAAAATGTAATTTAATAAAATGTAATAGGTAATAGGTAATGTCAATATTTAACGAAATTTAGTCATGTCAATAAAAGATAATTAATGTCAATAAGTTACTGCAACGAAAAATCTTTCGAACTTCACATTGTCCTCACAATTTCTATTGAGTCATCATGCATCAGTCATGACATGTCACAAGTATACAAAAAGAACTGTCATCAAAATACTCACTGAGACAATTGTAACATTTCTGTATTAATATAAGTACACAATTTTCGCTTGAAATATACTAAACTTAAACTTTTTATTGAGCCAGGTAACTTATTAAATATTCTTTGGGCCATAAAAAAAAAAACTAAGGCAAATGATAAAATTGTGTTGTTATTATAACGTCCTCCGCGATTTGATCAAATCTCTATTTTCATCATATCCCTGCGATATATACATATAATATCTAAATCAAGATGAAATCGTTATTTTAGCATCAATTATATTGAATTATATTTGAGGTTCAATCGATACACATCTATTAATTTAGCTAAATTTGAAATAAAAAAAAAAACATTTTTAGGGTTATGTAAAATGTGAGTATGTCGACGAGAACGGTGAAATGTTTACGGATTATTTAGGACCTGGTCGTATGCTGTCCATCTGTGAAGTGTTCCTTAAGAAGGCTTCGTTGAGATCCAACACATCGATAACTGAATGCGAGGTTCGTAATTTTTTTCGTATTGAAAATAAAAGACAAAGCATTTTGTTTTACACTGTTCGAAAATCTGTCCTAATTTTATTTTTTTAGTGTGATTTTTTAATTTATCGACTTTTAGGTTATGTATATTAGGGTCAAAGATTTTTTTGAGATTTACAAGAAGTATCCAATCGAATTCTCGTTTGTGGAAACCTGTGTAAGAGAGTATAAAGAGATGTTCAACGAAATTTTCAAGAAAAATATTTTAAATCACAGAGATGTGAGTATTACTTAGCGATATAATTATATTTGTTCACTCGGTTGTTACATACCCAGATTGTATTATTTGCTAGTTGACCCGCTCAACTTAGTCTGCACCGCTCCTATTGGGTTTAGCGTGATTATATATAGCTTATAGCCTTTCTCGATAAATAGGCCATCTAACATTGAAAGAATTTTTCAAATCGGACCAGTAGTTCCTAAGATTAGCGCGTCCACGCAAACAAACAAACTCTTCAGCTTTATATATTAGTATAGAGTTTAGATAAGTTGTGAATGGAAAATAAAAAAACTTTTTAGTTAGTAAATATGTCTACTAAAAACATTCTCTTGTCTTTAAAACGATAACTACAGTACCTATCACGAATAGCTTAAAAATACTAAAATGTTTAAGAAAATTATTATTTTCATTGCTTTCAGTATCTAAGTAAATTCAAGGAAATGACTGATGAGTACAATCGATGGAAACGACCGCAACGAGTTATTGGCGTCATAAAAGCCAATCGTTCAATACCCGTTGAAGGCATATTATGGGGAGACCCAGAATCTGGGTAACCAATCATACGTTTTGTCTCCGTAGAGTTTCATATTTAACCACATCTTTTTGTTCTGTGGCGATCCCAGTGGCGTAGCTAGCATTATGTATTGCTTTGGTGGAAGGTGGCACCGCATCCCCCGTATCCCTGTATCTATACTACTGAACGAACCACACACAGACTTCCCGTAAAACCTTATTACTAAGCCTCCGCTGCTCGTCCGTCTATCAGCGGGCTGTATCTAATGAACCTTAATAAGAAGACACGTAAAATTTTCCCAGATTGTTTTTTTTATTTCTATTGGCGTTATAGCTTCATTTCCGATTGCCATTGCCATTGGCCATCGCATATTTTTAACTTCCGATAGTCGAAGCAGGACTAAAGGGGATACGAGGGAATCGGGGCGGCTCTAGCTAGAATGGACGGAACGCGAGCTAATTTAGGCATTTCGTTCATATTGTAAAAACAAATACATTTTGAAAATGTGAAATGTGGTTTTGTTATTTTTCAAAAACTGATAATCTTCTGTGAAGTATTTATTCCGTAATGAAAATCTCTAAAAAAAAAACAAAACAAAACCTTATTTAGATTTTCTATAGAGGAAACTAGAAGTAATCCTGTTTCTAAAGTGTACGATTAATAGAGTAAACCCTTAAATATTTTACATATTAATTATATAGCTAAAGGCTAAGTAAGAACGATGCAGCACGGGATCATATAAAAACCAATTATGTATTATATCCTCGGTGCCCCCTTAAGTATTTATGAATGACGTTACATTGCAGGTTTATGCAATCTTGGATGCTGTTCAGAGTTGTCATTGTGTGTGTTTCTATTACAACTGCATCAATTTTAGGTAATTATCCAAAATATTGTGTAAGTTAAATATACATACAGAGATCAAAAGCATTTATTCAACACGGTATTTCATACAAAAGTTGAGAGAGACACAGTGTCGGATTAGCCACGTACAAAGAGTAGATAGCAAATGCTACAGGCCCCGCGCATTGGAGGGCCCCGCACATGGGCTTACATGTCGCCAAAACCAGCGCCTTGGATCTATCTCGCACACGAGTCCTAACTCCTACCAAATCTACTGCGATGGCTGTTTTGTGCGGATGAAGTTACTAATTTGGTTTATTTTGATATGGTACATAAGTGCCCCGGGGCCCGAGAGAAATAAGAGGAGGGGGGGGGGTCATAATTGTTAGAATTGAATATTTTTCTTTCCACTTTAAGGAGGTTTTAGGTTAAGGGGGGGTCCCTTGGTAAAATTTGATACAGGCCCCGCGCTAGTTCCATCCGGCACTGGAGAGACAGAGAACACTTGTCTCTTTCTAAACTTTTTTTTCGAAACAGCTTTCATCTAACTTTTTAGACCTGTGTCAAAATCTGTTAATTCATTCCTAAAATAAGGACGTGCAAGTTTTAATTCTTTCTGCAAACAAAATTTTTTAGAAATTTTCTAACAGTCAACCTTTCGGTGATGCTAAGACAATTAATAGGCTAAAAGTTTAATATTGTTTAAGGGGGCGTTGGAGCATCATCACGTTGGATACTCACGAAGATAAGTGCAGTCTGTGACTTAGTCGCTTTTGTAGACATCATCATCAAGTGTTGTGTAAGCCTAAAAATAAAACATAAGTACCTTCTTACTTTTTAATTAATTTCGAGATAATTTGAATCAATCGGCACCAACTCGAATATCGATTTTAGTACTCTATATTTTGTGTTGAATTTTAAGTGACTATTTGTTTTTACAAAGCCCTAAACAGTAGGTATGAATTGCAATGGAATTTGATTGTTGTGTGGCATAGGATTTGTTTTTCCAAATTTGATAATTAGGTATTTGGAATTCTAAATTGTAATATGTTACACGAAAATGCTTCACAGAAAATGTAAGTAATATACTGATTAGTCTTTATCATTTTAGCTACCCTATTACGACTACCGTGGAGTTTATATTACCGATAAAAGGAAATGTTTGAAGAATTATCTAACAAAAGGATTTGCCTTAGATGTAATCGGCGCCGCTCCTTGGTTCTCCATACTAAAAGCTTTTCTGTACCGAGCAATTAGCGATGATACTGGTTTACTTATAAATACGATGTGCAAGTTCGCCCATTTGTACATTCTGTTTGCATATTTTGGTTATATTACGGATATCCCAACGGTGAACTTGTGTTATGTAATGGTTTGTATATATAAGCTTGATCTATTTCTAAACTGATATCTTAGATTTAAATTATAACTGGAAAAAATTATTAAAAATAAAAAAAACACATTATCTGGCTGTGAATTGTACCGTTAAAATCGGTCGAGCCGTTTGTGGAGATTAGCCGGAACAACAGACTGAAAAAAAAGGGTATAAATCCCTATCTGCCGCGCAAAAAATCATTTTCATTGAGTAAAAAGCAGCAAGCAGCAGCAAGTTGTTGTTATTTCAATGTGGTTATTTTTCCGAACTGTTTAATTTGTACAGTATTATAATAACTTTTATTCTTTTTTGCAGATAGTTAAGTGGCAAATTGTCATTATTTTAATGGCTTTGGGAATGAGCCACTACCTTATGACAAACTGCGTGCATTTTAAATTTAATGAAATGAAGGATTTAACCAGCATAAGCCTTAGAAACAATTGTTGGATGCCAAAGTTTTTTGAGTTGCCCAAAACGTTAAATGGACACCAACTACATTTGGTACGTGATTATTATTTGGTTACTAAATTAAAGTATTGAGATGAAGGAGTATTGGCAGTAGAACAGTCAGATGCGTGAAGGACCTAGAACAGTACTTGGGAAAAATCTGCATGAGAAACCTCTCATACAAACCAGACTTATACGCCCACGCTACCAAGGGCTAGTTTTCGTTGAGCTTGGCCACCATGACCGAAATAATGAAGTATTTTCTAATTACCTACATTATTGTTTTCAGATTTTCGCTCAAAGTTTAAGCCTGGTCCAATACGGTATGATGAGAATGACTGTCGGCAAATTTTCCATTGATCGTTCATACTTGGGACTTGGTGTTTCTCTATTCACAATCGGTATCATATTTTGGTAAGAAGTAATACGATTACAAATCATTTATTTGCTGGACTATGGGTACATACATAAGGTGTTACAAACAATGAAAGTCCTTAATGCCATATTTTACCTCAACAGGTGTGCAAATATCAAATACTTCGTCACATTACTACATTCGTCAAATATTATTCATATACCTAATTAATTATCGATTACAAATTTTAATTCTTACTCATTAATACATCTTTATTAAAGTTTTTCGTTTAAATAGTCATTTACATTTTAACACACTTTATTAATTAGATAAATCTTAAATTTATTTTTAAATGATATAAAATTCTCAGCATCCTTTATATTGTAACGTAATTTATTAGAGATTCTAGGGCCTATACAAAATGCACTTTTGTCAAACATAGGCGTTATATGGCGTATTGCACGAAGTGTAATGGCCAGCCTGGTATTTTTTAACGTTTCATATTTATCAAAATTATTTTTAATGTCTAATGCTAGTTTATAAATATACAGTGATGGGAATGTCAATATCTTTAAATTTATAACATTTTATACGGTTTACATGTGTCTGTAGGTTTTAAAGCGCATATTGCCTGGATACATTTCTTTTGGGTTTTTAATACAGTTTCTCTATCAGTGGCATTCCCTCAAAACATTATACCATATCTTAGTGTCGTCTATCGAAAAGTGCACTTTGATTTACGACTTTACGAAGCATGTGAAAAGCATATGAATACCTTCTCAGTTTAGTGCATACTTTTTCAATGTGTCCTCCATATGTCCGAGTCTATGTGTAGTCCAAGGAGTTTTGTCGAGTTTACTTTTTCTATCTTTATTAGTTCATAATGTATATTGATAGTATTTGATTTAGAATGTTTAGTTTTAAAATTCATTATAAATGTTTTAGTAAGGTTTATTTTAAGTTCATTTAATTTTAACTATTTAATTATAGATGATAGCGTATAGTTTATCTCATGTTCATGAGTCGAGGGGTCTTCAGATATCACTATCGCAGTGCTATCATCAGCATACAGGACCATGGAGGATTTGATTGATTTGGGGAGGTCGTTAATATAAATTATATTAAGAGCAGAGGACCTAAACTATTCCCTTGTGGTATACCTTAGAAGACTTTTATTGGTTGAACAGTATTTTTTTTCGATTTTTGTAACATGTGAAATGCTATATATATTCCAGTTTGTTGTTCTCTATAACTTCAATATGATTTTATGAGATCTCTAGCCTTTCCCGTATTCCATATGCTTCGAATTTATTCAACAATATCTCATGATTGATGCAGTTGATTGCCTTCGTCATATCCATATATAGTGCTGAGACATGCTTTTTGCTATCCACGTCTTTAGTAACGTTTTCAGGAAAGTGTGAAATGCATTGTTAACCGATTTATTTTTCGTAAAATCCATTTGTTCTTCCTTGTGTAAGTATATTATGTTTTTCCATATAGTTGTAAAAATTGTTATAGATGATTTTTTCAAAAACTTTTTATAAGATAGGTATTAGAGATATTGGTCTATGGAAGTCTTTTTCAAAAACTTTTTATAAGATAGGTATTAGAGATATTGGTCTATAACAATTCATATTTTCTGTATCCTCTTTTTTTAAGTATTGAAATAACCATGGATAATTTTAATTTTGATGGGAAGACCCCCTGTTCCGAATCGCTTTCTCGACCGAAGCTTTTGTCATTCTCACAATAAAGCATCGGTATAATGATATAATAACGATAGCATTAATATGTTACAGAGTTTTATAAAATGTATATTGAAAAAGTTCAGCTTTGTAAGAATATTTTTCATTTATTTAACTTACATGTGACGATCTCAGAAATCTTTACTGATTAGTGATGTTTTATATCTTCTGTTGTCTCATGTTACTTGGGGTCATTGCAATACTTCTTTCATTCACCTCTGTTAACCATCACGCAGAATCACGATCGCACATTCTTTTTGTATTTCCTTTCCTTTCTGCTGACAATTGCTGAATCAGCAATCATCATTATCCGAGTATACTCATATCATTTTTATCTTTAGGTTCATAACATGTTATACGTTAACGCTGTTAGTTCTAAAAGGTCGAAGTAACACTTTTTTTCAACACTCGGTATACCAACTAGAGAGATTTCTTAAATCCGAGAGAGTAGAAGAAGAAGTCATTGAAAAAGTAATGGAACACTTTAGGTATTGTTGGATGAGGTGAGTAGGGTAGTTAATGTAACTGCTAAATATAAATTTAAGTACTATTAAATCGTATTTTTTTTTTATTTACTTTGGAATAACAAACAGTTACAAATTAAATGTTATAGACAAACTACAAATGTGCAACTCTTATCATTTTCAACAGCACACCAGTAGTTTCGGTTTTACGTTCTCTGTCACTCACTCACTCAGTAACGAAAGAATTTTACGTATATAAAACATTAGTTTTACAAGGTACTTTTATTTTACAGGACAAAAGGTGTTAACATTGAACAACTAACTAATGTTCGCATTGGTGTGATGTTTCGACAGGATATGAGTTACTATTTCTATAAAAAGTTCGTTGAAGTTTATTATGCAAGATTTATTAGAAGTCTCATTATTTTATTTTAAACTTTACATAATATACACTTCTCATCAAAAAAATTGAAACAGTACATGGGGTCATAATATACACTTAATGTGAAAAAAAACATAGATAAAACTCACTCGATATACAAAAACAAACTTCAGAGGTGTTTCGATTTTTTTTTTATGAAAACTGTTAACTGTTTTGTCGAACAGAACGTTATCTATTTTGGACTCAATAATCGGCGGTGGCGAGATGATGCAGAGACATCTGGCTGGTATCTGCCATGTGGCTTATTTTCTACCAGGTTACGACCTATTCAGGGAAATGGATATCGTTCCTGATGTATTTATAGTGCACCGTGGAAGAGTCAATATTTTTAAAGGCGGAAAGCAGATTATAATACTGACAAAGGTGAGAAGTGTTTTAAGTTCATATGGTTATAGAGAATTTGTCTGGCAAAAGCTATAAGCGTTTCAGTTTCTGATAGTGAACTTGTTTTTAATAAGCCAATGGAAACAATGATATGACATTTAATGATATTTATACACAGGAGTAGATTATTTAAGACAGAAATAAATTTTTTCATCAGATTATTTTACATGTTGTAAGAGTAAAAGTTTATATGTTTGTTAATAAATCACGCTTCAACAGCTGAACGGATTTGGGTGAAAAGAGACGTTCAATAAATGTATGGAGCTTGGTACTAAAATAATTGATAATTGAAACAGCCTTCTGAGTTATATGTGCTGAAAGAGTGTAATTATTTTAATGTGTTTGCGCATTTTTTTTTAACAGCCACCCGTATTTTTTAAACAAGTTTTGAATATTAAAATGCTTGCATCACTAAATACAAGCAATATTTACATTTTAGGGTTGGTAACCCTGTGGATTTACCATTTGACAATGACAGTGACAGTCTCAGTCAGCAAGACTCGGGTTTAGGTATGGGCAATATCGTTTTTACACTATAGCTAAATTTATAAATGTAGCGGTTTAGAATATCGGTTATTGCATTTATATATTTTATTTTCGATGTATTGGCTGAATCTAAATGGAACTAAGAAGTGATAGGTAAGGTATAAAAACCGTAATCTAACAATCATAGTGATTGTTAGGTTTCGGTTTTTATCGATTTATATACATCATTGTATTTTATTTGGAACTGTATACTCGACGAAGTCCCGCGCGTTTTGCAATCGAACACGGAAGCACAGTATTTCAAGTACCCAACTCGGTTTGAACCAAATATCATAGCGCAATACGGTTTTGTGTGTAGTTCTGAGACGCATACTAACATTAACTTATTAGTAACGCGGATACCTGATATATAGATTCATTACGATCAAATATATAGGTACTGGATTTGCTTATTTGACTTAACCCCAAAGCCGTGTTCTCTCTCAAACCTCTACGGTTCATACATTCATTGCACCTTAAACCCCAAAATATTTCTACACTTATTTCAATTTCACTTAAACCCAAAAACGGTAACGTTATTCTTCGCATAACCGGTCATTTTCAGTAATCTGTAATTTACATAATTATAGGAATGATGTGACTATTTTAGTAATTGAAAAAATGGTATAGTAAAACTTAATCAATTCTGTGAAACAAATACTCTAAACTGACTGGAAAACAACTATGTCAAAAAATTATGTTACACAACAGAATGTAGTTATGTAGAACCTAGTAGTAATAGTAGAGGAGCCCAAGCGGGGATTTCGGGATTAACTCGAGCCACCTTGCACCTTGTGAAGTACTCCCACAATACCTGAGCCCTGTACATAGGGTAAAACGTCTAGGGCAGCCGATCGGTTCTCTATTGTGTTACCTAACTTTTTTATCCATAATTTAAAGTGCCATAACTTTTTTTGTCCTAATCATAATTTGTCCGAATGATAACTTACCCGAACTTAATATCACATAATATCGCATGCCATAAAATTGAAATCCCAAAAATATAATATGACCTAAATCCGTTTGTCATAAATATTATAATCAATAATATATAAAAGACATAAAACCGTTTTCAATAAAAGTAATAAGTCAATTCAAATTACATAATGTTTATTTATAATAATAATATTCTTAGAAAAAGATTGTATAACAAAGCTTTTGCTATGAACTTCTCTGAGGTGTTACGTAGATACGAGCGGGCAGTATTTTTTCTTCTATCGACTTTTTTTGAGATAGTTCACTTGTTATGTAGTTTTGTTTAGTAGCAGGATTAATACGTTTTTGTTTTATAATATACTCGTATCAAAAATAAATAATAAATGCAGCAATGTGAACTTTTAAAGATTAACAATGGTGGCATAAATTTAAATTGTGATGGCTTTACTTACGACATAAATTGATTCTACAACGAAAAATATTACTGGGTGTGAGAAAAGTACAAATATAAACAATATAAGTGTAATGTGCGAGTGGTTTTTGTAAGCAAGCAAGCAAGCATGTAGCATGCAAGCAAGCATGCAGTATGCAAGCAAGCATGCAGCATGCTAGCAAGCATGCAAGCAAGCACGCAGCATGCAGCATGCAAGCAAGCACGCAGCATGCAAGCAAGCACGCAGCATGCAAGGAAGCATGCAACATGCAGCAGGCATGGTTTCTGTCACGGCTCCGGAGCTGCGGGGCTCCGGCGGTCCCACGCGAGTTTATCGTCGCAGATGGATTTAACGCTTACCACCGCAGCTTAGCCTTGCTGGCCGGCTAGGCCGGCCAGCCTCAGCCGCGGCAGTGAGTGTTACAACCACCTGCTCCTCAACTCGCGGGTCGCCTCGCCCCTCCGCGCCTACGCCATTTTAAATTACACTCTAGGGGTAGGGCAGACTAGACTGCGTGGAGTCGGATTTACAGCGATTCGTTTCTGTCACTAAAACCTAATTTTTTGCAAATTTTTTAAGACTTAAAGTTTATTATAATGAACATTCGGAATAATACATTATTATTTAACACAATACTTAGGACATATGACTTTAGGTCATGTAAAATTAGGAGATTTAACTATTATAGTACTCGATATTATGACAGAATTCTTTTAGAACTAAAGATTATTATGTTAAATAAAATTTCGGGATTTTGAACACTATGGTTACTGAAGTTTATAGCAAAAGTGTTATGGATAATGATTTTCGGACAAACAATTTTAGGAGAAGAAAGGGAGTACCCAGCCGATCAAATTAGTAAAAAAAAAATCGATCTCTCGATTTATTCGAGCGCGTCAGATTAAGCTAAGGTATGTTACATGCAGAAAAGTGTACATTTCAATAATCTGACAATTTGAGCGTGACATAAAGAAATGGGAGAGTCACAAAGTTGCAAGAAAAAAACGTCACCTGGACATTCTCGAGCTCGATTTTTTTTGTTTTGAAGGAAATTAGTCACGAATCAAGGAAATAATATAATCTGCCGATTTGCACAAGCCGAAGTAGCTAAAATCATTAATAAAGTGTGGAGCATGCAGTCGCTGAGAACTATGGATTTCCCACTTTGTGCCACTCTGCCTTTCTCACTCTTTCTCTATTGTAACATTGCACGTTATTTCTACGGTAAACTTTATAAAAATAATCTGGATAAATTTAATTGGAATTATAGTGGCACCATTTTAAGCAATGACAGCTGCGCGCTGATTGGCCATGTCTCCCTACGATGCCATATTGCACGAGACAAGGCTTTTTATGGGCCTGTACATAATTTCTCGGTAACATATCAGCTGAAGCGAATAGTCATTTAGTACTCCTTAAAAGTTTAGATCCTTAACATCCCCTCTGAATATTTGACGCGCTGGAAATAATTATATTTTTTTCTATATTTTCTACCCTTCTGGATAGCCAACTCCACCACGCAAGTCGGCAGATGAACGTACCTTTGGTATCAGAGACACGGGGCATCTATCAATATCTGACACGCTCGAGTATGATAACTGATTTTGTTTACATTTTAGAAAATCTGTGGACGCCTCCTCCCCGCTGAATAGAGAAACATTACAGAGCCTTTTATTCTTGTTATCATCTAAACTACAAAATGTAATAGGTTCCCACGACGCTCGAGTAAATCCACATTTAGCATCAATGCCTCCTCTACTATAATGAAACGTACTTTTAAAAGGATCATTGTTTACAACAACGGTATTACTTAATCCAAAGTTAAAAAACAATTAACTTTACGGCACACTAATCTACAGCATGGTATTCAAGCTACAGGTGGTCAAGTCGCAGGATAAGGTCACAATTAACATAATTATAAAGCCATTGTTTTTTAGCCTAACAAAAATCCAAATCACCAAGAATATCAGCGGTCCAGCAAACAAGCGGTAGGTCACATAAGAGGGTCCGTAGAGCAGATGCAAAGGTCAAATGGAAGAAAGAACACAGCAACACAAAACTCAAAGCACAACGAAATTACGTGTAACAGCATACGATGGTGTCGGCAAGCTGTCTGACCCGAGTAGGAGAAGACTCAGTGGACATTAGGAATGGGCGATGCAGATCGAATATAAATACAATACCTATGTATTGGCACAGTAACTAATACCTATATATTTGATCGTACTGAATCTATATTTATTTATTACATACTTTATTGTACACTATAACAAGCACAGGAAAAACGCTTATAAAAACAAGTGTACAATGAATGGTCTATACAGGCTGATTTTTTAAAGTGTGCCTTCATGGCCAATTCCGAAACTATGAGGAATATCGAAAAACGCTGAAAGGAGTCTTAATCAATCATTTATTTATTTGCAAACATGGGTATTAGTACATACATGTTCTTTCGTTTGTTCGAGCCCGATTTTAAAGAAAAGTACAACTGCGTCATTGTATTTTTGAAAAATCGTTATTCCTACCCGGGAATCGAACCGGTTGATTTAGAAAAAAAATAACATACACTATTATTTCACCATCCAAAAGTTTAGCTAGTAAGAATCAAATTCTGGGAAGTAATAACACATGGCAAACTAAAGGAAAGCTCTAATTTTTAACAAAATAGTTTTAAAATACACACAACACCGTATAAAAAAGAAAGAAAGACTTCGCCAAGTGTACAGTTACAAATAAAAAAATACAATGATGTATGTAAATCGAAAAAAAACCGAAAACAAAAAAACACAATACCTTATCTGCCACTTCCGAGTTCCACATAGATTCAGCCAATAATATATTGAAATAGATAACTTAAAAAAAAAACCAAACAACCAACAAACCCAAAGGTTGACTGGTAGAGAATGCCTTTTTGCATTAAGTCCGCCTATGTACCACTATTGTACATGAAGTTTAAATAAATAAAGTAACCAAATGCGATAGCCGATATTCTAAACATTCGTGTAAAAGCGATTTTGCCCATGCCTAGTGTTTAGGTTGTCTTTTTTATTACCCATTTTTCAACACGTTTTGATATTGCAATGTAATGAAAATCAATATTTTTTGTCCTAATTTCATGGAGATGCAGCTAAAATTATAATAAAATCTTAAAGATTTAATAGAAACGTTAACTTAAGCCACATTTAAAATAATTATATTCCATAGAAATGAATAAATATTAGTCTATGTGCGTTTTGTTTCTACTGAAACTTATTTCTCTTTTTTTTAAAAAACACGCGCCTGAGAAAATCATATTTAACTATAATCGAGTAGCTTGATAAAAAGCTTTCTAATAAGGTATTATCACATAAGCGTTTAAAAATCTTCAGAATATTGCACCACTTCTGAACGTGCCCTTTCGTAAACGGGTGTCGGGTTGGTCCTAACCTGGATTAAAATACTTTTCAGGTCTCTTTGAGTCAGTTTTCAAAACCCTCGTTCAAAGTTAGCTCCTAACAATACGTATATTATTTTGCAGGGCGACATATTCGGTCAGCTAGAGGGAGTAAAGTTGCGTCCCATTCGCGTGACGGCAAGTGCCGATGGTCATGTAGACTTGCTGCTTATTAAAGTTACAGAGTTCCAGAGTACCATTACTGATGAGGTACTAGCTTACATTTATAATATACCTACTCCTATTACTATGAATTTAACGAATAAGCGAATTTAACGTCGGCTTCGAAAAGACATCGTCACACAAACATTTACGAATAACAAATTGGGACATAATTGTGATTATTGTTTAAAATGGCACACTTTTCAGATGAAGGTAGGCATTGGTAAAAGTAGGCAAGCAAAAAACGACTTTATGGCTACCAGGAATATTTTCAATGAAAATCCGTACGATACTGTCCAATATCTCTTGCGTGGATGTAAAACCATAAGTTTACCGGTAAGTTTTCTCGGAAATATAACTATGAATTTCCTTATTACAGAATCATATTATGACCGTAAATGAACACTACCCAATCAAAATACGAACATATTTATTTGACCCCCAAGTCAACATTTTATGAACGGTTTCAAGTAGTTTTATTGACAACCTTTTTCACCTTCCTGCCCTTGTCCTTTGTAACTCGGGGACGGCGTCCCAATTTTATTTTCCCTATTCCGTTCTGCCAGCCTTCACTCTGGCACTAACTTCCTTCTTCCTCCATATCTTTCATGACAAAACCTATCCATTTTTAGGTTTCCGTTTCTGTAATAATAAACTTTTAAGTGCAAATTTTTGTTAGTCAAGTGTGGCAGACACTTGAGTTAAACGAATGTATTTGGGGACGTGAAAAAAAAAAACGTTGTTATAAATGCTATATTTATAACGAATTTAAAAGGAAAACTATCACAGCTAAGTAGGCTTTTGCCCGCGACTTCGCATATCCCGTTTTTTACCGTTCCCGCTAGAATTTCGGGAAATTCTCCCTTAGTGCTCCCCTACACTCCCCAAGGAACCTAGTAGTTTCGGCTGTGCGTTGTCAATCACTCAATCACTCAGTAACGTAAGAATTTTATGTATTAGGGTATTGATATGTCGTTCCGAATCGTAGAATTGGCCATTTCATGATTTGGCCGATGTTAGTTTAGGTAAGGTTTGAGGTAACTTAGCACTTCTACTAACTTTGGTCTGAATGGGATGACGGCTGCTGCATATTAAGTTCATTTAAACCGTGCAGACAAAAAAAGGAGCCCCGCGCCACGAGGCTCCGTCGGTGAAGTTGGGATTGAAATTGCCATTTCATGAAGAGGCCAGACATTACATAAAATGGTCGGCCATATCAAGAAGTGGCTAAATTCTACGATAAAGCCACGACATATACATAACTCTAGTGGCATGCGTTTCACACCTCATTTTCACATGCCCATACCAAGACAAAGGGAACAGAAATTTGATAGGGAATTGCCCTAAACTTCCTCAACTATACTAGTTTTTCCACACATCCATCTCAATATTCTCATCTTCATTATACTCTTTTTTCAGCAGTTTTCTTATTTATTGTTTTTATAATAATCATACATCTTGTTCCACCTAGTGGAGTCGAGCCCCTATGGAGGCTCGTATAAACGTGTGGTATACCCGCTGGCTGTACTTGGCGTGGTTGATAGGACCATTCGCTTCGTCCTGTTTGGTACTCATATTCATATTCCTGCCTGCTGACTCCGACTTATGGTTCAGATTCTATTGCGCCATCTTTGTCACGGATGCTATTGATATAGCGAACTTTGTGGCGGAATTTTATACTGTAAGTAATTACATGTTTTAGAAAAGAGTCCGAACTAAACTATCAAAAATAGTGTAGTTCAGACTCTTTGCTTATAGCACACTGTTTGCATAATTAGATAACGCGTTCCAGGCGTGTACGGTTTAGCGCTATTAAATTCTAAACAGATTTCGTCTACATTTGCACGACACGCCTCACACACTAAAAAAAAATTCAAATTCAAAAGTCGTTTATTCAAATTAGGCTGAAAGTCAGCACTTTTTGAACGTCAAGTTTTACAAAAGACAGTCCTTGGGGGACTGTCCCCGCCCATTACCACTTCCTAGTTAGTGTTTTAGCGTGAAGAAGGAGTGGCCAACAATCTCTTAAGCAACACATCTGTTACGTTTTAAGAAGTTGAATTTATATAATAGTGTGCAAAGTAATTAATACATGACACGAAAAAATAAATAAATATTATTTATCACTTGTTAGCTAGCACACTCTATGATACTGATACAAAAGCAAATAATAAAAAAAAACGATTGACCTACATAGTAAGATAAATAAAAAAAAAACAATATTATATGAACACATAATAACCTGTCGTAAGCTAATTGCTAACATACAAATGAACATGATAAATATGACATTGTCTTGCGTTAAACACAGCGACCAACTATTCTTATCGTCTAAATAATCATTAATGGAATAGTATGCCTTCGAAAAGAGGTTAGATTTAACTTTAGCTTTAAATGAGTTAAAAGGCAGGTCAAGAAAAAATTGTGGAAGTTTATTGAATAAACGGATACCGAGCCCCACAAATGAGTCATGAGAATCTTACGAACTCGGTGGGAAGGAACATGTAGCGTATGCTTGTTTCTGGTGTAAAAGTTGTGGATGTCGCTCGTTTCACTGTATAAATGTATATTTTGCCTAATATATAAAATGATTTGAAATGCTACCGTGAGAATTCCAATCTCTTTGAAAATTTCTCTTAAAGAAACTCTTGACCCTAGCTGATATATTGCTCGCACAGCACGTTTTTGTAAAACAATTATATATTGTATATCAGCAGCTTTTCCCCACAATAGAATACCGTAGGACATAACGCTATGAAAATAACTAAAATAGACTAACCGAGATGTGTCAACATCAGTAAATTGTCTTACTTTTCTGACAGCCTATGCGGCAGAGCTGAGTCCCGACAGACTTGATATATGTGGGCCCCATTGTAGTTTTAAATCAACAGTTATGACCAAAAATTCTGCCGTGTCTACAGTTTCAAGCACCTCGTCACTTAATTCTAACATTTGGCAAATTTTTGAACATTTCGTTTTATTGGTATTTAGAACTAAATTATTTGTCGTAAACCAATCCGTAACTATTGAAAACTGTACGCATGTAAATCGTTTGATCTAGTCATGTACTAAAACTTGCCAAACTCAAGCGGCAACGGGCAAATTGCTCGCCAATAGTGCCGAAGGGTTCTGGAGTGGCGACCGTGTATCGGAAAGTATCAAAAAACACAGTTTTGGAAGGCCTTTTTTATGGATGGGAAATCATCAAATGACTCCTCCCGCTTATGGCGGAGTAGAAGGGAGTGTCAGACTTTTACTGACTAAAACCCATCCGTGTTCCTCCTAATGCCCTTTGCGTTCCAGGGCTACGGTAACTCTTTCGAACAAATTCCGCAATCCTGGCAGGCAGGGGCCCTAGCGGGCCTCGTCTACTTTGCTGACATCTCTTTGAGGCGCGCGTGGAACACAGCGCGCCGTCGACCCGGACCTGGTCCTGATCGGATGGCGAGCCACCTAACGCTCGCCGTCCGCAGAACCAGTTTCGGAAGGCCTGGGTGAGGCCCGCGCGAGTCTGTTGGATAAAATAGTCAAAGTAACGGTCGATGTGACGAGGCTTGTTCTGCCGTGGACGTTTCTTGGCTGAATAATTTTTTCTTAATTAATAATAAAAAATAAATAATTAATTTTTAATATTATTAATCTGTTTTTTTTCCATTTCTTTTTAGGTATATTCTGTGTACATAAATAAATAAAATTATACAATATGTAGAATTTAGAGTCGCGTGTAGCTAAGACTTTTATGATACGTCCATTTGACTTCATACTACATAGGTACAATATATTTTTAAATACTATTTTGCCCTATAGATTGAACTCGTTGTGATAAACAATAAATGCATCCGTCGCCGACTTGGATTAAAGAAATTTAAAGATTGGGATCTTTATCTGGATGCTTCCTCTATAATAGTTCCACTGTTTACGTTATTAACTAACGATTGGATGTTTCAAGCTGCAAGATTGATGAGATTAAAGTTCTTTATTGATTTTGAATACCATTTCTGCAGAGACTTTAGGGTAGGTCTTTAATCGCATTATATAGAGTTCATTATACAGATCAAATTTAAATGTTCCTTAAAACAGATTAAAATGTACACCTTTGTTAAAACTAAAAATGGGGCTTTTGCACACGGCTTTTTTTAACGCGCCGACGACGTGCAGCGGACGGTCGCTAAAGCGCGTTCAACGAAATTCAGACACAGACATTACGTACTACTTTTTGATCATCTACGTGCGTTCGTAATACGTGCGACGTTAGCGCGTTAAAAATACGCCGTGTGCATAGGCTCTCATCAGTACAATTTCAGAGTCAAAAAGCTCCTTACATTTTGAAAATTGCGATTATTCTGCTGTTGGTGCATCTGTTCACATGTGGATGGATCTTGTTTGCATGTCAAGGTCAGTTACGGCTTTTACATGCCTACCTGTTTTAATTTAAGTCACTAGACTTTAAAATTCCTCAACATGTTTGCTAGTAGCTTCGGCCACATCCTTCCTTTAAACATCATCATCCAAAAGATTACTTCCTAGTACGATAGTATCTTTTTCGACTACGGCATATCTTTTTACGCTTTATTCCAAGACATGAAGATCATAAGCAACTATAAATTTACTAATCTCTATAAGACCCCTATATCGACCTCAACAAATTTATTTATTTATTTATTTAGCACATGGAGGACTTACAGCTAATAAAGACAAACAAAATAGGAAACCGTAGTCACCAGCAAGCCAATAACAAATCCTCACGCATAAAAACATAATGTAAATTATGGTGTGAGCACAATATAAAAAACGCTCCGCTTAAATTAAACTTAGAATTATTTAGTTACATAAATACTTGCTACTTAAAGAATTTGAGGCTTAAGCACCTTTTCGCAGCTCACTTTTATCTTAGGTAGGTACTTATCTGTCCTTTTTATATTTGTTATTTATACTTTTACGTTTCAGACGAGCAATTCCCGGTTAATATCGCAGATACGAGTCATTTGAATACGTCTATCGACTTCAGTCAATGGGTGCAACCTAAACATAGGAAGGGAGGTAAAATATCATCTTAATACACTGATAATTCTAAGTTAGGGCTAGGCCGCACCACGGCTAAACCGCCGTGGTTTTTAATTAATGATGTGATTTTGTGAATCAAGGAAACTAATATAAGCTTTGCGGTTTTTTTTTCGCGACTCTCGTGCTCGAGCGGTTTCGCGGTTTTGCGATTAACCGCGATGGGGAAAAACCATAGTGTGGCCTTAGCCTTAAGAGGAAATGCTGGCGGCGAGACTTTGTATGTAAAAAGTCATAATTCGAGGTTTGGCTCTCGACTTTTTTCTCCTCCGATATTGGACCGATATAAGAGATATTTCACAAAGTAAATAAGAACAATTTATACTGTGTCTCTATGTTTTTCTTTTTTGTTTAATAGTTGGCAAATTTGTATACTAGGGGCTAGTTGACAGCGATTTATCGGACAATTTTGAGCATTTTGTGAGAGACTAGTGCTTATACGGTTAATAAATCATCAAAAAGGAAGTTTGTGAAATATCTCTTAAATCGGTCCAATAATGGAGGAGAAAACAGTCAAGAGCCAAACTTCGAATTATGACTTTTTACATATATAAAGTCTCGCCGCCAGCATTTCCTCTTAAGGTGTTAGTGGATAAATAATAACGATCGCACAGTTTAAAGTTCTAGGTTACGTAATACTTGCCGGTAGTCAGTCCGTGAATGGGTTACCATCGATTGCATACCGAGTCTTCTCCGTACCTCGGAAAGCACGTTAAGTCGTTGGTCCCGACTGTCATTTTAGAAGTTTTGACAGTCGTTACGGATTGTCAGAAGCAAGAAAATCTGACACCAGTCTTGCGAAGATGTTACAGTGATACCCAACTGATAAGGTGCGTCGTGAATCTTCGTTCGCACAGAAAAGAAAGTATGGCCCCGAAGATTAACGAAAGAATGCTTAAAACTTACAATCAACCTTAGACCACTATAATAAGGTTCATAATACACTGCAGCTGTTAGTTTCCTCTCACTCGCAAGTCACGTGCATGCCACGCGGCATGCGCTCACTTGGCGGCAGCTGCCGACCAATAGCGGTACAGGAAAAGAAGCTCGGTGCGTGGAGCGTGCCGATTGGTCAATAGCATTTCCCGCGTTTTGAAAATTTATCTTCTGCGCAGGTACATCGGTAAGCCATATCAGTTGGGTACTACTGTACTCGGTTTCTGGGTTGTGAGTGTCAGAGAGGCAGTCAATCCATGTAAATACAGGTGCTCAGCTGCATCCAGTCACTCAGAAAGCTGAGCCCAAAAAACCATAGAGGTTTGGATAATATGTGTCATCATCATCCGAAAGACTTCCACTGCTGGACATAGGCCACCCCCAAATTGGGGGGGGGGGGGCATATGTCCAACCCCCTCCGGGTTGCTATAATCGCCACGCTTGGCGATTATAGGGTTGGCGATCGCAGTTTATGGTGTTGAGGTTTACAGAGAACGCTGCTGCCCATTCTCTGACGAGTCCCTTAGTCGACATGCTCAGGAAGTGATGGGATGGTATTATTATTTTACGGCACTATACGGCACCGGCCGACACCATACGGCATAATAATATGTGTAACATCTGCGAAAACCAAACACGGCCATCGTTCAGCGTAATGCTGCAACTCGTCAGTCCTCACTTCAGCTTTCACGCTGAGATTTTTACAGAATATGTCGGCTGGAATCTATGGGGCTGCTTTTGTTGGTAACTTAACCTCAGAATGTCTTGTCATCAGGTTGTGCGCGCACGATTGCGGTCTTCAATGAAACCAGGATTAACAACACTTTCGTAGTTCCCAAGTTTTGGGGACATGATTATATCGTAGCACTGACTTTTATACTGCTTATACATACCCATACCAGCCTCGACACTGTAAGTACAGGGGCTCTACTATGACGTCGGCTCGCCAATGCGATCATGATTAAGCTGAGAAAAAGGGATAGTGTTATGCGTCTTGTATAGCTCTGTCTTGTCTCTCTCCCACACCTTTTAAGAAATCATAGTAGGCCAGCTGCTTAGTTTATTCCTCCTACTAACTAATATTATAAACTAGTGGCACCGCCCCGGCTTCACACGGATGTACTTTTTTTCAAAATTTTCTTTCATACAAATCTCGCCCTGACAATAATGCAAACACAACAAAAAAGATTTATCCAATTTGAATCAGTCGTTACGAATTTATGCGCGTACATACATTTCGGCGATTCATTTTTAGGGTTTCGTACCCAAACGGTAACCAGCGGAACCAAGCGTCTGCTGTCCGTCCATCCGTCCGTCCCTCCGTCCGTCAGTCAATCCGTCCGTCCGTCCATCTGTCTGTCAGCAGGTTGTATCTCAAGAACCGTAATAGGAAGACAGTTGAAATTTTCACAGAATGTGTATTTCTATTGCCGCATAATAACAACAAATATTAAAAAAATATCTAAATTAAAAATTAAGGGGGGCTTGCATACAAGAAACTTGTTCTTTTTTCGTAAGGTACGGAACCCTTCGTATGAGAGTCCGACTCGCACTTGGCTAGTTTTTATATATATTTATATATATAGGTAATTATGAAGGTCTGTTAATCAATCACGCTTCAACAGCTGAACAGAGGGATTTGGATTCAGGATGTAGAGCATGTGCTGAGTTCTGGCTGTAGTTTTTAGTGCCTTAGGTACTTGTCTCACCGCAGACGAGGAAGCGATTAGCTATTGAGTAAAAGAGACATCATTTATAGTCAATAGCTGTTTGTTCACACTGCCGGCGAGAACTCTCTTACTACTGGTTTGACACAGCGGCAAGAGCTATCAAAGATAATACTCGCTCAGCGATGCTCACTTGGCGGTCAGAAGTCAGAAATCACGCCGAGAGATCAACCAGCGGTCACTTCCACCTATAGTGCGGGCCGGAGCGAGTGGTGCGAGTAATAGCCCGTCGCACTATAGCACTCGCTTATAGCCGAGCGACTAATCTATCGGAACTACACAATCACTTCTCGCTGCTCGCCAATTCGTATCTAATTTCTAGCTTTACTCGCATCTCGCTGATCGTCGGCGGTGAGACAAGTACCTTACAAAAACAACAATTATGTATATTTTTATATTATACCTATGTACATAAACCATCTACTAGTAAATACATTTTTCAGGTAATCGCTATGTCCCTCAAGCAGATATATTACCAAGTGTTCATCACGTACTTTATGTATCTTCTGGACTTGTGGATAATGGCTGTGGCGATCAACCTCGCGATGAATAAATACCGGGTCTTCTACCAATACGAATATAACGTTCAATCTATGCTGAATTATTGGACTGACAACGGTATCTGTAAATCTCTTATCGAGACGGTTAAAAGTTATACTGATCATGTATGGAAGAGGCAGAAAGGTAAATTTTATTATTTGCGTTAAGTAAGCATTTGTAAATACTAATGAACCATAGGCAACAATAAGGTAGGTAAATAATGTTTTTTCACAAACATTCGTGTCACAAATGTCTCGAAAGTCAGCGGATAAATCTTACCAAGGGTACCTATCATATTACTTGGGAACTTCGGCTGTAGAGGTCATAATTTTGTAAAAGGTTTGTGTATGTGTATTTATATGTTTGTGAACGCACCCACGATACAGGAGAAATTTCTAGTGTGGGGCAAAGTTTAAAAAAAAAAAAAAAAAATTATAGGCAGTCCACTGCACCCGGTTTGTTAAGATCCTATGTCCCCTAGCTAGGGCAGAGGGCGTCCACAATAGACTTCCATCGCGAACGGTCTTGAGCTTTACGTTTCACCTCGCTCCACGTCATTCCGATGCTCGTCGCTTTTGCCAACACGGTGCGCCGTAAGGTTTGACGGACGGTTAGACGGGACTAAACTGACTTCAACAACATTGAAAAAAAGCGATTTGTTGAAGGTGATTCGTATCATAAAGGTCCCGATAGCCAAACGACTAATCTTACAGAGATACCACTGTAAGATTCAGTAACTTGGGTCGTAGAGGTCAAAGATGATTTTGTGTTATTACTTGAATAGTCTTTATTTAAATGTATATTAAATATATCCTAGGGCTGTGTCAAGGAAAATATTAATAATTTGCTTTTCAGGGGATTGGCTTCCAGAATTAGCGTACCGAGGTCCACTTTGCTTACGTCAGGAGCTATTTACTGCGTTGTACATTCATCATTTGGAAGCTGCGCCGACGTTCCGACAGCTGCCAGATTATTTCAAAAGGCAACTGTGTGCAAGATTTTATAGAGTGGTTATATTCCCAGGTTGTTTTTTTCCATTTATAATATAATTTCTAAGCAAATTATTTCACGTTAGAGAGTTTTAAAAAGGGTACCAAAGAAAAGTAGTTTCGCATGTTTGCTAGTGGAAATTTCTGTGCGTATGTGAATAACAAATTAAAGTACAGACTTCTATAGTCCGGAGTACCTATGTTTGATTGGCTGAAAAACTAATTCAACTAGAGATATGCAGGCTTGAATATAATTATGAGGCAGTTCCAGAAAAATGGGGAACTATTGCCTAGAAGTTACCTATTGACTTAAAGATGCTGTAGCTATCAGGAAACATAGACTCCGGCAGGAAATTCCTCTCCTTAGCTGTAAGCACAGTGTAAAGTATTGCCACAACGGTTTGTGCGTATGGGTGGGATTTCCACCATTTACCGGTGGCGTATCGCCTGAACTCTTGAGTTCGATGATAGAACTGGTAATGCAGTAAATTGCCATCGACATGCACATAAAAAAAACCTCTGTTTTTTTGGTATGTTGTATGGACCAGTTAGAATAGTGAGAATCCAAATTTTCAACTTCACGCGATAATCGCGGAATTTTGGGACTTTTTTTTTCACTTTTTGCTCTTTAGAGCTCGTTTATTAGCAGAAAATGCATAGTTTTTGACTTTTAAATAAAAAACTATGCATTTTCGACCAATAAACATTCCGTTATCATATAAAGACACCGAAATTTGCAAAAATATAAGCCCAACCGCAGCTCTATGAACCTTATAGGGACCAGGATATAGCCCTTCAAAGGTGGTTAACATTGGCGTATCCAGGGATTTTTTTCAGGGGGGGGGGGGGGTGGCCGCCAACCTAAGTAAGATGCGACGCCCAATAAGAAAAATCATTGTGGTGTTTACGATCGCAAGTGGAATTTTAGGCCAGTCATAGTCAGAAGGCCCAAGTGCCCGGAACGATATAAGTATCCTTTATTTTCTGCGGCTCTCAACCTGTTTAAAATGTTCACGCGCGTCAGTGAGATCTTGTTGCTAAGTTTAGATTAATATTAATTGTGTCTCAACTGGGCTGACATGTTCATAGAATAAAAGTCCCTAAAACAAAAGATAAAAAAAAGAAAACTTGTTGATTGATGTAGGAAAGCTCAAGAATTTATAAAGCGAAGAATGCAACAGCTAGCGAAGCGAGCTCGAATATTCTTGTACCTTTTATCGGATAGGTTTGATTTTCTGCCATAATTTATTAACTTAATTATGTAGGTTGTAAGTAACAGCATTCAGTAAGAGCCAAGGCTTAGGCTGGGTGGGCTGGTGGGGCCTCCTAGCTCACTTAACGCCTGTCTTGCGGCCTGCCCCGCAAACCATGACGAAGAAGAAATGCTTAAAATTACAACCCATTTGGGAAAATTTCCGATTTTTTAAGTACTGTACCTCGACACCTATTTGACCTACAGAGATGCGATTTATGGCAAAACTGAAGCAAGTTTTGACTACTTTAAAGTATGCGGATTGACTTTTTACCTACAGTGTACCGTTTAGAAGTTAAAAGCCAAAATTTAAAAAATACCGAAAATTTTGAAGTTTTCGTGCACCAAGCAGTATCCTTTCCTAACAACATCTAAAAAAAATCAGAATTGTGTAATTTATTGATACCTAAGACGTTTTAAATGTCTGGCCTATGTATTATGAAGGTAATAATATGTTTGTAGATTTCTCGGTGGTAGATTGTTTATATGATTGATTTATGATGATTTTGTAAAGTTCAGTATCCAGCCTAGAATTTCGAACTGGTCAAATCAAATCAAAAATATTTATTTGCCAGTAAATACATACAAATTACAAGGAAACATAAAAGCTAATTGTATTCTGCCTGCAAGCAAGCGTGCAAATTATTTTGATGCCAATTTTGTCATCCCAACCATCCTAGGGTGGGCCTCAGACCATCAGGGGTGGGCACGGCCCACCCGGCCCACCCCCTATATACGCCTATGGTGGTTAATGTTTCTCGCAAATTGACAATTTTAAGTTTTGCTCCCGTCCGTAGCAAAATATTGGCAAATCGTGTAGTTTCGATGCTAGACGACAGTATGCGCGGAGGTATCCCCCATCCACCACTACATATGTGTTGGCATTGAGGGAGAGAGGCTGGGGTGAAAGCTTCGTAAAAGTTTGATTTGTTCCCCTTTCGCATGCCCTCTTCATTAAATAACGCCATTAAGTAAGGATCTATTTCGAATTTGAAGTGCTCTTTCAATTGCTGGTTTGACTGCATTATTATTCATAGGACGAGCAATTTGCCAATATTTTGCTACGGACGGGAGAAAAACTTAAAATTGTAAATTTTCGAGAAAAACTTAAAATTTACAATTTTCGAGAAAAATTGACCATCTTTGAAGGGCCTATCTATAGTCCCTATAAGATTCATAGAGCTGCGGTTGGGCTTAGATTGTTGAAAATTTAGGTGCCTTTATATCATTACGAAATGTTAATGGTCGAAATTGCATAGTTTTTAACTTTTAGAGCAAAAAGAGAAAAACGTCCCAAAATTTGTCAATTTTCGTTGCATCTTACTTAGGTTGGGGGCCAGGCCCCCCCTGGAAAACATCCCTAGATACGCCAATGTTAACCATCTTTGAAGAGTCATATCTTGGTCCTTATAAGGTTCATAAGAGCTGTGGTTGGGCTTAAATTATTGCAAATTTAAGTGTCTTTATGCAAATGCTGAATGTTACATGTTGAAAATGCATAGTTTTTGACTTTTAGAGCAAAAAGTGAAGAAGTCGCAGTTTATCGCGTGCTGCGCAGCGAGCACAAGATTTTCGAAGTTGTAAATTTGGATTCACACTATTCTAACTGGTCTATACAAACATCCCAAAAAATCAGAACTGCATCCAGTTTTGCGAATTTAGCCTTTTTTAGCGTCAATTTCTACTGGGCTATAACATTTCGCGTTATAATTTTTAGGCAAGTGCATAGTGCGAGAGGGAGACATATTCACCACTACTTACTTCATTCATGAAGGTGAAGTCGAAAAGTGGTGCACTGATGCATCGTAAGTATTTATTGGTTCGTATTAATCCATTTTAGGGCCAGCGCAGATATGGCGGATCACAGCGCAAAGCATTTTTCACTGTCAAACTTTTATCAAAATTGTCTTCATTGAAATAATAACTGAAATCAATTAACACAAAAAATTGGCCAAGTGCGAGTCGGACTCGCAAACGAAGGGTTCCGTACATAAATTTTAATTTTTATTATTTGTTGTTATAGTGGCTATAGAAATACACAATCTGTGAAATTTTCAACTTTTTTTTACTATTTATAGGCACGCGTTTGACCACTATCTCACCTGATGGTAAGCGATGATGTGATCGAAGATGGAGCACGCTTGCCTAGAAGCAACCTATTCACTCTTGATTTAAATACTCCCAGTTTGTGGCTATCAGGAAACACAGAATCTGGCAGGGAATTCCACTCCTTAGCTGTACGCACTATGAATGTGTTCCTAAAACGTTTTGTGCGCGTGGGTGGGGTGTCCACCATGTACCGGTGGCGCATCGCCGTTCGTCTTGTGGTTCGATGATGGAACGGGCTTGGCGGAATTAAATAATGCAATTAATCTCTCGCACATTCCCCAAAATGCAACTGGTAGAAAACCGACAGGCTAGCAACTCGTCGTCGGTGCTCAAAACTTTGGAGCTTCGTCGCGACTAGACTATCATCGCCGATGATCCTCTTGGCTCGTTTCTCAATTGACTCAAGGGTATCAAGCTGGTATCTGGCAGATCCGTCCCAAAGATGAGAGCAGTACTCCATACATGATCGAACTTGCGCTTGATAGAGTTTGAGCAGCTGTTCCGGTGTGAAGTACCGTCTCACCTTTGCTAGGATCACCAACTTCTTTGCAGCCACTTGAGCTTTTGCCTCGAGCGAAGAAGCTCAAGTTGGTCGGTTATCGACACGGTTGCACCTCGGAAAGATGGAGCTGGGTGAAATTGGCTCCTTTTAGCGGAAACGCTTGGGTCTTAGCAGCATTGAACTTTACCAGATTGGCATCGCCCCATTCTGAGACAGCCTGTAAGGACACGTTCAAGCGCTTAACCATAGCCTCCCGGAGAGTCCCGGATCTGCGACCCATCAGCTCGTGCGTCGGACACGTATCTCTCAGCAACAGTGCTGTCGCCTGCATACCTAAAGGTATCGGGTTTAAGCAGATCATTAATATGCAGCAAGAACAGTGTTGCCGAACGCACCGACCCCTGAGGAACCCCGGCATTAATATCCAGCAGTCCGGACGAGCAGCCATCTACTATGACCACTCGGATAGACCGATCCCTCAGGAAATCCACGATCCAATCACACAATCCGGCGGGCAGACCGAAGGAAGGAAGCTTACTAATAAGGCTATCGTGCCAGACCCTATCGAAGGCCTTCGAGATGTCAAGGGAGACCGCTAGTACCTCCCCGTGCTTCTCTATGGCCTCACTCCAGATGTCAAAGGCATACGCAAGAAGATCCCCAGTAGACCGATTTCGGCGGAATCCGTATTGTCGGTCACTAAGGACATCATTCGCTTCTAGGTATGCCAGGAGTTCATGACTCAGCACGCGTTCGCGGACGTTATCGAGATAGGTCTATAATTCGACGGGTCAGCTCGACTACCTTTCTTGGGCACGGGCTGCACGTTAGCTTGCTTCCAAGTTTTCGGCACTTTTCCAGTCTCAAACGAAAGGCGAAATAGGCGTGTCAAGATCGGAGACAACTCAGGCGCACAAGTCTTCAGAACAATTGCCGTTATCCCGTCGGGGTCACTAGCCTTGTTCACGTCTAGGTTACGCAGTACCCTACGGACGTCCTTCAGATGAATGCGAATATTTAACATACTCGACTCGTATCCATCAGGAGAAGCAGGGGGTCTCGCGCCACCAGGATCCAGACATGAAGATTCCGCAAACAAAGAAGCAAACAAGTTCGCTTTCTCCTTAGCGGAGTGAGCGTCCCGTCGGTTCTCAGCAGTGGTGGTAGTGAGGGGCGGCAGAAGTTCGATTCGACTCACTTAGCCAGGGACCAAGAAGCCATACTACCTGCTGGGTATGAAGAAAGTTTGTTCCCTATTCGGTTTATTCCTATACGAGTGTCGACCCATGCTAGGTACGCAGCGTGCTTAAGCGCATCAGCGCGATGGCACTCGGCACCAAACCATGGACGAGCTTTGCCAGACATTGTTACGTCAGAGAACGGAATGTAGTACTCTATTCCTGACCAGCACCATCACTGTACTGCGAAAGCCACAGAGGGTGATGGCCGTCAGAGTCATAAGGGGTTATCGCACGATCTCCTACGAGGCGGCTTGCGTACTGGCCGGATCTCCGCCCTGGGACCTTGAGGCAAAAGTCCTCGCGTCACTGCATCGGTGGCGTGAGGACGCGCGGGCGCGTGGCGAGCGACTGATGCAGCGACATATTGAGCTGCGTCGGTCGCAGCTGAACGAGGTCCTGGTGGCGGAATGGCGGGACAGGCTCTCACGTCCTTCCGCCGGCCTCGTCACTATCGAGGCCATCCGGCCAGTACTCGATCTGTGGCTCGGGAGAAGGCACGGCTCCTTGTCGTTTCGTGTGACGCAGGTTCTCTCGGGGCATGGCTGCTTCGTGAGGTTCCTGTGTCGCATAGGCAGGGAGCCGGACGCTCGGTGTCACCACTGCGTCGATTGTCGGGAGGACACGGCGTGGCATACGCTGGCAGAGTGTGCCGCTTGGGAGGAGCCACGCCGTGCCCTCATCTCTGTACTAGGCAGTGACCTCTCGCTGCCGGCCGTAGTTCGTGCTATGGTCGACGGCGAGGAGTCCTGGGACGCGGTGGTCTCCTTCTGCGAAGTAGTTATCGCGCAGAAGGAGGCTGCGGAAAGGGAAAGGGAGATCTCTACCTCCTTCCCGGCCCGCAGCAGACGCACCGGGCGTCGGAGGAGGGCATACGCTGCCCTCTTCCGGCCCCCCTAACTGGGTCCAGAGGCGGCGGACTTGGGGATGTCCGTCGCCCCCCATTCATCCGGACCCGAGGTGGCGGCGCGTGGTGTTCCCGTGCGCCCCTCTTTGACGTCGCGGAGGGAGTCAAACACCTCACTCCCCCCGCTGACCCGAGGTGGCCCGCAGAGGCGGGCCGGCACCATCCGGGGATCACGGAAGTCTCATAAGTTTCCCGCGATCCCCGGCGTATGTGAGAGATAGAACACCGGGGTGGTTTTAGTCAGTAAGAGTCTGACAGCCCCCTCCGCCCACCCCAGGGCGGAGGACATCCATGAGGATTTCCCCCCGTAAAAAAAAAAAAAAAAAGGATCGGGCGGGGAGTAGAAAGGCACAGACTTCACTAGACAGTGGTCCGAACTACCCAGTGGTGAAGAAAGTTGTCAGCAGAAGGTCCAAGCAATTGGCAGTGTGCGAATCAACATCCGGCACCCTGGTTGCTCCCTGGAGCAGCTGGGTAAGATTTAACGCTACCGCTAGCTTTCGCGTCTCTCGTCCAGCATGGTCTGTGCACTGGTATGGGAAGAGCCACTCCTGATGGTGCGCATTGTAGTCCCCCAGTAACATCAATTGGGCAGAAGGGTACCGCTGCTGAGCCGCATCCGCCGCTTCACTCAGGTGCCGTGTGAGCCCAGTTGTCCCCAAATCATCGCTGTGCGAACGGTAAACACAGGCGTAGACAATTTTGTCTAGCCCTGTGTCCACTATAACCCACAGCGTTGAGAACCTGGAGTCTTCAAGTTTTCGGAGACGCCGATAGCAGATGTCGTCCCGGACGTACATACATACGCCCGCGCGGGTTTAAAGTGGTGCTCCAGGGTAAACCCTGGGTATGATAGGTATGACACGTCTGACGGACATCCGATCTGCGTCACCGACAGGAATAAGAGCGCTGGTTTCTCAGTCTCTGGGTGGTGATGTACTGCGGCGAGATTTGAGTGCAGACCTCGTATGTTGGAGAGGTGCACTTTGAGTGAGAGAGAGTGCTGCCGCTGTACAGCTTTTCTCTTGTTTTTCCTGTTCATTGTGTGATTTGAGTGAAGGACGGCGAGGAGAAGGAAGTAAAATGAGGTTCCATGCTGCGAACCTTCAGGCGCGCTCTGACAGGACGGCATCATTGGGTGACTAGCCTGGAGACTGCGGGGACGCCCGAGCCCCCCCGGGAATGTCCGCCGGATTGTGTGACGACGGTGTATCGAGTAAATACAGTTTAGCGTATACTCGCGTATCCACGCGCTTTCTCGGGTAGAAATTCGCCCAATATGTCACGTTATTAGAAACCTTCACGGGCATGCTCTGCCCTGCGCTCCGCCAAATGTGCGCCGGCCCTTATTTGTGGCCGGCGTAACATGACTTCTTTCCAAAGGTACGACTCTAAATTATTTATTTATTTAAACTTTATGTACCGTGATACATGGGCGGTCTTAATGCAACAAGGCCTTCTCCACCAGTCAAACTTTGAGTTCAACAGACTACACTGTGGTAGATGTACAACTAATAAATAAATATCCATCTTAGGCAATCCTTTTGGATGAATCCATTCTTCTACTCATAAATCCATGCAAATTTATACAAAACTATGTAAAACTCCCATATCGATACGACACGTCATAAGATAGTTAATTGCATCTTTCCGTAAGTGCTGATTCATTCATGCTCTTTTCTTTTCAGTGGTGAAGGCCAATTAGTGTCAATTTTGTATACTAATGGCTATTTTGGATGTGTTTCTGGACTGTTTCCCAACACTAGTTTTCGATATTCGTACTACACACGGACGGTTAGTTTTCTAAAACTATTTCATTTTTTTTTATTCAACGGGTAAATAAAGCTTACAAAAATACATACCCGAGTAGGAGACATGTCGATAACTTTCTTGGAAGACGAATAAATGTCAATATAGTAGTATACATATAGATGATTTTGAAATTCAGAAAGGCATCGTTTGAAAACAGTCTGTATATTATACACGATTCCAACTTTTTAGAGCCCTATTTTTCCATGACTCGCTCGCCCCAAACTGCCCAGTGAACTAGGTTCGATGTCCAGTTGTTAGTTTGGGGAAATTATGTGGTTTTCCTTTCACAGCAGCCATGTTAAGCAGCCTGAAAACGCGTTCAGTGACCAGCTATATTTCATAGGATTTGAAATCCCTTCCATACATCTCTAGCTTTTGTGGAAATATAAGCGAAATGTTAAATCTTGTACGTAGGTCGTGGATCTAATGTACCTGAGTCTGCCTGCATGGGAAGACTTGTTGGAGAGTTATCCGGACGTCAAGACTAATCTATACGAACTCACCGCCCAAATGGTTAAAGATGCCCAGTACTTGTACGTTTATACTTGTAATACTACTAACACTTTACCAGCAACTTCACACATCACATCACATCACATCACATCATCAGCCTATAACAGTTCACTGATGGACATACGCCTCTCCAAGTGCACGCCATTTGGTTCGATCTGCGGCAACTCTCATCCAGCTGCTACCAGTCACCCTGCGAAGATCATCGCTCCAGCAACTTCACTGGCCTTTATTCCATATCCGTGAGGAATTACGTAAAAACAACTTAATTTCGTGTCCAAGTCAAGAAGGTCTAAGGATTAGGATTACAATTTAGGCGTTAATAAACAGTCAATAGAACTGGAGTTACCGATTTAGCTGAAAGAGTTAAGGTCGACGCCAGATAAATTTGCGATAACGATCAGTCCTTAATATTTCTTCGTAGGTACCTGGACAATAATTATGAATCGTTATTCATTACTAGAAAAAGTCATCGATTCAGGACAGCTTTATGTCTTTATTGGTGTTTTCCGCATTAATTATGTCGATAATATAGGTGGGTCATTGACCGTTATTTCAATTTTATTATAATATTATTATATTTACGTCGACGTCGACCATAAAAGTGGTAACATATGACTATCGGAAGACCGATAGCCGGTTGACGAAACGAGTCGTACAGTTGAGGCCACGTATCGGCAGGCATAGCGTAAGACACTCCGAGAGGGCCTTAAAAAAGTAGTGAGACAGACAAGAAGATGCGGAAGGCAGAGGAATGGGTATTGTGGCGCAGTTCGGGTGAGGCAGAAGATTATCTTTATTCAGTAGTAGATTGCGAAAGGCTTGATAACTCGGCCTTGTAGTACATTTTGATGCAAGTGGGCAAATTTGGCCTTTATGTACTTGTTAAGTACGGGGACAGACGAGTGAAACCAATGCTTGCTAGTAACGCACTCACGTTTATTCGCGTACATACTTATTGGTGCGTAGGCACACGCACACATACTTAACATTCCTCCCCTTAGCTTAGAAATACATTTCAAAACAATTAAGCTTAAAAAACATGCTACAGCTAAACATACTTGCTAATAATACACTTTGTAGTTGACTTTAGGCCGATTGCGTTTAGACCGTGGTGTTGGCACAGACTGCTCTGTCTGCTGTTGCGGTGGTGCTTCGCCAGAATGTTCAGCACTGGGCGAGCCGGCTAAAGCCTCCTGGTACTCTTCCTCGTCCCCGGAATTGTCTGGTGTTGTAGACTGTGATACAACAACTGGGGGTGTATCTGGGGGTGTACCTGGGGGTGTGGCTGCTGTTGCCTGGCTTGAACCGTCTGCAGCCAATGACGTGTCTTCATTGCCTTCCCCTGTGTCCGGGGGTGGCGTCTGTTCTGAAGTCGTTGTGCCAGTCGTTGGGCCACCACTCAGCTCCTCTTGGTCGACATCCACGTCTTTACAGTCATAGCAATCGTCGCCTTTATACATTATTAACTGATTTATATGTTTTCTTATAGTCATCGAAGTGACTTCATCTTTAATTAAATACAACACTTTGCCGATTTTTTTAATGACTGTTCCTTTGCACCATGTGTATTTACCATTAATTGTATGATTTTTATAATAAACTTTGTTACCCGTAGCAAATACTTGAGTGTTGTGTCCGCCCGGCTTATTTTGCAAACACTGTTTATGTTTTACCAAATTAGCAAGAGCCGTGGACGAAAGCGATGGCGATTCGGGTTTCAATAAATCAAGCCGCGTTCTAAGCTTCCGACCATAGACCAGCTCAGCCGGAGAGGACCCGGTTGTTGTGTGAACGGAATTTCTGTAGTCAAACAGAAATTTTAAAAGTTTGTTATTTATATTTCGCGGCCCATTACCACTAAGCAAGCTTGTCTTAATACCTTTCTTAACTATCTTTACAAAACTTTCCGCCTGCCCGTTACTGGCTGCGTGGTATGTTGGTGACGTCACGTGTGAAATTCCGTTCACCCTACAAAAAGCCTCAAACTCATGTGACGTAAACGATGTACCATTGTCGCTGACCAGTGTATGCGGTATACCAAATCTTGACATGAAATCATACAACCTGTCAATTGTTGCTGAAGTAGAAGTACTGCACTTCATATTATAAACCTCAACCCACTTGGTATATGCATCCACTACCACTAAAAAGGTGTTACCGTTAATAGGCCCCAGAAAATCAATATGTACCCGGTAAAATGGCGTTGGAGGAAATTCCCAGTGAGCGATCGGCGCCCGCGCCGGTGATGGTCGTAGTTGCATGCACACGTCACACGATCCTATTAAACGCTCTAAAGCAGCATCTATTCCCGGAAACCAAAACCGCGCGCGCGCCTCTGCCTTTGTCTTTACAATTCCTAAATGTGATTGATGTAATTCCCTTAGAATTAATGCTTGTAATTTCTCTGGGATTACAACTTTGTGACCTCGCATAACACAACCATTTTCATAAGACAATTGTGTCCTACACGCATGATACGGCTTTATATCATCACTAGGCATTTTCCTAGGCCATCCATTCATCACAAACTGCACCACCTTACGTAAAGTCACATCTGACGTTGTTGCCTCGCGTAACATTTTTAGGGTTACTGGTAGACTACCTTCCACCACGAAATTAATGTACGACGCGCGATCGAGATCGGGCATCGCCGCGTCGGCGCCTCGCACGCCCCTGTCCGCACTCGCCCCCTCAGGCAAGCAAGCGCGCGATAAGAAATCCGCACTGTTATTAGCGCTACGCACATATTCGATTTGATAATTATAACCACTCAAAAACAGTGCGTATCTCTGTAGTCTGTTAGCTGAGACTTCTGGAATACCCCGATGTGGTCCGAAAATCGACAAAAGTGGCTTATGATCGGTCCGTAGAATAAACGGAACCGACCTACCATATAAATACTGATGGAAACGTCTAACCCCAAATATAATCGCGGTCGCTTCCTTTTGGATTTGCGAGTAACGTTTCTCAGCAGCATTAAGCGTCCTCGAAGCAAAAGAGATCGGTCTCTCGGTCCTATCGGGTTCCGCTTGCGACAGTATAGCAGACAGACCTTCCGGCGATGCATCTACTGTTAAAATTATAGTCGCGTCTGGGTTAAAGTGTGCTAATACTTGATCCGACGCTAAACAAGTCTTAATGGCGGTGAACGCTACGTCGTGTTCCCGTGTCCAACACCACCTGCTACCCTTCTTTAACAGCTCATACAGCGGACATAAAATCGACGACGCGTTAGGAACAAAGTTTCTGTAATAATTAACCAACCCCAAAAACGATTGTAATTGGTTAACATTAGTGGGAACTGGTGCTTCTATCATGGCTTTTATTTTCTGTGGTGATTTATGTAGTCCATCTTTATTTATCACGTAACCTAGGTAATTGACTTCGTCTTTGAAAAACACACACTTTTCTTTTTGTAGTGTAAGTCCCGCGTCTTGTAACTTTTGCAACACTTGATGTAATCTATCCAGGTGCTCTGATCTAGTTTTCCCGGTTATCAAAATATCGTCGAGCATACAGAGTGTGCCGGGCACGCCAGCCAGCACGCCCTCCATTGCGCGCTGGAACACTGCCGGCGCGCTTGCAATACCAAAACATAAGCGCGTTTGTTTGAAAATTCCCCTATGTGTATTTATACAAGTTAATTCTTGTGACTCGTCATCCAGCATAAATTGGTTGTAAGCATTTGACAGGTCTAATTTAGTAAACTGCTGTCCCCCATACAATTTAGCAAAAAGTTCAGTTACTGTTGGCAAAGGATATTGATCTATAACTAACTGTTTGTTTACTCCGGTAGAAAAATCGGCACATATACGTATAGATCCATTTTGTTTTAACACGGGCACGATCGGTGACGCATACTGCGCGTGATCAACCGGTTTCAATACACCTAACCCTACCAAACGATCTATCTCTTTATCTACTTTATTTTTCAAAGCGAATGCTATCGGTCGAGCCCTAATAAAAACTGGTTTCGCATCTCCCTTTAACTGTAATTTAACTTTGAATTTATTAAATAAACCTAGCTTATCCGAGAAGACCGATGGATAACGGTTTTGTAATGAAACAAACAAATCATTTTTATCTAATTGGTCACAATATTGTATCGGCAGCAATTCTAACCTAAATTTTGAAATAAAATCGCGACCGAGAATCGGCGGTCCACCGCCCCGCACGACATAAACACACAGTACATGCGATGTGTTCGCATAATTTACTCGTAACTGCGCGATACCCTCACAAACAATTTTATCACCCGTATACGAACACAAACGTTTATTAGTCTTCGACAATGGTACATTGCTAAAGTATGCTTTATAAGTTTCCTCGGAAATTGCTGTAACAGCTGAACCACTATCTATCTCGAATTTTAATTCAATTCCCGAGACCAACACCTTTTCTATCATCGGTTCCCCTTTTACTGATCGAATATTAAAACACTCACCGTCATCGTCGCTTTCGTCCACAGCTCTCGATTCGACATAATTTAACTTTTTGCACATCCTACGCAGATGCCCCGTGGCATTGCATTTCCTGCATTTTGCCTTTGCGAATCGACACTGGGTTGTCTCGTGATTATGATAGCCGCACACTTGACACTGCACTTTAACTCCCGCACTAGACGCAGCCTCTCGATGTGATGGTGTCGCGGCCGCCACCGCCGGCTCCATCGCCATCGCCCGCGCAATCTTGAACAGCTGATCGTGAGGCGTAGCCTGCGCCCCGGCGCCCGCTGCCGCACGTGCACTCCGCGCGTTCTCCGCCAACTCCATCGCCTTCGTTAATGTCAGGCCCGCGAGATCTTTTGAGAATAGCTTCTCTCTGTCAGATCCCGGCAGCATTCCCATGACAAATTTGTCCCGAAGAGCTTCTTCTACGTTAGAGAACCCGCAGTGAGCCGTCAGACCCCGTAACCTCGCAGCCCATTGTACATACGTCTCCCCCTCCTGTTGCGTTGCTGCGTAAAGCTTATACCGTTCGCCGAATCCGCATCGCTTAGGAGTGAAGTGCTCGTCCAAAAGCTTTAGTATGTCGTCATACGGTACGTCCTGCAGCTGCTTTGGCAACGCGAGATCCGCCGCCAACTTGTGTGTGCTATCCGCGAGTGCGCTCAGCAAGATAGCTCGTCTCTTTGTTCCCGTAGGATCGCTCGTCCCGGTGATGTCGTTTGCCACATACCACTGTTTAATGCGGCACTTGTAGGTCTCCCACGACTGCACATTGTGATCGAACACTGTTAAAAGACCAAAAACTGTTCCGGACATTTTTGATTTTATTTTTCGCAGGTAGGTACTCGTCGCCAATGTTAAGTACGGGGACAGACGAGTGAAACCAATGCTTGCTAGTAACGCACTCACGTTTATTCGCGTACATACTTATTGGTGCGTAGTGTGACGCTTCATCAGTCCTAATAATACAAAATATTTATTTTGTATCGAAACGCTCACATGTTATCAGACACTTAGAAAAATCATAAATTTTACTTTTAATGGTAAGGGCCAACATGTCACTTTTACTATTCCGAGAATTACAAAATATGTTATCAGCTTTAAAACTGCGTAGCTATTGGAGAGGCACTCAATATTGAATTTATGGTATGCGCACATGTGCTTGTAGAATGCAATATTTTACGTTAGTTGAAATGCGACCTTTTTCTATGATTTCTAAGAGTCGATATTGGAATAGCCGCGAGCACGTCACACTTATCAAAAACTCTGGGTACCTGCTTATGAACGACCCTTACGAGAATGAAGATACAAGAAAAACAAAAGTGTTTTGGAAGTTTCTAGAAAGCAGCCTCCTATCTTGGGACAACGATTTGGAAAAGGCGGGGATTCAAGCTTTGGCCACGCTAGTAAACAGACGTCTGTTTTAGGTTAACGGGAGTTAGGGTTGGTTAGGTCGGAAGCGATGTCTCTGTAAGGCTAAGAGACTCATGGAATGCCAAATGGCGAGTTGTGTTGTTGTAACCCATAGTTTAGCCAGTATTATTTATTAAGTTAAATATAAGTTAGATTAATTTAGTTTTAATATGTGTGGTGTGTGTGTGTGTTGGTGAACTAATGGGTGAGTGCTGTGTGTATTATCCTACCTTATAACCCTCTCTGACCTAAACGAGGTAACCGACATATGTGTTTGGTTCTAGGGAGTCGGAGAAGGCCTTCCTATAGAGTGTGCTTTAGACATAGCAACAGACTGTATACAACAATGACTCTA
Organism: Lacanobia wlatinum; assembly: GCA_947578705.1. Classification (NCBI taxonomy): domain Eukaryota; kingdom Metazoa; phylum Arthropoda; class Insecta; order Lepidoptera; family Noctuidae; genus Lacanobia; species Lacanobia wlatinum. The sequence continues at coordinate 19,977,730 of OX388033.1, forward strand.
AACTGACTTTAGACAAACCTTACCAAGACACTGCACTAAGACACTGCTTATGGAAGGCTGAACCGAATAATACTCGCCACAAGTTAGGGCCTGTTTGAACTATAATGTTTCCTTGCAATATCTAAGGTTATGTCATATCAACCAAACACTAGTAGAGGTTGCCTCTCCCTATGGACTGACTGAGTGCACGATACTTTGCACTGTTCTTGATATTTGCACACTTCCATTGGGGTAGGCTTCACCAAGTATGGGTTGAAGTGAATTGATAGCCCTCCTAATGGACGATAGGGATTGTATCTCGCTAAATCACACCCGGCCCCCGAGGCCTCTCACTGATATAAAAAAATAATATTTAGCGAAATACTTATATTATGAAGCCTAGATGGAACGCTCGTTGCCAGACGTGGCAAAGGTCGCCGCAGTACTCTAGTGTCTTCCAAAAATGGGTAGATTATGGAAGTGTGAAGCGACGAACCCAAAATCCGCTTCCGCAGATAACAAGAATCGGTGTAAAGAGTTATGCAAACGACTGACAACGCGGTACGCTTGTGCTAAGTTATATAATGCGTTAGTAAAGGGTTGATAGGCCGATGTAAGGGGCTAATTTATATAGCGCGCGTCCAGTATATCTGGAAACATGTCTCGCTCAATGACAGAGGCACTTCGCAGTCCTCTGCCTTAGGATTGTGTAAGACATGCTTGAGTGTAGGGAACGTGTACTGTTGTGACCGCAGCAGGTTCTCTCTAGACCTATGCCCGTTAGGATCGACGGCACACGTCCGATGTACAGGCAGTTGTAAGACGGCCGTACATCACTGGGGTGGGTCTCTAGATTATTGTAAAGAAATTCACTATCGCGCTTGAAATTAACTATTTCACACAAGCGTTACGTGTCATTCTCCCTTTTGCAGTCCTCTTGTCTTCTTAACTTCATACATTGTAATCTCGTTATTGTTCCATAATTATTTATTGTTTAACGTATGTATACTAACCGTGAATTCCCAATATTAACTTCACCTTGCATCCCCTCCTTGTCCCGCAGCCTCAAAGGTCGGACAAGGCAGTAGTTTCTGGGAATTCATTTCTTACTATTGGCGGGAGGGTGTCCAGTCTGGGACGAGCCCTACGGGACCACGCGGCTGGCGGGGCGTGGTCCTCCTGCCTACCGGCAGGACCTAACTTAACAATAGGTTAATTTTAGGAAAAACGAAAATTTTATCAGCCTAGGGTAACTTAGGAACAGTCACATTTGGTGCCGTGACCAGGATTCTTGTCATTAAATGTACTGATTCACGTTAGTGCAACGAGAAAGAACGTTTATGGGTTACTACAAAAACAACACAACGTAATTTTATGTTAGGGACAACAATAGTTATAACGGCTAAGACTTTAACAAAGCGTATTTATTTATTGTTTGTTTGTAAATCGATACAGACGAACTAAGTTGCAACAGCTTGTTGTAATATTAGTTTGCAGCAAAATTAACACGGCGTAATTCAAAGGTTCCATAATAATCGATTAGGCATGAAAGAAGCGGCTACTTACTACATTTACGCAACGTATTAATTTGTGGCTTTATTAGCTCTCAAAGACAACATGGGTTACAACGCGGCTATATCAACTAGTGTTAACAAGTTAACGGTTGATTATGTTCGTTGAATAAGTTGAATACATTTAGCGGGTCCGATTCCCGAATAATTGATTTGTTGATTTATTTGTTTAAGTGTGTGTTAGGATTATTAAGCTTGAAATTGAACACGTCAACTAATATCTTGCGACTTCAAATCTTGTATGATTTATCTGTCTAAATATATGCTAGGATTAACAAGCAATATAGGTTCAATTTTAGCTGGTTTTGATGGCCGAAGAGTGATAGGATTCCTTTGTCACGGCTTGTGGGTTCAATTCTCGCACTAATAATAAGGTTTAGTTTTCTATGCTAATCTTTGTTTGACTTCCATAAGTACGGAGGTATTTATAAGTAGTTTATGGCTTGTATGTCTGTCTGTTTGAATTACTGTATTGATAATGGCGGGTTCGATTCCCGACGTATCAGCTACACAATTATATTTTAATAACAAAATATCATATTTATGTCCAATCTTGCGCATAGCATCGGGTTACTTAGGAACACATTAAGTCTGAAGTTTATGGCTTGACAGCCGGACACGTTACCGTAATTAACAACTAAACATTCCATTCATTTTAAAATAGAAAAATAACTTTGACCCTTTAAAAAAAGGGCCATCCCTTGCGTAATTCGGGGAACAATGGAACACGTGTTTGTTGAAAATAATATTGCACAAACTCGAAGAATTAACTAAAGGGCTTGACCACAAAAAAAATCCAAACCCTTAGAACAATGAAACAACTAGACAATAGCGGCAAAATAACTGATACTCCGGAAGAGGTCGCGTGATGATTTTTGGTGTTTACGTAATAATAGTACAACTGATTTTGTGCTTGACTTACTGCACTGCTAAATAAGTGATCTACCTGAATCGATGTAATTTGTGAATGGTTTCATTGATAGGGTCTAGAGCTAAATATGATGATGGGTTCGACTCCCAACAGTGATTGGTGTGTTCAACAGTTTGAGACACTGGATTGAGATTTGTATAGCTGTACAAAGTGAGCTAAGTACATATCCGAGTAATACGAGTAGGTCAGAGAGTTTATGAAGATGAAGTGTGGTTGCGTGGTTAAGTTTTGTATAACTGTGTGATAAGTAAAATGAGCATAAGACGTATCCTTAGTTATAGATGAGTGTTATATATTCAATACCTAAGGTCAGAAAAAAAGTGACCATAACGAGTACTTTCAAAATAGCGATTGATTCACCAAGAACATATTCTGGGTACGGTACTAGTAGGTACATTGGCAATTGTCGTAGTATCTTAATTAATATCAAAAACTTGGCAGTGTGTCATTATTATGATGTACATATTTGAATAGATAAATGCTGGTATTCAGCTGGACCCGGTTTGGCTGGAGGCCGACCCCGATATAGAGGAGAAAAGGCTAGGCAGATGATGATGATATTTGAATAGATACTTGTGTGGTCTTATTTCAAATTCCAGGATATATAATTCATCACTAGGCTGCGACAACGGGATACCTAAACCTACGGTTCGTGAGTTGCGCCTGACCCATAGCTTCATGTTATTGGCTGATACCGACTTCAGCAGCTGTAGCGTGCTGGCTCCTTTTGCGAAGCTAAGTATTTCAGTTATTATAACAGTAATGTTACTAGCGTAACATGCCCTTTTTCACGTCAATAAAATCAATGTCTAGGCATATGACAAGCTATGACTTCAAATTAATATATCAATGAGCTATCTTGTCACTAGTGATACAGTCTGAGGGGGGCATTGTTCTAATTGCCTTAGCCCTTGTTGAAAAAGCTAACATTTACTTTAGAAAATCTAGAGTATCTATAGATTCCTACATAGTATTGCAAGTCTTAATGGATAACAAACTGCTATATTCTCATGGTATTGATCTAATATTACTCTGTAAAACCTATTCGATTTCAGAACCTCTCAAGGCTATTTCATCTTATTGGAACAAATTCTAATATGTTTATGTGCGAACTATTTCAGCTGTACCTGGATACGAGTACGAGCAGCTGTCGATGCTGACTCAGCACCGGGGCGCTTCAGGAAGGGCCTCTGTCCAGCGACACTGCGATAGGCTGAGTTTGCTAGCACCGTAGGTAGTGTGGACGATAACCCAAATACTCTTAAATGAGACTCTGGTATGTAAAATTAAACTATAAGCATGCACAGTCTTCTATTGGAATAAGAAGAGTATTTCAACATAAATATGTTCGTTTGTAGCAATTATGTACCGACTGGATTGGAAATTGCATGGAATTGATGTGTAAAACTAAACTATAAACACACAAATTTCCTGAAACTTGTTATTACAGTGTTATCAGAAGTAGGCATTATTCGAGAGAATAAGTTCGAATAAAACCACTGGATAGCGAATGCATATTAGATAAGACTTTGCTGTGTCTAAATAAACTATACACACAGAAGTTTTCTGAGATTCTACATCAAAGTAACATGAATAGTTATTATTCAAGAATATATAAGTTTAATCGAAGCATTTTATGCATTGAATATAGGTTAAATAAAACTCCACCGTGTAATATAAAACTAAATCACACACAGGTCTTGGATATTTATTATTTCAATATGAAAAGAGTAGGTATGACGAAAGCAAATAAGTTGAAATACAACAGTAATGTGTCGATTCAAAATATAATTCTGGTGTGTACACCCAAACTATAAACAACCAAGTCTTCTGAATTTTAAATTATTAAAATGCACCGAGAGAGTTTAGGGAGGTAAGAATTGACATAGGTTGAGTTTATTAAGTATCAATGGAGGATATGTTCGTGAAACATTAAGAAATTATAGCAAACATTGCAGTTAATTGGAAACGAGTTCCAACTAGAAAGTTATTATATTACTCATTACACATACTAGATGAGTATGGGTCTATAAAAGTTTTATGAGAAGCCGAAGTTAATCCTATTTTGAAAGCTCATCCGCTATACTGCGTCACGCGTCTGATTTTCAGAGGGGGGAAATGTGACGCTTCATCAGTCCTAATAATACAAAATATTTATTTTGTATCGAAACGCTCACATGTTATCAGACACTTAGAAAAATCATAAATTTTACTTTTAATGGTAAGGGCCAACATGTCACTTTTACTATTCCGAGAATTACAAAATATGTTATCAGCTTTAAAACTGCGTAGCTATTGGAGAGGCACTCAATATTGAATTTATGGTATGCGCACATGTGCTTGTAGAATGCAATATTTTACGTTAGTTGAAATGCGACCTTTTTCTATGATTTCTAAGAGTCGATATTGGAATAGCCGCGAGCACGTCACACTTATCAAAAACTCTGGGTACCTGCTTATGAACGACCCTTACGAGAATGAAGATACAAGAAAAACAAAAGTGTTTTGGAAGTTTCTAGAAAGCAGCCTCCTATCTTGGGACAACGATTTGGAAAAGGCGGGGATTCAAGCTTTGGCCACGCTAGTAAACAGACGTCTGTTTTAGGTTAACGGGAGTTAGGGTTGGTTAGGTCGGAAGCGATGTCTCTGTAAGGCTAAGAGACTCATGGAATGCCAAATGGCGAGTTGTGTTGTTGTAACCCATAGTTTAGCCAGTATTATTTATTAAGTTAAATATAAGTTAGATTAATTTAGTTTTAATATGTGTGGTGTGTGTGTGTGTTGGTGAACTAATGGGTGAGTGCTGTGTGTATTATCCTACCTTATAACCCTCTCTGACCTAAACGAGGTAACCGACATATGTGTTTGGTTCTAGGGAGTCGGAGAAGGCCTTCCTATAGAGTGTGCTTTAGACATAGCAACAGACTGTATACAACAATGACTCTAAACTGACTTTAGACAAACCTTACCAAGACACTGCACTAAGACACTGCTTATGGAAGGCTGAACCGAATAATACTCGCCACAAGTTAGGGCCTGTTTGAACTATAATGTTTCCTTGCAATATCTAAGGTTATGTCATATCAACCAAACACTAGTAGAGGTTGCCTCTCCCTATGGACTGACTGAGTGCACGATACTTTGCACTGTTCTTGATATTTGCACACTTCCATTGGGGTAGGCTTCACCAAGTATGGGTTGAAGTGAATTGATAGCCCTCCTAATGGACGATAGGGATTGTATCTCGCTAAATCACACCCGGCCCCCGAGGCCTCTCACTGATATAAAAAAATAATATTTAGCGAAATACTTATATTATGAAGCCTAGATGGAACGCTCGTTGCCAGACGTGGCAAAGGTCGCCGCAGTACTCTAGTGTCTTCCAAAAATGGGTAGATTATGGAAGTGTGAAGCGACGAACCCAAAATCCGCTTCCGCAGATAACAAGAATCGGTGTAAAGAGTTATGCAAACGACTGACAACGCGGTACGCTTGTGCTAAGTTATATAATGCGTTAGTAAAGGGTTGATAGGCCGATGTAAGGGGCTAATTTATATAGCGCGCGTCCAGTATATCTGGAAACATGTCTCGCTCAATGACAGAGGCACTTCGCAGTCCTCTGCCTTAGGATTGTGTAAGACATGCTTGAGTGTAGGGAACGTGTACTGTTGTGACCGCAGCAGGTTCTCTCTAGACCTATGCCCGTTAGGATCGACGGCACACGTCCGATGTACAGGCAGTTGTAAGACGGCCGTACATCACTGGGGTGGGTCTCTAGATTATTGTAAAGAAATTCACTATCGCGCTTGAAATTAACTATTTCACACAAGCGTTACGTGTCATTCTCCCTTTTGCAGTCCTCTTGTCTTCTTAACTTCATACATTGTAATCTCGTTATTGTTCCATAATTATTTATTGTTTAACGTATGTATACTAACCGTGAATTCCCAATATTAACTTCACCTTGCATCCCCTCCTTGTCCCGCAGCCTCAAAGGTCGGACAAGGCAGTAGTTTCTGGGAATTCATTTCTTACTATTGGCGGGAGGGTGTCCAGTCTGGGACGAGCCCTACGGGACCACGCGGCTGGCGGGGCGTGGTCCTCCTGCCTACCGGCAGGACCTAACTTAACAATAGGTTAATTTTAGGAAAAACGAAAATTTTATCAGCCTAGGGTAACTTAGGAACAGTCACAGTAGGCACACGCACACATACTTAACAGTACTCTACAAACTGCAATAATAAATACCCACGTGTATCTAAAGATGTTTTTCAACACACTCCAAAAAATGTAAGTACGCAATTTCATAATCACAGTATTTTGTTGAAAAAATGGGTGGCGTATGTTTATCGTTTTCTGGTAGCTATCTGGCGGCCAGCGTGATGTTGTAATTGAAAAAAATTAAAAAGGTAGGGGCTAGCTATTGCACTATTCCGCACAAGGGCGAAATACACTTTATTGCGTCCCTAAAAGTAGTAAGATCCAGTGTTATCATATCATATCATAATCTATTTATTTCAGAAATAAATTCCATATCCATGTATTAGTGTGTTGAAAAATATTGGTTGAAAATCAGGCTTGACCAAAACATCTTTGCAAGTTTTAAGAAGTTAATATTTTTGCCTTTGTTGTAGAGGTGCTGCAGCTGCGAGGGACCCTCGCACTTTGTACGACTCACAACAGTTAGATCCGACTCTTGGTGCATAGAGCTGGTTAAACGTCGTTCACCAGATGTTGCGAAATGGATCGAGCTTGTAAGGTTACCTATTTGTAAGATTGTGTAACTATGTTAGAGGTACAATAATAAACTTAGTTAAATTTTAATTTGTTTAAATTTAGTTGAAAAAAAAAATGGTTACAATAATGTTAAGTTCGTCCCCTATCACTTATATCGTGGGAATTACACTAGCAAAGTTATCGACTTATATTCATATTTTTATGCGTCTAAATTAATGTGACTTCAAAGCAACTTTTTTACAAAAAATACAACCGACTTCCAAAAAACGTAAAGTATAAATTAACTGATTTCGGAAGCCGGTGTTTTTGGGTTTATTTGTTCTTTTTTGTGAAACCAACTTCCGAAATTAAAGTTATTTTATAATGGTCCAAAAACTACCCAAATTGCTACAAGTGTGCCTATAAAATATGAAGAGTTCCGTTAATATGGAGTGTTAGTGGTTGACACTGAAAAGTCATAATGACGCTTTTATATCCAGTGGTCAAACACTGACACTCCATTGAAAGAAATGACATAGAATCTTGTCAAAATCAACCATTATGAAATCAATGATAGACTATTCTGACACTATCGTAATAGCAGACTTGGGGCCCTGGTCAGGATCTGATGATCATGCGACCCTTTCAAACAAAAAAAAAAGAATTTTCCAAATTGATCGGTAATCGAGTAATCGGGGAAAATACATAAAAAAAGATTCCGACGAATTGACAACCTCCTCCTTTTTCAAGTCGGTTAAAAAGACTTTGAAACGTGCACGAATAAAAATTTCAAGAGTTCGATTGTGACAGGAAGACAGACATCGCAGAGAATACATAAGTAATGCCTATTTGCGGGAAATAATATCATACTAACGCATTTGAATATTATTTTTTCAGTGTTTGGTGGTACCTACTCAATCCTGAAGACCGTTCTGAAGGAGTCAAACAATTTCCAATAATTTGCTTTGAATATCTTATCCAAATAGCATTGTCTTATTATCACCTTTTTATGGACATTGGGTAGGGAAGCACGCTTCTTTATTGCGCCATTTACACCACAGTTTGGGTGCAAATTATATTTTTTGTTGTAAGAAACGCACGATTGACTGTAAGAGACTGAAATGTTTAATCCTGCTGAAGTCATTTCTCGGCAATTCGTGAAATGGTTTTTAATCTAGAACCAAATTGCTTTAAGAATGATTATTTGCTTTTATTGTGCGTTTGTGCTAAGTACTTATTGCTAACAAATATTTAGGCATTATCAAAGAAACAATATCATTATTTCCCAATACATTTGTTTTATTGTATACTTTGTACCAGGTTTGCGGGTTGAAAGCACGGGTTGAAAGCACAGGTTGAACGACGACCTGGGCGGGAAGCCTTGACATAGTTACACCAATCCCCTATCGACGGAATACGCTAAGGCTCCACGGACACAGTCAATCTCAAACGCGATCCACGATAGGCGATCGGTAACATGTCGAGACTTATCGCTCAAAGAAGCAAACAGGGATTTTATGAGGGAGGCAAGCATTGGAGGAGGTCTACACTCACAATTTGGGTAGAAAAAGATAGACACAGTCAGTCATACAAATAAAGACAAGTTTTAATAAACTGAATTGTTTTAACTGCTCCAAAAATCCGCACTCATACCGAAATTATGCCGTTACACAAATAAATAGAATATGTATTATTTTGCACAAATACAACGAACATTTTGTAACATTCCCTATGTTACAGGCCGCTTATCACACCGCTACCCATCGCGTCGCGTTGTTCACCAGATGAAAATTATCTGTACTTTTCTGCACAGGATTCACGTAGACGATGACGTAGACTTCGGATAGTTTAAATGATCGAATAAGTGGTTGGTGGCTGACAAGATATTTACATTGATATTGTTGCTTAGAGGTACAAACCCCATTGGATTTTTTTATTTTATTCTATGGGATGACGACAGATACCAACCATTACTAATAAAATGTGTTAATAAGTATGCTTCGGTGTGACAGAAGTTCTCAGTGTTTTGTCATACTCAGGTCTGTCGCAACATACACACACTCCACTGAACAAATTGTGTGTTGGTTCGCATTTATTTTACGTTCCCGCGGTAATGTTCTCATACCACCTCTGTATTTGCGCAGATTTTAGCTTAGAACAAAACATATCTACCTACTGTAAAACATGCAGCAAGATTTGTAGCTTGGTTTGCTAATTAAAATTACGTTCAGCTATGCCGAATCAAAGAAGTGATTTTTTTATTGACCTATGTTCTACTGCTGGGCAAAAGCTTCCCCTATAATTTTCCCGCTAGATTTATCTGCTGCCTTCTCCGGCCAATCCCAGGAAATAATTAAACATATATATTTTTTACAAGAAAAGTTACCAAAACGCTCTTCCTCTCTCCTAATTATTTTAAGTTTTGCTGTGCCCGACAGGGTCCATAATTGTTTCTATTTATTAATTTAACCACCTGTATGTGTACATTATGGATTGCAATAAACAATTTGAGATTTAAGGTCCCTTAGGAATTTGGTTGCAACGTCTCTATAATTAATTAAAAAAACGCCAATAGCACACACAGAAATAGGAATTGGCATTGGTATAGGAACAGGAATTTAATCCGTACTCGTAGAAACACAACTTTAAAATACATTTCAAATTGAACGTGACCTATCCCAACACTTCCTATACTAACGCCCCACAAATTGACAGACAGATTGAAAAATTAAACCTGCAACAAAAATTAACAGTAACGTTAAATGTGCAGCACTTTCCCGATTCACAAATTCAATTAATATCTCCAGCATCTTGGAAGTGTTTCACGTTTCATTATATCTCAAGGATCTGGTGGTTACAATATCTCAGTTGTCTGAAGAGGGGGAGGGGTGAAGATCTTCTTAAAAGCAATTCCACTTTGTGAATTTTTCATCGCATTATGGTAGCTATAAAAGTCGTGGATATTTTATTATCACCGCTTTATGGCGGTAAGGTTAATAAAAGGAATTATTTCAATTACAACTTCATTTTTTCTTTGAATTTAATTCTTGCGGGTCTTGTGGGAGTCATACGTTTATTTTTATGTGGCGGAGTTATTTTTCCGACTTTTGAATTCGCTTTTTCTATTTTTGCGTTTTATTTCAATTTTGTTATTTTGCTGGACCTTTTCACCCTTTTTCTCAGAAACCACTAGCAGGAAACTTATGTCAGAATCATTGACATTGCAATGCACAAACACACTAGTTGGGTAGTTAACTCGAATAAATCTTTATCAATTTTTCCTTTGTGGAAAGACACTATTTCTTTACGTTTACCACACAACTTTAAACCTGCAAAAGAGCCATCAAACTTCACGTTTCATCACAACCATTTGAACTAGAGCACTAAATCGTGAAATAACTATCTCAGAATCACGTGTAAGTTCCTGTTAGTGGTCAAAGATTTTGCTGAAGCGCTAAACTTTGAGAGCTCAAACTTTGCCGTTAGTCATTCATTACAGATGTGTTTAATACTAGTTTTATTGGTACTGACATTCTTCTTTTGCTTAATCGCTTAAGCTTTTACGGTTATTTTCTAAATAACGATCACATGCAACTGGTTAGCTTGTGATTTGTGTTAGTATTTCTTCAATTTAAAAACTATTATGAAATGACATTCACTCGTGGTTAGGTAAGGATGAGTTTGATTGAAGGTAAGATAAACAGTGGCTTATAGCTTAAGCTTATACATAGGTTTTTTTTGTCATTTTCTTCAGTCACTGAGTTCTATATAATTGCCAGCAATTTTTTTTATTCCGTACAAAAGAGATAGAGAGAGAGGTCGTGACTTCACGACCTCTGTCTCTATCTTTTTTTAGTTATACGGATGAGTTTCAAAGATCCGAATTTTAATTGGAAGTTTGAAACTCAGGCTTTTGTTAAAAAGCCGAGCATCAGGGCCTGGGTCGCGCCCCATCTTTCCTGAAGTGAGTCTTATATTAATTGAACTAGCACTTCGCCCGCGACTTCGTTCGCGCGGGTTTAGTTGGTGGTAATCAAATCATTTAAATCAAATCATTTATTTCGTCAGAGATATGTTAAATGGGTGTTACAAGACAGTAGGTAGAGTTTCACACATCTCACCAATAGGAGGCATGCGAAAATTTACTACTAGGTATAGTAAAATAGAATAAAATAGTTCACAAATACAAGAGATCAACTCATAATTTACAGAGATTTAGTCTTACAGTTAAAAAAATCATCTAAGGTATGCGAAATTTCCTCCTTCCTTAATGAGCTTGCAAATGCAAGTTCGAATTCTCTTCCTAACTTCGGTTTTCGTCACTCTTGATGTGAACGTTGTTCTCATCTGTTGCGCCGCGTTTATTAGTCGCTGTCGAAGTTCTTCGACTGAATTTATTGGGGTCACATAAACTAATTCCTTCATATGACCCCAAACGTAAAAATCAAGTGGTGTGATATCATACCACTTGATTTTTACGTTGGTCGGTGTGATATCAAATATCTCGAAAACTATTGAATTTCGGCCATTCATATGGGGGGTTCAATTTGTTGTATTTTGACCCCCTTATCAGCTCCATGTAAAATACTGGTATTCAGCTAAATCTGGCTTGACTGGAAGCCGACCTCAATGTAGTTGGGAAAAGGCTAGGCAGATGATGATGATCAGCCCCTGACGGATATACGTCGAATTACCAGTAACCCTGTATTTTAATTCTAAATGGTCATTTTGTGTAGAAATGCAAAACATTCCAATATAGAGCCTCAACGAGTTTACGAAGCTATTCGATAAAACATCTGAAGAATTTAATAACTCTTTCGGCTTACATTCCGAAACAACTTTATACGAAGCTTTTTTAATCATAGCTCATTACATCGGTATTTTAGTAAAGTTCACAAGTTATTGGACGTTTCGGAGCCAAATATTAAATATTTTTAATAAGCTTTCTTTTTCGTATATAAAATTCTAGACTTTAGGAATAGTTTTCTAAATTTTTCTAGGCATAATTTTTGTGTATGACCGAAGTAAAAAGGCGAAAGTGGTTATTTTTTTTAATAAAACATTTTTCCCGCACTATTTTCTCACTGCTTGGCAAAAGTAGCCGTAGAAAAATGGGGTGTTTGGGCAGAAAACTTTTCCGTATGCGCGTGAACTGGAGTCCCTTTATGGATACGTCCGGGGGGAAGGCTAGTTTGCGGGACGGTGTATCCTGGGGTGTTGGCAACGACTCCCCATTAGGAACTGTCTTCTTATGGGATCTCGTTGCCCTCATGCTAATATTTTGTCGGGTGAAGCCCAGATGCTAATATTTTGTCGGGTGGGTTCCAAGCGCGTCTAAAAGAGATGTCAGCATAATTGATGGGGCCCGTTAGCCAGTGCCTGCCATGGTTGCGGAAGTTTGTTATTCGAGAGAGTTACCGCTGCTCTGGAACAGAGCCAGAACGGAAGGAGTCATTTGATGATTTCTAAAAAGCATCAGAAAAATACTCAGAAATGGATTTATCATCCTACTAAAGCAGCACATAAATATAGTATGAAGGTAAGTAAGTGTGAGTACTTGATTAGTACCTTTTACTTAACTCGAGTGCACAGCAGAGGAGGGTATCAGACAAAGTACTTGCACCGAAATTGAGTGCAATCTGCCACAAAGCATGTGTGTCAGGGACTGAAGTTATAACTACTTAAAGTATAGTTAAGCTTAGGGCACAGCGATGGCTCATTGTGCAAGAGTAATTTTGATTAATTTTGCATTTAAAAAATGCTACAAAAATCGAATATAAGTAAAAGTATGTAATTTCAACAAATACTGACGGTTTCGCAATTGCCTTCTTTCTGGATCAATTTCTATATGTCATATTATTATTGTTTTGCTCAAACAAGTTTTATTTACCGTCCAATTTTATTCGATATCATCATTCAGCAATCACTCAAATATTATGAAGAAAAACATGTTAATTGACTTGCAAGAAGACTTTAATATAATAAAATATCATGAAAATAAATGAACACGGCAAATGGGTGCGCTTATGAGGGGTCCCAAAAATGTGTTATGTCATGCACCGGGTCGCATAAAGAATGAAGAAACGAGAGATCGGGCAGGTTTGAATGAGTAGGTCAGAATAATAATGAGGTTGAGCACATTAATAAACGAGAAAACCATCTTGGGTTACCGTGTTCTCACAAAGAAACATAGCATAATAAATAATAGGTAAGTATGAAAGGTCCATTAAAATATTTTAATTATTATTTGGTACAAGCTACAAGAAAAAATTACTACGCTTTATATGAAGCTTAAAATTTCTCTTTTTACAATTAAATTAAGTTTAATTTTAAACTATCTAATTATTTTGTAACGAACACTGAACAACGCAATGGCAAAGAAAAAAAATGCGTGCAATTGAAAACTTTACCGTTGATTCACAATCTACACCCTTAGATCATTTCTACATTAGCATTATTCATGAGGCCCAATCAAAAAAGTAAAAAAGAGCAAAGCAATTTACAGTGAGCTCCTAGCTTAATTTTTGCGTTAGACTTGTAGATTCTAATCTCGTAACAAGGTTAGGTATATTAAGTTCTTCATAGCACGAAGAAAACTTGGTTACCTAGGTAGGTACCCACCTTAATATTTGGTACCCACACGGTGAATAAACTCGGGGCTAAATATCATGAAAAGTTACTTATAAATATAGATGTTGACTTGGAATATTCCAGAACGAAAGTTTACCGCGTTGAGTTTTACATTAAAAAGTTTGGTTTTTGTTATTTTAATTATTCAGTAGTCTTCAAAGTTTATTTGAAGAAGAAGATACTTACGCGTGTAATTAACCTTTTATTAATGTTGTTCTATCATGTTTTCAGCAAGTTGTTTGAAATGTGAAATGTTTCTGAGGAATTGGTAATTATTCTTCTTGTTTTATGCTTTGTTTAGTATGAATTTTAAAACCGGTTTCTCCTTAATCGTGCCTCAAACAGGCACTCTTCTTCTTTTCGAGTTGATGATTAACTCTTTAGGTTGTTTGAACCCCCGGCCCTGGTTAAATCCAATGTCTGGGGCGAGAGGGCATGAGAACCTCCTTCTGCAAAGCAGTCATGGAAGCGAAGGAGGAGGCGGACCGCGTGAGGGAAAGGCAAACCTCACGCCCCAGCCGCCGCAGCAGAAGTAGACGCCCTGAGCGCGCTGGGAGTCGCTGGATGATTCCCGAAGGCGCCTGCGGGCGGCGAGCGTTGAGTGGCTCGCAGTCCGATCTGGACCAGGCCCGGGTTGACAGCGCGTTGTGTTCCACGCGCGCCACAAAGAGATGTCAGCAGAGTAGATGGGGCCCGCTAGGGCCCCTGCCTGGCAGGATTACGGAAAATGTTCGAAAGAGTCACCGTCTACCCCTGGAACACAAAAGACATTAGGAGGAACACGGATGGATTTTAGTCAGTAAGAGTCTGACACTCCCTTCTGCTCCGCCCAGAGCGGGAAGAGTCATTTGTTGATTTCCCAAAGTTTGTTTGGACCCAGTAGACGGATGTTAATTGCAGTTATTAGGTAGTTAAAATAAAACAGTTATTTTTCTATGACGGAAATGAATCCGATTATTAAAACATACAAAGAGAGAGAGACAGGGAGGGAGAGGCAGGGAGAGAGAGACAGGGAGAGAGAGAGAGTCATAAATCACTCGGACGCAAGACACGGTGAGTATACTCTCAAGTTAAAATTTTCCCTAAATGTAATATAACAGGAAAGGAAATTAAAATCATTAGAAAAACACCAAATCACCGTCTTTCCTCAGCATTATTAGTTCGTAGGAAATTTTCAAATGACTAAAGTTTTTAGACGGGCTCCTAAACTAATTGTGTGCGGAACCACAAAAATGATTGCCGTGTCCTTAATGAGTATTTCACGTGGTTTGGGAAGCTTTCGAGTTAAAATGTAGTGAGAGATAATGTATGGAAACGGAAATGTTTCAGTTTGCTACTATCATTATGGTTTGGGTAGGGTTTTAGTTACAGCGAGTGTTTCATTCTAAATAAAACAAAAATAAATTAAGAATGTTGAGAATGGTGTATGGAAACTCCATTTTTACGGTTCTGAACATCATCCTTAAGATACGGAACCCTTATAAGATAACACGGGTGTCCTTCTGTCCGTCTGTCATAGTTTTCTCTGGATCCAGAAACATTGCAAGGTTATGGAAAGTTGGTGGAAGGATGGAGGAAGATGGTGGACAGTTTCCTCCATCCTTTGCAAGGTTATGGAAAGGGTTCTTAACAGTAAGCTGCTGACCTACCTTGATGACAATGATCTCCTCAGTGACCGTCAATATGGCTTTCGCCGGGGACGGTCAACTGGCGATCTTCTTGTGTATGTCACGCACTGCTGGGGCGAGGCCATCGAGAGACACGGCGAAGCACTTGCCGTGTCGCTCGACATCTCGAAGGCCTTTGACAGGGTTTGGCACGCAGGTCTACTGAGCAAGCTTCCTGCTTATGGCATCCCAGCTGGTTTTTGTAGCTGGATATCAGACTTCCTGAGTGAACGGTCGATCTGAGTAGTCGTTGACGGCTGCTCCTCTGACCTCATGGCTATTGATGCTGGAGTTCCTCAGGGGTCTGTTCTCTCTGCAACTCTTTTCCTGCTACACATCAATGACCTACTTCAGCTTGGTCTTGTAGGGTACGCAGATGACAGTACGGTTTCAGAGAGATACTTGTCCAGCGCAACAACCAGCGGGGATGAAGTTCGTTCCTTGAGAGAGGCCATGGTAGAGCGGACAAATTTGACCTTAAGCCTTGTCTCCCAGTGGGGTGATGACAATGTGGTCACTTTTAACGCCACCAAAACACAGGCGTGTCTTTTTACCGCAAAAAGGAGTCGTTTTGACCAAACTCCTACTTTTCGGGGTGCATCTGTTCCTGTGACTGATCGGCTCGAGCTCCTAGGCATGGAGTTGACATCCAGTCTCAACTTCGGCGCCACCATCGAGTACAAAGCCCAAACCGCGGCCAAAAAGCTGGGCATCCTAAATAGGGTGAAGCGATACTTCAGGCCTGGACAGCTTTTAACCCTATATAAAGCGCAAGTCCTATCCTGCATGGAGTATTGTAGCCACCTTTGGGATGGCTCGGCTAAGTATCAGCTTGCCGCGCTTGACTCGGTGGAACGCAGAGCTAAGAGGCTCATCGGTGACGTAAAACTGGTGGATGCCAAGCTGCATAGCTTGGCTCATCGCCGTAAGGTTGCCTGCTTGTCGGTCTTCTACAGATTGTACTTCGGTGAGTGTGCCCAAGAACTCTACGACCTCATCCCACCGGCCCCCTTCTACCATCGGATATCCAGACGCACTGCATCTTACCATCCCTACCTTGTTGCTATTCCACCAACTCGCACTAAGCGTTTCCAAACATCTTTTATAATGCGCACAGCAAAGGAGTGGAACTCTCTGCCTGCGTCCGTGTTTCCAAACGCTTACAACCCAAATCTCTTCAAAGTTAGAGTGAACAGGCTCCTTCTGGGTAAGCTCGCTCCATCGTAGACTTTGACTCGGTCATCTCTGACCTAGACTAGAGTCAAGAGCAAACCCATCACAAATAATAAAAAAATAAAAAATCTACAAGATCGATTCTGTTCAAGTTTGGAGCACATATGAACTTCTGTGACCCAAACACGGACGCGTTAAGTAAATAAATAAATGTTGAGTATGGGGGTCACTTTTCCGGGTCAAACTAGAAAATAAAACTGTATCGTGTGACATCAAATGAATGGGCTTACTGTGAGGGTTTTAATAATATTTACAAAAATTAAAATATGATACCTTTCACTAAATCTTGTATAAAAATCCTTTTCTTTTTCCGTGTCAATGTTCTATGAACCTTAGGCCTCCTTTACGGAGACGCGACGCACGACGCGTGTGATGTGGCATCTCGCGGCGCGTCGGACGATTTTTACGTTTACATACAGGCGGCGCGGGCAGCAAGCAGCCAGCATCATCAGACGCGCAAACACAAATATATGGCAATGTACGATGTTGTTTATGAAGGTGCGCGGGGGGGGGGGGTGACGCGATTGTCGCTACGATTTACCGTAAACGGAGAAGTGCAGGAAAAGCTGGTCGCAATGTTGCGTGCGCCGCCACGATAAAAATTTGCCTGGATTTTAAGCAAACGCGTGCAAAATTGCTTCTCCGTAAACGCTCTCATACAACGCCATATGTTTGAAATAGTGTGGGCCGCCACGTCGAACGCGACACGCGTCGCCCCGCGTCTCTGTAAATGAGGCCTAAGGGTCGAAAAACTTAAAACGCGTTTCTCTCATAAAGGTGGTCAACAAGTTATTGCTTATTTGCGTCCCTATATAGGTATACGTAGATTAGTCTTTAGGTACCCGCTAACAGTGTGACCAAAGTCAAAGAAATACTTTTAAAACTTTTCTGCGTTCAGAAAGACGAGTTACTGAAAACGCAACTTTACAAACTTCTGGTTAATTTAGACATTTTTATTTCAACTTTCAGTACAAAAAACAGTATTAGAGCCATCCTGTTCAACTCCTATACAAATGCGCTTAACATAGCAACAAGTACATGTGCCAACTTGTTTCGTTGAATTTAATACGGAACAAGACGGCACGTGTCTAGAAACACAAATTACATGTGTTTGCAGACATATTTTATTTTGTGTCGCCTTCGGGACATGCGAGGCGTAAATCAATTTTTGTATGAGATGTGATTTTTTTATGGTTATGTTTTGTGGATTTACGGGACGGTTTTTCTTGTGTGTGTAGGTTACTAGTCTAGAATAATGTCTAATAAGCCCTTGTTTCTGAACCTTTATGTTGTGGTATTTTAATTTGAATTTCAGTGTGCCTCTTGTGTGTGAGTCAAACTGTGATTGTTTCAATCACAATTCATCAAAAATAACTTGTCTTACTTCCAGTTAAATTGTAGTTTGAAGTTCTCTAAGGAGTGTTTTGTTATTGAAATAGTATCAAAAGTTCATGACATACATTAAAATGCTAACAGAGTGTGTCAGCAAAAGTATCGCCTACGTCAGCGCGTAGCCCCGCTACGTGAGCGTAGCACGCTTACGCAGGCGTAGCTTGTAGAAGTGACGCGGACGTCAGCTGCATCGCTACATCTTACTAACAGTGTCGTATTGGAAAATATTGCATTTAAATATACCTATTAAAGTGGTAAGTTAGGTATATATTACCTACCTATTAGTACATAAACATTTTTTGTAATAACGCATGAGGCAATAGTTTTAAGTACTTAACAATCAAATAAGGGTTTAATCTTTACGTAGAAAGGTAGTAGTAGTAATAAGATTCGGCTGTCTTATCTTTAATTCTCCTGGTAAATAGCACATGAAAATATTACAATCTAATATATAAAATCTCCTGTCACAGTGTTTGCTATCGAACTCCTCCGAAATGGCTTGACCGATTATAATTTTTTTTTTGTGTTTATTTGGTAGGTCTGAGAATAGGTCGTGGGCTATTTTTTTTATATAGCATAACAACGTCTTCAACTGCTGGATCAGCTAATCCTAACTAGCTAGTTGTTTTGGTATATAGAAATGAATACATATTTCTCTTGGTCACGGCATCGCGCGTGAACGGCTGGATCGATGTCACTAATTATTTTTTTGTGTTTGTTAGATAGGTATTTACAGCCGTTTATGCCACAAAAACGTAACTCCTGCAGTTACGTTTTTGTGGCATAAACGGCTGTATCTTTTTTATGTTAATTTAGAAGTTTAATTTTTTCACAGCTTCAAGGTACTGTAGACCTGAGTATATGCTTTTAATTTCAACTCGATACCTTCACGCGTTCCCAAGATAAAGGGTCTTAAAAACAGACGGACGGACGGACGGATGGACGGAAGGACAACAAAGTGATCCAATAAGGGTCCCGTTTTTCCATTTGAGGTACGGAACCCAAAACAATTAAGAAAGTTGCGGGGTTGGTAGGTAGGGTAGGGTAGGTAGCCAGTTGATGGGAGTGAAGCCGAGGGGACAGTTAAATACAGGGACAGCGAATATTAGACCCACAATATGTCATTAAAATCTATATACTAATATATAAAACTGAAGAGTTTGTTTGTTTGTTTGCTTGAACGTGCTAATCTCAGGAACTACTGGTTCGATTTGAAAAATTCTTTCAGTGTTAGATAGCCCATTTATTGAGGAAGGCTATATATCATCACGATAAGACCAAAAGGAGCGGAGCAGACGAAGTTGCGCGGGTCAACTACTTTAAAATATACATGGAGACCAGTAAAATGGTTCAACAGTACCAACACAAATTATGATTCCCATTCTCACGTACACAAACTAATAATCGCTCACAGCTCAATGCACGAGTTAATAAAACGCAGATATTCGTCGATACTATTGATAAAGTCGGCGCAGCACACTTTTTGATCGCTCCAGCATTCGAAAGGCCGTAATTTGGCCGACTCGGTTTATTTTCTCTTAATATCGGATCTCAATCCCGTCTGATTGCAGCCGAGCATTTTTTTAAACGTTTCAAAAGGCGAGTTGAATAATTTTCACTGAAGAGATGGAGCCGTAATTCAGTCTTTTCGATATGAAATGTTCAATTTATTTTATACAGGGTGGATAAAGGGCGTCGTTGGTCCTGGCTGTCAATTGCATAATCTTTGACAGTCATTACGGGTAGTCAGAAGCCAGAAAACCTGGCACTAATCTTACCCCATTACTGGATTGTGGAGGTCAGATAGGTACTCGCTTCATGTTAAATACTTGTACTCAGTAGCAACGGGTTAGACTAGAAATCGACCCCAACTTGGTGGGCAATGGCTAACAGATTGAGGGTGGGTAAAGGCTGGTCAGTAGGGGGAATTAAATAAAGGAATTATTTTTAAACCTGTAAACAGGTTTTGAATTTTTTTTTTAGCTATCCGGAAACAGACTCAGGCAGGGAATTCCACTCCTTAGCTGTACGCACTATGAATGTGTTCCCAAAACGTTTTGTGCGTGTGGGTGGGATGTTCACCATGTACCGGTGGCGCATCGCCGTTGGTCTTGTGGTCCAATGATGGAACGGGCTTGGTGGAATTAAATCATGCAATTCCGTCGCACACTCCCCAAAATGCAACCGATAGAAAACCGTCAGGCCAGCAACTCGGCGTCGAAGCTCAAGACTGGAGCTTCGACTCAACGAGCCTGTCATTACCGATGATCCTCTTGGCTCGTTTCTCAATTGAGTCAAGGGCCTGGACACAAAATCCTGCTTGCCTGATTGAATCGAATCGACAAGAATGTTATGGCAACAATCGAAAGCGAATAAAATAATAACGAATGATATATTTTTTTAAAATAAGTCTTACTATTATTTATTTGTAATAATGATAATCACACAAAATGTTTTGTTTACTTAATATTATGTGTTTTTCCAAAATAAAATATTTTCCCCATAGATCATCTTTTTTCTCCCACCCTGTATATTGCTATAGGCTTTTGAGTGATTGCAAAGATTCGTGAATATATTTTATGTTTTCAGCGTTTAATGTAAATCGCACGCTCATTTATTGTGATTATGATCATTTTTTTTTAATTAACTTGAATGTTAGGCTGAATGTGATGTGTATTTATACATTTTGTAAATAAAAATGTTTTGTTCACGTGGAGGAACTTATTTGGGCATATTTGAAATGGTTATAACTACATACAATGATACATTCTTATTGATTTTGATTCTCATTTTAATTTTAAAATCTAAAATCATTATTAGGTACAATATTAGCTTTTGCTCACGGCTTCGCTCGCACTCTCTCCAGGGACACTACATCCATGTACCATAATTCATCAAATTCGATTCCGCAGATAAGGAGTCAGAGCGTAAGAAACAAAAAAACTCGCTTTCGCATTTATAATATTGATAGTTAGGATTATAATTAGCCTAGACCCTGGAGCCTAAGATCTCTCTGCCAGATCACCGTCCAAATGGTTTATCTGTCTGTGATTTTAAAGTCTTACTCATTCAGCAGCTAGTTGAGCTAGCGAATGAATATGAAGCCTGACCCGGCTAATGGTGGCCGAGCATGCCCACCATTAGGCACTTGTCTCACCGCCGGCGATCAGCGAGTAGCGAGTAAAGCTTCAAACTCGAAACAGTTGGTAATCAGCGAGTAGTGAGTGAAAATTTTCGATAGTTTTGACGCTCGGCTTCCAGCGACTGCTTTTGTGCGACGGGCTTTTACTCGTAATACTCGCTCCAGCCCGCACTATAGGTAGAAATTACCGCTGTTTGGTAAGTTCCGACCGCCAAGCGAGCATCGCCGAGCGAGAGTCGCTGAGCGAGTACAATCTTTGATAGCTCTTATCGCTGAAATCAACTAGAGGTAAGAGCCGCTCGCCGGCAGTGTGAATAGCCAGCTATCGACTATGAATGTATGTGTCTCTTTGACTCACGCGAGATCTTTATCTTTTATCCCTTTCCTCAGCGAGCAAATGGTCGATAGCTACTCGCTTCCTCGCTGGCGGTGAGACAAGTGCCTTAGGAAATTATACCTACTAAGAAAATTATTCATACTCAACATCCCCATCAACGAAAACATCGCACACCTTACCACGGTGTTTGCAGCCCCTGTGTCACGTTTGCTACCCCTGCATAAATTCGTCACCCTGACGGTAACAATGACAAATAACCACATACGTGAGTGCCGTAGGTGCAGAGAGCGCTGTTATGGGAAAAGTGAAATGTTGATTTTTTTACAGGATTGATGTATTGTATGGCGTAGGTTAGATGTGCCATGATCATATATCATTTAATAGAAATAGCAAAAAAATCTCGTACATAAAAATCGGTCAAGTGTGAGTCGGACTCTCGCACGAAGGGTTCCGTACCATAACCCAAAAAAAGACGTTTCTTGTATGGGAGCCTCCTTAAATTTTTAATTTTTATTTTTTTTATAGCGGTAATAGAAATACAGTCTGAAAATTTTCAAGTATCTATATATTACGGTTCTAGTGATACAGCCCGCTGACAGACAGACGGACGGACAGAGGAGGCTTAGTGATAGGGTTCCGTTTGTTGTCCTTCGGGTGCGGAACCCTAAAAAGTGTTTAAATTCAAGTCATCTCAGGGTAGAGGTGTTTCTGACAGTTTCCGGTATCGATGCGAATGTAAACGTTCCTTAAAAATACGAGAATTGCCCCTATAATGAATACTAGGCAATGAGCCTGTGCATTTCCCAGTAGCATTTCGATTTCCGGAGCTAGAAGTATGGATGCAAAATCACTACTTGCAATCACACTTTTCTAAGATTTAAACGACCGACTTTTACACTACCGGCCTTGGGTTCTAACAATTTTAACCAAGAATTTGCTGGGTTGCTTTCTACACTAAAATGTATTAAAGTAAGATAAAAAAAACGCATTTTTATATAATATTAGTGTGTCACGCAAGTTAGGCTACTTTATGAATACTTAATGTAATTTGTAAGGGAAGTTTTTCATGGCTCCCACCATTACTTATTTTTTACTAAAACAAAAATGTTTGACTTATCTTCATAAAACTAAATAAAAAGTACAATTAAAAAATCTCTAATTTTCACATCATAACTTCATTCATTTCCCGAAGCTCTTCCGACACGACCCGACCGCGGTGTAACTCTTCATTTGCGGAGTGTTAATGTTCGTCATCATTCTTTCCCTTTATTACCCAGCAATGGTTTATGAACAACACGATACTCTCCCCAGTGTATATCACACGAATTGGGGTTATTTGTGCGAGTGCTAAAAAGGGGTTTTCAGGTTAATTTTTGGATTGATATTGATAATGTGGTGCGTTAAAAGTGAAGGGTAATTTTTTTGAAATATTTTGCCTGATTACATCATTACTTTATTTGGATATTTTCGTGTTTGTATTTTTTTATGAATTGTGCAGATGACTAAGTGGTTAGGAAGAATAATTACTTTTAGTAGGGGTGGGTATAGATGTTTTGTGTAAACTGAAAAACAGTTAGCATTAAATAGGTATACCTTATTTTTACCGGACCACGGCAAAGCTTAAAGGAAGGGTTATGATTTAAGCTGTCTATGTATGTATGTATATGCGTATGTTCCACTCTAGCGTCAAAACCACTGAACTGATTTTGATGAATGTGGTATCAATAGATTTGTAAAAACGTTTTCACTTTATTAACTTAAGAGACGAATACTCGATTATCTTTGAATCCTCTTCATCTATTTCTTGAAAATAAACCTAAAGGACAGTGTGGGATTTTTTTAGTTTAGCTGTGCATCAAAATCAGGACTAATATAAACTGGGTTTAAAGAACGGCGTCGGAGCGAGCGTCCATTAAACTCTATCAAGTTGACGCTTGCTCGCATAGGGAGTCGGGACGATTTGTCTTTCAGCAAAGTGCAGTAATAGGTATGTATCTTTACACTTTACAGGCACGTGTAAGATGTTGCCTTTATTGAGCAATTTAAGTAACAAAACATTTAGAGAATATCTCAAGTATCTTTATTACTGAACTTTTATAGGGATTAAAAAAATAAAAATCTTGTATTTCAGACATTCATTTCATTTTTTGGTTAGTTTTCAAAAACTTAGAAAATAGTGTTAGTACTTACATTCTATCTAACTTTAACATAACTATCATAGTTAACATAATTACCTACCTACACCACAGTCATATGTAGGCCTAACCAATGCCCCAGTATGAGGCTGTCCCACCTGTCCGCTATAGCTCTCAGGATGCTGTTGGCTTGATGTTGGTTGCTAGTGGTCGGTTTACGCTGGCACTTCACCTTTTTTTTTTTAAAAAAAAAAACATTGCCCCACACTAGGAATTTCTCCTGTATCGTGGGTGAGTTCACAAACATACAAGCTCACATACACAAACAGCCAGACCCGGAACAACTATCTGTAGGCCATACAAATATTTGTTCCATGCGGGAATCGAACTCGCGACACGCACTTGTTGTATTTGTGCAAATATTCGCCACACTTATTTGTTCAAACATGATTTAAGGTATTGATTTAATTGTATATTTCCTTCTTACATATTTTCCGATAATTTAAGGGTATATTTTCTGTTTTACATGTAACGTGAATATTTTGACAAATACGCCAGGTAAAGTGCCACATTTACCGTAACAACAAGATATACTACCTTATTGTGAAACTTTATTAAAACCTAAAACCTATCAAACTTTGGCATTCTTAATTCTATTAAAAAGGACACTGGCCACAAATCATCACCGGTTTGCACTTAAAACTATCCACATCCTACAGCCTTTTGCCTAAAAAAAAGAAAAAGACGGCAAGCGCTTTACTTCATTCTAAAAGCAAAAAATAGAGATACCCAAGTCCATGATACCCACCTATCGCGTCTTGTTTGTAACCACTGTAATGGAAATAACACCGGAAAAAGAATCGCAATTCCACAACTCCAGATTACGAAAGAAACGAAAAAATATTTAAAATAATTCCAACATTTTCAGAGGAGGACCTTAATGTCTCCATTCACTAACATTTTAGTTTCTTTCATACAATTTACTGCCCCGGTATCACGGTGAAGCGAAGCAGGCGGAAAACTAAATTTAATACTTCCCTTTCAAGAAAAATACTGCAAGTGTAGGTCGAGTTATAAAATTCTGAAGTATTTTAACTGAAATAAAATGTCGTGCTGTGAGTCTGTGACTAGATGTAAGTTGGTTTCTCTACGGATATATTAATAAGGGTTTCGTACCCAAAGGGTAGCCAACGGAATCCTATTACTAACCCTCCGCTGTCCGTCCGTCCGTCCGTCCGTCCGTCCGTCCGTCGGTCAGTCCGTCCGTCCGTCTGTCAGTCAGCGGGCTATATCTCATGAACTGTAATAGGTGAACACTTGAAATTTTCACAGACTGTATATGTGTTGTCGATATAACAACAAATAATAAAAATACGATAGTACGGAACCCTTCTTTGTAATATCTATCTGTTTGGTTTACGATTTTGTATTAATGCAAATTATACAGTTTCTGTGTAATAAAATGCAAGTAGAGTCAGTACAACATTATTGCCCGGAGGTCAATAATGTGATTTGGATTTGGAACTCAACTTTCAAACCGACGGGAACCCATCTCTCTTCATGACTTGCGAACAATTTTCTCTCTCTCTTCTCAGCAGGTGTGAAAAGTAGAGTAGGTATCCTCCTCGGGGATAAATGTGTCTTTGCCTTGGGCTAGCTTGAATCCTTCATTGCATTCAGGTTTCTTGTATTACTCCCGAATCCTTGATTGCGTTCGGAATTCAATATAACGCCCGTGACATAAGACACTGCTTTATCCCCTCGTTGCATAATCTACTATTATCTTTACGTTGAGTAAAACAAAGTAGCTTATTCCGTTTGTACGTGGATATCTTATAAACTACGCTATAGATTTTAATGCGGTTTTGATCAATAGACAGAGTGATTCAAGAGGAAGGTTTATATTTATGTATAACTCGTCCCGAAATTCCTACGGGAACGGGAAAAATTGTATATGCATGTACGAAGTTGCGGCCAAAAGCTAGTGAGGTAATAAAAAACAAGCTTTCGTTCGTTGCTGTGCACGACCACAATAACTTACAACTAGGTACATGCTCTCAGGACAACATTCACAGGAAAATCTAAATTCCCCGATTATATCAACATCGGAATCCGTCTGCCTGCTTCAAAATGCCAGTTTAATAATTTATCGTCTTTAAACTAGACAAAACTATAAATTGCGATAGTCGACAAAACTCCGCAAAATATGCTAAAAACCAGTCTGAATTAAGTGGAATCTAAACATTCAATCTGCCTAGTCTATGTTGGGACCGGGTCCCAGTATTTAACATAGAGCAATTGCCAACCTGACCTAATAGAAAATACTGGTATTCAGCTAAATTCGGTTTGACTGGAAGCCGACCCCAATAGTAGGGAAAAGGTTAGGCAGATAATTGCCGACCTGACCTCCATGAATCATATCCGAGAACAGCGGTACCGGATTAACGAGCCTTCCAAAGCACGAAGGAGTTTAGGTATGTAATGGATGATCACCCATCCAAGGTCTGACCTCGGCAAGCGCTGCTTATCTTTGAAGATCGAACTGTGTGGCGGAGACCTTAAACAGCAAACAAATAAAAACAATCCTAACAATTTTAGCAAACTTAATTCGAACCCTTTTCAGCTTACACACAAACTGTTATTTGCAACACTCGGAATTAACAGTTCACATAACAATACCATTCCGTAGGTAACCTAGTATTCAGTGCAAACTCCGCGTCGGCAAGTTTAAATTGAACCGAAGAACTTGTTAGGAGCGATATATAGCCGATCCCAATTGATCCAGGCCCGAAGTTTGCCGAATATTCGTGAAAGAACCAGTCTATACGACTAAACGAAATGTTATGTTGGCTGATTGAATGCCGCCTGCTATTTTTGTGTCGGTAAATTGGTGTTTGGAACAAATATTAAACTTTAAGTTAACTTTTGAGCTTACATACGTAGGTGTGTTCAGGGGGGCTAGTCTCTAAGCCCGAAGTCCGTAGTTTCGGGCTTAGTTGCGGGCGTATTTTACTCCGTATCTAAGCCCGAAACTACGAACTTCGGTCTTAGAGAGTAGCCCTCCTGGTTTGAGGTAACTTCCGTAGGAATAGGTTCGAGGTATGGCGGGGAAAGAGTTCCTGAAAGGACATTACAGAGGCTTTTATCTACGAGTTAAAAATGGGCAAAAAAAGAAAGATATAGTTATGTTACATTAAAAGCTCCTACAGACAGGAGCTACGTGATAATGTGAAACGATGCGAAAACGCGTTCTGCTGTAACTTATTCTAAAAAAACACATCACAGATAGGTACCTACCTGCATAGAATGATTTCTATTTAGTTGCCGTAACATCACCTCTACGTCTTTTGGAGGGGGAGCCTTAACACTGTTTTGACATCGTTGTTTTTAGTAGGTACATCAAAAATACAAAAGCAAAACATTTTTTAGTAACAAAAAGAAACTGGCCAAGTGCGAGTCGGACTCGCATGAAAGGGATCCGAACGAATTTAATTTTTTTAACATGTTATTTTAACACTACAGACTTCTAATAGGTTTTCCTGTAATCTTTAGGTAAAGATCTATTATCTCCATTTTTTTCAATATTTTAGGCTCAGTAGTTCCGGAGATAAGGGGGGGGGCATGGTCATTTTTCGTCTAATTTCTTGAATAACTTCAAATCCATTTATTTTAAAATTATGAAAAAAATATAATTAAAACTCTCACAGTAAGCCCTTTTATTTGATACGTCAAACGATATAGTTCAAAAAACTTTTTTTTTTATTTTCTAGTTTGACCCCCAAAAGTGACCCCATTCTAAAACTTTAATGATTTACGTAACGTTTCCGTGTTTGGGTCATAGAAGTCCATATGTGTACCAAATTTCAACAGAATCGGTTTAGTGGATCCGGAGAAAACTGGCTGTGATAGACGGACAGACAGACAGACACCCGAGTGATCCTATAAGGGTTCCGTTTTTTTTTCGGAACCCTAATAAACAAAATTCATTAAAGAATACACCTACCTAGTAAACGTCTGGCCGGTGCCACTACGTTTCACATTATCGTGGATTTGGGGCATTGCTCCCACTGAATGTCCGAGGCTTACCTATCACGAATCCGAGGGTGACCTGTAATCTCTTCTCAACTCGGATAAGCACGAACTGAAGATCTAGAATGGATTATTGTAATTATAATTATTTGGCTCTTCAGTGAGCACTTTTTTGTCGTTGTCTAGTTGGAAAGAAGTTGATGCTTTGTTTGTATATAATTATATTGTTAACTAGCTGACTCGGCAAACGTTGTTTTGCAAAAAAAAATAGCCTACCACCTATTCTCATACCTACCGAATACACACACAAAATTTCATGAAAATCGGTCGAACCGTTTCGGAGGAGTTCGGTAACAAACACCGTGACACGAGATTTTTATATATTAGAAGATTAAAAGAGAACTCTTTTCGGTTCAAATTTCCCTTTTGTGGATATGATGCTATTTTCTAAAATTGTTTGTTTTCTTTTTTTCTCTCATTATTGCGTTTTCTCGGTGATTCACTTAAAACTGAATTGGAGGAACCAACATGAAAAAATGGTGTGTCAAATTGAAGAAAAAAAGAAACATCCAATATTCAGAACACATCAAACTCATCTCCAAATTAAGTGGCGAAAATGGCAACACTCTTCAGAAAAGGGAACATCGGATAGGTGAAAAATTTCAGCGCTTTTCCTCAAGACGAATTTAAAAAAAGATCTACAAATACACTTCACATTTTACTTTAACATTAATAAATCATCGAGGTATCCAAGTAGCGGAACATTAGACTCGTAACACAAAGAATTACTTACCGCGCCGTCTCGGGGGTAAAGGCGAGATGAACTCGAAATTATACATTTATATATTTCCAGAACAAAGAGAGAAATTAGGTTTATATTTTTGATATTCGCTAAGAGAGCTGGGATTTCTTTGGGGATACTCAGTGCAACGTAAAGTAAATTTAATCTTTTAAAGCTTACTTTTCCCGGTGTTAAAGCATGTGATGACAACGACCTCCTACTATGAAGTGCCAATAGCACCATGATTACGCTGTGAGAGAGAGATGGATACAGGACGAATATCACTAGGTATGCCTTTTTTACAACGGAATAATGATAGCATTTACAGGTCAAGATAGGGTACCAAAAGAAATATTATTATTATTATTATTATTAAAAGAGTAAGGCGTAGGTAACTACCAATTTTAAGTGGTATTACGTCGTTGTTGTTTAGTGCTGCACTGTTTTATTTACTTATTGCATTATAACAGCGCTTTTTTGCATTAAATAATTAAATTTTTAATTGTGGTATTATATTTAAACTCCATAAATACATAGGTAACCAATTAGGTGCAGGTTTCTTAAATTTATTTACTTTATATTTCATTTAATATAATTAAAAAATAAAGAAAGTTTATGAAATCAAATTAATCAAATCCTTAGTCCTACTCATGAAGGAAAATAATCTAAGAAAACATTCCTTGAATTTGTTTTACGAATTTCGTCACGTTGAAGATAAATATAGCATACTTATCAATGTTTCTAAAGAACTTTGTGGCTCCTCTCTCAAAGAATAAGGTTTCAAATTGTACAGTTTACATGAGTTTTTACCATGTATCCAGCCGTTCGATTCATGATTCATTCGAAGTGTCATTCCATCTTGATTACATGCATTGACAGCTTACTTCGTAATAACTTCACCCAAGCCTTCACTTCGTTGTGTATTTTAAGTGTTTAGTAGTAAATTTTGGTTCAAGAGTGCAATAAGTTGCAATATTATGGTAGCTGGGTCATATTTTTTTATTTATTTTTATTTGTGATGGGTTTGCTCTTGACTCTAGTCTGGGGCAGAGATGATAGAGACAAAGTGTATGATGGAGCGAGCTTACCCAGAAGGAGCCTGTTCACTCTAACTTTGAAGAGATTAGGGTTGTAAGCGCTCGGAAACACAGACGCAGGCAGATAGTTCCACTCCTTTGCTGTGCGCATTATAAAAGACGTTTAGAAATGTTTAGTGCAAATTGGTGGAGTAGCAACAAGGTCATATTCCACCTTTTTAGCCAAAAGACGTTGACCTTTAGACGTAAGCATCTATCCTCTGCTTTTCACATCAAGCAGGCTTTTGAGGTCCAGACCAGCTGATCGGTCCACTTAATGAAATGCTTTTTCGTTAAACGGCTGCCACTCCATAAATTTTTAAAGATCAAAAAGTATTTATTGTCACAGAACTGACATCGGCCATCCGTTCACTTATCAATTTCGGAATAATTGAACGGAAAACACACATTCGAAATTCGCCATAATATCGTCAACAACGTTCCTATTCAATACACATCACAGACCAACCGCAAATTAGTGCGCGCCTGCCCAATCGTGACAAATGAGCCGCTATCTCATATTCCTAACCGCGACTAACGCATCTGATAATGTATGAGCTAAAAATGGCTGTTAGGCTAACAGGGTTTTGGGACAACATTTAGACATGCTGAAAATTGGGTTGAATAAGGTTTATTCCCAATCAATCTATACTAATATTATAAAGAGGTAAAGTTTGTGAGTTTGTGGGTTTGTGAGGTTGTAGGGGTAATCTCCGGATCTACTGAACCGATTTTGAAAATTATTTACCGATAGAAAGCCACGTGATTTGTGAGTCATCATCATCTGCCTAGCCTTTTCCCAACTACATTGGGGTCGGCTTCCAGTCAAGCCGGATTTAGCTGAATACCAGTATTTTTTATGTGGAGCGGCTGCCTACCAGACCTCCACAACCCATTAACTGGGTAACACAGTACTTCATGGCAAGACTGGAGTCAGATTAACTGGCTTCTGACTATCCGTAACGACTGCCAAAGATCTACAAATGACAGCCGGGACCAACGGCTTAACGTGCTTTCCGAGGCACGGAGGAAACTCGGTATGTTAAGATGGTCACCCATCCTCAGACCAACCTTGGCAAGCGTTGCTTAACCTTAAATATCGACCCGTGCGGCTGTAATTATCTAGCCACGAGCTCATCATAGGCTATATATTAAACTTAAAAATATCGCCCAACGAAGTGGGCACGGGCTAACCCATGCCCACTAGTCTATACATATAATAAAATCGTAGACTAACCGTGTCTGTACATTGAATATTTTTGCATGAAAATTACACAGAAAACTCAGGAAAAAGGTACAAAACACAAAAACGCAATTTTTGAAATTTTTGTCTGTTTGTCTGTTTATCTGTTTGTCTGTGCGTTTGTGGGAGCATCACGCATAAACCACAGATTGGATTGCAAATCTAAGTAATTAAAAATATTAAGTGATAACCCGAGTAACATTTAGCGTTTATTTCATCAAAATCGACCTACAAAATCAAAAGATATTGAATTTTTAAGTGTAGAAAGAAACTTCCTAATGTATTCTGATGAGTCAGAGCGCCATCTATTGAGAAAAAATAAAATGCAGGAAAGCATTCAAAATTGTTGAGTTATTTGTGAAACTTTTAATACGTGGCAAAATAAAAGTGATCATTTTTATACCTTTTCGTTGTATATAAAATACAACGAAAAGGTATAAAAATGATCACTTTTGATTCGTTGTATTTTATCGTTACAATTGATCCACAAAATCAAAATATATTGAATTTTTAGTTTAGTAAGAATCTTCCTAATGTATTCTGATCAGTCAGAGCGCCATCTATTGAGGAACCAAAAAATGCATGAAAGCTTGAATGTTACACCAAAACACATTGCTTGAGTTATTCGTGAAACTTTTAATACGTAGACGTAGCAAAATAAAAGTAAACATTTTAATACCTTATCGTTATTTATCGTTATATACGTTCTTATTTAGCGTCTTCTGCTGCCAAATATTTTGTCAGTTTACATGGTCGATAGATGACGTTGCACTGATGACGCGTTTTTCTGAATTGTGGTGTTAAGATTTTCCACTGGAGAATGACCTCACACGATTTTTAAACACAGTCGTAGTTCGTGGGAATTTCGGTTTGGTCTCTGAAAGGTCTTAAACTGTTAGGGATCAAAATTGCTTAATTAATTGCTGATTTCGTTTAAAGTGCATTTATCGTAGAGTCTTAAACTGATTCAGTTTTGCGAAGTACTGGACGGTTCGACTTGCGGATCAGGCCTGTAGGGTTCCGTACCAAAGGTGCTGTGCTGATGGGACCCTACTGCTAAGCCTCCGCGATTGATTCCGTTTAGAGCGAAGCAACGAACGGTTCGATTTGCGAAACAAGGCTAATAATAATAAGGTACCGTACCAAAGGTGGTCACGGTGACGGGAGCGATCGATTTTGGGGGGCTACTCTCCAAGTCCAAAGTCCGTAGTTTCGGGCTTAGTTGTGGACGTATTCTACTCCGTATCACCTACAGACTTACGATTAGTCCCGAACCAGAACTAAGAATGAATGACAACACGATTTCACAGTAACTGTCAAATCGTGTTATCATTAGTTCTCAGTGGTTAGGTGATACGGAGTAGAATATATATATTTATTTTTACTGTAGATAGGCATACGTTTGGCCACTATCTCACCTGATGGTATGCGATGATGCGGTCGAAGATGGAGCACGTTTGCCTAGAAGCAACCTATTCACTTTTGTCTTAAAGACTCCCAGGTTGCCCGCAACTAAGTTTTTAATTCGTGCTAAGTATCAGACGGTTCGATTTGCAAGCCAAGGCAAATTATAGGGTTCCGTGCCAAAGTTGCTAATGGGACCCTATTATTTAAGCCTTCACGTACGATTTTGATTCGTGCGAACCAAGTCGATTTTTAGGGTTCCGTAACAAGGTTGCTAACGGAACCCTATTTATTAATAAGCCACCGCTGTCCGTCTTCCTTCAGTTTATTCGTTTTATTTGTGTCTCAAAAATATAAAAATGTCTTCTAGAAAAAGGGCGAATCATTCACAATATAGCAAAAATCTAAATAGTTTGTGTGTTTTTGGATTAGTCTTCGTCCGGAATCTATACATATACATATAATAAAATCGTAGACTAACCGTGTCTGTACATTGAATATTTTTGCATGAAAATTACACAGAAAACTCAGGAAAAAGGTATAAAACACAAAAATGCAATTTTTGAAATTTTTGTCTGTTTGTCTGTGCGTTTGTGGGAGGATCACGCATAAACCACAGATTAGATTGCAAATCTAAGTACCTAAAATATAAAGGGATAACCCGAGTAACATTTAGCGTTTATTTCATCAAAATCGACCCATTAAATCAAAAAATATTGAATTTTTAAGTTTAGGAAGAAACTGTATTCTGATTAGTCAGAGCGCCATCTATTGAGGAACCAAAATATGCATGAAAGCATGAATGTTACACCAAAACACATTGATTGAGTTATTTGTGAAACTTTTAATACGTAGACGTAGCAAAATAAAAGTAAACATTTTAATACCTTATCGTTATTTACCGTTACATACGGGCTTCTTATTTAACGTCTTCCGCTGCCAAATATTTTGTCAGTTTACAAGGTCGATAGATGGCGTTGCACTGATAACGCGTTTTTCTGAATTGCGGTGTTAAGATTTTCCGCTGGAGATTGACCTCACACAATCAGAGTCCATTTTTAGGGTTCCGAAAAAAAAAGGAACCCTTATAGGATCACTCGGGTGTCTGTCTGTCTGTCCGTCTGTCACAGCCAGTTTTCTCCGGATCTACTGAACCGATTCTGTTGAAATTTGGTACACATATGGACTTCTATGACCCAAACACGGACGCGTTACGTAAATTATTAAATTATTAGTATGGGTTCCCTTTTGGGGGTCAAACTAGAAAATTAAAAAAAAAAGTTTTTTGAACAATATCGTGTGACATATCAAATGAAAGGGCTTACTGTGAAGAGTTTAATTATATTTTTTTAATTTTAAAATAAATGATTTAGAAGTTATTCAAGAAATTAGACGAAAAATGACCATTCCCCCCTTATCTCCGAAACTACGGATCGTAAAATTTTGAAAATAGTGGAGATAATAGATCTTTACCTAAAGATTACAGGAAAACCTATAAGAAGTCTGTAGTATTAAAATAACATGTTAAAATTTTTTAATTCGTTCGGAACCCTTTGCACGCGAGTCCGACTCGCACTTGGCCAGTTTTTTGGTTAGTAGTTAGGTTTAGGTTTAGTTTAGGTTAGTAGTTTGGTTTTTTATAATAAGGTACCGTACCAAAGGTGGTCACGGTCACGGGAGCGATCGATTTTGGGAGGCTACTCTCTAAGTCCGTAGTTTCGGGCTTAGTTGCGGACGTATTCTACTCCGTATCACCTACAGACTTACAATTAGTCCCGAACCCGAACTAAGAATGAATGACAACACGATTTCACAGTAATTGTCAAATCGTGTTATCATTAGTTCTCATTGGTCAGGTGATACGGAGTGGTAATTTTTTTTTTCCAATAGATAGGCATACGTTTGACCACTATCTCACCTGATGGTAAGCAATGATGCGGTCGAAGATGGAGCACGTTTGCCTTAAAGACTCCCAGGTTGCCCGCAACTAAGTTTTTAATTCGTGCTAAGTATCAAACGGTTCGATTTGCGAACCAAGGCAAATTATAGGGTTCCGTGCCAAAGTTGCTAATGGGACCCTATTATTTAAGCCTTCGCGTACGATTTTGATTCGTGCGAACCCAGTCGATTTTTAGGGTTCCGTACCAAGTTCGCTAACGGAACCCTTTTTATTAATAAGCCACCGCTGTCCTTCTTCCTTCAGTTTATGCGTTTTATTTCTGTCTCGCTAATATAAAAAATGTCTTCTAGAAAAAGGTCGAATCTTTCACAATATAGCAAAATTCTTAATCTTCTAAGGGCTGATTTTTCAATCCTTGGATAAAACTTATCCGTCTAATAAAGTATTACACAATAATATAAAAATGTCACCTGTAAAATAACAAAAGACGGGCAATTAGAACACATTTTTGAAATGGTTGTTTAATACGATATTCGAAGAATAAGTTTAATCTAAGTATTGAAAAATCGGGCCTTAATATATTTAAAACAAAGTCGGGTTTGTTCGAACACTTTTCTAACTCGAGAACGGCTCGACCGATTTTCATAGTTTTTGTGTTTTTGGGTTAGTCTTCGTCCGGAATAGCACAATAAGGTAAGCATAAAAAGAGTAGGTAGGTAGGGTAGGTAGGTAGGATAGGTAGGTAGGTAGATAGGGTAAGTAGGGTAGGTAGGGTAGGTAGGTAGGATAGGTAAGTAGGTAGAGTAGGTAGGTAGGGTAGGTAGGTTAGGGTTGGTAGGTAGAATAGCCAGTTGACGGGAGCGAAGCCGCGCGGGTCAGCTAGTCTATAATAAAATAAAATTCAAATTATTTCAGGCAATATACCCATTTGCAAGAAAGATTTAAAATTCCATATAATAAATTAGATAGGATTAATAAAATAATGACAGATTTGTACCCGTCATTATAGATTGCTTTAACCATGATACATTTGTATGTATCATGGCTATATGTTTTAGGACTAAACAGACACAACCACTGTTACTCCTAGAAGCCAGTAGGTATCATCAGCCACCAAAACCCGTCCAGGTAGTGAAGCTCGATGTTTTCGGGAGAAACGATTAACAACTTGGCTTGGATATCGAAACAAAATATATTAGGAAAGAACAGCGAATGGCTGAGAAATGACGTCATTTCACGATCAACACTGAAAAAAAATTGAGCCCTACGTAGATAAATCGACAAAATGCTGTTGAACTTTTCTACTGACGTTAAATAATAACGTGGATCCCTAGAAACTGACGAGTTTGTTTTTCAGATCACACAAATGTAATCTTATCTACAATCAGAGAGCCAATTCAAAGATTCAGCCAAAGATTGAATCAATAAACAAGCTTAAGTCTCGTTTTCCAAAAAAAAACTGGACAAGTGCGAGTCGAACTAGCGTGCAAAACGTTCCGAACCAATTTCATTTTTTTTTACTGAACCTAAAATTTTGAAAAAAATGCAGATAAAATACCTAAAGATTCAGTAATCTTTAGGTATTTTATCTGCATTTTTTACCTAGAAGAAGTCTGTGAATGGAGGAGGGATGATCATTTTCGGTTTAATTTCTTGAATAACTTCAAAAGTATTTATTTTTCAATTATGTAAAAATATAATTTAAAAAATAATCTTTTTACTTCAGACATAATTGGTTCATAATATTAGTGTAAAACCTTTACAGAAAGCCAGTTTAAAAATTTTTTTTTTTAATTTCCTAGTTTGACTCCCAAAAGTGACCCCCATAGTAAAAATTTATTTATTAACGTTACGTCCGTGTTTGGGTCACAGAAATCCATATGTATACCAAATTTCAACAGAATCGGTCTCATAGATCCGGAGAAAACTGGCTGTGACAGACGGACAGACAGACACAGACCCGAGTGATCCTATTAGGGGTTCCGTTTTTAGTTCAGAACCCTAAAAATGATCATATCTTCATTTAAAAGTAGACAGATACCAAGAAAAGTCGATCCGACCAATACTTCAGGGAAGGCGTTCACAATAGATACCTAGTCACTTATTCAGTGATAATTTACTCCAACATATTGGACTGCGTATTGGTTCGTTCAGGGAGCTGCCTAGATGCATTATCTCGGGCGCCATCTTTGTGTTGTAAACCAAATACTTGAACACATTGCAGTCCTAATGGAATTTGTAACTGTCTAGTCAAGTTTTAGTTAGTGTTCTCTTTGAGATTTTAGATACCTACATCTAGCCAGGGTTGCGAAATTTGTTCGAAAGAGTCACCGCGGCCCTGGAACGCAAAGGGCACTAGGAGGAACATGGATGGGTTTTAGTCAGCAAGAACCTGACTCTCCCTTTTGCTCCGCTCAGAGCGGGAGGAGTCATTTGATGATTTCCCATCCTTAAAAAAAAGGTAATAAAATCTAAACCATTACCTACTATCGTTTTGTGGGGCTTAGTTGATAAGTTATTTACCATAATGTAAACAAATTAATTAATAAAAAGAATGTGGTTATTAGTTGGTATAATTTTGTAGTGATTTCGACTATTTGAAAATAGGGGACCTGGTGGACTCGTGATTCCTTTCAGAGCAGGAATAAAAATTAGAGTAGCGACCGCATACTTCAAGATGTACGGAATATTATTATTATATGATTATAATTATCATTTATCATTATTTTATATGATTTTATTTAGTTAAATTAATTTGAATTTTGTGTATTTTTTATGTTTTTAAGTTGACATTTGTGCGAATTTTTAAGTATAGATTATTGTTATCTGAAATAAATAAAGATGATGATGCTATCTTTGGTTGACTGGACGGAACCCTATTACCTACTAAGCCTGCGCTATCCACCAGTCCGTCCGTACGTCTGTCTGTCAGCGGGCTGTATCTCAAGAACCGGTAAACAGTTGAAATATTCACAGTGTGTGTTTTTCTATTGCCGCTATACAATAAATAATATAAAATAAAATTCCGTTTTTGTAAATTATAGTTTATATTGCATTAAGGAGGCTATTGGAAGTTAATAGGTTGTGGAGGTCTGGTAGGCAGCCGCTCCATGTAAAACACTGGTATTCAGCTGAATCCGGGTTGACTGGAAGCCGACCCCATTATAGTTAGAAAAAAGGTTAGGCAGAAGATGATGATTACATTAAGGAGGCTATACTCGAACAGGGTGTCTGATAAGAGTAGTCCTAAAATTGTTTGATTAGTAGGGACTCGCCAGAGAATGGGCTCACACCATACACTGCGATCGCCAACCCGCCTGCCAAGCGTGGTGATTTTGGCAAACCCCCCTTTTGGGGGAGGCCTATGTCCAGTAGTGGACGTCTTTCGGCTGATATGAATGAATGAATGAAGTAGGTACTAGAAAATTCGCAAAATGAATCATATTTACAACCATTTCAAAATATTTTGTTAGTTTAAGTATTCACATAATTAGTCGTTATATTCGTGTTTCAATGTCAAAGGGCATTTTCCTTCGTCCTAGCTTAAATCTTTAAGGAAGGTCTTAATTCTTTATTTAGGGCTTTTCCGAGATTACTTGCTTACTTGTCAAAGAGGAAGCATAATTAAAATCCTGCGTTTCTCTGTTGATTTTGTGTTTTCATTTGGAATTAAAACATTCACTTTTTGTGCGACAGTTTAAGAAGTAAATGCTTTTCGTGAAGCTGTTTTTTGTACAGATACATTAATTAATTCATGAATTAATTATAGTAGAGGCGTGTGTGTATCCAATGACTACTACGAAGGCTACTATTTATGTATCCGGAATAACAAAGTAAAACAGACATTCAGCATTTATTATGGTTTTATTTCTTTGCAAAAATTCGTCATGATGTTCGATGCATTTTTGCATACGTTGGAACCAATTTTCGTTGCACTTTTTCGGATTCGGCTTTAGGTATCTCCAAAACGTGCATTTTGAATGTATCAACGGTCTCTTCACGGCTCGAAAAACGATGACTACGTAATTTATTCTTCACGGTTGGGAATAAATAGAAGTCGTTGGGTGCTAAGTCGGGGTTGTACGGCGGATGACCCGTTAATTCTCTTATAAATTGTGAGAGTGT
This sequence comes from Lacanobia wlatinum, assembly GCA_947578705.1. NCBI lineage: Eukaryota > Metazoa > Arthropoda > Insecta > Lepidoptera > Noctuidae > Lacanobia > Lacanobia wlatinum. Next base: position 20,016,021 of record OX388033.1, read on the forward strand.
GCTAGTTCTTGTGGAATTAGGACGAGTAAAGGTCACACGAATTTATATGGATGGAAAAACGTAGACACCGGTAGATTTTAACAGTCAGTTTAATATCCATGTACAAATCAAAAAGTCTGGAAAAAATAACAAGAGTGGTAACCAAGCAACTTAGACTAGCTTTGCATTCAGCCAGTATAAAATACAGTAGTGAACCTCTTTATATTTTAACAAATTCGATTTTCGACCTTTCAAATACCGAGTGTTGTTGTTGATGTTGTTTCAGCCGATGTGTGGCAGCTAGCATTGAAATGATGATGAAGGATTCTGCGCTGGCGGTTGTTCTTTCTTATTTCTTCAAAGACTTCTGCCAAACAATTGGTCGTGTACCATTTAGAATTAACCGTTTTACGATCCTCTAGTGGCACTGTAGCCACATGTCCATTTATACCAAAAAAACAAGCAACCATTTGCTTCAAAGTGCTTTTTGAACGAATGTCTTTAGTTGGGTTCGGCTCATCTTGAAACACCGAAACCGTTGTTTGTTGTTTAGTTTCAGGATCATACGCATATATCTTCATCACCTGTGTAGATATTATAGACAGCTTTTTATTTTTTAAACTAGTGGACGTCACGCGGTTTCATCCGCGTAGTTCCCGTTCCCGTGAGAGTATGGGGATAATATATAGCCTATGTTACTCCCTGATAATGTAGCTATCCAATGCTAAAAGAATTTTATATTATTATATTTACTACCTATTCAATATTAGTTATAACAAACAAACAAATCTTTCTTATTAGTGTTATATTATAATATTAGTGTAGATAAAGCGTTGCCCCACACTAGGAATTTCTCCTGTATCGTGGGTGCGTTTACATACATATAATCTCACATACACAAACAGCCACACCCGGAACAACTATCTATAGGCCATACAAATATTTGTTCCGTGCGGGAATCGAACCCGCGACACGCAGCGCAGCAGTCAATCGCTCAACCACTGCGCCAACCGTGCTGTCCAAATGTAAGGGCTTACTGTGAGGGCTTTATTTTATCTTTTTCATAATATTAAAATAAAATAGTTTTGAAGTTATTCAAGAAATTAGACCAAAAATGACCATTCTCCCCTTATCTCCAAAACTATAGAGTCAAAAAAAATGCAACTGCTCACTCTGCTGCTCTGAGTTTTATCAATCTATACTCGCTAGCGACTATAGTTAAACACATGTATGAAAACTTTAAAAAACCAAGTTTCTAATTATTTTTTTCAGTGGTTAACTAAAGTTTTCATAAACAAATAAATTAGAAACTTGTTTTTTTTAAGTTTTCACACATTTTTTTAACTACAGTCGGTAGCGTGTGTAGATTGATAATACTCATGGTAGACGTACTGATTGTACCTTTGTATCATTTTGTTACACCAATCAACACGAGCCCGTTTTTGGTCAATTCTTGTTGTTGTTGTTGTGCGGAATCCAACGTGAACAAATTCTTTTTACAGATAAATGATCGTGTAATATTTTATATCAACTCGTCATACTTATGCCCAGAGACAAATGATCGTGTAATATTTTATATCAACTCGTCATACTTATGCCCAGAGACGCCTCTATCTCGTGATTATGTAACATGACGATCTTGCATTATTAGTTCCCGCACAGCATCAATATTTTGAGATAGGTATAATAACCGATTTAGGGCGACCTACTTTAAATTTGTCCGTGAACATAGACCGCCCACGATTAAACTCACTAAACCAGTAGCTTTCGATGGTGTTTCGTCCCCAAAAGTCGATGTGAGTTGATCGATGCACTGTTTTTGAGTTAGCCCTCGCCGAAAATCGTAAAAATCATAGCACGAAAATTTTTACGAGTTAAATCCGTGGTTATAGACAAACAATTTTCAAAATGACGCCACAAAGGAAAAACAAATGACAGCTACATGAAACAAATTGTATTCTTCAGCCAAAGAGTTCCATTTTTAAATGTAATAATTACTTTTTTAAAATTGTTCTGTAACTGGCCAATTCCGGTTAAATAAAAAGTAGCCCTCGTACACATTCACTAAAGAAAAAAAATATATTCATGAACATTTGAATTATTTAAAAAGTTAAAATATTCTATCCTATCTACAATCACTACTTTACATTTGAATCTCAATCAATTTATCCAGCGGTTAAGCTAGAGACAAACTGGTCCCACTGGTGATATCTGGACTATTGATTTTTTATGAAAAACTATGCAATAGAGACACTAATCGTATGCAACGCAACATACAATACGATAAAAAGCGTTGCATACGTTGCGTACGTAGGACCAGTGTGTTTTTATTCTGTTGTTTTTACTCATCATCATCATCATATCAGCCGAAAGACGTCCACTACTGGACATAGGCCTCCTCCAAAGGGAGGGGGGGGGTTTGCCATAATCGCCACGCTTGGCAGGTGGGTTGGCGATCGCAGTGTATGGTGTTGCGTTTTACAGAGAACGCTGCTGCCCATTCTCTGGTGAGTCCCTTAGTCCTTGTCCTCTTACGACACCCACGGGATGTAATGGGATGGTGTTATTCTTTTACGGCACCATACGGCACCGGCCGACACCATACGGCACCGGCCGACACCATACGGCATAGTACAGCTTACTCATCAGCCATCACATTATTACCTCTAAAATTATTCTCATAAAAGTCACGTATTTCATCTCTGGATTTCTATTCTATAGCTCAACTAAACAACGAAGATTCAGAACCAGAAACATTAATGACTCATTTTAACAGTAACTACAATAAATCTTCAACTATTCACCAAGAAATAAATCCAATACTTCTGAACTTCCAAAGTGGTGAAGATATAGATTTCCTTTACAAAACTTAGGTAATTAAAAACGACATTGATAGCTGCTGTAGGCTAGTGTAACTTATATCGATATGAATCTTAAAATATCGATATTAATTAATTAAAAAAACTATATTTACCATCAACATTGTTAATCTCGATGTTTATCTAGTATTAAGTACCCAATTCATTTATTTTCTTTCTGATCCAAGTCCAGGATATAATTTCAAGCGTTACATATGTGTTAGATGGATGCACGTGAGTACATATTTATTGCTCTGAATCCGATTATAAAGAGAAATAATTATCTTGGATTTGCTTAAAATGAAACTATAGAAATTTCGATATTTTAACCTACGAATTTTGATACTCTCAAAATTATCGATTCAATGAAATATCTATATGTTTGTCTCATGTCCATCCCTAGACAGTAGTGCTGGTGTCGGACGCGAGCGATGTTAATTGCTGCGCGCAGTGTTCGTCAGCAGTTTGCTACTGACCAGCACCAACTACTGCCAAGTTCCCAGTCTTGGGTACGAAGATGTGGAAATAAGGAAATCACTGGATGCGACGTATTTTAGACAAAAGGTCAAAAACCTCTAAACATCGCCTTGTTTAATATAATATAAGCACAGTAACTTTTATTCACTTTTTTTTACTCTAGGTAGGCATATGTTTGACCACTATCTCACTTGATGGTAAGAGATGATGTGGTCGAAGATGGAGCACACACAGTAAGTAGGTACTAAAACCTGTTTTTTAAGGATTAGAAATCATCAAATGATCTTTAATTTTAAATTTAGTTGAATGTTTATCATTTGTTGTGGTAGCGGCAATAAAAATACACATTCTGTAAAAATATCAGCTGTTTACATATTAAGGTTCTTGAGATACAGCCCGCTGAAAGACAGACGGACGGACGGACGGACAGCAAAGACTTAGTAATAAGGTTCCGTTGGTAACCTTTTGGGTACGGAACCCTAAAAAACGTTCTATGATCAATAAAGTCAATAGCTGTTATCAAGTAGGTTTATCTTGTAGAACTATATCCTTGTGGAGGTCCTGTTAAGTTTTGAATAATAATCGCTGGTCAGAGCATTTATTGGACGTTCGAGTTTCAGAAATAATACTGACGCAAGCAAATCTGTAAGAATTTACATATTATTTTGTGCCCAGTTACTATCAAATACACTTATTAGGTCTCTTTATTTACTACAGGAAATAAAAACACTATTGGTGGTTGTGGAAATATGTATTACAAAGCCGTTCTTGTCACTTTTTGTAGGCGCATCAATCACATTTTCTACATAAAAACATTTAACCAGAATCTTATAAAATCAATGCCAGATTTGGGAAAAATTAACTAAAGAATAAAAATTACACTACACCTGAAACCCTGTGTCACATCGCAGCCAAACATCATGAAAAAACTGGCCAAGTGCGAGTCGGACTCGCGTGCAAAGGGTTCCGAACGAATTTTTTTTTTACATGTTATTTTAACACTATAGACTTCTTATAGGTTTTCCTGTAATCTATGGGTAAAGATCTATTATCCCCATTTTTTTCAAAATTTTAGGCTTAGTAGTTTCGGAGATAAGGGAATGGTAATTTTTCGTCTAATTTCTTGAATAACTTCAAGACTGTTTAATATAAAATTATGAAAAAAATAATTAAAACCCTTATAGTAAGTCCTTTCATTTGATATGTCACACGATATTGTTGAAGAAATTTTTTTTTTGTTTTCTTATTTGACCCCCAAAAGTGACACCCATACTAAAAATTTAATATTTTACGTAACGCGTCCGTATTTGGGTCACAGAACTCCATGTGTGTACCAAATTTCAACAGAATCAGTCCAGTGGATCCGGAGAAAACTGGCTGTGACAGACGGACAGACAGACAGACACCCGAGTGATCCTATAAGGGTTCCGTTTTTTGTTCGGAACCCTAAAAAGCACTACCTGAAACTCTGCTTTGCATCGCAGCCAAACATCTTGAAAAAAAAAACGCTCAAATAAAATTCTTCAAAATCTCTTTCAACTTTTCAACCTGAGTAAGACACAAAACGAACGTAACTAACATATTCACTACCCTTCACCTCACCTTTTCGCTCCTTTCCGGAAACCCCGACTACTAAAAGGCAAAGCAGCGGGCAATAAATCCCACTACAATGGAATACAAAAAAACTCCCATAGATTCACGGTACAGAAAATGTGGGGAAAATGCAAAAGACTGAGACATTTTTAACACTGGTGCTAATCTCGCAACAGGCATTCATCATTCCTAAAATACTCCCTCTTTGTGAGCACTTCGGCACAAGTTTGAGCAAAAAAGTTAAACATGGAAAGGCTTATTTTGGTAGCATTCGATATTAACGGGTTTTCGTATGCGATAACTTTTGTAAGAGGAGTGGCTGACATACCGTATACTGGCCAAGATGACAAACTCCACAATCTGGGGCTCTAGACAAGATGATATTTTGTCGGCGATAGAAATATCGGTACATGTTTCGAATTTTTGACACTAAGACAATCGTTATCGTTCATCATCATGATCAAATGTCACCCTTGCGAACTGTAAAAGCCAGCTTCTTATGCCTTTATCACCTTCTTAAATATTTATATATGTAATTATTATACACTCCACAGAAAACTTGTTTTCGGGGCTTTATGAGTATTATACTAACCAGCTGGCTCTGGCTATTCTTTCAAGAATTCAGTATCATTCTGTTATATTTATGCACGATATTGTACTTCCCATCTACACTAATATTATAAAGAGGAAAGATTTGTTTGTTTGAAATGAATAGGCTCCGAAACTACTGGACCGATTTGAAAAATTATTTCAGCAATGGATAGCTACATTATCAGGGAGTAACATAGGCTATATTTTATCCCCGTACTCCCACGGGAACGGGAACTACGCGGGTGAAACCGCGTGACGTCCACTAGTACATAATAAATTTCATAACAAAACAATATTGATAAGATGTTACATTTTAATTGTTTGGTATACGCATTACTAGGTAGGCACCAGCCTTTCACACGAATTATTCAGGAGCCTGAAGTTTTACAATAACCACTGTAAGCTAGATTCCACATATCCCACGCAGAGAACAATATCGAACGCTTTTCCGAAATACGCTGGTGTTTTCATCCACAGTGTTACAGAATACGACCACCGCAAAGCCTGCATACGCGGCAACTTTGTTTCGCATTTTCAGTACAGTTTTTATTTCTACTATGTTCTTGTGTAATTCATATTGACGTGTACTGGCTGCTCGTGATGTGTATTTGAATACTTTGAGAAATGTGGATTAAAATAGCGTTTTTGACATTGTGTTAGCTCATTTTTTCTTTAGTAAAAGGACCCCGGGTCTATCAATAGGGGTCCGAAAGATAGATAGTGGAACTATAAAATCTATTTTCGTTTAGATTTTTAAGTTACTGCCAAACCATCAAACAATCTTGAGATTTTCAGCTATGAAAAGACTCTGTCACTATCAGTTTTATTTTAACGTAGATGTGCCCTTAACAAAATTAATAAGAACTACCTAATATATAAAAATCTCGTGTCACGGTGTTTTTAACCGAACTCCTGCGAAACGGCTCGACCGATTTTCATGAAATTTTGTGTGTATATTCGGTAGGTATGAGAATAGGTGGCAGGGTATTTTTTTTTTGTTTGGTAAAACAACGTTTGCCGAGTCAGCTAGTATAATATATAATTATGTCGTGGATAACGATATCGTTTAATAGTTGCTGATTTGAGTATCGTAGTACTAAGGTAGTGGTAAACGCCGTGACGTCAGTTGTCAGTACAACTGACAACTGACGTCACGGCGTTTACCGGCGTTTACCGGCGGCACGTAGACAGAGTCTTGACAGAGACACCAACCAGGACACTCTTCCAAAACGAAACTGTCGGTTTACCTATTTCAATTGTATTTAACCGATTTCTTTTATGATCACAGTTAATAAAGTAAGGTAAGTACTGTATTGAATATTATTATTCTACAATGAACCTGATACCACCGAACCCAAACGATGGTGACGCTATCGTTCAGCCGTCGCTGACGCCGTCATATAAATCTAGCCGTTCACTCCGGCAGACAATCAGCGAAGACCACAGATGGTTTATAGGACTGTGAACCGGTTAAATATAATGATATGTTTTTGTTGGATGCTATAATGAATTCATTACATGCATGGAGATTCGAAATTCGAACACAACGAGCATCAAATTAACAACGCCGTTGACAAAGCGTATGAAATCAAAATGAACACGCGATTCCCTTATTTGGTACACGTGCCAAAGCAATTTAAGTCCAATTAAAAGACACATAAAGCTGCACAGGTCGAACGTAATTTAGCTTTCTTTGTGAGACATAATTTTGATGACAAAACCGGATTCATCCGTGAAATTAAAGCCGTTTGCAGACATGCTAATTCTAGCATATCTGATCAGCAGTTTACCGTTTCAGAAGCTTGATACAGCAGCTGAACTTGTATACACGAGCATTCGTTATCAACGATTTAATCTCGTTTCGGAAGCTCTGTGCAGCAAATCAAAATGCAGCATCGATAAAAAACGCAAGTGAAACAGCGCTCAAACGAAGCGAGTCGCAAAACACGGAGCAGTGTTGAAGTAAACGCTGGAACACACGATTTGGCTATTGTGTACGACCGCACAGTACCGCACCATAACACGATGGGGCCACCAGTCTCCAAAATTAGGAACTTTATTGCAATGTTTTATCAAATTCTCATGTTTAAGTAGAGTAAAACATTTCTCAATTCGGAATTCAGATGTTAATGCCGATTTTGGAATTTAATATTTGAATTCACGATGGTTCAAATTGCAATTTTAAAGTTGGTTTTACTGGTTTTCAGCCAAAAGTAGAATTTGACAAACACTCGACTTCATATTTTGGGTGGCAATTTAATCGCAAAATATTTGATCAGCGATGCTAAAAGTATCATATCTGCTATGACTCTCATTGTTTGACGGAGTTCTCTCAAGATTTTGGTCTATTTAATTTTCCATTCTATGTATTGCTTAGAGTTTTTACTTGCAACCAAACGGTACCATTTGAAAGATACAATAATATTCAAAGCATTGAAACCAAGTTAGTTTATATTTCGGTTGCCACTAATTAATTGGCGTTTAATTGCTTCAGTAATAGACAAACGAAATGACTGGACATTCCGATAGGCTATTCACGTTTCAATACGATATTTTATTTGTGGCAACTATTTGGATTTTCAGTTATTAGTTAATGAGGAATCGATGCTGGAATTGGGTACCGGTTTCGTGTTATTTTCTAGCGATCGATTTTGGTTCTTTATGATTTAATCTATTTCTATACTTAATATTTTATATATTAAGTATAGAAATAAGTTAAAAAGTTTGTTTGCTTGAACGCGCATATCTCAGGAACTACTGGTCCGATTTGAAAAATTCTTTTAGTGTTAGATAGTCCATTTATTGAGGAAGGCTATAGGCTATATAATCACGCTAAGGCCAAAAGGAGTGGAGCAGACTATTATAAAGCTGAAGAGTTGTTTGTTTGAACGCACTAATCTCAATAACGACTAGTTCGAATTGAAAAAGTCTTTTAGTGTTGGATAGCCCATTCATCGAGGTAAGCATTAGGCTATATAACATCACTCTACGACCGATATGAGCGGAGCATAAATGAAAAATATGACGAAGACGAAGTTGAGCTGGTCAGTTAGTTGTCTCACAAAAAGAGCAGGACGGGGCTCGCGGCTAAATATTTATTGTCTCATGGGTCACCTTCAAGTTTAAGCAATTCTTACCGTGGTCGTTCGGATAGGTTTTTATCTATTACTAGCTTTTGCCCGCGACTTCACAAGTGCATATCCCGTTTAAACTCGTTCCCGTAGGAATTTCGGGAAACCCTCTCTTAGTAGTCGTCTACACTCACCAAGAAAACATTTTTTTTGAATGAGGATGGGAAATCATCAAATGACTCTTCCCGCTCTGATACCAGAAGGGAGTGTCAGACTCTTACTGACCAAAACCTATCCGTGTTCCTCCTAATGCCCTTTGCGTTTCAGGGCCGCGGTGACTCTTTCAAACAAATTCCGCAACCCTGGCAGGCACTGACCCTAGCGGGCCCCGTCTACTATGCTGACATCTCCTTGAGGCGCGAGTGGAACCCATCGCGCCGTCAACCCGGGCCTGGTTCTAATCGGACGGCAAGCCACCCAATACTCGCCATCCGCAGGCCCGCGCCTATGTTGGCCGGGAATCGCCCTGCGACTCCCGATACCCGGGGCGTCTTTTCCGTTGCGGCGGCTGGGGCGTGAGGTTTTCCTCTGTCTCCTCAAGAAACGTACATGCTAAATTTCAGCTTTTTACGACTAGTAGTTTCGGCTGTGCGTTGTCTGTCAGTCAGTCACTCACTCAGTAACGGAAGAACTATTATATAGAATATATTAGGATACGATTTACCGAGACTCTAAGCTTCAGCTCGATTGTCATTTGAAGATCTATGCCTCGAAGTCTGACAATCAGTGCTGCCAAATAAAGTCGTGTATACTCAGTTACTGGGTGGGGGTCAGATAGGTAGTCGCTTCATGTAAAATGCGAGTATTCAGTCGTCATCCGGATATACTGCAAACCGACCTGGAAAGAGGCTAGGCATCTATCAATGCCAATCCTTTTTCCAGGTCGGTTGATGTTGTTAAGAACTAATTGTATGTGTAACTTATTAAACTTTATTTTTTTATTTCAGGGTAATTTATTTAAATAACAAACTCTTAACAATAAAATGGTGTCCAAAAATTCGTCCGCGTTGCTCTCGACTGGAAGAGAGCCCAAAAGACGGGCGGCATTGCCACGTTGTATGGCAATGCTTATCCTCTGTCCGAGGTAAAAGCCAGCCCTTGTGTCACGCGAAGTGTCAACTAAGCGTTTAGCTAGTTCTTTAAATAATACGTGAGCGAGTGCTCACACACACGAGTGTATGTGTTGAATATTGTACTAAGAGTGCTATCGACACTAAATCTATACTTATATACTAATATATAAAGCTGAAGAATTTGTTTGTTTGTTTGTTTGCTTGAACACGCTAATATCAGGATCCACTGGTCCGATTTGAAAAATTCTGTCAGTGTTAGATAGCCCATTTATCGAGGAAGGCTACAGGCTATATATGATCATGCTCAGACCAATAGGAGCGGAGCAGTAATGATAATTGTGACGCAGATGAAGTTGCGCGGGTGAGCTAGTAAATAAATATACTGTTAAATACTTCAACTGTTTGTTATTGCCATGACGTAACAAATAAGTTTTCTCAACAATTGAATATCTATAACTTTATGTGTAAGAAATAAATACTAGCGAAGTTTCTGTGAACTTTGTAGTATTTTATTTTGTTTTGACTTAATTGTTGCGTAAATAAGTATTTTTCTTAGGCTGTCTGTATTGTTCATTTTGAAAATTTACTTTGCTTGCTTTATTTGGTATTTTTTATTGGAGACATTTTATTGTGCTTACTTCAGCGCTTTGTTTATTGATTCTTGTGAGTTATTAAGATTTTATTTATTTAGTGAGTTTTATATTTATTTTGTGCAATTGGTACTAAATTATTTTATAAGTCATTAGTATATTCATGATTCGCTTTTATAGGTAGTAACAGTACAGGTTTACCCGAACTACTTATTAATTAATTAATTATTAATTTGTAATGGTATACGATAAAGAGTAATTCATCTGCATTGTCAAAACTTGTATTTTAATCTATACTTACTGCTGTTCTGAACACCACTCTATATGACCAGGTTACTATCTTTCAAACTACAATGTACAAAGAAAAAGTATCTTCCACACACAAAAAACATCAAGTTTCACTACCACGGTTCACTTACCATAAAAGAAAGAAATTAATCGGCTTTGACTAAGACGTTCGCTAATTAAGATTAATTCCCTATTCCTCGCCATTGTTCACTCATCTAGTAATTAGATAAAATCGTTGAGTAATTTACGGGACGCTTCCTCTTGATTTTGTTATTGTTTTATCTGTTAGAATGGTAACTTAATTGGCACGCTCGATTATAAGTTGGTCTTTTGATACTTTGTTTATTTTCTACACTATGTAATAATATCTATACTAATATATAAAGCTGAAGAGTTTGTTTGTTTGTTTGCTTGAACGCGCTAATCTCTGGAAACACTGGTCCGATTTGAAAAATTCTTTCAGTGTTGGATAGCCTATTTATTGAGGAAGGCTACAGGCTATATATCATCACGCTAAGACCAATAGGCGCGGAGCAGTAATGAAAATTGTGACGCAGACGAAGTTGCGCGGTCAGCTACTAATATTATAAAGAGGAAAGATTTGTTTGTTTGAATTGAATAGGCTCCGAAACTACTAGACCGATTTGAAAAATTCTTTTAGCATTGGATAGCTACATTATCAGGGAGTAACATAGGCTATATATTATCCCCGTTCTCCCACGGGAACGGAACTACGCGGATGAAACCGCGTGACGTCCACTAGTGTTTGATATTTATATAACTATAACAAAAATCGGCCAAGTGCGAATTGGACTCTCACACGAAAGGTTCCGTTCCATAAACCGAAAATAACACGTTTTTTGTATGGGAGCCCCCTTTAACTTTTAATTTAATTTTTTTTAGTATTACACAGTCTGTGAAAATTTCAACTGTCTACCTATTACGGTTCTTGAGAAACAGCTCGCTGACAGACAGACGGATGGATGAACAGACGGTCAGAGGGACGGACAGTGGAAGCTTAGTGATAGGGTTCCATTGGTTACCCTTCCGGTACGGAACCCTAACTAGAGAATGCCTTAGACATTGGCTCTGCCTATGAGCATGAAGACAAAAATAAATAGTTTTCTGTGTTCTTGATTTGTATCGTTAAGGATAAAATTGTTGGTTAGGTACTAGCAGGAAATATTTGGAAAAGCTGATCCGTTTACGACAACTTTTTCTTCTTATCGTGTGGGCAGTAAGGTCTAATGCCCCCACACACCCTAGTGTCAGAGTTTTTAAACCGCCTCTAGGGCCTCTGGCATGGTTTATTTGACGACCGCCATTTGGTGGCCGGGACCACCGGCTTATACGTGCCTTCCGAAGCACGGAATCATCTTTTTATCAGAAAATCAGGTGATTCAAGCTTGCAATATCCTAGCCAAACAGGAAAACAACGACAACTCTTTCACTGTTATAAAGCTACACTCGGTAACAGTGACAACTTTTTTTTAAGGAAGGGAATTCGTCAAATGACTCCTCCCGCTCTGGGCGGAGCAGAAGGGAGTGTCAGACTCTTACAGACTAAAACCATCCGTGTACCTCCTAATGCCCTTTGCGTTCCAGGGGGGCTACTCTCTAAGCCCAAAGTCCGTTATTTCGGGCTTAGTTGCGGGCGTATTCTACTCCGTATTAACTAACCACTAAGTTATGACAACACGATTTGACAGATACTGTGAAATCGTGTTTTCATTCATTCTTAGTTCAGGTTCGGGACTTATCGTAAGTCGTAGATGATACGGAGTAGAAAACGCCCGCAACTAAGCCCGAAACTGCGGACTTCGGGCTTAGAGAGTAGCCCCCCAGGGCCGCGGTGATTCTTTCGAACAAAATCCGCAACCCTGGCAAAGTGACTACCACGATAAACTGGACGATTTCTATGGGATAGACTGTCACAGCATCTATGTATACCACCACAATTGTATGTAAACTAAAAGAAGACCTAACGTCCCACATATGCTACTGCCAATTAAAGTTCTGCGCCTGATTTGAATGTAGATCAACTGTCCCACATAACCATCGGGTAGTTGCCCACCAGACACAACATCCTAGTCGGATGTTGTCGGAGGATTGTCCCTTTTCAATGGAGGTTGCACAACTTACCATCCCGTGCCTCTATAAGACCACGGGAGTGAAGCCGCGCGGTAGCTATTTCAGCTAGGAAATAAACTTTTACCTATGCCTACATGGATTTACGAAAGCAAAATAACCATATCTGGTTAATACAATCTTTCAATAAAGAAACATTCTCCGCCCATTAGTGGCCTCTGACACGAATCAAATTTAATCCGATAAAAGGGTTTAATTAACTACATAAAAACAATTATTTTTCAGCTTCAGTGGTTCAAAACAATCAATGCGATATGAGGTTAATATTATGTTTGCCTGTTTTCTGTAAAGCTTAATTTATATAAAAATCAGCTGATCCGTGCCCACTTCGTTCGGGCTATTTTTCGGGTTAATATATAGCTTACGACACTCACAAATAACGTAGCTTTCTATTGGTAAAAGAATTTTCAAAATCGGTTCAGTAGATCCAGAGATTACCCCCTACAACCTCACAAACTCACAACATCACAAACTCGCAAACTTTACCTCTTTATATTAGTATTAGCTTCTGCCAGCGGCTTCGCCCGCGTGGTCCCTAGGGAACATAATTTCGGGATAAAAAGTAGCCTATGTCCTTTCTCAGGCTCTAGACTATCTCTGTCCTGCCGGGGTTGCGGGATTTGTTCGAGAGAGTCGCCGCGGCCCTGGAACGCAAAGGGCATTAGGAGGAACACGGATGGGTTTTAGTCAGTAAGAGTCTGACACTCCCTTCTGCTTCACCCAGAGCGGGAGGAGTCATTCGATGATTTCCCATCCTTAAAAAAAAAGACTATCTCTGTACCAAATTTCATTTAAATCGGTTCAGTAGTTTTGGCGTGAAAGCGCGACAGACAGACAGACAGAGTTACTTTCGCATTTATAATATTGGTAGGGAAGTAAGGATATTATTTATATAGTATTAGTATAGAAGTATAGATAAGTTTAAGTAAACTCACGTAGTAGAGTAGAGTAGGGACTCTTAGTAGGGATATTTGCACTTAGCCTGATGGCTATCCAATAGAATCGCTTCATCTACCTAGCCTCGCTGAGCGACAGCGATTTTGTTGGTTTTTAACATTTCTCTCTCTAAGCGTCCCCCCCCGCACATATCTGGTGGAAACGCAGTCTTACACTCCCATTCGGTACCTTGTGGGCACCTCCTGGCTAAGTTAGCCAGCCTAGCTTCACCCAGAAGCATAGAAGCCTCCTGGGGTCTTCACATGCCTCATGGAGCGACTTCACCGTTCCGAGGATTTGTTCACGTAGTGAAGCCACCGTCTCCCTTTCCAGGATGACGTGTGTGGCTTATTCCTCAGCGTCAAAGCCGCCTCTGCAGATAAACTAACGTAAGTATCTAACTTAACATCTTTAACGAACTATAAATTTACACAGTAAGTACTTATAACAACTTTTAAGTACGCGATAAAAATTATCCAAATATTTCATACTGCGTACTTTCATCGTCAAAAACACACGAATAGGTATCTAGATAACTGAAAAGCTACAAATAAGGCAACACCTCGTGATCCTTGCTAATTGGGCACCCTGTCTAATAATACCTACGCTTACTAACGATATCAATAACCAACCTTATGTTTAGCATCTAGGGTTCAATTTGAATTGGAACATACGTCAATGCCAAAATTTTATTGAAACTTTTAATTAGGACGATGAATTTGACGTTTTATTCACACTCCTGTACACTCGTCTCACTACATTCACAAATAGCGTTTTATTAAAGTTTTTTATTTTTTTATTATTTGCCATTGACAGCGATGTGGACAAAATTAATCAATGGGCATCAAAAAAATATTTTTGATGCCCATTGATTAATTTTGTTTTTATACGCGTTTGTACATACTGTCTTGATAGTAAGTGTAGTTGTATTAGTCTGTATGTATATAAAACAATAATAGGGGTATAAAGTAAGCAGTTTTATGCAAAGAAATAATAAACGTCACTGTACAATTTCTTTTTGTGTTTCTGTTTCGATTATTTTATGTTTTTAGGAAAACCATTTAAGTTTGATTCTAAAATGATTTTAACTCACAATTTTTAGTTACCGAACATATTTACTTTAGTATATATAAACTTTGATGGTAAACCATGAAAATTGGTACCCAAGATAAAGGCTTGCCTAGTTTGGGGCCAATGTAAAAAAACTGTAATATTTTTGGTAATAAACGTTTCTATTTCTATTATTTAATTAAAAAAAAAAAATAATAAAATTGGCTCGTACTAGAGACTTAATATAGAAAGTAAAAATGTTTAGTGGTAAAGTATATGCTAATACAGGGTTATTTGTAAAACACCTTGATTATAAACCACTTTTACTTTAAGAACAACTCAGAAACCTTGAAAAAGATATCAGCTGTTTCATACAAAATGCAATATTTAAGCCAATGAAAATGTATGAAACAGCTAAATATATTTTCGTAGTTTTCAGGGTTGGTCTCAAAGTAAAAGTGGTTTATAATCATGTGTACTTTCACAGCCTAAGAGGTTGTTGGTGTTTTACAAATAACCCTGTTCTTCTTCTGCTCGTGTGGGCAGTAAGGTCTAACGACCCCACACACCCTAGTGTCAGAGTTTCTACACCGCCTTAAGGGCCTGTGATATGGTTTATTTGACGACCGCCATTTGGCGGCCGGGACTACCGACTTATACGTGCCTTCCGAAGCACGGAATCATCTTTTTATCAGACAATCAGGTGATTCAAGCCTGCAATGTCCTAACCAAACTGGAAACAACTTTACAAAGCATGTTTCCCGTGGGAATCGAACCCACGACCACCGGGTCACAAGGCAAACGCCTAAACCACTCGACCACGGAGGCCAAAACCCTGTATGTTATAGTAATAGTATGAGCTGAGCTGTTTCCTTACATGCACATGAACTGAGTTATTCCTGGTTAATATTTTACGTAATCTGGTCAGCACTTCCAGAGATTACTTATAAACGAACGTTTGTTTTAACTCGTTACAATATTAGTTCGATTATATTAAAATCATTTTAACAAGGTAGCAACGTTTTCTAAACGATTTGAATTTAAATTAATGGTTATCGTGAGGGTCTGAATCGAAAGGCAGGTTAAATAAATTTACCGAAGTATGCAGGATCATTTATCAAACCGTTCAGGTCATTGAGCCTATTTCCTTGAAATAAAGTTCAAAGGCTTGAACTAGATTTCATTTCAAATTGGAAATGTTTCATTCCGAATTGGTATTAATGTTATTTTATTGTTGCTTAGCAGATTCAAATATTCATTTTGGTTGGTACAATGGTTATCTAGAGGCATTATTTATCTGTCAGCCGCATCCGTACTGGAAAATTAGTTTTTGTTGACCTAGAAAACTGAATGAGGAGTTGATGTATTTTCAGCATTGATTTTCTTTTGATAAACGTCCATTGTAGGTCCGTATCCGGTGTGAAAACAAAGTTTTGACACCGTCGTTGACAAAGCTCTCGCCAAAATTGAATTTGGAAGTATTTGGACTTTAATTCGAGGTAAAACTTGTGTGGTTGACGCGGTAAAGCATTTGGAAGCTATTGTAGTGTGTGCCATATTAAAATGAGATTAACTCTTTGTTTCTGGAAAGTACTAAAGTAATTTTCGACGCGTCATTAAAACGCGCTGTTGAGAATTCATTCAACGAATCACAGTAGGTAATGCGCGCTTATCTATTAATTTTGCAATATTTGTAGTTCCCGGTATTAGGTTAAGGCACTTGTCTCACCGCCGGCGATCAGCGAGTAGCCAGTAAAGCTTCAAACTCGAAACGAGTTAGCGTGCAGCAGGTAGCGAGTGAAAAGATTCGATAACTTTGTCGCTCGGCTTTCAGCGAGTGCTTTTGTGCGACGGGCTTTTACTCGCAATACCTACTCGCTCCGGCCTGCACTATAGGTAGAAATTACCGCTGTTTGGTGAGTTCCGACCGCCAAGCGAGCATCGCCGAGCGAGTGTCGTTGAGCGAGAATCTTTGATAGCTCTTGTCGCTGCGATCAACTAGAGGTAAGAGCCGCTCGCCGGCAATGTGAACAGCCAGCTATCGACTATGAGTGTATGTGTCGCTTTTACTCACATGAGATCTATATCTTTTGTCCCTTTCCTTAGCGAGCAGATAGTCGATAGCTACTCGCTTCCTCGCCGGCGGTGAGACAAACATTTATAGTCGATATGTGAATAATAGGCATACACGTTTAGTGACAGCACCGTCTCGACACCAAAACAATATAGAGGAGATATAATTTCCTTACGAACTACGTTCTATACGGTCCCCTCATTAACCATAAGAAAAGTCATTAAAATCCAAACTAGGTGAGAGCAATTTCTTTAAACAATGAGTAAAAATAGCACGGTAACAATTATAAATCAACAATACGGGGGCACAATGGTGGCCTCGAGCTGGAGTCGTCAACTTTAATTATGTTTTAAAATGCATTGTTCGTGGGCAGAAGTAGTGGTGGGTGTGTATAGGGGAGTTTTATGCGTATGAATGCGTTGAACGCGGTAATTATTGGTCTTTGGTTCATTGTTGCGATTTAGCAGTAAAATAGGATTTGTTTTTTCGCTTTGATAAAGATATTGTGGTACTTTTCATCATCATCGACCTGAACTGAAGAAAAATAATATAAATAAATATTTATTTCCATCAAGGCAGGTGCAACAATTTCTTAATCAAATAATAAGATATACATAGCTGTCGCTGCTGAGTAAAACAAATGATTAATCATAATCTCACCCGTGGTAAGCAATGATGTGGTCAACGATGGGTTACGCTTGCCTAGAAGTAACCATTACTTCTACCATGAGGTTTATCAATCTATACTATACTCGCTAGCGACTGTAGTTAAAAAAATGTATGGAAACTTTAAATAAACAAGTTTATAATTTATTTTTTTATTTGTTGACTAAAGAATTACTTGCAACTTGCTTGCTTGTGAGTTAACAACTTAAACAAATAAATTAGAAACTTGTTTTTTTTTAAGTTTTCATACATTTTTTTAACTACATCCGCTGGCGAGTGTGGATTGATAAAACTCATGGTAGACGTACTGTTCACTTTTGACTTAGGGAGCTTCTGTAGCTTCTGATGGCTATAACCTAGGGCAGGTTCCACAGACTCCGGCAGGGAAATCCTCTGTTTAGCTGTACGTACAATGTTTCCGAAAATAATTTGTCTATTTACTCCACTCCAATCAATCAAATTGACAGTAACTAAATAACTGCTATAACTGTTATAGCTGTTATTTATTGACATATCAACATACATGGATTGATGTGTCGGGGTTTTTTTTCGCTGTAAAGAATTTAGAGTGGAGGAAATTTCTTTTAAATGACTTAAAATATCTAATTGACATTTTTTTGACGCCTTATTTTAGTTAAGATTTTTTTTTTAAGTGTATATATTTTGTTTTATTTTAGGTTTCTTTCTTGTTGTATTAGGGGTTTTAAAGATAGAATAAATTATTGACATTAACTAAATAACTGCAATAGCTGAAATAGCTGTTATTTATTGACATATGAACATACATCTATCGAGGTTTGTTTTCGTGAAGACCTTTTAAATTAGAGTGGAGGAAGTTTCTTTTAAAAGGACAAAATATGAGCTTTCTGGTGAATTTTGCCAAGTTTATATCACAAAACTAGCTGTCCTATAAAATATCTAAAGACACACAATCTCACTATACCTGTAGCTAAGTTGGTTATTCTATTATTCTTTGCAAAGAATTCTCCATCTAATCGCGTGCTTTCGCTCCACTCTCGCACAATCTCGCCTGTATGTGGCAGCTCTTAAGACGTTGATTAAGCCGTAATCAGCCTGGAGACGACAAAATATCGTGCCGTACGTGAATACAGCTTGTTTTAGAAACGGTTCTCACAAAAATGTGATTGGTTTTTAAAGATGTGCGTTGAAAGTTGAAATTAATTGTGTACGTGTAATTTCTGGTTGAAAAATGATTAAAATAGCAATGGCTGACAGGATGATGATAATCGAATAGGTATCCTACTAATATTATAAATGCGAAAGTTTGTGAGGATGAATGGATAAATGGATGGATGGATGAATGTATGTTTGTTACTCTTTCACGTCAGAACGCCTGAAAGGATCTTCATGAAATTTGACACAGCGGTAGATTATAGTCTGGAATAACACATAGGCTATATATATCCCGGGAGTATGTTCACGGACGGTAAGGATCACGCGGGCAAGTCGCTGGCTTCTGCCAGCGACTTGCCCGCGTTGCTAGTATTTAATGTTTATTGTAAAATGTTGTTCTTTTGTGAAAAACCGATCTTCAGATCTTTTATGACAGTTAAATAAATTAATAGTTATAATATGATGATTTAATCGATGCTTTACCGGAGTTTTTGGCATATTCATCAATGACAAAATCTGAAAAAGAGTGACAATGGCTAGCGATATACGTGTTTGTCAAGTATTGTTGGAACAACCCGCCTTAAGAGCCTTTAAGGTTCTGCCATAGCGCTAGAGTTAACTGTATCTTAGTACGTTACTAACGCAGAGTAAGTAACACACTAACCGCAGATTCTGCCCCCAACAAAATAGCCAGCAATTCCATTCCACTTACAAAAGCAACCATTCCCCACCACTTATACAATTTAACTCCTGTCTAACGATGCCTTAACGTACACACTAAAACCCATCTAAGTGTACAGACATAAGATTAATATTTCATTAAATTAGACAATTACCTTCACTAACAAAGGATTCTGACTTTACCTTCCTTAAGGGCAGGAATTTTTGGCCTAATGAGTTAATTTAGCTAAATTGCATTACCCGGGGTTACTTGTATTTTATATGTGCTTAGGAGACTTTATGGGGTCTTATGAGATTGCACTCATGCCCTTTAAGGGGTTTATAAATTGTGTTTTTAATTTTATGGGACGTAATTAGAGGTTGGGTTAATTAATTTTTGAATTATGATCGGGAGAGTGTTTTCTTGGGATTCGCGTATGGTGTTGTACATATGGGTATGTTTTCAGAGTAATTTTGGAAGATACGTATTGTTGCCAAATAATTTTGAAAATTTTAACATGGCTTGTTTAAAGGTGTATCATAAATTCAAATGCAGATGCGTATAGTGTTGCGGAATTTGTTCGAAAGATTCACGGCGGCCCTGGAACGCAAAGGGAAAACAGATTCGTTTTAGTCAGTAAGAGTTTGTCACAAGGAGTCATTTGATGATTTTTCATCCTTAACAAAAAAGTCGCTGACAATTGGCCTCATCAGAAGGCTCAAAGTTACTCAAAGGGAAATGGAGAAGGCAATGCTTGAAGTTCCCTTGCGTGATCGAATCAGGAATGTTGATATCCGCAAGAAAACCAAGGTTACCGACATAGCCCGAAGGATCGCCAAACTAAAATGTCAGTGGGCAGGGCACATTGCTCGCAGAACAGATGGTCGATGGGGCCAAAAAGTTCTGGAGTGGCGACCGCGTACCGGAAGACGCAACGTTGGCAGGCCTACCACAAGGTGGACCGATGACCTGGTGAAGCTCGCGGGTAGCCGATGGATGCGAGACGCGCAGGACCAGTCGTTGTGGCGACGCTAGGGGAGGCCTATGTCCAGCAGTGGACGTCTTTCGGCTGATATTATGAACAAAAAGGTTGTGTATAGTATGCTCCGAGGATGGTGGATGTGGCTAAATTTCGGGATGGAGACAGTTTACCGGAAGACGCTGCGTTAGAAGGGTGTCCAGAGTGGATCGATGACCCGGTGAAAGCCATGAAAGTCAGCTGGATGCGGGAAGCAATAGACCAACCGACGTGGCGTCCTATGACCTACGTCCAGTAGTGGTGATATAGCACCTTTAAACTATATATCTGCTTACCCATTTGAATGCAGGCGTTATATTATGTATCGATCAATCTGCCTAGAATGTAACTGAATACCAGTCTACACTCATACATATTTTAAAAAGGAAAGATGATTTGTATTTTTGTATGCTTGTCTGTACTAATATATAAAGCTGAAGAGTTTGTTTGTTTGCTTGAACGCGCTAATCTCAGGAACTCCTGGTCCGATTTGAAAAATTCTTTCAGTGTTAGATAGCCCACTTATCGAGAAATATCGCTATAGGCTATATATCATCACGCTAAGACCAATAGGAGCGGAGCAGTAATGATAATTTTGACGCAGACGAAGTTGCGCGGGTCAACTAGTAACGAATAAACAGAAAAACTACTGCACCGATCTCAAAATTTTTTCCACCGTAAGGTGCCTGTCCATTACAGCGGAGCGAGGCAACGGAGCGAATAAAAGGAGAAATTATAACCAATGGAATTGTATAAAATCTCCGCACCACGTGAGTCACTGACATTTGACTGACATGATTGGTTAATATTTCTCCGTTTCTCTGCTCCGCTGTAATGGACAGTAACCCTTAGAATGCTACATTATCCCTGAGTAACTTAGCCTATATTTACATTTTATTTATATACTAGAAAAAATTAGGGATCCTTAAGAAAATTGCAGGACGAAGTCGCGGGCGAAGTGCTAGTATTTTACACGAAGCGACTACCCATCTGACCTGTACAACCCAGAACCTGGGTTTTACGATACCCCTTGGTAAGATTAGTGATTTTCTGGTTTCTTGCTTTCCGAGGCACAGTGAAGTCTCGAAATGTATGAGTTGGTCACCCATCAAAAAACCCACCAAAACAAGCGTCGCTTTACCTCGAGCATCGACCAGTGCGGCTGTTATTATTTAGCCAAGATTTCGTTCATTATTTTGTTTCTATCATCATCATCTGCCTAGCCTTTTCCCAATTATATTGGTGAGGGCTTCCAGTCAAACCGGATTCAGCTGAATACTAATATTTAACGTGGAGCAGCTGCCGACCAGACCTCCACAACCCATTGACAAGGCGACACTGTACTTTTTGTCAAGACTTGAGTCAGATTTCCTGGCTTCTGACAAAGGTCTAAATTTTGAAATTCGTACTTCCTCATCCTTATCGGACGGTAAGTTACCCGTCACTCGGCGTCCACAGGCCCGTGCCTACGGTGGCCGAGAATCGCCCTGTGTCCTACGGCACCGTTTTTAGGGTTTCGTACCTCAAAAGTAAAAAACGGAACCCTTATAGGATCACTTTGTTGTCCGTCCGTCTGTCTGTCAAGACCGTTTATCTCGGGAACGCGTGGAGGTATCGAGTTGAAATTAAAACATTTTAAGCAAATCTATGACCTCTTGCAGCTGTGAAAAAATCAAACTTCTAAGTTAACTTAAAAAATAGATACGGTCGTTTATGCCGCAAAGAAAGTATATTTCGACACTCTCAAGGGTATCAAAATGTATAGGGTATTTCTTGTTGACCTAGAACTATGAAATTTGGTAAGTAATACCGTCTTATACTACAGGTATAGGGAAGTCTGAAAACTATACATAATAATATGTAGTTAAATCATTAAAAAATCAATTTAGTCTTTATTTAAAGCAATTTGTACGGTACCCTCGGTGGTCGAGTCCGACTCGCACTTGGCGGGTTTTTTTTGCCGGGGCGTGAGGTGTGCCTCTCTCTCACGCATCCCGCTTCCTCCTTCGCTTGCATTACAACTTCACAGAAGGAAGTGACTGTTTCCCATGCCTTCTCGCTCCGGACGATAGATTGAATCAGGGCTGATTGGAATTTAGCCGAAAACTCGTTCATACGACTATTATGTTTCCATGTGGTTTTAACTTTGAAATTCGTGCTTCAAAACCTAAAACAAATTAGAAGGCTTCGTTAATTTTTCATGTTTTCTAATTGAAATATAACGTAAACTATTACTATGAAAGAGAAAAGTTTCATATTAAAGCTTTTTAGGATCCTTTAATAAATAAACATAGATAATTGAATACTGAATTCTCAGCTTATTAAAATATTTGAAAGCCCTCAAAACGAAACTTTAAATCAAAGTATTTGCCTGATGAAATTAAGCGAATACCTTTTGAATAGGGTGAGATGTTTAACAGGGGTCTTTTTGGTAGGCCAGTTTGCTTCCTTTTACATTAATTGATCAGAGGCCCAATTTCCGTATTTTTAAAGAATTTTCGCGTTCTCATCGCAGTTGCATTCCGTCAAAAACACCTCTAATTTCTTTATATTTTGTTTTTTAGGGTTCCGAAAAAAAAGGAACCCTTATAGGATCACTCGGTTGTCTGTCTGTCTGTCTGTCTGTCCGTCTGTCACAGCCAGTTTTCTCCGGATCCACTGGACCGATTCTGTTGAAATTTGGTACACATATGGACCCAATGACCCAAACACGGACGCGTTACGTAAATTGTTATTTTTTTAGTATGGGGGTCACTTTTGGGGGTCAAACTAGAAAATTAAAAAAAAGTTTTTTGAACAATATCGTGTGACATATCAAATGAAAGGGCTTACTGTGAAGGTTTTAATTATATTTTTTTCATAATTTTAAAATAAATGATTAAGAATTTATTCAAGAAATTAGACAAAAAATGACCATTCCCCCCCCCCCCCTTATCTCCGAAACTACAGACCCTAAAATTTTGAAAAAAATTGAGATAATAGATCTTTACCTAAAGATTACAGGAAAACCTATTAGAAGTCCGTAGTGTTAAAATAACATGTTAAAAAAAATAATTCGTTCGGAACCCTTTGCACGCGAGTCCGACTCGCACTTGGCCAGTTTTTTTTTAATATTGTTTTCTGAAATGGTATTAGGACTTGAATTGGAGCGGTTCTTAAGTACGAGAATTGAAACAAATAATTCACCTTCATTTATTTTGTGGTCGGTGCAGCAAAAGTAAACAAAAAGACATCAAAATCAGTCCAGCCCCTTAAGAGAAGTTCCGTGGCATGTGTGTGATACTGTACTCCTCTACACTAATCTTCTCTCTACGTAGGTACAGAAGTATCAAATAAATTAGGTTAACTTTAGCTTATTCTAACAAGTGTTGAATGCAAAAGTGAGTTTGTTACACTTTTACACTTTAGTCGTCAAACCGATTTTGATAAATTTTGGTTCAGAGATAGATGGGACGCTTATAAGCTATCTACTGTGCTGAAAACGGTTATAGGCTACTTTACCGCGAGCGAAGGCACGGGTAAAAGCTAGTTATCTATGTTTTATTTATTTAGTATATGAATTTTGTAATTTATTGTATTTATGTAATTAATTGATAATTATAATACTTATAAAAAATCAATATTATGTGATACTCGTAAAATCTAATATAATTTTTAATTTCTAGACATTTATTGTAAATTGTTAAAGGATGTTATTTTAAAATGTTGTAGTTTTTGATTGATTTCTATTGGTTTGTAATAGCCTGAAATAAACGAATTTTATTTATTTTTTAATAGGTTTCTCTAAACATTCATAATCTGCCTAGTTTTTTCCCAATTATATTAGGGTCGGCTCCCTGTCAAACCGGTTTCAGCTAATCACCGGTATTTTACGTGGAGCGGCTGCCAACCAAACTTCCACAACCCATTAACTGGGTATAACGGTTTCTCTAAACAATATTTTGGCAAAAAGTTAATTCTTAGAAAAGTTTGAATTTCTAACGCCAGTCTTTTTACACCTTTAATGATTTGCAATCACGGTACAATAAACTTTTTCTGTAGTCTTCCTTCCTACCTATCTTCTTTAAATATCTTTTAATCAGTTCATTTACTTAATTCAAGGAAACTTTACTAGTTTATTCCTTGACCTTTGTGTGTAGCAACGAGGATGGACCTTCAGTTCTTTCGTCCCAGTTTTTAAAGCCCCGATCATTGTGTCTTTAATTCCCTTTCTTAAATGCTTTCAGTCTTAATGACCGGAAGATTACCTTCTTATTTAGACGGAAACTGTTTTTAGGAATTCATTTATTGAATGAGTAAGCAACAAGATTATATTAACAAATAAATTCTTTATTGTATCAAGTTCAAGGCAAAGTTTATATGGAATTCCCTGGCTCCTGAGCTAGTTTTAAACTGTATTACAGAAGCCAGAACACTATTAGACGAAGATACATGAAACAGCAGTTTTATTTAGGTTCTTGAAAATAACGTGAATATACGAGTATCAGTCACTGACAGACAATGCACAGCCGACACTGCTAGTAGTAGAAAGCTGAAATTTGACTTGTTCTTTGGGGAGTATAGGGGAGCAATAAGTGAGGATTTTCCGAAATTCCTATGAGAACAGGAAATTACGGGGAGAATAACGGGGTTACAATAACAAACCCCAGTGACATAGCGAACGCATTTAACGATCACTTTGTGAATCAAGCAGAATTACTTTCGAAGGCTTCAAGATCTGCGAGCTATGAGATACCGAATAGATGTTGTGAATCAATGTTTTTGGCCAGACACACTCAGGATTTAAAAAAAAAGTTAGCGTAGGGTATGATGATATTTCAACAAGACAATTTCTCTCCGATGTGATATCTGGCCCCACATCATTAATGCTAGTATCAGCTCTGGAATTTATCCTGACATACTAAAACCAACAATAATTAAGAAAATATTTGAGAAGGCTATCCATCACCATATGTATTCATTTTTCACGAAACACAACATCTTGGTAAAGGAACAGAAAGGTTTCAGGAAAAAAAAATCCATAAATTTGGTTATCTATGATTTTCTCAATACGATAATGGCAGATATTGATGAAAGAATTCCTATTAGCACCATATTTATGGACATAACGAAAGCATTCGATCTAGTTGATCATAAAATACTTATACAGAAACTTAATGCATATGGAATAAGGGGCAATGCACTTTCTCTTATGCAGTCTTATTTAGATAATAGAACGCAGTGTACAGAAATTAGACGGATTTCTAAAAATAATATAAAGAACATAAATACATTTTAGGAAAACGTTAAATCTCTTTTGGCGTCCCACAGGGCAGCGTATTGGGTCCGCCGTTGTTTTTAACATACATAAATGACTTTCCAAAACACGTCGCTTTTCTTATGGTCCTTTTTGCTGATGATAATACGGTTATTGTAAGAAATAATAAAAATAGAAACTATGAATGTGACATCAAATACGCATTGCAATAATCAATCAACTGGCTTGAACATAATGATTTAAAATTAAATTTAAATAAAACTAAAATAATGCAGTTTCGACAAAGGTTGACCACTCCTGACATAAATATATCTTTTGACGATAAAAGAATTGAAGTAGGCCATATCAAATTTCTAGGCTTGACAAGTGACTGTAAACTGACTTGGAAATAACATAAAGTACCTCAGAAACCTGGCATATGAAAAGACTGGCCTTAGAATTTAAGACGTCGTAGACAAAGTCACAGTCTGAAGGATTTAAAGGAGTCCAAAATGTTTTATTGACCACGAAACATTTCTTGCTTCTAAATTCTGTACATTTCTGACGCTTTGACAATCTTTAGCGATGAAAGAATGTACTATCTCGTTTGAGCTGAAAATTAAGGCTTTTATACATGCCGATGACCTTGTGCATATAAACGGAGCTAACTACTACTCCACGCGCCACTACGCTACCCGCATTTTTAATTTATTATAAAAAAATAACACATATTTTGACAAAAAAAGTAACAAAACCAAATTATTTTTGTTTGTATTGCAAAGTAGTAGATATTTTTTTAGACTTTTGCTAAAAAATGAACGAGTAAAATGGTTTCATCTCAACGATTTGGAAGTAATTTGGTGATTTTTTTTCTTATTATGTGATACCGATGCATAAATTCTGGCTAAACCAAATTACGTATCATATTATGTAGATTACTACCTATTTTTTTCAGATGTTATTTCTCAGTAAATGCTGACGAAAAGTTGCTTCATCTTTCTCGAGAGAGTAGTCTTAAGTCAAGAAACAAAACACTGTTAATTAACAAGCTTGCTACAGTGATTTTCATTACATTTAATGTCTATCGTGTTATGAAAGATGCATACACATTTTCACTAAACAATCTTGGAAAATAACCCCACACAAAAACCGAACACTTCGCTACATCTTGAAACAAACCCATCTCATGTTCCCTTGCAATCACTGCAGCAACGAGGCGTTAATCCCAAGCATGAATATTCTATCCCATCACGCCAAGCTAAAATATATTTAGCAGCAATAAAGAGCTTGATCAAGGGTGCCCATGCTCAGCATAAAGGCATTACCGACGGGATGAACTTTCATAAAATTCCGTTCAACAAAACTCAATCTACCACCCCCACCCATTTATCCCCAGGACTTCTCCACCCCCACCCATTCATCCCCAGTACTTCTCCACCCCCACTCTATCGTTCACGAAAGCTATAGATTCTGATTAAAAATTAATTAATGAACTTACGCCGCGTAAAAGGCAACATTTGATGTCTTTTGAAGGCCGCCGGGGAGTTTGGACGTTAGTTAAGAAATTAAAGCGTGTAGAATTAGGTACATAATTAGCTGGGTAAGTATTTAATTTTGGGGTTAATATCTACGGAATTACTTGATCTTGAACTCAAAGTTAGTCTTAAATTTGAAGGAAATGGTCTTGGTATCTAGAAACGGGTTATTCCGGCTATAACTAAGCTTTTTAATTAATTAAGTTTCCAGCAGATTAAAGAATTAGATACTCTTTGCATTTATCTATACTAATAAGAGTTTGTTGGTTCGAATTGAAAAATTCTTTAGTGTTTAATAGCCCATTTATCGACGAAGGCTATAGGCTATTATAACATCACACTACGACCAATAGGAGCGCAGCATTCATGAAAAATGTGACGCAAACGAAGTTGCGCGGGTCAGCTAGTGTTGGTAAAATTTGACAAAATGTAACAAACGGTAAACAAAGTAACAGTCATTGACTTATGACTCTATACCTCAAAGGACAATGATAAATGATATTTATTTTGCAAATAGGTTATAAGTAACTCTTTTACACGTCAATTTTTTTTTTGACATATTAATCTAGATGAGGCCGGATGTTTCCTAGCTGACTACCCTGAGAAGAAACACCGAAACAAACTCAGAGGTCATAGTCTAGTACATTAGTACAGACAGGGCGAACTACATGTCCAAATTATGTATTTTTGGTTCTTGGGGAGACTAAAACGTAATAGTCACGAGATTGGTTGTCGTGTGCTTAGGTGACAAAAATGTTAAGCTGAATGAAATAAAAACAAAGAAAAAGTGGTTTTTCATCATGTGTTTAAGCAAACAATTTAAATGGATGGAAAGAGCTGATTTCTTTCTCATGATTTAAGGTTTGAGCTCATACTTAGACCTCATAAGAGGTTACCAGTTACTTTAGTTACTCAATGTAGGAATAACTTCAACCACTTTTCGCACAAATAAATCTACACCCACATGCACATCATAAATAATTCGCCTACTATCCTCTACAAAAACTAAAGCCCGGTTGCACCAATATGCTTAATGCATGAGCCCTAACCTCGGTCGCTTGACGTAACTCCAATAAACTCTGATTAAAATTTAATCAACCGTGTAACTTCGCCGGCAAGCGTTTTTGCTAACAAGCAAACGTTGCAATCTTTGACTTGTTCAAACATCGTAACTTGTAGCTACATAAATTATCGCCTAATATTTTTATGCGAAAATAACAGTATTAAATGTAAATCGTTGGGTTTATCTTGCTTGAAAGGGCTTCGGATAATTTCGTTAAGGAAAATTATACTGCAAGGTTTGCGAGTTTTTAGCTGCCTTATTTAAATGAATATTTCAGAGAATCCGGATGCAATCAAAAGTAAATGAAACTAAGTATTTAAATATCCATTACATCTGCTTTTATCATTTCCTTTTAAGGGTCCCGTAGTCAACAAGGAACCATTATAGTTTCGCCATGTCTGACGGTCTATCCGCGGTTTCAGCTCAGAGACGCTTAGCACCAGAAAAATGGAATTTGGTATCATGTTAATCACGCCAATAAAATAAAATCTTTCAAGGTTTCAATACACAATAAAATCAAAAACCAAATAATAAATGTTTTTGGTTTTGTTTTTAACACCGACTTCCGAAATTAAGGTTATTTTATTCTTTGTAGTGTTTTGTTTGGAAGTCGGTTATATTTTTTTGTAAAAAGTTTTTATTTTACACTTTTAAGTGGTGATACTTGGACGACGTCTTTGTCTACGCAGAAATTGAAATAGACAAAAATGCTCATAAAATAAAAACTACTAAACCAAACTGAATCATTTTTACGGGCCCAAACGGTAAGTATACCGCATCGAACTAAAAACGAATCACAGAAATCGGATCAGAGTAATCGGTGTACATACATAAAAAAATACCCACCGAATTGAGAACCTCCTCCTTTTTTGGAATTCGGTTAACAAAACAAAAAACACATAATACAAAAGCACAACACAACAACACACACACACAATATAAAAAAAACACCGGTAGCACTCCGGGAGTGCCGGCAGAAGTGAAAACATGTAAATAATACATCCTTACTGTCGCGGTCACATCATAGACAAACCACCGACAACAAAATAAACAAAAAGACACTGACGTGTGGCCGCGACAGCGACTGTCAGTGACAGATGTCAATCTTGACACAGTTCCTGACATAAACAAAACGAACCATAAAAACAACAAAAAATAACGTTGTGTTTAATTATAAGTACAAAAATACTATCATTTATGAGGTAGAATACAATGTTTATTTATTGCGCTATCGTACACAAATATGACAATTTACATGTTATTATTCATAATATTATATCGTTATTTATTTATATATTACATTAATTTTTATCTCTTAGAAAAATCAACTTTCATCCATAATTTCGTAATTCCGTAATTTCGTATCCTTGGATACGCGTGGCACGCTGTACATAAACACAGACGGACATTCGCGCAAGCGCCCTGTGCCGCCTAAGCGGAGCAGCACACTCAGGCACGGTAGAAAGAGTGGGAGATACTAGTTCCTCTCCCTTCCCCTCGATCTTACGCTTTTTCGCATCACGTGACCCTGACGCGAGTCCGTCTTACGCTTTTTGCGATCAGGTCACGTGACCCTGACGCGAGTTTAAGATTTTATACCCATTACAGAAAAAGTGCTCAACGCCGCTAAAGAAGTTTTCACTTCAAAAAACTTTGCAGCAATTCATTTAACTCCAAGAATGTATCTTAAACTACACAATCCTATTTTGCCACATTCCTTCAGTTCCAATAAGATAACAGAGGACTCCAACATCCGCGTACCACCTTCCGTTCCTCATAAATTAGCTGCAGGAAGGGCCTCGTCTCAGGTCACTACACATCCAAGGTAAAAAGATATACATTATATAGGTCGGTCCTTATGTACAAAGTGGCCTATTGGTCCTAGAGGCGGTCCGAAAGAGCTTAATGATCCGTAAACGGTTCAACTGCGGGACGCATCGGGTCGGGACGAATCGGGACAACTCTGGCGCTCTGTTATGACGGGTTGAAAGTTATGCGAAAACTTTGGAGTTAGGGAAATATTTTTGTTGATAGAACAATGTTGTTTGCAAAGGTAGCGTGTTGTTTTAACTGTAATTGCACGTAAAGCGAAGTAGCTTGACTTGTGTCTTAAGAAATGCCTTGGTAAACTATGCTTGCGTAATTTATGTGGAATTCTAAAAGACTAACACTTGTGACATTCATTCGGTAAATAATTTAGGAGCATTACTTTTGTGTTTTATAAGTTAAATCACAGTATTCATTCCTTAAAAAGCTAATGGCCACCGTTAGGAGAGTGGAATTGTATAATAATCCAAAGCTACCACTTGTATTTCGAAGATCCAGCTTTTATTTTAAAGCTAGCTTTTACCCGCGACTTCGTACGTGCATATTCCGTTCCCTTTTGGCCTATAGCCTTCCTAAGAATTTACCAAATTCGACAGGTAGTTCTGGAGATTAGCGCGTTCAACCAAACAAACTCATTAACTTTTATCTATACTTATATACTAATATATAAAGCTGAAGAGTTTGTTTGTTTGCTTGAACGCGATAATCTCAGGAACTTCTGGTCCAATTTGAAAAATTATTTGTGTTAGATTTATCGAAGAAGGCTAAAGTCTATATATCATCATGCTAAGACCGATAGGAGCGGAGTAGTAACGAAAATTGTGAGTTAGACGAAGTTGCGCGGGTCATCTAGTTATATTATAAAGTATAGATTCAATCACATGCTTATTTAAAGAAAATAGTGCAGCGCGCGATTTACAGCGTTTTTTAGTATAAAAGTATTGTGAAAATGGTTTTAAAGTATAATTTTTCCATCAAACCGTCCTAACAAGACTACATCAGGTCTTGTTATATCTAAATCAGTTAAACGCCTTCTTGTCACAAAACGTTTAGGCATTCTCAGTCTAGCCCCTCATAATATCTTTCACCAAAGTTGACGTTCTTTAAAACTTTTAATTAAGTTACCAGTTTAAGTAGTAGCAAAGATTACGTCGTCGTAAAGTCAAGTTTGGGTAATTCGTGAGTTCAGACCTCTTTGAAGTGATAAAGTGTGTGTGAAATTGGTGAGGAGGGCCCGATTGATACGACTTATGATTTTGTTCATCTCTGTAATGATTTCCTCGTTTCGGAAACTTTTTGAGGGAGTTTTTTCATGTTCTTTGTACCTAGAAAGTTTGTTATGTGAACCTAAAGTTCATCGTTGAGCTATGATTTATAATACCCTGTATAATTTTTAGCACATGTTCTCACGTAAACATTTATAATTATAACACAATGTATTTGTATGTTCTTGTATACTCATGTTTTGGACAAATAAATGATCTTATCTTATTTTGGATAAATAAAAAGATCCTATATTTTTCAGTCTGTTACATAATTATGTCTAAGTGCCCGTTTAAGGAGATGCGGGTCGTAGAGCGTCGCGTGCGGCGATGCAGCCCACACTAAATTCAAACATATGGCGTTGTATGAGAGTGTTTGCGGAGAAGCGATATTACACGCGTAGCACGCGGCGGGACCCGCGGCGTCTCAGGTGGCTTTGAACACACGCCGCGTGCGGCAACACAAACATACGGCGATACCCGGCCCCCGCTCCCATTGACCGCCGCGTCCGTCGCAGCGACTCTGCTCTGATGTTTGGTCCTTCAAATATTTTTTTAAACGTTTGCCTAAAAAAAACAAGTTTTTTTTCGGGGGTGTATGATTTAATATCATCAAAAAAGTATAATACGTTCTTTATCAACAATCTTATATTTAAATAATTTTGTCATGAATGCATTAATTGCATTGCACGCCATAAGCGCTGAGAACGCAAGCCGAAATAAAACACATCCCATGGACATGGGTCCATGTGTTTTATTTCGGCTTGCGTTTCGATGGCGAAACGCTTCAAATAACCTGACTCCTCTTGGCATTTTCTGCTATGTAGCTCTGCCAAAACGAACAAGGAAAACAGCTAAATACACGAAAATAATGCCATTAACATATCCAAAACACCATTAATAAGCTAACAATTATAATGCTTGCTAACATTAATACGGCGGCGGAAACAATTTCCATGATTACCATCTTTCCACTTGACCAACTAACCGAACTTAATACGTAGTGGCGAACATGCATTATACTTGCTGTACCCTGCGGCTTCGCTCCCTCGGCGGTAGTAGGACTGATTTTTAGGGTTCTGTACCCACAGGGTAACCAACGGAACCCTATTACTAAGCCTCCGCTGTCCGTCCGTCCGTCCGTCTGTCTGTCAGCGGGCTGTATCTTAGGAACCTTAATAGGTAGACAGTTAAAATTTTCACAGCTTGTGTATTTCTATTGCCGCTTTAACAGAAAAATTAAGGTTTATGGTACGGAACCCTGCGTGTGCGAGTCCGACTTGCACTTGGCCCGTTTTTCGATAATCAGATATCAAATTTTTTGCTAATGAGTAAAAATTATGGCTGTTTGACATGGTTCCTATACAAAAGCTGTCAAACCGCCATTTTATTCCTTAGATAAAAGTTATGTGGCGATTGAAAAATCGGCCGTTACTGAATAAATTTTCATTCATCAGTACTGCTGTATATAAGTATTGCTGTGCTTGAGGTTTTATAGAGGTTCGATTCCCGGGTTGGGAAAAGTGTTATTGGGTTTTTCCATCTGGAATTTCTCACCACCAGTACGTGGTCTAGACTTAGGTATTTGTTTGCCCCCTGTCACAGGGGGCTTATAAACATAATTGGTGAAATGAAGTTCGAATCTTTAGGGTATAAAGGTGCCTGTCCATTACAGCGGAGCGAGGCAGCGGAGCGGAGAAGCGGAGAAATTTTAACAAATCATATCAGTCAAAATGTCAGTGACTCACGTGGTACGGAGATTTTATACAATGTCATTGGCTGAAAATTCTCCGCTTATCCGCTCCGCTGCCTCGCTCCGCTGTAATAGACAGGCACCCTTCAGGCGGGATGTTATATGGTGTAAATAAACCAACAAACAATTTTATCTTTTCATAATATTAATAGTTTTGTTTCTAATAGCATTATAAATAATACCGATATGGGAAAACACGGAAGTTTACAAAGAATTAAGTGTAATTTAAGTTTAGCGTGCTCGACGAACTTTGTGCACGGAAAAGTGATTTTTAAAATTATTTGTTAGTTTATATTTAGGTGCATAGAGGTTGGAATATATAGTTTTAAAACTAGACTCTAATAAGGGGTTGGTGTGTGGTCTCTGCAGTCCATTAAAATCCATAAACTGCCTCCGTGCTCCAGTGGTTTAGGCGTTTGCCTTATGACCCGGTGGTAGTGAGTTCGATTCCCACGGGAAACACTACTTTGTAAAGTTGTTTCCAGTTTGGCTAGGACATTGCAGGCTTGAATCACCTGAAAACTGACATCATAAAACCAGCGCTGTGTTATTTATTTTTAAACTTCGCAGCCTATGCTGAGATGGGCATCTTTTTAACCTCGCACAGGCTAAGTTTATTATTGATTAAGTAATAGAATACTTTTAATTTTAATTAAATTTACATCTGTTTGTTTTGTGGGAGTCCCAAATAAACTTTTTTCTTTCTTTGGTTGTTTGAAAAAATAAAAATTTAAAACGATGATTTCTGTTTAGTAGAAATTGTATCAACTTCTTAAATGAATAAATGAGTTCTTGATAAAAAGATGATCCCGCTTCGGAAGGCACGTATAAGCCGGTGGTCCCGGCCAGCAAATGGCGGCCGTCAAATAAACCATGTCAGAGTCGTTAGACCTTACTGCCCAGAAGATAAGAAAAGGAAGCAGAATCCATTAATATATGTTGTAAGTTTGAATATGGTTGATAGTTCTAAGAAAACCCTTCTCGATAATGAAGACACACTTAAGTATGGCGTTTCTAATGGCTATGTCGGTAACCTTGGTTCTCCTGGGATCTTTATTACTGATTCGATGCAAGGAAACTCTGAGCATAGCTCTTTGCATTGCAGTAGTGTGAACAATGGGGTTGACGTAATCGTGTGGATACTTACCTTTTTATATATAAAACTAGCTGACCCGCGCAACGTCGTCTGCGTCACAATTTTCATTACTGCTCTGCTCCTATTGGTCTTAGCGTGGTGATATATAGCCTTTAGCCTTCCTCGATAAATGGGCTATCCAACACTGAAAGAATTTTTCAAATCGGACCAGTAGTTCCTGAGATTAGCGCGTTCAAGCAAACAAACAAACAAACAAACAAACTCTTCAGCTTTATATATTAGTATAGATAAAGTTATATTTATTTTAGCCATTTTTCTTATTTGAAATATCAGCCAGAAAAGTACGTATTACTATGTAAAACACAACAATACCAACTACAAATATCGCATAACTCACCTTTACAATCTAAGCTACGTACTCATAAAGCCACGCGTCGCTGCCCGGTATCTAATACAAACTTTATCAAACTCGTCGCTATGTTAATAAACAAAGTCGGGCAACTGTTGCAGTGGACATAGGGTTGCCAACTTTACCTGCAACGCTAAAAGTTCCAGTGAAATGGTTTTTTCTAAAATTTCAATCCTAATATATAAAATTCTTCCGTTACTGACTGATTGAGTGACTGACAGACAACGCACAGCCAAAACTACCTACTGGTCGTAGAAAGCTGAAATTTAGCATGTAACCGACATACTAAGTTTTTTTTTTTTTTACTATATATAGGCATACGCTTGACCACAATCTCACCTGATGGTAAGCGATGATGCGGTCGAAGATGGAGCACGTTTGCCTAGAAGCAACCTATTCACTCTTGTCTTAAAGACTCCCAGGTTGTAGCTATCTGGAAACACAGACTCTGGCAGGGAATTCCACTCCTTAGCTGTACGCACTATGAATGTGTTCCCAAAACGTTTAGTGCGTGTGGGTGGGATGTCCACCATGTACCGGTGGCGCATCGCCGTTCGTCTTGTGGTCCGATGATGGAACGGGCTTGGCGGAATTAAATCATTCAATTCCGTCGCACACTCCCCAAAATGCAAGCGATAGAAAACCGACAGGCCAGCAACTCGGCGTCGATGCTCAAGGCTTTGGAGCTTCGACTCGACGAGCCTGTCATTACCGATGATCCTCTTGGCTCATTTCTCAATTGACTCAAGGGCATCAAGCTGGTATTTGGCAGATCCGTCCCAAAGATGAGAGCAGTACTCCATATACGATCGAACTTGCGCTTGATAGAGCTTGAGCAGCTGTTCCGGCGTGAAGTACCGTCTCACCTTTGCTAGGACCCCCAACTTTCTGGCTGCCACTTGAGCCTTTGCCTCTATGAAAGGGCCAAAATTGAGGGTAGATGTTAACGTAACACCAAGAAGCTCAAGTCGGTCGGTTATCGGCACGGTTACACCACGAAAAGATGGAGCTGGGTGGAATTGGCTCCTTTTAGCGGAAAATAGACACGCTTGGGTCTTAGAAGCATTGAACTTGACCAGATTGGCATCGCCCCATTCTGAGACAGCCTGTAAGGACAAGTTCAAGCGCTCAACCATAGCCTCTCGGAGAGACCGGATCTGCGACCCACCAGCTCGTGCGTCGGACACGTATCTCTCAGCAACAGTGCTGTCGTCTGCATACCCAAAGGTACCGGGTTTTAGCAGATCATTAATATGCAGCAGGAACAATGTTGCCGAGAGCACCGACCCCTGAGGAACCCCGGCATTAATATCCAGTAGTCCAGACGAGCAGCCATCTATGACCACTCGGATAGACCGATCCCTCAGGAAATCTGCAATCCAATCACACAATCCGGCGGGCAGACCGAAGGAAGGAAGCTTACTAATAAGGCTATCGTGCCAGACCCTGTCGAAGGCCTTTGAGATATCGAGGGAGACCGCAAGTGCCTCCCCGTGCTTCTCTATGGCCTCACTCCAGATGTGAATGGCATACGCTAGAAGATCCCCAGTAGACCGATTTCGGCGGAACCCGTATTGTCGGTCGCTAAGGATATCATTCGCTTCTAGGTACGCTAGGAGCTTACGATTCAGTACGCGTTCCATACTCTTACAGAGTATGGACGTTACCGAGATGGGTCTATAATTCGACGGGTCAGAACGACTACCCTTCTTGGGCACGGGCTGCACGTTAGCTTGCTTCCAAGCATTCGGTACTTTTCCAGTCTCAAACGAAAGGCGAAATAGGCGTGTCAAGATTGGAGACAACTCAGGCGCACAAGTCCTCAAAACAATTGCCGGTATCCCGTCGGGGCCACTAGCCTTATTCACGTCTAGGTTACGCAATACCCGAAGAACGTCCTTCTGATGAATGCGAATGTTCGACATACTCGACTCGCATCCATCAGGAGGAGTAGGGGGCCTCGCGCTACCAGGATCTAGACGCGACGAATCCGCAAACATAGAAGCAAACAAGTTTGCTTTCTCCTCAGCGGAGTGGGCCAGTGACCCATCGGGTCTCAGCAGTGGTGGTAGTGAGGGGCGGCAGAAGTTCGATTCGACCGACTTAGCCAGGGACCAAAAAGCTTTACTACCTGCTGGGTATGAGGCAAGTTTGGTCCCTATTCGGCTAATGTGGTCAAACCGAGCCCTCCGCAACACCTTCTTGCAGGACTTGGCAGCCCTGTTAAGGGCTCTCTTCTTCTGAATCACGTCATTAGCTTTGTGCGCACGGGCGTCGACCCATGCTAGGTACGCCGCATGTTTTATCGCATTAGCGCGATTGCACTCGGCACCAAACCATGGGCGAGCTTCGCCAGACATTGCTACGTCTGAGAACGGAATATAGTACTCCATTCCCTTCCGCAACACATCCGTCACGGCGTCAAGTTTCAGACTTGGGGAGTGTAGGGGAGTACTAAGAGAGGCTTTCCCGAAATTTCTACGGGAACGGGAAAAATCGGGATATGTGCATACGAAGTTGCGGGCAAAAGCTAGTCCTACGTAGAATTATAAATGCGACAGTGAGTTTGTTTGTTACCGCTTCACTAGTCTTCACTTCTTCATGGTCAACGAATTTGTATGAAACTCGGCACGGGGGTAGCCCATGTTCTAGTCCAGGGTTGTGGAATTGTTCGCAAGAGTTACCGCGACCCTGGAACGCAAAGTGCATTAGGAGGAACACGGATGGGTTTTAGTCAGTAAGAATCGACACTCCATACAGCTACGCCCAGAGCGGGAGAAGTTATTTGACGATTTCCCATCCCCATAACAGACCATTTCTTGGAAAAGGACACAGGATAATTCCTATTCCGGGGGTATGTTCCCTTGGGATAATTTTCGACTTTCACGCGGATGGAGCAGCGGGTGGCAGCTAGTTCAAATATTCGTGACTGTGAAATGGTTCTTCCTGAAATGTAGACTCGTTAACACGATAGTTATGAAACCCTTCAAAACTGTTTTTATATTCACTTCTTATGATGAGAGTATGGTTTTAAGAATATTCAAATTTCATTTACTGTTTCTTTTTTAATATTATTTTCTTTTTTGTCACTTTTATTTTACTGTGACATCAAGAGTCTTTTTATCTTTTTAGGGTTCTGTAGCCAAAGGGAAACCAATGGAAACCTATTACTAAGGCTCCACTGTCCGTCCGTACGTCTGTCCGTCCGTCCGTCTGTCTGTCAGCGGGCTGTATCTTAAGAACCGTAATAGGTAGACAGTTGAAATTTTCACAGATTGTGTATTTCTATTGCCGCTATAATAACAAATAAGAAAAATTAAGTTATAGGGTACGGAACCCTTTGTGTGCGAGTCCGACTCGCACTTGGCCGGTTTTTTTTTAAACTTGTATTTAATCTTGTAAACACCGTAAACACGTTTGAAAAATTCTCTTCCAATAAAATGCTTTTGAAATTGATTTTCTTGAGTAAAGTTGTT
Source organism: Lacanobia wlatinum (assembly GCA_947578705.1). Lineage (NCBI taxonomy): Eukaryota > Metazoa > Arthropoda > Insecta > Lepidoptera > Noctuidae > Lacanobia > Lacanobia wlatinum. The sequence goes on from OX388033.1 coordinate 20,053,945, forward strand.
TTTCATCTAAAGCTGAGATAGATAGCGCCTAAATGAAAAGAAATCGGTGCCAAAACTAAAAGAACCAAAAACATTCTCATACCTACTTTGAATACCTACTTTATCCATTCAATACCTACTTTAAAACAGTATCTTCCCTCTAGGGCAATTAAGTAAAACATGGATGACTTATTTCTAACAGAACACACATACAAACGAATCAAGTAAATAAAAAACTAGTAAAACTGCAGTCTAATTCCGACATCATATATTTGTTCATTTTACCGCCTGATCTGAAAGCCCTGACCACAAACGCAGTAACAAACGAGGAGTCCAGTTCGTTATCTATACAACAAGTTGTCTCTCGTTTCCTATTCCAAGTCGGATAACACAACAGATTTCTGCTGCGGTTCGCTTTTAAATAAAGGTACTACTCTACAACAGTCCACTGCTAAGCTACGCATGTGTCCAGCTTCGCTTAGAGCCTGTTTCAGAATATCTGGATAGCGACTACTTGCTGAATACATTCAAACGGCATTTATTTGAAACAACCTGACCCGCGTAACTTCCTGTGCGTTACAATTCCGCTCCTATTGGTCGAAGCGTGATGTCATAGCCTTCCCCAATAAACGGGCTATCCAACATTAAAATAATTTTTCAAGTCGAACCAGTTGTTCCTGAGATTAGCGCGTTCAACCAAACAAACAAATTCTTCAGCTTTAAAATATTCTAAAGTGTAGATATAGTAAGATAGACATTTAGTTATTTATTTGATAAGGATAAACAAACAGTAGCACAATAAGAGACAGTCGTTTTATCTTAATATTACAATTTAAAACAATTATGCTACCCACTACGTTCTCACAGATTACAATATGATGTATTTAAAACTAGCTAGAAATACACATACAATACTGCAACGGCCATTGTCCAAGAACAAAAATCTTGATTTTTAAATATTATATATAAAAGAAAAAATATTACATTATTAATAAATATGAATTTTAAACATCATGTTCTTAAATATTATTTTGATGATCTTTTAGGGTTGCTTGGATTTGCTTCTTCAATGCATTTTTACTAAGAAAAAGAATGTCGATTGAATTAAATGTGCTTTCAGCGCAATTTGCGTGATACAAAAATGATTAAAAATGGCGTCTCTAGTATTTTTTTACAAGTTGAGCCCGCTCTTGACCACGGTCTCAACTGATCGGAAGCGATGAAGACGATGAAGTGAGCGAGTCCAGAAGATGCCAGTTCACTCATGCTTTTAAGGCTGATTCATCAATCAGCCTTAAAACCAAGAGCCTCTGATCACAAAATCGCCATGTTGATCCATCTGTCAGGCATGAATATTTTTGACGTATATTAACGTAACGTAAAATTTTACCATAGCTACAATACTCGTTTCGCACGTAATATTTATTTGAATTAGATACTATATACATATTTTTGAATGATATAAATTGTGTATGTCCCATAAAATTAAACTAAAATACTAAGGAGTTGTAGTTTTTCACATTCAAAATTTACTTACGTTAACGTTACTATACGTCAAAATATTCGTGCTAGGCCCTCTGTAGTGAAGAAGACGCTCCGGGCGTCGGGAGTCGCAGGGCGATTCCCGGCCACCGTAGGCGCGGGCCTGCGGACGGCGAGTATTGGGTGACTCGCCGTCCGATCAGAACCAGACCCGGGTCGCATAAAAGACGGGGCCCGCTAGGGCCAATGCCTGCCGGGGTTGCGGGATTTATTCGAAAGAGTCACCGCGGCCCTGGAACGCAGAGGGCATTAGGAGGAACACGGATGGGTTTTAGTCAGTAAGAGTCTGACACTCCCTTCTGCTTCACCTAGAGCGGGAGGAGTCGTTTGATGATTTCCCATCCATAAAAAAGGCTCTTTGTAGTTGCACGTCCTACATTGCAGTGGACTGTTACCTTTATTCTATAACCGTTGCCAGGTCATAGACTAAAGCAGTCAGAATAATGTAGCGTTAAAATTATTTACCTGTAACTAACAGTTCGCGCGAAATAACTAGGGAAATGTTACAGTATGGGTTTGTTACCCAATTAGGGAATACAATTTACAATTTTGCTGTCAAAATAGAGACATTTCATACGCTATACATTGTGGAAGTGCTTTCGAACAGATGTTACACATCCCTGGTTTTAAGGTTGGCATCTGGCTTAGTTGAATTTTTTCGCCGCGAGTTTCTGCGAGTTGTTAGGAGTATTTTCTGGCGTACTTTTGCAATTTCTAGTTAGGTATAGGTACATTGACCGCAGTTATGATGATATAATCACGCCATTTTCTCATGGGGACAGGCAGAAATCACAACATCCTTACATCCTTCTTGTCATTGTAAGGGAGCGCAGGGCATTGGCGGTAAAAAGTAATATGCTGGCACGCAGGTTCGCCCGCTGCAGTAAACAAGTAAAGGTTACGCTTTTTAAACCTACTGCCAAATCTTTTACACGAGTAGCCTGTGGGTCAGCTATACTCAAAGGTCGATCAATTCTTTGCGGGTTCAGTTGAATAATGGATTCAGGATACTGCTAGGGTTTTTGTAACGCTTCGGGTATGTTTGTGGAGGCTTGAGTTGATGGCTTCCATGCCATAATGCGCAAGCGCACCGCCTCCCTACTAAGCAGAGTGCGGGGCAGCACTAACAGTATCCTCTAAGTTATTGCTAAGAAGTATAACTCAGTAGTCATAAAGGTTTTCGTTCGGATTCTGGTCTAATAGCGATGCAAACTAGGCTTAACTCGAGCGAAAGGTTTAATGACTATACCTACCAACTTTCATGTACCTACTCTTTTGTAATGTGGTTACTAACATAGTTTATAAGATATTTTTGTGACTAACAACTGGACTTTTTGTCTGAATAAATAAATTGATTGATTGATTATTTTGTTGTAATAATGATAATAAAATATCAACATCATCATTATCAGCCGGAAGACGCCCCTGTTAGACATAAGAAGCGTCGCCAATAAATATCCAAAGGAAATTACCACCACGTCCTGATTCCACACATTCCAATGATATTTTTACCTGTATTCAAGATGATATACAAAACAATCCAACCAAAAATTTAACAGAAATCCTCTCACTAACCAAATATCAGAAACAAAATTGTCCTGATCAGAACCCCCTCGGAAACACGTCACTAGTATCCACACCATCACTCTGGTCACCTCTGTAATTGGCAGGTCGGAATGACCCGATTACAGTTGGTGACGAGAATCCCAACCAGCCAGTAGCGATCGGAATTTCATTAACCGGTGACGAATTTTAGCACGTTTCGGTCAATTCTCGTCGGTACCGAGATTTGATGATTTCTAGCCATCGATTTTCGGGTTTCGGAGTTGATAAATTTGTGTAATTTTAATGTTTACAATTTGCGGAAGTTTGAGGCAGCTCTTAGAAACCATATTGAATAGCTGGTGGTGTTTAATAATATCTCTCCCTCTTGTTCTGTGGCCTTTCTCAAAAGTCCAATCTATTTTAAAACCAATAACTCATTAAAAAGTTTGTTCAGCAGCTTATGTGAGAAAACGTGACAAACAGACAGACAGAGTTTCTTTCTCTTTTGTAATATAAGTAGGTATGCATTAATGTGTCTAGTGTTGTTGTCCTTCTGAAAAAACATAATTTTAATTAATTGCATACTTTTCTTCGTTTTTTTTTGTGGAGTCTTCAATTCTTCCTTGCGTTTTCAAGTTTGCTTATATTCTTTCAGTTGAAACTAACTTAATAAAAGAAGTAGATATAGAAGGGGATGGTTCTTCTTTGTAAAATATAAAGTAAACTTTCAACTAGCTCATATGACTTGCATATTTCACAAAACCACTATATTCCTCATAACCTCAAGTAGCTGCAGGTTTTCCGGGCAGCCGCCTAAACAGAGTTAGTTTATAGCTCAATTCTGTGACATGGCGGCCATTTTAATTTTGTACAGTCGTAACAAAGTTGTTTTAGGTCTTCAACGTTTTACAAGAAAAATACTTAATGCTTGTATTTCATCATCTGTTCCTTTATATTTGTCAGCGTTTGATGAAGGTATTTTAATGTTTTTAGTAAGAAATGTTGTATTCTCAATTCGGATAGAATTAAATTGGGCTTTAATTTTTTTGGTTCGTGGAATTCAGTAATAGGTGTACGGATAAATACTAAAAGGGTTTTGAAGTGGGAATATAAATTGGTTTTAACACGTTTTGTTAAAATGAGGTGAGTAACATTTACATTAAGGTATCCCAGGTTATGTCAGGCCTTGGCACCTTATCTCTTATTTATTTTACACTAGCTTTGGCCTTTTATGTGATTATTAACCGACTTCCAAAAAGGAGGAAGTTCTCAATTCGGTGGGTATTAATATATATATTTTTTAATGTATGTACACTGATTACTCCGGGGTTTCTGATCTGATTTCTGTGATTTCTTTTTAGTTCGATGCGGCATACTTGCCATTTGGTTCAGTTTGGTTTAGTAATTTTTATTTTATGAGCATTTTTGCTTATTTCAATTTCTGCGTAGACGAAGATGTCGTCCAACAAAAACAAATAACTTTTTACAAAAAAAATAACCGACTTCCAAACAAACACTACAAAGTATAAAATAACCTTAATTTCGAAAGTCTGTGTTAAAAAACAAAGACACAAGACCAAAAACACCACTAAAAACAAGTGTTTTGTTTGGAAGTCGGTTATATTTTTTTGTGAAAAGTTTTTTTAGTGTATGTGTTATCTTTCATTAAAGTCCGTTCAATATTTTTTGTGTGTAAGAGTAATAAACATCCATTTATCTATCCATCCTTACAAACCTTCACATTTATAATATTAGTATGATACTCGTAGTGTTCGGGGTTGAGGTGAGATTAAGATAAACTGGGAGAAACGATTATAAAGAGAGCTATATTTCAGTAATACAAAAAATACCAAAGGGGGCATCCCTTTGGTATTTTTTGTATTACTTAAAACTTAAACTATTAATTAAAACAAATAAGGTGACTTTGATGAGATTGAGTCGCGGTCGATATGCTACAGTTGTTTTATCTCACGAGTGCGGACGAGCCATAGTTGTGTAGGTAAATGTACGTGCACATTGTCTTAGTATGCGTAAGTTTAACTGTTCGCTCCCAAGCTTACGCACACTAAAACAATGTGCACGTACATGCACTCCACAACTATGGCTCGCCCGCGCTCGTGAGATAAAACAACTGTATCCGAAAGCATACTGACTGTTTTACTTAGGTAATACATAAAATATTTAAGACTTGGCATTTGTTTCCGCCGGCGATCAGCGAGTCGCGAGTAAAGCTTCAAACTCGAAACAGTTGCCGATCAGCGAGTAGCGAGTGAAAAGTTTCAATAGTTTTGACGTTCGGCTTTCAGCGAGTGCTTTTGTGCGACGGGCTTTTACTCGCAATACACGCTCGGGCCCGCATTATAGGTAGAAATTACCGCTGTTTTGAGAAATGACCGCCAAGCGAGCATCGCCAAGCGAGTATCGCTGAGCGAGTACAATCTTTGATAGCTCTTGTCGCTGCGATCAACCAGAGGTAAGAACCGCTCGCTGGCAGTGTGAACAGCCAGCTAGTATGCGTCTCATTTACTCACACGAGATATATATCTTTTGTCCCTTTCCACAGCGAGCAAATGGTCGATAGCTACTCGCTTCCTCGCCGGCGGTGAAACAAGTGCCTAAGACATAGAGCGCGGTGTCACAAATACGCTGACATGTTTATAATTGTTCGATGATTGACCTGAACAGATAGAATAGTGGTCTAGTCGTGTCTCAGCATTGTTTGACCTAGAATGGTCAATACACCGTCTAGTACGTCACTGATTGATACCGATTGCGACTGTAGTCGAACAATCGTAGCACTCGCTTCAGGCTCGATAGTGTCATGCAAATGGTCCTAATACTCCAGATAACGGAGCTATTGTACCATTTGTAAATTCAAGAGCAGATGGTCGTTATGGGTTGATACACGTAGCAGATTTAGTATGCATATTTTACGCAGATAGAAGATATTCTGTTTGTCCCCTTTATGCATCTTAATAAGAGATTGATGATCGGAGATGAAGTAAAAGTAAGTACAAGAGAGCGAAAGTACTGAATATTTTGTTGAAATCAATGTCTAGTGCCAAGCGTGGCGATTATGGTTAACCCCCCATTTGGGAGAGGCCTATGTCCAGCAGTGGACGTCTTTTAGCTGATATGATGATGATGATGATGATAAATGTCTAGTGCATTGGATTCTACAAAATATTCCTGTGTCAGCTGTTTGAATATTGGCCTAGATCTGGATGATCGCCTAAACTGCGATATTGTATGTTCATTCCGTGAAACAAAGTTCTATCCAATGAAATAGAAAGGCAAAAACCGACCAAGTCCGAGTTGGACTCTCACATGAAAGGTTCCGTACCACAATACGAGAAAAAAACCCCCTCTAAGTTTCTTATTTATTTTAACTGATATTATTTGTTGTTACAGCAGCAACAGAAATACACAATCTGGGAAAATTTCAACTGTCTACCTATTATGGTTCTTGAGATACAGCCCACTGACAGACAGAGGGACGGACGGATGGATGGATGAATGGATGGACAGCGGAAGCTTAGTAGTAGAGTACTGTTGGATACCCGAGGGGTATCCAGTAGTACAGAACCCATGAAACCGGTTTTTTTTTAATTTGAGCAGTGTTGTTTGCTATGCGAAATACAAGTTTAGATTAAGAAGCTTTAAATTGCCTAAAGAAATTATCCACATCAAAATATTTTTTCTTACGTCAAAATAAAATTGAGAACAACAACAAAAATGTCGTTCTTACTCCTCTTCAAAACAAAACATTAATTTTGTTCGGCAGTATCCGTATTCCGGGCGGCTTAGCGCGAATGATACAATAATTCCCTTCTATCCTTTAATCGTCAGCGGATGAGAAATACGACTTTGAGTAATACTCCATTATCTACTTCTTCCTTTCCGTTGTTCAGAAAATACGGAACAAAACAATTTTGGCTATAATTGCATCAGATTTGTACGAAATCCCGTCACGTTTGTCCAAAGGTTTGGTAAATATTGGGCATCTGAACAGTTGTCTGAACATCTGGGCATTTGAAAAATTTAATAGGAAAGAGAACATTACAGAACTTTCGGATTTTCAAACATTTTATTTTCATTTTCCTATCAATGTAAAATCATTTTTAACCGACTTCAAAAAAGGAGAAGGTAGCGTTGGAATCTTTTTTCTTCGCGTTTTGACACAGACTTCCTAAATTAAAGTTATTTTATGTGTAGTGTTTTTATATGGAAGTCGGTTGTATTTTTTTGTACAGTTTTTTATTTGCACTTTTTAGTGGTGAGTCTCCACAGCTCAATTGAAATTCACATGTGCGAACCCCTTCATAGCGCACCGGCATGATGTTATGTTATGAACTGGTGTAAACAATAAACAGACTTGCGATTTCAGCAATCCTGGTCCATTTGCTATCATTTACTGAGGAGTTCCTATGCCTATCTCCGAAGTTCTTCATCAAATCTTCACCAAATTGAAATAGGGATCCGAGAAAATACTCTTCAAAAATATACCCAAATCGCTTAAATACATTTCTAGTGGTCCCATGGTCATCAGGTCAGGATTTGGTCATGAGATCCGAGAGAAATAGAGGGAACTCTAAAATTTTATAGAAGTGTGTCTATAAAATTTCTCTATTTCTCTCACCATGGGACCACTTGAAATTGTCTACCCTTTCAAGCAAAAAAATAATTTTCCAAATCGGTCCTGGGGGGCTACTCTCTAACGAAATCCGTAGTTTCGGGCTTAGTTGCGGGCGGGCATTTTCTACTTCATATCACCTAACCACTGAGAACTAATGATAAAACGATTTGACAGTTACTGTGAAATCGTGTTGTCATTCACTCTCAGTTCGGGTTCGGGACTAATCGTAAGTCTGTACGTGATACGGAGTAGAATACGAACGCCCGCAACTAAGCCCGAAACTACGGATTTCGTTAGAGAGTAGCCCCCCAGGTGTGTTCGAGTAATCGGAGAACACACATAAAAAATATAAAAAAAATCATTTCAACTTTTTGGTGAGCCTTTGTGAGACTTTTATTGATAAAATATTATTTTTTAATCGCTTTATTCCTACTTCTTAACATAACGGGTCAGATGTATTACCTTCTAACAATTCGTAACGACTGCCAATGATCTACAAATAACAGCCGGGACCAACGGCTTAACGTGCTTTCCGAGGCACGGAGGAAACTCGGTATGTTAAGATGGTCACCCATCCTCAGAACGACCTCGGCAGGCGTTACGTAACTGTGAAGATCGATCCTTGCTGCTGTTATTATTTAGTTATGAGCTTCTCAACAATATCTACTCCGTATAATATTAAGGCCGTATCTTTGAAATAAATGATAGCTCGAAAGCACCGATTTCATCTCCTGGCACCGCGCAGTCCCCGCATGCTTCCATGTGCAAAGTCCGAAATATCGAACCTAGCGCCACAACATGAAATTAATTCAAACCGCCAATTGATTCAGTGTTGCTCGCACGCAAACTTCATAAACTTCTTCTGTCAAAATATTAACACAAATCAGCACTCTTATAAACAGTGATTTTAGACGTAGATAAAATACAGTTTAATAAAATATCGAGCGACGAAAAATATTGATTTGTTTTAATACTCATTTTTTACAATCGTTGGTAAATTATATCATGTTTTGTATGGCCCCAAATTATTGTGAAAACTACTAATTCAGTTGACTATTTAAGAACATGGCCATAATGGTGCGATAGAGATAGTACTAGAGACTTTTATGCATACGGAAGGTATGGAGTAGACCAGTTGTATAAAAGTTATATTTTAATCGTAATTGAAATATGTACACAAGTTATGAAAACGAATGAAAAGATAAGTAGTCAATTTGTTTTTTTTTTCGCGTAGCTTTGCTCACGTAGCCTTTTCCACAGAAACCGTGCATTTTCCGGAGATTGTTTTGTATCAGTGAAAAATAAATTGAACGTCTTGTAAACATCGAGCTCCTAGGCATGGAGTTGACATCCAGTCTCAACTTCAGCGCCATCATCGAGTACAAAGCCCAAACCGCTGCCAAAAAGCTGGGCATCCTAAATAGGGTGAAGCGATACTTCAGGCCTGGACAGCTTTTAACCCTATATAAAGCGCAAGTCCGCATCCTGCATGGAGTATTGTAGCCACTTTTGGGATGGCTCAGCTAAGTATCAGCTTGCCGCGCTTGACTCGGTGGAACGCAGAGCTAAGAGGCTCATCGGTGACGTAAAACTGGTGGATGCCAAGCTGCACAGCTTGGCTCATCGCCGAAAGGTTGCCTGCTTGTCGGTCTTCTACAGATTGTACTTCGGTGAGTGTGCCCAAGAACTCCACGACCTCATTCCACCGGCCCCCTTCTACCATCGGACATCCAGACGCACTGCATCTTACCATCCCTACCTTGTTGCTGTTCCACCAACACGCACTAAGCGTTTCCAAACGTCTTTTATAATGCGCACAACAAAGGAGTGAAACTCTCTGCCTGCGTCCGTGTTTCCAAACGCTTATAACCCTAATCTCTTCAAAGTTAGAGTGAACAGGCCCCTTCTGGGTAAGCTCGCTCCATTGTAGACTTTGTCTCGGTCATCTCTGACCTAGACTAGAGTCAAGAGCAAACCCATCACAAAAAAAAACATATATTTTTAACTCTTTATCATATTAGTTGAGTTCAATACCTAGTTAACCTAGTCATCATCATCATCATCATATGAGCCGAAAGACGTCCACTGCTGGACATAGTTAATCAGTATTAGACCCTAAATGCCGTATGGTGTCGGCTGGTGCCGTATGGTGCCGTAAAAGAATAATACCATCCCATCACTTCCCATGGGTGTCGTCAGAGGCGACTAAGGGACTCGCCAGAGAATGGGCAGCAGCGTTCTCTATAAAACTCAACCATACACTGCGATCACCAACCCGCCTGCCAAGCGTGGTGATTATGGCAACCCCCCCCCCCTTTTGGGGGAGGCCTATGTCCATCAGTGGACGTCTTTCGGTTGATATGAGACCCTAAATGTGAGGCAATGACCCTTTTAGTAAAGTTCCATCGGAAGTATACATGAGCACCGCTGCTATTATATGCGGCATTCCAAATCCGGGGCTGTAGGATAACCCTGGTGCCATCCTCAGGCCCATATTGCTAAGTAGTAAATAGTTTCATCCTGATTGTTGTTTCATCCACGGAACATCTTCAAGACTTATACCAAGTCATGGAAAGTACTTGTATTAAACTAGTTGACCGTCATTGGAAGCTTTCATATGAGATGGCATTTCCGTTTCCCATCGATTTCTTACCAGTTTTCGTACTTTTATCCCCTCTATACTTCCGCCTCAGTTTTCGTAAAAAAGTGGCACGCCATTTTTGTTCACACGCTTCGCGAGCATGTCAAAATAACTGTACAAATATTACAAAAACTGGGGTGGATTTTTTTTTTCGAAAAATCTGTTGTTTCTCCTCAAAAGATAATTTATTTAGGGATACTACAGAAACCATGGGAAAATAAAAAAATCCTACCAAAAGAAAAGATTCAGGACATCATTACAAAGATAAATCAGGCTATCATGATAAATCAGGCGAACAAAAGCGGTTAACTTTGAAGGAGTTGCAGAAAATAGCGGGTCTTATAAATTTTGCCAGTTTTGTTGTCCCTCGGGGTCGGCTCAAACATCGACAGTTACTAATGTTCGTAAATTCGCTGCCAGTCCTGCCATCAAAGACCTACCCACTACCACAAGGTGTCTTAGAGGAACTAAACTGGTGGGCCCAAAATGGTCAAAGGTCCCTTCAGTACCCTCCTCCAATAAATTTTCTGACGACAGATGCGTCGGATCAAGTGAACAATTTAGCTCTGTCAGGAACTTGGTCGCAAGAAGAGAAAACGCTGCATTGCAATGAAAAAGAAATGCTAGCAATATTATATGCTCTTCAGAACCAAGTTCATTGGCTTCATCAAAGTTCGCTCTTCATTCAAAGCGACAACAGAACTGCGGTCACCTACTTACGAAAGGAAGGACGTACGAGGACATTATCCCTGTTGGAAATAACCTATCGAATTCTGAATTTGTTAGACCAACATCAGATACACTTCAACATACACTTCATTCCGGGCAAATACAACAATCATGCGGACCATTTATCGCGCCTTCGCCCACCTCCAGAATGGCACTAACTACCGACTTGTGTTGAAACAGTGTTTGCAAAATGGGGAACCCCAATAGTAGATCTATTTGCCACGGCGACTGCTCACGTAGTGTACAATTATGTGTCCCTAGATCTGAAAGATCCTCAAGCTCTGTTCCACGATGCCTTCAGTGCCCCATGGAATTACGAGCTCGCATGGATATTCCCACCACTTTTCCTAGTCCCGAAAGTCCTGTCTCACTTAAAACAGTCGATAGGAATATTCCTATTAGTAGAACCTCGATGGGAGAGGGTATTCTGGCGTGCCGATCTCAAAGCCCGAGCGCTCGCTCCTTTAACTCTGAGAAACCTACAGAGATACCTAATAGACACGTCGACGGGACTCCCACCACCGCAGGTCGAGAACATTGTCCTTGATGTTTGGGAGTGTGGGGGTGATCCGACGCGATAAAGACATGGAACGCTCAACAACTATCACTGCTTAAGAATTCTTGGCGAAAATCTACACTAAAAACCTACGAGGTAGCCTGGAAGCGCTGGACATCGTGGTGCCGTAATAAAAACCCTTGACTTAATTAATCCCACTGGTTCACAATTAGCGCAGTTTTTATGTGATTTATATTTAATTGATAAGTTGTCGTATAATTCAATACTTTTACATACATCGGTAATTTCTACACTTTGTAACGCTGAAACTTCAAGTCAGTTAAGTTCACACGTTCTAGTAAGACATGTTTTAAAATCTATTGCCCTTAAAAATCCAAAGATCACAAAGCCTCCTGTTTGGGATATTGATAAATTAATTTTATTTTTGAATAATTACACAATTGATTCAAATAATCTATTTCAAACATCACGTTATACTGCAATTTTGATGTTGCTTTGCTCTGATAGGCGAAAACACGATCTAACTCTACTTAATATTGATCCTAATCATTGCATAAGATCTGATAGCAGTATAATATTTTGGCCTCGGTTTGGCTCCAAAACTGACAGCACTAATTATAGGCAATCCGGCTGGAAATTGCTTTTAAATACCGATAGCTCTAACCTTAACCCTATATACTGGACAGAAAAACTATAGCATTATTAAACGATAGACGTAAAGCGGCAAAATCAACTAATTTATTTATTACGATTAGAGGTGTGGCTAAACCTGCTTCACGTATAGCCATTGCAGGATGGGTAAAGACCCTGTTTCGGGAAGCTGGCATTGCAGCCACACCAGGTAGCACCCGGTCTGCTGTAGCCTCCAAAACTGGTTTCAAAATTATCCTCTCGACGAAATCTTGGCACGTGGAAATTGACGTTCAGCTAATACATTCCAGCAGTTTTATAGACGAGAAATAATGAGAAGTACTGATTCACAATACGTCACACAATTGTTCAATCCAATTGATTAACATTGCTAAATAAAAATGTTGTTTACCTAGAACAGATATTCTTAAATTGGTTGTTTATGATTACAATTTATGATTTCTTATTTTAAAAAAAAGTGTCTTAACTTCTTATGTTTATCTTCGTAAAAGCGAAAGAAAGTAAGCGTTTTAAACAAATTTGGACGGTAAAAATTAAAAAATAATGTATAATTTTTTCGCCGACTTTAGGAGAAGGCTTGATTTACATACTGTTATATTGGCGATATATCTAATGAGACGTTGAAAATGCATCATAACTAACTTAAGGCTTTGAAATTACGTCATTGTCAATTAAATTGAACTTGATAATATTTTATTTTTACAAAAATATGTCTGTGGTACGAGATGAAGTAAGGCTGAAATGATGAGGGATAAAGAGTCACAAAATATCAAGAGCCCAGAATTATGATAAATTAAAATTGGCCTAACAACTATAACAACATTATATTGATTTAGATTTATAACATTAGTAGGATTAAATATTTTTCATTTATTTCTGGTAGGTACTTCTAAAACCCACGCAGAAAAGTCGGGGTAAAAAGCTAGTATTTACTGAACACATTTTTCACAATTCAAACACGACTCCATAATTTTCCCTAGGCTTGTTGCCTTTGACATTTAACACATTCTTTACACATTGATGTTTGACGTATTTCAATCCTAAAATGAAAACATTTAAGAATAACGCTGTATAAACAGACACTCCAATATAGAAAACATAATGTTTACCCAATATTGTTTTGTGAGATGAGAACATTGGAGGATACAGTACGTATGTACAAGTAAAGGTGATGACTTGGAGACGTTATTTTCTTCAAGCCGTTGCTATTCATTTCCTGGTAAACGAGTCCATTGTCGCCTTCAGGTAGAAAGTCCCAACGACGTTGTACTCAATTTAGTTTTGCTCTTTTATTTCATACCAATTTTATACATAATTCAAAAGTTAGTGTGGATAGAAAAATATTGCGTTTTATTTTGTTCAAGGTCATAAAAATACACATTCACATGGTGCAGACATTTTTAACACTAAATTTATCTATAAACGGCTAAACTATTAGCATTTACTGTGAAAAAATATATTGAAATTACGAAGATCTGACAGGTCCGATTTGCATAAAAGTGATACAGGTCCTGCCTGCAAGAGCTCCACGGAGCATCTGAAGAACTGAACAAATGAGAAAGATTCAAATACTTTTGCAAGGCAAAAGATGAGATGAAGATAATAAGAGTGTAGCTCGGAATAAAAAACGTAAGTGCCAAAATAAATTTTCGGATTTGATAACATAAAAGTATTATTATATCGAAATCTGTTCAGTTGAAACCTCGATAAGGTTATTTTATATGCTTTGAAGTTATTTTCATAGGATCAATCTAAAGCGTTGCGTTTTGTAGCTAAAAAAAGTAAAAAGATATTTCGAACTTTGTGATTTTTTTCTATCGAGAAAATTTCTTCGTATCCTGTATTCCTTCAGTTGGATACTAGATCATAAAGTCAAAAAGCATATACCGTAATCTCACATCCCTGTTCGAGGTACCTAACAAGATACGTTAAAACGAAAAACGGCCTTATTCTAAAGGTATCCCCTTAAGTTTAGAAAACAAATTACTTCTACAGAAAACAATAACAAAACTTATCATCTACCTAATTTCCCCCCAATAACCACGGAAAGGTACGGTTCACGTGTCACTGCCAACGAATAACATGCGTGTTTTGCCGCGCAAACAATACTAGCAATATCAACGTCCAGTTGATAAGACAATTGAGGTATCGCCGAGTTCCGACTAGGGATGTTACGAGGGCCTTAGGCGCGTTACCAGGGATGAGCGAGGATGCGTAGCAAGGGAATCAATAAATCGCTTGCGCTGAGCGAGACTAGGTGAATGAAGCGATTCTAATGGTTTTTAGCGGAGGCTAGCAGAAGCAGAGCTTGGTCGTCCTTTTGCAGGAAACTCCCTCTACTCTAAAGGAATCAGTCGCTTAATCCTCGATTAATGAAAAAAAAGTAAATAATAAGCTAATTTTCAACTGAAATTCCCACAGCTAGTTTACAGTTTTCATTTTTTATGAAAATTTTAAGCACTAGTAAAAAACACTGAAGAAAGACTCAATCTTATTATATACAAAATAAATATTGCTGCCTTGTCGCCTTATAAAATATTGATAGTGGCTTATAAAATACATCGGCTCTGTTGGAGTTAACTAATTTTGATTCCAAGTTACTAACGCAACATCACATTCTACGAAAGAGAGATTTTTTTAAAAAGAGTCGGTCTTCGAAAGGCTTATTGTGAGAGAGCGACTTTTTAAGAAAGAGTCATTCTGCGAAAGACACATTGTGAGAGAGCGACTTTTTGAAAAAGAGTCATTTTGCGAAAGAGGCATTGTGAGAGAGCGACTTTTTGAGAAAGAGTTATTCTGCGTTAGAGGCATTGTGCGAATGAGGCATTGTGAGACAGCGACTTTTTGAGAAAGAGTCATTCTGCGAAAGACGCATTGTGAGAGAGCGACTTTTTGAGAAAGAGTCATTCTGCGAAAGAGGCATTGTGAGAGAGCGATTTTTTGAGAAACAGTCATTCTGCGAAAGACGCATTGTGAGGGAGCGACTTTTTGAGAAAGAGTCATTCTGCGAAAGAGGTATTTTGAGATAGAGGCATTCTGCGAAAGAGGCATTCTTGAAAAAAGGCATTGTGAGAAAGCGACTTTATGAGAAAGAGTCATTCTGCTAAAGAGGTATTGTGAGAAAGCGACTTTTTGAGAAAGAGTCATTCTGCAAAAGAGGCATTGTGAGAAAGCGACTTTTTGAGAAAGAGTCATTCTGCGGAAGCGACATTCTGCAAACGTGACATTATGCGAGAGAGAAATTTTACTACCAGTAGGCTGAAATTTTGTGAAATAGACGTTTTGTGACTAAGCCGCGTAAACAGAGGTAAAATATTTTGCGGAAATTCCGTGAATGGCGGAATTGCGAAGGCGGAGTTCCTTTAAGAGTACAACCCTAGTTCCAACCGCCACATATTGCCCCATTTGTCGGCACTCGGCGAGGTACGCTCGATTGCCCTTTGATTGCCCCCTGTCTTCTTAGCGAACGTCTTTTGTTTCGTTCATTGTTTTCGTAGACTAATGGCTATCGGATGCGTGGAGTATTTCTTTCGGTATGTGTAAAGATTATTTGTTGTGTTTTCATGTGGAAACGTAGGGTTATTAGAGCGGAACTTTGTTTGATATCTTAATATGTTGGTAGGGAAAGTGTTTATTATTGGGTTTAGAATTTTCTGTAAGGTAAGAGTATTTAACGTCTATAAGTAATTTTCAAATAAGTAGCAATGTAGCGGCATCAATGCCGCCACATGAAAAACCATCACAACAAAAAGAACCGCGACGCCATCTATCCAACTAGCAGCAAACTACTACTTCGAAAGCTTGCATCGCGCAATCACAGTTTACCGTGCGATTTGAACATATACATTAGCCCGAATATTAACTATCGGGCAGTAGCCCGCCAGGCACAACAACTTTTGGCGGAGGATCCTCCCTTTTCAGTGGATGTTTGCGGGACTTAACTTTCTGCACCGCAGACCTCCAAAGCAAACCTCGTGCACATTTACCCAATTTGCCGTATTTTTTGTATTTTTTTTTTGGTAAGTAGACAAGCATGTTAACTTTAGAAAAGTTTACCAATTTATACAATTGTTTTAATGTGTTTTAGTAGTCATCAGCCAGTCACCAGAACATATTCATCTTTATACAATACTAGCTTCTGTCCGCGACTTCGTTCGTGCATATCCCGTTTTTTCCCGTTCCCGCTGGAATTTCGGGAAATCCCCTCTTAGTGTTGTTCCCTATACTCCCCAAGAAATCTACATGCCATATTTCAGCTTTCTACGACCAGTAGTTTCGGCTGTGCGTTGTCTGTCAGTCACTCAATCAGTCAGTAATGGAAAAGTTTTATATATATTGATTGATATTAGGATTAGTAACCCACTGGTATCGCACTGGTAACTGAGCATAATTAAAACTCTTTTTACGACATCAAAATATGAATGAATTATACTTCTAATCCTTCCTCATGAATGACTCCGTCCATTGGTGGAAGACAGACAGACAAACGCGATGAGAGGACATTGTTTTATACTATGTAAAATTTTTTACAAAAAAATATAACCGCTTTCCAATTAAAACACTACAAAGTATAAAATAACCTTAATTTCGGAAGTCAGTGTTTTGGTTTTTTTTTCATTGTTTGTAGAGTTTTGATTGGAAGTCGGTTATATTTTTTTGTTAAAGTTTTTATTTTTCACTTTTAAGTGGCGAAACTTGGACGACGTCTTCGTCTACACAGAAATTGAAATAAGCAAAATGCTCATAAAATAAAAACTACTGAACCAAACTAAATCAAAATTACACAGGACCAAATGACAAGTATACCGCATCGAACTAAAAAAGAATCACAGAAATCGGATTAGAAACCTCGGAGTAATCGGTGTACATACATAAAAAATACCCACCGAATTGAGAACCTCCTCCTTTTTTTGGAAGTCGGTTAAAACTACAACGTAAACGTGCCTACCTATAAATAAAATTAAAGCGCCTTTATTTGACCAAGCTACATTTGATCTTAGTTACTAAATTAATATCTTACTAATTGCTAGATCTAAAAACTTAAATTTATTTTTCTTTTAATACTAAATGACTTATTTCTAGTTATCTTATTAATATGCATTAAGCAAGGTCCCCAGGTTGGGTAAAAGCCTCCTCTAAAGATGTCCACTTCTCTCTATCCTGTGCTATTTATTTGTCACCGGTTTGAGCCAGCAACTTTTTTAATCTCATCGTCCTGTCGGGTAAAGGGTCTTCCGCTCTTTCTTTTTCCTTGAGGTCCTGTCCATATGGTGGTTATGAAGGTCCATGTCTTGTCTCTAAGCCTCGCTATGTCACCGGCGACTTCCATTTTGAATTTCGTGTGTAGCTCAAAGCATACTATCTACGTGGCCACCTACGGTGCATGAAATATTTAAGGTTACCCTTAAATATTTTATGTATATATTATAAAATATTTAAAAAAATATATTTATTATTATGTATTAGGTCGACTCGAAAATAAGAAGAAACACTACGTGAAATACTTAATTAGCCCTAATGTCTACCCAAACAATACAATATCAAGCCAGTTCATTACCTTAGGTACTATAGCAATTCCCTCCATCTACAGACTCTCCGCAATATGAGAAAACTTCGCAAGTGAGTCGGCGAAGTGAATTCATAACAAAATTCGGTGACAACAAGCCCCGTCATTGTTTGGCAAAAACTTTCGAAAACTTACCAAGTTTCATCTTATATCCAGATGTAGTTCTAGCAGTTTTATTGAAGATGGTTTGATATTAAGTTTTTATATATTTTTAGTGGTATTACTGTTGGAGAGAAGTATATTTTTTTAGTTGATAACAGGCAAATAATGCTAAACGAATTCTTAAATTAAAAACTGGCCAAGTGCGAGTCAGACTCGCGTGCAAACTGTTCCGAACGAAATTTTTTTTAACATTTTATTTTAACACTATAGACTTCTTACACGTTTTCCTGTAATCTATAGGTAAAGATCTATTATCTCCATTTTTTTTCAAAATTTTAGATTCAGTAGTTTCGGAGATAAGGAGGGAATTGTCATATTTCGTCTAATTTCTTGAATAACTTCAAAAATGTTAACTTTAAAATTATGAAAAAAATATATTTAAAATCCTCACAGTAAGCCCTTCATTTGATATGTCACACGACATTGTTCAAAAAACTTAATTTTAATTTTATAGTTGACCCCCAAAATTGACCCCCATACTAAAAATTGAATACTTTAGTAACACGTCCGTATTTGGGTCACAGAAGCACAAATGTGTACCAAATTTCAATAGAATCGGTCCAGTAGATCCGGAGAAAACTGGCTGTCACAGACGGACAGACAGACAGACACCCGAGTGATCCTATAAGGGTTCCGTTTTTTGTTCGGAACCCTAAAAACCTACTTATTACAGATAGAAAAAATATATATTCAAAGAAACTGTAGGTACAGGAAATTCTTCTGATTGAAATCACAAAAAGAAGGCGCTAAATACAAAATTACAGTTCAAACAATCCTATTGACAATGATAATTAATTAATTACTGTAGACCAGCAACAAATTGTAAGAAAATTATATGTTATAAGGTTTTCCTTGACCTACTAAAACTGTTCTATTTCGGTATTAAATGAGCTGTTCAAGATTAAAACGTTAAAGAACAATTGGCTCCCTAATTATTATTTAAATTAGTATCCAGATGTAACTATACTTCTAAATGAACCTTTTATATTTCCCTTTTAGGGTTCCGTACCCGAAAAGTAACCAACGGAACCCTATTACTAAGCCTCCACTATCCGTCCGTACGTCTATCTGTCAGTCTGTGTATCTCAAGAACCGTAATAGGTAGACAGTTGCAATTTTCCCAGAGTGTGTACTCGTATTACTATTGCTGCTATAATAACAAATAATAAAAATTAAATTAGACAAAACATTAAGAGGGGCTTTACCGGTTTATGGTACGGAATCCTTCGTGTGAGAATCCGAATCGCAGTCGGCCGTTTTTTCTATTTTTATTCACAAAGTCGCGATTGACCTCTATGTCACCTGATGGTAAGCGTTTAAGGTGACGACATACGCCAGCGACCTTGAGAGAACAAAACGTGCACTCGTTTAACACCCGCGCGACCAAAAATTCAGCAGTTTTTTGTACTTACCTTATTATTCTAAGACTAAAAAAAAATAGCCGTATATCAAAATGTAGATCATTAAATTTTATTGTGTTTAAGATAGTGTAAATTAAAATACGCCCGGCGGTTTTGCTCCGACTGTCGTTTTATGTCCGTGTCAGACATAACTTTACAAATTAATTACACTATGTTGATCGATTAAAACTCAAAATTTTCACATATTCAATTATTAAAAAAATAGTCTAATCTATACATATAATAAAATCGTAGACTAACCGTGTCTGTACATTGAATATTTTTGCATGAAAATTACACAGAAAACTCAGGAAAAAGGTATAAAACACAAAAATGCAATTTTTGAAATTTTTGTCTGTTTGTCTGTGCGTTTGTGGGAGCATCACGCTTAAACAACAGATTAGATTGCAAATCTAAATACTTAAAAATATTAAGTGATAACCCGAGTAACATTTAGCGTTTATTTCATCAAAATCGACCCACAAAATCAAAAGATATTGAATTTTTAAGTTTAGGAAGAAACTTCCTGATGTATGCTGATGAGTCAGAGCGTCATCTACTGAGAAAAATAAAATGCACGAAAGCATTCAAAATTGTTGAGTTATTTGTGAAACTTTTAATACGTGGCAAAATAAGAGTGATCATTTTATACCTTTTCGTTATTGATTGATACAATCGATCCACAAAATCAAAATATATTGAATTTGTAGTTTAGTAAGAAACTTCCTTATATATTCTGATTAGTCAGAGCGCCATCTATTGAGGAACCAAAAAATGCATGAAAGCATGAATGTTACACCAAAACACATTGATTGAGTAATTTGTGAAACTTTTAATACGTAGACGTAGCAAAATAAAAGTAAACATTTTAATACATTATCGTTATTTACCGTTACATACGGGCTTCTTATTTAACGTCTTCCGCTGCCAAATATTTTGTCAGTTTACATGGTCGATAGATGGCGTTGCACTGATGACGCGTTTTTCTGAATTGCGGTGTTAAGATTTTCCGCTGGAGAATGACCTCACACAATTTCTAAACGCAGTCGTGTTTCGCAGGAATTTCGGTTTGGTCTCCGAAAGGTCTTAAACTGTTAGGGACCATAATTGGTTAAATCTCTGGTGCTGGTTTCGTTTAAAGTGCATTTATCGTAGAGTCTTAAACTGATTTAGTTTTGCGAAGTTCGACTTGCGGATCAGGCCTGTAGGGTCCCGTACCAAAGGTGCTGTGCTGACGGAACCCTACTGCTAGGCCTCCGCGATTGATTCCGTTTAGAGCGAAACAACGAACGGTTCGATTTGCGAAACAAGGCTAATAATAATAAATAAAAATCTTATATTTCAGACAGAGTCCATTTTTTGGTTAGTAGTTAGGTTTAGGTTTAGTTTAGGTTAGTAGTTTGGCTTTTTATAATACTAGGTATCGTACCAAAGGTGGTCACGGTGACGGGAGCGATCGATTTTGGGAGGCTACTCTCTAAGTCCGAAGTCCGTAGTTTCGGGCTTAGTTGCGGACGTATTCTACTCCGTATCACCTACAGACTTACGATTAGTCCCGAACCCGAACTAAGTATGAATGACAACACGATTCCACAGTAACTGTCAAATCGTGTTATCATTAGTTCTCATTAGTTAGATGATACGGAGTGGAATTTTTTTTTTTTTTACAATAGATAGGCATACGTTTGACCACTATCTCACCTGATGGTAAGCGATGATGCGGTCGAAGATGGAGCACGTTTGCCTAGAAGCAACCTATTCACTTTTGTCTTAAAGACTCCCAGGATGCCCGCAACTAAGTTTTTAATTCGTGCTAAGTATCAAACGGTTCGATTTGCGAGCCAAGGCAAATTATAGGGTTCCGGGCCAAAGTTGCTAATGGGACCCTATTATTTAAGCCTTCGCGTACGACTTTGATTCGTGCGAACCCAGTCGATTTTTAGGGTTGCGTACCAAGTTTGCTAACGGAACCCTTTTTTTAAATAAGCCACCACTGTCCGTCTTCCTTCAGTTTATGCGTTTTATTTCTGTCTTGCTAATGTAAATAATGTCTTCTTGAAAAAGGTCGAATCTATCACAATATAGCAAAATTCTTAATCTTCTTAATATATTTAAAACAAAGTCGGGTTTGTTCGAACACTTTTCTAACTCGAGAACGGCTCGACCGATTTTCGTAGTTTTTGTGTTTTTAGATTAGTCTTTGTCCGGAATAGCATAATAAGAATTAAAATACAAAAAAAAGAGTATGTAGGTAGGGTAGGTTAGTAGGATAGGTAGGTAGGGTAGGTAGGGTAGGTAGGGTAGGTAGGGTAGGTAGGGTAGGTAGGGTAGGTAGGGTAGGTAGGGTAGGTAGGGTAGGTAGGGTAGGTAGGGTAGGTAGGGTAGGTAGGGTAGGTAGGGTAGGTAGGGTAGGTAGGGTAGGTAGGGTAGGTAGGGTAGGTAGGGTAGGTAGGGTAGGTAGGGTAGGTAGGGTAGGTAGGGTAGGTAGGGTAGGTAGGGTAGGTAGGGTAGGTAGGGTCGGTAGGGTAGGTAGGGTAGGTAGGGTAGGTAGGGTAGGTAGGGTAGGTAGGGTAGGTAGGGTAGGTAGGGTAGGTAGGGTAGGTAGGTAGGGTAGGTAAGGTAGGGTAGCTATGGTAGGTAGGATAGGTAAGTTGATAGAGTAGGTAGGTAGGTTAGGGTCGGTAGGTAGAATAGCCAGTTGACAAGCGAAGCCGCGCGGGTCAGCTAGTCTATACTAATATATAAAGCTGAAGAGTTTGTTTGTTTGCTTGAACGCGCTAATCTCAGGAACCACTGGTCCGATTTGAAAAATTTTTTTAGTGTTAGATAGCCCATTTATCGAGGAAGGCTATAGGCTATATATCATCACGCTAAGACCAGTAGGAGCGGAGCAGTAATATTTGTGACTCAGACGAAGTTGCGCGGGTCAGCTAGTGTAAAATATATTTTTTCCATAAAATTACGCCTAGCCATTTAGACGTGATTCTCATTTTAAAATCAGCTACTCTCAGGTATATCCGCCTTAAGTCTTCAACAAAGAAAACTTGAATTAGTATCTAGGTAATAATAGGAACTACTGATTGAAGATTTTCGTTAAGTATGCGATAAGTATATGATAATTTGGACTATTTAGAAATTCTTAACTACACACTAGCATGAATCCAAAAACAAAAGTAGGTAACTAATAACCGCGTCCAGAAACAAAACACAACACCAAGCAATTTACCCCCCTAACATTTCGAAATTTATTTCACCCAGTTTCTCCCATCAATAATAATTGATCGTTCAGAAACGGGAATAAGATCCCACCTGCCCGTATTATCTTACTGGCCATAAACGAAAGGATTTAAACAAAGCCACGGGCTATTGTTCAACGTTTAAGTTCGGCAGCCATCTTTGTTTTGAAATTCCAGTCGTTACGTTGGTACGCCTGATTAATTTGGGGTGATTACGTTTAACAAAGTGCGTGGGTGTCATTGATTTTAATTTTGAAGAAGATATCGATGTTTTTGTGATGCTGTGTTTGAAAATGTACGTTTTTGTGCGAACGATGCACGGTATGCATGTGTATGTAGGTAACAATAATATTATGGTAACAATAATTTTGTGTTAATTATATCAGAGTGTCCCTGTAAGAAAATTTTCAGTACAAAGATAGTACAAAACCTCCTTATAGTGCAGGAAAATTAGCTCAATTTAACGTCGATCAGAGGGAATAATTCGTGTAGTTTTGAAACTTGGTACAGTTGTTCTTTGAGGTGTCTAGGTGAACATAGTAAAAGTCCCCCAGGGTTGGAGGTGAGCCGACGGTGGGGGAGGGGGACCTTTTTCAGTTTTTTGCTTGTGTCTCCAAAACTCACCTCCCACCCTCGGGGACTTTTAGTATGTTCATCTGGATACCTCAAAGATCAAACTGTACTAATTTTCAAAACTACACGAATTATTCACTCCAATTTCCTTAATTTTCCTGTACTATTACTCTATGAGACATCACATCTATATTATTACTAGCTGACTCGGCAAACGTTGTTTTGCCATACAAAAAAGAATAGTACCTTACCACCTATTCTCATACCTACCGAATATACACAGAAAATTTCATGAAAATCGGTCGAGTCGTTTCAGACGAGTTCGGTAACAAACACCGTGACACGAGATTTTTATATTTTAGATTATTACAAACATCAATAATTGCCGTTCGTTAGTCTTCTAGAAACTCGGAAATAAGTTTACCAATTTCTTTAACCGACTTCCAAAAACGGAGGAGGTTCTCAATTCGGTGGGTATTTTTTTTTAAGTATGTATACCGATTACTCCGAGGTTTCTGATCCGATTTCTGTGATTCTTTTTTACTATACTTGCCATTTCGTCCCGTAAAAATTTTAGTCAGTTTGGCTTAGTAATTTTTATTTTATGAGCATTTTTGATTATATCTATTTTCTCGTAGACGAAGACCTCGTCCAAGTATAATCCACTTAAAAGAAAAAATAAAATACTTTTTACAAAAAAAATATAACTGACTTCCAAAAAAACACTACAAAGTATGAAATAACCTTAATTTCGGAAGTCGGTGTTGAACAACAAAGAAACAAAACCAAAAACACCGACTATTACGAATACTTTGTAATGTTTTTTTTTCGGAAGTCGGTTATTTTTTTTGTGTTCGTAATTGACTTTGTTTTTCATACAATCCTTTTATTTGCAAAATATTTATAGTAGGACATATTTGACTTCGTTTAGTGTAAAATAGTAGATCCTGCTTCAAATGAGCCTAACTAGGTCGGTTTGTGTCGACATAGTGCAAAAACTTCGAGATTGCGCAGATTGAAAAAAAAAAACCGGACAAGTGCGAGTCGGACTCGCCCACCGAGGGTTCCGTACAAATTTATAGGTACAAATTACTTTAAAATAAAGACTATATTTTAATGATTTAATTACAAATGCGTAGTTTTCAGACTTTTCCTTATATTTGTAGTATAAGAATATATTACCTGCCAAATTTCATAGTTCTAGGTCAACGGGAAATACCCTATGAATTTTCATACCCTTGAGAGTGTCGAAATATACGTGTTTTGCGTCATAAACAGCCGCATCTCTTTTTTACGTTAATTTAGAACTTTGATTGTTTTCATAGCTCAAAGGACTGTAAATTTGAGTATATGGTTGTAATTTCAACCCGATACCTCCCGCGATAAAGGGTCTTGACGCGTTCCCGAGATAAAGGGTCTTGACAGACAGACGGACGGACAACAAAGTGATCCTATAAGGGTTCCGTTTTTTCCTTTTGAGGTACGGAACACTAAAAACAAGATAAACTGTCATATTATTTACCGTTTATCCGAACGGCATAAAAGTCAACGTAAACATTAACTATTTACCTTTGTAACGCTTCGATTTAATACAAAAAAAAAAACATTATTCCTATAACTCAAAACTTTTAATAAACTTTAGCAAAAACTTGATACTAGGTATAATTTAGTATCTAAAGTTTGGCATTTTATGTTTATAAATTCAGTTCTCACAATAAAATTTAATAAAGGCCTCAACAAGTGGACCTCAGATAGCACTATCAGAGTAATTTATTTGTTAACTTTTTGGATAAATGTTTCAAATTATTTTCGTTATATGGCGAGCCTTTGTTTCTCAAGGTAAATATAGGCACCTAGCTATTCTATAATTACATTGATGTATAAAAAACCCAAGATACACACTCAGCATCTCAAAAGCGTCCGCAAAAACAAGCGCAATATGCGCAAGTTTCAAACAGTCTCGCATCGCTCGCAATACTGTACTGCTTTGTAAAAACAACTTTAAGCGATCCGTGTAAGGTTGAATGGGCAGCAGCGTTCTCTGTAAAACTCAACACCATACACTGCGATCGCCAACCCGCCTGTAAGCGTGGCGATTATGGCAAACCCATTGTTAAAGGGGCAATAGAAATAAAAAATGTGTGAAAATTTCAACTGTCTACCTATTACGTTTCTTGAGACACAGCCCGCTGACAGACAGACGGACGGACGGACGGACAGCGGAGGCTTAGTAATAGGAGACCCCTAAAAAAGTCGAACTGCAAAATGTATGCATGAGCATCTACTGCATTGAATTATTTATAAGCCTAGAATATCCCACTGCTGGGCAAAGGTCTTTTCCATTTATTTGCAATGACTGCGAATCCTACATGGACAAAGTTATAATAGGGTAGATGACTAAAAAAAATCGAATTATTCCGACCGATAGATTTCCAAAAAATATTGGCCACGTAGTTTATCTTTTTTCGCGTAAACAAAATATTTAGACGATACAGTGCATTGATATATAAAAAACCTCAGCTTCTTCAATCAACAAGATACACACTCAGCATCTCGGAAACGTCCGCAAAAAACAAGCGCACAATGTATAATTGTGCGCTAGTTTCAAACAGTCTCGCATCGCTCGGCATACTGCACTGCTTTGTAAAAACTACTTTAAGCGACCCGTGTAAGGTTGAATTTGCAAAAAAAATTGCGCATCACTCGCCATACTGCACTGCTTTGTAAAAACAAGTTTATGCGATCCGTGTAATTGTTGCATTTGTTCGAGACTGTGTATCTTGGTTTTTTATATATATCAATGATATAGTGCGTTGAAAACTCATGTGACGTGACGTTTGGTACACTTTTGACCAAATAGTGACGTCACAAGCCCCCACTCCTGATCTTTGGTGCGCTTTATATTCGTCAATTTTTATTGATTTGATAAAAAAATAACAATAATTAACTAATACACTAAACTAACAACAAACTAAAATAAAGCATTAAAAAATTCGTGCTCAACGCTGTCAGCCGGTAATGTGCCCAAAAGACTGGCGGCATTGCCACGTTGAATTGAAATACTTAATTTCTGCCCAAAGTCTTTCTTTGATAAAGCAAAAAACACGTGTCCAATGTTTTCTGGAAATGTATGTGACGGACTAATTAGAATTTTTTGGGCTTAACTAATAGTTAAATTGTTGGTTTAAGCAGATCTATGTTAAATACTGGGTCCGCACTGTATTATTAGATTTAAAGCTTAAGACCCCAACATAGAAAAACCGGCCAAGTGCGAGTCGGACTTGTAGACGAAGGGTTCAAAATCTATAATGAACATTTTGTTAACATAGATATTTTCGCTTTGGACCGCCATAAATTTAAGAAACGTTTAGTGGATAGTCTGCATTTGTGTAGCTAGCAATGCTTGTGTTGCCTTCTTGTATTTGTATTGTATAGTTATTAGCCATTAGCCATTAGTTAAGTAACTTACAATAGTTTGCTTCTTGTCTCTTCCTGTCGTTGTTTTATTATTATTATTGTTCTTGTCTCCTTATTTATGTTGTCGTAATTTAAAATATTGTGTCTACACTGTATCTCTAAGTTTAGTAATCTGTGTAAACGTCGTGGATTGTATATTAGCCTAATTTTAATCTGTTCGAATATTTACTGTAACATACATTGTACAATTGTTTGTTTTCCCTGAATAAATAAATAAATAAAAGGTTCCATACCATAAACCTTAATTTTTATTATTTGCTGTTAAAGCGGCAATAGAAATACACAATCTGTGAACATTTTATCTGTGTGCCTATTACGGTTCTTGAGATACAGCCTGCTGACAGACGGACGGACAGACGGCCGGCGGAGGCTTAGTAGGAATCCGTTGGTTACCCTTTGGGTACGGAACCCTAAAAAGTCTTAGTAGATGCTGATAGCGAAATTATTATGAATGTCTTAGACCATGATTTATTGTGATGCCGTAAAATCCCCCAAGTTACAAGCCAATTACAAAATTGACCGTAGCCCTAGTAAATCCACCAAAAAACTTCTCACATGAATGTAGTGCACTGCTAAAATAAGTTTCATTCATTATAATATGCTGTCGTCTATTTTACTTGTAAAACAAATTGTATATGATGATAATATTCGTCTCACATGCAACTGAAGCAACTGGAGCACAGTTACCAGTGTAAACGCTGCTGTGATCACCCAAAACACTGGCTGCAACGTGCGGCGATCCGCGTAACACGGTGGGGCCACGAAACAAGCTATAGGAATATCAGCACTCGTGTTTTAAGAGTGGTGTTGAACGTGCTGTCAGTCTAGTCATAATAGATAGTTGTGGAATTTTTGGAAGAGTTATCGCAGCCCTGGAACGCAAAGGGAATTTGCTGGAACACGCGTGGGTTTTAATCAGTAAGAGTATGACACTCCCTCCCGCTTCACGTAGAGCGATGGAAAATCATCAAATGACTTTTTGAGCCTCTCATTTGATGATTTTACCACCCACAAAAGAAAGGAAATATACGTTGGTGTTTTCTAAGAATTGCGCCAGCGCCAGCCATTGGTTGATAATTATTTTTTACAGCTCCTCCACTGTTCTTTGCGGAATCCAAGACAATTGAAGAGTTTATCCAGGACTCGTGAAGTTTCATTGACTCGAAATTTTTCTAGTGGCGACCACAAGACCCTGCTTTTTTATTCTGGTTTTCAAAAGTCTTGTCTGTTTAGGAGTGGCAGGCTTCGGCAACGGACTTTCACTCTCCTCACACTGCACAGACTGAATTTACCAACCACTTGCTGCACTAAAGTAATATAAGGGTATCACGTACAAAAGTAAATAAAGAAAATAATCATCAATTTAGCTGGCACCACAGCAGCTGACTTTCGAAGATCTTTTCTAATATTTAGTACATACCTAATTAGACTGGTTTCTTGCTATGCGTAAGCCAACTGTCTTCGCGCCCCATGACCCCGTATGATGACAAAGGTATTATTTAAAGCAAACACATATTCCGCCTATCGCTATTTGACAATATGTCTAGTGACAGATCTTCAGCCACGGTACTATCCACATCGATGAGAAAATGTATCATATTAACACCAACAGCCAACTTCTTACTATCGCCAACTACCTAGCCCAAAATCCTTAAGATAAGTAAGTTTTCTAGTACGCAACAACATTAAACTGAGACGAGATGCACATGAACACGTTATCAAGATTATGTACCTAAGCTAGTTTAAAACTTAGCAAGTTTTGCTAGCGCCTCGTACTGGAATTATGTTTAAATATGGTGTTCATTTAAGTTATTAAGTAGTTTAGTTTAAAATAGCAGCTTGTATTTCAACGACTACATTATTCTGTCACTGGATTTTGTTGCAAGGACTACAATTCAAAATAAAATGTCTATATCAAGTCAAATTTAGAGTTAAAATAATAGTGCATAAGGCTCGATGGATTGAGGATAAAATGATTTCCATATCTGGAAAATGGCAGCGAAGAAAGGAATTGTCAAGCGATGCACAGCACGAGGAGTCACCCGAGGAGAAGCACACTTGCCGCCATGGATAAGGTGCAAAAAGTGCCGCATCTCATCCCAATCTGCTGACTCGTATCGCCATACTCGTCTCGTGCCTCTAGGACTCTTATCTGGAGGAGAGCAGGCCAATACGGATTTCACCAGGCAGTGGTCAGACGTTCCCAGCGGGGCTGAGACCGATACTGAATGACTGCCCGGATCAGTTGTCAGCAGAAGGTCCAAGCAATTGGGTGTATGGGCTTCCACATCCGGTACCCGCGTTGCATGGCATGGTCAGTTTTCTGGTACGGGAACAACCACTCTTTATGGTGGGCGTTAAAGTCCCCCAAAAAAATGAGCTTCGCTGTTGGGTACATCAGTCGACTCCACGAGGGAATTAAACAGCGCTGTTGTCTCCTGGTCACCGCTGTGCGATCGGTATACGCCGATGTAGATGAATTTCTCCACGCCAGTGTCCACAAGTAGCCATATGGCAGAGAAACCCGATTTCTCAAAGCAACGGAGACGACGATAACAAATGTCATCGCGGACGTACACACAGACCCCATCCTGCTTCTTGAACTTTTGTTCCAGAGAGTAGGCCGGGTAGTTGAAGTACGCCATGTCCGACGGGGTTGTTATCTTCGTCTCCGTTAGGAAAAACAGGTGCGGCTTTTCGGTCTCAAGATGGTGATGGACCGGATCGAGATTGGAGTGCAACCCCCTGATATTAGTGAGGTGCACTTTCAGCAGGAGGAAGTGCAGCCGTTGTTTCACCTTATTTTTCTTCGCTTTTTTCATGTTATGAGTAGTTGGGGAAAACAGTCGAATTGTCGAGGCGCTGCTCAGTGAACGCAGTGGAACACTAGAGCTAAACTAACCTATAGGGAACTCATTTGGAGACTGCGGAAACGCCCGAACCCCCCGGATATGGCCACCGGGTTCTCCCATCCAGTCGCCGGCTGGCACGGTGGAGCATATCGGGATTTTTTCGCTAGTTGGCGGGGCAGCCTTTCACACATGGCCCAAGTAGCACGCCAGCTACTTGGGCCCCCTACTAACTGCAGTCAGCCAACGGCTCGCACCGTGCTTCGAATCCCGCTACCCTCCAAAATGAGTTACCCGGAAAGCCTAGCCCAGTGACCAAGACCGGTTCTGAGCAGAGCAACTGACAATCTCCTTCTCCCCCAAAGGCACTGGCATTCCCGCACACCGACGGAATACAGCAAGCTGCTTGGCGCCGGATTTCGGCGGGATGGTGGTAGTGAGCCAGGCGGCTCCTTGCGGAGCCTTCCACCGCTTTTAGTGGGATCGTTCTGCCGTACCACAGGCAAGCCCGTGGTGCCGTTGCCCGGGTTGGACCGCGAGGAGGTAGATCCCAAACCACCCCAAAAATTTGGACTGAAACTAAACTTAGGTACCAAGCATGTTGCCGAGATAGTTGAAGGTAGAGGTGAAACGTATATACTGGAATAGGCATCTGGCTGGACTCGCGGACTTGCGGTTTCGCGTAGACGAGTGTTGCGACTTTCGTTGCGACCCACAAGCTCGGTTAGTTTCGGAGATGTTCGGTGCGGGAGTCGAAGTTAGCGAATCGATTTATTTGTTTTGCGTTTCTAAACCTTATTGCCATACAAATAGAATCACTATTGCACTGCAATAACTTGGTAAGTGCATATCAAAACAAGATCCTGTGAAAAATTTAGCAGTTTTAAAATCGGTTCGTTACACACTACGTCACAGAACCGGTGCTGTGTTATTGTTTTCGTAAAAGAATGGTTTAAGATTTTTGGTCAAAAGTGACTTTTTGTGTATAAGAACTCAGTTTTGTTGAACTGTGTCGAGGTGTTTAGGTAGTTGTTTATTTATCTAATTCTAAATTTGAATTAACGATGGCTCCGAAGAGAAGTATCGTATGGGATCATTTTGACAATAAAGGGGACTATAAAGCATAGTGCAAAATATGTAAAATGGACTTTTCATTTAAGGCATCAGGGTTGAATTTGATGAAACATTTGAAGAGACGACACCTTACTATATGTTTAGTGCCCAGAGAAAGTGAACAAATGGAGCAGACAGAACCATGACTTCCAGAACCTTTACCGTATAAACCATTTTTTTTTCTATGTTTCTATCAATAAAAGCTGACAGTCCTAAGCCTGAAAAGTATGAGGGGAAGTGTTCAATAAGATTTAATTTTAAGTACCATAAAAGATACAAATATCAACGCGTAGTCTAATCATAAAAATACTTCATTACTCCGATTACTCGATCTTGAAGTTACGTTATATTAGGTACGAAGACTCGAAATATAGAAACGTCAATAAACTCGAGACGCCTAAATACTCGTGGACTAAGTATTTGGAATAAGTATTTGGGCGAACGCGTACTTCTAAGACTCAGTACGCATTTTACCTAGTACGTCTCACCTCTAGTTGAAGCCATTTCATAAGAGATTTTTTTTTTCTGGATATATATGTTTAAGTGTCCTCGATTCATATATGTATGTTTCACCGTGCGTGACAATATAGTAGAAAAAAATAAAATAACTGGGCCTACTTCCACAAAAAAGTTCAAACCCTAGTAAGTCTTAAGTAATTAACTCAATAAATTATAGCTACAGTAGTACTACACTATTGCTAATAAAGTACGGCAATTGTTTTTACATACACGGCATTGATATATAAAAAGCCAAGATACACACTCAGCATCTCAAAAACGTCCGCAAAAAACAAGCGCACAATGTATAAGTGTGCGCTAGTTTCAAACAGTCTCGCATCGCTCGCCATACTGCACTGCTTTGTAAAAACAACTTTAAGCGATCCGTGTAAGGTTGAATTTGCAAAAAAAAATGTTTATAGTATAACTACACACAACTCACACATGACACTTGATACATGTCAGTTTTTGACGACAGTTTCGAGTGTTGCATTTGTTCGAGACTGTGCATCTTGGGTTTTTTATACATCAATGATACACGGCCGTCAATATTTACAAATCTTCATGAACTGGCAAGCATCAAAAACAAAAGATTGGCAGCTTCTTTGGTGGATCGTATATCCGTCGACGTACTGAATATGAGGGGACACGGGTGGAGGAGAGCTTCTAAAGGCCTGCTAGCTTCCATTGCAGCTTCTTAATCATAGTTACAGAGAAGGTGCGAGCAAAAATCACCGCATATACTCAAGGCTGGACGGTAATTTCAGACTTCTATGAATTTAGGTTTCCTCATGAGTTTTCCTTCAAACAGTAACAACGACCAGTGTCTTCCAAAATAAAATCTGAAAGTAAGATTATTTTTAATATGGTATGTGTTTTTCTCATGTAATAAGTGCTATTATGAGAGAACAAGTCATCATCATCTAGCCTTTTCTCTTCTTCCAACAATATTGGGGATGGCTTCCAGTCAAACCGGATTCAGCTGAATAACAGTATTTCATATGGAGCACCTGCCTACACAACCCATTAACTGGGTAACACGGTATTTCTGACTGGAGTCAGAAGTCAGAATTAATAGCTTGTGACAATCTGTAAAGACTAAGAGATCAAGTATCGCTATTGAAGAAATTTTGTTTTTACCAGAAAATAGTTCCATGCCGCCGGCTACCACTTTGTCATAACACCGTGGGTGTTCTAAAGGACAACTCCCACGCCAAGGTACCTCCAAATACTTTCGTGTCTCCAATATAAGTTACTAAGAATAGAATTTATAGAAAACAATATTTTTCTTTCTGCCATGTAGGCGGTCAAAAGGTTGAAAGAAACATAAACCTCCCAATAAAGGTATGAAATAAAAACGAAACGGTTTAACTTTGCTAGTTCATAATCTATCATTTTATGGCACCGGCTGTTGTCCCCGAACTATCAAAGTTTTGGACAAAACTTATAATATTTACACTATTTACAGTGTTAACGTGGGGTCCACACGGGGGTAGAATTTTTGGAGGAATAATTTGGTTATGGCAAATGACTTGAGTCCTGAGTCCGCAAATTACTTTTTTTTTTGGTTTAGAAATCGCGAAATGAATCCTTCCATTCTGGGCGGAGCGGTGTCAGAAGTGACAGACTGTTACTGACTAAAACCCACCCGTGTTCCCCCAAAGGAGATGTTCCAAAATGTATGGAGCCTGGGCCAGGTCCTTGTACACTATACTTAAAAATAGAGAAATTCATTTAAAACAGTTCTCAACTGTCCAATTTCTTTTAAATGGCTTTATTTGCTAGTAAAACACAAGAAATTACTCTTGAAATTGCAACACACAACAAAACCCGTCATGGCGGTAAGCTGTCATTTTGATTGATTAATGACGTTTGACATTAATTTCTGATATGTTTATTTATTGGCAACGAGATGAAAGTGACTGAAGTGACATTGTTATGACAGCTGACAGTTATCTTTCTATGATCTATGGTTTACTGTCATTGTTTTTAAGCACAGAGCTACTAAATCGGTGCGATGCCATGTTGAAAATCGATAAAAGTAATTTATAAACATCAATTAACCATCACAACAGTAAA
This sequence comes from Lacanobia wlatinum, assembly GCA_947578705.1. Classification (NCBI taxonomy): domain Eukaryota; kingdom Metazoa; phylum Arthropoda; class Insecta; order Lepidoptera; family Noctuidae; genus Lacanobia; species Lacanobia wlatinum. Next base: position 20,087,138 of record OX388033.1, read on the forward strand.
CATTTAAATGAATTAACTGTATTATTCCCGAATTCTACGGGTTTTTTTCTTTTTTATGAGGTAGTGTACATACCTGGCCCATTTTGAAACATCTCCTTTGCAAAAATTGCGTTCCAGGGCAGAAAGTGTCATTAGTTTTTCCATCTATTTTCTCATCAGTAGCTAGTACATCTCTACCTAACTCTTCAGGGAATGTAGTGTGTTGTAATGTTACGTTATGTGATTCTAACTAAATTAGCGTTAGATACGATTTTTCGCTTACGAATATATTTGCCGTATGGTGTCGGCCGGTGCCGTATAGTGCCGTAAAAGAATAGTACCATTCTTTCACTTTCCGTGGGTGTCGTAAGGGGACTCGCCAGAAAATGGGCAGCAGCGTTCTCTGTAAAACTCAACACCATATACTGCGATCGCCAATCCGCCTGCCAAGCCTGGCGATTATGACAAATCCCCCCATCTTGGGGGAGACCTATGTCCAGCAGTGGACGTCTTTCGGCTGATATGATGATATATTTGTAATTGGAAAACACATCGTTTGTCTTCTTCTATTTAGTTCCTACAAAAAATCGTAAATACACTAGAAATTTTGAAAACAATGAACCCACTTACTCCTACACTTTTAAATTTTACCAGCTCAGCGCTATCTTCACGATAACTGTTCAACAGGCAAAGTTTGAATCTATCGACAATATCTTGTTCAAAAGTTATGCTCAAGTGAAAGAAAAGCGATACGATCATTTTTCCAAGACTAAAGTGGTAAAAAATCTTAGACCTATGAACTACACCGGTGTGATCCCACCATTAACTCAGTCGAACGTAAACCTGAGAGAGATGGGATCTCATAAATTATTAATAAATAACTTTATTCAGTAAAACTTCACAGAACTTTGACAAAGAATATTTGATAAAATTATGAAGATAAACTTTTAATGCTTACAGAATTTACGGTACAAGAAAAATTCGTTGGATTTTCCTCGAAGCGTGAACAAACGAGAAGCTTATACGGTTTTGTGTAATATCATAATTGATGTACGATGTATGTTGGTAAGGGAAACAGCAAACGAGGGAGGAATACATGAGCATCACTACTCGTGTGAGTGAATTTTTATTCTCATGTATTTTGGGGTAAATTGTACCCCATTGCAATCCATCAAGGAAGTCGGGCAATGAAGGGACGTTCTAGTACTGGAATAAACACTTTCTGAATCGAACATGTAAACGCGTGTGTGCGTAATGTTATAGTCAAAGGTCGATATGCAGTCTCTTCTCAGTATGACTAGTTTATCCTAGGTTTGACCAAAGCCTTTGGGCAAACCCCGTAATAAATTCTATTTTCGGCCTTTGACTGTATTTTTAGTCAAACATAGTAGTTCCTAACTTTTCAGTCAAGAGTCGAAAGAAAATTAATCTGTTTCGGGATTTGCCTAGTCGATTCTAGAAGCGACTGACAGACTCAGTCAAACGTCGAAGAAGAAGATTATACCTTATCTAATAAACTATGACGTTATAATGCCTAATTGAAGTTTGACTGGTTTTCGATTTCATGAAATTAAATTTCGACGTTTGCCTGACCAAATTAGTTTCTCCTAGGTTTGACGAAAATTCTTTAGTCAAAGGCAGAAAAACGTCATTTATTTGGGCTTTGACTTAGACCTTAAGTCAGACCTGAGTATTGACTAGTCAAACCTAGGAGCGCCGGAGCTTCGAGGTTTGACTATAACACATACACAAGTTTGATTTAGAAATTTTGTGGCAATTAAATACTACAAAAGTAAAAATATTGCAAAGTTTCTTGCAAATACCTAATTTGTTATCACGCTGTCCTTTATCGTCATCTTGCTTTTGTCCTCGGCTTAATATAGAGGTAGATTTTCACAGAAAAAAAATCTTATTTTATCCGTCTCCAGGAATCCCATTTATGTCTGTATCAAAATCGGTTTAGCGATTTAGCCATGAAAGCGTAACAAACAAACTCACTTTCACGATATTTTATCACTTTAAGTTTAGATAATAAGAGTTGTCCAGCGTAAAATGTTTAAAATACGTGCGGTGCCTCTGACTGCAATAGGCAAACGATATAGTTAACTTGAGATCGTGTACCATAGCCATACTTATATATTATTTACCTCAAAAAGATGTCAGCATAGTAGACGGGGTCCGCTAGGGCCAGTACCTATCAGGGTTGCGAAATTGGTTCGAAAGAGTCACAGCGGCTCTGGAACGCAAAGGGCATTAGAAGGAACACGGATGGGTTTTAGTCAGTAAGAGTCTGACACTCCCTTTTGCTCCGTCCAGAGCGGATGGAGTCATGTCCTGATTTCCTCAAAAAAGAAGAATACTCGTCTATTTATGCTTTAAAATCCGATTCCCTGACAAAAAATCCCTGTTCTAAAAAGTTTAAACTATCCACCAATTCACTCCATTCACTATTCTGAAAATGCTCGATCGAAAAATTGTCACGCGTTCGACAATGTCTCATCGAAAATCGGCCACCGCTTCGCGTATCCATCACGTAGTCGTTCCGTATCCGTTCCGCGTCCGATCCGTACGTGTTCGGTAAGATATCGTGGCGTGTAAACGGGCTTGATGAAATGGAGCGTGGAAAATGATAGTGCGGATTTTTGCACGATATGTTTGTACTGTGATTCTTGCGCGGTGGTGTTGTATTTTTGAGGATAGGCTCAGCTTGGAGAGCTTGAAAGGTTTTTAAAAAATGCAGTTTTTATCTTATTCATTTTTTATTTTATTATATTAAGGAAAACAAATAATTGTAATTTTTTTCTTACGTCTAAGCATACAATTAAGTAGGTTAACGTACAATCAACAACGTTTCCACATATTACTAGTGTAATTTACTGACATTCTGTATGGATGAAAGGTGGGGCTAATCTTAAAATTATTAAGATAAAATTATAAAGAGTAAGTAAGCGCGTGCCTCTCGTCTTATAACAGTTCTGGGTACGATATAAAATATATTATTGACAAGTTCAGGGCAATCAAACTTGTTGTGTATCAATCCACGGAGCATTATGGTGGAGTAACATACGCCTTGAGTGTAGTGTCAGTAATTTAAATTTCTGCAACGACTGCTCGTATGGCAGACGACGACGCAGAGTCCAAGTGACATTTAAACTGCAATGTTTTTAAAAACTTACGCTGAATTCTTTCTAGTGCTTGATCATATTTTGCATAGTAAGAATCCCATATCATACACGCATACTCTACTTGTGGTCGTAGTGACTGGGCGTTTGAAATCGCATGACGATTCATAGCTATTAGGGAGTTTTCTAAGTCTAACATTAACTAGAAATTGCCTATTTTACGTGACAAATAAGCCAAACATGGCATGAGCTATACAAAATGAGTATCAAGTAGTTACTTATGGTAATGACTCGAATCAATCCCGCGACACTATTCCCAATCACTGCAATCAGCGAAACAATTTAGCGAAGTAAGTAGGAGATAGAAGCGAGCTAAACCTATGTGTAAATGGACAATTGCGCCTTTAACGAGTTAAAAAACTATGTGGCACTGTGGTACTTAAGTTGAATGATGTCGTTCAAACGGAATATGCGAAAAACAGTCCCCACTTAAAAACAAAACCTCTTCAAGTTCGTAGACCCAATACAGTGTTATTAGGCTATCACAGTTTGAAAACAATCTACGGTGTGAAGTAACTACCTTATTTTCTGTGTGCGAAAGACTTTATGGGCACTTGTATAAAAAACTCATTTACTAGAGAATCCCTTCGAATGGACTATTGAGAACGAAACAGTGGCTCCCAAGGAGTTTCGTAGACTGACTCAAAACAATAGGTTTAATTGAATTGAAAAATTGCGACTTTGGCAATATGGATTTTGAAGAAATACTTTTGCTGGTCTTTGTTCGGAAAATAGGTTCTTTTGTCTTTTTGCTGGTCGTCCGAAAACTTTGGTCAACAATGACGAATTAAAGGCGATTGTAAAAGCTGATGATACTCAATCTACGCTAAATAAGGAGCAGATTTGCCAGCGTGAAGTATGCGTCGAGACGTGCCTTACACTGCTCAACGGGCACAAAAGCGAAGGAATTTTGAACCGTATTGTTACCTGCGCTGAAAAATGGATTCTGTTTGACAATGGCAAGTTGGCTTAGCACCTAAACAATGTCCTAAATGAAGACTTACCCCTAAAAAGTGATGGTCACTGTTTGGTGGTCTACCACCGGTGTAATTCATCACAGTTCCAAACTGGATGAGTATTACTGCAGATGTTTACTGTAAAGAACTTAACATAATGATGGAGAAGCTCGCACGTCTTTAACCAGCATTGGTCAATCACTTGTCTACGCTGCTTCTGCTCGACAAAGCGCGACCTCATACTGCACAGCAGACGGTCTTCAAATCACAAGGGCTGAGGTTGGAAGCTCTCCGTCATCCGCCGTACTCGCCACACCTTGCGCCTACAGACTTCTACTCTTTTCAGAATTTGGATAACTTCTTCGCGGGAAAAAAATCAATATCCGAGAGGCAGTACCCACATGCTTTTGAAGAATTTTTTCCATCCCGCCCAGGTGATTTCTTCAAGAAGGACATCAATAAACTACCACTGTATAGGCAAAGATGCATCGATTGCATTGGTAATTACTATGATTAATAGAAATAAAAAATATAACGTTAACTTAATCCATAAAAAAACAGCAATTTCTTAGGTAAACACCTAATTATGTTGATCTGAAATATGGATGGATAGTTTATTTTTTATTTTTTACCTTGCCCAACACTAGGAATTTCTCCTGTATGGTGCAATACAAACATACAATTTCACATACATAAACAGCTAGACCCGGAACAACTATCTGCAGGCCATGCAAATATTTTTTCCGTAGTTGTACATCTCTACAAACTCTTCGGAGAATATAATAAATAAAAAACTGGCCAAGTGCGAGTCGAACTCGCGTGCAAAGGGTTCCGAACGAATTTCATTTTTTTTCAACATGATTTTTTACACTATAGACTTCTTATAGGTTTTCCTGTAATTTATGGGTAAAGATCTATTATCTCTATTTTTTTTTTTCAACATTTTAGGCTCAGTAGTTTCGGAGATAAGTGAGGGGGGAATGGTAATTTTTCGACTAAATTCTTGAATAACTTCAAAACCATTTATTTTAAAATTATGAAGAAAATATAATTATAACCCTCACAGTAAGTCCTTTCATTTGATATGACTTACAATATTGTTTTTTTTTTGAAATTTTCTATTTTAACCCCCAAAAGTGACCCCCATACTAAAAATTAATAATTTACGTAACGCTTCCGTATTTAGGTCATAGAAGTCCATATGTGTACCAAATTTCAGCAGAATCGGTCCAATGGATCCGGAGAAAACTGGCTGTGACAGACGGACAGACAGGCAGACACCCGAGTGATCCTATAAGGGTTCCTTTTTTGTTCGGAACCCTAATAGATTGCTGTTATTTTGCGTAAAATCATTTTCTCAAAATAATATTATCTTTTAATTAAAAACCAAACACACAAGTGTTCCACACCAGTTATTGCAGTACAAAATCTAGTTGAATTTCTAAGCACAGCAGTACAGTTCAGTAGTGCTATTCTGTAACAACATTTTCGTATCTCGACAGTCGAATCCGAGGTGAGTTTCAAATTAAGACCTTTATGTTGTGTGCAATAAAGCTCATTTTGTGAGTTTTGTCACTCAGGTGAAGCTCGATATCGAAATCGTTGTTTACAGAATAGACTAGCTGTTCTATTCAAAGCCCTCTTTCCCACATCGAGTGCAAAACGATGTCTTTTATCACTCTAGACTTGCTACATTTTACGTTACAATACTGTGAAGTGTGATAGTTCGCAAATAGCATGTACTGTGCATTCCTTGTAACGCTGCATGGAATGCGCTTACCATATGTACCAATGTACTTGGTCCAGATATGTGTGCTGTGATATTGGATGAAATGGTCTTGTTACTATGTAGGCTTGCAGTTAACTGTTTTGTATTTAAGTGTAGGTTACTATCAATAATTGATAGATAGATAATGTAGACAGAATATAGCTTTATTAAATACTAACAAAAAATAGTTTCAAATCTCTTTTATATAATGTCACTCTAAGACTTGTTGTATTTTAATATCTGTCTCTGTGAAGTGTGATACTTCGCAAATAGCATGTATTGGACATTCCTTGTAACGCTGCATGGAAAGTGCTTACTATAATTAAGTACCAATGTACTTGGTCCAGATATGTGTGCTGTGATATTGAATGAATTGGTCTTGTTACTATGTAGGCTTGCCGTTATGTGTTTTGTATTGAAGTGTACTAACAATAATTGATAACATCACTCTAAGACTTGCTATATTTTATTATCTGTCTCTGTGCAGTGTGATCGTTTGCAAATAGCATATATTGTGCATTCCTTGTAACGCTGCATGGAATGTGCTTACTATAATTAAGTACCAATGTATATTATAATGATATTGGATGAAATGGTTTGTTACTATGTATGTAGGCTTGTTGTGTATTGTCTTGATGTGACTTGTTACATAAACTCATATTAAACAAAATAAACTACTGTTCAAGCTAATGGTTCTATCGATGTAGTAATCTTTTTTGTAGTATTTATAATAGTTTTTAGTTGCATTTTATTTTTAAACTGAGTTTTTAAAATAAATCAGATTTAAGATTGTTTTTTTTTCGCGATCTGATGTTCCTATAGTAAAAGTAAGTATTATAGGCCCAAAACAGACGTCGCAATAAAATACTTGTTTAATATTGTGGTGTTGTGCTAATAAATAACACACATAAAAAATAGATAGACATCACTAGGCACATTGACTAAATTTAACACGATGGGCTCAAATACAAAAGAACAGCGTTTCCATAATTAAATACCTATAACAACATTTTCATCGTAATCAGTATCAAAACGTAGCAGTCCCTAATAAGCAAACAGAACAACTAATGATGGTAAATAAATAATGGACGTAATAGGCTCCGAATGCATGCTGAATGAAAATTAAGTGAAAGTGGGTTAATATTAGGAGCAACTGTTCTTTACTAATGATATCCTGTGTCGATTTAATTGTGTGTTTTGTTGTATTTTTTTAGTATTTTTGTGTTGGATATTATGTGTTTATTTTCTACCTACCATAAAATATCGCAGGGCTTTTTATATTTTTGGAAAAAAAAAACATTATAACATTTAGGCTGCCTGTCCATTGAGGCGGAGCGGGGCAGCGGAAAAATATTAACCAAAAGAATCACAAATAAATTAATGGAATGTCATTCACTGACATTTTATGCAATTCCATTGTTGGTTAATATTTTTCCGTTTCTCCGCTCCGCTGCCTCGCTCCGCGTCCATGGACAGATAGCTTTAATGGATAATAGGGTAGATGACTAAAAAAATTAAGTCCGTCAGATAGATTTCTAAAAAATATTGGACACGTATTTTTTCAATTTTCACGGAAAGAAAAAATAAAGACGAAACAGTGCATTGAAAACTCGTGTCACGTCACATTTGAGTACTTATTTGGAAGGTATGCGGTACAGAGAGTAAAGTCCCGCACACCTCAATTGTAAAGGGAAGGTTCCTCCTACCAGACAGTTGTTGTGTCTGGCGGGCAACTGCCCGATAGTTGATATTCGGGCTGATGTATATGTTCAAATCGCACGGTAAACTCTGCTTGCGCGATGCAGGATTTCAACCTAGTAGTTCGCTGCTAGTTGGATATATGGCGTCGCGGTTCTTTTTGTTGCGATGTAGATTTGCTCCGTTGGTTTTTCTTGTGGCTTTATTGATGCCGCTACATCACTCCCCTCCGGAGACCGGAGACCGGAGATCGATAGTGGATGAGTCGTCCATACATCTTGAGATGCTTGCCAGGCCAGTGGAAGGTTAGTTCCAGTTAGTCGGACCCGGAAGTCGCAGAGTTCTCGGTGAGTCGGAATTGTCTGCGGTGCCCCAGTGAGTCGGGGTGATCAGATCCCAGTGAGTCGGGATGATGCTGCTATGCTCCAGTTGTTGGATCTGGCACAGCCTGTGTTATGCTCCAGTGAGTCGGACGTGGTACAGTGCTGCGTTTTTGCACCAGGGTGTCGGATGTGGGGCAGCGTTGCTGTGCGACGTAGTGGCGTGACTGCTGGCGTCGACCAGGAGATACTCTTCATGGCTCTTCATGTGACTGGCCGAAGATGTAGTGTGCTTGCCAAGGTCGCTGATGAGGATGATAGAGGCTGAGGATGCTGACCAGAAATGCGCGGTTGCTGCATGCTGGTGGTCAGGATACCCGTAGAAGCCGTGGTTACTGGCTGGCTTTATGACTCGCTGCTCGAGAGCTTGAGTTCACGATGAGGAGAAGTGATGATGTACTTTGAAGTAGTTGCACGAAGGCTGCGCTGACGTTCAATGTCGAGGGTCACCAGTTTGGAGGTATGCGGTACAGAGAGTAAAGTCCCGCACACCATTGTAAAGGGAGGATCCTCCAACCAGACGGGCAGTAGCCAGCCAGACACAACACCCGTCTGGTCGGAGGATCCTCCCTTTACAATGGTGTGCGGGACTTTGATACACCTTTTAAAATGGTGTAAAGGGGGGGGGGGTGTATGGTGGTGGTGTGGTCTACACTTTTAACTCACACGTTATGTCACAAGCTCCCACTCCTGATCATTGATGCATTTTATCTTCAGTTTTATAGATTTGATGAAACAAAAAATACGTGTCCAATACTTTTCGATAATCTAACTGACAGAGTAATATCAGGATTATCTTTTTTAAATCAGGAATAATCCCTATTTCAATGGTGTTTATACCAGGCGGAGGTAAACGAACCTTGCTATTTAGGGTAGATTTTCATGATTAAGTAAAGCGTCCCGAAGTCGGTCTATGGTCACTGACCATCAATTATTGCGGAGGCGTCTGCCTCTATAAATTGAGCTTCTGCTCTCCGAGGACAATACGTCAATCAGTCGCTTTATATAAAATTCAGGGATTTAAATCAATCCAAAGACTGGAAGTCGATTCATACACGTTTGGGAGGAGGTAGGCCTAGGCCTCCCCCAAAGGTTTACCATAATCGCCACGCTTAACAGGCGGGTTGGCGATCGCAGTGTATGTATGGTGTTGCGTTTTACAGAGAACGCTGCTAACCATTCACTGGTGATCAATTATTTAGTTGAATGTACTTTAATTGCTGTGTTTGATAATAAATATTATCTAGAATGAAACCATGCGAACATCTTCCTGCAGGGTCTAACCTTCCGTGATCCACTTGGAAGTCCCTGTACCGCCTTAGAACTCAAGTAGGAAGGTGTAATCACAACCTCGCAAAGTGGGGCTACGTGACGGATCAACTGCAGGGTATGGATGTGGAGCCGAGTTATAAACCATGCTCCACCTCCTATCTTGCCATTTGTCCCCCAAAACATGCACCCAAGGAAACCTATGTGCTGCCACCAGTGATGCCGTGGAGTTAGTAATGTTTTGGGCCGCAAAAACCTATAAAAAAAATGTCTTGCCAGCGACACGAAGAAGAAGAAGAAGAAGAAATGTCATATTATTCCTCCAACTCCAAAACTTCTAGAAGGTCACATAAAAACGGTAAAAATCAATATCCCAGCTTCGTCCCATCTCTAGACCGTCCATTAAGTTATCTTTAAGAAATATACATAATCTTTATACAATCCATTTTCCCATTTATATACTAAGGAAATATTTTTCAAAGTCCCTTTCTACACCCGAAAAACTTCCTAAACAGTTTTGCAAAGTTTTATTTACCGTTGAAACACAACTGTCTTCCTAACTTAAACCTTAAGACTTGGCAACAAGATTTCAGTTAGGTAAAGTGGAGTTTCAGGGGTGGTTTTAAGTTGTGTTTCTGCTAAAGGCACTGCCGTGTCTATTTAGTTCGCTATATGAATGGGTGATTGATGTCTTAAAATGTTACCTGTCGACGCGTCGGTATTTTGTCCATATAATTATCTATTGCTAGTTTGAAAGGATGTACGAGGAGATTTTGCACGTGTCTGCGCTTTCCTTTGTGTTTTTAGAACTTTTGATTTGGGGTCAAGGTTGGTAACTTTCTGAAAGTCGTTGGGTTGAAACGCTGACGACAGGTTCCAGCACCTAACACAAAGGGAGCATCCGTACACGGTACGCGGTAAGATTGTTCCTTCCCTCTGTAGAGTCACAGTATGAGCGCATAACGTGCTCATCGATGGATTGCCTCTATTGCACACTTCCATTGGTAGCGATGACCTGTGACTGGTCAGATGGAGGTGTCGTCGGGAGCGAGAGGTATTTTTTCGCTCGAGTACGACGCAACTGTATAATTAGACTCATGGCTAGAGGAAGCCCCATGACTGCGAGGCGAAGCTGTGCCAAAACTAAAGATTTTGATTATTGTTGTGGAGTTTTCGATGCAATTTAAAGCATCTCAAAGTTTTTGGATAAACGTAAGGCTTTATTGACGTTACTTATCATTGAACATGGCATATTATTCTCAAATAAAGGACCTTTTTGTACTACTCTGTAATAAAATTGATCATAAATTGTGTACAGTTTTTCTCAAGAATAGGAGGAAATAAATTATCTTATAAAAGATGTGGGGAGGCTTGAACTAAAGCGATGTCGTATTGGAGTGCCCCTCGTTATTCAGGTTTCTATTATTTCGAGTAGTGCCGACTCTTACGTGTTCCGTTATTATATTTAATTGCAGTTTTACATGAAAGCTGAAGAATGCTGGGGAACTTCTGAATAAGTTATGATTTTTTTTTATTTAATGTTTTTTTTTTCTTTTAGCTTTTCTTTATGAATTGTTTGATGTTGAGCAAAGTTTGTTTCGTAAAAGTACGCCTGTCGTTGCTGCTAATTTTAAGTTGTTATCATTTAAAGCAAAAATAACTTATTGAAAATTATTGTTGTGTGTAATGGCTATTTCACACAGTGCGAGTCAGCCTGCCAAGTAGCTGCAGTGCTGTAACTCGCATCATCATATGGACGTATCTTACGAGTTGCTACCACGTTCGAGTTGGATAGTAGCTTACATCCGAGTTCAGTTTCAGCCAGTGGCTTCGCCCGCGTGTTTTGTTAGAAATCTAGAATGAAGGGAATCTTCTCCTCTGGAATAGTAAATGTGCTATTATCAACTATTATCTATCTCTGTTCCAATTTTTATTCAGATTCGTTCACCCATTCCGACGTGATTTAGTAACAAACACCCATCCGAACTTCCGCATTTATTTTTATATATATGTATAAGTAAGAAGTAATATTCTATTCTTTAGACTGTCGAGTCATTCGACGCATTTAAATAATAATATTTATTTTATATTTTTCCTGTGTTTAGTTTACTTTAAAATATCAGATAAAATGAAATCTTGCGAAGCACAAAAAGCGGGAAACTCAATTGAATAATAAACACAATCATTATTTTCGCCGCAAATCCGCTGACTGCAAAATCTCAACGATTAAGATTACAGAAATTTGAAATAATTCTTCTCAAACGCACCGGATGGGATTAAAAATAATCCGGCCAAGTGCGAGTTGGACTTCCACATAAAGGGTTCCATAGCATAGGTAAACCGAAAAACAACACGTTTCTTGTATGGGAGTCATTTTTAAATTCATTTTAATTATTTTTTGTTGTTATAGCGGCAATTATAGAAATACAAACTGTAACAGAATAAACGCAATAAATACCTCTTAAAGGGTCATTGCACTCATCATTATGATCAACTTTCGCTATGGGACTAACACTGAAATCGTAAAAAAAATCGACTCCCCCATACATTTCTGTGCACATAACTCGACAAAATGTACTGAACAGCAGATTTTTTTTCGCGATTTCGGTATTGGTCCTATAGTAAAAGTTGTTCATAATGATGAGTACAATGACCCCTTCAGAGGTATTTCGTAAACGCAATACCTCTGAAGGGGTCATTCTGTCATTCTGTTACACGTTGTTTACACTATGTGAAAATTTCAACTGTCTACCTATTAGGTACAGTTCTTGAGATACAGACAGTCGGACAGACGGACAGCGGAGGCTTAGTAATAGAGCTCTGTTGTTTAAACTTAGGCTACGGAACTCTAAAAAAATGAAACAGTAGCAGTTTTAGAAAAGCCAAAAAAGCCAATTATTTCGAGCCGCTTATGTCTGTAAATCGTTCCTGGTATTTGGAACCCCTCGGGGTCCCTAACTAGGTACTTACTGGAGCCTTATTTATTGGTGAATACATAAAAAGGTTAATGATCAATCCCAATGGTACTGGAATTTTGGCGGTAAAATGCTTTGCGGCCTATGTATCTGTGATCTGGATATTTTAGGTCAAATATTTTTGAGCAGTTGTTTTGGCTTATTTAGGTAATTAATGATCACTTCAAGTGTCTATATGATCAAAAGCCATCGATTTATTGGACTGAAGGAGGTTATATATATGTACTAGTTGACCCGTGCAACTTTGTCTACTCCACTCCTATTGGTCTTAGCGTGATGATATATAGCCTATAGCCTTCCTCGATAAATGGGCTATTTAACACTGAAAGAATTTTTCAAATCGTACCAGTAGTTCCTGAGATTAGCGCGTTCAAGCAAAACAAACTCTTCAGCTTTATGTATTAGTATAGATATAGACATATTTTTATTTTATCAGTTACCTAAACCGTTTATGGAAACCTACTTTTGAAAACCTGAAAATTGCTATCTATTTTTCTTTAGAAATAATAATAAATAACGCTTCAGGCAGAAATCTAGATTTATTATTTCATTACTATAATGAAAGAAGTCTTATGTAGGATAACTGTATAAAAAATATGTACTTTATAGAAAACGTGACTTATTAAAAAATAATCTTCATAAGAAAGTACAAAATCTCGCTACATCCGATGAATAAATATAAAATTTTGATCGGATCAACGCGACAGGGAAAGTCGTTTTCGTAGATTTTCCGAAAGCATCATAATGTTAAGGTCTTACGTAAGTAAAGCCACGGTATATATTGGGTTGCTAAGCCAAGTTGCTTTTGGCTGAAATATTCTAGTGGTGCTACTTGTAACTTAGAAACTACACAAGTCCCATGTAAAACAAAACCCAAGGGCAAGAGCCTATTTAAATCTATGGTCAAGGGTGTCTGTCCATTTGAGAGACGGAGAAATATTAACCAATCATGTCAGTGACTCACGTGGTGCGGAGATTTTATGAAATTCCATTAATTGTTTAATATTTCTCCGTTTCTCCGCCCCGCTGCCTCGCTCCGCGGTATTGGACAGGCACCCTAAGACTGCCTGTGTATAGACGCGAAGCGAGGCAGCGGAGCGGAGCAACGGAGAAAAATTAACCAATTAATGGAATTGCACAAAATTTCAGTGACAGACATTTTTTGCAATTCCATTTTTCTCCGCTCCGCTGCCTCGCTCCGCGTCTATAGACAGGCAGCCTTAGTAACAAAAAAATGGCGTTGAGCTGCATCTGTTGAAATGAAAGCTAATCCTAATATAGCTGGAAAAAAGCCACACAGATGAAGATGATCATGAATAAAAAAAAAACTCCTTAGGTAAAAGAAAAGATCCCAATAAAAAAAAAACTAGTTATACTTAGTTTCATGAAAACCACGAGTCCATCACTGTTCACATTCAATCACACCGCTACCGATACCAAGTCGACCTCGGTACAAAACTGGCGAGCACAAACATTGTACGTTGTTAACGATGTTTTGGAACTGACATCGTTACCGACACAAGCTTGTTTTCACACCTGACGGCGGTGACAGATTGATAGCTCAAATGTTTTTCTTGGTTTAATACAAATTGGGAATTGGATTCGTAAGGTTGACCTATAAGCCGCAATTCCGCTTGGTTTGTCTTTCGATTTGGCCTATGGGCAAACGACAAGTTTAGTGTAAATTAACGGGGTCGTGTTCGCCTCTCTGCGGGCAATCTAACCAGCTTCAGCTTACTGGATTTTGGAGTCCCAGGACAAGAATGCCTAGAAAAAGATTTCTGAGCACCGATAAATTGCACGTCACTCAATTGGCCTACGTTTATGTGTTATGCAAACGTAGGTATATAAATAAGTAAACTTAAAATAAAACCTGATCCGTTTCTGACATTCTGCGTTTCTGGCATACTGCGTTCCTGACTGTTGCGTATCTGGCATTTTGAGTTTCTACCTTTTTGCGTATCTGACATTTTGCGATTTCTGACAATATGCGTGTCTGGCATACTGCGTTCCTGACTGTTTGCGTATCTGGCATTTTGAGTTTCTACCTTTTTGCGTATCTGGCATTTTGCGATTTCTGACAATATGCGTGTCTGGCATACTGCGTTACGGACTGTTTGCGTATCTGGCATTTTGAGTTTCTACCTTTTTGCGTATCTGACATTTTACGATTTCTGACAATATGCGTGTCTGGCATACTGCGTTTCTAAATGTTTGCGTATCTGGCATTTTGAGTTTCTACCTTTTTGCGTATCTGACATTTTGCGATTTTGACAATATGTGTCTGGCATTTTGCGTATCTGACATAGGGTGTATAAACCCTGATATAAATCCTGACATTCAGCGTTTATGGCATTTTGCGACTTTGTCATTACAAGTTTCTGACGATTTGCGACTTTGACATTTTGCGAATAAATCTGCTGATCTGTGTATCACTGCAGGGTGCCAACTGAAAACCAGTGCTGGGTGACTGCAGCATATGCTGAGATGGTAACCCTTTCGGCATGGGCACGTTCAGCACAATATCACTGTAACTATCGTTTTTTTTAAATTTTATTTTGTGTTTTTGTTTCTCTTTTTTTATAATGTGTTGCTTGCTGATGTATTCTATCTGACAATATGCGTGTCTGACATTTTGCGTATCTGACATAGGGCGTATAAACTCTCTTATCGTACCTACGTCAATTCACTTTTTTTATAATTCCCTGATATCATTTACTGATATCAAGTTAACACTTCTTCAGGTAGAGGGTAAACTAGACTGTGTCAAAAGGGCAAAATACTTAGAACAAAGCGAAAGAACAATAATTTTAAAAACAGTGGTAACGGTAATTGTTCCAATTATATTAAAAGTACTTACAAAGTATTTGGCATAAATGTTTGTAAGACGCAGGGAACTTTGAGTGTAAGAGTCGTTGACCTTCCACCCACGCGTCGGAGGAAATTATAAAATTTTGCTAAAGACAACAATATTCCGGTACTTACTCGGGAAATATCTTGAAATTGTGAAATTTTACCGCTCAAGGAGAAAGAATTTTGAAATATGAGGCTAATTTTCCTAGACATTTGTTTTAGATAAGTCATAGAATGTCTGGAAATATTTTGAAAATTCTGTTTTCAACAAATGAAATACCTAATCAATCAAAATGTTAGAAAACATATTTCAAACAAATAAAAAATGATGACGGTACAGTGCGTTCAAAACACGCGTGACGTCATGACTATTTTACTTTTTTAACCAGTTACGTAATGTCATGCGACTTCATTTTATGTTTAGGCATGTGAAAAAGAAAAAATGCCTATCCAATTTTTTTTGGAAATTGTCTGACGGACTAATTATATTTTTTCAGAAAAATACCCTGTTAAAATTTTGATTGTGACTGCTGAGTTTTAGTGCACATTGATGATGATCATGGGGAGGACCATTTGCTAGCAGAAGTAATAAAAAAATTATAATAATAAAATCTTATATTTCAGACAGAGTCCATTTTTTGGTTAGTATTCAAAAACTTAGAAACTAGTGTTAGTACTTACATTCTATTTAATTTTATAACATAACTATCATAATTACCTACCTACACCACAGTCACATGTAGGCCTATCCAATGCCCCAGTACGGGGCTGTCCCACCTGTCCTCTGTAGCTCTCAGGATGCTGTTGGGGCTGGCGCGTACCCGGCGCATGGTGGCAGCGCATCGCTTGCGCATTGCGTGAAAGCCATCATCTCCGCCTCCGCAAAAACAAACGAAACTAAAATACATATTATAACTTTTGAACAAAAATATTTGCCGTTCCCAATATTTAATTTAATTTTGTTCTGACATAATTTCCAAATCCGCTGAGTTTTTACACCTACCTATCATTTCCGCTCTATGTAATTTCTGAGTACAAATTCTATTAATTAAAAGGTGCATTTTGAGAATGGTACGTTTTGCATATGGGGTGCATTTTGCGAAAGGTACATTCAGCGTCTGAACGTTTTAAGCAACGTTAGCATTCGCATCTCAGTTGCAACCTGTCAAAAATAATTATTTGAAAAACCGGCCAAGAGCGAGGCGGACTCGCACACGAAGGGTTCCGTACCAATAACCTTAATTTTTATTATTTGTTATTACAGTGACAATAGAAATACACAATCTGTGAAAATTTTAACTGTCTACCTATTACGGTTCCTGATATAGACAGACGCCCCGCGCCCGGACGGACGGACAGACGGAGAGACGGACGGACGGACGGACGGACAGACAGCGGAGGCTTAGTAATAGGGTTTCGTTGGTTACCCTTTGGCTACGGAACCCTAAAATTGAGTTCGTTGCTGTAGAATTATTATTGACTCTCTGATTTTCACAAATATCAAAATAAATTTCTATAAATAAAGACGATAAGCAACCAGTCTGGGATCACCAATTTAATCCATCCGTCATAACCCTCGTCACAGGACAAACGACTGATTAATTTATGAGTGTGTTTATAGATATCACGAGTTTAGAGCTTATCACAGTTTACGGTACAGTGTTGATTATGAAGCCCAGCTTCCACCGCGAAAGAGAAATGAGTCGGAATTGTTTTCATGAAACAGGTTTGCATTTCTACCAAGAAAGAGTTTAGTCGTCTGATTCACACCACAAAAGAAAAATTAAACAGAAGAATGAGCAGAGCGAAAATTAAGCTAGAGACAAACTGGTCCCACGTACGCAACGTATGCAACGCATTATGATATCTGGACTCTTGATTTTATATGAAAAACTATGCAGTAGAAACACACTTATCGTATGAAACGCAACATACGATAGGATACAAAAGCGTTGCATACGTTGCATTAGTAGAACCAGTGTGTTTCTCACTTTACTTTGCAATTTTCAATTGCGAGGTAAAAAGAGTCATTAATGACTCTGCTTCGCTTTCTAGAAATGAGAGCTTATTTTTTTTCTCTTTTTGCCCGCTGAGTCATTTCCGCTCGACTCTTTATAGGTACACAGATAAGCGGTTTTGTCTTGCGAGATAAAAGAAGTCATTAATGGGACCGCTCCGCTCGCGGTGGAAACCGGGCTTAAGCCTTCCCTGAAAGGTCTTAGTCAGAGCTCAACAGGATGTTGCATACTGACCAAAAAGAATACCGAATTATGGTTAGCATCCTCCTCCTGCTTCCGTCGTTTCCCCAATGATGGTCGTGACCACATCTCAGTATGGTTTAAAACTTTCAGACTCCAGCGACATTTATTTATTTCAAAGCAATTGCTTACTATACTTACAGTTTGTACCAAAGCGTATAGTAAGCCAACAATATAAAATTCATCATTAAAACTAAAAAAATCCATACAGATTTCACATGCATGGCTTCTGAGACTTTTTGGTTCAACGAGGTTTGGATATGGTCAGACCAGCGTATAGGACTTTTTCTTCTAGGTCGTTGTATGGTACGGTTAGCATAGTCAGCCTCTGGTTGGCCTCAGTTCCCACTTCTAGGACACAGGCCAGGAGGCCTGTGTGCATGATACCAACCATCTCTCTCAGAGAGGATTCTGAGAGAGACGGTTGGTTTGGTTAATGGTTGGTCTTCAAATTTTCGAAATTATGGTTATTGCAAAACAATTAAATACTTAAGAATAATTCGTAGTGAGGTAGTAAACTTAAAGCTTGATGAATTTCTACAAAATTGTTAGCTACCGAGAAAAACTTAGGTTTCATAGTTTACTAAACTCTACTTCAAGTTTCGGCGAAAACAGGACCGATGTTTGTTTGTATTTAAAACTTATTTTTTAGGGTTCTGTACCCAAAGGGTTACCAACGGACCTTATTACTAAGCTTCTGCTGTCCGTCTGTCCGTCTGTCTGTCAGCGGGCTGTATCTCAAGAACCGTAATAGGTAGACAAAAATTAAGGTTTATGGTACGGAACCATTCGTGTGCGAGTCCAAATCGCACTTGGCCGGTTTTTTAATTTATCATGAGTTAATGATTTTTAATTTTTTTAAGACATGACAATTGTAGGCATTTAAGATTTTTGACCTCCTAAGAGTTACAACAACCTCCGAATAAATACCAAACAAACTCAAAGGTCACTCACTCTTTCCATATCTATACATAATCGTAGAATTATTATGAAAGTTCCACAATATAGACCAACAGCTGTAGGACCCTTTCAAGGAAAGAGCCGTCACAGCTCTGAGATGATTTAACCCAACAGACGGTACTCATAAATCAGTTATCGCTTAGCTCAACCCTATTTAGGCAGCTCAACGACCCGACACGGCGCTACCAATCAGGAGGATATTTGCGTAGGTCTTAAATGTAGGCTAGACATGGTAATAAAATATTTTAGACATGACAATTTATTACTTTTCTAGCTGATGCCTTTTCTTAACCGAATTCCAAAAAAGGAGGAGGTTCTCAATTCGGCGGGTATTTTTTTTTATGTATGTACACCGAATACTCCGAGGTTTCTCATCCGATTTGTGTGTACTTTTTTAGTTCGATACCTGACATTTGGTCCCGTAAAATTTTATTCAGATTGGTTCAGTAGTTTTTATTTTATGGGCATTTTTGCTTATTTCAATTTCTGCGTAGATGAAGACGTCGTCCAAGTATTACTACTTAAAAGTGAAAAATAAACAATTCAGAAATCGGTGTTTTTGGTTCTGTGTCTTCGGTTTTTAACACCGACTTCCGAAATTAAGGTTACTTTATACTTTCTAGTGTTTTGTTTGGAAGTCGGTTTTTACTTTGTGAAAAGTTTTTTGTTTTTCTTGGACGACATCTTCGTCTACGCAGAAACTGAAATAAGCAAAAATGCTCATAAAATAAAAATTACTAAACCAAACTGAATCAAATTTTTACGGATCCAAATGGCAAGTATGCCGCATCGAACTAAAAAGGAATCACATTTGGAAGTCGGTTATGTTTTTTTTGGAAGTCGGTTATATTTCTTTTTTGTAAAAAGTTTTTATATTTTCCCTTTTTTTAAGAATGGGTAATCATAAAATGATTCATTCCACTCTGGGCAAAGCGGAAGGTAGTGTCAAACTCTTATAGACTAAAACCCATTCGTGTTCCTCCAAATGCCCTTTGCGTTCCTGGGCTGCTGTAACTCTTTCGAAAAAAATCCGCAAACTAGCTGATGCCTTGAACTTAGAAAAAAGACTTCTTCCTCCCATTTTTCTCTCTAAAACTTTTTCGAAAATCCTGTCTTAGTGGATGCCTACGTTATAAAATAAACTTACCTAAAATTCCTAATTTCAACTACTAGTCGTTTTGGCTGTGCGTTGATGTTAGTCAGGACAAACGATTTTATAAGTATAGTATAACATACCTAAGCTCGACATTCCAAGCTATGGTAGGCACCAGATAAACTTGCATTAAAGCAAATTGGCTTTTCCCTAATATCCCTTCGTAGATTCCCGAAAAATAAGTTATGAACCGTTTGTCATTACTAGAGAACGTAAAAGATCACGATAGAAGTCGATTCAGGACAGCTTTATGTTTTTTTCTGATTTTGTTATTAAGAAAGTTGATAAATGTGTGTGGGTCAAATACCGTTATTGCACATTTATCTGGCACCTATCATAGGTACTTTTAAAGTAATCAGTATTCAATCAAAATAAAGAGACAAAGTTTATTTTGATTGAATACTGATTACATCTATCTGCGTACACTAGCTTAGTGATTGATACCCTTTTCTTTAATTCTGTAATCCAGGATAACAGGCAGGTATTTGTGTACAAACCTACCTATCCATTTCAACAGACTAACCTACTTAGTTAAACTTAATAAAAATACAGAACACTAACAAAATAAAATCGTAAGAACTGCAAACCATTAATTTCCAACTTTAAAAACTCAATCTGAACTTAAAACAAATGAAAACGATAATCGGTACCGGTAGCTATTTCATTTATTAAAACGGGAGTTCATAAAAGATTTAATGTTGTGCAGTATTTACTAGTTCCGTAGTTCTGTAGTTGCGTAGTACCGTAGTCTCGTAGTTCCGTAGTTTCGTATCTTGACTGCACAAGGCTGGCCATTAGTATTAATAACGCGCGTTCGCTCTCATTAAAGTGTGCGCTAACCCTCTCACCGCCGCCTGAGGTCTATTCAGTACCGGCTTTAAGTACAGTTATTGATATCGCTTTTTATAGACACTTTGAGCCGTTACGACTTTGACAGAAGAGGTTGGAAAATGCTTTGGTTTTTTAGAGGGAGAAAATTGAATTTTCTGTCTCAGGTATCTTTCGTTTGAGAATTAAATAAAGTAGTCTGCTAAAAAGTAAAGTACCTAAGCCTAAAGGTTTAATCTAACCTGTTCAAGTAAGTGACCTTATAAATTGTACGTAAAAAGAACACAACCTTCCAAAGAAAATAGAAAACGAGAAAATAAATACAATAGGTATTTTATACACCTTTTCTCACAGACGAAACATGTAACAACTCTTTGGTAAGTCAAGCCACTTTCATCACAAGTACGCCAATTGAATCCGAAAGAGTCCCAAAAAAAAACACTTCATTCGTGAAAACACGAACGTCTATTTACTTTGTCCCTTCATGGTTAATTCCATACATGTGCGCTTCTATTACCATGGGCGAAGGTGCACGAAATCACAATTAACATATAGATGTGACACTCGACCCCAGCCGGCCCCTTTTAGCGAAATTACTAAAGACACGCTTTTAACACGGTCTTGTAAAACTTTGGTCCCTACGAAATAACACAGATTAAAATATATTGCGCGGAAAATGAAGTCCGCTCGCAGTGCGTCAATAAAAATGGTCGGCTGTGTTTTTTCTGTGGCACGGTGGGTTAGGGTTGTCAAAATGGGAATAGAAAATGAGGCGGCGTTTGTACTTTGACAATGGTATTCATTAGTGCGCCCTAGGGTGAGAGGCTGAGTCTGACTTTGGTACTTTCATTTACCCCGTTTTTATAAGTAGCCTCTCTGTTAATTGTGTTCAGCCTATGTGGTACAAAATGGTGATAGGCAAATTAATTTTTAATTTTGTGGATTTTGCTCGGCGTTATTGACAAAGGGTCCTTTTGTTTGCACGTTATGAATTTAATTATTTTTTGTTTAAATAAAATCTCATAGGTACAATTTAAAAGAAGGGTGTTAAAACTGCCATTGTTTAATCTAGCAAGTATGATTTGTTTTTAAATAAAATGAAGTGCTTTCAAAAGTCTACTCTGAAATATCTAAAGTAAATTATAAAAATGTGCTCTTCACGCTATTGATAAAGTTAATTTATTATTTTAATCAGTGTTTCATGTGCATATGCAAATTACATTTGTTTTAACTTTCTCCTATCCAAACTAACATCATAAATACGAAAGTAAGTTAGTTATTTTTTCACGCGATTTTGATGAATTTTGGTACAAAGTTATATGAGACCCTGCAGACGGTTATAAGCTACTTTTAGTTGAACGAAGTCGTGTGAAAAAGCTCTTTAATTTGACCATCATCAATAATACCAACACCAAAAGTTAAGCACTTTTATTTATCCAAGTATTTTCGCTCTTAAAACATTTCCTCAACACTATAATGCACTCTGTGCAACATCTCTCGTCTCATGTGGTGGCCGGGTACCTACTAATGGGAACATGGCCGACTCGACAATGACATCGAAATTGTTAATACACTGAAGACTTCATCTAAGGGTAATGTTTCATAATTATACCCTTCAATATTATTTTTGTATCGATTAATACCGACATGAAAAAGGCACTTTTATTTACTCAAGTGGAAACTATTTGGGTAAATAAAACTCTCAAAACTTTTCCTCAACACTAAAATGCACTCGGCACACCAGTACAAGTCGTTGCTACCACATCTCTGCGGGGATCTGGTGGCCTGGAACCTACTAATGGGAAAATAGCTGAGTCGACGCTGCACATCGTGGTCATAACGATTTCGATTTCAGAATACCGAAAACTTTAATCTAAGGGTTTTATAACAAATATCCTTAAATATTATTTTTATTTCAACTAATTACAATTTGACCATCATCATCATCCACATAATTAATACCAACATATAAAAGCACTTTTATTTACCCAAGTATTTTCCCCCTTAAAACTTTTCCTCAACACTAAAATGCACTCGGTAAACAAGTACAAGCCGTTGCCACCACATCTCTGTGGGGACCTAGTAGCTTGGTACTTACTAATGGAAACATGGCTGACACGACGCTGACATCGAAATTGCAGTCACATTTACTGGTTTTAATGACCGAACGAACCTTTGTTTAAAAAAAAAAGACTAGACGGGGCTATTGGTTTTGTGGCGCAGTGTTTTATTATCTGTGCTGAGGTTGCTTTTGTTCATTTGTTACTAAAATATCTGCGCGAAAAATAAATTATCTGTTCAACGTTTTTAGTTTAAACATTTTTTGCAAGTTAAATTGTTTTCAAGTGATAGTTGTTCATTTCGGCTATCATTATGGACAACTTTTACTGTTGAGGTCATCAGTTTTACTTTCACATTTTCTACGTGTACCCATTTGACATTCCGTTCATATATAGTAAAAACTATGAAACGAACTTCCAGCAACATACACAATAATAATGTACAGGTAGTTGCTATCAAAGAGATCATGTGTACTATCACAGTTCTTCGAAGGTTACAAATGTATAAAGTTTAAGACCCGGATACATTTAAATGAGTAGTAGTACATAATGTAAGTGTGTGTGTATCTGTGTGTGTTTTTAGGGTTCAGTACCGAGGGTAACCAACGGAACCCTATTACTAAGCTTCCGCTGTCCGTCCGTCCGTCTGTCAGTCAGCGGGCTGTGTCTCAAGAACCTTAATAGGTAGACAGTTGAAATGTTCACAGTGGGTATTTCTATTGCCGCTATAACAAAAAGACTTTTTACAAAAAATATAATCGACTTCCAAACAAAACACAAAAAGAATAAAATAACCTTAATTTCGGAAGTCGGTATTAAAAAACAAAAACACTTTTTACTATAGATATAACCGAGTTCCAATAACAAAACACTACAAAGTAAAAAATAACTTTAATTTCGGAAGTCAGTGTCAAAAAACGAAATAACCAAAAACACCGACTTCCGAAATTAAAACATACATAAAAAAATACCCAACGAATTGAGAACCTCCTCCTTTTTTGGAAGTCGGTTAAAAATTAAATTAAATTAAAAATTAAGTAGGGCTCCCTACATGAAACGTGTTTTTTGTGAAAGTCCGACTTGCACTTGGCCAATTTTTACGTTTGTAAACCTATCACCCTTTACCCATTGAATGGGTGACGGTGATATGGTACGTATGATGTTACGGTAGATGAGGTAATTCGTGCCCCAGGACCTAGAAAACTTTTATCCTGGTTGCACGGTCCTTGCTAACGGATAAAGCAAGTTATAGTTTTTTTTTAAGATATTAAGCTTTGCTAAGGCACTTGTCTCACCGCCGACGATCAGCAAGAAGCCAGTGAAGCTAGAAACTAGATACAAGTTGGCGAGCAGCGAAAAGTGATTATGTAGTTCCGACAGTTTTGTCGTTCGGCTATAAGCAAGTGCTGTTGTGCGACGAGCGATTACTCGCACCACTCGCTCCGGCCCGCACCATAGGTATAAATTACCGCTGGTTGGTCTCTTGACGTGAGTTCTGACTACCAAGCGAGCATCGCTGAGCGAGTATAATCTTTGATAGCTCTTGTCGCTGCGACCAACTAGTGGTACTCGCCGGCGGTGTGAACAGCCAGCTATCGACTGTAAATGTATGTGTCTCTTTCACTCGTCCGGTATCTATATCTTTTGTTCGTTTCCTCGGCGAGAAAATAGTCCACAGCTTATCGCTTCCTCGTTGGCGGTGAGACAAGTGCCTTATCCCCGTATTGTAATTTGAATTGTATTGCTACGGCGTAGCTGACGCTACGAATGTATTGCTACGAGCTACGTTAGCTACGCAATTTCGTAGCATGGACCGATTTGTTAACGTTTCGAGTGTAATTTATTATTGTTTCGTAATTTTTTTTGTTTATCAGAATGAGTCTGACGGCACTATTTTAATTTACTTAAAAATAAAAAAATGGAATGGATGGAATTGAATAAAAAGTACAAAGCTTGCAAAGGTTTGAAGAACAAAATTTTCTGCCGAGCATGGATGTCAGAATTAGCTTGGTAAAATAAGTAACACGTTTTTATTTTCGAATTCAACATTTTCTCAATACAAGAATATATGAGTGAAACAATCAATAATTTAATTGTTGTTTTAGAAACATTATATCCTCCATGCCCTACCTGAAATGTTAAAAATAAACATCGAAACAATCACGATCGAAGTTGAACTAAATTAATAAGCATTTACCAGTATGTTAACATTGTAAGCAATTGTCATTAATATTAATTATGTTCTAACATAACTATACTCGGAATGTTCGACAGTAATTACATTAGTGACAAATTACATAAGTAGTGACCTATTGTCTGCAATTAATTGTTGATTATTACTAATTATGTGTGAAGCTAATCAGTTACTAGTTTCGTAAATAATGTTAATTGGCAATCCCTAAAATTAAACATAAATGTAAAATAGTATTTGATTTTGACCTAAATCCGGATGATTGATGTGATTAACCTACATGTCTTACAAATCCATTTCAGTCCATTCCATCCATATTTTCCAAGTTGGTTGTGAACTCACTTACTTCGACCACTTCGACGTTTGGAATTCGGTCTAGTATCACTACGGAAAGCACAGAACGCTCCATGGTTCTCTGTGCAACTTCTTTGTACACAGCTTCCTGGGTGAGCGTCCAAGTCTTAAACTGACTGTCCATTGAAGCGGAGTGGAGTGGAGCCGTGCCAGTATTTACCAATGAAATTCAGGCCCTATCATAAAACCAGCGCTGTGTTATTTATTTTTAAATTTCGCAGCCTATGCTGAGATAGGGACCTTTTTGGCCTCGCACAGACTAATTCACTAGTGATTTAGTAATAGGCTACTTTTGGTTTTAAGTAATTTTACATCTGTCTGTTTTGTCCGAGCCCCAAATAAACATTTTTCTTTCTTTCTTTCTAAAAATTCCACTCTGCTTCAATGGATATGGATTTGCGGACGAGTATGAAAAATCTTACATAACAGGGTAGCGGAGCGAGGTAGCGGAGCGAGGTAGCGGAGCGAGGTAGCGGAGCGGAGAAGTGGAGCGGGGAAGCGAAGGGAGGAAGCAGAAAAATGCCGGCCGCTCGCTCAAATTACTCATCGTGTTAATTCGCTAACTAGCTCTTCTCAGTCCACAACTCCGCTCCGCACTCCCTCGCTCCACATCAATTGATAGACACAGTCCTCCGCTCCGTTTTACTCCCGCTCTCCGCTCCGCTGCCTCGCTCCGCGGCAATGGTCAGGCAGTTTTACTCGACCGATAGTCTTACCGAAAGCAGCTGAAAAATAGACGTAGAAACATGGAATGATTTCCCATTTCATCTCAACAAACCAGTTTACCAGGTAACACAGTATACCTTGGTGTGACTGCTTGTGGAAAATTCTGACTGACTGTGGAAACTCCGTAAGGCAAGACAGACAGAACTGTCTTACTTTACAGAGATTAAAAAAAGCTACGAATGGCAGCTGAAACCAACCAACGGCGTAAATTGGTTTTCAAAGCACGAATCCAGAAGATGAAACGAGGACAAAACGAGTCACCAAGTCTTTGTACTTTATTTTCTACTTCCAAGCAACTATCAGTAAACGTTAGTAATATACTCAAACGTATTAGGGGTGGTCCCCAAAGGATTATGGCTGACATATTTGAATCAATCCGGGGGATCCGATTAGTGACGATATTGGGGACCATTGTGGATCTTTTCTCATACAAATGGAATTCTGCTCCTCTGGGTACTTTTGTAACGTAGTAGAGAATTATTATGTCTCACTTATAACCGTTTTTGGACGTCTTATTAATAAATGATTCAGGATTTATTTATAGTTCTTGAATCGTATAATAATTACGGCCTGTGGACTGTAACGTTGTTATTGTAAGTCTACAGTGTACGCAGTGAACATTATTCTATTTTAATTGTTCCAGAACAAGTAGTTGGAGCTTTACACTCAGTGTCACTTAAGCTACTAAACTAACTGAAAATAAAATTGTAAAATGTTTTTTATTAAGCCAATAAATGCGATTTTCTTTCTTTCATATTTTTCAAGCTAGTGATGATGCATTAATTCAAACATTAAATTTCCATCTAAAAATAAATCAATGATCATATTTTTCGTTCCTAGTTTCCCATTTCGAATTCAAGCCAGCAAAAACCCCAAATAAACTTTACAATTCCATCCATACTCGAACCTCTCGCTAATTTGACGTCCGATCTCAACACAAGATTGATGATCGAAAAACATGTTGAAAACAACACACAGTAAACAGGGCAAAACAGGTGTTTATAAAAACGGGAGCACATCGATCAAGTTTTTGTAACGTCGGTGTCTACTGGAGTAAGACAAATGAAACTTTAGGGCTATCGGTCTCTTAAACGTAGGTGCTTTTTTATTGGTTAACAAAATATACAAATACAAAATCCAAATAGACCAGTTACAGGCACTTTTGAATAGTCAAGGTCTGTCAGACAAATAAATTAAGCTAATAGGGTATTTTACTAAAAAAATCTAATTAGTCCGTCAGATAGATTTAAAAAAAATATTGGACACGTATTTTTACTTTTTTCACGTAAACAAAAAATGAAGACGATACAGCGCGTTGAAGACACGCGTGACGTCATTTGGCTTGGTAAAATTGTACCATCATAGTGACGTCACGCGTGTTTTATCATCTCATCGTGGCACTATATCATCTTCATCTTTTGTTTACGCGAAAAAAGAAAACATACGTGTTTAATATTTTTTGAATATCTATCTGACGGACTAATTAGATTTTTTTTGTAAAATACCCTATTCTGCCGCGGCAGCGACAAGAGCTGCAAGTTGCTCTGCAGCAAATCGCACTCACCGACCCTTTCTCCAGCGCGGCAGTTGCACGTTCCAAAGAGTAAATCCTATGGACAAGAACGTGCAAGAAACTCCATGGACACTCTTTTGAATCAGTGTTTACAAAATCATGGTTCCAATCGTTATGAAATAATTAATGACTGACATTATACAATGCAAAAGAGATTGAGTCTATACAATTAACACTAGAAGACGTAAGTGTCTTAGTTCTAGTGAATCGGTAATGACTGTTAGGCCCGTTGCGCCAGCGGGGGTTATCTTATTAATAAGAAAACCCAACCACCGCGCACTGATCGGGATGACTTCAGAGTTGACTCCGAATTAAATGCTGTCACGGTCCCAAGTCCCGCTATGTATGAAATACTAGCTTCTGCCAGCGGCTTCGCCCGCGTGGTCCCTAGGGAACATACTCCCGGGATAAAAAGTAGCCTATGTCCTTTCTCAGGCTCTAAACTATCTCTGTACCAAATTTCATTTAAATCGGTTTAGTAGTTTTGGCGTGAAAGCGCGACAGACAGACAGACAGTGGTACTTTCTCATTTATAATATTAATAACTAGCTTCTGCCAGCGGCTTCGCCCGCGTGGTACCTAGGGAACATATTCCCGGGATACAAAGTAGCCTATGTTCTTTCTCAGGCACTAGACTATCTGTGTACCAAATTTCATTTAAATCGGTTCAGTAGTTTTGGCGTGAAAGCGCGACAGACAGACAGACAGACCGACAGACAGACAGACAGAGTTACTTTCGCATTTATAATATTATAAATATATAAATATATAGTAAGGAAGTAAGGATATACATTATAAAGTAAGGATTTGTCATTAAACCTAGTGTTATCAACTAATTCTCAGTAAAGTTTTTGTTGGAATTTGATCTATCTGATTTCTATAAGCCGGTTATCTTACCGCTGAGCAAAGGCATTCCCTTGATTTCCATGTTTTTGCAAATTTTGTAGATAAAAAGCAATCTTATCATTTAGGGCGAGCTTTTGTTGTAATTATACTGGCTTTATACTGTCCTTACATTGATATATAAAAAACCCAAGATGCACAGTCTCGAACAAATGCAACACTCGAAACTGTCGTCAAAAACTGACATGTATCAAGTGTCATGTGTGTAGTTATATTAAAAATATTTTTTTTTTCATATTCAACCTTACACGGATCGCTTAAAGTTGTTTTAACAAAGCAGTGCAATATGGCGAGTGATGCGCAATTTTTTTTTGCAAATTCAACCTTACACGGATCGCTTAAAGTTCTTTTTACAAAGCAGTGCAGTATGGCGAGCGATGCGAGACTGTTTGAAAGTAGCGCACAATTACACATTATGCGCTTGTTTTTCGCGGACGTTTTTGTGATGCTGAGTGTGTATCTTGGGTTTTTATATATCAATGTGTCCTTATAATGTATTCAAAATTCTTCTAATTCTATGTAACTAGGTTATCTGACGCTTCAAATAAATAACAAACCTGATGAAACATATCTTTTCTTTTCAAATACAAAATTACAACAGTTTTTTTTTAACCTACCCATCGGTTAGCAATTATGGGCACCTAAATTTCGCCAATAATCGTTTTTATCAATATTTAACTTCACCAGTAGTCAAACATAACTATTAGTTATTAACTTTAATTGAAAAACTTATATTAGGGAAATTTTTATCTCAATTTAAAATTTACACAGTATTAAAAAAAACTCGCCATTGTTCACCAAAAAATTTTTTAGCATGAGTATTAAAATTAAACAGTAAAGTAGACTATGTGGGCCGTAGTCCACTACACGGGCCCAGTGTCGGTTGGTGGACGTCGCATGTCTTCGTTTTTTCGGTGATGGTTTTCTTTATCGTTTCAAGAAAAGTGATGAAGACATAAAAAACTGGCGAAGTGCGAGTCAGACTTGCGTGCAAAGGGTTCCCAACGAATTATTTATTTTTTAACGTGTTTTTAATACTAGACTGTAGACTTCTGATAAGTTTTCCTGTAATCAGGTAACGATCTATTATCTCCATTTTTTTTTTCAAAATTTTAAGCTCAGCAGATTCGGACATAAGTAAATGTCGGGAATGGTAATTTTTCGTCTAATTTCTTGAATAACTTCAAAACCATTTATTTTAAAATTATGAAAAAAATATAATTAAAACACTCACTGTAAGCTCTTTCATTTGATATGTCACACAGTATTGTTCAAAAAACTTTTTTTATTAACTTTCTAATTTGACACCCAAAAGTGACACCCATACTAAAAATTTAATGATTTACGTAACGCGTCCATATTTAGTCATAAAAGTCCATATAAGTACCAAATTTCAACAGAATCAGTTCAGTGGATCCGGAGAAAACTGGCTGTGACAGACGGTCAGACAGACAGACAGACACCCGAGTGATCCTATAAGGATTCCGTTTTTTGTTCGGAACCCTAAAAACCGGCCAAGTGCGAGTCGGACTCTCACACGAAGGGTTCCGTACCATAAAGCGAAAAAAACACGTTTCTTGCATTGGAGCTGCCTTTAATTTATAATTTCATTTCATTTTTAGTATTATTTGTTGTTATAGTGGCAATAGAAATACATCTGTGAAAATTTCAACTGTTTACTTATTAAGATTCTTGACAGTGATGGTCAGTGCTTTGAAGCGACTGGTCGTGTATTATAACCGATACGTATTTTTTGCGAGACTCATTAGCTTATCAGTAAAGTGTACGAGGACTCGAGTCGATCGGCGCGTGAAACCGGTTTCTCCGTGCGACCGCGCACTCCGATGAACGAATATGATTCAAGCGCAGGAGATATGAGTGATTCAGATTTATTAGATAAATGTGAACAACAATTGAAGGAGTTGGGGGAGATGGATGTGGGAGTTGTTGAGAGTGGAAAAAGTGTAGATGGAGAAACACGATTGGCGGAGAAGAGGAAGGAAAGAGAAGATGACTTTATTACTGTAAATAGGCGATCTAAACGTTTGGTGAGGAGTGATTCATTGGAAATAAGACATGGATCACAAGAAAATGATGTTACAGATATATCTAACCATGAAGTTTGCGTTACATCGTTAGAAAGTCTGCCTAAAGCAATAGCTATGGCAAAATTACTTCGCTCGGAGAACATAAAAGATATCCTTAGAATAAAATACAAAAGCTATAATAAAGTTTTTATTCAATGTCAGAGAAAAGAAGACGCAGGAAAACTATTAGATTGTAAGAAATTAAAAGATATGGGCTTACGCTGTCAATTAATACAAGAAATGTCTGCCTCCTATGGAATAGTGAAAGGGATTGATCTAGAACTAAGTGAAGAGGAACTTATGAATATTTTAAAATCAAACGTAGAAGTATTATCGGTGAAGAGATTAAAACGATTAAATATAGAAGGCAAATGGGTAGACTGCGAATCGGTAAGAATCTGTTTTCAAAGTAATGTGTTACCAGAATTCATATACGCATATGACTGTCGGTTCAAAGTAGAGGCTTACGTTTTCCCAGTAACACAATGTTCAGGATGCTGGCAGTTTGGCCATATCATGAAATATTGTCCATCTAAAAAGGTACTATGCCCAAAATGCGGAGGAAAGCATGAAAACTGTGATACTAAAGAGCTCAAGTGTTTGAATTGTAAAGGAAAACACTTTGTCTTAGACAAATCATGTCCCATGTTCATAAAAGAAAAAACTATACGGAAAATTATGAGTGAAGAGCAAATTACGTACAGAAGAGCCTTACAACGTTTCATGGAAAAAAATGAAAAAAGCACTGTAGAGGAGGTCTCACACGATGAAAATATCACCCATGCGTCAAGCACCGCTTGTTTCTCGGGAACAGAAACCTATAGTTCAGTACTGAAGAAAGCTGGCCGTCAGGAACCAAGACCAATGATACAGGAAGAAATACAGGATATAGAGGAAAGTACATCAGACAAAGCCTCAAGTTTAAGACAGAAGAATAAAAAGAAAATAAATAGAATAAATCAAAAAAAATCTGAACTTCAATTCGAACATATAGAAGAACCTATGGTCGAGGATAATCATATGCCACAGAAAGAGGAGGATAGTAGTAAGCGAAGAACACACTTATTACAATTTGAGTGGACGAAGGTTTGGTTGAAAATAAAATCTGTATGTATATCTGAACGTAAATTTGAAGAGAAGTTGATATGTATTCTAAAAATTATTGGTGAGGAAATTAAAAAGCTTTTAGTTAATATGCTATTTGGAGAAGATGTTGCTGGATATTTAAATTGGTTCAATAATGGATAGTCGTCAAAAAATAACAAAGGTGAACATTTATCAATGGAATGCACAAAGCTTTCGTCCTAAACTCATGTCGTTTTCAGAACTCTTAACCCGGGAAAATATACACATCGCAATTATAAGCGAAACGTGGCTCGATTGTACAGTTGATGTAAATATTAGTGGGTTTAATATGTATAGAAAAGATAGAGATGACTGTTATGGTGGTGTAGCTTTACTGGTGCATAAATCTATCCAATCTCACCTAGTTCCTTTTAATGTTAATAATAGCGGTATTGAAGTTGTTTGTGTCAGACTGGTAAATTGCAAAGACATAGAACACGTAGTATCACTTTACTGCCCTTCGTCTGTGCAAACTCAATTATCTGATTGGGAAGACGTTTTTTGTCACTTTTCCAATAAAACAATTATTGCTGGGGACTTCAACGGTCATCATACCAATTGGTCAATTAAATCAGATGTGAGAGGTACACAAATCATGGACGCAGCTTTAGATAATAGTTTCATCTCTCTAAATAATAGTTTGGCGACGCGGGTTAAATTAGTTAACGGAAACTTACAGCAGACCTCGCCGGATATATCGTTTGTAACCGCGGATGTTGCAATAAACTTTAACTGGCAGGTTTTAAATGAAAATCTAGGTAGTGACCACCTTATAATAAAATTTTCAGCTCATTTATCTACCATTGTACATATAATAAAAAAATGGAATTTTAGAAATGCTAACTGGGCAGAGTTTCGACAGACAATATCCGAAAAAATCCATGAATTTTATGAAAACCCGGATGATGTTAATATTCAACAGATGTATAATTTTTTTATAAAACTAGTTGAGTATGCTGCTGATAAACATATTCCACGAGTAAAATTTAAGATTGAACCAGACGAAAAGTTTAAACCAAAAAACTATTGGACACCGAAATTATCAGAATTAGTTGCACAACGAAGGTTAGCCTTGACAAATTTTCGTAAAAACCCTACCCCTGAAAATTTAAGTAAATTAGAAACAAAAACTGTAGAATCTCAAACACTCATTAAAAAGGCAAGGTCTAAGGGTTGGCAAGAGTTCTGTGATTCTATTGATGAAGTTACGTCGGCCTCTGAAATGTGGCGTCGCATGAGATGGATGAAAGGTTGTAATCAACAAAGGTCATGTCCCCCCATAAATAAACAAAGGGATCTTTTACGATCTTTAACCCCAGATTATGTGCCTAATGTTATGCCTATTTTTAAATCTAGAAATGATATGTTGGAAGTGGAATTTTCTATGCAAGAACTGGAAAATTGCCTTAAAAAAAAGGACTCGGCCCCAGGACAAGATGGGATATCCTATTCAATGGTATTTAACCTACCGAAAGCGGGAAAGATTTTTTTACTTAAATTATACAATTATATATTTAAATTTGGTATAGTCCCACAACAATGGCGTAATATTCAGATAATCCCTATACCTAAAAATGGAAATGATATTAGCGGTAAATTAAGACCCATTTCGTTAATATCGTGTATATGCAAAATCTTTCATTTATTAATATGTAAAAGAATAGAATGGTTCGTAGAAATGAATAAGATTCTTTCATCATACACTGTAGGATTTAGAAAGGCTCAGTCATGTTTAGATTCACTATCACGTCTCGTTTCTTACATCCAAGTTGGATTTACCAAAAATATCCCCACAGTCGCATGCTTCCTAGATATTGAAAATGCCTATAATAATGTGTCTGTTGATTCGGTCACAAAAATTCTAGATGAACTAGGTGTCGGGTCAAAATTTTGTAATTATCTTTGGAATTTTATAAGTGAGAGGCACTTAGAAATTAAATCACTTAATAACGTAGTATTGGAACCTAGGTGGACTAATAGAGGATTAGCACAAGGAGATCCGATATCCCCTTTATTGTTTAATTTGGTTACTTACCAAATATGTTACAAGTTACAAAACGTGTCGATCTCCCAGTATGCGGATGACTTTGTTATTTATACAAGTGACAAACAGATTAAAAAGTGCGAACAACACATACAAGACAACATAAACTGTTTAGTCAACTTGCTGGGTGAGATTGGATTAACCTTATCACCTACTAAATCTAATTTTTGTGTTTTTAGTAGAGGGCGGAGAAGAATATTACCAACTCTCAAAGTATATAACCAGCCATTATCTATGGTAGAATGCGTTAGGTATCTTGGCATATGGTTAGATAGAAGTTTATACTGGAGAAAACATATAAATGAGATAATTGCCAAATGTTCAAAGTATTTAAATTTATTAAAAGTATTAGCCGGTAGTTCTTGGGGAGTTCACACTAAGCATATTCGTAAATTATATATTTCATTAATAAGAAGTCGACTTGATTATGGATGCTATTTATATGATGCTAGTGCAAAGACAAATATAGTTAAATTGGATAGACTTCAGAATCAAGCTCTTAGAGTGATAGGGGGTTTCATTAAAAGCTCACCAATTCACGTGATGGAAAGTGAGTTGCACATAGTGCCATTATTTTTAAGACGACAATATCTCGCTCATAAATACATTTTGAAAACACTATCCTCGTCTAATCATTCAAGTAAGTGTATAATTTCAGAATTAAGCTCACATATTCATGATCCCTACTGGGCAAATAAGAAGAAACCCTTGCTCGCTACTATTTTTAATGAGATAGGTCAACTTCAGTTAGTATCCTCAGACGTTTTTAAAATGTTTACCCTTGATATATGGGTATCGGCTATAAAAACTGAAAATGCCATTCAATGTGATTTAGAATCTCTCAGTCAACCAAAAAAAGATTATAATCCTAATTTATTAATGCCAAAGGTTGTATCCGAATTAGCTTCCAAATATAACGACTGGTGCAAAATATTCACGGATGGTTCAAAAAAGGCAAGCGGGGGGGGAGCCGCCTTTTATTGCCAAAGCTTAGGAGATAAATTTATGTTTAAAATCGCAACCAAAGTCTCCATCATGTCGCTGGAACTCATTGCGATATATCAAGCGGTACTTCACGCAGTAAATAAAAAATTAAACAGAGTTGTGATTTTTACTGATAGTAAAAGCGCATTACAGCATGTGGCTCGATGCACCTCTGGTAAAAGAGGAGCATCGATAGCTTACGACATTCTCAAATTAATACATCATCAGAATGAAAAAAGTTTCAGTGTTGTATTGCAATGGGTTCCAGCACACATAGGAATAAGGGGCAACGAGGAAGCTGACAGTTTGTCCAAGCTTGCAGTTGATACAGGCATTGAAATACCTTACTTACCAGATCATTGGGAATATATCACCAGATTTAGGGAGAAATGTTTCATAAAATGGAAAAATCATTTCGATGAGACTTCTAAAGAAAAAGGGTTATGGTACAAAGTCATACAAAGTGAGCCTCCTCGTATGCCGTGGTTCGATGATGATAAATTAAACAGAAATTATGTTAAGTTAGCTTTAAGACTGCGCTCTGGACACTATCCATCGGCAAAATTTGGCTATCTTATGGGAAAAGTTACATCTCCTAACTGTGTAGTATGTAATAAAACTGAAGATATACTTCATTTGCTGATGGATTGTGTAAAGAACAAAGATGAGAGGGAGTCATTAATTAAAGAGTTTAAACTAAATTTTCTAGGTGTTGGGTTGATTCAAACAATTTTGCCAAGTCCTAAATCGCAGTTAGCTAAAAGGTTAAGTAGTCTAGCAAGGCTCTCTAATTGACGAGTCCCTCTCACTCAAATTTGTTATTTATCTTAGTGTAATAAGAACTAATAGGGTACGATGGGGTTGGCGTATCCATGTGGATAAAAACCCCGTGTTAAATAAACAGAATAAAAAAAAAAAAAAGATTCTTGAGGTACAGCCCACTGACAGACGTACGGATGGACGTACAGCGGAGGCTTAGCGATTCCGTTACCCTTCGACTACGGAACCCTAAAAAGAAGACCCTCTCTATCTAATTTTGTATTCATTTCCATGTCTCTAAGCGGTAATACCTCTATATTATTAGCAACTCGGAAAGAGATGCGGTATTTTTCAGTTGTATAAACAATATTCTATCAATTTATTTAACTTGTAAGTAAAAGACAACAATATTATAAATTAAACGTAACAATTTCCAGTTGAAAATTAAACGGTCGCTAAGCCATTGTATTGGCAATTAGACTCGTGTTTATATCGTTGAGTTCGGGGAGGTAATTTCCATAGCACTTGCTTCTAAAAGCTTTCCCTTGGGCCAATGATCCGGTTATTTGATCTGGCTGTTAAAGGGAAACATTTCTTGTGACATTCTTCAGAAGTAGCTACGGTATTTCAAAGACACGTTTTATACATAAACGATCATCATTTCTTTTTCGAGCTAAAGGAGCTTGTGGCAAAAGAACTACAGCCGCAGGGGTCGATCTTCAAGATTAAGCAACGCTTGCCAAGGTCGGTCTGTGGATGGGTGATTATCAAACCGTGCTAACATACCGCGTCTCCTCCGTGCCTCGGAAAGCAAGTTAAGAGGAAATGCTGGCGGCGAGACTTTGTATGTAAAAACACTAAAAAGTATAAAATAAGTAACGTTAATTTCTTAAGTCGGTGTTTTTGGTTTTGTTTCTTTGTTTTTTAACACCGACTTCCGAAATTAAGGTTACTTATTTTATACTTTTTAGTGTTTTGTTTGGAAGTCGGTTATATTTTTTTGTAAAAAAAATTTATTTTTGACTTTTTAGTGGTACCTGCGTACCCATTCAGAGTGTACCGGCGTGATGTTATGTTATGAAAATAAAACTTACTAAGTGCTTTCGGTGTAAAGGTCTCGTCAATACGAATGAAATAAGCCCAAACACTTGGTAGTTCCTACATACCGATGTGGAGTTCCCTTGACTCTCTGTCGTCTCCATCATCAGGTGTGATCCAAACCTTCATTGTTTTGTAGTATCACCCGGTATACACACGAATATCAAGTTTCTACCAGATGCGTGCCTACAATTTTCGAGAGTTGCCCTCGATTTCTCAGGGTTTCCATCATCAGATCCTGACGTGGTGGCAATGGGACTACACGGGAAGCACCAGCTTTCAAATAAAAAAAGAATCATGAAAATCGGTTCATCCAGTCGGTTAATATGAGGTAACAAACATAAAAAAAATACAGTCGAATTGATAACCTCCTCCTTTTTTTGAAGTCGGTTAAAAAGTCATAATTCGAGGTTTGGCTCTCGACTGTATTCTCCTCCAATATTGGACCAATATAAAAGATATTTCACAAACTGAATAAGAAGGATGTATACTGTGTCTCTATGTAGTGTGTAGAATGCGTAGCGAGGGATGTGTCTGTACAGAACAAATATAATCACTTGCGCTGAGCGAGGATATGTCGCTGCTGAGTCGTGTAAGGTCCAGTAGCAACAGTTTAATAAGCGTGTACGCGGACAGGTGGGACTCTCCACTGCTGTGCCACTGGATACGTTTGCATACTGAACTGTGAGCAGTGGACAGTTCCTCCTCGTCCTAATTGTTTGTGTTCTGTGTCCCTAGCTGCTTTTTTTCTTCTTTTTTTTGTGTGTGTTGTTTTGTTTTTATATGGTTGTGAGCTAGATGTTTTAAAGTATGTGTTATAATATAGTCTGAAATAAATGCTTTTTATTATTATTATTCCATTTATTATTGGTAACAAACATATTCTTCAGTACCATTATTTCTCTTCTCCATTCTCCTTCAGTACAATCCTGTGCATCTTGGGTTTTTTATATATAAAACCCAAGATGCACAGTCTCAAACAAATGTAACACTCGAAACTGTCGTCAAAAACTGACATGTATCAAGTGTCATGTGTGAGTTATGTATAGTTTTACTATAAACATTTTTTTTTTGCAAATTCAACCTTACACGGATCGCTTGAAGTTGTTTTTACAAAGAAGTGCAGTATGGCGAGCGATGCGAGACTGTTTGAAACTAGCGCCCAATTATACATTGTGGGTTTTTATATATCAATGTTCAGTACGCATCCTCGCACATCTTTAGCGGAAAAACAGCCCAAGCCGTTGGTCGTTGGTGATTGGAGGTATGCTTTGATAGTCCTTACGGATTGTCAGAAGCCAGCAATTCTGACCCCAGTCTTGCCAAAAAGTACTGTATTACCCAGTTAATGGGTTTTGGAGGTCTGGTAGGCAGCCGCTTCACGTTAAATAC
Source organism: Lacanobia wlatinum (assembly GCA_947578705.1). NCBI lineage: Eukaryota > Metazoa > Arthropoda > Insecta > Lepidoptera > Noctuidae > Lacanobia > Lacanobia wlatinum. The sequence continues at coordinate 20,124,693 of OX388033.1, forward strand.
TGGTATTCAGTTGAATGCGGTTTGACTGGAAGCCATCCTCAATATAGTTGGGAAAGGCTAGGCAGATGATAAAAAGTTATTATGTAAGAGTTATTTCAAATATAACGTACCTAACTCAAAATACACTCATCTCCACTGTTTATATCTCAAAATCAATTACGCCTTGTTATTAATGTCCCCTAATCCCAGTAAGTCCACCAAACCATTACGAATTCAAATATCTATTTGGGAATCATTCGATCGTGATAGTAACTATTTATTAGTTCACAGTTATTAATAGGGATCGGAAAAAGTATTAGTAATAGGTATAACGGCAGTATCGCAGTAGAAGTATCGATACTTGCTTGTTCTCGATAGTTTTAAAGCAGAGGTATATTTGTTTTTTAGGGTTCCGAACATCCGTAAGAATCGGAACCATTATAGAATCACTCGGGTGTGTCTATCTGTCTGTCTGTCCGCCTGTCACAGCCAATTTTCTCTCCGGATCTACTGGACCGATTCTGTTAAAATTTGGTACACATATGAAGTTCTGTGATTCAAACACGGAAGTTACGTAAGTAATTAAATTTAGAGTATGGGGGTCACTTTTGGGGTTCAAAATAGACAAAGTTTTTCAAACTACCGTGTCGCATATCAAATGAAAGGGCTTGTTGTGAGGGTTTTAATTATTTTTTTTTCATAATTTTGAAATAAATAGGTTCGAAATTACTCTAGAAGTTAGACAAAAAATTACCATTCCCCCCGGGATCCCTTCTTTTCATCTAATGTTCTTTTTCCTTATATACTTTGGCATAACTATTTTGGTATAATTTGTTTTGGCATAATAATTCTTTGCACTACTATTTTTACTTTTACTATTTTTTTGTCGCGTACAGTTTATGTTGGCATAATTATCTTGAAGGCTAATTTGTTTTGGCTTAAATTTAATTCGCAAAATATTACTAGGCTTACTGACTATTAGCATAATAGTATTTAGGCATACAATTTATAGAAATAAAGGAAACAATTCCATTTTAAACCTTGAATTAAAATTAAAGTATTGTCTTAAAAATTCAACATGTTGTGCTTTAGAGGTATGCAGAACAGAGAGTAAAGTCCCGCACACCTCCATTGAAAAGGGAGGATCCTCCATTTTGGCGGCTGTTGTGCCTGGCGGGCAACTGCCCGATAGTTGATATTTGGGCTGATGTATATGTTGAAATCGCATGGTAAACTCTGCTTGCGCGATGCAGGATTTCAACCTAGTAGTTCGCTGCTAGTTGGATAGATGGCGTCGCGGTTCTTTTTGTTGCAATGTTGATTTGCTCCGTTGGTTTTTCTTGTGGCGGCATTGATGTCGCTACAGTGCTACAAAAGTCAGTGACAGAAACGAATCGCTGCAAAACCGAGTCCACGAAGTCTTGTCTGCCCTACACCTAGAGTAAAATCTAAACCCGCGTAGGCGCGGAGGGGCGAGGCGGTTCGCGAGCTGAGGAGCAAGTGTTTTTATCGCTCGCCGCCGCGACTGAGGCTGGCCGGCAAAGACGGCCAGCAAGTCAAAACTGCGGTGGTGAGCGTAAAATACGTCTGCAACGAAAAGCTCGCGTGGGGCTGCCGGAGCCCCGCAGTGCCGGAGCCGTGACAGAAACCATGCCTGCTGCATGTTGCATGCTTGCTGCATATTTGCTGCATGCTTGCTGCATGTTTGCTGCATGCTTGCTGCATGTTTGCTGCATATTTGCTTGCAAGTTCCATGCTTGATGCATGCTTAGTGCACGCTTGCTTGCATGCTGCAAGCTGGCTGCCTGTATGGTGTATGCTTGTTTGTTGAGTGACAGAAACCATTCCTGCTGCATGTTGCATGCTTCCTGCATGCTTGTTTGCATGCTGCATGCATGGTGTATGCTTGTTTACATGTTGCATGCTTGTTGAAAAATAAAAATAAAATAATTTGTTGTACCTACAATGTAAAGTGCCTATTAATTTAATTAGAACAATATTGTATAAAATTGTGTATGAATGTCTAACATTTTAGGAATTAAGTAATTATAATTATTACGATTAGAGAAATTATGCTTGAAAATATTATGCGTTAGCTGTTATGTGTAAATATAATTAGGAGAAACAAAAGTATGCCAAGTTATATTAGGTCTTAAAATTTTATGCAAATGGATAGGGAACCTTCCCCTCCCCCTTATCACCGAAACTACTAAGCTTAAAATTTTGAAGAAATGGAAATAATAGATTAAAGTACCTATAAATTACAGAAAAACCTATAAGAAGTCTGTAGTGTTAAAATAACATGTTACAAAAATGAAATTCGTTCGGAACCCTTTGTACGCCAGTAGGACTCACATTTGGCCGTTGTGGGTAAGCCTCCACTGTCCGTTCGTCCATCTGTCTATCAGCGGGCTGAATCTCAAAAACCATAATAAAAGGAAGACAGTTAAAATTTTCACAGTATGTATTTTTATTGCCGACATATAAAAAAATAATACAAATCAAACTGAATGAAAAATTAAAGGGGGATCCCATGCAAGAAACGTGTTTATTTTTCGGTTTGTGGTCCGACTCACATTTGGCTTATTTTTTTGTTGAGACGGTTTTCCAACCCTCGAAACTATTTAAGTCTTTATGATATTCGTGGAAAACTGAAATCTAATATTCTAAACCAGTAATACTTATTAGTGAAATAGTTTGTATACTAAGGAATTTGTTTTACTTAGGTATTGTGCGCACAAAGGTACAAAGGCAGACCTAATACCTGAGGCATTTTCTACCAGTCAGTTAAGTGTGGTAGAGAAATAACATGACAGGTATCCCTGATTCATTAAAAAAAACGGTCAAGAGCGAGTCGGACTCGCGCACCGAAGGTTCCGTACCACCATATAAATAAGTCTCTATTAGGTGTATAAAAATCAAGGTCCTGAGTCAACACGATAAAAGATATGGTCAAATTTAGATTTTGGCGAAAACTTGTCATCATCATCTGCCTAGCCTTTTCCCAACTACATTGGGGTCGGCTTCCAGTCAAGCCGGACAAAACAGTTGACAATTGTAGGTCAACCGGAAGTACCCTTATAGGTTTTGGGTCGAAAACCTATATGGTAGTTCCCGTTGACCTAGAATCACGAAATTTGGCAAAAAGCAAGGTCTTACAGCAAAACTAAAGGACAAATTAAAAAATAAATACAAAATTAAGGTAAATGTTGGTACTTACAAGTTTTCACGTAAATCTAAATCAGCCCATATCTTTTTATCGTTTTGACTCAGGACCTTGATTATTATACAACTAATAGGGACTATAAACCTCTGTATCTGGTATAAATTTCAACTCCTCCTGTTCTTGAGAAAATCGGTGGTGGCACACAGACAGACTGTGTTTCCAGATAGCTACAACCTGGGAATCTTTAAGACAGAGTGAATAGGTTGCTTCTAGGCAAACGTGCTCCATCTTCGACCGTATCATCGCTTACCATCAGGTGAGATAGTAAACATATGCCTATCACATGTATAAAAAAAGACAGACGGACAAGAGAGTGATCTTATAAGGGTTCCTTTTTTACCTTTTGAGGTATGGAACCCTAAAAACACTTAAAAAGTTACAATGTCGTTGATTATAACGGTGCGTTTCCACCATAGATGGAAGAGGTTGTGTAGCGAGGGATGTGTTTGAAGCGAGGCTAGGTAAATGAAGCGATTCTATTGGTTCTTCCCGTATCTTCTAATCGAACGAACACAGGTTTGCGAGCACCCTTACGCCGCCTTGCTGAGCAATATAATAAGTATTTCAATAATATTGACATGTACGCTGCTTCATTAGGAGAATTTAGATGCCTTGTTTGTGACACTATTGATACTGCCGATAGTCTCAATTAGTTGACTGTTTTGCTTTTTTATGGTTTTTATTTAATTATTTTTTTGTATAATCTCCCTTTTTTTCTCTTTGCATGCCTGTTTAGTTTTAAATTTATCTTAAACACTTAATGTATTTTCTTTTTTTTAATTTTATTTTTGTAACTATTGAGAGCGCACGTCGTAGTTGTTTCATAAAATAATTTTATTTTTATGTGGAAAATGATGTTGGTTTTACATTTGTTTTGCTCTTTTACTAATATTGATTGTAATATATGTGTAACCGTTTATTTTCCCAAATAAATAAAAAAAAAAACTTGAGAGGTGTCAAGGGACACCCGGATGGAACGAAGTTAGTAAAAAAAAATTTTTTTTTTAAGTTATAATAATATTTTTTTTATTATTAACAAATATAATGTAATATAAACGTAATCAGTAGGCTCAATTTTAGTAATAATTGGCTTGTCAAAATAACTGGCTTGCTTTCTATGAGAGAGAGAGAGACAGACAGAGAAACACGCGCACGCCGGACGGCTTACAACTATAGCAAAAAGTGTCGTTACAAGTTTTGGTCGTAATTTTTTCCGTCTAGCCCCCTTTCGCAACGCGTGATAAGGAACTTCGTTCCAAAACTTCGTTTATTTATTTATTTATTTAATATAGGCACACCAACGACTTATTTACAAATCAACATAATTATTAAGACAATTCGTTCCAATATAAATAAAATAAAAAATTAACAAACTCATCCATCGCTACGCTACTCGCACATCTTTGTTGGAATCGCAGCCTTATAGTATTACAGGCACTTTTTCTCGAAAAAAATGAAAGATAGAAAAAGCTAGTACCTAATACGAATAAAATAGTTCTTATTTATATCGATAGTTCATATTCGACCCCTAGTTATAAGCATCGCAATATTTTGGCGAATTTCCCTGATAACGTTTATTTTCTATTCTGGTCACGTCATGAAAGTACCAGTTTAGGCTACCTAAATAATTTATTTTGATAATGTTGTGTTTTGACTCTCGGGAACGATATCGTTATCAGTTGGTCCGTGTAGTTTAATTCAACTCGCATTTGTTTCTATTTAAGGATTGTCAAGGGATTTCATTTGAATTTCGGGATGGTTTTAGACACTGGAATGTATATGAATGAATTTATGTATAGTCTGTTTTTTAATCCCGGAGACTAAATTGACAAGTGCAAATGTCAAAACTGACTAAAATGCTATTGTAATATGTCAGTTTGCCATTTGCACTTGTGATTTAGTCTCCGTGATTAAAAAGCAGACTATATACTCATCATAAATTTTCCTGTGTTTATTAAAAGGCAACTGGGTATTAGTGTTTTGTATCGATATTGATGATGGTTTTGTGTTTAAATAGGAAAGGGAAGAAATATTTTTTTTATTAGATTCATTTATTTACGTTATTTACGTTTCATTTATTTAAAAAAAATTGACGGCACGGTTGGCGCAGTGGTTGAGTGATTGACTGCTGCGCTGCGTGTCGCGGGTTCGATTCCCGCACGGAACCAATTTTTGTATGGCCCAGATAGTTGCTCCGGGTCTGTCTGTTTGTGTATGTGAGTTTGTATGTTTGTAAACGCACCCACGATACAGGAGAATTCCCTAGTGTTGGGCACGTTTTGTTTAGAAAAAAAAAACAAATATAAATATATCCCACCAGGTCATCGGTCCGCTTTGTAATCGGCCTTCCAACGCTGCGTCTTCCGGTACGCGGTCGCCACTCCAGAACTTCTAGCTCCCATCAACCATCTGTTCTGCGAGCAATGTGCCCTGCCCACTGCCACTTTAGTTTGGCGATCTTTCGGGCTATGTCGGTAACCATGTCGCGGGTAGCCGGTGAATGCGAGACGCACAGAACTGGTTGTTGTGGCGACACAGGGGAGGCCTATGTCCAGCAGTGGACGTCGTTTGGCTGAGTGGACGTCTTTTGGCTGATATGATGATGATGTTAATGATTTATAAAAATATCAGCCTGTTTGCCTTCCGCTGGGTAAAAACCTCTACCCATTTGGCATGAATAGATTTAGAAAAAAAAAAATGCGTGTCCATACATAAAAAAATATATATATTCTTAGCAACCCCTAGCAGAATGTATTTAACAAACAAATCACTTAGTAACCTAGAAAGTTTTATTTCTTACAAATTATCTTTAGTTAGTATCAATCAATAATAAGTACATAAAAATGATATAGCACGACTCTAATCAACACTATATCGTCCCTAAAATATATCCGTTGCATCCGAAAGTAAAGCAGACCAAACGCGCCCGTTGACAGCGCGCCATATCTTTTTTATCCACTTCCACTCGGTCCGGGGAGGTTGGAAGAAAGAGTATCTAAGAATACATATACGCGTCGACTTGAGAACCTCCTCTGTTTTTTCGTCGATTATAAAATAGCATTTATTACGACCGCAGTTGGTCATTAGATCTACCAATCTAGGCAGATTGGTAGATCTAATGACAACAGTGTTTTCCCAACTATATTGGGGTCCGCTTCCAGTCAAACTAGAGTACTTTATGCCTATCTGACGTCTACAAACCAGAAGCTGGGTAGCACAGTACCCTTGGTGACAGATGTCTCCCCTATGACTACCTGTAACGACTGTTAAAGATCTACAGAATGATATCTGGGACCAACAACTTTATTATGAGTTGCGCAATTTACGTTCAACTGAAATTTGGTAAGGCTACGAAGCATGAGATGAAGAAGAAAGAAAGAAAAAAAGAAGCTGGGTAAATCCACCATATAGAGAAAGGCTGATGTGTGGACAATTATATACCATATATAAACGACTCAGCCCGAATGCAATTCGGTAGATATAATACGTGTGAGTGAACAGACAACTCATTTTATATCGCCGTGTGGTACAAATAGGATTTTTGTAAGAAAAGAAATGCAACGTAAAGTGCGCGACTCATTTTACGCGACTCATAACTCAAAAAAATACGCTCGTTTGTCCTCGCCCTTAACGTGCTTTCCGAGACACGGAGAAATCTCTCTCAGCATGTTAAAATGGTGAATTGGTCACCCATCCACGGACCAACCTCGGCAAGTGTTACTTTAACCGATTAGCTGTTGTAATTTATTCACGAGCTCCTCAAAAAGAAAACAAAACCATACACTGGAAATAATTAACATATCAATATTTTTTTTGACCAGAAATTGATTAAAATTGTCTTTTATTCTTAACCGATTTCATAAAACAAGCTTACAAAACAAATTAATTATAAGCAAAAATGTCTTTATAAATTCTGAATAAAGAAGCCTCAGGTGTAAAGGAAAAATAATTAGGCTGAAAAGCTTATTCGGGCCAGACTTAAGCCGGCAGATCTTTTGTATAACCGGTGTCACCCACGAATTGATTAGCACAACCGTTAATTAATCTTCTTCATAGAACTACCTTTATTTTACTGAACCGAGAATTTATGTTCTAAGACTTTAGTCATACTGAGTCTGCGCGATCAATAGACTGGTAATTGGTTATTTTGGAACCGGTTTTAGGAGTCTTCAAAGATGTTTGTTAGTGTTTTGTGTGCCTAAAAATAGTGCAAATAATTGGTTAGATTCTTTTGTTGGGAAAATCGTTCTCGAGTTTTTCCATTAGGAATTTCCCAGTAGCGGTTCGGAGTTTGAATGATCTTTAACGTTAATTCCCATTCCAAATCATATCCTCCAACTCGACTCTATCTTGAGCCATCAACACTGTAGCTTATTATTTATACACATTAATCGAGCTTAGAAGAAAAAATACAGGCTTAAGCAAAGGAACAAAGAGTGCATAGTGTGTTTGGTACACACTCTTGTCCACTATAAATCTGCGAATTTGGTTAAAGTCCGTCTAGGTTCGGCACCGTGGCCGAAATTTGCCAGACTAGATTATTCACTTTTCAATCCACACGCACTATTTTAGGTAATATTTTCAGTATACCTACCAAATTTTACTCATAAGTGGCAGACACAAATTCAGATCAAAGGAATTTTCGCAACATTGAGGCGATATACCTAAGATAAAGCCATTGACCTAAAATACTTCCTTCTTGTGATGCAGGTAGGTACACATAGGTTCCATAAGTCCACGAAAAGTACTTTACCAGCTAGTAAAGCTCAAGTTTACGATTTGAGATTTGAATGCAGCAAAGGTAAAGTTCCGCGGTAGTCCGATTGCGACAAAGTCACACATACATAAGTCCAGTCTACCCAGCTCCTTACGTAAATCCCAATTCAATTTAAACTAACTATCACATTGTTGGTTCATAAATCTTTGCAATCTTTTCTCTTGCGAAGTTTTCGCCTTTTGTCTGCAACCTTCGGTGGTTGCAGTCAAAAGTTTTATTAAGTTGCCTAAAGGGGAGATCTCACTGGGAGAATTCACGGCTTGAGTTTGAGCATTACAGCAGTCAGTATGTCGAAGCTAGCGTTACAGAAATAGATGGAATGTACTTTATTGCATTGCTGGGTAGTTTGATGCGTCAGTTCATCGTCCCAGTGAAAACATTAGGAAGTGGTGACGGATGCCCGTTTTGGGGGACTGTCTTTTGTAAAACTGACGTTCAAAAAGTGTGGGCTGGATTTTGATGGTACAGTATTAATGTTACACAGCCCTTTTACAATATAAGCACGGATATAAAATGCTACAACTCCTTCCTATCATGGAAATAGTACTTGTAACACGATGCAACTTCAATTAACTCCGAGATTGCAGCAAATGAATCAATGCTACATTTAAAAAAAAATACCCACCGAATTGAGAACCTCCTCCTTTTTTGGAAGTCGGTTAAAAATGTTTACTGTTGGTAACAAGCAATATTCAACGTCGCGTGGTTTCAAAAGCGAATGCTGATGGGTACTTGGCTAGTACGTTCAGGTGCCTCGTTATTGCAATGATAACCATGGGCTTAAAGAAATTGATGTTCTATCAACAAAAACGATTGACAATACTCCAAAGATTTTGAGAGTGTTTCAAGATCATTGCTCTTTGTGACAAGGATATTTGATTACTATTAATAATAAATTCATGATTGGTAGACATTTGAACGATTTTACAGAAACAGTGCGATTTGTGTAAAATAAAAAACTTCAACGCGCTTCGCAACATATTCTTCTTAGCACACAAAAAGTCATTTCTAATGGATGGTGCAAAAGCATATTTGTGCATGACTTGCGAATGACGTCACACGCAATTCTCTTCTCACACGTCTCAGTTTCTCATTGATTTTAAAACGCTAAACTAAAATTTCCTTCTTTTTTGCGTCTTGTCTTCTCGTTAGTTTTTGCAAAACAAGCACGCACATAGTTAAGCAGGTAATTAAAAAACATTGGCCAAGTGCGACTCGAACTCGCGTGCAAAGGGTTCCGAACGAATTTATTTTTTAACATGTTTTTTTAACACTACAGACTTCTAATAGGTTTTCCTGTAATCTTTAGGTAAAGATCTAATATCTCCATTTTTTTCAAAATTTTAGGCTTAGTAGTTTTGGAGATAAGGTTGGAATGGTCATTTTTTGTCTAATTTCTTGAATAACTTCAAAACCATGTATTTTAAAATTATGAAAAAAATATAATTAAAACCCTCACAGTAAGCCCTTTTATTGGATATGTCACACGATATTGTTCAAAAACCTTTTTTTTAATTTTATAGTTTGACCCCCAAAAGAAACCCCTATACTACAAAATTAATGATTTACGTAACGCGTCCGTGTTTGGGTCACAGAAGTCCATATGTGTACCAAATTTCAACAAAGTCGGTCTAGTGGATCCGGAGAAAACTGTCTGTGACAGACGGACAGACAGACAGACACCCGAGTGATCCTATAAGGGTTCCGTTTTTTTTTTTCGGAACCCTAATAACAGTCAAATACTCTATTCTTAAAGCTGCTAGAATGTTAATGTCACTTTGCTGTAATGTCCTTAATGTCTCATAATGCACTAAGTGAGTACTCTCCTCTACAGGCAAAGGGAACAGGTGGGACGGTGGTCGTAATATTTACGTATTTCCAACTAGTTTGTGTGAAGTTTTGCGTCGATTGGAGTGACGCCCCGGGTGAATGCTGTTTTATTCATTCGTCTGCATTTGAAATTCCTTTCGTTGGTAGTAGCTATTGTTGTTGTATTGTCTTCGATCGAGAGTTCTGCTCTAAAAGAGTGCTGGAGGATTTTGAGGCGAACGTAAATAGTTACTTGTCTTACTTGAAGTACTCGTAGCTGTAAAGATTTTTTTTTGTTTTTAAACTATAAAATACTAGCTGACCCGCGCAACTTCGTCTGCGCCACATTTTTCCTTAATGCTCCGCGCCTATTGTTCGTAGCGTGATATTATATAGCCTTTAGCGTTCTTCGATAAAACGTATCTAACACTAAAGTAATTTTTCAATTCCAACCAGTAGTTCCTGAAATTAGGGCGTTCTAAGAAACAAACAAACTCTTTAGCTATATAATCTAATCTTCTTCTAAATAAAAATCTCGTGTAACAGTGTTTCTGAAAAAACTCCTCCGAAACGGCGTGACTAATTTATTTAGTAGGACTGAGAATAGGTCGTACGCTAGTTTTTTTATTTATATGGCAAAACAACGTTTGTCAGGTTAGCTAATAGTAGTATAGATTCCAAGAAACGCCACATTTTTTCTTTTAATATAGGATAAACTTTATTTTTCTCTACAATTTACATAATTTTTTTTACATAGGACAGATACCATACATAATTCAGGTAAGTATATACGTGTGGGAGACTGGTGCCTAAGCCATGCTCGAGGGATGTGTTTCAGGACACCAGGATCCCACCCCTTTACAATTAAATTTTATAAATTATTATCTGTTGCCCGCGACTTCGTTCGCGTGTATTTCGGATAGTAAAATGATGTCGCTAAGATGAGATATAGGAACAGTCAACATCTAGCATTGCTTGACTGCTCTTAGAATTAGGAATTCGGAAGACTGTTATGCAAGGCATTGGGTGTATCACCGCTTCTATTCAAAACGCCGACCAGCCCTAGTAATTTTTGTAATGAGAAACGTTTTAACGATAACAAACACGACACGACACGATGTTGAAGAAAGTTCTTAGGGTTGTTAACACGCGATAGAGCTACATAAAGTTGGAGATGGGAAAACCAACCAGAAGAGAAGTCTACCCCCGCAACAGATAGAGTAAATTAGAGTTGAGACTCCGTTATCCGCATTTAGACTCTCATCCGTTCCGTTGTGCGTAGGACACCTGGCTTAGCCGGCCTTCTGTGCTCTTAGAAGCCTCCTGGGTGCGCCATAGGTTTCGCGGAGCGACCTCACCATTCCGAGGATTTGTTCACGTTGGGAAGCAGAAGGAGAAGTGGGTACGGCATCAGCACTACCATCTCGAAAACTCTCTACGCGAGTCCGCCTCTGGCGTCATTGCCTGGAATCAATGCCATGATGCAATGGAGGGTGCACCCTCCACGGTAAATCCTGTGCCTGTAACAGATAATTTCTGGCCCTGAAATGGTCATGACGTATCATGGGCTCACTGGGAATTTGGTTAGTTATATGTGACTTTCAGCCATGTTGCAAAGGCACTCCCTTTGCAACATGTTATAGAAATTAAATATGTTAATACAAATTATAGAACTTAATCAGATGATATTTATCATTTTTTTCCATGGACGCTTTCATGGAAATATTCTCCTTATTTTTTCCCAAAAACATTTGTCACTATTATCCGTATTGCTGGTCTGCTTGGTCGGTGGGTTCCCCGAGCAGGGAAGAAATAAATGAATGCTGAAGCAACGGAACAACACAGGCTATCTTCCAAAATAACCTAATTATCTTCTTGATTATGGTGTGTGCCGTCAGAAATTTTAACACTATTCGTAGAATTGTGCGCATTTGAGTGGCCTTCTTATATCATGTTCGCATTTTTCTTCTTCTGCGTCGTTCCTTCACTGCTGAGGATCGCGACTGCATACGACGTGTATCCATGCGGTCTTCTGCTACGGGCAAGCTCTGTGCGTGCTGCCTCTAACAGCCTTCTTTATGGCATCGAGCCATAAAGAAGACCATACTATTTTTGCATATGTGAAGTTTAATGTGTTGATATTATATTGCACTACATGGGTGCTATTCTTCAAACAAAGAAGTTAATAAACTACTTTTTAAGTTTTTAGAACACAGTTAGACATCCGATTAGCCAATCTAATTCAAATCTTTTCGCGACTCCTCTATCATGGGACTTCGCCAGCTGCTCGAAGGTGGTATGACGTGACCCCTGGCCCTAGGCCCGTAGAGATTCATTATTAAGCAACTCAAGTTAAGCTTAGCAAATGTAAGCGCACGCCTGTTTACGAATATTCTAATATTAATAACACTTCGATAAAAACATCATGAGGTCAAATGCGAAACGCCATCTATGGAATCTGAAGTTGAACTGTCAAAATATTTAAAGACTTAAAATATGTTTTGACGTAATTCTCATGCTGTCGTAAGTACTGTTTGTGTCAATAGATGGCATTACGGGTATCTGCATTAAGTAATAAGTTGATTTCATCTACATCAAATTGCCACAATTCCTATCAGGTTAACCTATGTACGAGTTATCTACTTTTGTTTTTTTTTTATCATGATACGAATAATACGAATTTATTCATATTCGTTCAATTCAATATAAATACATTTCTGAACGCACGCATAAATATTTGACAACCAACATATATGTCAATCCTTTTTCATAACTGACATTATTCTACATTTTACAAATCTAAAATACGCCATTATCCGAATATTGTAGATATATGTTGTCGATTCGAAACCTGCGTTTAAATACGTTCTTAAATTTGAGGGGAGAGTTTACCGTATCGGTGGGATAAACATTAAATGTTTGACAGTTACGAAACCCATGAACATTTTGTATAGGAATTACATTATCGTTATATTTTGGACAATTCACACACTATCTTTAAAAATTATAGCCTATGTGTTATTCTAATGTATAAGCTATATTATTGTAAATTTTCATTAAAATCCATTCGGTAGTTTTTGCGTGAAAGAAGAACAAACATCCATACATCCATACATACAAACTTTCGCGTTTATAATATTAGTAGGATTAACTTGTCGGAAATAAGTCAGTCAATTGAACAATTGGGACGCCAACGCCATCTAGTGGCGTTCGCCGAAGTCTAGGACGTTGTGCTCGATAAAGGCTCAGTCTACTGGTGGCGGTCGAGCAGTGCAGACGTGCACACTCTAGAACCGCCGCGTCTTCCGAATACTTGTTCAGTGTACCTATTGTGTGAGAATATTGTTATTGAGACTTTAAGTGTGAATAATAATTTGATTCAAAAGCAAACGGTGTTTCTATTGTGCAATAACCAACACTTCTCATAGTACGCCCACTGTAGTTCCAATATCCTGGCTGATGTAACCTGGAGAGTTGTACCTTTGCTGAAATACTTATATGCATTAAGTTACGTTAGACAAAATCATAAGGATCGCCAATACCTTAGATTATGACTGTGTCATCGGTCGGCATTATCGTATCGGCCAAATACTGAGTCAGCCAGGAGATTTAGTTAAGAGTAAACTGTTTTTGTCATCAATACGTAAAGCAAAAGTGATTTTTTCACTTAGCTGAAGAAGTAGGTACCCAGTACATGTTATTAATTAAAACTAAATGTCCCTTTGACCCAGTAGTATAACAGTAATAGAATTGCAACTAACGTAAAAAACAAATGTGAATAATGGTCATTGTCACATTATATTAGCATTGTCGCGTCCCGATTTTACGGAAGCCTTTATACTTACTTTACATTCTAATAACTGCATCCAAACCTAGTATAGTTCGGTAGTAGTACCAACTGGTACTTGATAGGCGAACCTCCGCCATAGTACCGATTGGTAATAAGAGTTACGTCATACGACATCTCTATTATTAACGCTACTATTGTTATAGCTACTTACTTAAAAATCATATGTATGACTGTTATTTAAAACAATTGGATAAAAAGGTCATATGATAGTGCCAACAATTATTTCGTCTTTAACCGCAAGTTTACTATTTTTCATAAATAAAATCCAAGTGTATTAAACATATGTAGCGGCATCAATGGCGCCACAAGAAAAACCAATAGAGCAAATACATCGCAACAAAAAAGAACGCGATGCCATCAATCCAACTAGCAGCGAACTACTACGTTGAAATCCTGCATCGCGCAAGCAGAGTTTACCGTGCGATTTGAACATATACATCAGCCCGAATATCAACTATAGGGCAGTAGCCTGCCAGTTACAACAGCCGCCTGGTTGGAGGATCCTCCCTTTACAACGGAGGTTTGCAGGACTTTACTCTCTATTCCGCATATCTCCATACATAAACCGTCCTACGACATTCATATATTTCCAGCACTAATTTGCGCATTACTAATCAGTAGGACATTCGAAACACGTGTGCCACGGCTATGTTCAACACAATGTCACGTAGTTGTAATGTGAAGCAAAAACGCCAGCATGGCTGAATGGCTAAATGGCTAAACGGCTGTATGACCAGAGTCTAATTGGCTATTGTCCTGATAGCTAATGTGGCTTTGTTTTCTAGGCTATGATTGTGAATTCTGGTTTTACAGGTATACTAGTTTTTTCTGTGGCGTCATCCTTGTACATTATCCCATAGGCATCGTGATTTTTTCTGGTGTAAATAGTAACCAATAGCATTAATTAATTGAAGAAAGATAACAAAAAATGGTTACAGGACTTTTTCTTCTTCGTCGTTCTCTCACTACTGAGGATCGCGACCACACACGACGCGTCTCCAAGCCATGCGGTCTTCTGCAGTGTGGCCCGCCAACAGACTTCTCTATGGCGTCGGACCATCTTTCCGGTATACATATTTTGACTAATAACTCTATTTCCAATAATTAAAATGAAAACATTAATTAAAATGTTTAAAAATAAAGTTGTACCGTAAACATAAAAGATTTTTTTTTTTTGTATATTGTGCATCTTAATTTTTTCCACAACTTCATGAATCATTATCTACTTTTAATAGGTATTTGATTATTGTACTAGCTTTTGCCCGCAACTTCGTACGCACGTATGCCGTTTTTACCATTCCCGTAGGAATTTCGAGAAATCCTCTTAGTGCTCCTCTACGGATGTAGGAAAGCATGCCAAATTCCAGCTTCCTAAGACCAGTAGTTTCAGCTTTGCGTTGTCTGTCAGTCACTCAGTGAGTAACGAAAGTATTTTATATATTAGGATAGTTTTTTTCTTTTTTTTTCCCCATTTGAATCTGCGATCAGTCATTCATTGGACTATAAACAGATAAGCTGAAGTAAATAAACTTTTAAAGAGGTAGGGCCATCGCCTTAACTCTCCTTATTCAAGTAGCACATTTGCTCTTTTCAGACGGTTTACTAGATTCCGCATTAGAAGCGTACTTGTCAATGGGGTAGGGTGATGTTTTAATCGGTCTGTGTATTTGTCTATGTACTGTTTAGCTTCTACCATAATAGTTTTCATGTTCAGGTATTCGTGTATCTCTGAGTTACGGGTTAACCAAGCTAATCCACTTATAGTCCTTTGAATATTGTTTTGAGCTCGTTGAAGGCAACGGATGTTTGTCTTGCAGGCTGAGGACCACAGTTGTATCCCATAAGTCCAAATATTAAGATAGATTAAAATGAAAATCTTAAACATCTTGCATGGTAGGTTAAAATTTACTTTCACAGACAATGACACACATGAATTTCACAGACATGCACAAAATAACAAACCTAATATAAAATTCCTTAACGATGGTTGGTATTAGTAGTAGTATAAAGCGCTAGAGTAGCTTCCTATCACTGAAGACAACATTTTCGTTATCGGATCGGTACTTTTCGAAATAAGCTCCTAAAAACAACCATTGTCCTATATTATATTACTTTTGAGTCTAGTGAAATTCTTGCGATTTAGTTCACCATTGTCCTGTTGTGTTGAACTACGTAGGTATGTCGGGGTCGCCTTTCCACTTCACCGGATACAGCTGAATGCTGACCTTCCGACCTTCAACCTATAAATAGGTTACAAGATACCCTTTGACAAGACTGGTGACCTGCCGGCGACAGCGCTGCTCCAGCAAGTATGTTTTGCTGTTAGCATTTTCTATTTCATATTTCGCTCTATCAGCATCCTGTGTATCTTTAGTAGGTAGTTAGTATCCACGTTGTAGTCTACTCTTTTATTACGCCATTGTATTTAATGGCGTTTATCCTTTTAAGTGGCAACCGCCATTTTAGAATTCTCGGTTTTACGTGTTTGTTTCCAAAAAACTCATCGGATTTTTATAAGAATTTTAATCTTTAGAATTGAGAGCAATAATAAAGCCAGCGTCATTTTATTTCATTTGAGATTATCTTGAAATGAAACAGTCATTTCAAAAATCCTTATTTATCTCAGCAATAAAATGCATATCCAACAACAAAGGAATACTGGTGCCAGCAGGACATTTTTTATTTAAATTTCGTCCAACTTTATAGCCCATATAAGGACGATACCGCCGTAATTCAAGGACACTTGTCCCGTATCGGACCTCACGTAATCCCACTAGAGAGGATTTTACGCGGTCCAGAATTGGGGAGTTTAGCCGTCCAGTTAACTGATGTAATGTGTTCAGAATTGTTTTGATTCCCTGTGGTGGGAGTACCACGGTTCCTACTCTATGTTTGTGTATTTCAATTAGCGTAATTGGATTTGTAATGTGATTTTGGAAAGTACCTAAATGGTGGAGAATTCCGTGTCAAAAGTTTACAGTGCCAAAATGAATGTCGACGCGTTGGGGAATTCCAGTGGAGTTATTAAAATGAAGCGACACAAAATTTAGTTCAACACAATTTTATTGTTTCATTACAATTTCAGCCTTGCTTTTATAAATAGTTTTATACATTATTTACATCACAAACCTCTTCCTTTTCGAGTACAAATTCCGTAAAAAGTTTTTTCAAATTTTGTTCATTATTTAAAATTATCAATACAATTTTGTGTAGATAATTATGAGAAAATAATTTTTATTTATGATTATAATGATAACATGGGTTAGAATAAATACAGATGTGGATCCAATGAGGAAATTAAATGACGTGGACCCGTAATCAATTGCTTACAATAACGATCATAACATTCTTAAGTGATTGTCTGTCGAGCTACAATCACTCTTCTCGTACTGTCATTGTCGAGAGAGACCCAAACTATTAGCTAATTGCGAACACCGAGCGACTACTTCATCTTGTAGCAGGCTAAACGACATGGCTATTAATATGAGTCCAAAAACGAGATAGGCACAACACGCGATCATTTGAACATACTCGCTTTTGGTGTGTTCCGTGCTTTGTTTTGTTGTGAGAAAGCTGGTGGGGACGAAGTCTCCGAAGCCTATGGTGGCTAGTGCTATGAAGCAGAAGTACGCTGCGTCCAGGAAGCTCCAGTTTTCCCAGGCAGAGAAGATGGCGGCACCGACACAGATGTAGGCGAGGAGAAGGAACAACACGATGCCTACGGGGATGTGGCAGTGTTCTATCCCATGGTGGATATGATGCTGCACGCTGGTAGATCCGCTACTGCTGGGCACGGTACAACTCTTCATCTTATGATTCTCCTCGTTCCATATCAAAGGCACTCGTGACGGGGTGTCATGTGGACATATTCTGTAAACAAATTCATACGTTTAAAATGAAATTCACTTGTAAAACAAACTGCAGAACTCGCTGCGAAACTAGTTACAATTTTTTTTTAATGAAAACATTTTGATCAACTTTTTATTTGCGAACGCTGACAATATTCGCTGAATTTTCTAAACTAAAATAACTTTGCAATGAAACAAGCAACCAGTTCAGTTTTACAATTTTAGATATTGAATTGACAGTTTTAGCTGGTTGCTCTTCTGAAGTCAAACACCATTTAAGAAAAAGAAAAAAACTAACCACTTTTACTAAAAATGACTTTTATTGATTCCAAATTGCATGTCAAAGGACCATTCAAGTCGTAACCATAGATGCTCTAAATAGGCTTGAAATCCTAAAAGCAGTAATATTATGTCAAAAAGTAATCTACTTTGTAAGAGACAATGATTCCAAAAAGAATTAATAAAATAAGCCCCTAACTCAGCTACCTCTAAAACATTAGCAGTGTCTTCGCTCCCTTTCTTAAATAATATTCTGACGTCATACACTAAATAAGAGCAGAAAATCACTCACGACTCATCAGGGTCCTCGGAATCGTCCAGGTCATCCTGGCTCCTGTTCATCTGCAGTTCTCCACACTCCTCAGCGATGAGCTGCTCAATGACTGCCCCCCTGGGCCTCTGCAAAGTGGATCTGCCCCTGCCCCGACCAGGGCCGTGGACTGTGGCCAAACACTTGGTGCTGCCCATGGACTTCTTGCGGTCCAGCGTCTGGGTTTGGAGTGATGATGATGTGTGGGGTTCTGGAGACAAAGTTATAATGGAATATCATACACAAGTTCTTTTAGTGTGTAATTCTCCTATTATTATACTAAGCGTGCACTACGTATTTAAATCGTTGACGTTAATAATAAGTGTCAACTTGAAGACAATACTAATAATATGAACTTGTCACTGGCAATGAGGAAAAAATATAATACGAGTAATGTTGCTATTAGGCATTTTATTTTATTTATTTATTATATTTTACTATGCTTTTATAAACCTGTAACATAAAGAACCATTCTACCCGCTGGATACGAGAACCACAGAACCAGTCAACGTGGCTACTCTTGGTTGAGGCCTATAACTGATGATGACTTTTTTATTCATTTATTCTCTATTTCAGGCAACTGGGGCCCATTAAACAATACAGTATATAAATAAGCATAAAAACAATTACTATAAACTTATAGATAAAATTTATACTAAAATCTTAAAAAAAACGCTGCGAGTGTTACTATAAAATCTGCTAGGTATACACTCACCATCAACCAAGGCACTGCGCTTCACCCGACCGAGCGTAGCTGCCCTGGCAGGACTAGCCGGCGCTCTCTCGAAGACCTGGGAGTACTGGCCCCTGTCACCAGCCCTGGCCTTCACAGTGCCAGGTGATCTGTGACTTCGTGGCGGGAAGGACGTGTACTGGTTATGTTCAGCAGGCTGTGGTAGCAGACGCTGCTGTTCGTGCAGTTGGAGGTAGTTCTCCGGCTATAGGAAAAAAAGACGGGAATTATTTATGTGGCACAAACGCTTGATTCTCTAGTACACACATTGTACAATTGTTTGTTTTTCCCAAATATTCATTAATATCTTCGATGCCGGAGATCATAGATGTCCGAAGAGTATTGTGCAGTCTAGACGTGAATAAGGCCAGTGGGCCTGACGGCATTCCAGCGAGAGTGTTGAGGCAATGTGCACCTGAACTGTCTCCTATGTTGGCACGCCTGTGCCGCCTCTCTCTTCAAAAAAAAAAAAGAACGTTGCCGAAATCACGGAAGCCCGATCACGGTGCCCAAAAAGGGAGACCGTGCTGACCCTGCACATTACCGTCCGATCGCCATTACCTCCATCCTATGCAAGGTTATGGAAAGGGTTCTTAACAGTAAGCTGCTGACCTACCTTGAAGACAATGATCTCCTCAGTGACCGTCAATATGGCTTTCGCCGGGGACGGTCAACTGGCGATCTTCTTGTGTATATCACGCACTGCTGGGGCGAGGCCATCGAGAGACACGTCGAAGCCCTTGCCGTGTCGCTCGATATCTCGAAGGCCTTTGACAGGGTTTGGCATGCAGTTCTACTCAGCAAGCTTCCTGCTTATGGCATCCCAGCTGGTTTTTGTAGCTGGACATCAGACTTCCTGAGTGAACGGTTGATCCGAGTAGTCGTTCACGGCTGCTCCTCTGACCTCATGGCTATTGATGCCGGATTTCCTCAGGGGAACTCCGTCATCCCTCCGGCGGGGGGGGTCTTTCTGCAACTCTTTTCTTGCTGCACATCAATGACCTACTTCAGCTTGGTCTTGTTGGGTACGCAGATGACAGTACGGTGTCAGAGAGATACTTGTCCAGCGCAACAACCAGCGGGGATGATGTTCGTTCCTTGAGAGAGGCCATGGTAGAGCGGACAAATTTAACCTTAAGCTTTGTCTCCCAGTGGGGTGATGACAATGTGGTCACTTTTAACGCCATCAAAACACAGGCGTGTCTTTTTACCGCAAAAAGAAGTCGTTTTGACCAAGCTCCTACTTTTCGGGGTGAATCTGTTCCTGTGACTGATCGGCTCGAGCTCCTAGGCAAGGAGTTGACATCCAGTCTCAACTTCGACGCCACCATCGAGCAACAAAAGCCCAAACCGCTGCCAAAAAGCCGGGCATCCTAAATAGGGTGAAGTGATACTTCAGGCCTGGACAGCTTTTAACCCTATATAAAGCGCAAGACCGATCCTGCATGAAGTATTGTAGCCACCTTTGGGATGCCTCAGCTAAGTATCAGCTTGCCGCGCTTGACTCGGTGGAACGCAGAGCCAAGAGGCTCATCGGTGACGAAAAACTGGTGGATGGCAAGCTACATAGCTTGGCTCATCGCCGTAAGGTTGCCTGCTTGTCGGTTTTCTACAGATTGTACTTCGGTGAGTGTGCCCAAGAACTCCACGACCTCATTCCACCGGCCCCTTCTACCATCGGACATCCAGACGCACTGCATCTTACCACCCCTACCTTGTTACTATTCCACCAATTTGCACTAAGCGTTTCCAAACGTCTTTTATAATGCGCACAGCAAAGGAGTGGAACTCTCTGCCTGCGTCTGTGTTTCCAAACGCTTACAACCCTAATCTTTTCAAAGTTAGAGTGAACAGGCTCCTTCAGGGTAAGCTCGCTCCATCGTAGACTTTGTCTCTGTCATCTCTGTCCTAGACTAGAGTCAAGAGCAAACCCATCACAAATAAAAAAAAAATAAAAAAAAACACAATTGTTAAAGTCAAAATCAGAACTGTGACAGTTCTGATTTTGACTTTGAGGCTGTAAATTTGATTACAATACGGCAAAAATACGTGAAGAATTTGTTACGAATAACTTTCTTGACTTTTAATACATAGAAACGTAAAACACCAAAAAGACAAACAATTTTTCTTGGGCGACGAAAAGACACTGCTTTGTCAGGAAGTCTTGGGTTTTCAAATACGACGAAATAAAAGTTTTAAGCTGACTTTCTTCAAGATCTTTAAAGAAACTTATTATTTCAACTGCAGCTCTTTTCATTTATTTCTTCAACATAAAAACCTGTGACGTATTTGCAAGTCCTATCTAAATGACTCCTCTGGCCACTTTTCTATTGTCACTTTAACTTTATATACTGTTTCATTGTCTTGTATCTTAATTACCTGTTTTAAGTCTGTGGCTGGCATATACTCGTGTGTTTGTAATCCAGTCTCTGCCGTGTAATTACTGGGGACCGTTGCCGTTGTGATTAAACCAAGTACGACACATTGTTCATCATGGAGGGTCTGCCAGGGACATTAATAGGCTGCTACCTAGTTTAAAGGTGGCCGCACATTTTTCTTTGCCGAATGAGCTGGATTTTAGAATAGTTTTTATGAAATCTCGCACAATAGCATGAAAGATACCCAAATTCTTTACGAATTTGGATGACATTATCAAATTCACATGGACAGTCATTTTCAACCATACCAATTGTTGTATCGCAGATCGATGAAATTGATCGACGTCGGTCGATTAGTTGGTAGATTTTGTTGTATCAGGACCTATCGATTGACATCACTGAACTAACTTCCTTCTGGCGACCTTCGATTGATGACATGAATCGTGATTAATTCATTGATGTAGGTACTAACACCGTAATGATTCTTTTAGTTTGGTTGATTTATTCAACACATATATGAGTGCGAATATTTCGAAATTTCAGCTTGTTTGGAGCGTACACATGTGCGTCCACCTTTAATAAGCTGCTACCTAGTTTTAAAGAGGTGTCTCGTTTCAGTAACGTTTCTCTTTTGTTTTAAAATTCTGTGTGAGAATACTGTATAGTTTAAATTACAGCACATTTTTCGGAGTAATAAAGTTTGCTGTCAGGAAAATAAAATTTTCCGTTACCTACGCAATTCATTGTCAGGCTATTTATTATAACTGTGTGTGAGGATATTTCTGGGTATTACAATGTCAGGTTCCTTCTCGGAATTTAGTTTACTATCAAATTCTTTTGCATATTCCGGTAGTTCATTTTGATCTGCTTTTGTCAGTTTTCAACGAAAAAATGAGTTTTCAATTTAAAATTGTGCTATTACCTCGTCGAATCGCTTTCTTGAATCATCGTTAATAAACATAAGTAATAGTAATAGATCTTCAAGTAATTGATGACAAGTTCTGACAAAAGTAAACCTAAAGCCAAACGTAATAATTTTCTCCTTCTTTTTTCTGTATCCTTTCGGTTACTCACCTCTCCATCCTTCCTCCAAGTATTAGGCACTTTCCTCTTGGTGGCCCTGAGCCAAGCCAACCGCGCCAGCCTAGCTAGGGACGCCCCAAGTCCTGCTAGACAGGCCAGGGTCAGTGGCACCCCTGCTGCAGCGTAGGCTACTGTGGCTGCTCGCCCAGCCGCTGTTCTTGGTGACACGTTACCATAACCTGAGGGTGATAGTTTATGTGTTTAGTTTTATACGTTGGAAGTTACTGATATACCTGAAAAATTCTTAGAAAATACTGAAATGCACCAGCTTACGCGAAATTGAATTAATTGCTACATTCAATGGAACCCATACAAATAGTTTAACCCCAGCAATTATCTTGGTTCATTCATCAACTTCTCACGGCTCTTACCTACATTGATAGCTCGTTTGCTTCAATGGCATTTTAATGGGGTGGGGACTGGTAATACAGGCATTTTATGCCTATTACAACTCTACACATATTCTAGATTATGGATATATTGGTACAGACCTGTAAATGGATACCTACCAAGGTATGTAGCTTTAAAGTTCTGTTTTTGTGAGGAGAAATAAAAAAAATAGAATAAACTCACCTATCGTAGTTATAAGCGTGATACAATAAATCAGGGCTCCGGAGAAGGTCCACTTGGAGTCCATGGCCAGTTCTGGGGGCTGTGCTTCAGGGGACTGACGGGCGGCCGCCACTATCGACGACTCGAACTTGCGCAGCTGTTCGTGAACGAGACGCGTCCAGTTGCGTTCGTACAGCACATTCAGACGTTCTGAAACAAGTGATAAAGTTAAGTTAATTATAATTTTCAGTTTAGGTGTACTTTTTTGATTTTCTTTACTATGCTCTGGTTGATTTGATGAACTGTGAAATTTATTTATAATAGCTTCATTTGTGTCCCCCTGCTGGACGGATATCTTGGGCATGAAAAGATGTTTGGAAGGAGAAAGAGGAGGCTATTGCTCAGGAGTGGGACACAAATTAGTTATTTTTAAGCTGCGCCTAGTGCGGCCTAGTGATGCGATATAAGTCTTAATCAGCGGGACACAAATTTGCGTAGCGTAGACGGATTAAAAGCATCGAACGAATACGTTGTACGAATCTCCCTTGTGTTCAGCGGTATATTCTAAGGTAATTTGGTATAAATGTCACCTGTAAATTTTATATAATAATAATATTATAACGTTTTTCAGTTATAACTGCTCTTTTCATTAGGCCAAATATCACATTGCTCACACACACACATAAATACAACACTGTTAATTGGGGTACCCCAATTCTCTGAGTAAATAAAAATGCTCAGTTTGTTATCAATTGAACCGTGGTAAATTTTTTTTACTAATTATATTATACCAAATTCTACCACGAGTCAACGCAGAAAACATCAGCAGAATACAGCAAACATCAAACATTCAATCCATTTCAGAAGAAACCCCATCTCAAGCACATGCAAATTACTAAGATTAACTGCAAACCCGTTGCCTGGATTGACCATCTAACACCGAGTGTTGCCGATGACATTTTCATTGAACGCTTTTAGTGCACTTTTAGTGCCCATCGGTGCCCATCACTCAGCATAAGGGTCGAAACATAGTTTGTTCGTGTGCCCACAACTCGCATCCGCGTCGTGCCCATCGGTGCCCATCACTCAGCATATGGGTTGAAAAATAATTTGTTCGTGTGCCCACAACTCGCATCCGCGTCGTGCCCATCGGTGCCCATCACTCAGCATATGGGTCAGAACATAATTTGTTCATGTGCCCACAACTCGCATCCGCGTCGTACCAATCGGTGCCCATCAATCAGCATATGGGTCGAAACATAACTTTTTCGTGTGCCCACAACTCGCATCCGCATCGTCGACCCATATGACGACCCATACGCTGAGTTCTGGGCACCGAAAGGGTGAATAGACTAATATATTTCCGATGGGCGAGAACTCTAAGATTTTACAGAATCACAGTACCTTTCGTGATTGGCCTAGGGTAACCGAACCTTTAGATTTATTGGTTATCTCGTTCTTTGTAAATTACATTCTTAATAACGTCAAACAAATCATTAGTCTTTGAGTATTGCCCTGTGACGCACAGGACCGGTCGTTGTGGCGACGCTTGGGGGAGGCCTATGTCCAGCAATGGACGTCTTTCGGCTGATATGATGATGGTGATTGCCCTGTGAGGTACAAAGCCAATAAAAAATCCTTAGTTACTCAGTAATCGAACCGTAGTGTTTTAGAAATTATGCTATACCCCACGGGCTTAAGCAGAATCACTTTCATCCTGATCTCTGCTTACCGAAGAATTGCAACCATCAAACATTCAATCCATCTCCGAAGAAACCCCATCTCAAGCATTTACAATTATTACTAAGATTAACTGTTAACCCGTCGCTGGGATTGGCCATCAAGCACCGAGTGTTGCCGATAAGATCTTCACTGAATAGACTATTATAATTTCGATGGGCGAGAACTCAAATTAACGAGGGCCGCAATCAAGCTTTGTTTAGTTTAATCAAAAGAGAAAAGTATCATTTAACTTTTAAGGGGTATACTTTGTTGGTAACGTTGTCAGATTCTGAATAGATACTCGTACTTTTTGGGAGTTGACTATCGGATTTTGATTTTGTTCTATTGTATGAAGTTGGTGAGGGAAGATGAAATTTTGTACGATAATCTGTTTAAAAATTAGTTGAATTGGCATTCAGGCGGGCTAATCCCGCTCTTCTATTCTGACTTAGGCAAATAGGCTGACTTGAGATCTCTCTCGATTCTTTTTCTACTTCTACTTTGATCTCTCCTGTTTCTCTCATTATTTGGGCTCGAATTTCTTCACTATTCTCCACCAGGATATTTTATGCTGACTCAGGCAATTGGGTTAATTTGAGATCTGTCTTGTTTCTCTTCTTGTTTGATTTCTCTTGTTTCTCCGATTATTTAGGCTTGAGTTTCTTCACTATTCCACGCCAGGATCTTCTATTCTGGTAATTTGGCTAACTTGCGGTCTCTCTCGATTTTGGGCCACCAGGTCAATGGAGAGGACAATGCTTGGAGTTTCCTTGCGTGATCAAATCAGTAATGTTGATATCCGCAAGAGAACCAAGGTTATCGACATAGCCCGAAGGATCGCCAAACTAAACTGGCAGTGGGCAGGGCACATTGCTCGCAGAACAGATGGTCGATGGGGCCGAAAAGTTCTGGAGTGGCGACCGAGTACCGGAAGACGCAACGTTGGAAGGCCTCCCACAAGGTGGACCGATGACCTGGTGAGGGTCGCGGGTAGCCGATGGATGCGAGACGCACAGGATCGGCGACGCTTGGGGGAGGCCTATGTCCGGCAGTGGACGTCTTTCGGCTGATATGATGATGATGACATGAGGTCAATAGGGTATTTTACTGCAAAAAACGAATTAGTCCGTCAGATAGATTTTCAAAAAATATTGGACACGTATTTTTTCTTTTTTCACGTAAACAAAAAATGACGTAGATACAGTACATTGAAAACTCGCGTGACGTCACTATGATAGTACAATTTTACTAGCGACGTGACGTCACCAGTAGTGATGGGGAAAAGGAACATTCTCACAGTGAGAATATTCTCGGAAAGAGAATGTTCGGGAATATTCTCGTGAGCGGAGAACATACGATAATTTATGAGAACTTATGAGAACTTAAAACGAGTCGGTGATCCTTCCTGTTTTAACATGAAATAGATAACTTTGGTCATTTTTATTTTCATTATTACATGTAATTTAACATATATTTCATTGTCTATAAATAGGAAAGTGGTGCCATAACTAGCAGCTATGATAAACTTAATTACGTGTTTGATTCTGGACTTTGTAAAAGGATTTATGATTAAAACTCGATGATCTATTAAACAAACAGCCTGAAAATAACTTCCTAGTCTTTAACGAATAATCAACATAAACCAAAGTAATTTAAATAAGAAAAATACTTTAGCAAAGATTATAAAATCTAGAAGTACTTACCTCTTATAAAGTGCTATGAATATGTGATTTTAGTAGAAACCGACCAACATTGAACCAAGATTAAATCAAGAGAAATTAATATGACGTTCCTATTTTTATTTTATTTCGACAATTTTTTTTTTTAATTTTGTGTGTCTTGTGCGAGTCCCAAATAAACATTTTTCTTTCTTTCTAAGAAAGATCTTCTGGCGTATATCATTCACATCTGGAGTGAGGCCATCGAGAAACACGGAAAGGCACTTATGGTCTACCTAGACATCTCGAAGGCCTTCAACAGTGTCTAGCACGATAGCATTATTGGCAAGCTTCCTTCCTTTTGTCTGCCCGCCGGATTGTGTGATTGGATTTCAGATTTCCTGCGGGTTCGGTCTATCCGAATGGTCATAGATGGCTGCTCGTCCGGACTGCCGGATATTAGTGCCAGCCTGCCAGGGTTCCTCAGGGGTCGGTGCTCTCGGCAACATCGTTCCTGCTGCTTATTAAACCCGGTACCTTTGGGTATGCAGACAATAGCACTGTTGCTGAGAGATACGTGTCCAATGTACGAGCTGGTGGGTCGCAGGTCTAGTCTCTCCGGGAGGCTATGGTTGAGCACTTGAACTTGTCCTAACAGGCTGTCTCTGAATGAGGCAAGTTCAATGCTGCTAAGACCCAGGCGAATCTTTTTTTCGCTAAAAGGAGCCAATTCCACCTAGCTCCATTTTTCCGAGGTGTAACCGTGGCGATAACCGACCGACTTGAGCTTCTTGGTGTTACTTTAACATCTACCCTCAACTTTGGCCCTTTCATAGAGGCAAAGGCTCAAGTAGCTGGTAAAAACATGGGGATCCTAGCAAAGGTAAGACGGTACTTTACGCCGGTACAGCTGCTCAAACTTTATCAAGTGTAAATTCGATCGTGTATGGAGTACTGCTCTCATCTTTGGGATGGATCTGCCAGATACCAGCTTGATGCCTTGACTCAATCGAGAAACGAGCCAAGAGGGTCATCGGCAATTATAGGCTCGTAGAGTTAAAGCATCGACGACGCCGAGTTACTGTCGGTTTTCTATCGGTTGCAATTTGGGGTTGCAATTTTATTTCATTTAAGTAACCAGGTTATTTTAACACTATAGCCTTCTTATAGGTTTTCCTGTAATCTGTAGGTAAATAACTATTATCTGCAATTTTTTCAAAATTTCGGGTTCTATAGTTTCGGAGATAAGAAAGAAAGAAGAAAGAAAGAAAAGACGTTTATTTCACCGAAAGCGACGCACAAAACACAAAATTAAAAGGAAATAACTTAAAAACTAACTACAAATAAGGGGTAAACGTTCATTTTAGCCTAATTTCTTGAATAACTTAATAACTATTCATTTTAAAATTATGAAAAAAAAATTCACAGTCTTTTCATTTGATATGTCGCACGATAAAGTTCGAAATTTTTTAAATTTTCTACTTTGACCCCCAAAGTGACCCCCATTCTCAACATTTATTTATTTACGTAACGCGTCCGTGTTTGGGTCACAAAAGTCCATATGTGTACCAAATTTCAACAGAGACGGTCCAGTAGACCCGGAGAAAACCGGGTGACACAGACGGACAGACAGACAGACACCCGAGTGAACCTATAAGGTTTCCGTTTTTTGTTCGGAACCCTGAAAAAGTCAAAAAAGATGGTTTTGTTATCAATTGGTACTGTATTTTTTAGATTCGAAATTCCCCATAATTTGGTTTCCTTCACGAAATGTTTCAAAATACATATAACATACAAGTAACACACTATAAATTTCATCTATCATACAAATTTCAAAACTGGATTATACTAAAGTTAGGTTTTGTTACTCCGTTTTTAAGTTCTCGTAAATTCTCTGCTCGGAGAACATTCTCGAGAACATATCCGCAAAGTTCTCGCTAAGAGAATGTTCTCGAGAATTTTGATGCATTTTATCTTTATCAATATTGATTGATTAACAAAAACAAAAAACACGTGTCCATTATTTTTCAATACTCTAACTGACGGACTAAATAGTTTTGCAATTTATTGGTGGTGGAAACTAGCCTATTGTAGACGGCCTCTGACATACTTCTCGATTATAAGTAGTGTATCAACACAATTGAAGAAAAATTAAAAAAATATGAATTTGGAAAGACAAGTAAAAAGTTCCAAACGATATCACTTTTCAAGTTGTCCGATGATGGGTAGTCTGGGGTCGTTAACTGTGTAACTGGTTTTCCCCCGCGCTTCACCCGCCCACACTGTTATTTCCAATCGCCAACCGTTCTTTCTGACTTTTGTTTTTTTTTCCTCGGCTTCTATAGTCGTAGATAATAGGCTATATATTCGCTAACATCACGATGTTAGCGAATATATAGCCTATTATCATCTTTTATTAAAAACTAGCCGACCCGCGCAACTTGGTTTGCGTCACATTTTTCATTAATGCTACGCTCTTATTGGTCATCATGGGCTATCCAACACATTTTTTTTTTAAATTTGAACCCGCAGTTCCTGAGATTAATTCAACCAAACAAAAACTCGAGCTTTATAATGCACTAGTTGACCCGCGCAACTTCGTCTGCTCCGCTCCTATTGGTATTAGCGTGATGATATATAGCCTATAGCCTTCCTCGATAAATGGACTATCTAACACTGAAAGAAGTTTTCAAATCGGACCAGTAGTTCCTGAGATTAGCTCGTTCAAGCAAACAAACAAACTCTTCTGCTTTATATATTAAGTATAGATATTATATAGTAGGTATAGATTCGACTTGTAGATTCAAAGATTAGCACATTTAAACAGAAACAAACAAATTCTTCAGTTTTATTTAATAAGTATAAATTTAACTAGAAATCCTGGTTAGCAATAAATTGGACGAGTTAAGTCAACAAGAAGAATATCAAACGATTTATCTGGGAAGTTCCAATTAGCCGGACTGTCTCGAGTTGTTTCAATTAATGTAGGTAAATCTGATTTATCTACCTTAGTAATACAATCTACAATATTTAACCTCGCCGGATAATTTATTTGACACTTGCGAAGATGATGGACGCCTGCTTGAACACCCTTGCTTTACTTTTGAGTAATAAATGGATTTTGATGTACCTAGGTATTATACGGGATGTTTCAGTTAAGTGCGTACTAAAGGGATCACAGGACTGCGTAAAAAGTGTTTTTTTTTTTTTAACTTCCTACTATTTTTTTTGCGGTCGGGATTTTCGACATATTGTTTATTCGTTTTGCTATTGTTTCTTTACTGTATATCACACAAAATCGCCCTTGAACATCAATAAACCCTTTGGATCAACATGTAAAACGATATTTTTGTCGTTATTGGTGTTATAAAATATGTGGCGTAACATAAACGTTCGCCTTCTTAATCGCGTATTTAAATCATAACTGACAATATTCATAATCCTTACTAATATTATAAATGCGAAAGTAACTCTGTCTGTCTGTCTCGCTTTCACGTCAAAACAACTAAACCGATTTAATTGAAATTTGGTACACAAATAGTCTAGAGCCTGAGAAAGGACATAGGCTACTTTTTATCCCGGGAGTACGTTCCCTAGGGACCACGCGGGCGAAGCCGCTGGCAGAAGCTAGTCATATATAATCGTGATCATCATCATTTCACATCTCAAGAACGTCCATAGGTGACTCAAAGACAAACGTCGCCACTTCAAACGGTCTTGAAATTCGCACATCACGAAGTCTGTTTTATTTATATAGACTAAAATACACAACCAGTTTGTACACAAGATTTACTATGTATCCATATAATTCTAGATTATTTAGCTATTATGATCAAAAAAGATTTTTTGACGTGACAACGTCTTATAAATTGGTTTGCCGGGTGACACTTCAAGAAACTGCGTTACGCTCCGCTCACGTTATGCGCTCACAATGAGAGCGAGTGAGAGGCACGCGTCCCTTCCACTAGCCCGCCTAAGAGCGAGAGAGACAGACATAAAAAGTGAAAGGCACGCGTCCCTTCCACTCGAGCACAGTTAGCCCGCCTAAGAGCGAGAGAGACAGAGCGAGAGAGAGAGAGTGAGAGAGATAGGCATACACCGTATACCTATACCACTCAAAAGTCGTTGTCACGTAAAACTTTCGCCCGTATACCGACTTTACAGGCAACCAATTTTTTTATCTAGAGGTAGATGTATACATTTTCATCTATCCTTAAGCCAGTAATCCTTCCAATTAACTTGATAACATAATCTCTTGTTCCATAAAACTTTATCAAGAAA
The DNA here is from genome assembly GCA_947578705.1 of Lacanobia wlatinum. NCBI lineage: Eukaryota > Metazoa > Arthropoda > Insecta > Lepidoptera > Noctuidae > Lacanobia > Lacanobia wlatinum. The sequence goes on from OX388033.1 coordinate 20,155,178, forward strand.
ATCTTTACTAAACTCTTAATTAACGCAACAAAACAAATCATTGTTCAAATACTCCTCAGTTCACTTTCACGCTCGTGTCCAGTTACAAAAAGTTATTTTCATTAAGCTACTAAAATCTTTTCTACGTGATCAATCTTCTGAACGGCTAATTTAAATTCCAACTGATTAGTCTGTAAATAAAGTTAGCTCGATTTTACTTCGTTTAATTGAATTCTTGGTTTTTATCTGTTTGAAATATTCGAACGTCAAACATTGGAGGGTTAATTGGGTGTTTAATTGGGGCTTCAGTTCAGTCAAATGTTAATTAATCAGTCTGGTAAAGAAATAAAATGTATTTAAAATCGATCGATCGAACTTGTGAGCAACGTGCCTTTCTCGCAGAACAGATGGTCGATGGGGCCAAAAAGTTCTGGAGTGGCGACCGCGTACCGGAAGACGCAACGTTGGAAGGCCTCACACAATGTGGACCGATGACCTGGTGAAGGTCGCGGGTAGCCGATGGATGCGAGACGCACAGGACCGATCGTTGTGGCGACGCTTGGGGGAGGCCTATGTCCAGCAGTGGACGTTTTTCGGCTGATATCATTATGATGATGATGAACATGTGAACGAAAAGAGCTTGAATTACAGCGTGACGGTATACAAAGGAGAATGAAAGACTCCCCAAGGACTACCTACATGCCAAATTTCAGCTTTCTACGACCAGTAGATTCGGCTGTGCGTTGTCTGTCTGTCACTCATCAGTAAAGGAAGAATAATGTATAAATTGATTGATGATTGAACGTACACCAATGATGAATTAAATTCTGAAATGTACGCACGGAATTATACTCACACTTTGAACTTCACAAATATGTTTGGAAATTACATTCGAGAAACATGAGGTAAAGTTAAATATTTCTATGAATTGTTCCTTTTTTTCCGGACGCTGTTATCCTGCTCGTCTTTTACAACGTTCTCACATAATAATTTAAACAAAACAGTACATTTAATTTGTATAATTTCAACATGATATAAACAAAACTTTGTAACTATTTATTATTTTTAAAAGAGTGTCCGTGGAGTTTCTTGCACGTTCTTCTCCATAGAGATCTACACTTTGGAACGTGCAAATAGCTTCATCTTTTTGGACCGACCGATCTTGACAATTCAAAAGTGCCAAGTAAATGGTTTATTTGAAATAAATGTTTTGAGTTTGAGTTTGAAAGCAAACGTCATGTGAAGCCTTATTGGAACCAAGTGTTCTAAAGGTGCCTTGGGTGGGTTCTGTGATCTCTTGTGGACTGGAGATTTCCGAACATATCTCGGAACAACTCTGAACGCTAATTTGAAAGTAAATCGTGAAGTAAGAGCGTCATCTTTTTTTCTTTCTTTTTCTGTCAATGAAGCGATAGAATATTGAAGCCAGTAAACTGACTCCAGTCTTGCCAAGAAGTACCGTGTTACCCACATAATGGGTTGTGGAGGTCTGGTATGCAACCGCTCTACGTAAAATACTGGTATTCGGCTGAATCCGGTTTGACTGGAAGCCGACCTCAATATAGTTGGGAAAAGGCTAGGTAGATAATGATGAAGCGATAGAATATTTTGATGAAAGTGGGCAAACTTTATCATGACATCCATGGCGGAATGGAGCCAAAAGACTAATGGCAAATGGCCACATGTCTCAAACGGCGTTTTTCAACATACTTACTCAAATTGTCACAGCCTTAAAGCGGAGAGGTAAAAGCCCGTTTTTAAGTACGTTGAAAAACGTTTCAGACTCTGTAATCAAATGGTTGAAGCTACTTATTCAACACATAAAATATCTCAAAGCGCAGCATAGCTTTAAGTGCAGGTATCTAGTTCACAACTTTTCTCAGTCAAACTCAGGTTTCCAGTTCACTGAAGTACCAATAAAGACTGTCCATTTTCTTTTAAGGAATTGTATGACGTCGTCTTCAAACATTGACTTTTAATGGGTAAAGAGGATTGAAACCGGATAGCATCGTTAAAATGTTTTCACGCCACCTGATCGAAAACGTGAAATTATAATGTCATGCAAACCTTACCAAAAGTGAGTCATTATTGACTAGGGGCACAGCTGGGCAATAATCTTGCACTGGATTTCATTATAACCTGCCGGTCAATAATGTGTTGTTGTTGTTGTTGGTGGTAGAAGGTTAAAGGTGTTTTGAAGGTATGCGGAACAGAGAGTAAAGTCCCGCAAAACCGCGTTGAAAAGGGAGGATCGTCCGACCGAACGGCTGTTGTGTCCGGTGTGGGCAACTGCCCGATAGTTAAGTATATGTTCAAATCGCACAGTAAACTCTGCTTGTGCGATGCAGGATTTCAATGTAGTAGTTTGCTGCTAGTTGGATAAATGGCGTCGCGGTTCTTTTTCTTGCGATGTAGATTTGCTCCGTTGGTTTTTCTTGTGGCGGCATTGATGGCGCTACAGTGTCTTTGCCTTGGGTTAGCTTGAATCCCTTGATGCATTCAGAATTCTTGGATGAACTCCCGATTCCTTCATTGCGTTCGGGATTCTATATAACGCCCGTGACATAATACACTGCTTTATCTCCTCGGTGCATAATCTTCTCTTATTATCATCCGAACTCTAATAATTAGTCATGCAATTAATTTATTGTTAAAATAAAAGGAAGTGTCTCACTGAAAACGTCCTATTTAAAGAGCACAATTTTGCTATAAGCATCAGTCTTTTAAAAAAGTCAAGAAGAATTATATTCTTACGAATGGCTATGAAGAAGTGCAAAACCGGAAACAATTGAAGGAATGAACAAAGGGATTTGCCCAGTACGTCTACCATCAGTTTTATCAATTTATACTCGCTAGCGACTGTAGTTAAAAAATGTTTCAAATTTGTTTTTTTAAAGTTTTCATAATTTTTTAAACTACAGTCGCTAGCGGGTGTAGATTGATGAAACTCATGGTAGACGTACAGCAGTGGGGCAGTTAAGGCTGGATATATACTACTGACTAGCCGGTTCCCGTATTTTATACCCTTACCCACGAATGAAAAAAAAAACTTGAGAGGTGTCAAGGGACACCCGGATGGAACGAAATTCCTTTCGATTAATTAGTGAAAGAATTGTAAATTTTTTTTTTGAAAGTTATATTGTATTAAATTATATTAAAAAATAATAGTTTTTTTTTTATTATTAACAAATATAATTTAAACAGAAATAGAAAGACGAAACGAAAATAACTGGCTTGCTGTCTATGAGAGAGAGACAGACAGACAAAGAAACACGCGCACGCCGCACGGCTTACAACTATAGCAAAAAGTGTCATTACAACTTTTCGTGAGAATTTTTTCCGTCTAGCCCCCTTTCACAACGCGCGATAAGGAACTTCGTTCCAAAAATCAAGTTCGACTGGTAGTTTCAGAGATAAGTGCGTTCAAGCAAAATAAAAAAAAATCAGGTTAAATATGAGTAAAGTTAAAAAGTCATGTACTAGCAACGGACCTATGTCAAAATCGAAGCGTATAGGGTACTACTTTCTATCTAGTTACCTTGATATAAAAGGGCGTATATTTGTGTTAATAAAATAAACACATCAATATTAGATGCTTTGACATTTCATGTACCAATACAATTTGATTTATAAGTCACAAATGTCAACTGTGATGGATGATAGGTCGCAAATCCAAATATAATGACAATATGATCAATACGAGGTGGAATCGACATCGTAGCTTGTGAACTATGTGTCACAGAAAATCGTATGTATTGAGTTGAAGTGTCTATTTGAATATCAAACAAGTGCAGACTTTCCCCTCTCTCCCTTATTGATGTGACTGGGTACACAATTTGTTGGAAGATTACTTGATTATTCATACCATTTATTCCTTGTGTCTATATTTCAATGAAATGTTGTGTTTCCTCACAAGAGATTTTTTTCGGAAAATTTTAGATTACCACTCAGCATACCCTTTCGGGACAAAATGCCCCAACTGTCAGAATCCGTAAGTCCCTTTCGGGACGATCCTGAGTCGATAACTGACAAGAGGAGAGACGACCATGTTTTTCTGTCTACATCATCTGCAATCACCTATCCGGCATTGACAATACAAAGTAAGATGTCTGCCGCCATTTGATAATAATTTTATATGCTGGTAACAGGCTTATGAATATTAAATTGATTCTTACAAAATATTTTGTTCACTTCATTATAAGCTGATAGCTATCTAAATGAAAAAGTTCTTTAGTGTTCCTTTTAGTTCCTAAAACAGTGTTTATAATAATTACTTTTCTTTACAAAAACCTTTTGAACGCAATCGGGTCATCTGAAAATTCAATCAAGCACAACTGTTGACTTTGCTCGTCGATTTGTGTGGAAAAATCCTGGTAGCGACGTGGATAAGTGTGCGGTGACAGCCCTATCTCGATCTGTTTACGGTTTCTTTCAGAATTGGGTTCGTGATCCCGCATCGTAGGGGTGTCACGTTAACCTGCGTAATTGGTATCGAGGTTTGCAATAGGTAAAAAATTGTTTGAGTGCCTACCTAGGTATCTGCTTATTTTTAGTTGATATTTTTTTGGGGTCGATAAGTACGGTTTTCGTCATGAATTAGTAATAACCGAGATTATAATGTTTTTTTCGCTTATGAAAGTTATCTGAATTATTATTTAATCTGCCTATCATTTAGCTATAAAAAGTTAAAAGCCTGCCTAAAATTAATACCTACAAACGTAACTTCTCCTATTAAAATTTATTAACAATAAACTTTAATATTTCTCCATCTAAAAAGTGTAATATAAAATTATTTGAAACACAAAGTATGCAGAGGTAACCTATATTTTGTTATTTTACGATATCCGAACATAAAATGGAGACGGGTATCATTTGGGTCGTGAATTCAAACGTAGGATCGTGTATAAACTTTATACCTTGCGGCGATATTTGAAACTTTCGTCATAGAAGACGTAGAAATAAACATTTAGAACATCTGGATTCCGGATCAAGACACGTGGTTTAAATTACAAGTGCAAAGCTGCCTATGGAAGCTGTAAAACAAATGTCAGCAGCTTCGATTACGTTGGGCAACGTTTTTAACATTTGCAGAATTTGACTTCCCGGAAAATGTTTCAAAACTCAGAGTAATCCCAACGAGCAACCATAATATCTCCCCAATCAGATTACATTTCATTGTATTACTCCCCAGTCAGGACAAATTCATTTACGGCAATCCTTAACAAAATTATTAAAATTCTCAATTCAAAAATTTCGTGCGACCTAAAAAAAGGCCCCGCGAAAAAAGTTTTATCAATTCGGATATTTCGAATTCCGATACGGTGTTGCCAGCGGATGGATATTCCGGTATACATCGTTGCAACTTATACAGCCCTCGTTCGAGATTTATTCCCGTACGATTTTTATTTCCTATCCATTCGAGCGTGTTGCGGCAGATACGAGGCCGGGCATTTTGCGAAATGCCACCAATCGTTGTGCAACGTAGATCCAATTTAGTAACTATAAAAGTGTTCTTAAAATGTTTTTCGGAGCTATAGACCAATAAATTGTTGTGATAGGACTAAATAATATAGCCTGATTGCCGTTTTAGCCCCTAACGGGATAGGATAAGCCTCAAGGCTGGAGCTAATTTTGTTGTTTTAATTTACGCCACTTCATCAACAAACACTTTTGTCGGGAACCTTATTTATTAAGTCCAGAGCGAACAACTGATTAGCCTTAGTGGAACTGGTCCATGTTTATAAACGGACTTTTATTTAATGGACTTCTTAGACAACTGGAATAAGGAGTTACTGAAATAATACGTTCTATCTACAGCCATAGAACACAACAGATTGTATAGCCCCATATTTTTTTTCCTAAATGAGGACGTGTAGGTGTTCAAACTATTAACTTAAATACCTTCACGGGCCTTATGCCAACGTACGAAAAATAAAACTGGTACCTATACATTCCCAAACTTTTAAAAACTTTATTCCCATTTAAGACTACAAGCTATCCTTAATAATTTCAACTAGTTTCTCGTTACAAGTCTACAACGATATTTTTAGCTGAAAACTGAAACATGTTCTAATTCGACCATTTTCCAACAATAGTGTTGTTTCACGGTCACGCGATACATCGCTCCGTCTTTGTCTGTGTTGTGGTGAAGTTTTTTTTATTAATATGTGGGTACGTCACAGATGTTTGCCAAGAAGGGGTCGGTAGAAGTTTAAGTAGCTAGATCCCATAACTGTAGACTATCAATTAGACCATGTCAAAGAATCACCTGACACATGATTTTTAGGGTTTCGAACAAAAAACGGAACCCTTGTAGGATCACTGGGGTGTCTGTCTGTCCGTCTGTCACAGCCATTTTTCTCCGGATCCACTGGACCGATTCGGTTGAAATTTGGACTTCTATGACACAAATACGGACGTGTTACGTAAATTATTTAATTTTTAGTATGGGGGTAAAACCAGAAAATTAAAAAAAAAATATCCTGTGACATATCAAAAGAAAGGGCTGACTGTGAGAATTTAATTATATTTTTTTCATAATTTTAAAATAAAAAGTTTGGAAGTTATTCAAGAAATTAGACGAAAAATTACCATTCCCCCGCTTATCTCCAAAACTATTGAGCCTAAAATGTAGAAAAAAATGGGGATAATTGATCTTTATCTATAAATTACATGAAAATCTATAAGAAGTCTACATTTAGTGTTAAAATAATATGATAAAAAAATTCGTTCGGAACCCTTTGCACGCGAGTCCGACTCGCTCTTGACCGATTTTTGTTTTCGTTTTCATTTTTCATACCAAATGATTTACTCGTACTTTTCAATGAAACTTAGATACACACAAATCGAGAGAGAGTGTACTTAGTATTATCTTGGAAACTGTGTATTTTTGTACACTTTGCTGTAGGACTTTTTTGTATTACTTTTACATCAATATCATATCAACATTTATATATTTTTTTTATTATTTATAGGCTCGCGTTTGACCACTATCTCACCTGATGGTAAGCGATGATGTGGTCGAAGATGGAGCACGCTTGCCTAGAAGTAACCTATTCACTCTTGACTTAAATACTCCCAGGTTATAGCTATCAGGAAACACAGACTCCGGCAGGGAATTCCACTCCTTAGCTGCACGCACTATGAATGTGTTCCCAAAACGTTTTGTGCGCGTGGGTAGGATGTCCAAGATGTACCGGTGGCGCATCGCCGTTCGTCTTGTGGTCCGAATTTATAAAATTCTTCTGTTCCTGAGTGACTGACAGATAACGCACAGCCGAAACAACCGGTCATTAAATGCTGAAATTTGGCATGTTGGTTCTTTGGGGAGTGTAGGATTTCCCGAAATACCTACGGGAACGAGAAAAAAACAAAATATGCGTATACGAAGTCGCGGGCTAGTATGGAATATAACCTTAAAACTATGAGATATCAAAAAGAACACGTTGTATATAGGTGCACAAAAATTCCAAAGATATTGTTTGGGTACGGGCCAGTGACTTGTGTTCATGGAGATTTATCAACAGCATTGGTCCATAAGGTTTATTTATCAAAATGTTGTTGCAGTTTTACTATTTTACACTTTATTATACGAAAGACCTTGTAATGAACGATTGTTTTCACATACCCATAATTATTTAAGTCATAGTTAAAAAAGTATAGGATAATTAAGCAGATTTTAGTATGCCGTGGAAATTTCCACGATTTTACAAAAATATTTTCATGTATGACTAAAATAAATCGAGTGAAGTAGGTATAGACTTAACATAGTCTTTCAGAATAAATTATATAGAAACCTAAATTGAGTAATTACAACATTATTTTGCTAAGAAGCGAGTAAGAGGCGGCAATTTGATTAAATAACAAACTTCAGCGTTTACGCTGAGTTAACACGTAAAGGTTATGTAAAAACAAGTTTGAAAAGGGTATGGAACAAGAAAACATTATTCAGAGTAAGTCAATGCCAATCTTTTAGTGCGTGATATAACTTATGATAATGACCAACTTTCAATAAGGGACTAACTCTGAAATATGTAAAAAAAAAGCACCAGATTTTTTTTTTCAACCGATGTACACGTACTTATATTCGAGATAAGAAAATAGAAATAATTGCCGCGTGATATAACTTATGATAATGACCAACTTTCAATAAGGAACTAACTCTGAAATATGTAAAAAAACACCTTTTTTTTTAACCGTAATACACGTACTATGTTCGAGATAAAAAAATTGAAATAATTGCCTACAGTTTCTATAGAATTAGGTTTTCATTCAGTTGTGTCTACTATTTGCTAGTTGTCTCTCAACTTTACAAAATGACAACTAATAATCCTGTTCGCAGTCTAAACGGAGCTTTGCTTAGCTTTCCCTCAAATATTTTTTAATCTTTGACCTTACACGCGCCAGTGAAATCTTAGACGTGTTCTCTAAATTTTAGAGCTGTAATAGGCAGTTTACCAAATTATTATTTAATAAATATAATTTATTGTTTGGTCTACGTCCTAAATCCCTTCCTTCATTTTAGTCATCATCATCATTTCAGCCAATTCCCGTCCTCTGCTGAACGTAAGCCTCCCCCAAAGAGCAACAACCATCCCGGTCTTGAGCAGTCCGCATCCATCCGCTGCCAGCTACCTTCTTTAAATCATCGATCCATCATGCCGCAGGGCGACCCACACTACGTTTGCTCAAACGCGGTCTCCACTCTAACATATGTCTGCTCCATCGACCGTCTGTCCGTCTGCAGCTACTTCTACTTCAGCATGCTGATTCTACGCGCAATGTCGGTGACTTTAGTTCTCTGGCGAATGACTTTGTTGCGAATTCTATCCACCAGAGAAACCCCGAGCATTGCTGGCTCCATTGCACGCTGAGCAACCTTGAATTTGTGGACCAGGCCTACGGTGAGTGTCCACGTTTCGGCTCCGTAAGTCATTGCGGGTAGCACGCACTGATTATAGACGCTGGTCTTAAGGGATTGTGGGATCGACGTTTCAAAGATATCACGCCGCTTCCCGAATGCCGCTCAACCCAAGCGAATTTTTCTGGTCGCCTCCTTCTCAAAGTTGTGCCGCCCAAGTTGTATAATTTGGCCTAGATATATGCATTCTTGGACAACCTCGAGGGTAGCGTCATTTACAATTACAGGTCTCGGGGTGATTCCACGTTAATTTCAAGATTGGCAACTAGAGGCAATAGAGGGTCTACCACTAATATTTTGACGTATATTAACGTGACAGTATCGTTAAGTGGGTGATAGACGTACGAGCGTGAAATACGTGTATAGATCGACGACCTTTTTCGCTCGTGTGTCACCTTAAGTACGCGTACTTTAAAATCGCTGAGTAATTTCGTTGTCGATCCAACAGGTTTGAAATTTTGCTCGTAGCTCGCCTCGGCTCGCACGTCTGTCAACGCCGTGAGCCACAAGCCGCGAGACATTACTTTGTTTTGTGACACGTCGAGTGCTATTGTGTCACAAATATGACTGATTTTCGAAGTTATTCACACTAATTATTAACAGAATTCATGATTGTTTCAGGAACACGATTGTAACAGGTCCAGGAGTCGACCAAATATTATTTGCCGAAATTATGGCACTACAGTTAACTTCAATTAAATGTGAAATTGCTTCTCTCATGTAAGTATCCTGTCTGGCTATAATAAAATATAATTTCTGAATAATAAAATGTTACCTCCATTGACAACATCGCGGTCCCCCTGATACCAGAGTTATGAGCAAGCTTTCACGTGTGTCACCGACGTCGAGCCGAGTAAATTCACGAACTTAAAAACCACGTACTTTAAGTTCGTACGTCGATCACGGTACTTTAAAGTAAGTAAATTTTGAATATAAAAAACTACAACCCCATATTTTGGTTTAATTTTGTGCAACAGACCCAATTTGTATTATAAAAGAATATGAATATAGTGTCCAATCCAATTAAATATTTGTGCAAAACGAGTATCATAGTTATAATAAAATTTTACGTTATGTTACCAGCCGTCAAATACATTCGTGCTAGGCCCTCTCCTACATTTTGTTGAAATCACAACATGAAACCACAAAGTTTTTCGTCAAACGATCACATACCTTCCAACAGTTTTACGAACTATAACTATTTTATTTATCATCTTAGTCCGTACCTAGCCAAATTTTTGTTTCAAGCCTTTTTTTTATGGATGGGAAATCATCAAATGACTCCTCCCGCTCTGGGTGAAGCAGAGTGTCAGACTCTTACTGACTAAAACCCATCCGTGCTCTTCCTAATGCTCTTTGTGTTCCAGGGCCGCGGCGACTCTTTCGAACAGATTCCGCAACCCGGGCAGGCACTGGTCCTAGCGGGCCCCGTCTACTTTGCTGAAATCTCTTTGAGGCGCGCGTGGAACACAGCGCGCCGTCGACCTGGGCCTGGTCCTGATCGGTTGACGAGCCACCCAACGCTCGCCGTCTGCAGACCCGCGCCTGCGGTGGCCGGGAATCACTCTGCGATTCCCGACGCCCGGGGCGTCTTCTTCTGTAGCGGCGGTTGGGGCGTGCGGTTTCTCTCTCTCGCACGCGTTCAGCCTCCTCCTTCGCTAGCATCACTGCTTCGCAGAAGGAGGTGACCGCTTCCCATGCCTCCTTGCTCCGGATCATGGATTGAACCAGGGCCGGACGCGAGAGGTCGCCGCCGCCGAACATTGTTTCAAGCCTAGTAATCCTGTGCTCCAATAAATGATTTACCTATAAATAAATGATTTGTAAATCAACTCTTTATCCAAAGTATTTTCTATCCTAAATATCGAATTCTCATTAATCAAAAGTTTTAAGAAACATTAAAACAATGGACCTGCCTCTAAATTCTGTATTTACTTGAAAAGTTATGTACTTCTTTCAAATCATTAAGCCTTTGTTTTTCAAACAAATATTATTAATTTAGGAATATTTGGTAGCTTTCGGCCATTATAACAACGATGGGGCCAATTATCCTTGAATATGCCACGACATGAAAGCCATGAAAAGCCTTTTGATACTGTATCCGTTAAATTTTTCTGTTTTTCATACTTTAGATTTTTTCCCTCTCAAAATCATGTAAACTTTTTTTCCCCTACGCAACGGTTTTTGTTTTCAAATTGTGTTTTTTTTTACTATTGATAGGCTCGCGTTTGACCACTATTTCACCTGTTTGTAAGCGATGATGTGGTCGAAGATGGAGCATGTTTGCCTAGAAGTAACCTATTCACTCTTGACTCAAAAACTCCCATGTTGCAGCTATCAGGAAACACAAACTCCGGCAGGGAATATTGATGTCTGTTATATAATGTTGTGCAAAATCTAAAGCTGAATTATTATAATACTAGTGGACGTCACGCGGTTTCACCCGCGTAGTTCCCGTTTCCGTGGGAGTACGGGGATATCTATCCATTGCTGAAATAATTTTTCAAATCGGTCCAGTAGTTTCGGAGCCTATTCATTTCAAACAAACAAACAAACAAATCTTTTCTCATTATAATGTTAGTGTAGATAAAGGAGTAGATAATTTTGTTTCTTTGTAGGTGGTCATTTTTGGAAATATTGATTCAATTTCTGGTTTAAGGTAGACTTTGGTGAGTGTGCCCAATAACTCCACCTCATCTCACCGGTGTCCTTAGAACATCAAGACGCACTGTAAATTATTACAGTCCTATGGTAGAAATAATGTCCAAGGTAGGGCTGGTAATCTATCCCTCATCAACATCATCATATCAGCCGAAAGACGTCACTGCTGGACATAGGCCTCCCCCAAGCGTCGCCACACCAACCGGTCCGGATTTCATAATGGTTGATTTTGACAAGATTCTATGCCATTTCTTTCAATGGAGTGTCAGTGGTTGACCACTGGAAAGTTATAATGACGCTTTTATACCCACTGACACTCCATTGAAAGAAATGGCATAGAATCTTGTCAAAATCAACCATTATGAAATCAATGATAGACCATTCTGACACTATTGTAATAGCAGACTTGGGGCCCAGCAAAGGAGTGGAACTCTCTACCTGCGTCTGTGTATCCGAACGAATTCAACCCTAATCTCTTCAAAGTAAGAGTGAACAGGCTTCTTCTGCGTAAGCTCGCTCCATCGTCGAATTTGTTTGTCACCTCTGACCTTGACTAGAGTTATGAGCAAACCCATCTCAAGACTTCTTCTTATCGTGTATGCAGTAAAGTCTAACGTACTCTAGTGTCAAAAATAAAAATCAAAAGGCATTTATTCAAACTAGGCTCAAAATCAGTACTTTTTGAACGTCAAAATTTACATGAAGACAGTCCTCCTAATCGCCCAGCCCGTCACCACTTCCTAGTGTTTTAGTTCAGAGTTTCTAAACCACCTCAAGGGCCTTTGACATGGTTTATTTGACGACCGCCATTTGGCAGCCGTGAGCACCGGCTTATACGTGCCTTCCGAAGCACGGAATCATCTTTTTATCAGACAATCAAGTGATTCAAGCCTGCAATATCCTAGCCAAACTGGAAAACAACTTTACAAAGTATGCTCTTCCCGTGGGAATCAAACCCACGACCACCGGGTCACAAGGCATACGCCTAAACCACTCGACTACGGAGGCAACGATCTCAAGTAAAAAATAAATAAAAAGAAAAGACAAAAAAGTATTTAATTTCACTGAACGGATATTCTTACAAATAATAAAATTAAACCCCTTAACAATACTTGCACTAGTAAAAATATTGAATACTCATAAATTAACTTTTCACTTTAATGAGAGGAATAGGTATTTAAATACTAATGTAAACTTGTCATTGTTTTTCAACATTCGTACTTACAATAATAAGAACGTAGAAATCATAGTGTTCAAATTTATTTTGTTGTGTAGCGAAAGTAACTCCCTTGAAGAAAAAACGGAAAGACAAATTAGCTTAGGAAAACCTTCCAGTGATGGAAATCTAGACTACATAATGCTGAGTGCTTTTTCCTTATGGTTATTTATAATTCCAAAAATTGCACAGTTTCGGTGAGGCTGAGGATGCAAAACAACGAGAAAAATTTGTTATGCATGTAGGTACCGCAGAGAAACACCCAGTTTGCTACAAATACAGGAACTACTTATAGCATTTATTAGATGCAGGTAATAAAAAGAAAAAAAAACTGCTGGCTGTTTGCGTACGCACCCACGATACAGGAGAAATTTCTAGTGTGGGGCAAACTTAAGAAAATTCGGTCAAGAGCGAGTCGGAATCGTGTGCAAAGGGTTCCGAACGAATTTAATTTGTTATAACTTGTTATTTTAACACCATAGACTCCCAATAGGTTTTCCTGTAATCTATAGGTAAAGATCTATTATCTCCATTTTTCCACAATTTTAGGCTTTGTAGTTTCAGAGATAAGGAGGTGGGAATGGTCATTTTTCGTCTAATTTCTTGAATAACTTCAAAACCATTTATTTTAAAATTATAAAAAATACAATTAAAACTCTCACACTAAGCCCTTTCATTTGATATGTCACACGATATTGTTAAAAAACTCATCATCATATCAGCCGAAAGACGTCCACTGCTGGACTAAAAAACTGTACTTTTTTTAATTTTCTAGTTTTAACCCTAAAAGTTTACGTAACACGTCCTTGTTTGGGTCACAGATGTCCATATTAGTACCAAATTTCAATAGAATCGGTCTAGTGGGTCTGTGACAGACGGACAGACAGACTGACACCCGAGTGATCCTATAAGGGTTCCGTTTTTTGTTCGGAACTCTAAAAAGCTAAGTTTTTGGAACCACCAGAACTAACTGCAATAACGATGACTGTAAGAACATTCACATTGTTTTATGGCAGTCGTTCCCCGTACTAATAACTCACCGGGCATTTCATGGAACTGACCGAGCTCTAACTAACGAGCTCACCATAAACCAATCACTTTGACCAATTCGGAAATGTGGACTCGGTAACAGACTGAAAAATTGCTAGAATATAAATCAAGACAAAATATGTCTGACAAAACAGATTATTTTTATAAAATCACACACACATTACATTAGATTTTTGACTGACACATAACGAAAGTTATAATGAATTTCCATTCGATACGTAAAATCAAACTCGGAACTTAAAAGTGAATAAAGTTAAAGTACATTATTTTATTCTATAAATATTTTCTTCTTACTCAAAAACAAAGATAAAATCGCTTTTCGTGCCTGTCCATATGATCGCACTGTTCTTCTTAACTTATCATCTGCTTAGCCCTGTCCAAAGTATATATTGGGTTCCAGTCAAACCAAAGAAAGAATATTTTACACGGAGCGACGTCTATCTGGTCTGTAGTGCTATTCTATAACAACATTTTCGTGTCTCGATAGCAGAATCCGAGGTGAGTATCAAATTAAAATCTTTATATTCTGTGCAATAAAGCTCACTTTTTGAGTTTTGTCACTTAGGTGAAGCTCGATATTGAAATAGTTATTTACATAGTAAACTAGCTGGTGGTTTGTGTTACGCAACTATACAACGAATTTTAATGAAGATTTGCGTTTTAAATATATTCACTCAAAACATCACACTTCAATTATTATACTTGTATAATATAATAAAACAAGAATCACCGATGTGGGCAACAAACCCGCCCAATCTCACTTCATATTCCCATATATTATGTAAAAAATAAAATCACTTCCCGTGGGTGTTGTAAGAGGCTCTCTGTGAAAATCAACACGATACACTGCGATCGCCAACCCGCCTGCCAATCGTGGCGATTATGGCAAACACCCCCCACTTTTGGGGGAGGTCTATGTCCAGCGGTGGACGTCTTTCGGCTGATATGATGATGTAGGATGCATCAGGACAGATGGGACAGAGTCGTTACGCAATGGGAGCCAGAGGAGAGGCGTCGTCGCCGAGGAAACACTGGCGTGACGAATTGGAGGCGTTCATGACGGACTAGTCGGGAAGAGTGGAAGGCTATGAGGGAGACCTTTGTCCAGAGGTGGGAAAATATTAGTAGAAAAAAAAAACAAGCCTGCGTCTGTGTTTCCAAACGCTTACAACCCTAATCTCTTCAAAGTTAGAGTGAACAGGCTCCTTCTGGGTAAGCTCGCTCCATCGTGGACTTTGTCTCTGTCATCTCTGACCTAGACTAGAGTCAAGAGCAAACCCAATACAAATAAAAAAAACATCAAAAAGTAATTTCGATGAATCTTTATCGAGTTGTAAAAACCGTCCAAAGCAGGAGCAGAATGACTAGAAAAAAATAAAACTGCTAACTAAAAATCAGACGCACATTTTCATGTACGTGACTTAAAAAAAAAGATTTTTATTCTATTCAGCGAGGCACGCCACACAAAAGGTGAAAAGCGAACATGTGAGATTAAATTTTCAAAAACACATCAAACGCACAGCTTGCTTCCTAGCAATTAAAAGTTTGACATAAAGCGAATGACCACCATCAATGGTATGCGTGGCTGTTAGGAATGGGGGTTTTACACGTCATGGAAATGTAATAGAATTATTATATCTAGCGAAAATTATCACCAAATTTCAACGTAACGTGTCATCAGCATCATATCAGCCGAAGGACGTCAGCTGCTGGACATAGGCCTCCCCCAAGTGTCGTCACAACAACCGGTCATGTGCGTCTCGCATCCATCGATTGTATAAATGTCTGTACGTCTACCATGAGTTTTATCAATCTATACTTGCTAGCGACTGTAGTTATGAAAATTTTGAAAAACCAAGTTTCTAATTTATTTGTTTAAGTTTTTAATGAACAAGTAAGCAAGTTGCAAGTAAAACTTTAGTAAACAACTAAAAAAATTAATTAGAAACTAGTTTTTTTAAAGTTTTCATACATTTTTTACTGCTTTTTTTAAGTCGCTAGCGAGTATATATTGATAAAACTCATGGTAGACGTACTGTAACCCGCATTGGGCCCGCGTGGTGGATTACGGCCCATTCCCTCTCCTAGAGAGGAGGCCTGAGTCCCAACAGTGGGAACATTATAAGGCCGACTATGCTATGCTATGCTAGACGTACTGTAATAAATAAATAACTACATATTAAGAAGAGGATAAGTTCATCTTTCTATTAACTCTTTATTGTTGACTTGAACTTGTTCTTTTAATTTATTGTAAACGCAGTCTTCTCAAGTAAAAAAAAAGAAATAGTTTTCTATTTTAAACTGACCAAAAATAGTTAAGTCGAACCGTACCTTTATAATTTTTATATACTCGTTAACTGTCCGATTTACATGAGTCTTTTAAATTTATGAAGGTATTTATTTTATTTTCAAATGACTTGGCCAGGTTTTAAAAATGACCAGCTATTATAACCAAACCATTTCAAACAAACAATTCTTTAAAAATCTTATTTTTACTAAAGACATGTAACATTAATTTACCGATCGCGTATAAATCGTACCCATTCTGGTTTTAACCATTTTGAATTTAACCCTAAACCAAAATAGCTTAAGTCGGATTTTCTGTAACAGGCCGTGTCAGAACTAGCGTGTTCGTGTAAACACGTATACAGGGTGGTTTCGACATGCGGTAATCGCTAAATGTCCGGTTCGGGCGCGGTTCGGGCGACGCCTGTTGCCCCGGTTATAAAACCTTTATTAGGGTCCGTGATGGGATGAAAAAAGGGCAAAACACTTTGATGTCTGAAACACATTTTTTTGGAAGACGAGATTTTTGTTAAATATTAGAAGTTTTTTTTTTGGAATTGCTTAGTTAGATTATTTTTAGTTAGTTTACAAAAATAGAACGAAAATAACGGTATTTGTTTTGATCGAATTATATTAAATTAATTAATAAATCTATAATCAAAATTGAAATTGTAGCTTCCAAAACCTGATAACGTAGATAAAATGAGAGTTGTGGTTAGTGGTATTTTAATCATTATTATTTTTGATCGCTGAAAATGGGTTTTAAATTCTATTTTGCAGTTCTATTTTGCAGCTTCGAAATAAATGCGTGCATTCGACCAGTAATGAAGTAAAAATGATATTACTGAAGCTCCATGAAATTGAAGCACATACACTATTGAGATTTATATTTAATTAAACAAAAAGCCAGCGATATGCACTTCGCAAATAAGTGCAATATTTTGATTGCACAGAATTTAATTAGAGAATTAACAGTAAATGCAAACTGCTGTTCATAATATGAATAGAATAATTAACTCTCTAACTCCATTCAACTCTAGTACTGAAATTACAGTTTTAACTCAAATGCCTGCAACAGAAATAGTAACTGGCAGGTTTTAAAAAGTAAAAGAATAGAACATTATAAAAACAAAAGAAAAGGAATAAATATGATGCAATAATTATTTTATTTAGTCATTTCATTTTAGCGTAGAAACAGCGAGCGGTCATTGCCCTTTGCCTT
The DNA here is from genome assembly GCA_947578705.1 of Lacanobia wlatinum. NCBI lineage: Eukaryota > Metazoa > Arthropoda > Insecta > Lepidoptera > Noctuidae > Lacanobia > Lacanobia wlatinum. The sequence continues at coordinate 20,172,512 of OX388033.1, forward strand.
ATATCTCTTGGTAGGATCGCAAACAATAAATTATGTGTTACTATGTTAAGCGATAGGCACAAATTTTGGGGATCACGGTAGACGTCGATTCAAGACAGCTTTATATTTTTAATACCGTGTTTATAGTTCCGTACTTCCGAATTAAATTACGGAACCCTGATAGGATCACGCGTGCTTCTGTCTGTACGTCTGTCAACAAAATTGCTCCGAATACACTGAACCGATTCAGTTCAGGTACACATGAACTTTTGTGTCCCAAAGATGGACGCGGATATAAATACATTTTGAATACAGGGTCACTTTGATGTAAAAATTAGAAAATTTAAGTTGGCCGGTTTTTTTTTTAATTAAAGATTTCGTGAAAAATGGCCACACTAAAACGCAACAGTTGTAGATAATTACGAAATGAAGAGCTCACACACACAATTAAAATAAACGCATATGTAAAAAAGCGGACATTAAAAGGTAAGAATAAAGTCTTACTAATCCCATCCTTTATGCATCCGAAGTGATAAGAAAGAACAACACTCCTACTTATGAAGTGAATGAACAGAATTATCCCATTAACTCATACAAGAAGCATACCAACTTCGGGTTCCCGATTTACTTAAATATGTCAAAGAGAAACCGCAATTGGTCCCTAAAATGTCACGACACAGAAGGAGGTTGGACATTAAGGTTGGCCACACATTTGCTGCTATCACTTGAGCATTTAGTAGATGTCCCTATTAAATAAATGTTGCTAAAACGACCAATCACCGCTCACAAATTGATAGTAGATACAGTTCCGTCGCTTCTGTTCCGTCAGTACATCGTCAAAACTATTTTCCTTGAAAAATCTATAAGTGTTGAGACTCGTACTTGGAACAGCACTGAGATTCTGTAAACCTCTCAGCGTGAAAGCTTAGGTGAAGTGGTCATGAAGCGAGCTGTCAATCCATACAAAAAAACTGCTCAAGTTTGAGTCGGACTCGCGTGCAAAGGGTTCCGAACGAATTTCATTTTTTTAATGTGTTATTTTAACACTATAGACTTCTTATAGGTTTTCCTGTGATCTATAGGTAAAGATCAATTATTTCCATTTTTTTTTAATTTTGGCTCAGTAGTTTCGGGGATAAGGAGGGGGAATGGTCATTTTTCGTGTAATTTCTTTAATAACTTCAAACTCGTTTATTATAAAATTATGAAAAGAATATATTTAAAATTAGTAAGCCCTTTTATTTGATATGTCACACAATATTGTTCAAAAAATTACCCCCATACTAAAAATTTAAAAATTTACGTAACACGTACGTGTTTGGGTCAAATAAGTCTATATGTGTATCAAATTTTAACAGGATCGGTCCAGTGGATCCGGAGAAAGGTGTCCAGTGGATCTGGCTGTGACAGACGGACAGACAGACAGACACCCGAGTGAAGGATCACTCGGGTGTCTGTCTGTCTGTCAGAACGAACGTCTGACTGTCCGGCAGAACGTACACAAATTCAATGTGGCGTTCTATTAATGAAAACGATTGTTAAAAAGTCCAAAATGAATTGATGCATTCTCATATTTTGCATTTTTGTAACGGGGTCAAGCCACGCGTTTTGGCATTTAGTCATTATTGCTGATATAATAAAATTTACTCTGGGTTCTTTGAGGAACACTGCATTTAAGATGTAGATGTTAGTTATTCAGTAGCTTGGTGTGAATGCCCCACACAATTCAATTTTGTTCTGTATTTTATAAAGTGAAGACCTGTAATTGGCTGTCAGTTTAATTTTACTGTTCTTGATCTTTGTTTGTTTTACCTGAACGACTCTCATAGTGTTTAAATAAATAGAGCGCTAAAATAGACGCCCGGTGAATTTTTAACGCGACTGTTAGTTGCGTCGAGAACCGAGCCTTGGGGCAGCAATAGCGAGATTTGGGGTCAGTCTAAATGCTCTTATTTAAAATATGCACAACCTTTTAGTCCTTAAATAGAGGCTTACAATTGATGTCAGTTAGAATTGCTTTCAAGCAAGCATTATTGAAGCTCTCAAATATTCAGAAGCTATTAAGTACATTCCAATGTTTGTGTAGAGAGGTTATACAATTTTAAAGTGATGCAGACAATCAAGAGTCAATTTAGTGACAAAATTGGAAAAGTTTTATTTTTCTTTTGTTTTAAATTGAAATACTGCTTGCATGGAAAAAGCAGAGTAAATTATCTACTATTTTTATGCTTTTTGGGGAAAAAAGAAAGTTAAGTTACTTATATGGTGTACATAATAAAGAGTATTCTATTCTATTATAAGAAAGTCATTAGCGTTTTCAATATTTCAAATAAGGAATAAGGGTACCTCTCGTTCCATAACAGCGGAGCGAGGCAGCGGAGCGGAGAAACGGAGAAATTTTAACCAATGGAATTGCATAAAATCTCCGCACCACGTGAGTCACTGACATGATTGGTTAATATTTCTCCGTTTCTCCGCTCCGCTGCCTCGCTCCGCGCAAATGGACAGGCACCCTAAGTGGCTCTTTTCGTATCTGATTCAAAAAAACAAACAAATCATGTCGTTTGTAATAACAACAACTGACCACAATCTCAATACCCATTCGAAAGTCCCCTAAACAATAGGAATACCTCACGATTTTGTAATATTTTATTCAAATTATTCTATGTTGACGACCTCGAGTATTTATCAGATTAACCTCCCCCTGCAGAGATATGGCCGTGTTGATATTAAAAACACAACCCCAAAAAAAAGCGTTCATGATAATATTTTAACAGGGTAAAACAAGAGACCGTTGATTTTACGAAGTCTACAAGTAAATAAAGAAAAAAAATTCTACAACTTTTTTATTAAAATTATTTGGAATTTAGCTGCCGTGACATTAAAATAGATTTAGTTTATTTTTTCGTTTTCATTTTTAGGGTTCCGTACCAACTCGAAGTGTAACCAATGGGAACCTATTACTGAGCCACCGCTGTCCGTCCGTCCATCCGTCCGTCCGTCCATCTGTCTGTCAGCGGGATGAGACAGCTCAAGAACCGTAATAGAGCACTTGGAAGGAATGTAACATCTCACACACCTGTGAAACTGTAACCTATGTTTACAAATAAATAATCTGAATCTGAATCTGAATCTGAAGAAAACACTTGAAATTTTTAGCGTGTGTATAACAAAACATAATTGAAATTAAATTCAATTAAAAATGAAATGATCTCATACAAGAAACGTGTTTTATTCGGCTTATGGTACGGGACCCTTCGTGTGAGAGTCCGACTCAAACTTAGCCGATTTTTATGTTCTTACTGACATTTATTTTGTAGCGGCTGTTTTTCATGACAATCTACAATCATGAAGTATTATTGCTGATATAGCTTTTAATTTATTTACGCATTCTACAAAATGTTCTCTATTGTTTTGTTTTAAGTTTTGTTTACTCGCAAACACGTGCGTGACCTTTTCATTGGTACCTATTGAACAGTAACAATAACAATGATGCCATTTATGTAAAATGTTTAACCCAGTTTCAACTAGAAGCTTCGACAAAGGTCAGTTGGTTAAAGTTATGTTAACTAAGGAAGAACAACAATTTTTACTTTCTTAAAGTCTGTGCTAGTTGACTTTCAATTGATTTCCAATGTTTCAGGGGGCATTACTCGGGAATATGAATGAGTTAGGATGGTATTAAATAAATAAATAAAAATCTTTGTTGGTACAAAAACCTTTGAGACTAATTAAGACTAGGATACATAGCTTGGTTAACTAAAGGATAAGGTAAACCCTGACTTTTAAACTAGGTGATCCTGTGACTTAGAAGTCAGGTATTGGTACAATAGTAAGTTTTTATATTCATGTCGTTATCCATTTTCTTGTATTTTAACTGACTTCAAAAATGAAGAGGTTAATTTTGTTTACCTTTTTTATGTTTGTTTGTGATAATTATATTCAATAGAGATCGTCCCTTGAGAAATAAAACCAGTGAACTAAAAGTCACCGTGTATAAAATACACGGTGACATTTAATTCACTGGATTTTTTTTTTTGGACGTAACCCTAAAAAATACCCATTTTGTAGGGTTCCGTCCAAACAAAAAAAAAAACAGTGAACTAAAAGTCAGCCTTCATAAAATTATGAAGGACCCATTTTTTAGGGTTGCGTACCCAAAGGGTAACCAACGGAAGCCTATTACTAAGCCTCCGCTGTCCGTCCATTCGTCCGTTCGTCCGTCCATTCGTCCGTCCGTTCGTCCGTTCGTCCGTCCATTCGTCCGTCCGTTCGTCCAACCGTCCGTCCGACCGTCTGTCAGTCAGCGGGCTGTATCTCAAGAACCGTAATAGGTAGTCTAGGTCAGAGATGGCAAATTCTACGATGGAGCTAGCTTACCCAGAAGGAGTCTGTTCACTCTAACTTTGAAGAGATTAGGGTTGTAAGCGTAATTTTCACAGATTGTGTGTTTATATTGCCGCTATAACAACAAACAATAAAAATTAAGGTTTATAGTACGGCACCCCTCGTGTGCGAGTCCGACTGGCACTTGGCCAGTTTTTTAATTTATTTTATTTTTATTCAATTATATACAGATGCTTTTATATAGAATTCACGAAAATATAGAAACACGTTATTTATCAATGGATACAACAGCAAAATGATATATCCTGATCATTATATCAGAAAGAAATGCAATGCTCTTTCGCTGATTGAATATCTTTATAACCTACTAGCAGACCCGTGCCCACTTTCTTGGGCGGTATTTTTCGGGTTAATATATAGCTTAAAACACTCACAAATAACGTGGCTTTCTACTGGTAAAAGAATTTTCAAAATCGGTTTAAGAGATTCAGAAATTACCCCTTACAACCTCACAAACTGACAAACTTTACCGCTTCATAATATTAGTATAGAAGTATAGATTAGCACTTGCCCCGCGACTTCGATCGCGGGGCAAGTGCTGGTTTAATATGGAAATTTTTGGTAGGAACCCCAAATTTTTTCTAGTAATAAATATAGCCTATGTTACTTAGGGATAATGTAGCATTCTAATAGTGAAATAAATTTGAAATCGGTCCAGTAGTTTTTGAGTTTATCCATGTCAAACATACAAATCTTTCCTCTTTATAATGTTATTACAGTGTATACAAAACATCACTTCCCAGCTAAAGAAACAAGAAACCTTAATCCAATCGTATGAATCAGTAAAGCCAATCAATGGCAACATATATGTAAAATTGTAGCACCTTGGCACACAGGCAGCTAGTTCTTGGCGCCTTGCCAACTAATTAGTCATGTAAATGGGAACTACGTAGCCTGCTGTTTGGCGACACTGGAGCACGCGGATCTAGGCAGCCGGAAGGTGCAGGACTCGTGAGAGGTGTGCAAATATTGAACGTGCGGGCTGTGATTTGGGATTTGTGGGGGAAGGTAGAGGAATGGTAAGTAAGTTTGGAGTGCGTTTAAAAATGGCAGCTAAGACGATTCTTCAAATTAATACGGAAAGTTCTGCTATGCTTTTAACTAAGTGTTAAGAAGATGAAATATGCTATGAGTCCCTATGGAATGACAGCTCAGTTTCTAAGTTTTAATGGTGAAGTTTTACAGAATACCGAGGTTTGTGCAGACGTCACCCTAACTAACATTACGTTTTAATTGCGAAAGTGAGTTTCTTTTTCGCCTATTTCTTGTAGAACCTTGAGTTAACAACTAACTCAGATTTAAGCACAACTCTGGTTTGAGCAAGCGGGCCTAATACGAGCAAAAGCTAATTTAATTACAATTTAGTTTTTTTTTTTATTATTTATTTAAAGCCACAATTCAATAAACAGCTACAATACAAAACATAGAAAACAGTTTTAAATAAACGTATTATTTAAAATTATTTTATGCCGGGTATTGGTATCATAAAAGAGCATCCCTGCCACATTCGTAAACTTTAATTCTACGTTGTTCTATATCTTACGCGGCGGATTGCAATCACTGATTGATCCCAGCTCCGTGCACCAGATACTTCTGCTTGACTAAGTACACACATATTAACTTAGTTGTATTAGTTTCTCAAACTTCGACTCAAGGAAACCTTCATTGTGAATTCCCGAAAATTCTTGAATGGGATTTGGAATGCGGATTTTGTAAGCAAATTACTGTGTGTTTGGGTAAAAGTTCAGTTCGGTCGTGGTTTCTCGGTTTTTAGGGTAGAATACACATTAGGAAAGGAATCTTTGAAAGTAGGAACGTTTACTAATTACTGTATAAATGTCTATTGGCAAAGTTGTTTAGTTTTAAAGTATTTTAGAGTTTAGAGTAGTTTATTTGAATGCTTATAAAGAGTAGTATGATAAAGTATTAACTTCATATAGCCCATTGCGTGTTCTTCAATAAAATATGACTATCAAATACGGTATTGCATAATTTCCAAAACACTACGGTTCGATTACTGAGTAACTAAGGATTTTTTATTGGCTTTGTACCTCACAGGGCAATCATCATCATCATCAAATCAGCCGAAAGACATCCACTGCTGGACATAGGCCTCCCCCAAGCGTCGCCACGTCTACCAACTAAGGAGAAAAAATAGTATTTTAACAAGTAAACACAAAACATTTTAATAATTCACCTCAACTCACCGAGCGAAGTTTACATCTCTCAAACTGATTAAATTATTTCTTCGCAAACTTTTGTTTGAGGAAAAATAAAAGTACATTTTTAACGAATCAAACGGATAATGAATTTGTCATTTGGAAGCCCAGCGGACATTTTAATTGGGCTGTATAAGACTTGGAGAAAGTTCTTATTGCGTCTCTCCTTATCAAAATTCTGCCACCCAACTTCGAGTTTTATTAGCGAAGATCTTCAGCTATCTTTAAGACTCGTGACTTTTTCTAACTCCGTGTTATAATATTAAAAACTTCGCCTTTGATTTAAACTTTGTACAGTTTCGTTAATAAAGGTGAGATTTTTTAGGGTTCCGTAGCCAACAGGTAAAAACGGGAGCTTTTTAGGGTTTCGTACCCGAAGAGTAACCAACGGAACCCTATTACTAAGCCTCCACTGTCCGTCCATCCATCCATCTGTCTGTCAGCGGGCTGTATCTTAAACACCGTGATAGGTAGTTGAAATTTTCACAGATTGTGTATTTCTATTGCCGCTATAACAAAAAACAATAAAATTAAATTAAAAGAAAAATTAAGGAAGGCTGCCATAGAAGAATCGTTTTTTTTTGGTATATGGTACGGAATCCTTCGTGTAAGAGTCCAACTGACAAGCGGCCGGTTTTTAATTTTATCCTGCCCGTCTGTCAATTTGACTGTCAGGACGTTACATAGCCATTTATACTTGGAGGCAATTATAAACTACTAGCTTCTGCCAGCAGCTTCGCCCGCGTGTTCCCTAGGGAACATACTCCCGGGATAGCCTATGTGCAATTATATACTACTGGTTTCTGCTAGCGGCTTCGCCCGCGTGATCCCTAGGGAACATACTCCTGGGATATATATAGCTTATGTGTTATTCCAGACTATAATCTACCTCGGTGTCAAATTTCATGAAGATCTTTTCAAGCTGTCTAACGTGAAAATGTAACAAATATCACATCCTCAAAAACTTTCGCATTTTTTTAAATTAGTTGATTAGTAGGATATCGATGAAAAGAAGGAGGCTGTAAGCAATTCGTATAATCGTGTACCTAATAATGTTGAAGTCAAATTACGAAAATATTAATAGGGATGTTACTGACTGAAGAATCTTTTTCTGTAATTTCTCCGACACACACTTGGCCGGAATTTAAAAGTTTAACTCCGATTCCAGTGTAATCCCAGGCAGGTGTCCGGATTCAGTTTTCGACTAAGCTGATCCCACTTCTGATGTACTATATCCTGGATATCAGAGACGAGTTTATAGACTTTAATACCGGCGACTTCTATCCACTTGTTTGAAGAAAAATATCTTAACAGAGCGAAGTACTTTATCTTTTCAGAAAAGTGAAGTTTTACCGAGAAAGGCAGCTTTATGTGTTTAGTAACGGACTAAAAAATGACTTGACTGTAGAAAGATTATTATTTGTAAGATTTTTTTAAATATGTGGTTTTGTTTAATTTTTAGAGTTCCGTACCTCAAAAGGAAGAAACGGAACCCTTATAGGATCACTTTGTTGTCCGTCCGTCCGTTCGTCCGTCTATCAAGACGCTTTATCTCGGGAGCACGTGGATATATCGAGTTGATAGTAAAACCATATTTATATAATGATGTTCAATTAACTTAGGTCTGCAGTCCCTTGAAGCTGTGAAAAAATCAAACCTTTAAGTAAAAAAATATACGGCCGCAAAGAAACTTACATTTCGACACTCTTGAGGGAATTTATTTTCCGCTGACCTAGAACTATGAAATTTGGCAAGTAATACCGTCTTATACTACAAGTATAGGGAATAATCTGAAACAATACATTTGTCATTAAATCACAAAAAATATAGTCTTTATTTAAAGTAATATGTACTACAAATGTGTACGGAACCCTCGGTGGGCGAGTCCGACTCGCACTTGTACGTTTTTTTTTTGTTTCTAGTGTTGTTAAAACCTGCTCAGTTACTTTTTTTGGTGATGGGCGATTGTTTTTGTGTTTTTTAGGGTTCCGAAAAAAAAGGAACCCTTATAGGATCACTCGGGTGTCTGTCTGTCTGTCGGTCTGTCCGTCTGTCACAGCCAGTTTTCTCCGGATCCACTGGACCGATTCTATTGAAATTTGGTACACATATGGACTTCTATGACCCAAACACGGACGCGTTACGTAAATCATTAAATTTTTAGTATGGGCGTCACTTTTGGGGGTCAAACTAGAAAATAAAAAAAAAGTTTTTTGAACACGATATTGTTCAAAAAACTTTTTTTTTATTTTCTGTGTTTTGTGACATATCAAATGAAAGGGCTTACTGTGAGGGTTTTAATTATATTTTTTTTATAATTTTAAAATAAATGGTTTTGAAGTTATTCAAGAAATTAGAAGAAAAATGACCATACCCCCCTTATCTCCGAAACTACTGAGCCTAAAATTTTGAAAAAAATGGAGATAATAGATCTTTACCTAAAGATTACAGGAAAACCTATTAGAAGTCCGTTGTGTTAAAATAACATGTTAAAAACTTGCACTTGGCCAGTTTTTTTTTAATGAAAAGAAAATATGGCGAGTTTAAAACTTTATTGTGGTGAGATGAAACAAAAACACGAATACATAATTTCAGCCGAATTATTTCTGCAGCTAGGCATCAACCAGAGATCTGCGAGGTTGCGTAGCGCCCCAACGACTGGTCCCATGCTTCTCGCTCCTCTTAGAAATATGTAGATACTAGCTTTTGCCCGCAACTTTGTACGCGCATATCACGTTTTTTCCCGTTCCCGTGGGAATTTCGGAAATTCCTTTCTTAGTGCCCCTACACTCCCCAAGGAACCTACATGTCAAATTTCAGCTTCCTACAACCAGTAGTTTCGGCTGTGCGTTGTCTGTCAGTTATTTAATCAGTCAGTAACGGAAGAATTATATATGTGTTGATGATTACTGAATAAAAATTGCACTACGGCACAACCTCCTTGGTTGGCTCACTCTCCGGGGACCTCCGTCAACTTAGTCATAAAAAAAAGCTTTAGGGGCTTTCTTTTGTCTGTATTTAATTATCTTTTTTTAAGTTTATTGTGTGTACATAAATAAATAATAATAATAACAATAGGGGCCTCTGCGAGTTGGCTTCGGCCCCTCGTACGCCTACCAAAGGACCGGGACCTCAGGGTCCCGAGATTGTTGAAAAGGTTCAAATATTGACATACGATGATAGATTTGTTTTTCTAAAAGATCTGTAAAAGTTTTTTGTTGAGAGCACCCGCTCAATATAATGATATCTTAAATCGCCAAAAGTATTTTTATTGATATCGATCCTCAGACGTTTCAGAAGCCCTAATCTGAACGTCTACAGTACACACCTGATTATAATCTACCTAGTTTACAAAGCTACATTCATATTTTTTCAAAACAAAATTCGTAACAAAAAGTTTGTATGCTACATGGTGGTTGAATGGTTCTGAATAGAAAACCCAATTTTTGCCTTTGACAGCAAACATTTTGCTAAACTGTTACAAAATGTTAGCGAGTTTGGCAATGCAGTTAGACGCATTCTAGTTTGTTATTAAAATTTTACATCCTATTTACTTTTCTGGTTATGTGTTTTTGGCAGCATTTTTACACGAGTGAATGTTGCATCGAGATTTCTGTAAACTGTCAACTAATCTTTTAGCGCCTTTTGCCAACTAGGTTCAACGTGAAACAGAAAAAACGTTATACCTCTTAAGGGGTTGTTGCACTCATCATTATGAACAATTTTCACTATGAGACCAACACGTTTAATTTAACTTAATTTAATGTCTATTTATTATTTATGATGATGAATCTATAGTTTACTAGCTTCTGCCAGCGGCTTCGCCCGCGTGGTCCCTAGGGAACATACTCCCGGTATAAAAAGTAGCCTATGTCATTTCTCAGGCTTTAGACTATCTCTGTACCAAATTTCATTTAAATCGGTTCAGTAGTTTTGGCGTGAAAGCGCGACAGACAGACAGACAGAGTTACTTTCGCATTTATAATATTAGTAAGGAATTAGTAAGGATTTTATTTTATGTTATTTAATTTGATTGTATGATCTTTTATTTGACTTGATGCTTTGACTGTGTGTATTAATTTAATGTACTTTGTTTGTTTTCTGTATTATTCTGTTTTGTTCAATACCTATCTCTGACATTTAATTTATTTTAATCTGATATTGTAATTTATACTATTTAATTTTAATCATATTTTACGTTGCACTCTTATATTTTTAACCTTTCCAAATCTTTAGTTTACACCTTTTCCTGCAATAGTGTGTAGTAATGTTGTGGTTGTCTGTGAGTGTTGCACTACTAGAATATTTTTTTTTGTAATGATTATTAGCTTTAAGTACGGTGTATGTAATGTTGACGATCCTAATAAATAAAACACATAAATCGCGAAAAAAAAATCGACTGCCCCATACATTTTTTGTGCGCATAACTCGACTAAATGTAATGAACTGATCTTTTTTTTCGCGTTTTCGTGTTGCCTCTCAAATTTGAAGTGATTTTCTGTCAAACACTAAGTAGTACATAAGTAAAAAAATGTTTCACATCTAATTGAATTTAGCTATAATAGATAATATTGTTTTTACAATAAATCAATAAGTTAAATCATAAATTTTTCGTGGATATCTAACGCCGAACTTGCTTCACATAGTTCAGTTTTACCTTATCACTGTTCCAACCTGTTCTCAACTATTTTCGGTGTACATTAAAGTATATTATTATTAAAATGTACTATTATCGCGGCAAGGTTGCTTCGTATCGGGATAATATCCGGAAGAGAACCAAGGTTACTGACGTAGCGCGAAGGATCGCCAAACTTAGTGGGCAGGGCACATTGCTCGCAGAACAGATGGTCGATGGGGCCGAAAAGTTCTGGAGTGGCGACCGCGTACCGGAAAACGCAACGTTGGAAGGCCTCCCACAAGGTGGACCGATGATCTGGTAAAGGTCGCGGGTAGCCGATGGATGCGAGACGCACAGGACCGGTCGTTGTGGCGACGCTTAGGAGATGCCTATGTCCAGTAGTGGACGTCTTCCGGCTGATATGATGATGATGATGATGAAGGTTGCCTGCTTGTAGGTCTTCTACAGATTGTACTTTGGTGAGTGTGCCCATGAACTCCATGAACTCATCCCATCGGCCCTCTTTTATCATCGGACATCTAAACGCACTGCATGTTACCATCCCTATCTTGTTGCTAGGCATTTCACCAATTCGCACTTGTTTGTCACCTCTGACCTAGACTAGAGTCAAGAGCAAACCCATCTCAAATAAAACTATATTTCTATATTTCTATCTATGTACTTTTATTATGTGCTATAAGCTATATTCACAAACTTCAAAGAATCACGTGCATTGTGTGATCACTCGCGACCCACATATTTGTTCACCTGAACTATGCCGTTGCGGTTTGTATGCTTTTTGATCGGGATTTCCTCTGTAACACCGTTTGGCACACAGGGATATCAAATCACACGGTTCGGTCGATAGTGGCCAAACGTTTGGTTTTGTGCCGGTACTTAAAACAAAGCTATTGGTTCAGTTTTGTCCGCGAAATTGTAGGTTAAGAGTAGTTTTGTCCATTTACTTACGCGATTGGTTATGTGGTGTTGAATACTAGTTGTTTTGCTTTTTGAATAAGGTTGTTAGTGAGGTAACGATCCAATGCATGAAACATCTTATAAACCGTACCTTTCTGTTTAACATAGTATTTTTTTTAAGTATATGTATCATCAAATTATTTGTTAATTTTGGACCCATTTCTAACAGCGTAGGCTTTTTTTTTACCAAAAAAATCATGGTCCTTGACCAGTCTAAACCATTAATAATTAATAATCATTTATCATTTATTCTCTCTTCACAAAGTTACTTAATATTAATGTGTACAAAAAATGTCGCAGCTGTAATCCACCTTTGTGAGAGACTGGTGCCTGATACAGATTTTTGAGAAAAACCTGTGATACAGGTCACCAGGCCCCTTCCACGGCTAAAATAAGCTTTAACGGAGCTACCGTGCAAGAGTCGACAAAAATATAAACTAAGTACCTAAAAGTTAGACAATAGGTATGCTCAACACAAAAGAAAGTGATAACAAAAATAAAATATAAAATACCTACCTCTAATTCTGCAGATGTTATTGAGTCATGTTGTGAGATTCGGTCTAAACTATTGCAGCAAACATATGAGAAAAAGCTATACTAACAATCCTTACTAATATTATAAATGCGAAAGTAACTCTGTCTGTTTTTCTGTCGCGTTTTCACGCCAAAACTACTGAACCGATTTGAATGAAATTTGGTACAGAGATAGTTTAGAGCCTGAGAAAGGACATAGGCTACTTTTTATCCCGGGAGTATGTTCCCTAAGGAGCACGCGGGCGAAGCCGCTGGCAGAAGCTAGTAATAATAAAACTGCACCAAAATCGACTATTCAGTTCTACTATCACAAACTCACAAAAACATGCTTAAATACAATAAAACCATTTTCAACAGAGGTTAAAAGCAAAACATAATATTTGATTATACTATATACTTAACAAAACCGAAACAATTACAATCTACTTCAATGCAGTGGAGGTCGTTGAACAAACTATTGTAAAATAATACAATTATTTGAATTACAAAAGCGTTTGGACTGTCGAAGGCTGATAGAGTTTTTTACAATTCTAATTCAGACTTAAAGGAAATTAGATTTACCTAATAAATTACGTTTCCAAATCATTGGGTGGGTAAACCCATTATCGTAATGGAGTTATTCACTGGAATCGATACTAGTATATGTAAGTAAGTAAAGTGCGAATTGATAAATTAGTTACGTAAAATCTTACATGGGAAATTTGTCTACAAAAATAACGTTTAGTGAGAATTTGAAAGCGATTTTAAGTTTATATACTCTTAAATATGTTACTTTTTAAAACTGAGTAAATTGAGTACTAGTTGACCCGCGCAACTTCGTCTGCTTCGCTCCTATTGGTCTTGGTGTGATGATATATAGCCTATAGCCTTCGTCGAGAAATTGGTTATCTAACACTGAATTAATTTTTCAAATCGGACCAGCAGTTCCTGAGATTAGCGCGTTCAAGCAAACAAACAAACTCTACAGCTTTATAAATTAAAGTATAAAGTATATTATAGAGTATAGATAAGTCCAATGTTGGACATAGGCCTCCCCAAGTGACGCCACAACAACCGGTCCTGTGCGTCTCACCCATAGATATAATAAATAAGGAGATATGTCCGTTAGACGGAAATGTACCGGGACCCTGTGTCTCCAGTCTTCCCCTTCCATCAATACCGAATTCTTATATATTGTCAGGATCGCGGTCGAAAGCGCACTAGTTCGCCGAGACGACCATTTGCCTTTAATATGCTCAATTTGAGCATATTGCGCGGACACGGACACGCCCCCTTGCTACTTCTCCTGTTTTTTATATTTATATGGTCATTCTCACCTCACAAGGTTATCGGGCCACTTTGTAGGAGGCCTTCCTTTCGACCCCATCGACCATCTGTTCTGCGAGCAATGTCCCCACTGCCACTTCAGTTTGGCGAACTATGTCCGGAACCGACTATGCGTCATCAATGGGTTTATTAATTTCTAAGATTTTGGGATTTAAACGTTGATTTAAATACGGTGCCGTGTATCTAAAGGGGTAATGCCGACCCAAATGAACTCTTACGTTAAAATAATTTTCATTTTTAAACACTGCCTTATTTATTGAAAAAGCCAAGCAGATCTACGTCAAATTCTATTAAACTCAATTTGGTTAACTGACTGTAACAACTTTTCAAACAGGAAGAAAAATGTACTTTTGTATTCACAACCTACATCAAAAATACTGAGTAAACACAAAGTAAATAAGTATATTACCAAGATTATATTACGGTTTCATAACCTGAACGAAGTTCTCAACTTTTAATAAGTGGCAAGAACTTTTAGCATCAAGTTTAAAACTTTGAAATCAAAAACAAACATGGTTTATGAAACTAAATTATGAATGTTTTTCATACATGTATAATCTGAAAACTTTGTTTGTTCTACTAAGGTGTGGGTGGACTTATAGATGAGAATACACTAGATAATTTTTTCGAAGATTTCAATGTAATGTAAGGCTCCTACAAATGCTCGACACGATGGGCGATGTAGTGCTCACAGCGAGCATTTTTAGGGTTTCGTACCCAACGGGAAATCAACGGAACCCTATTACTAAGCCTCCGCTGTCTGTCCATCCCTCCGTCCGTCTTTCTGACAGCGGGCTGTATCTCAAGAACCACAATAGGAAGACAGATGAAATTGCCGCTATGACAACAAATATTAAAAATTGGAAAGGCCAGGTCCATACAATAAACATGTTTTGGAACGAAGTTCCTTATCGCGCGTTGTGAAAGGGGGCTAGACGGAAAAAAATCATACGAAAAGTTGTAACGACACTTTTTGCTATAGTTGTAAGCCGTGCGGCGTGCGCGTGTTTCTCTGTCTGTCTCTCTCTCATAGTAAGCAAGCCAGTTATTTTCGTTTCGTCTTTTTATTTCCGGTTACATTATATTTGTTAATAATAAAAAAAAATATTTTTTTATTTTTTTATAATTATTATTATTCTTTTATATATTTTTTTTATTTTAACTTAAAAAAAAAGTTGTTACAATTCCTTTACTAATTATTCGAAAGGAACTTCGTTCCATCCGGGTGTCCCTTGACACCTCTCAAATTTTTTTTCAGTTTATGGTACGGAACCCTTCGTGTGAGAGTACGACTTGCATTTGGCAGGTCTGTTCTTGTAATAAAGCGTCGAGCTTCCGTGTTCGTGAAACGGTGACACACTAGAGCGACCCGATGTTTTGTTAGAAGTAAATGCTCAAGTCCAGTCATACTCAACCTTTTTCATACTGGGCCACATAGCGCTTCTGTTATTATCATGATGAGCCGCAATAAAATACAGTAAAATACAATCATACCTACCTTAAACAGTGTCTACATGTTTTTAGGGTTCCGAACATCTGTAAGAAATAGAACCCTTATTGTATCACTAGGGTGTTTGTCTGTATATCTGTCTGTCCGTCTGTCACAACCAATTTTCTCCGGATCTAAAGAATCGATTCTGTTGAAATTTTGGTGCACATATGGCATTCTGTGACCCAAATACGGATGCGTTACGTAAATGAATAAATTTTGAGTGTGGAGGTCACTTTTGGGGCACAAACTAGTAAAATAAAATGTTTTTTAAACTGTACCGTATTGCATATCAAATGAAAGTGCTTGTTGTGAGAGTTTTAATTATATTTTTTTAATATTTTAAAATTAATAGGTTATAAGTTATTTAAGAAATTAGACGAAAAATGACCATACCCGCCCCTTATCTTCGAAACTGCTGAGCCTGAAATTTTGAAAAAAATTGTAATAAACTAGCTATTACTCAATAAAACTGCTATTATGTAAAACACTGAGTAAATAATATAGCACCAATAATAATATTACAAAGCTACGTAGAAAAGCTTGGCGGGCCGCAGGTTGAGAATAGCTGGTCTAGTCCATACTCACCTTTACTTTCAAGGAGTTTTCATTCAGGGTCTTGAACTCTTGAAAGAAAAACTTGGCAACAGCTGTTTCTTGTGTGTTTCGCTAGAAGTTTAAATTTAAACCTAACTTTATTATGTAAGTGTAGGATGATATATGGGTAACGTTTATTTTCTTTTATAAATGGTGCCTTTTAAGTGCTTAATTAGTAACATGTTTTTTATTACCGTAAATTATATATAATGATCGTGATAACTAATTTCAGATACCCAATGATGTTATCAGGTATCTTTGGTCAACTGGACCCACTCGAAATGGACCCGCGGGATCAATCGTTATGTATCAGACATATTGTCCCAACTAAAATAGAGAGCTGTAAGAACCGTCCCAGAAATCTCCTAAATGAAATATATGTAGCACTTGCCCAGTCCGTACTATTATATTGTATCCCGATCTGGGGGGGTGCAGCAAAAACAAAATTTGTAGGCGTAGAACGGGCGCAGCGTGCATTAATAAAGATAATGTATTTTAAAAATAAAAGATACTCCACTGCAAGCTTATACCAAGTTAGTAATTTACTCTCTGTAAGGAAACTGTATGTAACCCAAACCATACTAAAACAACATAAAACCCTACCATTTGAAAAAGAAAATCTAAAAGGAGAAAAGATTTAGTTGTTCAAGTTCCCCAAACTAAAACTAGATTTGCATGCAAACAACTCAATAAACGCTCTGCTCAGCTGTATAACAAAATTAACAAACAGGTTTATGTATACAATAAAAGTTACCACGACTGTAAAAAAACGATTATAGACTGGATAAAACCACTTACGTATGAGGAAACCGAGGCACTCCTGGAACACGTTGAGTAGCTGAAATGTATTACATATACCATAACTTAAAATACCACACACCCGCACATCATACCACACCACGCAACTCATCACACACACCACGCACCACACCACACCACGCAACACGCCACTCATCACACCACATCGCGCGCATCTCTACATACCACGCACAACATTGCACTATTTACCACACCACACTATAGTTACAATACTTCACATATACGAAATGGGAATAAGTTTTATAACTATACTGTATATAATTTAAATTGCAACTTAACTTAAATATTTATATTTTGTGTATTATCTTAAGATTAGTATATATAAGCTAAACACATTAAAATGTGCTTACATTGCATATTTACCCCTAATGGTCACAGTACATTATCTTAACTTAAGTTAGTGTTAAGTGTACGATAATGATGAAAAGCGGAGCCTTCTAACACAGGCATTGTTTGCTTAACTGGAGGCTCCAAACACGTTCAAATGTGATGTAATTTCTATTTGGCCCAATAAACTATTTTGTATTTTTTGTATTTGTATCATTCTATTATTAAAAACCGGCTCAAAGCGTTTAGAAGAAGTAAGCGGTTAAACAGACAGACTAGGCAGATAGCAATTTAGTTTATACCATTTTTAGATATACCTATTATATAAATTCAACTCGTGTATACTCCCATGTTTAACATATGGGTGAGACCTGGGCACTCACCAAATCGCTCAGAGAAAAGTTTGCCAAGTGTCAACGAGCAATGGAGAGAAGCATGGTTGGTGTAAAGAGACTGGATAGAGTAAGAAACACAGACCTCCGGGCTAAAACAAAATTGACCGACATCCTAACAAGAATGGACCAACAAAAGTGGAGGTGGACAGGCCACATGATACGAGACACTAAAGGAAAGTGGGGCAAGGTAGTGACAGAGTGGTATCCAAGGGACGGCAAAAGAAATCGAGGAAGACAACTTACCCGTTGGGAGGAGGAAATAAAAATGACAGTGGGTTCAAATTGGAGGTTACCCCGCGACACACAACAATGGAAATTGTTAGATGAGGCTTTTTGTAATTTTGTTGTAACAATGATTTTAAATTGTGCTGTCTTGTTTGTTTGTTTGTTTGTTTATTATTATATAAATAATACACTGTGATACTTTATTGGTTGTTTTCCCGCGGCAGAACGATTAGCCATCGGTAGTAAAATCGAAATGTAACGTTTTCAAATAATTAAAAAATATTCATTAGCTCGAAAGCGTGAGAAATAATAGTTGTTCACTAGCAACGTCGGTAGGTAACTACTCAAAACGCACACGCTCCTGATAAGTGAATACCGATTCATAAATGTTCAGAGCAAAATAAGCTCTCATGCGTAGGGATAGATACGGCATTAACTGCACGCACGCAATGAAAGGGTCTTGATGTGACCTATGTTGCCGCTTAGTGCAATTAAAATGAAAAATCTAACAAATGTTATTTGAATTTCATTTATTTTTCGTAACCAATTCAGATAAAGGTATGCATATCGGGTGATTAATGTCAAGGTATTTAGTTTGTATGAAAATTAACGAAAAATAAAAATAAAAATTGATTAATTATTATTTTTCGAAATTTATGTATAACGTCCGGAACACGGTGTATATCTATTGTTAAGAATATGTATTTTATCTGTGTATTTGTATTATGATTAAAGTAGTGGCGCACCGATGCACGAAGATTGTCCGTGGAGTTTCTTGCACGTTCTTCTCCATAGAGATTTACGCTTTGGAACGTGCAAATAGCTTCATGTTTTTGACTGACCGACTTTGACAATTCAAAAGTGCCGTAAATGGTTTATTTTTTGAAATATACGATTTGATTTGATTTGAGATGACAAGCCCATTTTATGTCCAAACAATGAGGGCTATCGTTTTTGTACTCACCAGTTGGCGCCACTGTCGCTAAGGTTCTTAATCGTAGCATTAAGTTGTTATTACGTGCATTTGAACAAAAGTCAGGCTGTTTTAGAAAAAAAAATCACAAAAATAAAAACAAATAAGTAAATAAACTCGCGGCAATAGCCAACCAACAGTGAAATTTGGTATGTAAGACCTCACGCTACACTAGTGCCTCTAGCGGTGAATTCAAACGCGATACTGTCAATTCCAGGTTGCCTGGAAGAGCTCGCGGAATGCGATAAGGCCGCCCATTAAATATGTGTTTTAGTTATAGTTTTTATTTTATGTTATTATCAGTGTAATATTTAGTATAAAATAAATAAATAACGCGTAACGCCATCTGTCGAAGCTGGCGTTACGCGGTTGGATAAAGGGCCTGGTACAGAAGGCAGTACGGCTGATAGGGCAGATACGGCTCGTATTGTGAGGAGGTTCCTTTCTCTGGAGTCCTAACCACCGGTAGCTTGTACCCTGCTCCCGACAGCGGCAGACTATTCTTTTTTATATTTTTTTAAATGTATTTTTAATGTGTTTTTTTTTTAAAGATATATTTCAAAATGTAATATATATGTAAGAAAAGGAATAAACGAAATAAGTAATATGAAATAAATAAATTTTTAGATTGTTTGTATGTATTAAAAAGGAATGATCTTCCGACCAGACGTTTGTTATGTCCAGAGAGCAACTGACCAATGGTTGCTGTCGGGATATTGTATCTGACGATTAGTCAATTCAATTCAATTTAATTTATTTAATCATTGAGTAACCCTGACTCATTTGTTAGTAAAAGACTTGTCCTATGTTAATAATTTAAAACAACTCTATTCACAACAAATTACACAGCACAGACAACAACAACTAACATATACAATACAACACACACAATACAACTTACAAAATACAACATACACAGCGGCAGTGTACTGCCCGACATTTCACCGCAGCTGCACCATTCCATGGAAAATGGCGCAACAGCGATTCACGTACGGATAGTCCAGCTGTTGGAAATCAGAGACAGGATACTGTTGTTGCTGCCCCACACTCCACGCACCACGGACGCACAGCGCTTACGCACTGTAGCAAAGAAACAATCCACGCGCGCATACGCGAATATTCCCGATGCGCTGCAGTAGCGGGGCAGCCTCAACAGTACCTTGAACGCGTTATTGTATTGCACGCGGAGGGCATTTTTCGGTTTAGTCCCGAACCCGAACTAAGAATGAATGAAAACATTATACTTTCATTAATTCTTAGCGGTTAGGTGATACGGAGTAAAATACGCCAGCAACTAAGCCCGAAACTACGGACTTCGGGCTTAGAGAGAAGCCCCCCTGTTCAAAGCACTAGGAACTTTAATAGCGCAATGTAGGTTATTTGTGTCATCAGGTTTTTTTTCTGTTCTTAAATGGTGTTATGGATATATAAAAAATACTCTGGAAGTGTTGATCTGTTCGTGGAAATTCTATCTCTGGCAGAGAGGCTGTCTTAGCTTGGGTGACAAACTTCTTAGGTGAGAGTAATCCTAGAGAGCGAAAACGCGGGATATAGCTAGTCAATGATAATAACAGTTCCAAATCTATGTCTCAACTAAAACTGAGATACCATAACACTAACTAATACACAAGATCTACACTATCTGATAATGGGACATTTGTCCCAAATTAATGTGCCGTTTTACCCCATTATGAGGGTAGGAGCCATATATTGGTTTATGGCAACATTATCGTTAGTATGGATTTCGTTCTGGCCTTTGGCCTAATGTTCGATACAGGAAGGGATTTGCTTACATGGTTTTATGGTGTATTAATGTGGCAAATTGGTGGGGAGGAGAAAATTAGCCTGATGTGTAATTTTTGCGTACCGTGACAAAATCGTTTATGGTTTTTGTATGACGGGCTACTGATTGAAATCAATATAACAAAACTCTTCTGTTACTGCTGATTGACAGACACCACACAGCAGAAAGTACCGGTCGTAGAAAGGTTTAATTTGCCATGTAGGTTACTTGGGGAGTGTAAGAGAGGATTTCCCGTAATTCTGATGGAAACGGGAAAAAACGGTATATGCGCGAACCACCGTACGGTGGTTTTCGATAAAAGCTAGTTGCCGTATAAAACATGGATACAAAACTTCCTCACCAATGTCAATTAAAGACCAGGGGCACACTATGACGTGCCAATGCGATCAGGATTAAGCTGTTAAAAAGGGATAGTGTTATGCATCTTGTATAACTCTGTCTCGGGATCCCACACCGTAATCATGATCTTTTTAAGACGTCATAGTAGGCCAGCTAGAACGCCTTCATATTTTGAATTCCGTTAATGAAATTTTTAGATACACAAGTTTGAGTTCATTACGTTAAAAAAAATAAAGTGCCGTCTATTAAGACAGCATTTGGTAATAGTTTTAAGGTACCAACGTATTTTAAAGAACCTAAACGACAAAACGAAAAAATAAGGACATCAATATCTATCTTCTTCTAATATATGAAAATCTCATGTTTCACAGTGTTTGTTATCGAACAAACACTGTGACACTAGCAACAGCTTCACGGCTTCTAAGAAGGTCTGAGAATAGGTAGGCCATTTTTTTTTCTGGCCGGTGTTGCGAAGTTTGTACGAAAGAATCACCACGGCCCTGGAACACAAAGGGCATTAGGAGGAACACGGATGGGTTTTAGTCAGTAAGAGTCTGACACTCCTTCTGCTTCACCCAGAGCGGGAGGAGTCATTTGATGATTTCTCATCCTTAAAAAAAGGCTATTTTTTTGGCAAAATACATTTACCGAGTCAGCTAGTAAGTTTATAAAATTCTTCCGTTACTGAGTGACTGAGTGAGCTAACGAAACTACTGGTATGGCATGTAGGTTCCCTGGGGAGTGTAGACTGAGGAGTAAGAAAAAAAATCCAGAAATTCCTACGGAAACGGGAAAACGGGATATAATAATAATAATAATAATAATAAAAACTTTATTTCAGACCGGAGTCCATAACCACACAAAAGACATAACACAAACAAACAGAAATTAAAAATACACACATAAGCAGTTATTTAACATAATTAAATGACGCACGATGTGTCGTCATCCAGTGCCACACCATTGGGCTATCTACTTTGCCGGCCACAATCGCCACCAAACTGTTGGAGCTATCGCGCACTCGCCGCATCAGAGATGCTATTCGTGCCCGTATAATAGAATAAAAATCGGACACGCCATACTCCGCGAACATCCCAGATGCACTGCAAAAGCGCGGTAACCCCAACATTACTCTGAAGGCGTTATTATATTGGACTCGCAGAGCGCTGTACGAGCTTTTTGTATAGTCGACCCATAGGGCGCACGTGTGCATAGATTGGCAGTACGCCCTAAAGAGCGTGATTTTAACCTCTTTTGTACATACATACGCATGTACAAAGTCGCTAGCAAAAGCTAGTCCAGATATAAAATTCACTTTACACAAAATCCAAGCAGTATCTACACGTTGAAGTAAGCCGTAGAACAATCGCGTAACAGGTGGCTCATCATTTACAAGTAGGTATTACGAAACCCTCCAAGATTCCTCTCAATCAATCATTACACCCTTCTCCTTGGACGGATCATTTGCTACCCTTCAATTTTGAAGGTCTTTTATCTTTTTTTCATACATATTTTCGTCATATTTTTCTCTTCTTGTTTCTCAGTAAAGTGCCTTTTTTTAGGGATGGGAAATCATGAAATGACTCCGTCTGCTCTGGTCGGAGCAGAAAAGAGTGTCAGACTCTTACTGACTAAAACCCATCCGTGTTCCTTCTAATGCCCTTTGCTTTCCAGGGCCGCGGTGTCTCTTTCGAACAAATTCTGCAACCCTGGCAGACCCTATCGCCTCGACGAAGACACGGCGGTCCTCCACCCATGCAGAGCAGGCTTCCGACGTGTACACCACAGCAGATATCAATAATGCGAAGTTAACTTCATTAAGTCCTTTTACCATACCTACCATAATTTAAATTCGTAAGTAACTCAGTCTGTATGTATATCTGTTTGTTATGTCTTCACGTCTTAACGTTTGAACGGATAAGGAAATATATTTTTTATCCCGGGTAAATTATCCCTTGGGATAATTTTTGACTCACTCGGACGAAGCCACTGGCTGAAGCTATTTTTAATCCTGTGACCTTCATTCAAGGAAGCCCAGAAAAAAAATAAAATGTAAGGACACGTGAGTAGCAGTTCAGTAGTGAGCAGTTCCACCAGAGATGTACGAGGATGCGTAGGGAAGGATGTGTTTGTTAAGAACCAATAGGATCGCTTGCGCTGAGCGAGGCTAGTTAAATGAAGCGATTTTATTGGTGAGGAGAAACGGAGGATTTTTAACCAATGGAATTGTATAAAATCTCAGTGACTCACGTGGTGCGGACATTTTATGCAATTCCATTGGTTGAATTTTTTCCGTTTCTCCACTCCACTACCTCGCTCCGCGTCAATGGACAGGCAGCTTTAGTGACCCAAAACAAAGTAAACGAACTTTTTCGTTCATTCCTTTATACACATGGGTTCTAAATTAATTGTTCCCAAATGATCCCGTTTTCCTTGCCTTAAAATTGGCTGACTAAAAATCCCTTTTTCGAGCCTTAGAGACCCCACTTTTGTTGCCAAGGGGTCCCCAAAGCCTACTCAAAGGTCAATCCATTGAATTACCCACAAAAGGTCTGGGTTAAAATTAGAATTGTTATACGTTAATTAAGTAAGCATTTTATGGTTTATTTCAGTCTACCCGTAGTTGTATGAATATTTTATTTTCATACTAGTGAACGTCACGCGGTTTCACCCGCGTAGTTCCCGTTCCCGTGGGAGTACGGGGATAAACAATAGCCTATGTTACTCCCTGATAATTTTTCAAATCCGTCCAGTAGTTTCGGAGCCTATTCATTTCAAACAATCAAACAAACAAATCTTTCTTCTTTACATATATTACTAGCTGACCCGCGCAACTTCGTCTGCGCCACATTTTTCCTTAATGCTCCGCGCCTATTGTTCGTAGCGTGATATTATATAGCCTTTAGCGTTCTTCGATAAAACGTATCTAACACTAAAGTAATTTTTCAATTCCAACCAGTAGTTCCTGAAATTAGGGCGTTCTAAGAAACAAACAAACTCTTTAGCTATATAATCTAATCTTCTTCTAATATAATATAAAAATCTCGTGTAACAGTGTTTCTGAAAAAACTCCTCCGAAACGGCGTGACTAATTTATTTGGTAGGACTGAGAATAGGTCGTAGGCTAGTTCTTTTATTTATATGGCAAAACAACGTTTGTCAGGTTAGCTAATAGTAGTATAGATTCCAAGAAAAGCCACATTTTTTATTTTAATGTAGGATAAACTTTATTTTTCACTACAATTTACATAAATTATTTTACATAGGACAGATACCATACATAATTCAGGTAAGTATATACGTGTGGGAGACTGGTGCCTAAGCCATGCTTGAGGGATGTGTTTCAGGACACCAGGATCCCACCCCTTTACAATTAAATTTTATAAATTACTATCTGTTGCCCGCGACTTCGTTCGCGTGTATTTCAGATAGTAAAATGATGTCGCTAAGATGAGATATACGAACAGTCAACATCTAGCATTGCTTGACTGCTCTTAGAATTAGGAATTCGGAAGACTGTTATGCAAGGCATTGGGTGTATCACCGCTTCTATTCAAAACGCCGACCAGCCCTAGTAATTTTTGTAATGAGAAACGTTTTAACGATAACAAACACGACACGACACGATGTTGAAGAAAGTTCTTAGGGTTGTTAACACGCGATAGAGCTACATAAAGTTGGAGATGGGAAAACCAACCAGAAGAGAAGTCTACCCCCGCAACAGATAGAGTAAATTAGAGTTGAGACTCCGTTGTGCGTAGGACACCTGGCTTAGCCGGCCTTCCTCCGCCCAAGTGCACAGAAGCCTCCTGGGTGCGCCATAGGTTTCGCGGAGCGACCTCACCATTCCGAGGATTTGTTCACGTTGGGAAGCAGAAGGAGAAGTGGGTACGGCTCCAGCACTACCATCTCGAAAACTCTCTACGCGAGTCCGCCTCTGGCGTCATTGCCTGGAATCAATGCCATGATGCACTGGAGGGTGCACCCTCCACTGTAAATCCTGTGCCTGTAACAGATAATTTCTGGCCCTGAAATGGTCATAACGTATCATGGGCTCACTGGGAATTTGGTTAGTTAAATGTGACTTTCAGCCGAGTGCCTTTGCAACATGTTATAGAAATTAAATATGTTAATACAAATTATAGAACTTAATCTGATGATATTTATCATTTTTTTCCATGGACGCTTTCATGGAAATATTCTCCTTATTTTTTCCCAAAAACATTTGTCAGTATTATCCGTATTGATGGTCTGCTTGGTCGGTGGGTTCCCCGAACAGGGAAGAAATAAATGAATGCTGAAGCAACGGAACAACACAGGCTATCTTCCAAAATAACCTAATTGTCTTCTTGATTATGGTGTGTGCCGTCAGAAATTTTAACACTATTCGTAGAATTATGCGCATTTGAGTGGCCTTCTTATATCATGTTCGCATTTTTCTTCTTCTGCGTCGTTCCTTCACTGCTGAGGATCGCGACTGCATACGACGTGTATCCATGCGGTCTTCTGCTACGGGCAAGCTCTGTGCGTGCTGCCTCTAACAGCCTTCTTTATGGCATCGAGCCATAAAGAAGACCATACTATTTTTGCATATGTGAAGTTTAATGTGTTGATATTATATTGCACTACATGGGTGCTATTCTTCAAACATACACGTATTATATTGCACACAGTTAGACATCCGATTAGCCAATCTAATTCAAATCGTTTCGCGACTCCTCTATCATGGGACTTCGCCAGCTGCTCGAAGGTGGTATGACGTGACCCCTGGCCCTAGGCCCGTAGAGATTCATTATGAAGCAACTCAAGCTTAGCAAATGTAAGCGCACGCCTGTTTACGAATATTCTAATATTAATAACACTGCGATAAAAAACATGAGGTCAAATGCGAAACGCCAT
Source organism: Lacanobia wlatinum (assembly GCA_947578705.1). Classification (NCBI taxonomy): domain Eukaryota; kingdom Metazoa; phylum Arthropoda; class Insecta; order Lepidoptera; family Noctuidae; genus Lacanobia; species Lacanobia wlatinum. The sequence continues at coordinate 20,198,440 of OX388033.1, forward strand.
CTATGGAATCTGAAGTTGAACTGTCAAAATATTTAAAGACTTAAAATATGTTTTGACGTAATTCTCATGCTGTCGTAAGTACTGTTTGTGTCAATAGATGGCATTACGGGTATCTGCATTAAGTAATAAGTTGATTTCATCTACTTCAAATTGCCACAATTCCTATCAGGTTAACCTATGTGCGAGTTATCTACTTTTGTTTTTTTTTTTTATCATGATACGAATAATACGAATTTATTCATATTCGTTCAATATAAATACATTTCTGAACGCACGCATAAATATTTGACAACCAAAATATATGTCAATCCTTTTTCATAACTGACATTATTCTACATTTTACAAATCTAAAATACGCCACTATCCGAATATTATAGATATATGTTGTCGATTCGAAACCTGTATTTAAATACGTTCTTAAATTTGAGGGGAGAGTTTACCGTATCGGTGGGATAAACATTAAATGTTTGACAGTTACGAAACCCATGAACATTTTGTATAGGAATTACATTATCGTTATATTTTGGACAATTCACACACTATCTTTAAAAGTTATAGCCTATGTGTTATTCTAATGTATAAGCTATATTATTGTAACTTTTCATTAAAATCCATTCGGTAGTTTTTGCGTGAAAGAAGAACAAACATCTATACATCCATACATCCATACATACAAACTTTCGCGTTTATAATATTAGTGGGATATATATTCATTTGTTTAAGTAATTCTTTTGACTACGTTTTTCGTCATCATTTTTTGCTTTCATTATCATTTTGTTTAAACGCAATCATCCAACCACGCTAATTGATGCTATTTTCGACTGAAGTATACATTTACAGTGCTATCCATTTATTACGGAAAACCTCAAAGCCGCAAATATTTATCAGCTCTACCCGAAAACTCTTCATAATAAATGAACAATTTCGTGTATTTATTCGAATAATGTTTTAAAGGGAGGTCTGACGACTGAAGATATGATTTTACGAACCTTTTTTTTGTTGGGAAATCATCAAATGATTACTTCAACTATGCGTAGAGCGGAGGGGAGTGTCAGACTCTTACTGCCTAAAACCCACCTGTGACCCTCCTAATTGACTCCTAAAACACAAGCTTTTGGCCTAGTTAAGAGGCAGCAGTTCGCCTTTTGTTTGTGTCTTAATGTACAACATGCTGTTTGTAATTTTGTTTCTGGATGCTCAGTTGTAAATGTACAAATAAATGATTATTATTATAATTATATTATCTTTCGAACCTTACGCCTCACCTTCCGCCTGACGCAGGTACTCACCGGACATGGATGTTTCGGGAGATACCTGTTTCGGATTCGGCGGGAGGACACGCCTGGGTGTCAACATTGCGAGGATCGGCCGGAGGACACGGTGGAGCATACGGTGGAGGTCTGCCCTGCTTGGGTGGAGCACCGTCGTGTCCTCGTCGAGGCGATCGGCGGCGGCGACCTCTCGCGTCCGGCCCTGGTTCAATCCATGGTCCGGAGCGAGGAGGCATGGGAAGCGGTCACCTCCTTCTGCGAAGCAGTGATGCTAGCGAAGGAGGAGGCTGAACGCGTGCGAGAGAGGGAACGCCCCAGCCGCCGCAACAGAAGAAGACGTCCCGGGCGTCGGGAACCGCAGAGTGATTCCCGGCCACCGTAGGCGCAGGTCTGCGGACGGCGAGCGTTGGGTGGCTCGTCATCTGATCAGGACCACGCCCAGGTCGACGGCGCACTGTGTTCCACGCGCGCCTCAAAGAGATGTCAGCAAAGTAGATGGGGCCCGGTAGGGCCAGTGCCTGCCGGGGTTGCGGAATCTGTTCGAAAGAGTCGCCGCGGCCCTGGAACACAAAGGGCATTAGGAGGAACACAGATGGGTTTTAGTCAGTAAGAGTCTGACACTCCCTTCTGCTTCACCCAGAGCGGGAGGGGTCATTTGATGATTTCCCATCCATAAAAAAAAGGTAACTAATTTTTGTTAGTAAGATCTAGTTTGAATCGTTGCTATTTTTTTATACCTCGTACGCTGCTGGGTAAAGACCTACTTACTATCTTTCCTCTTTTCTTTGTCCAGAGCTTTTAAGGACCATTTTTTGAGTTCCGTACCTCAAAAGGAAAAAACGGAACCATTATAGGATCACTTTTTTCTCCGTCCATCTGTCTGTCAAGATCGTTTATCTCGGGAACGCGTGGAGGTATCGAATTGAAATGAAAACCATATACTCAAGTCTATGGCACCTTGCAGCTGTGAAAAAATCAAACTTCTAATTTAACGTAAAAAATATACGGTCGTTTATGCCGTAAAAAAACGTAAATTTCGACACTCTCAAGTGAATCAAAATGTATAGGGTATTTCCCGTTGATCTAGAACTATGAAATTTGGCAAGTAATAGGAAAAATCTGAAAATTATACATTTGTAATAAAATTTTAGAGGTAGAGCGGTACAGAGAGTCCCGCAAACCCCATTGAAAAGGGAGGATCCTCTGACCAGACGGTTGTTGTTTCTGGCGGGCTACCGCCCGATAGTTGATATTCGGGCAGATGTATATGTTCAAATCGCACAGTAAACTTTGCTTGCGCGATGCAGGATTTCGACGTAGTAGTTCGCTGCTAGTTAGATTGCGTCACTGTTCTTTTTGTTGCGATGTTGATTTGCTCCTTTGATTTTTTCTCGTGGCGGCATCGATGCCGCTACAAAATCATAAAAAAGATGTAGTCTTTATTTGAAGTAATTTGTCCCTACTTTGTACGAAACCCTCGTTGGGCGAGTCCGACTAGAACTTGGCCGGTTTTTCGCTAAAGGATGCCAATTATTATTACTTTTTAAAAATGGATCTTGGTTAGATCCTTCAATCAATTTCGCAATAGTAAAAATCAAATAAAAGTATTACGTACAGTTTAAACGGATAGGAACGTACAACATTTACGTTTGAAATCGACCTTGGTTGCATCCGTCAATTTTGAAACAGTTAAAAAACAAATAGTGTTATTTGTTTTTTCAAAATAGTGTTGTTTGTACAGGTCAAACGCAAACAACAATGACAATCAAACTACCATCAAAATAATAGGTGCAGTCGTGAACAGCAATTGCCACTGCAGCCACAAACAAACGCATCAAGGTTGTGACGACTTTTATTCGCAACGCATAAAAGTTAAGCAATAGCGTTGGCAGGTTGCGAGCACTTGTGTGCACGACTGTGTTTTGTTCAATGATGTTGAGTTGCTGGATGAAAAAAATAACTATTTATTTTTATAATTTATTTTTTAAATGGCAATGACTTCTGTAAGTGAAACAATTGGCTGTTGAAAACTCTTTCAATCAATCACAGCTAGATAACGCGCGGTTGTCAATTTATTATAAAGGACATGGTACAAAATTAACCCAGCTCCAGTGGTTAACTAATCTTCCTTAGTGATTAGTTATAGAATTAACTACCACTATCTCTATATCGGCTGGCTAACATATTAACATCATTGTCCGAAGAAATTTGTTAGGCGTTCTTCACAAAAACACAATTCAGTTAAAAACATTTATAATTAATTTTGCTAACGGAATATATACAATCTTATTACTTAACCTTGTTGTTCAAAATGTCTCCATGTCTAAAATTACCACGTACTCAAAATTACTGTTTGGTTAAAATTAGCCTTTGATCATAAATACGCTGTGCCAAAAATATCCTTTGGGTAAAATTGCCCAGTGTTCAAGGTGCCTTTCCATGTCTCTTCGGCAAAATTAAAAATGAATTTAGTACCAGTAAAGTCTACGTAAAACTGAGCTTCGTCAGACCTTTGGGGGTTTCTAAGTACGTAATTATGTAATCATGTAAATGTCAAGTATTCGGTTAATTAAAGCATACAAAGTAGAGGGCAGATGATTTTGACCTCAATATTAATTGATTTCGATAAAATAAAATAAAGTTGTACACACAACTTTATTTTATTTTATCGAAATCAATTGGGTGGGTACACACCCAGACTGGGTCAACATATTTAAAGAGATAAATATAATATTAACCTCGTAGATTTTGCGATATTTTATTTTATTTTAAATCTTTATTGCAGACCATAGATCCATATTCACAAATAAAAATTATAATCATTGTGGCTCAAGAGTATGTCTGGTGGATTGACATATCACATCTAACAGTCAGTTAAACTTTAAAATATCGATAACACCCAGTAATTTGATCTGTTGAGAAGTCGTTCTCAAAACGTAAAAATTAAACCTTATTTGAATAGACTGAAAGGTTTTAGTAGCCTTAAGTTCATTCAACACTAGTGGACGTCACGCGGTTTCACCCGCATAGTTCCCGTTCCCGTGGGAGTACGGGGATAATATAATTATGTTCCTCCCTGATAATGTAGCTATCCAATGGTAAAAGAATTTTTCAAATCGGTCCAGTAGTTTCGGAGCTTCAATTCAAACAAACAAACTAACAAATCTTTCCTCTTTATAATATTAGTGTAGATATATCTGAGCCGTACCCGGGATGGACTGTAGTCCATCAGGTGTATAAAAAAATTTGGCCAAGTATGAGTCGAACTCTCATACGAAGGGTTCTGTACCATATACCGAAAAAACACGTTTATTCTGTGTGAGACCACTTTAATTTTTTTTTTTTCGTTGTTATATTGGCAGTAGAAATACACACTGATAATTTCAACTGTCTACCTATTCCGGTTCTTGAGATGCAGCCCGCTGACAGACAAACGGACGGACGGACATACGGACAGCGGAGGCTATAATAGGGTTTCATTGGTTACCCTTTAGGTAAGGAACCCTAAAAAAAGGTGTACAATCATTTTATATGAACTCGTTCACACAAGTCGGTGTGAAGCCCTGCCCAGGACGCGTCGGACCACGTTGTGACGTCCCGGGTACGGCCCAGATATGTGCGGATAAACGTTTTTTTTTTTTACTATATATAGGCATAACAATCTATATATTGTGTTATCATTACTTATTAAAAGCGTTTACTTTTCACATTACTTCATACTCGTACAAACTCGCGAGGCCGTATGCTTGAAAATTAAAGAAACGATTTTAATGAAACGCGTGTGATAAATATCGATGGGCATATCGATATTTATCACACGCGTTTCATATCAATATCACAATAGTCTCGAATATTGTTGGGTTTATTCGTTTGTCTGGGAGTCGCATTATATGTATGGGGAGTTGTCAAGATTCAATACCTCGGCGCTTTTCTTCTGGTCGTTGCTATTGGTTATGGCTTGGACCTGCAGTAGTTAAGTAAAGTGTAACGGGCTTCTCTTAAAAATATTTATCACACGCGTTTCATATCAATATTACAATAGTCTCAAATATTGCTGTGTTTATTTGTTTGTTTGGGAGTCGCATTATATCTATGGGAAGTCGTCAAGATTCACTACCTCGGCGCTTTTCTTCTGGTCGTCGCTGTTGGTTATGGCTTAGAGTTGCAGTAGTTGAGTATAGTGGAACGGGCTTCTCCTAAAAATCTTTTATTCGGTGCACTTTTGATAAACCAACTTGCTTGCTTTTTAGCCCCAATATTTAGTACATTGGAAATAAAAATTTAGTTGCAGCTTCGCTGGGGTTATTATTTGGATTTTCGCATAAAAGTAACCGTATTCAGGATTCTTACTACCCTACACGGGTAGATTAGGTACCCAAAATTCATGAAAAAAGATTCACCGATTTAGGCGTGTAAGCGTTAAGCCGTGTACGCACGAACGAATAAAAACATGGTTAACACGAACATGGAACACTTTGTTCGCACGTGCGTGCATCTAGCGAACATCAAACACTGTTCGTCAAAAATGTTCGTGGCGATCCAATTTGGTGATCGATGTTCGTGTTCAGCATGTTGTGTTCGCTCGTGCGTATACGGTTTTACAATGAAACGAACTCATTTTCGAATTACTTATAATAAGTTAGGATTAAACTGAATTGATAATATTGTTTCATTGCTTCACTAGCCCAAGAGAACAGCTTCATTTATTTCAACGCTATAAATTTTATCCAAATAGTATTTTTTATACCTACAAAAGGTAAACTGGAACAAATCCTAAAGCCATCACTTCCAGTCGATTTCAAATCTGCGTGTATCCAGGTCAGAGCGCTCAGGTACAGTCGAGCACAAAACTAGGACGTGCTAAAATAGTTATTAAGAGGCGAGTACCACTATTTGTTCGTTAGTCGGTTTCAGGAAATGGTATGTTTGCAATTGCTGTTGGATGGCTCAGCGTTTTCCAACTATCAAAGGTTCAAAAACTAGGTTTAAAAGATGTTATCAAGCAAATGAGCCTGGTGGTGTCAGTCGGTGCCGTAAAATAATTATACCATCCCACCGCTTCTCGTGGGTGTCGTAAGAGGCGACTAAGGGACTCACCAGAGAATGGGCAGCAGCGTTCTTTGTAAAACTCAACACCATACACTACGATCGCCAACCCATCTACCAAGCGTGGCGATTATGGCAAACCCCCCCAAATCTTGGGGGAGGCCTGCGTCCAGCAGTGGACGTCTTTCGGCTGATATGATGATGATGATTATGATGATGGTCTAGTAACTATAACCTTTCTTAAAAGAAAATGGTGAATATGTATTACTTTTCACAATATTTTTTCCGCTCTATCTCAATTTTTATTTGTTATTTATTAGTATTTTAATTGGTATGATATTTGTGTATTTCATGTTATTATATCTAATTCAATGATCTAATTAGTATTATTTAGAACGTGTGTACACTGACAGCCCTATATGTATCTCCTTTCGTTCAGTCTATCCAAAAGTTGTCTGTAAGATATTGCCTTGAGCGATGAGACCGCCCATTGTACACTTGCAAATAAATGGGATAACTACAACTTACACTTAGTTTGAACTGGAACAGAGCTTATAGACATTTAGTTAAAAAAAAAAGGTCTATAGTACAAAATCCTTCGTGTAAGAGTTCGACTTTTATTTATATAAATTTTACTGAAACTAGATAATAAAGTATCATCTAACTAAAATCTGGTTATAGATACAAATTTCTTAAACAAAAATAATAGTCCTTTTAAAAGCCTGAAAATGGCATCAAAATATAAATTCTATTTACACTCTCAAAGTGGAACTAAAACAAGCTGCAAAGCTATCATTTTCAGTCGATTTGAAATCAACGTGGATTCAGGTCACAGTGCTTAGGTACAGGCGAGTACAAAACGAGAGAAGCGTGCTCAAATATGATTACCATGAACGTTTTGTTGTGAATTATACCTCTTTTTTTTTCCAACATTACAGGTTGCGAAAGGAATATTATAGACGCGAGTTCGACTTTTGAAAACGATTTTTATTTTATAACTAGCTGACCCGCGCGGCTTCGCTCCCGTCAACTGGCTGCTCTACTTACCGACCCTAACCTACCTGGCCTACCTACCTACTCTACCTATTCTACCTACCCTACCTACCTACCATAGCTACCCTACCTTACCTACCCTACCTACCTACCTACCCTACCTACCTGCCTACCTACCCTACCTACCCTACCTACCTACCCCACCTACATACTCATTTTTAATTACTTTTTTTGCATTTTAATTCTTATTATGCTATTCCGGACGAAGACTAATCCAAAAACACAAAAACTATGAAAATTGGTCGAGCCGTTCTCGAGTTACTTAGAAAAGTGTTCGAATAAACCCGACTTTGTTTTATATATTAAGAAGATTAAGAATTTTGCTATATTGTGAAAGATTCGACCATTTTCTAGAAGACATCTTTATATTAGCGAGACAGAAATAAAACGAATAAACTGGAGGAAGACGGACAGCGGTGGCTTATTAATAAATAGGGTTTCGTTAGCAACCTTGGTACGGAACCCTAAAAATCGACTTGGTTCGCTCGAATCAAAATCGTACGCGAAGGCTTAAGTAAAAGGGTCCCATTAGCAACTTTGGCACGGAACCCTTTAATTTGCCTTGGCTCGCAAATCGAACCATATGATACTTAGCACGAATCAAAAACTTAGTTGCGGGCAACCTGGGAGTCTTTAAAACAAAAGTGAATAGGTTGCTTCTAGGCAAACGTGCTCCATCTTCGACCGCATCACCGCTTACCATGAGGTGAGATAGTGGTCAAACGTATGCCTATCTATAGTAAAAAAAAAGTATAAATATATATTCTACTCCATATCACCTAACCACTGAGAACTAATGATAACACGATTTTACAGTTACTGTGAAATCGTTTTGTCATTCATTCTTAGTTCGGGTTTGGGACTAATCGTAAGTCTGTAGCTGATACGGAGTAGAATACGTCCGCAACTAAGCCCGAAACTACGGACTTCGGACTTAGAGAGTAGCCCCCCAAAATCGATCGCTCCCGTCACCGTGACCACCTTTGGTACGGTACCTTATTATTATTAGCCTTGTTTCGCAAATCGAACCGTTCGTTGCTTCGCTCTAAACGGAATCAATCGCGGAGGCTTAGCAGTAGGGTCCCCCGTCAGCACAGCACCTTTGGTACGGAACCCTACAGGCCTGATCCGCAAGTCGAACCGTCCAGTACTTCGCAAAACTAAATCAGTTTTAGAATCTGCGATAAATGCACTTTAAACGAAACCAGCACAACTCAGAGATTTAAGCAATTTTGGTCCCTTACAGTTTAAGACCTTTCAGAGACCTCACCGGAATCCTTACGAACCACGCCTGTGTTTAGCGTATAATCGTGTGAGGTCATTCTCCAGCGGAAAATCTTAACACCGCAATTCAGAAAAACGCGTCATTAGTGCAACATCATCTATCGACCATGTAAACTGACAAAATATTTGGCAGCGGAAGACGTTAAATAACGATAAGGTATTAAAATGTTTACTTTTATTTTGCTACGTCTACGTATTTAAAGTTTCACAAATAACTCAATCAATGTGTTTTGGTGTGTCATTCATGCTTTCATGCATTTTTTGATTCCTCAATAGATGGCGCTCTGACTGATCAGAATACAGTAGGAAGTTTCTTACTAAACTAAAAATTCAATATATCTTGATTTTGTGGATCGATTATAACAATAAATAACGAAAAGGTATAAAAATGATCACTTTTATTTTGCCACGTATTAAAAGTTTCACAAATAACTCAACAATTTTGAATGCTTTCGTGCATTTTATTTTTTCTCAATAGATGGCGCTCTGACTCATCAGAATACATTACGAAGTTTCTTCCTAAACTTAAAAAATTAATATCTTTTGATTTTGTGGGTCGATCTAAATATTACTCGGGTTATCACTTAATATTTTTAAGTACTTAGATTTGCAATCCAATCTGTGGTTTAAGCGTGTTGCTCCCACAAACGCACAGACAAACAGATAAACAGACAAAAATTTCAAAAATTGCATTTTTGTGTTTTATACCTTTTTTCTGAGTTTTCTGTGTAATTTTCATGCAAAAATATTCAATGTATAGACACGGTTAGTCTACGATTTTATTATATGTATAGATTCTGGACGAAGACTTATCCAAAAATACAAAAACTATGAAAATCGCTCGAGTTACTTAGAAAAGGGTTCGAACAAACCCGACTTTGTTTTACTTATATATTAAGAAGAAAAAAAAATTCTACTCCGTATCACCTAACCACTGAGAACTAATGATAACACGAATTGACAGTTACTGTGAAATCGTGTTGTCATTCATTCTTAGTTCGGGTTCGGGACTAATCGTAAGTCTGTAGTGTGATACGGAATAGAATACGCCCGCCCGCAACTAAGCCCGAAACTACGGACTTCGGACTTAGAGAGTAGCCTCCCAAAATCGATCGTTCCCGTCACCGTGACCACCTTTGGTACGGTACCTTATTATTATTAGCCTTGTTTCGCAAATCGAATCGTTCGTTGCTTCGCTCTAAACGGAATCAATCGCGGAGGCTTAGCAGTAGGGTCCCGTCAGCACAGCATCTTTGGTACGGAACCCTACAGGCCTGATCCGCAAGTGGAACCGTCCAGTACTTCGCAAAACTACGATAAATGCACTTTAAACGAAACCAGCACAACTCGGAGATTTAAGCAATTTTGGTCTCTAACAGTTTAAGACCTTTCAGAGACCAAACCGAAATTCCTACGAACACGACTGTGTTTAATAATCGTGTTAGGTCATTCTCCAGCGGAAAATTTTAACACCGCAGTTCAGAAAAACGCGTCATCAGTGCAACGCCATCTATCGACCATGTAAACTGACAAAATATTTGGCAGCGGAAGACATTAAATAAGAAGCCCGTATGTAACGATAAATAACGATAAGGTATTAAAATGTTTACTCTTATTTTGCTACGTCTACGTATTAAAAGTTTTATTTGTGAAACTATTCATGCTTTCATGCATTTTTTGGTTCCTCAATAGATGGCGCTCTGACTGATAAGAATACATTAGGAAGTTTATTACTAAACAAAAAATTCATATTGAATTTTTAGTTTATTTTGATTTCCAGGATCGAATGTAACGATAAATAACGAAAAGGTATAAAAATGATCACTTTTATTTTGCCACGTGTTAAAAGTTTCACAAATAACTCAACAATTTTGAATGCTTTCGTGCATTTAATTTTTTTCAATAGATGGCGCTCTGACTCATCAGAATACATTAGGAAGTTTCTTCCTAAACTTAAAAAATCAATATCTTTTGATTTCGTGGGTCGATTTTGATGAAATAAACGCTAAATGTTACTCGGGCTATCACTTAATATTTTTAAGTACTTAGATTTGCAATCCAATCTGTGGTTTATGCGTGATGCTCCCACAAACGCACAGACAAACAGACAAACAGACAAAAATTTCAAAAATTGCATTTTTGTGTTTTATACCTTTTTCCTGAGTTTTTTGTGTAATTTTCATGCAAAAATATTCAATGTACAGACACGGTTAGTCTACGATTTTATTATATGTATAGATAGTCGCGTTTCTTCGCGTGACTGTTAGACATTAATATAATGCCATTTGTTGTGAATTTATTTATGAAAAAATTTACTATGGTTGCATTTTATTTTACTCATTGAATGTGTGCTGTGGACTCGTTTTTCTCTTTGTTCAAAGTATGATTTTTTGTAATATCAGTATATTTCTCGGATTAAAAAAAAAATATTTTGACATCTTTGTAAATAAAATAAAATCATTAAGATATAGATATAGATATATTGGGCGGTTTATTTTTTAACTCGACTGTCATATATCTTTTACTCTCATAAACAGCTTTAAAGTCTATTTTAAACAATGTTTTATTTATGTCCCTCACGTTATAGTGCCACATCAAATGAAATCAGTGTGACATCAAATGAAAGGGCTTATGCCCCATTCATTTGACTATGAAAAGCGTTTTTTATTCATCTTATTTTTGTTTCTGAATTTGGTCCATTGAATTCACAGCAAACACCTCGAAGTCCGCTATGAATGAAACTTCTGCTTAATCTGTTGTGTCTTTAGTACTTTGGCCCATCAAAATCGTTATCCACTTGATAATGATATGTAACCTTGGTCTTCAACGTATAGAATATTACATCATAAACATGTTTGGCATCGCTGTTTGCATCGTGTTAGATAAGATTACAGTTTTTATAGGCCGGCTCTACAAATTACATACTTACAGTAATTAGTTTTATCGATTAGAGTATTTATCTGATAACAATTGGATTGCATGTTGATATTTGTGCCAATAACTGAGATTGGTTCCAAGATAAACTGTTCGGTATCAAAATAGTGTAGGTGATTCATCGATAAATAAAAAAATTAAATAAAGAGTGTACCGTAATTAATAAGTATTACTGTTTCTACAGTTAATTTGGATAATTTTAATATAAATAAATCTCACATCAAGAAATGACAACAAAAAACTCTGTCATGATGACGAGGCAAAAATGTAATTATAGCTATATTCAAGGCCTAACACTGCCTGATTAGTTGAAAGAACTGGTTTCGTAATGTTTTTACTTACATACAAGCAGAATCAAACAAGATTTTTCTTTTGAAAACATCAAGTCTAAAGTATAATCAAAAACAAAACATCGATCCGTTGATTTCTGTTGCTTTAATTATTATTATTTTTTTAATTTCTCGGCCTTTCTAGAACCTTCAACAACATTCCATTATCACTCACAAATGATGAACCAGTGATGGCTTTAGCTTTGTCACTAGCTAGAAACAGAACAAGATCAGCGATTTCTTCAGGAGCAGAAATTCTATCCAACGCTGTCATTTCCTGCATGTGCTTGTATATAGCTTCTTGCATGTCTCCGGTAGCACCCATGTTTTCAATGATATCTGTTCTAACAGGTCCTGGATTGACAACATTCACTCGAACTCCACTTTCAGCAAGCTCTTGTGCAACAGCTCTGGTGAAATGATCAAGACCCGCCTTCGAAGTGCTGTATGAAAAGGTCTCTTTTGCAAGTGCTCGAAGTGCAGCAACGCTTGATATATTGACGATGTTACCTTTAGTCTTAACAAGATGAGGAGCAGCAAGATGGGTCAAGTAAACTACTGACCGCAGGTTAGTCGACATTACTTGATCAAACACTGCCATAGCATGTTCGGCTTGAATACTCGCTGACTGGCCTATACCAGCATTATTTATCAGAATATCTAATTTACCAAAATGCTTCAAAGTGTCACTGACAATTCTTTTGACATCTGCATCTTTAGAAACGTCAGCCACAAGGACTAGAGGATTGCCACATTTCTTCGCGACGTTGTCGAGTTTCTGTTTGTTCCTTCCAACTATAGCAACTTTAGCGCCTTCTTCAGCAAACTTGATGGCGGTGGCTGCTCCGATGCCAGAGCTGCCTCCAGTCACGATCACTACTTTGTCTTGGAAACTCATGTTTATAAACAAATTACAGAAGCAGTACTGATTTATTTGTTACACCGACAGTTATTTATGTAGGTAATTCTCAATCTAATCACAATTTTGTTCTGTGATAAACAAACGCACGTATGTTGTTTGAGATAAGAGTAATCCACAACACGGCAGTCTAACGATCACAACAAAACTAGCAGATATTTGCGACTGACGTCGATTATATATATATCCCTTTGTTTGTATACGCTTATAGTTAATGTACGCAGAAGGTTAAGTCATCTCATATTAATAAAAACTTTTAAAAAATCATGTTGTGACTTGTCTTTAGTACCGCTGTAATAGAAAAGACAGAACTAAGCATAATAAAATAAAAAATAAATGATTGGAAATCTACATAGAAGGTCGCTCAATTGTGTCACCATTATTATTTTCGTGGTCTACTTTATCATTCTAAGGGTGCCTGTTCATTTCAGCGGAGCGAGGCAGCAGAGCGGAGAAACGGAGAAATATTAACCAATAGAATTTCAAAAAATATCCGTGACTCACGTGGTGCGGAGATTTTCGTGGTCCACTGAAATGAACAGGCACCCTTAAATAAAATAGGTAATGGGATGTACTTTAATTAATCACTAATGAAGCGCTTCATAACCTTTAGAGGAAGGGTAATGGCACTTTTTGTTTATAGAACGCTATCAACAAATGAATGCGATTGTCTAATTATTATTAATAAATGTTAAAGGGAATGATAATGTGACTATTCGACAGCCTTTGCCTACCCCATAAATTTTTGACACCTTGACAATCGCCTTCGTAACGGTCCTGACAGTTATGGTTATAAAACCTATGATTTCTTTATCTCGTATCTGTAACATTGTTATTTTCTCCATGAATGTTAATTTATTTATTGGAAATGTTTAACATGAGTGTTAACAATTACTTGAAGAACAGCTCTAGTTATAAGTCGATGAATTGGGTATATTCTACTATATTGATTCGATGAAGCATATTAAAAGAAATACATTTAACACATGTCAAAATATATTTGGGATTGCCATAGACTTATTTTTTCTATATTTTTTAAGACATATATGTCATATATATACATATTCACATTCTATATATTCAACATTACACCATTATCACTTACAAAAGATGAACCAGTGATGGCTCTAGCTTTGTCACTAGCTAGAAATAGAACAAGGTCAGCTATTTCCTCAGGAACAGAAATCCTGTTCAGGGCTGTCATTTGCTGCATTTGTTTCCACATAGCTTCTTGTGCTTCAGCATTTGCACCCATATTTTCAATTATATCAGTCCGCACCGGTCCTGGATTCACAATGTTTACACGAACACCATGGGCAGCTAGCTCTTGTGCAATGGATCTGGAGAAATGATCTAGAGCAGCTTTCGATGTGCAGTATGAAAAACTTTCCTTCCCAGCGGCTCGCAGAGCCGCAACACTTGATATATTAATGATGTTACCTTTTGTCTTCACAAGATGAGGAGCAGCAAGATTGGTCAAGTACACTACTGAGCGCAAGTTTGTCGACATTACTTTATCAAATGTTGCCATAGCGTTATCACCCAGAATACTTGCATTTCCACCTATGCCAGCATTGTTAATCAGAATGTCTAGTTTCCCAAAATGTTTCACAGTTTCATTGACAATCCTTTTGACGTCTTCATCTTTAGAAACGTCGGCCACTACCACTAAAGGGTTTTTGATTTGCTTTGCAACATTGTCGAGTTTCTGCTTATTCCTCCCAACTATAACAACTTTAGCACCTTCTTCAGAAAACTTGATGGCGGTGGCTGCTCCGATGCCAGAGCTGCCACCAGTCACGATAACTACTTTATCTTGGAAAGTCATGTTTGTATTGCACGAATCGCTAGTTCAGTACTAGTGAATTTTTATTATTGCTGAAGTTATTTATTGTATGCGGCAATCTAATCTTGAAACATTAATCAAGAATACACAGAAAAGTATGATAGATAAATGTAATTTTAGATAAACGGACTAGCAGACGCTTGCGTTATACTTCGATTACCACCAACACGGACACATATGAGCATATTCGTTTTATGTTGACCCTAAACACAACAGTGTATTATTTTTCCCATCAACATCAACAATTTCAACAAATACAAATTAAAAGGATTCAACTGTTATTTAAAAAAAATATATCTTTCCCGATTTTAGAATTTTAAAATAAGTTGAAAGTTCCTTAAAATATGTTAAATTAAGTGTATGTTATCATGATGAATTTAAAAAAAACATACCATGGGTAATGATGAGTTGACAAAAAATGATATCTAAGAAAAATATTGTTATCTAAGCGGGTTTATTTTTATTTTCAACGTCAAGTAAAACGTAAATCATCCATTTTAAACAAAGTAATAAACGCATTACTCATGTATTTCAATAACTTGAATATTTTTAGGGTTCCGTACCCAAAGGGTAACCAACGGACCCTTATTACTAAGCCTACGTTGTCCATCCGTTCGTCCGTCCGTCTGTCTGTCAGCGGGCTGGATCTCAAGAACCGTAATAGGTATACAGATGTAATTTTCACATATTGTGTATTTCTATTGCGGCTATAACAACAAATAATAAAAGTTTATTCGATTTACAGCCGATTCGCACTTGGCTGAATTTTTTTTAGATAAGATTATCCCTATATAAACTGCTGTAATTATCAAATACACATTATTGGAACTGTGATAAGTACGACATAAACATGAGTTTTCAAGACAAAGTGGTGATCGTGACTGGTGGCAGCTCTGGCATCGGAGCAGCCACCGCCATCAAATTTGCTGAAGAAGGTGCCAAAGTTGTTTTAGTTGGAAGGAACAAGGAGAAACTCGATAGCGTCGCAAAGAAATGTGGCAATCCTTTAGTGATATTGGCTGACGTTTCTAAAGACGTAGATGTAAAAAGAATTATCAGTGAAACTATCAGACATTTTGGGAAGTTGGATATTCTGATAAACAATGCTGGCATGGTTCAAAACGTGAGCATTCTAGACGAGAACGCTATGACAACATTTGATAAAGTAATGTCGACAAACCTGCGCTCAGCTGTGTACTTGACAAATCTTGCGGCTCCTCATCTTGTAAAGACAAAAGGAAACATCATCAATACATCAAGCATTGCTGCACTGAAACCGCTTGGGAACGAAACTTTTTCATACTGCACATCGAAGGCAGGTCTGGATCATTTCACCAGAGCTATTGCTCAGGAACTAGCTGAAAGTGGAGTTCGAGTGAACGTTGTCAATCCAGGACCCGTGCAGACTGATATCATGGGTAGCGCGGGTGCAACAGCAGAAGTCCAAGAGGCTATGTTGAACCATGTGAAGAATATCACAGCCCTGGAAAGAATTTCTGCACCTGAAGAAATAGCTGATGTTGTTCTGTTTTTAGCTAGTGAAAAAGCTAAAGCTATCACTGGTTCATCTTTTGTGAGTGATAATGGAATGTTGATGAAATTCTTTAAGGCTTAAGTAAATTTTACACACCTAGCGTAAGGATTTTACTTAAGACTGTAGTTTATTTTTTAGTTTGCCTTTACTTGAGTAAAAAAAGTGAGTTTCACTGTGCATCCTGCTTTTAAAACCAGATTATTTGTCCTACTCACTCACTATGGAAGGGTTTAACGGATTTTGACGAAATGTAGCAAAAGAGGTAGATCATAACCCGGATGAGGACATGTAATTCATTATCCTGGTAAAACGTTCCCGTGGGATTTTTTTTCTGAATTTTACTGAGATATAGCCGCGGGCAGAAGATAGTGTTTGTTTAAAAGTAAAAATTACGAGTTCATATAAGCCTCAGTGAGGTTCGTCATCACATGGATTAGATCACTGACAAGCGCGTAGGTTTGCATATTTTACTCTCTAGTAGTTATGATAAAAACTAAGTACAATCAAGCAAAGAGAATTTCGCTATTCAAATGCCACCTTCTTTTGTCGGCTTGGAACCCACGAGTTAGAGCGTGGCTATATATGTCTAGATAAAATTGAATCATCATCTGCCTAGCCTTTTCCAAGTATATGAAGATTTTCTAGTCCTACCGAATTAAGATGACCAGTGTTTGGTATATTTTGATCCCGGGACGATATATAAAAAATCTTTTATTTCTGGCTGTCAAACCCATATAAAACCAATACAATCATTTATATTTTTATATATGTAGCAACTTTTTCAATGAATTGTGTTTTTTTATATAATACTAGTGGACGTCACGCGGTTTCACCCACGTAATTCCCGTTCCCGTGGGAGTACGGGGATAATATATAGCCTATGTTACTCCCTGATAATGTAGCTCTCCAACGTTAAAAGAATTTTTCAAATCGGTCCAGTAGTTTCGGAGCCTATTCAATTCAAACAAACAAACAAACAAATCTTTCCTATTTATAATATTATATTATATATATTATATAGTGTAGATCATGGAAAAAATCTAATAATATTACTATTATTAAAGTCGAGTTTCTAAGCGTTACTCCTAGATATTTAATGCAATGTATAGTGAAACATTAGAAAGTGTTTGCTAGCATTGCATTTTAGCATTAAAGTTGTAAATATTACTTAATTTTTATGTTTAAGTAGCATCGTTACTTTTTCCGGCGTTAGCAACTTAATTTAACATGTTTCTAATAAAAAAATAATCCATTTATTTAAACAAGCCAAATTCTATTATACAAAATATGGACCTTCTGTTTAGTCTTTTCTATTTTTAATCTCATGTGCTTTCAGACTTTGGCACATTAAACTAGCTATCCTCTCATGATCTTGGCCCTGTGTTTTTTTACCTCATCTGTATTACATCATTAACATGTTTGAATTACTTCCATCCTAGGCTTTCATAGGCCTTCTGAACACAACTATTTTATAGCTGCGTAGGTTTATCTATTTAGGTATTAATATGATAGTACCAAAATTAAGTAAAATTTACCAATCCATGATACTGTTCGGTGACAAAGAAAACCATAAAATAATTTTAAGGTTCCTTTAATAATAAAAATAAACCTGAATTTCCAACGGCAATAAAAAACGATATATCACCGAATGATAACGAACTACCGTGTCATTATAATGAGGCTGTATGATAGCCATAATCAAGGCCTGATAAGTTTATACAACCATTTTCATCTATATATATATAAAAATGAATTGCTGTTCGTTAGTCTTGCTAAAACTCGAGAACGGCTGGATCGATTTTAATAATTCTTTTTTTGTTGGATTCGCCAAAATACAGGGAAGGTTTAAAAGCAAAAAAAAATGGGTAGGTAGATAGGGTAGGTAGGTAGATAGGGTAGGTAGGTAGGGTAGGTAGGTAGGTAGGGTAGGTAGGTAGGTAGGGTAGGTAGGTAGGTAGGGTAGGTAGGTAGGTAGGGTAGGTAGGTAGGTAGGGTAGGTAGGTAGGTAGGGTAGGTAGGTAGGTAGGGTAGGTAGGGTAGGAGTAGGGTAGGAGTAGGGTAGGTGTAGGGTAGGAGTAGGGTAGGAGTAGCGTAGGAGTAGGGTAGGAGTAGGGTAGGAGTAGGGTAGGAGTAGCGTAGGAGTAGGGTAGGAGTAGGGTAGGAGTAGGGTAGGAGTAGGGTAGGAGTAGGGTAGGAGTAGGGTAGGAGTAGGGTAGGAGTAGGGTAGGAGTAGGGTAGGAGTAGGGTAGGAGTTATATTATAGATGAAAATTGTGACGCAGACGAAGTTGCGCGGGTCAGCTAGTCATCAATAATTATTATAATTTGAATACTGAATGTTATCATTTACACAATTAGACATTCAAATTATTCGGCCCTTCTAGAAAATTTGACACCATTTCGTCATCACTCACAAAAGATGAAAGCTTTAGCTTTTTCACTAGAAAGGAAATGACAAGGGCCGCTAATATTTTTGAGCAGAAATTCTTTCCAGTGATGTCGAATTCTGCGCTTGTTTCCAAATAGCACCTTGGATTTTTGTTTTTGTACCCATACTCTCTATTGTATCAGTCTGCACGGGTCCTGAATTTTCAACGTTCACCTGAACTTCAGTTTTAGCTAGTTCCTGTGCAAGAGCTCTGTAAAAATGATCTAGATCCACCTTAAACGTACTGTAAGCTAAAGTCTTTTTTGCTAATGTTCGAAGTGCAGCAACGCTCGATTTATTGAAGATATTACCTTTTAATTTCGTAAGATGAAAAGCGGCAAAATTTGACAAATAAACGTGGAATTTCTCAACATATTTCAATTTCATTGACAAATATTTTGACGTCTTCATTTTTAAAAACGTCAGCAACTTTCCGCATACCTTTGCCACGTTGTCGAGGTTTTCCCTTGTTCCCTCCAACTATTATAACTCACAACACCTTCTTCAGCAAGCTTGAAAACGGTGGCTACTCCGATGCCAGAGCTGCTACCAGTCACAATCATCACTTTGTCTTAAAAACTCATGTTTAGGAACTAATTCCAAAATTGATGATACTTTTGGGCAATTCCATCTTCCTAGTTCATCGTATCGTGCTAGTGCTGCCGCTGCGGCGGTAGAAAACCTAAATCAGTGTAAAGTAACCTAACTATATTTTCGAGTCGTTTGGGGCTGCGACCCTTGGCCCGAAATTTTGAAAGTGCTGGTAGACACTACCCGTGACCTTCCCGTGGGCTGGCTTTTACTTTATCCAGAGGCTAAGCGTTGCTATACAATTATGCATTGCCGCCAGTCTCTCGGAAAAAGATTACGCTTTCTTTTTCCGAGATATTGGCGGCAAAGCAGTTCATAGGCAGATGACAAAGTTCAATCAGACCGCGTTTTATGAAAACTAACATATTCAGGTGAATTTTTGTGTTGGTTTCTCTAGATACAACGACAAAAAAAAATGTGTGTAACTAAGACTTCTGAATTAATTAGACCTAACGCTACTGAGAAGTTAAGGAGTATTTTTCTGTAGACATCTTGATCAATATTTTATACATTACCATATTATTTAAAAAATATAGTTTAAAATTTTGTAGTATTTAATGTCTTAACTGTTGCCAGTAATATAATTAACTATTGTTTTTTGAATGTAAGATATGCCATCTGTGAAACTACACACACATTACACACAACACAAACACACACACACACACATATGGAAAACATTTGAAAAATAAGTTGCTAAAGTATATAAAATTAAAAAAAAATGTTTAGATTTGTGATTATTAGCTAAATTATATTTAACTTTGATGATGTGACAAATCAAAATGCTAATTCAATATGACACAGCAAAATAATAAAAAACTAAATGATTTTTTTTTAAATTATTTACTATGAAATATCATTAAACTTTCAACATAATGCCATTATCACTCACAAAAGACGAACCAGTGATGGCTTTAGCTTTGTCACTAGCGAGGAACAGAACAAGGTCAGCTATTTCTTCAGGGACAGATATCCTGTTCAGGGCTGTCATTTCCTGCAATTTTTTCCAAAAAACTTCTTGTGCTTCAGCGTTTACACCCATATTTCCAATGATATCAGTCCGCACGGGTCCCGGATTCACAATGTTTACACGAACACCATGTTCAGCCAGCTCCTGTGCTGCAGATCTGGAGAAATGGTCTAGAGCAGCCTTCGATGTGGAATATGAAGAAGTTCCTTTTCCACCTGCTCGGAGGGCAGAAATGCTTGATATATTGATGATGTTACCTTTTGTCTTCACAAGATGAGGAGCAGCAAGATTAGTCAGGTAGACAGCTGAGCGTAGATTTGTAGACATAACTATATCAAATGTTTTCATAGCGTTCTCATCGAGAATGCTTGAATTTTCTACAATGCCAGCGTTGTTTATCAGAATATCTAACTTCCCAAAGTGTCCCACAGTTTCATTGATAATTTTTTTGACATCTACGTCTTTAGAAACGTCAGCCACTATTACTAAAGGATTGCCACATTTCTTTGAGACGTTGTCGAGTTTCTCCTTGTTCCTTCCAACTATAACAACTTTAGCACCTTCTTCAGCAAACTTGATGGCGGTGGCTGCTCCAAGGCCCGAGCTGCCACCAGTCACTATCACTACTTTATCTTGGAAAGTCATGTTAGTATTGCACGGATTGCAAGTTGTGTAGTACTAAAATTAATTATTACTGCAGATGTTTATTATATACGGCAATCTAATCTTGGAACATTAATCTAGAATACACAGAAAAGCATGACTGATAAATATTATTTTAGAAAAGTGTGAACCGCAAAACGAAACGGAACGAACAGGACGCTTGCGGTGTACCTTGATTACCACCAGCCAGCACCGACACACATTCGAGCATATTCGCTTTTTTTTGGCCTTAACACATGCACACACAACAATGTTGTAATTTTTTTATCAACCTCGAACACTTTTACAGGAACAAGGGGAAACTCGACAACGTCGCAAAAAAATGTGGCAATGCTTTAGTGATAGTGGCTGACGTTTCTAAAGATGTAGATGTCAAAAAAATTATCAATGAAACTGTAAGACAGTTTGGGAAGTTGGATATTCTGATAAACAATGCTGGCATGGGTGGAAATGTAAGCATTCTAGACGAGAACGCTATGACTACATTTGATACAGTTATGTCAACAAACCTGCGCTCAGTAGTTTACTTGACTAATCTTGCTTCTCCTCATCTCGTGATAACAAAAGGTAACATCGTCAATATATCAAGCGTCGCTTCATTTAAACCGCTTGGGAACGAAACTTTTGCATACTGCACATCAAAAGCGGGTCTAGATCATTTCACCAGAGCTGTTGCACAGGAACTTGCTGAAAGTGGAGTTCGAGTGAACGTTGTCAATCCAGGACCCGTGCGGACTGATATCATGCAGAACATGGGGGCAACAGCGGAAATTGAAGATGCTGTATGGAACCAAGCACAGACTAGTACAGCCCTAGGACGAATTTCTGCTCCTGAAGAAATAGCTGATGTTATTCTGTTTTTATCTAGTGACAAAGCAAAAGCTATCACTGGTTCTACTTTTGTGAGTGACAATGGAATGTTGATGAAATTCTGGAAGGTTTGAAATGTTTACATAAATGGATCAAGGATATTTTTATAGTCGTTTATTTTTCAGTAACCTTTACTGTACTATAGTAGAAAATTTGAGTTTTAAAATCAGATTTTGTCCTACTCAGTCGTACCGCAAAGGTTGAACGGATTTGGACGTATGGCTAATGGGTAGAATATAACTCCGATTAGGACATAATGGGTGATTTTTAGAGGCGGTGAACTTTAAATTGAAATAAAGATCAGAAAAATGCTTACAATATGCATGAAATTGGCTTTATTTGAGAAATGATTTTATGACATTTATGTTAGAATATAATTACGGGCAAGTGGCCGCCGCGGTTCGCGCGTACATGGCGTATTCTGGAGGTCTATTTTCACAATCTTCTCAGTAAATCTGTCTGTATTTCAACAATGACGCGGCGAATGTTGGCTTCTAAGTACTTAATTGTTTCTGGTTTGTCGGCATAGACATGCGACTTTACATATCCCCAGAGAAAATAATCTAAAAGCGTCAAATCGCATGAACGGGGTGGCCAGTTAATAGGTCCATTTCGTGGTATTAATTTTATTTTATTTTATTTATTTATTCGGGAAAACAAACAATTACACATTAAAAATTCCAAAAAAAGGTATGATACAGAAATGATACAAATGTGAAATCAATTACGTTCTCCACAGATACACAATGAGATAATTTGGTAAATTTAAGACAGGCGTTGTGAACAATGAAAAAAAAAGAAGAATATTAATCGTATAAAGAAGAAAAGCATCAACAAAACATAAAGCTGTCAAAAGTGCCGCATAAGTGGAACATCAGTGTCGCATCAATTTTTTAATAAGCTAAGCAACATGACTCTAAACTTTCTATGTGGTAAAGCAAACAGATCCAAACTGTAGAAATTTTTATTAAGATTGCTCGTAAGGCGACGAAGAGGCGCACGCAAGCCTGCATTTGTACGACTAGAAGTAGTGGCGAATACAGGTCGTGCGCGCGCCTTGCGTCCCTGGCATGTTCTGGGAACAATATAGCACAACTTGTTACTTAAATCTAAACAATCATACGAGTTATTGCATAAGTCATACAAGAATTTAGTTTCAAGAAAGTACGCCTTGATCTCAAAGATAGCAGATTGTATTTTTTAAGTAGCTCACTATAAGAGAGATAACAACTTTTTAAGCGGCGATAATGCATAAACTTCAGAAATTTGCGTTGTATGCTTTCTATACACTCAATATATTTATTGTAGTAGGGGTTTCACACAGGTACTGCATATTCTAATTGAAATCTAACTAGTGATCGATAGAGGTATAAATATGTACTAGGGTGCTCGAATTCTGTGGGTGATCTCATCACAAAGCCGTACATTCGATAAGCATTATTAACAATTTTATTAACATGTGCGTCTAAGTGCAGTTTATCGAAAAAAGTTATAAATTAATCATTCGTCAAATATTTCTTTCAGTAAATTAATGGTATCGTGCGCTTTGTGGCATGTGGCACCGTCCTGCTGAAACCACGTGTCTGTTAAATAAATCTCATAAAATCATCTCTCAAATAAAGCCGATTTCATGCATTTTACAAACATTTCTCTGTTCTTTATTTCAATTCAAAGTTTTTCTCCTCTAAAACAAATACCCTGTATTATCACTATCGTGGTAAAAAAAATCCGTGGTATAATTTCAGACTTTTACTGGGGCATAGCCGCGGGCAGAATTTAGTGTTTAAAACTACGACATTCCACAATTCCGTCTCAATGAGGGCTATGGTTTATTTTTCCAGGGCTAGTTTAACACATTTCTAATAAGTAAAAATGTATTCACGTAAGTACTTACCTCTGCTAGCCAAATCATCAATATATATAAAACATTTCCGTTACTCGTGACTGACTGTGTAATTTTGTGATTATGTGACTAACAGACAACGCACAGCCAAAACTTCCGGTCGTAGAAAGCTGAAATTTGACATGTAGGTTCTTTGGGGAGTGTATGGGAGCACTAAGAGGATTTTCCGAAATTCCTACGGGAACGTGAAAAAACGGAAAATGCTCTTACGAAGTCGTGAGCAAAAGCTAGTTTTATTATATGAAATGGAACTTCTGTTTAGTGTTTTCTATTTTCAATCTGTTATGCCAGTGGACTTTGGCACATTATACTAGTTAAACACTCGTGACCTTGGCTGTGTGTTTAACCTCGTATGAATTACGTCGTTAATAAGTTGGATGACAATATTTATTTATTTATTTATTTAAGGACAACCAACAAAGCATACACCAGAATACATGTTAAAGTACGCATATTTGTACATTTTATAGTGTAGCCTTAATTACAGGCTGCCACATAGGAATAGGAAATGTAGTGTAGTTACAAAACAGATTCGACTAATTTAGATAGGTTGGATGAATCAAACAAAACAATTCTGTTCTACATTGTACCAACAAAACAAAAACAATCATTTTCCGAATTAATACGGAAGTGAAAAAGACAAAAGAAACTTAAAATATTATTTTTTCTATATGATAATGCCTATGCAAGACAGACTTGACTTTATGTAAAGAGTAAGACATATCAATATCTACATTGGGTGAGAGTGACAGGCGACTAAATTGATCCTGTATTCTGTTAATGGTGGAAAAATGACCCAGATTAGTTTTAAAGCTCCTAGCGCAAAACAACCGATATCTAGACTTACGAGCAAGTTTGTAAGGCGCATTTATATTGATCTGACTAAGTAACTGCGGACAATCAATGTGAGTGTTTATTATTTTGAATAAGAACAGATGATCTAGGATCATACGGCGATTTTCCAGACTTATAAGTTTGAAATGTTTCAAGCGTGAGCTATAGCTAGCTAAATTTCTGACCATATTGCATTGATATGACAAGTGCGAAAGAAATCTTTTCTGCACTGATTCTAAGCGACGTTTATGTATTTCGTAGTATGGAGTCCAAGCTATGCTGCAATATTCTAAGCCTGACCTGACTATTGAGTTAAAGATTGCAATTTTAGTTGAGACGCGTTTAAAATCTTTACAATTCCGCAAAACGAAACCCAACATCTTAAACCCTTTAGTGGCAATTTTATCAATGTGAATATTGAACCGAAGCTTATTGTCAATATAAACACCTAAATCCCGAATTGATTCTTTCTCGTAAATAACTTTGTCATTAATTTTGTAATTACGAAAATAGGGCCCTTTTTTTTAGAAAAATGTACATGATTGCATTTGTCAGCATTAAGTAACGTGTCATTGTCCAAACACCACTGCGAAAAACGGTCTAAGTCTTCTTGAAGTTTACATGGATCCTGATTGCACTCTATTCGTTTTATAATTTTTAGATCATCCGCGTATAAGTATATCTTTGAGTGTACAAAACAAAACGCCACGTCATTTATGAATATATTGAAAAACAATGGGCCAAGATGAGAGCCTTGGGGCACGCCCGAGGGTGTCTGAAACAGATTTGACGAATATACATTGACTACAACCTTAGATGTGCGTTTAACAAGGTAAGACTCACACCACTGCAGTAAGCTTCCCGCAATTCCGATTGTGCGTAATTTGTGAACCAGCATTTTGTGATCCACCCTGTCAAACGCCTTGCTAAAATCTGTGTAGATTACATCTACAGGTGATCCACGGTCTACGGCGTCGACTAAATCCGATATAAAGCACGCAAGATTGGTTCCAGTAGAACGGCCTTTCATGAAGCCGTGTTGTTCAGGCATCAATGTTTGTTTTACATGCCACGAAAGTGTAGGGTATACCAAAGCTTCGAACACCTTACCAAAAATAGACGAAATAGATACGGGTCTATAGTTATTCGCGGCAGACTTGTCACCAGATTTAAAAATTGGTACTACCCGTGCTTCTTTCCAGATCTTCGGAAAACAACCTGTGCTCAATGAATTATTGTAAATCATAGAAAGAGGTTCCGCCAAAAAGTCACAGCATTTTATTGCAAAAATGGAAGGCAGTCCATCAGGCCCTGGGCTTTTATTAGGGTCAAGTTACGGAATCCGTGGTTAGAGTCAATTGAGTCAGAAAATCAGTCTGCTGACATTGCGAAGTCCCATATTCAGACATATCGTTTACAGTATTGTCATTATAAGGGTTATACACGGATGAAAAACATGAGGCAAATATGTTGCAATTATCTACTCCGTTACTTCCTTTTACATCGCCGTAATGTATTGATGAAGGGTACGTACTTTTACCGTTACGTTTATGCTTTAGGAATGACCAAAAGAGCTTAGGGTTGGAAGTGATCGAAGATTCAATCGACTTTATGTATTGCCTATAACTAAAATGTTTTAATTTAATTTTGAATGAAAACAACTTAAAAATATGTATTGTAAGAATGACACATTTTTACGTCGCACACACCACAAGAACACCTTCTTTTTATTTTCTAAGGATGGGAAATCATCATATGACTCCTGTTCTGTTCGGAGCTGGAGAGAGTGTCAGATTCTTATTGACCAAAACCTACTCGTGTACCCCCATGTGCCCTTTGCGTTCCATGGCTACGGTATATATTACGAAATTACAACAATTTCTTGTTGTTTTTCGTATCATGATGACGAGAGAAAAATATAATTATAGCATTATCAAGGCCTGACTTGTTGATCGTTTTTATAAAACTGTGTTTCTCACATACATGCAGTCAAACAGGAAATTTTCCTTCGAATATACCCAATCTTAAGAATCAAATTCTAAGACATCATCATCTTCCTGCCCTTATCCCATGTTGCTTGGGGTCGGCGCAACACATTTTATTTCTTCCACTCTGCCCTATCTGCCATAAAACTATATCTAAGTCCCTTTTCTTTCATATCGCTCCTCACCATATTCCATATATTCCATTATACAATCCATCCATATTTTCTTCGGCCTTCCTCTCTCTCTCTCCAATTATCCATATTTATGTTAATTACTCTTTTAGTTACATGTGTTTCATTCCTCCTCTTCACATGACCATACCAAGACAAGGGATTCCCTTTTAACTTTTCCGTCACAGGCACCACTTTTAAACTACCTGTAATGTACTCACTTTATCCTTTCTCGTAATCCACACATCCATCTCAACATTCTC
Organism: Lacanobia wlatinum; assembly: GCA_947578705.1. Lineage (NCBI taxonomy): Eukaryota > Metazoa > Arthropoda > Insecta > Lepidoptera > Noctuidae > Lacanobia > Lacanobia wlatinum. The sequence goes on from OX388033.1 coordinate 20,225,332, forward strand.
ATCTCCACTACATGCAATCTATTTTCATCCGTCTGTTTTACAGCCCAAAATTCTGATCCATATATTACGACAGGTCTTATCACGGATTTTCCCTTTCAACTTGAGGGGCATCCGTGAGTCGCAAATTGTTCCAGTGACCTGTCGCCATTTCATTCATCCTGAGTCTATCCGGTGCATTTCGTCTCGGTCTATATCGCCATCCCCCTGGACAAGCGACCCGAGTTACTGAAAGTCGGAGCACATCGGTATGGGCAGTCCGATGAGTGCTACAGGCATAAGACTGGAGAGACCGCCGAAATCGCAGAACAGGTATTCTGTTTTGGTTCTGCTCAATTTCAGGCCAACACTTTCCAGTCTTTGTCACCACGTCTCCAATCTGCTCTGGACCTCTAGGCCGCTTTCGACAACCAGCACAATGTCATCAGAAAACAGCATACACCTGGGAGCCTCTTCCTGGATGTCCGACGTCGGAGCGTCCATTATCATCCGGAAGAGATAAGGTCTGTGGATCGACTCCTGGTGTAAACCGACTTTCACGCTGAAGCTGTCAGTGGTGCCCACTGCAGACCGGACTTGAGTACTGCATCGACTGTACGTCGCTCGGATCAACTGCACATACTTCCCAGCCACACCTTTCGCCTTAAGGACCCACCACAAAACCTCACGTGGCACCCGGTCATTTGGCCTTTTCGAGGTAAACGAAAACCATACGCAAGTTTTTATGCACAGCTCTATATTTCTCGCACAGCTGGCGGATAGCGTCAAAATGGCATCCGTTGTACCCCGACCAAGCATTAAACCGAACTGGTTCTGTGAGATTATACTCTCTTCTCTCAGCTGACTTTCAACAACTTTTTCCTAGGGTTTCATACTATGTGACATTAGCTTTATTACTCTATAGTTGTTGCACTGCAGCACGTCGCCTTTGTTCTTGAAGATGGGCACCAACGAACTGTTGCACCATTCATCAGGTATGGCTTCTTTCAGCAACAACTTATTGAAGAATGAAGCTAACCACGCCCAGCCCGTAACGACTTCCACACTTCAATTGTTCTCATTTCATCCACACTGACCATTCTCACTAACCCCTTATTAACTGGTTTATTCTCTAGAACACCACTCCATATATTTTCCTAATTTATCAGTCTTTCAAAATAGCCCTTCCATCTATCCTTAATCTTTTTCATCCTCTGATAGAAGCTTTCGAGCTTCATCCCTTACACATTTTATCCGACTAACATCCTTCGTCTTTCTCTCTCTGGCTCTAGCAAGCCGGTACAGATCTTTTTGGCCAGCTGAACTGTCCAATGTGTCGTATAACTTGTCCTGAGCTTTTGCTCTTGCAATTGCCATGGCTTTCTTAGCTTTTTTCTTTAAAGCATCATACTCACTCCCACACTCTGCCATTCCTTGAATTTTTTCTTTCAACACTTTCTGTATTTTTGTCGACCACCACCATGTATGCCTCTCTATTTTGCCTCTTCCTTTTGTTTCTCCCAAAATATCCTTAGCTGCTTTCCTAATATAATCAGCTATCTCATTCCAGCTTTCATTTACACTTCGATCATTCATGTCTGCTATTTCTATAATTTTGTCTACCACTCTCTCTCTGAATTCCTTCGCGCAATCATTCTTCTCTAACATATGCCATCTTATTTTAGGGGGAGGACGCTCTTTGCTTTTTTTACACCGTCATTTTATGGCTAATACCATAACCAGGAGTGTGTTTTGTTAGACCAAATCTTATCTTGGCAGCACTTTGTAGTCTTTGACGGGCTTTATATTGTTGCGCCTAACTAGAAAATAGTCAATTTGGATCTTGTGATTACCAATTTTGTATGTGACCAGGTGTTCGTCTCTTTTCTGGAACCAAGTGTTGGCTACTGCCAGGTTAAATGCAGTAGCGGATTGCAACAGCATCTCTCCCTCGTTATTGGGATTTCCAAAACCCCATCCCCATGTACTCTTTCATAACAGTTTTTCGTTCTTGTACAAACCCATTAAAATCACCTCCAACTATCACGGGGATGGTCATTATACAAAAATCATTCCAAAACTTCTCTTTTGGTTTCATCACATCCTACCTGCGGGGCATACACTCTTACTATATTCAGCATCACACTGTCCATCATAACTCGTCTTATTTCTAATACGTTCGCTAACTCTCTGGCCCTTCCAGTCATAGTTCCAACATTCCAACTAGTAGCGTAGCTAGCATGGGTGACACCCGGGGCGGATATGTGGTGTCACCCCACAAATGAACCCCCCCCCCAAATAATTATGAGTTGCACCTTTGGCCTTTCTTTCTGGTGACGGCAAACGCAAGCCATTTTTGGAAGAAAAGGGGGAAGGTGTGCCATTTGCGATGCAGGTTTTTATTTTCAGGAATGTTCTTACATAATACATACTTAAAAACAAAATCTCGAAAGTAAGATTATTTTGATTTTGTTTTCATCATTATCTAAACCCAGCTTTGTTGAGTAACGCAAGTAAACTTAAGAACTAAAAGAGGGCAGAATACAAGAGCGAGCCAAGCGAGCTCGAAAATTTTCGCACCCCACCTCGGATAGGATTTATATTCTTTTGATCATTCATACTTAAATAGAAATAATTTTATGGAGTGATGCAAGAAAGCTTATTAACTGAGAGAGGGCAGAACAAAAACGCGAGTGAAGCGAGCTCGAATATTCATGCACCCCAACTCGGAAAGGTTTTTCTTTTCTTTTGATCATTTCATCAAAAGAAAAAAAAAACTTAAGAGAAAATAAAATCACTAGATTTTATTGAGACATACAGAAACGCTCGAGTAAAAAGAGAGTGCAGAAAGTAAGAGCGAGCGAAGCGAGCTCGAAATTTTGTACACCCTACCACGGACGGGTTTAATTACGTCGTCCGGTAAGGGGTGACACCCGACCTTGACAAAAAGTCAACGAACGAGTGTCGCCTCTAAATGCAGAAAACCTGAAGGACTAAAGAATTTTTTGCACCTCATCTCTTAAGGGTTTTATTATATTTTGAACATTCATACTGAAATTTAAGTTTTTTGTTGATTTATATAGAAAAACTCAGAAAGTTAGAGAGAGCAAAATGCAAGAGCGAGCAAAGCGAGCTCAAAAATTTTTGCACCCAACTCCCGACAGGTTTCATTGCGTCAAACGTTAAGGGGTGCCACCCGATAGTGACAATAACTAGTCAACGAGTGGTCGGGTGTCACCTCCAAGCGGTTGTCACCCGGTGCGCGTCGCACGCCCCGCCCCCCTCTCGCTACGCTACTGATTCCAACTTGCATACTAAGACATCGATGACCATAATTATATATATTTATGCTGTTATATGAATACTGTTGTGCTATATGAATACTGTAAGTGTTATCATTGTAGTTTAATGTTGTTATCATTTACACATTAAGACATTTTAATTTCTTGGTCTTTCTAGAAACCTTCAATACCATTGCGTTATCACGCACAAAAGTCTAACCAGTGATAGCTATAGTTTGGTCACCAGCTAGGAACAAGGTCATCTATTTCTTCAGGAACAGAAACTCGCTCCAGGACTGTCAAATTTTGTTTCCTAATAACTTCTTGGATTTCTCGTGTAGTACTCTTACTTTCCATGATATCAATTCGACGGGTCCTGAATTCACAATGTTTACTCGAATTGCACCTACAGATAATTTCGTACAACAGCTCTGGTGAAATGATCTAGACCTTCTTTCTTTTGTCTGTTTTGCTAGTCCTTGAAATTCAGCAAAGCGTTCTCTCCAAGAATACTAGCTGGATGATTTATGCTAGCGTTGTTAATCAGGACGTCCAATTTCCCAAAATAATAATAACTAGCTTATGCCCGCGACTTCGAACGCGCATATCCCGTTTTTCCCGTTCCCGTAAAAATTTCGAGAAACCCTCTCTTAGTGCTCCTCTACACTCTATAAGGAACCTACATGCCAAATTTCAGCTTTCTACTAGTAGTTTTGGCTGTACGTTGTCTGTCTGTCACTCAATTAGTCAGTAACGGAAAAATTTTATATATTAGGATAATAATAATAATCTCCAGGGCCGGACGGGCTGTACAATTTCTGGATCAAATGGTTCATTAGATCGCATGTTCGCTTGGCATCTCAATTTCAGTCTGCCATGGAGTCTAGGTCGCTGGCCCAGTTCCTAACCCAAGGAATAACCCACCTGCTCTACCAATAGTACCGTGGAGCCAAAAAAACGGCCAAGTGCGAGTCGGACTCGCACACGTAGGGTTCCGTACCATAAACCTTAATTTTTATTATTTGTTGTTATAGCGGCAATAGAAATACACAATCTGTGAAAATTTCAACTGTCTACCTATTACGGTTCTTGAGATACAGCCCGCTGACAGACAGACGGACGGACCTACAGCGGAGGCTTATTAATAGAGTTCCGTTGGATACCCTTCGGGTACGGAACCCTAAAAATTATAGACCGATTACGTGTTTATTGGCGGTCTATAAAGTTTTAACATCCATTTTGAGAGCAAAGATTTCCCATCATATTGAAAGTAATCCAATTATGTCTGCCTCTCAGAATGGATGTAGAAACGGGTTCCGCGGTACTAAGAATCTGGGGGGCTACTCTCTAACGAAATCCGTAGTTTCGGGCTTAGTTGCGGGCGGGCGTATTCTACTCCGTATCACCTACAGACTTACGATTAGTCCCAAACCCGAACTGAGAATGAATGACAACACGATTTCACAGTTACTGTCAAATCGTGTTATCATTATTTCTCAGTGGTTAGGAGATACGGAGTAGAATATGCCCGCCCGCAACTAAGCCCGAAACTACGGATTTCGTTAGAGAGTAGCCCCCCTGCTCCTCATCGATATTGCCACTAGCCAACAAGTGCGTTGTTCCCGAAAGGACCTGTCGACATGTTGGTTATATTATAAGAAGGCCTATGACTCAGTGCCACATACATGGCTCACGCTCTCCTTGGGTAACGAGAACTGGCGCCAACTTGTGGTATTAGATACTAATGACCGCAGGGAGGTAGGGCAGAGCAAGAGCAATCGGGTTCTACATGGGCCCGATGTAGACTTTTTAGCGTCCGTAGCCTGGCTGCGTTTTGGTGACCCTCTTCAGGGTAACCGAAGGTTTCATCTGTGCGATTATGGACGAAGTTTTGATGACGAACAATTACCGGAAATACATTGTAAAGGATGGTACGGTTGGCATATGTCAGGCATGTCACCGACCCGGGGAATCCATCCGTCACATTGTTTCCAGTTGTTCTAGTCTGGCTAACGGACATTATTTGCATAGGCACAACCTTGTAGCCAGGATCATACACCAACAACTTGCTCTTAAGTACAATCTTGTGGAATCGGAAGTACAGTACTATAGGTATGTGCCCGACCCAGTTCTCGAAAACGGCAATTATACGTTATATTGGGATAGGTCTATCATCACTGACAAGATTATTGTTGCCAATAAGGCTGACATAGTGCTGATAGACCGACTAGAGCGTCGCGCAGTGATTGTTTATATAACAGTCCCTCATGACGAGAACCTCGTGAAGGATGAAAAAGATAAAAAAAAAACGGTTAAGAGCGAGTCGGACTCGCGTGCAAAGGGTTCCGAACGATTATTATTTTTACATGTTATTTTAACACTTTAGACTTCTTATAGGGTAAAAATCTATTATTTCCATGTTTTTCAAAATTTTAGGCTCTGTAGTTTCGGAGATAAGGGGGAAATGATCATCTTTCGCCTAATTTCTTGAATAATTTCAAAACCATTTATTGTAAAATTATGAAAAAAATATAGTTAAAACCATCACAGTAAACCCTTTGATTTGAAAAGTCACACGATATTTTTCAAAAAACTTTTATTTTAATTCTAGTTTAACCCACCAAAAGTGAACCCCGTACTAAAAAAATAATAATTAACGTAACACGTCCGTGTTTGGGTCATAGAAAGATTTCTACACTTGGTTGGTACAAATCTAGACGATGTGTACCAAATTTTAATAGAATCGGTCCAATGAATCGGGAGAAAACTGGCTGTGACAGACAGACACCCAAGTGATCCTATAAGGGTTCCGTTTTTTATTCGGAACCCTAAGAACTAAGTATATTGACTTGACTCGCGAGGTTGCCGACATGTGGGATGTGGATTCCGCAATCATTGTACCAATAGTCATGATCAGCCAATGGCTTAATAGCCACGAGCCTCGACCAACACCTCAGGAGGCTCTTGTTAGGCAGCTGGATTAAGGGCTTGGTACAGAAAGCGGTACTTCTGGACACGGCTTGTATTGCTAGGAAGTTAGAGCCCTGACCGCCGGTAGCTTGGACCTTGTTCCCGATACCGGTGGGCTACTATTTTTATATTTTTAAATGTTTTTTTTTATGTTTTTATTGAAATATTTAAAAATATAATGTACTAGCTGACCCGCGCAACTTCGTTCGCGTCACAATTTTCATTACTGCTCCGCTCCTTTTGGTCTTAGCGTGGTGATATACCTATAGCCTTCCCCGATAAATGGGCTATCCAACACTGAAAGAATTTTTCAAATCGGACCAGAGGTAAAGTTTCTGAGTTTATGAGGTAGTAAGGGGTAATCTCTGGATCTGCTGAACCAATTTTGAAAATTCTTCAATCAATAGATAGCCACGTCATTTGTGTCAATGATTATAAATTAATCCGAAAAATACCACCCAGCGATGTGGGCACGGGTCAGATAGTTTAACGTAAGTTCATAGTCAGCTGTCTCCCAAACTAGGCAAAAACTTGTATCTTGGGAGGCAGTGTATTAGGAAGTGTGTACTGCCGTCACATCCGCATGCTAGACTGATTCCACCTTCAATGCCTTAGGAGAATTCTGAAGATCCGATGGTCTGATCGCATGCGGAACACCGAAAAGGCTAATGTTGGTGGCATTGAGTCTTATCTCATGCGGCGGTGCGGACCTGTGTCACGGATGACGGACCAGCAAGTGGCGATGCGCATCTTTTGTTGTGAACTTGAGGAGGGCAAGCGCAAGCATGGTGGACAGCTCTTTAGGTATAAAGATGTGCTAAAGCGTCACTTTAACAAGTGCGACTTAGAACCATCCCGGTGGGAGCAGCAAGGCGCCCAAAGGGACTTTGGTTAAAACCAAAGTTCATGATTTTGAATTACGGCGGCGTCTTGAGCGTGATGCCAAGCGTGACCAGTTGAAAGTCCGACCACCTGCGGAAATTAACTATAATTTCATAGATGGTGTGCTCACGTGCCTGCAATGTGCGAGGATCTTCACAAAGAAGGTTTGTTACATAAGCCACATGCGAGCTCACGAACGACAACTACAGCGGAGTTGAAACAATTGCCTTGGCCGAAATCGGTCGAATCACATCATTAGAAAGTGTACGTTTATTGATTCATAGCCCGTGTAAGACGGCGTGGACCAAAAATAAAAGAAAAAAGTTAAAATGTAACAATGAAAAATAGAAAAGGTTTAAAAAAACTTAAGTTAAAAATAAGTTTAATATTAAATAGATAGAATTGCCATTCATCAACTTGCATGGTATGTGTGTGTATGTCAGTGCGTGAGAGTGTGTGTATGTGTGTAAATATTTCACAGTTTCATTGAAATTCTTGTGACGTCTTCATCTTATAGAATGTACATCAGAAACTAGGATTAAAGGGTTACCGCATTTCTTCGCGACGTTGTCGAGTTTTCCTTGAACTTTGAAACCTTCATCAAATTTGAGAGCGATAGCTGCTCCAATACCAGAGCTGCCACCAGTCACGATCAGCACTTTGGCTTGGAAACTCAACCAATTCCAAATAAATCTAACAATTGCGCCATTCCATCTTCCCAGTTTCTCGTGTTATGCTGGCGCTGCGGTTGCAGAAAACCTATAGCGGCATAAATATAGTAACCTTATTGGTTAACTATATTTCTGAGTTATTTAGGTTTGGAAACCTCGGGCCGAAATTCCGTCTCCGTTCCCGTGATCCAAGGGCTCGCTTTTGCTTTGGCCAGAGGCTAAACATTACAAATACAAAATGTTTATTTCATTGGACATTGCATTTAACGCGATAATGCGGCTAATCTCTTGCGCACATTACCAGTTGAAAGAGTTGAGGACGATTATTTTATACCATATTTTAGTTTGTTGATTAGAAGTTTATTAGAGTATATTTCAATTAGAAAATAATAAAGTTTTGTAAACAAAGCAGTACAGATTTATGTTTGTCTTACAATGACAGTTACTGACGTATTCGAATCACAACAGATTCTGTAACAAACAGACGCACGTTTGTAATTTGAGACATGGGTTATCCACAAACGATCGCCACAAAACTAGCGGGCAGACTGTTGCTTTCACAAACGTTAAAGACCAACCGATACGTTTACCGAGAGTTTGGTTTCTAGAGTTATAAGGCTTGACTACTGGGGATCTCATAAAATTTTGAAAGTCAAGTTGTTTTGAAAACTAATCAGGTGAATCATCTGCTTGTGTGTGTTTGTAGATACAGCTACTAAAATAAGAGCATTAAAATATGAAATCATGACTTCCAAAGGAAAATTAGATCATGCACAACCTGAGAGGTTAGGTTGCAATTTTTTTTCGTAGCCTTTTATGTCATGAATTCTATTTACATTATCAATTTATTTTTAAAAAGGTCAATAAATGTTAATTTTAAAGTTTTAAAAGATTTTTTGTCATTATTGTTGCCAATGATTTAACTGACTACTTTTATTTTAAGGAAACAGTTGAAGTAACGTATGACTATGAGGATTCGACACTTAAAAAAGGCTATTTCAATATAAAACAACGACAAATTATAAAACGAAATGAATATTTTTTATGACAAATCATTTAAATTTAAAACACCCGCTTGTTTTAACATTGTACCATTATCGCTTACAAAAGACGAACCAGTGATGGCTCTAGCTTTGTCACTAGCAAGGAACAAAACAAGGTCAGCTATTTCCTCAGGTACAGAAATCCTGTTCAGGGCTGTCAATTTCTGCATTTGTTTCCAAATTACTTCTTGTGCTTCAGCATTTGCACCCATATTTTCAATGATATCAGTCTGCACGGGTCCTGGATTCACAATGTTCACACGAACACCATGGTCAGCTAGCTCCTGTGCTGCAGATCTGGAGAAATGGTCTAGACCAGCCTTTGATGTGCAGTATGAGAACATATTGGAATAGTTTCGGAGAGCAGCAACACTCGATATATTGATAATGTTGCCTTTTGTCTTCACAAGATGAGGAGCAGCAAGATTGGTCAAGTAAACTACAGAGCGCAGGTTTGTCGACATTACTTTATCAAATGTTGCCATAGCATTTTCTTCTAGAATACTTGCATTTCCGCCTATGCCAGCGTTGTTAATCAGAATATCCATATTGCCAAAATGTTTCACAGTGTCATTGACAATTCGTTTGACGTCTTCATCTTTAGAAACGTCAGCCGCTATCACTAAAGGGCTTCCGCATTGTTTGGCGACATTGTCGAGTTTCAGCTTGTTTCTTCCAACTATTGCAACTTTAGCACCTTCTTCAGCAAATTTGATGGCGATGGCAGCTCCGATACCAGAGCTAGCGCCCGTCACGAGGGCTACTTTGTTTAGGAAACTCATGTTTGTATTGCACGAATTCAAGTTTAGTACTGAATCTTACGATAACTTCAGCTATTTATTATAAGCGACAATCTTATCTTGAAGAAAAAATCAAGGATAAACAGACACGCATGTTTGGTTAAGATAATATTCGATAAGCGGAAACAGCAAAACGAACCTACCTACCGACCTACTTTCTACGATCTACGATCTCCGATCTTCATCTCGAGTAGGTACACCACGTAATAATGGGTTTTCTTTATTTTTTCTCGGTTTTGGTAACCCAAAATACCATAAAAATAAATCTCGTGACTGTGATTCTCTTTTTAATATGAGACCAATGAAATCGCCACTGTCAGCAACAACTCATAATTTTTGATTACCATTGATATACATATAAAAAACCCAAGATGCACAGTCTCGAACAAATGCAACACTCGAAACTGTCGTCAAAAACTGACATGTATCAAGTGTCACGTGTGAGTTGTGTGTAGTTATACTATAAACAATTTTTTTTGCAAATTCAACCTTACACGGATCGCTTAAAGTTGTTTTTACAAAGCAGTGCACTATGGCGAGCGATGCGAGATTGTTTGAAACTTGCGCATAATTATACATATTGCGCTTATTTTTTGCGGACGTTTTTGAGATGCTGAGTGTGTGTGTATCTTGGGTTTTTATATATCAATGACGATTACTAAAAAAAAAAAACAACAGATAATTGACTTATGTCAGATTCAGTGAAATTCATCATTGCTTCCAGCGCATGTTTTCAACAACGTGTTTTCATTCATGTGTCTTTTTGAATCAATTCAGGACGAAACTCATACGTGACGAATTGATATCAAAAAATGGTTTGGTTCATGATGAGTTGACAAAAAGTGATATTTAAGAAACATATTATTATCTTAGGTCTGATTTTTCAATGACCAGATAACTTTTATCTGAAGTAGGTTCGCCTTTAAATAGGTTTTATTTTTCGGTTTGAAATCCATACCCTTGATTGGTTCTACCACCTCCTTTTAAATAAGAATAACTGTGCATTGTGTAGGTGTTTCCTCATTTACTGAATTTGATTTCTTTTTAGATTCGATTGGCACTGTAGTAAATAGTTGTTTTAATTAATAAAAACACAGCATTGTTACTGTGGTTAGTACAACAAAATCATAAGTTTGCCAGACAAAGTGGTGATCGTGACTGGTAGCAGCTTTGGCATCGGAGCAGCAACCGCCATCAATTTTGCTGAAGAAGTTACTAAAGTTGTAATAGTTGGAAGGAACAAAAAGAAACTCGATAACGTCGCAAAGAAATGTTGCATTCCTTTAGTAGGGTCTTTCACCAACATTATCTAACCCACTTGATTATTAGCGAATAATAGTTAAGTGGGTTATGTATTTCAAGAGATCCAATATATTTATAAATTCGGCTTAAATTAAAAAGACAATCAACCAAATAATCTTCGCGGCGACATATACACTTAAAATAAAATATCCTAACTAAGATAAGGCGTCAAAAAAATTCGTCCGCATCGCTGTCCACCGGAAGTGAGCCCAAAAGACGGCATTGCCACGTTGTATGGCAATGCTTATCCTCTGTCCGAGGTAAAAGCCAGCCCTTGGGTCACGCGAAGTGTCAGCTAAGCGTTTAGAAAGATCTTTAAATAAGACATGAGCACTCGGACCCCACGGTCCAAGAGTTTCAACCCCAAACGGCTCAAAAATATAATTGCCAACAAGGTTATTATATTTCCGCCGCTTGAGGTTCTCAGCAGCCGCAGCGGCAGTACCAGCACAGCACGACGAGCTAGGAAGATGGGATGGCGCAAGAGTATCGACACAAGTAGCGTCCCACACTAAAGGCCTACCCATCTTCCATGGAAACAAAGACATACCGTCCGGTCGCTTGCCGTCGTCGCGTGCCAGGCCATTGGGTTCTAGTACGGCTGGAACGCCGACGGCGACAAGAGCGCGTCAGATAATGTCGTTGATGTTTGCGTGCCGTGCAAAGCGACTCGCACTTCGACTGCATGAGAGATCGTGGTGCCCGAGGCTGTTGACAGCTTCGCCACAGTGACAACGATGAGGAGAACAACACGATGCGCCTAAGCGACGGCAAGCAGCGAGGCGGAAGTTGTATCGTCGAACAAGGTGCCTAAGTTCGACGACGGTAGTGCGTGAAGCCAGAGGCCCGACTCCCACTCACCCACAGCCAGCAGGCGCGCACGCTCCGCAGTAGAAGTAGAAGTGGCTATAAGGTTCCTCTGAACTTCTCTGCAGACCGGCTCATCCCACTGTCTCTGGTATGATGGGTTGTCGGGTAGATTTACATTCGGGCAAGCGAGTTTCCAGGCATTCACAGCCTCGGTGAAGCACGGCACATCAAAATCAATCAGTGTGGAAGCTAGGATATTCCTGATTAATTTATCAGTGCCATGAACCGAAGATATAAAAGCCGGTAAACTAATACTGGTAATTTTGGTAATAGTCAAGTGGGTTAGATCATGTTGGTAGATAATGTTCTCAACAACAGAAAGGAAAAATTATTTTTCACAATTTCAGAGTTTTAAAATTATTTTTAAGTTACATATATGTTAAGCTTCTGCCAACGGCTTCGCCCGCGTGGTCCCTAGGGAACATACTCCCGGGATAAAAAATAGCCTATGTCCTTTCTCAGGCTCTAGACTATCTGAGTACCAAATTTCATTTAAATCGGTTCAGTAGTTTTGGCGTGAAAGCGCGACAGACAGACAGACAGACAGAGTTACTTTCGCATTTATAATAATAATATATATATAAAGCGAGACAGACAGATAGACAGACAACAGACAGAGTTACTTTCGCATTTATAATATTAGTAAGGAATTAGTAAGGATATAAATAGTAAGGATTAAGTGATTTTTTAATAACTACCTCTAAAGTATTTATAATCACAAGAAATGTTTTCTTAAATTTGTCGTTATCATACTCATTTATGATGAAACACATGACGAATTGTCAAAAAACAGTCATGGTTCATGGTGAGTTGACAAAAAGTGATAGCTAAATAAAATATCTAAAGCTGTTTTATTTTTGTTTCAACGTCAAACAATACGTTAAATATCCGTATTAAATAAAGTCTACTGTTTTTAAGATACTTTATCGATAAGAAACTTGTTTATTCTTCAGATTAGTATATCTCTATACATATATGCTGCTGCATTTATTAAAGACAGTATCGTAACTGATAAGTACGACATAACCATGAGTTTTTAATACATAAATAAAATCAATGACAAGCACGTATGTTTGCTTTTTTATTTCATAGTTGTTTCGTGGAAAAATAAGTAGAATCAAACAAGGACAATTACACTATTTAAACGCAGCTACCTTACCCTTTTGAAGACTCAACAACCACGAGTCAGAGCGTGGCTATTTATATCCTAAAATCGTATGGTCCCGGATCAAAGACATTGCTAAAAGTAAAATGAAAGAATATACCTGAACATTTCTTCATACAAGAACAGTTTCAAAGTTCAAAGGATCACGTCCTCGTAGGATTGCGCACTCAATTAACTTGAAATTCGCACCTATTGTTCTTGTAAATTGAGAAGCACTTGCTTAAGCGATAACAGCCGCAATGGTGGACTACAAAAGCTCAAGCACCGGTTCCCAAGGTAGGCCTGTAAATGGGTGAACATTCAATACATGCTGAGTTTCTTCCGTGTCTAGGAAAGCACGTTAAGCTGTTGGTACAATCTGCCATTTATAGATCTTTGGGAGTTGTTCCACAGGGCCTCCCACCAGGTAGACCAATGACCTGGTGAATACTGTGGGAATCCATTTGATGCAAAACGCATAGGATAGTCGTATGGTGTCGGCCGGTGCCGTATGGTGCCGTAAAAGAATAATACCATCCCATCACTTCCCGTGGGTGTCGTAAGAAGCGACTTAGGGACTCGCCAGAGAATGGGCAGCAGCGTTCTCTGTTAAAATCAAGACCATACACTGCGATCGCCAACCCACCTGCCAAGCGTGGCGATTATGGCAAACTCCCCCTTTTTTGGGGACATTGGACGTCTTTCGGCTGATATGATGATGATGATGTATAGAATCGGTCGCTGTGCCAACACTTGAAGGAGGTATAATGTCCAGCAGCGGACTTTGTTCGGCTAATATGATTATGATAATATTAACCGTCAAAACGGGTTGACAGAAGCGGGAAAATCTGTCAGCAATATTGTGTACGGTTATTGTGTTACGCATTCCTGGATTGTGGAGCAGGTTGCAGTTGCCTCATGTACAATTCTAGTATTCTGCTTTATCTGGTAGGATAGGAATAAATCTGCCTTGCTTTTTCCCAAGGGGTCGGCTCTTGGGAAAATGCTGATTTTTTGGATACTTGTAATTGTTTGTGATCCAAAATTGCAGGCCTCTTTTACAATAAATGTTGTTGGTCAACCGCACAGTCATTAGTGTGTGATATGTTTGCTGGTTACAAAGCGTAGTCAATTAACCCGTTAAATGTGAATGGCATATTCTTATTAATGCCGTCTGACGTTTGGATGGTAAGCGGCATATCATTTTTAAATAAAATAGTATTTACTTATTATGAAATGAGATATCAGTTGGTAATCGATGAAGATATTTTTAGTATAGTTAATAAAAACCCGTCTAAATTTTATATGTTAGAGCAATCCTAAACCCCAACCACTACCAATTACTACCAATGATGATGTGCTCAAAATAAAATCGTCACGAGCTCCAAGTTCGACGTTTGAAACTCTAGGAATCCGTTACATTGACAGTTAGATGGGATGGAATACTTCATTGTATCTTGAATAAGAATCGACTTAAACCGAACTTAAGTTTATTATTCGTATGCATCTCAGTTGTGTGACACTATAAACTTTTTCTTTGTTCTTAATACGCTCACAAAATGGCAATAGAAATATACACTCTGTGAAAGGTTTAACTTTCTACCTATTCTATCAGCCGAAAGACGTCCACTGCTGGACTTAGGCTTCCCTCAAGTGTCGCCACAACAACCGGTCTTATGCGTCTCGCGTCCATCGGCTATCCGCGACTCTTACTGAAGGTCATCCGTGGTCATCATGGTGGACCGACGATTCAAAGTCATTCTTCTACCTTGTGGGAAGCCGTCGCCACTCCAGAACTTTACAGCCCCATCAGCCCCATCGACCATCTGTTCTGGTCGTTTGGGCCATCGCAAAGTCAATTTTTTGAATTTCAACCACACCTTAATTAAGATCGTTACTCGATACATCAATAAATTGGAAGGTTTGGATATAACCGCGTTAGGCATCAAACCTGGATACATTAATTGGATTGCGAAAACCGGATATTTCGCGTCCAATTTACCGTCACTTCACGCTTGTTGCTCGAATGTAGTGACGTTTTGAAGTGGAACAATTGTGACACTGTTATGTATTGTGAACGAAACAGACTATTATTTTTCATTTTGAAAATTACATGGAACTGTCTTACATTTTTATCCAGTTAAAAATCATTTGCAACATTTGTGTGTTGGACCATCACTTCGGAACGGTTCGACCGAATCGGCACATGCTTTTGTTGTGTGTGGAATGGTCATAACAAGCTGGTATGAAAGATTCTGTATGTGATCTTTAAGTATATGTAATTGGCCTTATTTTTTATGTTTATTAGTGTAGTATCCTCGGAGTCAGGATAACATACGGTATGTTATCCTGACAAATATGGAACTAAGGAACTGAAATAAGGAACAATATACTTCGTTCCAAAACTCAAATCGCAGATGTAGGCAACACAGCTGCCAAATTGAAGTGGAACTGGACAGGCCATGTCTGCCGCATGCCACAAGAGAACTAGGTGAAAATAGCCACGGATTGGGTCCCGAACATCAGCAACCGGCGACGCGGTAGACCCAAACGGAGATGGCGAGTAGAGCTGGACTCCTACCTAAAGGATTGGACTCAGATTGCTCAAGAAAGACTAAAGTGGAAAGAAGGAAGGGAGGCCTTTGCCCTGCAGTGGGACACCACGGGCTTATAATAATAATTGTTATGTTGAGCTGTAAGTTTTCCAGAAATTAATAAAATAAAACAAATAACTATAGCAAAACATGTGTTATTTTTGATATGTATTCTAAATACTGCGTGACTAGGACAAGGGCTTAAGGTAGTACATGAGAATGCCCTCTTTTTTTTGGAGTCCGCTTCCTAGTTTTCGTCGGTTAGTAAAATAAATAACCACTACGTAGCAAGTTATAAAACTTAATAAGTTAGTGGTTATTTAAACTTTGTAAACGGAGCAACCTCCATTAATTTTCCACCCTTGTGCGAATATTGCCTCTCACGGCAAGTGAAGATTTATATCTAGCAGGCGTGCAGCCGCAATTATAAAACTAATATGGAGGTAACATGATAGAAACTGCAAGTATTTGATTTCTTAGCCAATTGAACCCAAGTTATTAAAATGTAAAAACAAAATTAAAATTTTATAAAAATTGGGAAGATACGCGTCACATTCGCGCAAAAATTTGCGTGGCAATCATTGATATATAAAAAACCCAAGATACACACTCAGCATCTCAAAAAAGTCCGCAAAAAACAAGCGCAATATGTATAATTATGCGCAAGTTTCAAACAGTCTCGCATCGCTCGCCATACTGCACTGCTTTGTAAAAACAACTTTAAGCGATCCGTGTAAGGTTGAATTTGCAAAAAAAAAAGTGTTTATAGTATAACTACACACAACTCACACATGACACTTGATACATGTCAGTTTTTGACGACAGTTTCGAGTGTTGCATCTTGGGTTTTTTTTTTTATACATCAATGGTGGCAATAGATTCCCGCATTTTATTCTTGGTTAGATATGAAAGGTCAGGCATACTCTTACCTCCTATTTATTATTTTCTCTAACAAAACCGTCTCAAAATACCCCGTAACCCAACGCCGTGTAAATATCTTAATATGGCAAAAACGGGTTGTCTCTTACATCGGCCGTCATTAGGGTAGCCCGCCCGGTTGATGTCCATGATAAAGTATTATTCTTCGCACTCTATTTACCGACAACGACGCACCCACGTCCTTTATACAGTTTAGTAGAACTTTGACCTTTTTTACAATACATTTTTAGAGTTCCGATAAAAACGGAACCCTTATAGGATCACCCGGGTGTCTGTCTCTGTGTCCGTCTGTCACAGCCAGTTTTCTCCGGATCTACTGGACGGATTCTGTTGAAATTTGCATATATGGACTTCTGTGACCCAAACACGGACGCGTTACGTAAATAAATAAATTGTTAGTATGGGGTTTACTTTTGGGGGTCAAACTAGAAATTAAAAAAAAAGTTTTTCTTGCTGTGAGAGTTTTAATTATATTTTTTTCATAATTTTAAAATGAATAGTTTGGAAGTTATTTAAGAAATTAGACCAAAAATGACCATTCCCCTCTTTATCTCCAAAACTACCGAGCCTAAATTTTGAAAAAAAAAATGCAGATAATAGTTCCATACCTAAAAATTACAGAAAAACCTATAAGAAGTCAATTAAAGTAAGAAGTATTAAACTAACATGCTAAAAAATAAATTGATTCGGAACCCATTGCAAGCGAGTCCGACATGCACTAGGCCAGTTTGTTTTTTGTATCACCTTGTAGTGCTGTAAATATTAAGTGAAGACACTGCATTTTCTGATGACCAAATTATATCATAATACGAGGCATGCCTTTTAAGTTTTGTCGTTTGAAGAAAAAAACACAACTAGAACCTTATAGTTGCTTATAGTACTTTTTATTGTTTTTCAAAGTATTCACCACGTAGCTTAATACACTTTTCCATTCGCTCAAACCAGTTATTATAACATTTATTCCACTCTAAAGTGGGGGTGTTCAAAATGGCTGACTTGAAAGCGTCGACTGCTTCTTCACCGGACTGGAACCTTTGACTACGAAGACTTTTATTAATTTTAGGAAATGTAAAGAAATCGTTAGGGTTTAGGTCAGGACTGTATGGAGGATAGTCAAGAATTTCTACTTTTTCCTGTTTCAAATACTCAATCGTTTGACGAGCGCTGTGTGAGCTTGCGTTGTCGTGGTGCAGGATGATGCGTCGCTTTGAGTTAGATTTTCGAAGTTCGGCGATGACTTGTGGTAAACATACTGTGGTATACCACTCTGCGTTAACCGTTCTACGATCTTCAAGTGCAATAGTCGCAACATGGCCGGTATATCCTACAATTTGAATGCCTTTAATTAATTCCTAATGCCTGAAAAAAATTACTGGTAATTGAAAACTAACCCTGTATTTTTGACATTACGACATAAGAAAAACGCGTCGACAAATGCCATAGGATTTTCTCTACTAAAAACTAAAAAACCGTTGAACCTCAAAAAGCACCACAAATATTTTTATCCACACCAAAAGTACTCGCACAAAAGTGCTAACCATCCTTCCTATACAATATTCGCACGCTTTCAATATTAATCCGCTTATCTCACCTCAAAAATCGAACCACCAAAACATAAAAATGGGAGCAAAAAAGTCCTCTTACCCAGTATGGGCAGTAATTCCCATTTTGCCCAAAACCCCATAATATTTTTCGTCCAGTTCCCAGCTTAACACCTACTTTTATACAAGGATTTACTGGTGCCAGCTTATAGTCGCCATTTTCTTGATGACAGCCATGGCCTTACGTTTTATTTAACCATTGCGGCTTTTTCGCATTTTGACATGCAATTTCTGTTTCTTCGTATTGCGGTGTCTTTTTATTTTTGTCATTGAAAATTCCTTTTGCATAAAAAGTCCAAACTTAGTGGCTTAAGCTAGGCACATTGCTCGCAGTGGCGACCGCGTACCAGAAGACACAGCGTTGGAAGCCCTCCCACGAGGTGGACTGATGACCTGAGGGTCGCGGGTAGCCGATGGATGCGAGACGCACAGGACCGGTAGTTGTGGCGACACTTGGGGGAGGCCATGTCCAGCAGTGGACGTCTTTCGGCTGAAATTATGATGCTGATTATGATAGACTAACAAAGTGTTGTGATAGTACTAAATAATTTAGCCTTATTGGTGATTTAGCCTCTAATGGGAAAGGATTAGCCTTCCAAGCCAACAAGGTGGACTGATGACGTTTCCGACCGGTTCTGTTTTTTATTCGGATGTACAGAACCCTAAAGGTAATACGTTAGAAAACCTCTGTACCCTTAAAAATGTATTGTACAATACTTAAGTAGATAGAAGCATGCACAATAAAGAAGCCTATTTATGCCGTAAAACGTCTTTGTTACAGCTCTCAATGGAGCAATGAACAAAACGTTTTGAAAAGTAAGTGCCGTGTGACCTGAGACTCGTACCTTTGTCCCTTTTATGGAATGGAATTATGGAATGTACATCATGTTTTGTGCCGATATAAATATTTTTGCCATATACATTGTTTCTAGCTTCCCGGCGCTACTTCGTTCGCGTGGTGTTCTACCCCATACTCGACTCCTACCTTACTCCTACCCTACTCCTACCCTACTCATACCCTGCTCCTACCCTACTCCTACACTACTTCTACCCTACTCCTACCCTACTTCTACCCTACTCCTAACATACTCCTACCCTACTCCTACTTTCCTCCTACACTACTCCTACCCTACTCCTACCCCCTACTCCTACACTACTCTTACCCTATTCTTAACCTACTCCTACCCTACTCCTACACTACTCCTACCCTATTCTTAACCTACTACTACCCTACTCCTACACTATTCCTACCATATTCTTTCTTTCTTAACGTAATCAGCCGAGTTTGTTTAGATTGTTAAGCAAAATGTTTACCACGTAGTTTCCCACATTGCCATGAGTCAGACTGATTATACGTTATTTCTAGAAACCTCTTCGTGTTGTTGTGTTCGCTTATTGATCAGTCAGTTTATCTAAAACTAGCTAATCCACGCAACTTCGTCTGCGTCATTTTTTTTTTTATTAATGCTCCGCTTCTATTGGTCATAGCGTAATGTTATATAGGTAATAGCCAACACTAAAATATTTTTCAATTCGAACTAGTAGTTCCTGAGATTAGCGCGTTCAATCAAACAAACTCTTCAGCTTTATAATATTACATAGTGTAGCTGCATCAATGCCGCTACAAGAAAAGCCAACGAAGCAAATATACATCGTTACAAAAAGAACCGCGACGCCATCTATTCAACGCAAGCAGAGTTTACCGTGCGATTTGAACATATACATCAGCCCGAAAATTAACTATCGGGCAGTAGCCCGCCAGGTACAACAACTGTCTGGTCGGAGGATCCTCCCTTTACAACGGAGGTTTGCAGGACTTTACTCTCTGTTCCGCTTACCTCCAAACATTGTATAGATCGATAAAAAGCACAAAGTAACATGTAATAATCTCTGGAAGTAAGTTCACTGATGGAGAGCCCATGATGTATGGAACTTATTTTCCCAGAAGAAAACGCAGTTCCTGTTTTCAAGCTATTACTTTAATATCAAAGCAGAATTTTACCTATTATTATACTCATCTTGCAAACTAGCTTCAGCAGCACCTGAAAAACTCGTAAGACAAACTTCAGCCTTAAAATTCTCAAGTCTGAACAAAATGTTGAAAACTTATTCATTGAGTAATATGTGGGGGAACTTCCAAACATCTCATATCCAGGATGTTGTTTGACGAGCGATGTACAAAGTTGTTTTATGTTACAAAATTAGCATTTATTGTTCTTGCTTACAAGTTTATGACGGAAGTTTTAGATGTTGTAAAAGTAAACGTTTAGTTCATTTCCCCTGTGGAGTTAAATTGAGACAAACAGATTGGCGTTTTCTGTGCAGAGAGCAACCGCTTTTGTTGATGTTCAGTCAACAAAGCTATTCGGTATACAGGCAAAAATATTTATTTTTATTTATGATGGGTTTGCTCTTGACTCTAGTCTAAGTCAGAGATGAGAGAGGCAAAGTCTACGATGGAACGAGCTTACCCAGAAGAAGCCTGTTCCCTGTGACTTTGAAGAGATTAGGTTTGTAAGTGCTTGGAAACACAGACGCAGGCAGAGAGTTCCACTCCTTTGCTGTGCGCATTATAAAAGACGTTTGGAAACGCTTAGTGCGAATTGGTGGAATAGTAACAAGGTAGGGATGGTAAGATGCAGTGCGTCTGGATGTCCGATGGTAGAGGGGGCCGGTGGGATGAGGTCGTGGAGTTCTTGGGCACACTCACCGAAGTACTATCTGTAGACGACCGACAAGCAGGCAACCTTATGGCGATGAGCCAAGCTATGTAGCTTGGCATCCACCAGTTTTACGTCACCGATGAGCCTCTTACTTGCAATGTTTATTTCTAATATGTGCATCATAATTGTTTAATCTTTTGACATACTTACGAGTGTGTTGTACAATATTTGTCTACTCAGCACACTCACAACATTTTTTTAAAGTAGTTGCAAGTTAGCTGCCTGCATACCCAATAGTTTTGTTAACTGTACGTTACAGGAATACTGTATTTTACAATCTTAACACCATCTGCAGACAGTTTGGTTTTACTTACGGAGTTAAGAGCAATCCTACTTAAGTAATTATCGTCGTTAAGCAAACCAGTAGAAAATCGGCAGCTTTTACTTTTTAATACCGATGGATGCAAGACGCACAGTACGATAGAAGGATTTTTGTGGCGACACTTGGGGGAGGCCTATTTCCAGCTGTGGACGTGTTTTGGCTGATGTGATGATGATAATGATGAAAATAATCCTCAACTTTTCTTACTACCAATGATGATGTCATCATCACAACAGCCGAAAGACGTCCACTGGTCATAGGCCTCCCCCCAGAATGGGGCGGGGTTTGCCATAATCGCCACGCTTGGCAGGCGGGTTGGCGTTCGCAGTGTATGGTGTTGAGTTTTACATAGAACGCTGCTGCCCATTCTCTGGTGAGTCCCTTAGGCGCCTCTTACGACACCCACGGGAAGTGATGGGATGGTATTATTCTTTTACAGCACCGGCCGGCGGCGGCGGCGAATAAAATCTTCACGAGACAGTTCCACAGTTCGACGTTTGAAACTCTAGGAATCCTTTTTCGGCTGATGTGATGATGATGATAATGAATGCCATTGGTTCAAAGAACTCTTTTATCTTAAAACAAACTGACAATAAAACACTTAAGGTGATCAACAAAACCTTAATCATTATTCAAATTGTATTTCACAGCGCCCTTGTACATTGTTACAATTAATTTTCAAGTACGTTACTCTACTATAAAATTAGTCAACATGACTTCAACGGTATTGCTTGCTAAGCGACGATTATACTATGATCTAGATTACGACAAGGACTTTTTATCTCCATTGTATGTATGTACATTTAAGAAATAAATTTATTATTATTTTTTTGTTTTTCACTTTCTCGGTTCCCTGGAGATCCGGTCCTTTGATAGGCGTACCACTGACAATTATAACGGCTTCAAAGTAGCATGTGGTGACTTGCACACTCAATAAATGGGCCCCCGAAAACGGTCGCTAGCACAAAGTGACGTAGCGCCAAGGGGGCAACATATCCTGAGGTGCTAGAGGAGTGGAGAGGTATACAGGTCAAGATCCCTACCAGCATCTTACTGGATTGTACATCCTTCTCCCGAGCACGTTTGCTCTTGCGAATCTCCACTCAGACCGGCCGATTAAGGCAAGAAAGAGGTGGGAGCTCTGTTCCTCGTCAGTGTTCACTTCGGCCAGCCAATAAAGGCAAGCCGGAGATGAAGAGCAAGACTTCTCTCGGGAGATTATTATTATTATTATTCCATTTACTATTCACATAAAATTTTCATTTTTAAACATTTCTATAAAAAATAAAAAAAAAACATTTAAAAATGTAATAAATAGTAACCCAGCGGTATCGGGAACAGGGTCCAAGCTACCGGTGGTCAGGGCTCCCGAGAGAGGAACCTCCTCACTATACGCGCCGTGTCCCCTTAGGATATTTAAAGACTGCCGCTGCGAAGAGTCGCTGACAAAACGAGTTAGTCATACTTATAGGTAGGTTCTGAATTTAACTTGTCCCAACACTGTGGCATAGGCTTCTGAGAAGATCCCACATTATCATTTGAGACTCAACACCATTGAGAATTTGTCAACCATCTATACATATAATAAAATCGTAGACTAACCGTGTCTGTACATTGAATATTTTTGCATGAAAATTACACAAAAAACTCAGGAAAATGGTATAAAACACAAAAATGCAATTTTTGAAATTTTTGTCTGTTTGTCTGTTTGTCTGTTTGTCTGTGCGTTTGTGGGAGCATCACGCTTAAACCACAGATTAGGTTGCAAATCTAAGTACTTAAAAATATTAAGTGATAACCCGAGTAACATTTAGCGTTTATTTCATCAAAATCGACCCACAAAATCAAAAGATATTGAATTTTTAAGTTTAGGAAGAAACTTCCTAATGTATTCTGATGAGTCAGAGCGCCATCTATTGAGAAAAATAAAATGCACGAAAGCATTCAAAATTGTTGAGTTATTTGTGAAAATTTTAATACGTGGCAAAATAAGAGTGATCATTTTATACCTTTGCGTTATTGATCGATACAATCGATCCACAAAATCAAAATATATTGAATTTTTAGTTTAGTAAGAAACTTCCTTATATATTCTAATTAGTCAGAGCGCCATCTATTGAGGAACCAAAAAATGCATGAAAGCATGAATGTTACACCAAAACACATTGTTGAGTTATTTGTGAAACTTTTAATACGTGGACGTAGTCTTCTATACATATAATAAAATCGTAGACTAACCGTGTCTGTACATTGAATATTTTTCCATGAAAATTACACAGAAAATTCAGGAAAAAGGTATAAAACACAAAAATGCAATTTTTGAAATTTTTGTCTGTTTGTCTGTTTGACTGTGCGTTTGTGGGAGCATCACGCATAAACCACAGATTAGATTGCAAATTTAATACTTAAAAATATTAAATGATAACCCGAGTAACATTTAGCGTTTATTTCATCAAAATCGACCCACAAAATCAAAAGATATTGAATTTTTAAGTTTAGGAAGAAACTTCCTAATGTATTCTGATGAGTCAGAGCGCCATCTATTGAGAAAAAAATAAAATGCACGAAAGCATTAAAAATTGTTGTGTTATTCGTGAAACTTTTAATACGTGGCAAAATAAAAGTGACCATTTTTATACCTTTTCGTTATTTATCGTTACAATCGATCCACAAAATCAAAATATATTGAATTTTTAGTTTAGTAAGAAACTGCCTACTGTGTTCTGATCAGTTAGAGCGCCATCTATTGAGGAACCAAAAAATGCATGAAAGCATGAATGTTACACCAAAACACATTCATTGTGTTATTTGTGAAACTTTTAAAACGTAGACGTAGCAAAATAAAAGTTAACATTTTAATACCTTATCGTTATTTATCGTTACATACGGGCTTCTTATTTAACGTCTTCTGCTGCCAAATATTTTGTCAGTTTACATGGTCGATAGATGGCGCTGCACTGATGACGCGTTTTTCTGAATTGCGGTGTTAAGATTTTCCGCTGGAGAATGACCTCACACGATTATTATACACAGTTGTAGTTCGTAGGAATTTCGGTTTGGTCTCTGGAAGGTCTTAAACGAATAGGAGCCAAAATTGCTTAAATCTCTGAGTTGTGCTGGTTTCGTTTAAAGTGCTTTTATCGTAGAGTCTTAAAGTGATTTAGAACTCAGTAGTTTTGTGAAGTACTGGACGGTTCGACTTGCGGATCAGGCCTGTAGGGTTCCGTACCAAAGGTGCTGACAGGACCCTACTTCTAAGGCCTCCGCGATTGATTCCGTTTAGAGCGAAGCAACGAACGGTTCAATTTGCGAAACAAGGCTAATAATAATAAGGTACCGTACCAAAGGTGGTCACGGTGACGGGAGCGATCGATTTTGGTGGGGCTACTCTTTAAGTCCGAAGTCCGTAGTTTCGGGCTTAGTTGTGGACGTATTCTACTCCGTATCACCCACAGACTTACGATTAATCCCGAACCCGAACTAAGAATGAATGACAACACGATTTCACAGTAACTGTCAAATCGAGTTATCATTAGTTCTCTGTGGTTAGGTGATACGGAGTAGATTTTTTTTTTACTATAGATAGGCATACGTTTGACCACTATCTCACCTGATGGTAAGCGATGATGAGGTTGAAGATGGAGCACGTTTGCCTAGAAGCAACCTATTCACTTTTGTCTTAAAGACTCCCAGGTTGCCCGCAACTAAGTTTTTAATTCGTGCTAAGTATCAGACGGTTCGATTTGCGAGCCAAGGCAAATTATAGGGTTCCGTGCCAAAGTTGCTAATGGGACCCTATTATTTAAGCCTTCGCTTACGATCTTGATTCGTGCGAACCAAGTCGATTTTTAGGGTTCCGTACCAAGGTTGCTAACGGAACCCTATTTATTAATAAGCCACCGCTGTCCGTCTTCCTTCAGTTTATTAACCGACTTCAAAAAAAGGAAGAGGTTATCAATTCGACTGTATTTTTTTTTAATGTTTGTTACCTCATATTAACCGACTGGATGAACCGATTTTCATGATCGTTTTTTTATTTGAAAGCTGGTGCTTCCCGTGTGCTCCCATTGCCACCACGTCAGGATCTGATGATGGAAACCCTGAGAAATCGATTGCAACTCTCGAAAATTGTAGGCACGTATTTGGTAAAAACTTGATATTCGTGTGTATATCGGGTGATACTGATACAAAAGAATGAAAGTTTGGATCAGACCTGATGATGGAGACGACACAGAGTCAAGGGAACTCCACATCGGTATGTAGGAACTACCAAGTGTTTGGGCTTATTTCATTCGTATTGACGAGACCTTTACACCGAAAGCACTTAGTAAGTTTTATTTTCATAACATAACATCACGCCAGTACGCTGTGAATGGGTACGCAGGTACCACTAAAAACTGAAAAATAAAAAACTTTTTACAAAAAATGTAACCGACTTCCAAAACAAAACACTACAAAGTATAAAATTACTTTAATTTCGGAAGTCGGTGTCAAAAAGCGAAAAAACTAAAAACACCGACTTCCGAAATTAAAGTAATTTTATACTTTGTAGTGTTTTGTTTTGGAAGTCGGTTACATTTTTTGTTAAAAAGTTTTTTTCATTTTATTTCTGTTTCGCTGATATAAAAATGTCTTCTAGTAAAAGGTCGAATCTTTCACAATATACCAAAATTCTTAAAGTCGGGTTTGTTCGAACACTATTCTAACAAACTCGAGAACGGCTCGACCGTTTTTCATAGTTTTTGTGTTTTATTCGGGACGAAGACTAATTCCTTCGTCCGGAATAGCATAATAAGAATTAAAATACAAAAAAAAAATGAGTATGTAGGTAGGGTAGGTAGGCAGGTAGGTAGGGTAGGTAGACAGGTAGGTAGGGAAGGTAGTCAGGTAGGTAGGGTAGGTAGGCAGGTAGGTAGGGTAGGTAGGTAAGGTAGGTGAGGTAGGGTAGCTATGGTAGGTTGGTATGGTAGGTAAGTAGGTAGGTAGGGTAGGTAGGTTAGGGTCGGTAGGTAGAGTAGCCAGTTGACGGGAGCGAAGCCGCGCGGGTCAGCTAGTTCTAAATAAATTTAAAAATAAAACACACGCATGTACACAGTAGCATTTCAAGATGGCGCCTCGGAGTCAATCTATGATCACAGTGTAAATCAGGTTTTTATTTAGAAAATATATTATATTACCAACACCCACTAAGTTTCAAACTTTGTAGTTACACTCTCTTTATAAGAAGATATTCAATTTCGTTATCAAAATTGAATATCTTGTATATTGAGTAAACTATGTTAAATGAGTAACATGAGGTCACATTGGTGTCATCGAATCGTTTTAAAGGGTAGACGATGGATCATTTTTGTCTGACAATCAACCAAGCAAAATGTATCTTTGCTGACTTACGTTTTCAATATCTTCATCACGATTTACCTGAAACAATAAAAACGTATGTGTTAGTGAATAATATTTTTTGTCGAAAGTCGTCCACTACGTACATCATAGGCTTCTCCATATTCACAAAATATCATGAAACTAAAATCAATTTGAAAAGTCATTTCTCATTCTACAGCACCATATTCAGCTTCTAAAATAATTGGTATGAAATAAAACTAGTACCACAAAAACGTTGTTTATACCGTGACCTTTTATGTAATACATTAATACGATGCATTTATGTAAGATTAATAAGATGAATGTATTAACTGGCGACAATAAAGAAGAATTTATTTATTATTATTATTATAATTTCTGCAAAACTTAACGCAAATAAGTCGTAAAAAACACATTTAGTAATCTACGTACCAATAACGGTACGCCACGACGACCTAAAGATAGTACAAAGCTGTATTGCCTAGTTTGGTAACAAATACACAGTATACAGCCAACCTCTAACAATTTATATTATTCCATCCTCCAGTTTTCCCTTCAGTACAAAGTCACGAACCGCAATTGCAAGAGTAGATACTCAACAGAGTCCAAACTTCATTATAATTATCTTGCGATATTTGTAGATATGATGATATGAGCAACTAGAAAAGACTCTAAAGTAACATTCTGTCAGCAATAATAATGGCGAAAATTCAAAATGTAGAAACTGACTAGAGTAGGCGCTATATAAATGTGCAATAACGGTCATTGACCCAATACATTTATTGACGTTCTTAATATCAAAAACAGAAATAAAGATATTGTGAAGTAGTATTCATGATATATAATCCTGTGTTCTATTATAATAAACTCAGTATTGTAACAGCATTCGTTGTATCATTTACTCACCTTTAATCCGCCCTCCGTACATGGCGACCGTGACAGTAAAATAAATGTTTACATTCCATTGACCAAAACGGCACAAGTGGTATCATAATGTATAGCATCGGAACCAATCTTCTGTCCGAACTCGGCACAATAACTGTTTTATTTTGTGAAAATTTTACAAGTTCTTTTCAAAATGGGAACTACTAATACAAAGGAAGAGGTTATAGTTCCACAAAACGCAGCAGGTGGAAGTAACGTAGCAGACATCAGGCAGCTGGCAGTGCACGCTAGCACAACCAATATCATCTTGATCGTGGTGCTCTTATTAGTATCGTTGGCGTTTTTGTACGGTGTCTTCAGAATATACAAAAATTGTCACAACCAATGGATTGAAAACGGAATCAGAAGGGATAGACTACGATATTCTATTTGGAAACGAAGAGCGGATGCGGACAACGAATTACGAATCAATGCGAGGAGCAACAGAAAGGACGGCGGAGACATCGTTTAAACCTTTAGTGTGTGGTAACGTATCAGTGCGCGAAAATTCTAAGTGTTTTATACCAGTGCGCGAAAATTCAAAGCGTTTTGTACCAGTGCGCGGTTATTTAACGTGTATTAAGTACGTATATCGTCTATTCGCTATGTTCGTGTAATCACCTATTAACATAAGAAAATATAAGTGACATTATTAAAATATGGACTTAGTTAAGTGATTAATATGAGTAAAACGAATACTGGAATTATTGCAGAACAAAATGGTATGTAACTCAATATTTTAAGAAAATATAATTAATGGCAGAAAAATTAAAAGCACTGTACGATAATCTATTTGAAATTAGAAAATATTTAATAAAGATTGGTCCAGATAGGAGAAAAGGTAACATAGTTGTTGTAAAGTTAGGAGAAGCAGATAATTTAGTGAAAGAGTATAAAATATTTTTAGAATACTTTTCTAATACTAAATCCACTTTAAGCAAAAGTGAGTGTTCAATTATCAACGAACTTTGTATTAATTTTGATCAGTTATATGAACAAATATTAGATTTGTGCTCTCACAAACCCATTGGATCAATCAAAATGGCAAATACATGTACATTTGATTTAAAAACTGCTTTAAGTTTATTACCAGTTTGTTCAAACGATGAGGTTAGTGTAAAGCAACTAATAGACGGCATAGAATATTATAAATCAGAGTTAGACGAAACTTCTCAAGCGAAACTTTTAAATTTTGTGTTAAAAACCAGACTCACTCAGGCCGCAAAATTAAAACTATCCCCCACTTATGCTAATATTAACGAATTGATAGCCGATATGAAGGCCCAATTATTGCCAAAAAAATCTGCTACCGCAATTCAACAAAAACTGCAAAATTTTAAGCAGAATGATTTAACGATAGATGATTTCGGCAGACAAATAACAGAATTATTTGTTGATTTAACAATATCCCAATCAGATGGCAACGATGCTAATTTTAAAGTTTTGAAACCAATAAACGAAAAACAGGCTATCAAATGTTTTGCAGATGGTTTGAGAAGTCGACGTCTAGGCACAATAATTACAGCCCGAACTTATACGTCGTTAAAAGACGCAGTGCAGGCGGCTATCGATGAAGATATCTCTGGTCCATCGACTTCTAATATTCTATCCATGAATTATAGGGGTAGGCCTTCCTATAATTGGCCGCAGAGGAGAGACCGCTTCCCGCATACAGGTCGAGGACGGGGACGTGGTTATCAGCAGCCTCCCCAGAACCAGGGTGAACAACAGGATCGCGTTGAGCGAGGATCCCATGCAGGTCGGCGCAGGTCGACCCGATCATTTTATGGAAACAGAGGTAGGTACAATTTTAATAATAGCGGTACATCGGGGAACCAGCATGTAAATACTTTGGAAAACTCGGACTCGCAGGAAAATTCAATAAGCGAAGAACAAAATGAAAATCAGTTTTTTCGTGACTAATAATATTATTTTGTCATGTAATAGCGTAGGTTACGTAAATATAAGATCACTTAATAATTACTCATATCATTTATTAGTTGACACCGGCGCATCCATATCTGTCGTTATGTATAAACATATTCTCAAACAAAACATTCCAATCCATAACGAGACGACTACTGTAAATGGAATTGGGGGCAACGTCCAGAGCATAGGATATGTTTATTTAAATTTAGTTATTGGAAAACAGACACTGCGCCATAAGTTCTGTGTTTTTAAATCATTACCTTGTAAGGGTAGTGGCATATTGGGACATGATTTCTTGAGCAAGTATAAATCGGTACTAAATTACGGAAATCAAACTCTTATGCTATGGAATAATAACTTAAAGGTATCTTTACCATTGATAATGGCAAACAATGATATTAATATACCAGCGAGATCAGAGTCTATTCATTTCATTAGGACATGTGAGACGGAGGAATGCTTAGTTAATGCGACAGAAGTACAAAAAGGAATTTTTGTAGCGAGTACTTTAGTTAAACCCACAAATGGGAAAATACCCATTAGAATCTTAAATACCACTGACTCAGATTTAGTCTTAAAAACAATAAATCTCACTCTTCAAAAAGCAAGCGAGTATGATGTCTGTGCGTTTCAAGAAACAAATAATAATGCCGATCGAGTAAAAAAATTATTCACTTCTTTGTCGTTTAACCATTTAAATAAAGAGGAGCAATTGTCCATAGAATCAATATGTGCAAAATATTCAGACATTTTCTTCCTTCCGGGAGATAAATTAGGCACAACCAAATTATACGAACATACGATAACATTGAAACCAAACGTGGCACCAGTATACGTTAAGCCTTACAGAATGCCACATTCCCAGAAAGATGAAATAAAGAAACAAGTGGATAATTTATTAGAGCAAAATATTATTGAACCTAGTTCCAGTGAATGGTCTAGCCCAATACTCCTAGTGCCTAAAAAATCAGACACCGGGGAAAAGAAATGGCGGTTAGTAGTAGATTATCGTAAGCTTAACAATTGTATACAGAATGATAAATTCCCCCTGCCCAATATTACGGACATATTAGATTCTTTGACTGGCTGCATTTACTTTACACATTTAGACTTAAATCAGGGATTTTTTAATATATCACTGCAAGAAAACAGTAGGAAATATACTTCATTTTGTGTAGATAGTGGTCAGTACCAAATGACAAGAATGCCAATGGGGCTTAAGACTAGTCCAAGCTCATTCTCGCGAATGATGACCATGGCAATGACTGGGTTATCCTATGACAAATGTTTAGTTTATTTAGATGATCTCATATGTATGGGACGAAGTCTCTCCGATCATAACAAAAATTTAATACAAGTATTCCAAAAACTGCGCAGTGCGAATTTAAAATTAAATCCTTCTAAATGCGACTTCCTAAAAAAGGAGATCCTCTATTTAGGCCATGTCGTATCAGGCAACGGTATATTGCCCGACCCAGACAAAATTAAAATAATGAAAAATTATCCAGTTCCCACAAATACGGACGAAGTTAGACGTTTCGTTGCATTTGCGAACTATTACAGAAAGTTCATAGATCATTTTGCAGACAAAGCATATCATTTGAATCTACTATGCAAAAAAGACTCTAAATTCATATGGGATGATAATTGTCAAACGTCTTTTGAAACCCTAAAAAATTGTTTGATGTCGCCGCCAATTCTCCAGTACCCAGATTTCTCAGAACAAAATCAATTTATACTTCAGACAGATGCATCCGGGTACGCGATAGGGGCAGTTTTATGTAACTCGAATGGTTGCCCCGTAGCATTCGCCAGTAGGAGCCTCAACAAAGCGGAAAAGAATTACCCCACTATAGAGAAAGAGCTCCTAGCTGTGGTCTGGGGGGTCAAATATTTTAGACCGTATTTATATGGTCGTACATTTAAAATACTAACTGACCACAAACCCCTTGTATACTTATTTAATTTGAAAGACCCCTCCAGTAGACTTTTTAAATTTAGATTAGTTCTCGAAGACTATGATTATGAAATAGAATATGTAAAAGGGAGCGAGAATATCGTTGCCGATGCATTATCGAGAATAAAAATTTCTTCAAACGAACTGAAAGAAATGAATGAACGTTTGTGTTCAGTAATGACGCGCGCTCAAAAACAAAAATTAGATGCTGCTGTCACAGTTGATAAACTGACCGCCGAGACCTACGATTGTGCAGAACAACCAAATGTCGTGGAAACTCATATCAAACCGCGAGACGCAGTAGAGTTAAGATTTTCAGACAATAATAGTTACAAAAATCACAAAAATAAAAATATAATAACATTAGAAACTGAAATATTGTTTTATGTAGCCCAAATGAAAACTATATTTATAAAACCAGCGTCTCAATCACAAATTACGCGAGCCGAATTTGTGAGAGACCTGAGTGATTGTTGTGAAAAACTTAATATAGTTGAAGTATATTTCATTAAAAATACTAAAAATAAGATTTTTGTAGAAAAGCTAACCAGCGAAATAAGGGCAGAAAGCAACTGGAAAGGTCCCAGATTGTGTATATTAAAAGATGTAGAGAGAATAGAAGATAAAGACGATAGGAAGGTGATACTCAATGACTTTCATCTTTTACCCACTAGTGGTCACGCGGGCGTGAGAAGAATGTTGACCAATATAAAGAAATATCATTTTTGGCCAGGTATGGAAAGTGATGTCAAAAATTACGTTAAAAAATGTACTCAATGTCAGAAACACAAGTACACAGTGTAGGTAAGAGAGCCCATGGTTATCACGACGACAGCTCAATCCGCTTTTGATAAAATTTACTTAGACTTGGTAGGACCATTAGATAAAGACAGTAACGATTTTTCCTATATACTTACACTGCAATGCGAGCTAACAAAGTATGTGTGTGCTTACCCCCTTGTCACCAAAACCTCTACAGAAGTGGCGCGCACCTTCGTAAATAACTTTATACTTCAACATGGTGTACCGAGGGAGATTGCTACTGACCGAGGCACGGAGTTCATGTCCGAGACCGTCAAACAGGTTTGTGAATTACTACATATTAAGAAATTAAATTCAACTGCGTATCATCACCAAAGCATTGGAGCGTTAGAAAACTCTCACAAAAATTTAGGTGCGTTTTTACGAATACAAACTGAAGAAAATCCCGAATTGTGGAGTGCTTGGTTACCGTTCTGGTGCTTTGCGTATAATACAACAGTTCATACGTCAACAAAATTTTCACCTTTTGAACTTGTATATGGTAGAAAGTGTAACCTACCCAATAATTTGGCAAAATGCGTAGAGCCACTTTATAACTACGACAACTATCCCCTTGAACTTAAGTACCGTCTTCAAGTTTCTCAAACGGAAGCGAGAAAAAATTTGATAGCCAGCAAGATAGATAGGAAAAGTAGATACGATCAATATGTCAATCCAATACATTACAAGCCTAACGATCAAGTCTTAATAAAAAATGAAACTGGTAAAAAACTTAAACATTTATATTCTGGACCATACAAAGTAATTAGGGATTTGTCACCTAATGTGGAGATCGAATACAATGGAAAAAATAATATTATACATAAAAACAGAACGAAACCATACTATGGATAAAAAAAAATGTAACATAGGTGATCACTAGAAACTAAAATGGCAAATTAATAAAATGTAAGCATGTACAAACACTTATGAAAGTTATGATGACGAATGTAACCAGAGACTACTATATTAAGATCTCTAACCGTATAATTATGTTGTCAATGAAATCATATTCTATAATATTGTATACTTACAGCGCATTTCATATCAATGCGTCATAATATTAACTTTTGTATTGATTATAAACAAAATGTTTGTGTATCTTAATATTATATTAACAATAAAATAAATTTAAAACCTTTATTTTATTGAATTTTAGGGGAAAGATGTGAAGTAGTATTCATGATATATAATCCTGTGTTCTATTATAATAAACTCAGTATTGTAACAGCATTCGTTGTATCATTTACTCACCTTTAATCCGCCCTCCGTACAATATAAAGCTGTCCTGAATCGACTTCAATCGTGATCCTTTACGTTCTTTAGTAATGAAAAACGGTTCGGGTATCTACGAAGGAATATTAGCGAAAGGTCAATGTACTTTACAAGTTTATCTGGTGCCTACTCTACGTGACATTTCGGTACCGCTTGTCAATCCCATACATTTTGAACATTTTAAAAATAGTTATCGCAGATAGAATGGTACCAAGGTGACACTACAAGAGTCCAATTCAGTTAAATAGTCGCATGATAGTTGTAAGTCCCACTGGCATAATGAAGTCTCAGCCATGGACTTAACGAACTTACATGATAGGTTGCTACATACTATTTATATTGCCTGGCTATGTTTTATATCTATGTAACGTTACTTGGAAACACAATTTCATGACATAAACGAGTTCTTTTGCAAGAAGTTTTGAATTCGTGGCTGATACTACTATCTTGAATTCATAATGTTAGCTTTCTTAAATGTAATTTTAGCATTGCAATACATAAGCTTAATTATTCTCGTTTACCTTTTAGTGCGATTGTCCGGAGCTTGGTCTCTGTAACATATCCACTCCTGCCTCAGGTAGAACAAGGCCACCGCTATACGGCATTATAAAAAATATCGAGCATCCCCCGATGGCATTTTTATTACACCGCAAAATAATGACGGTCCCCTTTCGTGGACTACCGTTTTCAGACCGGAATATATTTTAGTATGAACGCTTATAAATGGAGAATTGTGAATAATGTTATATAGAGATTATCGGTTAAGGGTTGAAATATGGTGTAATAGACTGGGTTTTCAACGGATTTCTTTGACTTCAATTGAATAAGTTGGTTGATGTGGGTTTTTTTAGATATTTGGGAGTGGAACCAGCTGTTTGTTTGTGGGTTGAGATTAAAATGTCAAATGAGAGTTTTGAAATTTATTTGGGTTCTTTTGTTTTGCTTATTTATTTTGGCTATTGCTTAATGCTCACCTTTAAGTAACGACGTGTGATCTGACAGACCCTATCGGCCCTTGAATAGACTAATGTTTGTTTGTTTATATTAAGCCAAACGTATATGTATAAATATAATAGTAACAAGCAGTTATATTTTTTAAAGTACCAAGATACACAGTAATATTTAAAGGCATATTTTGGCAGACCTCACATTGGTACTTGTGTACTTTGGGCAAGTCCGTGCTTAAAGGGTAAAATCTCTATTTTAAACTTGGTTTACAGACAAAAGCTACGTTGAACTTGCTAAATACTTGAGAAACGACTTTTCAAAATTATTCTCCTTCAATATGTATTTGACTCTACTTGACTATTTCATTGCAATATGAGAAAATACTCTCCTTAAACTAAAGCTGTCATAATTTTACAGATAAAGCAACGTGAGAATACGTTTATCTTAGCTCTAATAAACTTGCATTCAAAGATATTTCTAGTGCACCTGAAACTCTGAGTGCACTACAATCTGGTCTAGACATCACGCTTACTTAGATAAACGCAGTTTATCGCGAAAAGACATCATTTTAACCGACTTCCAAAAAAGGAGGAGGTTTTCAATTCGGTGGGTATTTTTTTTACACCGATTACTCCGAGGTTTCTGATCCGAATTCTGCGATTCTTTTTTAGTTCGATGCAGTATACTTCCCATTTGGTCCCGGAAAATTTGATTCAGTTTGGTTCAGTAGTTTTTATTTTATGAGCATTATTGCTTATTTCAATTTCTGTGTTGACGAAGAGTCCAGGTATCACCACATAAAAGTAAAAAATTAAAAGATTTTTGCAAAAAAAATATAACCGATTTCCAAACAAAACACTACAAAGAATAAAGTCGGTGTTAAAAAACAAAGAAACAAAACCAAAAACACTGACTTCCGAAATTAAGGTTATTTTATTCTTTGTAGTGTTTTGTTTGGAAGTCGGTTATATTTTTTTTGTAAAAAGTTTTCGACTTTTCCAGACATAACTGTAGGAATTAATGAATCCGAAAGGAATGGGTTATATTCTACTGTGGTACTGGGATAGATAGCGAGGAAACTCCGGTAACAATAAATAGTGGGCTGTTTTAATATATAAGATTATGAACAAACGGTCAAAACAATATCGAATTTTAAGTATGAGAGAATTGAGTGTGCGCTCAGTAAGGCGGACGATATGACGCAGACAGTGGCGTGTGTGCCGGCCGGCCGCGGTCGCCCGGTGCGAATTGATCTGCGTTGAAAATGATATTTTAAATACAAGTATCTTACAAACGCTACTGGATTTTAAATAAATATATAAACTTTTCTTGAATCGGATGAAAGATGTTGAATCTTTCGCAAGTTTTTTTTTATATGTGTTTTACGCTTTATTTTTTGCATTATTAGATTGTACACCTACTCTGTTTATTTTGATTCGATTACGTCAAGTTCATTATTGTTCAATAATTAATACACTTAAAATAAAATATCCTAACTAAGATAAGGCGTCAAAAAATTCGTCCGCATCGCTGTCCACCGGAAGTGAGCCCAAAAGACTGGCGGCATTGCCACGTTGTATGGCAATGCTTATCCTCTGTCCGAGGTAAAAGCCAGTAAAAGTATATATTTAGTACTTTAATGCTGTACCTAGTTAATATAAGAAACAATAAAAAATAAGATATAATTTACATAAATCATCAAGATTGTTTCCTTTGATTGGTAAATATGAAAAAAACAGTGTAGGATATATTAGTATGTGTTGAGTTTCGAAAAAAACAAAATTCATCTTTCGTAATTTTCAACGCTAGTAGTAATGTTTTCACAACTGCGTTTTCTATAACAAAATGTTGGCCCTTGGGGAGCGTTTTAAAGGGTAACAATAAGTACTGTTTAAAGACACGTTGACGAACAATAAACATTGTTCGAGAAAAATACGCTTGAGTATTTGTGCAAGTTTGTAAATACAACTCTTCGTCTTTGAGGTCGTATTTACTGGAAAGCTTCAAGTTTAAATGGAAATAATCATTTGATTGGTGTACAAGTATTCTCTAACGGTCTTTCAAGGATATGGAGATATGGTTCACTGAGTGAGATTTATGCCGGAAATCTGTCTGCTATGATTTGAGTCCATTTTTGAGAATCATTTTTTCCATAAATAAGGGAGTTAGTGATAGCGTGATGTTTGAAAGGACAGAATAGAAGAAAAACACGTGTTGCGCCGACCTCAAGTAACATGGGATAAAGGTATTTTTGCATAAATAAGCAACAGTCCTTGGATTTTTAATTGCCAGCTTTATTTACCTTCATTTAAGTGATTCCACAAATGTTTAATTGTTCCTGACAGCTGCTGTCAGGAAGCTGTTTCCTAAAACTTTGTCGCCAATCCACTGCTTTTGAATTATTAAGTATTCAGATTAACATATTTACCTACACAAAATCACTTCCTTTTGCAGAACGCAGTCTGATACGATCCTAACATATTCAGAATAATATCTTCCGACCTTCCGACCGACCTAGAACAGTTATACTTTTACAATATTAGTTCGTTTCATCATCGGACCACAAGACGAACGGCATTGCGCCACCGGTATATGGTGGACATCCCACCCACACGCACGATTTGGGAACACATTCGTAGTACGTACCTACAGCTAAGGAGTGGAATTCCCTGTCAGAGTCTGTGTTTCCAGATAGCTACAACCTGGGAGTCTTTAAGGCAAGAGTGAATAGGTTGCTTCTAGGAAAACGTGCTCCATCTTCGACCACATGATCGCTTACCATCAGGTGAGATAGTGGTCAAACGTATGCCTATCTATAGTAAAAAAAGGAAAAAGCGTTCACAGACAAATCAAAAGAAAATCACAAGGGTAAACTTTTCAGTTTATAAAACGCCAACTATTCTGCACTCGTTAACCCTGTAATGTTTTATTCAGGGCATGTAACGTCAGCATGCCAGTGACAGGTTGGAGACGCCAGGCCACGCTGCCATAGTAATATTTAATAGGAAGGACGGACATGACTACAATAAGATTTTATGTTTTTTGTTGCTGGCCGTATAGACGCCAGGTTTTTACGTACTTTCGCATGGAAATGTCGTGAAATTGTTACTGTTCTATTTTTGAATGTAGGACTGTACGTAGGTATCTAGATTTCATTGACTATTCAGAGGTGCGCCATGTGGGTAGGTGGAACTTTGTGTTGGTGGATTTTTTTGCGGATACTTTACCTTTTATTTTACTTTTATGCTTACGTACCCACAGGTGAAATTCCTGAAATATCACAAGTAAGGTATACTTAATACTATACCTGTTATTTTTAGTAGCTAAGAGCTAAGTGCTCCGACTATATTTTTTATTTAAAAAAAGACAAGAGTTATTGTTTATAAACGGGGTTTTAAGTTTATTACCTATTTTATTAGCGCTCTATCTATCCTGAAATGTTCCACAGTTAAGCCAAAACCTTTTTCCAACTCTACTCCACTCAAATGAGAATTTTGTCATCTGGTAATACTTTAGTTTCCTTTAAGAATACTCATTTTTTAAGCGAAAACACCATTGTTTAAGCTCTCTGTACCTTTAAAAAGCCCTTAGCACGGCGTTTCAACAAAACAACTGTGAAGTTCTATTATTTCACTTTTAGTTGTAGAACTTGTTAAGCGAGAACAATGTTATGGCAAGAAGTCCTTAAAATTTATAGCGGGGACTGCATCGCAACTGCGGCGCGAGTAATTATTATGTACTTGTTCTTGTGTTACCCTGTCGCCATCTTGGAATTAATGTAAACTTAGGACTTTATTATAAGTTTAGCATAGCCAAGTATATTTGTTGGGTTTAAAATACAGGGTTATTTGTAAAACACCAACAACCTCTCTTTACTTTGAGACCAACCCTGAAAATTAGAAAAAAAATATCAGCATTTTTATAAATTTTCATTGGCTAAATATTGCATTTTAGTTGGTCTCAAAGTAAAAGTTGTTTATAATCATGTGTACTTTCACCGCCTAAGAGGTTGTTGGTGTTTTACAAATAACCCTGTATAGTGTATGATAATGTCAAATAGATCAATATGTTGCATCATGGGTGGCTGAGATGCGAAGTATCTTCCGGGTCTTCTTCACGATCCGACATAGTTTTAAATAGATGTGGGCACTGTCGTGGGTACTCGAGCGAAATCACGAAACATAATTTAAATCAAAATAACTTTATTTAAATTGACTAACGGTTTCACAATGCAGAAAACAAACACGTGCGTTGGTACTGAGCGTCTGCCAAAACTGTAGGAGCTCGACTGTCGCAGCACTCGGTTCCTTCTCCAGTCTCTGCTGCATCCCCTCTACCGACGATCGTGTCCAAGCGGTAGGACGCGCTTGCGTTTCCGATCACGTCACTGTTAGGTTTCGAAACCATTTGCTAGATGGCGCTGTCCGTTGCACAGTGGCCCCATCAATCCACGACTAATATTTAACCACAATTTAAATGCCTCGTTGGTCTCATAGTCGGAAACGCGACTGCTTGGTGTGGACTCCTGAATCCGATTCCCAGTCCAATCAATTTCTTGTTTTGCCACTAAGAATTTCTTAGTAGTTTTGAAGTTAGTGATTTGATCTGATCTCTCCCAGTTCTTATCGCGTTGCCATCCCATCAGGCTACGGCTAAGAACAGTGGTGGCATAAATTTCCGGTATACAAATGTGTTCTTTACGTCTACCATGAGTTTTATCAATCTGTACTCGCTTGCGACTGTAGTTAAAAAAAATGTATGAAAACTATTAAAAACAAGTTTCTAATTTATTTGTTTAATTTGTTAAGTAACAAGCAAGCAAGTTGCAAGTAAAACTTTAGTTAACAACTAAAAAAATAAATAATAAACTTATTTTTTTTTTACATTTTTTTAACTAAAATTGCTAGCGAGTATAGATTGATAAAACTCATGGTAGACGTACAGATCATCATCCTAAAAATTCATTGAATGACAGGTACGAAAAATACCTAAACATCGTAAATAGTTTTCCCGGTTATCTTAGAGACACTAAAACAAATGTTTTTTAGATAAATCCAACAAAATCACTTTCATTTAAGAACATCAATTACCTCCATACCCCAAAATTCTCATAATATTCCGTCCTCCATAGATTTGAGGCCGCCTCAACATCACCATATTTTTTGTGAAAACGCCAGATTTCAACGCCATCAAATACCATTCTCGACCTTTTTTAATACCCCGTTTCTTTGAGACCCGATTGGATTCAATAATATATTTCTTATTCCTTTTATCTTCAATATAAATCTAGGAAAACGTTTTGCAAAGTGATGAAGATGATTCTTTTAATAGATGTTATAAGAAGTAAAGCTAGGTTTGCATCGCTGTGCTGGGGTGTATACACCAATCAATAGGGTAGATGACTAAAAAAATCAAATCAGTCCATTAGATATATTTTTTTTATTTGTGACTAGTGGACGTCACGCGGTTTCACCCGCGTAGTTCCCGTTCCCGTGGGAGTACAGGGATAAAATATAGCCTATGTTACTCCCTGATAATGTAGCTATCTATTGCTGAAAGAATTTTTGAAATCGGTCCAGTAGTTTCGGAGCCTATTAATTTCAAACAAACAAATCTTTCCTCTTTATAATATTAGTGTAGATGTGTTTGCTCTTGACTCAAGTCTAGGTCAGAGATGACAGAGACAAAGTCTACGATGGAGCGAGCTTACCCAGAAGGAGCCTGTGCACTCTAACTTTGAAGAGATTAGGGTTGTAAGCGTTTGGAAACACAGACGCAGGCAGAGAGTTCCACTTCTTTGCTGTGCGCATTATAAAAGACGTTTGGAAACGCTTAGTGCGAATTGGTGGAATAGCAACAAGGTAGGGATAGTAAGATGCAGTGCGTCTAGATGTCCGATGGTAAATATTGGAAACGTATTTTTTCTTTTCTCACGTAAACAAAAAATGAAGACGATGCGTTGAAAACTCGTGTGACTCGTCACTGTTCAGTACACTTTTTACAGGAAAGTGACGTCACAAGCCCTGCTCCTGATCTTTGATGCGTTTTATCTTCATCTTTTTGAATTTATTTGATAAAACAAAAATACGTATGCAATATTTTTCGATATAATCTAACTGACTGGAACTTATTAGAATCATATTTTTTTACTGAGGAAAGATATTCTGGCAGCTAATTGGTGTGTCTTGCATGAATGAAAGTTAACACCTATCAACTGTCAGGATTGCCGCATAAACTGCGGCCTACCCAAATACGGTTACTTTGGTAGTATTCGTCAAACCATTCAGAATAAGTGTTAACACAGTCACAGGTTGATAGGGTGGTATTTTATGAAAAAAAAAACCGGTCAAGAGCGAGTCGGTCTCTCGCACCGAGAGTTCCGTACCATGATATAAAACGTGAAATGTTTTTAAATTTTCATCGGCGAGGCCCATATTCGTTACAGAACTTTAACACTGCGGTTTATATTGCAGTTTAAGGATCAGCGCCATCTCTTGACTAGCGGTCAAGAGAACTAACGTACTTTTTGTTGATGATTTCTGAAAAAGTGTGCTATTTAGACACATCATTTTATTTTTCCTGTAACCTTCACATAAACTATCACATAAAATAATTTTAGATTTTACTCTTTGCAAACTTCGGAGATAAGGGGGAATAGCGCTCTTTTATATGATACTCCACATGCCCTGGTAGCCCCATTTCGAATGTTTAAGAACCCCTTTCAGTTGCTGTAGCAAAAAAAAAATTCTTTCTTATATGCAAAATAATTGAGCAAACGTCATCTAAAACTGTTCCAAATTTCAAGTTGTTAGCATTAGTAGTTCTTGACATATTCAGCTGTGGCAGACGGACAGACTTAGTCACACCGTAAGGGTTCCTTTTTACCATTTTGGTACGGAACCCCAAAAAGTCAATCTTTGTTATAGCGCTAATACAGTTATCGCTTACCCAGTAAGAGATCGATAGCAGTGAACTACATCTAGCTCACAGTACCGATACTCCTGTATTTTCCCAAAAACACATTAATCACGAACAAAATTACTCGGAATGCTAATCAAGCCTGTTTACCAATGTAGAGAACAATATCCTACCACTGGCCCTGAAAAGAAAAACAATGTATTTTGAGAAAAACAAGGCGATACCGTTAGCAGAGCAGTATCAATTATTTAGCGATGGATAAATTGGGTCTGGCGCGTGACGTTTACGCCTACAACAATTTGTTAGCCAGGGATGGATTCAAATGTTTCAGGATTGGATTTCCATGAATTTGTTTAGGGTTATTCTGAATCAAAGTGAATAAGTCATGGTAAATCCATTTTCATTTTAATCTTATAAACGCAAAAGTAACTCTGTACATCTGCCTGGTCTAAACCACTGGTTCAGCGGTTGAGGCGTCAATCAATTTGAAGAATTTTGTAGATTGGACCTTGCAAAAGTATAGCATAGTGATACTTTTTATCCCGGTGCTACAGGCCCTTGGAAAAAAAAAACTGTTTCTCACGGAGACGAAACCGCTGTCAGAAGCTAGTTTATTGTAAACAGACATGTGTTGCTGAGGAGTCTTCCCAGTTAAAATAGTACAAACCTAATGGTGATGAGCAGGAATTTCGGTCCAAGGTCTTTTTTTATTCTTAACGGTCAAAAGCTGCTAATTTTCAGTGTTATTCGATTTTTTTTTAATTTTTTGCTTGACATTATGCTGATCATAGCCATTGCCTTTTTGCCTTTTTTAAGATACTATCTTAATTCTTCATAAAAACTGAATGAATGCAGCCCGTAACGAAGAATGCTCAATGTTAGTAGCTATTTATAAACCTTACTATAATTTGCAAGGTAAGAAAACATTATCCACCGCGCTTGCCAAATGGATTAAAATCTCCAGGAATGATTTTTCTCACTGGACCTGCAAAATATTCTGTTCATTCTCTTTCTTTTCAAATAATCCATTTTGGTTGAAAAAACTCTCAACGGGAACAACATTCTCAGAAAACAAAAGGCAGTAGGCAAGGCACCTTTTTAAATTTAAATATACTTTTTCAATATTTCAGGGATGTTTTTTTTTTTCAATTTGACATAATGTTCTAAAAATATGCTGTAAAGTCCTATTTTTATTTTCTCAGTTTAAAAAAATCAGCCCTTTAAATACCTTTTGGTTTTCATTTAGATAGTTGTATATTAACATACTACGGATGAATGTTTTAAAAAATTAAACGTGTCAAAATATTATAAAAATGTAAGCCTGTTCTAAGTTTATCTGTT
This sequence comes from Lacanobia wlatinum, assembly GCA_947578705.1. Lineage (NCBI taxonomy): Eukaryota > Metazoa > Arthropoda > Insecta > Lepidoptera > Noctuidae > Lacanobia > Lacanobia wlatinum. The sequence continues at coordinate 20,267,901 of OX388033.1, forward strand.
AACGTGAAAATATTTATTACTTCCGGAACAGTGAGGTTTATTTTTCCGTTTCTACGTGGACATTTTTATGGCATACCTGTTTTAACGATTTATGGTGGCAACAACATTATTGTACCACTACGTTGTATACAAAACAGGCCATTAACTAATGTACATAATAAAGAAGTAAATCTGGCGAAAATCTCCTGAATTTTAATGTATCAATAGTAGCAAAGATACCAGTTTCTATTTTACAAACAGATTTCAAGAGTTTTCCAAAAAAAAAAAAAAAATTAGAAAAATTAAGCAATTCTAGAAATTCATTTGCACCTGCCATATTTTCTCTGCACCACCCTAAGGTCGACTGGTAGAAAATGCCTAAGGCATTAAGTCTACCTTTGTACAGTGTTTTTACTTGTGCATAAAGTTTCAATAAATAAACAAATAATAAATTCCATTTATCAATAGATAATGGTATGGGTGGTGGTATGGTATGGTGTGGTATGGTATGGTGGTGGTGGTATTGTTGATCTACTTACCCAGTAAAACCTTTGATATCTTTTTAATATTTTAGAAAATCAGCATGTGCAGGAAATGATGAATCAGCCGGATCCCAGTAAAGTTTTTTTTTTTTTTTTTATTTATGATGGGTTTGCTCTTGACTCTAGTCTAGGTCAGAGATGACAGAGACAAAGTCTACGATGGAGCGAGCTTACCCAGAAGGAGCCTGTTCACTCTAACTTTGAAGAGATTAGGGTTGTATGCGTTTGGAAACACAGACGCAGGCAGAGAGTTCCACTCCTTTGCTGTGCGCATTATAAAAGACGTTTGGAAACGCTTAGTGCGAATTGGTGGAATAGTAACAAGGTAGGGATGGTAAGACGCAGTGCGTCTGGATGTCCGATGGTAGAAGGGGGCCGGTGGAATGAGGTCGTGGAGTTCTTGGGCACACTCAACGAAGTACAATCTGTAGAAGACCGACAAGCAGGCAACCTTACGGCGATGAGCCAAGCTGTGTAGCTTGGTATCCACCAGTTTTTCGTCACCGATGAGCCTCTTAGCTCTGCGTTCTACCGAGTCAAGCGCGGCAAGCTGATACTTAGCTGAGCCATCCCAAAGGTGGCTACAATACTCCATGCAGGATCGGACTTGCGCTTTATATAGAGTTAAAAGCTGTCCAGGCTTGAAGTATCGCTTCACCCTATTTAGGATGCCCAGCTTTTTGGCAGCGGTTTGGGCTTTTTACTCGATGGTGGCGCCGAAGTTGAGACTGGATGTCAACTCCATGCCTAGGAGCTCGAGCCGATCAGTCACAGGAACAGATGCACCCCGAAAAGTAGGAGTTTGGTCAAAACGACTCCTTTTTGCGGTAAAAAGACACGCCTGTGTTTTGGTGGCGTTAAAAGTGACCACATTGTCATCACCCCACTGGGAGACAAGGCTTAAGGACGAATTTGTCCGCTCTACCATGGCCTCTCTCAAGGAACGAACTTCATCCCCGCTGGTTGTTGCGCTGGACAAGTATCTCTCTGAAACCGTACTGTCATCTGCGTACCCAACAAGACCAAGATGAAGTAGGTCATTGATGTGCAGCAGGAAAAGAGTTGCAGAGAGAACGGACCCCTGAGGAACTCCGGCATCAATAGCCATGAGGTCAGAGGAGCAGCCGTCAACGACTACTCGGATCGACCGTTCACTCAGGAAGTCTGATATCCAGCTACAAAAACCAACTGGGATACCATAAGCAGGAAGCTTGCTGAGCAGACCTGCGTGCCAAACCCTGTCAAAGGCCTTCGAGATATCGAGCGACACGGCAAGTGCTTCGCCGTGTCTCTCGATGGCCTCGCCCCAGCAGTGCGTGACATACACAAGAAGATCGCCAGTTGACCGTCCCCGGCGAAAGCCATATTGACGGTCACTGAGGAGATCATTGTCTTCAAGGTAGGTCAGCAGCTTACTGTTAAGAATCCTTTCCATAACCTTGCATAGGATGGAGGTAATGGCGATCGGACGGTAATGTGCAGGGTCAGCACGGTCCCCCTTTTTGGGCACCGGTTGCACATTCGCAAGCCTCCATGATTTCGGCACTGTTCTTTTCTCAAGAGAGAGGCGGTACAGGCGTGCTAACACAGGAGACAGTTCAGGTGCACATTGCCTCAACACTCTCGCTGGAATGCCGTCAGGCCCGCTGGCCTTATTCACGTCTGACTGCACAATACTCTTCGGACCTCTTTAATGTGAACTGTGATCTTCGGCATCGAAGAGTCACAACGTGGTAAAGTTGGTGGTTGCTTGGAGCCAGCGTCCAGACGCGAATTGCTTGCAAAGAGAGTTGCAAATAAATTTGCTTTCTCACTTGCAGAGTGAGCCAGCGAGCCATCAGGTTTCAACATTGGAGGCAAAGTGGGTCGACAGAAATTCGTTTCAACCGCTTTCGAAAGGGACCAAAACTGCTTACTACCAGGAGGGTGCAATGCTAATTTGGCCCCGATACGTCCGACATGGTCAAAACGTGCCCTACGTAAAACCCGCTTGCAGAACTTAGCGGCAGAATTAAAGGCTCTTTTCCTCGCGCGAACCCTACGTGCTTTAACCTTTCGGTCGCGGGCCTTGATCCACGCTTGGTATGCAGACTCTTTACGGGCCTCAGCGTGAGCGCATTCTGCATTATACCAAGGCCGGGATTTGTGACCGAGCGGGATGTCGGAGAATGGAATAAAATACTCCATCCCCTGCCGAACCACGTCCGCAATCAAGTCAGCACAGCACGAGGGGTCACCCGAGGAGAAGCACACTTGCCGCCAATGCAAAGTTAAATAGAATAGTCCTATAATTATTCAAACCCAGTTTGCTTTTATTTAAAGATATTTTTTCTAAATTTTGTTTCGATTTACGGTCTACAAAAAGTAAATAGGCGAACCAAAGTTGGCGAAGAGACAAAATGGTAGGTGCATAGTTTTTTCAAAATTATAAATACTATAAAGAAATCATGTTAATGAGTATAATTCATTTTACATTTCAGTAATATTATTTCGTTTATTTATTCTTATTTACATATACATTACATTTCTAAATATATCTTAAAAAAACATTACAAAATACATTTAAAAATATAAAAAATAGTAGTCCGCCGGTGTCGGAAGCAGAGTCCAAGCTACCGGTGGTTAGGGCTCCAGAGAAAGGAACCTCCGCACTATACGAGCCGTATCGAGGAGTAGTGCCTTCTGTATCAGGCCCTTTATCCAACCGTGTAACGACAGCTTCGACAGATGGTCGTCGAAGCTTTTGGCCATCAGGCCATTGGCCGTAACGACTATCGGCACAATGACTGCTGAGTCCACATTCCACATGTCTACAACCTCGTGTGCTAAGTCGAGATACTTAATTTGTTTCTCTTTCTCAGCCTTCACGAGGTTTTCGTCATGCGGGATGGTAACATCAATTACCATTGTGCGGCGCGCTAATCGGTCTATCACCACTATACCAGGCTTATTTTCAACAATAGTCCTGTCAGTGATGATAGACCGATCCCAGTACAACGTAACATGATCATTTTCGAGAACTGGGTCGGGCACATACTTGTAATACGGTACCTCAGAATCCACAAGAATATAATAATAAATATTAATATTATTATTAACTAGCACTTCACCCGCGACTTCGTCTGCGTAGACTTTAAGAGGTGGCACGCAACTTCTTTGTCCCATATTCTCATTCTCAGAAATTCATCTTCATGATTCTTTATTCTGATAGTTTGTGAGTCTTTACTGTTCGTACTTTCAGCCCCGGAACTACTTCGACATGTTTCTGGTATTCTGGTAATTGTGAATCTTTAGCGCTCATAATTCCAGCCCAGAAAAAACTTCGATATGTTTTTGTTCTCCTGGTATTTTTGAATCCTAACCACTCACAATTCCAGTGCCGGAAATATTTCGACATTTTTCTGGTCTTCTGCCACATAATGATTCTTTAGCGCTCATAATTCCTGCCCGGAAAAAACTTCCACTTTTTTCTGTTGTTCTGGTACTTTTGAATCCATACCGCTCAATATTCTTGCGCCGGAAATATTTCGACATGTTTCTGCTCTCCTGGTACATAATGAATTTTTAGCACATAATTCCAGCCCGGAAAATACTTCGACATTTTTCTTTTCTCCTGGTACTTTTGAATCCTAACCGCCCACGATACCAGCGCCGGAAATATATCGACATGTTTCTAGTCTGCTGTTACTCGTGAATATATAGCATTTTCAATTATAGCCCAGAAAAAACAGCGAAATATGTATTTCTGTTTGACTTAAAAAAATAATATTCTAGCCCAAAAATACTTTAACATCGTTCTGTTTTCCTGGTACATAATGAATCTTTACCGCTCATAATTCCTGCCCGGGAAAAACTTCCACATTTTTCTGTTGTCCTGGTACTTTTAAATCCTTACCGCTCATTATTCTATCGCCTCTGGCCTCCTGGTACTCACAATTTCAGCCAAAAATATACTTTGACCTGTTTCTAGTCTTCTGTTACTTGTGAATCTATCTATATATAGCACTAGCACTTCGCCCGCGACTTCGTCTGCGTAGACTTTACTAGTCGCGCGCAAATTCTTTGTCCCATATTCTCATTCTCGGAAATTCATCGTTTTTTATAGTTTGTGAGTCTTTACTGTCCATACTTTCAGCTCCGGATCTACTTCGACATGTTTCTGGTTTTAAAGATAGAAAAGAAAGAAAGAAAGAAAAATGTTTATTTGGGACTCGCAGAAGACATATATCGCGCAAATATAAACTTTAGCGCTCATAACTCCAGCCCAGAAAGAACTTCGAAATGTTTCAGTTGTCCTGGTATTTTTTAATTCTAACCACTCACAATTCCAGCTCGGCTCTACTTCGACTTGTTTCTGGAATCCTGGTACTTGTTAATCTTTAACGCTCATAATTACAGCCCGAAAAAAACCGCTATATGTTTCCGTTTTCCTTCTTTACTTTTGAATCCTAACCACTCAAAATTCCAGCGCCGGAAACATTAAAACATTTTCTAGTTTCATGGTACTTGTGAATCTATAGCGCTAACAATTCCTGCTGAAAAAGTAATTTGAAATTTTTCTGATCTCCTGGTACTTGTGAATCTGTAGCGCTCATTATTTCAGGCCCGACATTACTTCTACATGTATCTGATCTCCTGGTGCTTTTGAATCCTAACTGCTCACAATTCCAACCCTGAAAATACTTCTACATGTTTCTGGTCTCCTGGTACATAACGAATCTTTAGCGCCCATAATTCCTGCCCGGGAAAAACTTCCACATTTTCCTGTTGTTTTGGTAATTTTGAATCCTTACTGCGTATATATCTAGCGCGGAAATATTTTAACATGTTTCAGGCTTCCTGGTAATTGTGAAACTTTAGCATACACAATTCTAGCCACGAAAATACTTCGACATGTTTTTGGTCTCCTGGTACCTTTGAATCCTAACCGCTCACGTTTCCAGCACCGGAAATATTTCGACATGTTTCTAGTCTCTTGTTACTTGTGAATCTATAGCATTTACAATTCCAGCCCGGAAAATACATCGACGTATTTCTGTTGGACTGTTAAAAAATAAAACAAATAATATTCTAGCCCAAAAATACTTTAACATCGTTCTGTTCTCCTGGTACTTGTGAATCAGTAACGCGCATTATTCCAGCCCCGATAATATTTCTACATGTATCTGATCACCTGATGCTTTAGAATCCTAACTGCTCACAATCCCAACCCTGGAAATACTTCGTCATGTTTCTGGTCTCCTGGTACATACTGAATCTTTAGCGCTCATAATTCCTCCTGAGAAAAACTTTCAAATTCTGTTGTTTTGGTAATTGTTTCCTTAACGCTCATATAATCTAGCGCGGAAATATTTTGACATATTGCTGGCCTCCTGGTACTTATGGATCTTTAGTATTCACAATCCTAGCCCCGAAAATACTTCGACATGTTTCTGGTACTTTTGAATTCTATCCGGTTACAATTCCAGTGCCGGAAATATTTCGATGTTTATGGTCTCCTGGTACTTTTGAATCTTTAGCGCTCATAATTTCAGCCGAAGAAATACTTCTTCAACATGTTTCTGGTCTCCTGTCACATGTAAATCTATAGCGCTTACAATTCTAGCCCGGAAAAAACTTCAAAATACATATTTCAGTTCGACGGTTAAAAAAAAAATATTCTAGCCCAAAAATACTATAACATCGTTCTGTTCTCCTGGTACTTGTGAATCTTTAACGCTCCCAATTTCAGCCCCGGAAATATTACGACATGTTTCTGTTCTCCTGGTACTTGTGAATCTAAAGTACTAAGGCAGCAGAAGCACTGGGTTTCCACTTCCTCCTCTGTCTCCATTAGGCCATGCCTTTTACCGGGATAAAAAGTAGCCTATGTTTGATTCCAGGATGTGGACTATATGTGTGCCAAATTTCATCCAAATCCGTTCAGCCATTTTTGCCTGATTGAGGCACAAACATACAAACATACAAACATACAAACATACAAACATACAAACATACAAACATACAAACATACAAACATACAAACATACAAACATACAAACATACAAACTTTCACATTTATAATATTAGTAGGATAATATTTGTTTTTCACTTTCTCGGGTCCCTGGAGACCCGGTCCTTTGATAGGCGTACGAGGAGCCGAAGCCAACTCGCAGAGGCCCCGTTAGACATTTCAAATGGAATGGGGCACCAACCGACGATTATCCCTGTATGCACTGTGAAAGTATACCCACGGATAATCCCCGGTTGGAGCAGAACTATTGCAGAATATGGAAACAAAAGATTAAACGCTATGGGTTTGGGTGGTTTAGTGGACTGATAATCCGTGAGGGTCGCGGGTAGCCAATGAATGCGAGACGCACAGGACCAGTTGGTGTGGCGAAACTTGGGGGAGGCCATGTCCAGCAGTTGACGTCTTTCGTCTAATATAATGATGATGATGATCATTTGAGTTAAAGTACACCCGCTAGCGAGTTTAAAATGATATTAAAAAAACTTTTGATCTCCAAGTACGTCCCGGCGCGTAATCTCGTAGTTCCCTCCAGAAACGAACAGCTTGTTCCCCACGCGGGTTGTTAATGGTTTTTACAGCGAAAGTCTAATAAAACTCGACAAAAAAGATAAAACAGCACCCTAGACACGATGAAAAAAAGGCTTAAGAAAGGAAAGATGTTAATAATTGAGTTGAAACGTCAACATTTAAGGGGAAATAAGCTTGATTTAATTAAAATGCCATGTTAAATACATAACTTTGTTTAGAATAAACAACAAAGAAACCCATAACGCTGTTGTCCAATCTTTGGGACCCTTATGGGTCCTTATGGTGGTTTACCTTTATAGGTGGAAATAAAAATACCTCTTTTTAAAGCATGGGAAATCAACAAATGACTCCTTCCGCCGTGGGCGGAGCAGAAGAGAGTGTTAGACTTTTACTGACTAAAATTCTACAGTCATCCTCCTTTTTTTTAAGGATGGAAAATCATCAAATGACTCCTCCCGCTCTGGGCAGAGCAAAACGAAGTGTCAGGCTCTTACTGACTAAAACCCAACCGTATTCCTCCTAGTGCCCTTTGCGTTCCAGGGCCGCGGTGACTCTTTCGAATAAATTCTGCAAACCTGGATCCATGTTTCTCCTACGGGAATATGGGGTCGTTGTAGGGTATGTGGGGTCGTTAGACCTTACTGCCCACACGATAAAAAAAGAAGAAGGTAGAAAAGGAAGGCCTTTGTCCAGCCGTGAGACAAAATAGGCTAAATAAATAGAACAACAGTCAACGCCGGCCATCACTGGAAACTAGTGCTGTGCTGTCTCGTACACGAGTCCAAAAATTATATGAATCGATGACCTTTTGCGCGGATGTGACGCATATTTTCCCAATTTGTATATATTTTTTTATCTTCCTTTTTTATCTAATGCGTCATGCTTGGCTCTAATAAACTCTTTTCTTTCTTTCTGTAGTAAATGATTAATAACATCACAACAAAAAAATAGCCGTAACGGGACACGAGATTGTGAAACATCTATGTTAATTAATTTAATATTAGAACTGTTTTCGCACATTTGAGTTGCAAATGAGTAACAAACCGACATCACGACATGATGCCACGTCACGGCATACGAGTAAATTTTACAGCCAAGGCACGCCAATGATTGTTTCACATCAAAAAAACTTAAAAATCCAAAAACAAAGACACTCAAAACAAACACCAAACCTGAAGTGCTAAAATAATTTATAGCACACACATAAATACTAGCGTGCGTGTACGAACCAAGCAAAGGAAATGAAAGGAAAGGTGCGGAGTGAGGTCATAGCCGCTGGCGATTTGTTATCTGTGGCCACACGAAGACCCAGAGGTGTTTCAAATGTGTGAACAATTTCCGCACGTTTGAATTTACGGAGGAATGAGGAACAAAATGAGACAAGAGTTTTGAGTATGAATATAGATGGTTAGGAAAGAGGAAGACCAAAGGAATGATGTATGGATTGTATGGAAAGAAGATGGATATTTAGATGATAGCAAATAGAGTTGTATGGATGAAGAGGACATGATGAGCAATTCGAATAGGGGTAGGTTAAAATTCAAAGCATTTTCCAATGCTTGGATTTTATATACAGTGGAATGTGGAATATGTCATAAAAGAAGCTCGTGGCTAAAGAATAACAGCCGCATGGGTTTATCTTCAAAGTTAAGCAACACTTGTCAAAGGGTGGTCTTTGGATATGTGATCTATCTTAACATACTGAATTTCCTCCATGCCTCGGATAGCACGTAAGCCGTTAGTCCTGGCTATAATTTCTAGATCTTTAGCAATCGTTACGGATTGTCAGAAGCCACGTGGGTATAATACGCCTTGCTCAAGTAAATTGAGATAAAGGAAGGAATATGATGAAGATAATGTACTAGCTGATCCGTGCCCGCTTCATTGGGCGGTATTTTTCGGGTTAATATATAGCCTATGACACTCACAAATAACCTGCCTTACTATTGGTAAAAGAATTTTCAAAATCGGTTCAGTAGATCCAGAGATTCTCCCTTACAACTTCACAAACATCTCTTTATAATATACTAGCTTTTGCCCGCGACTTCGTACGCGCATATCCCGTTTTTTCCTGTTCCCCTAGGAATTTCCCATTCCCGTATAGCCTATAGCCTTCCTCGATAAATGGGCTATCTAACACTGAAAGAATTTTTCAAATCGGACCAGTAGTTCCTGAGATTAGCGCGTTCAAGCAAACAAACAAACAAACTCTTCAGCTTTATATATTAGTACTAGCTTTTGCCCGCGACTTCGTACGCGCATATCCCGTCTTTTCCTGTATCCCGTTTTTCCCCGTTCCAAAAAACTATTCTATCTTTTAAGTTGGATCAAATAACAGATAGTTACAAAGTTTCATCAAAATCGGTTCAGTAGTTTAGGAGTCCATTGAGGACAAACATTGTGACACGAGATTTATATATATTAAGATAGATTAGTGTAGATTTGCTCGGAAGATGACGAAATTTTAAAAAACATTTCTAATAGACTATAAATCTTAAGATTAAGGTAGCTTGATTACAGACATAATTAGACAAATATTATGGATGACAAGTAATAAAATCAGTCGATTAAAAAAATGATAATGCTACATAAATGATTAAAATCAATGTTATGATGATTGTGCTAAATTTTAAGTGTAAAAGTACGCACTTGAGTGTGCTCCAAGAGTACGCACGTAGCCTCGAAGAAAATTCGACCTCAAAACAAGTACGAAAGAAATATCCAAAAAGTTTTGCGAAATCAAGTTTTAAGGAGGCTTGAAAACCATTTGAAATCCTAAATAAGACACCCAAATAGAAAAAAAAGGTTTTTCCACCATGTGGAAATGGTGAAAAGAAAGAAAGAAAAAGAAAGAAAATTGTGTTTATTGGCATTATACAAATAAAGGATCCCCAAAGATGTCTGCTTACCATTAGGTGAGATAGTGGTCAAACGTATGCCTATCTCAGTAAAAAAAAAACAAGAGTAGGATATTCCAAATGTGAGAAGTGTGGACGAAGTCTGCACGATCTGTGAAGGTGAAAATATTTGTGACCACTGCAAGTAGCGTGGATACGTATTTATGAAATCATTTTACCTGCGTTGGTACTCTTTTCAACCCAAATGCTCACTATTAACCAATGGCTCTTGTAACGTGTACACGATTCCAACTTTTGTTATCATTTATTTTTCCAAAGATATTGCATATTTTGATACATGCATATTTGTGTCTTTTGCACAGACTTTGAAAACCGGATCTCTGTGAAACATTTGTTGAAAAAACGTCAACTTAGTAATATTATATTGTGCAATAATATTTTGCAACTAATGATGATTATTGAAAGATTTAAATCAAATCTCCGTTGACTAACCTTTTGATGGGCTTTTAAAAGATAATCTGTCTGACAATTTAAAAAAACAATGAAGCCAATTATAAAAACGGCATTGCAAATAAAATAGAATTTGTAAGTCATGATGATTTGATATTGATGAAAACAGAACAAAAATTGTGAAATAATTGCGCAACAGTGATAAACATAGTATCAAAGATTATGAGGGATGTTCCTATCAGTTTAGGTGTATTTTACAAGCAAGAATAGCTTTGATCTTATCGCATATGAAGGGTTTCGGTTTATGAAAATGAAACGAAAAAATCATGCATGATTAAGACAAAATTAAATACATACTAAGGAACATTATAAAAACAACGTTATTTTGAAAAATACGAATCTGACAAATCAATGCTGTGATGATTCTACCAACAACTTGCGAATGTGTTCATGTGCCTTCATTTAAATAGAGAACCTATTGGTTGGCTTCAAATTGTTCATTTGTTAAAGCAAATTTTTCTCTGTTAGATAAAACAAATGTCCCAGAGCGTATTAGAAAAAATCTCAAGTCGCAAGGTCTCATGGCAAAGTAAAATCCAAAGCAAACAAGTCCTAAGGAAATTGTTTACACATTTGAAACACTTCAGGTCTTCGTGTGGCCACAGATAACGTATCGCCAGCGGCTGTTACCTAGCTCCCCTCCTACGCTCCTCTGAAAAGGAATCTCTTATGTTTTTATGTACTTCAGTAGCTTGTGAGTTAACACAATATTTAAGTTTGATTATTTGTTAGGGTTCCGAAAAAAAAAGGAACCCTTATAGGATCACTCGGGTGTCTATCTGTCAGTCTGTCTGTCTGTCTGTCCGTCTGTCACAGCCAGTTTTCTCCGGATCCACTGGACCGATTCTGTTGAAATTTTGTACACATATGGACTTCTATGACCCAAACACGGATGCGTTACGAAAATTATTAAAATTTTAGTATGGGGGTCACTTTTGGGGGTCAAACAAGAAAATTAAAAAAAAAAGTTTTTAGAACAATATCGTGTGACATATCAAATGAAAGGGCTTACTGTGAGGATTTTAATTATATTTTTTTCATAATTTTAAAATAAATGATTTAGAAGTTATTCAAGAAATTAGACGAAAAATGACCATTCCCCCCCCCTTATCTCCGAAACTACTGAGCCTAAAATTTTGAAAAAAATGGAGATAATAGATCTTTACCTAAAGATTACAGGAAAACCTATTAGAAGTCTGTAGTGTTAATATAACATGTTAAAAAAATTTAATTCGCTCGGAACCCTTTGCACGCGAGTCCGACTCGCACTTGGCCAGTTTTTTTTCCTTTAGATATTTCTTTTTCAAAACCTAAATTTTGAATTCGTACGCGCATATCCCATTATTTTCCGCTCGAAAAAGAAAATGTTAATTTGGGCCATTACTTCGGCTGTGCGTCGTCTGTCAGTCACTCAGCAACGGAAGAATTTTATTATTGACTAGCTTTTACCCGCAAGTACGAAGTTGCGGGTGCGCATGTGTGTTTTTTCTCGTTCCCGTAGGAATATTAAGAGTGCTCCTCTACGGAATGTAGAGAAGTTGCATGCCAAGTTTCAGCTTTCTACGCCCAGTAGTTTCGGCTGTGCGTTGTCTGTCAGTCACTCAGTCACTAAATCAGTCAGTAAGTGAAGAATTTTATAAATTAAGATCGATGATTGGTGTACGCAATTAGAACCCCTTCAATTACAACAACAAGGATCTCAATAAATCAAAAGCTCGTTTGAAACTAAATTCCGAATATTTCGCAATTCATATAAATCAAAACGCCAAATGCCAATTTTTTCAATGAACTCTCACTGTAATTTAAACCCCGCGCTGGCACAGTCAGTTATTAACTCCCCCAATTTAGTTTATCAACCTAACACGTTAATTTTAGACTTCAACCCCTTGAACACACATATTTATCGGATTATCAATAAATTCCAGCAATTGACGTGTGCTACAGAGAAGATAAATACAAAAGGTCTGCTCCATACAGTGACTGAAAATGCAAACACACATATACACACTTACAGCAGTGTCAGCAAACTCGCGACAGGCATTTATCGCGACGCAGATATCAAGTTAACATTTGCAAAGGTTTAACATCTGATGGGTGACCAAAAATATTGTTATTTCATGCTGTAGGTAACTGGGGCGTAAGAATAAGCTGAGATTAAAAAAGATATTATAATTATACGTCAGCTGTTTTTTGCATTTTGGTTGAGTAGGTAGGTGTTGAAGTTTGTAAAAATTAGAGTTTAGTAAACTTCAGCGACAACAGTTTATTTATTTATTTGCTTATTTTTTTTTTTATATAAAATGTTATATTACAATCACAAAAATAGAAAGAAACTCAAGTAGGCAAGTAGATGAAATTAAAATACTGGAGGCGGGCAGCCCTATCACGTCTTTACGTACCGCGCGGCTGTAGGTAATTATTTCAAGAAGAGGGCCGAGTCACAATACTGGTAGATATTTATACTGTGGCCATACCTTTGTATCTATTACCGTTTTATATTGTGCTTACGAATGCGGCAATTGGTGAAAACAAAAAAAAAAACACCGGTAGCACTCCGGGAGTGCCGGCAGAAGTGAAAACTTTAGTATTAACGTTGTGTTTAATTATAAGTACAAAAATACTATCATTTATGAGGTAGAATACAATGTTTATTTATTGCGCTATCGTACACAAATATGACAATTTACATGTTATTATTCATAATATTATATCGTTATTTATTTATATATTACATTAATTTTTATCTCTTAGAAAAATCAACTTTCATCCATAATTTCGTAATTCCGTAATTTCGTATCCTTGGATACGCGTGGCACGCTGTACATAAACACAGACGGACATTCGCGCAAGCGCCCTGTGCCGCCTAAGCGGAGCAGCACACTCAGGCACGGTAGAAAGAGTGGGAGATACTAGTTCCTCTCCCTTCCCCTCGATCTTACGCTTTTTCGATCAGCATCACGTGACCCTGACGCGAGTCCGTCTTACGCTTTTTCGATCAGGTCACGTGTCCTGACGCGAGTTTAAGATTTTATACCCATTACAGAAAAAGTGCTCAACGCCGCTAAAGAAGTTTTCACTTCAATAACATAGTAAAACAACACCGTGATGATCTTAGAAACCTTAGCTTACACTTCTCTTATTGACTGCTCAGCAACAGGTTCCAAACAATATTGGCAAACACTGCACTTTGACTCAAGCTATCAACTGTATCTAGTTTAATACATAGAACTAGATTTATGCAGTTGCAATGTTATTTCTTCTCTACCCTTGGTTGACCGCCTGTATACCTTTCGTCTTTGACAGTTGCGCGTGAAACACCACAGGTCGTGATTGATGGGAGCGAAGTTAACTTACGAGTAACTTAGCTCGCACAGCTGAGGTAATTTTTCATACTTGCAAAGAACGTCTAAAGACAAACCCCAACTAAATGACTTAAGCTAAGTTAACTAAGCTTACCTAGCCCCAACTGGCTCAGGCGTGCGTTCATCTACAACGTGCATTTGAATAAACGCAATACCTCTTAAGGAGTCATTGTACTCATCATTAGGAACAAATTTCACTATGGGACCAATACTAAAATCGTGAACGCTAAATCGACTACCCCATACATTTCTGTGCGCATAACTCGAAAAACTGTACTGAACAGCTGATTTGGGGGTTAGCACTATAGCAGAAGGGATTACAATGACCCCTTAAGAGCTATTGTTTTTATTCAGTTACACGTTGTATTTTCACTTATAAGTGGAGTCCACCTTCTGTTCTTACAACTTTAATACGTACCTATATGCCATACGAATTTTCCCGTTCAAACATTCGGGCGGCATGGCAAATATAACAAAATCTAGTTTGCATCGAACCCCGATACTTGCTCTTCAATATTTGCATTTTCACCGGAACACCGTATTCGGGAATTCATGGAAGTGTAATATTTGTTGAGTAAACGTTGCGTTGTTGTCACGTCGACATCAATGTTGTATTAAGGAAGTTTTGGTTATTTGCTGTTGCTCAATTTGTGTAAAGGTTCCTATAGACAGGCGTTTCGTGACAATGCGACATCACGATTTTATTGAAATCATGTTAATCAACAGATATTTTATGAAAACAATTTTTTGCTTTGTAGCGGTTACCTTTTGCTGGAGCCTTATTATCCCATCGGTGCACAGAACTCAGCATATGGGTCGACGACGCGGATGTGAGGTATACGCGGATACGAACAAATTATGTTTTGACCCATATGCTGAGTGATGGGCACCGATGGGCACTAAAGAACACTAAAAGCGTTAACTCGCGGAGTGTTCATCATTTATTTAATCTAATTCGATCTTTAGAGTGAAAGCAATTATGGAGTGACTTTAGGTATCTTCTTTCAATAGTTAATTTTTTTAACAGGTAAATAAATACAAAATCCTTTATTTCAAATAGACCACCGTACCATAGTCATCATCATCATCATATCAGCCGAAAGACGTCCACTGCTGGACATAGGCCTCCCCCAAAAGGAGGGGGGGGGGTTGCCATAGTCGCCACGCTTGGCAGGCGGGTTGGCGATCGCAGTGTATGGTGTTGCGTTGTACACAGAACGCTACTGCCCATTCTCTGGTGAGTCCCTTAGTCGCCTCTTACGATACCCACGGGAAGTGATGGGATGGTATTAATCTTTTATGGCACCATACGGCAGTCAACCTTTAGGTACGTATATTACGATAGGTTTAATTTTTAAGTTAATTATCCAACCGAAAATTCTAATAATTACAAAAGTAGCTAATTTCATCCACTCAGAAGCCTTTGACACAAAATAGGGTTTCACGGATAATGCCAAATAGATGGTCCTTATTGTGCCTAACCCACTTCAATGTCAGAGCCTGTACAAATACCGAACCCTAAGTTTCTAGTTCACTGGTCAAGAGTAAAAACGTTCCTAAATAAGTGGTCATTTGATGCTAATAAAGGAAAGAAAGATCGCCTATATTTTTATTGTTCTTTTTTGAAAGACTCGATTGCTGTATTTTTTCTATTATTTTTATTTTTATTTTTCTCTGTTTGTATCACTATTGTGTTTCTATTATCTGAACTGCCCAAGTAGTGTAAGGATGAATACTTACTACTATGCTTACTTGCTGCTTGCTGCTGCTGTTAGTCTTTATTTTTAGGGTTCCGAATATCCGTAAAAAAACGGAACCCTTTTAGGATCACTCGGGTGTCGGTCGGTCTGTCTGTCCGTCTGTCACAGCCAGTTTTCTCCAGATCTATTGGACCGATTCTGTATAAATATGGTATACATAATATAGAATTCTGTGACCCAAAAAATATTTATTTACGAAACGCATCCGCGTTACGTAAATAAATATTTTTTAGTATGGGAGTCACTTTTGGGGGTCAAACTAGAAAAATAAAAAATAAAGTTTTTTAAACTGCATCATTCGATATCAAATGAAAGGGCTTACTGTGAGGATTTTAATTATTTTTTCTATAATTTTAAAATATGTAGTTTTAAATTTTTTCAAGAAATGAGACCAAAAATTACTATTCCCCCCCGTATCTCCGAACTACTGAACCTTAAATTTAGAAAAAAAAATGCAGATAATCGCACCATACCTAAAGATTATTGGAAAACCTATAAGAAGTCTGTAGTGTTAAAATAATATGTTAAAAAAATCAAATTGGTTCGGAACCTTTTGCACGCGAGTCCGACTCGCAATTGTCCAGTTTTTTTATTTGTTTTATTTTATTTTAATAAGTACAGTGACAGACTACAGACTAAATAAAAATAAAATAAAATTCGTTTATTTCAGGCTATTATAAACCCATAGAAATCAGTCAACACTCACAACATCTTCTGCTTTCCCAATCCACAAAACATGTAATGAAATCAAAAATCGAATTATATTCTATCACATTAAATTGAATTTTACACATATTATTAATTATCCATTGATTATATAAATCCAATAAATTACAAAATTGATATACTAAATTAATTAAAAAAAAAAAAAACATCATAATAGTCCATTACTAATTCCATATACTAAATTAAATAAATAAAAATAAAAACAATCATCATTATACTCCATTACAAATTCCAATAAAATTCACTATAGCAGTCTCTTATGAGCGACACTATACATAACTTGTCTGTCACAGCAGTGTCGCACATAAGGACAGTCCAACCTGTTTGCTATCATTCTCAGAACGGCATTGGAGCTGGCCCGCACTCGGCGCACAAGAGACGCGCAGCGCTTCCGCATGGTGGCATGGAAACAGTCCGTGCGTGCCAATGCAAACATACCTGAAGCGCTGCAGTAGCGGGGCAGACCCAAAACTGCCCTGAAAGCGTTATTAAACTGGACACGAAGAGTGCTGTAGCTTTTCTGCGTGTAATTAGCCCACAGGCTGCAGGTGTACATAGACGTGCAATATGCTCGGAAAAGAGTTATTTTCACGTCATCTGAACAACGCGCGAACCTGCGGGCCAGCATATTAGCTCGCCTAGATACAGCCCTTCGTTCCCGTTCCATATTAGCATGATCCCTGAGGTCAGTCGTGACTATATGCCCTAAATATTTAAACTGATTAACCCGTACTAAGGGTACATTATTGAGACGTACATGTGGCACATTGTCCGGGCATCTAGCACCACCGGTCTCAAAGACCATGTACTGACTTTTCTTAATGTTGTACACAAGTCCATGTTTTACAGCGTAAACCTCACACGTCGCCATCAACCTCCTCAGGCCACAGATCGACGCGCTCAGCAGCACCATGTCGTCCGCATAGCTTAAATTATTGACACATACGTCATCTATATGACAGCCGACACGCTGACTGCTCAGCGCGATGATCAACGCATCCATGTAGAGGTTGAATAGCGTGGGTGAGGTCAGTCCGCCCTGTCTTACACCGCACTCCATACGATATGGCTCCGACATTGCCCCCGCCCACCTGACGCTGTTGACTTGGTTCTTATACCAGTACTTGAAGATGATAACAAGTAAGTATAACTAAGATAGTTCAGCTATGACAAAGATGCAGTACAGAAATCTGAAGTCAAATTATTACTGTACACAATGTATATATTTGCTTCATTGAATATTCTTCTTTACCAAAGATTGTGTGTTAAATAAAATCAAATTTAAAAAATTATTACTTGTTTTATAATTTTTGTTTCTTTGGGCATTCTTTTTTCTGAAAAGTGTTGTTTTTAAGTATGAGTTCCAACGTGTACACCATGCTAACCAAAAACGCACAATTTTAGCAATAGCAGTGTAAGTTCGGATACGTCATTGATATTTCATGTTGTTTGACAAGTATAGCAAATTGTTTCTAAATAGAAATCATATTGAAACAAACACAATTTTCTAGAGGGCTTTAACATTAGTACCGAAAAACAAATCCGATTAATATATATAATAGACCGTTTAATAAAACGGAAATTTCAAAGGTCTAATACCGTTAAAGTACCTACTTGAACTAGATAGTTCTAGTTCTTCTGCTGTTGACTCTGTAGTGTAATGCTCAGTGTTTGCAAATCTAAAACACATCTATCAAACCGTCATGTTTGCTTTTGTTCTCAAGTTTTAAATTTATTACCAAGAGAGAACCGGTTTTCTGCTCTGGATCTTGAAAACAATAATGTGTTGTATCCATTAGTATAAAGCTACTGGTTTAATATCCAGTATCATAAAGTGAAAGTTTAATAAGTTTAGTTAGGATTAGGTTAGTTTTTGGTTTAGTTTAGTTAATTATTGATTAGCTTAAGGAATGTTACATATTATCTATGACTAGGAATTTTAATGTTTGTTTGTTTATTCATGTACGACCACGACTTTTATTAATGTACTGTTAATGACAATTTAAATTTTTAACAATTTTATTTAATGTACGTATATTGTTATAATTAAGTTATTTTTTTTTTCTTTTTAATGACAATTTGATTTTTAATAATCATATAAGATTTTAATTTAATGTTTTAATGAGAATTTTAATTTTAACAATTTTATATAATGAAAATGTTTGCATGCCGAATGGTGAAATATGGCTGAACTCTAATATACACTTGAAAGTTTGCTTGAAATACCGTGAGAAGACCGACCGTTCACAATGGGCCTCATCAGAAGGCTCAAAGGGCAATGCTTGGAGTTTCCTTGCGTGATCGAATCAGGAATAATGATATCCGCAAGAGAACCAAGGTTACCGAGATAGCCCGCAGGATCGCCAAACTAAAGTGGCAGTGGGCAGGGCACATTGCTCGCAGAACAGATGGTCGATGGGGCCGAAAAGTTCTGGAGTGGCGACCGTGTACCGGAAGACGCAACTTTGGAAGGCCTCCCACAAGGTGGATCGATGACCTGGTGAAGGTCGCGCGTAGCCGATGGATGCGAGACGCACAGGACCGGTCGTTGTTGCGACGCTTGGGGGAGGCCTATGTCCAGCAGTGGACGTCTTTCGGCTGATATGATGATGATGATGATCGTAAGAAGTAATAGCTCTTAAGGTGACTTGACAATGTAACAACATTGACAACATGCATTTTCTTAAATATTTTATAACCCTTTACGGTCGTTGCATTTTTGTCACATTGTCATGGCGCACCTGTAGCGGCATCAATGCCACCACAAGAAAAACCAACGGACCAAATCAACATCGCATCAAAAAGAACCGCGACGCCATCTATCCAACTAGCAGCGAACTACTTCGTCGAAATCCTCTATCGCGCAAGCAGAGTTTACCG
Organism: Lacanobia wlatinum; assembly: GCA_947578705.1. NCBI lineage: Eukaryota > Metazoa > Arthropoda > Insecta > Lepidoptera > Noctuidae > Lacanobia > Lacanobia wlatinum. The sequence goes on from OX388033.1 coordinate 20,287,059, forward strand.
TGCGATTTAAACATATACATCAGCCCGAATATCAACTATCGGGCAGTTGCCCGCCAGGCACAACAACTGTCTGGTAGGAGGATCCTTCCTTTTTAATGGGGGTTTGCGGGACTTAAGTCTCTGTTCCACATACCTCCAAACTGGTGACCCTCGACATTGGACGTCAGCCCAGCCCCCGTGCAACTACTCCAGCGTGACGTCATCATCACTTCTCCTCAAGCTCTCGAGCAGTGAGGCATACAGCCAGCCAGTACCCACAGCTTCTACGGGTATCCTGACCACCAGCATGCAGCAGCCGCACATTCCTAGTCAGCATCCTCAGCCTCTACCCTCAACCTCACCAGCGACCTTGGCAAGCACACTGCACCTTCGGCCAGTCACATGAAGAGCCATGAAGAACCTCTCCTGGTCGACGCCAGCAGTCACACCACTACGTCGCACAGCAACGCTGCCCCACATCCGACGCTCTGGTGCAAAAACGCAGCACTGTACCACGTCCGACTCACTGGAGCATAACACAGTGCTGTGCCAGATCCAGCAACTGAAGCATAGCAGCATCATCCCGACTCACTGGGATCTCATCACCCCGACTCACTGGGGCACCGCAGACAGTTCTGACTCACCGAAAACTCTGCGACTTCCGGTTCCGACTCACTGGAACCAACCTTCCACTGTCCTGGCAAGCATCTCAAGATGTATGGACGACTCATCCACTATCGACCTTCGGTCTCCGGAGGGGAGTGATGTAGCAGCATCAATGCCGCCACAAGAAAAACCAACGGACCAAATCAACATCGCAACAAAAAGAACCGCAACGCCATCTATCCAACTAGCTGCGAACTACTTCGTCAAAATCCTTCATCGTGCAAGCAGAGTTTACCGTGCGATTTAAACATACATCAGCACGAATATCAACTATCGGGCAGTTGCCCGCCAGGCACAACAACTGTCTGGTAGGAGTATCCTCCCTTTAAAATTGAGGTGTGCGCGACTTTACTCTCTGTTCCGCATACCTCCAAACACCTATCTTTCTGACCCTCGATTTGACGAGCAATAAAAAAACGTAACCTACCTAATAATATTATTAAAAAATTAATAAACGTCAAACTACACAAAAGAAAAATGGCGGCCACCCGTCAACACGACCCGATCCAATTAACCACACTATCATAACTCATCGCAAAATTAATCGATTCCCGTTAATGACTTTGACCAGCATTAATATTTAAGTTCGCCATATTGGGGCCGGCGTAAACTTTAGCCAACGTAAACATAATAATGGTGAAGTGGACGTCAGGAGTGTTATAACCGCCATTTTGACATGTCTAGTTGGTGCCATGATAGGTGTGTTGACAGTTGGGTAAATATTTACGTCGTCAGTGCAAAGACGGGTTGTTTAGAATCGTGTGACGTGTATTTTTAACGTTGTAAAAGGTGAATGTTCGCTACGGTACTGGTAATAAATAATGATGTAAGTAATGCTAGGAATTAGAAACGAGTTCTGTATACTCGGTAATCCGATTCTGATGACGTATAAAAACAATGAGGTTTTTGGAAAATTACGGTACCTACATTTAAAATAGGTAATGCGCACAAAATGTTTTAGGAATAATTTGATTGTGGGTACAGCTAAGAAGTGGAATTCTCTGTCCTAATTTGTGTTTCCTGACAGATACCTACAACCTGTAGGTCTTTAAGAGGGGACTCTAGTCGGTAAAACAGGTATTTGAAGAAACTATTGCCAATGCCGTCGCGCTGCGCCATGCAAATAAAGTGCGAAAGCGACAACTGCAGCTCAGGTTGATTTTACCAATAAAAACCTTGACCAAAAGACATTTTGTATTCCGCTGTTTTCTTCTTCAAAACTGGAGTGATTTAAAAAAATAATGTAACATAATTTAGAGGAAGACTATATCTACTATACTATGCTTCTATTATTTTATATTTTCTTAAAAACTTATCAAATTTGTCTGATAGTCGTCTGAACATGGCGGTAAAAATGGACTGGTTTTTTTTCGGCTTTTTGGATTGTCATAATTCTTTAAGTATTTTTTTTTTTAAATAGAAAATAATAGAGGCACGTATTAATTTGACCTAGATGTTTTGGAAAAAAAAAATTGCTGTAGCAGCATTATCCACGAAGAAAACAGCGGAATGCGTTTGTATGGAGAAAGGCCCAAGTGTTACCGACTAGAGTCCCCTTTTAAGTCAAGAGTAAACAGATTACTTCTAGTCTAGCTTACTCCATCTTAGACCACATCATCGCATTCCAGTAGGTGAGATTGTTGTCAAACGCGCACCTACCAACAGTCAGTATCGACATCTAGTCATATCCATGCTCATCACATCACTGCATTGTCAACTGATAAATCGTATTTAGTCCGAAAACAACCGCCCCTAAGATGACCCACTGACCCAATCGCCTGATGTAAATAAACTAAGAAACAAAAATTTACATATCTAAAACGAATAGGTATACCTTTAATATAAAACTTTTCTATAATAGTATTAAATTATCCAGAAAAACTAATTATATTAAATTCGGTAGGTACCACCAGAAGATTTCACATACCTATGCGAGTATTATCCGGAACAACGATGGCATATCGTTGTTCCCAGTAATACCCGTGGGAGGAGCCGGGTATTTCGGATATATCCGAAAATCTAGAGAGACTACGTTCACACGTCTCGTTCGTTCGAATTTCCCGGTGCATTGCCAATTTCTATATTCGAAATTCCTCCGGGGATCTTTTCATCAAGTCATGCATTTCCTTAGTGTGTGCTAACCTTACCCAATATAGCGACACTAGATCTGGTTTTGTGCTTTCTACTGGTACTGTCTAGCACTGAATTTGGCGCCAGGCAAAGATTAACAGAAATATAAACTGTGTGGTCTTTTCAATTTGGTTTGAATTTCTTTAACCCTGTATTATAACATTTAATTAAATTTACTTTAGGAACATTAGCCTCGAACTAAGTACATAATACAAGTATATTATGTGGATACCTTCTAGTAGATTAGTAACCATTGACACAGATGCGTACAAATTACGAACGTACCCACAAAACTATGCTACAACAAAAATAATTGTCTATATCCTTTAACGCCACGAACGGCGCGCGTAATTTCAGCAAAATGACAACCCAAATCTCGGTTTATTGTTTCAAACGCTATTATTTAGAAGATTAGAGCGGCCTATGGGACTGAGTCGCTTAGAGATTTCAATTTGCAGACTATAATACACCCCTGAGCGGGATACGTCCCGATTACGTCCCGTTTACGTTCCATTTACGTCGCGTTCTCGTAAGATAATGTCGTATTGAACCCTTGTGTGGGGAGAAGGGGCTCATCGGCAGCGTGCGTTTTTGATTCGTTAAGCGTGATTTTATGCAGTTAATCTTGTATTCATTACCGCTTATTTTAGCTGTTTCCGCGTTTACTCTATCATCAAGTATTTTTTTTTAATGTAAAATGGTTTCACTATCAAATAAACTAAATCAAAAATACTCAAATTTTTCGATACTTACATTTAAAAAAAACCTGTCAACGAAAATCATGGTGGTTTCAATCAGTACTAAATTAATTCCCGGAAAATCACAAAACATTATAGGGATATTTGATATAGATGAGGATAACAGATGTTACATTATTGTTCCGGAAATGTGGACATTGTCAGAACAATAACGAAGCATTTCATTTCTAGAATTGCCATTTACTTTGCAATATATATGCATTTGACACTGGCATACAACAAATAACACAATTTCAAACCCATTTCCTACCAATATCAAAGCCTTTGTTATGAATTTTCCAATAGAATAATATTCGTAGAAACAAGTATTTGAATATCCTTTGGATTTCGAATAATTATCCGAAAAAACGTTTCGGGCAGAGATTTATTTCACAGGAAATTAACTTTGTAAAAGAATGGCTTTGACAAAAAGTCGGAGAATGTGTACTGTCATGCTTGATCGTGTTTGGGGGTTCATTATTATAGATCAAGGACTTTGTGAGACTGAACTGACGAGGAAATAAGCTGTCCGTCTTTTTGTGGGGTTTCGGTTTTTGGTTTATGATTACTTACTTAGGTATTGGTTTCCTGAAAGGAAAAGGTCATTTGAATAAATATTGTATTGTAGTTGGAATAAATATGTTACATGAGGCAAGTTTATAATATTTTCTTGATAATAGGGTATTTGACAACCATGAAAACTGTACATACTTATTTGATAGATGTAATTAAAATAGTACGAATTGTGGAAAAAATAAATAAAATTGATGGAAAAACAGAGAAGTTATACGCTTTGGAAGTAATTCTTCTATCCTTGTCACACGAGATGTCATTTCTACTGGATGGCTCCAATTCGATATGGCGGGACTTTTCAATGACTTGTGAGTGATGTCACATGCAATTAGTGCTATCTCTGTTTACCACAAATTTTAAAATGATGACAAAATCGCCGTTATCTGAGAGTTCTAAGCAATATTTTTTAACTACGTCTTGCTTGCTCTCGCGATTTTGAGAAATGTAATAAAAAAATCCAGTCAAGTAACCTATTTCTACTATTTTCACAGTTATCATGTAGGTAGATAATACCAGTTTCGAGCAGCCCGTAGCGACAATATGGCTTCATATCAGTGTAAGAAGTTTCTTTATCTGACCCGTTGGTACTCTCAGAGGTTACCTTTTAAAAATAAACGTTTTCACTTTTAAACACATGATTTACAGGTCTCGTATTCGTAAATTTAACTTGCACTACGTATCCATAAAATAAAAATTGTATAATTGAACAAAATCACCGTACCTCAAAAAAAATATGACCATAATACGACAAGCATAAAACTGCAACTCACGCAGAAATCACACCCCATTAAATAAATTCGTTTATATTTAACATTCAAATGATTACCTAATTGCTATGCACCGTCACGTCGCCTACATTAATGTGTAAAGATGAATATTCGCGGGTCGATGAGATAACTCGAAATTTTGCAGTTACAGCCTATTGAATGGCGGATAATTTTGTGATTTAAATTGAAGAATTTTTTAAATGGAAGAAGGTCGTCATTCACTGGATGCCCGAGGGAGATAGGAGTAGAAAACGCCCGTAACTAAGGCCGAAAATACCGACTTTGGGCTTAGAAAGTAGACCCCTTGAAGTCGAGCGTGATCATCATCTGCCTAGCCTTTTTCCAACTATATTGGGATCGGCTTCTAGTCAAACCGGATTTAGCTGAATACCAGTATTTTACGCGGAGCGGCTATCTACCAGACCTCCACAACCCATTAACTGGGTAAGACGGTAGGTACTTCATGGCAAGACTGGAGTCACATTAACTGGCTGTTGACTATCCGTAACGACTGCTAAAGATCTACAAATGACTGCCGGGACTAACGGCTTAACGTGCTTTTTGAGACACGGAGGAAACTCGGTATGTTAAGGTGGTCACCCATCCACAGACCAATCTTTTGCATGCGTTGCTTAACCTTGAAGATCGACCCGTGCGGCTGTTATTATCTAGCCACGAGCTTCTCGAGGTCGAGCACGATGATAGTGTAAAAATCATGTTAGCGTGGTCAACTTGGCCAGAGATAGCACAAGGTAGAAAGCTTTGGAATGAGACATAGAAAGTCCACTAGAACTTCCAAACGTCTTTTATAAAGCGCACAGCAAAGGAGTGGAACTCTCTGCCTGCGTCTGTTTCCAAACGCTTACAACCCTAATCTCTTCAAAGTTAGAGTGCACAGACTCCTTCTGGGTAAGCTCGCTCCATCGTAGACTTTGTCTCTGTCATCTCTGACCTAAACTAGAGTCAAGAGCAAACCCATAAAAAAAAATTTGAAAATCAATCTTTTACGTTCTCTAGTAATGAAAAACGGTTCATAATTTATTGTTCGGGTATCCACGAAGGGATGTTAGGGAAAGGTCAGTGGACTTTTTGCAAGTGCCTACCATAGAACCAACAGTTTGATGACATCCCCATCCACTAAAGCAAACGACCGCGACTCCCTCTCTAATAGAGACAAAGCCTGAGTCACAGCAGTGGGTACGTTATGGGTTGATTATACTGTTGAAGAAAAATTTATAGAGTATCAGCATTTAGTGTAAGACATTCCTTAGGGACGCGAAAAGATGGACAGCGAAAATAGGAAAAGCGGTTTCCCTTGGGACGGAATTAACGCCAAGCGATGATAGTGATGGTCCTGTGCTAAGATGTTTAATTACACATATAGATACTGAATCTTAATACAAATAACGTAGTATATCTATTTAAGTGTGGCAGTAAAATCTTATTATTTATCTTTCTGTTTTTTATTTATTTGTGTTTAATTTTTTTTTTTATGTGATTATCTTGCATTCATCCCATTTTGTTTTCCCTTTAATTTCTAATTTCTTGTATATTACGCATTTTTGTTTATTTTAATGTTTTCGTCCTTGTCAAACTTGATGTACCTACCTAGATAATAAGTGGAAGCTGTGGTCGCCTATAATTGGAAACGCACTCTTGTATTTGTCCCTGTCTTTATTGTAATGCATGTGATTGTGTAGCCTCTGTTGGCGATCCTAAATAAATAAATAAAAAATGAATAAAACGTTTTGGGAACACATTCATTGTGCGTACAGCAAAGGAGTGGAATTCTCTGCCGGATTCTGTGTTTCCTGATAGCTACCACCTGGGAGTCTTTATGTTAAGAGTGAATAGGCTTCTAGGCAAGCGTGCTCCATCTTCGACCGGATCATCGATTACCATCAGGTGAGATAGTGGTCAAACGCGAGACTATCAATAGTAAAAAAAAAAATACAACTATTTCTTATGATACACAGCTTTATCCTCACTAGGCATATGGGGGCTTACATTCTAACCGGGTATATTTTATGTATTAAATAGTTAGAAAATATTAGTATTTTTCATGGACCGACTGGCCTCCAAAAACCAGTCACTAGGTAACACTGTCGTGTTAGGGGTGTCCCCCTTGGCAAGGCTGGTGTCAGATTTTGTGGCTTCTGACTACTCGTGACGTCTCTCAAAACCTGGCCAAGTGCGAGTTGGACTCGCGTGCAAAGGGTTGCGAACCAATTTCATTATTTAACATGTTATTTTAACATTACAGACTTCTTATAGGTTTTGTTATAATCTTTAGGTATAGAACTATTATCTGCACTTTTTTAAACTTTAGACTCAATAGTTTCGGAGATAATTTTTTGAATAACTTCAAAACTATTGTTTTTAAAATGGTGTTAAAATATAATCAAAACCCTCAAATAAGTCCTTTCATTAGATTTGTCACACGACACAGTTTAAAAAATGTTTTTTTTTTAATTTTCTAGTTTGACCCCTGTGACCCCCAAACTAAAAATTGATTTATTTACGTAAAGCATCCGTGTTTGGGTTACAGAAGTCCATATGTATACCAAATTTCAACAGAATTGGTCTAGCAGATCCGGAGAAAACTGGCTGTGACAGACGAACAGACAGACACCCGAGTGATTCTATAAGGGTCCCGTTTTTACGGATGTTCGAAACCCAAAAAATTTAAATAACAGCTGAGACCAACCACGAAAGAGTCTCGGTATGATATAGATGGACACCCATCCACGATCCATCATCACATGCCCAGCTTTTTCCTGACAATACATATTGGGGTCGGCTTCCAGTCAAACCTAAGATTCAGCTGAATACCAGTATTTTACGTGAAGCGGCTGCCTACCAGACCTCCACAATCCATTCAATGGGTACCACGGTTCTCCTTGGCGAGGCTGGTGTCAGATTTTCCGGCTTTTGAGTATCCGTAACGACTTCCAAAGATCTACAAATGACAGCCAGGACCAACGGCTTAACGTGCTTTCCAAGGCAAGGAGTCTCGGTATATTAAGGTTGTAATGTTGGTCACCCATCCACAGACCAACTTCGGCAAGCATTGCTTAACTTTGAAGATCGACCCGTGCGGCTGTTATTATTTAACCACGAGCTCCTCACCCATCCACGATTCGACCTCGGAAAAGTTGTCAGCACAAAATACAACCTCTAACAGAATAAACGCAATACCTCTTAAGGGGTCATTGAACTCATCATTATGAACAACTTTCACTACGGGACCAATACTGAAATCGTGAAATAAAAATCGACTGCTCCATACATTTATGTGCGCGTAACTCGACAAAATGTACTGAACAGCTGATTTTTTTCGTGATTTCGGGATTGGTCAATTGTAAAAGTTGTTCATAATGATAAGTACAATGACCCCTTAAGAGGTATTGCGTTTATTCTGTTACACGTTTTATACGATCTATAAAACCAGTAGATTTATTCTTTGAGATCTTTCAAAGATTCTTCAACAAAATACAATTCTTATTTGTTACAACACAAACTGACAAATTGTAGACAAAACTCAAAATTGTGTGTCAAAACTTAATTTTCTAGGTGTAGCTACGTTGAAGGCAATTTATTTACCTCAACTAGCCTTAGATATTGTACCTTGTCTGCATTCCCGTCAACCTGTCAGGCGAAATAACGTAAACTATATTGAAAATCATATTGCTATTTCTAAAACAGTATTCGCTTAGAAAATGTTATGCGGCTACATGTAAAACTTGATATATTTTATCGTTTAGTCTGCACCCAGTGACCGGTTGGCGACACATAAATTATGCCAGCAATGTGCCCTGGCCACTGCCACTAAAGTTTGGCGATGACTAAATAAAAAGTTTTAAAGAATGATTTTATGGTACATAGTAAGTAATGAATAGTTTCATGAAATTATTTCAGTTCCCACTCACTATTGTTCTTTTCAATTTGAATAAAAGTGTTTCCAACATAAACTTATTGTTCTTTAATAGTTTCTTGAAATTCAGAGAAGTTAATACACTTTCAGTGCCAAGTGCAAAAGTGTTTTTACATTTTTAGAGCCAAGCACTCAACACATAGGCGGAACAACAATCCGTTCGTGTGCCCACAACCCGCGCATGAACACAAGTTACATATAGCTACTTAAAACGACGACTCGGCCAAGGGTTGTGGGCCCATGAACGAATCACGCTCGACCCATACGCTGAGTTCTTGGCACTAAATGTGTTAAAAACCAGTCAAGTAGTTTCGCCGTCTGTTTCTTGCTATGAATCCCAAAATACAGTGTGACTAGTATTCATTGAAATATTTGTTAAAAGGGGTATTTAATGTCGAAAAACAAAAATTACCTATGAATAAAAAGTCTTGCACTTAAACAATAATCCAACTATTGAGTAAAAGAAAAAGTTCTTTAAAAGATTGTTTACATTATCACCGTTTTAAAACGGCCAGAATTTTAAAGAAAAGTGTTCTAAGTAATAGATAACTACGTGTACAAATAGTTTTCGTTTCCTTTAGTTCCTTGCATAATATGACTTGAAGTGTGGCCCAAAGTGAAAGTTATGGCGAGTGAAAAAAGCACATGCAGGTGTTCTAAGTTGTTGCGAAATTTGTACGAACGAGTCACTGCGGCCCTGAAACCCAAAGGACATTAGAAGGAACACGGATAGCTTAGTCAGTATGAGTCTGATGCTCCCTTCTGCTCCGTGTGGAAACTTTCCTAAAATCAACAACAACCCAGAGCGGAAGGAGTCATTTGATGATTTTTCATCCATTAAAAAAAAAGACGTAATGATAGTAATCATAATATATAAAATTCTTCCGTTACTAAGTGAGTGAATGACAGACAGCGCACAGCTGAAAGTACTGGTCGTAGAATGCTGATGGCTGGAATTTGGCATGTAGCTTTCTTGCGGATGGCTTTTAGTCAGTAAGAGTCTGATACTGCCCATCCAGAGCGGGAGTAGTCATTCGATGATTTCCCATCTTTAAAAAAAAAGTTTTTAAGTTTGGTCTCTTGATCGAACCGGAGAGGCATGATGAGAAGACCCGAAGAACACATGACCAAGAGGCCATAGACGAAAGAAGAAAGTGCCATTTTATCTGCGATGGTGATTGTCAAAATAAGGGATTGATCACGTGTCGTTTCGACAGCGTTTGTCAATCCTTTAGGACCTTTACGATACCGCTGTCAAAATTTAATTTTTCTAGAGCTTCAATAAGTCCTAAGCATCGACACTGATCCGAAAAAGCGTAAAAAACCTAACCAAGATGTCCGCCGTAAACAACGCAAACGCAGAAAATTTTCAGAGTAAGCGTCAGCGGTGAGGCGGATTATGTATCCATAACATAAACGAACAATACACGTAGTGTCTATAGTAAAAAAAAATGTTTGACACCGCTTACCATGCGTGTCATGCGAATAGTTAAATAACCGAACCGAAAATTATGTAACGAGGGAAAACATTCGCTAATTACTCCCACTGATGTACACACACGCACAACCACATTCACACAACACAAACACACCATCACGCACATACACACAGACACGTAACACACCCACATATAATTGCATGCTACAGTTGATTTTTATTTAATTTTTTATTAACTCATTGTAGATTTCCCTTGCATATCCGTCTGTTAATTATCATTTTTGCCTGCACATATAACACGTACTAAAACCAATTAGTACCGAGGGATCGAAACTGTGTCTCCTAAACACAAGCTATTTTGTAGCCTAGCTAGGAGGACAGAGCTTCATCCACTTTATTGTAGACTAAAATTCTGTGTTACCTACCTGTTACTATTTAAGTAAAAAAAAGAAGGTGTAAATCTACAATGTGTTTATTTGAATAAATATTTTGAGTTATGAGTGTGAGTTATAGTCAAAAACTTATAAGCCTGACAACTATCAAAGGATATCATGTTTTCCAGTATCTGGGCTGTGTGGAGGCCACCAGGCAGTCTGTACGTCTACCACTTTTATCAATCTATACTCGCCAGCGACTGTGGTTAAAAAAATGTTTGAAAACTTTATAAAAACAAGTTTCTAATTATTTTTTTTAGTTGTTAACTAAAGTTTTACTTGCAACTTGCTTGCTTGTTAGTTAACAACTTAAGCAAATAAATTAGAAATTTGTTTTTTAATAGTTTTCATACTTTTTTAACTACATTCGTTAGCGAGTATAGATTGATAAAACTCGTGGTAGACGTACTGATTAGGCTAGAAACGGAACTCCCAGAAAAGTAAAACTGCTTCAGTATATTAAAACTACTAAGTGGGCAATACACAAATGATTAACATGATTTATCTGGTGAGCTTATGTAGTAGAAACAAAGCGTTAAATAAACAATGACCCGCTTATTATTATAGGTATGCAAATTGTAAATCGACCAACGTTAAAAGCCACTTAGTGCCATTTCAACCGTGTGGAAATTTTCCTAAAATCAACAAACAATTTTGGAGTTTCAAAGTTTGTTTACAAGAGTTTCAGGACCATTTGCAGTGGAATGAATTTCAGGGAAATATAAGTAGCTCTGTATTTTTAATTATGCACTTTGCTTTTTGAGTTTCTGTAGCATGAAATGATTTGCAAATGTAAACAGGTGTACCTAGGAGTGCTTTTAAGTAGAGGTAAATTTTACCTGTACCTTCAACATCATTTTATAATAAGTTTGGGTATGTGTCTGTAGCATAATTTACTTATTTTTTTACAATTTAATTATTATTACTAGCTAGTGTGGTCCCACTGTTGGATAAAGGCCTAAATTTCTTCCAGCGGTCACAATTTAGGACCCTTCCTGCCAATGCCTGAAGGAAAACATCCAGGTTGTCTCGCCATCTCCTTCGCGGTCTACCGCGGCCCTGTGTTGCTGTTTCAGGGTTCTGTGTTTTAGGCCACAACTCGTCTAACATGCGGCAGACTGTACTGTAGGTATCTAAGTTAACTCTATTAGACATTTTTTTTCAGTTTTTAAGATAAAACTAAAAAAAAAAACAATAGCCACATAGGTTACCTATATCGTGAACTCTCATCCCTTGCACCAGCTTACAGCACCGTACCTCAAACAATAGCGTGACAACGAACTCGGCCGCTTTACGTTGAATAACAATACGCCATACAACAGTACGCTATACGACAGTACGCCGGCCGGTACGCCCTTCAATGTAAACTTTTACAATACGACTCGACAGAAGAGAACGTATTGCCAACACGACACGATCAACCCCGAATAGTTCCGAATCAGGAATGTTTGAAAAAAGAGGCCTGTGAAATAGTCGCGTGACAAACGAGGTTTAATGCAATTTAAAAGTTGGGTTAGGCTATAAATCTAAAAGAAGGTCAGACCTAGAAAAGAATTTGGATGTATGGTACATAAATACACAACCTAGATATCTACTTGCCTCATACTGTTTGGCAATCAGGGTTGCAATTCTGTAGAGTTTTGGTTCAAACTCCAACGATTATTTTTTTCCTATTGTCTGTATCAATGCATTAGAGTTATTGAAGAGCTCGTGGCTAAAGAATAAAAGCCGCACAGGTTGATCTTCCTGTTTAACCTGTCTGTTATTTTTCATAGAAAATCAAACACTATTTAAAAACTTCTGCTACGACCTATTGTGTAGCCGACGCTTTACGCTTCGCTTTGCATTAACAATGTCTGTACCCATTGTCGCTACAAACTTTGCCTACCCTCTGAGCGAATAACATGAAGATATAACTGAACCACAGAATAGGGAATCGGTACAGAAGGCCCGATCCGTCTTCTGCTAGTTCGCTTCGCTCTTGGCAGAGTCGTGGTCACTAATGAATTCTGCCCAATCACTGGTGTTGCTATACCTCGCTTCATGATTTATCTCCATCTGGCTCTGTTAAATAACGATCTGGGGCATTCATTAAACCTATAATCGTAGATTTAATCTGATTGTTCCACCTCATGGGCGAACTCTTATAGCCTATTATCTGCCGGTCTTCCTTGTTCCACTAGACGCTCTATGAAGTCGTTACCAACCGACAACCCAAAGATACTCAAAACCCCATGCTCTCTTTGGTCATGCCTCGAGACATGACCAAAGAGTTTCCATTCTCGATTGTACTCATTCTAATAGAAGTTGTTTGATGCCGACACATATATATACAAATCACTATACATAAACCACGTAAAGCAAGGCTACGTGTTGGTCTAATCAGATACAGTTGACACCAATATTTTACATGACGCGATGGCCCTTTGTCAAGTCTGTCATCATATTTTCTTCTGTCAAAGATCCACAAAATAATGACAGCCAGAACAAGAGGCACGAACAAATCATGTAATGGAACCTCGGCAAGCGTTTTGATGATTAATGCGTGCCCATCTGATGCCGACCTTCTGTCCCTATCTATTTTGCGTCTGAACGTTGCGCGTCGTCACCACAAATTCTCATTACCAACATGTCTGCGTAACACGGAACTTCACACAAAATGGACCCGATGTAATTGAGGTTCGGACCTAACCCTTTCAGAGGCAGATCTCCAAAGTTATACCCTGGGAAATGTGTCAGCAGCAATCGAAATGTCTAGATTATAATGATGAAAACTATTGTTGGGCCAACTGTTTGTAATTCGAATGAGCTGTGGCGGACAGTTGTTCGGAAATACAATGTTTTGTAGTTAAGAGACGAAAGTAAGTGAGAAACTATTATCTGGTGAGTGATTTCGGTAGGGTTTGGGGTGCCAGTTCAGATCTTAGGGACAGTTGTATACTGAATGGACAGTAGACACTCCAAATTTCAATGCAAAGTATAATTACCTACATAGAACTCTTATTATATAAAGAAAGGCGTAGACTTCTCAAAATGAGTGATTTTTTATTAAAAAGAAAACTTTAAAAGTTTGGTTACTCAAAAATAACACAATTTTGCAATAAGTTGTCAGGGACAAAAACGTTTCTAATTAGCTCTAGAATATCCCATTCGTTGTAGCCTCGATAATACACACCACCACTAGGCAATATAATGCTCTAATCTCCGAAAATAATCAATTAAAACAACAGGCTCTACGAAATAGAAAAATTGACCTACAGAATTCGCCAAAAATATTTCCAAAAACCATTCACACAGACTTATGGAAAAATTCGTTCCTATTGTACAGAGTTTTTTTTTTACGCTGAACCGCAAAAAGGTTGGATAGAATAAAAGCACTTCCAATCGCGCAATCCGAAAGGCCTCAAAACCTAAATAAAGAAAAAATATTTCCGAATACTGCAATCCTAAAAATCTACGTTAGCTCTGGTTCGGATAGAGTGCTGCTTTTTTGCTATCATTCGCGATATGAAACAATATGTATTGAGAACCGGTAGATTTTCGGTAAAAACGGTGCCCCTATCTAGGAGGAACTCGTGGCTAAATAATTACAGCCGCACGGGTCGATCTTCAAGGTGAAGCACCGCTTGCCGAGGTCGGTCTGCGGATACCCATCCACAGACCGACCTCGGAACTCGGAACATATCGAGATTCCTCCGTGCCTCGGAAAGCACGTCCCGATTGTCATTTGTACATCTTTGAAAGTCGTTACGGAATGCCAGAGGATCTGACACCAGTCTCGCCAAAAAGTATCGTGTTACCCAGTTAATGGGTTGTGGAGGCAGCCGCTTCACATAAAATACTGGTATTCAGCTGAATCCGGTTTGACTGGGTGCCAACCCCAGTGTAGTTGGGAAAAAGAAAAATCTACGGGTTGTCAAATCCTTTCAGTATTCAGTATTTATTTATTTGTTAACATAGGTAAAGAATTACAGATCTTATGTTTGATTAACAGAGCGCTATGTTATGCCAGGAGGCGTACAAATATTGTGTGAGGTTTACAAATTTATTAAAAATCATGCATATTCATGGTGTACAATTACATCTCCAATTATGTCAGACCTAAATGAGGAATTATTAAAATGTCAAACGTATAAAATAAAAAAAAACTATGTCAAAATAATAAAAATGTCAAAAAAAAATAGTATGTCAATAGTACTCGTATTAATCAATGTAATTCTAAATTAATTCGTCATTTAAGTATTCGTCAATAGTATAGTAACATTTATTAATTAATAAAAAATATTTTTTTGCTTAAATTGTGCAAGATTTAATTCTTTTATGGAAGATCATATTCCTTGCTAGTGTTTTGAATGCTAAACTGTATCAGGTTAAACCTAAGTACTAAACAGTCCTATTTTACGAGTATTATTATAACGAATTCAAAACAAGGATGATGGCAAAGAACAATATGTACCTAATCGAAGTAAAAAAAGGAGCAATGAGTAAATCAAGGAGAGGGAGAGAGAAGATGCGACTAGAAGCAAATAGTTTACTGAGTGGGTCATATTTAGGATCCTGCATGGAGTATTGTAGCCACCTTTCGGATGGCTCAGCTAAGTATCAGCCTGCCGCGCTGGACTCGGTGGAACGCAGAACTAAGAGGCTCATCAGTGACGTAAAACTGGTGGATGCCAAGCTACATAACTTGGCTCATCGCCGTAATGTTGCCTGCTTGTTGGTCTTCTACAGATTGTACTTCGGTGAGTGTACCCAAGACCTCATCCCGCCGGCCCCTTTCTGCCATCGGACATCCAGACGCACAGCATTTTACCATCCCTACCTTGTTGCTATTCCACCAATTCGCACTAAGCGTTTCCATTATACACATCATATCTTATAATGCGCACAGCAAAGGAGTGGAACTCTCTGCCTGCGTCTGTGTTTCCAAACGCTTACAACCCTAATCGCTTCAAAGTTAGAGTGCACAGGCTCCTTCTGGGTAAGCTCGCTCCATCGTAGACTTTATCTCTGTCATCTCTGACCTAGACTAGAGTCAAGAGCAAACCCATCACAAATAAAAAAATAATAAAAAAAATCAGCAGTTCCTTGGACCGTTTTTTTTTTGGGTTTTAATCTTGATATTATCGGTTACTAGCGTTTTGTTGTCTTCTGCTATCTTTGACCAGGATATTCTATATCCTGTCAGTTATAATATTAGAACTACACAGGCAAATAAAAGGTTGTTTATAAACCAAGTCCATTTCACAATATTCTAAATTCTGGGTTAACCAACCCGGCTCGCGGCCAAACTTTTTCCTAAAACAACTGTCAGAATCATGTTATTCATGCTGTCAAACCCCTGACCCCACTCGCTCATGTATGTACATATTTGAAAATGGTTTCGTATTACTTATTTCAGCTATATTATAGACAGCATAAATCCTGGTCACTACAATGTGAGTGTCTCAGTAGCAGTTCAAAGCTCGGATTTGCGTCTTGTCGATTAATACCTAATGTAATATTTGTTTTTTGTAATCCTACCTACCTACATAGTCTCGCCTCCTATCGTACTAATTTATTTATTTAATTTCAGAATTACCACCGATTAACACAAAACAAAATCTTCAGCAAAACAAAATTTTGGAAGGCCATATATAATCACGTGATGCATATTCAATTATATTTACTTAAAAAACTTTTTAGAAATAACCGACATCCAAATATAACACTATAAAATAACCTTAATTTCGGAAGTCGATGTTTTTTTGGTTTTGTTTCTTTGTTTTTTAACACCGACTTCCGAAATTTATTTTACACTTTTAAGTGGTGATACTTGAACGACGTCATCTTCTACGCAGAAATTGAAATAAGCAAACATAATAATAATAATTATTATTATTTATTTACCAATTTCGGACAACAATATAGCCCAATTTGTTAATAAAATATATATATCTTATAACTAGTGTTAGTAGTAAACAAAAAAGCACAAAAACAAACCACAAAGTAGGTGTCTAAGGCAGGATGTGCAGAGAACGATAGAGTGAGGAATAGCTACCTGACCATTCTCCCCACATAGTGCCTCAGAAAAGGTGAGTAAGGACTCTCCACAACTGTTTTCAGGATGCTATTGTCACTGTCCCGCGTTCTACGCATCAGTGATGCGACTTTTTTTCGAACTACTGCCTGAAAGCCATCAGTTCGGTTCTTAGCAAACATCTCCGATGCGCTACAGAAACGGGGCAGTTTCAACAACATCCTAAAAACATTATTGTACTGGACGCGTAAGACATCTAACGACCTTTTGGTGTAGCTGACCCACAGACCCCCTGCGTACAGACCTTGAAAAAATGCCTTGAACAAGGTGATTTTGACTTGGTCCGAACAACGCGAGAATCTACGAGCCAACATGTTGCCTCGGACCGCCAGTGCCCTACGTTCCCTTTCAATATCTACATCATCTTTAAGGTCGTCGGTAAGTATGTGCCCTAAGCACTTAAATTGATAGACTTTATTTATGCTTTTACCATTCAGAAAGAAGGTAAGTTCATGATTAGGGCACTTACCGGCGGCCTTAAAGACCATGTATTCACATTTACGGACATTGTACACAAGGCCGTGCAAGGCAGCATATCTCTCGCAGACCTTCAACATTTCTCCGATAGATCCCTCAGTCGGGCCCAGCAGCACCATGTCGTCCGCGTAGCTGATGCTGTTTATACTAACACCACCAACCCGGCAGCCGACACGCATACTACTGAGCTCGACTAAGAGATCATTAACATAAAGGTTGAAGAGCCGTGGAGACGTCAACCCCCCCTGTCTCACACCGCATTCCAACCCATATGACTCAGAAAACGTTCCGGCCCACTTTACATAGTTGGTTTGGTTCGCATACCAATACTGCATGAGCTTAAGCACTGGTGCCGGTACATTCCTGTCACCCAGCTTTCTCTAGAGCACATCATATGACACCAGGTCGAAGGCTCTGGAGAGATCCAGGAAGCAGGCATACACCGGCGTTTTTCGATCTGTGTAATATTGGACAGTATTTTTCAAACTTAGCACAGCGCTCTCGGTTGAAAGTTTAGGTTGAAAACCAAACTGTGCATCGTGCAAACACAAATACTTTTCCAGGCACGAATCAAGTATACTGTCCAATATTTTAGCCGCTGTGGTAGCAAGGGAGATTGGACGGTAGTTACCCTTGTCCGAGATATCTCCTGTCCTGTTTTTTACTATAGGTACTACAATAGTTTGCATCAGCTCAGATGGTAAATGAGTGTGACTGATGCACATTGTGTAAAACAAGGACAGGACCCTCGGCAAGTGAACCCCCGCATATTTGAAGTGCTCGATGCTGAGTCCGTCGTGGCCGGGCGATTTACCTCTGCTCATGCTTTGAATGACGGATCTTACTTGTTTAGCCGAAAAAAGAGTGAGTGGCTCCACCCCCCCACTGTCAGACTCAGCATCGGCCGCTTCAACCGACGGGCCTAGTGGAGATTGCACTTTAAAATGTTTCATAAACATTTTTGCAATTCCCACCGGGTCATTGGCCCCTCCTACGCTCGCCGGTAGACCAGGCCTAGTATCCAACTTACGTGTCGACTTCCAAAATTTACAAAATTTTTTCGTGGCTCTTTGCTTTGCTATGTTGTCCATTTTGACCTGCTCTTCGTTTTTTTGGCACCATTTCAGGCGACTCTTGAAGATTTTACGGGTCTCACACATCTCATCGAAAACTACTCCACTATTTGGTCTCTTTTGTCTAACCCATTCCTTGAACTTAAGCCTGGCCTCACGGTGAGCGTCACGAACATGCCTGTTCCATCCACACATCACTTTTCCTCTCCTTGGCCTGCACCCTCCTACCACATATGTTTGCTCGGCAGCGTCACATAAAATACTTACAATTTCACCGTACAAGTCATCTAGGATATGTTTATGCTTCACTGAGCTGCATAACCCATAGCTACACTCTGAGAATTCAGGTGGAAAATCAATGTTGCAAAACCTCTCATTACATTAATCCTTGTAAAATTTTATCTGAGATTCGTCCCTTTCACCCCAAATAACTCTAGAACGTGGCGGATTCTGTGTTATTAATTTAGACCTCACTATATTTAGGTCACACTCAACGTACAATGGCAAGTGGTCTGACATATATACGTCTTCTTTTATTCCTATTAAATGCACATAAAATAAAAACTACTGAGCCAAACTGAATAATTTTTTTACGGGACCAAATGGCAAGTATCGAACTATAAAAAGAATCACAGAAATCGGATTAGAAACTTTGGGATACATTTAAAAAAGAATACCAACCGAATTTAGAACCGCCTCCTTTTTGGAAGTCGCTTAAAAATAATATAGGTTACTGACGATATGTACCTATAAAACTATGTGTAAACCTCTGCCTAAATCTTCGGAGAATATAGGCGTGAAATTTCGTTATAACTAACGCTTTGAGTAACAGTATGCATGTAACTATGAGTATGTAATACTTTACAGTTGCAATTTTTTAGAAACTGCAAAGGATAAACTGCTGTTGTGTGACCCATTTTCGTCGCTTGAAACTTTCAAAGGGCTGGAAACCGCAAAAGTAGCGCTCCTTCACAGCACTTGACTCAAATGTACCCACACTATATGAAATTTTAATAATTCTGCCCCAGGAATATGGAATAAACTGGAGGAATGAGCAAATGTACATGAAAACAGTGACGTCATCACAATGACTGGTCAGTTTTTAATACTGGGCGGAATTAAATATTATACAATTTAAAATGAAATATGCACAAGTATATAGTTTCAGTTTGCGTAAAGTTTTGTCAATACCCAGTTCTCCCGAAGTTGTTCTACGTGACAAAACTTTTGCGGTCAGATTTTTATAAGTAAACGTCTAATTTTTCACTCTTTGCTTTGCTCAGATACAAAATATCAACCTTAAATGGCCACGCACTTCTGAAGCACCCTGTATATGCCCCATAATACTATTACTAATTTGCCCTTGTTATGTACATTTGTAAAGTTCTGGAGTGGCGACCGCGTACCGGAAGACGCAGCGTTGGAAGGCCTCCCACAAGGTGGACCGATGACTTAGAGAAGGTCGCGGATAGCCGATGGATGCGAGATGCACAGGACCGTTTGGTGTGGCGACACTTGGGGGAGGCCCATGTCCTGCAGTGGACGTCTTTCGGCTGATATGATGATGATAATGTAGGTACGTATTTTAGTTCCATCGAGTATCGTATATAGAACCTCTCCCAATAGCATCAGAATATTTTGATCGAATTATTTGTCTCTGATGTATTTCTCAGATAACATACTAACAACGTTATAGGCTAATTGGTTTCCAGCGCACCGTCATCCCTTGGAAAACAATGTCAATATTATTGAATAACACCTTATTGTTTAACTGATCAATTAACCTATTCTAGATAGAGAGGTGTCAATTGGCAATGGTTCATGGATTATATATCTGTTGTTGTTATCTTCTACTTGCCCTTTAATACTTTCTTTGATAGCCACATAGGGAAAGAGGTGACTATATCCCAGAATCCAGGTCTGGTTACATGGTTTTACAAAATTTTAGGTCGTGTAACTTGGCCCTTCATAATAAAAGACTTAAGTAAATTATTTATCGTGTGGTGAGAGCAGCGTTATCAACAGAAAAAAAATGTAGGTAATCTGTTCATGTGGCAAGACGGGATGCCAACTCAACATGGATGGGAATGGATTAGACATATTACTAACTTACATAAAGATATTTGGAATAAGTTGAATCAATTTCAATATTTGTAAAATTCTTCCATTATGATAAGTGACTGACAGACAATAAAGCCGAAAGTATTGGTCGTAGAAAGCTAAAATTTGGCATGTAGGTTTCTTGAGGAGTGTAAAGCAGTGCGTAGAGGCATTTCCCAATATTGCGTGCAAAAGCTGGAAAATATAAATCAATGCTAAAATTCGTTGAAATCAAATGGAATGACAGAAAGTTTGTTAACGGAACACATAACTAGTTTAAATGAATCCATCTGTGAAAGACACAGTTATATTCAAATCACGTACCTATATTATAAGCCAATAGCGTTATCTCATAATTTGAGGCTATTCTCATCTCAGGTGTCAATTGATACACATTCCGATCATCAGAGGAGGTTAATCAAAGAGCACATTAATTTGACATGTAATTGACAGAAATTGTCTTGCTATTGCGTTCCTTGATAACTAGGTTCAGAAATAACTGGAACAAGTAATAGAATATGGTGGCGGTTCAATTGAAATTAACAGAAATTATTATTAATTTAAGTTAAGAAATCTAGAGAGTTTATCCGGTGTAGAGTATTTGACAAACTGTAATTTAGCCTGAAAATCGGCAATTATTTAGATTTTATTCATCATCATCATCATATCAGCCGAAAGACGTCCACTGCTGGACATAGGCCTCCCCCAAGCGTCTCGCATCCATCGGCTACCCGCGACCTTCACCAGGTCATCGGTCCACCTTGTGGGAGGCCTTCCAACGTTACGTCTTCCGGTACGCGGTCGCCACTCCAGAACTTTTCGGCCCCATCGACCATCTGTTCTGCGAGCAATGTGCCCTGCCCACTGCCACTTTAGTTTGGCGACATTTTTTTTTTATTTTTTTATTTATGATGGGTTTGCTCTTGACTCTAGTCTAGGTCAGAGATGACAGAGACAAAGTCTACGATGGAGCAAGCTTACCCAGAAGGAGCCTGTTCACTCTAACTTTGAAAAGATTAGGGTTGTATGCGTTTGGAAACACAGACGCAGGCAGAGAGTTTTTAGTATTTTTTAGGGTTCCGTACCCAAAGGGTAACGAACCCTATTATTAAGCCTCCGCTGTCCGTCCGTCCGTCTGTCCGTCAGCGGGCTGTATCTCAAGAACCGTAATAGGTAGACAGTTGAAATTTTCATATATGGTGTATTTCTGTAACCGCTATAACAAAAATTAATAAAAACTAAGGTAAACGGTACGGAACCCTTCGTGTGAGAGTCCAACTCGCCCTTTTTTTTAATGTTTTCGTATGTTTTATTAAAAGCCAGAGGGGTGCAAATTCACCCCCTTGTACCCCCTTCTCGGCGCCTTTGGCCACTTCACCGGTTAACGCTGACGTACATCCCCCCCGTAAATATGACTCGGTTTTCAAAAATATTAACTGTTCAACAAAGAAAACTAAAATATAACAATATAAGAAAAACGTTTTCAGGAATTATTAGGTTTTGTCCACAAATGTACTGTCTAGGCTCGTTTTGGGCACTATAACACGTATAAAGACCATTTGTAGAGTTATTTATGGTTATCTAAGTCTTTGAGATATTGTAGAACCTCCTTAGTGTTACAAATCTAGATACTAGGTTACTACTAAGGCTTCATAGACTTGTAGTTTAAATGCAAAATCTGTGTTCATTGCTTGTCCTTCTTTCTTGCTATAACGAACCCGGTTAGTGACTTGAGCTACTTTTTCATCGTGGATATACCCCTGTATCGCGAAATTTAATTCTATACAGTAGTAACCTGTATAGAATTAAATTTCGCGATACAGGGGTAGGAGGAGGAGAAGATAAAGTAGACTTAAAAAAAAACGGCCAAGAATACAAGGAACGTGATTTTTTGGTTTAATTTTTATTAATTTGTTGTTATAGCGGCAATAGAAATACACACTTTGTGGAAATTTCAATTGTCTATCTATTACGTTTCTCGAGATACAGCCCGCTGATAGATAGACGGACGGACGGGCGTGCAGCGGAATCTTAGTGATAGGGTTCTGTTGGTTACCCTTTGGTTACGGAACCCTAAAAACGCTTTGTAATGGGCCGAAAAAATAATCGGCTATTTTTGATGAACTGGGCCAATTTGGTGCAACCATGATGCATAAATAAATTGGTTTTTAAAATACTCATTAATTTAAAAGGCAAACATATAAAATTGGTATTTTATATGTTTGCCTTTTAAATTAATGATTATTTTAATTCCAACTAATTTCTTAACTAAAATAACTCAAATTCTCACCCAACACCGCCCCCACTAATTACCAGCACATTATCACACAGTTCTGTATCAAAGTTGTCTTTGTTGCAACAACTTCGTGCCAATTTACTCCCGAAG
Source organism: Lacanobia wlatinum (assembly GCA_947578705.1). Lineage (NCBI taxonomy): Eukaryota > Metazoa > Arthropoda > Insecta > Lepidoptera > Noctuidae > Lacanobia > Lacanobia wlatinum. The sequence goes on from OX388033.1 coordinate 20,309,832, forward strand.
CGTTGAACCGTACGCCACAGATAATGCCGCTCTTACTTACTACCTACAGAACCGCAATTAACATCAACACAATTTGTACTCGTCGGAATTATTCTCTCAATGTGAACACACAGATTTTCATCATCATTATTGTTGATGGGATGGGGTTGGAGAATAAAGATTTCGTGGGGTGGGTAAAAATAACAAATTTTCGGGGTATTTTAAGGTAAATATTTTAGATTTATTTCGAAGTTACTGAACTTTCACATGTTTTTTGCTCTATGCCCGTGAAATGTGTTATTAATATTTCGTTTATTTTTTTTTCTGTACATAAAGATTACATTTTTAAATATATCTTAAAAAAATACATTTAAAAATATAAAAAATAGTAGTCCGCCGGTGTCGGGAGCAGAGTCCAAGCTACCGGTGGTTAGGGCTCCAGAGAAAGGAACCTCCTCACAATACGAGACGTATCGAGGAGTACTGCCTTCTGTATCAGGCCCTTTACCCAACCGCGTAACGCCAGCTTCGACAGATGGTCGTCGAAGCTGTTGGCTATCAGGCCATTGGCCGTAACGACAATCGGCACAATGACAGCCGAGTCCACATTCCACAAATCGACAACCTCGTGTGCTAAGTCGAGATACTTAATCTGTTTTTCTCAGCTTTCACGAGATTCTCGTCATGTGGAATGGTAACATCGATTATCATTGTGCGGCGCGCTAATCGGTCTATACAAAGTTTAAATATTAATTATAATAAGAAAAGAGTATTGCGCCAGTCCCAAGTACTGCCACCAAAAACTGTACCAGACGGGCGTGATAGACTGGAACGGGGGTGTGTTTGGGGTAGGTCTATCCTTCTTCTATTCCTTCGATGTGAACTGTGACCACCCGACTGTGTTCAGCCGCGCTGACGTCCTGTATACTGAGGTTCCTGTACCACACGTGAAACGTTCTTCTTTCTTGCTATTCGTACTTGCTGTCTTCAGGGTAGATTGGGGTTAGGGTTTTTGAATAAATGAAGATGCAGAATTGACTGTTAACATACATGGGGTTGGTGCAACACGTTTTCTTCTTCCTTCGACCCTTTTAACCCTCTTACTATAATAACGATAACAACGGTCTATGACATAGTGATTGCGTGGTATTAAGTTTACAATGCTACTTAAACACCTGAACAGGCTGAACAGCTTCACATGGCCATCGTTGTGGCCATAAGGCTTGCATATCTAAACAAAGTACTACTCTCTATCACAAAAACAATTTCGGAGTCCCTTTAGAAGGAACTATACATATCAGCTGATTATCCAAGGTTGCAGTACCCAATGTCTCACCTTAATAATTCTACAAACCAAAATATCTAGTCGGAATATTAACCCCAACAGCCCCATCCCAATCATAATTTTAAAAATATCCATTATCGTTCCGTTGCCTAGCTTTCGCATACCAGCATTATCATCGATATGAACCCACTGGGGAGGCAATCTCTCGGTTGGTTGCCGCTACGAATGCACCTGACATCTGCATTACAGAATTTGCGGAACAAATATTACATGGAAAACGGTTTTTTAACCTTTTTTGTGCGATTGTGATTGGGAATATAAAATTGGTTTTTAATGAACGGGCTAGATATGAGAGTGCATTCGTGTTTAGCAGTGACATAGATTCCTAAGTCCAATAGGGTATTTTACTAAAAAATCTAATTAGTTCGTCAGATAGATTTAAAAAAAATATTGGACACGTATTTTTTCTTTTTTCGCGTAAACAAAAAATGAAGACGATACAGCGCGTTGAAGACACGCGTGACGTCATGTGGCTTGGTAAAATTGTACCATCATAGTGACGTCACGCGTGTTTTATCATCTCATCGTGGCACTATATCATCTTCATCTTTTGTTTACGCGAAAAAATAAAAAAAAACGTGTTTAATATTTTTTGAATATCTATCTGACGGACTAATTAGATTTTTTAGTAAAATACCCTATTGTTACGGAATTTAATTGACACTCGTATGACTTTTTTTTTGCATGAGAACATCAGTAACCAACATTTTTGGGTCTAATCTATCACCGTGTCAAAGTTAAACTCAAGTCAAGCGATGCGATTGGTTAAACACAGTAGTCTTAACGCGCTTGAGTATTTGTTACATAAGGGTGCGTTTGTAACAAATAGTCAAGCGCGCTTTGGGAGTGCAATTGGGTGTTTTCCTATATAAAGAAATAATAATTATATTTAATACGGCCGTAAAATATTGAAAAAATATGGGACACGTTTTTTTGCCATTTCAAAACGATAAAAATTGATAAAAATAAAGCGCTTCAAAGTTCTAGAGTTTACTAAAATGTTCGTTTTGATTTTTCTTAACGTGAAAATAGAAAAATACGTGTCCAGTATTTGTTGGAAATCTATCTGACGAAGTAATTATATTTTTGAGGAAAGTAACCAATTACAAGCTTTTATTTAACTTAACTCTTTAGTTATTTAGTATGTAAGGGTCAAATTTTGTAACTAAACCTTTAAACAGTCATCCCTAACTAATTTTGCTGAAAATTTAAATCCAATAATCATGAAGGGTTCGTTTAGAGGACATTGTAAAAAACAAGCTTCTTTTTTATTAAGTTGGTTTTTATTAAAATAATATCCTGAAACTAAGACAAGTTTATAGAAGAAACTAAATAAAAATCGTGAAAAACCAGTTCTAAAACAAAGGTATCAAGCAGCTAAGCTCCAATAATCGAGATTATTCTGGATATGAAAATGGAAACCAAGATTCAGTAGTATAAAATAAAATCTACGCTTTTAACATTAACTAAATAAGATTACTTAGTAAATGCCAGCTCCATTCTTATTTACTTTGTTATAATAAATCTGATTTTAGTGCTCCCGCGTTGTGTATTGTAATGTCAAGGTTCGTTACGCCGAAAGAAAATGTCTTTCTCTATTTTCTTTCACAAATTTTTGACTTTCACAAATTTTTGACACGGTGTGGAAAAAGGATTTTTGAAAATCTATCCGGCTCTAGACAAGTAGCATTCAGTGGGCGGTAGCATGGCAAGGGCGATCGTCAAATTGTATAGGATTGACAGACACTGTCAAAATATCACGAGATTAATAAACTCAAAACCTACTAGACCGATTTAAAAAATTCTCTCGCTATTATAATGCTACGTTATCCCTGAGTAGATAACATATGATATATTTATTACTAGAAAAAATAGGGATCCTTAAGAAAATTGCATTGAGGATGAAGTCGCAGGCGAAGTGCTTAATCTTTATATTTTGACAAATCGATAATAGCATTCACTGAAACAATGGCGCACCGTCTAGACACTCAATTGAAATCAAAATGTCTTTCTCCATCAACACTGTTAAATCATCCAAGCAAAGCTGATACAATCACGACGAATCATCAAGACCCATCGGGTCCATTTTCACAAGCACGCAACTGCATTTTATTATTTCACAGCGGATGCTATTGAATTAGAACGCAGCGAGGCGATTGGCGGCACTCGACGATTGTAAAGCGAACGAATCGAACACCACAATGTCCATTGTCGCACAGATAGACTCCAGCTTTCTGTCGCGGTGAATACCCAGCGATGTATTGTGTAGTCAGAGATGGGAACGCGCGGAGTCCTGCCATTGTTTCGCCAACGTCAACACTTCCCGCTGTAAATGAATGCAGAACTGGGACGTTTTATTGTCGTTTAGATTGTCGTCGGTTCTCACTGAAATGCAAATGTTACAAAAAATGCTGGAGCGTAACTGGTTTATATGCGAGACTTTACTCTTTAGGTTAATATGGACTTTAAGCAAATATGAGAGGTTTATGAAAAACAGCAGCAATTTGTAGTTGTTTCAAACAATTTTGTTGTACAGTGTTCTCGGAAAATATAAAGTTGTGCATTGTGCAGCAGTCGTATACCAAAATATTACGGGTTAAGTAATTTATTTTGAGTTGATATTCGAGGAATTTTGTATTAAAGGTAAACTGTATAGTTTGCTAGAGCAACATTTTAATGGAAGTTTATTTCAATTGTACGAGGAGCGTGATATTCGGTTGTGCTGTTGAAAATGCTAAAGCATCATCAACATTGAGAACATAATAATGCTTTACGTACTATCCATACTATTTATAATCTGTGAATGTGACTCTGTCTTGCTATGAAGTACCGTGTTACCCAGTTAATGGGTTAGGTCTGGTAGGCAGCCGGTATATGTAAAATACTGGTATTCAGCTAAATCCGGCTTGACTGGAAGCCGACCCCAATGTAGTTGGGAAAAGGCTAGGCAGATGATGATGATGAATGTGACTCTGTCTGTCTGTCTGTTATCTTTTCACTTCTTAACGACTGAACGGATTTTTATGAAACTTGTCACACAAGTTTCATAAAAATGGGTAGACCATGGATAAGGCCAAACTTTTCTATCCTGGAAGTATGTTTTTGATTTTTGACGTAGAGCCAAGCAGCCTAGCTTTAGATAATAATTTATTTCTCTAAATAATTTATTTGTAGGTCCGAATTTTTACGTATCACATCACAATCGTTTAGCATTACACCATGGATGAAATGAGGAACATTGTCTATGAATACTGATACACTGTATTAAAATCCTCTATACATGTATAATAAATAAATAATATCCATTTCTATCAGGCCTTTTCGGATGAAAAGGCCTGATAAAGCGTGTACAGAAAATACAGTTCAGCTGTGTCTACAAAATCCCTATCACAGATTTACGATGTTCAGTTACGTTAGCATTCACCGGCGGCGATAGCAAACATTTTGCGATTCCATCTTCGCTATAACAATTTCAGCTATCGAACATAGAGCGAATAGTAAACGGAGATCACGAAACTGATTCTCCATCCTTTGATAGAATTTAAGAAGTGTTTTTTTTTTGCTTTTGTCATTGTTTGTTGTATGTAAAATGAATTATGGTGTATTTGTTTATATTTTGGTGTAGGTATGTCATTTTTGTCCACATTTATGCGATAAATGATTATCTAGATTTGTTTTGCTTTAACAAGATTATTTCAGTTGTGAACATTATATTATGCATGAACATTATTTATTTCATTTATATTTAACTCTATATTTGCAATTGTATCTGTCTGCAGGTTTATTGAAGTTTGATTGACAGATAACTATGTATAATAACATGTAATAATTAAGATACTTTATTCTAGTTTATGTTCCCTGTGTCTATGTTTCTCATCCTATTCGTCGTAGGTCAGCTGAAATAATTTTCTTTTGAAATAAGCAGTATATTTGTGCTCTTCTCTCCGTATATAATTTTTACGTAACTGAATACAGCACATAAATAAATTGTTAATAATTATCATATCTATAAAGTGTGCCCATCTACTCTGCTGCGACACAGGCTTCCCCTTGACAGTGCATTATAAACACACGTTGCTACTGACTCAGCCACGTACACTCACATACGGTTAAAAAGCATTCTTTATAAGGGAGAACAATTCAACAACGACCTGCCAAACGACATAAAGGTATGTACTAAATTAAGCATATCTATATCTATACTAATATATAAAGCTGAAGAGTTTGTTTGTTTGTTTGTTTGCTTGAACGCGCTAATCTCAGGAACTACTGGACCGATTTGAAAATTCTTTCAGTGTTAGATAGCTCATTTATCGAGGAAGGCTATAGGCTATATGTCATCACGCTAAGACCTATAGGAGCGGAGCAGTAATGAAAATTGTGACGCAGACGAAATTGCGCGGGTCAGCTAGTTTAAAATAAATTAAAATCGCATATTGTTAGTACCTACTTTACCTGCGATAGTTGATATATATATTGTCATGTTATTTTGTACTTAACTAAAGCAAAAATAAGTACATTTAAGTTTAAGTTAATTTGTAAATCTCATTTTAAGTGAACTATGTTGTTCTTATGAGAAATAAAGTTCTATAAACCTAATAATCCACCATACAGGTCAAGTGTTGGTTGGTCCAGATGATTGTACTTATACTCACAAGCGACAACATGTTTTTTTGTATTCCTAGCATGGCTCGGAAAAGCTCGGCAATGCTCGTGAATGTTCGGCAAAAAGACGATCAAAGATAGCAATCTTGAACAATGTATCACAAACTCATTAATAGGATGTAACAGTGTGTGAAGTTATCTTTAACATTCATGTTCTTGATGTGCCGATGTATTAAGTCCTTGTTTTTCAAAATTGCTGTATCGTAAGCTGTAATTAATTATTCAATTAATTGTTGTGATACATTTGATTTCAATTAGCCACAATTTAATTGGTATTTTTGTGAGTACCTGATTGATATTGAAAGATTAATTTGTTACCTAATTGACTTCTAAGCGGTTATTTGTATGGACAGTTAGTGACGGAAAATAATTTCAGTAAAATATGAAATTTAGGTACGTCTGAATTGAAGATTAAACCATAGGCAAGCTTAAAATGAAAATAAACTACATCTAACCGAAATGTCTCATAATTCATTGTTACATTTCCCTGTTCAAAAAAAAGTTGTGCAAGTATTTGCATCAAGTTGTATTTAGAAGCAGTGGCTTTTCAAAAACATTTGCTAGCTGTAAACACATCTAAAACCAAAAACACTGCCTTCCTATAAAACCGCTCCTCGTTTCCTCAAATAAAATATTTACAGATGGACAGTACAAATTCACTTTTATGTACATAAACGCGGACGTGGCTAAGCAACAGTTGGAGATATATTATGTACAGTATTGGGTTGTAACGGAATTTGGCCTTCGGAAATGTGGAACCGCAAGTGCGGGATTTCCGCATGAAATCGTACCTCCGCATCTGATTATGCGGAGTTTAAACGAAGGTAAAAGAAATCATCTAAGAAAAGATTGTTTATTACTAAAAAGGTCGCGATAACTGCCTCCGTGGTCGAGAGGTTTAGGCATCTGCCTTGTGACCCGGTGGTCGTGGGTTCGATTCCCACGGGAAAGCATACTTTGTAAAGTTGTTTTCCGGTTTAGCTAGGACATTGCAGGCTTGAATCACCTGATTGTCTGATAAAAAGATGATTCCGTGGTTCGGAAGACACGTATAAGCCGGTGGTCCCGGCCGCCAAAAGGCGGTCGTCAAATAAACCATGTCAGAGGCCCTTGAGGCGGTATAGAAACTCTGACACTAGGGTGTGTGGGGTCGTTAAACCTTACTGCCCACACGATAAGAAGAAGACCAAAAAGGTCCCATTCAAATAGATGGAAAAACTTTTAGAACTCATTCAGACCACCAAAATAACCAACACCACCGGACAAATGCGAGTCGGAGTCGCCCACCGAGGATTCCGTACAAATGTATAGGTACATATTATAAATAGTTCAGGAATCGAGTCTCGCAGTTTTTTTTTTCAGATTTTTCTCATACTTGTATAGTATAAGGCGGTATTACTTGCCAAATTTCATGTCGAGTTACCTTCCCAAAATGGCACAAATCTTGCATGCTTGGCAGTGAGTGCATAATTTATCGAATTGAGAATGGTAATAGTACCTCTGTCCGTCGGAACCGATTCGTCTCGGAACGTTTGAGAGTCGACTGATTGTTGAGAGGTGCACTAGGACTTTTCTTCTTGTTTGGAGATGTTTGTTTGCTTTTAAGGGTATAGCTATTAACACACATCATCATTACTTTCGCAGCATTACAGCAGGCCCTGTCATATTTATTTATTTTCATTTTATATGATATTTATTTATTTTTAGGGTTCCGAAAAAAAAGGAACCCTTATAGGATCACTCGGGTGTCTGTCTGTCTGTCTGTCTGTCTGTCTGTCCGTCTGTCACAGCCAGTTTTCTCCGGATCCACTGGACCGATTCTGTTGAAATTTGGTACACATATGGACTTCTGTGACCCAAACACGAACGCGTTACGTAAATTATAAAAATTTTAGTATGGGCGTCACTTTTGGGGGTCAAACTAGAAACTTTCAAAAAAAAGTTTTTTGAAAAATATCGTGTGACATATCAAATGAAAGGGCTTACTGTGAGGGTTTTAATTATATTTTTTTCATAATTTTAAAATGAATGATTTAGAAGTTATTCAAGAAATTAGACGAAAAATGACCATTCCCCCCCTTATCTCAGAAACTACTGAGCCTAAAATTTTGAAAAAAATGGAGATAATAGATCTTTACCTAAAGATTATAAGAAAATCTATTAGAAGTCTGTAGTGTTAAAATAACATGTTAAAAAAATGAAATTCGTTCGGAACCCTTTGCACGCGAGTCCGACTCGCACTTGGCCAGTTTTTAAATATCGCAGCAGATTCTGAGACAGGGACCTTTTTATCCTCGCACAGATTAGTATCATGCTGATAACTTGTGTTTACAATTTTTTTAATACTGTTAGCTGTTTTACTTTATTTTGTGTGTATTTGTGCGAGTCCCAAATAAACATATTTTCTTTCTTTCTTATTGCATATTGATCCCTAATTATTTTTATTCGCGTCACAAATTAAAACCAAGTAAAATGATGCCATTGGAAGTCATTCAAACAATCACAGCACAACAGGTACCCACCATTAACAATTTGTTACACTAATCGTGCGATAACTTTCATTTTTCTGAAAATGGAGGGTAAGCTCAAATAGCAAGAATTGAGCTGGGAAAAGCAACTTAACATTGACATCCTAATATATAAAATTCTTTCGTTACTGACAGACAACGCACAGCCGAAACTCCTGGTCGTAGAAAGCTGAAATTTGGCATGCCGGTTCCTTGGGGGAGTGTAAGAGAGTACGAAGAGTGGATTTCCTGGAATTCCTACGGGAACAGGAAAAAACAGGATATGTGCGTACGAAGTCGTGGGCAATAGCTAGTGTTTGTATAAACCTTATTATTAATTCTCATGTTACATAATGCCTATAGGGTTCGACTGTCCTTTGGGTATCGTAAACGTCTTTTTTAATTAGATAAATAGGTACTTACAAAAATATGTTCGTTCCGTTGGCACGTACAACGCCTGGAGCGATAACCGTCAGTTGTTCATATTTGTAGAAAAATATTATCAAACATGAATTCTCTGTTTTGTGTTCTCGAATTTGTTTGCTTGTACTGTACAGTCATGTCTTGGGTCAAAATTACAGTGGTACACTTATGACGCTATTTTTTTTTTCTGGACTAGGGCAATGATACACGGCAAGAATCTATAACTTCTTTAGATTTAGATTAAGGAACTACTCACACTTATTCAGCTGTATTCAGCTAATGCTCATAGAAAACAACGATTTTGTATGGAGACGCGTACGCATCCATTCAGCTTACCGCGTCTGTTCACCTTTCGCGGCAAACAAGTATAAAATGAGGACATATGTGTTACTATCATACGAGTGCTAGAGAGTTCAGCACTGTTCTGCCGCGTTCAGCGCTGTTCCGCCGCATTCAGCGTCGAACGCGTCAGAACAGCGCTGTACACGGATGGTTCTCGCCTCTTTATGTGACAGACGCTGGCATAGCCACCATCAGGGATTTTAATTTTGATAACATAAAAATCTGCTATTCTGCTCGCAGCTTTTCTCATTCTTACGACGCTGTACGCGGCTGATAGAAGCCAGAATTGTATAAGTGTGACTGCAATTATTCAGCGAAACGCGAATAGAGCTGAATAAGTGTGAGTAGTCCCTAAATCAGTTGTAGGCCACTTAACTTCTTCCACATACATTTTAGCTTTCGACCTTGACTGTGACCGTATTGTTTTTACTAAACCATAGATACCTTTTTAATTTGAAACTTTTCCGATAAAAGAAAAAACAATATGAACTTCCAGAGGTAGTGGAGTGGTCTCTGGTATAATTGTTGGATCAACTTAAGTTAGGTCTAACTTGAATCGGATATTAGATTGGGTTCGATACGATATAGATTAAGTTAGGGAATTATGTTAGCGTCTGTGAATCGGAGGGTATCACTCGACGATAGAGATACGTTCAATATTATTGAGATAAAAGTTGTAGGTTGGATTAGGAATTTTGAAGCCCGGTATAAATATATACTGTAGTGCTATTCTGTAACAACATTTTCGTGTCTCGACAGCGGAATGAGTATCAAATTCGTATAAACATAAGACCTTTATGTTGTGTGCAATAAAGCTCACTTTGTGAGCTTTGTCACTCAGGTGAAGCTCGATATCGAAATGGTTATTTACAGAATAGACTAGCTGGTCCAGCGAGCCGATAATTACCCATGTTTGTATGTAGAATGGTGGATCTGACTCTAGTCTGGCCACGAAGTACCGTGTTACCCAGTTAATGGGTTGCGGAGGTCTGGTAGGCAGCCAGTCCACGTAAAATATTAGTATTCAGCTGGATTCGGTTTGACTGAAAGCCGACTCCAGTATAGTTGTGGAAAGATGCATGTGGCAGATGATGGATGTAGAATAGTGGATAGTAATATTTGGTTTTCCTAGACCCTAGGAACAGTAAATTTTTACAAACAACCTTAGGAATTAGCTCCTGACTGGAGGGACTGAAGAGGATATTACTTCACGGATTGCCAAAGCCCGAGCTACCTTCGCGCAACTAAGACCTGTTTGGCAGTCACGGAAACTCACTCGAAGAATTAAACTCAAAATTTTCGGTTCTAATGTCAAATCCGTGCTGCTCTACGGGTGTGAAACGTGGAAGGTGACAAAGCAAATCTCGCGCCAAATCCAGGTCTTTGTCAACCGACGTCTTCGACGCATACTCGGAATTTACTGGCCTGAGACCATCTCTAACGTAGAGCTGTTAGAAAAATGCCACGAGAGCCCGATCGACCGCCAGATCAAGCGCCGTAAGTGGAGGTGGAGTGGTCACACGCTCCGGTGGGATCCCGATCACATTCCCAAACAGGTTATGGACTGGAATCCTCAAGGGAAAAGGAAACGTGGCCGTCCCCGTCAAACCTGGCCACGCACCGTGTTGGCAGAAGCGACGAGCATCGGAATGACATGGAGCGAGGTGAAGCGTAAAGCTCAAGACCGTTCGCGATAGAAGTCAACTGTGGACGCCCTCTGCCCCAGCTAGGGGACATAGGATCTTAAGTCAAAGTAAGTCAAGACTGTTCCACTCCTGGGCAGAGGCCTCCCCCTAATTCTTATAGGTTTTTTTATCCCGTGTCACCGCGAACTAGGCCTTACAGTAAGCATCCAGTTTATGTCGCCGCCTCTTTCTAGGTTGTCTGTGCCGCCGTAATTAACTGTAGAGGATTGTTGTTGTGAATCAGGAGGCCTAAATTCAACCTTAATCAGCTGAGTATCGTATATTGTCAATGCTAGTTTATAGGTTTTTAGAACAGTCATTTTGTAAACTTTGGTGGAGTTGTGGTGGAGGAGCTCTTGGCTAAATAATAACATCCACACGAATTGATCTTCAAGGTTAAGCAACGCTTGCCAAGGTTGGTCTGTGGATGGGTCTTAACACACCGAGTTACCTCCGTGCCTCGGAAAGCACGTTAAGCCGTTGGTCCCGGCTGTCATTTGAAGATCTTTGGCTGTCGTTACGGTTTGTCTGAAGCCAGTAAATCTGACTCCAGTCTTGCCAAAAAGTACCGTGTTACCCTGTTAATGGGTTGTGGAGGTCTGGTAGGCAGCCGCTCCGCGTACAATACTGATATTCAGCTAAATCCAGTTTGACGCAAAGCCGACCCCAATATAGTCGGGAAAAGGCTAGGCAGATGATGATTTTGTAAACTTTGGTATTGTGTTACAGCTTCAAAAAGTTTAGTTAGTTTGTAGTAGTTTCATTAGGGTTCCGTATCCAAAGAGTAACCAACCCGAGTAAGCCTCCGTTGTACGTACATTCCATCCGTCTGTCCTTCCGTCTGTCGGTCAGCGGGTTGTATCTCAAAAACCGTAAGATGTAGACAGTTAAAATTTTCACAATGTGTATTTGAATTACTGCTATAACAATAATATTAAATTAAATTAAAAATTAAAGGTGGCTCCCATACAAACGTGAAACGTGTTTTTTTTTTTCGGAATATGGTACAGAACCCTTCGTTTGAGAGTCCGACTAGCACTTGACGGTTTTTAATAATTGGCCTATAAAAAACTAGAAAAGTGACCTTTAATAAAGTGATTAATAAGCAAAAGTATCGTTTTAGGTCATAGTTAGTGTTATCAGGTTTTGTATTGCTACAAATTGCTATAAACATAAACCTAGGTCCGATATTAATCTAATGTGTTAAGTACTAATGCAATAAAAATGTAACTTGATTGTTAACTAAAAATCCGTGCTGCTCTAAGGGTGTGACACGTGGAAGGTGACAAAGGAAATCTCACGCCAAATCCAGGTCTTTGTCAACCGATGTCTTCGTCGCATACTCGGAATTTACTGGCCTGAGACCATCTCTAACGTAGAGCTGTTAGAGAAATGCCACGAGAGCCCGATCGACCGCCATATCAAGCGTCGTAAGTGGATTAGTCACACGCTCCGGAGGGATCCCGATCACATTCCCAAACAGGCTATGGACTGGAATCCTCAAGGGAAAAGGAAACGTGGCCGTCCACGTCAAACCTGGCGACGCACCGTGTTGGCAGATGTGACGAGCATCGGAATGACGTGGAGCGAGGTGAAGCGTAAAGCTCAAGACCGTTCGCGATGGAAGTCTACTGCGAACGCCCTCTGCCCCAGCTAGGGGATATAGGATCTTAAGTCAAGTTAGTCAAGTATTTTATGTGGTTAACGTTATCAAACAAATTGTTGTAAGAAGCGCAGTGCGCTACAGTCATTGCAAAAGTTTGCTACAGCCATAGATAGGAGATATCTATGGTTACAAAGTACAAACTTGGGTTTGGTTTGGGTTGGGTAACTTAACACATTCACTACTTTGGACTGAAGTAACATTCTATCAGAGATAACAACAGTCAAACGTCCAAAATCTTTGGGAACGGCCACGTGAAGTAACGGCATTGCCTGACATTTCTGATATTTTGTGTCCAGTGGCTCCAAGAAGGTTTGGAGCCACTGGCTTAAAGAAATGAAAGTGGTCCCGTGTTAAATAAAGGTATGTACACGGGGCCACTTTCATTTCTTTGTTGATAGCTGGAACTAGAAATCAAATAACTTGAGAGGTGTCAAGGGACACCCGGATGGAACGAAGTTCCTTTCGATTAATTAGTGAAGGAATTGTAATATTTTTTTTTTTTTTTAAGTAATAATTATAATTTTTTTATTACTAAAAAATATAATGTTAACAGAAATAGAAAGACGAAACGAAAATAACTGGCTTGCTTTCTATGAGAGAGAGAGAGAGAGAGAGAGAGACAGACAGAGAAACACGCGCACGCCGCACGGCTTACAACTATAGCAAAAAGTGTCGTTACAACTTTTCGTATGTTTTTTTTCCGTCTAGCCCCCTTTCACAACGCGCGATAAGGAACTTCGTTCCAATAAGAAAATCAAAGTGTGTTAATCTACACTAATATTATAAAGAGGAAAGATTTGTTTGTTTGAATTGAATAGGCTCCGAAACTACTAAACCGATTTGAAAAATTCTTTTAGCATTGGATAGCTACATTGTCAGGGAGTAACATAGGCTATATATTATCACCGTGCTCCCACGGGAATGGGAACTACGCGGGTGAAACCGCGTGACGTCCACTAGTCTAAGAATAAACTTGTTGCATAACTGAAGGCCAATTCTACTAACTTTTAAACAACGTTCGCACTTGCATGTCAATCGCAAACTGTTAAAAAAGCCTTAATTTTCATACATTTTTGACAGTTTGCGACAGCAAATGCAAAAGTTGCTTGAAAATTAGTAGAATTAGCACTCTGTTCTTTGTAATCAAACGTTAAAAGCTTTATGAAAACTCAACATTTCTTATAGAAACTTAAAATCTGTTTGCATCGATGACATTTTTAAGGTGAAAAGTTTATTGAATATATAAAACTGTCGCAGACCATCAAAGTCTATGGACCACAGTTTGAATACTATTGCTTTAAATTCTCTCATTCTTCAATCAATAACGTAAACTTCTGGTTTTACCTTTCCGCCAAAATTCATTTATTTTTGGGAACACCCAAATACTCCGAAATATTTTATTCCGAATTTCGATATTCCGATTTTCAAAAGTCCGAATTTCATATTACGTAAGAATTATAATATCTATTACTATAAATCACGAAACTTATTTGACCGAAAGTCATAAATGCGATTTGTTTGTTTTCCGATTATCATACGTCCGAAGAATCAAATGCTCGATGGGTTTTCGGTCCGAAAAACGAAATTACGATTTTCAAACCTTCGAATAAATTGCTAAATTAAGATTTTGTTTTTTTTTTTTTTTTTTATTTGTGATGGGTTTGTTCTTGACTCCAGTCTAGGTCAAAGATGACCGAGACAAAGTCTACGATGGAGCGAGCTTACCCAGAGCTTGGATTTAGGTTCAATCAGTGTAATATTCAGTTAGTTACATATTATAATATCCACACACATATTTTAACTATTTTCGAAATGACTACGGTCAAAAGACCTACTGTTTAATATACCTAACAAATATTTTTTTTAGCATTTTGAACCATAAATTAAAATATTATCTTAAACAGTCAATAAGTTTTGCTACAAAAGTAAGTGACAGAAACGCATCGCTGTAAAACCGACTCCACGTAGTTTTGTCTGCCCTACCCCTAGAGCGTAATTTAAGCCCGCGTAGACGCGGAGGGGCGAGGCGGCCCGCTAGCTGAGGAGCTGTTATAACGCCCGCCGCTGCGGTGGTGAGCGTTAAAACCATCTGCGACGATAAGTTCGCGGGTGACCGCCGGAGCCCCGCAGCGCCGGAGCCGTGACAGAAACCATGCCTGCTGCATATTGCATGCTTGCTTGCATGTTGCATGCTTGCTTGCTTGCATGCTTGCATGCTTGCCTGCTTGCATGCTTGCCTGCTTGCTTGCTTGCATGCTGCATGCTTTGCTTGAATACAGCATGCTTGTTTGCATGCATGAATCTTGCATCTGTAATTAGTTTTTTAATTCTACCTCCTCATACTAAACACAATAACATACTTTGTTCTGACGAGCATTGTGTTTATTTGTCTTGTTATTTAGTTTCATCATCATATCAGCCGAAAGTCGTCCACTGCTGGACATAGGCCTCCCTAAAAGGGGGGGCGGGGGTTTGCCATAATCGCCACGCTTGGCAGGCGGATTGGCGATCGTAGTGTATGGTGTTAAGTTTTACAGAGAACGCTGCTGCCTATTCTCTGGCAAGTCCCTTAGTCGCCTCTTACGACACTCACAGGAAGTGATGGGAATACTGATAAGTAAGTTCTGTCACTTACTTATCAATTTTCAGTTTTACAAGGCGTTTTTTAATTCGGAATTCTGATTAATAGGTATTTTAATAATCGGAATTCGTATTTTTGATGTTTCGAATTATCATTAGGCCGGACTTTTTGTTATTCGACTTACTGAAACTCGGTATTTTAAGGATAGTAATTATAAACATTAGAAATGTTGACATGTCGGAATTATAAAAAAAGGATTAATGATAAATCGGAGTTATTATATTAGGAATTTTGAACCATTCGGAATTCTGAAAATCGGTATTTTGAAACGCGTATTTGTGACTGTCGGAATAAAATTTTTCGTATTAATGTAATGTACCCTTTATTTTTAGATAAAAGTGAACAAACTCATACAAAAATTAACAAATGTGAACGAACCTTTCAATCAATCTTAGTACTCTAATAGCAAGACCGCCTTACTTCCACAACAGAGTAAATCATCATCTGCCTAACCTTTTCCCAACTATATTGGAGTCGACCAGTCAAATCATATTTAGCTGACTACCAGTATTTTACGGACAGCGGCTGCCTACCAGACCTCCATAACCCATTAACTGGGTAACACGGTACTTCATGGCAAGACTGGAGTCAGATTTACTGGCTTCTGCCTTTCCGTAATTACTACCATAGATATACAAATGACAGCCGGGACCAACGGCTTAACGTGCTTTCCGAGGCACGGAGGAAACTCGATATGTTAAGATGGTCACCCATCCACAGACCAACCTTGGCAAGCATTGCTTAACCTTGAAGATTGACCTGTGAAGCTGTTATTATCTAGCCACGAGCTCCTCAACAGAACAAAGTTCCACAACTGAGTAAAAATGTAACAAAATAATCTCGGCAATCATTTAAACAAGTTTAAACACCGATATCACGGTAAAACCCCATTAATAAAAGAGGGTATTACCGCCGTTATAAAGTGTATAATTCACGCAAATAACTTAATAGAGCCAACTTAGAAATTTACATAATAACCGCCTTTTCAACGTTTTGTAAGTTATTTTTCACTGAATTTGATGTTAATTCTACCTTAGGTTAGGTTGCTATGGATCGAACGTAATGTTTTGAGTTTATGTATGAAAACAAAATTCCTGCGTTTATTTATGGAGCACTATTGCGACTGAAATTGTGCTTAAAGATTTTATTAGAAAATAAAGAGTATTCTATTCTATTTTAAATTCAAGCAGTTAATGTTGGTTATTTTTTATAATACTTAATCGTCTTGGCCGTTTTTCGGTGTCTTATGGCCAAGTTCAACGCAGAATAGCTAACGGCTATAGGTACGTTCATTCCGAGACTCAGGGATACCACACCACTAATTTCCAAAGTCTGGGTTGTTACTGAGAAATTTCTAATGGAAAAACCCCGTAACATTTTTTCTGAATCCCACGCTCGACACTCTCGAGATCAAAGGGCTGAAAATCTATACTGTAATATTATATTTTTAATATTATAAAGCTGAAGAGGAGTTTGTTTATTTGTTGGAAAATAATTTTAATGTTGGATAGCCCATTTATCGAGAGCTATATAACATCACGCTACTACCAATAGGAGCTGGGCATTAATGAACATATGGCGCAGACAAAGTTGGATCGGATCGCGGATCAGCTAGTATGTCAATAAAAGATGTTACTAAGCATTAGTGATGCACGTTTTAACCTCAAAAAATAGATTGCACTTCCTTGCTAGAATTGAGTTTAAAAACGGAATAATCCTAACGCGTTACAGGGCCATTCATAAAGTAATGACAAAAAAAAACTGTAAAAAAATGTAAAGCCTTCTCGGTTACAAAATAAATAAAAAAGAAGACTTATTTCATGCTTTATGATTCCAGAAAAGAAAAACTTCATCAACTGATTTATCTTCCGGCGCAGTCTGTAGTGGAATAACTTCTTATTTCTTGAGGACTTGGTTTCTTTATGAAAGTAAAACAACATTTTTATGTTCATTAAATATTGTGTCCGAGACATTTTTGCGACCCAGCAATAAAATTGTTGTTAAATGCTAGACTACTAGTCGGTACATTCTTATGGACTAGGTTTATTTCATTTATAAGTAAGGTTCATGGCATTATTTACACAAGTGTTCTATTGTTTTAAACATAGTCGTAATTTTTTTTTTCAGATCGTCAGCATTCGAAAACGAATTCTTTTGTTTTTAGAAATTCACACCTTCAAAAATATTCAAATTAGGAAAGTTAGTCAGAAAAAAAAACATTCCAAATCGTCAATTGTTTTTAATTTTTTTCCTGAATGGAGATTTCACTATGTTTAGGCGGTCGCGGTTACCTCACTGGTCGCGGTCCGTATCGGAGCAACTTTGCCTTTCGAGTAGCAGCTATTGGCATTTGTCTCACCGAGTGTGATCAGCGAGTAAAGTAGTACTTAAGTAAAACTACTAGTAAGTAAAACTTCAAACTCGAAACAGTTGGCGATCAGCGAGTAGCGAGTGAAATGTTTCGATAGTTTTGACGCTCGGCTTTCAGCGATTGCTTTTGTGCGACAGGCTTTTACTCGCAATACTCGCTCCGGCCCGCACTATAGGTAGAAATTACCGCTGTTTGATGAATTCCGACCGCCAAGCGAGCATCGCCGAGCGAGTATACCCTTTGAAAACTCTTGTCGCTGCGATCAACTAGAGGTAAGAGCCGCTCGCCGGCAGTGTGAACAGCCAGCTATCGACTATGAATGTATGTATCACATTTACTCGATAACTACTCGCTTCCTCGCCGGCGATGAGACAAGTGCCTTAGGCAATTTGTTGTTTTTTTTTTATAGTCTCCTGGACAAAAACGTGATTTCCACGATTTCTTGAAAGAAACTCTTTGAAAGTAAGTGCGACTTACTTTTGGCCGGTTTTTCAGGTCATAAATTGACTTTCAGTACCTAGAGAAATACAATTTCACTGGCAAGAAAATCATAACCACTATGAACATCGGTATTTCAGATGTTTATGCAAGCAAACTGCCAAGTTGCATTAAGTTTCGGAAGTTAGTGTAGCTCCCCACAAGTGGCGTAGTCCCGGGATCTCGGTTCTCAACTAATAATTGTACTATGCTGCAGACCTACCAAGTTGTAGCCAGAGCAACTAAATACTGCTAATGCTGGGCTAATTAATAGTTGTACGGAATCTTTGTGTATGGAGCTCATAGTTGTATATGCTTTAGGTTAGTGAATGGACAGTAGAATTAAGTAAGTGTGTTCCCTTGAGACATATTGAGCGATTTAATTAAAAATACTTAGGTATCTAAAACACTACTCCTAACTTGCAATGCAGCAAGCAAAGTGAATTTTAAATACCTCTAAGTAAACATCTTATGAGCTATATTGCGTGTATTCTGTAGTAAAATGGAGCGTACATTTTATCTTATAACTAGCTTTTACCCGCGTTTTTGGTTGCTTGCGTAAACATAGCGTTCAGTACGTGTAACCAAAGATATATATGCTGAAAAAAATACTGACTAAAGTGATTTTATTTTGACAAGAAATAAATTAAAGACTGGCGTTTTTTTATTATTTTTACCAGTGTCCTTATTTCAATGGGACCTTATAGATTCGCAAAAAACTGGTCAAGTGCGAGCCGAACTCGCGTGCAAAGAGTTCCAAACAAATTTTATTTTTTTGCATGTTATTTTAACACTACAGATTTCTTATAGGTTTTTCTGTAATCTTTAGGTAAAGATTTATTATCTCCATTTTTTTTCAAAATTTTAGGCTCGGTAGTTTCGGAGATAAGGAGGAAATTAGACGAAAAATTAACATACGGTCATTTTTCGTCTAATTTTTTGAATAACTTCAAAACCATTTATTTTAAAATTATGAAAAAAATATATTTAAAACCCTCACAGTAAGTCCTTTCATTTGATATGTCACAAAATGTTGTTCAAAAAACTTTATTTTTTATTTTCCAGTTACCTCCAAAAGTGACCCCCAGAAATACATACGTGTACCAAATTTCTACAGACTCGGTCCAGTGGATCCGGAGAAAACTGGTTGTGACAGACGGACATACAGACAGACACCTGAGTGATCCTATAAGGGTTCAGTTTTTTGTTCGGAACCCTAAAAAGTAGCATAAAACCGTTTTCACGGTTTTTCCATCTTTATACAAAAATTCAGCAAAATTGTTTCGACGATTTAGGCGTTGGAAGCGTAAAAAATATTCCTATTACAATATCTAGATCTATCTATCTTTGAAAATGATTGGTTTCTCATCTACTTCCTATGAAATCACTCTTCATGAAACAATTAAATGAACAAACCTCACTAAGGTTACATATTTAAGTTCATCCACCAAATCCATGTACATTAAATAGAAGACCACGACGAAAACGTTCAGTAAATGCGGTATACCGAATAACCAATTTCGTAAATGGGAACGCAAAGAGCATTGGATGCATTCAGGTGTATCAGCCAAAGACCCTAAGTATCAATGATATTAAATAAATTTAAGCGTGTTTTATTTATTACTATTGCTACGTTCCTTTGCAAGCAGAAATTATCGAATACTTTTTTAAATAACTTGCGTTTTGTAACAGAAAATTACTGATTTGAATGAGACCTATATTTTTTTATATGACATGTCTATAAGCTGCTTTTTGGATTAAGTATTTGAAGTTAAGAACGTGTCAGACTCTACTTTAATACCAAAATTTGCCAGGATTTTAGGTAAACTACAGTTTGACCTATAGGTATACTTAACTATTTATAAACTAATCGAGAAACCGGGGATATCCCCGATTTCATTTGCCTACCTTGTCATGAAAAGTAAGAGGTAACGTCTATTTTTCATGACATTACAGGGCCTGCAGTCTCGACATGGTTGCCAATCGTATACCGACCGAATTAGGTCGAAAAGCCCTAACGATTTGAAAATACCGATATTTGTTAGTCTCTATATTCAAAGCCAGCGAATGTCATCGCTGGCAAATATCAAATTACTGAACTTAGTCGTAAACTTTTGCGAATCTAGTGCTGAATTTTGACAGCCTGCTAAGCGTATCGATATTATTCGGTAGACATGACAACAGTATTATTCGGTAGAAATTACCGAAATCGTTATAAATGTCGAGACTTCAGACCCTGGTCTGCTGTAAAAAAAATTGTCTTCTGTCACTCATCTGCAAGATTCAATAAAGATACAATGGCAACTATGTCATTTGAACGTTTTAGTTCCGTTTACGTTCACAATATAAAACTCGAACGCAATATTTTCACAGAGCAGGCGTGAAGTTCCTAGATATTTGCAAAGGAATTCCATTAGAAAACCGTCCGACATAAATGCAAGTTAATTATTTCATAGGCTTCTGAAATAATAAATTTTCATGAATATATACTACTGAGTTAATACATTTCAAGTTTACTTAAATGTTTCTATGAAATAATGAATTTCAAAGTAATGGTTTATTTAAGAAGTTTTCTCTTTTCATTAGATTCCTGGAAGTAATCATTTCAAAATGGAGAATAAAAAGCGAAATTTCTCATGAAGAAAAACGTTTTATAATATTACGAGTAGGTGTGAAAGTATATAAAAATTATAAATAAATATTTTTTTAAATCTACTAACTGTCACAACTGAATTATTGATATAATTTAGTTTTTTTTTTAATAGTGTAGCTATTTTTTGATCGCCGTCAAGGCCGGGTTAGGAAGAGGTGGTGTGGCGACCTAGACGTTCATCGCAAGGGCTGGTTTGAGGAGGCTTGGGAAAGGATACCTAGTAAGATTTGATTAATGCTTTTGTCTAGAAATGGGAGACTATGGGCTTTATAAAAAAAGGCCAAGTAGCGCAAGGGTTCCGTACAAATTTGTAATTACAAATGTATAGGTTGCCCGAAAGATCGCCAAACTTAAGTGGCATTGGGCAGGGCACATTGCTCGCAGAACAGATGGTCGATGGGGGTCGAAAAGTTCTGGAGTGGCGACCGCGTACCGGAAGACGCAACGTTGGACACAACGGTCGCGGGTAGCCGATGGATGCGAGACGCGCAGGACCGGTCGTTGTGGCGACGCTTGGGGGAGGCCTATGTCCAGCAGTGGACGTCTTTCGGCTGATGTGATGATGATGATGTATAGTTTTAAGACTTTTCCCTATACTTGTAGTATTAGACGGTATTAATTGCCAAATTTCTAGGTCTAGTTCTAAGTCAACGGGAAATAAGAGAGTATCGAAATATACGTTTTTTGCGACATAAACGGCCGTATCTTTTTTTACGTTAACTTAGAACTTTGATTTTTTCACAGCTTCAAAGAACTGTAGACCTGAGTATATGGTTTTAATTTCAGCTTTACCTCCACGTTTTTTTTTGAGATAAAGGGTCTTGACAGACAGACGGATGGACAACAAAGTGATAAGGGTTCCGTTTTTTCCTTTTTAGGTACGGAACCCTAAAAATAGGTAAATTCATTTTCCATATTTGATTGAAAGGAAAATGAAAACATGTCGCGGTGGTCCCAGTAACATGGGACAGACAAGTGCAAGAAGATGTTTTTTTTTCTACCAATTCAATCCCTATATATTAGAGTTCAGCCCAATTCAAACTAGGGCTTCAAATTAATAAGTATATTTAACAACTACGGAACCAATGATTGGACATCAGATAAAAACACCTTAGATACGACTAATTAACTGAAATCCCTGAGCAAAATCGGCTATTAAGACGATAAACTCATTTTCGAACAGTCATAAAATAAAATGAGGACAATAAATTCCCCAGGAAGTTCCTTGAGACCAAAAATAATTAATTGGTTTGTGCCTTAACACAATAAAGCCTGCTTTACGTTAATTAAACCCAGTTGGGTTCAGACCCTTCGCTGCCTTTTTACTTAATTAATGGTGTTTTAGGGTTTTTCTATAGGTGATGAGGTTAAAGGTGGTCACTCACCAAAAGCATTCGAGTGTAATGTAACAGTTCAGATTTGATAATTATGTCACTGTCTGCGTTTTACAATTGTTTGATTACAGGGTTGTAATCAGTTACTATTACTGACTGAGTGACTGACAGACAACGCACAGCTGAAAGTAATGGTCTAAAAATTTGAAATTTGGTGTCTAAGAAATCCACTAAGAGAGGATTTCCCAAAATTCTTATGCGAATGGGAAAAAATGGGATCCCGGGGACCCGTTTTATTTTGTTGTAAAATTGTTGTCTTGTTCTAAAATAAAATTATAAAAATTAGGCTGAGAGCCAACACTTTTTGAACGTCACTTTTACATAATGACAGTCCCCCAAAACGCCTGTCACCACGTCTGATGTTTTGGCAGAGAAGAAGAAATGGCTTGTATTACAAATAAGTTTATGATTACTGTCCGAACAAGTACACCAGCGAATGCTCGTGGTCAGTTCGTCCAGCAAGCGTAGTATTGTAACGCACCTAATGATCAAAATCTAATATTGCGTTGACGGGGCTAACATGTTCATTGAATAAAAGTCCCTAAAACAACCTGTCCTGATAGCTACAACCTGGGAGTCTTTAAGTCAAGAGTGAATAGGTTACGTCTAGGCAAGCGTGCTCCATCTTCGACCACATCATCGCTTACCATCAGGTGAGATAGTGGTCAAACGCGTGCCTATCATTGGTAAAAAAAAACAGTTGGTTTAAATAAAATGTTGCATTGTTTCATTATACAAAAACTCCTGGTGAATTACCACCTTAATTTTTACCACTAAAGATGCGTGGTTATATAATGGAAATGCTAAGCCATGACCTAATACAATTAAGGCCTAAGTGTAATTATTGTGATTAGATAATAATAATACTAAAATCGTTGGTTGGTGCCCCATTCCATTTCAAATGTCTAACGGGGCCTCCATCAAAGGACCGGGTCTCCAGGGACCCGAGAAAGTGAAAAACAAATAATAATAATAATTTATTTTTTTTACCACAAATTACAGAAAACGTTATCACATAGTCTTCAGACACAATTTCAAAATTGATTTGTGGAAGACTGGTGCCTAAACTGGGTTTTTTAGAATAGGATGACCTTGATTATTGGCATAGAGAGGCATCAAGTAGTGATATCTATATCAATACGTATCATAAAAAATGCGTATAATTTCAGCGAAATACGCTTAAATAGAAGTCAATGTTTAATTTTCTAAGACTGTCACAGGATTCAGTACCCAGCACGTTTAGTCTAACTATTTATATTTTATATCTGTTATGGATCAAACAAGCTGGCCTATGACATAAACAAGGAAGTAAAAATAATTAACAAAGTTATAAAATAACTTGACAGAAAATTAATTGATTTATTTTTAAAAGGCAATTAAGGGGTACTTTTAGAAGCAGCCAATCTTAACATTTTTCTACAGGTTAATTAGAATATCAAAATACTTTGAAAATGTTACTTATGGAACTTAAAAAGCGTGTTTAAGTAATTCCTAAATCGAACTTTCATCAATTCTTTATAGACAAACAAACATTCAGATTGTATAAGGTTCGATTATAATCCGAAAACAAAACTGCCATCTTACATTCTGTCGTTTTAATTATGTTTTCAGGGTTCCGAACAAAAAACGGAACCTTTATAGGATCACTCGGGTGTCTCTCTGTCTGTCCGTCCGTCTGTCACAGCCAGTTTTCTCCAGATTCACTGGACCGATTCTATTCAAATTTCGTACACATATGGACTTCTGTGATCCAAATACGGACGTGTTACGTAAATTATTATTTTTTTAGTATTGTTGTCACTTTTGGGGCATCAAACTAGAAAATATAAGAAAAAGTTTTTTTAACAATATCGTGTGACATAGTTATCAAATGAAAGGGCTTACTGTGAGGGTTTTAATTATACTTTTTTTTTCATAATTTTAAAATTTATGATTTTGAAGTTGTTCAAGAAATTAGACCAAAAATGACCATTCCCCCCTTATATCCAAAACTACTGAGTCTAAAATTTTGAAAAAAAAATGGAGATAATAGATCTTTACTTATAGATTACAGAAAAACTGTAAGAAGTCTATAGTGTTAAAAAAACATGTTAAAAAAAATTAAATTCGTTCGGAACCCTTTGCACGCGAGTCCGACTCGCTCTTGGTCTGAGGCTTGAGACAAAGTGATATTTTAATAGCGATGGCGATTGTCGAAATGCCAAAATATAAGAGATTGATCACTTAATATTTCGCCAGCATGTGCATACATTTTGACGAGTTGAAAATGGCTTCCGCCACCGCTGACAAAAGATCACTTATCTAGAGCCTTTATTACCTACTGTGTTCTTCTAGTAACATTAACTAACATAATGTTCATTATACTATATCATAATAAATATTATAAATACTCATGAGGCAGTAGATACCGCACAAAAACTGCAGTTAAAATACTAAGCATAGTCAACAACGATTCAGAATTTGCATAACGCGGACCTCTGAACTGCGATGGCCGGGGTAGAAAGTTAAGTACGGCTTGAGCTTGGGTATAATGTCGATATTTACCACTAGTGGACGTCACGCGTTTTCACCCGCGTAGTTCCCGTTCCCGTAGAATACGGGAATAATATATAGCCTATATTACTCCCTGATAATGTAGCTATCCAAAGCTAAAAGAATTTTTCAAATCGGTCTAGTAGTTTCGGAGCCTATTCAATTCAAACAAACAGATCTTTCTTCTTTATAACATTAGTGTAGATAAAATAATTGACTTTTATCGTGGATAGTATTAATTTCGATGTAGATAGGTACTAAAACCCTATATTTTTTCGAGTTTCAATATTTCTCTTCTTATTCGTGTCGTTTACACGACAGCAGTTCAGATTTTTTTGGCCCAAAACCTTGTCAAGTTAAAATTTATATAATTTTATTAAAGCACTGAATTCGTTTTTTTTTTACTAAGCCCGGTGTCAAACAAACTTTGCCTACCGATGTATAAGGTGCATACCTACTTTTGAGAACACGATTAAAAAAAGGTGTAAGTGTATTTAAAATGTATTTAGATTTTAGTATATTTTGGGAATACTTACCAGTAAGTAGGAACATTATGTTCTTGGGAGTATTCCCAAAGGAAAATCTGTGATACGCAAATTTAATATCTGGAAATATCGAATCGATATTTACCGATTTTCACTAGCCCATCCCTAGTATAGCTGGGTATCGGTTATTGCATAAATAGCGGCGCATCGCGGGCTGTGGCTCCTTTCTGCATGAAACATTCATGACGTAGCACTATATTTCACTTTTACATCTCTTCTTCACATGCAGTGATCGTAACTCTGCTTTGAACATTCAAATGGTTTTTAAATAAAGCCGCGGTTTTAGGGTTATGCCAGGACTTGGTGTCGGCTTTTCAACTGTTGAATTTTTCAATATTTTGTTGAAAAGTAGTTTATATACGATGGCTATCATTGCAGTATTATATGTTTGCTATAAAGATAATCTCTAAAGATAAATATAAGTAGATACCAATTTAAATTATATTATATTTCACTACTTACGCTTGAAAAATAAATATATAGATTTAATAGAACATAAAGCTAGGGGACTTCCAAAAGTATCGTATTCACTAAATTACCTAAGCACTTCACTAAAAATATTCCTTTCACAGCGTACTTGTTACATAAACTCCATTACCTATCCCGATCAAATATTATGAAAGCATTATAACACTGTCACGTTACGAGTACGCTGTAAAAAGTCGAAAATTATCGCCTATCGGGGCATCCCACAAATTGCCGTGTTGCATTTTTCATGAGTCCTACAGAACCGATGGTATGAATTGTTGATTTAATTATTGAGATAGCCCCGTACTCTGAGTTTGAAGAATGGTTAGGGAGCTTTATAGTTAATCATGAATAATAGGAGATCCGATGGAAATTGTTCAAATGAATAAAGAAAGTTGCGTTGTACTTGCTAAATAGCCGTAATTGTTAACTTTCAACCATTTCTAAAACTGATTTTCCAGTTTGTTAAATATTTTGGATGCGCTGTGAGCGGGCTAAGGCAAACTTCATTTAGATAATATAACAGAAATACGATACGATCAAAACGCCCCATGAATCTAAAGTCGCGTTTTAACTAATGCTATAATTTTTAATGAACCTTCAATGCAACGTTTAATAATTATTTCAGTCAGTCATAACAGCCGAAGATGTCCACTGCTGGACATACGCCTCCCCCAAAGGGGAGGGTTTGCCATTATCGCCACGCTTGGCAGGCGGGTTGGCGATCGCAGTGTATGGTGTTGCGTTTTACAGAGAACGCTGCTGGCCATTCTCTGATGAGTCCCTTAGTCGCCTCTTACGACACCCACGGGAAGTGATGGGATGGTATTATTCTTTTACGGCACCATACGACACTGGTCGACACCATGCGGTGGATTAATATTTTATTTAATTACGATGTATGCGCATTGAATGAAAAATTCACCAATCACTAATGATATAAATGCGGAAGTAATTCTGTGTGTTTGTTAAAAGTGTCTCTTCAAGTCTTAAGAAGAAATGCTGGCGGAGAGACTTTGTATGTAAAAAGTCATAATTCGAGGTTTGGCTCTCGACTGTTTTCTACTCCAATATTGAACCAATTTAAGAGCTATTTCACAAACTGAATAAGAAGAATATATACTGTCTCTATGTTTTCTTTTTTTGATTAGTAGTTGCCAAATTTGTACACTATTGCTCTGTCGGCAGCGATTTATCGGAGAATTTTGAGCATTTTGTGAGGGTTCTAGTGCTTATACGGTTAGTAAATCATCAAAAGGAAAACATAAAGACACAGTATATATCCTTCTTATTCAGATTGTGAAATATCTCTTAAATTGGTCCAATATTGGAGGAGAAAACAGTCGAGAGCCAAACATCGAATTATGACTTTTTACATACAAAGTCTCTCCGCTTGCATTTCCTCTTAAGGGCTGAACGCCTGTGGATGAAACATAGCACACGGAAAAAACGAGGTCTTCTTGGTTTTTACTATTGATAGGCACACGTTTGACCACTATCTCACCTGATGGTAAACGATGATGGGGTCGAAAATGGAGCACGCTTGCCTAGAAGTAACCTATTCACTCTTGTCTTAAAGACTCCCAGGTTTTAACTATCAGGAAACACAGTCTCCGGCAGGGAAATCCACTTACTTCCACCTTAGTTGTACATACAATGAATGTGTTCCCAAAAAGTTTTTTGCGTGTGGGTGGAATGTCCACCACGTACCGGTGGCGCATTGCCGTACGTCTTGTGGTCCGATGATGGAATGGGCTTGGCGGAATTAAATTATGCAATTCAGTTGCACACTCCCCAAAATGCAACCGATAAACATCCGATAGGCTAGTAACTCGGCGTCGATGCTCAAGACTTTGGAGCTTCGACGAGCCTACTGAGTTTCATCCGGAAACTTAAAAATAGGATCGATACTTTTCAACTCTGAAGTTTGTTCTCTTTGAATAATTTTCGACTTTCACGCAGGCAAAGCCGCTGGTAAAAGTCGGTATCAAAATTTACATTGAGTACCAAGAACACCGCCAGCGGCTAACAAAAAATTTTTCAGAAAACCACGTAATGTTATTCACAAGGCTGACATACCAAAACGACCGCTATTTGTCGGCCATCTTGCTAAAATATAAATATGGTTACGCTAAATAACAATGACAGTTCTTTTTTTTTCATTTAAGTAATGTGCACTGAAATACGTTACACAATGTCTGTATAAGAAGTTTTTTTAGTAAGTATTTATTTTAAGTGTAGTTTTATTTTAGTTTCGTCTGGAAAATTAGTAGCTACCCAGTTTAGTAGCTGTTTTATTTAGAAACCTAAAGTTCTTGGAAAATTGTCTGGAGAAGTTTTCATTGTAATACTAGTACTTGCTACCTATATTTCTCTGCTAAAATTGTTAAACTTTATATTAGCACCAAGTGCAGCCCCATTACCTGGAAGAGATTGGAGAATGCGATAAAGCCACCAAATGTGTTGTTTTTTGTTTAAGGGTTTCTTTAAGTTTCTATATTTTGGTGTGAAATAAAGTATTTATAAATAAATAAATATTTATATTCAATTAAAGGAGTGGTTAGAGCTTAAAACAGTTTGAAAATATAGTCCCACTTTTTATTTATATTTCTAGTGAGGATTGGTTTTCTTGGTATTTTTTTTTACATTTTAATAATTAAAATAAAAAACAAAGCAAACAAATGTAATTTTCGTTTTATTGAATTTTTATATTTTTGGTATGCTTCATGCTTCTTATTTATATTATATACTTTATTGTACACCTCATATTTAAAATAGAGTTAAAAATTCTATAAAACACGTGTACAATGGTCGGCGGTCTTATCGCACAAGACAATCTCTTAAGCGCTTAATCTCTTAAATAAACGCATTTTCTTTCTTTCTTTCTTCTTTCTTTCAAAGATAATAATAACCTAAGTTCCTACTCGTACCTAGATACTCAATTACTCTTCTCCAGTCAACTAGAAGAGGATATTAAAATACTCGGAGCCACTTATCACCAGCCAGCGCAGTGTCCTCAAAATAAATCATGGGTTATCGGCGATTCGCACTTGTTCGTTTTCTTAGCCGAAGTATCGAAGCGAAAATTCTTCCCTTTTCGTGGCTCCAAAAAACACGTATCTTCAAATCGGT
Organism: Lacanobia wlatinum; assembly: GCA_947578705.1. Classification (NCBI taxonomy): domain Eukaryota; kingdom Metazoa; phylum Arthropoda; class Insecta; order Lepidoptera; family Noctuidae; genus Lacanobia; species Lacanobia wlatinum. The sequence continues at coordinate 20,338,657 of OX388033.1, forward strand.
TTGTTTCTGTACTAGGGTATTTTTTACGCGGCAGAGTAGCAAGTTGCGGTTCCTTATCCAAAAGTCAATCAACGGGACCCTATTACTAAGCCTGCGCTGTCTGTCCGTCCGTCTGTCCATTTGTCTGTCTGTCAGCGGGCGGTATCTCACGAACCGTAATAGGTAGATAATTGAAATTTTCACAGAGTATGTATTTCTATTGCCACTGTAACAACATATAATATAAATTTTAATTAAATAATAAAAAGGGGCTCCCTTTCAAGAAACGTGTTTCTTTCGTTTTATGGAACGTAACCCTTCGTGTAGGAGTCCGACCAGCACTTGGCCGGTTTTTTGACAAAATCTCTGTATTTCGATTTTCTACACTAATATTATAAAGAGGAAAGATTTGTTTGTTTGAAATGACTAGGCTCCGAAACTACTGGACCGATTTGAAAAATTCTTTCAGCAATGGATAGCTACATTATCAGGGAGTAACATAGGCTATATTTTATCCCCGTACTCCCTCGGGAACAGGAACTACGCGGGTGCAATAGTTATAAATAAAAACCTAGAAACCAATCTAAGTCGAACAGATTTTGGACTTTTTTTGTTATAAAGTTCACTATTATTTAAAAACTTATTTATAACTCGTATCTAATATAAAACTTACTGCGTGTTTGTTTTTTTTTTTAATCATCAAATTATTAGTTGAAAGTACATAATTGCTTTTTTTTTTAAAGCCGGGCATGTATCTAGTACCGGAGTCTGTGTTTCCTGATAGCTACAACTTGGGAGTCTTTAAGTCAAGATTACTTCTAGGCAAGCGTGCTCCATCTTCGACCTCATCATCAGATTGATTTGATTTGATTTGATTTGAATAAAAAAAATTGGACTTGCACACGAAAGGTTCCAAAACATAAACCGAAAATTAAAAAACTGGCCAAGTGCGAGTCGGACTCTCGTGCAAAGGGTTCCGAACGAAATCCTTTTTTTAACATGTTATTTTAACACTACTGACTTCTTAAAGGTTTTCCTGTAATCTTTAGGTAAAGATCTATTATCTCCATTTTTTTCAAAATTTTAGGCTCAGTAGTTTCGGAGATAAGGGGGGTATGGTCATTTTTCGTCGAATTTCTTGAATAACTTCAAAACTATTTTAAAATAACGAAAAAAAAAAATTAAAACCCTCACAGTAAGCCCTTTCATTGATGTCACACAATATTGTTCAAAAAATTTTTTTTTAATTTTCTAGTTTGACCCCCAAAAGTGACCCCCATACTAAAAAAATAATAATTTACGTAACGCGTCCGTATTTGGGTCACAGAAGTCCATATGTGTACCAAATTTCAACAGAATCGGTCCAGTGGGTCCGGAGAAAACTAGCTGTGACAGACGCACAGACAGACAGACAGACACCCGAGTGATCCTATAAAGGTTCCGTTTTTTGTTCGGGGCCCTAAAAACACGTTTTTTGTCTTATTTATTTTAATTACCTTTTTATTATTTGTTGTTATGACGACGACAAAAATAGCAAGTTTTCCACTACCGGTATTACCTACCTTCTTCATAGTTCAATTGCCAGTTTCTTCCTCTAAGTATACAAATAAAATATGAAAATTCAAACCAATTAACTCAGTGTATTTATATTTGTAAAGAGACTTTGAAGATATTCCAGTACGGTTGACATTTAATTAAATATCTCCGACAGTAATTGATAGGAAACTGCTTACTTTGTAAATCTCATGCATCAACGGGTGTGTCAAGTAAGCGGTGTAATTATAAGGGTTTTCAACTTATGAGGGTGACTGTCCATTTGCGCGGAGCGAGGCAGTGGGGTGGAGAAACGGAGAAACATAACCAATCATGTCAGTCAAAATGTCAGTGAGTCACGTGGTGTTGAGATTTTATACAATTCCATTGGTTAAAATTTCTCCGTTTTTCCGCTCCACTGCTTGGCTCCGCTGAAATGGACAGGCACCCTAGTGTTGAGCTTGTTTAAATTTTGTGTAATTACGTGTCTTCTGGGAATGAGCGATCGTATTAATTTAATATGCCTCATGGATGCACACGTCTTTAAAAATAATAATTTTAAAATACTGTTTTCACTTTATTTTCTTCGTTAATGTGACACTAGCTTCTGCGAGCGTCTTTGCTCGCGTGAAAGTAAAAAAAAATACAAAATTAATACCCGGATCGAAACAATCCTATATCCGATTACAACTCTGTGGCCAATTTTTACCCAGCCTGAGGTAACAATCATACAGCTGGCTGTATGATTTCGGTCTGGACCGAAGAAGGTAACACTCCAGGAAGAATGGAAGGCTGTGAGGGTAGGAATGGGGCTGATCTTTGCCCAGCAGTGAGTCAACCCGCGAGTGGAGACCGCATATGGGCAAACGTAGTGTGGTTCGCCTGACGCCCTGCGACACGATGGATCGATGATTTGAAGAAGGTGGCTGGCAGCGGTTGGATGCAGACTGCTCAAGACTGGGATGTTTAGCGCTCTTTGGGGGAGGCTTACGTTCAGCAGTGGACAGCAATTGGCCGATATGACCAGTCGACCCGCTTTTTACTGCTGTAAATGGTTTTATTGCATCGCTTAGTGATGAATGATTAGGTGGCTGCAGCAGTAACGAGTCCCAAGGTTGATATTCTATTTCAGGTTTTTTTTTAATAATTTTAATTAATATGTTTTAATAGTAGTTTAACTGAGATACTTTTAATGTTAAACTGTGAACACAACTCGTAGACGACCGTAAAAGACCACACTTTGAAGAAGAATTAAGCAAATTATTATAATAATTAAGTTACAACCACTTAAATATTAATCGTAGACGATAAAATGTAAGTTTCTTAAGTGACGTGCAATTATAAACTTGTAGTAATGACGTTTTCAGCGGTTTACATGTCGTTAAACCGAATCCCTTTTGTTGGATAGTTAACAGCTATAAAAGAACCATAATGGTAATGAAGCTCTTTAAAACCAGTGTTAAACTTTCCGTGTGGGTTTTAGTGAAACCTGTAATGTAGTCGTAGTTTTGAGATACTTTTTGGTCGCACACGCACAAAACGTTTTGGGAACACATTCATAGTGCGTACAGCTAAGGAGTGGAATTCCCCGCCGGAGTCTGTGTTTCCTGATAGCTACCACCTGGGAGTCTTTAAGTCAAGAGTGAATAGGTTACTTCTAGGCAAGCGTGCTCCATCTTCGACCACATCATCACTTACTATCAGGTGAGATAGTGGTCAAACACGTGCATATCAAAAGTAAAACAAAAACAAAAACAAGTTGATCATAATTACCATATTGAGGATTTTTTGTGAAGAAGTTTTTTAAATAAAGGAGAGAATATCAAGTATAACACAAAATGAGGCGGCGACGGGAAAATGAAATAAAAAAGGCCAAGTGCGAGTCGGACTCTGACACGAAGGGTTCCGTACCATAAACCGAAAGAACACGTTCCTCAGACCAATAAAATTGCATAAAATCTCCGCACCACATGAGTCACTGACATTTTGACCGACATGATTGATTAATATTTCTCCGTTTCTCCGCTCCGCTGCCTCGCTCCGCGCAAATGGACAGGCACCCTTATGATCGAAATCTTATCATGACGTTTGAATTATTACATCACACGAAGAATCTGTCATAGTTAAGCTGCGTCATAATGTAAATTGCACTAAATACAGTTCAGAAAAATTTAATCTACCCAACCAAAACCAGATTAAAGCCGCAATTTACCTTTTAGTAATAACTGAAAGCACTAAGTGTAAACATGAATATACCACACACTTTCATTAATACAGGGTGATTGCTTATTGGAAAGGTACAAGCGATCGTGCCATCCAATCAGCGGGTAGCGATATCAGTACAAGGATCGCAGTAAAAATCGACGCTGATTGCATACAAACAAGCCTTTGCATAAGGATGAAAAATAAAATGAAAAAATGCTACCGACCTGTGGTCAGTCTTTTCCCATTCAGGGCAGAAGCTTATTTCCAAATAAAAAAGGGATAAGCATTTACCATACACTAATTATTCTATAAAAAACCGGCTAAGTGCGTTCCGTTCCGTGGTTCCTTACCATCGTACAATATTTAATAAAACGTAATACCTGCAAAGCGCTCTATGAACAACTTTCACTATGGGACCAACACCGAAATCGCGACAAAAATCCCCAAACATTTATGTGCTCAAAAGTCGACAAAATGTACTGAACATCTGATTCTTTTTCGCGATTTCCGATTTGGTCCCATAGTAAAAGTTGTTTATAATTATGAGTAAAATGACCCCTTAAGAGATATTGCATTTATCCCGTCCCTGACACAGGCTGGCAGTGGTTTTACGGACGAATGTTTGTCTCTTATTTTGTTTTATAGCTGTTTTTATTATTTGTGTATTATTAATGTGCGTCTGTTTGGGCGGAATAAACAATTTTTCATTCTTTCTTTCTTTCTTTCCTTTTCATACTAATTGGCTTATTCATTAACTAACTTATACGAATACCTCATCATCATCTTATCAGCCCAAATACGTCCACTGCTGGACATAGGCCTCCCCCAAGTATCGCCACAACAACCGGTCCTGCGCGTCTCGCATCCATCGGCTACCCTCGACCCTCACAAGGTCATCGGTCCACCTTGTGGGAGGCCTTCAAACGTTGCGTCTTCCGGCACGCAGTTGCCACTCCAGAACGTTTCAGCCCCATCGACCATCCGTTCTGCAAGCAATGTACCCTGCCCACTGCCACTTCAGTTTGGCGATCCTTCGGGCTAAGTCGGTAACCTTGATTCTCTTGCGGATATCAACATATCTGATTCGATCATGCAAGGAAACTCCAAGCATTGCCCTCTCCATTGCCCTTTGAGTGACTTTATGCCTACACCTATAAGATTACCTAATTGATATATCTGCAGAGTAAATGTTTTATTATTATTATTAGAGCTATTCGCTACTTACATTCAACCTTAACTTGGTACAAACTCCTACTTTTCGGGGTACATCTGTTCCTGTGACTGATCGGCTCGAGCTCCTAGGCATGGAGTTGACATCCAGTCTCAACTTCGGCGCCACCATCGAGTACAAAGCCCAAACGGCGGCCAAAAAGCTAGGCATCCTAAATAGGGTGAAGCGATACTTCAGGCCTGGACAGCTTTCAACTCTATATAAAGCGCAAGTCCGATCCTGCATGGAGTATTGTAGCCACCTTTGGGAGGGCTCAGCTAAGTATCAGCTTGCCGCGCTTGACTCGGTGGAACGCAGAGCTAAGAGGCTCATCGGTGACGTAAAACTGGTGGATGACAAGCTGCATAGCTTGGCTCATCGCCGTAAGGTTGCCTGCTTGTCGGTCTTCTACAGATTGTACTTCGGTGAGTGTGCCCAAGAACTCCACGACCTCATCCCACCGGCCCCCTTCTACCATCGGACATCCAGACGCACTGCATCTTACCATCCCTACCTTGTTGCTATTCCACCAACTCGCACTAAGCGTTTCCAAACTTCTTTTATAATGCGCACAGCAAAGGAGTGGAACTCTCTGCCTGCGTCCGTGTTTCCAAACGCTTACAACCCTAGTCTCTTCAAAGTTAGAGTGAACAGGCTCCTTCTGGGTAAGCTCGCTCCATCGTAGACTTTGTCTCGGTCATCTTTGACCTAGACTGGAGTCAAGAGCAAACCCATCACAAATAAAAAAAAAAAAAATTCAACCTTAACTTGGTAGTATACCTAATAGTTAATAAAGCTCCTTAGCTTCTTGCTCAGATCGAAAGCGTCAAAATGATCCATGACACGAAGATTAAAAGTTAAATTGAGAAATTAAAGCAACTCAGGCATTTTATCATTCAATTAAGTCCAAAAAAAGCGCGAGATTTAAGAGACTTTTAAAAACATAATAAATGTAAGACGAAGAAAAAGCGTCCCAAAAAGATTTAGAAAAAAAAAAACGTTGACAAAAGCTCGGAAAATTAAAAGGCACTAGTTTTCTTTAGAATAGATTATTAACTTGTACGTTTAGCCAACAGGCCCATTACTGCCCGAATGCCCGTTTATCAAAGATAACTAAATTCTCATGCCGCTGACAGGGAGACGTTAAGTTTACGACGTTGTTAGGCTGTACGGCGAGTTTTCTTTGTATTTCAATTAAATGTTTTGCTTGCCCTACTAACTAAATAACGTTATTTTCACGCAAACACAAAAGTTTTAGAATTTGTTGAACTAAACCTATATAATTCAATTTTTGAAAACTACAAACTAAAAGTAAACAGACTGGATTTCATAGCCAAGACTTTTTTTTTGGCATACTTTTCTTTTTGTTTAAAAATAATCATAAGACCCTTACCGTGACGGGTGTCTACTACCTTAACCCGGCTTACCCCCTACTATATTTAATTTAAAATAAACGATACAAATCCTGACCAAACAAACCCCTTTGCGACTCCGACGTCGATCGCGGGGCACACAACCTTTTTTCGAGATTACAAAGAGCAAACTCTAGCTTTGCACAGAAATAGTCCGAGAGGCAGAAGCTTGACAAAGTATTTCCGATTCCAATTCAATTTATTCAGAGTACTCTTCAAGTGTTTATTCGTACAACACAAGGGGGCTTTAGTACGAAGAATTTTTCACCTTTTTTTTTAGATGAACTCCCAGACAATGTTTCTTTTGTTGGTTTCTTTGTTAAAGATAAATAGAGGCGGTGAGATGTCGCGGCGTTTTGTTGAAATTAATGATATTACTGTGCTCTTTGTAAATTGCTGGACTTACCAACCTGTAGACTGTGTCTGTGGTTATTACCTGAAAAGAGTGAGTTGTTTCCTTTAGAATTTTATCACAAAAATATAAACATTTTCAGCAACCTGTTAACAATTACAATGCCATTCAGGTAAAACGACTTTCTACAAAAAAAATTATGTAAAATAAAATATAATGTGTGAGTAAAATTATTTGGCCAAAAGTACGCAGCTTAAAGATAAGAGTAGGTAATTGTTAAAAACTAATAATGATAAGAGGAAATGTTGTTAATGAAATTTAGGTACGTACTGAAATATTCAAGGATTTTTTCACCATACTTAGAAAAGAATTTCCACAAAAAAAATTGCTCAGCAGATATGACCATATTTTTAGCATGCAACGATTCGATGCTTACCTGTCGACACCGGTATTTCTAATCTACATAAATAACTTCCCGATGTTCTTTGACCTTGATCGATTTTATCAATTTTGCAAGCCGTTTCAGGGCTTATGATATTAAAAGCTTGAGGCAGATAATTGAAGGTAGAGTTAAGTTGGTCATCTGTTGGAAGGTTCTGAAGTGGTGTACACGTTCAAGTAATTTGATCAACAGGCTGGTTCAAATAAATTTATCAAATTGTCATGAATGTCTGTGGGAAAAATTTGATCAATAATGAGTCGTCAATTGGTACGAAGAAACACGAAATTTCGTATTTCTATTTTTGATCAAACAGTTTGTACTAGCCTGTTTGATCGAATAACTTGAACGAGTATGACCTGCATACCCGAATACGCAGCGTAAGACGGCCTCCCACAAGGTGGACCGATGACCTGGTGAAAGCCGTGGGAATATATTTTGTCCATTTGTGCCTTCGACGCAGCTGTACATTTTGCTCCTGCATCACTCCACAAAGATTGAAGCAGTTATGCAGTATTAGAAAATGAAGACCAACTGGAGTTTGAGGGTCGAAAGGTTGGAATAGCGTTACAAAATCAACTTTACGTTGTTCGTGGTACGAGTTCCAACCCACCATCTTAAAAGCGGACTGAACCTTCTTAAAAGAGGACTTTTTGTGTCGTATTTCGACGTTTTCGAAAACGGCTACGCAGCTCCACGCAGCAAATTACGACGCTGACGTTACATGTTTAGTTATAATTTCAATATGGTTTATTAATATGTATTAGTTTATTATTGTATAAAATAATTTTTAGTATTTTATCTATGGACCTCAGTTGCCTGAAAATAAAATGATTATGATTGTGATGATGATGATGAATACTCTGGATAATAGAGGATGCATAGGACCGGTTGATGGGTAGGCTTATATGCAGCAGTAGACGTTACAGAGTTGACGTGCACTGCTGTGTAAGATTTACAGAGATGCCTGGTACCCATTCCTCCGTAACCCGTAGAACAATTTCAGTTACAATATCAAATAAAGCGGAGCTAATTATACGTGTTCAACTTAGCTTTGGGCTGCTGTGACCCTCAATTAGCGTGGAAATATAGCATACACAAAAACATGAAAAATACTGAATTTTTATGCAACTTATTTCAAACTAAGAATTTTCTCCTGTGGTCTTGACAACAGGTAACGTATTTTACCGGAATAAAAGGAATACTATATGACACTCAGCTATAGTGTAGCATTTTACCAGTGGATGAACTTTCATAACCGGAACACAGGTATGATACCTATCTATGTCCAGAGATTACCTAATATAAACAAACCACAAAAATTGGTCAAGTGCGAGTCGGTCTCTCACACAAAGAGATCCGTTGTATGGAAAAATTACATTAAATTATTAAATTAAAAATTAAGGGGGAGCCCCCCTTAATTTTTAATTTAATGTAATTTTTATTTTCTAGTATGCTGTTATAGCGGCAATAGAAATATACATCCTGTGAAAATTCTAACCATCTACCTATTACGGTTCTTGAGATACAGCCCGCTAACAGACAGACGAACAGACGTACGAACAGCGGAGGGTAATAGGGTTCCGTTTTGGTACCATTTGGGTACAGAACCCTAAAGACCAGACATAGTACTTCTTCCAAATTTTGTCCAGATTTATACGAGCTTATTCAATAACGTGCCCAATCTTATAATCTTAATCAATTACTGGAGGAGAAATCCATTTTCGTATAACACTAAGTGAATACATTACTCTACACGTGCCAAATGTGACGAAAGGTTTCTATGTATAGGGCAAAAGCTTTCGCTTGTACGAGTCCTGGGAGCTTCCGAAATAACCCGCCTTTTAGCTTTGTATGTCTGGCAACGTTTTGGTAGGAAACATGACATTGGAGCTTTTCACCAAATTCAGGACAGAGGAAGGTGATCTTTCAAGTTTTATACAATATGTAACAGAATTAACGCAATACGGAAATTTTCTTAAGTTCTGCTAATTTTTAAGATTAACGCTTAATTCTTCTAAACGATGCATTCCACGGAGAAAGTCAATCAGAACACTTTTAAAATAGACATGATTTAAGGGCAACCGTAGCTCTGTTTCGTTCTGCTCTCCCGTTCGTCATCCCGTTCAACCATCTTTAGTAAAATTTTTACAGATAGGTTAGGGGTGTGCAGCACTGCGCACTTTTACTACTATATTCTAAAAAAAAAACAAAGCTATGTATAATCAACGTCAGTCTTTATTACCATGGCCTAAGTATGCTGTGTATTTTTCGTGAAAACAGTTTTTGCATAAAATACATTCGATCCAGAATTCAATTATTGGATCTCTGTACCCTTCAGAGCAACCTGGACATGCCCAATGTTTTTTAGGGTGCAGTTGCGGGCTTTTTTGGTTTAACAGTCTTGCTCTTTTTAGGTAAACATTTATCATTCTTCTTTTTGTGTTCTTCTTCGAGTATTCTTTTGTGTGGAGAGCTGCTCCACACAAAAGAATACTCTCTCTTAGTATAGGGTCTCGCAACACATGACTTTGGATACGACGACAACTCTAACAATGTGGTGGATCGATTCCATCAACTTCTTCTTCCATAGAAGAAGTTGATGTAATCGATCCACATTTTGTCTCTCCGTTGTTCTTTATTTTCTTGACATCCTAAAAAAATAATAATTAGTTTATCAGCTTAGCAGTAAATATATTTCATGATAAAACTATAAGATTTTAAATAAATTTGTGATACAATAGTATAAGACTGCGCGCGCAATCTTGTACACAATGGCTATGCGCACTCTTGCACATAGAGGACTAAGACCACTACTGCCATCTTTTAGCTAGGACATCGTATTAACTCGAGTGAAACACGTTTCGATAGTTATTTGAAAGAAATAAATACATAAAAACAACTCACCTGGATTACATTTATTACAACCACGTTTTCAAAACACCTAAATATTGTAACACAGGTCCCAAATTTAGTTTTTTTCGAATAAATCATCGGGAATTGTATTAAAAACGAAATTTTTTGCACCAGCACGTTTGCAACGTTGGTGATGCTCTGTCAACTGAATTTGGCCGCAGAAGAATGTTTCCTGATTCGAGAATAGATCTGCGCATTCTTGTACACTACGCAATCTTGCACACCCCTACCCTAAAGAAATATAAGAGACCTCATAAGGAGATAAACCACCCTTTTTTCACTATAATGCACCTTACCTATCATATTCTACTATGACATTCGCGGAAATAAACTCAAAATGATCCTTCTCCCGTCCGTTCAGAATGTGAGGAACAATCCAAAGTGCTTGGCACAAACAATTTACGAAATAATACGTCCACACGCGATCCACGCTTTATGCTAAGTGGATACGTTTCTTTTGAGACGAGATAAAAGGGTAGTTCAATGTTCTGAGATCCTGGTACCACGTGTTAATAATGTTAGCGGTTAGGAGTGGGAATTATGTAGAAATGCAAGTATTCATTAAATTTTAAAGTAGGAAGCTTGTTGTTTTGTTCTTCTGTTGCTGTTCTGTGTTATAAAATTTTCCCTCTAGTTTTAAATTTTCTCATTCAATTTATGACGATTGTAGTTAGAAACTTCGTTAAACTTGTTCTCATCCATGCGTAGTCTCTAGTTCGGGAGATGTCGTTCGTGCATCATGGATAATCAATAATCCTTATTGTTGGTTTAATGAAAAAAAAAAATACATTCAGTTAAAAGTCGAAAATGGACCATTGGACTTTGGGGTTGACACATGCTACCGAAATGGTAATGTGCATGTTACATTGCCGATTCGGTAGCGAGTCTTAATCATTTTAATTTAATCCTATCACACGCTTCTAGAAAATAAATCATGTACTTCGGGATTTTAGTGAGCCCACCGCCTGGCTTAAGGCGTGTTTCGAACTGTTTTCTTAGCACATAAAACAGACCGTAAACACTGTCACTATCAGAACTAGTAACACCACACACTTCAGGTACCTTACATAACAATATATCGAACTTCAAGACAGGATAGTCTACGGCCCTAGACATGGTGAGAAGCTTACGCGGGTACTGAAGCGGGAGGGAGCGAACATATAAAAACGCTGTTTGCAACGATAGAGGGCGACGTGATGAAGCGAACTCACTGTCTAGCGCTCGTCTTTTGATTTACACTTCTATTTTATTGAAGCACTACTGCCAAAACAACTCGCGATACGCTCATCATCATCATTGTTTCAGCTGACAGTCGTCCATTGCTGGACATAGACCTCCCCAAGAGTCGTGACATCGACCGGTCGTGTACGTCTGGCATCCAGCGGATTCCTGCGGCCTTCAACAGGACATCGGTCCACCTTGTGGGAAGCCTACCACCGCTGTGACTTCCTGTAGGTACGTGTTCGCTACTTCAGAATCTTTCGACTCCATCGACTATCTGTTCTGCGAGAAATGTGCACTGCCGACAAAATCAGGAATGAAGATATCCGCAGAGGGAACAAGGTCCAGGGACGCGGAATTTGTTCGAAAGAGTCACCGTGGCCCTGGAACGCAAAGGGCATTAGGAGGAATACGGATGGGATGCTTCACCCAGAGTGGGAGGAGTCATTTGATGATTTCCCATCCTTAAAAAAAAGGGAACAAGGTTACTGACGTAGGCCAAAGATTCGCCTAACTTAAATGGCAGTGGGCGCGATGCACGATGGACACCTAACTGCGCCCGCTCCCGCCCCAGTCACTGCGCGTTCACTCTGGACGAGGCCTCGAAGACATCTAGACGTTAATACTTTAAACCCATATCTTCAGGAAGTGCTGCCACCAGTTTATCTGACAAGTGACCGTTTCAGACCATTGTTGAGCTATCATTTATAAAGTTGAGCTTTTATAGTGGAGCACTTTTCAGTTCATTGTTGACATGCCTTTGTTGCTCGTATGGGTCGGTATGCATGCCTTTTCTTGTATGTATGACACATGTTTAAGCAAATAAATATTCTAAATGCTCATCGATTTCTGTCGCTGACTGTGCAAATTTACTTTTCTATATTAATATGAATAATTGTTGACTTCATATTTCCAGCAAGTTCAGGCCCATCTCGTTTTTTAGATACTAGTATTTCTGTCCTCTCTAGGTGGCCTAGAAGGGATCGCGGTATGCGATTTTTCTTGTTTTTTTCCTTTGTAAAAGTAGTCTTGCGTTGCAATAAAGTATGTAAATAGACAGAAGTAACAGGTAGCTTAACTTATCACTTCTCCAGTTGTTTATTCTAAGTAAGCGCCTTTATGAGCTGTTATCTCCATGTTGATATTACTATGTAAAAGGAAAACTCATAAACCAGACATAATATTTATCATCATGCTCCATTAACTTTATGTGCAAAGAAAAGTAAAAATATTATGGAAGTGCAGTAAGACAGTCGATATAACAGTGAAACATGAATGTTTGATACTTAATCTTATGTGTGTGTAACGTGTTACGCTGCCTGTCCACTGACGCGGAGCGAGGCAGCGGAGAAATATAAGAAACGGAGAAATGTTAACCAATGAAATTGCCAGAAATTAATTGAAATTTCAGTCACTGACCTTTTATACAATAAGTATTTCTCCGTTTTTCTGCTCGGCTGCCGCATCTGTAGACAGGCAGCCTTACATTGTACCCATGTATGCTTAGCGCTGGGTGCCTGAAGACTGACATCACAACCGAGGAAGGCCCAAAAACGCTAGCGTGATAATTTGGACTCATTCCTGTGGGACTGACCGAAGGAGAAGGCATATTAAAATAGCTGAAAAACTAGGGGAGTACCCAGCAGTGTGACCATCATCATCTTCCTGTCCTTATCCTATGTTACTTGGGGCCAGCGCAATACGTATTTTTCTTCCATTCTGTCCTATCAGCCGTCACGCTATCACTAACTTCCTTTTCTTTCATATCGCTCCTCACACAATCCATCCATATTTTCTTCGGCCTTCCTCTCCCTCTCCATCCATCCATATTTCCCTCCTCTTCACATGACCATACCAAGACAAGCGATTCCCTTTTAACTTTTCCGTCACAGGCGCCACTTTTAAACTACCTCTTAATGTACTCATTTCTCAGTTTATCCATTCTTGTTACTCCACACGTCCATCTCAACATTCTCATCTTCGCTACATACAATCTTTTTCATCGGTCTTTTTCATAGCCCAACATTCTGATCTATACATTACGACAGGTGTTATCATGGACTTATAGATTTTCCCTTTCAACTTGAGGGTCGCAAGTTTTCGAGTCTGGGCATGGGACATATGCGAAATATGTATGGATGTATACGTATTACAGAATAAACGAAATACCTTTTTAGGGGTCATTTTACTCATCATTATGAACAACTTTTACTATGGGACCAAACCAGAAAAAGCGAAAAAAAAGTTAGCTGTTCAGTACATTTTGTCGAGTTATGCGCACAGAAATGTATGGGGAACCGATTTTTTTTCACGATTTCAGTGTTTGTCCCATAGTGAAAGTTGTTCAAAATGATGAGTTCAATGACTCCGTAAGAGGTATTGTGTTTATTCCGTTACAGGTTGTATATGGTGAGTGGGACAAAATAGGCTAACTAAATAAAACTTATTGTTATATGACGGCTATCCATGATGGGTAAGACAGGAGTGCAGTTATCGTGCACCCACATTGCCTATAATACGCCGTGAAAATTTGACTCAAAATATTTTACTATCAGAAAGCATCACGTCGTTTGATACATTCCAGATAGCTACTCGTAAGTTACACTTTTTTGTCACTAAACCCTCAAATGTGGCTGCCTATTCTCTAAACATATTCTCTTCATGTTCGTTTAAAAAATCAAGGATAATTGAAGCTATTTCATAAAATGCAGTAATTTACCAATTGTAGCTACCAAGTCAATCGAATCAAGCTTTTACGTCTAATTAAATAGAAAACTTATTATAAAATCATTTTCGAAAGCTACAAATTTTCAACTGGCAAAATCGGAACGATTTTAAATTAACCAAATAAAATGTTCAATGACGAACTTTTACATCGATACCTTTAATAATTGGGTCTTCAATTAAATTCAATATTACTGAGCAAAAATTAATTGTTTGATGTTGTCCCTTTGTGTGGTTCACTGAGTAAAACGGAAAGCTCGAAAACATGTAATTTACAAATTGGCAAACTCAATTTGTGTGAGCCAATTGCTGGTATATTTTTGGATTATTACTTCCGAAGATTCGTAATTAACTTTTTATTGGGATGTTGAATAAATAAACAACAATTTCCGGCACCAATGACAGTCGCCATATTGGACTTTTACACTGCTAAATTACATTTGTAAAAGAGGTTTGTATGTCATTCAATAGTCGTTCAATGAGAATTGTAGGAACTCCAGTCAACTTCTACACTCTAGTCTCCATGAAAACGGTTAAAAACCTCTCGATGAATGTAAATGATTCACAAGTTATAATTGCCAATTTGTTGAAAAAAATTGATAGAAAGTAGGTTTTGAGCAAAGAGCTAATTTTACTCATTTAAAAGCAACGATTGTATTCGCATCTCAGTTGCAATCTGTAAAAAATTTTTGGAAAATCGTCGCCTTAGTTGTAAATTCGAAATACTCAATACAAAAAGCGGCCCGTGGATATGGTGATAAGTAACCATTCAGTCGTAACAACAACGGTAAACAATCACCTGCCTTAGCTTATCCCAACTATATTGCCGTCAGCTTCCAGTCAAACCGGATTCAGCTGAATACCAGTGATTTACGTAGAGCGGCTGCCTACCAGACCTCCACAACCCATTAACTGGGTAACTCGGTACTTCTTGGCAAGACTGGAGTCAGATTACTGGCTTCTGACAATCCGTAACGACAGCCAAAGATCTACAAGTGACAGCCGGGACCAACGGCTTAACGTGCTTTCCGAGGCACGGAGGTAACTCGATATGTTAAGATGGTCACCTATCCACAGACCAACCTTGACAAGGGTTGCTTGACTTTAAAGATCGAACTGTGCGGCTGTTATTATTTAGCCACGAGCTCGACGTAAACAATAAACAACGGTAAACAATAAACACATCAAATGTTTCTTATTAACAGGTATACCCGACTTCTTGTATTCACCTACCAACGTACCCTTTGATCTTCCAACCAATTTCGGCTTAACTAAACTCGATACAGTTAACTCAAATATCATCACCAAACTCCTATTTAATAGCTACCCAAATCTATTTCTATTATCCAAATTGCCGTACTCCTCTTACAAATTAATTAATTCTCGATATATTAATTAGGATACGCTGCTGTGAAATATTGTTCCACGGTACTAATTATGCCAAGTCGTTATTATTGATCGTCGTTAGGTATAGGGAACCCACGGGTGTTATAAATCAATACATACTAATAATTGATATATAAAAAACCCAAGATACACACTCAGCATCTCAAAAACGTCCGCAAAAAACAAGCGCACAATGTATAACTGTGCGCTAGTTTCAAACAGTGCACCACTAAGCGATCCGTGTAAGGTTGAATCTGCAAAAAAAATTGCGCATCACTCGCCATACTGCACTGCTTTGTAAAAACAACTTGAAGCGATCCGTGTAAGGTTGAATTTGCAAAAAAAAAATGTTTATAGTATAACTACACACAACTCACACATGAAACTTGATACATATCAGGTTTTGACGACAGTTTCGAGTGTTGCATTTGTTCGAGACTGTGCAACTTGGGTTTTTTATATATCAATGATACTAATATTATAAATGCGAAAGTAACTGCGGCACGATGGATCGATGATTTAAAGAAGGTGGCTGGCAGCGGATTGATGCGGACTGCACAGGACCGGGATGGTTGGTGCTCTTTGTTCATGAGGCTTACGTTCAGCAGTGGATGGAAATTGGCTGAAATGATGATGATGACAGTAACTATGTCTGTGTAAACCATTCAACCGTTTTAACGGCACACCGAGGAATCGATACATAATTGGCGTTCGTTTGATCCCAAGCTGCATCGTTATTACTTAACCTTTAGTTACACAACCTGTTACAGAACAAACGCAATACCTCTTAAGGGGTCATTGAACTCATCCTTATGAACAACTTTCACTATAGGACCAACAACGAAATCGCGAAAAAAAAATCGACTCCTGTGCGCATAACTCGACAAAATGTACTGAACAGCTGATTTTCTTTTCGAGATTTCGGGATTGGTCCCGTAGTAAAAGTTGTTCATAATGATGAGTACAACAACACCTTTAGAGGTATTGCGTTTATTCGGTTACGTTCGTTGTATAATTAACTAGTTGACCCGCACAACTTCGTCTGCTCCGCTTCTATTAGTCTTACCGTGATGATATACAGCCTACAATAATAATTATAATAAAAAAAACACCGGTAGCACTCCGGGAGTGCCGGCAGAAGTGAAAACTTTAGTATTAACGTTGTGTTTAGTTATAAGTACAATAATACTATCATTTATGAGGTAGAATACAATGTTTATTTATTGCGCTATCGTACACAAATATGACAATTTACATGTTATTATTCATAATATTATATCGTTATTTATTTATATATTACATTAATTTTTATCTCTTAGAAAAATCAACTTTCATCCATAATTTCGTAATTCCGTAATTTCGTATCCTTGGATACGCGTGGCACGCTGTACATAAACACAGACGGACATTCGCGCAAGCGCCCTGTGCCGCCTAAGCGGAGCAGCACACTCAGGCACCGTAGAAAGAGTGGGAGATACTAGTTCCTCTCCCTTCCCCTCGATCTTACGCTTTTTCGATCAGCATCACGTGACCCTGACGCGAGTCCGTCTTACGCTTTTTCGATCAGCATCACGTGACCCTGACGCGAGTCCGTCTTACGCTTTTTCGATCAGGTCACGTGTCCTGACGCGAGTTTAAGATTTTATACCCATTACAGAAAAAGTGCTCAACGCCGCTAAAGAAGTTTTCTCTTCAAAAACTTTATTTCAGACCGGAGTCATAACCACACAAAAGCTACACACAAACAAACAGAAATTAAAAATACATACATAAGCAGTTACTTAACATAATTAAATCACGCACGATGTGTCGTCATCCAGTGCCACATCATTGGGCTATCTACTTTGCCGGCCACAATCGCCACCAAGCTGTTGGAGCTATCGCGCACTTGCCGCATCAGAGATGCTATTCGTGCCCGTATAATAGAATAAAAATCGGACACACCGTGCTCCGCGAACATCCCAGATGCACTGCAAAAGTGCGGTAACGCCAACATTACTCAGAAGGCGTTATTATATTGGACTCGCAGAGCGTTGTACGAGCCTTCCTCTATAAAAGGGCTATCTAACACTGAAAGAATTTTTCAAATCGGACCAGCAGTTCCTGAGATTAGCGCGTTCAAGCAAACAAACAAACTCTTCAGCTTTATACATTAGTATATAAATATGTGCGATATTTAAGGATTTACTCTATAAATCGTACACTTTAGAAAAACAATTACTTGTAGTTTCCTTGATAGAAAAAAAAACCCAAAGTAATCTCCTAAAAGTACGGCGTAAATACTTTACGGAAGGTACCTAATCAATTTTTGAATCATAACAAAACTACATGTTTTCTACAACGTATGCATTTCACATTTTCATAATGAGTATCTGTTTTAATAATACGAAGGAAACACCTATATTAGCGCGCATTTCGTCCATCCTAGCTAGAGCCGCCTTACTTTCCTCCTTCCCATTTTAGTCCTAACTTTAAATCGAGCAAAACTGCTGATAGAAGCTAGTTGGTCATACGATAGTCATGAGTGTTATAAATATAAGGGCAGGAGAGTGAAGAATTTGTGTGTGTGTGAAGTGAAGTGCTAGCAAAGGAGGAGGCCGAACGCGTGAGAGAGAGGGAAACCTCACGGCCCAGCCGCCGCAACCGGAGAAGACGCCCCGGGCGTCGGGAGTCGCAGGGCGATTCTCGGCCACCGTAGGCGCGGGCCTGCGGACGACGAGCATTGGGTGGCTCGCCGTCCGATCAGAACCAGGCCCGAGTCGACGGCGCGCTGTGTTCCACGCGCGCCTCAAAGAGCTGTCAGCATAGAAGACGGGGCCCGCTAGGGCCAGTGCCTGCCGGGGTTGCGGAATCTGTTTGAAAGAGTCACCGCGGCTCTGGAACACAAAGGGCATTAGGAGGAACACGGATGGGTTTTAGTCAGTAAGAGTCTGACACTCCCTTCTGCTTCACCCAGAGCAGGAGGAGTCATTTGATGATTTCCCATCCTTAAAAAAAAAAAAAAAAAGGAGAGTGAAGAATTTGCCTGTCCAAGCTACGATGCGTAGTTTATTGGAATAATAAACCTAACCGTTTTAGTCCTATCTTGTAATCGAGCAAAACTGCTGATAGAAGCTAGTTGGTCATACGATAGTCATGGGTGTTATAAATATAAGGGCAGGAGAGTGAAGAATTTGCCTGTCCAAGCTACGATGCGTAGTTTATTGGAATAGTTTATCGTACCTGAGGGTAGTTACATGATACTAATTGAACTATCCATGGATACTTCGATATGCTTGACTCTTGGTAAGCGGTCGTCTTGGGAAATTTGAGAATTATTGAATGCGGAAGGCAGGTGAAGGGTAAAGGTAAGGGATACTTGAGGGGCACCTTTGTTGATCAAAGTAATAAGATAATTTAAACGTTTGAGATGACTTCATGTGGTGTAGTTTTCTTTACAATATAATTGAAGCTGGGTTTGAATTTTACAATCAAACACGCACCTATAGGTAATTACCAGTTTTATACAGAAAGGGGCAATCTATTTAATCTTAATCTCCATAACCCAGAAACTGGGTTTTACGATAAAGCCCACAAGAATGTAAGGCTTACTGGCATCTGACTACTGGAATGATAAATCAAAGATCTACAAGTGACAGCTGTGGCCAATGAACTAACGTGCTCTTCAAGGTACGAAGGAGTCTCGGTATGTATGTAATAGTGGGTCACCCATCTACAGACTAACCTCGAACATCGACCTGTGCACCTATTGGTACCTAGGCACAACATGTACTAATTAAATTTAACTGAACACACACACTAATATAATACAAACTAGATCAAACCAGCCGATAGTACTCTATAAAGCCACTATCCCAGTGTGAGCTGTGCGATCCGATACGAGCAAGCCATTCACTTCGTTACCCACGGTATGCCTGGTGGCAAAATGTTACGCGGTATGCCTGGTCGGTGCCTGTCAGACCCTAATTTAAAGTGACTATTTTTCGTACTTGTTGTGGTAATTGGTGTATCTAAACATACTTATATCTGTACTAGGGGTATATATTGCTGTATGGTGTCGGCCGATGCCGTATGGTGCCGTAAAAGAATAATTCCATCCCATCACTTCCCGTGGGTGTCGTAAGAGGTGACTAAGGGACTCGCCGGAGAATAGGCAGCAGCGTTCTCTGTAAAAATCAACGACATATACTGCGATCGCCAACCCGCCTGCCAAGCGTGGCGATTATGGCAACCCCCCCCCCCCTTTTGGGGGAGGCCTATGTCCAGCAGTGGACGTCTTTCTGCTGATATGATGAGGGGTATATAGTAGGGATAAAAACAAATCTACCATATAAATAAATTAATAATTAAAGGTTATGCTTTTAGCAAAAACAGGCCTTTTTAACACTTATGTGAAAAAAAAAACAAAATCAACAAAACTTTAGACAATAGAAGGCACAAGACAAAGACCATAGATAATGCTATAACAATCAGTCCTTGTCACTCCCATCAACGGGTGTAGGCAGAGGTGTAAGGAATAACCTCTGGATTTGACACCGGCGCTCGGGGTTTTTGTGTTTTCCTCCATCCCAGCTGACTCCGGACTAAATTAGTGGCCATTAGGCTTCAGTTGGTTGATAATGTTCAGCTACTGAGAGTGGTGGCGCAGAAACATCATATTTTAATTAAACACAACGGTTTAAGTAACAGGGTGGGTCTAACAGACCCTACCAGGCATACCGAGGGTTAATACACTCGGCGTTGACAGATTAGCAGCTGGCTTATGCACAATTGTACATACCATCTGAGAGTTATTTTGTGGCAGACACTCTTAGCCAGGGTTGCGGAATTGTTCGAGAGTTACCGCAGCCCCGAAACACAAAGGGTATTTGGAAGACTACTGGTGGTTTTTAGTCAGTAAAAGTTTGACACTCCGTTCCACTCCGCCCAGAGCGGGAGGAGTCATTTGATGATTTACCATCCAAAAACAAAACACTCTTGGTCTCCTCTCTACTCCAGTTTTTTCCATCCGTTCGTGAGCGGCTGGATAGGACATGGCTGGAGGTGGATCATTGTGTTGCCCAATTTCTCACAGGTCATGGACTGCAACTTGCAACTTTAAGAGTAGATAAATTATTTTCCTTTAGGCTTGTGGCCTCACCTTTATGTCAATGTTCTACAGCTGACCATGAATACGAACAGTCCGCACACCACATCTTATGGGAGTGTATTCTTTGGCAAACTGAACGCAATATTATGTTAGATAGTATTCAGGTTACATCTGGAGTAGTTTACTACACGGACCTTGTAGAAACCAGAACAAATTTCCGTGCGTTCAAGCGATTTTGCCATACCTATTACTGGAATCAAAAGTAGCTCACAATTTAGGACCCATTAGTTTTAGTGTTAATATATAATCCGTGGTGCTTGACAACTGGGCTTAACTCAGTTGTATATGTCCCTTGGTGCCTATTGGCCTAGCTTTATTCTGTCTCTTGCTTGATAAGGAGGGAAGTGGAAATTACATATAATACAAACTGGTTCAGACAGTCGACAACTCTCTATACAGCCACTATCCCAGTGTGAGCTGTGCGATCCGATTCTAGAATGGGGTTTTTAGGGTTCCGAACAAAAAACGGAACCCTTATAGGATCACTCGGGTGTCTGTCTGTCTGTCCGTCTGTCTGTCTGTCTGTCTGTCTGTCTCTCTGTCTGTCTGTCTGTCCGTTTGTCACAGTCAGTTTTCTCCGGATTCACTGAACCGATTCTGTTGAAATTTGGTATACATATGGACTTTTATGACCGAAACACGGACGCGTTACGTAAATTATTATATGTTTAGTATGGGGGTCACTTTTGGGGGTCAAACCAGAAAAAAAAAAAAAAAATTGAACAATATTGTGTGATATATCAAATGAAAGGACTTATTGTGAGGGTCTTAATTATATTTTTTCATGGTTTTAAAATAAATGGTTTTGAAGTTATTAAAGAAATGAGACGAAAAATTACCATTCCCGCCCCCCCTTATCTCCGAAACTACTGTGCTTAAATTTTGAAAAAAATGGAGATAATAGATTGTTACCTATAGATTACAAGAAAACCTATAAGAAGTCTATAGTGTTAAAATAACATTTTTTTTTTAATACACTCTGCGTTGGCTGATAAACAGCTGGCTTACTGTGTCGCTGTGATTACTTTTTCGATGTTGATTTTTAAAATATTGTCATTTATTTTCTTTTTAATATGTATGTATTTGTGTATCTATTTTAGTATATTGTATTGCTTTTTTTCAAAAAATTGTTAACTTTATATTTTTGCACCAAGTGCAACCCCATTTCATGTCCAGGCTATCCCTATCTATTCCAGGTTGCCTGGAAGAGATCGCGGAATGCGATAAGGCCGCCATTTGTATATTTTTTAGTTTAAGATTTCCTACTGTATTTTGATTTTGGTGTACAATGAAGTATATATAAATAAATAAATACTGAGTTATTTTTTGGCAGGCAATCTTAGTAACGGCTATCAAAAATCTACAAATGAAAGCGGGGACCAGCGATAAATTTGTTCACTTTAACGACAGACAGACCTCGGCAAGTATTGTTTTACCTCGAAGATCGACCCGTGTGACTGTTGACGCTCGGCCACGAGTTCCTGCTTTATGTTTTCCTAAGCTTTAAGCATTGATATATAAAAACCCAAGATACACACTCAGCATCTCAAAAACGTCTGCATAAAACAAGCGCACAATTTAAAATTGTGCGCTAGTCCCAAACAGTCTCGCATCGCTCGCCATACTGCACTGCTTTATAAAAACAACTTTAAGCGATCCGTGTAAGGTAGAATTTGCAAAAAAATAATTATAGTATAAGGTAGAATTTGCAAAAAAAATAATTATAGTACAACTACACATGACACTTGATACATGTCAGTTTATGACGACAGTTTCGAGTGTTGCATTTGTTCGAGACTGTGCATCTTGAGTTTAAGTAATTAAATGTTGTGATACTAAATAATTCAAACCAGTCAATAGCACTCTATAAAGCTATTATCCCAGTGTGAGCTGTGCGATTCAATACAAGCAAGCCATTCACTTCGTTTAATACACTCGG
This sequence comes from Lacanobia wlatinum, assembly GCA_947578705.1. Taxonomy (NCBI): domain Eukaryota; kingdom Metazoa; phylum Arthropoda; class Insecta; order Lepidoptera; family Noctuidae; genus Lacanobia; species Lacanobia wlatinum. Next base: position 20,361,122 of record OX388033.1, read on the forward strand.
CGTTGGCAGATAAGCAGCCAGCTTATGTACTATCTCACAGTTATTTTGTGGCAGGCTAGCCTAGAAAATTCGGGGATTTCGGAAGCTAAATGGAAGGGATTTATGTAGTGGTTTCTGCATTGTTTTTTTGTTTACCGTATTTTGATTATTATTTTGCGAGAACCCGTTAGGAAAACTAATTGAAAAGTTTTTCTTAATATTTTGATATAATTTATAATGATGAGTTACATACATGACTAATTATAATTGATAAAATTGCATATAGTAGGTATCTATAATATTTTTTTGGAATTTTTAAGCTACAAATAAAAGGCTGAAAAGCCTTTTATTTGTAGCTTAAATTTTTTTATTTATTTTTATGCCTGATAATTGGATAAAATAACATTATTTTAAGCATTAACGAAATTATCTCTGTATTTTGTTTTTGTTACTTAAAATCTTTTGATAAAAAAGTCTATAGTTAAAGTTTATAATTTATATACTTGTCAGTTCTGTGACAATAAACACTATTTCATCAGATAGTTAGTTCAATATTTAAAATATAAAATCACATATGTAGAGAGCTTTTACCTGCGGCACAAAAAAAAATGGCCGTTTGACACAATTTCTATACAATATCTGCAAAACAGCCATTTTGATTCTTTAAATAAAAGCTATCTGACTATTGAAAATCAGTCCTAAGTCAGCAGACAATATTTCAAAATAAAGTATCCGATGTGTACGTACATAACTAAAATAACTTAGAAAGACATCACTCCAAACGACAACACTTCAGCCACTGAAAACCAAGTTAATTAGACCATAGCTAATAACGTGTTCACGCGGTCCACTCATCTACGTCACGATACACAACAGTCAACTCCCGGCTTGCATACGATAAATGATTTGACAGCTTCCAACAGGCTAACCCAATAAGTTAACATGTCGAACCGCAGTCGGCGGCCAGAAAACACACACACACATCCCCATGTACAGTCATGATAAAAATTGGTTCGTCACTAGATCCATGTTTATCTCTATGCATGATAGATTCTCATTACCTAACTGCTTTACCAGCGTCACCAAATGACACTGAATTGCTTACAAGAATGTGACACTCATTTTATTTAGATATGTTTTTATCTCCAAAAGTGACTTATACAATTTTCAAATTAGGGTCTGAATTTTCTATTATCTGAAAAGTTATAAATGAAGAGTTGAGAGTTGTTAATTTTTGTTTGACAGGTAAAAGTTATTTCACTATTGAAAAAGTAGCCCTAAAACATTTTACTTTTGTACTAAACATTGTTGAAAAGTTTGTGTAATTCTCTTTATCTTCAAATGCTGAAACATACTTTTCTTTGCAATATGACAATTTTAATTGCTGTAGTTTCAATAAGTATTATGTGTCCGGAGTTGACAAAGTAATGAATTTGAAAACTGACGAAGATATTATCGACTAGACTGTACACCCACAAACACACCCCACGTAGACACAAACCACACGCTGTGATTTAGGACGCGCAGCGTTTTACACGATTAATCTTGCATGATTGTCCGGACTGGTAATAGCGAGCATAGTCCAGGATTTATACGAACTACCTAGTTCCGCAATGCTTTATCTTTGAGAATTTCATGATTACGCCCTTTATGACTAGCGGGCTTTAGACTTTGGACTTGCAATATTATGCATCAGAGCAGCAGTGAAAGCCGTTGTTTTGCAGCTACTGAAGCTATGCTGAACCACGGTTTCCGTGACTACTCTGTTGAACGATTACATCGTTTGTTGGATGATGTTCATGACACACTGGGTGTGCTCGTCTTTTCGCTTACGCTACTGTATTTAATAAGCTTTATCTATTAATTCGACATAGCCCGAAGGATCGCCAAACTGAAGTGGCAGTGGGCCGGGTACATTGCTCGCAGAACAGATGGTCGACGGGGCAGAAAAGTTTGGAGTGAAGACTGCGTACCGAAAGACGCAGCGTTGGAAGGCTTCCCACAAGGTATACCGGATCGCGGGTAGCCGATGGATGCGAGACGCACAGGACCGGTTGTTGTGGCGACACTTGGGGGAGCCCTATGTCCGGTAGTGAACGTCTTTCGGCTGATATGATGATGATGACCTATTAATACGTCAATGGAAAGGGAAATGTGATACTAGAGTATATTCGAAAGAAATTAATTTACCAACGGTGGTTGCTATCTTTTTATTAAGGTTCCGAAGCCAAATGGAAGATTGAAAATTTTACACATGTATCTATCATATTATGTTGATAGCTATAGTGCAATACTATATTCAACGGTCTGCCAGCCGAAGGTCAAAAGACTTTGTAGTGGCAAATGCAGCTGCGTTAGAAGGCCTCCCACGAGCTGAACCGATGATTTGATAGGCGGCGGGAAACTGCAGGTTGAAAGACGCACAGAACCGTTCGATGTGGACGTCTATCGGCTGAAATGGTGATAACGAGGGAACATTCACTTCTCTTTGCAATGAGCAAACACTTTACAGCACCATGACACTTTGCCGACAATGGTCGGTTATGTCGTGACCTTAACATTTTTGTGTCGTCAACATGTTAAGACTCAATTTCAGTTAATTCATTGTTTAAAACAGCCAAACAAAAAATAATAACCATCGTACCTCAGAAAAATTAATCACGATATTATTTGCCGAGGCATATCGAGAAATATTCGCAAAAATAATTACATCTGCATTCACAGTAACAGGTGTTGTTTCAATGATAAAACGTAGCCAATTATGAACGGAAGAGTACCAAAATACGTGATTAATGAAAACGGTCCGGAAAATACGTAAACCAATTTATACGGACGCTGGGAACGGAATTCCGTTATGATTGTGAATTGGTTTGAGTCAGAAGTTATTATTTGAGTGGCATATTTTTGGAAAAGGTTATTGTTACATCTTGGAAAAGATATCGAAATTGGTATCGATTTACTACGTTTTTTGTTTGGACTACAATCCAAAGTACATGCCAGAATCTGCCGTTATAAGCAAAAGGGGCGCCATCAGCGTTTTACCAAAACTCAAAACGAAGGAAAATACTCCAAACAAGACAGACTATTTAATAGTGTAGGTATCTCATTCAGAGAAGCTCTTAAAAAATAGGAAGATACGAGATGATAATACTGTACTGTACAGCAAATCTACATCGGAACAAAAAGAACCGCGACACCATCTATCCAACTAGCAGCGAACTAAAATCCTGCATCGCGCAAGCGAAGTTTACCATGCGATTTGAACACATACATCAGCCCGAATACTAACTATCGGGCAGTTGCACGCCAGACACAACATTCGTCTGGTCGGAGGATCCTCCCTTTACAATGAGGTGTGCGGGACTTTACTCTATGTACCGCATACCTCCAAAGTACTACTCTTCCTGATTCGAAATTAATAAGTAAAAAATGTATTTAAAAAAAGGAAGCAGATGCATCACTCTGTCTTTGGTTGACAGCAATGCAACTCACGAAAAACCTATATCGAAGCCACCAAAAGCTTTTATATTTTCAATCCATTTAAATCTTCTCAATACGGTACAAAGCCAAATGGATTTTATCTCTATTTTGTTAGACGAAACCGTGTGAGGAAGCTGGGCGACTGCAAGTCATCATGGAGATTGAATGTCGTCAAAGAGATCCGCTAAAATACTCGGAAATGGCGGAAGATGAGACCGCCATTTCGGTTATTTTCGTTTTCCGTGATTTTCTACCTTTTACTCGAAACCGAGGTACATAACAGGTTGAAGTATGTATAACGTAATAAGTATGTATAACGTAATTTAATACGAAAATAAATTTACAGTTCAAAGTCGGAAGGGTAAGTCTGCAAATTTATAATTGGGTAAACATGTTTGGTTTGAGTAAAGAATCCCGTGAATCTTGAAAATGCTTCCATTAATAATATTGCCATATCCCACATCGATTTTTAATTTATTTTAAGTCGTTTATAATGTTTATTCAAATTGTTTTTTAATTGTATTATTTTTGAATATGTAATTCTATTTTATTTGATTTTAAATTTCAATTTTATTTTTTTTGTGGTAGTAACATCGTAATGGCTTATAGCTGTTAAGGTGTAATTTACGGCATTTTTAAATAAATAAATAAATATCTCCCTTATCCCAATCAAAAGAAAAAATGTGCGCTAAGCTTCTAAATTACAAAAAAAAAGTAAAAGAATCTTTGAATCCAATTTTTATCGATCAATCACTTCAAATACGAACAATAAATCTTGGAGTAGCTATACTTGTTCTTTATACCATCTAAAAGAATCGTTCTTGTAACAATATTCCACAATACAAACGTTTATGAATTCATTTTATTGATACAGGCTCGTAAAATTGCGTGTCAAATGGCTCGGAGAATCCTGGGTGATTCGCATTCGAAGTTTTTCCTTTAGAAAGAAAAAAGTCTACCCTTAATAATATCTTTGTGATTTATTTCATCGTTTGTAAGCAGTTGTGTTTGTGGTTTAAGTATTGCTTACGAAGCCATTTACAAAAATGTTATGGGGTAAAATGTGCAGAAACGCATCGCAGTCTGCGAATATATTTTGTGAGAGTATCGACGAGGATTTTGTGGTCAAGTGCAGCTGTAGTTTGTTTTACGTGCCCGAGTTAAATTCCATGAGGCGCCATTTATTAGGGTTCCGAACAAAAAACGGAACCCTTATAGGATCACTTGGGTCTCTGTCTGTCCGTCTGTCACAACCAGTTTTCTCCGGATCCACTGGACCCATTCTGTTGAAATTTGGTACACATATGGACTTCTGTGACCCAATACGTAAAAACGGATACGTTATGTAAATTATTAAATATTTAGTATGGGTGTCACTTTTGGGAGTCCAACTAGAAAATTTAAAAGAAAAAAGTTTTTTCAATAATGTCGTGTGACATATCAAATGACAGGGCTTACTGTGAGGGTTTTAATTACATTTTTTTTCATAAATTTAAAATAAAGGGTTTAGAAGTTATTCAAGAAATTAGACGAAATATGACCATTCTCCCCCCCTTACCTTCGAAACTATTGAACCAAAAATTTTGAAAAAAAATAGAAATAATAGATCTTTACCTATTGATCACAGGAAAACCTATAAGAAGTTTATAGTGTTAAAATAACATGTTAAAAAAATGAAATTCGTTCGGAACCCTTTGCACGCGAGTCCGACTCGTACTTGGCCAGTTTTTTTTATAACCTTGCTAATAAAATTATCTTAAAATTATATGAGACGCCCTGTGGCACGATGGATTAATGTTTTAAAGAAGGTTTACACTGTTCATTATCATGATTTCAGCCGAAAGACGTTCAATGATGGACTTAGGCCGCCCGTAGTCGCCACCACTTCGATCAGTCTTGTCCTTCTCGCGTAACGATTATTTTGTCACGATTGGCAGGCAGCTCTTACGGTTAAATATATTTATTTCTCAAAAGAATTACAAATTCACTTATATAGAAAACATAAATAGGTTTATAAAAATGTTATCTGCCATCTTCAAACTAACATTCCAACAATACTTCGACTTAACACATATCGTTTTAGTATAACAAGTACAAAATAAACAGATCTAAAGGTAGCTCTTCGCAACAGAATGGCTAATGACACGTATTAGTGGTTTATTGATATCGTAACAGGAAATATATTTTTAGCCAACAGTCAGATGGTAGTCTCTCACGTTCATTAACTATCGGTCCAACATTTATCAGATACAGGCCATTTAAGCGGGAAGCGATGAAACTTTTTAATCTGGAGAAAAATAAACATAACCTCACATTTATAATGTGTGTTTGTTTTTTTTTTCATATTTAGAACTTTCAAATTGATTTCATCTTATGAAGAATAAGTTTGCCCACGCCTTTTTTCCGTGGACTATCCTAAAGTAACCGTGCATTTTTAAAAGTAACTCTCACTTGACGATAGAGTAGCTCTGTATTAGTAAAGAAAACTAACGTAATAGGGTCAGTACTTCTAGAGATTACCATAGCAAACAACGTGAGTTTTATCATCTCATACAAAGCTGTTGTCATAAAACCAGTCCAAACGTCCTGCACAAAAAGATATCAAACTCGTTTAATTTTCCGCCAAAACAGAGTAATGACCAAGAGGGGTCTCTTTAATAAGACTGACGAGATTTTCTTGTGATTTTATTGCCCACTCCACCGGTTAAATCGCTCGTTTAGACGTAACGGCCAGCAATTTACAGATCTCTTCATGGCTTGTCCTAATTTTCTTTGAGTTTTTATCCGTCTTCACATTTCTTTTGAAATAGTCTATGTTTAGTGTTTTAAATCGGGGATTAGTATCTGTTGAATCTGTTTGATAATGTCGTTTGAATTTGAATTCGGAATAATTAAGGCGTGATCAAACCTACGCGGAATTGGCGACCCAAATCGATTGCAATTTTTACTCGGTTTCGCGCGGTATTTCGCCGGGTAATTTGTATGGAGTTCCATGGCTAACCCAGGCATAGCGGATATTGTTACTGCTACAGGTAGTAGCAGTAACTATTCTATTCTCTATTCTATTGGGATTTGGTTTCCGCACTTAGTCCTGATGTTGGACCATTTTGTGTGAGCCATGGCGGCCACTACTCCAACCAGACAACCTCCCTCCAGAAACAGATCAGTTTACCCAGTGTGTTCAAGATATCTGTGAGCGAGTTCTGTGTCCCGACTCCGTATTTCAGTAACGCCTTTGCACTCATGGAGTACGAGCGATATCGTTTCTACCTCCTCCATGCATGCTCTGCACAAAGGACTGTCCGTAATACCTATAATTACAGTAACAATATCCGCTTATGTTTGAACAGTCGGCCACCACACCCGTGGATAGTCAAATATGTTCAAACATATTTGTTATGTAGATAGTCAAATATGTTCAAACATATTTGACTATCTACATAAACATTGATTTGGCTATTACTTTAGGTGACGTATAATGCGTAAATCAGAACAGGTCTTTAATCATTTGAACTGCTTCCTTCATCTAAGTGGTCACCAGCTCTACTTTAGATTCGACGGGTTTTCCATCTAGGAATTGTCGGGTAATCCGGAGACGGGATTTGTGTCCATTCAATGGCTCTCCTGTAAGCTTTCCTCCTATAACATGGGACTCCTATTAAATGTGGGTGTACATAGTTACCTAAATCACTGCCTAACATTTAGGGGGAAAAGATGTATAAACAAGCCGATTTTAATTGTAAATAGCGTTTTCAGTTAAATAACAAATATTGGCGCTGAATATTTATTGGCATCATTTCTCACTTAAAAATTCAAACTGAAACTAGTTCACGGAATTATATAATCATGAATAATATATTAAACCACTGTTTTATGATTCATTACTATTTAACGCTGTTATTTATGCAACCACATTGAATACCAGTGATTTAAATGGAAACATTCCAAACGAAATAATAATTACAGAAGTCACGTTAACATCGAACTTTTCCATACATAAACATACATACCATCCCGCTAATATTATTAAGGGTTAGGCGAGAGACTGACCTTTTACCCACATTTTCCAGTTATGTATAAGTCTCATGTACCAGCGCGAGAGCCTATTGCCATAAACCGGGACTCCAAACAGCTATTGAAAAATTTCAGATGGAAAACCCGAAAAATATTTTACCCAGCCCTGGGACCGAACCGATCTTCTACAGATTGTACTTCGGTGACTGTGCCCAAGAATCTCATCCCACCGGCCCCCTTCTAACATCGGACGTATGCACTGCAAGTTACTATCCCTACCTTGTTGCTATTCCACCAATTCGTACTTAGCGTTTCCAAACATCTTCTTTAATGCGCACAGCAATGGAGTGGAGCTCTCTACCTGCGTCTGTGTTTTCGAACGCATTCAACCGTAATCTCTTCAAAGTTAGAGTGAACAGGCTTCTTCTGGGTGGGCTCACTCCATCGTCGACTTTGTCTCTATTACTTCTGATCTAGACTATAACCAAGAGCAAACCCACCTGAAGTTAAAAAAATGATCCCAGAAACTAGATCAGCAGTACTGCTTACAACTACTAAATCCACGAGGCAGTCAAGGCACAAAGTTTAATTAATAAAAATATTGATTCCATTCGCCCTCAAGCAATCAATTCACCCCACAGTGCGATAACAGTCACATTACATTACGACTTTTAATATACAAAATTGAACCATGCGGGCGGTTATCAACAATGGCTGGGTTTTTTGTAAGCACTCTGCGCCCGGCCGCTGGAGGGTTGAACAAAAAAGGCTTGGTCTGCGACAAAAACCACAACTATCTTCCAGTGACTTCTTTTGTTTGTTAAAACTCCATTGTTGGAATTAAACCGCGGTTTTGGTTTTAAGGATTTATTTATGTAGTGTAACTCTGAGGACCTAGCACGAATATTTTGATGTTACCGTATTGTTAACGTATGTCAATTTTGAATATAACAAACTATAACCCCATAATAGGTATATTGCTTTAATCTTATGCGACATACACAAATTATATCATACAAAATATGAATAAAAAACTATCCAATATAAATAAATATTATGTGCGAAACGTTTTTATATTTATAGTGAAATTTTACGTTACGTAAATACGTCAAAAACATTCGTGCTGGGCCCTCTGTTTTGGAAGAATTTTCAAAACTTAAAGGCTCTTAAATTTTACACTGTACTACAATATAACTTTATAGGCTCTTTCTTGAAAGAAATTATTATTATGTCAATATTAAACGCACTTAGCAGCAATATTTTTATAGGTAGGTGCTCTTGTTCAAGACGTTTTCTAAAATATTAGTTACTTCATTAAAACACCATCAACCCGGTTCTTATTTTTCATGCTTAGCATAATTTATTTATTCATTAGTTGCAGAATGTTACAGTTAACCGAATCATCAATTAATCTGTGTAAAATGGTGTTCTCTTGTTTCGCAGACAGAAAATTGATAGAATATCGTTTCGCAGAAAATGTTTCACATAGTATTTGATCCTTATAATTTTATGTCGAATATTATTGTTTCAAAAACTATTCACTTGAATGAAACATATTTCATAGAAACACAATTCAATGAATTTCAATTCACATTTTTTATTTAACAAACTTATCAAACAGTAGAATTATTTTTTAACAAATATCATTTGTTCGTTATATTTTTCCATGGTATTGTATTTCAATGAAAATGTAATCAATACTTAATATTATTGTTTTATATGTCCGAATTTACAATGGTATACTTTGAAGATGGCAGATTTTTTTTGGAATATTTTTACTAGCACAGTGCCATTTTTATAAAGTAGCATTTTTAACCCTACTTCAAAATTAAAATACGTCTTAAAAAGTCATTTTTTTGTGCTACAGAACTTAGTGACAGAAACGAATCGCTGTAAAACCGACCCCACATAGTCTTGTCTGCCCTATCCCTAGTGTGTAATTTAAGCCCGCGAAGGCGCGGAGGGGCGATGCGGTCTGCGAGCTGAGAAGGTGTTATGGTTTTAACGATGACCACCACAGCTTCGGCTTGCTGGCCGGCTACGCGGGCCAGCCTCAGCCGCGGCGGCGGGCGTTAAAACCATTTGCGACTATAAGTTCGCGTGGGATCGCCGAAGCTCCGCAGCGCCGGAGCCGTGACAGAAACCATGCCTGCTGCATGTTACATGCTTGCTCGTATGCTGCATGTTGCATGCTTGCTTGCATGCTGTATGCTTGCTGCATGCTTGCTTGCATGCTGCATGCTTGCTGCATGCATGGTGTATGCTTGTTTGTATGTTTGCATAGTTTTGTCTTTTATCCCCATCGCCATTTCCCGCCACCATCGCTTCGAGAGGCTCCGTCGACTGGACCCGAATGAAAAGTATTGGCTTGACTAGAATTTACCCGCGTTGTTTTTGTGAACGCGGTGTAGGAGGGTATGCACATTGACAAAGGGGGGCATTGATACGTTTAGACTCTGTCACTTGATAAAATGTTTTTCTTGGTAACAAGTTTTATATTAACTTATCAATATGAGGACAAAGAATATTTGATTTATTATTCTATGATATAATGAATGTCGAAACAAAGTTTATTTGTAACAAAAATCTATGATTTAAATTTATTCAAAGTGAGTATTCTGCATATTGAGTATTCTATGAAATGATAATGCGAGTAAAATTTTATGTGAAACGAAATTCTATTTTCTATAAAACAACGTACAACCATATAAAATTCTTTCGTTACTGACAGGCAACCTACAGCTGAAACTACTGGTCGTAGAAAGCTGTTTCTTGGGGAGCACTAAGAGAGGATTTCTGGAAATTCCTACGGGAACGGGAACAAACGGAATATGCGCGTACGAAGTCACGGACAAAAGCTAGTTTACTATATATTTACATCCAAGCAAATTTTTTATATCCTACCTTGTCTGTAATAAGAAGGACCAAAAAAACATTTGACAACGATGACGCCACACAATTACTCGACGTAAACAACTAAAAATATGCCAAGAATTTTTTCTCTGTATCAAAAGACCCAAATTTAAAAATACGTCAAGTTATTTACGGAGCCTCAAATTAAAAAAAAACGTTGCTTTCCGGCTTCTGCGTCTGATCTGACGTAAGTATAGAAACAAATTGCTTTTTAAATATCGCATAGACGTTACTTCATTAAGGCTATATTAAATACAGCTGAATAAATTTTATTACCGCGCCAAATAAAATTGAAGATGTATTTAAATAGGAATGAAATTATAATTTGCACGTGTTGAAGACGTCTAGTGAATATAAATTGTAATTGTTAATAGGTTCTGTCTAATACTTTACTCGTTATAGAAGTGTTTTATTATCCTTATTAAAATTACTACTTAGTCGTAAAGTGTCCTTTATCCTAAAATACCTACAGATCTTAGTCAGGTTCATTGTCATAGTCTATTCTTGTGAAAAGTTACATCTATATTCATTCAGCCGTTTAGATGTTAAAACATAACAGAGATACGCAATTTGGCATCTAGAATATTAGTTTGGATCGCTTTTTATCAAATTTCCGCATGGACACTTCACTAACGACCACTATAAATTTGGTCTTTTGTATCTGTATTTAATTTCTTGGTCCTTGTCTCCGCCCAAAACGTCTTGAGCTCTCACTAATGTGTCCGTCTGGTCTAATTTAGGCCTCATTTCCGACCAACATCCTGGGTCGACGCAAAACGGAATGCAGAGGTAGATATATTATGTTGACATCCTTTGTCAAAGTCACTGACAGACTAGATACTAACTTCACATAAACGCTCCTAATTAAACTAAAACCCTAAACTTCACGCCTCTTTATTGAACTTTAATCGGTTTTCAAAAGAAATAAAAATGGATTAAAAAGTCGTTGGATAACTTTTACTTCGACCTAAAAAAGTTTGGTAAGAAACGTGCTTTAACTTGGTTAAATCCTCGTCGAAACTATAAAATACCTCTGCACGGGCCATTAATACCGACGCTATTGGTAGTGTTTTAAATTCTTATCTTATTTTACAGTGAGTGCTCAAGTTTTACGTAAATTTGGGCTTAAGTACCTAATAGGGAAGTACCTAATGTAAGTTCGAGCTGGTATCTCCGGGCTATACCTATTTAGTTTTGAAAGTTTTTATTTACACTTTCTGGGTTTTTGCTAACCGCGAGGGTTATAGCAGATTCGTGATGACGTTCTTTATTATTATTTGTGTTCTTTATTTTATCAAATTTTATAGCAGTCAGTCTGAATACCATGTTGCGCTCCAAAACGGGCATAATCGGAGTGGGCAAATAAGCTGCCGGGCTCTGGTGGGATTGGGTGAGTTACGTCAGCCGCATGCACAATGACAGTTGGGCAAGAGTCTCGACAGTTGGTTCCTAAAAATGGAAGACAACGCCGAGGCCAGCCCAGTAAGTGGTGGCGAGATGATTCGAACGCATACTGTGAGGGTCGGCTAGGGAGGAGAATATTGGAAGAACTTGAGGGAGTCCTTTGCCCAGCAGTGGGGTAGAAACAACTTTATATATAAACATAAATAGCAATCTTACACGTTTTTGTTTTCTTACCAAATTTGAAACAAAAGCAAAGTAAAACCAGTCGTTTACCATCCTACCTCAACGCTTTCTTGACAGCATCTAACTTCATTACCTGAAACAAGAAAGAAAACAAATAAATCTCAAACTGTTTCCTTTGTGACGTCACACTTAGTTTGAGTAAAGACCTGAAAACACCAGTAATTCAATCACAAAGAAACAGGTTCCTTCAGCAAAAGGCACAGATTACATCTTTCAATTTTAAAAAGTCCTACTAGTTCCGAAGCCCTGAAGGTTTAGGCGAAAGCAACAATATATTCCTTTGAAGCGAATGCTGCCTAACACTGGGAAGCAATTTCGTTTTCGCAGCCCGTCGGCTTATTATTCAAGTTGTGATTGCTACCGAACCATTGCAAATGTAAAATGTTGGGGGAAATCTGATACGAGACTTAGGAATTGTATTGTAGTAAGCAGGAGTTTGAAAGGTGAGGAATCTGTGAGTTTAGCTATGTAATATAAGGCGTGTTGATAATAAATTAATCCAAGCCAAAAAGCTTCCATACTTATGAAATGAAATTAAATGATTTTTTTCCAGATTAACATCCAAATAGATTTTGATTAACAATCAAATAATAACATCCAAATAGTTATACGTTAAGAGGAGACTCTAGTCGGTAAAACAGGAATTTGAAGAAACTATTGCCGATGCCGTCGCGCTGCGCCATACTAAGTAAAGTGCGAAAGTAACAACTGTAGCTGTCTGATTTTACCTATAAAAACCTTGGCCAAAAGACGTTTTGTATTACACTGTTTTCTTCTTCAAAACTGGACTGATCTAAAAAAATAATATATCGAAATTTAGAGGAAGACTATTTCTTTGCTTCTACTATTTTGTTAAAAACTTATCAAAGTCTGATAGTGGTCTGAACTTGGCGGTAAAAACGGGCTGTTTTTTGTTTTTTTTTGGATTGTCATAATTCTTTAAGTAATTATGTTTTGGAAAAAAGAAAATGATAAAGGCACGTATTAATTAAATCTAGATTTATTGGAAAAAAAATCATTGCTCTAGCAGCATTATTCACGAACTTACCGACTAGAGTCCCCTCTTAAGTGCGTTTGTAAATCTGTATGTCTATACCTAAGCTTGCTAGCTTTTCATGTCTTCACGACTAAATGTCCATGTGGGACCATGTCCTGGATTTCGACATAAGATTGCGACATCGATTTTTGTCCTGGAGTATGCTGTCCTGATTTCCCATTTGCGCGAACAAACCCTGAAAAGCCCTAGTCAAAAATAAGGAAATAATCGACGGTAAATTCAATGACCCAAACAGCGAAATAATTCAAGAACATTCAACAATATTTTCCGAAACAAATAAATATGAAATAAGACGCTCACAACCAAAAAAATAAACAAGACGCAGGACCCGAACCACGAAACTTTATTGCTTACAATCATTCCGCGACGCATTTTCGGACGTTTTCTACTTTTATTAAAGAGCTTACTAGACGCAACAAATTCTAAACATTTGTCAGCAACTGCTGTGGGCAGACAGAATCATTAATTTAGTACACTCATTTATCTTGAAAATACGGAGTAAACAATGAAATGGTGTGATCAATAAAAAGACCTTTCGCAGATCGTCTATTGTCAGTGTGAAAGGTTTTAATAAATACTGGGACCGATTTTTCAGGGGGTTGTCTGTGAGGTGGGCAATTTTGTGAATACAATTTTGGTCCTTCATTTTTTAGTCTGTGTAACGATCACAGGGCCTATTGCGAGTTTTTAACGTACTTGATCGCGTTAACGTAAACATTCGCTGATGTCATATTATATGGAAAAAAAATACTAATTACCGACTAAAAAGTTTAATCACAGATCTGATGCCACCAACTGCATCAGACTGCTTGAAAAGCGACTTGTTTGGAACTTTTTGGTCGTTTTTAGCGGTCGGGTTTCTTAACAGTATTTTTTTTATTTCCTACATTTTAGTGAGTTACATTTTTGGATTCGTCTCCTTGATCTCTTTATCTTGATACCCCACTCAATAGGTTTTGAAGAAAAAAATATTTGAAGACAAAATGTAACTCCAAAAATCGGTAATTTTAATTTTTAAATACCCTGTGTCACTCTCACCATCTATACAAATCTAACGACACCTTTCAAGTTAAAATCCATCAAGCCGTTGAGGCTACAGAGCATGCCAATGAAATATACAAACATACATACACTCGAAAAAAAAAACATAACCCTCCTGGCTCCTGGCCCTAGCGCAGTCGGATAAAAACAAGTTTTGCGTTGTTGTCACCAGAGATACTGACTGAAACTGTTTATTCTGCCAGATCGAATAAAAAATAAAAAAGACTATGTGCAATTATAGTTTTAAGTTAGAAAGTTGCTTATTTCCTGAAAAATTTCAAGCCACTTCGACCAATCTAGTCAACATTTCATTTGTAACCAAAGTAAAAATAGCTACACAAGCATAAGTAGCGATATTTGAGTGCAATATTTTTAGTATTCAAGTATTGGAAGTGCCGATCAAAATGGCGTCTACTGCATAACGTTCCTAGAAACTCATAAAATATGACTACGTATGGTAACTTTTATTACATATCTTGTAGTTTCATCACTACACAGAGCAATTTTATTTTCCCCTATCTTAAAACACCACATGTTTGAAACATGTAACACGTGATTAACGGGATCGAAATGCTAAAAGTGCAATCTAAAAGTCAAATTAGTTAGGGTCATTTGCACGACAGCTTCTAAATACAATTACTTACGTGACCCTAGATAGCCAGAACTGCTACGTATGGTAACTTTTATTATATATCTTGTAGTTTCATCACTACACAGAGCAATTTTATTTTCCCCTATCTTAAAAACACCACATGTTTGAAACATGTAACACGTGATTAACGGGATCGAAATGCTAAAAGTGCAATCTAAAAGTCAAATTACTTAGGGTCATTTGCACGACAACTACAAAATACAATTACTTACGTGACCCTAGATAGCCAGAACAGCACCGTAAAGTTTATCTAATGATCTTCAACTAAGAGCGTGGCTAAAATAAAAACAACCGCAGTTCAATCGTAGAGAAAAAGCAGCGCTTTCGAGGTCGGTTCGCAGATGGGTGACCATCTATTACACACCGAGACTCCTCAGTGCCTGGGAAAGCACGAAAATCCGTTTGTCGCGACTATCATTTGTAGATCTTTGACATTCATTAAGTGGAAATGCTGGCGGCGAGACTTTGTATGTAAAAAGTCATAATTCGAGGTTTGGCTCTCGACTGTTTTCTCCTTCAATATTGGACCGATTTAAGAGATATTTCACAAACTGAATAAGAAGGATATATACTGTGTTTCTATGTTTTCCTCTTTACTCTCACAAATGCTTAAAATTGTCCGATAAATCGATGTCAACAAAGCCCTAGTGTACAAATTTGGCAACTATTAATCAAAAAGAAAAAACAAAGAGTATACATCCTTTTTATTCAGTTTGTGAAATATCTCTTAAATCGGTTCAATATTGGAGGAGAAAACAGTCGAGAGCCAAACCTCGATTTATGACTTTTTACACACAAAGTCTCGCCGCCCGCATTTCCTTTTAAGGGTAGACAGAAACTACAAAATCTGACACCTGTCTTGCCAAGTTTTACCGTCTTACAGTTACTAGGCTGTGGAGCACAGATAGGCAGTCGCTCCATGGAAAATATTGATACTCAGCTGCATCCGATTAGAAGCCGACCCCAACATAGATATAAAAAGGTTCACACATAAAGGTATGTAGGTATCTTCAACCAATGGATACATGATTATTGGCAAACTAATGGCTAAATTACATGGTGTGAGCTAGCGTGCGAGTAGCTGCAGTGCAGTAGCTCGCGTCGTTTGGACGTATCTTACGAGTTACTCCCACGTGCGAGTTGGATAGCAAGTTACACGTACGAGTTACTCCCACGTGCAAGTTGGATGGTAAGTTACACGTATAGTAAACATGGTAGCAGCTCGGATATCACTTGCATCGTTCGGACGCATTCGGCAGTACCTCGCTAGTGTCAGCCAGGCAGTTGCGAGTGGTACTTGTATTTTATATGTGCTGCGACTCGCAAGAGACTGAGCAGCTACTATCATTGTGAAGACAGCTAAGGCAAGCCGAGCTCATGGTAAACAATTAGACAATCCGAGTAACTGTCTACTGTCTAGGCAGCAACTCGCACTGTGTAAATTTGCCTTAAGGCTGTATCTATCTACCATGTCCAGTGAACGGTCCTTGCAAAAACTGAGTGGATTTGTCAAAGCTTTCAAAGACGAGATTCTTATTATTGGTTCCCTATATCGAAAGGGTCATTATGTCTGTCGGCCAAATCCATTGCAATGTTCCATCAATATGAAAAACAAGCAATGTTGGTTTTATTTATTTTGAAATTGCTTCCGGGAAATTGTAACGGACATTGAGTTTTTATTTACGTTTTTCAGATACCTATAGGAAGGTGTATCAGAGGAATAGCCTTTTTTTAGAACGAAAGCGAACTCATCAAAAAATTAAATTAAAAGTTTAAAAATCCCCCGACAAAAAAAAATCTTTAAAATGTAAAAAAAAATATATTGATCCTTTTAGTTTAGTATAGGTACGATTCTTTGGGCCAAGCGTCTTCGCCTCAAATTGGAAACTAAATTGTGCGGTGGCGGTTATCTTGGATTTGAACATTTTCATAGTGTATAGTATTCTACTAGTCAAGCTTTTTCATTTGATACATATTGAGGTAGTTGTAACAAATTATGTAATCCGCCATTTTGTGGCGGCGGCCATCGTGGACCGATTTTCATCAAACATAGCTAAGAACACTCCCGACTAATTCACCTTTCAAACAAAAACAAACAAAATCAAAATCGCTTCATCCGTTCGGGAGTTACGATGCCACACACACACACGGACAGATACACACAGGACACACACAGACAGACACACACACACACGTCAAACTTATAACATCCCGTCGTTTTTGCGTCAGGGGTTAAAAAGGGCCTGTGGTCTTATTTCTGTAGAGATCTCACCGTGAACTATCATTCCAACCTACAGGTTAAATTAACTCCAGCTAATTTCAGGATAGATTGAAAGTTAACTTCAGTTCACTTCAGTTTTATGTAAACAAAATAGATTCGACTGCTGTCACTGCTTGAATAGCTTCGACATGACTGCGAGATTTTTTTTACATCCAAAACGATACGACGGGGTCTATTTCTTTAGTATTTGCCCATAAATTCTTATAATAAACGATTCAATAAAGCAGGCAACCAACAATCTTTCTACTAAATAAAAACTTTTCTCACTAAACCAACACAACAAAATAGTTTTTCCTTCAGAATTTCACAAACTTCGGAGACCCTAATTTCGTTGACGTGAACCTCGTATAGTAAATGATGAAAATTTTATCTTGTACGAAATTATTTATATTTTTTCTTTTCTTCGCTCATTTTTCATTTGGCGTTTCAAAGGGCGTTCCGAAATCTGTCAAAGTTCCGTCGTTTATGTGCGAAGACGTGTGTCTAAATTAATGACGTCACGATCCAGTGATATGATTCAGTGTGACGTCAGAGGAGGCCGGATTTATGGGCCTGATATATCCTCGTTAAATAAGAATGAGATAGGTTAAGCTGTTGTGAATTAGGTATTTATTTGTAAAGAGAAAACTACAAAAGCCAAAAGGAATAACTTTCTGACATATTCTATAAGAAAATTGTTTCTTTTGGCTTTTTCTGGTTTTGTTCTAGTTCTCTTTGAAATGTCTATGATTGGTACTGCTGTAACTTAGCTTTTCATTTAAACTTGATTGCTGTGTACACTATAGTAAGACGCAGACTAGCTTGTACAAAGACGTATAAAAATGTATCAATAAAATATTCAAGTGACACCATCTGTTACATCCAAAAAAGGCTCTTAAAAAGTCCAAAATAGAAACTGATACTTACAGACAAGAATAATGTCATCTTTTATTCCTTAAACAGATAAAAGAAAGGAACGTGCACACGCATTACTAAGAGAGACCTTTTATCTTTTGTAACTTAAGTTACCGTTTTCAAACTAAAGACATCTTGACATGTTGTTAGAATTAATTGCGTCACTAACTACACTAAGTACATCAAACGTCCACGGATAAGCAATTTAAGGGTGTATTTACATCAAAGATGTACGAGATAGCTAAGCGGTGCGCGAGGAGACAATCCACTAATACGATCATCATTTTCTCAGCTGTCGCAGAAAAGAGGCATGGCTAGAAAATTTAATTGTTTCAAAAAGTTCGACTACCAAAAACAACTTTGAAGATCTCTCTCGTCCCCTCCTTCTGGGCCAGTCGGGCAAAAAAGCGAGAAATATGTCCCCGAATACATCTGAAGAGATAAAATTACGCATCCTCGCACCACTTGTTTTCACACCGTTTCACAGCTTTACTACGCATCCTCGCACCGCCCAAGCAAAGAGTTTGCTGTCATAGCTTAAATAGAAACTATATTACATAGTTTTCAAAGCTAGACATCCTCGTACCGCCTAGCTGCCTCGCGCATCACTATTGAAAAAGTACCTTTATCATTTTCTACGTGATAAAACGTCGTATCTTTTTCCATTAAAAATCTCTTTATTCGTAGTTTGTTGGAAGAAATTTTTCGTAAACGGAGAGTCAGCCGCGTCAGCCAGGTTAATGGATTTAAACTTCCAATTTTTTTAAGACTGTTTGATGAAGCGGACCTACTATGACTATGTCATTACTTTTGTGGGATTTTGAGTAAAGTTGGGTAGAGGTTGGACCAAAGAAAGTTACCGCTACAAAATAGGGTGCGTCGATTTCACTTAGATTTGTCCCTACCTATGTACATTCATGTTTTCTTGAGCGCTTTTCGACGAAACAGTTCGTAGGTGCATTTTAGATCATGTAATACAAATCGAGACAAAGTTTATGCAGAGAAAATTTTGGATTTCTCTTACCTTTTTAAAGTAGTATTATTCTAATACTATTCCTACTCTTGTTAAATCTTTTATTAAGACTAAAAGTTGGACAATAAGATAATTGCCTTGAAGCATTATATTTAAATAGTAAAGCTTATATACGTTCAACAAACAGAAAACACGGTTTGTGTCCTGTGAACACGGTTTTAAAGACACAAGGTTTCGTGGACAAGACCACGCCCGAAGATTGCCGACCGCCTTAGCCTGCCTAGTTATCTCGGTAGAGTAAAGTTCCAACAATTAAATGATTCAGGTAGGTATCAATACCGACTCCTGGCAATAAAAAGGATCTTAAAGATACCCGTGGCATTTTGACAACCTCTTAGTTCAACATCATTAGAACCGCTTCACAGATTCACCCCACCAAGTAGGGGGTAAAAAGAAATACGCCTTAATGCGCCTTCCGATCACATCCGGGCTGTTTGATCCAATGAACCATGGAGGTCCATTAACTACCTGAGAGTGACGCGTGTGTTTTCGCCTTTAAAAATGTACTTTCTTTTGATTATTGACTTTGGAGTTTGGTTCTTCAATATCAATTTTGAGACAGGTCTTCAATCACTTCAACTTTTCACTAGTTACCACTATTACAAAGCCTCAAAAGAGTAGAAGTAGTGGTCTGAAAATTATTTAATAAAATCATAAACATAAAGCGCAAATCCGATCCTGCATGGAGTATTGTAGCCACCTTTGGGATGACTCAGCTAAGTATCAGCTGGCCGCGCTTGACTCGATGGAATGCAGAGCTAAGAGGCTCATCGGTGACGTAAAACTGGTGGATGCCAAGCTACATAGCTTGGCTCATCGCCGTAAGGTTGCCTGCTTGTCGGTCTTCTACAGATTGTACTTTGGTGAGTGTGCCCAAGAACTCCACGACTTCATCCCACCGGCCCCCTTCTACCATCGGAGATCCAGACGCACTGCATCTTACCATCCCTACCAATTCGCACTAAGCGTTTCCAAACGTCTTTTATAATGCGCACAGCAAAGGAGTGGAACTCTCTGCCTGCGTCTGTGTTTCCAAACGCTAACAACCCTAATCTCTTCAAAGTTAGAGTGAACAGGCTCCTTCTGGGTAAGCTCGCTCCATCGTAGACTTTGTCTCTATCATCTCTGACCTAGACTAGAGTCAAGAGCAAACCCATCACAAATAAAAAAAAGTATCATCTTACAAATACTACTTTCAACCGGCGTAAATCATGTACCCTTTAGGGCCTTTGCACACGGCGTTATGGTATACGTAAGGCGTTTTTACAGCGCGCTGACGACGCGCAGATGACGCGCTCTTACGTATACCACAGCATCTGTGGAATAATATCTGATCAACCAAAACTAGGCAAAATGGTTTGGTTGTTTGTGGATAATCCCTGGAAGTGCTGCTGTGATTATTAACATTATTTCACTGATAAGATCTAAAATATTGCTAAGTGCTATAGGCATTTTTATCCCGGAAAATGTAGGGGCTGCAGGTTAACATTTTTACTAGGAAGTTCGTAGAAAAAAATGCACAGGCTCATTTTTATCACAAAAAAACTATGTTGAAACCAGTACTTTGTCCATTTTTTATCCAGATAACATCGGTGGGCCTTTTTGAAGGCCCAATAGACTCTGTCAATAATTTAAAGTAAATGAAAGATACAAAAAGTATTTTTAACGCATATTGGTTGACTAGTAAAGAATGCCTAGTTCCCTAGAGCATTAAAGCCCCCTTTGTCATTCCATCTACATGTGCATGAAGTTAAAGTAAATAAAAGACCAGTTATCTGGCAAAGAAATATGCAAAATGGCCGATCAAGAAAAAGTAGTCCTTCAATTTTCCAAGACATTTTCTCCATTCACTAAGTATTATTGCTTCGAAAATAAAGCTTTCATTCCACTGATGCAATAACACAGTTATGAAAACTGTTGAAAAATAAAAGTTTATCTAATCGAGCGAGCACTGATAGTTTTGTGCAATGAGCCAAATATGATGCTTTTTCGATAGCAGCAGGCAGCCATTAAAACTTATGACTGCCTTTGGTTTGTGAATTTAATTGGGCTTTGCTTATTTCTAACATTTTATGTAATGTTCGCTTACAATGAGCCTCATCAGAAGGCTTAAAGTCACCCAAAGGGCAATGGAGAAGGTAATGCTCGGAGTTTCCTTGCGTGATCCCATAATTTCTGTTTACCTTACCTCCCCGGTAACCTAGGTTGGTTACCGACATAGCCCGAAGGATCGCCAAACTGAAGTGGCAGTGGGCAAGGCACATAACTCACAGAACAGATAGTCGATGGGGCCGAAAAGTTCTGGAGTGGTGACGGCACACCGGAAAACACAGCTAGACCGACGACCTGGTGAGGGTCGCGGGTAGCCGATGGATGCGAGACGCACAAGACCGATTGTTGTTGTGACACTTAGGGTAGGCCTATGTCCAGCAGTGTATGTCTTTCGGCTGATATGATGATGATAACATAAACGTCGTTCAGCATTGTCTTTTTTGAAACTCATTATGGGAACCTAAGGATCGGTTGGTCTTGTTTAGGGTTCCGAAAAAAAAAGGAACCCTTATAGGATCACTCGGGTGTCTGTCTGTCTGTCTGTCCGTGTGTCACAGCCAGTTTTTCCGGATCCACTAAATCGATTCTGTTGAAATTTGGTACACATATGGAATTCTGTGACCCAATCACGAACGCGTTACGTAAATTATTAAATTTTTAGTATGGGGGTCACTTTTGCGGGTCAAACTAGAAAATTAATAAAAATATATTTTGAACAATATCGTGTGATACATCAAATGAAAGAACTTACTGTGAGGTTTTTAATTATATTTTTTTCATAATTTTAAATCAAATGGTTTTGAAGTTATTCAAGAAATTAGACGAAAATTTACCATTACCCCCCCCCTTATCTCCGAAAAAACAGAGCCTAAAATTTTGAAAAAAATGGAGGTAATAGATCTTTACCTAAAGTTTACAGGAAAACCTATTAGAAGTCTGCAGTGTTAAAATACCATGTCAAAAAAATAAATTCGTTCGGAACCCTTTGCACGCGAGTCCGACTCGCACTTGGCCAGTTTTGCTTAGATAACTCAAATTCTAAATAAATCCTGTGTTCAAAAAACTGAATGAAAGATGTTGCACTTATCTCAAGATGTAAATAAAATACAGGAGACTAATATAGCAACTTTGCAAGACCGTAGATCACAGGTGGCTGATAGATTTCATAACTTGCCTTGAAAGTACTAATAGCTATGTTTATTTAATTTACTAACAAATGAAACCTACTACAGTTACGAATTGATTTATAAGAACATTGAAACTGTCTGACACCAAAGCTATTAATTCCGATTAAAAATACACATAAATAAAGCCTTCGACTAAACCAATAGTTTATCCAATACCGTCCAATTTATGGAACCATTTAAACTCCATACATTGTTAACAAGATTTCCTTCAACTCCCAGTTGAAGTAAACGAGTATTTATTTTCTCAAAGAACTGTCGAGCGATTGCCGTTTTAAGCAACGTCAATTCGGGCAGGTCGTAAAGAATTGGATAAAAAAGTGAGATTAGATCTTTTCATTTCAGGAAAGGTCCGAATATTGGTCCTGCGAGGCAGTTACTGAGGAACAGGGATTGAGTTCGAGAAAGTCAACATTTAAATTGAAGAAAAAACATTTACTGAATAGATTTGAGTCGGTCCCCAGGGTGCTGGTATTTGGACGTATTTGACAACGGTTCTTTGATATCTTGTTAGTTTCGACCTTATTTTTTGGGATTTGATTGAGGAAAGAGAACATCGAACACATTTATGATGCGCACAGCCAAAGAACGGAACTCTCTGCCAGCGTCTGTGTTCCCTTCCACATATAACCAATCTGCCTTTAAAGGAAGAGTGCACAGGAGTCTTCTGGACATGCTCACTCCATTACAGACCTCATCCATCGTATCCATCAGGCGTGATCGAGGTCTAAAGCAAGTCCATTCCTCAAAATAGTTTGGTATGAGGTAATTGTCTAGCTCATAAATTCAGCCCTGTAATGTCGCTTTCAGTCTGAGTTTCTCGTGAAATCAGTAAGCTATCCGTAGACAGTAGTCTGACCTCTATAATTCAACTACATTAAAGCGAAGTAAGGTTAGCATCAACGATTGCTGGGCTTAGTAGAAAAGAAGGAAAAAAATTACAGCTACGTACTCAAGTTCTGTATGTAATCGAATTCGAAATAGATCAATTCCTTTGCTGATCTGAACCTGAAATAAAGTGGCTAAAACAATAATTCAATGAAATTGCTAATTAGATGGAGCTTTTGAGCTTTTTACTGTAAAACTTAGTCAATCAACTTGCTCAGCCTTTTCCCAATTATGTCGTGGTTGGCTTTCAAACTAAACGGATGCAACTGGGTACCAATGTAGCAGCATCAATGCCCCCACAAGAAAAACCAACGGAGCAAAACATTGCAACATAAGGAACCGCATCGCCATCTATCCAACTAGCAGCAAACTACTACGTCGAAATCATGCATCGCGCATGCTGACTTTACCGTGCGATTTGAACATATACATCAGCCCGAATATCAATTATCGGGCAGTTGCCCGCCAGGCACAACAACCGTCCGGTCAGAGGATCCTCCCTTTTCAATGGAGGTTTGCGGGACTTTACTCTCTGTACCGCATACCTACAAACCAATATTTGTCAAGGATCGACGGCCTGCCTTACCTCCACAACACTATCTGCGTAAAACGGCGTTCCTTTTTTCCAACGCATGGAAAAGTCTCGGTATATGCATGATCTCCCATCCACGAACCGTCCTTTGCAAGCGCTGCTTTGCCTCAAAGATTGACTCTTGTGGATGTTATGTTTAAAGTCATCGATTTTCTATGTAAATGCAAGTATCTATCCTGATAAAATAAGTTGTGGAAGAAATACTTAAGCGAAGAAAACACAAATGATAGTGCTTACCTACTAATATTCTGGACGTGTAACACATCTGTAAGATCTGTCATGCGTATAATATATATGTATGTCTTGTATGTATAAATAGTTTTAGCGGTTAACATAGAAGCCTTTTTCATAACATGTGGGATTATTTGATTTGCTAGCTCAAACTGAATATAACATTGGAGGCTTTGCGTTTTTGTGAACCTAAACTAATTTTTGCTGACACTGAATAAGTGTCAGCAAAAATTAGTTTAGGCTACTCAACTTTTTGTTATTTATTTAACACTTAATGCACACAAATGTACAGAGGCGGACTTAATGCCGTAGGCATTCTGTACCAGTCAACCTTTGAGTGATGCAAAGACGGTGATGGCTTTTTTCGTAAACTGTATTCTAAAAAAACTTTAACGTGTTTAAGAGAAAATGCTGGCGGCGAGACTTTGTATGTAGAAAGTCATAATTCGAGGTTTGGCTCTCGACTGTTTTCTCCTTCAATATCAGACTGATTTAAGAGGTATTTCACAAACTGAATAAGAAGGATATATACCATGTTCCTATGTTTTGTTTTTTGATGATTTATTAACCGTATAAGCACTAGAACTCTCACAAAATGCTCAAAATTGTCCGATAAATCGCTGTCAACAGACCCCTAGTGTACAAATTTGGCAACTATTAATCAAAAAAGGAAAACATAGAAACACAGTATACATCCTTCGTTTTCAGTTTGTGAAATATCTCTTTTATGGGTCCAATATTGTAGGAGAAAACAGTCGAGAGCCAAACCTCGAATTATAACTTTTTACATACAAAGTCTCGCCGCCAGTATTTCCTCTTAAATGTGAATTGAAGTAGGTATCTAAATCACTATAAGCTAATAATTATTATCTATTATATTATAAGGTTGTCTAATATATTAAAATCTAAGTATTATACAACTTATTTATAGAATTATTATCGAGAAACAGCTTTAACATAAAAGATGCGAATATAAAAAAAAATATGCCTAAGACCTAACCTCATATTTGTGGGAAACGGTTTGAAAATGTATTGTAACATTCCGTTGTAATATCTGAGAAATATGACTGTACTTCATTATTATTGGGGTACAAGTGATAAACTTTTAGCTGTTAAAAAGAACTCAGATAAATTTTAAAAGAAAAAATATATATATACATTTGTTTCAGATAAGATTGTGACTAACAGGACCCACAGTAAAAACCATGAGCTTTTTATTCCGGTACCTAAATTTGTCCCTTTTTAGGGTTCCGTTACTCAATAGGAAAAAATGGAAGCCTCATACGATCACTTTGTTGTCTATCCGTCTGTCTGTCAAGACCGTTTATCTCGGGAACACGTGAAATTAAAAAAAATAGACTCAAGTCTATGGCCCCTTGCAGCTGTGAAAAATCAAACTTCTAAATTAACGTAAAAAAAGATGCAGTCGTTTATGCAGCAATAAACGTATATTTCGACACTCTCAAGGGAATCAAAATGTATAGGGTATTTCCCGTTGACCTAGAACTATGAAATTTAGCAAATACCGTCTTATACTACAAGTATAGGGAAATGTTTGAAAACTATACATTTGTATACACAAACTATACACATCATAAAAAAGTCTTTATTTAGAGTAATTTGTAGCTACAAATTTGTACGGAACCCTCGGTGGGCGAATCCGACTCGCATTTGGCCGGTTTTTTTATGTTTCGACACATACACACTTACCTACAAAGAAAGACAACATTTTTATTTGGCAAGCACACACAATGAAGGAACCAAAATAAGAAAAGTTAATTTTAAAACAATAACATATTTGCCTTACAGCTGCGGAAAAATGCCGCTGCTGCTGCTTTGAACATCGCAAGCAAAATCTGGTACGAACTTAAGTTATAAATAGTGCATAGCATATTTAAAAAAAGGTAGGACACATACAGGAACACAAAATTAGTTGTAATATATACGTAACTCACACCGTTGTTATTTAAAACTTTTCTTCATTTTCAGCACACTCAAACACCTCCACAATATTCATTACACCAATTAATATCTTTACACCCCAAAACACAACCGCTTTTAATGAAACACTTAACAATAAGCTCATTACTTACACCTACCCTCGAGCCTCAAGTTTCATCTACAGCAGGGCTGTTCAAAGCACGGCCCGCGGGTTTTATACATGCGGCCTGCAACGACTTGAAATATAATTATCGAAGAACTAATAAAAAAGGAGAGTCGTTCGATTGTAACGAAGTTCCTGTATACCTTATATTCGATTATTCTGAATAGTCTAAAACGATTTATTTTCAAAATTATTAAAAAAATACTTTTTAAATTTTCACAATAACAATAAGCCCTGTCTTTTAATCACATGGTACACTCTGGTTATTTTTTTCAAATTTTGTCCCATATTTCAAATTTAATCATTTACGTAACGCGTCAGTTTTGGGCTACATTTGTACAAAATTTTAACTGAATCTTTCCAGTAGATTCGGAAAAAAATGGCTGTGACAGACGGACAGACACACAGTCACTCGAATTATCCTATATGGGTTCCGTTTTTTCCATGCGAACGTTCGGACCCTTAAAAAATAAATGGCGGTCTGAAATTATTATTAAAATCTGATATTATCTGAAATTAGTATTACGTACAATTTTTTTTTTTGACTTAGCTCTACAGTTTCGTTTAGTGGCTGAATTCTATTTAGCTATTTGTATAGGCCCAAATGGAGCTGGATTGGACAGCCCTGATCTACAGCTTATTTGATAAATGAGCCACAGGCTGCTCATTTTCACGCTAGTCTTGATTGATTAGTTCCAATATTGAAATTCGAAACGCCCTGTATCGCGATTAGAGGAAAACGGTAAGCAAGCGCCCTTCGCTAATGAAATCAATTTCGAAGTCATCCGGTTAGCTAAAATCAATGGGAAGCCCGACATTGGGTGTAATGAGAATCCTGTGTTCCATCCTAAATGGTTTTTGATGAACAAGCAGGTGGTTTGGGAACACAGAATAATATTATATTTATATTACAAAGATCAGTGCAAAAATGAGGTTAAAAAGGGTCACTCAAATGAGACCTTTTTTCCTGTTTGGTTTCTGAACTGAATTTTAAGTGGTTCAGGGACAAGGAAGGGTTGAGCCTCCGTTTGACCTTCATAAAGTTTTGTTACGCAATGTTCTGAAAAAAGTCCATTATAGCATCCTTACAATATATAAAACAAAGTCTTGTTAGTTACACCATTTATAACTCAAGAACTGCTGGGCCAATTGTTATGATATTTGGATTTCTCATAGTCCGGAATAGGATAATAAGTATTAAAATATTAAAAAATAATAATAATAATACGTAGGTAGGTGTTTACGAATTTGGTCGCCGGTCGCCCGGGCGACTCGACGACTCGCGCCGTAATGGCGATGCACAAGCGACGGCCGATCCGACCAGTCGAAAGTGCGTAATTATAGCTCTTGGATAATAACTAATAACTAACTACTCTCTAATAACTCTTCGCTTGAATTGCTGAACTGACTTTGAAGAATTTAGGTACAGAGATAGATGGGAAAGGATGGTTATAGGCTAAATTTTAGCGGAAATCGATATAACTGCCCCAACCGCTGTATTTTAGTCTTGCAGTTTGATTTTTATATTTATTAATAGTCTCGCAATTGACCACAATGTCACCTGTTGGTAAGCAATGACATGGTCGACGATGGAGCACGCTTGCTTAGAAGTAACTTACTTATTCTTGACTAAAAAGACCACCAGACATTGTCACCTTCAAAATGCCATTGTATTGTTGTTGTGTGTGTTGTATTGTATATTGTGTTATGTACTGTTGTGTTTGCGTTTCGATTGTCCCTTCCATAATCACTGGGTCATGACTTGTGTTGGTGTGGTGAGTCGTAGTAAATAAGTGTGTACTGTGTTGACTAGGTTAAGTTTTCTATGGGTCTGTGCCACCCGAAATAAAAGTTTTATTATTATTATAACTAAGTATAATTACTTCCTCCCTCGGTTTCGGGCCTGTGCAGTGTCACTTTCAGTATCACAGAATGTGCCTTATTATAATTGCCCTAATTACCAAAAACTCAACAAAAAAAGGCCTATCTAATTAACACCAACAAGATGCAAATTAAAACCAGAGCGCAACGCAAAATAAGTTGCCCTGAACAACTTCGCGTAACCTACTTTATCTCACAGCTCAATGACAGTTAAAAAGTGCTAACTTCAACCACGAATTGTCAACAATTTAGTTCATAACTTTAAGACCTAATTAATGACTGGGGGTGTTGGTGTAGTGGTCGCATTGAGCAGGGGTCTCGGGTTTGACACCCAAGTTAGCTAAAGTGTTTTGAGAGTCCTAAAATCTGTATGAAATGAAACCCATATGGGATCAGGACAGACGATCAGACTGGATCACTCGCGTGTCTAAGCGAGTGATCAGGTCTGACCACATCCAGTGATCTAATCACATCAGGTGGAGTGATTAGATTTGAATTAGATCCGCGGGTATAAAAGGTCACTTTAGTAAAATCATATTGGGATCATAATATTGTATTAATCATACAACAATCTGTAAAATTGCAGTTTCATCTTTATCGCTACAGCATTAGTTTGAAGGTTTATTGGGAAAATTTGACAGTGACGGGTAATTTGACGTGGTGGCTGATTTTGCTTAAGTGGCCTTTTTAGACCCGCTGGTCTGTACATCTGTCACAGACAATTTGCTCCAAATACACTGGACCAATTCAATTGTTTGGGACCATTGATATATAAAAAACCCAAGATGCACAGTCTCGAACAAATGCAACACTCGAAACTGTCGTCAAAAACTGACATGTATCAAGTGTCATGTGTGAGTTGTGTGTAGTTATACTATAAACAATTTTTTTTTGAAAATTCAACCTTACACGGATCGCTTAAAGTTGTTTTACAAAGCAGTGCAGTATGGCGAGTGATGCGCAATTTTTTTTGCAAATTCAACCTTACACGGATCGCTTAAAGTTGTTTTTACAAAGCAGTGCAGTAAGGCGGGCTATGCGAGACTGTTTGAAACTTTCGCACAATTACACATTACGTGCTTGTTTTTTGCGGACGTTTTTGAGATGCTGAGTGTGTATCTTGGATTTTTTATATATCAATGTTTGGAACACATGAAGTATAGTGACCCTAAAGCGGACGGGTACCTAACTTGTATAAATAAATGTTGAGTAGGGGATCACATTTAAGGGTCAAATAGAATTACTGAATTTATCACTTGCAGCATAGGCTTTGTATTAGGCCACGGTTGACGGCAATGTGCTTTCCCCCATTTTCATGCCTGGGTTGGTGTAATGTTTAGTTATAGAAGTAATTTGAATATTCTCGAAAAGGAAACATTTATTTGATACAGACACAACGTTACAGCAACAATCACAAAGTAATGGAAAATGATAGAACAAAACATAAGATTGTGCTGCGCGCATGCTAAAAACTTTCATCATATCAGCCAAAAGACGTCCATCGCAGCCCACAGGGCCCCAAGTCTGCTATTACAATAGGGTCAGAATGGTCTATCATTAATTTCATAATGGTTGATTTTGACAAGATTCTATGCCATTTCTTTCAATGGAGTGTCAGTGGTTGACCACTGGATATAAAAGCGTCATTATGACTTTCCAAAATCGTCTTGTCAAAATCAACCATTATGAAATCAATGATAGACCATTCTGACACTATTCTAATAGCAGACTTGGGGCCCAGGCCTCCCCCAAGTGTCGCCACAACAACCGTTCCTGTGCGTCTCGTATCCATCTGCCTATAGGTTTATCAACTCAGTATTTATTAAGCAGACTATCCATGAAAGATAGCGATAATACGAGTGAAAGGATAAAGTCAATAGGCACTTTAGTTTACACTAATTTTTCATGACTTTCCTACATTACAAAATTGGTTGCCTGTAAAATTGGTTTACGGACGATAATTTTACGTGTTAACGTCATAAGAAAACAGTTGAATTCTTAACAAACAAGCCGAACGCTTAGGCCGATCGTGCCTCTCTATCGCTTGTCCATGCTCTCGCTTGCACGCTCGGCTCAGGCGGAACGTGACTCTTTTTCGTGCGTGCAGCCGGTGTTCATCGATTTATAAGACTTTATCACGTCAAAACAAAAGTAAACCGGTACATGGTCGACATCCCACCCACACACACAAAACATTTTGGGAACACATTCATAGTACGTACAGCTAAGGAGTGGAATTCCCTGCCGGTGTTTGTGTTTCCTGATAGCTACAACCTGGGAGTCTTTAAGTCAAGAGTGAATAGGTTACTTCTAGGCAAGCGTGCTGCAACAGGTGAGATAGTGGTCAAACGCGTGCCTATCAATAGTATAAAAAACTGTAAGTACACCTCCGCTTACCCCTAAATCAAGACATATATTTATATGTTATGTAACTTAACAACTTAATTAATGATTGCTTCAAGTTTAAGTAGAGACGCAGATGGGTAGTGACGTCACTGATTGATTCGAACCACGGCGACCCCACATTAATCATGTTCGGGCTATCCCTGTTACAATAGTATTGTCGATAGGGGGCGTGGTCGCCTATTTGTTGGGTAAACCACGCTATTTATTATGAAGGCTGGTTGGGAGTGGGTTCTAAGTGGTACCTAAATATGGGATTTTGTGGGTATTAAATGGTATTGTGTTTTTGTCATTGATATACTCGTATAAAAAACCCAAGATGCACAGTCTCGAACAAATGCAACACTCGAAACTGTCGTCAAAAACTGATATGTATCAAATGTCATGTGTGAGTTGTGTGTAGTTATACTATAAACAATGTTTTTTTTTGCAAATTCAACCTTACACGGATCGCTTAAAGTTGTTTTTACAAAGCAGTGCAGTGTGGCGAGTGATAGTGATGCGCATTTTTTTTGCAATTTCAACGTTACACTGATCGCTTAAAGTTGTTTTACAAAGCAATGCAGTATGGCGAGTGATGCGAGACTGTTTGAAACTAGCGCTATTACACATTGTGCGCTTGTTTTTTGCGGACTTTTTTGAGATGCTGAGTGTGTATCTTGGGTTTTTTATATATCAATGGTTTTATAGTGTTTTTATTCTATTAATGAGGGTTATCGCGTTTGATTTCGTCGCTAGAGGCACTATTGTAGCGTGAGGTCTTTGAAATGTCAAATTTCACTGTTGGTTGGCTTTTCATGCGAGTTTATTTACTTATTTGTTTTGATTTTTGTGAATATTTTAAAAAACAGCCTGACTATGGCAGATTAAGTTACGGTTCTACCGACCACTGCATTGACCTTTTTTTTGCCGGAAACATGTAAAATATGACCATTTTTTCATTATAATGAGTCCACGTAACACTACGACACTATCTATGTTTTATTAAGTCGCACGTTCCGGTATCATAAATTATTTTCTTTCTTACTTTGTTCACATGTACGTAATAATTTCTTTAATGCTACAATTAAGGACCATACATCGACAGTGGCGCCAACTGGTGAGTACAAAAACGGTAGCCCTCATAAGATGTTCTGGATGTCTGGATATTTTATAATCAATCATACCTTAACGACTGAACAGATGTTTTTACTTTAACAATAGCATGTCCGCTGGAATATTAGCTGTTTTAATTTTTTATTGTACAAAAAATATACTGGCGTAAACATATCTTGAGTCCTCCAACATAATGTTTGAAATAAGTAGGTATAATCGGCGTCTTTCATGATTGACTTAAATTAACAATATACGAAAGAAATAAGTACCTATACGAACATATGTAACGTTTAGACATCTTTTTTATTAGGGTTCCGTAACCAAAGGGTAACCAACGGAACCCTATTACTAAGCCTCCGCAGTCCATCCGTCCGTCTGTCTGTCAGCGGGCTGTATCTCAAGAACCGTAATAGGTAGAAAGTTCAAATTTTCAGACATTGTGTATTTCTATTGCCGCTATAACAATAAATAATAAAAAATAAGGTTTATGGTACGGAACCCTTCGTGTGAGAGTCCGACTCACACTTGACCGGTTTTTTCAAGTTATAACCTCCAAAATATAAAACAGAAGTATTATATTTTCTAGACTCCAACGCCTGATCTCTCCATAATACCTCCCCAATTGAAACATGTTGTCTTACGGCTCAACTCAGATAATAAACAGCTGTCGCCACATTTTCTTTCAAATCTTAAAACACGCTAAATCTCCAGATTTTCTCCGAAAAGCACCTCTACTTTAATTCGACTTAAGTGGTCTTATCCAACAATCAGTTTCAAAAGCCAATTTCTGCGTTATAAACAGATTATAAAACGTGATACTTTTTAGTTAAGGGTGATCTTGGAACCCCTAAGAATAACTGACATTTAAATCTGGGTCAAGCCAGGGGTATTTCTCAAGGTGATTTCGCTGAAACTCGCCAAAAGGTCAACAAGGTTAAAGGATTCTTAATACATTTTTTGAAATATAATCAGGAGTTTCGTCACTTAAAAATCTTTTCCGTCGGCATTGCGACGAGGCCGAGGTTAAAAATGCCCATCTTTTAACAAAAGGGACGGGGAATGGCCCTTGTGAGATGAGTAGCTACGATGCCTTGTAATTTGAAGATATTTGCAAGCATGTAACAGTGGCGGATTAACCCATAAGAAAATTAAGCAATTGCTTAGGGCATCACGTCTTAGGGGGCACCAAAACAGCTCCAAAAAAAAAACATTTGAAAATCCGCACGTTTTAAATTGACTTGAGCGTCGACGTTCGAGAATTCCATCGATGTCTTTCGTCCTTCATACATATTCTAAGGTACATAAGAGTCTATCTCGTTGTATTAAACTAGCTTTTGCCCGCGACTTCGTACGCGCATACCCCGTTTTTTGCTGTTCCCGTGGGAATTTCTGGAAATGCTCTCTACAGGAAGCTACATGCCAAATTTTAGCTTTCTACGAGCAGTAGTTTCAGCTGTACGAATATGTATTTTTTTTATAAACCAATACCTACTAAGTTTTCTTATGGAAAGGCCCCGGCCCCGACGCATGGATTGCTTAGGGCATCGAGTAGTCTTAATCTGGCACTGAGCATACCTAACCTAACCGATATATCAGTATTCTGGAAAATAATTTTTCAGTGATTTTTTACTTCTTTGACGTCTACATAATAGGCTAGTACCGCTTGTAGTTTCCTTGTTAAAATTAACCTTTACTCATGAATAGCCTAGTGATAACTAAAACTCCTAACTGATAGTATTCCACCTCAACATGGCATGTTTTTTTTTACTTCACAATCATATTTTACGCATTTGAACACCAAGGCCTCCCACAAGGTGGACCGATGACCTGGTGAAGGTCGCGGGTAGTCGATGGATGCGAGACGCACAGGACCGGTCGTTGTGGCGTCGCTTGGGGGAGGCCTATGTCCAGCAGTGGACATCTTTGGGCTGATATGATGATGATGATGAACACCAAGATTTTGTAGCAACATGATTTAAAAGAGTTTCCAAGGATTTCTTGTAGGTTCTGCATCATAGAGATATCTAAGTTTTGAGACTTGTGACTATGACTAACTCCATAACAATTTAAAAGTATATGTAAATGGTTAAATTAAAATTAATGCTTTGAATTTTCTTTGACTATTTTGTAGGCCTCGTTCACGCGTCATCAATAGGTAATTATCCTGTCAAAATACATACTTCTTTATAATAGTCTATGGGAAAGGCCCCACGTGTCGAATACCCCATAGATACCCGTACGTATATGTACACCATAAGGGTTCGGGTTTCGATCAAGTTACGCGAGAAACATTTTTCAAATTAATTGGACTCACTTAGGCCGAGCTTGTTTACCAATGTTCGGCGAAAGTTCTGACGGGTTGACGTGTGGATGTTGTCGTAAGATTTCTCGCTCGATATTTTAGGGTTGAGCTGAGATTTTGGAAATTCAAGTTGTATTATCATCGATTTTAAGACGGTGGAAACTGATCAATATTTGTAATTTCAACTGTTAATTAATTTAGGTATACCTACCTCATCAGTTATCAGATAAAATTAGCAATTAGTTACCTACTTTCGCCTATATGTCATTGTTGACAAAAAAACAGTGTAATGTTTTAGGAAAAGGCTGCAATGTACCTACGTCATCACCCTCTCTTTAAAGTCAGAGTGAACAGGCTATTTCTGGGTAAGCTCGCTCCATCGTAGACTCTGTTTATGGCAACTCTGACCTAGACTTGAGTCAAGAGCAAACCCATCACAAATAAAAATAAAAACGTAGTTTTGTGTCATCTTTCAAAGATAAGCCAAATAAAATCTTGTAACAAAATAACTGCAGCATATTTTTAAATGCTTAATACCGATATAATGGCTTTATACCGATATCGATTTTGAAAGCAACATCGCATTCTTAACAATACGTCAGAAGCGCATCTATTGATTGGTGACACGTCAATAATTTATTTCCAGAAACCAAGGCTCAGTGATTTACACAGGCCACAATAACAAAAAAGTCAATATGGCTGAAAAAAATCCAGCCTGATACAGAGATAATCTGCAGTCGGTAAGTCGGCTTACCCGGGCATTGGAACACGCAAAAGTGACATTTATGTGTCAGTGAACGTCCCACGCCATGTTTGTAATAAACGGGTGGCCTGAAAATATACCGAAATAATATTAGAACGTAGTTCACGAACGATTTCGGGGTTTCTTTTCACTTTATTTGGTTATAGCGAAGTTATGGGGAGGAAAATTGTGGGTAAATATTCGGGAGTAATGCGTTTAGTGGGTATGATATTTTTTGCTGTGCAATATTGTGTATCTTTTTCATTTATTTATTAAGACTTCATGCAGAGAGGTACAACGGTAAAATTAACACCCTAAGCATTCTCTGTAGCCAGGGTTGCGAATTTATTCGAAAGAGTCACCGCGACCCTGGGACGCAAAGGGTATTTGGAGGGACACGGATGCATGTTTTTAGTCAGTAAGAGTCTAACATTCCCTTTTACTCCGCCAAGAGAGGCAGGAGTCATTTGATGCTTTTCCATCCTTCCGTTTTTGGTTTTGTTTCTTTGTTTTTTAACACCGACTTCCGAAGTTAAGGTTATTTTGTTTGGAAGTCGGTTACATTTTTTTGTAAAAGTTTTTTATTTTTCACTTTTAAGTGGTGATACTTCGACGACGTCTTCGTCAACGCAGAAATTGAAATAAGCAAAAATTCTCATAAAATAAAAACTACTGAACCAAACTGAATCAAATTTATGGGACCAAATGGCAAGTATATTGCATCGAACTAAAAAAGAATCACAGAAATCGGATCAGAAACCTCGGAGTAATCGGAGTACATACATAAAAAAAATACCCATCGAATTGAGACCCTCCTCCTTTTTTGGAAGTCGGGTAAAAAAGCATTCTCTACCAGTCAACCAAGGGTGTTGAAGAGATAACGTGGCAGATGCATTGTATGATTAGTTGGAAGAGAAAACAAAATAATCTACTCTTCTCTTTCTATTTACCCGTAGTAAAAGTCTCTCCTTCTCTCTTTTAAATCCATTCAAAGGTCGTCTTTAAAAGATCGCAGGCCGCCATTCATGGCATCCTATGTAAATACAGGGTGTTTGGTAATTGAGTGCGCTCTAGTGATAGCTCTACTACATCCCATTTTGAAGGAACGCATTTAATTACCAATCACCCTCTATACTTGGATAATGATTATTTTTATACCTTTTCTGTAACTTATATAGCGTACATGATAAGGAGTAGGTAGTATATTCTATGCAGATACCAGAGGGCCCAGCACGAACGTTTTGACGTATAGTAACGTTATAACGTTAGTTGATTGTATTTTGGTTTAATTTTATGCGACTTACACAAGTTGTGTCACACAAAAATATGAATATTATAGTATTCAACACAAATAAATATTATTTGCGAAACGAGTATTATAATCATACTAAAATCTTACGTTGTTTTACACGTAGCGACTGTCAATCTGACCAGCTGTACCTATTTTATTCAAGTATCTAGTTTCTGAAAATAATGTCATTAGGAAAGTCCTTCGTAGGTGACAGGTGTGGTCTAATCTAAAAACCTTGTTCGATTCATCAATCAATCGTACTTAGCAGACATAGACTACCAACAAATCAACAATTTACTTCTTTCAAATCACCCTCGAAATTAACTTACTCAATATTAAATGAAGCGAGGTAAAATAATTTTATTGACTCCTAAAATTACCAGAAACTCGCGACAGCCAAATGAAATGTTAAAGTTTTTGATTGATTTATTTGATTTGATTATTCTATTAAAATCAAAACGTTAGAATTCATTTACATTTCAACGAACTTTCATTTCATTTGAAGTTTCAATTAATTTCTTTGATAAGTTACAAAGAATGTTTGTATTTTCGTAAATTGTTACTGAAATAAACAAATTGGTTGGTATGTTTTCGTTCTGTGTTTGGGTTTTTAGAACATTAATTTTAGCCTAGTTAGCTGTTAATGTGTACTGAAACACGAAGTGGTAATTAGGCGATATTAATTAGGGCCTATATTTGAATATTTGTTGAAGTGTTCATTTTGTATTGAAATTAATAATGATGTTTACTTACTGAGCAACATACTGAAAATTATTCGCCACAATTATTATCGATGAAATAAATGGTATGAAATTTTATTCAAATATTTTGATGATCAACAAACGTAGACTAGACACCTGATGTATTATTTCTTTTTTTAACTTTGAATAAAACACTCAATATTATTAAGAAATCTCACACGCCCGTTCAAAGAACCAAACCAACCAGTTTTATTTATAATCCGAAACATTATCACATCTTTACAAAGAGCTCGAATATTTTTTTAATACTGCGACAGTGGCTCCCCCTTCTCCACAAAGTCAATCGTCAAAGTGGTAGAAACGGGGTCAGCAGCGGCCTCGGAAATAGAGCACTCGTGGCGATGACGACTTGCTACTGGGATGATGATGTCTGTTACAGAATGTGACCATGATTTTTTAGGACTGACGTTTTAGATAGATTCTTTGTTATGGTTATAAAACTCTTCTTTGTCTCGTTTCAAGTTTATTCAAACCTTTATTTTTAAAAGTATATGTAGCAGATGTGCTACGTTTCGTTTTATCGATTAGAATAAAAAATACACGCGTAAAAATATAAAAAGAAACGGGTTATGCACATATACGCGCATAATCCGTTTCTTCCTGTTCCTGTAGGAATTTCCGCTTTTAGTGCTTCCCTACACTTCCCTTGGCAAATTTCAGCTTTCTTCGAACAACATTTTTTTTTTCAAAATCAATCGTTTCGGTTCCTGCCTTAGAAAAGCCATTTTTAAAAAATCGGATGATTTATTTTTAGTTTTTATCAAAATTGAACTCGAAACTTTTTTCAGTTTTTTTTCGCTAATCTTCATAGATCTGGATTTGACCATCCACGCACACTTTAAAAATTCACCCGGTATATTATAATTAATTCAAGAAAAAAAAAGAAAGAAAGAATATTTAAAATTTATTTAGCACATCCATGAAACACGCACGGAACACGGAAATAAAAAATAATAAAAATAAAAAGGTACACCAGAAACTAGTGTGTGTCTCACGGTTGCAATAAAAAGGTCTAGTTCAGCGATATGTCAGACTGATTGATTTTCAAATGAACCTTATAAGACAATAAGTAGAAACATAGAACAATCTCAGTAGCTTTTCTTATAATACGATTATTTTACTTCGTAAAAACTACCAACCAAAAATAATAGCAATGTATTCTATTCCCAGTAACCAGCAACATAAACCACATCTTTGTTTCTATTGTAAACAGTAGCGTCGGATTTAACGCAAGAAAAAACACGGAATGTATTTTTAAACCAGCCAAATCCTGTTCTGGGTCATAATTTACAGATAAAATGCAACACTATTATGCAACCACAGAATACAGGATAAACCTTAGTATTGTTGCTGGAATATTTTAACGAATGAGGAAGTGAGTCTTTAAGTTCTGTTTATTTTTGTGTTTGAGGAAACTGAGTATGGTAAATATTGCTGAAGAGGGTTTTGAAGTTTTCTTTGGTTATGGCTTAGTTTGTATATTTAAGCTTGTTTTACAGGCAAGCAGTCATTTATTACATTGCTTGTAAAGTCACATTTCAGGTTTTTAATAGGTTTACAGGAGCCGTGCGAATTTGGGATAAAATAAAGACAGTATAGCCTCCTATCTTAGGAATTAACGAAGTCGGAGCAGTACTTCCATAAGCTTCTTTAACAAAAATAAGAATAGACAATCAATTTCTTTTTCTTATTAGTAGTTTGGACATCTCTGTAACAACGGCCTACGACACGCTACGTCAGCTACGCGCTTGTAGCATTTAGCTACGCGCTCGTAGCATTTCGCTACGCGCCGTAGCAATAATCGCTGCGCATTAATTCACAGCAACTAGCTAGGGAGCTAGTCGCTATCTATCAAGCTATCCCAGAAAAACAGTTAATTTTTCCGAGATAAAAATTAACCTCTGATATTCTACGATAGATTGGCTTTCATTTGTTTTTTTTCTTTTTTTTTAAAGAATTTTCGTAATCAGGTCGGTACCTTTTACAAACATTTATAAGCAAAGTAACAAATCAACCTCTTTATTAAATGGTATAGATTAGGCAGTATATTATATTTTAAATATTATTCCGTTCGTTTAGTAAAATACATTAAGCTAATCGATATCACTTGTCTATATTAAAGGCTTATCGTTCATCTGAATTTCAACTCAGAAATGATATTAATATTAACCTGCTACGATCTTCCCACGCACGATTACTGCTAATGTCTATTTGATTGAGGATTAATTGAATACTTCGAGCACTAACTTCTCAATAAAGCGTATTAAGATATAAAATACTGTTATTGGAGCAGATATTGATGAGTGTATTTGGAAAAGCACGTGTAGTCTTATTCTAAAATCTTTTTATTTTTTGTTTGAGTGAATGATTTCGTGCGTGTTGCCAATGATGACATACGGAACTGAAACGTGGTCATCAGAAGGCTCAAAGTCACTCACAGGGCAATGGAGAGGGCAATGGAGTTTCCTTGCGTAATCGAATCAGGAATGTTGATAACCGCAAGAGAACCAAGGTTACCGACATAGCCCGAAGGATCGCCAAACTAAAGTGACCTCTTTCGGCTGATATGATGATGATATGATGAAGGATTTCTGGCTGAAATTACTTATACGATAACAAAATTAGTGCACTGATTGAAAGCTTTCTATCTTGAAAATATTCACGTTTCCTTATGATAGGCCACTACACTGAAGCCGCGAGAAGTCGCTAGTCGATTCTACTGCTGATATTTCAAAGTAATATGGCTGGGAATTTACCAGATTTAATTAGGCATAACGAATTAAGACTAAAAAGATAGGATCATCAAAATACTCTTTATTAAAAATACAATACAACATACAATATATGTATTAAATATTGTAGGGATATTGACTTTAGTTAGACTATATTTTTATACTATTGATAGGCACGCGTTTGACCACTATCTCACCTGATGGTTAGCGATGATGTGGTCGAAGATGGAGCACGCTTGCCTAGAAGTAACTTATTCACTCTTGACTTAAAGACTCCCAGGTTGCAGCTATCAGGAAACACAGACTCCTGCAAGGAATTCCACTCCTTAGCTGTACGCACTATGAATGTGTTCCCAAAACATTTTGTGCGTGTGGGATGTCTACCATGAAACGGTGGCGCGTCGCCATTCATCTTATGCTCCGATCATGGAACGGGCTTGGCGGAATTAAATTATGCAATTCCGTCGCACATTCTCCAAAATGCAAGCGGTAGAAAACCGAAGAAATATTATGGGCTCATAAGACTTTTTGTCATAACACTTATAAGACTTTGATATCAGTACATCAAAGTCTTATATTCATTAAATTATATTATATTTGTATAACTTACTATATTGCCATGCGTTTTTCGCTTAATTGAATGTATGTAGTATTTATTTAATTTGATTTTCTTATAAGAAATCTAGGTCCACTTGTTGAATCTTGCCCTGAGTGCCTTAGACTAAAGAGAGAGCAAACTCTCAAAATCAAAACATGTAAATCCGGTCTACCACTTGAAGCAAAACAAATTCCATCACAGGAGATAACAGCCGCGTTTATAATCGAAACAATTTGAATAATTACATGAATTTCCATATCTGTAGCTTCGCAAAATTTATAGAAGGTAGGCTGTTGACAAGGCGACTTGGAGTGTGCCACGCGGTTGAGACATGAGCGAGGAATGAGCGGTGCTAAGCGGCCTCATCAGTAAATCAAAACTTCTAAAAACCCGCGTGTTCAAGCTAGTATTCACAAAATTGCCAATCTTAAGAAGCTAGGTATGTTGAACGTTAGAAAGATGAGCAAGAAATGAACGGAGCCAAGAGGCCATACAAACAATTTGAAGTAAATGTAATCTATGTTGGGAGAGGATCCAATTTCAATTAATAAACGCGTTTCTCAAATTTGTATTTATAGATGGTTGGTTATATTTATGTACTTAACCCATATACCCACATTTCACCAATTTTAACGATGTTTTTTTATAGGTTTGCGCAAGGATGGGAAATCATCAAATGACGTCTTCCACTCTGGGAGAAGCGGAAAGGAGTGTCAGAATCTTACTGACTAAAACCCATCCATGTTCCTCCTAGTGCCCTTTGCGTTCCAGGGCTGTGGTGACTCTTTCGAACAAATTCCGCAACCCTGGTACTATCTCTCCTGATGGTAAAGAAGTTGCCTAGAAGTTACCTAGTTACTTGACTAGGTTTCTGCCTATGTAAGAACCTGTTATAATTTGATTTTTTAAGTTCTAAATGAACGCTGGCATTTCAGTAGTTTGAAATATCTAGTATCTGAATTAACAAATAAACTCGTAATTGATCGATCAAATTCTCTACGTCAAATGAATTGAATGGGATCTGATACACAGTGGACTTATTTGACATCCGATGTTAAATATATTTGAATTCTTATTTTGCTACATACCAGCTCTAAAAATGTAAAACTATTTAGCTTTGCAATTGAGTTCTGATACATGACGTGGCATAACTACTAAGGCAGTACACCTACAAGAGCATTCTAAAAACTTTCTTTGCAATTTTGGGTTAAGTTAAAGTGTAGTACAGGGCTTAAGGTACAGCTATTAAACCCGGCCAAGTACGAGTCGGACTCTCAAGCGAAGAGTTCCGTACCATAAACCGAAAAATACAGGTTTTTGTATGGAGTTGTATTTTATATATTTTTTTCTTAGATAAAACGTTGCCCCACTATAACTTTTTTTCCTGTGTCGTGGGTGCGTTTACAAACATACAAAACTCACATACACAAACAACCAGACCCGGAACAACTATCTGTAGGCTCTACAAATATTTGTTCCGTGCGGGAATCGAACCCGCGACACTCAGCGCAGCAGTCAATCGCTCAATCACTGCGCCAACCGTGCTGTCAATATGATTTATTTCTTTATTTTTATTTATTTATTTAAACTTTACGTACAGTAATGGTACATGGGGGGACTTAATGCAACAAGGCATTCTCTTCCAGTCAACCTTTGGGTTAAAAAGACTACACTGTGGTAGGTGTACAACAAAAAATATAAATAAATG
This sequence comes from Lacanobia wlatinum, assembly GCA_947578705.1. Lineage (NCBI taxonomy): Eukaryota > Metazoa > Arthropoda > Insecta > Lepidoptera > Noctuidae > Lacanobia > Lacanobia wlatinum. The sequence goes on from OX388033.1 coordinate 20,402,677, forward strand.
GAATCTTTTGGGGAACATTATAAAAATAATATATTTAATACTAATAAAATACATATATAAGCCAAAATAATAAACTAATAAATATGATGTTTTATAACAATAATTGTTGTTTTTAATAGAAATACACATTCTGTAGAAAATTCAACTGTCTACCTATACGGTTCTAGAGACACTGACAAACGGACGGACGGACAACGGAGGCTTAGTATTAGGGTTCCGTTGGTTACCCTTCGGGTACGGAACCCAAGTAAAAATCATTATTTAGATAATTAAGCTGCCTGGCTTCTTTCTAAAACCATTAATTAGATAATTAAGCTGCCTGGCTTCTTTCTAAAACCATTAATTAGATAATTAAGCTGCCTGGCTTCTTTCTAAAACCATTAATTAGATAATTAAGCTGCCTGGCTTCTTTCTAAAACCATTCATTAGATTATTAAGCTGCCTGGCTTCTTTCTAAAACCATTAATTAGATTATTAAGCTGCCTGGCTTCTTTCTAAAACCACGATCAACTTATCTTTCAAATATAACTCATAATCATTTCAGATATCACGGAGTCCTTCAGAATCGAAACCTAGTCTGAATTAACTTGCAAAATCGATCGCTAATGAATGAACAACGAATTAGTCCATTAACCAAGATAAAGAAATCTAACTCTACTTAATCCAAGTGTTCTTTTCAACTATTCGAAAGAGGAGCTCAGCGAGTAAATGTCTTAGTAAAACTTTCGTTGAACTTTGGAACTGTACTTCACATATTGTGATCGTCGACAACTGCCAGTGATAAACTGAGCAGGTATTCTTGCAGAAAGCAATTAGTTGTAAGTGTCATAGCGGCAAATGAAAACATCAAATGTCTACCTTTACCTATTACGGTTCTTGAGATACAGCCCGCTGACAGACAGACGGACGGACAGCGGTGGCTAAGAAATAGGGTTCCTTTTGGGTACGGAACCCTAATAAAAAGATGTCTAAACGTTACATATGTTCGTATAGATACTTATTTCTTTCGTATATCTATTGTTAATTTAAGTCAATTATGAATGACGCCGATTATACCTACTTATTTCAAACATTATGTTGGAGGACTCAAGATATGTTTACGCCAGTATATTTTTTTGTACAACAAAAAAAAAAATTAAAACAGCTAATATTCCAGCAGACATGCTATTGTTAAAGTATAAAATTCTGTTCAGTCGTTAAGGTATGATTGACTATCAAATATCCAGACATCCACAACATCTAATTAATAGAATACTAACTATATAAAAACACATTACCATTTAACACCCTTAAAATCCCCTAAAATGTTTATACGCTAACGTACGCAGTGTAGTCACCCCAGGGAGACTAGATGAACTAAAATGCATAATCCAATCTGTCCCAAGCACTGTACATCTAATATTACTGACAGAAACATGGATAAAAAGTGACACTGAAGCTGAGAGTATAATGCTATCGGGTTACACCCATTACTATAATTACCGAACCAGTGGAAGAGGAGGGGGTGTCTCGATCTATGTACATACCAGCCTACAGCACAATCTCATCGAAAAATTATGCGAAGATGACAACCATTTTCTATGGATCCATCTCAACAGATTTTCTTTAGACATTGGTGTTGTTTACAAGCCGGAGAGAACTAACAACGAACATTTTCTAGATACCTTCTCGCAGCAGCTGCATAAACAAAAACGGGCAGTCGTATTCGGAGATTTCAACTACAACTTATTAAAAATGAGCCAAGCAACCACTAACTACAACATGACACTACAAGAAAATGGATTTAAAATTCTGAATAAAATAAACCCTACATTCTGCACAAGAGAGACACAGAGTACGAAAACAATCCTCGATCATGTCAGCACCAACCTCAAGAATCATAAATTCCATCTAGCCGTCGTAAATTCCGCGATGTCCGATCATAAACATCTATATCTGGAAATACACAAATACAAACCAGCAAAAAATAATAAAATCACGTTCACTACTATGAACTATGATAAACTAAACAAGACAGTCGAACAGGTTCTTTTCCAGGACGATGATCTGGAATACGAACAACTTGAGGAAAAACTTATAGAAGCTGTAAAGCAAAGCAGGATTACCAAAACAAAAATACAAAACCCACCGAAGTCGGACTGGATCAACAAAAATATTATCGATTCAATAAGCAGAAGAAACCAATTATTAAGTGCCCGTAATGCGACAGCATTCGAAGAAAAGGAAGAAGAGGAAGAAAACATAGAGATAGAATTATTAAAAGCAAGAAAGGAACTCCGAGTAAAAATACAAGATGCGAAAAGTAGGTACTACCACAAAGCCTTTAAAAGTTGTTACAAAAAACCACTTAAAATGTGGCAATTAATTAACTCTTTGAGCATCAACAAAAAAATTAAAAATAGCATTGCTCCATCCAAACTTGAGACACACTCGGGCTGCTTTACCGAAGTTTCTGATGTGTGCAACTACTTTAACTCCTTCTTTGCCAATATAGGCGCTGTCCTAGCTAATAAAATACCACCTAAATATCATGATGGTGGAGCATACAAACAGCTATATAACAATAAAATTGAATTTAAATGCACTGACCTATCAGAATTTGCCCCTGTTTCTTTAACGGAAGTTAGTAAGATAATTGACAACCTAAATACGAATACAACAACTGGTCTCGATGGCATTTCATGCAAGTCTCTTAAATGTTTAAAAAATGTAGTACTCGAGAAATTAACTACCTGCATTAACCACTGCCTTAGATCAGGATATTTTCCCGATTCCCTAAAGATAGCTAAAGTGAGTCCAATTTTTAAATCTGGCAATAAAACTGACCCTGGTAACTATCGCCCTATCTCGGTACTACCAGTTCTTTCTAAGATTTTCGAAAAAATAATTTATAATCGTTTGGACAAATATCTGAGTTCGAACAACTTCCTCTACCATAAACAGTATGGGTTCCGCTCCAAATCTAACACACTATCAGCCTGTATAGACCTTGTAACCAACTTGAAATGCAAAATAGACAAAAAACAAATAGCTCTTGGTGTATTTATAGATTTAAAAAAGGCGTTCGACACGATCAGCCATAAGCTACTTCTTCAAAAACTACATGATATAGGCATTAAAGATTCTGCACTTAAAATGATTGAATCATACCTTTCCAATAGATACCAGATTGTTAAAATAGGTGAGGCTAAAAGTACTCCTGAATTAATAACCTACGGCGTTCCACAAGGTTCCCTACTTGGACCCTTGCTCTTCTTAATATATATTAATAACATAAAAGACCTAAACTTATCTGCAGATATTACACTATACGCCGATGACACCTGTCTCTTCTACTTTGGCAAGGATATTCAAGCAATTGTCAGTCGAGCCCAAGAGGACCTTAATACCTTATTTACTTGGTTTCAATATAATCTGCTAACCATAAATGTGACTAAGACCAATTTTATGATATTTAGCGCTAAAAATAAAAATGTTCCAACTTTTCAACAATTACACGTTAATAATGAACCATTAACTAAAGTAGAATCAGAAAAATATCTTGGCCTAATCTTAGATAAACACCTAACCTGGAAGCCACACTTGGACAAAATGCGTTCAAAATTATCATCATTGATGGGAACACTACGGGGTACCGTCCGTTGCTTTCCTAAATCAGTCAAGTATATAATTTATAATTCCCTCATCAAATCTCACCTGACCTACCTAATTGAAGTCTGGGGCTCTGCAGCTAAAACCAACATAAAAATTTTACAAATCGCTCAAAATAAAATAATTAAATTACTCTTCCATCTTGACTACTTAACGCCAACCGAAACTGTGTTTGATAAAACCAAATTAATGACTCTTGCTCAAATGTATAAATTCCATACCTGCATTCTTATACGGAAGATACTGACAAAAGACTCACATTCTCAAATAATTTTTACTAAAAAAGCGCAAGTTGAGACCCGGTTATTGAGAAATGCCAACGATATCTGCCTATACAGTAGACCACGGACCAATTACGGTACTAGAAATATTAGGTATGAGGGTGCCAAAATGTATAATGAATTGCCGAAAGATATAAAGGAAATACAATCTTTCCCCCTATTTAAAAAGAAACTAAAATTCCACATAATGAAAAATTTTCAATTATGTTAGTCTAACTTCTTCATAATACTCACTTTTACATAAACTTAAATACTAATAATAAAAACTTTTAGTAACTCCGAAATTGTCCTATGTACTATGTAAATAACAAAAAAAAATAATAAACACCTAAAAAAAAAAAAGAAACTTATTGAAAAAATGGCGTCAGAAAATTGATCATATTATATTAAAAACTAAATCACGTATCCACAACAAATACAACATAACGAATACCTAATGCAAGAATAAAACTAAGTTAAAAAAAATAAATAAAAAGAAAATGAACAAACATTACAATTAAAATTAAAGACGATTATGGTTTTAATAGCAACCACGATAGAAACTGTGTTTCGATACGTAATAAGGACTCAGTCTCGATGTTTTTTGCACATTACCTACATAAAGTAAAAATAAAACAAAAATAATAAAATCTTCTAAACTCCATCTCTTTTAGCATAATCTCAATTACTAACATAGGGATAAGTTAGTGACTAACACTATTGTACTTCTTACTTCAAAATATCGTTCCGATCCTCGTTCTAAGGAACGTTTATCTTATGTAACCAGTGTTTCTCATTATAAGTGAATAATTGTATTCTGTTTTTTGAGAAATAAATGTCTTAAACCAGAAAATCACATATATAATGACACACAATGATGTCTACTTCCTAAACGAATCTTGTGACTGGTATTCTTAACCAACAGTTCTCTGTGCATGAAGAAAAACTTTTAACAAAAAAATATAACCGACTTTCAAACAAAATACTGCAAAGTATAAAATAACCTTCAGAATTGAGTTACATTAAATGTAATTAAATTGAACTTATTTATATTGTATTAAGCTATCACAGAGATATGTAATCTGTGACAGACAAAATTGAATGAATTATATTGAATTGTTTATATTATTCGAAGCTATCACAGATCTTTCATCTGTGAACTCATGCCACAGTCCTTCACTTCTTTTATTCTTTTGTGAACACGCGGACATTGGTGTGGGTGTTACATGTTTGTGATTTTAATTTTAAGGATTTCTTGTTTATTTGAAGCATGTAACCGTTTTTTGTCCCCAATAAATAAAATAAAATAAAATAAAATAAAACCTTAATTTCGGGAGTCGGTTTTATACTTTGTAGTATTTTGTTTGGAAGTCGGTTATATTTTTTTGTAAAAAGTTTTTTATTTTTCACTTTTAAGTGGTGTTACTTGGACGACATCTTCGTCTAGGTACGCAGAAATTGAAATTAGCAAAAATGCTCATAACATAAAAACTGCTGAACCAAACTGAATCAAATTTTTACGGGACCAATTGACGAGTATACCGCATCGAACTAAAAAACGGATCTAAGAAATCGAATCAGAAACTTCAGAGTAATCGGTGTCCATACATAAAAAAAATACCCACCGAATTGAGAACCTCCTTTTTTGGATGTCGGTTAAAAAAGACATGTTGCGCCGTCTACAAATAAATGACGATAAAGGAAATATAACGACAATTTTATCAAGAAACAAAAATCCAACTCTAGTTACTCCAACTATTCAAAAAAGAAGCTAAGCGAGTAAATGTCTTCGCAGAACTCGCGATAAGACTTCGTCTTAACTTCACATATCGCATGTGCGACAACGGCCTTACGTCGGTGCTCGTGAGTTATGGCCGCGACCAGCGAGTTTAATTTGAAATGAGTAATAGAATGGCGGCAGTTATGGTTACTGGCAACTTGTAATGTTATTTTGAATTGTTGCAATGGTTTCGTTTTGCATTACTTAGACAAAGTGGATGTTTATGTTTCGTGGCAAAATGTCTGTCTAAGGTTTCAACTTTTAACTATCATCATCATCATTTTAGCTGAAAGACGTTCACTGCTGGACGTAGCTCTTCCAAGAGTCACGACATCGTCTAGTCCACGGATCCAGTGATATCTGGCCTTCATAAGATCATCGGGCCACCTTCATAGGAGGCTTTACAAGGTTGCATCTTGTTTCATGTAGTCGCCACTTCAGAACATTAATCAGTGACTAATCAAATGGTAGCATTGGTTAATATTACATTGTCCTTTCGTGTAATATCCCAATATTGAGCCTTGCTTGATTTGCCAATTATTACAGGAATAGATTTCAACTACAGAACCGGTGTCCTTTCAATGACCTTACTGATTATCGAATCTTAATGTAACTCCTCCTGTATCCCCAAAATATATTACATCCTAATATTTAACATTCTTCCTTTACTGACTGAGTGAGTGACTGATAGATAACGCACAGCTGAAACTACTGGTCTTAGAAAGCCGAAAAGGCATGGCATATGGGTTCCTTGGGGAGCGAAGGGAGCTCTAGGACAGGATTTCCCGTACGTAAAAAACGGAATAGGCGTATATAAGTCGTAGGCAAAAGCTATTATATTATATATCTTTAGTTAAGCAGGCGTCCGGGATTCTCTACGGAGAGCACTGGTGGGATCTCCGCTACTACGCCATGCTTTTGGGTTCTCCCAAGGGACGGAGCCGTCTCCCCTCATTAACGCTGCGATGTAGGTAAGCCTATTTGGAACTAATTAAGTACTTTGACTAATTTATAGGTACAGCTAACTGAGGTTCAACTTAAAATCGTGTTCAGTAACTGGACAGTTGGAGTGGTACCAGTTTCAAGCGGAAAATAAAAGCTAAATTTGAAGAAGTTAAAAGCTTCAAAAAAAGATCTCAAAGGACATAAAAGATCCAACTGTTTTTATTAACATTAATAATTTAGTGTGATTTTACTAGGCAACCCATGTGCAATTTATCAATCTAAGTACATATTATCTAACACATATTTTTTGTCGTCATCAAACAACAGATGAGGTTTTTATTTCTTAAGCCGTAACTCATTCTAACTGGAGTCCAATTCCTTTACAAAAAGTTGCAGTATAACATCTCAGCGACAATGTTTATATCATATTAGCTTTATAAAAATTTCTCGAAATTTAGAGAAATCAGGGAGTCTAAAAACGCCACTTTAGCAAAATCAGAAAGCACATCACGCTACCCGTCACTGTCAAATTTTCCCAATCATGAAATGAAAATGAAATTTGACAGATTTTTGTGTGGTTAATATTATGATTCTTATATGATTCTACTAAAGTGGCCTTTTTAGGGGTACACTACATTAATACGAAAAACTTTATTCCGACAGTCCCCCTTTTTAGACCCGCAGAGTTGATCAAAATCAACTCTGCGGGTCTAAAAAAGGGGGACTAAAAAAGGGGGAAGTTTGCGTCTATGATACGAATGTGATCGCTACTTTAAAACACGAGAATAGCCCCCGAATTTGTTCAAGAGTCACCGCGGCCCTGCAACGCAAAGACCACGGAGGAACTCGGGGTTTTAGTCAGTATGAGTCTGACAGAAGGGATTCTGCTCCGCCCAGAGCGGAAGTAGTAATTAATTTGATGATTTCTCATCCTTAAAAAAAGCCCCCGCTACTAACGTTATGTCGCTTCGAACTATCAAGTTACTAAAAACCAACAAAAAAAACAAAACAAGCCACGCTCCCACAAGGTTACGTGGACCCATGTTTTCTAAGGGCGCTGACCCTATGCCCCTTAAATCAAGCACCCTTAATCTCAAATAAGGAAAATTCCAAAAACGAATCACACATGAAACGTCGGGATATTTATTTACGCAGCATTCCGAAGGTAATCCAATATAGAAAGGTAGCGGTCAAGGCGACATCACCCTCGGCCACATTCGTCGAAATCACATTTGTACGGGAGTGTACCGGAGCGAATGGTGTCGAATCGTAATCCCTGCCAAGTTTCGGGTCATGCACGTAACGATGAAAATTGAGGAAAATTGTTTGAACTGGAATGTATAACGAGAATTTTATCTATTTTTAGTAAAGTATTGAGTAAGTTTTGGGTGGTGATAGTGTTTTAGGGTTCTGAACATCCGTAAAAAACGGAACCCTTATAGGATCACTCGGGTGTCTGTCTGTCCGTCACTGCCAGTTTTTTCCGGATCTACTAGAACGATTCTGTTAAAATTTGGACTTTTGTGACCCAAACACGGACGCGTTACGTAAATAAATAAAATTTTAGTATGGGGGTCAGTTTTGTAACAAATCAAATGAAAGGGCTTAGTTACTGAGTTTTGTAATGAGAGTTTTAATCCCCAAGGGGGGAATGGTCATTTTTGGTCTAAGGCATATCTCCGAAACTACTGAGCCTAAAATTTTGAAAAAAAGTGCAGATAATAGTTCTATACCTAAAGATTACAGAAAAAACCTATAAGAAGCCAGTAGTGTTAAAAAAACATTTAAAAAAATGAAATAGGTTCGGAACCCTTTGCACGCGAGTCCGACTCGCACTTGGCCAGTTTTTTTGTAATTTAGAATTGCTTTGAATGACTTTTCGTTTCACGTAATAAATTAGTATATCGAAATATTGATGGATTTCAAATTGACTAAATGGCTCTGATTCATTCTTAACAGGTACACTTATGATAGGCAGCCATGAGATTAGTTATATCTAGGGCGTCATTTTTCTCTTACCGCTACATTCCTAGTGCATTCGTGTATGGGATGGGTCTTTCTCTTGGCTCCTAGTGGTTTTTACTAACATCTACATACTTACACAACTCCAGTATTTAGTTAATCACAAAACTGATGTTTGCAGACAGTTTATGTATAAGAACTGTAAAAGTTTACAGTTTTAGAGACCATGCACGTGCAAAATTACGTAGTTATTGTTTTTTTTTATCCCGCCATGAATAACATCATAATTTTAATTCAAGGTAAATACATCTTACAATTAATTTTCAAAGACCGCAAAGTGTTTTCGTTAAAACGTGAATAAACTTAATCAAAGTTCTGTACAATAAAACCTGAATTACAATATTCTGTACGGACTGAGATTAATTCTGGAATAAGCTTTTGTTAGATATGAAATAGGGACTGAAATAGATTAATAGAAGAGACATTAATAGACATTAATATATTTTATGAATAGTTCCAAAATTATCTGCAATGATTATGATACGAAATTACTTACAAATGGAAATAATTCTAAAAAAAAAAAAAATTTTTTACACAAATTACTTTTATTATTATTATTTCCTTTATTCGATAAATATTCCTATAAATTACATTTTAAAATATTTCTATAAAAAATAAAAAAAAAACATTAAAAAATATAAAAAATAGTAGCCCACCGGTATCGGGTACAGGGTCTAAGCTACCGGTGGTCAGGGCTCCCGAGAGAGGAACCTTCTAACGATGCGCGCCGTGTCCAGGAGTACTGCTTTCTGGATCAAGCCCTTGATCCAGCTGCCCAACGAGAGCCTCCGCAGATGTTGGTCGAGGCTCTTGGCAATTACGCCATTGGCCGTCACGACTATCGGCACAATGACTGCTGTGTTCACATCCCACATGTCGACAACCTCGCGAGCCAAGTCAAGATACTTAGTTTTTTTATCTTTCTCAGCCTTCACGAGGTTCTCGTCATGAGGGACTGTTATATCAACAATCATTGCGCGACGTTCTAGTCGGTCTATCACCACTATGTCAGGCTTATTGGCAACAACAGTCCTGTCAGTGATGATAGACCGATCCCAATACAACGTGCAATTGCCATTTTCAAGAACTGGGTCGGGCACATACCTATAGTACGGCACTTCCGATTCCACAAGATTGTATTTAAGAGCAAGTTGCTGGTGGATAATCCTGGCTACAAGGTTGTGCCTGTGCAAATAGTCTCCGTTAGCCAGACTAGAACAACCAGAAATAATGTGGCGGATGGATTCTTATTATTATTATTATTTGCTTCTGTTCGCCCGTATGTAATTCGAAATTATTATGTTTTTTTTTTTGAATTCAATATTAGTTCAGAGGTATTCTTTTCGTGAATCTATCACCCTCACCCATTCATACGGACATCCGAATACAGACTTAAAACAATATGTATATATAAAATTCTTTCGTTACTGGTGACTGACTGAGTGAGTGACTGACTCACAACGCACAGCCGAAACTACTGGTTGTAAGAAACTGAAATTTGCGGCATGTAGGTTTCCTCCTTGGGGAGTGTAGGGAAGCACTAAGGATTTCCCGATTTTTTACGGGAACGGAAAAAACGGGATTATGCGCGTACGAAGTCGCGGGCAAAAGCTAGTTTATAGTATTAGTAGGTTAATATATTTTTTTCAAATATCACTCAATTTTAAACATAAAATGCCCCAATCTCATGAAGTAACAACAATGAATTTGACTCACCAACGGTTTTCAAAACCAAAAGGTCTGACCACACCCTTAATACCTCAAAACCATACCGGAGGACTTGCTATTGAAATGCAAACTCAATTAAGTAGAACATGATATCTTCAAACCGAACGCCGTCCGAACATTCATATGACGCTAATCTCTTGTCCAAACTAATCCTTCGGGTAAGGCTGTGTGTATATTAATAGCGGAAATGAGTATTAAGATTTACTAGCTTTTGCCCGCCATTTCGTACGCGCATGTCCTGTTTTCACGTTCCCGTAGGAATTATGGGAAATTCTCTCTTAGTGCTCCTTTACGGATTATAGGGAAGCTACATGCCAAATTTCAGCGTTCTTCGACCTGTAATTTCAGCTGTGCGTTGTCTGTCAGTCACTAAGTAACGGAAGAGTTTTATATATTAGGATTTTCAACCTGTTTTGTGCCACTGTAATGCATTAGCCTCACTGTCTTACTTTTATTCCTTTAGGCTAGTGTGGAACAACCCCTTGGCAATACTATTGTTAGGTTTTCTGGCTTGTGGCTTCCCGTAAAGATTGTCAAATGACAGCCGGGACCAGTGGCTTTACATGCTTTCCGAGGCACGGAGGAATCTTAGTAATGCCATAAAATTCACGTCTTCGGTCCGCATGGCATCAGTGGGCATTGTAAGCAGCTAGGCTACAGTACAGCAGAGATTCTTTTCATACACTTCAACCGCAGAATGTTTGCAAAGCTGTGTTTTTAAGTGGCTTCGCATCATTCGTTCCATTCTAGAGGAAAAGGAAACTCCGATGCTTATAGTACTTTTTTTATTTTGGGTTCCGTACGTACAAATGAAAAAACGAAACGGTTGTAGGGTCTCTCGTGGATCTGTCAGTTCGCCTGTCTCAGTCAATTTGCTACGAATCTACCGTACCGTTTGTATTCAGATTCGATACATGTTTGAACTTTGAACATAAAAATATGACACTCGGCGATATTGTAGATTTTAAAATTACTAGAAAAACATAAAAAGGTTTTTCCTTAATATTTTCCTCTAATCCGCTCCGCTTCCGTACACACGCAACCTTATTCGAGTAGAAGTAGATATGTTATTCTCCACATCGGTTCGGACCATACGGGTCCTAAATGAAAAGATTAAGGAGTACTGCATGAATGTTTGAATTCTAAAATGATTAGAACACGTTTTGCTTGGCAGGTAAAATTAAGGGAGGGATTACGGTCTGCGTAATACGATAGGATATTTTGTAAGGGGTAAGCCGTTTGAAATTGGAATGATAGAGAAACTTGGAAGAAGATAGATCAGAATAAAATTATTGATTGCATTAAAAGCTACCAACAATAATTAAGATACGGCAAATTTTATATTATGAGATAATCAAGAACGAAAGAAACAGAAGAAAACGGGAACATTTAGTTACATGCATTAAATCTTTCTCGGATAAAATTTGGGGCTCATAATATATATTTATTGTATCCACAAAGCAACAGGTGTAACATCGTGAATCTAATTCCTGATTGTGGTGAATCAAATCCCAACATTTTTGGTAAGATTTAACAATCTTCAAGTCAACACTAGAACTCAAGTTTTTCATATTACACTTACTTCCACTTTTCTTACAGTGCCATGAATTATATAGGCCATGTGTTTAAATTATATCACCGATGAACCTGAAAATCAAAATAAATTAGGCAATTGATCTTAATTAATAACATAAACTGTTTTTAAGCAAAATAAATTGCAACATCTTAAAAAATCAATGGAAAGATAAAGCCCACTTAATACAAGGTTAAGTTTGATTGCCTTTTTAGAAGCTCCAGCCATTTGTTCCCAAGAAAATGAGAATCGGAGCAGCGAGCTTCAGTAACACAGTGATTGTCGAATAAATTGTGCCTTAGGGAGTACCCAGACGCCAATTATCTGAGATTAAACGTTACGAAGCCTTCGGAAAGGCCCTGAAATGAAAATGTGTGAAAATATTTTAATCAAACGCATTGTAGCATAATTGGGCAAATTGTTCTGCATTGCTGAACATTTATGCGAAAAAAATGAAGCATGAAAATAAAATTGTCTCATGAAAAAATTCTGTATGTAAAAATTAAGGAGCGGCGGCAAGCGGAGGCTTGTCGAACTTACGTCTTTATTTATTAAGTCTTCATACACATCAAAAATGCGTTCTTAATGTCCTAGGCATTTTGTACCAGTCAACCAAGGATGGTGAAAATATAACGAATTTTATATTATTATCTACAAAAGACAGAAATAAAATAACTTAAAAAGAAAGTTGAAAACAGAAAGCTGCTAATCGTAAGAAGGCACACACTTTATATTAACATACCATTACTTTATTGTAATTTCTGTGTACCATGCGTGTTTCATGTATGCATTTTGGGGAATGTGCGACGGAATTGCATAATTTAATTCCGCCAAGACGAACGGCGATGCGCCACCGGTATATGGTGGACATCCCACCCACGCGCACAAAATATTTTGGGAACACATTCATAGTGCGTACAGCTAAGGAGTGGAATTCCCTGCCGGAGTCTGTGTTTCCTGATAGCTACAACCTGGGAGTCTTTAAGTCAAGAGTGAATAGGTTACTTCTAGGCAAGCGTGCTCCATCTTCGACCACATCATCGCCAACCATCAGGTGAGATAGTGGTCAAACGCGTGCCTATCAATAGTATAAAAATATAGTCTAACTTAAGTCAATATCCCTACAATATTTAATATCTATATTGTATATTGTATTGTATTTTTAATAAAGAGTATTTCGATGATCCTATCTTTTTTGTCTTAATTCGTTATGCCTAATAAAATCTGGTAAATTCCCAGCCATATTACTTTAAAATATCAGCAGTAGAATCGACTAGCGACTTCTCGCGGCTTCAGTGTAGTGGCCTATCATAAGGAAACGTGAATATTTTCAAGATAGAAAGCTTTCAATCAGTGCACTAATTTTTGTTATCGTATAATTTTATAAGAAATACTGTTCTATCTTTTCCGGTACCTGGGGGAGGCCTTTGTCCAGCAGTGGACGTCTTTCGGCTGATCTTTATGATGATCTTTTCTTTAACTTATTAAGTTCAACTACTAGGCGACATTGTAGTGAACTACGGTGGAGATAGAGGACAAAATACTGTCGCGCTACCTCTACCAATGCAGAGGACAGACGTTTGTGGAAAAAGGAGAGGGCAGTCTTTGTTGCTGTGGGGAAAAAACCATGTCTTCATGGCTAATTAGATGGATATAGTAAATTAATAAATAGTATTTAGTGACACTTATTCACCCTCATAGCCTTAGGCTCGCATCCTGTGACGCCGCTGCTGTTACACAAACAAATCACATAATTATGCAATATTCCATCTCGACACAAAGTAAATATCTGTTGGCTGTACAAATATTAATATCAATGTGGGATTAGTCTAAATAGTGATATTAAGCGAAGAAGATGAATGGTTTACGACGAGTATCAAATTATTGAGGCTTTGTATCTTACTAATGCAGAGCCTGTAATGAGAAGCAATGGCATTGGTATCTGTATTAGTTTCCTCGAAAATAAATCTATTTGTCAAAAACCTTTTTATTTCATCATCCTCCTATACATAAAGTGTGTGTGTGAGTGTTCTATTATATTCTCCGGTCCTCATCGTCACGGCATTGGCTTCATCTATAACGTCAGTCGTCATGACAGTATTAGCCCCATTTAAGTCATAATCACCTATAACAAAATCAACCATTTCGTTTTATTTAGAAACATACGTCTGTTCCTTCTATTTATGTATTGTCTATGCACAATCATACTCAAAATTTATAGTTTTTAAACTAGAACCTAGAGTTGCCAAAGTTAGTCTGTGGATAGGTGACCTTCTTAACATACCAAGTTTCCTTCGTGCCTCGGAAAGCATGTTTAGCCGTTGGTCACGGCTGCCATTTGTAAATCTTTGGCCGTCGTTACGGATTTTTAGAAGCCAGTAAATCTGACTCCAGTCTTGCCAAGTACCGTGTTACCCAGTTAATGCGTTGTGGAGGTCTGGTAAGCAGCCGCTCTACGTAAAATACTAGTTTTTAGCTGAATCCGGTTTGATGGGAAGCCGAACTCAATATAGTTGGGAAAAAGCTAGGCAGACAATGATGAAGGTAGCACCTAGAGCCATTTTCAATAAAAAAATCACAGCAACTAGGTCAGAAAACATTTTCACTGCCCTAATTTCTTTAGAACTAAATAAGTTCTCTATTCCGTTATCCAAGGTTGTCACTTTTAAGGCTTCCGAACAATCACGGTATAACCGCCATTTTACCGAAAGCCCACACACAAAGGGAAGCAATATATTGAAATGTTACTAATACCAGAGATATTCAGAATAGTATAATGAAAATGTTCAATTTATGTCCTTTGCTTCCAGTGTTGGGTACCAGGAATACAGAAACACTAGATAGTATATTCTCTTTATAGACATAATTATTGTTATTGACGTGTTTGATGAAGTAACAGTAGTTGCCAGAAATGAAGTTATTCATTTACTCGTATGTTCTGAGCTTCTAGTTTTGAGTACCAGGAATACAGAAATACTAGACAGCATGTTCTTCATAGACACCACAATAACTGTTACTGACGTGTTTGGTGGAGTTCTAGTAGTAACCAGGATTCAAGTCATGTTCGGAGCTTCTCGTGTTGGGTATAGCGTTTCTTTCCAATACCTTTGTTCTTTCAATATTACATTCGAAAGTTTGGAGAAAATTGGCTAGGATATATTTATATACAACCGAAAAAAAAAACCGAAGAATGTGAAAGGAACGGGAAACTTTTCATGTTTTTTTTTTCAAATACGTACTTAGTATATTTAACTTAGGATATTCTATGTAATAACTCTTTCCATAATAATATGTATTACGTGCTATTAAAATAGAGGGTAGAATAAAAAAAATATCAGCGAGCTAGGCACGCGCGCGAAAGAAATTGGTGAATTTTTGGTCAAACGCATATTTAAGATAGGAATTGCCTTCATCCAGAGCAACTTAATAAACTTGTTTACGTTCGATCAAATTAACATTGAATGCAAGCTAAAAAAGAAGCTTTCGTATTCGAACTCGAGCCTGGTGAAGCTGACTATTCTTCGGCCAATGAAATTGAGATGATGGCTGAGGAGAGCTAGATGGATAGACCTAATTGTAATCACCTTCTGCATGTTTTCTTTTTTTTTAATTTCTATTTCACCGATTAGTGGACCGAACGAGTGGCGTAGTTCCCGTTCCCGTGGGAGTACGGGGATAAAATATAGCCTATGTTACTCCCTGATAATGTAGCTATCCATTGCTGAAAGAATTTTTCAAATCGTACTGGCCCGATTTGAAAAATTCTTTGGCGCCTATTCATTTCAAACAAACAAATCTTTCCTCTCTATAATAATAGTGTAGATCTCAATAAAACTTTGTTTTTAATTTTTAACAACAATAAGCAAAAAATTCGAAAAGAACCTGTTTCTTTCCGAAGGATTCCTTCTCTTAATTTTTCTATGTAACATGTGAAAAAAAAACTGGCCAAGTGCGAGTATGACTCGCGTGCAAAGGGTTCCGAACGAATTAAATTTATTTAACATGTTATTTTAACACTACAGACTTCTAATAGGTTTTCCTGTAATCTTTAGGTAAAGATCTATTATCTCCATTTTTTTTTCAAAATTTTAGGCTCAGTAGTTTCGGAGATAAGGGGGGGGAATGGTCATTTTTCGTCTAATTTCTTGAGTAACTTCTAAACCATTTATTTTAAAATTATGAAAAAAATATAATTAAAACCTTCACAGTAAGCCCTTTCATTTGATATGTCACACAATATTGTTAAAAAAACTTTTTTTAAATTTTCTAGTTTGACCCCCAAAAGTGACCCCCGTACTAAAAATTTAATAATTTACGTAACGCATCCGTATTTGGGTCATAGAAGTCCATATGTGTACCAAATTTCAACAGAATCGGTCCAGTGGATCCGGAGAAATCTGTCTGTGACAGACGGACAGACAGACACCCGAGTGATCCTATAAGGGTTCCTTTTTTTTTCGGAACCCTAAAAACACCATTTGTTTTTTTTTTCCGTGAAAAAAATAAATATTTTCGGCATTTTCAACGCTAGTTGGGTACCAGAAATACAGAAACACTTAGACTGTATGGCGATCAATTTTGTGGAGTAGATATTTCTATTAATAGATTATTAAATATTATTGAAATAGATACAATAACTGTTTATCCCTGTGACTGGCGTGTTTGATAAAGTCATGTTACCCAAAATAAACGTTTTGTGTGTATCGTAATGTCTTTCTATTTTCGGCATCTATATTTGTACAGGTAGAGTAATATTTGATACAATTTGCTTAAGACCACAAAGGAAATGGCAATGGCAGGACAAACTATGTAGATGGATTCTCTAAAAACGAAGAGAAAAGACGTTTGGAAACGCTTAGTGCAAATTGGTGGAATAGTAACAAGGTAGGAATGGTAACTTGCAGTGCGTCTAGATGTCCGATGGTATGGAAGGAGCTAGGTCGATGGTATGAGGTACTACTACTTAGAAGCTACTTAGAACATATCTACATTAGCTTTTACAAAAAAGTTATCGTATATGTAAGCTTGCACTAAAATAAAGTAATTCTACACACAAGTAAAATATTAGTTCGTGACCAAAATCTAGCTGCTAGATACGAATGCTAGTGATGACAGATGCCGCGATACCGCGGAATTTGTCATCGATTTCGGAGTTCCCGTATGTTGGTAGCACTTTTATGAAATCATAATCAGATTTTTCTGATGCAGAGAAATATGACATGACTCAGATAGATGTTTTATTTCGTGATCAGTTTTAAATGACCTAGTTCGTAGGGAACAATGTTTTCCTTTTTCTTTGTTTTATAGAATATTTTTTATGTTAATTCGTCAGCAATTTAGCTTTAGCTTTTGCTAGCTTTTAGCGCGTTTAGATAGATATAATCTCACATACATAAACAGCCAGACCCGTAACAACTACCTGTAGGCCATACAATTATTTGTTCCGTGCGGGAATCGAACCCGCGACACGCAGCGCAGCAGTCAATCGCTCAACCACTGCGCCAACCGTGCCGTGCAATGAAAACTGTACATTAGACCTAAGTGTCCAGTAGGTACTTAATTTATGAAACAGACTTATATCGGCTGAAGGTGTTATTTCAGTACTATTTTTCATCACTAACACGGTTCTAATCTCTCGTTTCCCACTAGTCCAAAAATTAGATATGTTGTAACTGGCAGCACTATTAAGCACCTAACGTTATGCTCTAGCCGATCTTGGCCGAACGCCAACGAACGAAAGCTCGTAGGCTTTTTCAAACATTGAATGTGTTCTAAATTCAAAATTGACTATCGTAGCAGCGAAGTTCGATATCTAAACTCGTAAAAAAGAAAAAAAAATGTAAACCGTTTAGTTTCAGCCGCCATATTGGAAAAATTGGCTTACCTACGCAATAAAAGTTATTTTGGATTACTGCGGGTTCTCGTTAAACTGGCAGTAAGTGTAATAAGCCATAAAATGAGCTTTTTATTTCGCGTATTATTGCTGGATACTTACTTAGTTCGTATGTTATCGGTACATGGGGATTCAATGATGTTTGGATCTATCTTTAATGAAGAGTTTTCTTCGTGGTATTCTCTTAATATTTACTCTTCACTTTATTCTCAGAAAACCTTCACTAATAAAATTGCTGTATTTTCTTTACTGTTTTTTTGAAACGATTCAATAAACAGCTTAATTTAACAAACAAGCCTAAAGCGTTATTTCATAACATTATTGGCTTCACCGTTCTTCTAAATTGCTTTAAAGTGTTCAAAGGAAAAACATCAAGACACTTAATATAGGGGAATATTTTTTCGTTTTTGCCCTTTTTCCTGGATTCCGTATACTGAGCGAGATCAACTTTATATTACTCCTCGAAGTTTACCATAACTTTATCTAGTTCTCATTGTCTTGCGGACGCCTGAGAAGCCTTTGGAATGGTTTTTTAATTATGTTTATGAAAGTTCGTCGGAAATACGAAAAATTATTCTCATTTCTAAAGTCACTACCTATTAATTTTACAAAACCAGAGTTCTTGGAATGAGTAAATAAGGATTCTCTTTTAGAAGTTTTGTGGGTGGGAAACACAATTGAAGTTATTAGCCAAAGGTAGCAGAAGGTCTTTAATAATAGGTAATTATATTTTTAAAATAATTTGTGAATTGTTAGATAAATATTTTGGGAATGCGGTCAACAATTATATCGGTATTTTTTTTGTACAGCAACGTGCCTCGGACAGGTACAGGTTTTGATGATGGAGTTGGGTTGTTATTGTGACGTGAAAAAAAAACAAAATACAAGAAATACTATTACGACTTAAATAAAAGTGAAGCAACCTGTATGTACGTCGTAGGACAAACGGTCCAGTTAGGTAGGGCCAACTTGAAAGTGGTCAACCGTCGAATCCGACTCGGCTGGGCAGCGTTCGGGAAGTTGCGCGGTATCTTCTCGTACCACATACCACAGTGTCTCAAGACGAAAGTCTATGATCAGTGCGTTTTGCCAGTGATGACATACGGAACTGAAACGTGGTCGCTTACAATGGGCCTCATCAGAAGGTTCAAAGTCACTCAAAGGGCAATGGAGAAGGCAATGCTTGGAGTTTACTTGCGTGATCGAATCAGGAATGATGATATCCGCAAGAGAACCAAGGTTACCGACATAGCCTGAAGGATCGCCAAACTAAAGTGGCAGTGGGCAAGGCACATTGCTCGCAGAACAGATGGTCGATGGAGCCGAAAAGTTCTGGAGTGGCGACCGCGTACCGGAAGGCATAACGTTGGAAGGCCTCCCACAAGGTGGACCGATGACCTGGTGAAGGTCGCGTATAGCCGATGGATGCTAGACGCACAGGACCGGTCGTTGTGGCGACGCTTGGGGGAGGCCTATGTCCAGCAGTGGACGTCTTTCGGCTGATATGATGATGATGATGATGAACCTGTATATGTTGATCAGAACCATTTTTCCAATGAGCGGCCCAGAAGCGCGCAGTTGAGCCAAAACGTAACATGAAAATTATTCATGTACCTGCAATTCCACATACTAATAGATGATTACGACTTTAAATAAATTTGTGCAAAATGTGATTACCTATTAAGTTACCCACATTTCTTAGTTATTTAGTGTCAGTAAATATTGTTATAGCGAATGTGAGTACCAACACAAACCAATCCTGATTTAATGAAACTGTACACAAACTGTATTAATAAACGAATAAAAAAAAGAAAACAAAACCGGTCAAGAGCGAGTCGGACTCGCGTGCAAAGGGTTTCGAACAAATTTCATTTTCTTTAACATGTTATTTTAACACTATAAAGTTCTTATAGTTTTTCCTGTAATCTATATGTAAAGATCTATTATCTCCATTTTTGTCAAAATTTTAGGATCAGTTGTTTTGGAGATAATGGTCATTTTTCGTCTTATTTCTTGAATAACTTCAAAACCATTTATTTTAAAATTATAAAAAAAATAGAACCCACTCAGCAAGCCCTTTCATTTGATATTGTACAAAAAGCTTTTTTTTTTAATTCTAATTTGACCCCCAAAAGATACCCCCTTACTCAAAATTCAATGATTTACGTAACGCGTCCATGTTTCGGTCACAGAAGTCCATATGTGTACCAAATTTCAACAGAATCGGTCCAGTGGATCCGGAGAAAACTGGCTGTGACAGACGGACAGACACCCGAGTGATACTATAAGGGTTCCGTTTTTTGTTCGGAATCCTAAAAATGTCAGAAAGTCTAAAAGCGGCATCGGTGAAAAATTTGTAAATAGTTATATAGGAGTAGAAGAAGACCAGAGAAACTAAGCATGGTTTGTGTGAAAGATGATAGAGCCATAAAGAAAGTTGACTGGACAACAAAGAGGGATGTAAAAGTAAATGAAAAAGGAGTTCTGTGCTAAGGACACAGAACTCCTTTTTCAAAATTTTTTCCAAAATTTACTAACTGACTAGGTTTTGCTTGCAACTTCGAACGCGCATATCCCGTTTTTTCCCCTTCCCGTGGGAATTTCGTGAAATCCTCTGTAAGTGCTGGCCTATTCTGCCGAAAGAATCTACATGACAAATTTCAGCTTCTACAACCAGTAGTTTCGACTGTGAGTTGTCTGTCAGTCACCCAGTCAGACGGGTAACGGAAGAGTTTTATATATTTTGACAATTGCACCCGTACAAATTCGGGCGGGTTATACATGACCCCATAGGTTTTCAATGGGGTTCAGGTCAGGACTTTTTGATGGCCATTCAATCACAGTAAAATTTTCTTGTGTTGATGCTTAACCAACTTTGCACAGCGCAGTTATCATGCACGAAATAAATGTGTTCTTGCGGGTAGGCAACACGCACAGTTGGGAGCATCACGCTTTGTAAAACGTCCAAGTAACCTTGACTGGTATTGCGACCACCTACCTGCACTAATTCACCGGGACCCATTGACGACATCCATCCCCAATATCCCAAAGTAATGCGGCCACTAGACCTGCATGGAAGAATATTTTCTTTATTATAGCGCTCACCATCGTTTCGCCACAAAATTTTGCGACCGTCCTTGTCTAACTAAAAACATTTTTCATCGCTAAATATAACTATATTATTGCACCAATCGAAACCCAAATATTCTGTTGCGAAGCGTACCCGGTTTTGCCTGTGAATATCTGTCAGTAAAATGTTCTGAGCTGGCCTATGACATTTCACACCAGCAGCACGGGGCGGGTTGCTAACCCGCCCGAATTTGTACGGGTGCAATTATAATACATAAACCTTCGTAATTTATCGCTGTTTCCGACCGCATAAAAAATTGTTGCCTGATTCGACCTGTAATTTTTAAAGCAATATTTAATTAATTATTTACTAACAAATCACTGTTCATTCACTAAACAAATAATATTAAAGATGCAGCCATTTACTTAATATCAATAGAACCGACTCAATCAAATTAATGAAATCTTTTCAATTTTGCACTCACTGAGTCTTCAATCAAAACTAATTTGTGTTTCAAATAAAATAATTCTAATTTGAAAGTTAAGTTAATGGCTTTCAAGTCACGGAGCCTTAAGTTGGAATAATAATTCTACTAATAATATAAATGGGATAGTATGTATGTTTGAATGTTTGTTCATCACGCCTTAATGGCTGAATCGATTTTGATGATATTTATGTGTCACTAGGGTAAGCTCTATTTAATTAATATGTTAATAGGCAGGTGACAGATGACTATTTGTACATTTCAAAAGTTTCTTTCAAAAAATTAAATTAAAAATTAAAAAAACCCCCGAAAAAAAGAACTTAAAAAAATAAAAAAAATTTTTATTGATTCTTTTAGTTTAATATAGGTACGATTCTTTGGGCTAAGCGTCTCCGCCTCGGGAGACCGCAAATCTGTTGTATTTATTAAGTATAAGTTTAATTATCGGTCTCCCGACGCGATGACGCTTGGCCCAAAGAATCATACCTATATTAAACTAAAAGAATTAATATAAATTATGTTTTACTTCTTAAAGTTTTTTTTTTTTATCAGGGGTTTTTTAAATTTTTTATTTAATTTTAATTTCATGCTTTTTAAACTTAAATTTCATGTCGTTAGTTAAAATTCTTCATTCCCTTTCAATATAGTGTATCTACATTATTCCACTAGTCAAGCCCTTTCATTTGGTACTCATATTGTGGGAGTTGTGAAAAATATGTAATCCGCCATTTTGTGGTGGCGGCCATCTTGTACCGAATTTCATAAACGTATCTAAGAACACTACCGACTCATTCACCTTTCAAACAAAAAATAACAAAATCAAAATCGGTTCATCCATTCGAGAGCTACGATGCCACAGACAGACACACACACACACAGAGAGAGAGAGAGAGAGAGAGAGAGAGAGACGTCAAACTTATAACACCCCGTCGTTTTTGCGTCGGGGGTTAAAAATAAATAAAGATAAATGTTTAGCTAAAACTCGCACAAGATAAACAGAAATATAAAATTGTTATTGGTAAGTGATTTAAAACTATTTAAAAGAATGCGCTAGATCAAAAATAAATGGACAGTAATTTAAACTTTTTACAAATATGTACACAATGATGTCGCATTGTTTTTGTGTAGTTATTTTAAATAGATCCTTTGATTAAGGACATTTAGGATACTTTTATACCGGTGGTGGATAATTTTCGAAATTCACGTGGTGAATCCACTGAAAAAGCTAGTGAATTATGTCAATATCTATTTACATTTCAATCAGGTAATGGCAGTAGAAAAAGAAGTAGGTTAGGAACGGCATAATGTGGCAGTTATTAAAATGAACGCTAATCAAAGGTAATTTTCTTCAATAGGGCAACCATTTCGATCGTATTTCATGTTTTTGTTTTAGGTTTGTTAGTAAATGAAAACCTTGATGGTTTAGGGGTAATCATAATAGCATTATTTTACCATTCTTGTACTCAACTTTGTCTATTTCAGCTACGATATCGAAATACATCTCATAAATGACTAGTTTTCAAGCTCAATAAGAGTCAGACAAATACTCAAATTAAACCAGAAACCAGAGGGTTTACTCAATTAAATTAGAGGGTTTCTGGTTTAATTTGAGTATTAATTTATTTTATTTAATAGTATATTTAATTTAATTCCAGAAATTCTTCAGCAACGTTCGCATTCGCATCAAATTCCATTCGTAATCTGTAAAAAAATTATAGAAACTAGCTGTGTCCGCGACTTCGCGTGGAATAGTGTCTTTGGATAGCATTTTTAATTATTTAAGCTAAATATTTTACAAATAAGACATAAGTACGTATAAATACTTTAATGAGCTATTTGTATTCACATAAGCCTTACATATTTTCGTACAAACTTTCATCTCCTATTCCCTATTGTTATTTTACACATGAGGGTAAAAAATTTAAAAACTTTGAATGTCATATTTATTAATATCGATTCAACAGCCTAAAAAATAAGTTTCAAGTTTCTAGTTCTAAAAATGACGATACTTCCATACAACTTTTCATCCCACTTTCAACCCTTTTTTCGCATTAAAAAGTAGCCTATGTCCTTTCTCAGGCTCTATATTATCTGTGTTACAAATTTCATTTAAATCGGTTCAATAGTTTTGGCGTGAAAGCGTGACAGACAGAGAGGCAGACAGACAGAGTTAATTTCGCATTTATAATATTAATATTTAAAAATATACATATAATATAAATATATAATATATATATTAGTAAGGATTGAGGCTTTTTTGACAGATTGCGACTGAGAAGTGAACGTGAACGTTGCTTAAAAGATTTGGTAACAGAATTTGCCACGTTCGCAAGTACAAATTATTTATTTTTAATGATTAGTAACAAAAAAAAAACATCTTTTATTTATTTATTTTTGACGTCGTGTTTTGTTTTTATCGGTTTCCTCTCAACAAACACTTCCATTTGATCTATACATCAAAATTAAATTAGTTCGCCATCATATGGGATATATATATATATATATATATGGGAGTCCGCCATATTAAATTTAGAATAATATCACTTAGATAACCGAGCGTTCACATCATTAGACAAACCGAACGTGTATGCAAAATCAGCTCAATCGCCTAAGGAAAACTGTAGGTGTTTAAATTCAATTGCAAGATTTGACCCATTTATACTATAACTTTCTAACAAACAAGGCAAATTCATGCTTTCCAACTCACTAAGTTGGAAAATAAAATTAAAGCTTTTAAAAACCCGTTTTCACCCACCATTACAATAGCGACTCTTCTTCTAAATTAGTCCAAGTGGTACACACGCTAATTCGCGACATGTCCCGGTCTCGCCAAGGGCTCTTCAAGCGGCCTGACTGGGCCCAACTTGGCCTAGCTTGGCCTGACTTGGCCTTGGGACGATGCATATAGCACAATGACAATGGAACCTTGACATGGCCTTGTCTTTGTTGTATTTGAATAAATAGAAACTGGGCGTTTTGTTTTGTTTAATGAATTTTGTTTTGTTCTGAGAAGTTTTTTGTTCGCGAATACGACAGTGAGTTTTTAACGTTCGTGGCTGTACTCACTCGCTTCTTTTGATTTGGTAACAATGTTCACATTAAGCTTCTATTTAACAATGAAGTTCCAATAAAACCCGCTGATAATACTCAATACTCAATTCTTAAATTATTCTATTTCTATTTTATTTCCTTTTTTCTTATTATTATTTCGTTTACTGATTTTTAAATACATATATTTTGTATTTTTAAATATATCTAAATAAAAAAATACATTTAAAAATAGTAGTCCGCCGATGTCGGGAAGAGGGTTCAAGCTACCGGTGGTTAGGGCTCCAGAGAAAGGAGCCGCCTCACAATACGAGCCGTATCGAAGCGTACTGCCTTCTGTATACCCAACCCAACCACCCAACCACGTAACGCCAACTTCGACAGGTGGTCGTCGAAGTTATTATTATATTATAGTATATTATACTTATTATCTTTTTCTTGGTATTTTTTTCTTATCTTTTACTTTCTTTCTTTTTGATCATCTGGTTTAAAAATAATCTTTTCTAAATCCTACTATTCCCACCTACAAATTTCAATATAGCCATATAAAACGTAACTACATACATATTACAAGCACTAACAATTTTACAGCCCATAAACAGGAACTTACTCCACTAAGCCGATCATAAACTTCGTCGTATATAATTGAACCAGCAATATAGTCGTTTGAACGCAACTTTGATTGACCTAAAGACATATCCATTGCCACATGAATATTTATCAGTACAATCAGATCAATAACTGAACTGAACTACGACGCTACGACGCGACGTTTTGAATATTGTAAGCTACGGTCGATGAACAGCAATCACAGTAATATTAAATGTTTTAAATAATATAAAATATTTAATCAAACTGAACAGAATACTATGATTGAATAAGATAGAATACTAAATATATACACTTAAAATAAAATATCCTAACTAAGATAAGGCGTCAAAAAATTCGTCCGCATCGCTGTCCACCGGAAGTGAGCCCAAAAGACTGGCGGCATTGCCACGTTGTATGGCAATGCTTATCCTCTGTCCGAGGTAAAAGCCAGCCCTTGGGTCACGCGAAGTGTCAACTAAGCGTTTAGATAGATCTTTAAATAAGGCATGAGCACTCGGACCCCACGGTCCAAGAGTTTCAACCCCAAACGGCTCAAAAATATAATTGCCAACAAGGTTATTATATTTCCGCCGCTTGAGGTTCTCAGCAGCCGCAGCGGCAGTACCAGCACAGCACGACGAGCTAGGAAGATGGGATGGCGCAAGAGTATCGACACAAGTAGCGTCCCACACTAAAGGCCTACCCATCTTCCATGGAAACAAAGACATACCGTCCGGTCGCTTGCCGTCGTCGCGTGCCAGGCCATTGGGTTCTAGTACGGCTGGAACGCCGACGGCGACAAGAGCGCGTCGGATAATGTCGTTGATGTTTGCGTGCCGTGCAAAGCGACCCGCACTTCGACTGCATGAGAGACCGTGGTGCCCGAGGCTGTTGACAGCTTCACCACAGTGACAACGATGAGGAGAACAACACGATGCGCCTAAGCGAAGGGAAACAGCGAGGCGGAAAGTTGTATCGTCGAACAAGGTGCCTAAGTTCGACGACGGTAGTGCGTGAAGCCAGAGGCCCGACTCCCACTCACCCACAGCCAGCAGGCGCGCACGCTCCGCAGTAGAAGTAGAAGTGGCAGTAGAAGTAGATGTTTTAAATTGATTATTTTAAGGGAGTAGTTAAAAGACCTATTTAAAAAAAATTATTAAAAAAAACATTAAACAAAAAATATAACCGACTTCCAAACAAAACACTACAATTATAAAGTAACCTTAATTTCGGAACTCGGTGTTTGTGGATTTGTTTTTTAACACCGACTTCCGAAATTAAGATTATTTTATAACTGTAGTGTTTTGTTTGGAATTTGGTTATATTTTTTTTGTAAAAAGTTTTTTATTTTTCACTTTTAAGTGAAAGTACTTGGACGACATCTTTGCTACGCAGAAATTGAAATAAGCAAAAATGCTCATAAAATAAAAACTACTCAACCAAACTGAATCAAATTTTAACGGGACTAAATGGCATATATACCGCATCGAACTAAAAAAGAATCACAGAAATCGGATCAGAAAACTATGAGTAATCGGTTTACATACATAAAAAATACCCACCGAATTGAGAACCTCCTCCTTTTTTGGAAGTCGGTTAAAAACATCATTTTTAGGGTTCTGTACCCAAAGGATAACCTATGGAACCCTATTACTAAGCCTCCGCTGTCTGCCCGTCCTTCCATCCGTCCGTCTGTCTATCAGAGGGCTGTTTCTCAAGAACCGTAATAGTAAGACAGAAATTATTTTTTATTAAACACTATGAAAAATTCAATTCACAGGGTTTTTAAAAAATTAATTAAAATGAAAGGGGGTTGCTATACAAGAAACATGTTTTTTTTTTAGTGCGCAACCCTACGTGTGAGAGACCGACTCGCATTTAGCCGATTTTTACACGACTGCCTAAAAAAAGGAGTGTTATGTTTTCAGGGTTCATGAATGTATGTATGTATGTATGTTTGTGAGTTTCTTTATTCCATCGTAACTCCTGAACGCCCGGGGGACCATTAAAGAAATGTTACAGAGTACCTTCTGTCCCCCGACTGCAATAAAAAAGTTGTTTTTCAGTTTTAAATTTTTGGGCCAATGCTTGTTTTTAATTGTTTAGTTCATTTTTGGACATGGCAGGCGTGTTTTTTAATTATTTGTTTTTTACCGATAAATAAATAAACGTTGTTGTAACAGTGGAAAGTTTCAGATAGTGAAATAACTATAGATCGTTCTATTGATACCTAAAATGTCATTAATATATCCACGAGAGAGCTTCAAAAAATATCAGAGTATCAACCTTCACTCCGAACCACGGTTCAAGTTCATTATATTCAAAAACAGGAGCATAATAAAACCTGTTTGTGATAGAACAAGCCATGATCGATGTACAAAGTTCAGTTCGCGTTTGCGGACATGTTGACAGCTCCATCAATCACAATGTCGGTGCCTACATAATTGAATGTCGGCAATTTTTCGCCAGCATTTGTTAAAGAATTATGGATGATGGCAAATAAGATCGGGAATCTTCAGAAACAATTTTTCTACAGCTAATTCGGATCCAAGCAGCACCATTTTACCGAAGAAACATTTAAAAAAAACTGACTAAGTGCGAGTCGGACTCGCGTGGAAAGGATTCCGAACCAATTTAATTTTTTTAACATGTTATTTTAACACTACAGACTTCTTATAGGTTTTCCTGTAATCTTTAGGTATGGAACTGTTGTCTGCATTTTTTTTCAAAATTTTAGCTCAATTTATTCAGAGATAAGGGGGGACAATAGTCATTTTTGGTCCAATGTCTTGAATACCTTCAAATCTGTTTATTTAAAAATTATGAAAAAAATATAATTAAACTCCTTGTAGTAAGCCCTTTCATTTGATATGTCACACGATAAAGTTTGAAAAACTTTTTTTAAAATTTTCTAGTTTGACCCCCAAAAGTCACCCCCATACTAAAAATTTATTTATTTACATAACGCGTCTGTGTTTGGGTCACAGAACTAAATTTCAACAGAATCAGTCCAGTAGATCCGGGGAAAACTGGCTGTGACAGACGGACAGACAGACATCCGAGTGATTTATAAGGGTTCCGTTTCTTACGGATGTTCGGAACCCTAAAAACATTTGATACTGGTGAGATAGATTTCGCTTCTTAGAAAGAATGGGTCTACAAAAAATTGGGATCAATTTCGAGAGGTAAAATTCAAGAACGTATAACATAATTAACGGTAAAAGACGAGACGGTGTGACCAAATCAGATTTTTTACTTTCCGGAAAAAATCCCTTTTGATTTTGGCAAGCATCCCATCAACCATCAACTAGAAATGAGGGGCTGAAACCCAAAAGCTTAATGAACTTTTGACCTGCTACTAAATCATTTGCTTTATCATTTTGATCAAATGAGCTATGCTAACAACTACGGAGTCTGAGAAATTAGGACCCTCGGTATTAATTAGGACGCTAAGTCATTAAAAGTGAAGCTAACATCATTAGAGTGACTTTAGTACTCAGGCATTAATAGGTTGTTAGTCAAATACTTACACACATTAAAAATATCGCTAAATGTGGTTCAATTAAAAAATGAATCCATAATATGTATAGGTCATAAAGAGATTCAGAAAATCAATCGTCAAATGACTCCTCCCGCTCTGGGCGGAGCAGAAGAGTGTCAGACTCTTACTGACTAAAACCCATCCATGTTCGTCCTAGTGCACTTTGCGTTCCAGGGCCGCGGTGACTCGTTCGAACAAAATTCCGCAACCCTGGCAAATCAATCGAGCCTAGCCTTCCAATATATCAGGGTCGGCTTCCAGTCGAACCGGCTGCACCTGAGTACCAGTATTTTATATGCAGCGACTGTTTATTTGACCAACACAACGCATTAGCTGGGTAACACGTAAACACTGGTCGTGGTTGGCAAGACAGGTGTCAGATTTCATGGTTGTTAACGATCTACAAGTACGCGACAGCTTATTTATATAGCGTGCTTTCCGAGACACGGAAGATATCGGTATGTTAAGACGGTCCCCATCTACGGACAGCCACACAAGCCTCGCATTGAAAATCGACACTTTTAATTCAAATGAATTTCTACTCTGGGCGGAGCAGAAGGGAGTGTCAGACTCTTACTGACTAAAACCTATGTGTGTTCCTAATGCCCTTTGCATTCCTGGGCCGCAGTGACTCTTTCGGAAAAAATCCGCAATAGACAATTAACCCCTGCGGTTGTTATTACTTGGTCAAGAAATTCGGAAAATAAAATCAAAATTTAAATACTTTTTTACCAAAAACAACCAGTTAAAACTTTCACTCACTTAAAAACGCATGAGACCACAAAAAGTTTAAAGCCAGATTCTTCCGTCAGCTGGAGCTCAGTTACTGGCACGATCCCAAAAAATATGATTCCAGATGTGCTGAAGATAACCGCTAATGATACTAGTGCCTATCTTTAAGCTATTAATATCGACCAGAAATCCAGTGACCCTGTCGTTAGATATCTAGATTTGGTATACAAATTTTTTGTTTTATGAAATTTAGTTAGTTTTAGTCTTTCCAAACTCTTTTAAACGGGTTTTTGTCATGATATGTGCATATGGGATATTTTGTCCATAAATATACTTATGGTCGTATATTTATGAGAAACCAAAAAACCGAGCACAGAAAATCCATCCACACTGAATAATGGTGTAAAAGTTCACATAGAGCGTGAGTGGTGAATTGCTGACTAAAGAAGAAGATATTATGCGCTGACCCCATTCATATATAAAAAACCCAAGATGCACAGTCTCGAACAAATGCAACACTCGAAACCGTCGTCAAAAACTGACATGTGTCAAGTGTCATGTGTGAGTTGTGTAGTTATACTATAAACAATTTTTTTGCAAATTCAACCTTACACGGTTCGCTTAAAGTTGTTTTTACAAAGCAGTGCAGTACGGCGAGCGATGCGAGACTATTTGAAACTAGCGCACAAATTTAAATTGTGCGCTTGTTTTATGCGGACGTTTTTGAGATGCTGAGTGTGTATCTTGGGTTTTTATATATCAATGGCTGACCCCAAATTTTGATAAGGACAACAAGAATGGCGATATTCTTTCTAACTTCCCGACGGAGGACAATAGCCTTTCCTTGCCAAATATTTATCCATGCAATTGGTAGTAATTACTACAAATAATTAAGGCTGATTTTGTTTGATTCTCTTGACTATTTTCGATAATTGCATTACCTAAAAAAATATATATATATGTACTATTTATTTCTTTGAGCACTGAGCTTAACAGTATTTTCTGGCAATTGCTAAAATGAAATTCGCGCATAATAGGGTATTTTACTAAAAAAATCTAATTAGTCCGTCAGATAGATATTAAAAAAATAATAAACACGTATTTTTTCTTTTTTCGCGTAAACAAAAGATGAAGATGATATAGTGCCACGATGAGATGATAAAACACGCGTGAGGTCACTATGATGGTACAATTTTACCAAGCCACATGACGTCACGCGTGTCTTCAACGCGCTGTATCGTCTTCATTTTTTGTTTACGTGAAAAAAGTAAAAATACGTGTCCAATATTTTTAGGAAATCTATCTGACGGACTAATTAGATTTTTTTTGTAAAATACCCTATTTTAGCGTTAACGATACGTATCGCATGTGATTACGTGCAACAGCGCACATTATTGCAAGCAACAGAATCCATTAAACATTCTCCTCCTGTTGCATACAAGCCTATTCAATAGCTAACATTTAACACCTGATACCGTCACAAAAGATCATAGAACGCTATTAAGACCCCCTTTAATCCCGTCGCAACTCATAATCCTTCTAATGATCAGGTAAACTAATTACTAGGCGTTAATGTAGGAGGAAAAGCAACCCGAGCATTACGGTAATTGTTATGATGTAGACAGGTTACATCAGCGTAGGGTCTGCATCCGACCGGGGATCCCGGGCCTGTCCTACTTTTAAATACAATGGACAAAGATAGGCCATCTTATTTTTTGGAGTTCACAGATTTTGCGACGGATTGTCGACGGGCGATCTGAGTAAAGCGTTTGATACGGTAGGCTTCAAGGATTTTGCTGTTTTTAGGGTTTTGTACCCACGGAACCCTATTACTAAGCCTCCGTTGTCCGTCCGTCTGTCTGTCAGCGGAATGTATCTCAGGAACCGTAATAGGTAGATAGTTGAACTTTTCACATATTGTGTATTTCTATTGCCGCTATAACAACAAATAATAAAAATTAAGGTTTATGGTACGACACCTTTCATGTGCGAGTCCAACTGGCACTTGGCCGGTTTCTTTATTTTTTTCTTGGTATCAGCTATGAGATGAGTTTATTCATTTGTTGGGTGTATTAGATTGTCATAAATTGCATTAAGGTCTAAAATTCAAATTGAAGTACTGTTTTTTATTGAGCATGCAATAGAGTTAGTGCTTATCTAGTATTATTATCAATTCAATTGGATTACTTCAAGCTATAGGGTCGCAAGCATTGTTATAAATTACACGTAAACAATGCCAAGGATACATTCGGGGTTTAACTCAAATACCCAGGGTTCCCTTACTCATTATCCGGTATTACAGCCCCATAGATGCGGGACCTACACGGGACCCGGGAGGAAATTCCAATGTTTGTTTTCAATTACACTTAGTTTCACAACGCTGTGGCGTTAAAGTTTTTGAACAACGAAAACGTATCAAGAGACAGGTTTGAAAATAATCTTTGTCAGAGAGAGGTGCAAATTGTATGAGCTGCTAATGAAAATGATGTTATACAAAGAAATTCAATTAGTGCTATCTTGAAAATGTTTTTGTATAGATTTTGAACAAAAGAAGTAATTAAATTACTTGCAGACCGCCTGCGTTCCCGAGTATAACGTTTTATCATTTGATTGGTATACTATCTCCGTTAAAATCCTTAGTTTTTATTTACCATGAAATTCTCTATTCCTTCAGTATCTATTAAGTTTATTTTTGTGACTATCTGGTGTCAAATAGCTTGCAAACCACTGCATGATATCTTTAAGAGGAAATGCTGGCGGAGAGACTTTGTATTGAAAAAGTCATAATTCGAGTTTTGCTCTCGACTGTTTTCTCTTCCAATATTGGACCGATATAAGAGATATTACACAAACTGGATAAGAAGGATGTATCCTGTGTCTCTATGTTTTCTTTTTTTGATTAATAGTTGCCAAATTTGTACACTAGGGCTCTGTTGACAGCGATTTATCGGATAATTTTGAGCATTTTGTGAGAGTTCTAGTACTTATACGGTCAATAAATTATCAAAAAGGAAAACATAGGGGCACAGTGTATATACTTCTTATTAAGTTTATGAAATATCTCTGAAATCGGTTCAATATTGGAGGAGAAAACAGTCGAGCGCCAAACCTCGAATTATGACTTTTTACATACAAAGTCTCGCCACCAGCATTTTCTCTTAAAAGATTCTTCTAGCATATTTTGATACAAAACCAAGCTTCATTTCACCCAGATTCTGCAATCCCAATAAAACAAAAAATGCATGGCAATATGAATACGACGCTCTGCATTCACGAGGTTTGTTTCATTGAATGTTGATCTGCGAATGAAAGAGGAATGCTGAAGCGAATCGGCAACATGTCTGCCCATACAAATAGTGGAATTTGAGTCAGCGAAACGGGCTGCTCTATTGCTTTGGGCCATGTTCTATCCAGTAGTGATTTGTTAGCACTCTCGACACTTTTTCAATTCCATATTTAAAAGGTCTTTTCGTATTCAGAGCTTAAAGGATAAATAATTCGGAAACAAACTGAAAGAAATATTCTAAAATTGCCACGAAATTATGCAGTTCTCTTTGATAAATCTTAGCTGTGATTTTTTGAAGAATTAGAGAAAAAACTAGAATATTACTTCTCATCTCATAGATGTATATGAACGGGCGGATGATTGTTACTCTTTCTACGCACAAACTACTGAACGGATTTAGAAGAAATTCAGCACAAATACAATTTATAACCTGAATTACAGAGTTGCATATTAGAAAATCAACACTTTTCTGAGCAAATTTCAAAAGAACAATAAACGAAATAACAAAATTTAAATGACCAAATGTTTTATTAACAAAAATTTTGGAATCTCAATGTATGTGACATCGAATGAACGACTGATCAAAAGTTGCTAGATGGAATTTTAAAATATTCCCGACTCAGACTACCCCGACTCGGATAGGTTAGGTTAGAAGGCTAAGGCTGGGAGCGAAGCGGAGCGGAGCTCCCGCCTTAGCCTTCGTGGTTATTTTTTTGAACCACCCATTTTGACCTTTAAACGATTTGGTCAATCGTGTAATAAATAATATAAATATTGATATTCCAGACTTTGGTCAGCTGAACTTTTGATCAAATGACTATCGTTATTTTAAACTTTGTTGATTTGTACATTGTTCTTTTGAAATTTGCTCAGAAAAGTTTTGATTTTCTAATAGGCAACCGAATTACAGCATAGAATATGTTTTATCCCAATTCAGATTGGGATAAAATATATTCCAGCCCACGTATACTAAGTTAAGTTTCTATCCGCGATATTTTCTTTTCAGGTTAAATAGGAAAAATCGCCAGTACAATCACCCAATACATTGCCTTAAAGATTATTCTTTCTATAATCCAACCTACCCCAAAAACCACCACAGTATTACTAAGAAGTTTCTACAAACAATTACTCGATTTATTTCTCACTCGGCCGATAGATTCTCGAGGCGAGCCCAGTGACCGATGAGGCGTGATTTCTGCATGACTTACACGATCGTTAGTCGGACTCATTACTACTGCTTAGACAACAATTCCTTTACTTCTGATAATGGCACTGTCACTTGTATAAGAGTTTGTTTTTTCTTTGCCTTGAAGGTGGCTACTTTTATCTATACTGGATATATTAGTGAATATCTTTTTCGTTATGTATTGTGTAGGTAAAAATAGATACTAATGCACGTGTGTAACGTTGGTGGTACTGGCATTTTTGGTATCGGATTGTAATAATGAGTTTGATCATATCGGGAGCTGGAAAATTACACCTACACCCGGTTTTTGGCACTTGTCTTATCGCCGGCGAGTAACGAGCAAAACTTCAAGCTCGAAACAGTTGGCGATCAGCTAGTACCGAGTGAAAAGTTTCAATAGTTTTGACGCTCGGCTTTCAGCGAGTGCTTTTGTGTGACGGGCTTTTACTCGCAATACTCGCTCCGGCCCGCACTATAGGTAGAAATTACCGCTGTTTGGTGAATTCCGACTGCTAAGCGAGCATGGCCGAGCGCAAAATAAACGCAATTCTATTGTTGACTGTTGATTATTTATTCAGCCAATCACATATGTGAACACTCCCTTGAAAATAATTTTCATTTCGCAATTCTTTTCTCTCTGACTAAGATTTTATTAAAATTGCTTTCTATTACAAAGCATTAACAAAATCAATATTCACCTCACCAACACCAAAATCTTAACACTTCCCTACAAACAAACAAACCAAAACAACTAAAATACGAACACGTCTCCGCCATGAATCTTCGATTCTATCAATTCTAGAGCAGCTACATACCACATTCAGTCACTTCCAGTTACGCCTAAGGCTTACGTGTCGTACATATCAAACATGTGTACACAAGCCTCTCATGTTGAGCACAGAAACAGTCGTCGCGCCCACACATTAACGTGAAAACTTAAGTGGTGTGGTGTACGTAATCCGTCGTCATCCGTGATGAATGGTGGATGCCGACTAAACCCGCCAAGGATTAGTCAATTGCGGCCTCAAATCCACCAAGTCATAGTCGCTTGTAATGGTGTAAGTGGTGAACTTGTAGCGATGTGTTAATTTTTGGTCCGTATTGTGGAATAAACTTCAAGTGAAGTCTTGATACAAAACTGGCCAAGTGCGTGTCGGACTCGAGTGCAAAGGGTTCCGAACAATTTTTTATTAACATGTTATTTTAACTCTACAGACTTCCAATAAGTTTTCTTGTAATCTTTAGGTAAAGATCTTGTTGTAGTTGCTTTTTTTTTAATTTTAGTCTCAGTAGTTTCGGAGGTAAGGGGGGAATGGTCATTTTTCGTCTAATTTCTTGAATAACTTCTGAACCATTTATTTTAAAATTATGAAAAAAAATGTAATTACGACCCTCACAGTAAGTACTTTCATTTGATATATCACACAATATTTTTCAAAAAACTTTTTTTTAATTTCATAATTTGACCCCCAAAACTCACCCCATACTAAAAATTTAATGATTTACATAACGCGTCCGTGTTTGGTTTATAGAAGTCCATATGTATACCAAATTTCAACAGAATCGATCCAGTGGATCCGGAGAAAACTGGCTGACAGACAGACAGACAGACAGACAACCGAGTGATCCTATAAGGGTTCCGTTTTTTTTTTCAGAACCCTAAAAATTTACTTATTGTAGAAGAATACATAATGCAATCAAAGACGGAGTTGTGCAGAAAAGGTTGGGTAGACCGTTGCCCAGCAGTGGGACAAGATAAGCTAGATACATAAATATTTTAATCAATCTGCCTAGCATTTGCCCAGGTGCAGCTAAAGGGGTCAAATACCAGCAATTTGCATTGAACGCAAGCCAATAACAGGATTTTTGGGAATCACACCCAACAAACATACAGGCGGCATGCGC
Organism: Lacanobia wlatinum; assembly: GCA_947578705.1. NCBI lineage: Eukaryota > Metazoa > Arthropoda > Insecta > Lepidoptera > Noctuidae > Lacanobia > Lacanobia wlatinum. Next base: position 20,438,372 of record OX388033.1, read on the forward strand.
TGGCGACGTGACCGTCGTCGTCATCGGCGAACGAGCGGAGGTGCGGTGCGGGGAGCTGGATTCTTGAAGACCTCCGCGACGGACGACACTCTCAAAACGTTAACTAAATATATGTTTGTCCAGGACAGTCGCAATGTTATATATGTTAAAGATTCAAACTGCAATACACAAAGTCTATTTAATTATACAGTCCACGTTTATTTATCCCCAACGAGCAAGTCGAACATTGGTCCTTCGAGCCGGATGCGTCCGATTTCCGACAAGATATAAAATTGCACCATATTTTTTCAAATATCCTTTCTAGAATAGATTTTATTTTTGAGATGCGATTTCATAGCATGATTGTGCAAACTTTGAGATATAATAAACTAGCTTCTGCCAGCAGCTTCGCCCGCGTGGTCCCTAGGGAACATGCTCCCGGGATAAAAAGTAGCCTATGTCCTTTCTCAGGCTCTAGACTATCTGTGTGCCTGATTTCCTTTAAATCGGTCCAGAAGTATTGGCGTGAAAGCGCGACAGACAGACAGACAGACAGAGTTACTTTCGCATTATAATATTAGTAAAGTAATAGCAATGATATTAGTAAAGTAATAGTAATGATAAGGATTGAAGAAAGTAGTTTTGGCGTGAAAGCGCGACAGACAGACAGACTGACAGATAGACAGAGTTACTTTCGCATTTATAATATTAGTTGGGATTAAAAAAAATTACAAGCAGTATTTTTTCAAAATGCACGAATTGCACTTAATTAAATATACAACACCGCAAAAATATCTTAGATTAAAAAAGCAACCAAATCTTGAAACCCGCTTAGGTCTACACTTTGCCACCCAAACGACATGACGGAAATTGTCTGGTTAGGTTGGGTAAACAACTGTCTGCTCCCACAGTTTTGGATGTACCCACTCGTTATTAGGCAGCGTAATTATATCTGAATTATAGTACCCAGCTTTACTGATTGATGAATAATTTCAGACTTAATACCTAGGTAGGTAAAGAATACTTTTGAAGAGAAATTAGTGTAATCACACAACGAAAATAGCTAGTATTTAAAAATAATACCGGTTCAGTTGAGCCTATTATTTTCTAGAAAATAAAAGGTCACGAGTGTTGTTTTTCTAATTAAGTTTTAATTAACTTTTAATGGATAGATATTTATGCAGAAATGGGAAACTAATGCTAGTACTGATCATATAATCATAATAATTATTATGAATTCTATTAGCAGTCGTTTCTCATTCGTAGTAAATTAATTGAGCATACCTTATTATTATTAGACCATCATCATCTCATAACAACGTTACCGGCATGGATATCACCACACAAAAACAAAAAAATATATATACAAACCATAAACCGTGCTGAAAAAGTTGTCCTCGCAATATGAACTGATACAACAGCCTGACAAATAAAATAAATAAAACTCTGTTTCAGACTACAGTCCATAATTTTTTTTTTTGTTTTATTTGTGATGCGTTTGCTCTTGACTCTCGTCTAGGTCAGAGATGACAGAGACAAAGTCTACGATGGAGCGAGCTTACCCAGAGGGAGCCTGTTCACTCTAACTTTGAAGATATTAGGGTTGTAAGCGTTTGGAAACACAGACGCAGGCAGAGAGTTCCACTCCTTTGCTGTGCGCATTATAAAAGACGTTTGGAAACGCTTAGTGCGAATTTTGGTGTTAGTAACGTTGGTGCTTACGTAAGTAGGTAAGTACAATATCCATCGGGCAGTTGCCCACCGAACACAACACTTTTCTGATCGGAGGATTTCCTCTTTTCTATAGGGGTTTATGGAACTTTCCACCCTAATCCGTAAACACAATCACATTTAAATTAGATTCATAATTTTACACAATCACATTTAAATTAGATTCATAATTTTACACAATCACATTTAAATTAGATTCATAATTTTTCCCCATTAAATTTAAATTAGATTCATAATTTTACACAATCACATTTAAATCAGATTCATAATTTTACACAATCACATTTAAATTAGATTCATAATTTTACACAATCACATTTAAATTAGATTCATAATTTTACAGCCATTTTTTAGCTTTGGCCGACGACTTCGTACGCGCATATCCCGTTTTTTTTCCCGTTCCCGTAGGATTGTTTGAGAAATCTATTATCATATAGACATTTTCTTCAATAATCATCAATCTTAATGCTCCCTTATATCCTAAGGAACCTACATGCCAAATTACAGCATTCTACGACTAGTAGTTTCTGTTGCGCGTTGTTTGCCAGTTACTGATCTGGAGGGCTACTCTCTAAGCCCGAAGTCCGTAGTTTCGGGCTTACTTGCGGGCGTATTCTACTCCGTACCACCTAACCACTAAGAATTAATGAAAAACGATTTGACAGTTACTGTCAAGTCCTGTTGTCATTCATTCTTAATTCGTGTTCAGGACCAATCGTAAGTCCTTAGTGTGATACAGAGTAGAATACGCCCGCAACTAAACCCGAAACTACGGACGTTGGGCTTAGAGAGTAGCCCCCCAGTAATGCAAGAATTTTATATATTAGGATTGTCAATGTACGTTACAGTTCAAATAAGAAAAACCCCTTTTCTTCCACATTTTCCTAAGCTAATTTAAAACTAAATCATGTGTAAAATTTAATATCAAGCGTAATATCAATAAATTACAATAACAGCTACACATTAAACCCAGACACAGCTGCCAAATTCGAATGTTAATACAGCCATTCAATACAAATCTCGCTTCAGGACATTCAAGTCGAAATATCAATAATTTAGTGCTACAACGTGACATTTAGCTGATGCAGCTCGTGTGAACGGCTTGAATCGTAATGGCCGACTCTGACGTCATCGTATGGCTTAGTTGGCTGATCTTGGCAATGTATGTGAGGCTCGTGATTAGGAATTATGTGGTGTTGTCAGCAAGGTAGATTAGTACCGAGTAATCTATGGCAACTACAGTTATTAATTACTTCATCTAGAATAAATCTTTGGATGGAAGTACAGATCCGATTCTGATTTTTTTTTAGGGTTCCGAACATAAAACGGAACCCTTATAGGATCACACGGGTGTCTGTCTGTCACAGCCAGTTTTTTCCGGATCCACTGAACCGATTTTGTTGAAATTTGGTACACATAATAATATGGACTTTTAGTATGGGAGTCTTTTTTGGGGGTCAAACTAGAAAATTAAAAAAATGTTTTTGTATAATATCGTGTTACATATTAAATGAAAGGGCTTAACTATGAGGGTTTTAATTATATTTTTTTCACAATTATAAAATAAATAGTTTTGAAGTTATGCAAGAAATTAGACGAAAAATGACCATTCCCCCCTTATCTCCGAAACTACTGAGCCTAAAATATTGAAAAAAAAATGGAGAATAGATATACGAAGTCGATGGTGTTAAAATAACATGTTAAAAAAATCGTTCGAAACCCTTTGCACTTGGCCAGTTTTTTACTGTTAGAAACGCTATAACGAAGTTACATAGGCTTTTATTTAACCCTTAATAATCCACAGGTTCTACGAGACAAGCCACGGCAGCAAATACGTGGTAATAGCTTGCCCTACAATCAATGGGTCCTTCTTCGTGAAAGTCAATAATATCTACTAAACTATTAAGTTTGTATTTAAGAAGGATATTTACAAATCGACCGAGATAAACAACCGGATTTAAACCCGAATTGAAGATTTAAAACTCACTTTTGAATGCAACGCAAATGTTATTAGCGAAGGGTTCCTGATAGCATTTTCATTTTCGCCACTGACCCCAAGACGCCTCCAATCGTAACTATAAAACCAACCTTTAGAACTTCAGATGTTTTGCAGTCATAAAAGCACGGTTAAGTCCTTAATTTACAGTACTACTTAGCATATTTGTACTTTTCACACACTTCTAATAAAGTAAGTAAGTGATGGTGAAATAAATCTTGCTATAATCCAACTTAGTACTCAAACACGTTGCAAACAACATGAATGTGAATTACTTACAGAGCCCGGAGTTGCATCGGCGGCTGCTGCTCGAGACTGGGGCTGTCGGGCTTCCTCGGCTTTGTCCTAATGTGGAGGGCATCCGGGGAGCTTCCAGGTGGGTCTATGTTTTTGAAATAGCCGTAGTTTCGTCCCTCGCAAGAGGTTTGGCTTGATAACACTACTTAGTTGGTAAGCACTAATATTATAACTTCTAGACTTGGGTTTCCGTGTAACAGTGAACGCGTGAAATTTGTTTTTTGTTTGCGTCCGTGGAAAAACCTCAATTTCACCCATATCCGGGGTTTTTTTCAAGTTTTTGTCCGACGTCAGCAAATAAGATGAAGGCAGTCCTGCTCGAGACGGAATTTTCAAAACTTACCTTACAATTCAAACGTGTCAGTGACTGTCAACGAATAGGTTTCATAGAAATAGATGTCTTGTGTCAAAGAGGATTTCCAGGAAAATTTACGCCACCAGTTGGCGCCACATAGACGAGAGGTCCTCTTCCATGAAAAAGTGTCTTTGACGTAAACATGACATAGATGTCAATTTAATAATTGTCAGAATACATTACGCTTTGACAGGTTTTGAACTGACGCATTAGTCCTGCCACCTGGTGCTTTTTATTTCAGGAAACCCTCATACTGATTACGGCTATGACAGCTAAAACTTGCGTGCAGCGCCATAAACAAAATTTTTGGCAGATAAATAAAAGAAATATTTACCCACACTAAACTTAATGTTAAAGTTGAAGGAATGATAAATAGAGACGGCACTACGTGCATCTAACATCACACATAATTAACGCCATATTGCCATCACGCCAGTCGATACTACGACGTCCTATGTGATGTGGATAGAAGAATAACTTCAAATGCTTAAATAATATTATAACAATTTTATACACTTAACAGCAGTCAAATGCCCTAGCTTTACATGCAATCCAAGCCTGTCAGGATGTGTAACACGTCGTCTTAATACAAAGCGATCATCTCGAGAATACGCGATCGTCGCGTTCATCTTTACAGTAAACCCGCTCGCATAGTAGAGCCGAGAAAGGGCGCCCCCCGTTTTTTACTGAAAAATATCGCGCGATTGTCGCTTTGTATTAAAACGAAGCCTAAACTTTCACAAAATAATATCTTTGGCAATAGCGTCTTTTAACCCTGCTGAAGTGGCGTTCCGTACTCTATGGAGTTACTTATCACACGCAAGTACACTGTCAGTTGACGTAAACAGCATACTTGGTTGCACTTTTGATATACGACGTGAATAGTGTGACTAGTTTCTGCTTTGCGTTTTACAATCTAGTTTAGCTAGTTCATGTAAATAACGGTAGAGGGAGAAAAGTTTATTGTAAATACAAAGTTCTACAATAACATTACCTATGCAGTTATGCACCCTATGGGGTAGTGTTCATGTAAAAGTTGGTGTTTACAATAAACTTTTCTCGGTGCTTTTGTTACCTCGTTGTTCTAGTGGGCGCAAAAGTCCGTAGTTTCGGGCTTAGTTGCGGGCGTATTCTACTCCGTATCACCTACGGACTTACGATGAGTCCCGAACCCGAACTAAGAATGAATGACTACACGATTTGACAGTTCAAATCGTGTTGTCATTAATTCTTAGTGGTTAGGTGATATGGAGTAGAATACGCTCGCAACTAAGCCCGAAACTATGAACTTCGGGCTTAGAGAGTAGCCCACCTGGCCTGAGCAAAGTGTAAAAAAATGTTTTCTTTCCAAGGAAATTCGAACTTGTTTAAGGTAGCCCCTATATACCTTGAGCATTGCATTTAATATTCTAAGTATATTTATGATAGATGTGTGCTTCCAAACAATATGACGTATTGCATTTTTTTTATTATGAAAAGAATGTACTTATTATGAATTAATGAATTTTATTTATTTAAACTTTACGTACAGTAGTGGTACATGGACGGACTTAATGCAACAAGGCATTCTCTACCAGTCAATCTTTGGGTTAAAAAGACTATGCTGTGGTAGGTGTACAACTAATAAATAAAATTTAAAGTAGAATTTTGTTCGGGAAGAATATACAAATAATATATATCTAATAAAATACATATATACGCTAAAATAATAAAATAATAAATATAATGTTTTGTACAAATTTTTCAGATTAAGAGAACTCAAAAATTATGACTAGAACAAACTAAGAATGACAAATGATTTCGGATTTTACGTTTAAAGGAAAATTTTGACTCAGCCTTCTTGATGTCAAGGGGAAGCATATTCCAGAGATTGATAGTAGAAATAGCAAAGGAATTAGACATAAACCCGGTGCGGTGAGCAGGAATGTGAAGAAGAAAGTTTTTGGAAGCTCGAAGATTAAGACTGTGAGAACTGCCCAACACTTTAAAATATTGTTTTAAATAATCGGCAAAGGATCGTTTATAACACAGGGATCGTTTATTAAAATGAACAATGAATGTATAATGATGAATACGAGTATGAAATGAATGTATAATGAATCTAATCCAATTTTGTATTATTTTAATGTTTGTTTTTTTGTTTTGATACCAAGTTGTTTATTTATTGTGAGTGATGTAATAATTTCAATATGTACTATTTTTTAAATAATTCTTTCTGATGGCACTCAATACCAAATATGTTGATTATTAGTACGTGGATAATGTAGTGGGCTGCAATATTGTTATTTACTGTACCTGATATTTTTGTGTTAAAATTTTGTATTGTAGCTGTTTATTGTCCCTTAAATAAATAAAATAAAATCGTAACGCCGTAATAAATTCATAACTCCTAAATTCTTACGCACAGGGAACAAGTTCTATCTCCTTAATAATTTACGTTGAAGAGCGTCGCTTAAAAGTTGTCATCTTGAGCGCTAGATTACATTTGATTTGAGTGATATAAGACTTTGAGATGCTCGTGTTTGCCTCACTCAAGTGTTGACTTGAAGTTAGTCGTTGAGAGCTTGAAAAGATTTTGTTAGCGAATAGAGAATTGTGTGTGCTGTGTTCAATAAAGTTGAGTATTAACTTGGTTTTGACTTGGAATATCAAAATCCGACTAAGTGCGAGTCGGACTCTCACACGAAGGGTTCTTAATTTTTATTATTTGTTATTATAGCGGCAATAGAAATACACAATCTGTGAAAACATCAATTATCTACCAATCTACGGTTCTTGATACACGGCTCGCAGATAGACAGACGGACGGACGGACGGACGTACGAACGTACGGACGGGTAGCGGAGGCTCAGTAATAGGGTTATGTTGGTTACCTTTTGGGTACAGAACCCAGCCCGACTGAGAAGTTCCAAACAAGTCACATTATTAAGCATTCTGATAAAATTGGTGGTATTTATTTTAGTCCAATCACAGATTTGAAGGATAGTTTTGTATTGTTATACGAGTATTTTTTAAGATTTTCTACGTATGTTTTAGTGACTAATCATTTTAGAAACTCTTTATTTTTATACGCCATATAATTAAACTATGTCACGGAAATATACAACTCCACTTGCGGGGCGGCCTTCACTTCTCAAAACAATGCAGACAAAATCTATCCCTCTCGTATCCCCAATATTCAAAACACCAATCCCTTGACACGGAAACCCACGAAAATCAGTACGATACCTTTTTTATCGTCCATCTTTCAGATTGATGTCCCTGATCTGTTGCTGGTTCACGGCAATTAGCGACGTGACGACGGTAGACGGGGGTAGTTGTGAAATATTAAACTCGATAGCTTACAAACTTAGGAGTTGGGGTTGGTGGAGATGGGGTTGGTAAGTAGGTGCAGAGTAACTGGTGACTGGAATCTTCGATAACAATTCGGCGAAAGTATTTTCGATAGGAATTTTACAGTGTTCTCAATTAATCAATTTATTTTTAAAGGGCAAGGGCTGGCTTTTACCTCGGACAGAGGATAAGCATTGCCATACAACGTGGCAATACCGCCAGTCTTTTGGGCTCACTTCCAGTGGACAGCGATGCGGACGAATTTTTTGACGCCTTATCTTAGTTAGGATATTTTATTTTAAGTGTATATATTAAGAACTTTAATGCTGTACCTAGTTCACATTTAAAAAAATATGTATAATTTAATGGATGCTGAAAATTTATTTTTAAGATTCGATGTTTTGATTTTTTTCTTCAGGTATGAAGTTAAATTATATCAGCATTAAAATTCAAGTTGAATGTTCCCACGTAGTTATATGAATAAGCCCAGAAAACTGTGGTGAAGTGACCTGGACGAGCAACACGAAGGCTGATTCGAGGAAGTGCAAGAAAAGATTGTTAAGAAATATATAAGAGCTTTTCCCAGCAGTGGGTCATTCTATGCTAATAATTTAAAAAAATACCTACCTATAGTTCTTTTATTTATTCGATTGTCTTTAATAGCATTGAGAATACTTGAAAATATTGATCGTAATAATTATATGTAAGTTATTATTAGTCATATTACTAGGCAGCAAAGCAAAGAATATAAGTTCCGAAACGATACATTTTAAGTAGTAATCACATAATCAAAAATAAAACCAGATCCCCGTACCATAATTTGTGTCTGACATTTCACAAAACAGTTGCTGAGTCTGTAAAAATACAAGTAATTATGGTAATGGCGACTCTGGGTAAGCTCAAAAAATAACGTTTCAGTACCGAATTACAACAAGATAAAAAAGAGATATGCTCTCAGGAAAATGCGACCAAATATCGCCAACGAATTTTTAACGAGACTAGCGTAACTAAGTCCTTGTGAAACCTGGCGATCGGTTTTTCATGCCGTCACCAGTGGAAAATCTGTACTTTTTGGACATAAAAAGTACCTACTGTTATTTCAGCTGCTGCATCCGATAAAACTTAAGAGGGGACTCAGTCCCAAAGAACTTGAAAAATAGGTATTTGAAGAAACTGTTGCCGATGCGTCGCATTGTGCCCTATCAAGTAAAGTGCGAAAGCGACAACTGCAGCTCAGGCTGATTTTTACCTATAAAAAACCTTAACTAAAAGACGTTTTCTATTCCGCTGTATTCTTCTTCAAACCTGGACTGATCTAAAAATATCATATATAAAAATTTAGAAGAAGACTATATCTATGCTTCTATTATTTTTTATTTTGTTAAAAAATTATCGAATTTGCCTGACAGTCGTCTGAACGGGCTGTTTTTTCAGGTTTTTGGATTGTCATAATTCTTTAAGTAATTATGTTTTGGGAAAAAAGAATAATAGGAGCACGTATCAATTCATTTTTGGGAAAAAAATAATTGCTCTAGCACATTGATAAATAAAAAACCCGAGATACACACTCAGCATCTCAAAAACGTCCGCAGAAAATAAGCGCAATATGTATAACTAGCTGACCCGCGCAACTTCGTCTGCGCCACATTTTTCCTTAATGCTCCGCGCCTATTGTTCGTAGCGTGATATTATATAGCCTTTAGCGTTCTTCGATAAAACGTATCTAACACGTAAAGTAATTTTTCAATTCCAACCAGTAGTTCCTGAAATTAGGGCATTCTAAGAAACAAACAAACTCTTTAGCTATATAATCTAATCTTCTTCTAATATAGTATAAAAATCTCGTGTAACAGTGTTTCTGAAAAAACTCCTCCGAAACGGCGTGACTAATTTATTTGGTAGGACTGAGAATAGGTCGTAGGCTAGTTTTTTTATTTATATGGCAAAACAACGTTTGTCAGGTTAGCTAATAGTAGTATAGATTCCAAGAAAAGCCACATTTTGTCTTTTAATATAGGATAAACTTTATTTTTCACTACAATTTACATACATTATTTTACATAGGACAGATACCATACATAATTCAGGTAAGTATATACGTGTGGGAGACTGGTGCCATGCTCGAGGGATGTGTTTCAGGACACCAGGATCCCACCCCTTTACAATTAAATTTTATAAATTACTATCTGTTGCCCGCGACTTCGTTCGCGTGTATTTCGGATAGTAAAATGATGTCGCTAAGATGAGATATACGAACAGTCAACATCTAGCATTGCTTGACTGCTCTTAGAATTAGGAATTCGGAAGACTGTTATGCAAGGCATTGGGTGTATCACCGCTTCTATTCAAAACGCCGACCAGCCCTAGTAATTTTTGTAATGAGAAACGTTTTAACGATAACAAAAACGACACGACACGATGTTGAAGAAAGTTCTTAGGGTTGTTAACACGCGATAGAGCTACATAAAGTTGGAGATCGGAAAACCAACCAGAAGAGAAGTCTACCCCCGCAACAGATAGAGTAAATTAGAGTTGAGACTCCGTTATCCGCATTTAGACTCTCATCCGTTCCGTTGTGCGTAGGACACCTGGCTTAGCCGGCCTTCCTCCGCCCAAGTGCACAGAAGCCTCCTGGGTGCGCCATAGGTTTCGCGGAGCAACCTCACCATTCCGAGGATTTGTTCACGTTGGGAAGCAGAAGGAGAAGTGGGTACGGCTCCAGCACTACCATCTCGAAAACTCTCTACGCGAGTCCGCCTTCTGGCGTCATTGCCTGGAATCAATGCCATGATGCACTGGAGGGTGCACCCTCCACTGTAAATCCTGTGCCTGTAACAGATAATTTCTGGCCCTGAAGTGGTCATGACGTATCATGGGCTCACTGGGAATTTGGTTAGTTATATGTGACTTTCAGCCGAGTGCCTTTGCAACATGTTATAGAAATTAAATATGTTAATACAAATTATAGAACTTAATCAGATGATATTTATCATTTTTTTCCATGGACGCTTTCATGGAAATATTCTCCTTATTTTTTCCCAAAATCATTTGTCACTATAATCCGTATTGATGGTCTGCTTGGTCGGTGGGTTCCCCGAACAGGGAAGAAATAAATGAATGCTGAAGCAATGGAACAACACAGGCTATCTTCCAAAATAACCTAATTATCTTCTTGATTATGGTGTTTGCCGTCAGAAATTTTAACACTATTCGTAGAATTATGCGCATTTGAGTGGCCTTCTTATATCATGTTCGCATTTTTCTTCTTCTGCGTCGTTCCTTCACTGCTGAGGATCGCGACTGCATACGACGTGTATCCATTCGGTCTTCTGCTACGGGCAAGCTCTGTGCGTGCTGCCTCTAACAGCCTTCTTTATGGCATCGAGCCATAAAGAAGACCATACTATTTTTGCATATGTGAAGTTTAATGTGTTGATATTATATTGCACTACATGGGTGCTATTCTTCAAACAAAAAAGTTAAGAAACTACTTTTTAAGTTTTTCGAACACATTTAGACATCCGATTAGCCAATCTAATTCAAATCTTTTCGCGACTCCTCTATCATGGGACTTCGCCAGCTGCTCGAAGGTGGTATGACGTGACCCCTGGCCCTAGGCCCGTAGAGATTCATTATTAAGCAACTCAAGTCAAGCTTAGTAAATGTAAGCGCACGCCTGTTTACGAATAATCTAATATTAATAACACTGCGATAAAAAACATGAGGTCAAATGCGAAACGCCATCTATGGAATCTGAAGTTGAACTGTCAAAATATTTAAAGACTTAAAATATGTTTTGACGTAATTCTCATGCTGTCGTAAGTACTGTTTGTGTCAATAGATGGCATTACGGGTATCTGCATTAAGTAATAAGTTGATTTCATCTACATCAAATTGCCACAATTCCTATCAGGTTAACCTATGTACGAGTTATCTACTTTTGTTTTTTTTTTATCATGATACGAATAATACGAATTTATTCATATTCGTTCAATATAAATACATTTCTGAACGCACGCATATATATTTGACAACCAAAATATATGTGAATCCTTTTTCATAACTGACATTATTCTACATTTTACAAATCTAAAATACGCCATTATCCGAATATTGTAGACTAGCTGACCCGCGCAACTTCGTCTGCGCCACATTTTTCCTTAATGCTCCGCGCCTATTGCTCGTAGCGTGATATTATATAGCCTTTAGCGTTCTTCGATAAAACGTATCTAACACTAAAGTAATTTTTCAATTCCAACCAGTAGTTCCTGAAATTAGGGCGTTCTAAGAAACAAACAAACTCTTTAGCTATATAATCTAATCTTCTTCTAATATAATATAAAAAACTCGTGTAACAGTGTTTCTGAAAAAACTCCTCCGAAACGGCGTGACTAATTTATTTGGTAGGACTGAGAATAGGTCGTAGGCTAGTTTTTTTATTTATATGGCAAAACAACGTTTGTTAGCTAATAGTAGTATAGATTCCAAGAAAAGCCACATTTTTTTCTTTTAATTTAGGATAAACTTTATTTTTCACTACAATTTACATAAATTATTTTACATAGGACAGATACCATACATAATTCAGGTAAGTATATACGTGTGGGAGACTGGTGCCTAAGCCATGCTCGAGGGATGTGTTTCAGGACACCAGGATCCCACCCCTTTACAATTAAATTTTATAAATTACTATCTGTTGCCCGCGACTTCGTTCGCGTGTATTTCGGATAGTAAAATGATGTCGCTAAGATGAGATACGCGAACAGTCAACATCTAGCATTGCTTGACTGCTCTTAGAATGAGGAATTCGGAAGACTGTTATGCAAGGCATTGGGTGTATCACCGCTTCTATTCAAAACGCCGACCAGCCCTAGTAATTTTTGTAATGAGAAACGTTTTAACGATAACAAACACGACACGACACGATGTTGAAGAAAGTTCTTAGGGTTGTTAACACGCGATAGAGCTACATAAAGTTGGAGATGGGAAAACCAACCAGAAGAGAAGTCTACCCCCGCAACAGATAGAGTAAATTAGAGTTGAGACTCCGTTATCCGCATTTAGACTCTCATCCGTTCCGTTGTGCGTAGGACACCTGGCTTAGCCGGCCTTCCTCCGCCCAAGTGCACAGAAGCCTCGTGGGTGCGCCATAGGTTTCGCGGAGCGACCTCACCATTCCGAGGATTTGTTCACGTTGGGAAGCAGAAGGAGAAATGGGTACGGCTCCAGCACTACCATCTCGAAAACTCTCTACGCGAGTCCGCCTCTGGCGTCATTGCCTGGAATCAATGCCATGATGCACTGGAGGGTGCACCCTCCACTGTAAATCCTGTGCCTGTAACAGATAATTTCTGGCCCTGAAATGGTCATGACGTATCATGGGCTCACTGGGAATTTGGTTAGTTATATGTGACTTTCAGCCGAGTGCATTTGCAACATGTTATAGAAATTAAATATGTTAATACAAATTATAAAACTTAATCTGATGATATTTATCATTGTTTTCCATGGACGCTTTCATGGAAATATTCTCCTTATTTTTCCCCAAAAACATTTGTCACTATTATCCGTATTGATAATCTGCTTGGTCGGTGGGTTCCCCGAACAGGGAAGAAATAAATGAATGCTGAAGCAACGGAACAACACAGGCTATCTTCCAAAATAACCTAATTATCTTCTTGATTATGGTGTGTGCCGTCAGAAATTTTAACACTATTTGTAGAATTATGCGCATTTGAGTGGCCTTCTTATATCATGTTCGCATTTTTCTTCTTCTGCGTCGTTCCTTCACTGCTGAGGATCGCGACTGCATACGACGTGTATCCATTCGGTTTTCTGCTACGGGCAAGCTCTGTGCGTGCTGCCTCTAACAGCCTTCTTTATGGCATCGAGCCATAAAGAAGACCATACTATTTTTGCATATGTGAAGTTTAATGTGTTGATATTATATTGCACTACATGGGTGCTATTCTTCAAACAAAAAAGTTAAGAAACTACTTTTTAAGTTTTTCGAACACAGTTAGACATCCGATTAGCCAATCTAATTCAAATCTTTTCGCGACTCCTCTATCATTGGACTTCGCCAGCTGCTCGAAGGTGGTATGACGTGACCCCTGGCCCTAGGTCCGTAGAGATTCATTATTAAGCAACTCAAGTTAAGCTTAGCAAATGTAAGCGCACGCCTGTTTACGAATATTCTAATATTAATAACACTGCGATAAAAAACATGAGGTCAAATGCGAAACGCCATCTATGGAATCTGAAGTTGAACTGTCAAAATATTTAAAGACTTAAAATATGTTTTGACGTAATTCTCATGCTGTCGTAAGTACTGTTTGTGTCAATAGATGGCATTACGGGTATCTGCATTAAGTAATAAGTTGATTTCATCTACATCAAATTGCCACAATTCCTATCAGCTTAACCTATGTACGAGTTATCTACTTTTGTTTTTTTTTATCATGATACGAATAATACGAATTTATTCATATTCGTTCAATATAAATACATTTCTGAACGCACGCATAAATATTTGACAACCAAAATATATGTCAATCCTTTTTCATAACTGACATTATTCTACATTTTACAAATCTAAAATACGCCATTATCCGAATATTGTAGATATATGTTGTCGATTCGAAACCTGTATTTAAATACGTTCTTAAATTTGAGGGGAGAGTTTACCGTATCGGTGGGATAAACATTAAATGTTTGACAGTTACGAAACCCATGAACGTTTTGTATTGGAATTACATTATCGTTATATTTTGGACAATTCACACACTATCTTTAAAAATTATAGCCTATGTGTTATTCTAATATATAAGCTATATTATTGTTAATTTTCATTAAAATCCATTCGGTAGTTTTTGCGTGAAAGAAGAACAAACATCCATACATCCATACATAAAAACTTTCGCGTTTATAATATTAGTAGGATGTGTTATTCTAATTTATAAGCTATATTATTGTAAATTTTAATTAAAATCCATTCGGTAGTTTTTGCGTGAAAGAAGAACAAACATCCATACATCCATTCATACAAACTTTCGCGTTTATAATATTAGTAGGATTATGCGCAAGTTTGAAACAGTCTCGCATCGCTCGCCACATTGCACTGCTTTGTAAAATCAATTTTAAGCGATCCGTGTAAGGTTGAATTTGCAAAAAAAAAAAATGCGCATCACTCGCCATACTGAACTGCTTTGTAAAAACAACTTTAAGCGATCCGTGTAAGGTTGAATTTCCAAAAAAAAAATTGTTTATAGTATAACTACACACAACTCCCACATGGCACTTGATACATGTCAGTTTTTGACGACAGTTTCGAGGGTTGCATTTGTTCGAGACTGTGCATCTTGAGTTTTTTATATATCAATGCTCTAGCAGCAATGATTTTTCATCCACGAAAAAACAGCGGAATGCGTTTGTATGGAGAAAGCCCCAAGAGTTACCGACCCGATTCCCCTCTTAAAATTCAGATAGTTAGTTAAACATCGTATCATAGTCACCATAGTACACTACCAAATACCCCTTACTCCTAACATAACATCATGCCAAGGTATATTCCCCAATGGCTTATATTATAATTTAATTGTTTTTGTTTAATCAATATAATTCGCATATATGATTTATTCTTCATCACGGAGTTTTTGTGCGTTCTTTACCATAGGATCCAATCTTTGGATCGTGCAACTGCCGCGCTGGAGATAGGGTCGGTGAGCGAATTTTGCTGCAGAACATCTTGCTGCTCTTGTCGCTAGCGCAGTAGAATTAGCTTCATCTATTTGACTGATAGACCTTGACATTTCAAAAGTGCCTATAACTGTTCTATTTGAAACATTGATAAATAAAAAACCCAAGATACACACTCAGCATCTCAAAAACGTCCGCAAAAAAATTCAAACAGTCTCGCATCGCTCGCCATACTGCACTGCTTTGTAAAAACAACTTTAAACGATCCGTGTAAGGTTGAATTTGCAAAAAAAAATGCCCATCACTCGCCATACTGCACTGCTTTGTAAAAACAACTTTAAGCGATCGGTGTAAGGTTGAATTTGTCAAAAAATTGTTTATAGTACCTATAACTACACACAACTCACACATGACACTTGATACATGTCAGTTTTTGACGACAGTTTCGAATGTTCCATTTGTTCGAAACTGTGCATCTTGGGTTTTTTTATATATCAATGATGGAATTGCACAAAATGTGAGTGGCTCACTCACGTGTTGCGGAGATTTTGTGCAATTCCAGTGGTTAAAATTTCTCCGTTTCTTCGCTCCGCTACCTCGCTCCGCTGAAATAGACAGTCAGTTTTTGACGACAGTTTCGAGTGTTACATTTGTTCGAGACTGTGCATCTTGGGTTTTTTATATATCAATGACTTGAAATAAAGGATTTTGTATTTGTATTCACTGTGTGAAGTTTGTTCTTCACATGTTTGAAGTCCAGTACAGTGTGCATAAAAGTAAACAAAAATAGTCTATAACAAGAACCGTCTTTTTTCTCAGAATCAGAATCCCATTACCAACATTTTCAGAATACGACATATGAAAAACAAAACAAACGCGCTTGGAATAAAGTAAAAATAGTCTATAACAAGAACCGTCTTTATTCTCAGAATCAGAATCTCATTACCAACATTTTCAGAATACGACATATGAAAAACAAAACAAACGCGCTTGAAATAAAGTAAAAGTAGTCTTTAACAAAAGCCGTCTTTATTCTGAGAATCAGAATCCCATTACTAACATTTTCAGAATACGACATTTGAAAAACAAAACAAACGCGTTTGTAATAAACAAACAAAGCGAAAAAACTAGAAACAATCTGCCCTCAGTGATATGGAATAGAAGAGCCTTGGCCGGCTGTCGGAAATAGCGGCAAGTGCCACTCGTGCGCCGGCCATCCACTGGCTGAAGGCTGATATTATACTTATAACGCTTATGATCTAGCTCTAAATAGAAACAAGTGTTTGACTTTTGATGAGGTAGAATTGGTTAGCATGAGAAATGTTGTTCCTGAATAGAATTATTGTTTAAAAAGATTTTTCCTTGCCCAAAAATAACCACTCGGAAATGCTTTAGGTTACGCATTACATCGACAAACCTACCTACATTAGATTTTACAGTTTTACAGAGAATTAAGGCCTAAATGTACTAAAAAACTGGCCAAGTGCGAGTCGGACTCGCGTGCGAAGGGTTCCGAACAATTTTTTTTAACATGGGGGGGAATGGTCATTCTTTTTCTAATTTCTTGAATAACTTCAAAACCATTTTAAAATAAAAAAAAATGAAATTTTTTGACACATTCGATATGTCACACGATAAAATTTAATAAACTTTTTTTTACATTTCCTAGTTTGACCCCCAAAAGCAAACCCACACTAAAAAAAATAATGATTTAAGTAACGCGTCCGTATTTGGGTCACAGAAGTCTACCAAATTTGTGTACCAAATTTCAACAGAATCGGTCCAGTGGATCCGGAGATAACGCGACAGACAGACACGCGAGTGATCCTATAAGGGCACCGTTTTTTGTTCGGAACCCTAATAATATGTTATATTATAAACTGTACGTATAAACTATAACAATTATATCCAGTGACGACACTATTATCAAACAAAACTTAAATTATACTCCAAAGTTAGCAATATTTCACTTCCTCTACCAATAAGTCGACTAAACTCCTAATAAACTCCCCATTTCCAATCCGAGGGCGACTAACGACCTCGAATTGAAACACATCTGCCTCCAAATCGGTCCCATTGTTCCAGCCTCCTTAACGAATACCCTCCTTAAAATAAAGCTAATCAAATACTGAAAAACCCCGAGGTCGTTTAATAGGAGAACCTTTATTCCCCTCCAGAATTGATGTCAAGAGCAGGCGAGGCTGCGGAAACAAAATTCTCTTGACAACGGTATCATGTTGGGCCCAAGTGTTTTTACCGCTTCTTCCGTCAAGTACGCAGTCTACGGACGAGATTTAGGCCTTAAACGACGAAAGATTATTATGTTTGTGGAGTTATTGGGGTGTAAACGTCTTCAGCTTAATGTCGAAAGATTTAAATATCAAAGGCAGATTTTTGTTGGCGTTTAGATTTGATGCTTGTTATTTCTTTTATTACCAAAACCTACTTTCTTGCGTCTTTTGTTATGAAAGCAATATCTAGCCAATTAGGACAAAGTTTTTTTTTTGTAGCATCCTTGAATGTTTCATCGTAATTCAATTACGAATTGTTACCGTTGTAATAAATATTTTAATGTACGCTTCAATATTAATATGAGCTTAATATCTTATGTTGAAAATTTAAATGAAATGACTTACAATTTCACGAATAATTTTCCTGGAACGAATCTAAAGACTGGAGTACAATGAAATTAATGTGGTCGTGCTACCAGCATCACCACATCCACAATTATGTTGGAAATATTACGAGAGCTTTTGAATTTGACGTTTCTTTTTAATTTTAAATGTCAGCCAGTGACCTTTGCTTTTAACAGGTACACGAGCGATGGAAATGGCTGTTTTGGCTAATGAGGCACGATCAATAAACACGATTCAAAGTGATATAATTAATGCAAAAGTTATGGGCCATACACGTTCAAGTAATTTGATCAAACAGGCTGGTTCAAACTTTATATTCATAGTGCGTACAGCCAAGGAGTGGAATTCCCTGCCAGAGTCTGTGTTTCCAGATAGCTACAACCTGGGAGTCTTTAAGACAAGAGTGAATAGGTTGCTTCTAAGCAAACGTGCTCCATCTTCGACCGCATCATCGCTTACCATCAGGTGAGATTGTGGTCAAACGTATGCCTATATATAGTAAAAAAAAACTGTTTGATCAAATTGGCATGAATTTCTTTGGGAAAATTTGATCAAAAATGAGTCGTCAAATGGCATGAAGAAAAACGAAATTTCGTTTTTCGATTTGATCAAACAGTTTGAACCAGAGTGTTTGATCAAACCCACAAAATCTAAATTCTCTCCGTCTGTTTGTTACCACTTAGACTTCCGATTTGGATGAAAATTAGCACACGGGTAGACTATGTCCTGGTATAGGACATAGAATACTTTATTCAATACTAGCGGACGTCACGCGGTTTCACCCGCGTAGTTCCTGTTCCCGTGGGAGTACGGGGATAAAATATAGCTTACGTTACTCCCTGATAATGTAGCTATCCATTACTGAAAGAATTTTTCAAATCGGTCCAGTAGTTTTTAAGTTTATTTTTTACATACAAACATACAAATCTGTATTCTTTATAGTATTAGTATAGATATTGAAGTATAGATTAGTATAGATCATGCAGGTGAAGCCGCTAGCAGAAGCTAGTTAGTTATATTTTATCTTCGATAGTTTTGTGTTTATTTGAAGTATTTCAAACAAAGTATTGATTTGAACCGCACTTCACCGGGCGGCTCTTAAACTATTCCATTGAATTACATTTTGGCTCGAGTGAGTGCATCAAATGAACCCGCTTGAATGACGGGAGGCACTCAAGTACCCGAGTCAATCAGCCCTACTACAAATTCTGCTGACTAGCTAATGTTTTTTTTACTTTGCACGTGACGACACGTAACGGAAAAAAGAAAAGTCTACGGAAAGTTCTGTATCATTTTGTCTAACTTCTATGAATAAATGTAAAAGTCTCTTTTGTATATATTAGGTTCAATTAAAATAGATGAACAAACTTTCAGGTATCATTCAGACTACCAAAAAAAGGACAATAGTTCAAAAAACAGCTTGCGAAAACACTAAAAATTTTTGTTGTTTTTTTTTTATTTTAGGACAAAATAAAATCACTTCCATCGGTATTTTCTTATTGCGTTTCTTTGGTTACACGTATTGAACGCTGTATTAAAATTTGTCCATCTATTTTAAAGGGACCTGGTGGGCTAAAAAGGCCACTTTAGGATCATATTAGAATCATAATAATCACACAACAATCTGTCAAACTTAATTTTCATCTTTATCGCTAACACATTAGGTTCAAGGTTGATTGGAAAATTTGACAGTGACGGGTAGCGTGATTTGCTTTCTGATTCTGCTAAAGTGGCCTTGTAAGACCCGCTTTTATACTATCCTGAAATATAAAATTCTTCCGTTACTGAGTGACTGACAGACAACGCAGAGGCGAAATAATGGTCGTAGGAAGCTGAAATTTGACACGTAGGTTCTTTAAGAAGTGTAAAGGAGCACTAAGAGAGAATTTCCCGAAATTCCTACGGGAACGGGAAGAAACGGGATATCCGCGTACGAAATCGCGAGCAAAAGCTAGTTCTAAAATAAAAAAAATCTTCCGTTAGGTGCTGATGAGTGACTGACAGGCAACGCGCAGCCGAAACTATTAGTCGTAGAAAGCTAAAACTTGGCATGTAGATTCCTTGGGGAGTGCAAGGGAGCACTAAAAGAGGATTTCCCAAAATTTCTACGGGAACGAAAAAAAAAACGGTTTATGCGCGTACGAAGTTGCGAGCAAAAGCTAGTCAATTCATAAATTGATTCAGGAAATGTCACGGCCTTAAAAACTGATACCATCTTTATTCTTTCCTTTCCAATAATCAAGTTACCTTTTGTGAAAATTGATTGCGGTTAGCATTTTACTTTCCTGTAAATGTAAAAGGTTCCCTATGTAATACTGCGATTAATTCGTTGGAGTGCCCGAAATTCTTTGAAGAGCAAAATTCACATTGGCTTCTCCAAATGCATTCCATTTCGAAGTTCCAAGCATACAGTGACGTATATTTTACTCGTATGTAATTGAGGTTGCTAAGATTTTAATATAAACTAGTCATGGTCCCGGCAAACTTCGTACCGCTTCTTATCTATAATAAAAACACCGGCCAAGTGCGAGTCAGACTCGTACACGAAGGGTTCCGGTGGTATTATGGGAGGGTTATGGTAATAAATCTTAAGTTTTATTATTTGTTGATATAGCGGCAATAGAAATACACAATCAGTGAAAATTTCAACCGTCTATCTATTACGGTTCTTAAGATACAGCCCGATGACAGACATTTGGACAAACGGACGGACGGACAGCGGAGGCTTAGAAATAGGGTTCCATTGGTAACCCTTTGGGTGCAGAACCCTAAAAAGGAAGGCTTCTGGAAGAACAAGAAAAACTCAAGAAGTACTATCCAATTCTCAATAACTTACATTGATAGACATCTACACTATTGCAGCGTACCATTGGCTTCTTTCTATTCCAGAAATGGTTTCTTTGAGAAGAACACAGAAGTAAAGCAGAGGGGAATGTTACCAGTCCCGCCCACCAATCATAAATACTACTCTAAAGGCGTCCACGTCTAAAGCAGCTTATATTAAACCTCTTACAAGTTAAAAGTCCGTTTCAGAATCCAAGACGATCTCGTTCACCTTTAAGAGTTTAAAGCCACTAAAAAACTCGTAAACTTAGATCAAAACTGCACATACGAACCTAAATACAACTTTTCGCTTCGCCACGTCCCATCTCCGTAGAACATAAAACTTTTATCCTTCACTGTACGTGACACCCCTACCTTACATAGCTACCTCTATCCATTTAAGGGGAATCGGTTAGGGTAGCCCACGGAATTCTAATTTTCGTACGTTTTTGCATGTTGTGCCAAAATGTATATTGTGTTATTTAAAAGGTTTTTCGCGATCTTAATAAGTCTGTGGCTAATTTTAAAAATATGAGCGGTTAAGAAACTGATTTTATTAGGTTCTTAATTTGAAATCCGCAGGGGCAAAGCCTTATTTTTAAGGAGCGTTCGAATTCACATCACCGTGCGCCGTTGAAACCTATCATTAACTCCTCTTATTTCCCTACATTTGACAAGTTTCGACATTTGGGCTGACTGTCTATTGACGCGGAGCGAGGCAGTGGAGCGGAGCGACAGAGTAATACGATGAGGAATTGCGGACTGTGTCTGTCCAATAATGTGGAGCGAGGCAGTGCGGAGCGTAGTTGCGGACTGTGCGTCCGAGTTTACGCAACGAGTAATTTGAGTGGGTGGCTAGCAGTTTATTTTCCGCATCGATCGCCACTTCGCTTCCCCACTCCACTTCCCCGCTCCGCTGCCTCGCTCCGCTTCCCGGTTTTACATGAAAGTTTACGGAAATCCCTGTTCACTGAAGCGAAGCGGATATTTTACGCAATTCCTTTGGTCAGTATTGGCACAGCTCCGCTCCGCTCCTCTCCTCTCCGCTTCAGTGGACAGTCAGTCTTGAATTTGGAAACTGTACGAGAATGGGTCTTCTGATAAGCAGTCGGTAAAGAGAGAGAGTCTTAA
This sequence comes from Lacanobia wlatinum, assembly GCA_947578705.1. Lineage (NCBI taxonomy): Eukaryota > Metazoa > Arthropoda > Insecta > Lepidoptera > Noctuidae > Lacanobia > Lacanobia wlatinum. Next base: position 20,460,351 of record OX388033.1, read on the forward strand.
AGTAAAAATACAAACGGGAGAAAAGGTTTTTGGTTGATAATTTAAACAATATATTTCTTTAGTAATTGACTACGATCGCGGTCTTATTACTATTCAACCTACTACTGAGCTGGAAACTGCAAGAAAAGTAAAAAATCATCTTCATCTTAGGCTGTCCTGGCGCTTTCTTCTTAAACATTTCATCAAACTTATATCATTTAAAATAGCGGCAAATAAAATTGACGCTAACAAAGGTTGATGATACTATAAATTTATTTTTTAAATATTTCGTCTTACCTCAGTCTTGTATAAAGTACCCAAATGGCTATTCAAATATCGCTTTACGGCTTTTTAACTGTAATGATAAGGAATCTAAACATGAAAATACAAAACATTTGAAATTTTATTTTTACTTTTTTGACGACTTTTGGTTCCAATTGACCCGATTTTGTGGCGTGACCCAGAAATGTATTTCTTTAATCATCTGATAAACTCATGTGTATTTTTAAGTAGCAGATTTTCAACGAAGGAGAAATTAACGCTAGAAACGAATTAAGCATATTAAATTACAAGTTTATACCCATGAAAGACAGAAATAGGCAATTTTAATTAGTAAACTGGAACGAGTCAAAACTTTTTGAAACATCTGCAAACTCGAACGGATTACGAATAAAAGTGATTTTGTTGAAACCTAATTAGGAAAATTCAAATTAGACTTCTGAGTTATTACGATGAAAGCCAAATTGTTTATTGTAAGGGAATATTAATTACTTACATCTCAAGTCGTAGCTTATAGAATACTTTCTTCAATCCTTATCATTACTATTACTTTACTAATATTATAAATGCGAAAGTACCTCTGTCTGTCTGTCTGTCGCGTTTTCACGCCAAAACTTCTGGACCGATTTAAAGGAAATTTGATACACAGATAGTCTAGAACTTGAGAAAGGACATAGGCTACTTTGTATCCCGGGAACATGTTCCCTAGGGACCACGCGGGCGAAGCCGCTGGCAGAAGCTAGTAAACTATAAATTCATCATCATCTGCCTAGCTTTTTCCCAACTATATCTATACTAGGGGTCGGCCAGACCTCCAAAACCCGTTAACTCACGGTACTCCTTAGCAAGACTAGTGTACTTAACTTATTATCCGTAACGACTGCCAAAGATCTCCAATTGACAGCTTGGACCAACAGCTTAACGTGCTTTCCGAAACACGGAGGAAACTCGGTATGTTAAGATGGCGACCCATCCACAGACCAACCTCGGCAACAGTTGCTTAACCTTGAAGATCGACCTGTGCGGCTGTTTTTATTTAGCCACGAGCTCAGTCAATAAACTATAAATTAATTTATTTATTTATTTTCATAGGAATTTTCCAGTATCAGCGTAGAGTCCGGAATATGGAATTATACAATTCTTCCCGCCCTTATCCCATTTTACTTGAAGTCGCCGCAACGCGTCTTTTCCTCCATTCTGTCCTATCAGCCGTAACGTTATCACTAACTCTGTTTTCTTTTACATCACTCCTCACACAATCCATCCATCTTTTCTTTGGCCTGCCTCCCCCTTCCAATTCATCTATTTTTTTTTTACTATTTATAGGCTCGCGTTTGACCACTATCTCACCTGATGGTAAGCGATGATGTGGTCGAAGATGCATGGATCTGCATTTATATTCATAACTTTTCTAGTTACACGCGTTTCATCCCTCCTCTTCACATGATCATACCAAGACAAGCGATTCCTTTTCAACCTTTTTGTCACTGACTCTACTTTTATACTTCTTTTAATGTAGTCTTCATTCTCGTCACTCAACACATCCATCTCAACATTATCATCTCCGCTACATACAATCTTTTTTCACCCGTCTTTTTACAGCCCAACATTCTGATCCATACAATACGACAGGTCTTATCACGGACTTTTAGATGTTTCCCTTAAACTTGAGGGGCATCCGTGGGTCGCAAGCTGTTCCAGTGACCTGTCGCCATTTCATCCATCCTGAGTAAAGTTGATCTGGTGCTTTATGTTTCGATTTATATCACCATCATCCTGGACAAGCGACCTGAAGCAAGGTAACGCAAGTCGGAACATGCATGTAATTTTTTATATTAAAAAAAAAATACTTATTAGCTCTCATGTTTAAACCATCTTCATCAGCGACGACATAGCCCGAAGGATCGCCAAACTGGAGTGGCAGTAGGCAGGGCACATTGTTCGCAGAACAGATGGTCGATGGGGACCTTGGGACTTTCTTGGCCTCGCACAGATTAATCTCTTGTTTATGATTAGCGTCTATGTTAACTCATTTTTGTTACTAAGAGTCCTAAATAAAATTTTTTCTTTCGTTCTTTCTTTCTTTCTTTGGCTAAAAAGTTCTGGAGTGGCAACTGCGTACCGGAAGACGCAGCGTTAAAAGGCTTCCCACAAGGTGGACCGATGACCTGGTGAAGGTCGCGTGTAGCTGATGGATGCGAGACGCACTGGAGCGGTTGTTGTGGCGACACCATTTGGGAGAGGCCTTGTGGCCAGGAGTGGACGTTTTTCGGATGATATGATGATCAACGATGAGGTTATAAGACTTAAAAGTTGATAACTAGAAAAAAACACAACGACCTCTGGGTTCTGACGACAAAAAACGCGAAGCCGATACAGCTACCATGGAAAATGGCATTTTCACGAAAGAGACAGTTATGTATATTCGTTTAAAATTGTTATATCTTGTTTGTTTTTCAATCAAGCCATATGAGAGCTCACAAACGATAACTACAGCAGAGTTGAAACAATCACCTTGGCCGAAATCGGTCGGATCACATCATCATCATAATTTTTTTTTGTACATTTTTCGATAACTAGTGTAGCGGCATCAATGCCGCCACAAGAAAAACCAACGAAGCAAATCTACATCGGAACAAAAACAACCGCGACGCCATCTATCCAACTAGCAGCGAACTAAAATCCTGCATCGCGCAAGCAGAGTTTACCGTGCGATTTGAATACATACATCAGCCCGAGTATTAACTATCGGGCAGTAACCCGCCAGGCACAACAGCCGCCTGGTCGGAGGATCCTCCCTTTTCAATGAAGTTGTACGGGACTTTACTTTTACCCTTTAATATTTTTCCTGATAACATCCAGACTCCGAACAGTTGTTTATGGCACGACTTTCGGTGGAGTGTAGCTAAATAGTTAGCTTATAAAATAACCCCGTGTTTCCAATAATTATGATGTCGCTACTACAAGTTTCCAACTTGCTGTTTAAAAATAATTATGAGCCATAAAAGTAGAGTAGGTACCTAATTTCCTACAAACTTATTAAAGCCAGGCGTCTGCCTATAATAAAAAGTAACATGGTAATAAACTGTTAGAATTAAGTCGTTAAGTTAAAAAAAAAACTAAAATTTTATCAGATTCCACTAAAACAGCCTTTGCGTTAAACAAACTTTTTAATGTTATGATTTTAACTGTAGATAGATATTTCCATATTTTCATTGACTAATGTTGTCCGTGGCCATATTCAATCAGCGGTCTTCAAATACATTTATTAATATTTTTTACCATCTGGTTAGAAAGTTGTAACTATTGGCACGTTCCAAAACATGTATCTATCTCTATGGAAAATAACGATTATGAAACTCAATGGACATTGTTATCATTCATTGAAATCATTTCTAATTTTGCGGCTGTAATCTACTAATAAATACATGCTTAATTTTTTATTACTTTTAAAATAGCTACCTATTTTACTTTAGCTATTAACTGTTATATAATCCTACTTTAACTATAACTTTTTGTATAATATAAATACTTAAAAAAAAACAGGCTTTATATACCCATATGGGTAGGCCTACAAAAAATGCTACACAACTCTGCACTAAAATCTGTGAGTAAACAATAAATCACCCCTATTTTCCCCCCTTTTTTTTTTTTTTTTTTTAAGGATGGGAAATTTTCCCCCCTTAGGGTAGGATTTTTTTTTTACAAATTTATATGGGATCACTTTCGAGGTATACGCTATCCAATAAAAAAAGAATGATCAAAATCAGCCTACTCTGAAAAAAATATGCGTGGTCATACATTACAATCAGTGAGTGAACAATCAATCATCTCCTGTTATCCTGTCCTTAGGGTTAGATTTTTTTTTCCAAATTTATATGCGACCACTCTCGAGATATACTCTTTCCAATAAAAAAAGAGAATTATCAAAATCGGACTACTTTGTAAAAAATTACACAAAAAAAATACGCGTCGACTTGAGAACCTCCTCCGTTTTTTCGTCGGTTATAAAAATAATTGTTCAATTTAATATAATAAAGAAATCTTGTTTCAAAATTGTGTGTAAACTTCCTTCACAAGAGAGTAATAATAATTGCCAAGAAAACTGGCATACCTTACATTATGTTATCACCATAGTAACAGCCTTATTAAAATCCCTAATAGATCCGATTATCGCGGGTAACAACGTAGGAGATAATCCATACTTAATATTATAAAACTAAAGAGTTTGTTTATTTGTTTGAACGCGCTAATCTCTGGAACTACCGGTCGGATTTGTAAAATTATTTTTGCATATTATAGCCACATTCATGAGGAAGGGTTATAGGCTATACGGGAACGGGAAAAAATGGGATATGCGCATACAAAGTTGCGGACAAAAGCTAGTACTACAAAATAACAAAAGGTCAACTACCTAGCCTATTTCCAACTATGTTGGGTTCATCATCCAGTTTATATAATACCAGTACTTTAAATGTCATCATTATCATATCAGCCAAAAGACGTCCATTGCTGGACATAGGCCTCCCCAAGCGTCGCCACAACGACCGGTCCTGTGCGTCTCGCATTCATCGGCTACCCGCGACCTTCACCAGGTCATCGGTCACTTTAAATGTAGCGACTTTTTATCTGACCTATACAAACCCACTATCTTACTCGGGTTACACCTTGACAACACTAGCTGTCAGACTTTCGGGCTTCTATGACTCGCACCAGCTATACTTGCAACAAAGTACATTGACCTTTCTCTAATATCTCTTCGTAGATACCCAAACAAATTTTGAACCGTTTTTCATTACTATAAAACGTGAAGGATCGCGATAGAAGTAGATTCAGGACAGTATTTATGTATTTTTTGTTGTTTTTGATATTAAAAAATTCAATAAATGTATGTGGGTCAATGAAATACTCATAACTACTCGAAACGACTGTCAAACATCTACAAGTGACAGTCAGGCAGGATCAAAAGCTAAAAGGCACGGAAAAGATTTGGTATGTAATCAATGGTAACTCACTCATCCACCGATCAAACTCGGTACAACTTTTTTTTTTCGGGCGAAGAAAATGCCTATCGCATACCACGTCATCCGGGGAGACGACGTGGTTATGTGGGACGTGCACCCACTAAAAACTTCGCCTGTGCACCTACTTTCGCCTTGATGGGTGGGTCGCGAGAACTGCTACGCATGACATTCGCAACCCATCCAGTGTGACTCGCTTCTGGGCTCCCTCTTCTATGCCCGCCTCCGGGCTTCCTCTTCTTTCAGCAATGTCCGGGTGCACGACTCCAGGGACCTTACAACGTGGACGATAGAGTCCCAGATCTATCGTCTGCAGGCCCCTCTTATGGCGGCATCAAGTTGGCATTCCGCCGCCTGCGCCGTCTTGTCCTTCTGCGACGAATCGGGTCAGCGAGAGAGTCTTCCTCCCTGCTCCGATCCTCGGTAAGCTGGCTTAATCATATTTACTCACGAGTCCCTTTAGCGGAGGTAGTCCCTCATAAATCTGTAGCGTGACCACTCGTTCTGCGGGTGGCTGTTTAAGTGTTTTAAAAAATGCTTGTTTGTCACGTAAATTAGACTATGAGAGCTGAAGCTGAGAATTTTTAACTGTTCTATTGCAAGTAAGTAATAAGGTTTAAAAGGACCTTCTAGTTCCTAATAATAATAATAATTTACATTCTTCTTCTTCTTATCGTGTGGGCAGTAAGGTCTAACGACCCCACATACCCTAGTGTCAGAGTTTCTAAACCGCCTCAAGGGCCTCTGACATAACCATGTCAGAGGCCCATGGCCATGGCGGTCGTCAAATAAACCTATTTGACGACCGCCATTTGGCGGCCGGGACCACCGGCTTATACGTGCCTTCCGAAGCACGGAATCATCTTTTTATCAGACGATCAGGTGATTCAAGCCTGCAATGTCCTAGCCAAACTGGAAACAACTTTACAAAGTCTGCTTCCCGTGGGAATCGAACCCACGACCACCGGGTCACAAGGCAAACGCCTAAACCACTCGACCACGGAGGCAGTTATAATTTTTATTATTAAATAATTTACATTTAATTCAAGTAACAAGACTCATAGTGTTAGTAACAATATACTTAAAAACTATGTTAGTGTAACACAAAACAAAACAACACAAAAACCAAAACAGTTTGCGACATCACTGCTGCAAGGTGACAGGCCCAACTGATACCCTAGAATAGTGGTTCACAAACGCACAATCTAGCCTGCTTGCTATCATGGACAGGATGCTGTAAGAATTTCGGGAAATCCTCCACTACACTCCTCAAGGAACCCATATGCCAAATTTAAGCTTTCTGCGACCAGTAGTTTCGGCTGTGCGTTGTTATTCAGTCATTAAAATTTAGTTTTGCTTAATTAGACATAGGAATGTTTTTTTATTAAATTGAAACAGGTTGTTTCTGCTATGAGAACAAGAAGATACAATAGTTCAACAATCAGCGAAGACCACATGTGATTCATTGGGCTGTGAACCGGTTAAGTTTTCGACAGACGTTTTACCTGTATATTCTGTCGACTTAACCTCGAAATATCTTATTGACAGTTGTAGCTCGCTATTTATTGACATTTATCGAGGGTTTTTTTTCGTTGTCCTGGAAACTGAGTTGAGTAGAGGTCCTTCAAACTGACTTGGAAAATTGGCCTTAGTGGTGATTCGTAATCAACTATTTAAAGACCCTACGTTACGACAGTTGGTATACAGAACAGGTTGTAAAGTCGCGCAAACTTCCATTGAAAAGTGAGGATTCTACGACCAGACGAGTGGTGTGTCTGGTGGGCAACTACTCGATAGTTTTTTTTTCGAGCGATTTGATCAAAACAACGTTCCAATCGCGCAGAGAACTTTGATACTGCGATTTAGGATTTGTGTGACGTAAAAGTCGTGTTTCGTGTGTTAGGTGCCAGATAAATGTGCAATAACGGTCACTGACCCACATACATTTATTGACTTTCTTAATATTTAAAACAGAAATAAAGACACAAAGCTGTCCTGAATCGACTTCTATCGTGATCCTTTACGTTCTCTAGTAATGAATACAGTTCATAATTTATTGTTCGAGTATCTACGAAGGGATATTAGGTAAAGGTCAATGTACTTTATTGCAAGTTTATCTGGCGCCAACCATAGTGCGTACATGGCGGTATAGATGCCGCTTCACTACAATAGCTCAAACCTGAACAAATATCGACACACTTCGCAAGCCTCTATAAATCTGTAGCGTGACCACTCGTAGTGAGTTTGTTGGAACATGCCTGTTTGTCACGTGAGTCGAGTTGACGCCGTGATTATGTACCTCTTGTTATTACATAAAATTATAGCGGCACTATTAACCGCCGTAATCGGATCTTTTAGAGATTTTAATAAGGCGATAAAGAACTGCTAGAACGGTAATATCATAATGTAAGGTAAGGTCACATTTTGCTTGGAAATTACGGTGTAGTGAACAAGACGCGTTAATTTGTAACAAGATTTTCAAATACCCCTTGAAGATAGATACCACTTGGCGAGACTAGTGTAAGATTTCTTGACTTCTGGCTAACCGTAAACAGTTAGGAGATCATTTTTAGAGTTCCGTATCTCAAAAGGTAAAAAAGGAACTCTTATAAGATCACTCTCTTGTCCGTCTGTCCGTCTGTCTATCCGTGTGTCACCACCGATATTCTCAAGAACGGATGGACCTAGCAAGTTGATATTTGTACCAGATACTGAAATCTATAGTCCCTATTAGGTGTATACAAATCAAAGTCCTGAGTCAACACGATAAAAAGATATGGGCAAATTTAGATTCTCGCGAAAACTTGGAAGTACCAAAATTTACCTTGATTTCCAACTTTTTTTATTTTTCGGAATTTTCCCTTTACTTGTGCTGTACGACCTTACTTTTAACCAACATTGTCAATTCTAGGTCAACCGGAAGTACCCTATAAGTTTTGGGCCGAAAGCCTATATGGCAGTTCCCATTGATCTAGAATCACGAAATCTGGCAAAAAGCAAGGTCACAAATAAAGGAAAAATTACAAACACTAAAAAAGTTGGAAATTAAAGGGTAAATTGTATGAGTAAATAAATTGTATGTAAATTGTATGAGCGCACATACAACTCAGAGGACTATCTTAATTGGCACCAACCTCAAATAAGGTAAATAAAATTGTGCTATTGTGTAAAAGAAAACAAAAATTATTGCAATATTATGCTCGTGTGCGCAGAGCATTTTACAGTAAAGACTAAAGCGACCGGTTTTTTTATGATGGTACGGAACCCTCGGTGCGCGAGTCCGACTCGCTCTTGACCAATTTTTTTTTATTTTTTTAGCCTATTGAGTCCCACTGCTGGCCTCCTCATATCCTTTCGGACACTTTTTTTCGAACCAGCCTTCGCGGTGTGTGTCTAGATCATGTCGCCACTGCTTTCAAAAGACCCTGAATTAAAAAAAAAACCAGCCAAGTGCGAGTCGGACTCTCACACGAAGGGTTCCGTACCATAAACCGAAAAAACACGTCCCTTGTATGGGAGCCCCCTTTCATTAATTTTGATTATTTTTTTGTTATAGCGGCAACAGAAATACACATTCTGTGAAAACTTCAATTCTCTACCTATTACGGTTCTTGAGATACAGCCCGCTGATGGACAGATGGACGGACGGGCCGATAGCGGACGGACAGCGGAGGCTTAGAAATAGGGTTCCGTTGGTTACATTTCGGGTACGGAATCTTAAGATTTGTGTAATTTCCTCCCAACTTCAGAGGAAATCACACACCCCAGCCCAACGTAAACTATTTTAGTCTAATTATTAGGTAAGCAAATATATATTTAGCTCTTAATCCAACAGATACTACTAATAATGTTGGCCTAATAAATTTAACTTTAGGCTTATCTGAGCCAACAAGATAGCGAAGTTTGGATGAGGAAACATCTAGTCCGACACGATAATTTATCAGATTGATCTTATGGTAGTTCACCCTTAACTTGGTAATTCTATGTTATTTATACACAAGTGATGGGATACGTGTTTGCCGGTATTTATATGCCTGGATACCAACACGTTAAGTAGTTTCTTAAGCAGACGTTTTCTGCAAGATAATGCGTAAGAAATAAATCAAGTGATTTTTTGACGTGACAACGTCTAATAAATCGATGAACGCCGGCTGCACGCACGAAAAAGGATGACTCATTGTCCCGTTACGCTTGTTGTAACGTTACGCGCATTGTTTATTTAGAAGTTAAAATTAATTTACTTTGAAATGAAGTATATTGTATGTAATCGTATGTTGTATTATGACGTTGTCACGTTAAACTATCGTCCGTTAACCGACTTTACAGACAGCCAATTTTTTTTAAATTATGTTTCAAGTCTCAATTATTTTCTGATAACTGTTAAAGGCTGCCTGTCCGTTGACGTGGAGCGAGGCAGCGGAGCGGAGAAATATTAACTAATCAAACAAACACAAATTTCAGTGACTGACATTTTATGCAATTCCATTGGTTAATATTTCTCCGCGTCTCCGCTCCGCTGCCTCGCTCCGCGTCAATGGACAGGCAGCCGTATTTATTTGCAAGATACGATCCGTACGTACAATCCAAGTCATCTGCCTAGCCTTTTCCCAACTATATTGGAGTCGGCTCCCAGTCAAACCCGATTCAGCCTGCTGAATACCAATTTTTCATTACAAGAGAACTTAAAGGATAATTTACCTCTGAGTTTGTTTCGGTGTTTCTTCTCAGAGTAGTCAGCTAGGAAATACCGGCCTCATCTAGATTTATGCAAAAAAAAAATACGTGTAAAAGAGTTTTTTGTAACCTATTTGCAAAATAAATATCATTTATCATTTGTAGAAGTCGTTTCAGAATAGCTTTACGTCTTTATTTCTGTTCTTGATATTAAGACACTTATAAATGTTTCTGATCATGGACCTTTATTGCACATTTATCTGACGCCTATTATAGAATCAAGATAAACAATTTAAATTCACATAATATAACTAAAATATACCTTCCGAAACCACAGCAAAATAATGCGCACAGCAAAGGAGTGGAACTCTCTGCCTGCGTCTGTGTTTCTAAACGCTAACAACCCTAATCTCTTTAAAGTTAGAGTGCTCATGCTCCTTCTGGGTAGGCTCGCTCCATCGTAGACTTTGTCTCTGTCATCTTTGACCTAGACTAGAGTCAAGAGCAAACCCATCACAAATATAAAATAAAATAAAATTAAAAGTGGAAAAAAAGCTTCCAACTTATTCACCTTCTGAATATAGTTACAGAAATAATGCTACACATCGCCGTTGCAGCACAATATAGTAAATTATTTCCCGTCCTATTTTGTCCTAGATTCCTAATTGCACGCTCTGAGAGCACCTTAATGACTTCCCCCAATTTTCGACAGGATTTAGTTTTAAAATGACTGTTCCAGGCACGGGCATTCAGCCATTGTGCCAAGTTACCATTGTGTTGAAAATAAAATTTTCATAAAATGTTTGTTTGTTCGCAAAGTTTTTTTTATTTCAGTTTTATTTTTAATGAGATTATACATGAACTGAGCGTAGAATTTTTTTAAGAAAACAATGGTTTTGTACAACGCTCATGCTGAATGATAATCTTAGAAAACTTGTGATAGGTACTTTTCATAATCTAGGTGTTGTATGTGGTAAACAAAGAACCCAAATTGTATACACATATGTGCTGAACGGCGGCCCATCATTTGAAATACGGGGTCACGAAATCCATTTCCGTATCGGCCCAAATATGTACTTTTTCCCATTGTTGAGCTTCCTGGTCGGTACCAACTCGACAATGGGAAAAAAAGTATGAAATATTCCACCCAACGACACACTTTTATTTTACCCATTCCAGTAAAACCCAACATCTCATCATTCAGCCCTTAGCAGCTGAGCTGAGGAGTTGAAGAGCAGCTGGATTGTGATTGCCAGATTGGCGGTCATCATCATCATATCAGCCGAAAGACGTCCACAGCTGGACATAGGCCTCCCCCAAGCGTCGCCGCAACGACCGTCCTGCGCGTCTCGCATCCATCGGCTACCCGCGACCTTCACCAGCAATTGGCGGTCGCTCCATGTATACTCAGCTGAACCCGGTTGGACTGGAAGCCAATCCCACTGTACATAATTATTATACAGTTGGGAGAAAACTAAGCAGATTGATCCTCCTGCCCTTAGCTAAAAATCGGGTCTGAACGGTATAGCTTCTTCCATACATCCTTATCAGCCGTCATCTCATTATTTGCCTCCATTATCATCGTAGGCTCCGTGCAAACGGGCCACAGCCACCGGTGGTTATCGCGCGCCGTGTCCTTTGATACCGTGCAAACGAAGGTGGTCTGTGACTGTCACGAGTGGTCGGTGACCGCTACTAGTAGTCGGTGGCCGCTACAATTTTATTTATCTATTTCCCCCTTACCTATCCTAACATCTGTAACTAATTATAAATAATGCATTCCTTGTGAATTCACACAGAGTACAACAAAATAAGCATTAAATAAGCCTAAGGCATTAAGTCCGCCTGTGTACAGTGTTTTTTTACTTGTGCATAAAGTTTTAATAAAATAAATAAATAAAATAGGTCCATCTCATTAGCAATCAGGTTGAGCGTGCAAAGTGCACGCGTCAGCAGCGCCTCCCTCAGAAGGTTGGTCCGACTGCGCGGCTCCACTGCGCGGTCTTCGTCGTCGCCACACGTACCTATCGGGTCACACAGGCTTACCTGCCCTAAAATAATGGCATTGTGCAATTTTCCTCTCAATATCTTGAATATATATGAGGTGAGTGCCAAGTCCCTCCTAACCCTTAACTCGTTGTATCCCACCATACCTAAAATAAATAAAGTGGGATACATCAACGGATTATTAATTTATTTTGTACTCTCTCCAGCATGAGACTATATTTAGCTTCATGCGGAGACCAGATGACTGCGTTACATTCTAGCTGGCTCCTAACTTTTTTTTATGGGTTTGCTCTTGAATCTAGTCTAGGTCAGAGATGACAGAGACAAAGTCTACGATGGAGCGAGCTTACCCAGAAGGAGCCTATTCACTCTAACTTTGAAGAGATTAGGGTTGTAAGCGTTTGGAAACACAGACGCAGGCAGAGAGTTCCACTCCTTTGTTGTGCGCATTATAAAAGACGTTTGGAAACGCTTAGTGCGAATTGGTGGAATAGTAACAAGGACCATTAGGGATGGTAAGACGCATTGCATCTTACCATCCCTAATGGTAAGATGCAATGCGTCTGGATGTCCGATGGTAGAAGGGGGCCGGTGGGATGAGGTCGTGGAGTTCTTGGGCACACTCACCGAAGTACAATCTGTACAAGACCGACAAGCAGGCAACCTTACGGCGATGAGCCAAGCTATGTAGCTTGGCATCCACCAGTTTTATGTCACCGATGAGCCTCTTAGCTCTACGTTCCACCGAGTCAAGCGCGGCAATAACTAGTGCGTTATATAGTGCTATGATAACTTTAATGTTCGTGAACCTTCGGACCGTACGAAGCATGAAACCTAAATTTCTAAAGGCCTTTCTGCAGCAACGCGTCACGTGATCACGACTTTGTAACACTCTCCTGCTGTACTGTCTCACGATTGATTGCGTTATGAGTGGCGAGCATCGGCGTGTGACCAGCAGCGGACATGAGTCACGAGTGGCTGCCACCGGTGACGTGTCGCGGATACTGGGTCGCGAGTGGACGCAACTGGCACACGTGTGCGCCAATTCCATACAAAACGTATAAAAATCATGTAAACAGCTTGTCGCCAACCACCGGTGGCTGTGATCGCTGGCTCGTTTACGCGGAGCCTTACACTCAACCACTGTTTCTTTGATCTGCCCCTACCCACTCGAAACTTTTCTGACGTCACGACAAAATATGTCCCATATTTCCTCACATATACATCGTAATTCGTTATCATACCAGAACAGAGCGAATTATCTGAGTACTCATAGATATGACGAGACTTAGCAGAACTAACTCGATCATACGATGCAGGCATTAACCAAAGGGCTTTAGTGAGGGGACGTAAAGTTTAAGGAAGTGCGCACACTTGACGTTATGCGGGTTGCTGGGGGACTTTTATTGAACTGAGTCATAAGAATTTCTAAGTTTTGATGAATATTATCAAATATGGTTTTAGGGTTCCGTAGCTCCGTATGGAAGATGAAAACCTTATAGGATCACTCATGTTTCTGTCTGTCTGTCTGTCGATCTGTCACAGCCAATTTTTGTACACAGCCAATACTTAACCGATTCAGCTGAAATTCGGTAGGTACAAATATGATTTTTTTGTGACCCAAACATTTATTTACGTAATGCGTCCGCATAACGTCAATAAATAAATATTGAGTTTGGGGTAACTTTTAAGGGGTAAATAAGAAAATTTAAAGAAAAGTTTTACAACTGTAGATACCGTTAGACATACCAAGTGAAAGGGCTTATCGTAAGGGTAACGTATTATTCAATTCAATTATGAAATGAATACAAATCAAAATAGAAAGTAAAAAAATGTAAGAAAAACTGTTTATTCACATGAAAATCATCCACACAGCTTCCTAAAATGAATTCACTTATTCACCAGCGATTCGTGAGTATCCAAACATCTCAGCGCAGAACCATGTCTTCTCGCAACTCCCATACACGTTAGACCCAAGTTCCATCTTAATGCGACCGCTAGAACATCATCCGTAACTGTTAGACTGATAGGGATCCATTAACAGAGAGGCTTGTCTTACACGAGTCGGTACTAGGTCAATATTTATGTATCAATCATCCTTCACGCAGCGCAGATCGGCAGAGATTGAAGTGACGCGGGATAAGGATGTGTGATTTTTTCAAATTCACCCTTTGCTAGATAAATCCGAACCGGAATTTGATAGGGAATAAGGTTACAGTAAATGCACGGAGTAGTTTAAAAACTACAATGATTTTGTTGTTTTATGTAACTTTCAATCTTTAGGGTGTGGCTAAGGAGTGGAATTCCCTGCCGGAGTCTGTGTTTCCTGATAGCTATAACCTGGGAGTATTTAAGTCAAGAGTGAATAGGTTACTTCTAGGCAAGCGTGCTCCATCTTCGACCACATCATCGCTTACCATCAGGTGAGATACTAGTCAAACGCGAGCCTATAAAAAGTAAAAAGAAAAAAAAAAGAAAGAAAGAAGGTTGACTTAAAACTCCACAGAACTGATGAGACGATATTAAAATTTAAAAAAAAAATAACAAATGCCCACCGGTATCAGAAACAGTGTCCTTCTACAGGTGGTCAGGGCTCCGGAAGGAGGAACTAGTAAAACAGCTGGATCAAAATCCAGCTGTCTAACTAGAACCTACTTATATTTTTTTATTAGCTCGCGTTTCACCACTAACTCACATAACGGAAAGCGATGGTTGAGGTCGACGAATTTACCCTTGCCTAGATTTTTTAACCTCCAAATCAGTAGGTAAATAATCTAAGACGTTTTATAAACTGTCACTTCATCCATATTTATTTTCTGTTTCACCCATAAAACCGATGGCTAGTCATATTTAATTTTATTACGTAGCGTTTTCTGAACTTGTAAATTCGCTCCAGTCATGCAATGAGGTTGCATATAATGGCTTTATTATCATAATTTCACACGAAATAAATGGACCCTATTCGTGATATAGCAACACTAATATTGTTGAAAAACGTCAGCTTAGTGATGCGAACACACCACGCTTTTCTGGTTGGCTTCGATTGTGTTCGAATCGGATTTTCGATCATTCGAATGAAATTCGAACGGACTGAGCTCAATAGCGTCTCAATATGAAGTCCGAGTCAGTTCTAGAATCTTTTAAAATGAAAGCTTTTAAGTTTAGCGAGTGCCAATTTTGGACGTTCCTTTGAAATCTAAGTTGAGAACGAGTGTTCAAGGCATGATTTTATAAGCGGGATTTTTTAAAAATAGATTTCACTTGTTTAGTTAATTATAATTATTACAGCTCACTGTAACGTGTGTATAATTCGACAAAACGTTCTGAACGACTCTTTTTCGTAATTTCAGGGTCGGTTTCATAGTAACAGTTATTCATAATGATGAGTACAAGTACCCGTTCTCAGGTTTTCATTTATTCCGTTACACGCTGCAGAAATGAGGCCGCAACAATGACCGTCCAAGTACAAGAACAGAGCACAAAACCAATCCAACTGCGTCGAGGTGTAAGACAGGGAGACGTCATCTCTTCGAAACTGTTTACGAACGCGTTGGAGGACGTTTTCAAGACGCTTGATTGAAAAGGACGGGGCATAAATATCAACGGTCAGTACATCTCGCACCTCCGATTTGCGGATGATATTGTCACCATGGCGGAATCTCTGCAGGAGCTGGAGGTGACGCTGAACAGCCTGAGCGATTCTTCAAGGCGGGTGGGTCTCGGGATGAATCTGGACAAAACCAAAGTCATGTACAATAGTCATGTTACCCCGAGACCTTTAATCGTAAATGGCGCTACCCTCGAGGTTGTGCAGGAATACATATATCTAGGCCAAATTATACAACTTGGGCGGCACAACTTTGAGGAGGAGGCAACCAGAAGAATTCGCTTGGGCTGGGCGGCATTCGGGAAGCTGCGTGATATCTTTGAATCGTCGATCCCACAATCTCTTAAGACCAGGGTCTATAACCAGTGCGTCCTACCTGTAATGACTTACGGAGTCGAAACATGGACTCACCATAGGCTTGGTCTACAAATTGAAGGTTGCTCAGCGTGCAATGGAGAGAGCAGTGCTCGGGGTTTCTCTAGTGGGTAAAATTCGCAACAAAGTCATTCGCCCGAAAACTAAAGTCACCGACATTGCGCATAGAATCAGCACGCTGAAGTGGAAGTGGGCCGACCATGTCTGTAGACGGACAGACAGTCGATGGAGCAGACATGTATTAGAGTGGAGACAAGCTTACTGCGTTGGCTTACGGACAAATTAATAAAACATTTAATTTTATTAAGCTCATCAATAGATATTGCTTCTATTCATAACACACTTGATCTATAAATATTTTAAAAGTACTTACAGACGATTACAGAACTTCCTCCTTTTTTAAGTATAAAATAAATCGAATATCGAAAAATGAGAAAAAACCTCAATAATATATTCCCTTCTCTACCCCAAACGGTAACCACAAGCAGATTTATTGTTTGTTTACCGAACGATACTCATAATGCAGTTGTGAAATATACCGAATAACTTCCATTATGATAATACAGTGTTCCAATTTATGTAAATACTGAATCCCACTAGGGTTAATAAAGGGTGTCGTGTCGATAATAATAATACGTACGTTTTACCTTGAATGGTGTCTAAAGAATGTTGGTTTTTGGTTTTACCTGAAACAAAAATGAATTGTCAAATTAATTTTATCATACTAATATAATATTATAAATGCAAAAGTGGTGGGATGGGTGGATGGTAGTTTGTTACTCAATCACGCCAGAATGGTTGAACGGATCTGCTTGAAATTTGGCCCAGACATAGATTACCTATAGGTAGTCTGAAACCACGAAACAACACACTAATTTTGTTCCGGGAGTTTGTCCCCTTGGGATAATATCCAACATCCACGCGGACGAAGCCGCTGGCAGAAGCTAGTTGATACTTATTTTAGGTACAAATCGGTGGTATGTGTATGTTCCAACAAAAACGCTTGCCTTATTATCGTTTATGAAAGGTTACGTATCGATTTTGGAAGAGATTCAAGGTCTCTGTCATGTGAATTTTGACAGGGTCATAAAAATCAACGTTTATGCTATCGCACTGAACCTTCAATTTATAGTTTTAGTTAGTTTTTGTATAAAAAATTATTCTCCGAACTTCGTTCCATCCGGGTGTTCCTTGACACCTCTCAAGTTTTGTTATACAAACACACGTGACTTCATAAATTTGTTTAAATAATTTCCCTAGTGTGAGAGACATATCGTCATCAATCGTGAAAATATATATCCGAACACCGGGCTGTCACAGCTCAAAACTTCCTTATGGAAAAATCGGATATACCACTTTGACCTACTAAAATATTCAAGTTTAATACAGAGGCATTTACATCAGTTTAACATTCGTATAGAAAATTACAATATATGATGTTGACATAAATATCAAAGCAAAATCAGAGTGTATATTAGTTTAAATAAGGTCCCGGGGCGTCTTTGATTTCAACATCTCGTGAACGAGGAAAATTGTTGCCGGATTTTCGACTTTCTGTATACTGTTATACGGTGTGATGTTGTAGTAAAGTTTGGTATTGGAAAACTAGCATAATAATATTGCACGATTTGATACTGGGGCTGATTTATTTCTTTGAAAGTATAAAAGCTATTCATATATCAATAACTCACCATTAATAAATATTGACATATTTTTCCGGAACTGTGAATGTATGAATTATGAATTTTAAATCACCTTTATTACTCTTTTAAGTGTAATTTTAGTTCATTTTCTAATAAGCAACAACATTTCAAGACGATAAATAATGTACACACGACAATAAAAACCAAACCAAGGCGCATATTAGCGTTGAAAGACGCGTCTGAGTTTGAAAACCTACAAAGCAATTTCAACTTTCAAGCACAAAGTTTAGGGTTTAATTTCGTATGTGAGTTTTTCTTTTGTTTGAAACAGGTCGTTACGTAGTGACTTCACGCGATCTCATTACTGTCTGGTTTGAGAGCGTTGCGTTGTACTTCTTACTCTTCCTTGTCTCCTGGTACTTCGGAACTGTGGCCGACATACTTTCATTGTATTTTCTTCTATTTTTACCAATGATATGTAAAATAGATAAAAAACCCAAGATACACACTCAGCATCTCAAAAACGTCCGCGAAAAACAAGCGCAATATATAATTGTGCGCAAGTTTCAAACAGTCTCGCATTGCTCGCCATACTGAACTGCTTTGTAAAAACAACTTTAAGCGATCTGTGTAAGGTTGATTTTGCAAAAAAAAATTGTTTATAGTATAACTACACACAACTCACACATGACACTTGATACATGTCAGTTTTTGACGACAGTTTCGAGTGTTGCATTTGTTCGAGACGGTGCATTTTGGTTTTTTTTTTATATATCAATGATTTTTACTAATGTATGAGAAATGTAACGCCTTATCTGTCTGTAGAAGATTGGATTGGATGTCAGATTACGTGTCGCAATCAGGGATGAGTGCTGTTCATTTTTATCCTCTTTTCGTTTATGACATCCTAGTCCTTCTCTACCTACTTAGATTATTATTTCGGCAGTAAAAATGTTAATAATATTCATGGATGGTACGAAAAATCCGTATTAATTTAAATGGAGAGGGATTTAAATTAATAGTTTTCGGGGATAATGGATTATCTCGCTTTTACATTTGGGTTTCTACGTACCGTTATGATTTTTTGCTGAACTTAAAAACAAGACAAGAGAATTTGAATTTATTCGAAACTAGTGGACGTCACGCGGTTTCACCCGCGTAGTTCCCGTGCCCGTGGGAATACGGGGATAATATATAGCCTATGTTACTCCCTGATAATGTAGCTATCCAATGCTAAAATAATTTTTCAAATCGATCCAGTAGTTTCGGAGCCTATTCAATTCAAACAAACAAACAAACAAACAAACAAATCTTTCCTCTTTATAATATTAGTGTAGATATACTGCCCTTACAAACTTTATGTAGGAATGTTTAGTTTTAACACAATTACGACGCAACTAAACAAACAAAACAGAATCTCATTGAAACTTCAGTCGTAAATCTCACCTTCGTGTATTTCGTTAATTTTAAACATTAAACTCAATGCATAATATCAGTTGGTAGACGGTTTTAAATTTAAAATAATTATTCAAATCACATCCGAACTTTTGCAATAAATATAAAAGGTTTTTTGAACTTCCCTGCTTGCCTTCCTTACCTACTTTGTCAGTTTTAATTTATTCGACTCAAACAGGGATTAAAGTTGACGTTCGCAGTTCTTGAGTTGAAGAATTTCGGACACCGTTTCGTCCCGTTTATTTACGTAAATGTAAAATAATCCAGAAACTAAAGTTTATTTGATATTTTTCAAGTTCGTTGACCCAAATAAAGATAATTTTTTTTTACTTTCAAGAATTACTCTATAGAGATGCATACAATAATGTCGCACGAATTTTTATCTTTCGTGAACCTTACTAAAATGGATTATAGAAATTAGTTACTAGCTGCTTTTTGTAGGTGTGTGAGTTTTTATGCGTGACTGTAAATTAGATACAGAAAAGATTAAGTATTTACCTACCTACTGTTGCAAGTACCCTGCCAAAGTTTTGTTTTTTTTACTGATTGATGACTGGAAACAAATGGATTACAAAACTATGACGTACAGGCACCCAAAATATAAAAACCAACTAAGCATTGTAATAAAAAACATCCACGGCTCCATGCGTCTTAAAAAAACTACCACCAAGCAAAAACGTAGGTTCACCCCACAATAGAGCTTCAAATCCGGATAATACCGTTCCCAGTCTAAAAAAATAATGCCGCAACGGACTTTTCGACTCTGTGAATTATGTAAAATCCCCGCTTATTTTTTAGGAGCGGAAATAATTTTCGCGGTCTGCCCTTAGTCAGTTTCCTTTTGTTTTCATGCAAATTGACTCCGAAATTATAATCAGAACGTATTAATGGTGCGTTTACAGCGTTTTATTTGTGTTTTGTTACACGATTATTGGGCGAGCTGTATAATTTTTCCAGTGTGTTACGTCCCTTAATCATTGTGTTGGGAAGTATTCAATTTATGTTATACCAGCTTATGTCCGTGGCTTCACTCGCGTGAAATGGCAAAAACAAACTGACAGAAATACAAAAATGTTATTCATAACTATTGTTAAGTATTGGGATACGGTTATATACTGTTTTTTTTCTGGCGCTCATTTTAGTCAGTTTTTTTTACGATTTTAATTATAACTTTCTACACAATGTATATTATTAAGAAATATATGACTTATGAATTACTTTTGAATTCATAATTTTAGTACGTAATTTCCAAAAATCCAATGATGCAAGTTTTAATTTTCATCAAAATCGGCCTCGGGGCTATAACAAAATACTTATTTTTGGGATTTTTAGACTGTTGTAATTGTTCTTGTTTCAGTTATTTTGAATATTTAGTTGCAAAATACTCGGTAATAAATCAAATGTTGCGTACATAACATGTAGATGAAAGCCATTTTTAATTTCACGTTATCAGATACTCAGTAATTAAAAAAAAATCTTGATTCCTAGTTTCCAAACATTCTGTGAAACTCTGTAAAGTATTTAACACTTGATAAAATAAGAAACATTGGGATTTAGTTCGCTCTTAAAAGTCAGTACTTACTTGCTTTAATGTTCCTATTAAAATACTTTTTAATCAAATGATCCGATGCTACAACGACTGTTCTCTTACAAAAAACTTAAATCGTTCTAGAATAGTCTTACTTTAAAAACTCATTCCATTGTCACCCTATCGCAAACAAAAGACGATCTCTCTAATACCTACCTACTGAACGAAAACACCCTAATAACTTTTAACTGTAATGTACCAAAAAGGTAACTGAAATAAAGTCGGACTTCGAATGGTCAATACCGGTCTACGTGCTTTCATCCACATGTAAATTTCTAGCCTACCCAATTCACAAAATAGGAAAGAGTATTTCCCAGGACTCCAATTTTTCTTCCTGATTAAATTTGTTGCGGAATCCAAAGTCTTGACTTTCCATGGGACAGTCAATGAAGTCGGGGATAACTCGTTTTCTAAGAGATCGGCCAGAAATTGCACCGACCGTGTCCTTTACACGTATTTCTTGGCCCGATCTCCGGAGAATTTTCTCAATTGAATTCGATTTAAAATGTCGTCTTCTTTTTAAATTGTATTTCTGAATTGTACCTTTTACGCTGAAAGGATGTCTAGCTCGTTTCGTTTTGAAATAATATAACAATATCCTGTTCCAGGAAATTAAGCGGAGACGTATTTCCGGCAGCTTACTTACTGTTATTAATTCTATCTGGTTTTTTTTATCAGATTCATTTCAGGAGTCCATCAAGTTGGTGAAGCTTTTGGTTTATCTTTTAAATTATTTTATGGTATCGCCGTTTCAAAGTCACGACGTGCATCTTTTGACGAATTTTTGTTACGCCCTTTTCTTTCTATCTTACTGATTTTTTTTTCTTTATACTAAAATATTTTAAGTCTGTATCTACTAATACAATGATTAAGAATTATCTAAATGTATACAAATATTGAAGTGTCTGATTTTAATACAAAAATAACATCTTTTTACTAAGGCGTTGAAAGTATTATACGTAATAGACGCACCCTATTAATTTTAGTAACCCTAGCCCTTTTTATAAAATAAAATTATGATAAAGTATTAACTTACGATATTTAATTTTACAAAAATAGGATCTCCCCAGATCCGTGCAAACAAAAAATATCGACTAAGAGCGAGTCGGACTCTCGGAGGGTTCCGTACAATTAACCTAAAAAAAAGTTTCCTGTATATGGGCCCCCTTTTATTTTTAACTAGTGGACGTCACGCGGTTTCACCCGCGTAGTTCCCGTCCCCGTGGGAGCACGGGGATAATATATAGCCTATGTTACTCCCTGGCAATGTAGCTATCCAATGCTAAAAGAATTTTTCAAATCGGTCCAGTAGTTTTGGAGCCTATTCAATTCAAACAAACAAACAAATCTTTCCTCTTTATAATATTAGTGTAGATTTAACTATTTATTTGTTATTTTTTGTTATAGCGGCAATAGAAATACATACTCTGTGAAAATTGCAACTGTCTACTTATTAGGTATGTTTCTTGAGCCCGCTGACAAACGGATGGAGGGACGGACGGCTGGGCGGACGTTCAGTGGATGCTTAGTAATAGGGTTCCGTTGTTTACACTATGAGTACGGAACCCTAAAACTACTTTGATAACACTTATCACGTGGAAAGCCACTGACAGAAGTTAGTTCATATAATTTATACCGACGCAATTGTCATTCACTGTCGAGCAGTCGTACAGAGTAGTCAAATATCTATTGTTTAAATATCTACCCCCAACGCAAAAATGCCTAAATGCGATAATTGTGAAAAAACGATTACAAAAAAATCACCTGGGCTTGAGTGTAACAAGTGTGGCAAAATAGTTCACGCAAATCAAATATGCACAGGCTTATCTTCAAAGCAGCTGTCAGCCCTGCGAAATGCAGAGAACTTAGAATGGACATGCGATGAATGTCACAAGGAGTCTCCTCATCACAAGTCCTTCGTGATTCCTGAAGATGATGAAAATGAGGATGATAATGTGAGTGAGCTGGATGGGAACAGTGCTGCGGTGAATAAATTGCTACGGGATATTTCACTCGAGGTTAAGAAAGCAGTAAAGAAGGAACTTGCGTCGGTGAATGAGTCACTTAGTACTTGTTGCATAAGGATGAATGCTATAAATTCTACACTAGAAACTCTTACGGAGAAAGTTAGGGAAATGGAGAAGAAAAACACGTACCTCACTAATCAAAACAAACACCTGGAATTGAAAGTTGATGCATTGGAACAACACGTCAGAAACGTTGAGCAAGAAAAACTGGCCAATGTATTGGAGATTACTGGTATTCCTGACAGTGAGAACGAGAATCTGGACATACTCTCCACTAAGATCACTTCGAAGCTTAACATTGAGAGCCGTCAAATTACCATGGTCAAAAGGCTTAAGGGCAGGAATGGTAAAGAAGGAGTTATTCAAGTGACGTTACAACAAGAGAAGCAGGTAGATCAATGGATACGTACAGCGCGGAAGTTAGCAATTGTTGTTCAAGATGTAGTCCCTGAGGTCAGTCCTAACTTAGCCAAGTCAAAAGTGATGTTTCGATACGCTCTTACCAAAGAAAATAAATCGCTACTATGGCAAGCTAAACAAACATTAAGTGATATTTGTAAATACATTTGGTTTCAGAATGGGAGAGTATTGGTTCGTAAACTCGAAAATGATAAACCAATTGTCATTAGGAACTGTAGTGATATTGATAAAATGGCGGTTCCGGTAACTAATTGCCGATAGTAGTTAGACTCAGTGATCACACCAGTTTTTTCACCGGAAATATCAGAATTCTTTGAATTTTCAACCTTAAACGATTTTAGTAATCACCTTCCAAATAGTAAACAAAAACTAAATATTGTTCACATTAATATTCGATCGATTGTTAAAAATTTTTCTTTAGTCCTTCAATTAATTGACTCTTCTAAAATTAGTATTGATGTTGTTATTTTGACAGAGGTTGGTATTTCTAAAAACAGTAATCTCATTCAATTCTTCAATATAAATGGCTACGAAATGTATCATACGTTGCGGGAGCAGCGTAGGGGTGGTGGCATTGTGATGTATGTTAAATGTACCAACAACTTTCAAATTATTAACGATATATCACTAAAACACTCCGAATACATAATTGGACATTTGACTACATCATATCACTACACGACATCAATCTGCGCACTGTATAGACCTCCCAAAGATAGCAAACACTTGTTTATCAAAGAATTGAAAGAGCTGTTATGTAAAGACGCATACAAAAACTCAGATTTTTACTTATTGGGGGATATCAACATTGATCTGAAATTAAAAGATAACATTCGGGATTGCTACACGAGTTGTATGGCCGAGTGCGGCCTAACGAGCGCAATTTCAGATTACACTAGAATCGAAACACGAAATGATATTATCACTCGAAGTTGTATTGATCACATTTTTGTTAGATCGCGCTCGTTGGACCTTTACTCGGCGGCACTCGGTACTGTTATGGCAGACCATCGCATGATCGTGTTGTCTTGTATTGGAGGCGGAGCTAAAGACGCTTCACAGGATGTTGCAAAAGTAAAGGAATTCATTGATTATACTAAATTAAAGTCAAAGTTGGAAGCCATTGATTGGAATGTAGTGGATAGTATGCAATGCTCGTTAAAAATATATAACTATATTACAAATAGCTTTGAGTGTTGTTATGAGCAATCAAGGTATTTGAAAACCATTAATACTAAAAGCAAAAGGAATAAAAATTTGTGGATAAACAGTAAAATTAACAGTATGTGTCATGAAAGAGATTTACTTTTCAGTCAGTGGAAAAAGGATACAAATAATAAAATACTGAGATTGCAATTCAATAAACAAAGAAATAAAACTAAAAAATTAATAGAAAAATCCAGAAACCAATATTATTTTAACTTAATAAATGAAAATAAAATGAATAAAAAGAAAATGTGGGACATATTAAACACGCTATCTGGTCGAATCTGTAAGTCAGTGGACGAGGCAATAATCAAAGCCTTCAAGAAAAACGATCTAACTATAAATGCGATAGCAAATAATTTTAGTAGAGCCTTTACCGAAAACGTAAATAAAATATTGCCCAAATGCAACGTAAAACTAATCCCTGAATCTGAATACATATTTCCAGTTAACAAGTCCATCTTGTTTAAAAAACCAACCGTTCGTAATATTTCAACTATTATAAGAAATCTTAATGTTAATAAATCAGCTGGTATAGATCGCATTCGATGCATAGACGTCAAAGTCATAAGCGATAAGATAGTTAAGGTCATAGTTAAACTAATAAGCACTAGTATACAAGCAGGGGAGTATCCTCAAAAATTAAAATCTGGTATCGTACGACCCATTTATAAAAATGGATCTCATAGTAACTATGACAGCTACAGACCTATCACGATATTACCAGTTATTGATAAGATAGTAGAAAAGTACGTGTGCCAACAAATTCAGAACTTTTACAAAGAACACGATGTGTTATCAAATTCTCAGTTTGGTTTTCAGCCTAATAAATCAACTTCAATGCTGCTTTCCAAGTTCACAGATGAAATAAATCAACATCTTAATGATAAAAAACATGTTATCCTGTTATTCATTGATTTTAGCAAAGCATTTGATACTCTCAGGCATGATACGCTTATAAAGAAGCTTGATAACACAGGAGTTCGAGGCCCGCTACTAAACTGGTGCAAAGATTACTTAAAAAATAGAAAATGTCGTGTTAAGATTGATAATGAATTCAGTGACGAGGTTGTCGTAGCTACGGGAACAGCACAAGGCTCAGTTATAGGACCCTTGCATTATTTAGTTTACGTGAATGACATGGAGAATGTTATAAACAATTGCTCAGTCTATCAATACGCAGACGACACCTGTCTCGTAGCAGCTGATAAAGACTTGTCTAAGGCTGAGCAACTGATTCAAAATGACTTTGATAATTTATGTAAGTGGTCGCATGATGCTGGACTCGTGCTTAATGCTGGTAAAACCAAGACTATCCACGTTCGTTCCAATCACTTAGTCAACTCTGACAAGCCAGTTAGAATACTTGCGCACACTCACCAATGTTTGCATGATTTGCATTCATTTACGCTTGGTTGCAAATGTACTTCATTGGAGCAGGTTACCAACTATAAATATTTGGGTCTGGTCGTTGATGACAGATTTAACTGGGGCTATCACATTGAGACCATATGCGATAAATTACGAGCAATGTTGGCCAAATTTGCAATAATTAAATACAAAGTACCTTTTAAAATATTACTTAACCTTTATAATGCACTCGCAGAATCAATAATTTCATACGGAATCACTAGCTATGGCAGAACATTTAAAACTTATTTAGACAAAATATACAGTTTGCAACTTCGTTTACTAAAAATAATAGTAACAAATAAAATAAAATTAAAACTTAATAATGGTGATGACGTAACAGGTTTCTTTAAATATTGTAAGATCTTGCCAATACACACGAAAGTACGAAAGGCATTAATTATAGAACAATTCGGCAACAAAGAGCTACAAATTAAATTCAATTATGGTAAAGCAACAAGAATGGCAGCCCAATCAAAACTGGTAGTACCGAGATATAAAAACTATTATGGGAAACGAACAAACGCTCATTTAATACCTACTCTGATCAATGAAATTCCAACGAACATTCAATCGGAAATAACCGATAAAAATTATAAAAACAAGTACAAACAATTCTTTTATTCTCTTTTATAATGCATCATCCTGTTTAAATTTCATTCATTGGGTAATTAGCATTGCGGCGGCTACCTGGCTGTACCGTTGTCATATTTGTAGTTTTTAAGCTATTTCAATCTACCTCACAATGTTTTATAAAATGTACTCGTATGTCAACAGTGATTTACTTTGTTGTATTAAGGCTACTTTAAGGTGTTTCAACATCCAGACAAACCTATTAAGGTTTTTGTGATGTTTCTGTTTGTTTTGTGTTTTTCATTAGTTAATAAATAAAAAAAATAAAAAAATAAAAAAAAATAAAAAATAACTGAATTTTCTTTGTTTTTCTTTCAAGATGATCCAGCTCTTGACTTTCATCCTGCCGATGGTAAGCGATGTTTGAGGGTTACGATGAAACGAGTGAGCCCAGAAGACGCAAGTTCACTCTTACTTTGGAGACTGGCGGCTAAAAAGTATTTAAAAGAACACAGATACTAGCAGAGAATTCCACACTATGACTGCCTTGTCCAAAAGTAAGGTTTTTTGAAGTGAAAACTTCTTTAGCGGCGTTGAGCACTTTTTCTGTAATGGGTATAAAATCTTAAACTCGCGTCAGGGTCACGTGATGCTGATCGAAAAAGCGTAAGACGGACTCGCGTCAGGGTCACGTGATGCTGATCGAAAAAGCGTAAGATCGAGGGGAAGGGAGAGGAACTAGTATCTCCCACTCTTTCTACCGTGCCTGAGTGTGCTGCTCCGCTTAGGCGGCACAGGGCGCTTGCGCGAATGTCCGTCTGTGTTTATGTACAGCGTGCCACGCGTATCCAAGGATACGAAATTACGGAATTACGAAATTATGGATGAAAGTTGATTTTTCTAAGAGATAAAAATTAATGTAATATATAAATAAGTAACGATATAATATTATGAATAATAACATGTAAATTTTCATATTTGTGTACGATAGCGCAATAAATAAACATTGTATTCTACCTCATAAATGATAGTATTTTTGTACTTATAATTAAACACAACGTTAATACTAAAGTTTTCACTTCTGCCGGCACTCCCGAAGTGCTACCGGTGTTTTTTTTACAAAACTGAAGCAAAGCTTGATAACAAAGTAAGTTTTTTGCAAATTTCGTGACAAAGAAACCTGTAGTGCCATATCTCAGTATTATCTATTCCTTTTGTAAGCAAGAAAAGAGAACAGATGCTAGCAGAGAAATCCACACTATGGCTGTCTTGTCCAAAAGTAAGGTTTTTTTTTACAAAACTGAAGCAAAGCTTGATAACAAAGTAAGTTTTTTGCAACTCTTTTTTTGTGTCAAAGAAACCTGTAGTGCCATATTTCAGTGTTATCCACTCCTTTTGTAAGTAAGAAAAGAACACAGATGCTAGCAGAGAATTCCACACTATGACTGCCTCGTCCAAAAGTAATGTTTTTTTTACAAAACTGATGCAAAGCTTGATAACAAAGTAAGTTTTTTGCAACTCTTTTTATTCGTGACAAAGAAACCTGTAGTGCCATATCTCAGTATTATCCACTCCTTTTGTAAGTAAGAAAAGAGAGCACTTTCTTTGAAAAAAATCACTTGAAACAAGTCGCATTACAGCAACGTCTCAGTCGGCCCTTTGTAAATCGCGAAAGAATTGTCCTGCTAACTATCTAAAGGATTATGGGATTTATTGTTTAGGCTTAAGTTTGAATTTTGTTTGATTGTGAGTTTGCAATGTTACGTTTAGAAGTTTTGAACAACTGTTACGCGTTTTACGCGGTAGGGGTTTTTGGTGACTGGTATGAAATGTGTGGCGTCATAGTGTTGGGATTAAGTAAACGGATTGGAATGATATAGAATTAGTCTTTTTTAATCATGTGAATGCATCACACAATATAAATACGAGTAAATACTACGAGCAACTAACCAAACTTTACAAAACTATCAACGTCGATTCAGCTATGGTATATGGATAAACTTGCAATAAATTACATTGACCTTTCCCTTTCCGTAGATACCCGAACAGTAAATGATAAACCGTTTTTCATTATTAGAAAATTTAAAGGATCATAATAGAAGTAGATTCAGGACAGTTGTATGTCTTTATTTCTGTTTTAATGTTAAGAAAGGTGGGTAAATGACCGTTATTGCACATTCCTCTGGCACCTACCTTCATCACCCACAGCCGATCATGCTCACGTTTGGTTCCCATTTTCTTCTGCCAAAGTCTGTGTTTCCTGATAACTACAATCTTCTCGTCGCGATGAAGCTCCAAAGTCTTGAGCATCGACGACGAGTTGCTAGCCTGTCGGTTTTCTATCGGTTGCATTTTGGGGAGTGTGCGACGGAATTGCATAATTTAATTCCGCCAAGCCCGTTCCATCATCGGACCACAAGACAAACGGCGATGCGCCACCGGTACATAGTGGACATCCCACCCACACGCACAAAACGTTTTGGGAACACATTCATGGTGCGTACAGCTGAAGAGTGAAATTCCCTGTCGGAGTCTGTGTTTCCTGATAGCTACAACCTGGGAGTCTTTAAGTCAAGAGTGAATAGGTTACTTCTAGGCAAGCGTGCTCCATCTTCGACCACATTATCGCTTACCATCAGGTGAGATAGTGGTCAAACGCGTAGTAAAAACCTACATTCATAAAAGTTCATTTTAAAAAGGAAAGGAATTTATACTTACCTAACAGAATACCTTTCACCTCTTATTCTTGCACCGAGCGAATACCTCATTACCTACCTAATGTTCTACCTACCTACCCACATAATATTTTATCAAACATTACGAAAATAACCTATACGAAATGTGCGTAATCGCGTTGTGTCTCCGAGACATCAAATAACATGTTTCTGTCCAATTTGCTTTGGTACAAAAGCGAAGCCACCGTTTTTAATATTCAGAATATTTTTTCTTTCTGGTACAGAAAGAACAATGTTATTACAAGGATTCGTTCAGCCGGTATATACTTTCAAAGCTGAGGTCCTAGAAATAACTAAAATTTCAAATAGTTCTTAGGATTATTTTGTAAGCAAGCCGATCATCCACTTGAGAGGCAATTCTACTAACTTTTAGGGTGCCTGTCCTTTGACGCGGAGCGTAGTGTGAGAGTAATGCGGAGCGGAGTTGTATGTTTGTCTGTTGATGCGGAGCGAGGTAATGCGGAGCGGATCTACCGAGCTAGACCGAGTTCATGCGACGAGTTATTTGACAGGATAGCAGGTTTTTCCGCTCCGCTTCCCCACTCAGCTTCCCTGCTCTGTTGCCTCGCTCCGCTTCCCGGTTTTGTATGAATTTTTAAACTAGTTCTCAAATCCTTGTCCAATGAAGCGTAGCGGAGATTTTATGTTTATATGTTTTCCATTGGTTAATATTGGCACAGCTCTGCTCCGCTCCTCTCCGCTCCAGTGACAGTCAGCTTTAAGCAACGTTTGCATACAAATCTCAGTAGAAAACAGTCAAAAACAGCTCTAATTTCTTTAACTTTTGACAAGTTTTTGATATTGATCGTCAATGTATCGACTTTAATTGGAACGTACAAAAGTTGGACTTCTGATGGAAAGAAGTATCCATAACATTTTATTATAGATATTTAGTTATAACCTCCGGCACCGAAGACTTGGTAGATGATTTCTTGCATTCTAGAACGTTTATAAAACGTAAATTTCCATTTAAAACTGTAAGATGTCAAACTGAAAAGTACTCAAAGTTCTATTTTCAAATTATTAAAAATTGCATTGTCTTGTTGGCCTCATTCGATTTTTGGTCGCAAGTCTCCTTCGAGTAAATATAACACCAATTGCTTAACTGTGCTATGATTTTATTCAGAACTTGCTTTTGCCTGCAACTTCGTACACGCATTTCCTATTTTTTCCCGTTCCTGTGGGAATTTCAGGAAATCCTCTCTTAGTGCTCCTCTTCACTTGTCAAGGTACCTTTCTTTTTTTTAAGGATGGTAAATCATCAAATGACTCCTTCCGCTCTGGGTGGACCAGAAGGGAGTGTCAGACTCTTACTGACTAAAACCCGTCCGTGTTCCTCCTAGTGCCCTTTGCGTTCCAGGGCCGCGGTGACTCTTTTGAACAAATTCCGCAACCCTGTCAGGCACTGACCGTAGCGGGCCCCGTCTACTATGCTGACATCTCTTTGAGGCGCGCGTGGAACACAACACGCCGTCGACCCGGGCCTGGATCCGATCGGACGGCGAACCAGGCTCGGGTCTCGCCCGGCCTTCCGTGGTCGGGAATCGCCCTACGACTCCCGATGTCCGGGGCGTCTTCTTCTGTTGCGGCGGCTGGAGCGTGAAGCTTCCCTTCCTCTCAGCATTACCACTTCGCAGAAAGAGGTGACCACTTCCCATGCCTCCTCGCTCCGGACCATGATTGAACCAGGGCCGGACGCGAGAGATCGCCGTCGCCGATCGTTTCGACGAAGACACGGCGGTGCTCCGCCCAACCAGGGCAGACCTGCACCAACACCGTATGCTCCACCGTATCTTCCAGGCGATCCTCGCAGTGTTAACACCCAGGCGTGTCCTCCCGCCGAATCCGAAACAGGTATCTCCCGAAACAACCGTGTCCAGTGAGTATCTGCGTCTTCTCAAGGTACTCGTACCAACATGCCAAATTACAGCTTTTTACGACCAGCAGTTTCGACTGTGCCTTGTCTGTCAATCACTCAGTCAATTTCATTCTTCGCAAATTCTAACAAAGTTCCATCAATATCAGAGCAAACTACCCTACAATAGCCAAAATTGACAAAATACATTGTTCAAACTCGCCTACACATTGAAGCACTTGAGTATCAGAGACAAGCCGCAATGTACTACAAAGTCGAGCAACTTTGAATGTCCTTCACGTAGAACATTGAGTGCTTGCGGCTGTGTACTAGACGTAGCATATTGTGCCGAGAATTTTGGCTGCATTTTGAGAGAAACTGAAAGTGGCATGGGCGGTTGAAAAGCTTTGCTGGTAGGTGTCTACAGCTTTAGAGAGTAAATATCGAGTGAATAAAATGGTACTTTTAAAAAACTTTTAACACTGTCTGCCCAACAACAGCGTTCTCTAAGTATAGATCTGCTCTTTTCCTTTGTGATTACCGAATCTAACATGAATAGATATTACAATAAATTAATTCTAAGAAACTCCAGGTATTTTCCACTCTTGACCTATTTTGGTTGTTACATCTCGTAGGTTAGAGGTTATAGATTGTACCTGCTCAGCAAATGGAGGTATTCAAAGAAGAAGTTATTTTACCTGATTGCCTTAGAAAATACACACGACATATTAGAAAACTAAGGATGTTGACTGTCCACTGAAGCGGAGAGGAGAGGAGCGGATAAATATTAACCAATGGAATTGCATAAAAACTCCGCTACGCGTCAGTCACTGAGATTTTATACAATTCCATTGGTTAAATTACTCCGTTTCTCCGCTCCGCTGCCTCGCTCCGCGTCAATGGACAGGCACCCTAAATACCAGTTTTCCAGGAGTGGGACGGAATAGGTACTTAAGCAAACAAAATAAAAACGAACACTACATTCTGCTAATATTATATCAACAAAATAGTCCTAAAAGATGTCTTTATCTTTGAAAACCATACAGGTTATTACCGAAACAAAATTTATAGGTGAACCAAATCACGAAAAACAGCTAGTACAATCATGTAAACTACTTCAACAATGCTGGTGTGGCTATACACTTCGTTAACTAAAATTAACAAGGGCACCTACCCCAACGACTCAGAAATCGCTAAAAGGCAAATTCTGAGAAAGTCATACTGTTCAATTTAGTCATATTTGATCATTTTCACCGAACAAATTCAATGAAGACGATGTTACTGAACATTGTTTATTGAATTTACACTTACTGCTTTAGAAAGGGTATGCAATTTCATTTGTTTTAGGGTCCGAACAAAAAACGGAACCCTTGTAGGATCACTCAGGTGTCTGTCTGTCTGTCCGTCTGTCTGTCCGTCTGTCACAGGCAGTTTTCTCCGGATCCCCTGGACCGATTCTGTTGAAATTTGGTACACATATAGACTTCTGTGACTCAGACACGTACGCATTACGTAAATACATAAATCATTAAATTTTTAGTATTGGGGGCACTTTTGGAGTCAAACTAGATAATTTAAAAACAAAGTTTTTTGAACAATATTGTGTGACATATCAAATGAAAGGGCGTACTGTAAGGTTCTTAAATATATTTTTTTTATAATTTTAAAATACGGGGTTTTGAAGTTATTCAAGAAATTAGACGAAAAATGACCATTCCCCCATCCTTATCTCCGAAACTGCTGAGCCTAAAATTTTGAAAAAAAATTGGAGTTAATAGATCTTTACAAGAAGTCTATAGTGTTAAAATAACACGTTAAAAAAATGAAATACGTTCGGAATCCTTTGCCGACTCGCACTTGGCCAGTTTTTTTATTAAATACTTTATCTTTGTCCGTCTACTTGATGATTTTAATTTTTAGGTACTCATCAATTAAAATTGTCAACTCGACAAACGAAATAATTGAAAGGTCCAGAAACATTGAAGTCACCTTTTAAGAATGACCGAAACGTACCAACCCAATTATGGCACCACCAAGGTATATTAATCCTAATATATAAAATTCTTCCGTTGTTGACTCATTGAGTGAATGAGTGACTGAGTGACTGGCAGACAACTCACATCCGAAACTACTAGTCGTAGAAACCTGAAATTTTGCATGAGCCTTCCCTGCACTCTGGAGCACTAAGAGAGGATTTCCCGAAATTCCTACGGGAACGGGAAAAAACGGGATATGCGCGTACGAAGTCGCGGGCGAAAGCTAGTATTGTAAAAATTCTGATATATCTGAGAGGCAATTTTACTAATTTTTAAACAACCGAATGAGATAATATAATTTAATAGGTTGGGAATGTGTGGCGGGCTTGTACCAATAAAAAAAAAACTTGAGAAGTGTCAAGGGACAACCGGATGAAACGAAGTTCGGAGAAGTAATTAGTGAAGGAATTGTAATAAAGTTTTTTTTTTTTTTAAGTTATAATAATATTTTTTTTATTATTAACAAATATAATGTTATATACTTAATCAGTAGGCTCAATTTTAGACCCTACCCACCCTACCTACCCTACCCACCGTACCTGCCTTACCTTACCTGCCTACCCTGCCTATCCTGCCTACCCTGCCTACCCTGCCTACCTTGCCTACCCTGCCTACTCTGCCTACCCTCCCTACCCACCTACCCTGCCTACCCTGCCTATTCTGCCTACCCTACCTACCCTGCCTACCTTACAAATATAATGTAAACAGAAATAGAAAGAGCGCCACCGAGCAATTAGCAGCCAGCACCTCAAATACTTACCGGTACGCTACGCGCACCTGACGTCACACTCGCCTACAACGGTTAGTGGTGCTACGAGCCTACGAGATCGCCTACGAACACTACATCGGCTACGAGTTCTACGACACTTGTCCTGTGCTACAAAGATTGGAGTGGATTGTAGAAAGGATTGTTTATTTGTTACGTTGCCGTTGTGAGTCAAGTGATTGAAGTACTGGTGAGTGTTTTATTGTTTGCTGCCTATTATGGCCGCTGTACAGCACTCTCCTCCTCAAACGCCTATATCTCAAATAAATAGCCTGTGCCTGACTCAGACCCAATCGGAACCTGATATCAACTCGGCAGTCAAGATTAGTGATTACGTAAATGTTAATAGGAACAAGCGGCCACGCCAAGGGAATTCCCCACAAGGTGGGATTGATTTTTGCTCGCAAGATGCAGACATGAAAAATAAAGACATATCATGTACGTTGGCAGAACAAACCACCCTAATGACTGCATTATTGAAAGATATCGCGGAAATAAAGACCCAAAATAATCAAATTAAGGCGTCTAATTCCCAAATTCGATTGACTAATGAAGAGATCATGAAATCTATGTCCTTTATGAATAAACAATTTGAGGACATGAAAAAAGAGATCGAGGAATTAAGAAAAGATCGTCGGGTTCAACAAAATTACATAGAGAATTTGGAAAAAAAGCTACTTGACTTGCAACATAAGTCACGCTCGTCCGCGATTGAAATCCGAAATATCCCGCAGGATAAATCCGAAACCTGTACCAGCCTGATAAAAACGGTCTGTAAGATTGGAAACGTGGTTGGGCTGCCTATCCCGGAATCAGATATTCGTGATATTTATCGGCTTCCTGGTAAATCTACTAGTCCCTCCGTCGCCCGCCCGATTATCGCGGAGTTCTCAAAGGTGCAAACAAAGCTTTCAATCATATCTGCTATACGATCGTTTAATAAAATAAAAGGGAAGGACGACAAATTAAACACTGCACTCGTCGGTATACCAGGTAAGCCCCAGCCGTTTTACGTTGCCGAACAACTCCCTGCTACCACGAAAAAGCTGTTTTATCAAGCTCGAGAGTTTGCTAAGAGTAAAGCCTACCAATACTGCTGGATATCCAACGGGAATATCTTTCTGCGCAAACTAGAAGGTGACAAGCAAATTTTAATCCATTCGGAGAAATGTCTTCAGGATCTTGGAAACTTAAACATTTGACTATATTTATTGCATTTTTCAGTCATGTATAGATTTAAAACATTTTTCTTTGTCTACTTTATATATATAAGAGATAATCAATTCTCACTTCACATTCTTTCATACATACCCTACAAAACACAACACATAAAACTCAATATACTCTTTAACTATAATACACTCACAACAAAATACTTCATCTCCATAGAGCGATGCACCATTCGTTTAGACTCCAAACATATCTCAA
This sequence comes from Lacanobia wlatinum, assembly GCA_947578705.1. Classification (NCBI taxonomy): domain Eukaryota; kingdom Metazoa; phylum Arthropoda; class Insecta; order Lepidoptera; family Noctuidae; genus Lacanobia; species Lacanobia wlatinum. The sequence goes on from OX388033.1 coordinate 20,495,435, forward strand.
CTATTCACATATATATCGGTTTCACTGTTTAGTTTGCTGCTAACTCCAAATGGCCATAATAAATAATATAAATGACGAACTAGATCACATAAACTTAAATTCTTTTATCTGTAGTCCAGAGGAATGTTTAAAATACTTCAATATTTCCAATAGCAATATTACACTATTACATATAAATATACGTAGTGTAAACAAAAACTTCAGCCAGCTCCAAGTACTGCTAAGCTCAACAAAAATTGACTTTGACATTGTCATTTTAACCGAATGTTGGCTAAGTAAAGCTAGTTATCCACCAGGATTGGATGGGTTTGTGTCTCACTCGACAGGTAGCAATGCGAATCAAAATGATGGCGTCATGATATACACAAAACTAAGCCTACATAGTCACGTGTGGGAACCGGAATTCAAGGGTGGAAATTGTCTTGTATGTGAAATAGATAAAAACCTTGCCGTGGTTGCGGTCTACCGTTCTCCATCATTCAATTCTAAAGACAATTTCGACAATTTCGCAACTAGCCTGAATAATGTCTATGACGGCCTATCCTCATGTCCTAATATCGCCATTGTAGGTGATTTAAATATTGATATAAGACCAGGTTACAGGGATGTCCGTAGTTTCGAATATCTAACTCTAAATGCTTCTCACGGGCTCTTGCCAACCCATCTTTTTCCCACTAGGTTAGAACATTGTATAGATCATATATTGCTAAAGTCTAATCTTCCATCAACCACACTAGTTTTGGATTCGTTTATAACAGACCATAAACCCGTCCTACTTAATATTGCGAAAGCTAACCCTCAACGGAAAACCTGTTACTACACTACTCGCATAAATCACGAATCTGTTATGTTGGAGTTAGAACAGGTCGATTTCGCAATCATCTACCAATTAGGCGACGTTAATGCATGCATGAATGAATTCATAAATATTATAAAATCGGCTATATCAAAACATTCCCAGTTAGTAAAAATATCAAAGAAAAAAAGAACTATTAAACCATGGATAACTCCTGGTTTGCTAAAATGTATAAGAAATCGAGACAAAATGCACATGAATTCAAAAAAGACACCAGACAACCTAATTCTCAAAACCACTTACATCCGGTACCGAAACTTTTGTAATGACTTACTAAGAAAGTTAAAAATTTCCTATGAGCAGAGTGAGCTAGAAAAAGCCAGTAATAACCCCAAAAACTTGTGGAAAACAATAAATCAAATTACGAACACACGTAAAACGCCTGTTAGTCCTTCTGAGCTGTTAGAAATACGTGATAATGCAAAATCATCTGTTAACAATGTATGTCAGTTTTTTAGTACTGTGGGGAAAAACTTGGCTGCAGACATTATGTCGCAGAACCAAAGTCTGCCATTTCCAGATAGTAATAAGGCCCCCATTATTGGGAACATTGCTCAACACTCTCCTATGAATTCTCTTGCTATTATGGACGTGGATGAAGCTGATATAGAATCAATTATCCTTCAATTACGGAATGACTGTGCGGTCGGTTGGGATGGAATTCCGGCTACTGTTTTGAAAAGCTGCCGACATATTTTGGTTCAACCACTAACCTACCTCTATAATCGTTGTTTGCAGACAGGAGTGTTCCCTGATGCCCTAAAAAAGGCAATAGTTCACCCTATTTACAAGGGAGGGAGTAGAAATTGTGTCAATAATTACAGGCCAATATCAGTTCTGCCATTGCTATCAAAAATTCTTGAGAAGATTCTAAATAAGTGTCTACGCAGCTTTTTAAACAAAAACCAGATTATTGCTGACAATCAGTACGGATTCCGACCAGGTTTGTCAACAGAGGATGCTGTGCTGGACTTCACGCAATCGGTTGCTAAATGCTTGGATCAAAAAATGAAATGTCTAGGTATTTTCCTGGACCTTTCCAAGGCATTCGACACAGTTTCTATTCCCTTACTTACCTCTAAGCTGGAACTTCTCGGCGTACGTGGATTATTACTTGAAGTTTTCAAAGATTACCTCAAAAACCGTACTCAATGTGTCAAAATTGACGCGTACGTTAGCGACGAGGAATCAGTGACATATGGCATTCCCCAAGGGAGTATCCTGGGTCCAACATTATTCCTCATTTACGTCAACGACCTGTGCAGGATGAGTCTTCCAGACTGCAATATCTATGCTTATGCAGATGACACTGCGATCCTTGTGCAAGGACTTACTTGGGATCTTGTAAAAACTAAAGCAGAAGTGGCTCTGGCTCAAGTTAAGGAATGGCTTAACTCAAATCTACTCACACTTAACCTACAAAAAACCACCTACATTCCCTTTGCAATACGTCGTAACACCACACCGTCAGACACCTTTAATATAACTGCTCACACATGCTCAAACCCCTCAGAACCATGCACATGCCCAACACTCACTAGAAGTAATTGTGTAAAGTACCTGGGAGTACAAATAGACGATGGCCTAAGATGGGATAAACAAATTGATGCCCTCACCACCAGAACGTTGCGCTTGATTCACATTTTCAAGTCTCTTAGGCAGTCGGCTAACGCTAACACGCTGAAAATGGTGTACTACGCTCTGTGTCAGTCGGTCATTGGTTATTGTATTACTGTTTGGGGCGGTACAGCAAAGACTATACTTCTGAGAGTTGAGAGAGCACAGAGAGCGATACTCAAAGTTATGACAAGAAAGCCCTATAGATACCCAACATCGGAACTCTACTCTGACTGCAAGGTCCTTTCGGTTCGCCAACTCTTTGTGCTTAAATTGATTCTCAGAAAACACACTAGTCTTCCTCAGTCCGACCCAAACAAGCGAACATGTGTTTTCCCGGGCACTCAACATAAAACTACTTTCGCAAAGCGCCAGTTTTACACATTGAGTACACACATCTACAGGAAAGTTCACAAACAACTAAAAATTCTAGATCTAAATTCATACACAGTTAAACATAGAGTAACAGAGTGGCTACTACAGAAGGACTATTCCTACACGGAGTCTTTACTCACTTACATCGCCTAAATCAAAGAACGTACACTTTCACCCCCATACGCACATACACATACCCACATGCACACACACATACCCACATGCATACACCAACACACACTTCCACACATCACCACACATTCCTCCCACATTACACATTCAAGGTACTCTTACAAACAACTACTATTACTGCTGACAAGTATAAACGGTAGATCGACACTGTCCACTTGCTGTATAATTAATGGTATATTAATTTATTGGATAAACACTGTCTCTTAAGATACAGGTTAGCCTAGTTTAAGAGGCAAGGTTACTTTAGTTATGTACTTACAGAAATTTTGCAAAACACTGTAATGTCGACACTTAGTCTACTCGTTAGTAATACCTACTTATGTACATTTTCTGTAATTATTTTGGTAAATAAACTTATTATTATTATTATTATTATTATTATTAAAGACGAAACGAAAATAACTGGCTTGCTTTCTATGAGAGAGAGACAGACAGAGAAACACGCGCACGCCGCACGGCTTACAACTATAGCAAAAAGTGTCGTTACAACTTTTCGTGAGAATTTTTTCCGTCTAGCCCCCTTTCACAACGCGCGATAAGGAACTTCGTTCCAAAAACTGAATGAGATGCGATTGTAAACGTTGTTTAAAAGTCAGTAGAATTGGCCCTTTGATCAAACAACCACGAAAATGAAATGGAAACTCATTTTCTTGTATTAGTTTTCCTTTTTTACATCTATTTAATTACATTCCTATCAAACTGTTTATTTAATTTGTATCTAGATAGACTGTCGTCGAATAAATGTTTCTCTTTATACTTACATATATCTTACAAATGGGGAAAGGCCGTGTTCGAACAATTGAAAAATTTGTTAATACGTGCATCAGATCTTTTTTCAAGTGCAGAAGTGATTTTTGTCACAAAAATCCTCAGCGCTCAAAGAGTTTAAAAAAAATTGCCCTTTTTACTGTTCTAAAACCAAGAATGCTTCTTTTAACAAAATAACCCAATTCCTTAATACAATCAAATAAACACGCACGAGTAAGTTAACCGGTAAACACCACAATGAAAATGTACCGAATTCCCGTAGAACCGCGTTTTAAAATTTCAAAGGTTTTTAATACACGAACAGGCGACGACGCGTGTGCAAACGAAAGGTCTTGCCATTTACATTTTTACTACGCATGTTGTATTTGTGTTATTTACATTTTTTAAACGGGTGTTACCCTTTTTTTTGCTTTTTTGCTCGGTTAGCAGAAACCATAGCTGTGGGTTCGTTAGATCGGGTATGTACTGCTTGGTGGCTTTATGGTTTTATTTACATAAATGTGTGTGGTCAATCTTTTACTCGATAAAATTGATTTCTAGAATTGCAATTAGTTAAACTGAGTCGATGTCCAAAAAATCATCATGCAAGTGTAAGCTTTATTTCTTCTTTGTAATATGTAATACCTTCGATTTACATACCTATAATATTACAACAAATCAAGCTGTATTTTAAATACATTATATGAAAGTCTTCAAGCGAAGGTTAATAAAGTCACTTACAAGCAAGCTCGCAGCAATCGTCATCATTTGTTTCCTATACCTCAAACGTCACCATTTCGACCTGTTCTGTGATTCTCGTATCCCGCTGAGTCTTGCGGCCCTCACCAGATAATTATTATTAGTCTACCTTGTGGGATATCATTCTTCAAAAACTCTTTCAGAAAAGAGTTGAGAGACAAAAGGAGACTGATTTTTCACTTTCGATAAAACTTTAACTACTCGGTTGGTGTCGCCGTCGCAAGCGTGACTGTCGAGGGTGGAGTCCTGGCTTCGATTCTCAGATCGGGCAAAAAGTGTCATCTTTGTGACAGCCCGAAGTTCGGAATTTGGTGGTGTGGCACCCCCGTGGCTCGAGAAGCTCGCTAAGCTCGTCGCCGTTGCTCCTGTGCCAGATCTCTCTCCGGTCGAGTTGGGTGCTGTCCCATCGAAATATGAGAGTGATAGAAGAGGGAGTGCACCTGTGTTTGCGCACACACTTGTGCACTATATAGGTGGATACACCTTGCGAGGCATGTGTGTGTGTGTGTGTACCTTCATATTCGTGGCGAGACATGCGCTACGCACGTGCGAGGGCGAGCCAATGTATGCCGGCAACTGCTTCAAGACCAAAGCGCCTCAGTGCGAGTACTACATTATTTGTGGACGTAGTCGCGCATGCACGTTCGAGGTGTGCGCCGCGTAACTAAGAAAATGAAACTGCGTTTGCTCGGGCGAAACAGCGCATGCTACGGCTTATCCAATCCACACAGCAGCAGTCAAGATGGCACCGTCGCATCGCATTTTTATTGTAATAATAATGATGTTTTTTGTTATGTATAAATGTTTTGGATCCCATAATAATCGGTTACTTTCATATAATGCTTCTGCTTTTCGTTTAATTTCCTTTTCGTCCATATTGCGCGCGAAAATCACAACGAGGCGGACACAACCGTTCAAATGCAACGCACTGCTCGCAATGAGCCGACACACGCTGCCTTGCCTCGCTCGTGCGCAGCCTGTGCATAGCACATGCCTCGCCACAAACATGAAGACAGGCAAACGAGTCGTTGCACGCCGTTCGCGGCGCATGCCTCGCAAAGTCTGGATCTCCGGCAAGTCTCCGTTGGGATTGGCCGCTATGGCCAAAATCAGTCAGGACTATAATTATACTAATTCCCAAGTTTCATTGGAAGCGGTTCATTCATTTCCAAAAATAAGAACGTATGAAATACCGTAAGGTCGCTTTAAACGCTCGTACACCTGCAGTTCAATATTATAGATCTAAAATAGTATATAACAACTCCTTTATTCTGGGAATACTTATGAAAGTATTCCCGGAATAAAACAATATCCGCGGACGACGCAGACGTCTCGTTTAAAACGAGAGTGATATCGGTTTACATTATAACAAGGTCGTATTTATTCTGCGAGACCTTTGTTGTTTTACAATTTATGCTATTGATTGGTACATGGGAACGATGGCGTTAAAGCCATCTTTGCCTTTCTGCTGTTTGCGGTAAAATGCTGCGCGCAAATTTAGAATAGAAAATATTAATTCGGTACAATAGCAACAAACACATTAAAACCGACTCCAAAATAAAAAAGACTACAAAGAATAAAATAACTTTAATTTCAGAAGTTATTATGATGTTTTTTTTTTTGCAAGTAGTTTGTTTTTAGGGTTCCGAAAAAAAAAGGAACCCTTATAGGATCACTCGGGTGTCTGTCTGTCTGTCTGTCTGTCTGTCTGTCTGTCCGTCTGTCACAGCCAGTTTTCTCCGGATCCACTGGACCGATTCTGTTGAAATTTAGTACACATATAGACTTCTATAACCCAAACACGGAGGCGTTACGTAAATTGTTATTTTTTTAGTATGGGGGTCACTTTTGGGGGTCAAACTAGAAAATTAAAAAAAAAAAAGTTTTTTGAACAATATTGTGTGACATATCAAATAAAAGAGCTTACTGTGAAGGTTTTAATTATATTTTTTTCATAATTTTAAAATAAATGATTTAGAAGTTATTCAAGAAATTAGACGAAAAATGACCATTCCCCCCCCTTATCTCCGAAACAACTGAGCCTAAAATTTTGAAAAAAAATGGAGATAATAGATCTTTACCTAAAGATTACAGGAAAACCTATTAGAAGTCTGTAGTGTTAAAATAACATGTTAAAAAAAAAATTCGTTCGGAACCCTTTGCACGCGAGTCCGACTCGCACTTGGCCAGTTTTTATTTTACACTTTTCAGTATTTTATAAGTTTTCGTTATTCTTAATCACTACTGGAAACTCACAGGAAATCGAAATACCATTTTTTTTTACATGGATGACATATTTTATCCAGCTATTTTGATTTTAAAACCAAACTACTGAACCGATTTTGGTAACATTACTATGGAGCTAATCAGATAGTACATCCTTTCATATAAAAGAATAATTTACAAGAAAAAAAATGACGGATTTATTAGGTACGAAATATTAAAAAAATACGTCCGAGTTGAGAACTTTTTAAAATCGGTTAAAAGAGAAGAATAATATTACAGAATTTGGGAGGGTCCTGTACTTAGTGAAAGTTTCTGATGGATGAATTGTATTAAAGGAGATATTAGAAGAATAAAAAATGGGTAAAAAAAAAAGATGACAGCGCAGACGTTTGTGGAAGAAAAATCGGGTAAGTTGCATCAGGGATGCTGCCGTAGTAAATTAGGTACGCGAAAAGTCTTGTTACCACACAATACTGTACAGCTGAGTAACCGCTCAATAAACACGGCGCGAGATGAAAAATTATTTAGGCCCAAAATAATGTGTCAACGCCATATTTTTCGCCAGCGACAAATGCACTAGGCACCGAGTATTAACTTCTGTCCTCTAATGCTGGTAAAAAAAATTACATTAGTGAGTGCTATACCTCCAAAATTATAAGCGATCTTGATATATGTAACATATGTTTTACCTGAGACAAATTACCTGCATCGGTAACATCGGTAAGAGTAATAAAAATACCTGCCAAGAGTGCGAGTCGGACTTTTACAGAAAGGGTTCCGTACCATAAAACGAAAAAAAACAAGTTCCTTTTACGGAAGCCATTTAATTTTAAATTTGATTTTTATTATTTGTTGTTATTGCGTCGATAGAAAAACATGTTCTGAATATTTCAACTGTCTTTCTAACTTTTATAGTTCTACAGCCCGCTGACAGGCAGACCGACGGACGGACAGCGGAGGCTTAGTAATAGGGTTCCATTGGTTACCCTGCAGGTACGGAACCCTAAACAGTACGTTTCCATGCAAGACGGGAAATAGATATCTACAACTGTTTAGGTATTCTGATCAAGCCGTAAACAAAGTTAATTTTAACAGTGATGTCACCAGCAAAATACAAAATTAAACAAACAAAAAGTTCACCCACGTAAATAACTCTACTTCAAATTGATAAATGTATAAGCTCAACGCCATTTTCCCATTGTGTATTGCGAATAAAAACTTTTTTGCACCTCCCGGCGCCATTTGTCTTTCGGGCTGCGTATGGAATTATAAATAGCCCGGCTTTTTGTCACGCGAGTTTAATACGGGTGTTAAATACTGATATAAGCGTACTTTCAGCGTCCGAGGTAATTATTTTGTTAAATAATTATTACGTAAGTTGGATGCAGCTTTAAAATTACCGATACTACAGACCTGCACAAAGTATTGTTTGTGGCCTCGGGCTTTGACTTTTAATGATAGATAGCTATCAAAATGACAAAATATTTATTCATCGAACACATTTTTTACTATCCTTCACCTTCTCCAAACCTAAGGGTGCCTGTCCATTGCGAGCGGAGCGGAAAAACGGAGAAATATTAACGTTGTCAGTCAAAATGTCAGTGAATCACGTGGGACTCACGTGGTGCGGAGATTTTATGCAATTTCATTGGTTAAAATTTCTCCGTTTCTCCGGCCAGCTGCTTTGCTCCGTTTGCTCACTCGCAATGGACAGGCACCCCCCTTATCCAGAGGCTCTAGACAAATGACATTCTTTCAGCGGTAGCGTAGCGAAAGAGATTGTCAAAACATCAAAAATGTATGGGATTTGCAAATGCTGTTGCACGTGATCATGCAATTCTTGTGTTTTGATCTCGACTAACGCTTTGCCTAATGGTATAGCACTTTGCCTATGCTCTCTTCAATTATTTCACTTTTTTTTGACGTGATAACGTCTTATAAATCGATGAACGACGGCTGCATGCACGAAAAAGTGTCACGTTCCGCCTGAGCCGAGCGTGCAAGTGAGAGCGCGGAACAAGCGATAGAGAGGCACGATCGGCCTAAGAGTTCGGCTTGTTTGTTAAGAATTCAATTGTTTTCCTATGACGTATCGTCCGTAAACCGACTTTAAAGACAACCACATATTTTTTGTTCTGTTTATTTACCACAGGGTTTTTATCCACATGGATACGTCAACCCAATTATTTCACTTTGTCGAGAGGATCTCGTAACAAGTTGAGCCAACTTTCTGTGACCCAAACACGAACGTATTACGTAAGTTTTTAAAATTTTAGTACAGGTTTCACTTTTGGGGATCAAATTAGAAAATTAAAAAGAAATGTTTTTTGAGCAATATCGTGTGACATATAAAAAAAAGGACTTACCGTTAGGGTTTTAATTGAATTTTTTTCATAATTAAAAAAAAACATAAGTTTATTTACCACAGGGATTTTATCCACATGGATACGCCAACCCAATTATTTCACTTTGTCGAGAGGATCTCGTCACAAGTTGAGCCCAACTGGGCAAGAGTCTTGATTTTTTTTAGGGAAAAGCTTAATGGATATCTCCGTCTAAGGTGGAAGAAGGTCATTGTTAATTTATCGAGAATCTACCATGAAACCTAGTGTCATGCTTGGATTTCAGATAATACTCCATTCCTTTTATTTAAAAGCCTTACACGAATCATCATTTTCACCAGCTACATCTCAGTTAGTTTGAGCCTATCCAAAAGCCGGTAAACCACAATTAAAGTAATAGCATTTTGTATTAGTTTAATAAGAGGTTTTGCAGTAAAAGAACGTCTTAACTAGAACACTGAATGTCAAAATGTGATAAAATTATCAAAATACCTTACAATAGGACACCAAAAGACCTTGCCAGCTTTACGACGTAATAATAGATATTACTACACGGAAACCATGACTACTAACGATGGAGGTCGTGGAATTTTGAAGTACCATTTAGGATCGATAACTAATAAATAATTGTGGTTTAATACTTGATTGATGAGAACATTCCGAATACGACAGTTGCTTTGAATACGGTACTCAGAATTGTATTGGAACTAATTTACTTACGATGCTGACAAGACTTAAAGCAAAGTTAAATAATAACAGTCGCACTGGTCTATCTTCAGGGTTAAGCAACGCTTGTCGAGGTCGATCTGTGGATGGGGGGCCATCTTAACATACCGAGAATCCTTCGTGCCTGGGAAAGCACGTTAGGTAGACAGTTGGTCCCGACTGTCATTTGTAGATATTTGGCAGTCGTTACGGAATTTCTGAAGCCAGTAAATCTGACTATCTTAACCTTACCCAGTTATTGGGTTGTGGAAGTCAGGTAGGCTGCTTCACGTAAAATACGGTTTTGCTGCAAGCCGACCCCAATTTAGTTGGCATAGGCTAAGCAGATGACGCTACCAAGACTTGAAAGTGCGATCACTGGCTAACCGCAGAGGAAGATTTATCGTACTGCAAAATTAAAAATATATTTTATTAATCAATCATAAATTCATCAATCTATACTAATATATAAAGCTGAAGAGTTTGTTTGTTTGCTTGAACGCGCTAATTTCAGGAAATACTGGTCCGATTTGAAAATTCTTTCAGTGTTAGATAGCCCTATTATCGAGGAAGGCTATAGGCTTATCATCATGCTAAGACCAAAAGGAGCGGATAAAGAAAATTGTGACGCAGACGAAGTTGCGCGGGTTAACTAGTATTAATATAAAATTCTTCCGTTACTGACTGACTGACAGACAACGCAAAGCCGAAATTACTGGTCGTAGAGAGCTGAAATTTGGCATGTAGGTTCCTTGGGGAGTGTAGGGAGCATTAAGAAGGGATTTCCCGAAATTCCCACGGGAACGGGAAAAACGGTATACCTGTGCGCGTACAAAGTCGCGGGCAAAAGCTAGTCGTATATAAAACAATTACTGCCTTCTTATTTTTAATTATATATAAAATAATTTAGTTTTTTTTAAAGTTCAATGTCTTACTTTGCGTTAAGTTTACCGTTCATTAATACCGCATAATCAATTTCCCACAAAAAAGGTTAAGATTTAATAACGCATTATTTTTCACAGCCTCCAACTAAAATATTTTTGCTTAAAAAATGTTTAAGCAAACCTATTTTGATTGTTTATCTCTTATGTCCACCTTAACTGCAAGAAAAGCTTGGGAAGGAATTAGAACGGCTCAGAGGTCGTAAGTTCCGCCCGGTCGTAACCCTCTCGTCTTACAAGCAGAGCAGAGGTCAACAGGAAAAACTATTAACGGAGACTCTTACTGAAGTATTCCAATGGAAATACGTTGTCATTTTATACATACATGCATAAATTCGCATTATTCATCTCGTAATCATTTCGTAGGTAAAAAATGAATGAATACATCTAGTACAAAACAAATCCATAATTTACTATTTTGATTGTTTATCTCTTATGTCCGCCTTAACTGCAAGAAAAGCTTGGGAAGGAATTGGAACGGCTCAGAGGTCGTAAGTTCCGCCCGGTCGTAACCCTCTCGTCTTACAAGCAGAGCAGAGGTCAACCGGAAAAACTATTAACGGAGACTCTTACTGAAGTATTCCAATGGAAATACGTTGTCATTTTATACAAACATGCATAAATTCGCATTTTTCATCTCGTAATCATTTCGTAGGTAAAAAATGAATGAATACATCTAGTACAAAACAAATCATAATTTACTATTTTGATTGTTTATCTCTTATGTCCGCCTTAACTGCAAGAAAAGCTTGGGAAGGAATTGGAACGGCTCAGAGGTCGTAAGTTCCGCCCGGTCGTAACCCTCTCGTCTTACAAGCAGAGCAGAGGTCAACCGGAAAAACTATTAACGGAGACTCTTACTGAAGTATTCCAATGGAAATACGTTGTCATTTTATACAAACATGCATAAATTCGCATTTTTCATCTCGTAATCATTTCGTAGGTAAAAAATGAATGAATACATCTAGTACAAAACAAATCATAATTTACTATTTTGATTGTTTATCTCTTATGTCCGCCTTAACTGCAAGAAAAGCTTGGGAAGGAATTGGAACGGCTCAGAGGTCGTAAGTTCCGCCCGGTCGTAACCCTCTCGTCTTACAAGCAGAGCAGAGGTCAACCGGAAAAACTATTAACGGAGACTCTTACTGAAGTATTCCAATGGAAATACGTTGTCATTTTATACAAACATGCATAAATTCGCATTTTTCATCTCGTAATCATTTCGTAGGTAAAAAATGAATGAATACATCTAGTACAAAACAAATCATAATTTACTATTTTGATTGTTTATCTCTTATGTCCGCCTTAACTGCAAGAAAAGCTTGGGAAGGAATTGGAACGGCTCAGAGGTCGTAAGTTCCGCCCGGTCGTAACCCTCTCGTCTTACAAGCAGAGCAGAGGTCAACAGGAAAAACTATTAACGGAGACTCTTACTGAAGTATTCCAATGGAAATACGTTGTCATTTTATACAAACATGCATAAATTCGCATTATTCATCTCGTAATCATTTCGTAGGTAAAAAATGAATGAATACATCTAGTACAAAACAAATCATAATTTACTATTTTGATTGTTTATCTCTTATGTCCGCCTTAACTGCAAGAAAAGCTTGGGAAGGAATTGGAACGGCTCAGAGGTCGTAAGTTCCGCCCGGTCGTAACCCTCTCGTCTTACAAGCAGAGCAGAGGTCAACAGGAAAAACTATTAACGGAGACTCTTACTGAAGTATTCCAATGGAAATACGTTGTCATTTTATACATACATGCATAAATTCGCATTATTCATCTCGTAATCATTTTGTGAAAAACGAAACTGAAAAATAAAATACAGTTATAGGAGTAATCGATACATTGTCATAAAATAAATTTATTTATATAAAAACATGATTGATTATCTAAGTTGGAAAATAAACTTCATTGCCTTATCATGTAGCTAATCAATCATGTTTTTATATTATAATTTTTTTTTTTTTTTTTATACTGGGTACACCGTATTTGTAACCACTTAGCAAGGGATCCGAACCTCCTTTTCCCTGAGGGTCTCAGGACGGGAGTAAGGAAAAATGACTGGGAGCAAACCCGAGTAGAAAAACTCTTTCTCTTTTTTCTTTCTCTTTCTTCTTTCTCTTTCTTCTTTTTCTCTTTCTTTCTTATTATATAATTATAATATAAAAACATGATTGATTAGCTACATGATATGGCAATGAAGTTTATTTTCCAATTTAGATAGCCTACCTTACACTTAACAGATGCGCTTACTCTACGTAATTTCGTCCACTCGACTGAAGCTTGACTCTACCTTTCTTAATGAAATTGACAGTGGCCAATCCTACTACATCATAAACAACATTTGCATTCGCATAGCAGTAGCAATCTGTTAAAAAAAAATTGGCCAAGTGCGAGTCGGACTCGCGTGCAAAGGGTTCCGAACCTATTTCATTTTTTAACATGTTATTTTAACACTAAAGACTTCTTATAGGTTTTCCTGTAATTTTTGGGTAAAGATCAATTATCTCGATTTTTTTTTCCAAATTTTAGTCTCCGTAGTTTTGGAGATAAGGATAGGGGAATGGTCATTTTTCGCCTAATTTCTTGAATAACTTCAAAACTACTTATTTTAAAATTATGAAAAGAATATAATTAAAACCCTCACAGTAAGCCCTTTCATTTGATATTTCACACGATTCAAAAACCTTTTTTTTTATTTTCTAGTTTGACTTCCATAAGTGACCCAAATACTAAAAAATAATAATTTACGTAACACGTCCGTGTTTGGGTCACAAAAGTCCATATGTGTACCAAATTTCAACAGAATTGGTCCAGTGGATGCGGAGAAAACTGGCTGTGACAGACGGGCAGACACGACAGACAGACATCCGAGTGATCCTATAAAGGTTCCGTTTATCGTTCGGAACCCTAAAAAACTAATCTCCATACATTTTTGACAGATTGCAACTGAAAAACGAATGCAGACGTTTTTAAAATTTTTAGAGTTAGCATTCAAGTGTATACTTGGTTTTAGTTGGAATTAACGTCCTTAACTCAAAGGTTTTTTTTTGCTGACCATGGCAGCTGAGTAGATTGGAGTGGACGAAGATTCCTTCAATAGAGCTTATAATTGAGTGTTAAAATTATCACGCCAGTTATCGTGTTACTTCATTCCTTTGTAACTACCCTACTTTTACGATTCACCATATCATTTGCATACCAACCATAATTTATTACAAGTACCCAACTAGCATAGCTAGGCGAAAAATTCACAGTTTATTAACAAAAAAATAAAATGGCACGACATCGCGAATATTGTACTTAAAATTCTTTATAATTTAATGAAGTTGTTAATATAGTTATTTTTCATATGTGTATACGTCGAGTTGCACGATACGGTCGCGATAAGGCCTCGGACAGGGTGAGGAGCTTACGCGGGCTTAAGGCTCCCGAGAGAAAAATATCACACGTTGACCTAGTACAGAGCTATCATTGCGCGAATACGCGATCGTCGCGCTAATGTGTTTGGAAAAACCGAAAGGCCCATAGTCGATCGCTGTTTCAAAACAATTGAAACCGCTGTTTGCTTCCGTAAAGAAGGTACTATAGTGGGCGTCAAGCGCGTCGTGATGGAACAGCGTTGCTAGCGAGCGATCGTCTAATCTATTCATTTCACCCTATACGAAACACGTCGAGCCTCTACTGCCCACTACAACAACTCGCGACGCTCTGTGGCCACCTGGGGCTATTATCAAAATGACATTCATTCTATGAGTGAATTTGACTGTCGAAAGCCAAAATATGACAGACTAGCTGACCCGTACCCACTTCGTTGAGCGGTATTTTTTGGGTTAGTATATATGTGCCTATGGCACTCACAAATAACGTGGCTTTCTATTGGTAAAAGAATTTTTAAAATTGGTTCAGTAGATGCAGAGATTACCTCCTAAAACCTCACAAACTTTACCTCTTTATAATATTAGTATAGATTGGTCACGTGATAATTTACAGAGTTTGTCAATTCCATACATTATTGACGTTTTGACAAACGCCTTCGCCACGCAACTGCTGCTGTCACTTGTCTAGAGCCACTTATCGCGCCCGCACCCGCCCCAGTCACCGCGCGTTCACTCTGGACACGGCCTTAGTAATTACATTAAAATATTATGTTAACTTAACTAATGTAAGTTGGACATTGCTGCTTACATTTGTAAGCTTTTGTGATATACTGAGATTGATACAGCAATGTTAGTTGCTTGTTTATTTAAGCTTGAATGGTCGGATATCTAGGTGTATTCTTTATTTTATACCCAAGGACACGGTTCTTTCAATTTGCAAGTACCAAATTCACTACCTCTATTCTAAAAGAATACTTATTTTTATTACTTTGTTCGAAATAAACAAGTAATTTACTCGAATGAAGCATGCAAAATGACGTTTCGGAATGACGTGACGTTACGTGATTTAATTGTAGTAACACAAAAAAAAATCACCTAGTATTTCGTAGGGAGCAGGTATGTATTTTTGGCGGAACTACTACCTAACGTAGAGTTAGCCTTATTTTGGTACAAAGTTGCTCAGATATACCTTCAACACGAACTAGTGCTACATGTTCCTTGTCTTCAACTGTTCAAAGTTCTAAGTTCTATTAGATCTAAAGATCTCAGTAAGAACTTCAATCGTAACAAACAACTTCCCTCAACTTGCGTAGATTTCTTCAGTAACTTTAAATAAAAAGATCCTCTAGAAGTGCTGTCATTTTACGCTACCGTCTGAAATTACTTTAAAAAACTGCTCGCTTTGTGCAAAACGTACCGTCTTTAAAATTTAAAACAAAAAGCCTTTATCTTAATTTACTGTTTGAAATGCCTTGAGATTAAATTTTGTACTGCTAAACCACTATCATCATGAAGATTTAAAATGGTTTGTATGCTTGTATGCCAGCTGTATGTTCGTAAAAAGCTATGCCTGGAAATACTGATCCATTAACAAAAAAACGACACTATCGCTGACCTATCAATATATAAAAAAATACTTGCTGAGTGACTGAGTGATTGAGTGAGTGATGACAGACAACGCACAGCCAAAGCACTACTGGACGTAGAAAGCTGTTGCATCTAGGTTCCTTGGGGAGTGTAAGCGAGCACTAAGAGGAGATTTCCCGAAATTCGTGCAGGAACGGGAAAAGACGGGATTTGAGAAAACGAAATCGCGGGCAAAAGCTATAATATATTTTACAAGCTGCGGCTTCTCTCGAGTGAAAATCGAGAATGATCCCAATGAAACATACTCCCGGGATAAACAATATTTTATTTCGTTATCCAGGACATGGTCTCCTCATATACCAAATTTTATTTACAGCTGCTGTTCAGCGGTTACGACTTAAACAGGTTCTATCTTTTTCTTTTTTTTAAAACGTTACCCCACCACACTAGGATTTTCGCCTGTATCGTGGGTGCGTTTACATACATATAATCTCACATACACAAACAGTCAGATCCGGAATAACTATCTGTAGGACATACAATTATTTGTTCCGTGCAAAAATCGAACCCGCGACACGCAGCGCAGCAGTCAATTGCTTAACCACTGCGCCAACCGTGCAAACAGGGCAGATAGTTACTTTCACATTTATAATGCGAGTGATTTTTTTGGTATATGTTTATCAACGCATAATTTAAGTGGGTGGTATCAAATCGAACAATTCAGTCATACGTATTAGTACTATCTTTTGCCCGCTAGTTGTTACGTGCATATCGTTTTTTTTCCCGTTTCCATGGGAATTTCGGGAAATCCTCTCTTAATGCTCCCCTACACTCCCCAAGGAACCTTTATTTCGGCTGTGCGTTGTCTGTCAGTCACTCAATCAGTAAGTAACGGAAGAATTTTATAAATATCTATGATAGATATATCGCCTAATCACACCAAATAAATCAACAACAGCTTTCAAAGCAAAGTAAAGCTAATAAATGCAATCAGTTAAAGCTTATGACAGATTCACAACGACAGCACTAGTTACGCGTTCGACCACAGACGAGTAACTAGTCCCCCGGCAGTTGTATGACCAGCCAATTAAACAGACTCTGACGCTGAGTTAATGGTAATCTACTTCGGTTCTGACCTCAAATCTACTTATTTACAGACGGGAAATTCGCGTTTCAATTGTGACACTAAAGGCAAAAGTAGGAAAGGATATATTTCTAAACTTGTGGGGGTCAAGGGAGCAAAGCCGCGGGAAAACGCTTTTTTTTTAAGGATGGGAAATCATCAAATGACTCCTCCCGCTCTGGGCGGAGCAGAAGGGAGTGTCAGACTCTTACTGACTAAAACCCATCCGTGTTCCTCCTAATGCCCTTTGTGTTCCAGGGCCGCGGTGACTCTTTCGAATAAATTCCGCAACCCCGGCAGGACCACGGGAAAGCGCTAGAATTACATTTTTTATGTTCCATACGTTCGAATGCAAAACGAAGCCCTTATTGGAGTTTGTCACACATGAGTTTGTCTGACCGCCTGTCATAGCTTCTGTGATCTAAAAACGTACGCGTTACGAAAGTTAATAACTTTTGAGTTTGGCCACTTTTGGGGACAAATTATAAAAATCTGTGTTGTGCAACATATCCAATGAAAGGGCTTATTGATATTCAATCAAAAATCGTTACAAAACGTTGATCTCCAGAATAAATGGCATTACGACACTGTCAGTGTTTTAATGCAAGATTGGCCAAACAAACCCTTAGGGTGCTTGTCCATTTCAAATATTAACCAATGGAATTACACAAAATGTCAGTGGCGTGTTGCGGAGATTTTGTGCAATACGAGTGGTTAAAATTTCTCCATTTCTTCGCTCCGCTACCTCGCTCCGCTGAAATAGACAGTACCCTCAAACCGGATTTACACTATACTTACGTATTGGGACTCTAGATGATGATGACATGTTCGTTAGCACAGTGTAAATCCGGCCACGTACTAGGCCTGCATGAATCTTACTACTATTATAATTGCAAAAGTTTGGCTGGATGTTTGTAGCTCTATCACGCCAGACCGGCTGAACGGATCTGGATGAAATTGAGCACAGAGATAAATTATAGTCTGGTCCTTTTTATCCCGGGATATGTCCCCTTGGGATTATTTCCGACATTCACGCGAGCGAAGCCGCTGGGATAAGTGAGAAACAGCAAATACAGCTTAGATCCCGACTTTAAAATACCGTCAAAATTCTCTTCAAAACACTAACTTAATAATTAATGAACGCTTCGGCAAACCGCACATTCAACCAGCAATAATTCACGCAAATGACAGTAAAATGGACATATTTTCAATTATAAACTCTCTTTGTACCTTACCGTTATCCGACGATCAAAATGATAAATTGCACTTTAAATGAAGCATGATAATAGTCTCCACGTTGATAACAATGAAAGAGGAATGGCGAAAAAACTGGAATATGTTAGCGTCATGGGCTAAATATACTCCGTTATTCATTCGATGTTTTATGTACTTTTTGTATTGTGTTTTTGAATAAATGTATTGATGAACTCGTTGGAGTTTAATTTGAAAGCGCTTTTGTATGACATCGCCGTTTGATGGGCAGCTTAACTAAAACAAAATTACAAGGCCATGATCATATGCCTCTTGTATTCGATGTACTAAATTACTCTTCAATACTCTAAAGTATGGCTATGTATTTCGTATAAAATAATAAAAGGTCAAATCTCGGAATGCTACACGCTGTGCTACGGCGTAGTCCGCACTAAACTACGCGCTACGCTCTGTGCTACGGCGTAGCTCTCACTAGGCTACGCGCTGTGCTACGGCGTAGCACCTACTCAAGAGTAAATTGGATAGGTAACTTCAAGATAGCGTTTACCATCGTCGGCCACATCATCGCTTACGATCAGGTGCGCAGCCTATCAATACTGACAAAAAAAAACCTCAAACAAAACCACAATCAATCAGATTGCTCCAAACATATTCGTTTGTCAAAAATATGTGTTTGCACACACCACATACTAATGAAAATAATTGCAATTGAATAATTTATCCTGCTAGTGTGGTGAGCGTTAATCTGTCAAATCGTGCAGTATTTAAATTGTATTAAATTCAGTATGAATAGTTAATCTAGCGGATTATCGCTGATGGAATTGAGTTTCGCGGCGCTCAATCCGATGCTAGTGAAATGGTTTAGGTATATTGTTAGTTATGGGTGTTATAACCTTAGGCAAATTTTTAAGGCAAGATCTTAACAGTTTTCGTAGTTCAAAGCATACTGATTATAGCAGCCAGAGGAAGATAATCTTGTTTTGTACATCAAAGAAATGTGTGATTTTTGCCTTGTAAATCAGAATTGAATTTGAGCTGGTATTTTAGCATTATAGAGTTCGGCGACACCCTAGATATCTTTATGAGTAGTGAACTGAGAAAAACACTGCAACTCAATACCTGAAATCCAGTACAATAAAATAAAATAAAAAAAATATATAAAAAAAAATATTTAAGCACTAGCACTTCGCCGGTGACTTAGTTCGCGCGGGTTTAGTATTGCAATTTTCGTAGGGATCTCTATTTTTTTCTATTTATAAATACTAGTTATAAGCTATGACACTCACAAATAACATGGCTTTCTATTGTTAAAAATATTTTCAAAATCGAATCAGTGGATTCAGAGATTACCCTTGGGTACCCTCACAAATTTTAACATTATTGATCTGATTTTGTTAATGTATCCTGACTCAAATAATGTCATGCCTATAACTTGTATATGTGGTGTAAACTGTATATGTATGTTGCTAATAAATAAATATATTAACAGAATAAGGCATTAAGTCCGCCTTTGTACAGTGTTTTTTTTACTTGAGCATAAAGTTTTAATAAATAAATAATAAATAAATATTTGTGGTCAAAACCACTGCCCATCTATTGACGTATTTGTCACTCATGTCCACCAAAAGTTAAGTTTAAACATTTTACTTGATTCCTTAACAACTTAGTGCGAGAGCCCGTCAATCACTCGACCTATCCAATGTAATGTTGAACTAAACAAAACTCCCTTTCCACATCATAAAGTGGAAACTAGTGTACTCACAGGAGTTTTCAAGTGACATGTTTGGCGTCCGTTTTCCCATGAATATTTGACAAAACTACGTATTCTACGCTAACTTTTGTGCGCGTTTCCTCTCATATAAGTTTTCTCTTGTCCCCAGAGTAAGCCGTACCTACTTGAACTGGCTACGGTCTTCGAGAATCAATATGAAACATTCGAGTTCCAAGAAATTGAAGATCCCGAGAGTGGTCGTGAGGAAAAGTGGGAAGTTACGAAATACTATTTTTACTGTAATACTTAGTTTATAGTAAATACCCAGTTTTCTCGTAATACTGTCATAACGTTTATTTATTTATTTATGTACACACAACATACTTAAAAAAAGAAAATTTTGTACAGAGAAAAGAGTTTGTTTGTTTATTTGTTTTCGGGGTTATTTTTAGCCCGTTACTTTTCTTTACTGAGTATTTGCCAATTATTTCGTCAACGACATTATTTTAGCTATACACTAATGGACATAAACATACAGACTGTTAATTAATTTAACTGGAAAAATGAATAAATTATTATTTTTGTAGAGGGTATGTTTATAAACTGAGTTAAATTTAAATTTTGTTCGCAGTCGCAATATGTCAAAAATGATTAGAAATTGAGTAATTTTTTACAGATTGCGTATGAGATCCGAATGCGAACATTGTTTAAAAATTAGTAGAATTGACCCTCTGATGTACAAAACAATATCTTTAAGTGACCTAGTCCTACTTATATCCTACTAATATTATAAATGTGAATGTTTGTATGTTCGTGCCTCAATCAGGCAAAAATGGCTGAAGGGATTTGGATGAAATTTAGCACACATATAGTTCACATCCTGGAATCAAACATAGGCTACTTTTTATCCCGGTAAAAGGCAACGCTTAACGAAGACTGAGGAGGAAGTGGAAACACAGCGCTTCTGCTGCCTTAGTATATCAGATTCAAAAGTACTAGGAGAACAGAAACATGTCGTAGTATTTCTGGCGCTTAAATTAGGAGCGCTAAAGATTCACAAGTACCAGGAGAACAGAACGATGTTAAAGTATTTTTGGGCAAGACTATTTTTTTGTTACCGTCGAACAGGTATGTATGTTGAAGTTTTTTCCGGGCTGGAATTGTAAACGCTATAGATTCACATGTGACTGGTGATCAGAAACATGTTGAAGTATTTCTTTGGCTGAAATTAGCGCTAAAGATTCACAAGTACCAGGAGATCATAAACATATCGACATTTTTCCAGCGCTGGAATTGTGACCGGTTAGAATTCAAAAGTACCAGGAGATAAGAAACATGTCGAAGTATTTTCGGAGCTAGGATTGTGAATGCTAAGGATTCATTAGTACCAGGAGGCCAGAAATTTGTCAAAATATTTCCGCACTAGAAATCAAATTTCAAATCTCAAATCGTTTATTGCAATCCATAATGTACACATACAGGTGGTAAAATGAATAGATAGAAACAATTATGGACCCTGTCGGGCACAGCAAAACTTTAAACAATTAGGAGAGAATATGAGCGGTAAGGATCCAAAAGTACCAAAACAACATAAAAATGTGGAAGTTTTTCCGGGCAGGAATTATGAGCGCTAAAGATTCATTATGCACCAGGAGACCAGAAATATTTCGAAGTATTTCCAGGGTTGGAATTGTGAGCAGTTAGGATTCAAAAGCATCAGAAGATCAGATACATGTAGAAGTATTTTCGGGGCTGGAATAATGAGCGCTACAGATTCACAAGTACCAGGAGAACAGAACGATCTAAAAGTATTTTTGAGCAAGAATATTTTTTGTTTTTTTGGGAACAGTCAAACAGAAATATGTATGTCGATGTTTTTTCCGGGCTGTAATAGTAAATGCTATAGACTCACAAGTACCAGGAGACTAGAAACCTGTCAAAATATTTTTTTGGCCGAAATTGTGAGCGTTAAATATTCACAAGTACCAGCAGACAAGAAACATGTCGAAATATTTCCGGCACTGGAATCGTGAGCGGCTAGGATTCAAAGGTATCACGAGAACAGAAAAATGTTGAAGTATTTTCCGGGCTGGAATTATGAGCGCTAAAGATTCATTATGTACCAGGAGACCAAAAACATGTCGAAGTATTTTCGTGGCTAAGATTGTGAATGCAAAAAATTCAAAAGTACCAGGAGGCCTGAAACAAGTCGAAACATTTCCGGAGCAAAAATTATGAGCGGTAAGGATTCAAAAGTGCCAGAACAACAGAAAAATGTGGAGGTTTTTTCCGGGCAGGAATTATGAGCGTAAAAGATTCATTATGTACCAGGAGACCAAATACATGTCGAAATATTTCCAGGGTTGGAGTTGGGAGCAGTTAGGATTCAAAAGTACGTACAAAGAGATTAGAAATATGTTGAAGTATTTTCGGGGCTGTAATTATGAGCGCTATAGATTCACACGTAGATACCAGGAGATCAAAAACATGTCAAATTATATTTTCGGCAGGAATTGTAAGCACTAAAGATTCACAAGTACTAGGAGACCAGAAACATGTTTTAATGTTTCAGGCGCTGGAATTTTGAGTGGTAAGGATTCAAAAGTGCCACGAGAACAGAAACATATAGCATTTTTTTCCGGCCTGTAATTATGAGCGTAAAAGATTCACAAGTACCAGGATACTAGAAACATGTCGAAGTATTTTCGAAGCTGGAATTGTGAGTGGTTAACATTTAAAAATACCAGGAAAACCGAAACATATCGAAATTTTTTTCTGGGCTGGAGTTATGAGCGCTAAAGATTCACAAGTACCAGAGTACCAGAAACATGTCGAAGTAGTTCTGCAGCTGAAAGTACAGACAGTAAAGACTCGCAAACTAGCAGAAAAGAATCATGAAGGTGAATATCCGAGAATGAGAATATGGGACAAAGAAGTTGCGCGCCACCTCTAAAGTACTACTTTTTATCCCGGGAGTATGTTCCCTAGGAATCACGCAGGTGAAGCCGCTGGCAGAAGCTAGTTTACATTAAATATCTTATCAATTTCAGTGAGTAGTGCCTATCGAAATACATCTTAAAGTTAGTTTTGTTACCATTATTAAAAAAAGACACACCCATGTTACATATTGTTATTCCTTTTAACAAAATATTTAGTCTAACGAACTCGGCACTACAATGGATATGAAAAATTGCACGTCAAGCCTTGTAATTTATTACCTAGGCTCACATTATTGCTGCATACATAATATTCTGAATGGTTGGCAAAAACCTACATGACCTGGCATAAATTGGCTAAGTATATTAACTTGTACATATATCTATACAAACATGTTAGAACTTAGTCGCTTTTTATGTCTGTCTGTATACCGCGATGTTTTCCTAAACTGCGCAACGAACTTCGAAGTTTTTCTTATAAAGAATTTTACTCTTATATAATTCCATCTAATGAATTAAACCCTAGGAGTTTTCGTTTATTAGATGTAAATAACTGAATTATTTTACCAATAAATAATCAAATTGGAATTATAGTTAGGGTTAGTTCTTTAGGGGTAAAAGTTGATGCTAATCCAGGACGTCTAAATCAAACTAATTTTTTCACCCCTTTTTTAGAGAATTTATTTGAAATAGTTTATACGTATATTACTTTAGGATATTGGGGTCGGCTTTGTACCAGTATTTTTCAAGCGAGCGACTGCTATCTGACAGATTTTTCTGGTTTTTAACTACCTCTAACGATTGTCAAAAATCTACAATTAACGCCTGGTGCGGCGCCAACGACTTTGCGTGCTTGCCGAGGAATGGAGAAGTTTCGGAATGTACCTCACTCACTCACGCATATCAGCCGAAAGATGTCCACTGCTGGACATAGGCCTCCTCCAAATGTTGGGGGGGTTTTCCATAATCGCCGCGCTTGCCAGGCGGGTCGGCGATCGCAGTGTATAGTGTTGCGTTTTACAGAGAACGCTGCAGCCCATTCTCTGGCGAGTCCCTTAGTCGCCTCTTACGACACCTACGGGAAGTGATGGGATGGTATTATTCTTTTACGGCACCAAACGGCACCGCCCGACACCATACGGCGGCGGCGGCGTCGTTTGTACCTACGAGAAGATAATGGATTAATATTGGACAGCCATCCACAGACCGATCTCGGCAAACATTGTAGTGACTATTATTAGTGCGCTGTTATGCAGAGGGTTGTCAGTGAGGATTGGTGCGGTCTGATCCATAGCTCGAAGTCCACCGGAGTGCCAACTGACGGTAATTTTACTATGTTTTTAGTGCATAATCTATTCATTTTATTTTAATGATTATTTCTTTTTATTTATATTAAATTGAATTGAATTTTAATTTACATTTTTATATTAATTATTTTGCATGTTTTAATTTAATTTTAATATTGGGACTTGGTGCCCCTAATAAAGAAATTTGATCGATAGATTACTTACGTGTAAAAAAGTTTTTTTTTTACTATATATAGGCATACGTTTGACCACAATCTCACCTGATGGTAAGCGATGATGTGGTCGAAGATGGAGCACGTTTGCCTAGAAGCAACCTATTCACTCTTGTCTTAAAGACTCCCAGGTTGTAGCTATCTGAAAACACAAGACTCTGGCAGGGAATTCCACTCCTTAGCTGTACGCACTATGAATGTGTTCCCAAAACGTTTAGTGCGTGTGGGTGGGATGTCCACCATGTACCGGTGGCGCATCGCCGTTTGTCTTGTGGTCCGATGATGGAACGGGCTTGGCGGAATTAAATCATGCAATTCCGTCGCACACTCCCCAAAATGCAAGCGATAGAAAACCGACAGGCCAGCCACTCGGCGTCGATGCTCAAGGCTTTGGAGCATCGACTCGACGAGCCTGTCATTACCGATGATCCTCTTGGCTCGTTTCTCAATTGACTCAAGGGCATCAAGCCCAAGTAAAAGTTTAATATTAAACTTACATATAAAGTAAACTAAATGTTTTGTCAAGTCGTAAAAACGGTGAGAAGCAAGGGCAGGACGCTACTATTATGTAAACTTTACCCACATGTCAGAAAAAGGTAGAAAATATTATCTGAAATGATAATAATTTCGTACAACGGTTGCTGGAGGTTGGGTTGGGTCTAGTAAAATCACTAGGGACGTGTTTAGGTAAATTATATTTGGTTGCTAGGTTAGGGAAATCATTTGCTCGAACGTTTTATAATTTCAACGTTTAGTCGAACATGGAGGCAAAGAAAATTGCTTTTTTTGCAAACATTTTGGTGCTGAATTATGTATGGTGTAAGTACGACTGTGGTTTGGGGTGGTACTGGCTGCATGTTATGCCGTTATGCCGATAAAATGATGTAGGGGCAGAAGACTATTATTTTTCTTCTCAGCAACATTTGAAACATTCGTCCTATATTTTGCAGATTGATATCTGCCTAAAAATATTAAGGGTATGAAAAAAGGATTCAAATATTCGACAAATATGATTAGAAAGTATTTATGTTATACTGTGAGATGTTTAAGAGGAAATGCTGGCGGCGAGACTTTGTATGTAAAAAATCATAATTCGAGGTTTGGCTCTCAACTGTTTTCTCCTCCAATATTGTACCGATTTAAGAGACATTCCACAAACTGAATACGAAGGATATATGCTGTGTCCCTATGTTTTCTTTTTTAATGATTTACTAACCGTATAAACACTAGAACTCTCACAAAATGCTCAAAATTGTCCGATAAATCGCTGTCAACAGAGCCCTAGTGTACAAATTTGGCAACTATTAATCAAAAAAGGAAAATATAGGGACACAGTATACATCCTTCTTATTCAGTTTGTGAAATATCGCTTATATCGGTCCAATATTGGAGGAGAAAACAGTCGAGAGCCAAACCTCGAGTTATGACTTTTTACATACAAAGTCTCGCCGCCAGCATTTGCCCGCGACTTCGTACTTGCATATCCCGTTTTCTTCCGTTCCCGAAGGAATTTTGGGAAATCCTCTCTTAGTGCTCCCTTACACTCCCCAAGGAACCTACATGCCAAATTTCAGCTTTCTACGATCAGTAGTTTCGGCTGTGCGTCATCTGTCAGTTACTCAGTAACGAAAGAATTTTATATATTAGGATTGATGATAGGACCAAAGGCGCGATAAACTGTGTGAAAGTCTACATACGACTGGAAAACCGATGACTATTGAGATAACGGCGAATAGAGATGTATATAATAAGAAAACGTGCTGCACGCAATCCAAATAACTTGGGAAAAGGGCAGCGGAGGATGATTTCCTGATACGATGTTCCAAAATCTGAGCTAATTTAGTACTATCTTTCCTTCTCTCTTTAAAATACATCCAAAGGTTGTCTCTATGATATCGCTTTTAGCAATATGGCGGCCATTATGCCACTATGCAATGTGAGGGTCGCGGGTAGCCGATGGATGCGAGACGCACAGGACCAGTTGTGGTGGCGACGCTTGGGGGAGTGATGATGTAATGTTTTCGTCATCGATCTTTTCTGTAACTTATATGGTGTACACATTGATATATAAAAACCCAAGATGCACAGTCTCGAACAAATGCAACACTAGAAACTGTCGTCAAAAACTGACATGTATCAAGAGTCATGTGCGAGTTGTGTGTAGTTATAAAATAAACATTTTTTTTCCAAATTCAACCTTACACGGATCGCTTAAAGTTGTTTTTACAAAGCAATGCAGTATGGCGAGTAATGCGCATTTTTTTTTTTAAATTCAACCTTACACGGATCGCTTAAAGTTGTTTTTACAAAGCAGTGCAATATGGATGCGATGCGAGACTGTTTGAAACTAGCGCACAATTATACATTGTGCGCTTGTTTTTTGCGGACGTTTTTGAGATGCTGAGTGTGTATCTTGGGTTTTTTATATATCAATGGGTGTACATAATAAAGAGTATTCTATCCTAATTTCCAACATAATTGCGTTCAGAAATAAAACATCTGAAAAATAACTAAAACGAAAATTAATCATTGAAACATTTGGAACGTTACCCGATCATTAAAACTCCGACCCAAAATCGGGCCTCTAATTAAAAGTTCCCGAAGCAATTTTATTGAATTACCGTAATATCTAAATGGGGCAATTAACAAAAATCGAAACTCGTAGCTTCGTATATGGCCGATAAATCATGGATAAAAGAGGCTTTTGTTTTATAAGCTGGCTTACATGGGAAACTTTTTCAGCAATTATTTCCAGAGGTAGTGGAGCAGCTGTTGCTACATACCAGTTGCGACTCAAGATCAGCTGTGAACTAGAGGCCAGGGCTTGTAGTCTCGACATAGATAACCATCGCGTAGCAACCGAATTTGGTCGTTAAGAGGGAACTCTAGTCAGTAACTCTTGGGCCTTTCTCCATGCAAACGCAATTCGCTGTTTTCTTAGTGGATAATGCTGCTAAAGCAATGATTATTTCCAAAAACCTAGATCGGATTAATACGCGCTTCTATCATATTCTTTTTTCCAAAACATAATTACTTAAAAAATTATGACAATCCAAGAAACCGAAAAAACATTCCGTTTTACCGCCATATTCAGACGACTAACAGACAAATTCGATAAGTTTTTAACAAAATAGAAAATAATAGAAGCATAGATATAGTCTTGCTCTAAATTTTTATATATATTTTTTATAGATCAGTCCAGTTTTGAAGAAGAAAACAGCGGAATACAAAACGTCTTTTGGTCAAGGTTTTTATAGGTAAAATCAGCCTCTGCTGCAGTTGTCGCTTTAGCACTTTACTTGATAGGGCGCAGCGCGACGGCATCGGCAATAGTTTCTTCAAATACCAATTTTTCGAATTCCTCTGGACTAGAGTCCCCTCTTAAGTCTTAAGTAAATTTCGAACGCGATCCACGGATCATACTATTAATTTTGTTCGTTGAATGCGTTCGAGATTAGCTGTGTACGGGTAACTTGAACGAATTCGGTCGATAGGCGATCGGTAAGTATGTCGAGATTTCCCGCCCAGAGTGCCAATACTACTCTTTGACAGATTGCTACTAAGATGCGAAAGTGAACGTTGCCTAAAAATTAGTAGAATCGGCTCTCAGGTGTTGCTAGTGGATAGCTGTTTCTAAAGGCAAGCTGTTGCTGAAGGTCGACTTTTGGCAGAGATATGTTGTTGCTAGAAACCAACTGTCAGAACACTGTCATGGAGCTATATTAGCGATACGGACCAACCTGGAGTTAATTAACTACGCCTTGTTATTATATTGGGTAAAACAGAACGCTTAGGCAAAACAAATCATAAGCAATTTTTTTTTTAAACAATTTTAGTTTAAAAAAACATTTTCTTCCCTTGATTCTTGACTATCTTTAACAATGTTAGCTTGTGTGATCGTAGCTTTAGGGTCGAACAAAATATCGTTCGTCCTCCGTCGATATTTCAAGGTATGCTTTAATAAGATCCGGGAATCTCGAGGGTGGACGGATAATAATTTAATCTGTACGTTACATTTTATCGTTTCAGTCAACAGTTACATGGTTAGATGGATGACGTCATTTGATTGTAGGGGTGATGTTTCTATGGTGTCACGTTTTGGGTCGAGATTTTCGTATTTCTCAACTTCGACCAAAATAGGGGTGTTATTAGTTTCACTTGTGTATTTCTCTGTGGCATCGTATCTCCTTTACGAATAAACCGATTTTGATTTAATTTTTCCTTTTCGAACTTGTGTTTATATCGGTTTTTATGGAATGGCCATGTGTCTGGGAGAAATGGATGAATTGTGTCAAAGATGTTATGGACCAGAGGTAAATCTTGAGACAACAACAACAAGAGCGAGGGGATAACGAAGATGATTCTCGTATAGTAAATTAAGTTGATGGTAGCACTTTTTTCCTAATCACTATTGAACTATTGAACAGCAATGGATTTTTTATGTTGTACAAGATTTTATAACTAGTTTTTTCCTTTCTATAGGCTTACGCTTTTATACTTACTTTTCTAATTTCTGTAAAATCTGACCTTACCTTAACCTCCCAAAGTAAATTAAGCAATGAAAATCGAAATATCTTCGTCACAACCATGAGAACCCCAACATCTGTCACTGTAATACATGTATCAACAACATATGTTAAAAGTAAAAAATATACAACCAATAGAATCGAGTTTAAAACTTATAAATTCCAATACACAAGTACCTACAATGGAGTATTTTTATTAAAATAACGTGACATCAGGGGTGGCTCGTGCAGCTTGAAAGCAATTTTCCAGGCTATAATAGGGAATTTTAATATTCATGTCGCTCATACGAGGTTAAACGATAATAGTATGAAATATCTACACTTCTACACTAATATTATAGAGAGGAAAGATTTGTTTGTTTGTATGTTTGAAATGAATAGGCTCCGAAACTACTGGACGGATTTCAAAAATTCTTTCACCATTATAATCCTCCATTGTCCTCATCTACAAAAAAGTCCGAAAGGAAATCTAACTATTATGGTTAAGTCACAATGACCGCTTTTTGTTCAAATTATGCTATCAAAATCCGGGTGAAATAGAATAATGGTGATTTTAATATCATAATGTTAATCCTTATCTATTTAAATTGTTTAATCATTAAGGTTGTATATGTAGATGTAAATTACACTTGAAATTATTCAAAATTGACCTTTCGTTTAAAAGTTACGACGGGTATAAAAATACTCTAAGTAAGAAAAATGTTGCAGTTTGAGCGAACTGCCCTACGTTTAGTCTATTCATAAGTAATTTACACACTACCAGAGGGTAGAGGGGAGATGAAGTTCGTGGAGTACCAACTAAACCCGAACGAACGAAGTCGCGGGCGAAGTGCTAGTAGTTCATGTATTGGTATGTGTACCTATTGATCGTTACCTAAAGTTAGTGTGAAAATATCTTTGATGTCCAAATATGTATTGCAGACTTAATGATAGTAATCCTAATATGTAAAACTCTTCCGTTACTGAGTGAGTGAGTGACTGACAGACAACGCACAGCCGAAAGCAATGGTCGTAGAAAGCTGAAATTTGGCATTTAGGTTCCTCGGGGAGTATAGGGGAGAACTAAGGAAGGATTTCCTGAAATTCCACGGGAATGGGAAAAAAATGGGATATGCGCGAACGAAGTCGCGGGCAAAATCTAGTATTATTATAAATGCAAAGAAATGAAGTTTACTCTGTTTGTAGCTTTTCAGGTCTTAATGTTGGAGACCACGTCCTGGATTAATGTATTTAAATTTTTATTTATTGATTCAAATTTAATTTGTTGGTTTTAATTTCATTTTTGGATTTAATTTTATTTATTTGTGTTATTTTAACTGTCTGACATAATGTTTGTATTATTGTTTCATATGTTTATTATGATTTTTATGGTTATTGTGCAATGGGTGTAAATTACCTGAATAAATGAATTTATTTTATTATAGATACTTTAAATCCTGGGAGCAATGTTCTCTTGAGATAATTTCCGACTTTCACGGTTGATGTCGTTGCCAAAGCTAGTAAGTAACCTGTAGCGCCTGCCAGCGGCTTTGCCGGGCAGGTGTGCCCAGTTTGATCAACATTACAATTTGATCTTCATCTTTCAGCTATTACAATTTGACTGTGTTTTTTGCGTAAAATAACTAACTTTGACTTTTTTATTCTCAGAAACTGAAACATTTAGACAACTTTCGTATTTTTCTCTTATTTATTTATAAAAAGCTATAATTCCGAAGTAAGTTTCTCATGAAAAGCGCGACGGCACTTTTTCGAGCTCGTGGATTGAACTACTGGACTAACCAAATGAAATGAAAATATATCATAATATTCCTTATACAGTGGTTTCGGTCAAAGCGGCCTCAGAAATATGAAATAAGAATGGAATGTCCATAAAAAAATCTCATTCAAATCCATAAGAAACTACTAAAAACGCTCAGAATTAACTGTCAATTTCTCCTATTAGTACATTATTATTATTACGTAAAATTTATACCAAAATAAAACATATTTCATAAGAAATTAAAAGTTCATAAATACTCATTAAATAAATTAACAATAAACGCTAAAATAAACGTAATTGCAACTGCCTAATTTCTTTTTAGGGTTCCGAAAAAAAAAGGAACCCTTATAGGATCACTCGGGTGTCTGTCTGTCTGTTTGTCCGTCTGTCACAGCCAGTTTTCTCCGGATCCACTGAACCGATTCTGTTGGAATTTGGTACACGTATGGACTTCTGTGACCTAAACACGGACGCGTTACGTAAATCATTAAATCTTTAGTACGGGGGTCACTTTTGGGGGTCAAACCAGAAAATTAAAAAAAATATGTTTTTGAACAATATCGTGTGACATATCAAATGAAAGGGCTTACTGTGAGGGTTTTAATTATATTTCTTTCATAATTTTAAAATAAATGGTTTTGAATTTATTCAAGAAATTAGACGAAAAAGGTGACCATTCCCCCCCCTTATCTCCGAAACTACTGAGCCTAAAATTTTGAAAAAAAATGGAGATAGTATATCTTTACTTAAAAATTACAGGAAAATCTATTAGAAGTCTGTAGTGTTAAAATAACATGTTAAAAAATTAAATTCGTTCGGAACCCTTTGCACGCGAGTCCGGCTCGCACTTGGCCTGTTTTTTTTTTGAATGCGTCATGCTTGGCGCAAATAAACGCTTTTTCTTTTTTTCTTCGTTCTTTCTTTATATAATGCGATGAGTCAGCAGTTTTGTGAGTGAAAACGCAATTCTGTGATAGGGCTCTTAAGACTTGAAAAAACACATTTATTTATTTATATATGCTTTATTGTACACCAAAATATAAAAACATAAAGAAAACCTTAAACTAAAAAATATACAATTGGCGGCCTTATCGCATTCCGCGATCTCTTCCAGGCAACGCATTTGTAATATTAAGTTCTAGGTTTTGCCTGCAACTTTGCTCGCAATACGCTCGCAAATTTTGACTAAAAGTATTATCAACTCCAGGGTCCCATGTATCACTGAACCGAAATTCGAGAAACATTCAAACAAAAAAATACACACACAGACACTTTCGCATGTATAACTGTTTTAGGGTTCCGTACCCAAAAGGCTCCGCTGTCAGTCCGTCCGTCCGACCGTCCGTCCGCCTGTTTGTCAGCGGGCTGTATCTCAAGAACTGTAATAGGTAGGCAGTTGCAAATTTCACAGATTGGTTATTTCTATTGCCGCTATAATAACAAATAATAAAAATTGAGGTTTATGGTACGGAACCCTTCGTGTAAGAGTTCGACTCGCACTTGGCCGGTTTTTTTTTATATAAATATTGTTAGTTCGGAGCTTGGATAAAGGAAAAACGTTTTAATTTTTTGGTTCTGTTGTCAGTACATAAATTCAATGAAAACATCAATCTTCTACCACATAAAATCTTTTGCACACAGACAACACAGCACACAGCCTCCCAATAGATCCATGCTAACTTATGAACTGCATAATTTACAGCAGCACACAATAGGACGGCGTACAAAACTGTCCCTTTGTCTCCGAAGAGCGTATCACAAAGAAGCTTGGGAGCCATACTTCGCTTGAAAGGAACATTTTTCTCTTTGCTTCCCGTGCTTATAATATGACGGAATTTGAGCATAGAACCTATTGAAGTATGTTAAACATATTTTACTTGGGTATGGAATTGCGTGCTTGGTTTAAAATTGTTGCTTTTGAAGATAAAGTCGGAGATTTTTGGAAGGGTTGGATTCTTCCACCGCTATGTAGCCCATTTCTTGGGACTTCATCACCAATCAATCTAGCCCTAATCTGGTTTGGTTTTTCCTAACTATGTTGGAGTCGGTCTGCAGTCTAACTGCATCTGAATACCTGTATTTTACACAAAGCGACTACCAAGTAAAGTAGTATGGGCAAACGTAGTGTGGGACGCCCTGCGCCGCGATGGATCGATGATTTAAAGAAGGTTGGGCTGGCAGAAGATGGATGCGGGCTGCTCAGGACCGGAATGTTTGGCGCTCTTTGGGGAGGCTTACGTTCAGCAGTGGACGGATATTGGCTGAAATGATAATGATGATGGTGACTACCAAGTACCTATGTGACCTCCACAACCCAGAAACTGCGTTATGTGACACCAATTAATCTGCCTAGCCTTCTCCCAACTATGTTGGGGTCGATTTCCAGCTGAACTGGATGCACCTCAATACCAGTATTTTTCATGAAGCGACTATCTATCTGATCTGCAAAACCTAGTTACTGCGTTACACGATACTAATCAATCTGCTTTTGATTTTTTTGAAGGGTGGGAAATCATTAAATGACTCCTCGGCGGAGCAGATAGCAGTGTCAGACTCTTACTGACTACAATACAATCCGTGTTCCTCCTAGTGCCCTTTGCGTTCCAAGGCCGCGGTGACTCGTTCGAACAAATTCCGCAACTCTAGCGGGCCCCGTCTACTATGCTGTCATCTCCTTGAGGCGGGCGTGGAACACAACGTGCCGTCGACCCGCAGGCCAGTGCCTACGGTGGCCGGGAATCGTTCTGCGACTGCCGACGCCCGGGACGTCTTCTTCTGTTGCGGCGGCTGGAGCGTGAGGTTTCCCTCTCTCTCTTACGCGTTCGGCCTCCTCCTTTGCTAGCATTACTGCTTCGCAGAAGGATATGACCGCTTCCGAGTAACTGCGTCAGGCGGAAGGTGAGGACGCCGTGGCACCGCTCTAGCCACTCCTCAAAGAGGGGACATATCGCCTGGATTGTGGCATGCCCAGTGCTGGGTTGCAACCGTCACTGTCTCCATACGGCCATGAGATCCCGCCGGAGTTCCATCCACTGTGCTTCGATTTGCCACGGCAGAGGAGTCTCGCGCCTGCGTTGCGCCTCCACGCGCCATTCGAAAATGAGCGCGAGGGCTCTCGCCTCCAGATCTCTTGGCGGCAGTCCAGCAAGGAGGCTTGCCACCTCGCCAGAGACCTTGCGGTATCCGCGGACCAGCCGGATGGTCACCCTCTGGGACGCGTTGTGGTAACGGGCAGGTCGCCTTCTCAAAGTAAGCGCCCACACCGGCGCCCCATAAAGAGCCATGGACCACACGAACCCCGCGTAACCCCCTAGATTGGGCAGAAGCCGCTTGAAGGCAGCCCCGCCCCAAGTCTGGGAGCTAAATGTCGGAAATGCTCGACGAAGTTCATCGTCAACCCGACGCCGATATGAACCGGTCCTACCGTTATTTGGGATCTCAATGGTGGCCTGTTCCGAGAACCGTGAAAGCACATGGCTTTGGACTTGTGTAGGGCCACCTCGAGACCCAACTGCGGGATCCTCTCAACGACTATCACTACCCCACGTGTCATAGCGTCGGCCGCCGCCGGTAATCAATCTACCTAGCCTCTCCCCCTTCCCTATATTGGAGTCGGTTTTCAATCTAACAGGGTGCACTTGAATACCAAGATGTTACATGGTGCGACTATCTATCTGACCTCAACAACCCTATAACTGCGAATCACGACACCATGGGAATTAAATATAGCTGGCGTTATATTTGTAACATGTCATGATGGACTTTCAAGCCGGTATTCATCATCATCATCATATCAGCCGAAAGACGTCCACTGCTGAACATAGGCCTCCCCCAAGCGTCGCCACAACGACCGGTCCTGTGCGTCTCGCATCCATTGGCTACCCGCGACCTTCACCAGGAACAGTAACGTTGGAAGGCCTCCCACAAGACGGGCCGATGACCTGGTGAAAGCCGGTATTGAGTCAAATAAATTCGTAGTTTTTTTTTTACTGTTGATAGGCACGCGTTTGACCACTATCTCACCTAATGGTAAGCGATGATGTGGTCAAAGATGGAGCACA
The DNA here is from genome assembly GCA_947578705.1 of Lacanobia wlatinum. NCBI lineage: Eukaryota > Metazoa > Arthropoda > Insecta > Lepidoptera > Noctuidae > Lacanobia > Lacanobia wlatinum. Next base: position 20,530,018 of record OX388033.1, read on the forward strand.
CTTGCCTAGTAGTTCCCCTAATCTTATAGGTTATTTTTAGTTTCGAGTGCTACTCAGGAAGGCATTTTGGCAGTATTTGAGTGCTTTCAACGATGAGTAATGGATTATTTGTTAGGATGGGTAGTACTGACGTCCAGTTGTGAATTAATAATGTTGCTACTTCCATTAATCCCCGGCTGGGATTATCTGCGAATACCGATGCTACTGAAAATAATAAACATTGTGGCTTATCGGCACTGATGTATTCTCTGAAGGGTGTGGCAGAGGTGTAGGTAATAATCCCACATATGGCTGGTAATATTTAAGTCACAATGGAAAAGGACCTATTTTAATAAAAACACTTATGCAGTTTTTAGGCCATAACTGAGAAAATCCTGACAGAACAAGTCACCTTTCATCCTAAAAAAAACTAAATCAATATTGACTTATCTGTTCAGGAGGTAGGAAGCCAGAAAGACATAATTCAAACTACGTTACACAATGTGGGAATGAAACCATACCTGTAACTGGCATAAGGTCTGCTATCTCACTTGCAAGCAATAGATCAACTAGACGGCTAGTAGACAAATGAAGTTAATAAAGTAAATTAAATATCATAATCATTAACAAAAAAAAAACCTTTTTTACAAAAAATGTAACCGACTTCCAAATCAAAACACTACAAAGTATAAAATAACTTTAACTTCGGAAGTCGGTGTTTTTAGCTTTTTCGCTTTTTGACACCGACTCGGAAAGTCGGTTACATTTTTTGTAAAAAAGTTTTTTATTTTTCACTTTTTAGTGGTACCTGCGTACCCATTCACAGCGTACGTGATGTTATGTTATGAAAATAAAACTAAGTGCTTTCGGTGTAAAGGTCTCGTCAATACGAATGAAATAAGCCCAAACACTTGGTAGTTCCTACATACCGATGTGGAGTTCCCTTGACCCTCTGTTGTCTCCATCATCAGGTCTGATCCAAACCTTCATTCTTTTGTAGTATCACCCGATATACACACGAATATCAAGTTTTTACCAAATACGTGCCTACAATTTTCGAGAGTTGCCCTCGATTTCTCAGGGTTTCCATCATCAGATCCTGACGTGGTGGCAATGGGACCACACGGGAAGCACCAGCTTTCAAATAAAAAAAGAATCATGAAAATCGGTTCATCCAGTCGGTTAATATAAGGTAACAAACATAATAAAAAATAAAATACAGTCGAATTGATAACCTCCTCCTTTTTTTGAAGTCGGTTAATAATAAAACCCCAACAACAAAATAAACTAAAGCCGTGATAAGCGACATCTACTGATCATTAATTAAAAACTTGACGATGCCAATTATTCGTGTTCAAATGTGGAACATAAATTAATTTGAATTTTGAACGGCTGATCTGTCATGGCGACTGTCTAATGATACAGCTCTAATATTCCAGTAACTTTATACATCAGAGCTTGCGTCTAATACGGTAGTTCTGATTTTTTGCAGACTTGTTTATGATGTCGATGTGATCCCAATGAATAATCCAAGTTTGTGACCTCGAGCGCCAAGCGAGGTCAAAAATCTAAACTTCCGGATTTTGTTCAGATTTTTGTAGACTAGTTTTTGATAGTACCTTTTCAGGCCTTTTATAAATTAGACCAAATTTGCTACAATTTGAGACTAGAAACTGTCTGACACCTATGACTTCACTTTACAAAAGTGATTGACGTATTAAAATGCTATTTTTAATCTATTTACAAAATAAATCAAATTTATTATAATTATTACAACAGTTGACCACAAGGAACATGTAATGTAGTTAAATCTTGCTGGTGTCCTCAACTCCACGTCCAGTTTTGAGTACACCAAACGCTTTTTAAATTCTCCATAAAATTCAATTTCAAAAGCACCTTCGCAATTGAAAGAGACACGTTAAGCGAGAACCTCTTAACATCTTTAGAATATCCTGGAAGCTTCTGCCATCCGCCGGAATTCATCAAAGGCGTTAAGCAATAATAGGCACTTGTAAGCGAAGATCGCTTATAATGTCTCGAATGCAGGGAGCGAGCCGATAATGAAGGTGAGAGGTTTGTACGTCGAGATATTATATTCTAATAGGCCATTTTTATAATGAAAGGGTAAGATGTTGCTATTTCGAAAATTCTAGAATATTTCGATTTTGACAAAGAATACTTGTTTTAAAAAACACAAGAAAAAAACGACGTAAAATTAAAAATATACACGCTTTTTAAAGACAAAACATCGTTTTTGATGCATGGCGCGAAGTCACTACAGCGTTTCTGGTTTATGACATCATATGATAACTTTGCTGGCTCTGTTTAACACAGATAAGCGAAGATGTCTCCCGATCCCGTAGGAAATTCGGGAAATCCTCTCTTAGTGCTTCCTTACACTCTCCAAGGAACCGACATGACAATGTTCAGCTTTCTACGACCAGTAGTTTCTATCTCTCATTCACTCAGTAACGGAAGAGTAGAAGCCCTTGAGGCGGTTTAGAAACTGTGACACCAGGGTGTGTGGGTCATTAGACCTTACTGCCCACACGATATGAAGAAGAAGTAGGTACAAATTAATCAGAAAATCAGGTGCAGGAGTACTACACAGGCGAGGCAGTGCCAATCAACATCTTTTTTTTTTGGAAGGATGGGAAATCATCAAATGACTCCTCCCGCTCTGGGTGAAACAGAAAGGAGTGTCAGACTCTTATGACTAAAACCCATCCGTGTCTCATAATGCCCTTTATGTTCCAGGGCCGCGGTGACTCTTTCGAACAGATTCCACTTTAGCAGGTGTAAAAAAATAAATAAAAAAATGATATATTGATTTCCTGAATTAATTATTATTATTAAAAGCGATTTTTATTGGTTCAGTTTCGACTTGATGCAAAAAAACTAAACTTGTCCAATTCAGACCTACTACTAGACTACTCATCATCTGCCTAGCCTTTTTCCCAATGGGTTCGGCTTCCAGTCAAACCGGATTTAGCTGTACAAGTATTTTACGTGGAGCGGCTGCATACCAGACCTCCACAATCCATTAACAGGGTAACACGGTGCTCCTTGGCAAGACTGGTGGCAAATTTTCTGGCTTCTGACTATCCGTCACGACTGCCAAGGTTCTACGTATGACCACCGGGACCAACGGCCGTGCTTTCCGAGGCACGGTATGTCAAGATGGTCAGCCATCCACCGCCCAACCTCGGCAATCTTTGCTTAACTTTGAAGGTCGAACCGAGCGGCTGTTATAATTGCCAAATTTTAGAAAACAAAGTCGCTGTCTACCGCAGTCTGTTTCTCCGCTTATTTCTTCAAAACCACATAACAGATTTTAATATGGTTTTTATCAATAGAAAGAGCAATAAACAGGTTTTTAGGGTTCCGAACAAAAAACGGAACCCTTATAGGATCACTCGGATGTCTGTCTGTTTGTCTGTCTGTCTGTCTGTCTGTCCGTCTTTCACAGCCATCAGGATCCACAGGACCGATTCTGTTAAAATTTGGTACACATGTGGACTTCTATGGCCTAAACACGGACGCGTTACGTAAATCATTAAATTTTTAGTATGGGGGTCACTTTTGGGGGTCAAACATTTCAAAACAAAAGTTTTTTGAACAATATCGTGATAAATATCAAATGAAAGGGCTTACTGTGAAGGTTTCAATTATACGTTTTTCATAATTTTAAAATAAATGGTTCTGAAGTTATTCAAGAAATTAAAAATGACCATTCCCCCCTTATCTCCGAAACTACTTAACCTAAAATTTTGAAAAAAATGGAGATAATAGATCTTTATAAATATTACAGGAAAACCTATAAGAAGTCTATAATGTTAAAATAACATGTTAAAAAAATAAAACTCGTTCGGAGCCCTTTGCACGCGAGTCCGACTCGCACTTGGCCAGTTTTTTTGTAAATAAATTGTAACCGTTCAAAGCCAGGGCGGGTCACTAAAATCCAATAATACGATTTTCATTCCATCCATCGAATGACGTATTTCTTTGTAGTATCAGAGGCACCCAGGGGAAATCACATGTGTAGGGCTTAGTAGTTTAGTAGGTACCTGTTTGTTATCACCTGTATGTCAAACTGGCAAAGAAAGAAGGTTTTATTTGATTCGATAGTTTTCGAATTGTACCAATCAGGCGTATGCACCCTGTCAGTTGTCGATTGAAATAGGCAATGCATTGGATCAGTGCAACACTTCATCATCATCATCATAACAGCCGAAAGACGTCCACTGTTGGCCTCCTGGCCTCCTGCAAAGGGTTTGCCATAATCGCCACGCTTGGCAGGCGGGTTGGCGATCGCAGTGTATGGTGTTGCGTTTTACAGAGAACGCAGTGAGTAATTTACAGAAAAATAAGAGTTTAGGGCAGTTTCTCATGAAGTTCCCACTGCTCCCAAAGGCAGACTAAATTAATAATTCAGAAAGTTAGAGCCAATTTAGTTTTGTGACTCTAGGAATAATGATCGCCGAGTAACAATTTATTACCGCTGTGGAGAGATGCTAAATAAGGACCTTTTTATTTCAGTTCGATTATGTCTATATCTTATCTACAAACACAGAGTTACATGGCGCCGCATCATCAGAGTAGCGGTGGCACATGACTCGACCAAGACCACGACCACTCTGTCAAGTGTGCACAACTAACAAAAGAGATTCTCTTACCTGTTATAGCCCAAAGTTCTTTCAAGCACTCCTCCCTCGATCTCTGAATGGCGGACCGTTTCTGCACCTCCGGCCCCGACTCCAAATACTCGAACAGCACTGCACCAAGTAGTACGTATATCACCACTAAGATCACCAGGCCCACTTGCGAGAAGGCTGCTCTTGCGCAGCCAGCGGCCGCGCGACGCACCAATCCTGGCCGCTCGCGACCCTCCAATGACACTTCAGACGACATTGTAATTCGATTTTCAAAATTCTAACTCAAGAATTTGACATTTCACTTTTGTTTTTTATTTTCATTGCTTTTGTTTTTGTCATTGTTTTTCATGCATTTGTTGATCGAATCTTTTTGTTTATTTTTTATCTATTTACAAACCTACGTGCTATGAACATCCATTATAATCTGCAACAAAAAAAAGTAACTTTAAAAATATTTCCGTCGTTCCTAAAAGTTAAAAGCTCATAAAAATTCCATAAGTATTTACTTTCTAAACCATAATAATTTCTTTATTAAATAACGAGTACCATGAATTACTCGTGAAAGTATAATAGGAGTGTATAAAGTTTCCCCCCTACTTAATAAAACTTTGCTATTTATGACATTTGATCCCTTCAGTTATTTAAGTATGGATAAAATCGTTCAACTTTTAATAAGATGAGAATTTAACTCCGGCAAATAGGTAGGTCAGAGGTAGGTGGTACCTACCTTTATCATCGTATATTCTGAAAATATTGTTGGGAAAATACTCAGACAGTTTCTTGGCCCGGGGTTTTCCTAAATCCGGATTTTTCAGTGGGGTTTTTTTGGAAACCTAAAGTAGATACAATTTGAGTAGGTTAGTGTGGCGAAAGATTCAAAGGACGGTGAACGTCAAAAATGCTATTCTGGATTCTAAAGTGGATAAGCAAACTGCCAACTTGAAGCTCGTTTGAAAGAAGTTTGTTGTTTTATACCAAGCAAACTACAGAGACAAATATTAGTTAGAGAAACTCACACAGCAGCGGTGATGGGTATAAATCATTATCTAATGATGATGTACCAAAAAAAAGATCGAATAGGTTACATTTTTAACTTAAGTACATAACTACAGCTACCTGCAGGGTCAACGGCAGCTATTAGTGTAGACTTATTTTGAATTAAGAATTCGAGATAATTATGGAACAAAAAACTGTATGTCGTACTTGATAAAATTCTAATTCCGTCGCAACCTATACATTTACAGCTTAAAAAAAACTACTGAAAGACACAGCGCTGAAGTCTATCTTGAGTTATTAGCGAAGGATTCAAATTATTTTGAATAACTAGCTTACTCGGCAAACATTGTTTTGCCATGCAAAAAAATACCCTACGACCTATTCTCATACCTACCGAATATACACACAAAATTTCATGAAAATCGGTCGAGCCGTTTCGAAGGAGTTCGGTAACAAACACCGTGACATAACATTTTTATATATTAAACTAGCTGACCCGCGCATCTTCATCTGCGTCACAATTTTCATTACTGCTCCGCTCCTATTGGTCTTAGCGTGATGATATATCCTATAGCCTTCCTCGAAAAATGGGCTATCTAACACTGAAAGATTTTTTCAAATCGGACCTGAGATTATCGCGTTCAAGCAAACAAACAAACAAGCAAACAAACTTCAGCTTTATATATTAGTATAGATTAGACTAGCTGATAAACATTGTTATTAACATATAAATAAAAAAATAGCATACGACCTGTTCTCAGACCTACAAAATATAGGTACAAAAAAAAACAAAAATCGGAAGAGTCCGATAACAAACACTGTGATACGAGATTTTTATATATAAGACTTGCTTCTGCCCAAGACTTCGTACGCGCATATCCCGTTTTTTCCCGTTCCCGTAGGATTTTCGGAAAATCCTCACTTAGTGCTCCCCTACGGAGTGCAGAGAAGCTTCAAGCTAAATTTCATTTTTTTACGATCAGTAGTTTCGGCTGTGCGTTGTCTGTCAGTCACTCAGTAACGAAATAATTTTATACATTAGGACATAAACATACTTAAAAACATTTTTTTTATTCGACCCTTTATCATCATCATCATCACCATATCAGCCGAAAGACGTCCACTGCTGGACATAGGCCTCCCCCACAGTGGGGGGGGGGCTTTGCCATAACCGCCACGCTTGGCAGGCGGGATGGCGATCGCAGTGTATAGTGCTGATTTTTACAGAGAACGCTGCTGCCCATTCTCTGGCGAGTCCCTTAGTCGCCTCTTACGACACCCACCCTGTATAAAGTGCTTATACTATTTTGAACTTAAATAAAGATTCTCAAAATGTCGCATAGATAGGTAGATATTATTCACAAGTTGTATTTGCATTTCTTTATTATTTCTACTAACTGAACCGCGCAACTGCATGTTCGTCACATTTTTCATTAACACTCCGCTCCTATCAGTCGTAGCGTGATGTTATATAGCTTATAGCCTTCCTCGATAAATAGCTATCCAACACTAAAAGATTTTTTCAATTCGAAACAGCAATTCCTGAGATTAGCGCGTTCAACCAAACAAACTAACTCTTCAGCTTTATGATATTAGTAAACTAGTTGACCCGCGCAACTTCGTCTGCTCCGCTCATATTGGTCTTAGCGTGATGATATATATATATAGCCTATAGGCTTCGTCGAGATGGGCTATCTAACACTGAAAGAATCTTTCAAATCGGACTAGTAGTTCCTGAGATTAGCGCGTTCAAGCAAACAAACAAACAAACTCTTCAGCTTTAAATATTAGTATATAGATTAAATATAGATTCTTAGTAAATTCAAATGTATTTTCTTTACCTATCTTCAAACATCACGTCACATCATTCTCAAAATACCAAGAATACAGAAACAGTAGGCATCTACCCAAAAACTAATCCTTTTCACGGTCCAATATCATGTCGAAACAAAAATACCTGTAGCCCGAAGGGAAAACCCTTAGCTCCCGGTACTAAGCCCATATATCAAAGAGGCAGTCGTACCAAAGGTACCAAAACTATTTGTGACATGCGAGTCACGTTCGAGTATCAAATTTAATGATTCCTCCCTCACTTGTGTTGAGTACGTTGGTTTCTAATTGAATGATGCCGCCTTAGGGAATCGGTTTGGAATTTGCTTGAGATTATGATCATGTTTATGATTATAGGTCCTATGATTAGGGAATTCCTTACCTACTTATATTGTAAATTATATTATTATGCGCACAGCTAGTGTTATTTTTAACCGACTTCAAAAAAAGGAGGAGGTTATTAACCGACTTCAAAAAAAGGAGGAGGTTATCAATTCGACTGTATTTTTTTTTATGTTTGTTACCTCATATTAACCGACTGGATGAAAGGATTTTCATGATTCTTTTTTTATTTGAAAGCTGGTGCTTCCCGTGTGGTCCCATTGCCACCACGTCAGGATCTGATGATGGAAACCCTGAGAAATCGAGGGCAACTCTCGAAAATTGTAGGCACGTATTTGGTAAAAACTTGATATTCGTGTGTATATCGGGTGATACTACAAAAGAATGAAAGTTTGGATCAAACCTGATAATGGAGACGACAGAGAGTCAAGGGAACTCCACATCGATATGTAGGAACTACCAAGTGTTTGGGCTTATTTCATTCGTATTGACGAGACCTTTACACCGAAAGCACTTAGTAAGTTTTATTTTCATAACATAACATCACGCCGGTACGCTGTGAATGGGTACACAGGTACCACTAAAAAGTGAAAAATAAAAAACTTTTTTACAAAAAATGTAACCGACTTTCCGAGTCGGTGACAAAAAGCGAAAAAGCTAAAAACACCGACTTCCGAAATTAAAGTTATTTTATACTTTGTAGTGTTTTGTTTTGGAAGTCGGTTACATTTTTTGTAAAAAAGTTTTTTTTATTTGTGATGGGTTTGCTCTTGACTCTAGTCTAGGTCAGAGATGACAGAGACAAAGTCTACGATGGAGCGAGCTTACCCAGAAGGAGCCTGTTCACTCTAACTTTTAAGAAATTAGGGTTGTAAGCGTTTGGAAACACAGACGCAGGTAGAGAGTTCCACTCCTTTGCTACAATAGTAACAAGGTAGGGATGGTAAGATGCAGTGCGTCTGGATGTCCAATGGTAGAAGGGGGCCGGTGGGATGAGGTCGTGGAGTTCTTGGGCACACTCACCGAAGTACAATCTGTAGAAGACCGACAAGCAGGCAACCTTACAGCGATGAGCCAAGCTATGTAGCTTGGCATCTACCAGTTTTACGTCACCGATGTCAGGCGTTCCACCGAGTCAAGCGCGGCAAGCTGAGCCATCCCAAAGGTGACTACAATACTCCATGCAGGATCGGACTTGCGCTTTATATAGGGTTAAGATCTGTCCAGGCCTGAAGTATCGCTTCACCCTATTTAGGATGCCCAGCTTTTTGGCTGCGGTTTGGGCTTTGTACTCGATAGTGGCGAAGTTGAGACTGGATGTCAACTCCATGCCTAGGAGCTCAAGCGGATCAGTCACAGGAATAGATGCACCCCGAAAAGTAGGAGTTTGGTCAAAACGACCAGATTGTCATCACCCCACTGGGAGACAAGGCTTAAGGTCAAATTTGTCCGCTCTACCATGGCCTCTCTCAAGGAACGAACTTCATCCCCGCTGGTTGTTGCGCTGGACAAGTATCTCTCTGAAACCGTACTGTCATCTGCGTACCCAACAAGACCAGGCTGAAGCAGGTCATTGATGTGCAGCAGGAAAAGAGTTGCAGAGAGAACAGACCCCTGAGGAACTCCGGCATCAATAGCCATGAGGTCAGAGGAGCAGCTGTCAACAACTACTCGGATCGACCGTTCACTCAGGAAGTCTGATATCTAGCTACAAAAACCAGCTGGGATGCCATAAGCAGGAAGTTTGCTGAGTAGACCTGCGTGCCAAACCCTGTCAAAAGCCTTCGAGATATCGAGCGACACGGCAAGTGCTTCGCCGTGTCTCTCGATGGCCTCGCCCCAGCAGTGCGTGAAATACACAAGAAGATCGCCAGTTGACCGTCCCCGGCGAAAGCCATATTGACGGTCACTGAGGAGATCATTGTCTTGAAGGTAGGTCAGCAGCTTACTGTTAAGAACCCTTTCCATAACCTTGCATAGGATGGAGGTAATGGCGACCGGGCGGTAATGTGCAGGGTCAGCACGGTCTTCCTTTTTGGGCACCGGTTGCACATTCTGTCAGCGCTGTGGAAATTTCTGTCAACGTCTGTGTTTCCGTCCATATATAACCTGTCTGCTTTCAAACCAAGAGTGAACAGACATCTTCTGGGCACGCTCGCTTCATCATAGACCTCGTCTATCGCTTTCCATCAGGCGTGATTGGGGTCAAGGACACGCCCATTCTTAAAAAAAAAAACACCGGTAGCACTCCGGGAGTGCCGGCAGAAGTGAAAACTTTAGTATTAACGTTGTGTTTAATTATAAGTACAAAAATACTATCATTTATGAGGTAGAATACAATGTTTATTTATTGCGCTATCGTACACAAATATGACAATTTACATGTTATTATTCATAATATTATATCGTTATTTATTTATATATTACATTAATTTTTATCTCTTAGAAAAATCAACTTTCATCCATAATTTTGTAATTCCTTAATTTCGTATCCTTGGATACGCGTGGCACGCTGTACATAAACACAGACGGACATTCGCGCAAGCGCCCTGTGCCGCCTAAGCGGAGCAGCACACTCAGGCACGGTAGAAAGAGTGGGAGATACTAGTTCCTCTCCCTTCCCCTCGATCTTACGCTTTTTCGCATCACGTGACCCTGACGCGAGTCCGTCTTACGCTTTTTGCGAAGAGGTCACGTGACCCTGACGCGAGTTTAAGATTTTATACCCATTACAGAAAAGTGCTCAACGCCGCTAAAGAAGTTTTCACTTCAAAAAATAGGAATCCCTCACTATAATATTATAAATGCGGAAGTACTTCTGTACGTCTTTCTGTTAGTAACGCTTGTATGCCCTTAATCCTGAGCAAATTTTAATGATTTAGTTAGATTGAACCTTGTAGAAGGTCAGGAATCTGGTAAGCTTTCCCTCAAAAAGAGGCCTATTTTCAAAATATATTTATTTTCGTTACGCGTCTGTGTTTGGGTCACAAAAGGTTAGGTATTTATATGTGTACTGAATTTCAACTGAATAGATCCAGTAGATTCGGAGAAAATCGGCAGTGACAGACGGAAAGACAGATAGACAACCGAGTGATCCTATAAGGGTTTCGTTTTTCACAACAGAGTTCTGAACCCTAAAAACAACAGACTGTTCAGTACATTTTGTTGAGGGAAGCACCCAAAATTAGACCGCCCCATAGATATGGAGCGGTCTAATTTTGTTCATAGTAGTGGTTTTCACAGTAGATACTATGGGGCGGTCGATTATTTTTTTACCGATTTCGGGGTTGGTCTTGTATGTATGTGTGTAAATCGGGCTGGTTTCCGCAACTCCACGACTAAGCGCGTATTTTGCGTGCAGGTGGGACAAATGTGTCATCCGATCCACCCCAGCTCCCCAAGGAAGGCCGGGCCGGGGTTGTTCTTATAATAGAACTAGCTTCTGCCAGCGGCTTCGCCCGCGTGGTCCCTAGTGAACAACATACTCCCGGGATAAAAAGTATGGCCTATGTCCTATGTCCTTTCTCAGGCTCTAGACTATCTGTGTACCAAATTTCATTTAAATCGGTTCAGTAGTTTTGCTGTGAAAGCGCGACCGACAGACAGATAGACAGACAGACAGAGTTACTTTGGCATTTATAATATTAGTAAGGATTAGTAAGGATAGTAAAGATTATATATTATATTAGTAAGGATTTGTTCACAGTTATGAGTACAGTGAACTCTTTTCAGGCATAACGCAATACCTGTTCACTGTACGTACCCTTCACGTTCACGTTGTAGGTACCTATGGGGAATACAAGCGTGATGGTAGAGGTATAATACAGAAATGATTAGGTAATACGTCATCGCTGCTCGATATCCAATTTTACGTTTAATCAATCACAAAGTTTAGATAGATAGGAGGTACCTACATTGGTTTGCGTAGTGACAAATCAAACGGGTTAGCCTGAATGATGTAGAGGGGTTGCTCAAAGCGGGTTAACAGCTACGCAACTACCTAGTTAACGAGGTTAGCTAATTAGGTAGGGACTAGCTTGTACCCGCGGCTTTGTACGCGCATATCCCATTTTTCCCGTTCCCGTAGGAATTTCGGGAAATCCTCTCTTAATGCTCCCCTACACTCCTCAAGGAACCTACATGCCAGATTTCAGCGTTGTCTGTTTGTCACTCAATCAGTCAGTGACGGAAGAATTGTATAAATATGGATTTATAAATACTGTTACGCGCCAGAATTAATGATGGGTACATAACGAAATTTACGTGCTGCTAACGCCATCTAGTATCAAGTAGCAGAAACTAATCAGATCAAAGGAGTCAAGATGTTTCTTGACTTTTCTATGCTAAACATTCTCGGATTTTCGACACCTGGTCACTCGGGACTGGTATGTGTACCCGAATTTTCCAAACTAGAAGGTTCTAGAAATAACTGTCGGTATATAAAGGGCGGACATCCGGCGACTGGAGTCAGTATTGAATTGGCGATACAAGCGATAACTTCGAAAGCGATCTTCAACTGCGAATTAAAGTTAAGTGAAGTGTTCAGTAGTGAGATTGTGTGTTTTAATTAGTGTGTGTTAAAGTAGGTAATAATTAGTGTTGTAAATTAAAGTGTCATTTTTGGTTAATTAATCGGTTGTTTTTATTGTCACGCACCCGAAGCTTGTAATACAAATAGGTAGTAGGTATTGTTTTTTGACTAACTGTCATACAAAATACAGCCTGACACCCGATCTCTCAGTCGCGATCTGCAAATAAGCCTCAATTTTCACACATCTTTGACAAATTGCGACGGTAGATGCAAATGCGAACGTTCGTTGCTTAGAATATGTAGAATTCGTGTCAAGATAACGTCAACCTTACAGATAGACCTCTGGAGCAGGAATGTTACGGATATGAAATTTCGTATCTGGACATGGTTCGGATACCTATTAGGTACATTATGTCGAATTATCCGTTAATTTATTTAGCATGTTCTTTCAAGCAATTCAATATTTTTTTTAGGGTTCCGTAACCGAAGAGTATATAACCAATGAAACCCTATTACTTAGCCTGCGCTGTCCGTCTGTCTGTCAGCGGGCTGTATCTTAAGAACCGTAATATGTAGACAGTTGAAAATTCCACAGAGTGTGTATTTCTGTTGCCGCTATAACGAAAAATAATAAAAATGACTAAATTTTTCTTACAATTTAAATTATTTAAGGAAATAGCTTCGCTACAAATTTGATTAAATATTTAAATTTCATACATGAAACGTAGTTTTTTTCAGTGTTTGGTACGGAACCCTACGCGGTGAGAGACCGACTCGCACTTTGACGGTTTGTTTCTGAATTCAGCATATTCTTATTGGTACCTCTCAACTACTAAATTCCGATGCTGATCCTGTGCAAGTACGAGGGGTCCAAGTGACATATCAAATTTGTGTCCCGTATTTTAGAATTAAATTTAATTAGTATTTAAGTGAAATTAAGTTGTTATTATTTGTGAAAACGTAATATCAAAGCGTAAATACATAGGATTATTGTTATCTTGGAAAAACAATCATCCAAAGCACGAGATTTGGTAGCCGGTGTTACCGGTAACCTAAAACGATCAGCTGACGTTTAAACTGTGAAGTGATACGGGGAGTATTGTTACTTTTATTTTATTTGTAATAGCACACATTAGTTTCTTTACCTTGTAAAACGCTCATTCTAAGATTTACCAGAATATATTGACTGGTTTAGCACGCAGCGTACATTCTAAATCGTTTTGTTTACATAGTAGAAACGAAACAAAGTTGAAATTTATTCCATAATTCTATTATTTTGATGTTTTAATTTCAATATATATACTTGTTCATAACGTCTATGATAGTAATTTTTCCATTATTATAGTTTTAAACCGAGTTTTATTATAAATTCATATTCTGGGTATCCTACCCACATTAAGTGTAATATCACAAGGAACCTAATCGAAAGCTACATAATTCAATAATTAAAAGCTTTTCAAGCCAATACAGCAGCCTACCTTATTTCTCTGAACTAGCTACACTAACTTTTCCAATTTTCATATATCTTTTTTCCCCCTTCATATCTAATTTTTCTATATTTTGCCTGTCTTTTTGGTTCTCACTGTTTCTTAATTTCTATTTTCAGTAAAAATCCCTGTAACTATGCCTGTGATGACCCGTAAGGCTACTGCTCAGGATATGGAGCTTAAATTAAGAACGGCCCTCAAAGAACTTAAAGAATCGCAACACCAATGCCAACAAATGTTGCAGGAGAGAGAGGAGGGTGAGGAGGAAGTAATGAAGATGGTACACAAAAACACTTGCCTAAAACGGGAGCTAGTAGACCTTAGTCAACAATACCAAGATGTTGTTGATGAACGCGACCAACTGCGGGTTATCACGGACAGTTTCAGCAACTGTAGTAACTTATATGAGGAGGCATTAAGTAAAGTTAGGAATCTAGAAGATGAATTGGTTCATGCTCATAATCATAATCTTAAGTTGCGGAAAGAATTGAAATGTACCCAGGTTAAGGAAACAAACCATTTATATAATGAATTATTACATTCAAATTGTAACCCTCATTCTATACTTACTATTGACTTAACTGAAGATTCCCTATTGAAACAAAATAACAGTTATGAAGTTAGTCATAAGAAAATTAAAAAATATGCAAAACTTAATAGAATAATAAAAAAATGTTATAGGTACAGAAAACAACATAAACACTTTTCCAAAAATATTCCACTGAGGAAAGAACGTGTTAACCTTATTAATAAATTAAATAATTACCAGATTAAATTAGAGGATAGTAAAAAAATCTATGAAATTGATACGCAGCGCCTTCAAACTGATATACAGGTACTTGAGGACAGACTTAGTTCTCTTTATAATAAATATGTGAGTTCTAAATTTCAAATTAAAGAACACATCCTAGCTGCAAATAAGCTGGTGATGTGTCAGTGTACCTGTCAGACGGTATCAAAAATAAATTCTGACCAGCTTGAGGCTACGGAGGACCCGTCCCAAGCTGAAAGGTTGACTCAGGACTGTGTGATAACTGATATTACACAAGGTTTATGTCAAGTGGGCCAGCCTGAGACAACTAGCATTCCATTTTATAATAGTAATGATAGTTTTCATTCGGTTATGTTCTCAGATAGTATAGGGAGAGGTTTAGGTAAATTATTAAATAACAACCTTAGTTATTGTACTCATAATTATTGTATACCTGGGTCAAACTACAAACATATAATGGATTTGGTAACAAGAAATGTTTATAATTATAAACCAGAAACCAATATTACTGTGTTTATAGGTAATAGTTCTAATTTAAAAAAAGAACAAATAACTGACTTTGTAACTGAAATGCTAAAGATAAATTGCAATAAAATAATACTGTGTGCTTTCCCATATTTTGAAAAATTGTCAAATAGACAAAATAATTATATTCACATGCTTAATAAGCATATACATTTCTTAGTTAGTCATCACAGTGACAAACTTGTTTTTCTGGACATCAACTTATATGTTGATAAATTAAAGTCGACTAGGGATACAGTGTATCTGCCTATTAGGTTTAGACACCAAATAGCTAGGCTATTAGCATATTATATAAACTCAGACATAAGTAGTATGTCGAAGTCTTGTACTATAATTAGCACTGCAATTATTAGTAATAATACTAATGCACAGGTGGATACCTTAATTAACTGTAGCACTAATGCTATAAATATTAACAATAACTGTACGAAGGAGAATCCATGTGTCACTTTGGACAATTCTTTTAATGTGGGGTCCACAAGTAGCGGGATCTTGGTGCCTAGTGATGGCATGGGAGTCGTGGGGCTCGCTCCGGATGTTCCTTTAAACTAATTTGTACGACAACAGAGGATACCAATAACAGTATAGTTACATCTACCAATTCTACCATGAACCAGGTATCTTCTTGCTCTCACATAGCTAATTTTAATAAAGGGGCTAGGCAGAAATCCTTGAAATTATTCTATCAGAATATTCAAGGCTTCTCTTCAAAACAGCTGGAAATAGAGTTATTTTTAGAAAAAACAATGTTTGACATTATTTGTTTCACTGAGCATTGGTTAAAGGATTTTGAAATGTTGGTTAATTACGAGAATTATAGTGTGGGAAGTTCTTTTAACCGAAAGACAATGCTACGTGGGGGTTCACTAATTTTAGTAAAAAAATGTATTAAATTTAAAACCCGGAAAGACATAGTTAACTTGTCTGTTGAACATAGCATTGAACTTTCCTGTGTTGAGCTAGATAAGCATGTCATAGTGTGCGTTTACAGACCCCCTAATTATCTGAACTACGCTATATTTGAGTCAGTGATGGAAGATGTATTGGCAAAACTTGCAACTGGTAATAAACTAGTAATTATCTGTGGAGATTTTAATATTAATATCTTAGAAAACAATTCAGATAGCTGTAGATTATTAAATCTCTTTAAATCATTCAATTTGTCTAATGTGTTCATAGAACCAACCCGTACAACTACAACTACTGCTACATGTATTGATAATATTTTTTGTTGTGGCAACTACTTAGAGAAAGCTATTGTGAATTGCCTTCCTTCTGATCACAGTGGGCTACTGGTATCTTTTGAGTCCAACATTCCAATTCAACGAGTGCAAATACAAACTAGACCAATAACATCCGGTAATTTAAATAAATTTAACCACACTTTAATCGGGAAGTTAGTGATTGGAACCTTACAATGCACAATGCTAATATTTTGTATACCGATTTTTTTTCTTTAGTCCAAACCGAATTCAATAATACTTTTAAAAAGAAAACTAAAACTATCTGCCCTAAGTTTTTATTTAGTGACTGGGCAACTAAAGTACTCAGAAAAAGTAGGGAAAGACTTTATGAGCTGTATGGCCTTAAGCCTTTTATTAACACTGAGACTTTTAATAAGTATGTAGCTACCTACTCAAAAATTTATAAAAACACTTGTAAGGTAGCTAAAGCTTTATATATAAGTAATAAGGTAAAAACAGCAGACAATAAAATAAAGACGGTTTGGAAAATTATAAACAATGAAACAAATAGGAACAAAAGACATAACACTGATTACGGATTGGAGACTTCTCATGGACTTATTAGCGATAACAAACAAGTTGCTCAAGAATTTGTAAATTTCTTTACGAGTATCCCTATTAAAACTACTGAAGCCTTAAATTCCTCGCCTTCACTTGCTTTTGATTTATTACAGGCGAACGTTTCAGCCAGCCCGACTGAATTTAATTTTAAACATATAAACCCCATAGTAGTAACAAAAGCTTTTAAACAAATCAAAATTAAATTGACCGAATCTATGGGGATTGTCTATCAAAGTTTGTACTTCAATCATCGAGACTGTAGCACCGTACTTAGCTGTAATATTTAATTTGTGTGTGGATCAAGGAGTCTTTCCGGACCTAATGAAATTCAGTAAGGTGATACCACTTTTTAAATCTGGGGATAGTAAAGACACAAATAATTATAGACCAGTATCTGTGTTGCCAGTGTTTAGTAAGGTATTTGAAAAAGTGATGCTAAATCAAATGCTTAATCATTTTAACACGAATAACATCTTTCATGATAAACAGTATGGTTTCACCAAAGGACGTTGTACAACTGACGCTGGTGTTACCTTACTAAAGCACATCTTTAATGCGTGGGAGGACGCACAGGATGCCATAGGTGTCTTTTGTGATCTCTCGAAGGCGTTTGATTGTGTTGATCACGATACATTACTCCTGAAGCTCGGGCATTACGGACTGGTCAAAACAGCGTTAAACTTGGTCAAATCTTACTTGAATGGTAGACGGCAATTAGTTCAAATAAACGGTGTCAATTCGTCGGGATTAAACGTGATAATGGGCGTTCCCCAGGGCTCGATTTTGGGTCCTTTCTTGTTTTTGGTATATATCAATGATTTACCCTATTTATTGCAACAAAAACTTGATATGGTGCTGTTTGCCGACGATACCTCCTTAATTTTTAAGATAAATAGACAGACGGACAGTGTTGATATTATAAATAATGCCCTAATGCAAGTCCAAAATTGGTTCACGGCGAATAATTTGGTTTTGAATGAAAAGAAAACGAAATGTATAAGATTTGCTTTACCCATTGTCAAAAGCAGTGATTGTGACATAGTATTGAACAGGGAAAAACTAGAATTTGTCGATAAAACGGATTTTCTGGGAATTACGCTTGACCCAAGGCTACAATGGGGCCCTCATATATCATCTCTTTCTGGACGGCTAAGTTCAGCAGCTTATGCTGTTAGGAAAATCCGCCATTTAACGGATGTCGATACCGCAAGACTGGTCTATTTTAGTTACTTTCACAGTATCATGTCTTACGGTATTTTACTATGGGGAAGGGCTGCAGACATTGAGTCTATTTTTATTCTGCAGAAAAGAGCCATCAAAGCGATATACAATCTCCGCCGGCGCGATTCTCTAAGGGAACTGTTTAAGAATATTAACATCATGACGGTACCTTGTCAATACATTTACGAAAATATCATGTATATCAGAAAGAATTTACATCTTTTTAGTAAAAGAGGCGACAGACATAATTATGGTACTAGAAATAGGGATCAATTAGTTCAACCAGGTTTCAGACTGGCTAAAGTTGCCTAATCTTTTATGGGGTACTGTTTAAAATGTTATAATAAGATACCTCCCCATATATTAGAACTAAATGAGACAAAATTTAAATCTTGTATTAAACGCACACTATGCAGGCAAGCATATTATAAGTTGGGGGATTATATTGAAGATAAAAATGCTTGGCTGAATGCTGGTCCTGCTCCACAGCCACTAGGGCGCACAAAATAATCTGTTAGCATTTGGAAACATTGTTGGACCGGCTGAAGATTGTAAAAAACAATATTTGCATTGTATAGACTCAATTTATTTAGCAATGTATAATTTCAACCATTTTAACGGCACATGTGTGAGTTCTGTGTACCTTAAACTTAAGCTATAGCTATCAGTTTTAGGTTTGTTTTTGACTTGAATGTACCCTGGCGGTTGGGAGTGTCATGCTCACTCAAAAGTCTTGCTGATGGTGGCGTATGCGTTGGATCATTTGGCTCCCTTCAAAATGGTTGAGCCGAATGGTGCTAGCGCATGCGTCATGTTCGTGAACGGACGCTGTCAGTTGGGACTGGTCATTTCTCAGTTGCCATGGTTTATTTTAAATATTTCTTTGAATTGTTCCTTTTTTCCCGGACGCTTTTATCCTGTTCGTCTTTTACATCGTTCTCACATGTTTGTATAATTTTAACTTGATGTAAACAAAACTTTGTAACAATTTATTATTTTTAAAAGAGTGTCCGTGGAGTTTCTTGCACGTTCTTCTCCATAGAGATCTACGCTTTGGAACGTGCAAATAGCTTCATCTTTTTGGACTGACCGACCTTGACAATTCAAAAGTGCCTGTAAATGGTTTATTTGAAATATACGATTTGATTGATTGATTGATTGATTGAGGAATAATAAATATAGCTACAGTCTAGCAAGTTCGATATCAACTTGCCAAGAAGTGGGAAGATTAGAAGATCTTATAGGCTTATAAGTTGCCAGTAATACCAACCTAACGAATCTTACGGTCAAGGCCGTGATATTTCCGTCTGTAGGGCGGTACTTTGATTAAAATTTTTACCCGACAACTGCGAAGCAAAAAGTGAGGTTATGATTTTTAAACTACCGAAAATGTTGCTGTAGTTTGCCAACCAATCTCCGACAGCCAACCATATAACAAGCTATATATAGGTCACCGGAAAGTTGCAGATTCCTTAAGATTCTAATACATCTTTATTAAATTATGATTTCTCGAAATGTTATGAAAAAAATCGTTTTTTATACAATAAATCCCACACAAATTCAGTAGTTTCCAATTTGTCCGTGGCTTATTAAGAAAATAGTTATTTATGATAGTGCGGAAAGTTGGTTTTTACAAACGAGTAGGTCGAGGGCTTACCATAGTCACGAGGTTGTAAATACCAATATCCGCACGTGTATCATACAACGTTTTACAACATATTTGCGAGAAAACCATACAATAGGTAATGAGACAAACTTCTTGTTTTTAGATATCAGTCGGAAAGTCGCAACAAGCTTTGCAGTATCAAAATGACACGAATTTGCACATTTACAATTAGAACTACATCGCCGTCTCATCTTTGTCTCATTTTCTCTTTAGTATTAAATTGAGACAAACGTATTGAACAAGAGCGCTTTCAAGGATGTTCGCTCATTCAGCTTATTAACTGTTATCTTATATTATTTTGATGATATTATATTTTTAAAACTGAACTTCAAAATACTTGAAATAAATAAGCATTACTTTTCGGATGTTCCATTTTTAATTTAGTTGAATTTAAAGTATTACCTATTTAAAATGAATGAGCTTTAGTTTTATGTGGCGGTCATTTTTAATGTGTGGGATTCGCTAGTCTCCCGCTGTGGAAAGTTGAATATAATTTTGTTAAAAAATTTGAAAAATATAAGGAAGCATTGGAAGGTGGAATTCCTTGTATATTTTTTAGGAAATTAAAAAAAAGAACCGCAAAGGACACGCACGGCACGTAAGTACCTACTACAGCACGCTCCGTTGTATGAAGCGTGTGGTAAAGTAGGTACTTAGGTGAAAGTACCTACCTATTTTACCGTTCCATTGTATGGTGCGTAATTTTTAACTTTCGAACAATGTATACAGGCTTCGTAAATGAATTTTTGAGCAAGTGTGTTGTAAATAATTTTACAATTTCACGCGATATTTTACAATTCGACGACGGCGACGTTTGCAATTTTCCGGTGACATACCTATATAACAACCAATCATCGACTAATTTGCATTTAAAATTTTACTGGCGAAAAGTAAGGGAATCCTCCTATTGGGATACAATTTTAAGGCACAATATTGTTTGGCTTAACGTTTTCGCATAATATTGCTCTTTTAAATTGTGTTTCACACATAAACCTGCAAACGTAAGCTGGGTTACCCTAACCAATGCAGCTTACAGATTCACTTTTCAGTTTAGAGCTATGTGAGCTCCTATTTCTCGTATGAAATAGATTGGATTAAGTTTCGTGTGTAAAAACCCGTACCAACCTGGGAATAAACTTGTATTTCATCCTATTTTTTTTTACTACACTAACATTCGCTCATAGTTCATCCTCTATTTCTGAACAACAGACTTTTTTGTTTAAAACCTTATAATCCACCAAGTTACCCACTCTATATTCGGCCTAACAAGGCTTGCGACCTCCTTCACTGAACTTGGAACATGCTACGATAAATCATCAAACTTGCCTACGTCATAAGACAGATAGAGCCACCACTATACCGTGACATAGCCGACATGCAAACGACAGCCATAACTTGAAGACAAAATAAATCTGATGATGAATAAAAAAAAATATACTTCTTGTCCATACAAGAAACGTGTTTTTAATTAATTAAAAATTAAAGGAGCTCGTAATATGAGACCCGTTTAATTAGGGTTCCGTACCAAAATGATAAAAAGGAACCCTTATGGTGTAACTAAGTCTGTCCGTCTGTCACAGCTGGATATCTCAAGAACTACTAATGCTATCAACTTGAAATTTGGAACAGTTTTAGATGACGCTCAACTATTTTGCGAAAGGAATGAAAAGGTATTTTTTTGCAACATCGATTAAAAGTGTTTCTTAAAAAATCAAAGTGGGGCTACTAGGGCATGTGGGTATCAAATTGAAATAGCGCTATCTGCACATTCTCAAACATTTTTTCTTTTTTTTTAGACCGCATGGTTTTCGAAAAAAAAAAGAAATATCTGAAATTATTCTATGTGATAGAAGTTAATGTAAAGATGAAGGAAAAATAAATTGATGTCTTTAAATAGCACACTTTTTAGGATTCCGTGCCCAAAGGGCAACCAACGGAACCCTATTACTAAGCCTCCGCTGTCCGTCCGTCTGTCCGTCTGTCTGTCAGCGGGCTGTATCTCAAGGACCGTTGTACTACTAGATATGGGCTGTACCTACTATTACAGATCTTTAGATACAGACCGTTGACAGGCAGACGGACGGATGGACAGCGGCGGTTTTTTTTTATGATGGGTTTGCTCTTGACTCTAGTCTAGGTCAAAGATGACCGAGACAAAATCTACGATGGAGCGAGCTTACCCAGAAGGAGCCGGTTCACTCTAAGTTTGAAGAGATTAGGGTTGTAAGCGTTTGGAAACACGGACGCAGGCAGAAAGTTCCACTCCTTTGCTGTGCGCATTATAAAAGATGTTTGGAAACGCTTAGTTATTATTTTTCTTGTAATAAAACTAAGAATGTTAATCGCGTTAATTTCATTAGTTAATGAATCTACTTATGTGTAGATACTCGATCCAGAATACCTATTCAAGATTGTTGATCATATCCAACAATAAGCATTCATCTTAAACACAGACAGACAGACAGACACATAAATACCGTGCCATAACCGACACGACCCTTAAATCCATGACGAAAGACTGACGTCCTTTGTATAAAAGCCTTAACTTGAAGACAATTATTGATGCATTTTTTAACATAGGATCAATCGAAAGAAGTTGGTACCTACCTAATCTATTTTTAGGGTTCTGAACCTCTATAAGGAAAAACTAGAAAGCTTTAAAAAAAGTTTCTCAACGGAACTGTTTCGAATATTTTTGTTTCATAATTTTAAAATAAATGGTTTTGAAGTTATTCAAGAAATTAGATTTTCACAAAGTGTGTATTTCTATTGCCACTATAATATTAAAATATAAAATCAAATTAAAAATGAAAGGGCGCACACAAGAATCGAATTCTATGCTTACAGAACCCTTCGTGTAAGAATCCGCATAGCACTTGGCCGGTTTTTATTTATGAATGAACTTTGATAATTACTCGTATTTCCAGACATTCGAACTCCTTGATTTGTTCTCTTCTTCTTTTCGAATCGATGGACAACTCCCTAGAATCTAGGGAGTTAACGATCTAGGGCCTAGATCGTTCGGGCCCAGTACCTAGGTGACTGCGTTAATTGCAGTATCGGTGGCATTCATCAAATCCCGAAAGTACAGGTGTATGGGCATTGGGCATATCCTAATAATCAGCAGTTTTCTTTTTGTTTAATTACGGCTTAGTTGGTCTAAGTACTTACTACTTAGGTACCTATTATATTCTTTAGTATTTTAATAAATAGATTTAGTTACTTTTCCCTCCCAATACAAATAGGAAAACTTTTGAAGAATTCGATACTTACCAAAAAGTTACTTACACATTATTACACTAATTAATAAATCCTTGAAATGATTTTAACAATTGTCTATTACTTTTATATCACACGAAAATCCGGAAAATCTAACATTTATCTATTTACAAGCTACTATTTGCACAAAACTTTTACTAACTAAGCAAGAATGCCTAAACACCACATAGAAAATTTTAATCGACACCAATTCTAAGCGAAAACATTTTTCCAACTAGATTACGTTCGTAACTTCGGTTAGTTAGCCAAGGAAACAAAGAGCCGACTCCGTCTCCCGGCGCCTAAGGTGGTACTGAGCCATGCCTGTTTCCAACATACCCAGCAAACAGTTTTCCACTGTTCCTTTCCTTCATAGTTACGATGCGCAAACCTGCGGGGAAAGCTTTTCCACGTGATAAGGTTTGTTAATTTTAACTTCATTTAGGGACATCTAACGGTTTGTATGAGAAGTAACATTATTAGGAAATTTGACGTCTGGTGATAAATTCTTGTACTGTTATTAGATGGCGCTAGTAGCAAATTTATTTACTTCGAAATAATAAAACCAATTTTATAATTTTCTTATTATCTCTTTTAATTTTTGAATAATATCGATTTTTATTTTGTAATGAAAACCTCCTCCGTTTTTGGAAGTTGGTTAAGAAATGTCGCCAACTGGCAATATTTTTTATCGCGCTCAAAATGTCACGGCAAAGTTGGTCTCGAACTGTCAGTTTCGTGTTCTGGAAAATTGTACACGAATAGAGATTGACACGCTTTCTTCTATTTTTATAATAACTGTAGAAACAATTAACTTATTTCATAACTTATTTGTTGTTCCCGGTGTTATTAGTAAGCTAGAAAAAGGAAAACCGCGAAAATGAGTACAATACTGGAGAAAATTGCGGCTATAGAGTCCGAGGTTTGTAGAAGAGGTTATGTTATAAACTAAATGAATTTTCAAAATAATACTGACAAAATCTTTTGTTAGAACATTAATTCGCATAAAAATGTCTAAAAATATCAATTTTGTATCGTATTTTCCATCTTTGTTGTCATACTTTATCAATGTATTCGATATGTTACAGATGGCTCGAACGCAAAAAAATAAGGCCACTGCACTCCATTTAGGTATACTGAAAGCCCGGTTAGCTAAATTGAGGCGTGAACTGATCACTCCTAAAGGTGGCGGCGGTGCAACCGGTGAAGGTAAATTAAGAATTTTATTCATAACCTACTCTTGATATTGCTTGTTAAAGGAATAATCCAGGAGGTTCCCTGTACACCAACAACCAATCAAATCACTAGCAGATTCCTTGTCATTTAAAATAAAGTTATGAGACTATTCATTCAAAAAGTACATCAAATGATCTCCCTTGTCTCTTCAAGATTATTATTTTCAAAAATATAAATCTACATCATATGAATTTAATACCGTAAAATCTGTATAAAGTATTAAAATCTTAAACATGTATTTGATTGTGTTCTGTGAACTCTAGCCTACTGCCAGTTGCAATTCTGTTATTTTAAGACTGAACTAATACAATCACTTCACTTATTACAGGTTTCGATGTTGCCAAGACTGGTGATGCCCGTATCGGTTTCGTAGGGTTTCCATCGGTGGGGAAATCCACATTACTGTCTAATTTAGCTGGAGTGTACTCTGAAGTGGCAGCCTATGAGTTCACAACTCTGACAACAGTGCCAGGATGTATCAAATATAAGGGTGCTAAGATTCAGGTAATTAAATAAAGCAATCTTATCACATGCGCAAATCCTCAGAATGCTAAGACATATGTATGTATGTAAATCGGGCTGGCTTCCGCAACTCCTAACTAAGCGCGTATTTTGCGTGCAGGTGGGACAAATGTGTCATTCGATCCACCCCAGCTCCCCAAGGTAAGACGTAGCTAGACTGGTTATGTTTGCCAGAATACCCACGCACAATGGACCAAATGAAGTCTTAAGTGTGGAAAACAGAGTACCAAATCAACTGTACTATAGAATTCTTATCATAATTAATTTTATCTATTGGTTTGAATGGCCTTGTTGTCAGGAAAATCCAATCAACATAAGTTTGTCCATCACATCACAGCGAATGTGTATATTATCAATACATATAAAGTTCTTCTGTTACTGACTGATTGAGTGACTGACAGACAACGCTCAGACGAAAGTTTGTTCTTTAAAGCTGAAATTTGGCATGTAGCTTCCCTACACTCAGCAGGAGAGAACTAAGAGAGGATTTTCCGAAATTCCTATGGGAACGGGAAAAAAAGATATTTTCACAGACGAAGTCGCAGGCAAAAGCTTGTTTGTTTTTGACAATTATGCATTTAGAATTGTAAGACTATAAGTTGGGAGTTAGTTTTTTAACTTTACTACACAGTGTACTATTGACAGATATCACAAATTTAGTATGTTTTATGTTACAAATAAAGTTTATTCAGCTAGTTGGTTAATCCTTGGAACACAGAAAGCCAATTCTACTAATTTAAAAAATTCGCCCTCAGGTCACCAACGTTGTAGTAACTGTCCGGGTAACTGGCCACTGTATGGGCTTGCCTTTTGAGGGTTAAATAACTGAACTGTTCAGAGGAGAAACAGCAAAACAAATTTGGAGAAATCAGTGTATTTTATTTGTAGCCTGAAACTATTAATTTTGCTGGCTCACTGTGTCTTTGAAGCCAGTTTTCATTTTGGATTAATTCTGCTACAGCAAAAAGGTTTTCATCACTTTATATTTCTCATTCCAGCTTCTCGACTTACCTGGTATCATTGAAGGAGCGAAAGACGGCAAGGGTAGAGGTCGTCAGGTCATCGCCGTCGCCAGAACATGCAGTCTCATATTCATAGTCCTAGACGTGCTGAAACCGTTGCAGCATAAGAAACTGATTGAGCATGAGTTGGAAGGCTTCGGGCTGCGGTTAAACAAGCAACCACCTAACATACACTTTAGGAAAAAAGATAAGGGTGGAATCAATTTGAATACCACTGTGAGTTATTTTTTAGTCAATGTTTATTAACTATGTAGTCCCATGGGATGGTGTGCTTAAATACAGTAGAATCAAACGTAATGGTGACTCAGAATACTCCGCAAATCACTACGTGGTAGCAAATTCATCGAAAAACGAGCTTCACGGACATAATTAAATTGAAATCAACCTGTACTAAGATATTTCTCACTTACTGTTAAAAATATTAATTGCAATTGTGTTTGACCTGATTGACCAGCCACAATTAGCTTCATCTTTCTGGCAATTCAAAAGTGTGTGTTAATGATTTCATTGAAATTAATACTGGGCCTTCCAGACTTTTAATTATTATTAAATTGGATTTACTCTGCTGAAATAAAGAAACAGTTTGTGTTGATTGACAATAATCAATTTAATAATTTTGCTATTAATAGTGATAACTCATGACTAATAACAAAAAGTCTCTACTTATTACAAGTTTTTATGACTACAATCCAGGGTTGTTATATTTCAAATGATTTTTTTTAAATCACTTGATTAAAATCATTTCTCTAATTTTATCTGCTTTGCTTCTGCCCGCGTGTATATGCGCCATCTATTACGATGCACTGTAAACGGTCAAACACACGCGTGCAAGTGCTATCTTCCGCGGGGGTGGAGCGAGTGTTTTCCATTTTCAATTTAGCGCATAATAAATTAAGAAAGAAACTGGGTACAGAAAAGGCTGCAAGTTGGTGTTTCTGATCAAAAATCTAAATGAATAAAACAAGATTAGATAGAAAAAGGTCAATAAATAAATAACAAATCTGATTTATATCAAAACAATCCGATTTAAATAAAATAACTGGCCAAGTGCGAGTTGGGCTCGCGTGCGAATGGTTCCGAACGAATTTAATTTTTTTAACATGTTATTTTAACACTACAGACTTCTAATAGGTTTTCCTGTAATCTTTAGGTAAAGATCTATTATCTCCATTTTTTTCAAAATTTTAGGCTCAGTAGTTTCGGGAGGAATGGTCATTTTTCGTCTAATTTCTTGAATAACTTCAAAACCATTTATTTTAAAATTATGAAAAAAAATATAATGAAAACCCTCACAGTAAGCCCTTTCATTTGATATGTCACACGATATTGTTCAAAAAAACTTTTTTTTTTTTAATTTTCTATTTCGACCCCCAAAAGTGTCCCACATACTAAAGATTTAGTAATTTACGTAACGCGTCCATGTTTAGGTCATAGAAGACCATATGTGTACCAAATTTCAACAGAATCAGTCCAGTGGATCCGGAGAAAACTGGCTGTGACAGACGGACAGACAGACACCCGAGTGATCCTATAAGGGTTCCTTTTTTTTTCGGAACCCTAAAAATCGGACTTTGTTTTATTTAAAAAAAAAAAACAATTTTTATCAACCCTGCTAAAATCGTGTTTCTACTATCTTAACATTTGTCATGAATGTTGATTTGTAACTAAAACCATATATTGTAATTCCAGTGCCCACAAACAGAATTGGACATAGAAACGGTGAAGACAATTCTATCGGAGTACAAAATACACAACGCTGACATTACTCTGCGGTACGATGCTAACAGTGACGATCTGATCGATGTCATTGAAGGAAACCGGGTGTACATGCCTTGTATTTATTTGCTTAATAAGATTGGTGAGTAAATACATCACTGCATTGTTATTCTTCCCTAATGTTGGTTACCGCTTTGCAGAAATATGATTTCTTGTTGTAAGAAAAGCAATAACCAATTAGAAGGTTGTATTGCTGTTTGCCCTAATAATAATAATAATTTATTTACTTCAGATATCAATTATCCATATTTAAAATTCTCACACGTCAACTTAACACTGAAATCAAATTAAATTAACTAAATAAAATTATATAAAATTAATTTCATCATTAAAATAAAATCAGAACGAAAGAGAAAGATCAAGAGATATTTTTTTGTCACCAGATAGTTGCAAACTCCTTAAGATTGTAATAGTGCCAGCTAAACAACCTTTTTGACCTTTTGAAAACAAACATTTATCAAAAGTCGAAATTAAAAAGCGTTAATATCTTCCATCTGTGACGTGATAAAAATTAAAAATTTACATGTTTGCATTGAGTTATTGCAGCTTATTAAAAAAATATGTAATTTACTGCAAGGACATTTTTTTATTTTTTTTGTAAACTAGTGTTATTGTTACGAGCTTAGGGTTCGTTACAATAAAGACTGCCGATTAAACAACCAAAACTGACACTATAATTTATAACACTAATTAGCACTTTAAAACACACTAATTATAAAACACAATCACACTACTGAACACTTCACTTCACTATAATTCGCAGTTGAAGATTGCTCTCGAAGTTATCGTTTGTATCGCCAATTCAATACTGACTGCCGTCGCCGGATGTCCGCCCTTTATATACCGACAGTCATTTCCAGAACCCTCCTGTATGGAAACCTCTGGAAAGTTCGGGCACACACAGGTCCCGTCAAAACATCTTGAATGTTCTAGCACGTAAATGTCAGCTACTGGATACTAGATGGCGCCAGCAGTATGCCAGTATCTGCTACTCGATACTAGATGGCAGCACGTAAATGTTTGGTTGGTTGAAACTAGATGGCGTTAGCAGTACGCAAATGCCGCCATGTACCCAACATTAATTCTGGCGCGTAACACTGCCCCCTCCTAAGACATGCTCGTCCCGAGCATTATCGGCCCCATAATAACGCGCCAGTCGATCCACGTGGACGATTTTAGGAGCACTTCTTGTACCTTTTTGTATACGGTAGGTCACGTCATTGATTTTTGTCACAATCCGGTACGGCCCGTCCCATTTAGCTTGAAGCTTAGGAGATTTCCCTTTACTGCGAACTGGATTGTGCAACCACACTAGTGAACCTTCATCGAACCCTTTATTGTTCATTTTGCGGTCATAACGGGTTTTCATCTTGTTAGACATTTGCCGGCCCGATTCTCTGAC
The DNA here is from genome assembly GCA_947578705.1 of Lacanobia wlatinum. Classification (NCBI taxonomy): domain Eukaryota; kingdom Metazoa; phylum Arthropoda; class Insecta; order Lepidoptera; family Noctuidae; genus Lacanobia; species Lacanobia wlatinum. The sequence continues at coordinate 20,559,043 of OX388033.1, forward strand.
GTGCTCATAAATGTCATTCATTTTGTTCCGCAAGTCATTCGCATAATCGGTTATACTACGCGGGGCATCAGGTGGCATTCCAGTGATCAGATCTGCCGGCAGCCGTAATTCTCTACCAAAGTTTGCGAAAGCTGGTGTCACTGATGTGCTTTCGTGAACAGCACTTCGGTATGACAACAAAAACGGTTGTATATGCTTGTCCCAATCGCGTTGCCGATTTTCCACAACTTTTGTCAAGTATCTCTCCAATGTCTGATTGAATCGTTCCACCATTCCATCCGATTGTGGGTGGTAAGAAGTTGTTCTCGTTTTATGAGTACCCATAACTCTACAAGTTTCCTGGAATATTTGTGACTCGAAATTTCTTCCTTGATCGCTGTGAATTTCCAAAGGTACTCCAAAACGACAGAAGACTTCATGAACCAGTTTATCTGCAACTGTTGAAGCTTCTTGATTTGGAATGGCGAAGACTTCCGGCCACTTAGTGAAGTAATCCATTACAACCATGAAGTACTTGTTACCACTTTCACTTTCCGGAAACGGTCCCGCAACATCCAGAGCTATCCTTTCCCATGGTGCACCAACATTGTACAATTGCAATGCACCTCTGCTACGAGTCTGAGGTCCTTTTACAGCCGCACAACTTGTACATTTGCGACACCAGTCCTCGACATCGGCACGACAATGGACCCAGTAAAACCGTTCCCGTATCTTCAGTAGAGTCCGTTTGACTCCCATATGGCCTCCTGAACAGCCATCATGGTACAGCTGTAGAACATCCGGTACTTTAGCTTTAGGGACAACCATTTGCAAATGACAGCTGTCTCCTCGAGCATTTTCCCATTTACGGCACAGTACTCTATCCTGAATCACTAAGCTGTCCCATTGGGCCCAATAACTTTTTGTGATCGAACTCATCGCTGAGACATCACTCCACGTGGGCTTAGGAGCACTGGCCTTCATCCACTCCAGAATCGGCTTGATGTCTGAATCTTCGTGCTGAGCATGTTGTAGGCTTTCCTTCCACTCGTTGCTGAGGTCTGTCTTGAGCATCCTCACAGGTATGACTTCTTTACCCTCTTGCCTAGTACAATGCTTGCAGTTTTCAGGGCAAGGTCTTCTTGACAGTGCATCAGCGTTGCCATGAGATTTTCCAATGCGATGTTCGACCACAAAGTCGTTTTCCTGCAGCCGCTGGGCGCTATTTTTAGCCGCCCTGTCGCCCGGAGATCGGCTATCTGCCCTTTCTGTAGTTCGCTTAGGGCAACTGGATCGTATGTGGCCCCTCTCACCACAGCCATAGCATCTAGGGCTATACCCTTTAAAAAGGTCACGAACTGCAGCTGCTGCAACCTCCTTGCCTCGGTGCAGACGATAATCCTGCCGCAAAGCTTCCCTTTTTGTAGTTCGCTTAGGGCAACTAGGTCGAAGGTGACCCCTTGCACCACAGCCGTAGCACCTAGGGCTATATCCTTTAAACCGGTCGTGGACTGTAACCGCTGCAACCTCCCTGACGCGGTGAGAACGATGATCTTGCCGCACAGCTTCCACCTCCAGTGCATGGGCCAAGGCGTCCTTAAGCGTCCCGTGGTGCCCGAGCCTCACTGCAGCCCTAACCTCAAGGTCGCGGATGCCGTCGATGAATGCCTGCACCAGGTTCCCTTCAATGAGCGCTGGTGCAGACTGGTACGCTTTTCGCACCAGCTTCTCCACTTCCAGGGCCCACTGCTGCAGGTTCTCACCGCTGCGTTGCACGCGATCCCTTAACTGCGCACGAAACACGTGCTCAGATGAGCGTCGCCATACCTAGCTTCCAACGCCTCAAGCAGCTGCTCGTAAGTCACCTCCTTACCGAGAGCTTCCAGGACAGTTAAGGCCTGATCGCGCAGGCCTAGGGTGAGGGCAGTCATGGCCTGATTTTTACTCCACCCGTTCGCCTTCATGACAGCCTCAAACTGAATCTTGTAGGCCGACCAACCTTGTCCCATCGAACGGCGGCACTTTGAACCCACGTGGCGAAAGTGTAGTGGCTGCTGAAGTAGCAATCCCATCTCCAAGTTTAAGGTTGCCCAACTCCTTCTTCATATCAGCAATGACGTCATCAAACTTGCTGATCCTGGTTTCAGCGTCTGACAAGCGGTTGTCATGCTGAGCAACCTTATCCTTCACCTCCTTCATGTCTTTCCTGAAGGACGCGTGAAGTTCCTTCATGAGGAGCATCTGTTCTTCCTGGCGGCGCGCCTGCTCCTCCTTGTCAAGCTTGAGCTGCTCTTCCAAGCGACGGGCCTGTTCCTCCTGTCGTCGGGCCTGCTCCTCCTGTCTTCGGGCCTGCTCCGCCTTGTCGTGCTGCAACTGTTCTTCCAACCGACGGGCCTGTTCCTCCTGTCGGCGAGCCTGCTCCTGCAACATCATCATCAGAGCAGCAAAGTCTGGTGCTGATGATGCCGGAGCTGCTATGGACGGGCCGGCCTCCATGGTCGGTAGCTGACCTTCCGACGTCTGCGGCGTTGCGTCACCAAAACGCCTCTGGTCCGTCTCCTGCTGGCGTTGACTACGGGTACGGATACCCTCCGTGTCGTCCTTTGGCAGGATCGGCATGATTATCCACTCTTCTGACACCAATTGTTACGAGCTTAAGGTTCGTTACAATAAAAACTGCCGATTAAACAACCAAAACTGACACTATAATTAATAACACTAATTAGCACTTTAAAACACACTAATTATAAAACACAATCACACTACTGAACACTTCACTTCACTATAATTCGCAGTTGAAGATCGCTCTCGAAGTTATCGTTTGTATCGCCAATTCAATACTGACTGCCGTCGCCGGATGTCCGCCCTTTATATACCGACAGTCATTTCCAGAACCCTCCTGTATGGAAACCTCTGGAAAGTTCGGGCACACACAGGTCCCGTCAAAACATCTTGAATGTTCTAGCACGTAAATGTCAGCTACTGGATACTAGATGGCGCCAGCAGTATGCCAGTATCTGCTACTCGATACTAGATGGCAGCACGTAAATGTTTGGTTGGTTGAAACTAGATGGCGTTAGCAGTACGCAAATGCCGCCATGTACTCGTACCCAACATTAATTCTGGCGCCTAACATTATTTTACATTTTCACGTGATATTTTACAATGTTACGTGTCTGCTATTTTCTAGTGACAGTAAACAAATGGTGTAACAGAATAAATGCAATACCTATATCTTTTAATTACAACTTTTATTATGGGACTAACCCTAAAATCGCGATAAGAAATCTATTGTTCAGTACATTTTGTCGAGTTATGCGCACATAAATGTATGGGGCAATCGATTTCTTTTTAGTACAATGACCCCTTAAGAGGTATTACGTTTATTCTGTTATATGTTGTATTTCTTCAAAATAAGCCTAAAATACGTAAGCTTTATATTTCTCACCATTTTCCTTAACTATGCAAATGAAGTAAACAAATTATGCAGCTCGGCAAAATCTTAAATGGCAAATCTTTCTATGGTCTATCATGTGTGAAGCGATGTGGGAAGTCTCAGTCACTTGCTACAGGATGTACGTAGCCTTTGGACAACACACGGACAATAGGGTGTTTTACTGAAAAAAATGAATTAGTCCGTCAGATAGATTTCCAAAAAATATTGGACACCTATTTTTTCTTTTTTCACGTAAACAAAAAATTACGAAGATACAGTACGTTGAAAACTCGCGTGACGTCACTACGATAGTACAATTTTACTAGCGACGTGACGTCACCAGCCCCCTCTCCCGATTTTTGATGCATTTTATCTTTGTCGATATTCATTGATTTACAAAAACAAAAAATACGTGTTCATTATTTTTCAATACTCTAACTGACGGACTAAATAGATTTGCAATTTATTGATGGTGGAAACTAGCCTATTCTCAAAATGATTTACCGCTTCTTGTTTAATTTGGTGGCCCTAGTTTATCACTTGTGGTGTCGAGTCACTCATAGATATATTGTTAGATTCTACCCCTTGCACTTGTAGGCGGGCATGCCCTTTATGTCTGGAGGCATACCTATTGAGTTTGGTTTACATTTTTTTTATGCTTGAGTTGTCTGATTATGATGGCGTAATGTGTGCCAGCTTACAAGTGGCAAATGATTTAGTTTTTAGGTTGTACGTGTTACCCATGTTCTATTATTTTATTTGTAATAAAGCTTTGCATACTATTGTATAAATGCGAGTTCTTCTAACTCAACAGACAGATGTGTTGCTGGGGAGTTTGTGAGCCATTTCTTCTCCACAGCTAAAACACTAGGAAGTGGTGACGGGCGGGCGTTTTGAGGGACTGTCTATTTGTAAACGTTGACGTTCAAAAAGTGCTGGTACTCAGCCTAATTTGAATAAATGACTTTTGACTTATTTATTCACAAAATGCACAGCTCTATAAAATAAAGATCTTACAGCCAATTACGTATTTACAATGGACGTGACTTTTTTTTTTGTTGAGTGAACCATATTTGTGTCTAAAAATCGATGGAAAAGTTTTACCACATTCATTAGTTGTTATGATGATGTAGTGTGAAGTGGAAATTATGTTTTTCTTACTCCTCTGCTGTTCCTTCTGATTAATTTGGTTGCGGGATTAAAGCCAATTGACTCAGCTCCTTTCCTTTCCGTGTTACCCAGTTAATGGGTTGTGAAGGTCTGGTAGGCAGCCGCTCCACGTAAAATACTGGTATTCAACTAAATCCGGCTTGACTGGAAGCCGACCCCAATGTAGTTGGGAAAAGGCTAGGCAGATGATGATGACTCAGCTCCTTTCTGTGTTGGTGGTTGCCACTTTGATTCTGACTTTTAGGAAATGCAGTGTTTGGGAATAGTGTGGTGGTCTCACTCCTATTAAGAAAATAATAATAAACTAATAACTAACTATATAAAATTCCTCAGATCAAATCAGCATAGAAGAATTGGACGTAATTTACAAGATTCCCCACTGTGTGCCGATCTCGGCCCATCACAAATGGAACTTCGATGACCTATTGGAGAAGATGTGGGAGTACTTGAAGCTCATCAGGATATATACGAAGCCAAAAGGACAGCTGCCCGATTACAACGCGCCCGTCGTACTGCATGCCGACCGGACGAGTGTCGAGGACTTTTGTAATAAGCTGCATAGGTCTATTATCAAGGAATTTAAAATGTAAGTGTTTTATTGCTATTCATTTTATTTACTTTTATCCATATCTAGCATTTGCCCGCGACTTTATACGCGCATATTTCGTTTTTTCTCGTTCCCATAGGAATTTCGGGAAATCCTCTCTTATTACACCCCTATGGAGTGTTAGTCCAATCAACGGGGCATATGTAACCCGAAAAATTCCTCTGCCAGTGAGACTTGGTATTATGATAAAGTAAGGTAAGCAGATTACAGATGTGCGATAATCCAACAAATTTTGTTAGGAGAAGTTAGGTATTTTTACCTAAACATGAAAATTGCTTATAACTCTTTGGGAAAAAATCCTCTGACTGAAATACTTTCTGTATACGTACGAATGTATTAGTTAGAATAATTATGTAAAGGTATCGCAACATTTTTTCGATTTCGGAGATACCTCAAATTTGACTTTTAACATTTTGCACTATAACTACCGCTGAAAAATTGCTCTGCCATTTTTTATTTTTTAATATGTTTTTATATCCTTAAATACATAGCTTTGTTAAGTTATCCAAAAGATTTTCCTATTCAAACTTTGTTTTTTTTTTATTTTTGCTTAATTACGTAATGTGAAAAATTTCTCCGTCCATTTTCATACCTTTATTAGTCATATGATTTTATATTGAAACAGATTTGTCAATAATCCAACAAATTTTCGAACGTTCATTATTATTTTTTAGGATAGTTCGCTGATTTCATTTTGCTCGGGTTATTTTAATACGTTTATTAGTATGAGTCACTGTGTTTTAATAGATTTTCCAAGAAGCCAATGGAAATTCGGCCTAATACCAAAGTTTTTACAATCTCAATAATTCTTAAGTACAAGCATTGCCGTTGCTTAGCAACGACCGGTCGTCAACGCGTGCGTCTTGATTGTGTCTCGCTCGAAGTACGAAACGGAGCAGGGGGGCTACTCTCTAAGCACAAAGTCCGTAGTTTCGGGCTTAGTTGCGGGCATATTCTACTCCGTATCACCTACGGACTTATGATTAGTCCCGAACCCGAACTAAAAATTAATGACTACACGATTTCACAGTAACTGTCAAATCGTGTTGTCATTAGTTCTTAGTAGTTAGGTGATACGGAGTAGAATACGCCCGCAACTATACGCGAAACTGCGGATTTCGAGCTTACAGAGTAGCCCCCCAGTTGTGTTGTTGTGTACCTATTTACCTGTGCAAGGAACGTTTGCTTAAAAACAAAACACTACAAAGCATAAAATAACCTTAATATCGGAAGTCGGTGTTTTTGGTTTCGTTTCTTTGTTTTTTAACACCGACTTCGGAAATTAAAGTTATTTTATACTTTGTATTGTTTTGTTTGGAAGTCGGTTATATTTTTTTGTAAAAAGTTTTTAATTTTTCACTTTTATGTGGTGATACTTATACGACGTCTTCGTCTACGCACAAATTGAAATAAACAAATATGCTCATAAAATAAAAACTACTGAACCCAACTGAATCAACTGAAAAAAATAATGTGATTATACCTAGTCGATTATCTATGTTAGTTACCTACTGCAGCCTGCCTAACTGTAAAAGTAATTTAAAATGATTGTAGGCACGTGTTGTTATATTTAAAATTTGAAAACCAAATTAATAAAAGTAATGTGATTATACCTAGTCGATCATATATCAAAGTTACCTATTGTACCCTGTCTAACTGTATAAGTAATTTAACCTGTCGGTTTTCTACCGGTTGCATTTTGAGGAATGTGCGACGGAATTGCATAATTTAATTCCGCCAAGCTCGTTCCATCATCGGACAACAAGACGAACGGCGATGCGCCACCGGTACATGGTGGACATCCCACCCGTGCGCACAAAACGTTTTGGGAACACATTCATAGTGCGTATAGCTAACGAGTGGAATTCCCTGACGGAGTCTTTAAGACGAGAGTGAATAGGTTACTTCTAGGCAAGCGTGCTCCATCTTCGACCACATCATCGCTTACCATCAGGTGAGATACAGTAAAAAAAAAAGAAAAAGATTATAGGCATGTGTTGTTTTATTCAAAATATGTAAACCCAATAAAAATAATGTTTATAATACAGCCCGCCCTTGTTATTTATTTAATCAAATATTGTCTGATATTGATTTCTTGACTGACTTTTTTATTCTTAACTCGATATCTCTTCAACAGGTGTCTTTCTGAGCATATGTAGGTACTTTTTAAGCAGATTTTTTGCATAGTTTTCCTCAAGGAGTCCATCAAAGGTTTATTTTAGATCCATATAGGTAATAAATATTTTTTACAAATATAGGTTACGCCGTTGTAAAGTCAACACCACATCTGGTTATACAATACTTTCAAATTAATCTAAATGATTTTAAACCTGAAAATTTTGATGGTTGAGTTCAAAATCGAATTATACAATTTAACAATCTGTGCTGCTGTAATAATAACAGTAGCAACTAAACTAGCTTACACTACTCCAAAAGTGCGTGGCAAAGCAGCTCCGAGCGGTCAAGTGAAGGTCAACACTTACGCTCTAGCATAATAAATCAGCGAACCAAAGACATTCAATTATACTATAATCTCTGCAGCGAACTATCCTAAAAAATATAATGAACGTTCGAAAATTTGTTGGATTATTGATAAATCTGTTTTAATATAAAATTATATGACTAACAAAGGCATGAAAATGGACGGAGAAATTTTTCACATTACGTAATTAAGCAAAAATTAAAAAAATAAGTTTGTTAAGGAAAATCTTTTGGATAACTTAAGCTATGTATAAGCTATGTATTTAAGCATATAAAATTACATTAAAAAACAAAAATTGGCAGAGCAATTTTTCAGCAGAAGTTATAGAGCAAAATGTTAAAAGTCAAATTTGAGGTATCTCCGAAATCGAAAAAATGTTGGATACCTTTACATAATTATTCTGACTAATACATTCGTACGTATACAGAAAGTATTTCAGCCAGAGGAATTTTTCCCAAAGAGTTATAAGCAATTTTCATGTTTAAGTAAAAATACCTAACTTCTCGTAACAAAATTTGTTGGATTATTGTACATCTGTAATCTGTATTACCTAATTTCATCACATACTAAATTTCATAGACGGGAGAATTTTTCGGAAGTCTCCATACAACAAATGTCCTCGTTGATTGGACTATGTAAGGAACCTACATGCCAAATTCCAGTTTTCTACGACCAGTAGTTTCGGCTGTGCGTTCTGTCAGTCACTCAATCAGTCAGTAACGACAGAATCTATACTAATATATAAAGCTGAAGAGTTTGTTTGTTTGTTTGCTTGAACGCGCTAATCTCAGGAACTACTGATCCGATTTGAAAAATTATTTCAGTGTTAGATAGCCCATTTATCGCGGAAGGCTATAGGCTATATATCATCACGCTACGACCAATAGGAGCGGAGCAGTAATGAAAATTGTGACGCACACGAAGTTGCGCGGGTCATCTAGTCTACTATAAAGCTGAAAAGTTTGTTTGCTTGAACGTGCTAATCTCAGGAACTCCTGGTCCGATTTGAAAAAATCTTGCAATGTTAGATAGCCCATTTACCGAGGAAGGCTATATCATCACGCTAACACCAATAGGAGCGGAGCAGTAATGAAAATCGTAACGCAGGCGAAGTTGCGCGGGTCAGCTAGTTTTATACAACGTGTAACAGAATAAACGCAATACCTCTTAAGGGGTCATTGTGCTCATCATTATGAACAACTTTTACGATATGACAAATACAGAAATCGCGAAAAAAAATCAGCTGTTCAGTACATTTTGTCGAGTTATGCGCACAAAAATGTATGGGGCAGTCGATTTTTTTTTTGCGATTCTAGTGTTGGTCCCATAGTGAAAGCTGTTTATAATGATGTGTTCAATGACCCCTTAAGAGGTTTTGCGTATATTATGTTAGAGGTTGTATATATTGATTGATGATTGATTAACAAATAAAATAAAATATAAACTAAAATATTGCATCAAAACATACGCCCTCGCAAAGCTGTCAGCTGTAAATTATATTAATAATGATTTTAAAAAATAGAATAACTAAAAAAAATAACCTTTTAAATAAGGTCTTCTGAGAGATTTTGTTCCTCACGATATTTCATACATTCATACAGACTCGCTTAATCTTGTCCTCAATCTTTGAAATCCATCAGCGAATTTTAATGAAACCAAACATGCTTAGTACCTAAAAACTAGGCCTTAACAGTTAGTTAGGAACTTTTGCGAGAAAAGTTTACATAGAGAAAAAAATATTTGTTTTTCACTTTATATCTCAAACTTAAAATCTCTCTTTGTACCTCTAAACAGTCTTAAATAGTCTATATTGGCAATCCCTGAGGCGTAAGTAGGAGGTTGTGATATAAAAAAAAAACATCAAGTAAAAACCAAACCAAAACAAAACCATTTATTATAAAAATACATAATTTATCTGCCTTGAACATTAAATTATAACTTGAACATTAAAAGAAAGAAAGAAAAATATTTATTTGGGACTCGCACAAGACAAACATATCAATCAATACATATAAGCGGCGTCTTAAAATTAATTTACAGTATAGTACATACAACATTTGATTAGTTAAAAAGTAACACAAATAATAGCAACTGCCCAAAAATAAACCTACTCTAATTGAGCAAGAACTTTAGGATACAAAACTTTGTAAGCATTCTGACCCCATATAAAGTCAGCATGATTAAATTGCTTGTCTTCCACCACAGAGTACCCTCCTAAATTCGGAAGTTGATCTCTTACTCTTTCTGCGTCTTTAATACTGAAAGTTTGATCATTTTCTCCTGCAAACAGTACCACTTTACAAGTCACTTTGTTAAAATCGTATCCTGGTGGAGTTTCCGAACCATATTTCTCAATATTAGCAGATGTTCCATAATCATATTGACGAAAAATACCAGAGTTTCCGATTTGTGTGTATTGTATCAAGTTCTTTCTGCTTGATCCTGCAGGAAAATGCCCCAAAACTGTCTGGAAGAAAGGTTGCTCTAGGTTTTCAGGGTGGTACCCAGCTAAGGCCCCTAAGCCTACCTTAACGCAGAGACTGTATCCCAATGCACCTTGCGAACAGAATAGTTGGATGAAGTTTCTAGTAAATGACTCAAACCCGAGGGTTTCTTCAACACCAGTAGCCAGTAGTACTTCGTTTAATACCGGTCCCGCAGTTACTAGTGCTTTAAGAACCAAACCACTGTTTGATAGATAACAAACTGGTGATAAAGCTATAAAAACCTTGATTTTGTCGTTGTATTCAGGCCTTGTTGATGTCAACACGAAAACGGCTGCATTCCCTTCTGAATGACCAATCACGCTTAATTTTTCTTCACCAGTTTTTTCTAATACGAAATCGATAACCGCTGATAAATCATAATACCCAAATTCGTGCATACTGTAATCCCAGAATTTGGCATCCGTGTCTGGGTTTAATTTTGTATGTCTTCGTGAATATCGGTTGCCTCTATAATTCATTACCCAAACATCATAGCCTTTTTCAAACAGCATGTAAATCAAGGAGGTGTTTCCTCGTATGATAAAATCGTCTGATGAACTGAAGAAGGCGTGCGATAGTAGTACGACGTCACCATCGCCTGGTATGCGAAATATGTTCAGAATGAATCCATCTTCTGTAGTCACATTATATTCTTCTGCAGTCCGAGTGTACTTTTCCGCAAGTCCTTTAAAGTCCAGCTCTCCATCTTCTGTGGTATTCACAGTCAACGAATTTAAATACTCTGTGATGTTTAAGCTGCCTATAATTTTCTTGATTAGATTGAAGAAATCTTGTACAGCATCAGATATGTTTAGATTCAGTGAACTCAGGACACTTGAGAAGTCAAATTTTTGCAAACTTAAATCTTGTAGTGCACTTTTCAAAGCTAGACGCCCATCTTGGGGAAGAGTCACGTTTACCGAACTCAAAATGCTTACTAAATCCAAATTTTTTGGTAATAGCTTGATTATTCCACTTAAATCAAGGCCTCCATTTTCGAAGTTAAGCGAGTCAATAAAATCACTTACATCGTATTTATTTTCTCCACTAAATAAAGATGAAATGCTTGAAAACTTTTCAGTTTCAAAATTGACTACTTTGGAGGATATCGAAGAAAAAATTCCAGCGGAACTGCTTCGAAATATTAAAGTTAAAACGAGTCCGGTTATAAGAGATTTCATGTTGATTTCTAACCACACACTTGATGTAATACATTCGTATTCGGGGTTTTATACAAGCGCTATTATTGTTGTAAAAATTAGCCAAGTTCTTTGGAAACTTATTCATATTTAACTTATTCTTTACAAAAATATTCAGTTTGCGAGCCTGGGCCGGTCATTCCCTCACACATTGAAGAGGCCTCTTTCCCTTTTTTTTAAGGATGGAAATCATCAAATGACTTCTCGCGCTCTGGGCGAAGCAGAAAGAAGGAAGTGTCAGACTCTTACTCACTAAAACCCATCCTATCCTAATGCGCGTACCGTTCCAGGGGGGCTACTCTCGAAGTCCTTAGTTGCGGGCTTATTTTCTACTCCGTATCACCTAACCACTGACTACTAATGATAACACGATTTGACAGTTACTGTGAAATCGTGTTGTCATTCAGTCTCAGTTCGGGTTCGGGACTAATCGTAAGTCTGTAGGCGATACGGAGTAGAATACGCCCGCCCGCAATTAAGCCCGAAACTACGGATTTCGTTAGAGAGTAGCCCCCCAGATACGGAGTAGAATACGCCCGCAACTAAGGTCGAACGTACAGACTTCGGGCTTAGAGAGTAGCCCCCCAGGGCCGCCGCTGAGACTCGAACTAATTTTGCAACCCTGGCAGGTACTGGCCCTAGCGGGTCCCGTAGGTCTGTTTGCCTGCAGTGGAAATACAAACAAGCCAATGACAATATTAATCAGTGAAAACCTTTCAATCCGGTGGGCCATCTTGAAAAATATGTTGATTCTGTATCTCGAACATGGCTAAGCACTGCCGTGCACCTAACATTAAACAATTTGAACAGCTTATCCATACTTAATATTATTATAAAGAGAAAATATTTGTATTGTTGTATGTAACGAATAAACTTAAAAACTGCTGGACCGATTTGAAAAATTCTTTCAGCAATGGATAGCTACATTATCAGCGAGTAACATAGGCTATATTTTATCCCCTTACTCCCACGGGAACGGGAACTAGGCGGGTGCAACCGCGTGACGTCCGCTAGTTATTCAATAAAACTGTTTTACTTAAACAAAAGTGTTTTCTGACGATCTTATATATTTTAATTAATTCAATTTTAGACATTTCACCTGCGTGTCTAAAAAGGCCACTTTCGCAAAATCAGAAACAACATCACGCTACCCGTCAGTTTCAAATTTTCCCAATCAACCTTGAACCTAATGCGTTAGCGATAAAGATGAAAATTAAATTTGATAGATTGTGATTTATATCTATTAGATATAAATCACAATCTATCAAATTTAATTTTAGTGTACTAAAATATTTTTTCGATTCGAATCAGTAGTTCCTGAGACTAGCGTGTTCAACCGAACAAACGAACGCTTCAGCTTTATAATATTACTCTTAGTATAGAAAACAGGAAAAACTAAAAAAAAACGGTTTTCTTTCATTTTAACAGTTATTCAGTTTTTTAATTAATATAAATGAAATTACAACTCTTGAAGCCTGTTTAAAGTATAATAATATATAAAAATGAAAATTAAGTAAGAATACAAACAAAAAACTGGCCAAGTGCGAGTCGGACTCGCGTGCAAAGGGTTCCGAACGAATTTATTTTTTTTAACATGTTATATTAACACTACAGACTTCTAATAGGTTTTCCTGTAATCTTTAGGTAAAGATCTATTATCTCCATTTTTTTTCACAATTTTAGGCTCAGTAGTTTCGGAGATAAGGGGGGGGAATGGTCATTTTTCGTCTAATTTCTTGAATAACTTCTAAATCATTTATTTTAAAATTATGAAAAAATATAATTAAAATCCTCACAGTAAGCCCTTTCATTTGATATGTCACACGATATTGTTCAAAAAACTTTTTTTTTAAATTTTCTTGTTTGACCCCCAAAAGTGACCCCCATACTAAAAATTTAATAATTTTCGTAACGCATCCGTGTTTGGGTCATAGAAGTCCATGTGTGTACAAAATTTCAACAGAATCGGTCCAGTGGATCCGGAGAAAACTGGCTGTGACAGACGGACAGACAGACAGACAGACACCCGAGTGATCCTATAAGGGTTCCTTTTTTTTTTCGGAACCCTAAAAAAGAAAATACTCACTAATATTACACTAGATCAACTGATCAATAACTTGTGGATACAACACTGTATGCGCGTTCCGTGCAAGCAAGAAGTCCAAGTGATTAAAAAGGTCGTAATCCACTTCAAAATAATCTACATTCGAAAGCTGTTCTTTCAATCTTTTAGCAGCCTCTACTCCCAAAATTAAATCATTTTGGGCCGCAAATAGAGTAACATTACACGTCACTTTCGCTAAATCGTAAATTGGGGCGATTTCTGTACCATACAGGTCTTCGTTGCGAGATCCATAGTCATAGTGAGCAAATCTGTCATTGTTTCCCACTTGAATATAATGAGCCAAATTCATTCTACTGGTTCCGCTCGGGAAATGGCCCAGAAGTGTAGTGAAAAAATCCGGCTCTAAGTTATCAGGATCGTACCCTACAATGGCCGCTATACCAACCGTAACGCACAGGTCATACCCGACTGTGCCTTGAGAACATAAAAGTTGTAAGAGCTTGCTTTCGAGCGAATTATAACCCAACAATTCTTGAACTCCGAAAGCTAGGAATATTGCATTTATAACTGGTCCCAATCGGATTGCTGTGGTGAGTACTAATCCACTGTCTGATAAATAAACAACCGGTGACAAAGCTACAAATACCTTGATTTTCGCATTATATTCTGGCTTTGTTGATGTTAAGACAAAAACGGCTGACGTTCCTTCTGAGTGTCCAATAACGCTTAGTTGTTCCTGCTGTGTTGTGTTCAAAACAAAATCAATTACGGCCGCTAAATCGTAATATCCCAACTCATGCATACTGTAATACCAAAAACTAGCGTCGGTATCAGGATTTAGACTTATGTGGTTTCGTGAATATCGATTACCTCTGTAATTCATAACCCATACGTCATATCCTTTTTCTACAAGCATGTACACCAAAGAAGTGTTACCCCGTAATATATAATCGTCTGCAGAACTTAATACTCCATGGGATAATAGAGCCACTTTACCTGAATTATTTTTACTTGGTATATGGAACAGATTCAGAATGTATCCATCTTCTGTGGTGACATTATATTCTTCTACAGTTCCTATGTACTTCTGTGCAAGTCCAGTAAAGTTTAGGAGTCCATCCGGTGAGTTCTGCACACTGATTGTACTTAAAAACTCGGTGAGGTTAGCGTAATTCTCTATCTTCTCAGTTAAAATTGTAAAATCTAGTACTCCGTTTGATATCGTGATATTAGCCAAACTCAGAACGTCGAAGAAATTCACGTTTGTGAGATTAAAGTTCTGGAAAAGGCTTTTCAAATCCAGTTGTCCATCTTCAACAGTCATATTTATCGAACTCAAAATGTTTGTTATGTTCACTATATCCGCCAAGTTCAATTCTTGAACTAGACCAGTTATATTTAAAACTCCATCTGCAGTAATTTTTAGCGTGTTTAAAAAATCACTTGCTTTAAAATTAATTGTTGCGTTAACAATTGTTGAAATATATGCTGAAACTTCTTCAGATGTTGCTTTTGCAATAGATGATATACTTGTTGAAACTAAATCAAAAGCGTTCGACAGTATGTTCGCAGAACTGCCATGAAGTATTAAGACAATGACTAGTCCTCTTACAAGCAAATTCATGGTTCTGAATTATGATCTGAGTTAATGTCGAATTTTCGCTACCACCGAATAATTTGCGAGCATTTATACTAATTTGAGATCGTGGCTTGAAAAGTTTTGCCAAGTTCTTTACTTTTAATTAAATGCTCACTCATTTATTAACCTTACTTGTTTGTTCGGTCGATTCGGAAATAGGTTCCTTTGGTTATTTGTATATCCTTACTTCCTTACTGTCCTTATTAATATTATAAATGCGAAAGTAACTCTTGTATGTCTGTCTGTCGCGCTTTCACGCCAAAACTAGTGAACCGATTTAAATGAAATTTAGTACACAGATAGTCAAGAGCCTGAGAAAGGACATAGGCTACTTTTTATCCCGGGAGTATGTTCCCTAGGGACCACGAGGGTGAAGCCGCTGGCAGAAGCTAGTTTTTAAAACATTGGATTGAGATTAGGGACAAATTCAAGACAAATTAGAGTGTTGAGCTCATAGTGTTCGTCTTACAAGATAAAAGATGTTCCTAGTAATATTATTAACTGTTTATTTTTTTTGAGTTGCGTACCTCGAAAGGAAAAACGGAACCCTTATAGGATCACTTTCTTGTCCGTCCGTTCGTCCGTCCGTCCGTCCGTCTGTCTGTCAATCTCGGGAACGCGTGGAGGTATCGAGTAAAAATTAGAAACCATATACTCATGTCTACATTCCCTTGAAGCTATGAAATAATCAAACTTCTAAGTTAACATAAAAAAGATACGGCCCTTATACCGCAAAAAACGTATATTTCGACACTCTCAAGGGAATCAAAATGTATAGGGTATTTCCCGTTGATCTAACTATGAAATTTGGCAAGTAATACCGTCTTATACTGCAAGTATAGGAAAAAATATGAAAACTATACATTCGTAATTAAATCATAAAAATATAGTCTTTATTTAAAGTAATATGTAGGTACCTACTTTATACGGAGCCCTCGGTGGGGGAGTCCGACTCGCACTTGTCTATTTTTTTATTCCCGTATTAATATCAATTTACTAAAAAAACTCCAAGAAAATTTGCCAGTTTTGCCATTTACTTGATCAAACTTTAAGAAAACAGATTAGAATAGAATGCTATAAAATTAAAACTTGGCGCAACACTGCCATTCACCCATATCCAGATTATGTGTTTGAACAGTTGATAATAATTCTTATTTGAAATCCTTACTAATATTATAAATGCGAAAGTAACTCTGTCTGTCTGTCGCGCTTTCACGCCAGAACTCGTTCCTTCAGAGAGGCCATGGTAGAGCGGACAAATTCGACCTTAAGCCTTGTCTCCCAGTGGGGTGATGACAATGTGGTCACTTTTAACGCCACCAAAACACAGGCGTGTCTTTTTACCGCAAAGAGGAGTCGTTTTGACCAAACTCCTACTTTTCGGGGTGCATCTGTTCCTGTGACTGATCGGCTCGAGCTCCTAGGCATGGAGTTGACATCCAGTCTCAACTTCGGCGCCACCATCGAGTACAAAGCCCAAACCGCTGCCAAAAAGCTGGGCATCCTAAATAGGGTGAAGCGATACTTCAAGCCTGGACAGCTTTTAACTCTATATAAAGCGCAAGTCCGTTCCTGCATGGAGTATTGTAGCCACCTTTGGGATGGCTCAGCTAAGTATCAGCTTGCCGCGCTTGACTCGGTGGAACGAAGAGCTAAGAGGCTCATCGGTGACGAAAAACTGGTGGATACCAAGCTACATAGCTTGGCTCATCGCCGTAAGGTTGCCTGCTTGTCGGTCTTCTACAGATTGTACTTCGGTGAGTGTGCCCAAGAACTCCACGACCTCATTCCACCGGCCCCCTCTACCATCGGACATCCAGACGCACTGCATCTTACCATCCCTACCTTGTTACTATTCCACCAATTCGCACTAAGCGTTTCCAAACGTCTTTCATAATGCGCACAGCAAAGGAGTGGAACTCTCTGCCTGCGTCTGTTTCCAAACGCTTACAACCCTAATCTCTTCAAAGTTAGAGTGAACAGGCTCCTTCTGGGTAAGCTCGCTCCATCGTAGACTTTGTCTGTGTTATCTCTGACCTAGACTAGAGTCAAGAGCAAACCCATCACAAATAAAAATAAAAATAAACGACTGAACCGATTAAAATGAAATTTGGTACACATATAGTCTAGAGCCTAAGAAAGAACATAGGCTACTTTTTATCCCAGTAGTATGTTCCCTAGGGACAACGCGGGAGAAGCCGCTGGCAGAAGCTAGTTTACAATATGTCTATCGATTGTCACTCTGTACATTCTCAAACTTTAGAAATTAATAAATTTTATCATCACTATTTAATGGGAATAAGAATGAGGCAGATGCTTTATTCATTTTAACCTTCGGTGTGCCTGGTAGGATCTATTAGACCCACCCTGCTACTTCTTATCGTGTGGACAATAAGGTCTAACGACCCCACACATCCTTGTCAGAGTTTCTTGGTTTGTTTGACGACCGTCATTTGGCGGCTGGGACCACCGGCTTATACGTGCCTTCCGAAGCACGGAATCATCTTTTTATCAGACAATCAGGTGACCCAAACTGGAAACAACTTTAGAAAGTATGCTTCTCGTGGGAATCGAACCCACGATCACCGGGTCACAAGGCAAACGCCTAAACCACTCGATCACGGCGGCAGTCACCTGCTTCTTAAACCTTTGTATCACATTCGGTGCCCAGAACTCAGCATATGGGTCGACGACGCGGATGCGGTTGTGGGCACACGAACAAATAATGTTTCGACCCATATGCTGAGTGATGGGCACCGATGGGCACTAAAAGTGGTATTTCATTAAAGTATGATGTTTCTGTGCCATCACTCTCAGTAGTTGAACATTATCAACCAATCGAAGCCTTATGGCCTCTACTTTAGTCCGAGCGCCGGTGTCAAATTCAGAGGTAATACCTTACACCTCTTACACTGGTTTTTGTAGTATTTATCTAGTCTTTGTCTTGTGCCTTCTATTTTCTAAAGTTTAATTGAGATTTCTTTTGTTTTGACAAGTGTAAAAAAGGCCTGGTTTTTACTAAAAACAACCTTCAATTTTAATTTTCAAACTTCAATTATTTTTTAATTTATTTCTATATTAAGATTATAAAGAGGAAATATTTGTATTTTTGTATGTAACGAATATACTTTAAAACTACTGGGCCGATTTGAAAAATTCTTTCAGCGATGGATACCTACAGTATCAGCGAGTAACATAGGCTATATTTTATCCCCGTACTCCCACGGGAACGGGAACTACGCGGGTAAAACCGCGTGACGTCCGCTAGTAGTTAATATGGTGATTTATTTAATTTTTAATGCGTAAAATTTTGCCACCAGGCATACCGAAGGTTAAGCTGATGTTTGGGCAATTGGCCTTTCTGTTTGCAATTTGCACGTGGGCAGACGTAGTCACGTTATTCTTCACATGATGTTCTTTAGTCATACTAACATTTATTTATCATTTTAGCTGATGTTTGGGCAATTGGCCCTTCTGATTGCAATTTGCACGTGAGCAGACGTAGTCACGTTATTCTTCACATGATGTTCTTTAGTCATACCAACATTTATTTATCACTAGCATCTGCCAGCGCCCTCGCCCGCGTGGTCCCTGGGGAACATACTCCCGGGATAAAAAGTAGCCTATGTTCTTTCTCAGGCTCTTGACTATCTGTGTACCAAATTTCATTTAAATCGGTTCAGTAGTTTTGGCGTGAAAGCGCGACCGACAGACAGACAGAGTTACTTTCGCATTTATAATATTATATAGTAAGTATTTTAGCTGATGTTTGGGCAATTGGCCCTTCTGATTGCAATTTGCACGTGAGCAGACGTAGTCACGTTATTCTTCACATGATGTTCTTTAATCATACCAATATTTATTTATTTTACTTGCATTCGGCCCTTCCTAACCTACGGTGCGGAAACTTGGTCCCTGACCGACCCTTTAAAGTTCAAACTCAAATTTTGCCAAAGGTAGCGAAGCGTTCTAAGCATTGGGCTCAGCCATCGAATACGTAATACCACGATTCGATCCAAAACAGGGATCGCGGATGTGAGCACAAATCTGTCAGGCTGAAGTGAGATTGTGCGGGTCTGCATAATTATGTAGGATGCATCAGGACAAGTGGGCCAGAGTCGTTTTACGCAGTGGGAGGCAGAGAATGGGCGTCGTCCCCGATTAAGGCCTAGGAAACGCTGGCGTGAGGACTTAGTTCTCATTAGAGGCGTTCATAACGCACTGATCGCAAAAGACAACACACCGAGAAGAGTGGGACCTTTGCCCAGCTGTGGGACAGTATAAGTTGAATAAAAAATAAACAGATTTATTAGTTCACTGAAACTGTGCGGCCAAATGCAAGTCGGACTCTCACATGAAGGGTTCCATAAACCGAACGTTTTTTGTATGATAGCCCCCTTTAATTTTTACACAATAGGCAATAGAAATACACACTCTGTGATAGAGAATAGAAATGGTATTTTCCATTGACTTACCTGGTCATACTTCACAGTCACAGCCGGCAATGTACAGAAAAAATCCCTTGCTTGCTTGCTTTTCAAGCCAGCAAGGGGTTTTTTCTGTACACTGAATTTTATGTGCTAAAAGTTAAACTCCTAGGGTGTTTACCCTGTTAGGACTCAGGTCTCCTCTCTGTGAGAGGTGTGGAGAGGACCAACCCACTGGCCGACTGGGTGTGTGGAGTGGACCTACACACTGGCCGACTGTGGGTGTGTGGAGTGGACCCACACACAGGCCGACCGTGGGTTGGTGGGGTTGGTAGATAACATATGACTTGGAATCTTAAGTCTCTAGCTGGATTCTATTTCTCAATCTGCCCTTCGGCAAATAAAGAGGTGATATTAAACATTTTTCTCTTTCTTTTTCAGAGCTCTCGTGTGGGGTTCATCTGTGAAACATCAGCCGCAAAAAGTGGGCATAGACCACGTATTATGCGACGAAGACGTAGTCCAAATCGTAAAGAAAGTGTAACTAATGTATACTGAAGAAAACACAAAATATATTATATATTTTTGCGAAACGAAAGTGAAAATAAATGTTAACACCCGGTTGTTGTAACGAAATATATCAAAAAAAATGTGTATATGTAAAGCCACGCTAACTGTTGTCATTGGTTGAGCGAGTATCTCAACCAATCGCATCACTCGACTTGCGCTTAAAGGTCATAGAACACATTTCAACTCTGAAAGGGATCGTTACCGTATCGCCTTTCGCCTCGCCGTCAAACAGGCATCAACTAAACGTAAGCATGTAACCAAAGTGGATCAGCAGCTCCGGTACGTCGACTCTGCTAAGGCTAGGCGACCACCAATTTTCGGCAACAATAGTGTGCTGCAGGCAGGCCGCGGGAGAGGTGAGACTGAGTGAGCACGGAGAGACGTAAGCGCGGGGACAACGAGCCGTAAGCGAGGGAACTGCAAGTGGACCACGCGCCGCACCACGGATTGTGAGCTTGTCCCGAGGCGAGGCGATTATGTTACGATTCCGATTAGTGTGTGTTGCAGTAGGCAATTTTATACAAAGAATATTGCACGGTTCGAGTTGATCAGGTGACGATCTCTTTCCGAGTTGATATGTGTGCTATGATCTTTATTTGTGACGCGAAAATAATTTCTTTTCAAAAACCGAGTGTTAGTATTTCGAGTATCTGAGGAATTTTAATAGTACTATTTATTCAGCTTGTAAATTATTTTAACCTTGGGATTTATTATTGCGTTGAAATATATTGTTTACTTTCAAGTTATGAATATTAATGCTCTATTTTCGCACTTCAAATGAATGTAAAAACACTTGTTTCAAGTACCATAACTCGCTGTGTTACCATAACTCGCAAGTTAGCATCATAATTTGAAAAAATTAGGACTGTATTCTCCCGCTTCCTTCCCGCCGCCTCCTTAGCGACACGTCGCACCGCGAATTGGTCACGGCGCTGCACTGCCCAAGCTGGGCATTACTCCAAAGTGACGCCAGGGCTAGACATGGCCAAAATGTATCACTAAAAAAAGATTGAAATGTATCTTTCGACTACAGGGATATGTATCACTCTTTTGTATCTTTATATCCTTATATATCAGTAACTCACGCTGTTCAGCGTGGCTCGCTTAGTCGCTTCGCTCAACTCAATCCACTATATCAGTGAGAGCGATAGATAATGTAAAAGCGCTACGGAACATTTCAAATACGGAAGTGCGAAAGAGATGCTTGAATTTGACCTTGGAGGTCTAAAAGAACGAGTGCATAGATGTGCGTAGTTAATACGGTTGCGAGACATATAGAGAGACAGTGAGTGAATGAGTTGTTAAGATACACTGATACATTCGGATGTGAACGGATATAAAGAGTGATTAATGGA
The DNA here is from genome assembly GCA_947578705.1 of Lacanobia wlatinum. Taxonomy (NCBI): domain Eukaryota; kingdom Metazoa; phylum Arthropoda; class Insecta; order Lepidoptera; family Noctuidae; genus Lacanobia; species Lacanobia wlatinum. The sequence continues at coordinate 20,580,458 of OX388033.1, forward strand.
TATGGATTGATTCATATCTTTTTTATCTATCACTCCTGAGTTACCTATCTCTAGGCCGGGGCTGTAATAGAAAAATTTAGACCCATGATAATAATTTTTCCAGTAAGAAAACAGGTGGAGTTTTACAACTAGCTCCATCCCTTTTTCGCATCGGACATTCCTCGCCTCTGTTCTGCATACCCTATAGCATACCTGTATGACAAAGTTTTATTTTGGCCGAGCGGTAACACTAACAGTGAAATTCTAAATTCCGCAGTTAATGGCCAGGTCTTAGTTGTAAAATCAATGATAATAATAACTAGCTTACCGTCAGGTGAGATAGTGGTCAAACGTATGCCTATCTATAGTAAAAAAAGCTATTAGTTTTTAGGGGGATCCTTTACAAGTACTTACAAGGTTTACGAAATTACTGCAGGAAGTATTTTTTTACTCGTAGTAGCTACTGATCTATTCCGCAGATACTCGAAGTAAAATTGTTATTGTTGGAAAAGAAAATTCTATGTAAGGAATACGTTTGTATTGAGTTTTACTACTTTTTTCTCAATTAATACACATTTACGTATCATAAGCCAAGAGTTACGCATGCCTGAACTTGATGTAACAAACATAATAAATCAGAATGGAATAATTTATAAACTAAAATGTATTTTTTTCTTTAGTATGACTGTAATTTGAAAGTAAAGGCGTCCCATGTTACAGTGGTACCCAACTGATAAGGCGCGTCGTGAATCTACGTTCGCACAGAAAAGAGTATGGCCCCTAAGATTAACGAAAGAAAGCAAACTTACAATCAACCTTAGGTCACTAATATAAGGTTCATAATACACTGCAGCTGTTAGTTCCTTCTCACTCGCAAGTCACGTGCATGCCACGCGGCGCGCGCTAACATGGCGGCAGCTGCCGCCCAATAGCGGTACAGGAAAAAGAAGCGCGTTGCGTGGAGCGTGCCGATTGGGCAATAGCAGTTCCCGCGCTTTGAAAATTCATCTTCTGCTCAGGTACATCGGTAAGCCATATCAGTTGGGTACTACTTTACCCAAATCGAAGATTGAACCTAGCGGGTTGTTTACATGGGGACAGAACTTAATTTTACTAGTTTTATAAGTTACTTGACCATGTGTAAACTGTCCATTATAAGTGTTAAATATTGGAGCAAGATAAAAAGAATTCTTAATTACTAGCTGACTCGGCAACGTTGTTTTGCCATATAAATAAAAAATAGCCTACCACCTATTCTCATACCTACCGAATATACACTCAAAATTTCATGAAAATCGGTTGAGCTGTTTTGGAGGAGTTCGGTAACAAACAGATTTTTATATAATAGATTTAGAAACTGAAAACATTGGCAAGCTGAACAAAATGTACAGATGGCGGCACGTCAAGGTACCCGAAACTCAAATTTTCTCAATCAACCTTTAACCTAACGCTTCAGTGATAAAGTTGAAAATCTGTTAAAGATATTTGACAGAGTTTTTTAGCTTGATGTGCAGGCGTCTGTACTGTAAATTTTATCTTTTCAGCGTGTCGATGAAAAAAAATGCTTTGTCCGTAAAATTTGTTTGATGAGACTAAAATAAATAAAAATAAAATCAATTGTTTGCATTTGTCATATAAAAATAAACAATGAAATTATCATAATAAGAAATTACACAAGTAATAAATTAAAAAATCTAAAATATCTAACAGTTGTTCCTAATTAAGAATATGGCAAATCCGACCAATCTAGGTTTATGGTACTTATTTTTTTTTAATAACCTGGGATGTTATACTTGTGTTGTACAGAATGCTCATTATAAATATAAAAATCTGATTGTTGTTTTATTACCCGCTTATCTACCTACCTACTTAAGTAATTGTGGTGTGGTATGCCCAATGCCCATGTTATTTATTTATTTTCTTCGGGAAAACACAGTAAACACTTGTACCATTTTTAGGCTCAGTTCATTCATACAGTTGTTTTATCTCACGAGTGCGGGCGAGCCATAGTTGTGTAAGTAAATGTACGTGCACATTGTCTTAGTGTACGTAAGCTTAACTGTTCGCTCCCAAGCTTACGGATTACGGATAAAACAACTATACCGGGGAAGCGGCGGCGTGGCAAGCAATTTCAGTGTAAAATAATTTTAAGCTTTATCTATATAATTTAAAGACCATCGCTTGAAAAGCAGGCAGCCCGCGGCGCCGCGGGCGGCCGCTCGATTTTTTCGATATGTTCAAGCGATACTGGTCTTTAAACTATGCGGTTTTAAAGTTTAAAATTATTTCACACTGAAAGTGCTCGCCGCTCCGCTGCTGGTCGCTGCTTTCCTGTCTGGCGATGCGGGACTCGGTGCGGCGAGCGGCGCGACGGGCGGCGCGATTTGCGGTGGTATGCCACAGCTCGACTAGCTGCGCCCGCGGCGGCGTGAGCGGTGGACGTATTTAGAGAACCTATTACAATGGCCCTATCGAAAGTGACACGGTATTGACTTGAAACAGGTGCGTTCTTAACTCAAGATATCATTCAGACAAGAATAACAGCACACCCAGTTAACTAGAAAAGGAAAGAACTTGGCGAATTTCACACTCTTTATTATGAACTAGTGGACGTCACGCGGTTTCACCCGCGTAGTTCCCGTTCCCGTGGGAATACGGAGATATTTTTTAAAATTTAGCCTATGTTACTCCCTGATAATGTAGCTATCCATTGCTGAAAGAATTTTTCAAATCGGTCCAGTAGTTTCGGAGCCTATTCATTTCAAACAAACAAACAAATCTTTCCTCTTTATAATATTAGTGTAGATATAGGAACTAACCCGATTTTATAACATGCCTATAGGGACCGTGCACGGCGTTGACTATGCCATCTAGTGTCGCATATTAGAAGTTTTAAGGGTCAGAATACTTGAAATTGACGCTTCTGTGCTGCCACCTGTGGTTTCTGCGCGCTCAGTTTAGGGGAACGTGCACGAAGAAGACTGCTATCTAGCGTAGCTATTTCGAATTTTATACTTGAAACATACTTGACTGACATTTCTGTGCTGCCACCTATAGTTTCTGCACGCTCCCTATATATGGATGTGGGGAGTGATATGAAGATTCGAATGACGTTGTACGACGTAGTCTCCTAGTACCTATTAAAATAACCAGATCACAAAAACGAGACTCGTTCGGAACCCTTTGCACGCGAGTCCGACTCGCACTTGGCCAGTTTTTTTATGTTATTATCCCTTATATTTTTAGCGACCAAGCTAGCCAATTTAAAATGTTTATTTCAAGAGCCTTGTAGCGAGCTCTCTTAGTTTTTAGGGTTCCGTACCTCAACAGGAAAAACGGAACCCTTACCTATAGGATCATTTTATTGTCCTTCCGTCCATCCGTCTGTCTGAACGCGTGCCTACAGGTATCGAGTTGAAATTAAAACCATAAATACCTACTCAGGTCTACAGTCCCTTGAAGCTGTGAAAAAATCAAACTTCTAAGCTACCTAACGTAAAAAAAATATAGGTACGGCTGTTTATGCCGCCAAAAACGTAGGTATATGTCATCACTCGCAAGGGAATCAAATGTAGGTACCTATAGGATATTTTCCGTTGACCTAGAACTATGAAATTTGGCAAGCATTACCGTCTTATACTATAAGTATAGGGAACAATCTGAAAACTGTACCAACATTTGTACAGTTCCCGTCACGCAACTTTACCTCGCCGAAGTACGTCGCAATCGAATGCGCAGAATGTCAATTTGACAAAAAAATCATACAGCGCATGCGCGGTCAGGTCGCGCATGCGCGTGTTTGCGCAAGATGGCGGGAGTAATGGCATCTCGCTCGCTCGTATACGTTCGATGCATACGTGTGACCCGCTTGCTCAATGCAAGACGACTGTTGATGCGAAAAGTGTTACACGTTGTTATTGTTTATACTTAATTAATTATTTTGGTTATTTCTTACTATTTGATTTGTTTTTTTGTGTGTTTTTGTGGTGTATATATTTGTGGTGTTACTTTTTTATATTTTTATTGTTACTGGTAGTCTTTGTTACTTATTTGTTATTATTTACGTATAAACAAAAAAATATTCTAGGAACGTAACACTTGTTTACGCGATTGCACATGCGCGGTCGTCACTAAAACCTAACTTCGGAGGGGTAAACAACGGTGATGCGAACTGTAATTAAATCATAAACAATATAGTCTAGGTATAATTAAAGTAATATGTACCTACCTACAAATTTGTACGGAACCCTCAGTGGGTGAGACCAACTCGCATTTTTCCGGTATTTTTTATCATAATGATTGATTTTTTTTAAGTTCGTCTTTGTAAGCGTGAAATCCCAGTAATAAATTACTATGGATGGCTTATTAAAATGGCCTGAAACCTCAATGTTTCACTGTAGAAACGTGATGGTTTGTGTATTTTACCCGTGATAACGTCTTATAAATCGATGAACGCCGGCTGCGCGCTCGAAAAATTGTCACGTTCCGCAAGCAAGAGCTCGATACAAGCAATAGAGAGGCACGATCGGCCTAAGCGTTCGGCTTGTTTGTTTAGAATTCAATTGTTTTCTTATGACGTTTTTTAGGGTTCCGAAAAAAAAAGGAACCCTTATAGTATCACTCGGGTGTCTGTCTGTCTGTCTGTCTGTCTGTCTGTCTGTCTGTCTGTCCGTCTGTCACAGCCAGTTTTCTCCGGATCCACTGGACCGATTCTGTTGAAATTTTGTACACATATGGACTTCTATGACCCAAACACGGATGCGTTACGAAAATTATTAATTTTTTAGTATGGGGGTCACTTTTGGGGGTCAAACAAGAAAATTAAAAAAAAAGTTTTTTGAACAATATCGTGTGACATATCAAATGAAAGGGCTTACTGTGAGGATTTTAATTATATTTTTTTTCATAATTTTAAAATAAATGATTTAGAAGTTATTCAAGAAATTAGACGAAAAATGACCATTCCCCCCCCTTATCTCCGAAACTACTGAGCCTAAAATTTTGAAAAAAATCGAAATAATAGATCTTTACCTAAAGATTACAGGAAAACCTATTAGAAGTCTGTAGTGTTAATATAACATGTTAAAAAAATTAAATTCGTTCGGAACCCTTTGCACGCGAGTCCGACTCGCACTTGGCCAGTTTTTTACCCTCGTCTCCCTTCCTACGCCGCAACCCGGTTGTCGCTGTTGTTAGTCATAATCATAAATTATGATTCTAGCGTTGGTTTAATTTATACCTAACAAGGTTTTTTAACGCCACTGCATGTTAGAAGCTATCTTCGTAAATTAAGTATTATGTCTATCCTTTCAATTACCTCTGATTTTACATCAAAGTGATCTCGTTGCTCATGCATGCTATAAAGTTTTCTGTTGAAGGTAAAATAACTTTTGGCATTGATATTGGTAGGTAGTTGCATTTTATCTAAAAGCATTTTGTGGGCGCTAATAAAAATAGCGTTTTTGGAGTAAACTATTTTACATTTTTTATGCCAAGATTACTCTGTCTGAATGGTGCATCTTACTTTTGCTTAAAGAAAATGTCAATCAATTTGACATATTTGACATTGACACATGACTATTGACAGAATGAAAATTATAATTTTGTCTGTTTACTAAAGAGGTTATGTTATTGTTAAAACATTATCCTATTGAAGTAAGTTGTATTGAAATTAGTACCGGTTTAGAGCGCACTTAACTTTAACAATATTCATTTCGTATACTTTGTACCAAAATTTATTGCATGTGATAAAGAATATATTAATCCGAAACTAAAAACTGTTTGTTTTGATTGTGAGTGGAAGGAGAATGACATCTTTTGAAAATCTATCGTCAGCTCAAGTAAGTTTTATTTAATTGAAATACATGTTAAAATGTGTATAATTGTTACGTTCATTTAAATTAATTCCTAAAGTTAAATAAAAACAATTGAAAATATCATGACAATTAACGCCATCTATGCATGAAATATCAAACTGTCTTGCGACACCCAACAGCCCACTGATTTGGTTCATAGTTTCAAAGAAATGTCATAGATGGCGCAATACCGATTTCTGTTTATTTTTTTTAGAAAACACGAGCGACTTTACACCGGGATGTTCGAACTATTGGCACGGAAACTTGCCATTTCCTTGGCCTGGAGATAACAAAGCCAGCGATGGAAATAGTTGCAGAGCTTGTTTATAAGAAACTCGCAGTCTACGGAGCCGATTTGGAAGCTTTTGCAAAGTTTGTGTAGTTGTTTAACTTTTCACTTTCTTTCTCGGTACCTACAGTACCTACGATTTAAACTTATAGCGGCTTGGATCACGAAGCAAGTCACTGCGCTGCTGACAAATTCAATGTGTCAGCTGAGGGCACTTCACTGAGTTTGAATCGAGCTGTACCTACGTACCTACCTACTTAGAGTGATTTTATAATAGGCAGTTCAGTTCCTTACCCACACATTCAGGAGTGGTAATCTACGAAATAAAACAATTCGTATACTAATTTCTAAATTAATACCTAATGCCTATTTTGATTTCAGACATGCGAAACGATCGACAATTAATGCAGACGATGTTAAACTACTCGTGAGACGATGCCCTTCTCTGGTAAGTCAACTTACCTAACAATACTTCTTAAGCTTATCCTGCTATCTGCCCAATGTCCTGTGGCTGGTTGGATTGTGGCAATATTCTGTCTGATGCTTACCTACTCCTTTATTCAATCGATCTACCTAGCTTTTCCCCAGCAATGTTAGGGACGGCTTCCAGTGTACTAGGTAACCGTGATCAAAGGGTAGGTGATCTATTACAAGTATGAAATGTGTCTGAATTTTTGTGAGTTATTTGTTACGTTTTCACGCCTAAACATCTGAAAGGATTTTAGTTAAACTTTAAAAAACAAATAATCTATGTATTATTTCTAAACATTCTATGTCTTTTTACATTATGCCTGCAGTAGTATGCAACTAAACCTACCTGGAGCTAAGCGTTGGCTACCGCTTCGTATATCGTAAACACGAAATAGTCACATTATAAAACAAGACCCGTTTTGTAATTGTAAACAGGCTAACCGTAATGTAATTCGGCGCATACTTCTTAATTGGCTACGACATCGGCATTCGGGTCGTTGACTCCCAAAAAATCTTCCCAAATCAAACTACTTACATAAGTAAAACTTAAAATTATTGCATGCATACCAGCCAAAACCAAGCCTGCATACTTAAGTAAATTATAATCGAAAACTGTCACCTCATTATTTAAAATTCCCACCTTGTAAATCACTTTAAAAAAGTCACCAATTGTCGGTTCGAACTCAAAACCCATGAATCGGATCCCAGTTATATTAACAACGATTTTAAATTTAAATCCGATGCTGAATCTTTAAACAGCTGTGTGATGGAGCTGTTTATTTATGCAATTGCTGTTTTCGCGTTGAAATGATATGCCTAATTGACTTATTACAACATGCTTGATGAACTAATCGGTGCAACGTCACGATTTGTTGACTTGCACGCAGGTTTGTTCAACATAATGATATTCTTAATTTAGTACGTCTTGTAGTGCCGTTGATTGTTTTTCTCTAATACATATATACAAGAAGTGTTAGAAGTTACTTATCTAGGGCAATAATGCTTAGTTAATCTCAGGCTTAATCCGGGTTTCTTTTATTCAGCCTATAATGTCCCACTACTGATACTGGGCAAAGGCCTCCTCCAAATTCTTCCAGCAATTTTATTCCCGAGACACCTCGAACCAGCTCTTGCGGTATGCGTTGTTTCGCCACTTCTTCCTAGGCCCGACTCGGCCGCGCCGTCTCAAAATCATTTAATTTTATAAATTAAAACATACTCAGTAAATTGGTACCTACCAAGCTTTTCGTCCTATAATGGTTAATAATTTAGTCTGTAGATGAAGTTTCAAATGCTTTTTCATCTACCAAATCTGAAGTTATTGTATTCTGCTTGCGAATAGCTAAATCTAAGTGTAGCTTTAAAGCTACCGTTCCATATAGTATTAAAGCCTGTTAAATTTTCAGAAAACTCACTTAAATATAGTAGCGCCAAGTCCTAAAGACAAACGCAGAAAGACTGCAAGCAAAGTGCCAGAAACACCAGCTTCAAAGTCAAAGGAACCAGGAGCTTCAACTTCAAAGCAGAAAGACCCAGAGGCATCGACTTCGAAAGAGAAGGAACCAGAGGCAGCGACTTCAAAACAAAAGGAGCCGGAAGATACAAATCAAAAAGAAAAAGACAAACAAGATGGAATAGCAGATATGGATAGTATTATGGATGTTGATGATATGATTGATTTGACATTTGATTAAACTCGTTTTTTACTAGTTCAATGTTTCATTCAACTTAAGTAGGTACCGGAATAGATAAAACTAGGTACATGACTGCGCTAACCATTAGATGGTAAAAGTTACAGGTAGAAACATAAGTAAGCCTAAACAGAATATTTGAAGAACGAATAAAATGTTGTCGAACATCTTTTAATTATGGCCATAAGAAGACAAACTATAGAGACCAAAGAAAATATAAATGGATGGTGTGAAAGACGATGATAATGGCTGGGGAGACGGTAAAAACATAGAAGAAGATATCACGATAGAGAGAAATGCGTAATGTTCTCGTTCTCACAAAATTGTAGATAAGACCTAATATTCCTACTCGCCTTATATTCATATAATTTCTGCTTACAGACTTCCACTGCTGGACATAAACCTCCCCCTTATGTCACCACATCGACATATTCTGAGACTCTTGCACCTAGCGTTCTCGCGGCCTTCATCAGTCTATCTTGTCATCATCGTTTCAGCCGAAAGATGTCACTCTAGCTAGACATTTCCTTCCCTAAGCGTCGCCACATAGACCGAACCCGTGCGTTTCGTATTCAGCGGATTGCCGCGGCACCAGGACATCAGTCCATCTTGTCATCATCGTTTCAGTCGAAAGATGTCACTTCTGGAGTTACCTCAGTCTTCCCAAGTCCCAGTTCTTCAGGCCTTTCAACCCCGTCCCCGGCATCAAACTGTGCCAAATCAGGAACATTTACAGCCATATTCGTACCCACACCGATCTTATGGGGAGTGAAATGAGCAAAGCAAAACACAGGTTGGCCGCGGGTCGAGTCACCGCGCTCGCCAAAAAACTCGTTATAACGAAACACAATTACGATGGCACAGGGAAATGTGTGGAGTAGGTAGTTAAACGGTTATAATTAATGGTGGTTATTAGTTTAATTGTGTTCATATTTATCTATAAAAGTTGCTTGTGTTTTTAGTTAGTTGATGGTAAATCTTTCAAAGGCTTAGCTTTTGGTTTGTTCGTCGAAATGTGTATAATTAACGGTTATGTCATACCGTGAGCCGAAAGAAATAGCCAAAGAAATACCTACTTCTTTGGTTATATCTTTCGGCCTACGAAATACCTAAAGTTTAATTTCAAAGATACCTGGAAATCATGTCAGTTGTATCAAGTATCTGGTCCTTTTTTGGGATTTGAGAGGTTTTTTTGGAAACCTCTCAGTCATTTAAAAAAATATTGTTTCGTTGTTTTCAGCTTCATCATTCTCGTGCCCTTTCCGTGTATTTGGGATCGGCAAGGTATTTCTTCTTTCATACATATATATTACTAGCTGACCCGCGCAACTTCGTCTACGACACAATTTTCATTACTGCTCCGCTCCTATTGGTCTTAGCGTGATGATATATAGCCTTTAGCCTTCCTCGATAAATGGGCTACCTAACACTGAAAGAATTTTTCAAATCGGACCAGTGGTTCCTGAGATTAGCGCGTTCAAGCAAACAAACAAACAAACTCTTCAGCTTTATATATTAGTATGGATATTTGCCGTCTTCTCGATAGTCACCCCTTTTCTAGCCAGAAATCTATGTATAGTTCGTTTGGTCATCCGCCACATTAATATTAAAAGAGCTACCAGTGTCATATCCATTCATTAACTAGGCAACATACAACCTAAAAAAAACTATAGATACACAACACAACTCCACCGCACCTCCTGTCCACGGTAGTTAATTACTCCTATAACGACAGTTAGAGCATAATGAGATTTTTGCAATTCAACAGTAGCACATTACAGGGTGCTGTTTGTCAACTCCCCCTCCCCCCTCCCACCACTGACCACCCTGTAGCTGTGGGGGGAAGTTATTAGGCGGCTTTGTTAATGAATTTCATGTAGGGTAAACACATATAGGGGAACATGTGCATCAGTGGATCACGGGGATCAGTGAATCATTTATTAAAACTCTGTATCTATTGTACTCACACATACACACGTTGGCTTCGCTAACGCTATCCCCTACCCCGCGCTACCCGACTAGTCGCCGTCACTGAATCACAACGGGATGACGCGCGACTGCGCATCGGTCAGTAGGTAAGTACGAAAAAAATAATTTACGTAATGTTTAAAATTACTTTGGTTTAAAGTTATTTGGATATTTTAAAGTCTTTGCATATTAACTTTCAGTATGTGTGTCTGATTGTATAAAACTGTATTAAGTTGTGTGATATAAGCGATATATATTTTGTTAAAAATACTATTTCTGTTATTAGCAAATGGGTTACAGTGAATCATGTGACAATGGGGATCCTTGGATCGTGATCCACTGTTGCCCAAAAAGTTCTAGTTTCGAAGTATACTACTTGTTTACAGGTAAACATGCCACGTGATAGACAAAGGAAGACAGAGATTGGTCTTCATACAGAAGAACAAATGTGGAGTGTCAAACCATAGAGCCGTTTCAAAGTTAACCAAGATACCGTTCACCACTCTTCAAAGATATTACAAAAAACTATCAAACTCAGGATCCTACTAGCTCAATTGCACTAACACCGAACTATGCTGTACGCAAAATATTTTCCTCTACTCAAGAGAAAGCAATTGTTGACTATGTTATTAAATATAGTCAGATGTTCTATGGTCTGACTACAATTGATATTCGTAAACTTGGATACGAGATGGCAATGCTCAATAATATCCAGGTGCCACAAAAGTGGCATGATAATAAACTGCTGCCAGTTTATTATCATGCCACTTTTGTCAATACCTGCGTATTGAGTGGCTCTATGGTCTTAGAAAAAGACACAGCAATCTGAGTCTGAGAACACCGGAAGGTTGCAGTTAAAGCCGCGCAACTTTCTTCAACCGCCACATTGTCAAATTATTTTTTGATAATTTAGAAAATGTTATGTTAAGAGAAATCGCGTTTGGCAACGGTACCAGGGTATTTAATCTAGACGAAACCAACACAGTGACTGTACAAAAGTCAGCCAAAGTGCTCGCCATCAAAGGGCAGAAACAGGTCTCCAAAGTTACTAGTGCCGAAAGGGGAACACTAGTAACTACATGTTACATCGTGAGTGCCCTGGGCAATATTCTGCCACCAGTTATGATTTTTCCAAGGGTTCATTTTAAACAATATATGGTAAATGACGCACCGCCTGGGACCTTAGGTCTCGCCACTCAATCTGGCTGGATAAATGGAGAACTGTTCGTGAAGACATTACAAGATTTCATAACTCACAGAAATAGCTGCAAAAATAACCCTAGTCTTCTAATACTAGTACAATCATGAGTCGCACATTTGTATTGAGGCTGTAAATTTAGCAATAGAGAATGGAGTAACAATTATTACCTTCCCACCGCATTCAACGGGAAAGATGCACCTTTAGATGTTGGCGTTTTTGGGCCGTTCAAAACGGCATGTAACAAAGCGGTTGATAACTGGATGAAGCGCAACCCAGGAAAAACCTTCTCCATCTATGATGTAGCTGGGTGCGTTAAGGAAGCGCACTTGAAATCGCACCCAGTGAAGTTACCGATAGGCAATACGAGCCAAACCCGGGCGAGCAACAACAAGAAATTAATTTATGCAACGAAAATGACGAGAACAGAACAAGAAGTCCATCACCATCTATATTGCCACCTATACAGATACCATCAGCAATCGACGATGACATAACCCTCTTTGCTAACCGTCAAAATACACCATCTAACCATACACCCTTTGAAGACCGTGTCGAATTCCCTTTCATAAATACTCAATTTCTAAATGACATCCAGCCGTCGATATCTTCTATCGCGCCTCAAGTTCAAGAGTTTAATTAATATAATAGGTTTTATTGAATTTTAAACCCTTATGATTCATAGTACCCCATTCGATCCACTGTAACTCAAACCCTGATTCAATGTGGCCCATTCATGGGTTACAATGGATCAATTCGCTGTATGAAAAAGAACTATCTTGTTAAGGAAACCAAACTATAAAACAGGCATTTGAAGCATTTATATTAAAGATTAGAGATGCTTTTATATATTGAATTAATAACCTCTGTCAATAAAGCAGAAATTTAACCCAAAATAGCTTTAGAAAAAAAAATGACCCATTGAGCCCCATGTTCCCCTATCAGGTATGTACCTACAGGTATAAATGAGTTATGTTGCTGAGGTCACATGTCTGATTGTTGGCAACCGCGGGCTTTTATTTTTTCTAAAATACTGTGCGTGTCTGTAGCTACATATCTACATATTGTAGCTGTGAATCGGGATCAACTCATGTACGTACATACGAGAATGAAGAATGAAAGTAGGTATCATCGTTTCAGGATTTTAAGCTTATGTTATACTTATCGAGTGTGGCGTACAATAATTGTCTACTCCGCATCACTCACAACATTGTTTCAAATTTTTTGCAAGTTAACTGCCTGCATACCAAATAGTTTTCTTGAGTGGTAGATACCTAAGTCTAAACAGATTGCTTTGACATTGACAGATAACAGAATCTACATTATTTCTACTTTTGGCCACTATGAGCGCTTTTTGATCGGGACCACTCGCAGTCCACCTCGCTAAGGGTGGTCACTGCTCAACCGGGCTAGCCTGTGGTGGCCTCAGATATGACTCTAAAGCCCCCAGCCAAGGCAACAAAACACTTAAAAACTACAACTCCGCTCGCTGAGGGCACCCCCTGTGGGGTACGGACCTCGGCTCAGCAGCGTCGTTCTGGGGAGGACAGCAAAGGACAGGCTGGGTCATGACATTATCTTTAGGGGAGTTTAAAGCTAATGGCTCAGCGGCGCGGGCTGGACTTATATAAACCCCACCTAGTACTTCGCACTCAAACAATAAGTACATTAGCCTTTCGAGGAATCCAGACGTGACGTTTTTGACAGGTAGTTTTTGAAAGTCAATCAATCCTTCCTTTACCACAAAAACTACGCAACTGATCCTTCTTACACCACCTGACGCACCTACCAGAAAAAAAACGGAGCGTCCATAGATTTCACCATCAATTAGGCTCCTCTAATTATCAGCGTGTCCCCCAGACGGCCGATGAATATGCAGGAGACACCAGACAGTCTCCCCAAAGCACACTTAGGCTAATGTTAACAGCTACTTTCTGAATATATTTGATATCGGTCCAAATGTTGCTTTGGTTCTCTTTAGAGTCAGTGGTTTAATGGTGTTGTAAAATTTACTCAGGTGTGCTTAAATAGTTTCTATTTCAAATTAACTGTCTTGTTCTTTATTTGCATAACGTAACAGACCCAAATTTTACAATAGAGACCGATTAGTTACTCTGACACTAGGATGTGTGGGGTCGTTAGACCTTACTGCCCACACGATAAGAAGAAGAAGTTATCCTGAAGCCATCTCAGTCATTCTTCCAATTTAACTTCAATTAAGTAATTATATAATGAAGGAGTCCGTAAAGCATCAATGCGCAAATAATCCTTATCAAATAATTATGCAATGAAATGAAAGATCGTAAGGGTGCTTATCCTAACAGGATCTTTCAATGTTTCTGCCAGTCTTCCTCTTCAAGTAAACTTTTTGGGTAAAACATGAGACTTTCTCATCTTTTATCCAAAAAGTTTTCATCTAATAACCTGTTCGTATCCCTAATCATTACACCATTACTAAACAATCATCAATCAAAAAACCAAGTCTAATTAAATGCCAATAATCTCAAACGCTCGCCTGAACAAGCAAAAAGCGAATCGGCCACATCCATCACACAAAGCCGGAGAGAGTACTACTGAGCAGGCTACCACGCTACCAAGCTACCTGTGGCCGCCTACCTAGTAGCTAGCTAGGAGATAGGCCTCCGGTGCTCATTAAAATATGTAAATGCCTGCCGAGACATTACGCAGATAGGTGCTTCTGACTTATTGACTGGACCGCGTTATGTGAGCTTTGGGATGACGAAGAAGTAGTTCGATTGTGATTTGGGACCTTTTTTCACACCGGAGGAATTGAGCTTGACTTTATAGGCGAATTTTAATAAGCCTTTTAACCCCTAACCCCTTTTAACTCTAAAGTCGACTAGTAGAAAAAACCGGCCGGAAAGGGCGGCCTTAATGCTGAAAGAGATCTTTTCAAGACAACCTTTGGATGGATTCTAAAGAGAAAAAGGAGATACATCACTGTAGGTAGTCTTAGGTGTACTATTTTTACAAACATCAATACATACTAAATAGATAAACAGTACAGTGAACAGTGTGTGTTCTTTGTACAGTGTTTTTACCTGTACATAAAGTTTTATTAAGCAAACTGCTGGAGATTATTCTCATTTGTTAAATCTAAAGCTAAATCAAATGACAATTAAACTGGAACCAGAAGTATCAACAATTAAAGACTTCTGATAGTAATCAATCTGAAAGAAATACTAGACAAGTGAGAAGGAAGTAAGCCTATATATAATACTTACATTATTTACTAATGGGTTTATCACGCCAGACAAGACCGGAACCTCCAATTGTTTTTAAAATTGGTCAAACAATCCATCATCAGCTAACGCGTGTAAGGATTGCTCAGATCATCTAACTTTAGGCCAATCTGATTAGCTAAAGTATGTCTGTGTGTTCCTGATAAACCGACTCTTGACCTCGATCTTGCTGGCCTGATGGTAAGCGATGGATGAGGTCTATGACGAAACTAGAAGACGCCTGTATGACTCCTTAGGATTGTGATAGCGGACGCATCTATGGTACCCATGGTAGGTATTGTACTCCAGAAACGGCTTTGACCACTTCCCACGTGCGGGCCCACTATCAAATGTACCTACATCCTGTTATTTTGGCTCTCTATGCAGCTAAAAGTGCCAGATCCTCACTATTTATTTGTCTGTCCTGATAACTAGAACCTGGGTAGTATTTTGATCAAGAGTGAATAGTTTATTTCTAGGCAAGTGCCCCATTGTTGACCAAATGATTGCTTCGATGTATGGTCAAACGCGAGTCAAAAAAATACAACAGAATATCGTAACACCGTCGAAAGTGTCGCAGTCGAACCCTCAAAACGATTCGTTCGAAACACCAGAAAATCAGTCAGTTTCCAAATCATCATCATCCTCGGTCGGCGCTACGAGTGTCGCGCGCGCGCGTGTGTGTGTGTGTGTGGTGTCGCGAAAGTGTGTGTGTGTGTGGTGCCGCGAATGTGTGTGTGTCGTCTTCTTTTTAGGCGTCATCTCAGTAGCCGCTCCGCCCCTTTCTTGATATATCATCTTTTACACAGTCCATTCACCGTTTCATTAGTCTCCACATCTTCCCTAATATAACCAGCGTCATCCCCTCTCGCATATACCCATCCTCTTCGAGTAGAGAACGCATTACTCGCTTGCAGGGCACCTACCGCGCGCAACTATTTAGTATCATTACAAATGTCGCTCGCCGCGTCCGTGTGTCCGTCTGTCTGTCTGTGTGCGCTTGAGAGCTACCGTTCCTTATTAATAAGGAGTATTGGATGGTTCGGAGGTATGGAGGAGGCTTTCGGTACGGAGGCTTGGGAGATGAGAGTTAATTTGAAGATGTGCTAAGTAAGGAAAGTGAGGGACATTTTTGGAATTGGGTCTCTTTTGTTTTAGCTTGCTATGTTGGAAATGCTGGAATAGAGAAAGGAGCAGTCAGTATAAAATGCCAAAAATGGTCTTGTAACAAAAGGATTTTGCTGAACCTATCTCGATGCTACCGTGAAGTTAGATCGCAAACTGGTTATTGCTGCCAGTTTGCAATCTACGCTAATTTTAAAAGGATTTCTCGAAAAATCTGAGGTATACCGTGTTCATTAAATGCTTCAACTGTGGTAGTACAGAACAGGACGATGATAATAACTTCGGATTTAAGAAAACCTTCTTTCTAATTTTACCGTATAAAGCTTTGGTTAGCATAGGTTTTAGAAGTATGTAGGTAATTATTTATTTCATCCGTTTTTCCGTAAAAGTTGTACAAAAGGTGAAAGCGCTCTCCGCACAACGGGTTATCCGTTCGTTACCGAGTCGCTGAGGTAAGCAAGAGTGTTGTTTTGTTCCGTCCTTCGTCCCCGTCATTACGTACCTTTCAGCTCATTACGAGAACAGATCACTCGCTTAATTTGTGCATTTCCGATCTACAGATATTCAAATTTCAACCCTAATGACGCACGGGAAATGTTAATAAAATGTTAATGCCACGAAAGCGGTTGTCTCTCTCGCAATAAGTGACAGATTTGCTTGACAGCCCCAGGCTCGTTTGTTGCTATGTATGAATAAGTCACGATTTTGCTTTTTTGTTGGAACTAGATAGGTATATTTTAAATGATTGCTTTTAGAACCGGAGTTGTGGCATTTGGAGTATTTTAATGAGTTATTATATCGAGAGCTGGTATTTGATTTTGTTTTATGAATATTTTAGCAGTTATTGTTGATTTTGTTTTCTACGTTGTGCTTTTGTTTTTGATATTTGAATTTCCTAATTATGAATTAACATAAGTATCATCAAACCTGTAATCTCAGAAGGGTTACTTGTAGTTTACCACACTTCGCCAGCTATTTTTTATGTCCCATGCATTAGGAGCGATCCTATTGCCATGACCTGGCCGCAAATATAGACTCCAAGCTGGTATTTAGAAATTCCAGATGAAATATTTTTTTGCGAGTGCAGCAATCGTTTTTGTCGCCGCCAGGTCCAGTACAAAGTGGACAACTACAGTGGAGCCAGTAGAAACCATAAAAAATGCGGCAAATGTGACACAGGATATTAAGTTTGCTCCTTGATTCAAAAGGTCATGTTCAGCATCTTCGCCTCCGCTAAATGGCTTCCATTACAACTATATTTCCTAGATTGTTGTTATCACAGTTTTCAGATTCTGCTGATTACCTATAAGATCTCAGACTCCTTTTCAGTTAATACTGTTTTCTCTGACATGAAATTTCAATTCGTGTTATCTCCAATGTATTTTTGATAACAATACAATCAAACGCTCTGATGACGCCTGCACTATCCCTCAATGGAACATCCCTAATTATCCCAGTCAGTGCGTTTACAACATTGATATCCTTCTACTATAGACAAACAAGACTATGACAGGTGCAGCTACTATCTATAATGTGGTTACAGCCTAACAACTCTATTACGATAATGCCCAGAAATTCCTGGAATTGACATTGGAATAGATAGTCCACAGAGACCGCACTCCATAGATTTCATACAATCGTGCTCCAATAGAAACACTACCTATGCGATTGAGAAGCCAATGGCAAACTAAAAGCTTAGCTAACTCAATTTAGCTTAGTACGCATCTTCTTCGCTTCGCTTTTGACACAGCGGTAATGGTCACTTTGAATTCTGTCCAATCGCTGATTTTATTATATATAATAAAATTAGCGATTGATTAACAGGGCCTACTACCGCTGATTTAACCTGATCAGTCTACTTTATTGAAGATCTTCCGCGCAGCCTATTGTCTTCTTTTTCTCTTTCACCAGGTGCTCTATGGAGTCGTTATTCTGCCTCGAGTCACGGCCTAAAATTTTCAGTATTGGAGATTGTAGTAATGCACAAATACCGTTTCTTGAAGCATTTTTTTATACCATCTTGTTAACATAGTTTGAGGTCAGCACAACATTCAATATTAGGTACTTAAGATTGGTTAGCTTGGTCTGCCACCTTGGTTAAAGCTAGGTACATAAGTGGAGTTGCTGCGTTCTAGTTTGATGGGTGCTGATTTTATTACAGGCACCGGTCAGCAGCAGGTTACCGGTCGTTGTGGCGACGCTTAAGGGAGTCCTATGTCCAGCAGTGGACGTCATTTGGCTGATGTGATGATGTTGACCTCAGAAATTTGTTTTTTAATTATATAATTTACCGGCCACCGGGATGATATATATCACCGAGATAATGTAGTTTCATGGACCTCGGTCAGTGTTGGGTCCCCTGCAAGTCAAATAAGAAAAAAATTGCTGAGCTTAGCGATGACAAGTTTGTCCGATCACGACTCGAACATGTCGGGGAGACCGAGGAGGGTTGTGTCAATTTTTATTTTAAGTGACATATCTCAGCCAAAAAACATTCTACACCTGTGAGCTCTATAAGTCAATTTAGCTCAATTCATATTCTTTAAGAAACAATCATTAAAATTAATGAAAGTATTAAGGTTTTTGAGAAAATCTACAAAAACAGAAACTACTCCCCGTGTCACAACTCTCCTACTACCGAGGTAAGTTGTGACTGATGCCAAGGTAGGTTGTGACACCTATGTATTAAGACTATTTCGTTAATAAATAATACCACTTAAATAATTGTGTAACTAATAATTATTTTACACATTTGTTTAACAAAAAAGTACTTTAATCAACATTTGGTATACCTTTACGAACTAGAATAACATGTTACATCGACAAAAAATATCAGTATCTTAAACAATAACGTATGGCTACTTTTGAGATCAATTTTAATAAAATCAGTCTAAAATCAAAATCTAATCTGACAGACTATTATGACAGACGTAACGAAGCTGACCCCCAGACCCAGTGCAAGCTTCGTGAGACCAGCCTTGGCATTCGAGGCCCTGAACCCACTTCTCTTTTGATTTTCTATTGCAAAGGGCTCAAGAATACAAGCAAAAATTATTATTTTCTGCATCTTCTTCGTCTTCATCCTCTTCCTAATAATTGCTGAAAAAAACCAAAAAAACCAGCACTTATATATTCCTTGCAGTGATCGCCACATCAAATGCAGATCCTTCTTCAAGGGCCAGTTCATAAATTTCGACACTAGCCAAGCCCCTATCTTTCGTATATATTTATTTGACATTCTGAAACAATAAAATAGACATTCAGCATGCAACATCACACTACAAGACAAAGAAACCTTGCCAGAAACATAAAAATAGTAAAATAGGAGAGTTGTGACAAGCTGTCACAACTCGCCTTGTAGTAAAAAATCGTGAGCCAGTCAGAATAATAATTCGTAATTTCTAAACGCGATGTCAATACCAAAAAACAATACCACCATACAAAACTTGAAAAACTAAAGCATATGAGAAAAAATATCAAAACAATGCAAACAAAATACGTAACAATATATATGCAATCAAAATTTTGGGGAAAACTTACTTAATTTTTGCAATTTTTTGTATGCACATGTAGTACACTCACAGCCGTTTCTCGTGCGCGAGTATCGCGTACTGCGTCAAACAGCGCGTCTCAAAGAAACAAAAACGCTCTATTGTCAGCTCGCTAACGGTCATAGGTTCCGAGAAATCGACTTTGTCACAATTCTCCTCTGTTACAACTCTCCTCGGTCTCCCTTATTACACACAGTCATACTATGTATCGCACTATTTGCATGAAGCTTGGCTTCTGTTGCGGTATCTACTCAATACTTACTATAGATATACCAGGGTGCCTTGCGCAAACTATAAGATTTGAAGAAATGGTCCCAGAAGGTGATTGTCTAACTACCTGCCGCCACTGCGCCAATGCAATTTATAAAGGCCATATTGGCCATATTGGGTATTGTCTTTAAGTTTATATTGTTTTGCCTATGACAGGATAGTACAAGAACTTAAATATGCTTCAATGAGAGGGAGGACCTCACTTGGGACCACTATGAGTTGTAGACAGGTAAAATTCAGGATATAGAGCCAAAATGTGCTAGTCTAGTCCATAGATTTCTTAACCTATCAAAATCAATTCAATTTAAATAAATCCACATAAATATTAAACATCAGAAGCTAGTAAACGCTTCCAATGCTTCGTTTCCTTTGAAGAAAAAAAACAGGCCAAGTGCGAGTCGGACTCGCAATAATAATAATCTTTAGGTATAGAACTATTATCCGCATTTTTTTTTCAAAATTTTAGGCTCAGTAGTTTCGGAGATAAGGGAAATGGTCATTTTGGTCTAATTTCTTGAATAGCGTCAAAAATGTTTATTAAGTATAAAATTATGAAAAAAAATATAATTAAAACCCACACAGAAAGCCGTTTCAATTGATATGTCTAAAGTTACAGTTTGAAAAAGTTTTATTTTTAATTTTTAGTTTGAACTCCAAAAGTGACCCCCAGACTAAAAAAATAATTATAAAACGTAACGCGTCCGTGTTTGGGTCATAGAAGTCCATATATGTACCCAATTTCAACAGAATCGGTCCAGTAGATCCGGAGAAAACTGGCTGTGACAGACGAACAGAAAGCCGGACAGACAGACAGATACCCGAGTGATCCTATAACGGTTCCGATTTTTACGGATGTTCGGAACCCTAAAAACCAGGAAGAAAGTCCACGGCATATCTGGAAACAAATTATTGATTTTTTAAACATTTGCATATTACTGTACAGATTAATATTTATGCGAGGACAGTGGAGATCAGTCAATATATGTACTTAGTACCAAGTTGGTAAGTAAGTGTTCAGCTACGTTACTGTTTAAAATGTTATAATAAGATACCTCCCCATATATTAGAACTTAATGAGACAAAATTTAAATCTTGTATTAAACGCACACTATGCAGGCAAGCATATTATAAGTTGGGGGATTATATTGAGGATAAAAATGCTTGGCTGAATGCTGGTCCGGCTCCACAGCCACTAGGGCGCACAAAATAATCTGTTAGCATTTGGAAACATTGTTGGACCGGTTGAAGATTGTAAAAAAGCAATATTTGCATTGTATAGACTCAATTTATTTAACAATGTATAATTTCATCCATTATAACGGCACATGTGTGAGTACTGTGTACCTTAAACTTAAGCTATAGCTATCAGTTTTAGGTTTGTTTTTGACTTGAATGTACCCTGGCGGTTGGGAGTGTCATGCTCACACAAAAGTCTAGCTGATGGTGGCGTATGCGTTGGATCATTTGGCTCCCTTCAAAATGGTTGAGCCGAATGGTGCTAGCGCATGCGTCATGTTCATGAACGGGCGCTGTCAGTTGGGACTGGTCATTTCTCAGTTGCCATGGTTTATTTTAAATATTTCTTTGAATTGTTCCTTTTTTCCCGGACGCTTTTATCCTGCTCGTCTTTTACATCGTTCTCACATGTTTGTTTAATTTCAACTTGATGTAAACAAAAATTTGTAACGATTTATTATTTTTTAAAAGAGTGTCCGTGGAGTTTCTTGCACGTTCTTCTCCATAGAGATCTACGCTTTGGAACGTGCAAATAGCTTCATCTTTTTTGGACTGACCGACCTTGACAATTCAAAAGTGCCTGTAAATGGTTTATTTGAAATATACGATTTGATTTGTTATGAACAAACGAAGTAAGACCACTTTTTTTCGTGGTGGTTATGTGTCCGTATTCTTTTGCGGTTTTAAAATGGAAGAACAAAGTCAGTGATGAAACGACCAAATCTAGAAAAAGACGTCTACTACTGGACATAGGCCTCCCCCAAGCG
Source organism: Lacanobia wlatinum (assembly GCA_947578705.1). Classification (NCBI taxonomy): domain Eukaryota; kingdom Metazoa; phylum Arthropoda; class Insecta; order Lepidoptera; family Noctuidae; genus Lacanobia; species Lacanobia wlatinum. The sequence goes on from OX388033.1 coordinate 20,602,100, forward strand.
TCGCCACAACGACCGATCCTGCGTGTCTCGCATCCATCGGCTACCCGCGACCTTCACCAGGTCATCGGTCCACCTTGTGGAGGCCTTCCAACGTTGCATATTCCGGTACGCGGTCGCCACTCCAGAACTTTTCGGCCCAATCGATCATCTGTTCTGCGCACAATGTGCCCTGCCCACTGCCACTTAAGTTTGGTGATCCTTCGGGCTATGTCGGTAATCTTTGTTCTCTTGCGGATGTCATCATACCTGATTCAATCACGCTAGGAAACTCCAAGCATTGCCCTCTCCGTTGCCCTTTGAGTGACTTGAGGCCTTCTGATGAGGCCCATTGTGAGCGACCACGTTTCAGTTCCATAAGTCATCACTGGCAACACGCACTGATCATAGACCACTCTTATACTACTTAGAACAAAACAAGAATTGAATCTTTCCCATGTCCTTCGTACAAAATAACAGCATTATATATCTTCGCGTGCTTTGCCTCAGGACAAATGCTGAATGAGACATAATAATTATATTATAAAATGTTAAGACACGCTTCTGTATCGTAATTTATTATTATTAACTATTTATTGGAGCGAGAGGGACCTATCACGATTGAAGGTCAAATTAAAGAAAGCTGATTAGTTTTGCAGTTACTGAAATGATATTGGGATTCCCATGGAAGAAACAATGCGTACGATCTGGGATCTTCTATACTAATTATAAAGCTGAAGAGTTTGTTTGTTTGAAAGCGCTTATCTCAGGAACTGCTAGTCCGATTTTAAAAAAATCTTCAGTGTTAGATAGCCCATTTATCGAGGAAGGCTTTAGGCTATATATCATCACGCTAAGACCAACAGGAGCGGAGCAGAAGCAGTTGCGCGGGTCAACTAGTAATATTATAAAGAGGAAAGATTTGTATTTTTGTATGTAACGAATAAACTTAAAAACTGCTGGACCGATTTGAAAAAATCTTTCAGCAATAGATAGCTACATTATCTTGGAGTAATATAGGCTATATTTTATCCTCGTACTCCCACGGGAACGGGAACCACGCGGATGAAACCGCGTGACGTCCGCTAGTATTTTAAATTTTCAAGTAGGATAGTTTTAAGTTTTACAACATAGCCACATAGAAACACAATCTTAGATTGAAGTTCTTACAGATGAGAATGAGTTAGTTGACACCCAGAATTAAGAGTTAAAGTTTAGAAGCAATTGTAAGAAAAAAAATAAGACAAAACAGTTCGTTGAAAACTCGCGGGACGTCACATTTTAGAACGCTTTATCTTTATCAATATTTACCGACTAGTTGAACCGCGCAACTTCGTCTGCTCCGCTCCTATTGGTCTTAGCGTGATTATAGCCTATAGCCTTCCTCGATAAATGGGCTATCTAACACTGAAAGAATTTTTCAAATCGGACCAGTAGTTCCTGAGATTAGCGCGTTCAAGCAAACAAACAAACAAACTCTTCAGCTTTATATATTAGTATAGATTTTAAATGGCAAAAAATACGTGTCCAATATTTTTTTGAAAATGTAACGGACGAACTAAATATAATAATTGGATACTTTTCTATCTAGGGAAATATTCCATTTTTTATTATTTATTAATGGATCACGTTTGACCACAATCTTCCAAAGCCAGTATGTGGCGCCAATGGAGCAGGGTTGTCTAGAAGTAACCTATTCACTCTTCAGGTTGTAGCTATTAGGAAACACCGATTCAGGGAATTCCACTCACGCGCACACGCGTGATGAAAGTCCACGTAAAATCAGTTCACCATCTTTCTTTACACTTCAAACAGGAAAACAGCTGTTTGGCTGCACAAGAATAAGTACCAATTGTTCAATAACTCTTTCACAATCAGTTTACAATACCAGCATTCAAGTAAAATAGCAACAAGATTCCACAATTGCAAAACAACGAAATTCCTATATTCCTTCCAAAGCCAGGATGTGGCGCCGATGGAGCGGGGTTGTCTAGAAGTAACCTATTCACTCTTCAGGTTGTAGCTATAAGGAAACACCGATTCAGGGAATTCCACTCACGCGCACACGCGTGATGAAAGTCCACGTAAAACCAGTTCACCATCTTTCTTTACCCTTCAAACAGGAAAATAGCGGTTTGGCTGCACAAGAATAAGTACCTACCAATTGTTAAATACAATTCTTTCACAACCAGTTCAAAATACCAGCATTCAACTAAAACAGCAACAAGATTCCACAATCGCAAAACAACTAAAAACCAACGAAATTCCTATATATTTCTGTTACGAATTAATTAGCTGATAGTTAGCTTAATGGATTCAAAAGTAAAGATAGCTTTAATAAGCCTGGATTTGAATAAGGCGTCCCACGCGCAAGTAATTCTGTTCGGCTGCTAACAGTCCAGATATTCGCCGTTTGAATTATTCATTATAATCAGTGCACTTATACAAGTCCCGTTTTATACTGAATTACTTGTAATTGTGTCGGTTTGTGTACTGTGTAGTGTGGGGAAAGCTTTAGAAATCGTGGCTTTACCTGTAGGAATTAATTATTTTGCGATTATTATTTTTAGTTCGATCGTAATGGTGGTGTTCTTGAAAAATGTTGGTGCGTATAACTCACAACGGACGCGACGTGCGTGTATAACCTGAGTGCAATCTACAGAACGCATCCTGCTACGATCCTTACCTATCCTTACGCCTTTTGTTTCGTGTATGAGTTCATACATCAGTGGGCCATTTCTACTAATTTTAAAGCAACATTCGCATCTCAGACGCAATCTATCAAAAATTTATGAAAAATGAGGTTTTCTTTTACCTACCTACCAGTGTTCCACTAGGAAATAGTGAGTCTTTTGTTAAATATGATGTTCAAAAAGTAATTTTATTCTAATTTTTAGGGTTCCGTAGCTCAAAAGGTAAAAAAGGAACCCTTATAATATCACTCTCTTGTCTGTCTGTCTGTCCGTGTGTCAGCACCGATTTTCTCAGGAACGGGTGGACCTATGAAGTTGAAATTTATACCAAATACTGAGGTCTATAATCCCTATTAGGTGTATAAAAATCACGCGTTGACTCAGGACCTTGATTTTTATACACCTAATAGGGACTTATATGGTGGTACGGAACCCTCGGTCCGCGAGTCCGACTCGCTCTTGACCGGTTTTTTTATATTACTGTCGATTATGGGTTTATCTTCGTTACATCTAGTCAGCCTGAACTCCAAACTAAACAGTCATATTTTACACTAGCTGACCCACGCAACTTCGTCTGCATCACATTTTTTATTAATGCTCCGCTCCTATTGTTCCTAGCGTGATGTTATATAGACTATAGCCTTCCCCGATATATAGGCTATCCAATACCAAAAGAATTTTTCAATTCGGACTAGTAGTTCCTGAGATAAGCGCGTTCAACCAAACAAACTCTTTTACCCTCAACTTTGTACGCGCATATCCCGTATTTTCCCATTCCTTTAAGAATTTCGGCAAATCCTCTATTAGTGATCCCTTACACCCCCCAAGGAAGCTATATGCCAAATTTCAGCTTCCTACGACCAGCAGTTTCGGCTGTGCGTTGTCTGTCAGTCACTCAATCAGTCAGTAACGGAAGAGTTTTATATATATTGATTAGTATAGATAGAAGTATAAATACAGATTGTCCATCACTCAAACTAGTACATCAATACCTAGACCTACCTATAACCAGTAACGTCACAGAAAACAAGCCTAACGTCCTTTATCGAGGACAGTCCCACTCCCAGGCCAATCAAACTCCGCGGAAGTCAAAGGATTTTGTTTCAGCTGTTTGTTTTTTTAAATTTTCAACGGCTAACCACCATATTGCTTTTCGTTCATGTCCGGATGAAATTATTTTGCGTGGATGAGCAGGTTTTTGGGAACTTGTAGAAACGTAGGTAGGTAAGTAAATATAACGGAAGGGAATATTTTTGAGTTGCAGTCTCGGTGCGTATGTATTTACAGAGGGAGTTTAGTTTTGGTGAATCGGGATGACTTAAATATGGTAAGTTTGTTCCACTCACCGCGGTAGAAAAACTCAAAAATACAAAAAAAAATTAGATGGAGCGAAGGGAAGAAAAAGATTTTCCCTTAATCAATCAAATATGAAAAACATTGATATACGGCAAATTGGAATGCGCCACCTGTACATAGTGGACATCCCACCTTAACCACAAAACGGTATGGGAACATTGTGCGTACAAATATGCAATGGAATTTCCAGCCGAAGCGTTTTTTAATAGCTAAAATCTGGGATCTTTAAGTGGGAATAGGATACTTCTTGGCAAGCGTCCTCCTTTGTCACCCACATCACCACGCGGGCGGAGAGACTTTGTATGTAAAAAGTCATAATTCGAGGTTTGGCTCTCGCCTGTTTCCTCCTCCAATATTGGACCGATTTAAAAGATATTATTTTAAAGATTTATACGACCAGGAGTTTTGGCTGTGCGTTGTCTGTCAGTCCGTCACTCAGTCACTCAATCAGTCAGTTACGGAAGAATTTTATATGTAAGGACTAGCTTTTGCCCTCGACTTCGTACGCGCATATGCCGTTTTTCCCGTCCCCGTGGGAATTTCGGGAAATTCATCCTTAGTGCTCCCCTACACTCACCAAGTAATCTACACGCAAAATTTCACCTTTCTACGATTAGGAGTTTCGGCTGTGCGTTGTCTGTCAGTCCGTCACTCACTCACTCATTCAATCAGTCAGTAAAGGAAGAATTTTACAATATTAAGATTTCAGTCAACGACAAGGCTTGAAGAGTTTTATTAAGTAGGTAACAGGCCATAGAGAGATGTACCCCGGGATTCTGAATTGGGCATTCGAAGTTGAGAACTTGTCTATCTTTAGTTTTTAAGTAGAATATAAGTAACTAGTAGTTCAGAAACCAAGGGTCAAGTAACCCACACCTAGAATAGAACAGAATAGAAATGCTTAACAAACAAATACAAAGCGAGCCCCTGATAGTTCCCCTCAAAAGAGCTGTAATCACGGAGCAGACTTCGAACGTTAATATAAATACGCAGGTGTAATCAATCTGGTCCCAGTCAGCGCTGCTCGCCAACTGGCATTGACATTTTTTGGTTTAAGCTTAATTATTTACAAAATAGTGAAAAAGTATGAAGGGATGATGGTGGAGTGGATGAGGGTGGTAGATTGTGTGGGTTTGATTTCTGGGTTGGATGAAGGTACTTATAACGATGAAAAGGTTGTTTACTGTGGATTAATGAATGCATTTAGAGGTAGTTAGAAATCATATGTATGAACTGGTTAAAAAAAAAAAAAAAGCTAGGTATGGAGTAGGTATAATGTTCAGTCAAGCATGCAGATGGGCCTCATCAGAAGGATCAAAGTCACTCAAAGGGCAATGGAGAGGGCAATAGGCTTGGAGTTTCCTTGCGTGATCGAATTAGGAATGTTGATATCCGCAAGAGAACCAAGGTTACCGACATAGCCCGAAGGATCGCCAAACTAAAGTGGCAGTGGGCAGGGCACATTGCTCGCAGTACAGATGGTCGATGGGGCCGAAAAGTTCTGGAGTGGCGACCGCGTACCGGAAGACGCAACGTTGGAATGCCTCCCACAAGGTGGACCGATGACCTGGTGAAGGTCGCAGGTAGCCGATGGATGCGAGACGCACAGGAGCGGTCGTTTTGGGGACGCTTGAAGGAGGCCTATGTCCAGCAGTGGACGTCTTTCGGCTGATATGATGATGAATATGAAGCAAGCAGAATATAGTATGTATATTATCGAAGAAATTGCAAAATGACTAATAAAGGAAGCACATTCCAAAATACTAATTTAAACATCATTTTGTAAACGAAAAGCAATAAAAAAAAATGCAACATGTTTACAAAGCCATCTTACACAATCTGCAAGAACACCAAACGAAAACTTACTTCACAAACTACAAAACGGAACCTTACTCCACAAACGCAACAAATTACAAAACGCGACTACCCTCACTCAATCACACACAACTACCCTCACTATTTAAACAATCCAAGTGAAGCTACCTCTGTAAACATGATCTGTGCACAAATGAATAATAGTTATTTTATTTTTCGATTGTACACTGCGGTTCGTCGAAGCTGACTGTCCAAGAATTAATAACGGACGCTACTGGTTCGAAACCACGACAATCTGCTGCTCTTTTTGAGAGTGCGCCATTTTTGTTCATATTGTTTTTTTTTCGTTTTTTTTTTTTTCTATTCAGTGCCCGATAGTTTTTTGCGGTCGATGACCGTCCCCGCTTTTATGGATGCAATGGACTTTTTTTAATGGATGCCTATGAGTTTTTGGTTAGTGATAATTATGTAGTTTAAATTGGATATGTTTTTGTTTGTTTTTTCAATGTGATACGGGATTTGAGATTGTGTGACGTAATTAAGTGCAGTGTTTTATGTGATTTGTGTAAGAGTGATATCTACAATAATTCAATTCTGGCCTGCAATGGCAGATGACACACGTGTGTGAAGAGAAGGGAGACTTTTGCCCAGCAGTGAGACATAACGGGCTAGATTAGATTAGTACCTATGATAAAAATACAATAGAAAAACTCTTTATTGCACACCATTACCTAAATTAGGAGCTTAAAAATAGAAGAGTGTTGCAACAAGGTGTGATTGCTAAAATATCTTTTACAGGCAACCTTTGACGCATTTGACAGAACAGTAAAAAGGCATGCATCAATTTATTTATTTTTTGCGATGGTTTCAGAACAGATATAGAAGTGTAAAACTGGGTAGGTAGCTGGTCCTGCCAGGGTTGCGGAATTTGTTCGAAAGAGTCACCGTGGCCCTGGAATGCAAAGGGCATTAGGAGGAACACGGATGAATTTTAGTCAGTAAAGAGTCTGACATTTCCTTCCGCTGCACTCAGAGCGGGAGGAGTCATATTTTGATGATTTCCGATCCTTAAAAAAGAGGGTAGACCGAGTCACCGCGACCCTGGAACGCAAAAGGCATTAGGAAGAACACGGATGAATTTTAATCAGCAAAGAGTCTGACATTTCCTTCCGCTGCACTCAGAACAGGAGGAGTCATATTTTGATGATTTCCGATCCTTAAAAAAGAGAGTAGACCGAGTCACCGCGGCCCTGGAACGCAAAGGGCATTAGGAAGAACACAGATGGGTTTTAGTCAGTAAGAGTCTGACACTCCCTTCTGCTCCGCCCGGAGCGATAGGAGTCATTTGATGATTTCCCATCCTTAAATAAACGGTAGGTAGTAAGTAGGTGTTAGTAGAAATACAACACGATGCAAGTGATCGTAACTTAAGTTTATTCAATTCTTGTCTTATACTATCTTTCTTTTTCGAAGATATGACGCATATTTTTGTTGTCATAAGGGTGCCTGTCCGTTACAGCGGAGCGAGGCAGCAGAGCGGAGAAATTTTTACCAATGGAATTGTCACTGACATTTTGACTGACATGATTGGTTAATATTTATCCGCTTCTCCGCTCCGCTGCCTCGCAAATGGACAGGCAGCTTTAGTCCCTCGTTGTCTGCCTAGCTTTTTTTCCCCATCCATATTGAGGTCGGCTTTCAGTTAAGTTTCAGCTGAATACCAGTATTTAACAGTGACCAGTACCAGTGTTTACCAGTATTTAACGGTCTGCCTCTCTGACCTCTACAATCAAGTACAACTGGGTAGCAAGAGTAGTCTTGACAAGACAAAGCAAGAGAAATCCATGTCACCACATGGATTTGTGAGTTTCCTGATTTCTGTCTTCCCGTTACGACTGTCAAATATACAACGTGTAACAATAAACGCAGTTCCTCGTAAGGGGTCATTGTACTCATCATTATGAACAGCTTTTACTGTGGGACCAACACTGAAATCGCGAAACAAAAATCAGCTGTGCACAGAAATGTATGGGGGAGTCGATTATTTTTTCGCGATTTCAGTGTTGGTCGTTCATAATGATGGGTATGTAATCATAGCTTAGCGTGCTTCTCGAGATTCGGAGGAATCTAAGTATGTTAATATGGCCCCCATCCACGGTTGACCTCGACAAACGGCACTTTTCCTTTAAGACCCATACAGCTGTTATTATTTAGCCACAAACTCCCAAAAAGTTTTTCTTCTAAAATGCTGAACCAATTTTGATGAAATTTGGTAGGTACAGATATAGATGGCACCTTAAAGACGATTAAAGGCTACTTTAGCGCGAGCAAAGCCGCGCTCAAAAGCTGGTTATAAATATTTTATAGTCCTAAAATGATCGGTAACTTAGTCAGCAAGTGAGGTATTAATTATGAATATTTCTTTTCAGGTTGACCAGTCTCTGAACAATGTTTGTGATATCGCGGCAACCAGTGATAATGAATTTATACGATACCGCGACGCGTTTACAAGCTCGCGCCGCTAACGTGACGCTGCTGACGGGGAGGACGTGGTAAGTGAACTAAAGTTGTAAGTTTTTTACTGCCTATTTTTTTCAGTTCAAACGTTTCCAGGAATTGTCAGTAAATAAATGAAATTGTGTTATTACAAAAACAGTTTTCGGATAATCTAGATTAAGACAAAAATCGGAACAAAAATAAATTCTTGCATGGCCCTCTCTAATTATATAATTTGTTGGTATAGTGGTAACAGAACACATTCAGTGAAAATTTTAACTGTCTACCTATTACGGTAAATGAGATACAACCCGCTGACAGACAAGTCTACGGACAGCGGAGGCTAAAAACTAGCTGTTTATATTTGGTCCAGTTGTGGGGATCAATTTCAGAGTATATTTTTTCTGAAACCTGGAACGTGGTAGTGTTAATGTAACCAGTATCGAACTGTTTGGATATGCGGTAAGAATCATAATTTGTTTATCCTTTATAGTATCAACTGTTTTGGATAAGTCTGTTTTTACTGAATCTCAGGTGAACACTAACAATGTATTTATTATGGATCATATAAAACAGAAACATACGTAAAAAAAAAACACCGGTAGCACTCCGGGAGTGCCGGCAGAAGTGAAAACATGTAAATAATACATCCTTACTGTCGCGATCACATCATAGACAAACCACCGACAACAAAATAAACAAAAAGACACTGACGTGTGGCCGCGACAGCGACTGTCAGTGACAGATGTCAATCTTGACACAGTTCCTGACATAAACAAAACGAACCATAAAAACAACAAAAAATAACGTTGTGTTTAATTATAAGTACAAAAATACTATCATTTATGAGGTAGAATACAATGTTTATTTATTGCGCTATCGTACACAAATATGACAATTTACATGTTATTATTCATAATATTATATCGTTATTTATTTATATATTACATTATTTTGTATCTCTTAGAAAAATCAACTTTCATCCATAATTTCGTAATTTCGTATCCTTGGATACGCGTGGCACGCTGTACATAAAGACAGACGGACATTCGCGCAAGCGCCCTGTGCCGCCTAAGCGGAGCAGCACACTCAGGCACGGTAGAAAGAGTGGGAGATACTAGTTCCTCTCCCTTCCCCTCGATCTTACGCTTTTTGCGATCAGGTCACGTGACCCTGACGCGAGTCCGTCTTACGCTTTTTGCGATCAGGTCACGTGACCCTGACGCGAGTTTAAGATTTTATACCCATTACAGAAAAAGTGCTCAACGCCGCTAAAGAAGTTTTCACTTCAAAAATTGTTTGTCTGTAAAGTCGATTTAACGTGACAGCGTCATAACATACATACAATATACTTAATTTCAAAGTAAATTTATTTCAATCCTCTAAGTAAACAATGAGCGTCGACGGGACAATGATTCATCCTTTTTCATGCGTGCAGCCGGCGTTCATCGATTTATTAGACGTTGTCACGTCAAAAAAGTATCAGCTAAGTATCAGCTTGCCGCGCTTGACTCGGTGGAACGCAGAGCTAAGAGGCTCATCGGTGACGAAAAACTGGTGGATACCAAGCTACATAGCTTGGCTCATCGCCGTAAGGTTGCCTGCTTGTCGGTCTTCTACAGATTGTACTTCGGTGAGTGTGCCCAAGAACTCCACGACCTCATTCCACCGGCCCCCTTCTACCATCGGACATCCAGACGCACTGCATCTTACCATCCCTACCTTGTTACTATTCCGCCAATTCGCACTAAGCGTTTCCAAACGTCTTTTATAATGCGCACAGCAAAGGAGTGGAACTCTCTGCCTGCGTCTGTGTTTCCAAACGCTTACAACCCTAATCTCTCCAAAGTTAGAGTGAACAGGCTCCTTCTGGGTAAGCTCGCTCCATCGTAGACTTTGTCTCTGTCATCTCTGACCTAGACTAGAAAAAAAAAAAACAATAATGCCTTACAAAATACAAACGCCGTATACCGCATTCCACCTCACTACAACGCTTTCCGATGTTCAATTTATTTTTGGCCCACACTGATCGCTGCTTTGAGGTGCATTAATACGTTCCGAGCTAATTTTTAATGGATACCGAATAGTTTCATAACAGCTTTTCCTACGGACAATTTGTGGTGACAGTATCGAAGGGAAATAACTGAGTTTACACTTTCCAATGTCAATTAGTTAGACGTCGGTATCAATATTGAATTATGAAATGGAGTAAAAATGTGAGGATGAGTGTGCGTTCATTGTTTTTTGTTTTTGTTTTAGGGTTCCGTATGTCTGAATGAAAAATCGGAATGTGGAATCGGATCCTTTATAAAATTAGTCAGGTGTCCGTCTGACCGTCGATCAATTCATTTGAAACTACATATCACTGTCACTATTACTACAGATTCTAAAAAAAAATCCTACCACCGCATGTTTGTCTGTGCACGATAGACTCAAAAATTACCGGACGGATTTTCAGTAGTTTTCACCAAAATTCGAAAACTCGGAATGATTCATGCGTAGGGTTTAGGTGCATAATTCATTATAATTTTGTGTAAATTGCATTAAATATCATTGTTGATGATGTTGGAAAAGTCAGTGATTGTTGAAGATTTCGGAAAAAAAAACATGTTGAAAAAACATTGGTAGCTTATACGTACATAGAGGTATTATGCTTTGCACCCGCATGAAGCCGGAGCGGGTTACTAATTGATTGATATTAATCATGTACTTATAGATTATCCACTGGAAAACCCATGAGAAGTCTATGGCTTCTAAGCAACATGTTAAAAAATATGGTTGATAGTACGGAACCCTTTGCGTGCGAACCCGACTCGTACTTCGCCGGTATTTTTGCGTGTGAGGGTGAGATGATACAAGGTTAGGTTAGGTTAGGTTACAATTTTAATTTAAACATTTTATTCCACTGTCAGGATAAAATGTTTAAAATAAAATTGTTCCTTGCAGTGGCGTATTTATAAGGACGACCACGATTCCAAATAATTATGTTTATAGTTACTTGTTGTTATTTGTCAAGTAAAACATCGTATTTTGCTTTTTGCCAATTACCTAACTTTTTTACAGATAATACGTCAATACCGTAAAGTTTAAGTAAAAATATGTATTTTTCCAAACCTGACTACTGAGAAATGGCGGAATGTTATATGCCTTTCAATTATTTATTTAGACTGAAACCACCTCACACCTCAGCCCACAGTACAAAATAATTAAATATATTACATCTCGTTATGGCGTAATACCACAATTATATACTATTATTAGTCTAGTACTTAACCGAAGTTTTATTATCTACCGTACACCCGTTAATTACAGCTCTAATTTATTATTCCAGCCATTATGTATAATTCGCAGTACCTACATACTTTGCGTTTTGTTTATGTGTAATTTAAATATTTAATTTTATTATTTAAATGCGTGTTCATGCTTAGCCTTGGTGTGTGGTCTCTAACTAGGTAGGTATAAGTTTTCAAAACTTTAATTATGATGTCGTTGAAACCTTTCTATATTTAAATTCAGCTAGCTGTTTTCTAGAATGATGTTTTCATACATCTTCTTTCTCTTGCCCTTATTACAATTTAGGATTTGGGGTAACATATATTAAGGTTCCGTACCAAAATGCTAAATAAGGCCCTAATGGTGTTACTAAATTTGTCCGTCTGTCACAGCTGGATATCTCAAGAATTAATAATCCTATCAACTTGAAATTTGGTATAATTTTAGACGACGTTTGTTCAACTATTTTGCAAATAAAAGAAAGAAATAAAATGTTTATATTTTTTTTTGTAACAGCGACTGAAATGGGTTCTTAAAAATTCAAAGTGAGGCTAAGAAGACTAAGTTATGTGAAAGAGCGCTATTTGCACACTCTTAAACATTTTTTTTAAATTTTTTTAGGCCACTTATTTTTCGGCTTGTGACGAAAAATGTAAAAAAATTGACCATTCCGCCCTTTATCTCCAAAGTTTGCATAAAGAAAAATCTGAAATTATTATGTGATAGAAGTTTATGTAAAGATTACAGGAAAAATAATACGATGTCTCTAAATGGCACACGGTTTTTCAGAAATCAACAAAAAATACATTAGTTCCACTATCGGTCAAGAGATTGCGCTGATCTAAAACTACAATATAAAGCGCAGTATTAAAATTCTCCGACGAAAATAGGCCTCGCCGATAAAAAAATTAAAACATTTCACGTTTTATATGATGGTACGGAATCCTCGGTGCATGAGTCCGACTCGCTCTTGACCGTTTTTTTTTTGTATAATTGATAGGCTTGACCACTAACTCTCTTGAGTACCAATTCTACTAATTTTCTAACAATCGAATGTCAATCGCAAACTGTCAAAAAAGCCTTCATTTCCCTCATTGATATATAAAAAACCCAAGATGCACAGTCTCGAACAAATGCAACACTCGAAACTGTCGTCAAAAACTGACATGTATCAAGTGTCATGTGTGAGTTGTGTGTTTATACTATAAGAATTTTTTTTTGCAAATTCAACCTTACATGGATCGCTTAAAGTTGTTTTTACAAAGCAGTGCAGTATGGCGAGCGATGCGAGATTGTTTGAAATTAGCGCGCAATTATACATTGTGCATTTTTTGCGGACGTTTTTGAGATGCTGAGTGTGTATCTTGGGTTTTTTATATATCATTGATTTCCCTACATTTTCGACGGATTGCGACTAAAATGCGAATGCGAACTTTTGAAAACTTTCGAAAAATTAGTCGAATTGGGGCCAATTCGACTAATTTTTCGAAAGTTTCTCTGGGCGGGAAGTCTCAACATTGTTACCGATCGCCTAGCGACCTAAATGTACACAGTCAATTTCAAACGCGATCCACGGATCAGCTAGTCTATTCTGTAAATAACTATTTCGATATCGAGCTTCACCTGAGTGACAAAACTCACAAAATGAGCTTTATTACACACAACATAAAGGTCTTAATTTGAAACTCACCTCGGATTCCACTGTTGAGATACGAAAATTTTGTTACAGAATAGCACTACTGATCATTGATTTTGATCATTGATCGCGTTCGAAATTGACTGTGTGCGGACAGTTAAAATTTTAATTTTCACAGATTGTGTATTTCTATTGCAGTTTTAACAACAAATAGTAAAATTAAGGTTTATGGTACGGAACACTACGTGTGCAAGTCCGACTCGCACATGGCCGGTTTTTTTTTCGATTTATGGTACGGAACCCTTCGTGTGAAAGTCCGACTCGGACTTGGCCGGTTTTTTTGAACAATGACTTTCATTAGCTGATCATTACTGAATGCATTGACTTATATTCACACTAGTGGACGTCACGCGGTTTCACCCGCGTATCTCCCGTTCCCGTGGGAGTACGGGGATAAAATATAGCCTATATTACTCCCTGATACTGTAGCTATCCATTGCTGAAAGAATTTTTGAAATCGGTCCAGTAGTTTCGGAGCCTATTCATTTCAAACAAACAAATCTTTCCTCTTTATAATATTAGTGTAGATAAATTATTAGTGTAGATATACAACGTGTAACAGAATAAACGCAATACCTCTTAAGGGGTCATTGAACTCATCATTATGAACAACTTTCACTACGGAATCAACACTGAAACCGCGAAAAAAATATCGACAGCCCAATATATTTATGTGCGCATAACTCGACAAAATGTGCAGAACAGCTGATTTTTTTTTCGCGATTTCGGGTTTGGTTAAGTGGCAGTGAATGTGATTATGTTTAAGTACTTAAATGATTTGAGTGTAGTTTTTTTTTACTATTGATAAGCGCACGTTTGACCACTATCTCACCTGATGGTAAACCATGATGCGGTCGAAGATGGAGCACGCTTGCCTAGAAGTAACCTATTTACTCTTGACTTAAAGACTCCCAGGTTGTAGCTATCAGGAAACACAGACTCCGGCAGGGAATTCCACTACATAGCTGTACGCACTATGAATGTGTTCCCAAAACGGTTAGCGCGTGTGGCTCATTAGATTAATGACTCTGCCTGATTTGTGAGACTATAAATACTGAAAATAATTTGAAATTGGACATCAGCTAGTCTATTCTGTAAGTAACCATTTCGATATCAAGCATCACACATAACATAAAGGTCTTGTGTTTATAATCACTTTGGGTCTCGCTTTCGAGACTAGAAAATGTTATTACAGAATAGCACTACTGTTCGTCTGCCAACACTTATCTGTTGCCTACTCTGCTAGCTATTTCTTCTTTGCAGTTGCATTTATGCTTTCTTTTCCACTCCCAGGGAAGAGAACATGGAACTAATCAACAGCAAAGTCGATCAAGAACTATCTAAAGTATGTGCGATGCGTGGTTGAAACACAGCTTAAGTAAGTATAATAAACATAAGTTCTGATCATCATTAATGCATTTTTATAGTTTTCTTTTTTTTTAACTAAATTTAAACATTTTAACAGTCAACCTCCACGACTTGGAAGAAGAATGAAGTGCGCGCAAAGGAAATCCTTAGAAAAAAAACTGAAGAAGCGTCTACTTCTACAGGTACCAGTGGTGATATCGAGGATAGAGTGGTATATCCGAGGTGTCACAAAAAACCCGTCGCGTAAGATCCGGGTTTAGCCGGTGTTTTAGAAAACTATTGGTTGACGACCGAAGTCTTCGCCTATGTACCTAGCATAAGATCATTGTATATATTTTAGTACTTCAAGTTCCTTCCTTTAATATTTTTTAAGTTATTTTTATTTGATTTTATTTCTAATATATGACGGCGCTACGTCATCGTACGGTTGTGCACGGCACGTGCACCGGACCGATCAGGCGATGTCGCCATCCCCACCTCCCCCACTACTCGACTTGTTTGTGCTCGGACGTAAAAGGAGACCGCGCGGAGCGATCGGGGCATTCTATTCTAGACCTCGGTCCGATACACGTGTTGTCATAGCGCCTAGATTTGCTAATATCGTGTTAAAACCTTTTAGTTAATAATTATGATATGATAATTAATTGAGTTCACAGTTATTATAAATTAAGTGAGTTAATCGAATAAAATTGATTAATAAGTAAACTACCTACTTTTTACTTTAAAATATCCAATCCTGAAAATACGCCTACATCAGAATTGGGACGTAACTCAAAGGGCCCACATGGAGATTCGTGACAATGCTAGTGAAATATGTGGCGGTTACGTTTTGAAATGTAATGACAGTGATAGTGAAAATTGCGGTTTGTTTTTAAAACGCATGCGTTTATCCAGACGCTAAAAACTTGAAGTGTGCCGTGAAGTGTCGTGAAGTTAAATCCGATAGGCCGAAGTTCGACACACGATCATAGTGTGTCACCGTGGTGGTATGTTTTGTCGAGGATGCAGTGATGTGCAGAGCAGTTTATTGTTTTACCATATGGCGCTGAAGAGCTTTGCGCCGAATTCCTTTTCGACGAGTTTTATGCGGCTACCCTCATCAACCTGAACTAAACCAGTTCCGTCCGGAGGCAAGCAACTTCACAACAGCTGGTCAGGTCAAGGAGAGGAGTGTGAATTTATATGAAGATTTCTACGCCAATCTGGTGAGTCGTTTAAACTTTTTAATTGCTGTAGAGCTGCTTTTTATTTTGTTTACGAGTGTTCATTTTTATGATGTGGAGACTGACTTACAAAAGGCAACGCCTTTATGGATGGCAATTATCGATGTTTGATAATTGGCCTGTCGCTTTATCTTAAAGTGAAGCTATTATTAATCGCATAAGTGTTGCAGATTAAGCGATAGCATTTTCAATAATACTTCTTCTTTTCGATTCAATCGTTAACTTTTTTATTGTTTTGGACCAGTAGGTAGTTACGTTAATTGCAGCAATAGTGGCATTCATTAGATACTCCAAATTACAGGAGAATGGGCACTTGGGGCACTGTAACATATGGCTCGTGCTCTGAAAACGGGCACTGCACTCACGTTGGGTATACAACAGATCATTACATCCTCATTTCGCCAAGTTGTGTTTGCAGCGGCCTACCTGGGTGCGCAAATTGCGCTGGCGCGCGATTTAACGCTTTCCAAAGGCCATTGCGATTCACGACCAGGGGCAATTGCTCTTTGGGTTTTATGAAGTCGTGAGGTGGTGGATACTTCTCTTCCCACAGTCTGCTTCTCCCTTTAGATGGCATATCCAGGATCGCCTGTGTAGAAATAAGGAAGCTCTTGCGACTTTTTAGTCTTCCCGAAGTTGGCATGTGGCCATACAGGGATGTCGGGAATCGGTTTTCAGATCCTTCGAACAGCAGGAGGTGCGATGCCTGCAAGCGGATAGTTTGTTTTGTGGAGTCTATTTTAATCAGCCTGATATTATCTGACACGTTTCGTTTAGGGCAATGTCTACTTTACGAGAAAGAGCAGGTCGGTGCCACACTGTGCAAGCAAACACGCCAGCAGAAAAAATAGGGACATGCCGGTTGTACGGAAAACATCGGGTGCCGCTCCCCAATTGATGGAAATTAGGTGACGGAGCAAGTTATTCCGGGTTCGACGGAGCTAAGTATTGTAACAGTTTGACTTTTACGCTTAGGCCATATCTAACGTCACACCGAGATATTTTGGATTCGAGCAGTGTTGGACCTTGGCTCTACGCCATGTGATGTTAAGCATTCGATTTGCGGGCCTATAGCAGAGATGGAAGGCGCACGACTGTCTCTTAGATGGGTTCGGCCGTAGAGCGTTGCGGTCACACTAATCTCTCAGTACACTGAGTGCCATTGTACGTTTATGCTCCACGTCCATAAAAGTCGCTGCTTGGTTTGCTAGGGCCAGGTAATCCGCGTACAAGAACCGCTCCGTGTGTTAGGTGGAAGGCGGTTCGTTCGCGTAGATGTTAAAAAAAGTGTCGGCGCCAACACACTGCCCTAAGGGAGACCATTCTTTTGCTGTCACTATCTACTCTTGGTGAATTGGAAGCACATACCTGGAAGTGGCGGTTGCACAGGAGTTCGCTTGAAATGGGCACAAAGCCTTGGTCATTGGTCAAATAATGCTGATGAAGCGATATTATTCTGCTATCGCTGATCGAGTCATGAAGTGAAATACCAGAGAGCTTTTATTTTTTTGGACATAAGAGCGATTTAGTTACCTAACACTTTATTTTGAATATTTTGATTTTATATCACCATTCATAGGCATAGGCCGCTTTCTTGTGCCAATGGTCCGATAAAATTTAGATTTTTATTTACTTTGACACTGTGACTACTACACTTACCTGAAACCTTTTGGCCCACCACAGCTTTTATTGGACTTGTACTGTCGTAGCATTTTTCGGTTTCAGACATCGTATCATGGTGTATAAAGCCAGCAGGAGGCTAGCGGTTGGCATGCTGCCATAACTGCTGAGCAGTTGCAACAACTGCTGAGCAGCTGCAACTTCTGAACGGTTCTGAGCGTGGCAGACCGAAGGTTGGCAAACTGCAGTAGCCAAGTATCATGTCAACATCTGTGGGGTTAAGAGCGTTCAAGGCCGACTGGAATACTTGGTGAGTCGCTCAAGTTTTATTTGAATAGCAAACGAAGCTTTAAAGGGGTTGATACCAATTCGGTGGTTGCATTGATAGTGCTAGGTAATTTTGACATAGTTAGCACAAAGCGAGTACTTAAAAGAGTTTCCCATTGGCGGTAATAGTGTCAAAATTTTATTCAGTGTGAGCTTTAGGTTTAGTTATCGCATAGCAAGTACCACAAGGTCATGTTTCAACTTAGACGTTTTTTTAGTGTAAATTTGGATCTAGGCTTTCGTATTAAAGTACGGAGGCAGTTTGCCTAACATCAGTTAGTAAATTTGATAGTATCAAAACTATCATGAATAGCAATTTGATTTTAATGACATTGATAAAAGCTTTAAAGGTACAGAGAATTCTGAGCTATTACAAGTTCTAAATAGATTTTCCATTTTGTGCAATTTAATACGGGTGAGATTATAATAACATTGATTGATTCGAACCGCACAGCGCAGCGATGATTTTGATGATTTTAGATTAACGTAAAGTAATTCGTGAGTGCTTACATGAACGTTAGATGCAGAAAATATCAGTGATGACGTGACGGCGAATAATAATGAAGAACTTGTTCATGAAACTTCCCATAAAAATAAAGTTTTAAGTGGTACTATTTTAGGGCTCACACTTTAAAAAAAAATTGCCGACTCTCGTACTTAAAAAGCCAGTAGCAGTTGTTAACGTATGGGGTACTGTGTTAAATTTTATAATAAAATACCACTTAATATTCTCGAACTGAATGAGAGAAAATTTAAAACATGTATTAAACGCACATTATGTAGACAAGCATATTATAAACTGGAAGATTATGTCCTTGATAAAAATGCTTGGCTAAATGCCGGTCCTGCTCCACAGCCACAGCAGCATGGGTCCACTTGTTAGGTTTTCGATAATTGGAAGAAATGCTTACCCTTTTTTGTTCTCCTATACAATCATTTATTTATCATTTCTTTGCATTATTGTATTAGCAAAGTATACACAATAAAGCAGCCTTCTTTTTTTATTTTCTTAGTTACTTGAAACCATAGTTTTGTATAACGTAGAAGCATATTTTCAATTTTTTGTAAATGTGAGCACTATGGAGCCATTTACATATGTAATTATAGATTTCGTTATTAAATTAGTTTGACATGAACGAGCGTTTCAGTTGAGAGCTTGTCATGCTCACACAAATGTTTTGCTGATGGTGGCGCGTGTTTTGGATCATTTGATTCCCTTCAAAATGGTTGAGTTAGATGGTGCTGATGCACGCGTCATGTTCGTGAACGGGCGCCGTCAGTTGAAACTGGTCATCTCTTACCTGCCACTGGCTTATTTTAATCTGTACCTGCATTTTGAATTGTTTATATGTTTTCTTGTTCTTTGCATTGTCCTCACATATAGAAGCAATCAATGTTAATGTTAACAAGATTTTTGTAACACATCACATGGTTTAAAAGAGTGTCCGTGGAGTTTCTTGCACGTTCTTCTCCATAGAGATCTACGCTTTGGAACGTGCAAATAGCTTCATGTTTTTGACTGACCGACTTTGACAATTCAAAAGTGCCTGTAAATGGTTTATTTGAAATATACGATTTGATTTGATTAACTTAATAGATCATGTAGGTACATCATTGGAAGGGTCAACAGACTGGACCAGTAGTATAATTCTGAAGGGTCATAGGACCGGACCAGAAGATATTGCTCTGAAGGGTCTGGGGACCGGTCCAGAAGATGTTACTCTGAAGGGTCTTAGGACCGGACCAGAAGATTATTACTCTGAAGGGTCGTAGGACCGGACCAGACCATGAGATAAGATTTTAATGTCAGGATGAACGAACAGTAAAATTGTGGTTCTCATTAAAGATACCTAATTGCTTCTAAAGTGCGCGTCCGAGGACGTACGCACGTCAGAATGGCCGTGACGGCGCTACGTCATCGTACGGTTGTGCACGGCACGTGCACCGGACCGATCAGGCGATGTCGCCATCCCCACCTCCCCCACTACTCGACTTGTTTGTGCTCGGACGTAAAAGGAGACCGCGCGGAGCGATCGGGGCATTCTATTCTAGACCTCGGTCCGATACACGTGTTGTCATAGCGCCTAGATTTGCTAATATCGTGTTAAAACCTTTTAGTTAATAATTATGATATGATAATTAATTGAGTTCACAGTTATTATAAATTAAGTGAGTTAATCGAATAAAATTGATTAATAAGTAAACTACCTACTTTTTACTTTAAAATATCCAATCCTGAAAATACGCCTACATATACATATAAAAATCTCGTGTCACAGTGTTTGTAATCGAACTCCTCCTGTAATACTTTTTTTGAGGTTATTTTTATTTGTTTATCTTTCTAATATACAGGGTGTCCCAGAACTCAACGTCAAGCTGAAACGGGGTGACAGGATTGATCATAACCATCACGAGAAAAATATGGGAAAAAATCTATCCCATGCAGTTGCCAATTAAGGCGCCTATGTTTCAACCAGTTACTGGGTTATGGAGTCAGATAGGCTGAATACCAGTAGGTTACATAGAGAGACTGCAGATGGAGATGGAGATGGATGGATGGTGGATGTAGATGGTTCTTAACCTACAGATTACAGGAAAATTTCTATAAGAATTCTCTAGTGTTAAAATAAAATGTTACAAAAAAATTAAATTGGTTCGGAACCCTTTCCACGCGAGTCCGACTCGCACTTGGCTAATTTTTAGGTTTCCGTACCCAAAGATTAACCAACGGAACCCTATTACTAAACCTCCGCTGTCCGTCCGTCCGTCTGTCTGTCAGCGGGCTATATCTCAAGAACCGTAATAGGTAGACAGTTGAAATTTTCACAGATTGTGTAAAATATGCCACTTGCCAAGGCACTCTAGTACATTTTTTTTTAAAAAGGGCCTGTCAAAGTCGACGAATCTTGAAAATTTTAAATTCGTAGTTTAACAAATAGTCTCAATTCTCGGAAACTTGAGGCAATTGTGTTATTATTTTTTATTGGGATTCTAGAAATGTTATTTAGGATTTCGTTTCCAAAGTTCAAATGAACAAAAATAAAAAAGAATAACCACAATAACCGAAAAATGGTACAGTTTGATAAAATTTCTATGTTTTTCTTAAAATGCCCATAATTTTCAAACTCCATGGGATAGATTTTTTTTCAGATTTTTCTCGTGATGGTTATGATCAATCCTGTCACCCCGTTTCGGCTTGGCGTTGAGTTCTGGGATACCCTGTATAAAAATCTCTTGTCACAGTGTTTGTAACCGAACTCCTTCAAAACGGCTTGACCGATTTTTATGTTATTTTTTTTGTATACAGTAGAATCTGATTATAACGACGGCTAAGAGACTGTTGATATTACGTCGTACTAACCGGAAGTCATATTAAGCGAACTGACAATTTCATAATGGCTCATATTTAAACCAAACATGTCCCTATACTTACGTCGCTAAAAACTGTTGGTTTTTATATACGAAGTCGTACTAAACGAACTACACTGTATTTTGGTAGGTCTGAAAATAGGTCGTAGGCAATTTTTTTATATGGCTAAACAACGTTTGCCGAGTCAGTTAGTCTAATCACTACATAGTATAAAACAAAGTAGCTTTCTCTGTCCCTATATCCCTATGTATGCTTAAATCTTTAAAACTACGCAACGGATTTAGATGCGGTTTTTTTTTAATAGATAGAGTGATTGAAGAGGAAGGTTTATACGTATAATAACATCCATTAAATAGTGGAGAAATACTGTTATTTTTGAGGTTTCTAATGTGATGTCGTAAATAATTACATTTTATGACGCAGGCGAAGTTGCGCGGGTCAGCTAGTCTAATATATATATAAATTTCGTGTCACGGTCTTTGTTATCGAACTGCTTCGAAACGGCTTGACCGATTTTAATGATTTTTTTTTGTATAGATTCGGTAGGTCTGAGAATAGGTCGTAGGCTATTTTTTATTTATATGGCAAAACAGCGTTTGCCGGATCAGCTAGTATGAATTAAATGAAATGAATGCTAGACTGAATGGTAAAAAATCGGCTGTCTTGTTTTCGAAACGTCAAAAGAATACAATCTAAAAAAATGATTGTATTTCTAATTGAAAACGATACCATGAACTATTAGTAACACGAGTACACGACTCCTGCTTAAATAAGTACTATCAGAAGACTGCATGTTTCAGTAACGCCTCGAATAACAGCATATTCTTCTTCAAACGTAGCTGCTGCTACTTTTGCAGCTTCAACCGTTTGTCAGTTTTTTTTTTTTGTTTCTCATCTATCTTTTCTGTTACTTATATGGTGTACATCATCGTCATCATATCAGCCGAAAGATGTCGACTGCTGGACATAGGCCTCCCCCAAGCGTCGCCACAACGACCGGTCCGGTGCGTCTCGCATCCATCGGTTACCTGCGACCTTCACCAGGTCATCGGTCCACCTTGTGGGAGGCCTTCCAACGTTGCGTCTTCCGGTACGCGGTCGCCACTCCAGAACTTTTCGGCCACATCGACCATCTGTTCTGCGACCAATGTGCCCTGCCCTCTGCCACTTTAGTTTGGCGATCCTTCGGGCTATGTCGGTAACTTTGGTTCTCTTGCGGATATCATCATTCCTGATTCGATCAGGCAAGGAAACTCCAAGCATTGCGCTCTCAATTGCCCTTTGAGTGACTTTGAGCCTTCTGATGAGGCCCATTGTAAGCGACCACGTTTCAGTTCCGTATGTCATCACTGGCAACACGCACTGATCATTGACTTTCGTCTTGAGACACTGGTATGTGGGACAAGAAGATACCGCGCAACTTCCCGAATGCTGCCCAGCCGAGTCGGATTCGACGGTTGACCTACACAATAAAGAGTATTCTATCCTATTCTATTCTATCACATAAAAGTAACGGGCTTTCGGCTTAGACGAAAAACGTCGCTTTCGCAGAATGTTTCTTTCGCAAAATGTCGCGTTAGTAACTTAGATTAAAAAAATAACCAGGTTAAAAATAGGTAGTTTTTTTAATTGCTGCAATAACAGCGCTGGTCAATGAAACGAAGCTCTTCGAGAAAAGATGGGTAGTGCCCATGCGCTTCGCTTTCGTTTAGCTCGTCTTGGCGGGTGCTCTACCATGCCCTCAGATTCCTGCTGCGTGGGGATGTGTTTTAAGTCATTCAACCGGACATTCAAGAAATGAAAATTTTTAGAAAGTACTTATTACGAAAATCGATGGTACCTGAAATTGGGACCACCTTTGCTTAGTTACGCTTACCAGCGGCAGCGTTACCGTACAAATGATGCATTGTAGGGGTGGCACCGGCGTATGCATGCAGGCTGCATTCCCAAAAAATCTTACGTACATGTTCGTGCATAAATTGCGAAAAGAAATACAAAATAATAACAGATAATTTATTCACAAACACAAAAAAGAAAAACAAAATAGACAGAAGACACACATATATTTTGAGAATAAATACAAGAAATTATCTAACCGATTTTATTTTTGGCGATTTCCTTAAGAGGGGACTCTAGTCGATAACTCTTGGGCCTTTCTCCATACAAACACATTATGCTGTTTTCTTCGTGGATAATGATGATAGAGCAATGATGATTTTCAAAAAATCCAGATCGAATAAATACGTGCCTCTATCATTTTCCTTTTTCCAAAACATAATTACTTTAAAAATTATGACAATCCAAAAACCCGAAAAAACAGCCCGTTTTTACCGCCATGTTCAGACGACTATCAGGCAAATTTGATAAGTTTTTAACAAAATAGAAAATAATAAAAGCATAGATGTAGTCTTCATCTAAATTTTTATATATAATTCATATAGATCAGTCCAGTTTTGAAGAAGAAAACAGCGGAATACAAAACGTCTTTTGTTCAAGGTTTTTATAGCTAAAATCAGCCTCTGCTGCAGTTGTCGCTTTCATACTTTACTTGATAGGGCGCAGCGCAACCGCATCGGCAATAGTTTCTTCAAATACCTATTTTTCAAATTCCTCGGGACTAGAGTCCCCTCTTAAAATCTTTGTACGATTATCTTTTCTTACTGTGCATTTAGTTTTGGAGTTAGAATTTTGTATTTAGAGACCTGTTATCTGGTCTATTTAATTATAATAATATTTTAATTTGTCATGATGTGATTTGACATTGATGCAAAATTATAATTAGCATAATGAATGTAGGTTAATGTGTCAAAAAAATGTAGTACATTTTGATAAGCAACAATGTTTACATGCTTTACTTAGGTATCAGCTTGAGTAAGGATAACAAGAGATGTTAGACTGTGAGAATACTTTTTTGTCATCATATCACTGGAACAGACCTCATACCTGCTGTAGGTACTTACGAATAAAAGATACTAAAACAATTTATTTTCTTCTAAAATTCATATGGTGAAAAGTTGCTCCCTGATTTTTGCGAAAATAAATATTTTGAATCGACACAAAAATACTCCAAGCTCCACTTCTAGATATTTATTTTAAGCCACGAATATGTCGTTAAGGAAATCCTAATATATAAAATTCTTCCGTTACTGAGTGAGCGACTGACAGACAACGCAAACCTGAAACTTCTGGTCGTAGAAAGCTGGAATTTGGCATCTATGTTCCTTGGGGAGTGTAGGGGAGCACTAAGATTGCCCGAAATTCCTACGGGAGCGGAAAAAATGGGATATGCGCGTACAGAGTTGCGGGCAAAAGTTTGTTTTTCAATAATTCTCTTGTCAGTATCTAAAATAAAACACGTGTTAGCAGGTCATAGTAATAAGTTGATTTATGGGTGAGTATTCTTACTCAATAAATAACATCGCAGTATTTTAGAAATCAGCGCAGATAAAGTTGCTTGCAAAAGCGTCCTACACGGTTTCACATACAAAATACATAAACTTTTAATTTAATTATAATATATTGGTAATATCCAGTAATGCAAACAAGGACTTGCTCGGCGAGCTACCAGATTAGAGTGACCATTTATTGAGAGTAACAGAGGACCACCATTTGTTTGAGACAGAAGATTTGAGTCGGTAAGAAGAATAAATAATCTTTTTTTTGAAGTGAAAACTTCTTTAGCGGCGTTGAGCACTTTTTCTGTAATGGGTATAAAATCTTAAACTCGCGTCAGGACACGTGACCTGATCGAAAAAGCGTAAGACGGACTCGCGTCAGGGTCACGTGATGCTGATCGAAAAAGCGTAAGACGGACTCGCGTCAGGGTCACGTGATGCTGATCGAAAAAGCGTAAGATCGAGGGGAAGGGAGAGGAACTAGTATCTCCCACTCTTTCTACCGTGCCTGAGTGTGCTGCTCCGCTTAGGCGGCACAGGGCGCTTGCGCGAATGTCCGTCTGTGTTTATGTACAGCGTGCCACGCGTATCCAAGGATACGAAATTACGGAATTACGAAATTATGGATGAAAGTTGATTTTTCTAAGAGATAAAAATTAATGTAATATATAAATAAATAACGATATAATATTATGAATAATAACATGTACATTGTCATATTTGTGTACGATAGCGCAATAAATAAACATTGTATTCTACCTCATAAATGATAGTATTTTTGTACTTATAATTAAACACAACGTTAATACTAAAGTTTTCACTTCTGCCGGCACTCCCGGAGTGCTACCGGTGTTTTTTTTTCAAAAACTTTGAGTACAGTATAATATAAATACCTACTGCATCATGAGTAACGGATAGGAATATTACAGCGGATAGCGGAGCAAACCCCAGAGGGCTTAGTGTAAGTTTTTTAGCGCACTCGATCGCGTTAACGTAAACGTTCGCTTCTGTCAAAATGTATAGAAAAAAAAGGTTTTCCGTTATTGTCACCAGACGGCGCTTATTCAGTTTCAATACAAATTTACGTTTACGCTAACGCGATCGAGAACGTTAAAAAATTGATTGTTTGTAAAGTAGGTTTACGATCGAGATGTTTACGTGATAACGAAAACGAGAAAATCTCCATTCGTTTGTATGCCGCTAGAGTGAGAGAGACGGAAGATCGGTCCACTCACTCGAACGCTATGCCAGCCTCCGCTCGTGAGGATTCCGCGTGACAAGTTTCACGGAATGACTGGCAGCGCTCGAGATGAGACGGGAGATCGGTCCGTCTCTCTCTCGTTATACCTGCGATCGCGCTCGTGAGGTTTTGGTGTGACACAAGTTTCTGAACATGTCACCCGACTAAAACGATTTTAAAGACGTTATCACGTCAAAAACTTGCACTGAGGCCACTGTTACGTGCTAGGAATTAACATGTGTCACGGACACTAGGGGCCGCTTCGCCACCTCATTGGAAACGTTACTTCAAACGTCTCTAGAATAAAATTTATTGAGTAGCTAGATTCCCAATTTAGGCTAGATTCCCAATTTATTGAGTAGCTAGATTCCCAATTTAGGCATGCTTGTATATAGGGAACCCATATAAAATTACAAATGTACACATCACATGCCACATTCACGACGTGCAAGGGTGTGTTTTTATGTACTACTAGTGGACGTCACGCGGTTTCACCCGCGTAGTTCCCGTTCCCGTGGGAGTACGGGGATAATATATAGCCTATGTTACTCCCTGATAATGTAGCTATCCAATGCTAAAATAATTTTTCAAATCGGTCCAGTAGTTTCGGAGCCTATTCAATTCAAACAAACAAACAAATCTTTCTTCTTTATAATATTAGCATAGATGTGTGAGAGAGTGTGCTGGTGAGGGTGTACTTTGAGGGTGTAGATATGTGCTATATTTTGCCATATGACGTTTTACCTTAAAAAGTTTTAAGGTAGGTAGATAATGCCGACAGAACAATAAAGTTTATTATTTCTCTGCAGAAAAATTAAATTGGTCGTATAAATTACGGCTAGTCAAAATAACATATTGAGTACAACTTATCCCACTTCTGATGATAGAAGGGGTCTAGAGTAATTAAAACGGAACGTCTTTACACTACGACCTATTTAATGAGACTAAAAAAAACAGGTTATAGGCTCTATACATTTGTTTATAATACGCTTAGCTTAAGCTACACATAACTACATCTAAGTGTGGCTATTTTCGAAAAAACAGAGATCCTACCAAAATTGCAATACCTAATAAACACGCGCGAATGGAGTCGCGGGCGAAGTGCTAGTTTTCTATAAAATACCAACAAACCACTGACCTTATGAGCATATTTCTTTTTGTCCCATGTTACTTGGAGTCAGCTCAAAAGTGTTCTTCAATTCGGCAGCATGTCCTTATAAAAAATATTTCTCCAGGATTTATCCTCAAACGTGTCAAACCCATAGCCACTATCAACCGCGTCCCGCAGTATCTTAGTACTAGTGCATCGAATTAAATTCGCGATTAGCATACGTAATTACTAAGCTTATCGGCGGCTTAATTGCGCTGTAATGAATCAACTGACGGTTCTTATACAGTACCTACGTACTCGCTTACTTTAAGATATGCATTATGGATGGTATACTAGTAAGGTGGTACCTAAATAATATTTTTAGTGTTCCGTACCTCAAAAGGAAAATAACGGAACCCCTAATAGGATCACTTTTTTGTCCGTCCGTCTGTCTGTCAAGACCCTTTATCTCGGGAACGCGTAGAGATATCAAGTTGAAATTAAAACCATGTAGGTACTCAAATCTATAGTCTCTTGAAGCTATGAATCAAACTTATAAGTTAACGCAAAAAAACTGACGGCCGTATATGCCGCAAAATTTTTTTACATTCTCAAGGGAATCAAAATTAATAGGGTAGTTGCCGTTGACCTAGACCTGTGAAATTTGACAAATATTATGGTCTTACACTACAAGTACAGAGAAATGTCTAAAACTACACATTTGTAATTAAATCATAAAAAATATAGTTTTTATTTATAGTAATTTGTACCTACAAATTTGCACCCTCCGCGAGGCGAGTCCGACTTGCACTTGTCCGGATTTTTTTTATTATGCAACGTGTTAAAGAATAAACGCAATACATCGGGGTCATTGTACTCATCACATTATGAACAACTTTCACTACCTATAACAGGGATAAACACTGAAATCGCGAAAAAAAATACTGCTCCATACATTTATAATGTACGTATAACTCGACAAAATGTTCTGTACACTTTGTCGAGTTATGCACATTATATGGGGCAGCCGATTTTTTAAACTGGTTAGATTATTTTCCTTACCGACTGTGGAAAGGTAAGATTCTTTGAGGTTAGTATTTGTTGGCAGTTTGCGGAACTCGGTCGTAAGCTAGTGGATGCGTTTTGGCAAGGTCTACGTTTTGAGGAGCTGGGTGTGTGTGGGGTTCTCCAGGCTAACTAATAAATGACGCAGTGTTGTTGCGAAGATATATACGTAAGACTTCCTACAGTACCTTATACTACTTGCAGTTATGCTTTCTCTCTTTCAAATCCAACCAATAAATAAATAAATAAGTAAAAGTTTATTTTCAGACTACAGTCCATAATTTAGTTAGTATTTTGGTGTTAGTAACAATGGTGCTTACGTAAGTACATTAGTATTGTTAGTTTATATAAAAGACTAGTTGACCCGCGCAACTTCGTCTGCGTCACAATTTTCATTACCGCCCGCTCCTATTGGCCTTAGCGTGATGATATATAGCCTATAGCTTTCCTCGATAAATGGGCTATCTAAAGCTGAAAGAATTTTTCAAATCGGAAAAGTAATACCTAAGATTAGCATGTTCAAGCAAACAAACAAACAAACTCTTCAGCTTTATATATCAGTATAGATTTATTTATTTAAGTATACCTATGACTGTCCCCACCCAGTGTCCCTGAAAGGGACAATCTGGTCTGGCAGCTATCGTTTTCAGGATGTTGTTGTCACTACCGTGCAAGCGCGGTAGTAAGGAGGCCGCTTTCTTTCGCATGATGGCATGGAAACCTCGTGCGAGCCTCCGCGAACATTCCAGAAGCACTACAACGCCATGGTAGTCCCAACAACATCCTAAAAACCATTATTACATTGAATACTACACAATAGTTGCCTTTAAAATGTCACTTTGTAGCGAACATGACCATTGTGACACCCTTTGTAATGTTTTGATCATCTTTCTTTGCTGTAACTTATACAAGGTGTAACAGAATAATAACATAAATCAAATCAAATCAAATCAAATCAAATCAAATCGTATATTTCAAATAAACCATTTACAGGCACTTTTGAATTGTCAAGGTCGGTCAGTCCAACAAGATGAAGCTATTTGCACGTTCCAAAGCGTAGATCTCTATGGAGAAGAACGTGCAAGAAACTCCACGGACACTCTTTTAAAAAATAATAAATTGTTACAAATTTTTGTTTACATCAAGTTGAAATTATACAAACATGTGAGAACGATGTAAAAGACGAGCAGGATAAAAGCGTCCGGGAAAAAAAGGAACAATTCAAAGAAATATTTAAAATAAACCATGGCAACTGAGAAATGACCAGTCCCAACTGACAGCGCCCGTTCACGAACATGACGCATGCGCTAGCACCATTCGGCTCAACCATTTTGAAGGGAGCCAAATGATCCAACGCATACGCCACCATCAGCCAGACTTTTGTGTGAGCATGACACTCCCAACCGCCAGGGTACATTCAAGTCAAAAACAAACCTAAAACTGATAGCTATAGCTTAAGTTTAAAGTACACAGTACTCACACATGTGCCGTTAAAATGGATGAAATTATACATTGCTAAATAAAATTGAGTCTATACAATGCAAATATTGTTTTTTTTTTTTTTTACAATCTTCAGCCGGTCCAACAATGTTTCCAAATGCTAACAGATTATTTTGTGCGCCCTAGTGGCTGTGGAGCCGGACCAGCATTCAGCCAAGCATTTTTATCTTCAATATAATCCCCCAACTTATAATATGCTTGCCTGCATAGTGTGCGTTTAATACAAGATTTAAATTTTGTCTCATTAAGTTCTAATATATGGGGAGGTATCTTATTATAACATTTTAAACAGTACCCCATAAAAGATGAGGCAACTTTAGCCAGTCTGAAACCTGGTTGAACTAATTGATCCCTATTTCTAGTACCATAATTATGTCTGTCGCCTCTTTTACTAAAAAGATGTAAATTCTTTCTGACATACATGATGTTTTCGTAAATGTATTGACAAGGTACCGTCATGATGTTAATATTCTTAAACAGTTCCCTTAGAGAATCGCGCCGGCGGAGATTGTATATCGCTTTGATGGCTCTTTTCTGCAGAATAAAAATAGACTCAATGTCTGCAGCCCGTCCCCATAGTAAAATACCGTAAGACATGATACTGTGAAAGTAACTAAAATAGACCAGTCTCGCGGTATCGACATCCGTTAATTGGCGAATTTTCCTAACAGCATAAGCTGCTGAACTTAGCCGTCCAGAAAGAGATGTTATATGAGGGCCCCATTGTAGCCTTCGGTCAAGCGTAATTCCCAGGAAAACCGTTTTATCGACAAATTCTAGTTTTTCCCTGTTCAATACTATGTCACAATCACTGCTTTTGACATTGGGTAAAGCAAATCTTATACATTTCGTTTTCTTTTCATTCAAAACCAAATTATTCGCCGTGAACCAATTTTGGACTTGCATTAGGGCATTATTTATGATATCAACATTGTCTGTCTGTCTATTTATCTTAAAAATTAAGGAGGTATCGTCTGCAAACAGCACCATATCAAGTTTTTGTTGCAATAAATAGGGTAAATCATTGATATATACCAAAAACAAGAAAGGACCCAAAATCGAGCCCTGGGGAACGCCCATTATCACGTTTAATCCCGACGAATTGACACCGTTTATTTGAACTAATTGCCGTCTATCATTCAAATAAGATTTGACAAAGTTTAACGCAGTTTTGACCAGTCCGTAATGCCCAAGCTTCAGGAGTAATGTATCGTGATCAACGCAATCAAACGCCTTCGAGAGATCACAAAAGACACCTATGGCATCCTGTGCGTCCTCCCACGCATTAAAGATGTGCTTTAGTAAGGTAACACCAGCGTCAGTTGTACAACGTCCCCTGGTGAAACCATACTGTTTATCATGAAAGATGTTATTCGTGTTAAAATGATTAAGCATCTGATTTAGCATCACTTTTTCAAATACCTTACTAAACACTGGCAACACAGATACTGGTCTATAATTATTTGTGTCTTTACTATCCCCAGATTTAAAAAGTGGTATCACCTTACTGAATTTCATTAGGTCCGGAAAGACTCCTTGATCCACACACAAATTAAATATTACAGCTAAGTACGGCGCTACAGTCTCGATGATTGAGGTACAAACTTTGATAGACAATCCCCATAGATCTTCGGTCAATTTAATTTTGATTTGTTTAAAAGCTTTTATTACTACTATGGGGTTTATATGTTTAAAATTAAATTCAGTCGGGCTGGCTGAAACGTTCGCCTGCAATAAATCAAAAGCAAGTGAAGGCGAGGAGTTTAAGGCTTCAGTAGTTTTAATAGGGATACTCGTAAAGAAATTTACAAATTCTTGAGCAACTTGTTTGTTATCGCTAATAAGTCCATGAGAAGTATCCAATCCGTAATCAGTGTTATGTCTTTTGTTCCTATTTGTTTCATTGTTTATAATTTTCCAAACCGTCTTTATTTTATTGTCTGCTGTTTTTACCTTATTACTTATATATAAAGCCTTAGCTACCTTACAAGTGTTTTTATAAATCTTTGAGTAGGTAGCTACATACTTATTAAAAGTCTCAGTGTTAATAAAAGGCTTAAGGCCATACAACTCATAAAGTCTTTCCCTACTTTTTCTGAGTCCTTTAGTTGCCCAGTCACTAAATAAAAACTTAGGGCAGATAGTTTTAGTTTTCTTTTTAAAAGTATTATTGAATTCGGTTTGGACTAAAGAAAAAAAATCTGTATACAAAATATTAGCATTATTCATTGTAAGGTTCCAATCACTTAACTTCCCGATTAAAGTGCGGTTAAATTTATTTAAATTACCGGATGTTATTGGTCTAGTTTGTATTTGCACTTGTTGAATTGGAATTTTGGACTCAAAAGATACCAGTAGCCCACTGTGATCAGAAGGAAGGTAATTTACAATGGCTTTCTCTAAGTAGTTGCCACAACAAAAAACATTATCAATACATGTAGCAGTAGTTGTAGTTGTACGGGTTGGTTCTATGAACACATTAGACAAATTGAATGATTTAAAGAGATTTAATAATCTACAGCTATCTGAATTGTTTTCTAAGATATTAATATTAAAATCTCCACAGATGATTACTAGTTTATTACCAGTTGCAAGTTTTGCCAATATATCTTCCATCACTGACTCAAATATAGCGTAGTTCAGATAATTAGGGGGTCTGTAAACGCACACTATGACATGCTTATCTAGCTCAACACAGGACAGCTCAATGCTATGTTCAACAGACAAGTTAACTATGTCTTTACGGGTTTTAAATTTAATACATTTTTTTACTAATATTAGTGAACCCCCACGTAGCATTGTCTTTCGGTTAAAAGAACTTCCCACACTATAATTCTCGTAATTAATCAACATTTCAAAATCCTTTAACCAATGCTCAGTGAAACAAATAATGTCAAACATTGTTTTTTCTAAAAATAACTCTATTTCCAGCTGTTTTGAAGAAAAGCCTTGAATATTCTGATAGAATAATTTAAAGGATTTCTGCTTAGCCCCTTTATTAAAATTAGCTATGCGAGAGCAAGAAGATACCTGGTTCATGGTAGAATTGGTAGATGTAACTATACTGTTATTGGTATCCTCTGTTGTCGTACAAATCAGTTTAAAGGAACATCCGGAGCGAGCCCCACGACTCCCATGCCATCACTAGGCCCCAAGATCCTGCTACTTGTGGACCCCACATTAAAAGAATTGTCCAAAGTGACACATGGATTCTCCTTCGTACAGTTATTGTAAATATTTATAGCATTAGTGCTACAGTTTATTAAGGTATCCACCTGTACATTAGTATTATTACTAATAATTGCAGTGCTAATTATAGTACAAGACGTCGACATACTACTTATGTCTGAGTTTATATAATATGCTAATAGCCTAGCTATTTGATGTCTAAACCTAATAGGCAGATACACTGTATCCCTAGTCGACTTTAATTTATCAACATATAAGTTGATGTCTAGAAAAACAAGTTTGTCACTGTGATGACTAACTAAGAAATGTATATGCTTATTAAGCATGTGAATATAATTATTTTGTCTATTTGACAATTTTTCAAAATATGGGAAAGCACACAGTATTATTTTATTGCAATTTATCTTTAGTATTTTATTTTATAAATACTTGAAAAAGTCATTCTACTCATCATTATGAATAAAAAAGGGTCATTCTACTCATCACTATGAACAACTTTTACTATGGAACCAACCCCGAAATTGCGACAAAAAATCGGCCTTTCAGTATGTGCATTTTGTCGAGTCATGCGCACAAAAATATATGAGGCAGTAGTTTTTTTCCCGATTTCAGAATTGGTTATGATGAGTGCAATAAAATGATCCCTTTTTAGGTAGGTAGATACCTATCTATATACTAATATCTATACTAATATATAAAGCTGAAGAGTTTGTTTGTTTGTTTGTTTGCTTGAACGCGCTAATCTCAGGAACTACTGGTCTGATTTGGAAAATTCTTTCAGTGTTAGATAGCCCATTTATCGATGAAGGCTATAGGCTATATATCATCACGCTAAGACCAATAGGAGCCGAGCAGTAATGAAAATTGTGACGCAGACGAAGTTGCGCGGGTCAGCTAGTATAATTACAAAGCTGAAGAGTTTGTTTCTTTGTTTGCTTAAACGCGCTAATCTCAGGAACTCCTGGTCTGATTTGGAAAATTCTTTCAGTGTTAGATAGCCCATTTATCGAGGAAGGCTATAGGCTATATATCATCACGCTAAGACCAATAGGAGCCGAGCAGTAATGAAAATTGTGACGCAGACGAAATTGCGCGGGTCAGCTAGTTACGTTGTATTCTGTTACACGGTGTAAGATGTACAGGTAGTAATGTTCTTTGTTGAGGAAGTTACTTTCTATTATGGTGAATGCTAAGGTGATGATGATGCGTAAATGTGAACTCACAGAGATTCTTCTTTTGCTACTCTATAACACTTGAAGAAGCCTCCTATTTTTACTGAAGGAGTTAGCGTCTCAACGGTGGATGCAACCTTGTCTTGCCTTTTAGTACAGCAACATATAGGTGCACCTATCCATGGTTTAAAAATACAAATACATACATACTTTTTTTTAAGGATGGGAAATCATCAAACGACTCCTCCCGCTCTGGGTGAAGCAGAACGGTGTGTCAGACTCTTACTGACTAAAACCCATCCGTGTTCCTCCTAATGCCCTTTGCGTTCCAGGGCCGTGGTGACTCTTTCGAGTAAATTCCTATACCCCGGCAGGCACTGGCCCTAGTGGGCCCCGTCTTTTATGCTGACAGCTCTTTGAGGCGCGCGTGGAACACAGCGCGCCGTCGACCCAGGCCTGGTTCTGATCGGACGGCGAGCCACCCAATGCTCGCCGTCCACAGGCCCGCGCCTACGGTGGCCGAGAATCGCCCT
This sequence comes from Lacanobia wlatinum, assembly GCA_947578705.1. Classification (NCBI taxonomy): domain Eukaryota; kingdom Metazoa; phylum Arthropoda; class Insecta; order Lepidoptera; family Noctuidae; genus Lacanobia; species Lacanobia wlatinum. The sequence continues at coordinate 20,636,497 of OX388033.1, forward strand.
GCGACTCCCGACGCCTGAGGCGTCTTCTTCTGTTGCGAACCTAGTAGACATACTAGATACTTATTCGATCAACTGATGACAGATCCAATAATAATTATAATAAATGGTCTGACTTTCAAACCGGTTCAATCATAATAATATTGCGACTTATTGAGATATTTCCTGCTCAAATTACGAACCTAATAGTAATTAAACAAAATATCGCGTTTAATTACGAAATCGCATTTGCTGTCGCAATAGAACACGCCTTACGCGAAACCGAGCGCAGTGACTTTGTTGCGTGGTCCACTTATTTATTGTTTTTTTTTTAGTCTTTCATTCAGTCGCTTGTTCATTCATAGAGTTGACTTGATGTATTTATTTGCATGTTTTAAGAAGATAAGTGTATCAACCTACTTAACTTCTGTCAATTTGTTTTTTTTTTTACTTGAAAGTTCATTCTACAAGTTCATGTCTGTTTCTATTTTGAATTGCGTTGCTAAATTTTGAAGCCTTAACCTGCGAGTAAAATTAGTTTGAAAATATTGACCAACCCAAATGACAATTAAGCCAATAACTCAAACACCATCTTATTTAATTACGCAATCATAACTCTGTTTCGGTCAAATCGCGCGTCGCTGCACGCCACAAGGCCGAACGCAGTAACTTTGTCTCGTCGTCTATTCGTTAATTTATTTAATTTGCAGCTCTGTATATGCGGTGTTCTAATTGCTCGGGTGCCGTTCGCCCACTTATCATAATGTCTCGCAAATCACGACGCTGCGGGAATAAATCTACCGTCGATAGGACTTGGCCACTGGTCTGCTAGGGCTGAACTGTGAATAGTTTGGATGCTGTAAATTATTTTTAATGAATGATTTCATGAAATTGCTTGTAGGCAAAACATATATTATAGGGTGGTAATCTGGTTCTGGTATTTATGCAGAGACGCTGTTGTATCTAAGATACTCTTCCTTATCCAAAAAAATTGTGAGTAAAAAACAGTAGGAACATATTCAATGAATTGGCTTTTGCTTTGTTACAGCTAATCTGGCTAGCCTTTTGCCAAATAAAGATATTATTATGGCTTACTCTGAGCCAGGAAAATAATGAATATGTACTTTTTGCACACTTGAGAAAAATATCATAACGTGAGTATCATATTATGATAAGTCTAAAACTGCGCATCTAAATAATCCGCTAGTTACTAAAATTAAAGATATATAGATTAAATAAATAATACTTCGAACTTCTCTAGCCAATCTTCTGCTAGCCCTACAGAATCCAGTTACGCACAAAAATGGAGCTGGGCGCACGCGAATTTCTAACATAAATCGCAAACGACTCCCCATCGGCGCGCACGCAGCCACAGCGGCCACCGCACTACTTTATTATGTATCAACACGAAATTATTATACAATCAACGCTATTAGCGATAACATTCAATTTGCATCTCATCTTAAAACTAATCTTTATTAATTTTTATTAAAAATATTGAGGTTTTTTCGTATAATTAAGCTTGGATTTGGCAAGCCAATTTAATTAAAACAGCTTTTAACGCTGTTATTCGTTTTGTATTTAGAAGGTTAGTTGGTATTATCCCGGATGCATTCGTCAGAAAACTGAAGGTAGCTAGTGCATGCAAATAAACGTTTGCGTATACTTCATACTCTTCTTCAATCTACCTAGCCTTTTCTGAACTAAGTAAGTTGGGGTCGGCTGGTATTCTAACTTAATGCAGCTGAGTAGGTACCATAATTTGACATAGAGCGACTGACTATACAGGGTTATTTGTAAAACACCAACAACCTCTTAGGCAGTGAAAGTACACATGATTAAAAACATATCAGCTGCAATATTGCATTTTGTATTAAACAGCTGATATAGTTTTCGAGTTTTCGGGGTTCTTCTCAAAGTAAAAGTTGTTTATAATCATGTATACTCTCACTGCCTAAGAGGTTGTTGGTGTTTTAATAATAACCCTGTATAACTTCCGCAACCCAATAACTAGGGAACACGATACCTTTTGGCAAAACTAGTGTCAGTTATTCTGGCTTCTGATGAAAGTCAAGTCCAATGGCTTAACATGCTTTCCGAGGACCTTCTGAACTCATTCTTCAAACAAAGCAAATCTTTCAGTCAAAGGAAATATATTCCAGTAAACTTCAACGAAGTTACTAAATTTCGAGTTTGCTTCAGAAACCGATGTTCATCTCACAGCCTTCCAGCGCCTTACATAGTTTATCGATCTACTCCAGCTACATGCTATAAATGATCAAATATACACTGAATATCCTTCCTCTGTATTTACGTAGTACATAGCCTACACAAAACACCCACCTTGTACGTTGAGACTAGAAATCTATGCCTACAGAGGGGCTAGGCCGAAAATTATTGGGGGTGGGTGGTACGGGGGCCTGAGAGGGTTGGGGCCAGCCGTCGCCGGGCTGATATGTGACCGGAGAGTCTTGTTCAACAAACGATGACGATGATTTAAGCTCAGGCGTTTTAAGTGTATTACTGGGAGAAATCCGGCTTTTGGGCTTAGGCTTAGATTTGAGTGAGCCTGCTATTATGGGGGGAGGCTTCTAGATTTATGTGTGCCTGGCCATTTGACGGCGGGGCTGCTGGAGTCGGGAGATGCGACGTCATTTTGTTAGTGGCTACGTCTACGATAAAGATTTTTATATTGGACGAGTCTTTCTTATATTCTTTTGTAAAAACACCCTTTATTTATAAATGATAATAAAATTAATAAGATAAGGAGGGCTTTCACGATACCTAATAACCAAAAAATAAAAACGAACCGCATTACAAAGTCATCGAATAAGAAAATGAGTTTCGATATTTAAAACAATAACTTGATTAAATTAAATGAACATTATGAACGTTAAATAAATACGTTTCTTATTACTGTTCTGTGATACAGAAACTTAATTAAAAATTCTTTAAATAACTCAATGAACCACAATTGCATTAAAATCATGACTTTCTATAAAATCACGTGTTAATATGGAAGATTAATACGTTTCCAGTGCATTCAAATGCGTAATTACACTCATTAACGGGTTTAAAACACACTGCTATTAATTAATACCAACGACTACAGAAAAATATCTACACTATCTACATCTACACTAATATTATAAAGAGGAAAGATTTGTTTGTTTGTTTGAAATGAATATGCTCCGAAACTACTGAACCGATTTGAAAAATTCTTTCAGCAATGGATAGCTAAATTATCAGGGAGTAACATAGGCTATATTTTATCCCCGTACTCCCACGGGAACGGGAACCACGCGGGTGAAACCGCGTGACGTCCACTAGTATTTTATAAAAAAACTAGTTGACCAGCGCAACTTCGTTTGCGTCACATTTTTCATTACTGCTCCGCTCCTATTGGTCTTAGTGTTATAATATATACCCCATAGCCTTCCTCGATAAATGGGCTATCTAACACTGAAATAATTTTTTAAATCAACAGTACAAACAGTAGTTTCCGAGATTAGCGCGTTCAAGCAAGCAAACAAACAAACTCTTCAGCTTTATATATTAGTATAGATAACATCGAAACTGGCAATATAAAAAAAAAAACATTAAAACTACTTTTTATTACAATCTTAACACCCACCTTCAGTAGGTTAGTGTTAAGATTCACTCAAAGAAAAACACAATATTACTGACGTCATAGAACAAAATTAAATCATGCATCAAGATGACCTTTAACCCCCTCCCGTGCCCTCTGCGTAGGTTACATACATCACTACTTGCGCCTATAGCACTGATCGTAGCTAATGTGTTTGCGTGGAAACTGGGAGGTCATCTGCTTTCCTGGGAAGGAAAATTGGGCTTTAGATACGTATTTCGAGAACCTTCTATCTATCATGGTCCGTTTTAGTCAATACGATGATTCATCGGATCGTGATCTGGAAATTAGTTTTGTTTGTGGTATCTACGGACAGACACAATATTTAATCAACATTTATAATGTCTACACTCACAACGCCATTATTCAATAAATTGTAAAATAATGATTCTCAAAACTTTGGTCCACCCTTTATTTATTTAGGCGGCATCTCCACGAGCGAGTATATCGCCGCGAGTTGACGTTTTTTCAAATGTCGAATCGCCGCAATAATATCGTCGTGTGGAGACACGTTCAAAGAGTTGTTATAGAAATTCGTAGCTCCACGATAATATCGCCGCAATTCTCTCGCTCGTGGAGACGGCCCCCTAGGGTCGGCGCTGCATGTCTTCTTCCATTAATCTCAATTTACCACCTTTGCTGTAGGCATATCATCAATTACAATACCACATCATCCACCCATCATAAAAAGTTTTCTCTATTCGTACTATAATAATAATTCCTTAATTTTGTCAGATCAGTACAATCCAATATTGTTAGTAAGGACATGCACAACTTACAAACTAGGTTAGTATATTTCATTTTGTCAGTCAATAAATAAATACAAAAATCATGTCACAAACAATAATTAATATGTAATAATGATTTCAGCTATAACTCTTATAATAATTTGTACACGATTACACACGCGGTTTGAAGGCAACACGATCGTCCTCATCCAATGCTTCCATATAAGGCCTTCCATCCTATTCGATATGGTCATCAAGAGAGACTGTTGGCGCTGCCACGCACCCGCCCCATCAGGGATGCGATACGTTTTCGAATAAATAGCATAGAATTCATCTATACGTGCCTCAGCGAACAAAACTAAAAGCTTGCATTAGTTAATATAAAAACTAGCATATTTATACAAAACTAAACAGATATCCCATGTAAATCAAGCTACATAACGTGCCACAGTCAAAACCCAATCCTTTTACCGAATAATCCCGAAAGCGTAAATTCGATATTGAATTTTTCTCGAGTTAATCTTGTATTCAAATTTTAATTATATCATTCTGGCGTTTGAATAAAAACGAATTCATTTCGTTTCGTCGGTGAATAATAATGTACGGCGAGTCGACGCTTGAATTACAGGGGCCGCGTGTCACACCAAAGTGTAATGATTAGCATGCGTTTTGAAAAATTTGTAGGTCTTGTTACGTTACTGTAAGGTGGTGTTTATGGCTTTGTTTGTGTGGATATTTATGACATGTGTGATTTCTGATCCTGTTCCGTCTAGAACGGATGCCTTTTAAAAAGCTACTCAAACAGTGATTTATTAGGAGTCTGGCTAACTTGAAAACCGAACGCAAAACCCTTCATCTTTTGCAAGTCCACTGTTGGGCGAACGAAGACTGCTCAGCAACCACGTTTGTGAAAACTAGACGTTTGCGACAGTAATGCCATTCCAAATACAAAGGTACTTATGATATTCCTGCGCATTATGTCGAGTCGTGAGTTTTCTAAAGGGTGTCGCTTATAAATTGTCGCTAATACGCACTGAAAGGACATTATGATTATCAAAGATCATTATTTTCTGCTTGAACAGTGTGTTAAGATAGAGTGACATTCAATCACCGATAACAATTCGATGGACTAAGCAACACGTCACTTGGAAAAATCTATAATATTTGTTATGATGTAATCTCACACTGTCTAAAGCCCTCGATACGGTTTTACAGTAGAAATTGAAGGCTAAGAACTAAGGAGTCGTCGTAATCAAAAGCGATAATCGCGCGAATATACAATTGACGCGATCGTGTGTTCGGCTAACCCGAACATGACGTCGCGCCGAGAGCAGTGCGCCTTCTGATTTCTCCGAAGAAATATAGGATTTCGACAATGCCTGATAGTATTTGTACTAAGTGAAACAAAATAACTCCATACGACTCAATGTTACACTACGGTGTAATACCCCCAAAGTTATGGAGATCAACAATTAATTCCTATGTCTGTATCCGGAAAAGCACTTTTCATGACCTCATATGCATATTGAAATGATGGCGTATGATTACGTTTAGAATATTGTTTAGTGAGGACATGCGATCAGGTCTGGTCTGACAGCTTAGCCTAGACCATACCTGTCATATCACTAATTAGGTCTATTTTGATTTCATTTGGGTTTAGGTTTGAGTAAGTGAATACGGGCAGTGTGTGGAGGGCCTGTATTAAGCTATTTTGGTTGGTTAATTAAATTAGGTTGGTGGCTATAATTTTAGTAGGATTATTTTTGTAAAGTGTGGTAAATATTCTAAAAGCTGGAAAAAGGTACTTATCTATTGTGTTTGCATTTAAACCTATAAGAAGTTAAGAAATTGGTAAAATTGTGAATACATAATTTATTACTACTTACAAACTTGATCCTATCTATTATTATAAACTACGAAAGTGAGTTATATTTGCTTGTTTGTAAGCTTTCACGTCAATACCGCTGAACCAATTTTGATGATTCTGGAGATAGTTATAAGATGCTTTTTTTCGAAAATAAAATTAGTACGCGAGTGAATCTGGGGCAAAAGCTAGTGCTACTAGAATGTTTGAAAGAAATCACACTAAAACCAAACCAATTGAGTCATTACAATGGAACATCGCACCATAATATCTTTAATTGCCATAGGAAGCACAAACTCGTCATAATCTACGCGGAAGAAGTCTCGAGGGGCTGTCACACCGTCGCGAACAAGAACACATTTAAAAGGAAATCATAGTAATGAATTCAAACATTAATTCAAAAGCATAGCCGTATCTATCTACAAGTAGGTACGTTACTAACACAATCTCGACAAAGGGCACGGAGCACTCCATTTATATAATACTCGTCAATAATAATTTCATTAAAATGTAGATCTAGTTAAAAGCATTTTTTCTGATTAATTTTCAGTCGCGGGCCCCGCTCTTCTTTTTTTAATTGAATATCAGGCCACTTTGATGGCGCGACGAGAAAGGGTTGAAAAAAAAGTTCGCCCTCATTTGAATAAAATAACAGCACTCACACTTTGCATTTACGGAGATATTTCAAATTATATCTGGACTCTTTTTTGTTTTAATTTTTTTTTTGTTCCTCGTATTTATTTTATTTTTCCATCACCGCTAGCGTCTAATTGAGTTAGGCTACCAAATCGAAAATGTCGATCGAGTTGTAATTCAATTTATTTTTGTTTCTAATGGAGTTCGGAGCTTTTTATTCTCTTTTTTTAACTGTAATTTTGAATCATTTGCCTATTGAAGGGTTGGTTCTGTTTACTGATGCGAGGACTTTTCCATGAAATGTTTTTTTTCTTCGTGCTTTGATTTTAATTTCTAAACGGTGTAACTATACAGTGTATTATAAGAGTACGTGACCCGTTATTGTTTTTGATCAAAACAAAATTGTTAATCGAAGTGCTAGTAGAAAAGTTTAATAAAAACTGACTTAAGTAAGTCTTTAGTGCTCACCGGTGTTTCATACCGGTGTTTCTCGCCTGAAACACAGGGATGTCCTAGTTCAGGCACAGAACACTAGTGACCTTGACATAGATTTAAGCAAAAATGTATTTACTGTTTTTACTCACATAATAATTAATAAAAAAAAATATTTGATTTGATACGAATTTTAAAATCCTTAATCTAGATATTCTTTTCGGTCTACAAAGTTAGTTAAACTATTAAAAAAAATGAGTAAAGAGGGAAGTGAGAGTGATTTTTCAATTTCTATAGAATACTTAAAATTTACCGTATGGTGTCGGCCGGTGCCGTATGGGGCCGTAAAAGAATAATACCATCCCAATATTGCCCGTGTCGTAAGAGGCGAATAAGGGATTCGCCAGAGAATGGGCGAGCAGCGTTCTCTGTAAAACTCTGCTATCGCCAACCCGCCTGCCAAGCGTGGCGATTATGGCAAACCCCCGCCAAATCTTGGGGGAGGCCTATGTCCAGCAGTGGACGTCTTTCGGCTGATATGATGATGACTTAAAATGGCCGTCTAAAATCCTTTCCGAAAAAGTTAAAAACTTTTTTTTAAATTTCTTGTGTATTCTACTAAGATTCATTAAATCGGTTCATTAATTTTCTAGAATAAGGACTTGAAAGATGAACTTGAATATGAAACACCTTGAGGAGAAACTGAAAGTAACAGCAAACCTCAAGGACACCACAGTGGTATCTTGAATAAAAAACTACTACTGAAACCAACAATTTTCTTCTCAACTATCCCGCGGCCCGCTTGATTGTATCAACTGCGAGTAAAAGGTAACTGGATAAGAGGCGGTTTAGCAACACTACCCTGATTTGTGTGCCTTTCTTGTTTCTTCGTTAAGTTTTTCATTTTCTCGGAAGCTTACTTATTTCGACTTGTTTTGGACTTGGCTTGTGGTAAGTTGATGTATCTACGAAACTTTGAGGATTTTAAATAACTCAAAAGTTTTGCAGTTGGTGATGTTTCATAGCATCTGTTTTATCTATTGTATCGTTAAAAATAAAAAAAATCAAAATCAAAAGTCGATTATTCAAATTAGGCTGAGAGCCAGCACTTTTTGAACGTCAAGTTTTACAAAAGCCAGTCCCCCAAAACGCCCGCCCGTCACCGCTTCCTAGTGTTTTAGCTGTGGAGAAGAAGTGGCCAACAAACTCCCCAGCAACACATCATAAGGACGACAAGTATAGTTCCCTATACCTATTACCTGTAGTTGATTACAACAATTCTAGTATGCTCGTCTTAATAAATACTAGCTTTTGCACGCGACTTCGTACGCGCCTCTCTTAGTGCTCCCCTACACTCCCCAAGGAACCTACATGCCAAATTTCAGCTTTCTACGACCAGTTTTGGCTGTGCGTTGTCTGTCAGTCACTCAGTCAGTCAGTAACGGAAGAATTTTATATCTACACTAATATTATAAAGAGGAAAGATTTGTTTGTTTGTTTGAAATGAATAGGCTCCGAAACTACTGGTCCGATTTGAAAAATTCTTTCAGCAATGGATAGCTACATTATCAGGGAGTAACATAGGCTATATTTTATCCCCGTGCTCCCACGGGAACGGGAACTACGCGGGTGAAACCGCGTGGCGTCCACTAGTATTTTATAAAAGGATATCGGTACTTACGTTTGTGTATTTGGTAGGTTCTGCTGCTTCTTGTTTAAGCAGCTGACCCCAAAATAGTTGGAAAATGGCTAGCCATATTGATTGTACACTGTTTATATAGAACTAAAGCAGCGTCGGCCGGCTAGATGCGAAAGCCCGGAAAACCGGGAGCTGTGCCATAGCTTAGGAGAAGTCCATGTCCCGACGAGGACTCTGATTGACTGAGTTGATATCTTAATATCACCTTAAGAGAAAATGCTGGCGGCGAGACTTTGTATATAAAAAGTCATAATTCGAGGTTTGGCTCTCGACTGTTTTCTCCTCCAATATTGGACCGATATAAGAGATATTTCACAAACTGAATAAGTTTGTTTAATATCTCTTTACTTTATGTTTTCTTTTTTTGATTAATAGTTGCCAAATTTGTACACTAGGGCTCTGTTGACAGCGATTTATCGGACAATTTTGAGCATTTTGTGAGAGTTTTAGTGCTTATACGGTTAATGAATCATCAAAAAGAAAAACATACGGACACGGTATATATCCTTCTTATTCAGTTTGTGAAATATTTCTTAAATCGGTCCAATATTGGAGGAGAAAACAGTCGAGAGCCAAACCTCGAATTATAACTTTTTACATACAAAGTCTCGCCGCCAGCATTTCCTCTTAATTTGTCTTTAAGGACCCATATACAAGCTTTTTTAATATTCCACCGCAGGCCAAACGCTTGCCCGTACTGAAAGAACCAACATAGCATTGAAAAGCGCTACTCTAAAACAAAAATCTCTCAACATAAAACACAAAGTAGCTTTAAAAATAAGGTCAAATTCCTACCTTTACCACATGCCGGGAACATAATGAAGATTATACACGTATAAGCATTTTATATTAGCTGTATACACGCTGCAACAATGTCGCACGGACGGCGTCTACTCAAAAGACACTTGTCGCTTCTACGCTGATGAAGAGAGTTTGATACTTTTACATGTTTTTTTTTCGCACTGGTTTTTTTACTCGCTCGTATAAATATGGTGTGGTGCGAGGTTTCTTTACCATAAGTAAGACGTTAAACAGAACTGTTACATGTGTTGGTAATATATTGGTCAGGGGGTATAAATAGGCCACTACAGCAGAATCAGAAATCACGCTACCAGTCACTGTCATATTTTCCCAATCAACCTTAAACCTAATGCGTTATCGATAAAGGTGAAAATAAAATTAGGCAGATTGTTGTGTGGTTAATATGATTCTGCTAAAGTGGCTTCTTAAAACTCGCAGTTTTGTTTTGTTAAATGCATCTTTTTTTTTCAGTGCAATCTGAGAGAGAGAATAGGTAGGAACAGTTTCTGGTTTTTGTTATTTATTAATAAGTGTCTTGACTTTTGTATAACTATTTATGAATAAGTTCCAATATCTTATTATCAGTAGCATACGACTTTTAAAACGTTCTTGACTTAAAGACCACCCAGGTTATAGCTATCAGGAAACACAGACTCTAGCAGCACTTTATTGCACTAAGTTGGTGCTCTATTTATCTTCCAAAACGCCTCCTACAAAAACTGTAATTGATCATTCATATTCTGATTCGCTCAACTGCTAATCCTTTGAAAAACTACTTCAGTACTTCGTACCAAAAATTATTATAGACACTTACAAAAGTCAAGTACACACCGAAAGTGCAGCTGCTGGAATCGCGCCGCAACGTTAACTTCAAGGCGTTCGTGGTGCGTGTATCAACATGTTTTCTGCACCTCGTCATGGAGGAGGACTTTTGGCCACAGGACGTGGTGTTCCGTCGCTTCTGCGGACAAGTGCTACTAGAATGCACTATAAAACAGTGCTTAGTGAAGTGTTTACTAAAATAGGCTTAAGATTTTATGTAAAAACACAAAGTATATTATTGCGTAGTGTGTGCCTGAAATAAAGAGGTAATTATTATTATTGTAAAACTTATCTCAACATCGTCGAGTACAAGACAATTATTTTATGTCAATCTATTTTATTTCTTCTTACTTATAAATGTATCCTAATTTATTATTTGCATGTGTGTAAACTGTGAATATGAGTCGGTAAAAAATAAGTAATTACCTAGGTACATTATTTTCCGTATTTTTACCCAAAGTATCAACCACACTACCGCCCCCTACAATCACTGAGAGCGTTTAAGAGAGTGAGAAAAGCTCGCCGCCCCGGCCTATTCGTTTCACGAGGGCGGGCGGTCCTACTTTTGTCTTGGCTGTCGGCTGCGACCCAACCCGGGTAAGTCGGGATTTTACAACATTCCCACTGACTTTTACGGGTTTTTTTCTTTTTGTTTTGTTTGAGCGTGGTGATGTAAGAAGGGTTGGAGTTTGGTAAACGTTTTTCTAAATGTTTTTATGGTTTGGTGCCTTAACCTATTACGTAAAGGAAAATACTTTGTTATGATTTGTGGTTATGTTTCGTTATCATTATTTTAGCTGAAAGACGTCCACTGTTGTAGGTCTACCTAATCTTTCTTATACATAAACTAGCTTTTTTCCGCGGCTTCGCTCGTTTTCATATGGATTTTCGTAAAAAGTTAAGTTAAAAAAATAGTAGACTATAACTACCTTTAAGGTCTACTATAACCATCTATCTCTGTTGAAAATTCATCAAAACTGCGTCAGCGATTTAGGCGTATAAAACAAAAAATGAAAAACTAGGTTTCCTCCTTTTTGCCTGATTACGAGAAGGATGGGTTATGAATCTCACTGGCTATGTTAGTCCAAAGTTACATTATAAAGAGGTCAAATTTTTGTGTATATATAAACGGAGGTGGCTAAGTAGATTTTCCTAGAGATAAGTAAAACTGTATTTTTTTACTTTTTTAGGGTGCCGTACCATAAAAGGAAAAAATGGAACTGTTATAAGATCACTTTTTTGTCTGTCCGTCTGTCTATCAAGACGCTTTAATTCTTTCCAAGAACGCTTGACAAAGCTTGTCTTCATTGATAGTGTATGAAAATTGTAGTTTATTCATCGTATCGTGTCAAATAGAGAATTAAAAACTAAAATAGAAAATCACGAAACTGAATATCCTGACATACTCCATTTCTACTTTTCGTCGCCAATCTGAGAAGAATCTCGGAGCGAGGCTGAAGTGACTCACTGGCTGGGGTCGCCAGGCACCCCACCGGACTTGACACTCATTTAAGTAGCATATAATTCAGTTTATTTAGACGAATTCAATCTTCAAGAAGTGGAAAAGGGTTGGCTAAGAAAAACTGTTGATTTTGTGGATTAATTTGGTTTTAAGAATTTTTATTCTCCATGGAACATTCAAATATCAACCAAAAAAATAATTAATTTAAATCTAGTACACCGGGAACATTTTTTAAGACGTAACCATCTAATAACATGAAGTCGTAACGGTAGTCAGAAGCCAGAAAATCTGACATCAGTCTTGCCAAGGGTTGTCGTGTTCCTTCTTGTAAATAAAATACTGGTATTCAGTTGTATCTAAGACTGGACTGAAAGTCGAGCCCAAAATCATCGTCTGCCTAGCCTTTTCCCAACTATATTGGGGTCGGCATCCAGTCAAACTGGATTTAGCTGAATACCAGTATTTTACGTGGAGCGGCTGTCTACCAGACCTCCACAACCCATTAACTGGGTAACACGGTACTTTATGGTAAGACTGTAGTGCTATTCTGTAACAACATTTTCGTGACTCGACAGCGGAATCCGAGGTGAGTATCAAAAATGTATAAACATAGAACCTTTATGTTGTGACTTTGTGAGTTTTGTCACTCAGGTGAAGCTCGATATCGAAATAATTATTTACAGAATAGACTAGCTGGAGTCAGATTTACTGGCTTCTGACTATCCGTAACGACTACCAAAGATCTTCAAATGATAGTGCGGCTGTTATTATCTAGCCACGAGCTCATCTGAAAGTCGACCCCAACACACTTGCGAAAAGGCTAGGCAGATTGTTTGAATATGCAGAGGCAGGTTTTTTAAGTTCATGTAGGATAAATTGTTGATAAGATTTACACTGAAATTTTTATCTACGTAATTGTTAGGCTACATACAGCTTTTTAACATTGAGCATCTTTACACATGACTAATACCTCTGTTGGCTTCAACCAATGGGCTACCGCGGGTATTTATAAAAGTAAAGCGAGACTATACGAGTTATATGGTTTAAAAAGATATAAATTTGATACTCCTTTTCTAGAGTATGTCAGAAATTATTCAAAATTATTTAAAAAGATTTGTGCTATTGCTAAATCTAAATTCTTAAGCGAAACGATAAAAAAATCGAATAATAAGTAAAAGCTACTTGGAAAATCATTAACAATGAAACAGGCAAGTGTGTTAAACAAGATAACCAAGTAGAGATAATTGTTGATAATAAATTAGTTAGTACAGCAGCTGACGTAGCCAAGGCATTTAATGAATTTTTTGCCAACATACCTATAACTACTACTCGCTCCTTAAATTCGTCCCCGTCTAATGCTGAAAAGCTCTTACATTGTAGTGTGCCTAAATGTAGTCAATTATTTAGTTTCGAGCATGTAACGCCAAGTGACGTAGTTAATGTTTTTAATACACTTAAGTCTAAAAACACTGGCGATTACTGGGGTATTTCTATTAAACTTTTGAGTAACATAATTGACATCGTAGCCCCGTATCTTGCCGTTACTTTTAATAAATGTGTTGATTTAGGAACTTTTCCTGACCTCATGAAGAGTAGTAAAGTCATTCCTTTGTTTAAATCAGGTAATAAGAATGACATAGGTAACTTTAGGCCTATATCCATCTTACCTGCTTTTAGTAAAATATTTGAAAAATTGATACTCAAGCAATTACTAAGTTTTTTTAACATAAATAGCCTCCTTCATAAAAATCAATATGGCTTTACAAAAGGTCGTTCGACTACAGATGCGGGTGTTGCTCTCCTTAAACACATATTTAACGCATGGGAGAACTCGCAAAATGCGATTGGAGTTTTCTGTGACCTCTCCAAAGCTTTTGATTGTGTACACCATGACACGCTATTGCGAAAGCTACGTCACTACGGACTCCAAAATGAAGCTCTTAACGTAATAGATTCTTATTTGCATAATAGGTTCCAATGTGTAGATGTTAATGGTGCGAAGTCTTCCGGGCTGCCAGTTCAGTTAGGTGTACCCCAAGGGTCAATACTGGGTCCATTCTTGTTTCTTGTATACATAAATGATTTACCATTCTATTTAAAGGATATATGTGATGTTGTTCTCTTTGCTGATGATACTTCCCTTATTTTTAAAGTTGATAGGAATAGACACGATTTTGACGACGTAAATAGTGCACTCACCATGGTTACGAATTGGTTTACAACAAACAATCTAGTTCTAAACCCTAAGAAAACAAAATGTATAAAATTTGCCTTACCAAATGTTAAAAATCTAGGACCCAATATCATTTTAAGTGACGAGGTGCTCGAAACTGTAGACTCAGCTGTTTTCTTGGGCATAACAGTTGATGCCAAACTTCAATGGGGCCCTCATATATCAACACTATCGGGAAAGCTTAGCTCTGCCGCCTACGCCGTCAGGAAAGTTAGACAATTTACTGACGTCGACACAGCTCGGTTAGTGTATTTTAGTTATTTCCATAGTGTTATGTCCTATGGTATGCTACTGTGGGGAAAAGCTGCTGACATACAAAATATATTTGTCCTACAAAAGCGAGCCGTACGAGCTATATACCAGCTAGGGTCCAGGGTCTCTTTAAGGGAACTTTTTAAAGAAATAGGTATTCTCACGCTTGCTTCGCAGTTCATTTTTGCCAACATAGTGTATATCAGGCAAAATATACATTTATATGCCAAAACTAGTGATATCCACAGCTTTAACACCAGAAATAAGCACAAACTACATGCTCCTTTCCACCGTCTTCGTAAGGTCCAGGGCCATTTTGTGGGGATCGGTATCCGCTTTTATAATAAGTTACCTCTTTCTTTTCTAGACTTGCCTTTTAATGCTTTTAAAGCGAAAGTGAAATCTAACCTTATTTCGAAGGCATACTATACTATAAACGATTACTTCGACGATAAAAATAGTTGGTCGCTGTGTTGAACACGAGACAATGCTAAATGTTCTTTCGTAGATTCTTTACTTGCTCAAGATGACATTGTTTATTATTCTGACCGTATAGGTCATTTTTGTTTTTTTTTTTATTTTTATTTAATGACATAATCTTCTCATTAGCTTGTTTTTTATGAGTTGTATTGCAGTATGTGATTAACTAGCGACCTCGACAAATTGATAAGTATGATTTTGTCTGAGAAACCGGCAGCAGGTTCGTCATGCTCCCTTAGACGTCGCTGCTTGCGGTAGCGTCGGGGATCGGGTTACCTCCTTCCCTCTAATATGGCGAGGGAGGTAATGGCTGATCTTTGCGTTATGCTCGTGAACGGGTGCTGCTTGTGGTGACTGGTCGTCTTGCTGTCCGTGGTTTATTATTGTTAAAATTTTAGTGTTATAATTTAACTGCGATGGTCCTAGTTTATCACTTGTGACTTTGGGTCACAGATTATGGTTAAATTGCATTGTTGAACATGTAAGCGGGCACGCCATTTATTCCTGGAGGCTCATTTTGATTAGTATTGTATGCTTGAGTTTACTTATTTAATTACCTATATATGTAATTAGTTTTATCATTGTTTCATTTGTAATTTTTGGGATAAAATAGTATGCTAGCGGACATGTGCCATCCATTTATTTAATTTAATTTAATGATCGACATCTATCATAAAATGTTGAATAATGTTCAAGTTCTTTAAACTTAACAGACAGTTGTGTTGCTGGGGAGTTTGTTGGCCACTTCTTCTTCCCAGCTAAAACACTAGGAAGTGGTGACGGGCAGGGCGATTTGGGGGACTGTCTTCATGTAAATTTTGACGTTCAAAAAGTGCTGATTTTCAGCCTAGTTTGAATAAATGCCTTTTTGATTTTGATTTTTTGATTTTGACTTCAGCTTTATACATATAATCAGTATAGATCTACTGTGTTAATATTAAACAACTTGTTTTTGCTTTCAGTTATTGAAAAAGTTTTTGCATTTTTATTTTATATTCTTTCACATTATACTAATAATAATTGTTTATTTCTCGGTTTTAATTAAAGTACCTACATACGTTCACAATCTAGAATTTATGGGGAACTGGTGTCTAAATTAAGGACCTCGGGAATGTATTTTTTCTCAAATTTATTTTATTGCGATTCTAGGAATAAAACCTCGCAACGCACATCCTGATCTGACCAATTTTATCAATCGATAATCGTAGCGCCATCTATGAGAGCAAATGAAAACCTCGTAAATACTCGCATCTGTAAGTTTGGCGTGAATAACTTGCAATGAACGTGTTGTTTTTTATTTGAAAATTGAAGTCTTGAGTTTATCCTGCTGTAGCTGTATAATTTAGTGTTTATCGAAAGAAGATAACTAGGTACTGTTCATGTTTGAAACGTATTTTACAACATTTAGATGCCGCCGTATAAAAATTTTACAGCACGAATTTTTTTCTTCATCCTGAAAAGTTACTTCTTTTAACGAGGTTAACACTCTAAGGCGTCGAAATGCAATACAATCTGAGTGGATCTGGTACATAGTTGATCACCACTATCATTCCAACTGAAAAGTATACCCCTGCTGGACCCTGCAAGCTTTGCCCCAACCACCTTCACACCAAAAGAAAATAGTTAAGAGGAAATGCTGGCGGCGAGACTTTGTGTGTAAAATGTCATAATTCGAGGTTTGGCTCTCGACTGTTTCCTCCTCCAATATTGGACCGATTTAAGAGATATTTCACAAACTGAATAAGAAGCATGTATACTGTGTCCTTTTTTGATTAATAGTTGCCAAATTTGTACACTAGGGCTCTGTTGACAGCGATTTATCGGACAATTTTGAGCATTTTGTGAGAGTTCTAGTGCTTATACGGTTAATAAATCATCGGAAAGGAAAACATAGGGACACAGTATATATCCTTCTTATCTAGTAAGTGAAATTTCTTTTAAATCGGTCCAATATTGGAGAAGAAAACAGTCGAGAGCCAAATTACGATATATAACTTTTTAAATACAAAGTCTCACCGCCAGCATTTCCTCTTAAATAGAATGAGTAATAAACTCAAGTAGGTGCTAGGTACTAAACGGCTAGCAAAAGGACGATCGAATCGACTCGTCGCGACGTTAAGTGGATCAGATCAATATGCTTTATTCGCACTAACGATCAAATCGTTTTGATCCGCGTAGGAAAAGCAGGATAGTAGCGTTTGTAATAGGAGCATATAAAAGATGTGTGTCTAATGAAGAGGTTTTCAATAATTTGGAATATTTATAATTAGCTTGTCCCCGCAGCTTAGCACTGGTTGGTTACTATGTACTTATGTTATACAACATGCATAATATATATGTTTTCGGGATATAAAGTCGAATTGCACTCAGCAATTGAGATCAGTTACTGAATAGGGTAGATGACTAAAAAAATGGACAGCTTTTAACCCTATACAAAGCACAAGTCCGATCCTGCATGGACTATTGTAGCCACCTTTGGGATGGATCAGCTAAGTATCAGCTTGCCGCGCTTGACTCGGTGGAACGCAGAGCTAAGAGGCTCATCGGTGATGTAAAACTGGTGGATGCCAAGCTACATAGCTTGGCTCATCGCCGTAAGGTTGCCTGCTTGTCGGTCTTCTACAGTTTGTACTTCGGTGAGTGTGCCCAAGAACTCCACGACCTCATCCCACCGGCCGACTTCTACCATCGGACATCTAGACGCACTGCATCTTACCATCCCTACCTTGTTGCTATTCCACCAATTAGCACTATGCGTTTCCAAACGTCTTTTATAATGCAAAGGAGTGGAACTCTCTGCCTGCGTCTGTGTTTCCAAACGCTTACAACCCTAATCTCTTCAAAGTTTGCGTGCACAGGCTCCTCTTGGGTAAGCTCGCTCCATCGTAGACTTTGTCTCTGTTATCTCTGACCTAGACTTGAGTCAAGAGCAAACCCATCACAAATAAAAATCTAATTAGTACGTCAGATAGATTTCAAAATAAATACTGGACACGTATTTTTTCAATATTAACGTACTCAAAAAATTTAGACGATACAGTGTGTTGAAAACTCGTGATACGCCACATGTAGGTACACTTTTTACAAAATAGTGACGTCACAAGCCCCCACTCCTGATCTTTGATGCGTATTATCCTCGTCAATTTATATCTATACTTAATACACATACATAACACAATATCTACACTAATATTATAAAGAAGAAAGATTTGTTTGTTTGTTTGAAATGAATAGGCTCCGAAACTTCTGAACCGATTTGAAAAAATCTTTTATGGCATTGGGTAGCTACATTATCAGGGAGTGACATAGGCTATATATTATCCCCGTACTCCCACGGGAACGGGAACTACGCGGGTGAAACCGCGAGACGTCGTCCACTTGATTTGATAAAGCAAAAAAATATGTGTCCAATATATTTCGATATCTAACTGACGGAAATATAATCTTATTTTTTTTACTTAGGAATCATCTCTATTGTCGTAAACAGATTAGTACGTTGCAGATACACCCTTCTACAGATCAAAACTGAAATCGGCGAAAAATCAACTGCCCCATACGTAACACATTTACGTAAACGTTCAAAATGTTCTAAATGGCTTTTTTTTCACGATTACGTTTATTATATCAACTAGTTGACCCGCGCAACTTCGTCTGCGTCACAATTTTCATTACTGCTCCGCTCCTATTGGTCTTAGCGTTATGATATATAGCCTTTCTCGATAAATAGGCTATCTAACACCGAAATAATTTTTCAAATCGGACCAGTAGTTTCTGAGATTAGCGCGTTTAAGCAAACAAACAAACTCTTCAGCTTTATGGATTAGTATAGATTAGTTTAGATTACTTATCAACAATTTAGTAAGAACAACAATTCTAAATTAATTCAAAATAAATACAAAAAAAACGGTTTTTTATCTTTTTCAACGTTATCGTTTTAATATGACGCCAAGTCGTCACGAACATTTTATAATGTAGACGTAGGTGCCAGATTAATGTGCAATAACGGTCATTGACCCACATACATCTATTGACTTTCTTAATATCAAAAATAGAACGTCTACCATGAGTTTTATCAATCTATACTCGCTAGCGGCTGTAGTTAAAAAACTGTATGAAAACTTAACAAAAAAGTTTCTAATGTATTTGTTTAAGTTGTTAACTAACAAATAAACAAGTTGCAAGTGAAACTTCAGTTAAAACCTAAAAAAAAAACTCAGTTTTTAAAAGTTTTAATTTCTTTAAGTATAGATTGATAAAACTCATGGTAGACGTACTGAAATAAAGACATACAGCTGTCGGAATTGACTTCTATCGTGATCCTTTAGCAATTAAAAATGTTTCAAAATTTATTGTTCGGCTATCTACGATGCAATATTAGGGAAAGGTCATTGTGGGCTGCGGACTGTTCGAAAGAGTCACCGCGGCCCTGGAACGCAAAGGGCATTAGGAGGTACACGGATGGGTTTTAGTCAGTAAGAGTCTGACACTCCCTTCTGCTTCACCCAGAGCGGGAGGAGTCATTTGATGATTTCCTATCCTCAAAAAAAAAATAAAAAAGGAAAGGTCATTGTACTTTATTGCAAGTTTATCTGGCGCCTACCATAGCTCTGTCATCTTTTCATCCTTAAAACAAAAGGGGTGATTTGGAAGGGTTGTCAAACCTTTTTCTTTAAATAAATTAGCGGAATTGTGTTCTTTCTCGTGCTAATGAATGTCTTGTGGACTCGACGTCAGTCCTGAATTAATTCTGTCTTTAATTAATTGATTTTAATGAAAATTCGACGAATTTATCACTTTATACCTAAACTTATTAAGTAAAGTTAATTATATTCAGTCTGGTTTGTTTTGGTATAATTAGGTACTTGAAATTCAAATAAGTAGATTACTAAAATTCGTAATTGAAAATAAATTAACTGTATCAGTTAATTTAAATGGAGTATACCTGCATTTTTCAATGACATCTACCAAATTATATAGATCCACGTAAGTTTTAGGTACTACAAGGTTAAACAACCATGTTAATCTGGTTGTTCAAAATAGAAAAACCTTAAAAAAATATAAGAAACATAAAATACGAAAGGTTCCACGTAACTACTAACTACAAGATTAGTTCTATAGAAAGAAACTAGTTCAATGCAGTTCTTAAGAAAAAAACAGCTTAAATTAAATTATACTTATGTAATCGTGTTATAAATAACTGCATTCGATTCGTCTTCAACCTCCGTAAGTATGATCGTGTCCGCGCATCGTTCATTATTAAAATGGTTACCCATTCGTCAGCGTAGAGCGCTGAGGGCCTTGACTAGTCTGTTTACCTTTCTTAATAATTCTTCTTCTCCCTCTTATCTAACTTCACAAATTCAATTCATCTGCTCTGCGCACAGTAAAAATCTTCGTTCTACTAATAATCTCCTTCTACGCTGTCCCACACACCGCTCTGGGTGTATCCACTCCTCTTTCTTTGTCCAAGCAATCTTCCTTTAGAATGCGCTCCCTCTAAACATCAGGACGGCAACCAGTCGGTTGTCCTTTAAGGTGAAGGCACGTGAGCACTTTCGCTAGAAGTTGATAAATTTATGATTGTGTTTCTTTTCCTCTCTGTTTGTCTTTCCTTAAAGTTGCACCTGCCATTTTGTCTCTGCACCTTCCTAAGGTCGACTGGTAGAAAATGCCTAAGGCATTTAGTCCGCCTTTGTACAGTGCTTTTACAGTGCATCAAATTTTACGAAACTGCATTAGATAATCTCGTTCAGAAAAACTTCAGACACATTAAAATCGTGCTAACAAAAAATAATCTCAAACACCAATATAACGCAGCTATTGTGCGCATTATAAGTATTAGAAGCGTGTGTTTTATCACTGCGACAATCAAAACGTACGTTCCCGACCGCAAGTTTAATTATGCAAACATCAAGCCGTCGCCAGATTTCTCATTAGAGCCAAGATAATGACGGTACACACTGTCGCAAAATTAGATAGCAAGCACGCACCCAAACAGATATACGCGCCACATTAACATAAACCGAATTTGCATGTAAATTACATTTTACAGCATCTTAATTAAAACATTTTGGCATTATAAATGATCAACCGGGGGAGGCTGGTGTACCCCTGACCTTAGCGCCCCCTCCCAACGGTTAATTCGATAGTTTGAAATTTGGAATGTTTGAATTTGACGTTCGATTTTTTTGTTGTTTTTAGCGGGAAAAGTAAGTATACAATAGAACTGTACAGTGCGTTTGACAGTTAAATAAAGAGTTTAATTGTTGTTTTAGAAATTTATTGGAGCGTTCAAACTATAGCGGTACCTAAAAATGTTTTACCTAATAGGGCTGTCATGTCTAATATTTTACATTGAAAGAACTGTCCGGCTCTATCTCTACAACAGTTGATCAAAGATTGTTAAGTGTTTAGCCTGCCTATAGGCTTACTTACAAAAGTATTAGTACCTAATTAAGGTTAAAACAAATTAAAATCACAACAGACTTATCTTGTGTTTATCGTTTTTTCTTTGTGTTTATCGGAAAAACTATGGAGGGTTTAAAAATAAAAGTATTCTTATGTAGAAAAATATTTGTCGGTTAATTGTAATTCTAGGAAAATTCTTTGGATAGAGTTCAAACTGTAATTGGTACAAAAAAAAAATGTTTTTATTCATTTATCCAACCTACAGCCAGGTCCTCTCTCCGTAACAATTTGTAATTTCCAACTAATTTCTTTTAATTATCCAGCATTCATTAGTCTAACACGCAGTTACTGGAAATAGATAAATATAACGTAGGAAATTAAACACAAGTCAAATGACGCGCTAAAAATTCATCATCATCAAGTTAATTACATTAAATTTGGAATTCTTTTTCATTTGAGGAGCTTGGCTTACGTCCATGTAAATGTCACTGACTAAGTCCAAACATCACTACAGATTTGCTTGCTTCTATCTCTCTAAAAGAACTTAGCAAATATACAACCTGTAACAGAATAAACGCAATACCTCTTAAGGGTTCATGGAACTCATCATAAAGAACAACTTTCACTATGGGGCCAACACTGAAATCATGAGGAAAAAATCGGCTCCCCCATACATTTATGTGCGCATAACTCGACAAAATGTACTGAACAGCTGAATTATTTTTTCGCGATATCGGGATTGGTGCCATAGCAAAAGTGGTTCATAATGATGAGTAAAATGACCCCTTAAGAGGTATTGCGTGTATTCTGTTACACGTTGTATATACAGACATTATTTTACATCTATACCATAATGCAACTATTGGTTACCACATTCACCAAACATAAGGGAGTGTTCACACATAAGGACTACAACCACACCTCATCACAGATCACTAAAATTGGTCCACCTGTGGTTACATGTGAGTAGTATCGCTGCAGCTTCTTGCAGGTGCGTTGGGGTATCTACAAAATGTAGATGTGGTTGCGTTGTCACTAGTATTTGCGATGTGGCTAGAGTTTGCAGACAGACAGATCGACTAAGGCGCATGGTGCTTTTGTGTAGTACGCTGAGTTTGCGACGTGGCTGGCTACTAGTGAGTAGTGTATCACTGGCAGTTGCGTTGTGATTTCGATGTGATCAGTATCGCTCACAAGGTTGAACTTCCCGGCAAAAAGTGGTCCGTGTGAAATAAACTATTAATTTTCATAGAAATTATTTTCCACCTATGTGTTGTGTTGTGGTGTGGTTGTGGCGTAGTTGTCGTACATTTAAAACAAGCCTTACTTTTCAACCCTCGCGCTGCAGTTTCCGCGATGCATCGCCATGACGTATGGTTGTCTCTTGACGTATCTACATTGCACAGTCTAGTGCGATGCAAGGGTTGGAAGCACTTACGTGTTTAGAACTAATTATGAGAAGAGGCTTTTTACACCATTATAGGAAAAATGATTTTGTAAGCTTAGACGGTTTACTCCATACAGTGTTTCATGGATACGAATGAACTGATTTGAATTGGATTTGGTAGTACGCATACAGATACTTAGGTCTAAAAAGATACGTGAGTATTTTTTACAAAAAAAAAAGTGCGCAGGGATAGAAAGAGCACTTTTAAGTTTTCTCTTGAAAGTGAAAAATTACCCTCCAAATTTTTTTATTAAATTGCTAGTAAAAATTGTACTATCGTAGTGACTTCCCGCGTGTTTTCAACGCACTGTATCGTCTTCATTTTTTTTTACGTGAAAAAGAAAAAAAACGTGTCGAATATTTTTTGGGAATCTATTTCACGGTCTTATTAGATTTTGTCAGTAAAATGAGAGACCCGGTGTGAGATACCGACGAAGCCATACTTACAGAACGAATGGAACTATCCCTTTCTTACAACGTTATCATGATGACATAACATAGGCACTAAACTTCTTATTAGGGCCCCTGATGGTGCATACCAGGATCCGTACTAAATTTCTACATATATCTGAAAAATCTCTATTGAGCCTGCGGAAATAAATGAAAACGCAAAAAACAAGAGTATTCGAAAATGAGTATTAAAATCTAAGTCGATTAAAAATTTTATTGCTTGACCAACCCCATCGGATTTCTTAACAACATTTACATGAGATTAAAGGAAAAGTATTTTTTTAGAACAACCCTCCTTTGAGAATATTAACTGAGAGTTCTTTAAATAAGTTAGCAATTAGGGGTAACATAAAATTAACATAATTGTATAAGTTCGTGCTGTTTATGTTTCGACAATAACGATTTTGTCTGTTGCAGTCTTCGTGGGTATGTATAATGAGGGTAAATGGAATGAGGGTATCGCGTTTGAATTCACCGCTAGAGGCGCTAGTATAGCGTGAGGTCTTCGCAATGTCAAACTTCACTGTTAGTTGGCTTTTGAATCGAGTTTATATACTTATTTGTTTTAATTTTTTTGAATATTTTGCTAAAATAGCCTGACGATAGCAGATAAGTTACGTTTCTACCGACCACAGCATTGAACTTTCTTTTTTAGTTGGAAATATGTATATTATCTCCTTTTTTTTCTATTGTGATGAGTCCACGTAACACTGCGACACTATTTGTTGTATTAAATCGTACGTTTACGGCATCGCACATTATTTTTCTTCTAACTTTGTTCACATGCACGTATGATTAAGTACCATACTCGACAGTGGCGCCACCTGGTGAGTACAAAAACGGTAGCCACCATTAAACTGCTTGGAAATAGATAGTAGGTAGGTACGAGTATATACAGGGATATTTGTAAAACACCAACAACCTCTTAGGCAGTGAATGCACATGATTATATGATGATATTTTTTTCGAGTTTTCGAGGTTGTTCTCAAAGTAAAAGTTGTATATAATCATGTGTACTTTCTCTGCCTAAGAGTTTGTTGGTGTTTTACAAATAACCCTGTATATGTAAATGCAGAATAAGAATCTTTCCTGGATAAAATATTTTTTTTTTTTTTATTAGGACGTCAGTTTGATCAAAAAATATTGGACACGTATGTTTTGCTTTATCAAATCAACAAAAATATACAAAGAAGGTGGAGGGTCTTATGGTGTCACTTTAAAAAAAACGTGTACCAAGGCGTGATTGTTAGCGTGGGCAAGTTATCACGTAGTAACGTAAATCATTTCCCATAACGTTCCTCCTAATTTATGTACTATCAAAATATGTGTAGGTAATATTTAAGATTGATAAGTTTTTTGAAGTGAAAACTTATAAAGGCGCGTTGACCACTTTTTGGGTGAACAAAAATCATGGAACTCGCGTCATCGTCACCGAACGTTTTCCAAGTGAAAACTTCTTCGGGCGCGTTGAGCACTTTTTGGGTGAACAAAAATCATGGAACTCGCGTCATCGTCACCGAACGCTTTCCATGAGCTCGATACAAGTTACTTAGTTTCCACTTCTGTCGGCAGTCCCCAAAGACTTCCCCACATCTTTTTAGGGTTCCGAACAAAAAACACAGACGGACACGTCTGTCACAGCCAGTTTTCTCCGGATCCACTGGACCGATTCTGTTGAAACTTGGTACACATATGGACTTCTGTAACCCAAACATGAACGCGTTACGTAAATTATTAAATCTTTAGTATGGAGGTCACTTTTGAGGGTCAAACTAGAAAATTAAAAAAAAATAAGTTTTTTGAAAAATATCGTGTGACATATCAAATCAAAGAACTTACTGTGAGGGTTTTAATTATAATTTTTTCATAATTTTAAAATAAATGGTTTTGAAGTTATTCAAGAAATAAGATGAAACTACTGAGCCTAAAATTTTGAAAAAAAATGGAGATAATAGAATAGAACTATACAGGAAAACCTATAAGAAGTCTATAGTGTTAAAATAACATGTTAAATGAATAAAATTCGTTTGGAACCCTTTGCACGCGAGTCCGACTCGCACTTGGCCAATTTTTTTTTAATTGTACTCGATTTCATTTTATATGTTAAGAAACATTTTCCACTGAGCTATATTTTATTATATCCTTTTCGAAAATCTTGCAATTTGCAGGGCGCCATTTTTTATTAAACAACAATTTCGTTTTTTTGTGTAAAAATGGTTCGTGTTTGACGTGCTATATCTCAATACCTTTTAAACCAATTAAGCTGCATTTGAAATTTTATTGTAGCAACTTTTGTCTTCTTTAAAATGTACAAATAAACTTTTTACATAAAATTCACCGTTTAGAAGATATAAGCCAAAGGCTGTGACCGAAAATTTTGAAGTTTTTCGAGTACCGCACAGTTATCATGGAAGGCGCACTAGTTCTCAAGATCCTCGGACCAAGTGTGAGAAGGAACACCGGGGTGGTTTTTAGTCAGTAAGAGTCTGACAGACCCCTTCGCCCGCTCCAGGCGAGGGACATCCATGAGGGATATTCCACACCGATAACAAAAAAAGGTCCTTTCAGGTTGAAAAATTGAGTGTACACTACTGGCATCTACCTTAATAACATCCCATAAAATCAGGATAGTGCAATGTATTAAATGCGACCTAAAATGTCTGAAGGCTGCTCTCTCGAGAAAAACTTAAAAACAGCGTGAAGATGAAGCAACTTTTCGTCGGCATTTACTGAAAAATGACATCTGAAAAAAATAGGTAGTAATCCACATGATATGATACGTAATTTGGTTTAGCCACAATTTATGTATAGGTATCACATAATAAGAAAAAAAAAACCTAATCATTTTTTAACAAAAAAAAAAATAAGAAAGTATCTACTGCTTTGCAATACAAACGAAAATAATTTGGTTTCGTTACTTTTTTTAAAATATGTGTTATTTTTTTTATAATAAATTAAAAATGCGGGTAGCGGAGTTGCGCGTGGAGGAATAGTAAGCTCCGTTTTATATGCACAAGGTCATTGGCATGTATACAAGCCTTAAATGACCGGCCTGGACTGGACTTTTAATATTGTCAAAGGTTTAAAAAAAATTGACATTAGCATATGAATATAACTTTTTATTTATAGTAACCACGTAAGTTACTTACCTGGTAAATGTGAGAAGAAGCAATCATCGTTTCAAACATAGATAAATCAATCATTAAAAAAAAACAAGACTCTAACTAATCATAACATCCTAAAGCTAAAAGACTTGACACAAATGTTCTGTCGCACTAGTGACGGACCATTGTCCCGGAACAGGAATAAATAATGAACAGTGACGAGTACGACAGCTACTTCTGTTGCTAAAGGAACTAAAAAGTAACGGGTATACCCTCTGGCGATCCCTCAGTGAGCTTTGTTGCGCAACACTAATTTTAGCAGAATAGAGATGCGAATGTGATATTTACGCGGGCTGATGAGAGTCCGACAAAGAACGTTCTTTTTTTGAATTTGGTTTGTTTTTTTTTTTTCTTTTCGTGTAATCGTTAATGGTTATGGTTGAATTGAGGTATCTATGTGGATTATTCGATCCGCTAGTATAGGGAGCTATGGATCTTTTTGGAAGAATGACCGGTGTTTAAACATTTGCTTTGGGTTTAAAATAAGGAATTTGTTACCTATACTTATGTATGTACACGTCTTTGTAGTTTTATTATCCTCATGGCCTTATTTTCGCTCGCGGTGGCCAATCTCGAAGATGAGTCGTTAGGAGCTGTGCAAA
Organism: Lacanobia wlatinum; assembly: GCA_947578705.1. Classification (NCBI taxonomy): domain Eukaryota; kingdom Metazoa; phylum Arthropoda; class Insecta; order Lepidoptera; family Noctuidae; genus Lacanobia; species Lacanobia wlatinum. The sequence goes on from OX388033.1 coordinate 20,663,602, forward strand.
CGTAGACACTTTTGTGTCTTACGTCGGATACAAGCTACCAATGAATATTTGTTTTCTATATAACCAATATGAAGTCAGCCACTCCCTGCGCAGATGTTAAACGCCACAACAACAACTGTTTCCTGTGATGGTGTGCCGATGCCGTGTCGGCAACAAAAAGTCTCTACGTTCGCGCAGCCCTTTAATGCATGAAATATGATATGTAGTACACTCTATTCCTTAGTTATTATCATAGATGGTTCGACAACCATCTGACACGATCGGGTACAGATCAGGCGCAGGACCAAAAGATTTGCGCTAGTTTCTTAATTTTATTACACTACGACATTAAACATAATAATATAATTCTGACACATTTTTGTGGAATAGTTATAATCTTAATCTAACGACTCAAGCCCAATTTTGGCAAAACCTCCTCCATTTCTTTCCACTCTGTTCTATTTTGGGCTTTCTTTTCCCATTTCTCGATTTCTTTTCCCATTTCTTGGGTACCAAAATGCTATCTTTTTGTTCCACTTTTCAATGCCTCATATTATATGACCAGTCCATCTCCATTTTTGTTTTCTTATTCTCTTTGTTACCTCTTTATTTTTCGTACGTCTTCTGATGTGATTCTGTCAGATTTCTTTATATTCAGCATGCTTCTTTCCATTGCTGTCTGGTGACGACATTAAAGATAGATCTTACTAAAGCTTAACTTGCCTTTGATAAATTAAACAAATTCTAATGCATCCGTTTTTTTTCCAAATAATTATTCGTAATCATTGATACTGAATACTCCTAATAAAGTAGGTAGGTACCAAACCAATTTTGAACCACTTTTTCGACCCCAATAAGAAAGGATGGCACAAACACCTGCCTCTATTAATTTCAATTACAACAAAACTATTTAGCAGACCATAAATATATCAAGTGAGAGTATCTTGATGTTGCAGTTGGTTTAAACTTTTAGTAGGTACCTAAAGATATAAAGAATGGACAGAGCATTACCTTCACGAAATTAAGCACTCTGTAGAAAGGGACAAAGCGATTGCGGTCTCTTTTATGTAGGTCGTAGTGGAAAATGTGACACTACAAGACTGAGATCTGGCACGATCACTAGTTTACTGACCAAAACGCCAATGTTGCTTATTCGAACGGAAGATTTTTTTTCTCTTTACATTTTTGAGTCCGTATTCACTTTATATCCATTGTTTATTTAGTTTGCAAGACAAAGCGATTGTATCTTTTCTGTAAGTAATATTGTCGAAGATGTGTCGTACACACTACAAGCCTGATTCGAAGCCGGTAGCCCAAGCAGAATTCTATAAAAAAAAGTCGACTACTTACGGCGCTTTATCCCTCTCACACATATCTTCATGCTTCGTTAGAGCATTGTCAGTCCATCCTCCACGTCTGTGACCAAGCATTGCGTGTGTTGACGAGATCAATTATTATCTGTGGACTCGTTGGAAGTGTGAATCCATCTCATTTGTGATTATGTTAGCCTGTGACTCGATTGTATTAAACTTATGTCCCTTTCGTCGTGTAATTATAAAAAAGGTGTTATAGTGAGCTCGTTCTTATTTAATTTACATTCAAATGACAGGTAGAATTTATAAATTATTTTTATGAGTCAAGTTTCATGTTCAATATTCAATGTGTGTACTTAGTATCTTCATGAAAGATATGTGTTGGATACGCATCACCTAATTATATCGATCGGAAAGGGGCGTAGATACACGGTGGGGAAAAATATCATGATTAATAAATTGATCCTACAGTAAGTTTGTATGCAGTGCATTGATATAAAAAAAACCCAAGATGCACAGTCTCGACAAATGCAACACTCGAAACTGTCGTCAAAAACTGACATGTATCAAGGGTCATGTGTGAGTTGTGTGTATTTATACTATAAACATTTTTTTTTTTGCAAATTCAACCTTACACGGATCGCTTAAAGTTGGTTTTACAAAGCATAAAACAAGCGCATAATTTTAAATTGTGCGCTTGTTTTATGCGGACGTTTTTGAGATGCTGAGTGTGTATCTTGGGTTTTTATATATCAATGATGCAGTGTCTTCAATTCGATTAATGTTGTACCTTTTGAATGGAAACTATCAAGATAACCGTACAAGCTATAGCAAACATTTATAAAACAAATACCGTGTCGTTGAAGTGCAAAAAATAATAACTCCACCAACAATACGTTCAACAACTCTTAGAGCAAAAAGAAAAAGCAGGAAAATAATGATACAAAGCTCTTTATTTCACACAATTACAGCGATATGTGGAGGAGACGAGCCGTTGAACATACACAATTAGTCGCTTTTTCACACAACAAGCCACAGCATAGCATACATCAAGAGCGATAAACTTTGTTCTACCAGTAAGTCAATAAGTTGACTACACATTTTGTTATCCTGTACAGATTTTAAAAATAGGTTGTTTAAGTGTAGACGCTGTGCGACTGCAGCGCCGTGAAAAGTAATGAAAAACAGGCGCCTAGTGTCAAGTGTAAATCGCCTTGTTAATTTCACTAGCCCTGCGGCGAATTTCGCCGAGGACGCATTGTGTGTGCCGGCTTTATGTCGCGTCTTCCCGTTGTCTGTACACGGCTTTAATTGCGCGCGTCATTGGCGCGCTTTTTGAAAAAAGAATGACGTGTAATTAACGCGCGAATATGGAACGTGACAACGCGTGTTCTGAGGGAGCGATTTTTTTTAATTTTTTTAATTAGGCACACGAAGGGTTGATTTCGGTGTTTTGTTTTTGTACGTTTTTTATTATTTTGTTGTTATGAGTCCAGTTATAGCGAGCGAATTTAAATTATAATGAATAAATTAAAATACTTTTAGTTAATCATTCGTATTGATTATAATTATTATAACTTGCTGTATTTGACACCTTGCGTTCGGTCTTATTATAGCTTCAGAATATTCATTTCAAGTAATATCTTATTAAAGAAAAATTAGGAACTACAAATAACTATGAACATTGTTTGTAAAAGAACCGCAAACAGCTCATCATTAACCTAAAACAATTCCATAAACATAATTTACAGAGTAATTAATTTGATGTATACTTTCGCCATTTCCCGTGTCTGTGGATTGTAAATAAATAAAAAATAAATATAATTTTTTTGAGGACAATGACTGTCCGAAAAAATGGATGATACATGATCCTCGTTTGGCTGGCTGGCGTACATTTTTTTTTTATTAAAAAAAAATCACATTAACGGCCTTCATTGGGGCGGCGATAAATAATGCCCTCCTTATTCAAATTTTTGTTTTGTTCAACCCCCACGCGTTATAAATGAGACTTATTTGGGAACGAATGATAGGGCGCGATAAAATTCTCGATTATGTTAGAATGTGTGAGTGCAGAACGAGTTGGTAATCGGGCCATTTATTATAAATTTAAATTTTATTTTCTCGCGCATTACCTGTGCCTGTATTTGGTTTCGTATTTAAACTGTTTTTTTTTTAATTAATCAAGGCAGCAAAACGGTTTATTGCTGTTGTTGTTTTTTTCGTGGTGTATGTATCTACAATGTTACAGATACGCAATTACGTACCTACCTCTCGAGACCTGTTTTCCTTAATGAAATGCCCGAACTTATTTAAAATTGTACTTATTGAAACGAATTCACGACATATTTTAGAAAAAAGCTTAAACTTAACGTCTGTAATAATAAAGCTAAAGTGTTTGTTTGTTTGTTTGAAAGCGCGAATCTCCGGGACTACCAGTCGGATTTGGAAAATTCTGAAAAAACGGCATAATAATATGTGCGTACGAAGTCCTGGGCAAAAGCCCTTTCGTTTTTTTAAATAAAGCCCTCTCTCGAAATACTAAACCTCCTGACATCTGGTTTTCTAACCTTTCATATCTAGGTATGTCGGTTTCCAGCCTAACCTGATACACCTGAATATCGGTATTTTGGAGCAACTGCCTACTACTGGGTAGTTACTGGGTTATCGAGGTTTTGGTAGGCAGCCGCTCCGCATAAAATAGGTCCTGGTATTCAGCTGAATTCACACGCTCCGGAGGGATCCCGATTATATTCTCAAACAGGCCATGGATTGGAAGCCTCATGGGAAAAGGAAGCATAGCCGTCCCGGACAAACCTGGTGACGCACCGTATTGGCAGAAGCGACGAGTATCGGAATGACGTGAAGTGAAGCGTGAAGCTCAAGACCGCTCGCAATGGAGAACTACTGTGGACGCCCTCTGCACCAGCTAGGAGTCATAAGACCTTAAGTTAAGTAAGTCATTCAGCTGAATCAGGTTTGACTGTAAGCAGACACCGATATATGTAGCTGGGAAAAGCCTAGACAGATGATGAACTGCCTAGCAAACCTTGCAACACACAACACAATCCAAAATATTCCACACTAGTTGACCCGCGCTACTTCGTCCGCTCCGCTCCTATTGGTCTTAGTGTGATGATATATAGCCTATAGCCTTCCTCGATAAATGGGCTATCTAACACTGAAATAATTTTACAAATCGGACCCGTAGTTCCTGAGATTAGCGCGTTCAAGCAAACAAACAAACTCTTCAGCTTTATATATTAGTATAGAAGTATAGATAAAACCTCCTCCTGAACTCAGTTCCAGGTTTCGCCGAGACTCTTATACACCCGAACACTCCACGAAGTTAAGAGTATTGTAACTACCAATTTTTAACAGACTTCCAAAAAACGACGAGGTAGGTATGTAGACCGATTACTCCGAGGTTTCTCATCTTATGATACTTGCCATTTGCTCCCGTAAAAATTTGATTCAGTTTGGTGCAATAGTTTTAATTTTATGAGCATTTTTGCTTATTTCAATTTTTGCATTGACGAAGACGTCGTCCAAGTATCACCACTTAAATGTGAAAAATAAAAAACTTTTTACAAAAAAATATAACCGACTTCCAAACAAAACACTACAAAGAGTAAAATAACCTTAATTTCGGAATTTGGTGTTAAAAACAAAGAAACAAAACCAAAAACACCGACTAAATAGACCTCGATATTTCATTATCAATCGTTTTTCTTTTGTTTGTAAGTACTTGCTTGGTACTATGTTGACTGGTCTACACTGTCTTCCTCATCTCTCCTATAGACACTCACTCTCTTATAGGAACATTGTAAAATTAAAAAATCTTTTAAAAGAGTCACCGTGGATTTTCTACTCGGTTCTTCTCCTTTGGATACGATCAATTCGAACCATGCACTAGTTTCTGTGCCATATGGTGTTGGCCGGTGCCGTATGGTGCCGTAAAAGAATAATACCATCCCATCACTTCCCGTGGGTGTCGTAAGAGGCGACTAAGGGACTCGCCAGAGAATGGGCAGCAGCGTTCTCTGTAAAACTCAACACCATACACTGCGATCGCCAACCCGCCTGCCAAGCGTGGCGATTATGGCAAACCCCTCCATCTTAGGGGAGGCCTATATCCAGCAGTGGACGTCTTTCGGCTGATATGATGATGATGATGATGACGACTAGTTTCTGACGTTTTATAAGTTGTAGGGCTATTAATTTATATAAAAACTTCTACTGATGACTGACTGACTGATTGAGTGACTGACAGACAACGCACAGTCGAAACTACTCGTTATAGTTAGCTGAAATTTCGCATGTAGGTTCCTTGGGGAGTGTAGGCGCGCACCAAGAGGATTTCCCAAAATTCCTACGGGAACGGGACAAAGTGTGAAATAAAATACTTTGAATTTTGAAGATAGTACAATCTACCTATACAAAGTACCAAGTACATGCACACCATTAATATGCAACTATCCTAAGGACCCTCGACGCTCCTCAATCACGACGGATGGGTAAGGTCGCGGCGATTTTCCTGCTGACCTTCTGGCGTTGCCAACTGGTGCAGCTAAGTGGGATGCTCTGTCTCTTTCTAGCTCAGGAGTACTGGCTAAGTCTTGGTCTGTTCCTGGTTTGAGACGTTAGAATTTTGCGATAAGGAATTGAATTTTCAAAGATGGAACTCAAGAAGGTCAAATCTTGTAACAGTATAAAATTGAGAATTTACAATCCTATCAATGCTTTCCAATCTGTCAATATTTATCATTTGCAGTGTTGTTAACCGAAGCATTTTATTTTCTGGTAACATTTACCGTACAGTTCTATACTGGAAAGTATGAGTATCCATTAAGGCATTGCTGGCAGTCTTCCACGACCCACCCTCTTCTACCCATTACACACTCTGAAGAATACCATAGATTTCTTTACAAGACGCACTATTCCTCTTATGACATACCTACTGTGAAGCATGCCAACACAGATTAAAACTAGACCAAAACCCCCAAACAGTACGTCTACCATGAGTTTTATCAAACTATACTCGCTAGCGACTGTAGTTAAAAAATGTGTGAAAACTTTTAAAAAACAAGTTTCTAATTTTTTTTGTCGTTAGCTAAAGTTTTACTTGCAACTTGCTTGCTTGTTAGGTAGTTAACAACTTAAATAAATAATTTTGAAACTTGTTTTTTTTTTAAAGTTTTCATACATTTTTTAAAAACAGTCGCTAGCGAGTATAGATTGATAAAACTCATGGTAGACGTACAGTCTAATTTATTTGTTTAAGTTGTTAACGAACAAGTAAGCAAGTTGCAAGTAAAACTTTAGTAAACAATTAAAAAAATAACTCAGAAACTTGTTTTTTTAAAGTTTTCATACATTTTTTTAACTACAGTCGCTAGCGAGTATAGATTGATAAAACTCATGATAGACGTACAGAACAACACCGCCCGTTCCCCATACATAATGTATGAAACTTAAAGAAATGCAATGAAATGATAAAATGATCGCTCTATTGTAGCTAAACGGGCCATTTCCACTGGCACAATTGAATGATGACCAGCCATTGTGGCTATGTTTAGAGATCCTGCATATAATGCCTGGATAGGTGCTCCAGAGTCTATTTCATCCACTTATCGCGTCGTATTACTCCGCTTATTGGGTCAGTATGAGCATGTTCAGATGTTCAGCTGGTAATTGGTGGCTGAGATTTGGCGTGGAAGATTTTTGCATGCTGCTTCGTCTAGGATGTTTTTCTTGGGAGTATATTAGATAAGTATTGCTTTTGTGTGCTCATTGGGAGCGTGGAGAAGCGGACATTAGTCGTTTGTTGTACCAAGTTTCAAAGTGGAGGAAATTTGCTAAAGCCTTGATTTAGGGCAAGTGTTGTACCTAAGGACAGCAACTTTTTATTCTGAAGAAAACCTCCATCGGTGACACAACAAAATCTGCGTGCAAAATGCGAATGTTGGTTAGACAGTTTGATCAACACTCAAAATTTTGGTGCGTAAAAATTACATTGTTATCGCATTCAGTTTTCTAAGAATAGAGGGTGTCTATTGAAGACTTGGTGTCCATTCATAATGCTGTTGCAGATCGAGCTCATGTTGCGGAATTTGTTTAGAAGAGTCACAGCGGTCCTGGAGCAAAGTGAATCCTGGAACAGCTTCTTTAAATTGTGTAAAAAATATATGTTAAGGTAGCAAAAAGGTACTTAATATTTACATTAACAACGCGGTTAATACAACGCTAAAACGATAAGAACTTGGAAGTGGTCAGCCAACCTGACGTCAGGTTGGCTGACCACTTTACTTTTTGATATTTTTCTAAACGCAAAGGTAGCAAATATCTCATAAAAGGTAGTAAATAGTAGCAAATGGTGTAGGCCGGTGTCGTATGGTGCCGTAAAAGAATAATACCATCCCATCACTTCCCGTGGGTGACGTTAGAGGCGACTAAGGAACTCGCCAGAGAATGGGCGGCAGCGTTCTCTGTAAAAATCAACACCATACACTGCAATCGCCAACCCGCCTGCCAAGCGTGGCGATTATGGCAAAGCCCCCCTTTTGGGGGAGGCCTATGTCCAGCAGTGGACGTCTTACGGCTGATTTGATAATGATGAGTAGCAAATAGGTATTAAATAGTGCCCATAGTCTCATGTACATAATATTTCTCGTTCGGTCCAGTCATCCTGACGGTCACCGGAAGGAGTCATTTGATCATTAACCATCCTTAAAAAAAGGTCTAGTTCATACAATCTTCAATAAAGAATATTAAAATAAAATCACGCCCGCGTGCCACGAAAGGAAAGGCAGAAGTACCTATGGTACACCCTTTCACGTGAATATAGGTTCGCAAATGTACATGATCTAATTTTCTGATAAAAGTGTAAAAACCATTAAAAATCAATCAGCTGGTTGGCAACGGGAAAGACAATACTATGTATATCATCACTTGTAACTCGTTTATCCACCATTACACACGCTTATTTCTAAAAAAGAATCAAACTACATAATTATGTGATTGGTTGAAATACTGACTAAATTCGAATTGTCTGTGGTAATTTTAAATATAGATGCTGCTAATAACTATTTTATCTATGAATGAATTTGTTAGAGAACACCCATATTATAATTTTCTACTTACAAAAATACCACACATCACTCCCCCTTCACGTATCCTCAGGGGCATGCAGACGCATAATATCAATATTAACTGACCAAACATCAAGTGCGTCTAGCGGTACAAAGTCACTGTTCTATAAATTATATGCAGCTACTGTCTGCATTGTTGCCAACCTTTTTATGTTATTATAAGCAGGTTTTGTTTTTTTTTTTGGTTTTCGTTTGAAAATGGAATGTTGTTTATTTTTTGTTTTGGTCAGTCGATGTGATAGTCTAATGCTAAGTCCACACGTGCGTACATGTTTGACGTTTTGTTCATACAAGCAAAATCGAACGAATAGACAGTACTTATTGCTGGAAATCGAACCAAAATCTTTGAAGTAAAAAATTCGCGTAGCGCGTTTATGTTTGATGATACTTGATCGTACGTGTAGAACCGATAAACATTTTTTTGCGAAAATTATCTGGTTCAAATCAAACAAACACTAATTAAACAAAGACAAAAATACTGGCACGTTACACAGAAATTGAAGTTTCAGGAAAACCTTTGTTCTGCTATGTACCCGAAGGGTCAAACGTGATATAAACAAACAAAGGCATAGTAATAACACGGTTCCTGAAAGTAGAAATTGGAATGGATTTTTAGAAAAATACAGGCTCTACTACTATGGTTACCGTGCCCGGCATTTTCAGGTAAAAATTTAAACCTTTTCCGCGAAAAGAACTCAGTAAAACTAGCTACAGTGTTCCACACGTATTTAGGTACTCTACCAATTGCGAATAAAGTGAGACAAAGGGGAAAGAATGGTACTTATGCTTGCAGTTACAATTTTTGGCAAAAATTGGAAAACAAAGGTGAATGAAAGGCTAATGATGGAACTGATGATGAAGTAGGAGCGAACCTAATGCAGGCCATAGACGTTCAAGTAATTTGATCAAACTGTTTGATCAAATAGAAATACAAAATTTCATATATTTTCATGGCATTTGACAACTCATTTTTTACTCAATTTTCCTACAGAAATTCATGCCAATTTTATAAACTGTTTGAACCAGCCTGTTTTATCAAATTACTTGAACATCTATGTCCCGCTTAAGAATATTGTGGTCTAAGCATGGAGAGATAAAGAAGGAAACAGTGAGTATACAGGTTTAAACAAATTATTAAGTTTCCGAATACCAACGAAACGTTCTTTTGAGAGATATGTATGAAAAGACATAAAATAAACGACTCGTCACACTCAATTTCAAACACACAAAACTCATGAATATCGCGAGCCAATTTAAAAAAAATCTGCTTATAAAAGTGCAATGATTATGAGAACGTCGAAATATTTTTTCAAAATTTCCTACCCGGGGTTATCGACAACTGGTAGGACGCTTAAATTACGGGGCCGGCACATTTTATCTGGTTTTTTTGCCCCAGCCTAGGGGTGGTGCGAGTTTTTTGGTCTTATTTTTTATCGAACGGTTCGAATGGACCACTTGAATGTAGGGTTAAACTGTCTGTGCAACGAAAACTACGCTTTGTTACGTACGGGTACGGGTACGTAGTTGTATGTTTTATGATGTTATTTTGTTATTAAAACAGTAAATTGCTAATCTGAATGTGTGATTGGCTGAATGAATTTTGGATGATGTTGTTTGGTGAAAATTTTGTTTTTGATGAGCAATAGTTTTGAGTAGATTGCTAATCGAAATTGTTTATTAAATTGCAGTTGGAAATTTAAATTTAATCATCTTTGCATTTCCTTCGTATAAAGGTGCAAGAGATTATAGAAATAAGGATCATGTTATGTTTTAGGTATGTAACTAATATTGAAAATTGAGTGGCTCGTTTTGCAAATCACACCCTACTGTCTCTGGGTTTTTAGCATTCTGCTTGTCCCTGCATGAGCAGACTTCTTTCAGATCTTTTATATGTATAATTAGATGATTATTTTATGATACATTTTTATCAACATCAACGTAAAACAAATTAATTTGCTACCGGTCGCACTATTTTGTTAGTAAGTATACAAAATAATTTTGATGCCACAACATCTGACATGATACCTAATCTATATTATTATTTCTTTCCTTAAATCAAGAACCCTCTTCTTATTCTTCCTTATGAATCATCATAATTTTAGCCGAAAGACATTCACAGCTAAACATAGGCCTGTCCCAAGTCGCTAAATTCATCGATCTGGTATCTCGCATCCAGTTGACTCTTGTAGTAGCCCTTTTTGTGGTAGATCTTCGAATGGTACGTCTTTAGATTGGTTATCGGTTATACGAGCAATATCATGTGTCCAGCTCAATGCCATAGGTGTTTAGCATTTCTAAACCCCAACAACACTCTTCTTTAAGGCCATCTCTAACAACCTATCCATCGCTGCTACAACGGGGCAGTATCACATCGGGCGGCAGTCACAGCACGCATTGTACGACGTTCCATTGGCGGCTCAGAACAGCGTGCAATCTGAGTAGCACAATCTAACCCAACGGCTTTGTGCTTACTTTCATATTCGCTGCATTGACAGCTAAAGGACGGGCTAGGGCTGGCGAGAGCATTTTGGTATTTTCGATTTTATTATGCAGGCTGAAAACCTATTTCCGTATATTTTTATGTCTTGGTTCTTCCTGCCAGTACTCCCACTACTAACAGTCATTAAATTTTCTGAACTGTATATGTTAGGCAAATTCTTGAGGTTTGCTGTTGGAGAATTTTGGTTTACCCTCGTAGACTCTCCTTTGTTCAAAAGCTGTTAAGTACCTATTGTATTTGTAGTTTTTTTTTTTAAATAAAAAGAAAAAGAAGAATACAATTTTTTAATTGAAATCCCTAGAGACCTTTGAATTGAGAATGTCCTTAGGACTTGGTGGGGTTTCTAAACCTATGAGTTTTTGAACCTTTTGAACCATTGCATCAGTAACATCATCTGCCACCAGCATGTGTGTTCCTCTAACTGCATCAAAAATTGCTATAGATAGATAATATACAAGGTAGACCCAAATAATACCTTCAAATAGTGCTACTTGAATTTAAAGTTTTGATTTTAACTAAGAAACCTTGCACGATTTAAATTCATGCTAATTAAAAAAAGACAACACCCACAATTATTATTCTCGTCTCAAATCAAATACTTACCTAATTTATTTCCTCCATTTATTATTTATCATTATAGTGCATGCATTCAGAAGAACACGCTCATCACAAGATAAAACAACCAACCCATCCAGTCCTTAAGGAAGAAATTTATCACAATCTCCATCAAACTTCGCAACCCTAAGGCTACCTACACATGCACAGTAGTCGCACCGACCGCCTTATTAATAAACATACGCTAACAATAAATAATTGTTTATAATGAACTTTATAATATATTAGTGCAGATAGTTCATTATCTTTTGCACGCACACAGCGACAGGAATCCACGCAAGACGCATCGAGTTAACGTAGTGTTGGGCACAATCGATATCGATGATTTTGAATCGATTTATGAGTATGAGTCACTGGGCGGTTGCGTGGTTTTGAATCATTTGGTGTTTGGAATTTGTATCGGTGTTGCACAATGTGTTTTGTTCATTATTTTGAAAGGTGAAGTCGATCTGGGAAGAAGGGATGTGGTAATTGAATTTAATCTAGCTGTACCTATGAATTGTGCGACTGTTCTTATTTAATAATGAAAGAATAAGCATTTAATGTCACATAACTGACATGTATTCAAATTATAAACTATCTATTAATAAATTATTATCCACATTTGCAAATATTGCAATCGTACTAAGGTTATGCCAAAACCCAATTCTTGGTTATGCTCGCCTTAATACAGGTGTTAAATACAGACTTAAAATATCCAAAGTTGTCACAAATCTGGCATTTATCATGCAAGAAAGCTCAGATAATAACAAAATCACGGAGTCATAACAAAAGCTGTCAAAAACGATGAAAAGAAACTAACCAAGTCCCATTTATAAATATTTTAAGATTGATACATTGATAATTAGCTAGTAAAGTGCAATGTAAAAGAAAAAAATATGTTATGAATGCGAGTAGGTTATAAATCAATATCAAACTGACAAAACAAAACACCAAATTCATCGACAAGAAAAATATCGACAGCATCACAAATCTAGTTTGCGCAGGAGCATCGCCGCTCGCATTTTCTTTTATCAACGCATTGATTAATGCTGGTTGATTTGAATAATAATTTTCTGATACAAACGTTATTGTATGATAAATTTAGTGCAAATTGTAATGTGAGACCGAAGCTGAGTAATGGCTAGATGCTGCTATCTGTACTCCTTGATTTAATGGCTCGGCCAGGAAGTAAGCTTTTATTATTTTATTGTTGTACACAGACGTAATTTGCTTTGAGTCGGATTATTGTTCTGTAGGGATTGGACGAATGGGCTTGCATGATATTTTAGATGTTAAAGAATTTGAAATAAAAGTCTTGTCGAGAAGTACCGTGTTACCTAGTTAATGGGTTGTAGAGGTCTGCCCCACGTAAAATACTGGTATTCAGCTGGATCCAGTTTGACTGGAAGCCGACCCCATTATGTTTGGGAAAAGGCTAGGCAGACGATGATAGAATCTATACTTAATATATAAAGCTGAAGAGCTTGTTTGTTTGTTTGTTTGTTTGCTTGCTTGAATGCGCTAATCTCAGGAACCACTGGTCCGATTTGAAAAATTCTTTCATTGTTAGGTAGCCCATTTATTGAGGAAGGCTATAGGCTATATATCATCACGCTAAGACCAATAGGAGCGGATCAGTAATGAAAATTTTGACGTACACGAAGTTGCGCGGGTCAGCTAGTTTGAAATAAAATCTTGCGTACTTTTACACGCTTATAAAAACAATTTTCTTAAAAAAATTACTTCGTTGGAATCTTGCTCCATTATCGACCATGTCATTGCTTACCATAAGGTTGGGTTATCACCTTTGTAAAGAAGCCACCATACATCTTTATTGACACCTCATGAACTAACATAATATATAAAAAGCAACGTGCTATTAAAAAGAAGAGTACTTAAAATACTTATAACAATATTGATAATTGTGATTTTTATTATTGATTACTAGCTGACCCGCGCAACTTCGTCTGCGTCACAATTTTCATTACTGCTCCGCTCCTATTGATCATAGCGTGATGATATATAGCCTATAGCCTTCCTCGATAAATGGGCTATCTAACACTGAAAGAATTTTTCAAATCGGACCAGTAGTTCCTGAGATTAGCGCGTTCAAGCAAACAAACAAACAAACTCTTCAGCTTTATATATTGGTATAGATAGATTGTGGATTATTGTGATTATTGTTATTTTATTTTTATAATTTTATTTTGTTGATTTTTCTTTTAATTGTTAGTAGTTTTTGTTAATTTTCTTATTTACTTAATATTAATTAAACTTTGTATGGATTTCTTAATCTGAAATAAACGTTTAATAATAATATACCCCCTTCATCTAATCATCCCCTAAGAAAGAATAGTACAAACCCTTAAAAGTAAACAAACAAACAAACACACAACCCCAACACAAGTTCCCACTCACTCATTCACTATACAAGTAACGAAAATCCCATTCAAAGTCGCAAAGGTCAACAAATCGTTCATAAAACAAGGAGAACGACATAAGAATGAACAAAACAAAACGTCGCGAGGTGAAGGTCGCACCACAAAGACGGAGCGTGTATGCAACATACACGAACATCCGAACATACATACACGAACATACATACATACATGCTCAGATTATGGACAGTACAACGCTACTCACTTACTCGGACCAAATAAAAACGTGTTTGGGAGAAATTTGGAACTGTATAGAGCTGTTGATTTAGTGATCATTTTTGCTAATTAATTTTTGTTAATACTAAAGTACTGCGAGTTTCTTATTTGTAAAATTTTGTAGCTATTATTTTATTGTTTTATTAACTTTTCTAGTTTTTTTTTTATGTTTTTCTAAATGGAGATGCGAAGCATACGCAAGGAAAGACGCACTCTCTGGTTATAAATTACTAGCTTATGCCTGCGCCTTCCCTCGCGTTTATATAGATTTTCGAAAAATTCACATCGATCTCTGTGGTAAAATTCATAAAAATCTGTTAAGCCATTTAGGTATACAAGCGTAACAAACGCACAAAAAAATAAACGAGGAAATTCCCTTTCGCATTAATCCTTACTAATATCCTTACTAATATTATAAATGCGAAAGTAACTCTGTCTGTCTGTCTCGCTTTCACGCCAAAACTACTGAACCGATTTAAAGGAAATTTGGTACAGTACTGAGAAAGGACATAGGCTACTTTTTATCCCGGGAGTATGTTCCATAAGGACCACGCGGGCGAAGCCGCTGGCAGAAGCTAGTCTATAATAATACATATATTAGTTAGGGCAACATTATGAAAGGAGTAAACTCAACCTGGATTTTGCCCATAAAAATCCGAGGCACCTTACCTAGAGAACCCGTATCCATGAGGATCTTTTATGGCTCATTTACATTAAGTCATTTTGACCGATTCGGTTGCAGCCCGTATTCGGTCACTAACTAGTGTAAACAGGTTTTTGGTTAGCCGTATTCGGCCACAAACCATTTTCGGTAATTGAACACGGCTGATTTGTTGAAACGCGTCACAAAATTCTTGTCGTTACACAATATACGCACGAAGTGGGAATGTTACAGGATGATTATGCTGGGTACCTTTAACACTTCAATCAGGTTTAGTGATAGAAACTATGGGCTGCCGTGCATGAAAAAGCCACAACAGAATTGGTAAACAATATATGCCAGTTGAATAATAATATTATGTCAGTTTATGTTTCTACCTCGCACACCTTAGTGTCAAACTTAAATATTTCTTATTTTAAATGCGTTGCTTCATAGTTTAAGCCGAAACATTGGTTAGCGTGCAGCTGTGCCTAGTAAAATAATATGTCTATTGATTTATCTCGGGAAAAGTCCTGTCACAAGCATTTTTATTGTTACTGTAACTTAGACACAGTCACAGATCTTCCATGAATATATTAAAAAAAATACTGACTGTAACACAAAGCTAACTAAAAACACAGTTCAACAGCTCTATATAGATCCTCCCACGAGGGCGGGCAGCGAAAGTCCGGTGGTCCCACATATCAGGCGCCACCTCCAGTCTTTTATAGTTAACACGACGATATGATGGCTTAGTAATCATACCCCTTGTTGCTTTACTCCTGCTTATTTTGCCGCTTCAAACTGTTTGAGATTTAGTAGAGTGATAATGTATTTTTATTATGATACAGTTTTTTCGATTTTACTTGACGTTGATGGTACAGTAGTAAGTAGTTATGCTTCTTGTTGCTTTACTCCTGCTTATTTTGCCGCTTCAAACTGTTTGAGATTTAGTAGAGTGATAATGTATTTTTATTATGATACAGTTTTTTCGATTTTACTTGACGTTGATGGTACAGTAGTAAGTAGTTATGCTTCTTGTTGCTTTACTCCTGCTTATTTTGCCGCTTCAAGCTGTTTGAGATTTAGTAGTCTGATAATGTATTTTTATTATGATACAGTTTTTTCGATTTTCCTTGACGTTGATGGTACAGTAGTAATTAGTTATGCTTCTTGTTGCTTTACTCCTGTTTATTTTGCCGCTTCAAACTGTTTGGGATTTAGTAGAATGATAATGTATTTTAATATTAATTATTATAAAGCTTTTTCGAGTTTACTTGACAGTGATAGTATAGTAAAAAGTAGTCATGCTTCTTGTTGCTTTATCTCTAATTATTTTGGCGCTTCAAACTGTTTGAGATTTAGTAGGTTTATTACTATACTAGCTGGCCCGCGCAACTTCATCTGCGTCACAATTTTCAATTTTGGTCTTAGCGTGATGATATATCCTATAGCCTTCCTCGATAAATGGGCTATCTAACACTGAAAGAATTTTTCAAATCGGATCAGTAGTTCCTGAGATTAGCGCGTTCAAGCAAACAAACAAACTCTTCAGCTTTATATATTAGTACTAGCTTTTGCCCGCGACTTCGTACGCGCATATCCCATTTTTTCCCGTTCCCGTAAGAATTTCCCATTCCCGTATAGCCTATAGCCTTCCTCGATAAATGGGCTATCAAACACTGAATGAATTTTTCAAATCGGACCAGTAGTTCCTGAGGTTAGCGCGTTCAAGCAAACAAACAAACAAACTCTTCAGCTTTATATATTAGTAATACAGATTTTAATATTAACCCTGTTACAGATTTTCAGTGTACACACGACGGTGATGACTTAGTAGTTAGAAGTCATGCTCTTTATTTGCTCAACTCCTGGTTATGCTGTCGCTTGATTCTTTTACTAGCTGTATTTGATTTGCTTAAGGCTGGTATACATGCCAATGACCTTGTGCATACAAACGGAGCTAACTACACCTCCACGCGCCACTCCACTACTCGTGTTTTTAATTTTTTATAATAAAAATAGAACATATTTTTTAAAAGTAACAAAACCAAATTATTTTCCTTTGTATTGCAAAGCAGTAAATATATTTTTTATACTCTTTTGATAAAAAATGAAGGAGTAAAATGGTTTCATCTCAAAGATTTGGAGGTGATTTGGTGATTTTTTTTCTTATTATGTGATACCGGCACATAAATTTTGGCTAAACCAAATTACGCATAATATGATGTAGATTACTACCTATTTTTTTCTAATAAAATTTCTTAGTAAATGCCGACGAAAAACTGCTTCATCTGCACGCTATTTTTAAGCTTTTTTCGAGAGAGCACCCTTAATGCAAATTTGTAGAAGTTTTCTAAAGATAACTCGATGTAAATGGCTGAAGTCTTCTTGCTGCTTTATTCCTGTTGTAATAAGTAATTCTATTAGTATGTTGAACTAAACAAATTAAGCCTTTCTGATAATAAACTCTAAAATTAATAGTCTCTCTTAGTCAGACTCAAGTCTGTCACGCCAAGTATTGAAAAAACTATCAGATGGAAAAGAAACAAAGTAAAACATGTTTGTTTGGCACACACAGATATCACAAATGTCACAAATGCTTTGCAAAAAGCTAACTATTATGGTTGATTAAAATTAATCTTATCTAAACTATAAGAAGCTATCCATGATGTTTTTGAAATAGACACACAAAGATCACTGGAATCGCTACGTAATTTCTTGATTTTTAGGGTTCCGAACAAAAACCGGAACCTTTATAGGATTACTCGGGTGTCTGTCTGTCTGTCCGTCTGTCACAGCTAAGTTTCTTTGGATCCACTGGACCGATTCTGTTGGAATTTGTTGCACATATGGACTTCTGTGACCCAAACACGGCCGCGTTATGTAAATTATTATTTTTTTAGTATGGGTGTCACTTTTGGGGGAAAAACTAGAAAATTAAAAAATAAAGTTTTTTGAATAATATCGTGTGACATATCAAATGAAAGGGCTAACTATGAGGGTTTTAAATATATTTTTTCATAATTTTAAAATAAATGGTTTTGAAGTTATTCAAGAAATTAAACGAAAAATGACCATTCCAGCCTTATCTCCGAAACTACTGAGCCTAAAATTAAAAAAAGGAAACAATAGATCTTTACCTATAGATTACATAAAAACTATAAGAAGTCTATAGTGTTAAAAAGATATGTTAAAAAAATAATATTCGTTCGGAACCCTTTGCATGCGTGTCCGGCTCGCACTTGGCCAGTTTTTTCGTCAAGAGTTATAATAATAATATAATATATAAAATAAAAGTTTTAATTGTTTCTCATACAATTGTTTTACAGCACAAAATTGAGGCAACCCCAGTAAGTTATAAGGATACTTGTGTTAGTACTAGTTATCCCTCTTATACTTCGAAATTGGATACTTTTACAAACCAAACAAGTACTATTTATACAAAGTCACGTGTCAGTAGAAGTTATTACAATAAAACAAGGGGCTCATTAAATGCGTACGTAATAAAGCGTACATTACTCGCTCAGACACAATGTAACTCCAGCTGTAAATTACTTACTGTCGCCAAATAGCGCATCACTGAATAGTTCGTGCTTTTCCATTGGGTACGACGGAGGCTCTTAGTTTGGAGCTAAATGTGTATTTATCGTTTGCATTGGTGAAAACAGTGGTCAATGTCGTGAGGAAATCTGGACTTAAGGCTTCTCTGTCGAAAAAAGCTTAAAAACAGCGTGCAGATGACGCAAAAGTTTGCGTCATCTGCATGCTGTTTTTAAGCTTTTTCACACCAAATCACCTCCAAATCGTTTAGGTGAAACCATTTTACTCCTTAATTTTTTTATCAAAAGCGTATATAAAATATATTTACTGCTTTGCAATAAAAACGAAAATGATTTGGTTTTGTTACTTTTTGAAAACATGTATTTATTAAAAAAAAATTAAAAATGCAGGTAGCGGAGTGACGTGTAGAGGGGTAGTTAGCTCCGTTCATATGCACAAGGTCATCGGCATGAATACAAGCCTTAAGGTTAAAATCAGGAATACAAAAACTTCTGTATTTGTTTTAAACATGCTTGGTTACTAAATAATCTGTCACCATGCTCAAACATTTTTGACGTAAGTTTAGAAGTAATCAGATGTTTGGAAGACAATACGTGTAAACTGTATTGCTTGCTATACAAATAGGTAAATTTAATTTGAAGACAGTGAAAACTTAAAAGAGTAGTCTTTGGACTTCCAAATAAACGATTGATGGATTGTGTGAAACATGTTTAAGTTAGAAAAAGCTGACTATGTAGATGAAAAAAGGGAACACATACTGCGTCGACCGCAGAGTGAACCTATTGACCCTTGATTTCCCGAAAGACAGGGAAATAAACAAAACAATTAGGTCACCTGAATATTTCATTCACAATGTATTGAAACTGAATTTTGCATGGGATAGCTTTCTACGAAATCCCTTTACATCCCATTTAGTTTTTCAACAGACTCCAACTCAATTTCGTCGACCAATGAATCAATCACAACCACACACCGGTGTCCAACTTCTGTTCCACATAATTCACTAATCTAGCCAGTGATATATTTCGACAACGTCGACTTAGCGAGATGAATTCAATCGCGCTCAATTGTCGTACAGCGAGCTGTGTCGACACCAGTGGAAACGGCGTAGACAGGGCGCGAACTTGTGTCCCGTCCTATTGTGTGGACTTGAAACAATAATCTGGAACCGTAGTAATGAGTCGACGAGCCAGGGGTTGTTTTATAATGGGCGCAAGCTTTCATTTATAGTCAGCTTTTACTAAGCGGGACCAAAAATATGTGATACCTATTGCTCTATTAATCAGAAGTCACAATAGATAAAGATCGAATAGATGAGAAGCAATTATACCTTCCTAGGTATTTTTTGGAGATCTTTAGGATCAGAAAAGTTCCCGAAATAAATAACACCTACTACACCACCACCACTATGTACTTAAACTATGTATAATCATCACTTATCTTATACGAAAATAAGGAAAACCAAAGATCCCAAAGCTTCAGACCTTTCTTATTATCTCAGTAACAAAATTTGCGGGATATGGTAGTATGATGCGTGAGTAAGTATGTTCTGTAAACGTACGCATATCTGCTAGCTTGGGGCAACGATACTACTTTCCTCATATAAAACCACCTATTTATCGGTCAAGAATTAAAAAATAAGTAGGTTATCTACACAAACTCTTTCGTGTACTTATCAGTATTATTAAACATATCCTATTGGCACACGTATCAATAGCTGATAGGCCCAAAGCCGTCCCGACACTGACTTGGCATTTTCTTCTAGAAAATTCGTCTTTACAGGAAGGAAACAAACTAACTAAATCTGCGGCCACTGTAGAGAACAAACCACAAGCCGTCCGCCTTAAGGCTGGCTTCTTATGCAGATTTTACGAGAGGTTATAGCTTTAAGCAGCGCTCGAATCGCTTAATTGTTCGAATCAGACGTCTTGTGAACAAAAACTTGACAACATTCGATGTTTTTGGCAACAAAGCGATATGACACGCTGACTCGCTTCATTTGTTAGTTATTCGTCTAGCCGCTTTAAGGACCCTTGTGGTTTGTCTGGTATGTCTGAATGAATAGAGACTATGGCTATACGTGGGGAATTTACTATTAAGGAACAAATTGTGGTTTGTCAGTTGAAAAATAGCATTGTGATTGCTTCAGGCTGACCTCAGTAGGCTGTGTCGTAATTCAATAATCAATAATCATTTTTATTTGTGTAACATAGGTGGTAAATACAGTTCTTAAATTAGTTCATAGTCCAAAAGCAATCTTAGAAATGTGAAATTAAATGGGCAGAAAGAACCAGCGAACATCTTAAACTCAATTCCGATGACCAGATCACATTACAATGAATCCTAAATTCGCAAATTAAAAAACCGAAAATGCTTTTAAAAAGCTCCAAAAGGAAAGTTACGATAAGCATCAAACTGCAATTCGCAACAATGGAAGACACGAGATTCTTTAAGTTTTATAAACGAATACCCATCCGTAACTTATAGGAATCGGGCATTTTAGCCATCCTCCTTGTATAAGTCGATCAAGGCTAAGTTTCTATTTCAGGAATCGAGACGTGCTCCAGTTTACAAAGTTAGGTATCTATGTTTCTTACGGAACTCTGGAACGGTAATCCTTTTAGTCAGTATCCTGTAGACTTAATTTTCTTGTTATTATTTTGTTATTCTCGTCGTTGTTGAATTAAATGTTTAAAGCATTGATATATCAAAAAAAAAACCAAGATACAAACTCAGCATTTCAAAAACGTCCGCAAAAAACAAGCGCAATATTTATAATTGTGCGCAAACAGTCTCCGTTCGCTCGGCATACTGCACTGCTTTGTAAAAACAACTTTAAGCGATCCGTGTAAGGTTGAATTTGCAAAAAAATTGCGCATCACTCACCATACTGCACTGCTTTGTAAAAACAACTTTAAGCGATCAACGTGTAAGGTTGTATTTGCTTAAAAAAATTGTTTATAGTATCTCTACACACAACTCACACATGACACTTGATACATGTCAGTTTTTGACGACAGTTTTGAGTGTTGCATTTGTTCGGGACTGTGCATCTTGGGTTTTTTATATATCAATGGTTTAAAGTAAAGAAAATACTGTTTGCAAGCTTAATATTAACTTGCTTTATTCGTTTGTGTGTCCAGTTGGAAATAAGTGGGTAATTCGTTTTTTCAAGCACTTGCTATCATTCGAAACTATTAGTAGCTATCTTAGTTTACTTGGAGAGACGGGTCAAACAAAATTCCAACCACTGCATCTTCTAAATTCCAGAACCAACAGTGACGACAGTCCGAAAAACGCCTTGTCAATGAAGCTCGACAAGTCCAGGAGCAACGACTCAACTTTTTTAGTTCCTGCAACGTAATTAATCCAAAAAGAAAAGCAGATGAGTTCGAAAAACATAATTTCAACAGCCCTCCATATCAAGCAGAAGACAGAACAGAGTATAATAGAAGGCCAAGAATGTTTACAGCTGGGGTAAACCCATTCATATTGTACCACTTCATTTTCCACATATGTGTACCTATAACCACATCTAACGTTAGGTACTGAAACAAAGATACTCATGAGTCACCCAACACCTCTGAATCAGACCACTTACTCCTATCATCAGGCCTTAAACAGCTACAACACAGCCTCTACGCCGCAGTCACAACCGCATTTAGGCGCCACCATAAAAGTATTAATTGCCTGCTCCATTGTTGTGCTAATATAGTGTATGATGGGTCTAGAAGTGTCAAAGACTTTTAGAAGAAATAAAGACAAATATATTTTTTTAAATGAATTAGGATGGAGCAAATTAGGAATAGTGCCATCTGTTGGTTTGGGTGTGAACTACGTTGTACTTATTTTGGTTACTTAGTTCAAGGGTCTGCATCGTACAAGTGAAATTCTCGTAAAACCGATTTAATTGTTTGGAGGGTTTTGCTCAGCAATGGGACAGTACGGGCTTGTAGTATTCGTATAGCTTTTTTATTATTATTTACAGTTGATATAGTAGTCAAACGCGAGCCTATTACTAAAGCAAGCTATGATGTTGTCAAAGATAGAACACTCTTCCTAGATGTAATCTAACAGGAAACACAGACACAGACTTCCTACAGAGAATCCTACTCCTTGTATGTGAAAATCTGAAAAACAAACGCGAATACTTTAAAATATTCGCTTTTGTTTTTCGGATTTTCACATCTCACAATGCAGTATACAAATGTAGCCTACATTCGATAAAATCAGAACTAAATTAAATCATTCATCTAGAAAAAAAAATCCCAAGAAAAATTCTATATCTGTTTCCATATTCTACGTCTATCTATTGTCTTAGCCGGTTCACAAATAAGTCGTAACAATTAATTGGCATAAGTACCAGGCTTGGCCCGATAATTGTGCTGTGAAGGAGTGGGTGAGTCATTTCATACGTATAACACTATCATATTAATTAATGATGTCATAGCAATTATTATAAGTGCGATTATATTTAGTCAGATTCTACTAGATTATGTTTTGTTGAATGAGTTTCAGGTTACAGTGGAATAAAATGTATGAGGATAGTTTGTCTGTAGATTGCGTTTTCATGAACTATTTCTCTGTACTGACACATAATCTTGTATGTGCTTTTCTAAAGGAACAAGAAACTTAAAAGGAGTACAGTTGGCATAATCACAATAAAGAAAAGAATGAAGACATTCAGATTCAAGTTCTTCAGTCATGGAGCCTATAACATCGTATAGTGTCCTTAAAGATAATCGTTGGTTCAAATTAATCAGGCTTCAGTAGAAAGAACTCCATGAAGGTTTTATTACACCTAAGCGCAGCATTTTTATATTTGCCCACATTGTTATGTTCCAACATATATAAAGTTGATCTAACTTTCTCACTGTTAGTAGATGAGTCTATCTCCACAATTCGGTTCTCATATCGACAGTTACATGATCAATGATTGCTTGCATAAATTAACTACTACACGCTTTTTACAATTCCAAGATACTAATGATAGAGACCACTTAAATATTCGTAAACACCTGTACATGCCACTTATACACGTGTGTTTATTGTTCAAAGTTTCCTCAATTCCCACGGATCTGGACGGATTGAGGTATTAGACGATTCGCCACGATGCCACTATGACATCGACCTTTTACACGCAGCCATTTCTTTTTATGTACCAACAAATCGATTAGGCAAACGATTGATAGATTTCGGCTAAGCGTTCGAGTAGATAGATAAGTTCAGATTTGAGGTGCGACGGGTGATGGTGCAATAGATAGCCTGTAAATTTATGTTTAATCAAGAATGTCATTTGTAGTATTGCAGATTACAGACTGTGGATTGAGTTTTTTGGAATAATTTGTGCCTAATAAAAACAGGTGAATCCTAGAGATCGCGAAATACTAAGCGTATCGTGGGTATCCAGCTAGATGGACCGACGGATGACCCTGAAAAGGTAGCTGGGATAGATGCGGAAAACTGTGGATCGGAAGTTGTGACTTCGCTTGAGAGAGGCCTTTTTCATTAGAGACCGTCAAGGCCTATCCATTTGCGCGTAGCAAGCAAATTGCACAAAATCTCCGCACCACGTGAGTCATGGACATTTTGTGCAATTCCATTGGTTCATATATTTCTATACTCGCTCCGCTGAAATGGACAGACACCCTAAGGCTGCCTGTACATTTCAGCTGAGTGAGGCAGCGGAGCGGAGAAACGGAAAAATATTAACCAATCATGTCAGTCAAAATGTCAGTGACTCACGTGGTGCGGAGATTTTATGCTATTCCATTGGTTTAAATTTCTCCGTTTCTCCGCTCCGATGCCTCGCTTCGCTGTAATGGACAGGCAACACTCGTAAGCTGAGTTGATCGATTAACAATTCTTTTATGAGCCCTGATTATTGCTGATCATGTTGCATAGAATCAACATTACCTTTAAGTTTTCATTACTACTTTACAAAAGTAAAACTCCTACTTACTTAGAGTATACTTTCAACAAGAACCATACATTTACAACTAACAGTAGTTACAACCTAGTGGATAAAATTCATAACGTTTTAAGTTACCCCAAGCATGCGGTCAAACAAATCACTTGTTCCGCAATTTGTTCCATTTAGAAACAGGGTGTAACTGATACCCGAACGGCAGCGTCAAAACAATAAGGTGCGTGGTTGGTAGGTACAGACAATTGTAGCTGCTGTGCCAACAAGAAGGTAAAGTTGTCGGCAGTCAGTTCCAAAAGACCATTGAAGGTTCTTGTCGGCAGCTGGGTAGACTTAACTTAACTTTTAAAGAAGAACATGGTTTTCTTAGATTTGGATAAAATCAACCAACACTACTGCTCTGAAAACGATACAATAAAACACATGAAAAAAAAACAGGTCACATGTCCAAGAACCAAAGAATTTAATACGCGTCTACGAACTCGAACCGGATCGGCGCGGTGGATATTAGCCCAGTCCTTGATATAGATCCGAGTAGTGGAACTATTATAGATTTCACTTTTTCTTTACAGTTTTCTCGTGTCGTCATGAAAGAATTTTGTTAAGAAAAAAACCTGACAATCAATGTTTATTAAGAGGTGAACTAGTGCAGGAAATTTTATAAAAAGGTCAACTAAAGTTACTACACGATAAAAAAAATTACACAATTAGAGATTACGAGATCGTAATCGTCAGACAAACCCAAGTCAACATTATACGAATTACCGAATGAGTCGCTCCTACAAAACCTCCAACTCGATAATTATTCCAACAGTTGTTACATCAAAAACAAACTAGCCCGTACTTCAGGATATGCTAATTAATAATATAACAAAACAATCTGCGAATAAGCTTAAAGCGTAAGCGGTTGCAGTTAAGCGAAACGTACATAGCCGACTATCGCAGACTGACCCACCCTTATAAATAATAGTGGCAAGGCGCCCATCCGTGCCCCCTACCCCCTTAAAGGGTACACTCCGGATCTCATTTCCAAATTGCATTTCGAAACCGAATCTCGACCTTAAAACTGGACACGACCGATCCAAAACCCACCCTATCCTGATATCTTCAGGGTGTTTTTTCGGATGGGGTTGGGGGTAGAATTGAGTGTTTAGTCGTCAGGTCATATCCCAAGGAGGCAACATCTCCGTGTACGAGCACTAACTTGTATAATGAGATATGATAATAAACGCTTCAGTTGAATATTGATGTCGACGAGTTAGGAATGCACTCGCCATGTTTACGGCTGCTCGGGACTTCTAATTAATTATAAATAATTTTAGTGGATTGTTTTGAGCTGACGTACCTTCCTATCTGCGAAGTTGGGTGATGGAAATGCTCGGGCTAATTATTTAATTGGGTTCTCAACTGCTGAATTCTGGATGAAGTATTGAAGATGGCGTAATCTGGCTTGAATTTCACGAGCTAACGTTACGATAGAATCGACTGCCTAAAGCCATAGTTTTAACTAAAGTGTCCGCAGAATCGAAGAAGTCCATCCTTATTATTTTTTCGATATTTTAAATTAATTTATATTTAGTGTTCCGTACCTCAAAAGGAATAAACGGAACCCTTATATCACTTTGTTGTCCGTACGTCTGTCAGTCAAGACCGTTTATTCCGGGAACGCGTAGAGGTATTGAAATAAAAACCATATACTCTTGCAGCTGTGAAAAAACCAAACTTCTAAGTTATCGTAAAAAAAAAGATACGGCCGTTTATGCCGCAAAAAACGTATATTTCGACACTCTCAAGGGAATCAAAATGTATAGGGTATTTCCCGTTGACCTAGAACTATGAAATTTGGCAAGTAAAACCGTCTTATACTACAACTATAGGGAAAAGTCTGAAAACTATACATTTGTAATTAAATCATACAAAAATATAGTCGTTATTTAAAGTAATTTGTAGCTACTTTGTACGGCACCCTCGATGGGCGAGTCCGACTCGCACTTGACCGGTTTTTTTTTTCACAGGTGATCTAATTTTATCGCACAATCGGGTGAGTGACAGCTATTCGACATCAACTATGCACAGAGTAGCAGATTCGTTTCCCTCCTCAACAAATATTATCACGGTATGACCTACATCCTACAGGATGTAGTTAATATGGTATGGTTCCATATTAAAAGTTATTCATAATAATGAGTACAATTTTCAGGTTCTGCGTTTAATCCACTACACTCTGTATGTAATTAGTACTATCTATACTAATATATGTATAAAATAAAAAATATTTATTGTCTCATTAAATTTACAAACGTAGGTGAAGCCCATATATATCATGATTCAAAAGAGTGTCCGTGGAGTTTCTTGCACGTTCTTCTCCATAGAGATCTACGCTTTGGAACGTGCAAATAGCTCCCTGTTTTTGACTGACCGACCTTAACAATTCATAAGTGCCTGTAAAAGGTTTATTTGAAATAATTGCTTTGAATCTTGAATCTAATCCAGGATTGCTTTAAAAGTGTTTCTTCACTCTATGTGACATCCCAAAATATTATGAGTTTCATTCATTCAACTGTTTAAGAATGAATGAACGAAACTGACCGATAAGTATGTCAGCCGCGGTCCGTATATCACCCCCTACAAATTGTGAGGTAATAGAGGGAAGTGTCTTATTGTGATGCGGATCCGTACGTCTGTTTTGTTAGCATGATCTTTAGGTCATTCTCCTCTAGTCTAGGAGATCTAGGATTGATTAAAAAAAAACTTTATTCACACTATGTGACATTTCGAAATTTTTTGTGTTTCGTTCACTTAATCTGCTTAATAATCTATACTAATATATAAAGCTCAAGAGTTTGTTTGTTTGTTTGCTTAAACGCGCTAATCTCAGGAACTACTGGTCCGATTTGAAAAATTCTTTCAGTATTAGATAGCCCATTTATCAAGGAAGGCTATAAGCTATGGCTAATAGGAGCGGAGCAGTAATGAAAATTGTGACGCAGACAAAGTTGCGCGGGACTAGTGGACGTCACGCGGTTTCACCCGCCTAGTTCCCGTTACCGTGGGAGTACGGGGATAAAATATAGCCCATGTTACTCCCTGATAATGTAGCTATCCATTGCTGAAAGAATTTTCCAAATCGGTCCAGTAGTTTCGGAGCCTATTCATTTCAAACAAACAAATCTTTCCTCTTTATAATATTAGTGTAGATTTATCTATTGTTTTGTTTGAGACTCCTGTGGTCTAGGCTAGACTATAGGAGAACTAGAATTTGAAATAATTTGATGTATGGAATGCTTTGGTAGCTCGTAGTTTAAGGATAGTAAAATTAAACAACTTCAGTCTTATATTTAGTAGTTAAAGTTGACCTAAGACTTTTCTTACTTAAATCTTGTATAACTCCTGAAGTCGTGATTTTTAGGAGGCCGCTACAATCTATAAAAAAGTTCTGTAACTGCATTTTTTTCCAGTCGACCTTTGGGTGATGCAGAGACAATTAGTGGTAGGTGCAATTTTGAGCAAGAAACGCGATTAATAGATATTTAGTAAATACAAAGATATATGAACTATACATACAATAGGGACTCTAATATATATACTCAATGAACAAACTAATACACGAATATACATTAACAGTTCATGCAAACAAACAATGACTAAAAATTTAGCGCTGTGACGATACTACTGCCTCCTCTCCTCAACTCAACCTCTTAGCCTAACCTACCTCAGTATCAACGTGGCCCTCGTATAACATAGTAATGCCAGCAGTAGACCAAGAAAGTGTTCCATTCCAACGGAAACCCTACTAAATACCTCAGAATTAGCATTTAAACTTCAACTAATTAATTAATTAGTACAACAAACAGCAGTAAATTTACTATCGTCTACATATCAAACTACGTATGTCTGTGTTCGAGTCATTTCATGAATATTATCACAATTTTTTGTTCAGACAAGCATATTAGCAGCCATCACATTAAAACAAGTACACGATTATGCTTAATTTATGATAATTATTCTAACATTGCCAGTTAAGTAGATTTACTGTGAACGTCGAGTTTTTTTGGGACTGTATCCACTGACATACGACTATGACTCTTATGAGCAAGGGGAAGGGAAGGGGCTATGCGTGCTAAACTTGTCGTGTTTACCGATTTGTGATACGTTTTTACAGAATAGAATAGAATTGAAAAAAAACCGGTCAAGAGCGAGGCGGACTCGCGTGCAAAGGGTTCCGAACGAATTTTATTTTTTTAACATTTTATTTTAACACCATAGACTTCTTATAGGTTTTCCTGTAATCTATAGGTAAAGATCTATTCTCTCCATTTTTTTTCAAAATTTTAGACTCAGTAGTTTCGGAGACAAGGGGGGAATGCTCATTTTTCGTCTAATTTCTTGAATAACTTTAAAACTTTTAAAATATTTATTTTATTAAAATTAAAGCCCTAAAAGTAAGCCCTTTCATTTGATATGTTACACGATCTTGTACAAAAAACTTTTTTTAAAATTTTCTAGTTTTACCCCAAAAAGTGACCCCCATAATAAAAATTTAATAACTTACGCAACGCGTCCGTGTTTGGGTCACAGAAGTCCATATGTGTACTAAATTTCAACAGAATTGGTCTAGTGGATCCGGAGAAAACTGGCTGTGACAGACGGACAGACAGACAGACACCCGAGTGATCCTATAAGAGTTCCGTTTTTTGTTCGGAACCCTAAAAAGCACCTTTATTTCGCAAAAATAATACATCATTGTGCAATTCTATTACAATTTCATAGGTACAGTCAACAAAGCTATTTGGTATGCAGGCAGCTAACTTGCAACTACTTTTAGACAAAGTTGTGAGCGTGCTGAGTAGACAATTATTGCACACCACACTCGTAAGTATGTCATAAGCTTAAAAAGTTATAATCCACACTTTGGTAATAGATATTGTCAGTGCAGTGGAAAAAATAATATTTTTGCCTGTTTACCAAATAACTTTGTTGACTGTACCTACTTACTAAGTAGGGTTGAAACGGAACTGATTCACCCTGATCCGCGTACTATAGTGTCACTAAACTGTATTGCGGTGGAACAGTTCAGAATTCAAGTTTTCTTTTCAATTGCCTATAACCGTCCCCGGTCCCGTCTATTTCTGTACCAAAATTCATCAATTTTTGTTCAATGATTTAGGCGGGAAAACGTGACAAATTCATTATTATAATGAATTAGTTAGGATTAGGATTATCACTTCCCGTGGGTGTCGTAAGAGGCGACTAAGGGACTCACCAGAGAATGGGCAGCAGCGTTCTCTGTAAAAATCAACACCATACACTGCGATCGCCAACCCGCCTGCCAAGCGTGGCGATTATAGCAAACCCCCCCATCTTGGGGGAGGCCTATGTCCAGCAGTGGACGTCTTCCGGCTGTTATGATGAGGATTATCTCTCATGAAGGGAGAGCTATGAGCTATTTGACGCAACAATAAAAAAAACCACACACTTCAAAAAAGGGCACGTCCCAATCACTTCCAAAGATGTTCTCCATTTTTATACGAGAATGGCTTTACAAAAATAATATCGAATGTGTCAGATAAATCGGCGTCAACAGGATAGCGCCTTGCTCGCTGATTGATTGGTGCTCCAAATGATTTACACTGCCGAGCTGGGGACAAATCGCTGGCTGAAACGGGTGGTACGATGACGTTGCTCCAACTTTGTGTCAGTGCGCTGAGGGTTAGGAGTTTTCATTATGGTTGGCCAGATTTTTAGCTAAACAGAATACAATAGTGACGTCATAGAAAAAAACGTAACATCTTCTAAAGCTAAAAAAATTAGCTTCATTCGAAGCTAGATATAAAAAAAAGATTTATGGATGTTTTTTGCTCTCAGTAGTATTTAACGCAATAATAAAACAGTACATGAGCGTATGAAGCTATTTTTTATCATCATACAACTTTTTTCTAGGCAGGTATCCACCCCCTTCTGCTTCACCCAGAGCGAGAGGAGTTATTTGATCCCATCCTAAAAAAAAAGGTATCAATCATAGACACGATTATAACCACTCAGGATCCGTGTCCCTTTCGGGACAAAACGCCCCAACTGTCACTATCCGTAAGTCCCGTTCGGGACAAGCCGATGCTTGCTCGATTGCTCCCGCGAATTGGGCCCGAATGGGACTTACGGATCATGAGTGGTTATGCCAAAATCAATTCGTAACTGCGACTGTGTGTGTGTAAAAAAAAACCAGATCAGTACGTCTACCATGAGTTTTATCAATTTATACTCGCTAGCGACTGTAGTTAAAAAAAGTATGGAAAATTAAAAAAAAAACAAGTTCTAATTTATTTGTTTAGTTGTTAACTAGCAAGCAAGCAAGTTGCAAGTAAAACTTTAGTTAACAACTAAACAAACAAATTCGAAACTTGTTCTTTAAAAGTTTTGTACATTTTTTTAACTATAGTCGCTAGCGAGTATAGATTGATAAAACTCATGGTAGACGTACAGCTCATTTCTGTTCGAAAACTCAACAATAAAATTTAAGTAACAGCAGATTTTTTTGTTATCACTATAATGTTGATTTTTGTATAATACGAGTGTATGATTGAAACCTGCCTAGAGATAAATAGTATGAATAGTTGCACACAATTGACACATACGTATTATTCGAGAGCTCACATGAGCTCGCTACCTCTTAACCAAGCCGTAATAAACGAAAGCAAACGCTAACAACCCTAATCTCTACAAAGTGCACAGGCTCCTTCTGAGTAAGCTCGCTCCATCGTAGACTTGATCTCTGTCTTCTCTGACCTAGACTAGAGTCGAGAGCAAACCCATAACAAATAAAAAAAAACAGTTTTTTTTTTCACCAACAAAATGAAGACGTCACACAATGGAAACATTAATAATGAGAAATTAACTTCCGTAATAAGATAGCCGTGAAATTATTATTCTACAACATGTGAACTCGTAAACCTGCTTCGTAATTATTTTTCTGGCAACATTTATCGTTCATGTATTGAGTCTTAGTCGGCATCCTCAAAGAAAACTCAAAGAAACATTATATGGATATTGTTAATAGAATTTTTATGGCCCACATTATAAAATTATGACGAATTAACACGGTGTTAAGTTTATAAGATAATTGGGTATAACGTGACGTACACGTAGATGTACCGTAACGATTAAAAAGTGTTGATGAACTAAGAATCGGTGATTTCTATTCGGTTTTCAAGGTTAATTTTGAAGTAATGAATTTGAAGCCGATGCATTTAAGAGCTCAATCACAAAAGTGCGTTTTCACTCACAAAACTGCTGACTTATCGCATAATGTAGAAATTCAGTTGCAATTACGTTTATTTTAGGGTTTATTATAAATTTTTTTGGTGAATATTTATTAAATTTTCATTTCTTATGAACTATGCTTTATTTTGGTATAAATTTTACGTAATAATATTAATGTAATAAAATACAATAGACTGCGTCCCACATGTGGGACGGCCGGGCCTGACAGGTTTAAAGGAGAAATTTACAGTTCATTCTGAGCATTTTTAGTAGTTTTTATGGATTTTAATAGGATTTTTTTTACGGATATTCCATTCTTATTTCAAATTTCTGAAACCGCTATGAACGAATCCACTATATAAGAAATATTATGATACTAGCTGACCCGCGCAACTTCGTCTACGTCACATTTTTCATTACGGCTCCGCTCCCATTAGTCTTAGCGTGATGATATATAGCCTAAAGCCTTCCTCAGTACATGGGCTATCTAACAGTGAAAGAATTTTTCAAATCGGACCAGTAGTTCCCGAGATTAGCGCGTTCAAGCAAACAAACAAACAAACTCTTCAGCTTTATATATTAGTATAGATATGCGAATAAAAATGCGAAAAGTGAGGTCGCTATACACTATATAATCATTATTCTCAACTACCCAATAAGCCAAAGCCTAGTTGTCTAAATATTTCAGTTTCTGATAATAGGAAAGCCAAAGTTGGCCATTTTACGCAAAAAAACACAGTCAAATTGTATTAGGCATCTTAAAGTGTGGCGAATTTTGATGAAGAATTAACGCTATACCTGAATTGAATTCACTTTACTCATCATTTTGAGCAACTTTTTCTATGGGACCAACACTGAAATCGCGAAAAAATATCGACTTCCCCTTACATTTATGTGCGAATAACTCCATAAAATGTACTGAACAGCTGATTTTTAGGGATCTATACCTTTTTAATGGATGGGGGAAATCATCAAATGACTCCTCCCGCTCTGGGCGAAGCAGAAGGGAGTGTCAGACTCTTACTGACTAAAACCCATCCGTGTTCCTCCTAGTGCCCTTTGCGTTCCAGGGCCGCGGTGACTCTTTCGAACAAATTCCGCAACCAGGGTTTCGTACCTATAGGGTAACCAACGGAAGCCTAAGATCCGCTGTCCATCCGTCCGTCCGTCTATCAGCGGGCTGTATCTCAAGAACCGTAAGAAAGACCGTAAGAAATTTTCACAGTGCAACAAATTCAGTGTTTCTATTGCCGCTATAACAACAAATAATAAAAATCAAACTAAATTAAAAATTTAAGGGGGTTCCCATACAAGAAACATATTTATTTCCGGTTTGTGGTAGGGAACACTAAGTGTGCGAATTTTTTTTTCAAGATTTTGGGGTTGCACCGTAGCAAAAGTTGTTCATAATGATCAAGCCCCCCCTCCCCCCAACCCCTTTTCAGGTACTTATTTGTCTATTCTGTTACAGTTTGTAATTCTAGCTAGGTAAGTTATCAAGAAGTATAGTGTAGTGTTGTTTTTAAACTCTAGTTTTTACAAAGTTACCCAAAAGAAAGCAACCTTACTTACTTTCCCAAGCCAAGGAACTACAACTAACCTGCGAACTAAAAATTTTTACAAGCTCAAACTTAAAAGTTGACACGAGGGGTTGGGGGTAGGGTCGATAGTTAATTCTGTCGGTACTTCGAAAGGGGGTTAATTAATAATAACGGCGTATGGGTGATTAATGAAACTGTACCCTACCTAATTTATAGTTGGACTTAAGCACCCCGTCCCGCGCGCCCCGCCGGCCCAAAGCAAACTAAATATCCAATACCTCGATGTTGACTGCCGGGTTAAAGGTTTTGATACTTGAATTATTTCTAGTCAATTTACATTATTGAAAAGAAGCATTAGCTAAACATTTTAATTACGTCAGAAAGTCATTTTGATAGAAAATATACTAGTTTGTACTGATTAAGTTTACCTATAGATATATTTCAGGTCATAACACCACCTTGAGTCACCAAATTGCCAGCAACTGGTTATTTATTGATATTAACCAAGGCTTTTCCGCTGTCATGGCGACTGAGGCAAGTGGAGGATTTTAAACTGACTTGGAAATGTGAACTTTAGACACAACCTTCAAAGGATAATGTTAAGCAAGTTCAGGCAGATGACAAGAGAACACACTAACAGTGTTCATATAGTACGAAAATCTTGCAACATTTTTTTTTTACTAATTGATAGGCTCGCGTTTGACCACCATCTCACCTGATGGTAAGCGATGATGTGGTCGAAGATGGAGCACGCTTGCCTAGAAGTAATCTATTTACTCTAGACTTACGGACTCCCAGGTTGTAGCTATCTGGAAACACAAACTCTGGCAGGGAATTCCACTCCTTAGCTGTACGCACTATGAATGTGTTCCCAAAACGTTTTGTGAGTGTAGGTGGGATGTCCACCATGAACCGGTGGCGCATCGTCTTGTGGTCCGATGATGGAACGGGAATGGCGGAATTATGCAAAATAAAATATTTTATACATTCCTAATCGCAATAACTTCAAGCCAGTCAGAACTTTTAGAGCTGATAACTTCACGTATAACTGTTAATGTTGATCAAAGTTTAGGCACCAAGCTAGAATAAATCATTGACTGATAATGAAGGCACACTCGTCAATTAACAGAGACTTCTAATAAACATTATATTGGAGAGGAAGCTTTTGTTAAGTTGCCATTATAATTTTTTTCTTCTTCTTTGTGTTACTGGTACGACAGTACATCAAATTTTGTAAGTCCCAAACATCATCATTCCCCCGTCGTCGTCGGTGGCAGGGCAGAGGTGGCTTTACCTGCATTTTTTGTTTTGCAGAAGGTTATTTTCATTACAACTCCACCCGTACTCAATGTAATCATCAACACCATTTCAGCTGAAAGACGTCCATATGTGGACATAGACCTCCCCGAAGTACGATGACTTGGTGCAAGCTGAAACTGC
The DNA here is from genome assembly GCA_947578705.1 of Lacanobia wlatinum. NCBI lineage: Eukaryota > Metazoa > Arthropoda > Insecta > Lepidoptera > Noctuidae > Lacanobia > Lacanobia wlatinum. The sequence goes on from OX388033.1 coordinate 20,698,161, forward strand.
ACGATGCGAGTCGAAATGATTTAATAAAATAAAAATAATATGAAAGTATCAACTCCACTAAATCCACTCACATTATTATGAAGACAAGTACGAGCAGTGTATTCGGACTTTGAAAATCTAATTACGTAGCCGGTACCCTTACCTCGATCGTTCCTTCGCGCCGCCCAGCCGCCGCCCACGGCGCGTTCTCCACTGGTCTCGACACACGGGGTCGTGTTAGAATCGACACGTCGACTATGTTAGGGAATGATGTTGTAGACCATGATGTTGAAAATTGGAATGATTATGTTATGAAGTAACTACAACAGAAAAAATATAAGATAAAAATATATAATTTGATTGACAACGACACCTGGACAACGACAGGTATTAATGGAGGAAAATCTTTCCGTTCCGTACTCAAAGGATAACCAACGGAACCCTATTACTAAACCTCCGCTGTCCGTCCGTCCGTCCATCCGTCCATCCGTTCGTCCATCCGTCCGTCCATCCATGTTCCGTCCGTCCGTCCGCCTGTCTGTCAGCGGACTGTATTTCAAGAACTGAGGTAGGCAGTTGAAATTATTACAGAGTATTTATTTCTCAACAAATAATAAAAATGAAATTAAAAAAAGAATAACGGTGCCTCCCAAACAAGAAACGAGGTTTTTTTTTCGTTTTATAGTACAGAACCCTTTGTGTGAGTATCCATCTCGCACTTGGCCGGTTTTTTATTAAATAAATATCAAAATTACAGCCTAACCTCAGCTTTCAATAAAAAAATATAAAATAAAAAGAATCAAAAACCCGTGTCGACACAAATGGAAAACTCTTAAGTTTGTCCAGGGCGCACGAATTATACATGGTGTATTAATACGCTGTTCAACTCAACTATTGCTAGTGAAGTTTTAATTCGATAACCCACCGGCTGGCCGCGGCCTTACCCCCTTTGCCCCGGCTTCGTCTGCCCGCGATAATGTATTTATGGACGATACCACGGGCCTAATGAGCGAACCTATGCCTCTTTACGCGACCCCTGTACTTAGATTCGGTTAGGATACGATAGATAATGTACCGTTTGCGTTTTAGGGTTACAGGGGTGATTCTGTTGTGTTCGTTCACAGTTTTGGGGTTGTAAGAGTAAAACTGAGTTTTCTTTTATATCGATATCCTGTTTTATCTACAAGCCTGGTGAAGGCCACTGAAGAAGACATGGTGAAGATAAAAGGACGCGAGAAGCACAGGATCGGTCGATGTGATGATGTTTGGGGGGGCTTGGGCCTGTGTATGAATGGACGACTTTAGGGAGCATACATAGGGCGAATTTCACCAATGAAACTAAACGAGATCAGCATACAAACCACGTTTATGAGCTGAAATAAACCATGTCAGAGGCCTTTGAGGCGGTTTAGAAACTCTGACACTAGGGTGTATGGGGTCGTTAGACCTTACTGCTCACACGATAAGAAGAAGCTGTCAGTGTCGTTATTTTCTGTGGAATATTGATACCGACAGCTCTTGAACGCAGTTCAGATGTACTGATCGCGTTCAGTTTCATTGGTGAAATCCGCTCTTAAAGTCTTGTCAGTATCGTAGTTTAGTGTCGATTTTCGTCATGAGACAATTTTATCAGATATTTCATCAGACAGATTGTTTTGACTCATGAACCTTTTGAACTTTGTAGGGTAAGCAAACACCAAACTTTCAAAATATAGTCAACATAATTTCTCAAAAAAAACTTGACAACTAATTTCCAAAAAGACTTTCGAATAAGTAGAGTTTAATTCCCTGCCAGAGTCTGTTTTCTGATAGCTACAACCTAGGAGTCTTTAAGTCAAGAGTGAATAGGTTACTTCTAGGCAAGCGTGCTCCATCTTCGACCACATCATCGCTTACCATCAGGTGAGATAATGGTCAAACGTGTGCCTATCAATAACAAAAAAAAAAATTGTTTGGGCTTTTATGGTTCTAAAAGACCAGTTACACAAAATCTACTGCACACAATTCCAATACTGCAGAATCGAAGATAAACTGCAATAATCGTACATTGTTGAGCTCATAAAGAAAATATTAGTGAAGGTAACTAATAATGAGTATCTATGCCACGCAGAGCGTAGTGGTCCTGCGAATTGTATTTGGTTCCGCAGTTACTACGAGAACAATATTTCTAATTGAAATGCGTACCCTTGATAACATCGCAGTGTTTACTAACGAAATTTCTCTGAAATGTACGAGTACGAGTATTAGTACGGTTTAGGAGTTCTTGGTGTTACTGGGTTTGGGATTGAGTGTAATTTCTCAGAAAAAACGATTTTGAGTGATGTAATTCCCGAATTTTATCTGGTTTTGCATTAAATACGATTTTTAATTGAAATGCTAGGGTTATCGTAATGAGGACTAACGAGATTTCTCTGATATATACGAGTACGAGTATTAGTATGGTTTTGAAGTTCTTGGTATTGGGCTTGGATATAATTATGAGATCGAGTAAAATTTCTTTGAGAAAATGATTTTGAGTGATGAAATTTGTGAATTTTATCTGGTTTTGTAGTTAAGTACTTCTATTTTAATTAAAATGCGTTACGTTCATAGGGTTATCGCAATGAGGACTAACGCGATTTCTCTGATATGTGTAAGTACAAGTATTTTTTTTTTATTTGTCATGGGCTTGCTCTTGACTCTAGTCTAGGTCAGATATGACCGAGACAAAGTCTACGATGGAGCGAGCTTACCCAGAAGGAGCCTGTTCACTCTAACTTTGAAGAGATTAGGGTTGTAAGCGTTTGGAAACACAGACGCAGGTACTGGGCTTGGATATAATTATTAGATCGAGTATTTCTTTGAGAAAATGATTTTGAGTGATGAATGTGATTATGGATATGCACAATAGGGTATTTTACTAAAAAAAAATTAAGTAGTCCGTCAGATAGATTTAAAAAAAATATTGGATACGTATTTTTACTTTTTTTCACGTAAACAAAAAATGAAGTCGATACAGCGCGTTGAAGACACGCGTGACGTCATGTGGCTTGGTAAAATTGTATCATCATAGTGACGTCACGCGTGTTTTATCATCTCATCGTGGCACTATATCATCTTCATCTTTTGTTTACGCGAAAAAAGAAAAAATACGTGTTTAATATTTTTTGAATATCTATCTGATGGACTAATTAGATTTTTTTAGTAAAATACCCTATTGCACAGGGTGAGTTTAAATTCTTTGGCAACTAATAAATGTAATGTACTCAACAGTAGTTTTTTTGCATCATTTTGTAATTATTATTCATGAGTTTAACTCAGCGAAGAAGATATTAAGATTAGACTGAAAACACCCAAAAATATATTTTGCCTAATGAACAGTAATGTATATAATGTACCAAAACCCATCAGCAAGAAAATGAGACAGTATATAACAAACTTAACGACGTCGGCTTATTTGACAGATTGTTAGCTTATTTTCATCTTTAACATAGCCAACGTGGCCTTGTATCTGTCACCGGAAAATTGCAGATTCCGTAATCTATACTTCTATACTAATATTATAAAGAAGAAAGATTTGTTTGTTTGTTCGTATGTTTGTTTGTTTGAATTGGAATAGGCTCCGAAACTACTGGACCGATTTGAAAAATTCTTTAAGCTTTGGATAGCTACATTATCAGGGAGTAACATAGGCTATATAATTATCCCCGTACTCCCACGGGAACGGGAACTACGCGGGTGAAACCGCGTGACGTCCACTAGTATTGTAATAAACATTCATTAGATTATAAGTTCTCGATATATTATGGAAAAAAACCTTTAGTATACAATAAATCCCATACAAATTAAATAGTTTCCAATATATATATATATATATTTTTTCCAATAAACCACGAGTTGCTAGCAAGCAGGCTTTCTACCGGTTGCATTATGGGGAATGTGCGACGGAATTGCATAATTTAATTCCGCCAAGCCCGTTCCATCATCGAACCACAAGACGAACGGCGATGCGTCATCGGTACATGGTGGACTTCTCACCCACACGCACAAAACGTTTTGGGAACACATTCATAGTGCGTACAGCTAAGGAGTTGAACTCCCTGCCGGAGTCTGCTATTCCTGATAGCTACAACCTGGGAGTCTTTAAGTCAAGAGTGAATAGGATTACTTCTAGGCAAGCGTGTTCCATCTTCGACCACATCATTGCTTACCATCAGGTGAGATAGTGGTCAAAAGCGTGCCTATCAACAGAAAAAAAACATCAGTGTGTTATCAAAAAAAAAACACCGGTAGCACTCCGGGAGTGCCGGCAGAAGTGAAAACATGTAAATAATACATCCTTACTGTCGCGGTCACATCATAGACAAACCACCGACAGCAAAATAAACAAAAAGACACTGACGTGTGGCCGCGACAGCGACTGTCAGTGACAGATGTCAATCTTGACACAGTTCCTGACATAAACAAAACGAACCATAAAAACAACAAAAAATAACGTTGTGTTTAATTATAAGTACAAAAATACTATCATTTATGAGGTAGAATACAATGTTTATTTATTGCGCTATCGTACACAAATATGACAATTTACATGTTATTATTCATAATATTATATCGTTATTTATTTATATATTACATTAATTTTTATCTCTTAGAAAAATCAACTTTCATCCATAATTTCGTAATTCCGTAATTTCGTATCCTTGGATACGCGTGGCACGCTGTACATAAACACAGACGGACATTCGCGCAAGCGCCCTGTGCCGCCTAAGCGGAGCAGCACACTCAGGCACGGTAGAAAGAGTGGGAGATACTAGTTCCTCTCCCTTCCCCTCGATCTTACGCTTTTTCGCATCACGTGACCCTGACGCGAGTCCGTCTTACGCTTTTTGCGATCGGGTCACGTGACCCTGACGCGAGTTTAAGATTTTATACCCATTACAGAAAAGTGCTCAACGCCGCTAAAGAAGTTTTCACTTCAAAAATATTTACAATTCCATACGATATTTTTACAATATTAGTCTGCAATTTTCCGATGACGTACCTATATTTATCCGGAAACACAATCAACCAACTCATCGGAAACAACCAATACACCTTTTATAACCCCCAAAACAACCGCAAACAAAAACAATTGAGCATCGACGAACCACACTCGAACTTAAACAAAGAACGTCTATGAAGAACAATAGATACTTCCATCTGAATTTTAATTATAAGTAATAATGATTGGAGCCATCAGCGCGACAACGGGTTGACCTACCGTCTCGCGCCCCTGTGACATGGAGGGACACATTCAAGGTTGATGCGGCATTTTGAGCTTGTGAATGTATGATGTAGATGTTACATTGGCCGTGGATAAATATCAAGTCGATTGTTTAATTTATTGGCATTGTCTTGTCTATCAATTGATTAGGACCTACTTATTAAGATTTGTATCAAATGAGTAGGTGACGATTTAATTAATGGATTGGACTAATGTAATTGTGAGTTGTCAGAATAGTTTTACCAATAATCTGCTTCTTTTTATTTGTTCAAGTCTGTTAGAAATGATTACGTACCAGCTAACTTTGTGCATACATACATAAATGAAAGCTTACCTCGTGCAATTAGAGAACAATTTTTTTTTAAATGGAATATTTCACTAATAACTAAACTATGCTCTATCGAAATTCAAACCAATCTATCATAAGAGCGTTTTGATAGATTCTTCTTCTTCTTATCGTGTGGGCAGTAAGGTCTAACGACCCCACACACCCTAGTGTCAGAGTTTCTAAACCGCTTCAAGGGCCTCTGACATGGTTTATTTGACGACCGCCATTTGGCGGCCGGGACCACCGGCTTATACGTGCCTTCCGAAGTACGGAATCATCTTTTTATCAGACAATCAGGTGATTCAAGCCTGCAATGTCCTAGCCAAACTGGAAACAACTTAACAAAGTGTGCTTCCCGTGGGAACCGAACTTACGACCACTGGGTCACAAGGCATACGCCTAAACCACTCGACCATGGAGGCAGCTACCTATTTCATAGATTGAACTTTGAACTTTAGCATTTTAGACTGGATGAGTGAACTTCATAATATGAGGATGAGACGTGGCTAACCGAGAGTACTGAGACATCGCTAGACCCACCAGCTAGTCTATTCTGTAAATAACTATTTCGATATCGAGTTTCACCTGAGTGACAAAACTCACAAAATGAGCTTTATTGCACACAACATAAAGGTCTTAATTTGAAACTCACCTCGGATTCCACTGTCGAGATACGAAAATATTGTTACAGAATAGCACTACAGTTGTTGAAGCACTCTCTTGTCTTTGACGGACCTGTGCTCAAAACGAATTTAGTCGAAATACCTTCTCCAATTCTTGCTCTCGTAGTTCTTCCTCCACCACCCACCAACCCCTCAGTAGGTACGTACGTCTTGAACCAACTTTCCATAATTAATTATACTCATTATCATTATTGTTTGGAAGGCAGTTTTGCTTCGATAATGAATTGTTCGCCTCCATCATTAATTAGTTTATTATAATAAGAACGTAAACTTTCTTGGTAGATTAATCAAGTTTATCTGATGCCCGCTGCGTTTAAAAGTAGGTATTATTTTGCTTAACTGAAGCTTCGCCAATTTATTTATTTTGATGGATTGTTCAAGTTTTTGGTGATTGTTCGATGTTTTTTGTTAAGGTTATTGTTGTATGTCTGTTTTATTGTTAAATACATGAAACATTAAGTAAGCAAGCAAGTAATTTAGCTAAGGAGTGGAATTCCCTGTCAGAGTCTGTGTTTCCTGATAACTACAACCTGGGAGTCTTTAAGTCAAGAGTGAATAGGTTACTTTTAGGCAAGCGTGCTCCATCTTCGACCACATCATCGCTTACCATCAGGTGAGATAGTGGTCAAACGAAAAATACATTTTGAAATAACATGACATTACATGACACCTTTATTTCCAGAAAATGTAGGTAAGTAATAAAGAACATTCACACTGTTGTTTGTAACAAATCAGAGATCCTCAATAAGCAAAAAAAAATTCAATTTGCTGTAGTCATCGAAACTTTGCCATGGGGTTGTGCAGCATCGCCTACGAGTCGCCTGTACATTGCCTCTATAGCGTGACTGCTACAAAACGCCTACGACGTATCTGCCACAAAATATCTACTCTACGATGCATCTGCTACGCACTGTCTATGATGCGACTGCTACGAATCTCTTACTACGCATCTGCTACGCACTGTCTACGATGCGACTGCTACGAAACTCCTACTATGCATCTGCTACGTAGTTTCTACGATGTGACTGCTACGAAACTTCTACTACGCAATCTGCTACGCAGTGTCTACGACGTGACTACTATGAAACGTTCGACAACATTAACGCTGGACATGTACACGTAGTTAGAACACACTTCTAGTACGTAAATAACTGTGATAATGTAGTATTTGTGTAGTACGTAGGTATGTATGAACTACAGTGACTGCGATAACCCTTTGGGAGTTAACCGGAGATGTTTAACCGAATGTCTGCCCGTGATCGCTTGCATGTTTACACATCAACACGACTTCTGAGTTTAAGGGGATCGGCATTGGCGTCCTATCTGGTATAACGACGTTCAATTCCTACATGGATGACTAATTCAGCTGAAAATAATCTTGGTACCAATTTTTCTTTTAATTGCAATATGAAAATTGTGTTGTCTTCTTTTATGGGGTGATATGAGCAGTCTGATCAAGGAATAGGGCGCTACCCACTCATCATCATCATCATCATCATATCAGCCGAAAGACGTCCACTGCTGGACATAGGCCTCCTCCAAGCGTCGCCACAACGACCGGTCCTGTGCGTCTCGCATCCATCGTCTACCCGCGACCTTCACTAGGTCATCGGTCCACCTTGTGGCGGCCTTCCAACGTTACGTCTTCCGGTACGCGGTCGCCGCTCCAGAACTTTTCGGCCCCATCGACCATCTGTTCTGCGAGCAATATGCCCTGCCCACTGCCACTTTAGTTTGGCGATCTTTCGGACTATGTCGATAACCTTGGTTCTCTTGTGGATATCATCATTCCTGATTCGATCACGCAAGGAAACTCTAAGCATTGCCATCTCCATTGCCCTTTGAGTGACTTTGAGCCTTCTGATGAGGCCCATTGTAAGCGACCACGTTTCAGTTCCGTATGTCATCGCTGGCAACGCGCACTGATCATAGACTTTCGTCTTGAAACACTGTGGTATGTGGGACGAGAAGATACCGCGCAACTTCCCGAACGCTGCCCAGCCGAGTCGGATCGACGGTTGACCTCTTTCTCGAAGTTGGCCCTACCTAACTGGACCATTTGTCCTAGGTAGACGTACTGGTCTACAACTTCGAGAGTAGAGTTACCGATCTTGATGGGAGTGGGTGCTACATGGGTATTTACCATGATCTTGGTTTTGTCCATGTTGCCCACTCAGTAACTGATTTATAGTTGTTAAATTGGGCAGTCGATCCAGGTAAAATCTAACTGCATTCGGATACAATGGTTCCCGACCCCGACGTAGCTGGAAAACCGGCCAAGTGCGAGTCGGACCCGTACATGAAGGCCGTACCAAAAAACCGAAAAAAAATCAAAAAAAGTTTTTTATGATCCCCCGTTTTAGGTTTCCGTACTCAAAAGGTAACCAACGGAACCCTTTTACTAAGCCTCCGCTGTCCGTCCGTCCGTCCGTCCGTCTGTCTGTCAGCGGGCTGTATTTAAGGCTGCTCTCTCGAGAAATGCTTAAAAACACCGTGCAGATACAGCAACTTTTCGACGGCATTTACTGAGAAATTACATCTGATAAAATAGGTAGTAATCTACATGACATGATACGTAATTCGGTTAAGCCAGAATTTATGTATTGGTATCACATAATAAGGAAAAAAATCACCAAATCATCTCCAAATCGTTGAGATGAAATTATTTTACTCCATCATTTTTTAACAAAAGTATAAAAAAAATTGTACTGCTTTGCAATACAAAAGAAAATAATTTGGTTTTGTTACTTTTTTAAAATACGTGTTATTTTTTATAATAAATTAAAAATGCGGGTAGCGGAGTGGCGCGTAGAGGAGTAGTTAGCTCCGTTTATATGCGCAAGGTCATTGGCATGTATACAAACCTTAAGAATCGTAATCGTAGACAGATGAAATTTTCACAGATTGTGTATTTCTATTGCCGCTATAACAACAAATAATAAAAATTTAGATTTATGGTAAGGAACCCTTCGTGTGTGAGTCCGACTCGCATTTTTATTATTTGTTGTTATTTTAGGGTTCCGTTGATTACCTAAGTGTTGTTAAGCAGATAATGATGATCAAAAAACTATGAGCACCTCCAATGGAGGTGGATCGATGACCTGGTGAAGGTTGCGGGAGGCTGGATGAGACACGCACAGGACCATATGGTGTCGCTTGAGGGAGGCGGTTGGGATGTTCAGCTGTGGACCCCTTTCACCTGAAATCATTCCAGCTGAGAGACAACGATGATGAATTCTTAAGTCTTAAAACTTATATCACTTTACATACACTTTACACCCACAAATAGCATTACTATTTACTAGACTCAAGGACTAAAATGGTTAATAAAACTTTTTCATTTCGTAGAACTTCATTTAGTTTTGCTATCTGCGCTCGTATTTCAAAACTTTTAACTGGCCAGCGAGTTTGCAATGGAAAAGCCTAGTTCGATTTGTCTTTCCCGATTTGTTCAAATCCGTTTAGCTGCTTAGTCTATACGTGCATGTGTATAGAACGAAACATTGCCTTTTTGATTAGCTTTCACTGTATATAAATGAATCATTTCGTTTTTAGTTGGAGTTTGGTTTCGAATTAATTGCGTTGTTAGTGCAAGTTTTGAATGGGGATCAAATTAAAGCTTCTTTTCTTGATGATTTCTGGGTAATCTTTGAAATTTCTTAGCAATCTCAAAACCTGGATATTGTGAGTAACATAGATAATTACTTCTTTTGATCTACCATTGAGATCAATTTTTAAACAGGACCGCTTGAAAGGTTTGAGAACTTTAATGAACCCCTACCTACCCCCCCCCCTACCCTACCTTGTTGCTATTCCACCAATTCGCACTAAGCGTTTCCAAACGTTTTTTATAATGCGCACAGCAAAGGAGTGGAACTCTCTGCCTGCGTCTGTGTTTCCAAACGCTTCCAACCCTAATCTCTTCAAAGTTAGAGTGAACAGGCTCCTTCTGGGTAAGCTCGCTCCATCGTAGACTTTGTCTCTGCCATCTCTGACCTAGACTAGAGTCAAGAGCAAAACCATCACAAATAAAAAAAAATAAGATTTTTTTCTGTTTTATTATTAGGAGTTGGTATTAAAGACTTAAACACAATTTCGAACTCTAGGAGTTAGACGTAGAAGTAGGAAGGCTTTTGGGTCATAGACATTTTGGTAATTATGTAAAAAGATGTATGGTTACAGGAATAAATCTTTTAGAAATTACAAATACCTTTAAGCCTTTCATTGATTCCAAATCGGTAATACCTCGGCATGTTCTTTTTCAAGATCTACAATAATTCTCAGTTTTTATCTTAAAAAAGAATTTAAATTATTTTAATAGAAAACCGCAAACTCTGAAAAACAACTCAACTTTTATAATATCCAAAAAACCTCCTCACTCCATTTATGCAAATCCGTGGACGATTTTTATTAAGTTACAAATTTTAAAATAATAATTACGCATTGTAAACACTAGGATCGAATAAAAAAGTTTTTGTTCTCAAGTTGTTTAAAAGATTTTTCTCTTTGGACCGTCTCTCATAATTTATTCATGTCTCGTTACCCCATTCTACAAGTTTTTGGGTTCGCGGTTCCCATTTCTTTTTCGTGTTCCCGCCTTTTTCTTTATGGTTATACTTAACATTGACTTAATTTATTTAAAATTTAAATTAAATATTGCCTTTAACCGCCCCGCACTGGTGGTCCGTGACTAAACGTTATCACGTTTAGTCACTACTTTCGGAGAGCTAAGATGAGAACTAGAGCATTATCACACTTCCACTTCCTTGACATTGAAGATGAGGGCAAGAGAAGAATCACATGCAGCTTAAAAAATCTATAACTAGCTATTGCTTATATCATGGTTATTTATGTGTAATAATAACTTTTCATGTTAATTCATTATTATGTTCAAAAAAGAAGTACAAAGTTACGCAAATAATTCGTCGCGAGTGAATTTTACCAGACTCTAGCCTTAATTGTTAAGTCAACATGTTTGTCTTAAGAAGTATTGAAGCGGCCTTAGTGTACGTTTTTTTACACTTACTCGATTGTGTTAACTTAAACGTCAATTTATATTGTAACTAGCTGACCCGCGCAACTTCGTCTGCGCCACATTTTTCCTTAATGCTCCGCGCCTATTGTTTGTAGCGTGATATTGCCTTTAGCGTTCATCGATAAAACGTATCTAACACTAAAGTAATTTTTCAATTCCAACCAGTAGTTCCTGAAATTAGGGCGTTCTAAGAAACAAACAAACTCTTGAGCTATATAATCTAATCTTCTTCTAATATAATATAAAAATCTCGTGTAACAGTGTTTCTGAAAAAACTCCTCCGAAACGGCGTGACTAATTTATTTGGTAGGACTGAGAATAGGTCGTAGGCTAGTTTTTTTATTTATATGGCAAAACAACGTTTGTCAGGTTAGCTAATAGTAGTATAGATTCCAAGAAAAGCCATATTTTTTCTTTTAATATAGGATAAACTTTATTTTTCACTACAATTTACATAAATTATTTTACATAGGACAGATACCATACATAATTCAGGTAAGTATATACGTGTGGGAGACTGGTGCCTAAGCTATGCTCGAGGGATGTGTTTCAGGACACCAGGATCCCACCCCTTTACAATTAAATTTTATAAATTACTATCTGTTGCCCGCCACTTCGTTCGCGTGTATTTCGGATAGTAAAATGATGTCGCTAAGATGAGATATACGAACAGTCAACATCTAGCATTGCTTGACTGCTCTTAGAATTAGGAATTCGGAAGACTGTTATGCAAGGCATTGGGTGTATCACCGCTTCTATTCAAAACGCCGACCAGCCCTACTAATTTTTGTAATGAGAAACGTTTTGACGATAACAAACACGACACGACACGATGTTGAAGAAAGTTCTTAGGGTTGTTAACACGCGATAGAGCTACATAAAGATGGAGATGTGAAAACCAACCAGAAGAGAAGTCTACCCCCGCAACAGATAGAGTAAATTAGAGTTGAGACTCCGTCATCACGAATCGCCCCATCAAGGATCGCCTCATCCGTTCCGTTGTGCGTAGGACACCTGGCTTAGCCGGCCTTCCTCCGCCCAAGTGCACAGAAGCCTCCTGGGTGCGCCATAGGTTTCGCGGAGCGACCTCACCATTCCGAGGATTTGTTCACGTTGGGAAGCAGAAGGAGAAGTGGGTACGGCTCCAGCACTACCATCTCGAAAACTCTCTACGCGAGTCCGCCTCTGGCGTCATTGCCTGGAATCAATGCCATGATGCACTGGAGGGTGCACCCTCCACTGTAAATCCTGTGCCTGTAACAGATAATTTCTGGCCCTGAAATGGTCATGACGTATCATGGGCTTACTGGGAATTTGGTTAGTTATATGTGACTTTCAGCCGAGTGCCTTTGCAACATGTTATAGAAATTAAATATGTTAATACAAATTATAGAACTTAATCAGATGATATTTATCTTTTTTTTTTTTTCCATGGACGCTTTCATGGAAATATTCTCCTTATTTTTTCCCAAAAACATTTGTCACTATTATCCGTATTGATGGTCTGCTTGGTCGGTGGGTTCCCCGAACAGGGAAGAAATAAATGAATGCTGAAGCAACGGAACAACACAGGCTATCTTCCAAAATAACCTAATTGTCTTCTTGATTATGGTGTGTGCCGTCAGAAATTTTAACACTATTCGTAGAATTATGTGCATTTGAGTGGCCTTCTTATGCCATGTTCGCATTTTTCTTCTTCTGCGTCGTTCCTTCACTGCTGAGGATCGCGACTGCATACGACGTGTATCCATGCGGTCTTCTGCTACGGGCAAGCTCTGTGCGTGCTGCTTCTAACAGCCTTCTTTATGGCATCGAGCCATAAAGAAGACCATACTATTTTTGCATATGTGAAGTTTAATGTGTTGATATTATGTTGCACTGCATGGGTGCTATTCTTCAAACAAAAAAGTTAAGAAACTACTTTTTAAGTTTTAAGAACACAGTTAGACATCCGATTAGCCAATCTAATTCAAATCTTTTCGCGACTCCTCTATCATGGGACTTCGCCAGCTGCTCGAAGGTGGTATGACGTGACCCCTGGCCCTAGGCCCGTAGAGATTCATTATTAAGCAACTCAAGTTAAGCTTAGCAAATGTAAGCGCACGCCTGTTTACGAATATTCTAATATTAATAACACTGCGATAAAAAACATGAGGTCAAATGCGAAACGCCATCTATGGAATCTGAAGTTGAACTGTCAAAATATTTAAAGACTTAAAATATGTTTTGACGTAATTCTCATGCTGTCGTAAGTACTGTTTGTGTCAATAGATGGCATTACGGGTATCTGCATTAAGTAATAAGTTGATTTCATCTACATCAAATTGCCACAATTCCTATCAGGTTAACCTATGTACGAGTTATCTACTTTTGTTTTTTTTTTATCATGATACGAATGATACGAATTTATTCATATTCGTTCAATATAAATACATTTCTGAACGCACGCATAAATATTTGACAGCCAAAATATAAGTCAATCCTTTTTCATAACTGACATTATTCTACATTTTACAAATCTAAAATACGCCATTATCCGAATATTGTAGATATATGTTGTCGATTCGAAACCTGTATTTAAATACGTTCTTAAATTTGAGGGGAGAGTTTACCGTATCGGTGGGATTACATTAAATGTTTGACAGTTACGAAACCCATGAACATTTTGTATAGGAATTACATTATCGTTATATTTTGGACAATTCACACACTATCTCTAAAAATTATAGCCTATGTGTTATTCTAATGTATAAGCTATATTATTGTAAATTTTCATTAAAATCCATTCGGTAGTTTGTGCGTGATAGAAGAACAAACATCCATACATCCATACATACAAACTTTCGCGTTTATAATATTATATATATATATTATATTGGACATAAGCGCCGTCTGGTGATTGAACCGGAAACTTTTTTTCTTCCAAACAGATTGACATAATGTAAACGTTTACGTATACGTGATCGAATACGTAAAACTCTCGCAGTATAGACTCAGATGTAGCACCTAAAGTCAATCGTATACGCGTACGTAGAGGGTCACACAGCTGATTGCCATTGTCTGTAAATCGTAGAGGTCAGCTCAGAAAATAGGTCATTGTGGTGCTGCTGACAATTGACTGACAACACTTTAGTATGCACAATCTCAATCGTAGTCATTAGCGTGGTGTATACTTTATATTATGCGTCGAAGGCGTATGAGTCATAGTGTGTTGTCTGGTGTAGTTACCACTAAATTGTGCAGTGGTATTGGTATAAGCCGTACAGTTACAGACTTTACTTCTAAAGACGAGTTTAACTACCCCTCTACGGTCCACTCCGCTACCCGCATTTTTAATTTTTATAATAAAATAATACATGTTTTTAAAAAGTAACAAAACCAAATCATTTTCATTTTTATTGCAAAGCAGTAAATATTTTTTTATACTCTTTTGATAAAAAAGTGAAGGAGAAAAATGGTTTCATCTCAACGATTTGGAGGTGATTTGGTCTTTTTTTTCTAAGTGTGATACCGATACACAAATTCTGGCTAAACCACATTACGAATCATATCATGTAAATTACTAACTATTTTTTTTTCAGATGTAAATTCTCTGTTATTGCCGACGAAAAGCTGCTTCATCTGCACGCTATTTTAAGCTTATTTCGAGAGACCAGCCTTAATAAGAACATAACTGTCTTATCAAAACCTATTTCAAATCATTATTGAAACTGTCTTGTAGTGCCACAAACAAGGGTTGTTGTCACAACTACATTGGGTTCGGTTCGGAACGTCCTTAATAAGAACTTAACTGTCTTATAAACAACTATTTCAAACCATCATTGAAACTGTCTTGTCGCCCCACAAACAAGAGTTGACATTACAATTACCTTGGTTTCGGAACGTCTTTAATAAATACTTAACTGTCTCATCAAAAACTATTTCAAAACATTATTGAAACTGTGCCACAAACAAGGGTTTTCGTCACAATTACATTGGTTTCGGTTCGGAACGTACTTAATAAGAACTTAACTGTCTCATCAAAAACTATTTCAAACCATTATTGAAACTGTCTTGTAGTGCCACAAACAAGGGTTTTTGTCACAACTACATTGGTTTCGGTTCGGAACGTCCTTAATAAGAACTTAACTGTCTTATAAACAACTATTTCAAACCATCATTGAAACTGTCTTGTCGCCCCACAAACAAGAGTTGACATTACAATTACCTTGGTTTCGGAACGTCTTTAACAAAAACTTAACTGTCTCATCAAAAACTATTTCAAAACATTATTGAAACTGTCTTGTAGTGCCACAAACAAGGGTTTTCGTCACAATTACATTGGTTTCGGTTCGGAACGTCCTTAATAAGAACTTAATTGTATTATCAACAACTATTTCAAACCATTATTGAAACTGTTGTAGTGCCACAAACAAGGATTTTCGTTACAATTACATTGGTTTCGGTTCAGAACGTCCTTAATAAGAACTTAAATGTCTTATCAACAACTATTTCAAACCATTATTGAAACTGTTGTAGTACCACAAACAAGGGTTTTCGTTACAATTACATTGGTTTCGGTTCAGAACGTCCTTAATAAGAACTTAACTGTCTCATAAAAAACTCTTTCAAATCATTATTGAAACTGTCTTGTTGTCCCACAAACAAGAGTTGACGTCACAGTTACATTGGTTCCAGATTGGTTGATTTTTAGCTCGACCTCGGCGTCAGAATACAATGCTGAGAGATCTAACATTTGAACCTGCTTCGTGTTGGTAGAGGCTATTGCTATTAAAAGAATGCCTATTGGTATCTATTGGCCTATCTCTGTTCTGTCTCCTGCTTAATATGAAGCTGATTTTCTCCGAATCTAGGTAATTGACCGATTCAGTTGAAATTTGCTACACATATAACCTTTTGGGAGCCCAACACAGACGCGTAACGAAAATTAATAAACTTAAAAATGGGGTCACTTTTTTGGGTATAAAATTAGAAAATTAAAAATAAACGTTTTCTAAACTGTACCATGTGACATATCAAATTAAAGAACTCATTGTCAGGGTCTCAAAAGTTTTTTCTTTTTTATAATTTAAAACTGTTTTCAAAAGGGGATAACTTTTTTTTTCAGTAAATAGTAGACTTGTAAGTATAGAGAAATTATATCCTATGTTGTTTCGAATATACTTTTCAAGTACTACTGCTTAGTTTAATTCGTTTAACTCCGTTTTAACTCGCTTAGTTTAACTCCCTTTTTTATTTAATTGCATCAATGTGTTCAATCATTTTAGTAAGAAGACCATTGTATTAAGTTGAAAAAAAAAATGTTTGAAAATATTGACCAAGAGAATTGCATAAAATCTCCGCTCCGCGCCAGTCACTGAGATTTTAGGCAATTCCATTGGTTAATAATATAATATTTCTCTGCTCCTTTCCTCTCCGCTCAAGTGGGCAGTCAGCTTAAAGAGGAGATAATTAACTTGAGATGGTTTTTTTATTTCGTAAGTTGGTAAGTTGCTAAGCTTACATTAAATTTGGTTGATGTTCAACCTTCATAAAAAATCAGGTATTTTAATTCAAACACCCGAGGAATACACTCGTGTACATTTGTGGTATATTGATTAAGTTTTACACCCTTGAACTATGGGACATCCTACGTATATCAATTTCGCTGCAAAAATTCATCTATGTCACCAAGTCAAACCCTTTTTCATCACGATCTACAGTACACAAGTGGACAGTACACATACTCCCAGGCACACAGGTCCAGTACACAAAGCTTGCAGCGAAAGGGTTGATTGTAAACTTGCACGTGTATATAACCTGTTGAATTAAAGATCACGCGTGCAGTGACGGTGATGACCGTCATTGTGTATGAGTTGGTAGTTTGTGAGAGTGTGGGTTTGATTGTGTTGGAAAAAAGTTCTCGTTATAAAAGACAGATTCTAGTTGTATCCTTACAGCTGCTTTAATAAATACTTAACTAACTATATACACTCATTATAACGAAATTATGTACAAACGCGTATAAAAACAAAATAAATCATTGGACATCAAAAAAAAAAAAATCCACGTTGCTGTCAATGGCAAAAGTGCCCAGAACACTGGCAGCATTGCCGCGTTGAATGGCAATGCTGATTCTTTGGCCGAAAATAAGCCCAGCCCTCTGGGCTCTCAGTTATATCCTTAAATTAGCGTAGTGATTGTTGATTAGGCTTATGCTACTAAACCCCAAAGCCATTGTTCTCAAAACTCTACGGTTCATACATTCATTCTACTTTAAACCCCAAAATATTTCAATACTTCAATTCCACTCAAACCCCAAAACAGTTTTGGTAGAGTCAGCAGCAACATTGCAGCATGCATAAATTAAACACATGAGTTTTAGGGTCTTTTAAGACATATTTTAATCATTGACATATGACAACGATTCACGAAAGAGTTATTTTTGATATTTTTTCAATAGTTTCCTTCAAGCTTGATTTTCTTTCCCTGTAACCATTTAAATATTTTTTAAGTTAAGGTTGGGTTTTCGATTTCTTTCAAAGTACTGTGCTTCTTCCTTTAATTTATGTACGAGTTGAAGCAATCCCGGTTTCTTCTGTATTTCATTATTTAGTCTCCGGTGCCATGCTTCCACTAAATTTATAGTTCCATCTTGCAATTTTGCTGTTGACTCTACCAAAACTGTTTTGGGGTTTAAGTGGAATTGAAATATGGAAAATTTTGGGATTGGTGGAATGAATGTATGGACTGTAGAGTTTTAAGAACAATGGCTTTGGGGTTTAGTGGCATAAGCCGTTGATTTGTGTATGACTTAGCTCGGAAAAGTGGATAATATATTCCTTGTTTTCAGATTGAAGAGGTTGTTGGAGACAGCTTCATATAATAGTTGGCAGACTGCATAGGCATGGAAACACGTCGTAGGTGGAAATTCTCAGCACTGAACGAATTACCAAGAACGAGAATGTTCAGAAGAAAATGGTAACTATACATACATAAACTTACGCCTTTTCCCTATAGAGGTAGGCAGAAACTCGACCATCAGTTCCGTTGCGTAACATTGTTGTCGAAAATCTTCATTCTATGTGACTCCATACAAAATTAAAGGGATGGAACCACTTCTAGTTAAATGACGTACGCATCTGACGATATCTTTCAATCACTTACATATCTGAATATTAAAAAAAAACTGGCCAAGTGCGAGTTTTATTGCAAAAGGTTCCGAACGAATTTCGTTTTTGTTAGGTTACGAATTCAGTTAGAATAACATGTATTATTTTAACATTATAGACTTCTTGTATATATTCAATCTATTTTATTTTTAAGATTCTAGTTGTTCCCCAAAAGGTAACCCCCATACTCAAAATGTATTTATTTAGGTAAATAACGTGTCCGTGTTTGGGTCACAGAAGTCCATAAGTGTACCAAATTTCACACAACTTAGCAAAGCAAACTAAACTCATGTCTGATAGCAATTCCTTCACCTACCAAACAGTACACGTAACATTCAGTCGGTATCAATAATTAATTGAATCGGCAACTTTCGTCCGCTGCAGGTTGTTCGGATTTAAAGGCGTGACGTCATGCGCTATTTATACGTAAAGTTACGTGTTACCTGAGACAGACGATGTCTCGATTCTTTAGACGATTTGTTACCGATTTAGTTTTGATTTGATTGGGGTTGTTCTGTTTTGGTTTTGTGTTTTGTTGTAGCTGGATTACATCTTAGTTTAAGGGATGTGTTAAATGGATCTAAGTCAATGTACCCTATAGGTTTTTAGACGTTCTAATGAAAGTTCAAATCTTAGAGTACGTTACTAAATTCACGAAGTACTACTTCTTCTAAAAAACCGTATGCGGCTATAGCTCTTCGAGGTCAGCGGCAAACGCCGTGGAGTAGGACCTGAGTTGCTGGTGAACGGGTCACCAATTAATAGGGTGTCAACGTTTAAATACCTAGGGTACTGTCTTGCCGCTGACCTCAGGGACGATGTAGACATTTAGAGGGAGCGCAGGGCTGTAGCGGTCCGTAGCAATAGGTTGTCCCGTAGATTTGCACGGTGTACAGACCAAGTAAAAGTAACACTTTTCAAGGCTTATTGCCAAAGTTTGTACACGGGCAGTATATGGGTCAATTATGCTAAGATATCGCTGGATGTCCTGCGCGTCCAATATAACAATGCTTTCAGGATGTTGTTGAGGCTGCCTCGTTACTGTAGCGCGTCAGAAATGTTTGCGCAAGCCCATACCGACGGCTTCTTTGCAATTATATGCAAAAAAACTGCGTCGCTGCTGAGGAGAATGAAGGATAGTCAAAGCAGCATCCTAAAAACTGTAGCCGAGAGCTTCGGCTCGTCGATTGTACAGCAGTTTGTTCGGAGGTTGATTCTTACTAGCACTAGGCAATAAGTTATATATGTATTTTGTCCGAATTTAAGATATTATTATTATAGTATAGCTGTCAGGGTCTTTCTTTTTTGGCGAGCTTTCGTGAGATCCCTAATACAGTCAATCAGTTCAGTCCAATGCACAGCCACGATTTGTACTGTTCAAACAATCATCATCCAACTAATACCTTTATACATATATGAAAAACTACTAGTGCCACCGTAGTGAGGTTTCTACTGATGATGTGACTAGGTTAGGTCAGACAATGTAATTCAAAAATAAAAGCTATCAGCCGAAAAACGTCTACTGCTGGACATAGGCCTTCCCCAAGCGTCGCCACAACGACCGGTCCTGCGCGCCTCGCATCCATCGGCTACCCGCGACCTTCACCAGGTCATTGGACTACCTTGTGCGTCTTCCGGTACGGGGTCGCCACTCCAGAACTTTTCGGCTACATCTACCCATCTGTTCTGCGAGCAATGTGCCCTGCCCACTGCCACTTTAGTTTGGCGATCCTTCGGGCTATGTCGGTAACCTTGGTTTTCTTGCGGATATCATCATTCCTGATTCAATCATGCAAGGAAAATCCAAGCATTGCCCTCTCCATTGCCCTTTGAGTGGCTTTGAGCCTTCTGATGAGGCCCATTCTCCAACATAAAAAAAAACTGGCCAAGTGCGAGTCGGACTCGCATGCATAGGGTTCCGACAAATTTAATTTTTTTAACATGTTATTTTAACACTACAGAATTGTAATAGGTTTTTCTGTAATCTTTAGGTAGGTAAAGATCTGTTATCTCCATTTTTTTTCAAAATTTTAGGCTCAGTAGTTTCGGAGATAAGTGTGAAAATTCTTAATTTTTCGTTTATTTTCTTGAATAACTTCAAAACCGTTTATATTAAAATTATGAAAAAAATATAATTAAAACCCTCACAATCAGCTCTTTCATTTCACATGATATTGTTCATAAGCCTATTTTTTATTTTCTAGTTTGACCCCCAAAAGTGAACCCCATACTAAAAATTAAATAATTTACGTAACGCGTCCGTGTTTGGGTCATCCATATGTGTACCAAATTTCAACAGAATTGGTCCAGTGGATCCGGAGAAAACTGGCTGTGACAGACGGACAGACAGACAGACACCCGAGTGATCCTATACTGGTCGGACAAAATTAAATATGAGTCAATCGACACGTAAAGAAGAAGGATAAAAAAAAATAATACACCTCCTCAGCCTTGATTATTTTGTACCCCTTTATAATAAAGGTTAGGTTGAGGAGCTAACTATCAAGTTGATATGATTAGGAAGCACTGGCGGTGTTCGCTGCTCGATAGTGATTCTGTTACCGCGATAATGTGTGTAGAATGTACTAACTAGGGTTGAGGGGTGGACAGATGGGACGGTACGTGGTACAGCACAGGTGAGCAAGGTTATATTGTGTTTGCGTTTTATTTTTGTCTAGTGGTAGGACAGTGTGTCTTAATAAAAGAGTATATTTGTCGACAGTGTAATTTTCTATCAATAGGGTGTTTATTATACGAAAAAAAAAAACGAATTAATAAGTCTGATAGATTTCCAAAAAATACGTACACGTACTTTTTCTTTTTCAAGCAAACAAAAAATTAAATAAGCTCCCACTCCTGAGTCCTGCAATGCTTATACAGCTACAGGTATCACCTCGGTGACGCGTTAGGTGTTGCCATCACAGTTGTGATTGAGCACTGACAGTTGCCGTTTGAGTGACTCACTGATCGTGTCCCTGAAGGTACTGTGAGTGACGGAGATGGATTTAATAGTTATACAAAACTCCCGTGATATATCCAACCAAAGAAAGAAAATAAAAGGAAGAATCTATACACAATGCAGGAATTGACCATACCTGTTCCATATCGACCATACATGTTCATAATCGACCCAAACAGAACAAAAGCTACGTCAATGTTATACACAGCATCAATACTAGCAATACTTATGTCCACAGCTACAGGTATCAGCTCGGTGACGCGTTAGGTGTTGCCATCACAATAATAATTGTGCTTGAGCGCTGACAGTTGCCGTTTGAGTGACTCACTGATTGTGTCCCTGATGTTACTGCATGCGGTGTGAGTGACGGAGATGGGTATAAAACTTGAAAAAACTAAGAACGTTAGAAGGCAAATGCACTACATACCCATCGCACTCAAAAAGATAAATAACTCAGTTTCTACTCAATCTCCATGACATAGCCAATCAAAGAATGAAAAGAAAAGGAAGATCTATACACAATGCAGGAATTGACCACCATACATGATCATAATCTACCCAAACAACAGAACACACAACTACCAGAACAAATGTTACGTCAATGTTATACACAGCAACAATAGTAGCAATGGTTATGTCCACAGCTACAGGTATCAGCTCGGTGACGCGTTAGGTGTTGCCATCACAATTGTGCTTGAGCACTGACAGTTGTCGGTTGAGTGATCCGCTGATTGTGTCCCTGATGTTACTGGTGTGAACAGTGACGGATTTAAAAGTTCTTAAACTCCATACTAAAGTGTCATTCTATTAACGAATTTAACACATTTTAGACGTTTTGACAATCCCCTTAGCCTCTGGCTATTTACTGATTTTCGTAAAAAAGGTTGTAAATAATTTTTGTGAGCATTTAGTAGCAGTAATAGGGAATTTTTTGACCTGGTGAAGGTCGAGGGTAGCCGATGGATGCGGGACGCGCAAGACCGGTCGTTGTGGCGACGCTTGGGGCAGGCCTATGTCCAACAGTGGACGTCTTTCGGCTGATATGATGATGATGAATAGGAATTTTACTGAAAAAATCTTCTAAATTACTTATTAGTCCGTCAGATAGATTTCCAAAAAATATTGTTCACGTATTTTTTCTTTTTTGACGTAAACAAAAAGTATGACGGTACAGTGCGTTGAAAAGTCATGTGACAAATTTTTTCATCTCCTTCATTTTTTGTTTACGTGAAAAAAGAAAAAAACTGGCCAAGTGCGAGCCGGACTCGCGTGCAAAGGGTTCCGAACGAATTTTTTTTGCTGATGTTATTTTAACACTATAGACTTTTTATAGGTTTTCCTGTAATTTATAAGTAAAGATCTTCATTTTTTTTTTCAAAATTTTAGGCTCAGTAGTTTCGGAGATAAGGGGGGTAAAGTAATTTTTCGTCTAATTTCTTGAATAACTTCAAAACAATTAATTTAAAATTATTTCATTTGATATGTCACTCAACATTGTTCAAAAAACATTTTTTTTTTAATTTTCTAGTTTGACCCCCAAAAGTGACCCCCGTACTAAAAATTTAATAATTTACGTAACACGTCCGTGTTTGGGTCACAGAAGTCCATATGTGTATCAAATTTTAACAGAATCGGTATAGTGGTTCTGGAGAAAACTGGCTGTCACAGACGGACAGACAGACAGACACCCGAGTGATCCTATAAGGGTTCCATTTTTTACTCGGAACCCTAAATACGTGTCCAATATTTTTTGTAAATCTATCTGGCGGACAAATATGTTTTTTTTTTTTCAGTAGAATACACTGTTCAAATTGTACAATATAGTCAAGAAAAACGAATTTTATTAGTATAGAAGCAGCTACATAGGCACTGAAGCGTTAAAAATTAGATGCATGTTTCAAATTGGTCGTTTCTATTTTAGTGTTAATATGTACAAAAAATATTAGAAAAGCAAACACGAACAGACCACCAATACACTAGGTAAATTTCCAAATGTGAACATCAAAAAACAGCAATGGAGCTTAGTAAGTCCTTGAGAACACATTAAACTGTCCTCAAACTCGTAACTAAATTATCCACGCGGACTGAAGACACATGGCCACAAAATATCACCAGTGCTTGGATAAATCTCGGTGATGATAATACTGAGGGTCCTGAATTCCTGAATACAGTGATATTTTAGAGGTGACAAGTGACAAGTTATCAGGCCAAACTTTGACCTTCTGAGTAAAAAAAAGCCTGTTGGCTTCATTGTCGTGTAAGGTCCTTAATCGTATCATCGTCATTTTGTGTGCAGTAGTTTATAATGTTAATCAGTATTGTAATATGTATTAATTTATTTAAAGCTGTTATTGTTTTATGTTTATGTATTTTATTTATGGCCATAGATGCCTGAAATAAAGGATTTAATTATATTCAATTAAAGTAGTTAATGCGCGCATATACACAAAGTTAAAAGGATAATAATTTATGATGCCGAAAACGTGCGATTACGGGACTCACCAGCGAATGGGCAGCGTTCTCTGTAAAACGCAACACCATACACTGCGATCGCCAACCCGCCTGCCAAGCGTGGCGGTTATGGCAAAACCCCTCCCTTTGGGGGAGGCCTATGTCCAGCTGTGGACATCTTCGGCTGTTATGATGATAATGATGATACGTGAGATTAATCATCGGTATCGTCGCAGTATTATGTCATCATAATGGAAAAAAAGAAGGACATATACATATTTCCGACGGAAAAAAGTTCAATGCAGTGGTCGGTAGAACCGTAATTTAATCTGTCATAGGCTGTTTTAGTAAAATATATACAAAAATCAAAATAAATAAGTAAATAAACTCGCGTCAAAAGCCAACCAACACTGAAATTTGACATATCAAAAAAATATAACCGACTTCCAAACAAAACACTACAAAGAATAAAATAACCTTAATTTCGGAAATCGGTGTTTTTGGTTTTGTTTCTTTGTTTTTAACACCGACTTCCGAAATTCACTTTTAAGTGGTGATACATGGACGACGTCTTCGTCAACGCAGAAATTGAAATAAGCAAAAATGTTCATAAAATAAAAACTACTGAACGAAACAAAATAATTTTTTTACGGATCAAATGGAAAGTGTACCGCATCGAACTAAAAAATAATCACAGCAATCGGATCAGAAACCTCGGAGTAATCGGTGTACATACATAAAAAAAATACCCACCGAATTGAGAACCTCCTCCTTTTTTGGAAGTCGGTTAAAAACCTCACGGTATACTAGCGCCTCTAGTGGCGAATTAAAACGTTACATTCGCATCTGAGTCGCAATCTGTTAAAAAGCGACATTCGAATGCGAACGTTTCTTTAAAATTTATAGAATTGGCATTCTTATTGTAGCGGTGGTGAGATACTTGCAGGTAAAATCACATTTCTTTAAAAGTGTGAGTGTTAAAAACGATATAATAAGGCATTGAAGATTCATTAATATAAAGCCATTGAATAAATATCGTGACTCCGCTAAGTTTTTCCCAGCCAACCTTGAATTTTTCTATACGTTAAAGCGTAGCTGTGTCTAAACCGTGAACATGAATGAATCGAACAGGACATTGATCTTCTTCATTCGTTTCAAAGTTTCCAATGGTTGAATTATTTTAAACACTTCAATTTATGAACTATTTTAAGCACTTATTATTCCTCGATAAATCGGCTATCCAACACTAAAATAATTTTTCAATTCGAACCAGCAGCTCCTGAGATTAGCGCGTTTAACCGAACAAATCTATACTAATACTAGTTGACCCGCGCAACTTTGTCTGCTCCGCTCCTATTGGTCTTAGCGTGATGATATGTAGCCTATAGCCTTCCTCGATAAATGGGCTAACTAACACTGAAAGAATTATTCAAATCGGACCAGTAGTTCCTGAGATTATCGCGTTCAAGCAAACAAACAAACAAACAAACTCTTCAGCTTTATATATTAGTATAGATACTTAATAAATATAGATTATAAAGCTCAAGGGTTTTCAGCGTAATATTAGTATAGATTTTAAACACTTATATGTATGAGTGCATACAAGGATAATCGTCGGTTGGTGCCCCATTCCATTCGAAATGTCTAACGGGCGGGCGAGTTGGCTTAGCTCCTCGTACGCCATCTCATACAAACATCCACCCATCAAACCAAATCATCAATAAAAACATTACGTTGGTCTGTTTCTTCACTTACTCTTCTCCAAAACCAAGTGATTGGTTTTGATACGGTTTTCACTGTTTGCAAGAGAGATTGAGCATTACTGAAATGAACCTTTTTGACGCAGCCGCGAGGCACACACTATGTTTTGTTGTTTTTATGACTATTTTTCTTTTATTTTGTGTATTTGTACCGGTTAAATAAAAAGCTTTGACTTGACAGCAGTTCATCTGTTATCAAATCAATGTGTTTTCTTCCTTTCTGTAAATTCTCAATACTTTATTGCATTCCATATCTATTACATAGATGGTATAAACAATGTAAAAGATCAAAATGGATCCCTGTTGGGCACAGGAAAAATTAGAATGCTTTGTGTACAACGTATAAAGCAATACTTAAAAAGGAGTCATCATTATGAACAACTCTATGGGATAAACTCCAATATCGCGAAGAAAAACAGCTTTTCAGTACATTTTATCGAGTTATGCACACATAAGTATGGGGAAAGAATTTTTTCGCAATCTCAGTGTTTGTCCGAGAGGAGCTCCTGGCTCCATAATAACAGCCGCACGGGTCGATCTTCAAGGTTAAGCAACGCTTGCCAAGGTTGGTCTGTGGACGGGTGACCATCTTAACATACCGAGTTTTCTCCGTGCCTCGTAAAACACGTGAAGCCGTTGGTCCCGGCTGTCATTTGTAGATCTTTGGCAGTCGTTACGGATAGTCAGAAGCCAATAAATCTGACTCCAGTCTTGCCTTAAAGTACCGTGTTACCCAGTAAATGGGTTGTGGAGGTCTGGTAGGCAGCCGCTCCATGTAAAATACTGGTATTCAGCTAAATCCGGCATGACTGGAAGCCGACCCCAATATAGTTGGGAAAAGGCTAGGCAGATCGCAGAGAGAATCTTAGTGTTTGTGCTATAGTAAGATTTGTTCATAATCCTTACTATCCTTACTAATATTATAAATGCGAAAGTAACTCTGTCTGTCTGTCTGTCGCGCTTTCACGCCAAAACTACTGAACCGATTTAAATGAAATTTGGTACAGAGATAGTCTAGAGCCTGAGAAAGGACATAGGCTACTTTATATTCCGGGAATATGTTCCCTAGGGACAACGCGGGGGAAGCCGCTGGCAGAAGCTAGTGATGACTAAAATGACCCGTAGAAACCGGGGGCGTATCACTAGTCCTGCATAAAACCGGCTAAAATCACCTTGTAAAATCTAAAGCCCAACGTCCAAAGGTGCCCCATCTAAACACAACCTTAGCATCTAGTTGATATATTGGCAAACATCGCCTAATACAATTACTTAGAGCTTTTACAGTTGGTACCTCTTTGATATGAGAGGTCAAGCAGATTATTGATTAACAACCGATCGCCCGCGGCCCGGCCCGTTTACGGTAAACTAACGTACCAACTATAATGTCTTGACATTTAGTTTGAATTTATTGAGACGGAGTTTTAGGATTAATAATGGAGCAGACAAAGTTAATTTAAGTTTGAAAGTATGTTCTTCAAGTACATGAAAAAAAAAAATTGTGTCATGTTTTGGTGATATATTATGTCAACCACAGCCAAGCACATCTCCTTGTACACTTTCACCATCCTTTAAGAAATTTAGTTCGAGTCAGTTAGCTAGTTCTTTATCACTTCATCATCATATCAGCCGAAAGACGTCCACTGCTGGACATAGGCCTCCCACAAGCGTCGCCACAAAGACCGGTCCTGTGCGTCTCGCATCCATCGGCTTCCCCCGATTATCACTTATTTCTTCTCAAGCATATTTCGATTTGGTTCCTAAAGTAAAATTCTGGTTGAACATTTTTTTAATCTAAATGTTGAGAAAATCTTTTTTTTTTTATTTATTTTGATCAATGGACATCGTTTTCTACATGACCGCAAACAGAATTTTTAAAACCATCTAGCATTTTGCTGTTGGAAACTATAAGGCTATCGACTCTGTTGCGACGATTTCCGAAACGATGCAAGCTCCACATTCAATCAATTTTTTTCTTGAACTTGAACTACTATTTCTTACTAACAAAATTTATAAATAATCCAACTACTTCATTAAAGATAAGTATCATCGGTATCATCATCATCATATCAGCCGAAAGACGTCCACTGCTGGACATAGGCCTCCACCAAAAGGGGGAGTTTGCCAAAATCGCCACGCTTGGCAGGCGGGTTCGCGATCGCAGTGTATGGTAGTATAGTAGTATAGTAGTGGTGTATCATCGGTATGATATGCATCAATCAAATGTCAACTAATTTCTCACTTCATAAGTCTGTCATTTCAAAATCACAGGCGGAGGTGGATGAGTCTAAGTCAGAATTGACACACGTGCCGTAATGAAGAGAAGGCCTATGTCCTACGTGTGGAGTTGTGTACTGGTTCATTTATACACATACTGGATAGGGCAGGCCGGAGAAATACAACTATCTAGAAACAGGCCCTCGAACTATAAGACTTTGAGAGCGACGAAATTTATTAAATGAGATAAGTGGCCAATCTTAATTTTTGTTGTTGTTAATTACTCACTAGGAGAAAGGGTATACCTAAAGCCATTTTACAGCATTTCATCATCAACATCATCATCACCAAATCAGCCCAAAGACGTCCACACCTGGACACACGCCTCCCCCAAGGGTCGTGTGATGTGTGTGTGTGTGTGTTTACAGCATTTGGTGAAAGAACTTTTTCCTATTCGAAAGAATATTTTTATAGAGTTTAAATATTAAGGAATTAAAAATCATTAATTAGAGTTTTAGTTTCATCTTAAACTTTTGAGAAAGAGTCAAAGACCCGTGAGACCATGAGAGTGGACCCGTTTGTGCTGATAAACTAAAACACACGTCGAAGAGGATAGGCAGGAGAGATCGAGACAAAGACAGACATCGAGTTTAGACTCTTGAAATCCGAGTTTTTGTCTATGTGAGATATATCTTAACATTTTTAAGCCAAAAAAGCCAAAAGCCATTGCTTATTTTGGCAATCGTCTTTTCTTTAGAGTCCTTTTACAGGTCACATTGAAAAGTTTACACAAACAATTGAGATAGGTAACTTATGGAAAAGTATTTTGAAAATTCACTTTTAGTTTTGACTTCATAATTATTATTTTAAGGAAAAGCCTAAAATTGTACTCGTAAAGTGATCGAAAGGTAATTAATGTGATTAAGAAGTTGTGGATCCGTTCAAATGAACAGCTACCCCGAATCTAAGTTTATGGTCGGGGAAAGTTAGTGGTGTTCCAATTCAGAATAAGAAGTGAATAAAGGGAAAACCGTTAGTCTATGGTGGTAATACCAATGTAGAGATAGTAGGAGTATTCACGAAAAAGAAAGATATCTTCCATTTAGAAACAGATGATCAGTCTATCGAAATTTATGATCGCAAAAATCTAAACTTTTCCAATGATGAAGAATGATCATGCAAACTAGATGACTCACAGATGAAAGAATTTGATAGAAATATTAATTGTACGACTAAATAATGGACACAATAAGTTAGAAAAAGTTTGGATAATAGATATCAGACCATACAGAAACTTAAAAGATACGTGAAATTCAACTTTATAAGTGCGTTGCACCTGTGATTTTTCCAAACCAATTAATCATCCTTTTTTTAAAGATCAAGAAATCAATTCAATGATACACCCAAATCATTTTATAGCGTATTTATTGATTGTAACTCATTTGGGATACTTAAAATTGAAATCCGTGAAATTTTTAATTGCGTTTAATGCCGTTTGTTACTTTTTTACTACATTGTACGTAATGTTTATCCAGATTCATTTTAGGAATCTATTCGAAATGCGATAAAGCCATTATATCACCCGGCTGGCTATATCCCATTCAAATCCAGTTGTTTTCGAGTTCAAATGGGCCACTAAGGTGATGCGTCCGATTCGCCGGCACTGCTCGATAATGCATTGTCCAGTTACGCGAACACCCCCGAAAATACAGCATGCGAAAAAAGCCATCCTCGCCACCTCCCGCCAGCATTAATGTCCCCCCCACCTCGCACTAAGCTTCTTTTTTTAATACATAACTTTTTTTCAAGATGCATTTTTACATGTTTCGGCCTAAAACTTTACACACCCAGAAGTGAGAGCCGATGGAAATGGTAACGCCTCTCGGCGCTCGGACGTCTCGCTCGCGCGCGCACCGCCGGCCCGCCGGACGATAGTGGCGCGAGCGAAACGAACGATCCGTGCCCACAACTGCGTCTTAAACTAAGATTAAGGCTCTATTCTGCTTTTCCGAACGCAGATTCTTACTTCAAACGCATGTTACGTCAACGTTTCAACACCAAGACCTGATCCTCGGTGCACTACTCCGCACTGCGTTAACCCAAACAATTAAATTGTATTTAATGAAACGCAGCCACTGAAATAAGGCGAAAGCTATACGTCTCACTCTAGCGTCCAGTGCGAAGGCATTCGCGCCACGACAATTGAGTTGAGTTGAATTGAATTGAGTCGGTTAAACCGTAAAAATGGTCGGGCGGGTATAGCCGCGCGAGAGAGAGACGAACGAAAGGC
Source organism: Lacanobia wlatinum (assembly GCA_947578705.1). Taxonomy (NCBI): domain Eukaryota; kingdom Metazoa; phylum Arthropoda; class Insecta; order Lepidoptera; family Noctuidae; genus Lacanobia; species Lacanobia wlatinum. The sequence goes on from OX388033.1 coordinate 20,728,256, forward strand.
GTGTTGGCCGAGACCGCTGCCTTCTTCTCCTCGACTTACGCCGAGTCGCGACTAGTGAACGTCAGCGCACTGACGTGGCCGGCCGTATCTGCGTTTCGTTCGTGTCACGTTTGACAGTTGAAAAAAAAAACGTTTCGCGCGTCTTCTGTCATTTTGATTTGAAACTTTCGAGTGCGTTCGGATATCGGACTGAGTGTTGTTGTAGGCTAACGAGGATTTTATTTGAAGGAAACTGGTACCGTGTTAGGAGTGTAATAATTAAGTATCGGCTTAAACTAGCCGCTGAGACGCTATAAAGTGATGAATCAGCGAGCGCCGGCTAATTAACAACGTCACTGCTACGAAAACAAATCTAAAGCTCTAACTACTATATAATTAAGCTTCTGGGATATTGTAAGTGTTGAGTTTTGTATTGTTATACAATGTATTTTCTTGCTTTTGTGTTTTCTTGTAGAAATAAGTTTTGTTTTGATAGTTTTACTTTTATTTATTTTTTGTCTTCAGACTATATAATTTCCAGATTATCTAAGTTTAGTATTTAAAATACTAATTAGTGAAACCATTTCTAACTAACGCATATTTTTAATTTTTAATGAAGATCTCGAAATAAAATAATATTTTGCTGGCGGCGAGTCCGCGTCTAGTAGCTTTTATGTCCATCATGAAGTTTAAGAAAGAAATAGTATGAATGTGGGACAGAGAGCGAGATAAAAAAGAAATTGAATACCTTAAAAAAAGTTTATCACACGTATCGGGAAAATGATGGAATGGTTATATTTTTGACGTGCCAAAGAGGAAAAGTTACGCGGGGCGGGGCGAACGAAGCCAACAAACAGCTGATTGGTTCGAATACATGTGTCGCGTTTTTCTGTAGGTATTTTTTTTTACTTTTTTTCTTTTCTTTGGCCAACTTTTTTTGTAGGCTGTATTGATTTTCCGTTTAAAGTGCATCATCATGCGTGTATCTGGATGAGTACTGAATGTCTTTTTGTTGTCCAAGTAAAAGTTCGTTCGAAAAATTATTTTGAATATTCATTTGGATAGCTCAACACATAATTTGTAAGGTAATTTGATCGTAACGATAAAAACAGGTGCATTATCATTAGAGCATGAATTTATTACTACATCATTAATTTTCTCATTATTATGATATTAAGTGGAACGTTATTCAATTTACATCATTTTGTTATCACCCACTTATTTTTTGATAAAATCACTATTATACTCAAAATGTAACACCTAATTTGTGTTTTAAAATATTTTAAATTAATTTATGTTACAACCATAAAATATTCTAATTACAAAAATGATTATTTATGGAAACTGTTAATTGAATACAAATGAAACTTAATTTTCTCTCATGAATAAATTCAGTCATTCAAAATCTTTTTAAATTTATTGAGCCATTTTTTTTGTGCAACTTCTTAAAACTTTAAAAAGTTTTCAAAAAACTTCAACTGATATTGTTGTTCTCAAATACAGAATATAATGATTCAAATACCTTTTCAAATATAAGTATGTATATTTATATCATTACCTCCGTCAATAAACAAAACACGCCCGGGCCTCGTTCGATAAAATATAAGGTTAGATAAAATTAAAAAAAAATTCACACTATTATTCCTACTACAAGAAAAAAAGAAGAAAATGATTAAACATTAACAAAATCAATCAAACTGGTCATTACCAAAGATCGTATTACCACCGCCGTGTATAATGATAATAAAAAACGAGAGAAAATACACAAATAATAGACTAACGCAATACATGATACAATAAAAATATGATTATAAAGATTGATTGCACGATAACTTTTTCTAGACAACGTTCAAACATGCTCCTGCGCATACAAAGTTAGGTTTTTTTTGTTCCCATTTTTTTCCTCCTCTTTTTCCATAAAAATGAAGTGTGTGTTAACTCTTTGAAATTATCTTTTAATATCTATGTATCTGCTATTAAATGATAAGTATCAATATGCATTCTTAACAAAAATTATAAATTAAAGTACCTTTTATTCCGGAGTTTTCTTACACGCTCTGTTTTATTTCTAATTTTATATATTTTTCCTAACCTCCTGTAGCTTTTTGTTCTCACTGGTTGTTTAAATTTTCTTAAGTTAGGCCATCCTTGTCAAAATATGCATATAGTATACATATACTTAAGGTTAAAATCTTACTATACAGTTCTGAAATAAAAAAAAAACATTTTCAAGCAAATCTGAAATGATAAATCTTGGAAAATAATAAGCAAAAACTACACATAAGTTACAGTTTTGTAAAGGAAAAAATATTCCTTCCAGAAACCAGAATCTAAAATTTAAAGTTCCTCTAATGTAAAGATCCTCTCAGAATGACAATATTTCAGAAAAACTAATCCAATTGGAAAACTTATTTTATTTTCTTTTACTTAAAAAAAAAAGAAAGAAAAAAAAAAGTTTAACTAAAATAAAAAAAAATAACAAATTAATTTATCTGCTTAAAAAACACTTACATACTTAAGTAACAAAAGATAAAAGTAAAAAAAAAACTTCCGTCAAAGTCAAAGTAAGAAATAATACGTTCTCTGACAATAACTATTGACATTTCGGTGTACGCGCCAAAGTCAATCATAAGCCCCTCGCGATGTCACAGCCTAATCTATTCGTTAGTTGTATTTAGACGTGATCGCATCATTTTATTCCTTTGAATTCTTAGTCCATTGTACCTAATTAGAGTATATCACGTGACTCATTTGTATCCCAACTTCGTTGCTATGAATCAGTCATTTTAATTGTACACGCGGTCATTAAAATTGTGTGGCTTTGATTAATATTTAGATTGTTCAATTGTGTCAGCCACAACAATTTGTATGTAGAATATCTAGAGCTCCGTAAGTATATTTTTTAACATTAAAACGTTGGAAATGGAAACATCTCGCCATTTTACGACAAACAGAACACCGTCTCTGACATCAACTTTTATAACCGTTCAAACAATTACATCTGATCGCGGTGTCCCCCGCGAGCCCACTGCTCCCCGAGAGCGACAGAGACAACCATAAACTACTCAGCTACGCCCATCAATGTCTAATTGCTTTTATTATTTTAAGGCATCGTAATCATTATGGCCGCAATAAAAATTGTAATTACTTCTCATTAGTTCAATTAAGAATTTTCTAGACACGGTTTAGTTGATATGTTGATTGCAAAATGGTTTAGTCTAGTGATGCATTGTGTTGAGAAAGCGGCTCTTTTTATTACTATTACGTTATTATAAATTCCCTTGTCTGTGGGTGAAATCTGACGTCGATAATCAATAAATTTTATGAGTGTTAGACACGGCTCGTATCAATCAATATTAATGATCATTCCGAAATTTGGAACTAATCGACGTATTTTAATTTTTAATATCCATAAGTTCTAATCTTTCCGAATACGTACTTTAACGGCTACAATTCGAATTCGAAAACGGTTTTGTTTAAACCGACAAAACGGTTTCGAACAAATTCAAAAATTACGCGCGTTTAATTTTCGAATTATCCGTCTATAAAAGATATCGTAACTATACAAAATGAGTCGATAAAATAAAACAGTCGATGTGATAGACCGTACATAAAGAGAACGCGCTAAGAAATAAAACTGCGAAGTAGGAGGGAGTTTAGCTTCTAATAAAAAAGGACCGCGTCACGCATGCACGCGAGGAAAAACTTCGGCGAAAGTTTCCATGCACGTGACTAACACGTGGTCTTGGGTAAAAATCGCGCAGCGCCGCGCGTTCCTTGCACCCCTCCCCCCACCCCCTCGGCGGCACGGGAGAACGCCTGAGGAGTCCTTTCTAAGCGATCTAGGCGGGAAGATACGCGATATACCAAAAGCAGCGAAGTTTGACACAACTTGACTTTTTCCGTTCTTTTCTTTACTTTTTCTAACATGGTATTTCTATAGAGTTTCTTATTGTACAGTTGCGGCGGCAGTCCCCAGGACGGCGGCAAGCTGTTTTACCCCTACTTGAAGACGTCTTCCCTACAAAGGGACTTCCTATTTGCCAGTGGCTCCGGTATGTAGCTCGTAGTTAGGCACAGTTTATTTGTAGATCACAATAGACTTGATGAACACTAAGTGGACTTTGTCGAAGCCATTAAGATTGAACTACTCTTTGAAGTTACATTTAGAAGTTAGTGCCTATAAGAAGAATTTTCTTCAACTTTAAATCGTGACCAGTTGATACTAACTATGTACTATGTTGTGTGAACTATGAATATCTAGACAATGTCGGAAATATTCAAAACCTTCCAAATGTTTAATTTTCTTAATTCTAATTTCGAAAAATTGACCGTTAACAAAACAAAAACAGAATCTCAAGCACTGAATTGCAAACAACATAAGATTTATTCAAAGCTTCGGTCAAACAATTATAACAACTTATTTTCTTAATTCAAATTTCGAAAATTCTACCGTTAACAAAAAAAAAAATAAAGAACTCAAGCACTGGCCACCAAAGCAACATTTCACAGCCTCCGAACAAAACGAAAACTTATTTTAAACATAATAATTAAGGTGAAAGTTAAATTCATTCGGCTTCATTATAAAAACCAACTTGCATACGGTTGAGGTAATTAAAATTGTCAATGCATAAATTATGTGAAGCGCGTAATAACAGCTTTTGTACGCATCTGTAAACTATTTTATCTTAAGTACGATCAACGAAACGACGTGTGCTGCATTAAGGGCCAGTAAAAACTATTAACAATTCACTACAAATGTTTGTTTATGTTAAGTTAATTCTTTTAAAGTAATATCCATCTAATTTATCGATACATAAGTCGATTGCGGGGATCAACTGAATTACTTTGTATAGAGAGTGATGGCCCCATTTGACATATGGTATCGATTAAATTTTATCGATTTTACGATGCGAGATGTTTGTCAAAATCAATCATGGGATTAGTGGAGACCACACAGCATTTTAATGTGTGCTTAAAAAAGGCAAATGTGTTTTTGAGCTGTTAAAACTCATATAAAACAATCACTTCCTTACAAAATGTAATTGAGACAAAAAGCCAAAAAAAGCAAAAGCCTTTGAAACAACAATTGCTGTAAACAAAAAAATATAGCAATTGTTATCTGTCTTCAACAATATAAAAGAGTCACAAAATACATCCCTTTATTTATTTTCGAAGAGTATATTACTCTTGTCGAAATCTATCAAGAATAGAAAGCCCATAACATTTTAGTACTCAAAACACAATATTATTTCCACAACACAAGTCTCCATTGAACCCCAAGCTTTACTCCGAACTACGTCGTAAGTTACTCAAAAACCGCCATAAATATTCTTAACCGAAACTAGAGCAATACAATAACACATTCACATCAGAATTGAGTTATCATTACTCCGGTTTTGCGCCGGTTTTGCTCCGGCTGAGCTCACAGCAGGCCAACACACTCATCGGCATAGTTTTATAGCGGCCGAGGCGCCCGAATTACATCGCAAACAAGCCCGATTAGATCGACTCCGAGAACTGCCCATAAATTCAACCCTAAAACAACCGCTCTGTTTAGTTTGGAAGCACCCATCCCAGTAATTATACAATAATTCATACTTTAATAAATACTAATAAATCGTGCCCTCACTCCGCCGGCTCGCAGCATTATCGACCATTATTACACGATGTAATTACAACCAATAAATTACCAAATAATACATCAATCAGATGTGTTATAATTTTCTTATTATTACTTTATTTTTTTAACTTTTTTATTGGACAACGGGCAATTTTATTAAAATTATAATGCAGCGGCCGACTCCAAATTGGGGTAGCTGGAGGCTAAGATTCGGTTTAATTATATATGTAATGGTTAATGATATATTCTTATAATAAGCTACCTGAAGCTTGGTGGGCATAAATCAAATATTTCATTAAAATTCGGAGAGCTTACAACCCTTCATTTGGTAGTTATTAGCCTGGGATACGATTGTTCGCGAAATCTTCTAAGTGTAGGTGAGTGCCTAATTTTGTGTGGAAATAGCATTTTTGTAGTGACGTTGATGAATGGGATACATTTAATCCGTCCGTTAATGTATATTAAGTTGGAGTATCGAGCTAATGTTAATGTCGAAATCGTCGGTATCGAATTACGAGCAGCTTTTATTTTTAGTACTTCGGCGTCGTTTAGACTTAGGTACTTACTTAGTAGACTAGAGAAAGATATTTATATCTTATTGGATTAGAAGTTGGAGTGAATGTGCAATGCAAATGCAATAATTTTACTTTAATTACGGCAGTTTTTTAGGAATCTCAAAATAACTAAACGTAATTTCCTTGAACTGCATATAAAAAAAACTTTTGTAGACTACGCGTAAGTTTCCTACAAACATATTTTAAAGCTATATATTTCCTTATATATAGAGGAGTTTCTATAAAAAAAAAATACATTAATTGTATCAGCTGCTTATGATCGTGTAAATTAACAGGAAAATGAGTAATAATTATTATAATAATTGTTTACCTTGTACGACAAAAATCCAATTCGTTGTATACCTACAGGAAAATGTAAGTATAGGGGCGATACCGGGATTCCGACAGAATTGGCGGGAACCATTACCATTGTACCCATTGTATAGTTAAATTTAATATGGAAGACACGTGGTGAAACAGTATTTTGTAAAAATGTAACCTCTCATTTTAAATGAAAAACTTACAATCATTTGGATGATACATCAATTTAGTAGTAGAGCGTAGTTAGAAATAAGAGGAATTGACAAAATTTGCTCAAAATATTAATTTTGGAACCACATTTAGATCTTGTTGGTCTGGATCTTGTTGGTTGGAAGTCTGAATTTAGCCTGCCAGAGTCTGTGTTTCCTGATAGCTACAACCTGGGAGTCTTTAAGTCAAGACTGAATAGATTACCACTAGGCAAGCGTCTCATCTCTGACCGCATCATCGCTTACCATTATGTGAGATAGTGGTCAAACGTATGTCTATCAATAGTAATAAAAAGTCAGCTTATAAAGAATTGATTTCGTCAAGACTAAGAAAACAAGGCTATGATAGATCATCTTGTGTACCTTGAAATGCCTTGAAACACCCATAAGATGACAAGGCGGTATCTACTTAATAAAGGAGACTCAAAATGAACTCTCCTCACATCAAGAAAAACAACACTCCATCCATAATCCTCACACACATTGCTACAAGTCTTTCGTGCTAAAACTAAACTGGACTAATTAGTTCTATTTATAGAAATTTATATCACTTAACAACAACTAAACAATACTGGATGTACTACTGGGTGATTCACTTCATTGTTCTAAAATTAGGACGAAACTAATTGTCACTTGTTTTAGAGTTCCAAAATCCGTTGATTAGTTGAATGTAGCCATATGGCTGCGTGAAGTAGACCTATTTTAGATTTATGAATGAGCTGTGTAAGATTCAATCCTAAGATATAAAGGTCTTCCGTTCCTGGTGACTGACAGACAACGCGCAGCCAAAACCACTGGTCGTAGAAAGTAAGTAGGTAGAAAGCTGACATTTGGCATATCATAGTGTAGTCCCGGGAGATCTAAGAGAGGATTTCCCGAAATTCCTACGGGAATGGGAAAAAAATGGGATATGCGCGTACGCAGTCGCGGGGAAAAGCTAGTTCTTCTGTAACTGAATTAGTAAAATACGCTTGTCTTACTTTGTGTCAGACTGAAAGCCGACCCCAACATACTGGTGAAAAAGCTAGATAGATTGATCATCATCATCATCATCATATCAACCGAAAAACGTCCATTGCTGGACATAGGCCTCCCCCAAGTGTCGCCACAACGACCGGTCCCGTGCGTCGCGCATCCATCGGCTACCCGAGACCCTCACTGGGTGATCGGTCCACCTCGTGCAGCGATGCAGTGTTGGGAAGCCTCCCGGCTTCCCAACACTGCATCTTCCATTACGCGGTCGCCACTCCAGGGCTTTTCGGCCCCATCGACCATTTGTTCTGGCAGATTGATTAGTAATCAAAATTTATTTCATTAGTGTTTCTTTTTTTCTTTTCCATTCTTTTTCTTTTCTTTCTTTTCTATCTTATCTTATCTTATCTTATCTTAGGAAACGGGCATGTTCAAGAAACAAAAATTTGAAGACATTTGACATCAACCAATCCGCGCTAGGCACATGTCCCATAGAGAGGAAGCCGGTGGAACATTTTTTTTTACCAACCCGTAAAGGCCACATTAAACATGCTTTAAAAAGCAATAAATTGAAGGGTCATACGGTAAATCGTATCAAATAGGTAACAATGGTACCCCATGGGTGCGTGGGTATACCATGCTTGGCCAACAAATTGTTGTTAGCAGTTTTTAAATAGCGTCAGATCAATTGAGGAAGTTCCTGCCAATGTATTAGTCACTAGCTGACCCGCGTAACTTCGTTTGCGTCACATTTTTCCTTAATGCTCAGCTCCTATTGGCCGAAGCGTGATGTTATAATTTAAGTTTTGATTCTGGGCATCCAAAAAATACGGACCGTTGACTGGTTAATTTTATTGACAATTCAATGCCATCATTCTATAGATGTCGACTGAATATAATTGTAGTCAAAAACAACTGCTAGAAAAAGCACAAAACTCTGTATTACAGGGGCGTAGCTATCGCCGTATTTGCCGTATCAATTATACGGGGCCCCCGGATCACAGGGGCCCCGATTTATAGCAGCAAGCATAAAATACTGTCTGCAACCTCAAATCATCAAGACGCCTCAATCAATAAGACGCCTATGATGGCTGAGTAATGATGATATGAGCGAAAGTTTTGTGGCGAATAGTGCCAATTTGAAAAAAAGTGCAAACTGCTGTTTGAGCATTTTCGCATTCGGGTAAAAAGGGGCCCCCAAAAAACGTTTGATGCAGGGCCTCTTAAGGTATAGCTGCGCCACTGCTGTATTAACATAATAATGAAAAGACACATTCTGAAATATCGATGCCAAACCTCGAAAGAAAGTGCAGTCTGTAGACCACAAAGCTTCCGAAATGTTTACTACAATTATAACTATCTAACAAAAGTATTAATGTTATCGATTCAGCTCGAGAATTTACATATATTCAAAAAAACATTCAACAAAAAAGGTCCTAAATATTCCCAGTCAAGGTGTTAACCCTCAAGCATGCGACTACTGTATTATCATCAGTTATTAAAACTATAGCAATAAATAAAGGCAAGTGAGAATTAAAACACGGCATTTATCACCTGCTACTCATCTGGACAAATAATAATTGTAAAAAATGCCTGTGCATCATTATTAATAATAAGCGTAGAACCAAAAGGTTGGAATGACTAGTGGTGACCCAAATTCTTATCTGCCTTTTTGTTGCTGTAATTTTTTTTTATCATAACTCAGTTTTTTTTCGGCTACTCATTGTTCAAATCAAGTCAATTATATGTTCTAATCAATTAGTAGCCAAAATGCAACAACTAAGCAAGCGAGATTGGTATTTATAGTATCGTTGAGTCTTCTGAACGAACTGTTTCTACTTTTGTTCATCACAATCTTTTTGAAGAAAATTACTATCGTTTTTCAATAAACTCTTAAAAACAACACTTTCCAAAACAAGAATAAATAATTTCGAAAGTTTTTTGTATTGAATCTGTCATATAGTAAAGTTAATTAGTGTAATCAAGTCGTTACCCCCTATAAGTATTTTATCTACGCCACTACCCGGTGCATTTTCAAAACCACCAAGACTGGCTACAAATCTAGCTACAGTAGGTAGGTACATTATGTTCTAAATGCTAGCACTGCAGTGAACCGACACGAAATAGTTTGCACTGTAATTGACACAACTGTCTTTAGAAGACAAGACAGAAATAGAATCAGTCTTGTGTTTCATTCGATATCATCAAAATTCTAACACGACTTTAACCAGTTCCTAAATAAAAACGATTCGTTTGTATTACCAATGGCTTGATCTTCTTTAGCATAAGACCCTTGATTGGCTGCTCATGAGCTTAATTTTACCCATGTGTATTGCTGTAGAAAGTTCAAACATACAAAAATGTGAGGTCATAGCTGACCGCATTAGTCTCAAACTTTTGAAGAGGATGTAGAATTTTGGAGAAGCCTGCTTTTTACTCTATAGGGCAGTATGCACAGACAGAAGGCCAATTCTCGACGACAATCAATTTCAAAATGTAGGTTGTGAGAAGTTTTTTAAACAGCTTGCCCCTGCGACGCGAATGCGAACGCTCCTCAAAAGTTCGAAAAATGCCCCTCAATTGTTTTTCGAAAATTACCTTATGTATCACCGGTTGTTTCTAAAGCTAATCAGTTAAATGCCGCAGCACAAATCGAGTTCATGATTTCTATTCCTTTATATTTATAAACTCTCGGAGTTTTGCCATGTCCAGCCCTACATTTTCCTTTTCCACCACAGTATTTATTACTCCTCTCTTCGAAACACTCAACAAAGGAGCTTCCCGTTTCAACTAGTCAGCACCACATCCAAAGATTGGCTCCATTTCCACGAATAAACGCATCATTTGTTTGCTTCGAACCTCCGAGACCGTTCCTCCTCTATCCTTTTTCGCTTTGTCCTCATTCACTCTTCCCTCCGGTATTCTTTCAACACGTCCCAGCCATTGAGATTTGCTCTTTCTTATTTTCACAAATATTTTCATGGCTTTTAAATTTTTCGTCGGTTCTCGACGGAACTTTGTTTTGGTAGTGTCTCTCTGCTTTTTGAACACTGAGGATTTTATTTCCTTTGGTAACTGCAATTGGTTAGTTAAATGTTTGCTGTATTAGCCAATAATGGCTTTGATGACATCCATTGCGCCAATTCTATCTAATTTGAACTATTGTACAACTTAGTCAAATCCCGGTTAACATTTTTTTTGGAAGTAAAATATTCCTAAGTTACCATGAAATACATTGAAATATTTGACAGGAAGATATTAAAAAAATTCTTACCTCAAGCTGCCTTTTAATTAAAAAAAAAACTGGCCAAGTGCGAGTCGGACTCGCCCACCGAGGGTTCTATACAAATATGTAGCTATATTTTTTTTTAAATAAAGACTACATTTTTTATGATTTAATTTTGCAAATGTATAGTTTTCTGACTTTTTCCTGTACTTGTAGTATAAGACGGTTTTACTTACCAAATTTCATAGTTCTGGGTCAACGGGAAATACTCTATACATTTTGATTCCCTTGAGACTGTCGAAATATACGTTTTTTGCGGCATAAACGACTGTATCTTTTTTTTACGTTAACTTTGAAGTTTGTTTTTTGTCACAGCTGCAAGGGGCCATAGACCTGAGTATATGGTTTTAATTTCAACTCGATACCTCCACGCGTTACCGAGATAAACGGTCTTGACAGACAGACGGACGGACAACACAGTGATCCAATAAGGGTTCCGTTTTTTCCTTTTGAGGTACGGAACTCTAAAAATAAATGAACAAACCTAAATCAGTAATTAAATTAGTTCGTTACTTCCTAACCGCAACGTCCTTGATAAGCCCATACAGCCAATTGAAACATTTTCGAGTGTATGTTAGGATCGCGGCAAGCACTGAGGGATGTGGCTACTTATAATGATTGTTTAAACCGTCTCCCGTCGAATCGTTAGTATAATAACCTTGTTTAAATCAAGTGTCTTCTTCCGAGGAGGGGAATAGAAGCGGAAATATTTTGCATGGAAACTAAGAGGGATATTTGTTTTACAATTGTTTTGTGACCTATTTAGAACTCTTTGCTATGCGGATGCACAGAGTTTTGAAAACGATGTCCTAAGTGTTTAGAAGATAACTGGATTCTCCCATCTATGTATAACAAGTTATACCTACTTTAATTTCACGAGGTTACATTTTACCCTTACATTTTGACTTTCCGAAAGTGACTTTCGCTGATTGAATGTTACTTTGTCTAGAGGAGCTCGTGGCTAAATAATAACAGCCGCACGGGTCGATCTTCAAGGTTAAGCAACGCTTATCAAGGTTGGTCTGTGGATGGGTGACCATCTTAACATACCGAGTTTCCTCCGTGCCTCGGAAAGCACGTTAATCCGTTGGTCCCGGCTGTCATTTGCAGATCTTTGGCAGTCGTCACGGATTGTCAGAAGCCAGTAAATCTGACTCCAGTCCAGCCAAGAAGTACCGTGTTACCCAGTTAATGAGTTGTGGAGATCTGGTAGGCAGCCGCTCCACGTAAAATACTGATATTCAGCTGAATCCGGTTTGACTGGAAGCCGACCCCAATATAGTTGGGAAAAGGCTAAGCAGATGATGATGAATGTTACTTTGTCCATAGCCTGTAGGAGATTCTCAATGTTTTTCTCACATTGAATCTTTATCTATTCAGAAACTCATTCATAATTATTTTCTACCTCGGAAACCAGTCACTTCATCATCAAAATCATCATGGTCAATGATCACCTTATGTCCTCCTCTAAAGTCTATCAGACGCTGGCGAAGGTCTTCTACCGAAGGTCTTCAATTGTTTCTTTGCCACAATGCGTAAGCGCTGTGCGTCCCTGGTGCGTGGGTTGTGGGGCAGCAACAACAGTATCCTGGGCCCCAAGTCTGCTATTACAATAGTGTCAGAATGGTCTATCATTGATTTCATAATGGTTGATTTTGACAAGATTCTATGCCATGTCTTTCAACGGAGTGTCAGTGGTTGACCACTGGATATAAAAGCGTCATTATGGCTTTCCAGACAATTCTGACACTATTGTAATAGCAGACTTGGGGCCCTGGTGTCTGATACGAGCAACCACGGACTATTCGTACGTGAATCGCTGCTGCGCCATTTTCCATGGAATGGTGCGGCCTCGGTGAAGCATCGGACAGTACTACCTCTGTGTATATTATACAGGAATTTGTAGGACGTAGATAAAATTATCTTAGGTTTTTTTACTAACAAATGAATTGAATTGAATAACACCTCCTTTGAAATCACCCGGTTGAGAGTCGCTAACATACAAAAAAATAATCTAAATATCGTAGTCTGTCTACCTAGTGGTTTGGTAATCCCACATCACGCGTGGTTTTCCGGTTTTGTGGTGAAATGTCAGATAACAGTACACCTATGGATTTCGAGTGGTCTTAATTAATATAACATTCTATAATGTGACAATGTAGTGTTTTCGATTAAAAAATATTTCATAGTAATTATGCAAATTACATTTCCAGTACGTTACATATTATGGTGCTCTATAAAAACTGAGCATTCAACAAAAACATACCGTATATTACATTTATGATAACCAGCTAAAGTAAACAGATATTTTACACACGCCAAATGCAGGCGAAACATTCAAAAACTTCGAACACAAGTTCACAGAACCGGTTTTTCAGTATATCCATTTGTGTTACAAGAATAATAATATTGTTCAAGTCTAATTAAGTATTAATGAGGACTCATTAGCGGTACAAGGAAACAGCTAATCAATCGCTTATCTATCCTAATGTAAGACCGCAAAGTTACACAATGTTTTATAACGCTGTTTTCCCAGTGCGTAACTTAATTACGAAAATATTACGCCTCATTAATGAACGGTGCCTTTTGAGGACAGAGGTAGCAATGGAGTCGACACAGCTGTAGGAGTTTTAAAAAAACCTGCAAAGTTTATGATGCTCGTAGATTACCCACTGTAATCTGAGGGCTAATTCTAATCATTTAGAAGCAACGTTTGCAATCTGTTAATAAACCTCTATTTCCATACATTTTTGACAGATTGCGACTGAAATGCGAATGCGAACGTACCTCCAAAAATAGTAGAATTGACACTTTTTAGTGTTGTTTACGAAGCCATTATTCAGCTGTTATAATGCAATCTTTACATTGTTCTCAACACCTCATAAAGAATTTTGTTTAGCATTTTTAAGTCGTTTGATAAGCATCTTATATTTTTCTTTGCTAAGAATGAAGTTCTAAAAACGTCGTTACCGTTAAAAAGTATGTAGTACCTGTACATTATATTTCATTTTTATGAATTTAAAGATGATTCACTTTTCTATCTCGTGAACAATTAAATGAATATTTAAACTATATTTACGAAGCCGACTCTATAGAACCCTGTCCCTTCGTAGCGGAAAAAAAACACATCCAATTCCACAGACTCCTACGCAGAAAAGGCTCCAGGTACTCACAACTCATACATAAGAATAAAGTTCTCAGAAAAATTTGACAAATAGGCGATAATGCAGCGCTGACAATCGACAGCTCCGTTATTAATTCCGCCATTGAAAAGGTCACAGTGTAAAAAAATCTTCAACAAACAAACTAATTAGTACGGCGCGTTGTAATTACTTGTCGATCTTTGATGTACCTTTTAATTAGCAGTTGTTTACACCACGATAATACAGGGCTAGCAACACCGTCCGAATAATAATTAATACCTCATTTAGTGACGTCACAGCACATTATAAAATAATGATAGTCGGCCATCTTGTGCGGTTTGTTTGAAGTGATAATTTTAAAATCATTAACATAATTACTAACGTTCATTTTGCTTTTTGTTACAATATAAGTTTTATGTCTTTGCCGAAATAAGAAAGAATGTTTTAATGGGTTCAATGGTAGCGCTAAAATCTGCTTTAATTTATGGGCGTGTCCCGTCTGACTTTATGAATTAATCTATGATTAGATAAAGCAGGGATATGCGAAGGCGTTTGCGCATTAAAATAATATAATTAGAGCTTATTCCGCGCTCATTTTTGAATTAATATATATAAGAGTTACGTCTCAATTCAGTTTAGATCTGTATCTGGTAATTTTATTGTAGGCAGATTATGATCATAATTATGATTACGGGAAAAGAAATTGCTTATAATAACTAATTGGAATGTTTTGCGTCGTTTTAACATTTGCAAGGAGACGGATAGCTGCAGATAATTCACGAAATTGTGTAGACAATCATCTATTACATGAAATCTGAGTCACAAACTAATAAAATAAACAAAAAGCTGTAGGTACTACAAACATTCACAAGAAGTCAACCTACTGCTTATTTTACCAATACCAGCTCAACTTACAAACAGGCCAATTTCTCAAAAACCACGGTACATATCAAAATGCCAGTTCTAGAAACACACTGCAAAACATCGTAAACAAAATCTGTATCATTCTTAAATAAAAAAAAAAACAACGGAAAGGGTTCATCTCGGCGTACCCTTGACCGAAAGTTATGCTTTGTTGCTCCTGTCGGGTAAAATCGACAAGCTTTCGTGGGGGAGCGAGCAAGGGTGGCGCGAATAGGTCGCCTCATGACTCAAATGAGATTGATAAAACCGATTGCCATAGAGAATACATTTCGGATAAAGGTGTTTAGAATGACTTGTCTATGCTGAAAGAAAAGGCGGTCAATTTGAAAATGGAAACGTTTGTTTTATCTGAATGAATAAGAAAATGATTTATTTGTTTGCTTGAAGTTAAAGAGTTGCTTTGATGGAACTGTTATTTTTTTACGTTAGAAAAAAAATGTACCTACCTGTCTAATATGAAAATTAAACGATAGATTTTACGTAATAAGGTCAAATGTTACTAAGTAGGTACTAAATTAAAATCTTCATTATTTACAGAAACTAGACCTACGATATATGTACCTTTTAATAATACTAATAAACAAAAGTTCTTCGGCTAAACAAACAAATACAAAATACAGTGGCGAGTTACGATTGCTCGTAAATGTTGAAAATCGCGATGCCAATCGTAAAATGGCAGTCCAACTTATAATTTCAACGGAAAGGAAAAAAAAAATAGACGATTCAGAATTAAAATCGCTAATGACTAAGACCATTAAGTTAATCATTTTAATTAGACGTTGGTGTACGCTTGCGTTTCTATATTTTTTCGTGTAAAGGGGAGAGCGGGGTGATATTGTAGCGTTCGCTACTGCGACTGTTTCGCTCAACGCTTATACAATACCACTTTACTTCATTATCTCTAGCTAGGCTTCTGTTTAAACCAGCAATGTAATACAAATTAACTAGAGCTTAATTTAATTAAGCAGTGTACGGTAGCCGCACTAAAATCTATCAAATGTCATAAATAAAGACACAAACGAGTCTGAAGCGGGTTTGTCATTTATTGGGGTGATAAAATTAGATGTTTTTTTTTGTAACCAATTGAACGGGCTACTTAATTGAATTTATTAACTTTATTATACCTTGTAAAGAGAGCGAAGTTCATTAACAAAAACCATTTGAGTGTAAAAAATGGGTAGATGTAGTTGGGTTTAACATAGGATAAAATTCTGCTTACTTTAAAATAAATAATAAATTCGCAACTCAATACACTGATTAACGAAAGGCTTCTAGATTTGTAAGTATTACCATTTCACTGAATTAAAAACCCCTTCATTTAGTCCCTGTCTTCGTCAGTCGTGATTTCGTGAAGGATGTGTTCAGGAGCTACGAACGGATATTCCGCTGCTACATCTGCCAATTTTTTGTTTTTCAACTTGGCGCTTTCTGTTACTTAAATGCACAGCAGTAATAAGTATTCGATGAAAATATCAAACTGTAAAGCAAAACGCTAGTTTTACAGATTCACGCCATATTATTACAGAAAAAAGTATTTGGTCAGCATGGGTCATTCAAACATTGATTCTTTTTTTTTGGAACTGAATTATTTTGTGTCACACAAACAATTTCATCTTTTAGCAGCAGATACAGAAAAAAAAATTATGAATTACACGTTAAACATTTCTGCTAAAAGCCAAAAATGCACGGCAAAATATGCCACATCAATCCCTTCACAGCTGAACACGTCGAAAAGATCCAGACGGACATCTGAATAGCGTCTCATTATCTTTAATTATATACTGATTCTTCGGCAGAAGGGTGCCCGCTTTACTTATTGCCCCGTTCCCAATTATAAACTGCTATATATTTAGTTTTATACTTAAATGTATTAAGCATTCGTAATCAAGACCTTTAATTGCTGTTTCTGAATGCACCTGACTTTATAGTCTGTGATCTTTTGACAATTAAAAGAGATCGTAGTATTTGCATTAGTGTTGGATGTATGTGCGAAACGAAGATGACAGTAAATTTATTGAAGGTGTGAGGAAATTATTTTTTGAAGAGACGGATTCAGTATGTTACAATTTTACAATAAGTTCCGAAGTGACAGTGTCATTTTAGATCAATGTTGAACATGCTGTCACAATGAAACTTACCCTCATAGCTCGAGCTGTCATCAACAAACAGTAGCTTAATGACAAAGCACTTTTTCAACCCTTTTTAACTGTCTGCTTTAAAGGATTATTGTCTTACAAGTCAAAGTACGAAAGTTAATTCTTAATTTGCAATCATATTTTTCCGGGGACTTTTACCAAGTTCCATCCTTAACACACAAAACATTTAAAACTGTCATCAAAAACACGAAACTGCGCATCAACTATCGTTTTCATTAAAAAAGCCTCGATATAAATAGAGAATCTTTTCAACGGCACTTATTAGAGGGTGAAAAGGGGATGCCAAGGTAAAAAGTGTAATTATGTTGATTATTTAGGCCTTAATGCGCCGACTATCCCGCACCTCCCCGAGCCGTCATTAATCGCCCCCCTCCCCCCTTTCCTTACAGCCTTTATTATTTCGTTTCAATTATTTTTGTGATTATCTTTTTATGGCGGGCGCGCATTAAAACTCGAAAAAATAACAGTGGACATTAAATGTAATTAGAATCGAAATTACGAGATGTCACCCAGTGGTGTTTGTGTTTTTAATATTATTAGGGTTCTGTGCGTTTTAAGCTGCGTTTGTCGTTTTACGGCGTGTTTTAGCTGTCGTCTTATGTTTTGTTATTTGTCGAGAGTGAGATCGTGCGAATTTTACTTTTGTGTCGCTTCCAGTAAGCATTTACTGATTTTTATTTTACACCTCGGTTGTTTCTTTTTCGGAGATGAGAGGGATTTTATTAACCCATAAACGGTGCAGTAGCGTATGTGCTTTTAAACTGACATTATTTTTGATTCATTATAGTATTGAGGACTGGTGTAGGCTTTAATTCTGTGAGATTATAATATCAGTGTATTCGTGCGTTTTTTTTTAGTCAAATAAACGATTGTTTTAGACCTACAGAAAAGTTATTATAAGAAATATATAAAGAAGAAAAGACCACGAGATATGATTAAGATGGAAGTCCTTGATTGTTTAATAGAAATAATGGATGAAAAATTCAAGTAAAAAAAAACAATATTTATTTATAACGTTTTCAATGTTTAACTGTGACAAAACAGTAAAAACCGTATCATAAGCACAACTTTAAACTTTTTTTTTTCTATAAGCATAAAAAACCTTATTATGAACATCTATACAAATGTAAAGCATTAATTTCTATGGTAACGGAAATATAAAAACACGTATACTTAATACCAAGTTGGACGCGTGACTATTAACAATAGAACTTGGATTTGCCAACCCTTTGATTCGAGTCACTAATGAATAGAGGAGTCCAACAAGGAGTTAAGAACTTTAATTCATGAATCATAGAGTTTAGAATAAATTGTGCGTAGACGTTAATGCATATTATTAAAGAACATTTTATGGATGAGCAATTTTTATGATTGTGCTTCTATTGTGCGGTAGGTGCGTATTGCACAGATGTCAAGTTATTGTTTAGTTAATCGTTAAAATCTTTGGCCGCTACTAAAAGCACGACTCTTAGTTATGTCGTTATTTTATTTAAATGACAAAACGGTGGCACTGAAAACTTTATGCGCAGATGCCATGGTAAGTATAAAATAGGAAGATTTCTTCCACGCAATAAGGGCAGGTTTACGTATTGATAATTTGGATTTGAGAAACTGTCAAACCTTATTTTAATGCCACAGATGGACGCCACGTTTTGCCACAGTTATCAGGCTACAATTTGAAAAAATTTCAGCTTCAAATTTTTAATTCAAAATTGCCGGTCTGTCTCACCGGCTCGTTTATCCCCTGCTTCCCCTTTTTAGTGGCGGCCTTTGAATTCAATTTCAAATAGGCAGTAGCATCAATATGTGTATTTCTATTACACACTTCGACCACCAGCAGATTTGACTTGTATGAGGTGATGATTATGCATGACCATACCAGAGATAAAAGTTTGACGAAATATTCTATTTTCAACAGCTAAAGACCTGCCTAGACTAGAATTACCTTATAATTTTGAGCAATGGTGCTTGCGATTTACGTGTGTTAACTATGCAGGTATTTTACTTCGAGTACAGGCTCCTTCTGGGTAAATTCGCTCCATCGTCGACTTTGTCTCTGTCTTCTCTGACCTAGACTAGATTCAAAAGCAAGCCCATCTCAAATAAAATAAAAAAGTAAGTTATTTTGTGTCAGTTCTCAAAAACGGCGAAGGAAAACATTGTGACGGAACTGGTCAGTTCCAGAAACAAAAATTCGAAGACATGTGACATCCAAGTTCAACCCTATATTCCAGTCCTTTTTATAAAGAACTAGTTGACCCGCGCAACTTCGTCTGCTCCGCTCCTATTGGTCTTAGCGTGATGATATATAGCCTTTAGCCTTCCTCGATAAATGGGCTATCTAACACTGAAATATTTTTTCAAATCGGACCAGTAGTTGCTGAGATTGGCGCGTTCAAGCAAATAAACAAACTCTTCAGCTTTATATATAAGTATAGACTAGCTGACCCGCGCAACTTCGTCTGCGTCATTAAATGTAATTATTTACGACATCACATTAGAAACCTCAAAAATAACAGTATTTCTCCACTATTTAGTGGATGTTATTATACATATAAACCTTCCTCTTCAATTACTCTATCTATTAAAAAAAACCGCATCAAAATCCGTTGCGTAGTTTTAAAGATTTAAGCATACATAGGGATATAGGGACAGAGAAAGCGACTTTGTTTTATACTATGTAGTGAAGATGGGCCTGTGGCCTATCAGTGGGAACAATATAGGCTGATTTTGATATTTTCAAGAAATTATAGCTATCTAAAATCATTTTTTTATTTGAGATGGGTTTGCTCTTGACTCTGGTCTAGATCAGAGATGACAGAGACAAAGTCGACGATGGAGTGAGCTTACCCAGAAAAAGTGTGTCATCATGAATCATGGTCCAGTCGTCTACTTTAAGCTCAGAATGACATAATTTAAGTAGCATCGTAATATTATCAGACCAACTTATAACTCCTTAAAACCTTTTCTCCACTTGAACTTTATTTAATTGCATTCCTCCTCATTATCTGTCAATGCAACAGCAGGCCAAAAACAAACAATTTAAAACTGACATTTAATATAAAACTGAAATAATTATCCACATTTTACGAACGTGTGGTCAGCGGCGATCACGCGGGATTGGCAGGGAACGCCGACGGTAGGGTGACCATGCCTCGCGGTCGATATAATCGGGACATGGCTGTTGATTTATTTTGTGAAAACAATTGTATATCGTGAGGAGATGGCTTACGGATATGAGCGATCGACATTTTGCGTCAATAGTTTAAAATGCAATTCAATGAAGAAGATTGAGTGAATTATTTAACGAAGAGTTGAAAATAAATATCTATAAAATATTTTGTTAGCTGTAGTTTAAAAAAAATCCGGATTAATTCAAACATCAAACATTTTCTAAATCAATATAGAAAAAAAAAAACAAAATAAACTTGCTTGCTTATCATGTTTAACTACCCTACTAATCAAACATACCCAAAAGGCATACCATCTATCATAAACCAGCGACAACACAAAAACCCAACCAAAAACAAAAACAAACAACCGGAAATCAGGAAAATAAACACCAAATTGCAATTTCCAGTAAGTCAAAATCATGGCTGCCGCGCGCATCGAAATTGAAAGTGCCCGCCCGAAAACGCAGTGGACATTCATTGATGTATCTCTTCATCTATTATTATATTTACGAATGCGTTTATGCCTGGCCTCAGTGAAAGCGAAACCATTTCCAATTGTTATCCCTCTCACCGCTTAATTGACCGATATTTGTAAAAGCCAGTGGTTAATTTGCGTTTTCAGCGATACGCGGTGAGCTTGCGCGCTGGAATGTTTTTGCGCTGTGGGATAGTTTTGGGGATATGTCGTTGGCTAGCCCCAGCCTTTTCGGTCATGTTATGCGTTCATCTAATCATAGACTGGAAAGGCTCATGATACTGGGCCGGGTCGAAGGAAAACGCCTTCAAGGTAGATCACTAGCAAGATGGTCCGTCGCAATAAAGGAAGACTGTTGGAGGCAGCGGTCCACATTGCATTAGACCGCATGCCTTGGAGACACATCGTATGTAGTCGCGATCCTCAGCACTGAGGTAACGACGAAAAAGTAGAAGTCGTGGGCTAAATGCTAATTGCTTTTATACATACAGTCGCTAATTTTGCCACTAATTGGAGCCGATGGAGATAAATTGTCCGTTCAAAACTTACATGCTACCAAGACCACCATCAAAATATGATCCAATACGTATTATTTTTAGTTGTAAAATCTAGACCTTATAATAATTAGTTCTCATCTGGTTTTGCTTTGTAGTTGATTTCGGGATCCAGATTTTTGGATATTGATAAAAACGAATTTATTTCTTTAAATATGTCAGTTTTCTGTATCCGACTCCTGGGCAAAGCCTTCCCCTTCACTACTTCCGTCTTTCACAAGCCCTCTCATTCTCCTGCCCTCTCTAGAAGGCGGATCTTCCAGTTTCGACGTAGCCTGCCCAGTTCAGTCCGCCATGACATAATCCTTACTATATATTATATATTATTATATATTAATATTATAAATGCGAAAGTAACTCTGTCTGTCTGTCTGTCGGTCTGTCTGTCTGTCTGTATGTCTGTCTGTCTATCTATCGCGCTTTCACGCCAAAACTACTGAACCGATTTAAATGAAATTTGGTACAGAGATAGTCTAGAGCCTGAGAAAGGACATAAGCCACTTTTCATCCCGGGAGTACGTTCCCTAGGGACCACGCCGGCGAAGCCGCTGGCAGAAGCTAGTATATCATAAATAAAACTACGGTGGACACAAAATAGGCTATCTAACTAATAATCACGTCGCCCTCAGTACAACGTTAACTCAATTTCCGTACACAGCATCCGTTTGATCTTGCCTCTATTAGAGTAAAAAGGGACGACAAAGTAGCTTGTAATCTTTCATTGAAAGTACTATGTAGCTACTAAAAATCAATTTTTCATACACAATTTCCTATTGTATGACATTGCGTTTTAATATTTTCCTTTTCACATTATAGGTAGCCGCCTCTAATAGAGATGTACTGTTTATTCTGCACGACACACAAAACGATAATTATAAAAAATGGTTACCAAATAAATAAATTTCTTTTAAAATAAGCATCACCATTGTACCTATTTTTCTGTTTCCTTCTTTTTATCTTTTGATGTTATGTGTGTACATAAACTGTTAAATAAAAAATACAATAAATAATTCATCATCCATCATCAACAGCCCGACTTCGTCTGTTGAGCATAGACTTCTCTATTCTAATACAACTACTTAATACTAAAGCTGAAAGTTATATTGGAAATAAAAATGTACTATGAAAGTATCGTGAAATTTATCAAGGACTAGCTGACCCGCGCAACTTCGTCTGCGTCACAATTTTCATTACTGCTCCGCTCCTATTGGTCTTAGCGTGATGATATATATAACCTATAACCTTCCTCAATAAATGGGCTATCTAACACTGAAAGAATTTTTTAAATCGGACCAGTAGTTCCTGAGATTAGCTCGTTCAAGTAAACAAACAAACAAACTCTTCAGCTTTATATATTAGTATATATAATAAAAACTTCTTAGTTATCACGACTGGTACTTAATTCATCTTGCACATACTACGTACAAAACAAACTAATCAATTAAAACCAACCCACATTCAAACCATGAAACAACTAGCACCCGTCTCCGAAACAGCGGACATCATTGTCACCGCAACTCAAACTTTTTACAGCTCATCCCTAATCTCGTTTGCATTCTAAACAGGACGCTTTTATTATAGCAAAACACATAATCTCACGAAGTGTAATAAACAGACCATTTCGACGGAGTATAGAAGATTATTCCATTGTGCTTTGTGCTCAAATACTTTGATTGTCCATGACGGGAGTGCATAAACACTTATTTTTCTTAGAAGTTTCGTCTATCAAGCTGTTGGTTATTTTGTAGTGTGGTCCGGGACGAGACCACCCGTAGTTGGAAACTGTATGTAGCCTGAGAAAATGAGGGATTCCTCCTGAAAGCCTGAACGCGACTTCCATTGAACTTTCATTTGATTTGTAGTGGCTTTGATAATAGGAGAAGTCTGATTTAGCACTTTCCTTAGGCAAAACAAATGAAACTATGGTTACTAGAGAACTGCTTTTATACCTTAGATGATTTTTTAACTGTAAGACTTAATCTCTGTAAATTATGAGGCGATCTCTTGTATCTGTGAACTATTTTATTATATTTTACTATAACTAGTAGTAAATTTTCGCATGCCTCCTATTGGTGAGATGTGTGACTCTGCCTACTGTCTTGTAACACCCATTGTACCATATCTCTGGCGAAATAAATGATTTGATTTGATCGCTACGGCTATAGTCTAGATCAGAAAGAACTTGGTTTAAACTTCAAACGTTCTGTGGAAGAATTAAGGAAAGCCTGTGTGCAGAAAACTTCATTTGGTTGATTATAATATTACGAGCTTTTAAGAGCTTTCTTAAAGCTTGTTACCAACGTTATTTTGAGCACATATTTTTTTACTATTGATAGGCATACGTTTGATCACTATCTCACCTGATGGTAAGCGATGATGTGGTCGAAGATTGAACACGCTTGCCTAGAAGTAACCTATTCACTCTTGACTTAAAGAATTATAAGAATAGTCTATTAGGTCTACAATGATTGCTAATCGCATTACTTCTCCTCGTAAGAGATCCTGGCTTCGCATTGCGACAGCAGTTTTTAAATCACCTGCAATAGAACCTTTTCTTATTCAATTTATAATAATAGTACACCAACAAACACAGACCTAATATATATACATAATGATACATACAATTTGACATTTTTTTACCTATTAAATTTTGACATTTATTTACCTATTACTTTTTGACATTTTTTGACCTATTATTCTTTTTTCTTTCTTTTTTTTTTACAATCAATTCACAGTCTTCGAACTCATATATACATAATGAAACATACAATTTGACATTTATTTACCGATTACGTTTAGACATTTTTTTTTTCCTATAATACAAACTCGGACCTAATAAATATATCCATATTTATACATAAAATTCTACATTTAAAATAATTTTTGAAAATATTGAATACCTTGAAATGCTACTTAGCCGTCTTCCTCTCTCCTAATTTTTGCTGTGCCCGACAGGGTCCATATTGTTCTCTAAACTTGTATATACCATCTATGTTATACATATGGAACGCAATAAAGAATTGAGTATTGAGTATTGAGTAACCCAGGAACAGAGAGATCATAAGTGTAATACTTCTATTCTGTTTTTTACTAATGACGAGCCGATGTCAACTATTCTGCTAGTGTCGAAAGTAACATGGAAAAGCAAGTGACCATATCTATACTACTATAATAAAGCTGAAGAGTTTGTTTGTTTGGTTGAACGCGCTAATCTCAGGAACTACTGATTTAAATTGAAAAATTATTTTGTTGGATAGGCCATTTATCGAGAAAGGCTATATGACATCACGCTACAGGACATAGGAGTGGAGCATTATTGATAAATTTGACGCAGAAGAAGTTGCGCGGGTCATCTAGTCTACACTAATATTATAAAGAAGAAAGATTTGTTTGTTTGTTTGAATTGAATAGGCTCCGAAACTACTAGACCGATTTGAAAAATTCTTGTAGCATTAAATAGCTACATTATCAGGGAGTAACATAGGCTATATATTATCCCCGTACTCTCACGGGAAAGGGAACTACGCGGGTGAAACCGCGTGACGTCCACTAGTTACTAATAAAAACAAAATGAGACAGGACTGAAACTGTGGTTAGTCTTCTTCTTGTCTTGTGGGCAGTAAGATCTAACGACCCCACACATCCTAGTGTCAGTTTCTAAAAATAAATCTTCGATTGATATTGCTGTACATGTTGAGTTAGTACTGGATAGTTAATCTGCCAGAAAATCACGCAGCATAATTTCCAAATACCCCCAACAAACTTCAAACAAAAGGACCAGTCAAAGTTTAAGTTTAACTCTCTTTAGCTGCCACCGTGCTTAATAACAATACCATCATGAATTTACGCGCTTAGCCGTCTCTAAATAACACATTAGAGGGAATTTTACGCGTTCGCTGCATTTCCTTGACCATTACGATTGTTCTTGTGATGTGTTTGTAATAAAACCTCGGTTTCTATGCTGCCATTAATATTTAGTTCAAAGGAGTTGTCGTCGCTTCATCTTATACTATTATTTGTTACTCGTAGATGATTAAGTTATGATTTTTCCGTCTGTTTTCCTTTAGGTCGTTGTGCTGTTGTCTTGTTTGGGGTTATCTGTGACTAGAATGAAGGATTCTTTCTTTTTTTCTTCAATTTTAAGTTAGTTTTAATTATTATCATCGCCACTAGTCACTACTATCTTAAAAAATAACAATGCTGGAGCATTTTGGATTCTATAGTGCAGTGTGGTATTGGTTTTGGCCTCTGGCGAAGAATCCGTTCCATCATTTTTCATAACCGCAGTGTGAGGATCACTTTTAGCTATTTTAACAATGCCGATTAAGTTTACTATGAACTTATTGGTACTTTTACCAAAAATAGGTATATTGTGCGAGGTAAAATCGCAACTGGCATAAAAGAAATAAGTGTGAATGTGGACGAAGCAAAGGGAGAAAAGCATGAGGATTCTAGATTTGTACTTTCTTCCCATTCCCTGGGAAACCGAAATGTTTTTTCTGTATTTAGTACTTTTATTTTTTACTAAACTGGGCTAAAAGAAGCTGCTACATTCGATGTTTTTGTTTCATTCCCAGATCGACATGGATATAACGGGGTCTTAGAGTCGAAATATAACATGTACAATTGTGCATATCCT
Source organism: Lacanobia wlatinum (assembly GCA_947578705.1). Classification (NCBI taxonomy): domain Eukaryota; kingdom Metazoa; phylum Arthropoda; class Insecta; order Lepidoptera; family Noctuidae; genus Lacanobia; species Lacanobia wlatinum. The sequence goes on from OX388033.1 coordinate 20,754,264, forward strand.
TCAAAAGATACCTGGATGCTTACTGCACTGTTTACCCACTTCAATCAAAACCGTGAGTATATTTCTTAGTTCCATGCATATGTCCATGTTGATCTGAAAACAGCAGAATTAGGTAGGTGCACTTTTTCGATTTTTAAAAGTTTTGTATGCGAAGTAACCAAACCAAAAAAGATGAATATCTCGAAACCTTTATCTAAAAGATTTGTTTTAGAAAATGATTTAGTCTGGTGCTTCGGCTAATTCAGTTAGTACATTGATACCAAGTTGTTTTTTCTTTTCTTTTTTTTAATCTCTGTATAAACCAAAAATACCAAGTAAAACCATAAATAAAAAAATATTCAGCGACTCATCTTTCCGCGCGAAATGTAAAATGCAACTGTGGCAATCTCTCCCCTACGAGCGATGAACGTCAAAATGATCGGTATGTCGATGTCGGTGTAAAAGTTAAATAAACCGACAAATAAACGATTAAACTGATTCCATTTCAATGAAAGAGGTTCATCATCAAGAGAAACTTCGTGGTGGGTGACATTTCATGGATTCTGACTGATGTTACGACGCTTGGTGTTGTATCGTTGGTTACTTGTTAACACTTATCTAGCTACTAGCTGATCCGCGCAACTCCGCTCCTATTAATCGTAGCGTGATGTTATATAACCTATAGCGTTACTCGATAAATGGGCTATCCAACACTAAAAGAACTTGTCAAGTCGAACCATTAGATCCTGAGATTAGCGCGATCAAACAAACAGACAAATTCTTAAGTTTTATAATATAGAAGACTAGTGGAAGTCACGCGGTTTCACCCGCGTAGTTCCCGTTCCCGTGGGAGTACGGGGATAGCCTATGTTACTCCCTGATAATGTAGCTATCCATTGCTGAAAGAATTTTTCAAATCGGTCCGGCAGTTTCAGAGCCTATTCATTTCAAACAAACAAATCTTTCCTCTTTATAATATTAGTATAGATATAAATTAGTATAGATACAGGGTTTAAGACACATGGCAGACATAGTTTCATATTATTGTGATTCTGTACACTTCAGCCGTTGGAACTTTTCGTCGACTTTATCCAAGTTAAAAAACAATTCCAAAAACGTTCAGAATCATGTAGATACAAAATCCATGGTATCTGTTTCATTGCCTCTGAGATTCATAAAATTACTAAGTTTTGAATCACCAAAGTTCAGTTGGTGTCACCAAGTGGACGGTCTTGGATGGCCTCTGTGCGACGAAGAAAACTCTTCCGGTTTTGAAGCCTACCCGGGACTATTGTGTGATCGTAAAGAGGCCTTTTTACGATTCTATCGATGACAATTACAGGAAATATGCATGCGATTGTTTTATTTGCAAAATGAAATACTTATTAGCTGTAATAAACAATCATGAAATTATTTTTTAAATAGCTTCATCAGCGATGAAGTTACAGAGCTTCAAAGATCACAATTAGAAAGAGAAGTCCGATATGAACTTTGACGTCAAAGTACATGACGCCAATACAGTTGCCATACAAAACAGCGTTTTCGCGAGAGGGACAAATATATTTGTTTAAAATAATTATATCTCGTTTTTTTCGAGAAATTTTGATTCTATTTTCACTGTTAGTATTATAGTATTGTATATTTTAAAATAAACTGTATAGAAAATAAATATATTTTTCATGCATATTCCCTATTGTCGAGGTCTGGTAGGCAGCCGCTCCATGTAAAATACTGGTATTCAGCTAAATCTGGCTTGACTGGAAGCCGACCCCAATGTAGTTGGGAAAAGGCTAGGCAGATGATGATTCCCTATTGTCGAAATGTTTGGATTGATCACGTGATATTTCGATATCACATATTGACAATACATTACGCCTTTTCGCCAATCGTTATGGCTACTAGACTGACACTTTTTCTGGAGGCGCAGCAGTATTCTACAAAAAACTTAGGTACACCAATTCATTTTCCATTCCTAAACCAGAGAAAATTACCTAAAAACAGTTGACAAAATCCTAATATATAAAACTAGCTTTTGCCCGCGACTTCTTACGCACATATCTCGTTCCGTACGGAGTGTAGGGAAGCTTCAAACCAAATTTCAGCTTTCTACGACCAGAAGTTTCGGCTGTGCGTTGTCTGTCAGTCACTCAAACAGTCAGTTACGGAAGAATTTTATATATATACTAGTGGACTTCACGCGATTTCACCCGCGTAGTTCCCGTTCCCGTGGAAGTACGGGTGTAAAATATAGCCTATGTTACTCCCTGATAATGTAGCTATCCATTACTGAAAGAATTTTTCAAATCGGTCCAGTAGTTTCGGAGCCTATTCATTTCAAACAAACAAACAAATCTTTCCTCTTTATAATATTAGTGAAGATTGATTGATGATCATTTCCTTGATTGGTGCCTTGGGGAGTGCAGGGTAGTACTGAGAGTATATCCCGATATTCCTACGGGAACGGGAAAAACGGGATAAGCGCATACGAATTCGTGAGCAAAAGCTAGTTTAAATTATAAGATTTTTGCACCTTGTCAATTTTAAATCAACCCCCAATTTTGCCGTCAATTCCTTACTTCAAAAATCTCCACTCACGTATAATAAGATGCAATACAAAATTACACAGACCCTCCCATACCCGGAGGTGTGTACTCATGGAGGGCCCTCGTCCCTCTCACCGTGACAATGGCACTCCAGCATCATTCCTCCCGCGTGAGCACCGATCACTTATTATTTCCTTATTATTATTGTTGGCTTCACGGTTCACGCTATTGTTTGACATTTTCCATTTTGTCTTGTTAGAATTGTTTGGGGTTGTGGTAGATTTTGGTAAGTTGTCTCGCAAAATTTGGGGAATTCCACTTGTATTATTATCATCTGCAAATGTGAGCATACTAATATAAAACAAGTGCGAGTCGGACTCGCGTGCAAAGGGTTCCGAACGAATTTAATTTTTTTAACATGTTATATTAACACTACAGACTTCTAATAGGTTTTCCTGTAATCTTTAGGTAAAGATCTATTATCTCCATTTTTTTTCAAAATTTTAGGCTCAGTAGTTTCGGAGATAAGGGGGGGGAATGGTCATTTTTCGTCTAATTTCTTGAATAACTTCTAAATCATTTATTTTAAAATTATGAAAAAAATATAATTAAAATTCTCACAGTAAGCCCTTTCATTTGATATGTCACACGATATTGTTCAAAAAACTTTTTTTTTAATTTTCTTGTCTGACCCCCAAAAGTGACCCCCATACTAAAAATTTAATAATTTTCGTAACGCATCCGTGTTTGGGTCATAGAATTCCATATATGTACAAAATTTCAACAGAATCGGTCCAGTGAATCCGGAGAAAACTGGCTGTGACAGACGGACAGACAGACAGACAGACAGACAGACAGACAGACAGACAGACACCCGAGTGATCCTATAAGGGTTCCTTTTTTTTTTCGGAACCCTAAAAATAACCTCCCAATGTCGCATTGATTTTCAAATAATAGTTACGGCAAAAATAATGATACAAAGAGTGCTGTTCTTGTAGCTGATCGATTTCGTTGACCAAGAGACGTCGTTGAATATACCATAAAACTTACTTCATTTGTTTCTAGACGAAGCGCTTGTTCATACATTTTAGTACATATTGCTAACTAATCCAACAATGTAATGATCCACAATAATGCACGAGTCAATGAAAGTGCGAAAATGTTAGTCACAAACGAACTAACACCATTATATACTAATCACGATGTCAATATCAATTATTGACAACTAACAATAGAAACAGAATAATTGACATTTTGTATTAGTATTTCGTGCATTGAAGCTGGCAGGTGTGATCAACTGATTGGTCTCCTAGCAGATCTAAACGTTAATGATTTTGAACATGTGATAGGATTTTTTTAACAGGTTTTGGCTTAGATTTCACTATTCATTCATTCATGCATTCACATCAGCCGAAAGACGTCCACTGCTGGACATAGGCTTCCCCCAAAAGCGGGGGTTTGCCATAATCGCCACATTTGGCAGGCGGGTTGGCGATCGCAGTGTATGGTGTTGCGTTTTACAGAGAACGCTGCTGCCCATTCTGTGGCGAGTCCCTTAGTCGCCTCTTACGACACCCACGGGAAGTGATGGGATGGTATTATTCTTTTACGGCACCATACGGCACCGGCCGACACCATACGGCATTTCACTATAGGATGCAGAGAATATGGTGTACCTATATGAATGTCGGGTGTCGCGATATATCTGCCCTGCTCTTGACGAAACGTTTGATTTTCATTTTTTTACATATATTTTGGGATACTTTTAGATCGCATTCAGCGATGAGGTCGTCCATTATGTCACTATGTGTAATATTATCTTCATCTACATTTTCTGTAACTTATATAGTGTACATAATAAAGAGTATTTCATTCTATTCTAATATGTGATTCAAAGTTAGGGTTTGGTAGGGATAGCACTTTCTTTTTATACTGTGACATTATAAGGATGGAGGTCTCCAATCTTTTTGGTTTGGAACTTACATTTTGTTCAATGCTTCATAAATAGATGTCCTCAAAAATCTAGTTTTACTTTGAGATTAGAGTAGTGCAGTGGTATACAGGTTCCATTTTTCATAATTATGTTTCTCTTGGCCTATTTCTCGGTAACTTGTCATCTCACACGATTATAGATTCGATTGTTCGGAAGCAGAACAAAATTTTTTAATTTTGTTAGTCGCATTATTTATCAGAAACGTTTTTATTTCTTGACTGCTAGAAGTGCAAGTATATTACATGGTCTGGATTCGAAAATTGTAATTGTATGGACTGATTGTATTATAATTTGTTTTTGTAGAGTTTAGGTCGATTTGTGTCCGATTAAGATAAACACCATAGATATCCTAGAACTATCTAAATGTATACATTCTCCAATTTTGATATAGAGAAAGTTGAATATATTACAACCAATTCGATAGTCACTACTGGTAAATCCTACTTTGTTATTCCGATTGCCTTGTGTTAGTCCATCTTCGAAGAGGCTCGAGAGTTATTTATTGAACAGAAGTTTAATATTACATCCATATATGAACTTACTATTTGAGTCACTTTGGTGTAGAATGCTTTACTATCTTCTTGTCTGAACACTGAGTTAGAGTGAGAAATGGCCTCGAGGGCCGTCCCACCCAAATATACAATGAAATACGTCAGCAAAAATAGAATTCATAATTTCCACCCCACCTAAGTACTGGTATAACAAGTTACCTGTTCCTATGTTTGAATATTTCAGAGTGGGTAAAACAAAATCCAATTTCGCATATTCATACCGAAACAAAAAAAAAATCATAAGTGACTTTCCGAATAAACCCTCGTTAGAATTAGAAATCAACCGTCACTGCCCGAAAAAAAAAAACAATAATTATAAAGCGCGCGTAATTCTAATTCCGAATTCAAATTAAAGCCGCTTAATGCGCGGGAGCGACCCCGTTAAAAAAAAAGAGTTGACGAGTGCTCGGAGGGTGGTAATTTTTCATTAATTTAAGTTCACCATTCCCTGTTTTGTTTGCTTTTAATCGCATTTCTAATTAATCCCGTCGAGAATAACGTGACAACTGTCGACTATGGCCGCCATTTTTTCGAGCCGAGTATAGCAGATGTCGGCCGATTTCCATTTGTTTCTGAGATTAATGATTCGGTACGATTGTGAATTTTTCCGGTCGGCTTTTGTTGTTTTAGAAGCAATTTGTCCGCTTACTTTTGTAGAGAGGCAGTCGTTAAAGCCTCCACAAATGATATTGGAACGGTATAAAAAACGTCGCGAAAGGGTTAAATGTATTCGATTTCAGTTGCATTTCAACGGAATACTGGTTGATGAAAACGAATTATAATAACCAGCGTTCTAAAACTAATCAAATCCTGTTTCATTGGAATATTTTTTACCAAAAGTATTCCAAAGCTTTATTTAATAGTCCACTTTTTTCGAAATTAAGAACTGCTTTGGTACGAAATGTACCAACACAAGCAAAGCAAAGATAAGACTAGCAGCCGAAGATAAAAATCCAATCACTATCAATAATTTATTAACCAACAATCGGAACAGACAGGCGTTGTCAAAGAATCCTAGAAACCGTTTATAGCGCCCCCTACCGGGTCAAATTGTGAATATAAGTCTTCTGGGGACTGCGTTCTACTCCGACACTTACAATAGAACCAACCGCAGAACGATTAAGATAACAAATTAAAAGATACAGACCGTAATGAGAACAAAGTTTTACTAAATTGAATCGGCCCAAAATTTGGATATATTCCTTGCTCTTCATTGACCAGCTAAATATAACCCAAAAGATTAAATTTCGAAGCCCTAAAAAAATATTCCTGTTTTATCCCCAAGTTAAATATTCGATTTGACTTCCACCCCTAACCACAAACGACAGCCACCCATTAAAATAAATCGTAACAATATTGAACAAAATCCTTCACAAATCGCAAAAATAGTTTCATTTCGACGAGTAACTTTGTCCCCTACGGAACAAGCCATACTCAATAATGCAAGAACTCACGCCCGGCTTATAACACGTATAAATGACACCTCAATTTAAAAATCTACCATCCGTAACGGACCACCACTAGTGGTAGGTTGTGTAAAGTCATTTCCACTTAAATGTGTTGCCGACTTACTGAATTGTCGGACTTGGTTTTATAGCTACTTCATTTACTATGTTCATGGTTATACATGCGAAGTTCTATCTTTAGTTTTGTGGTTGATTGTCTTCCTAAGCTTCTTGCATTTTAGACTTCTTTAGTTTAATCTATCAATCGCCTAGCTTTATCAAACAAAGTCCGAGAGAATGGTTTAATTTTTTTTTTATTACTCGTGGTTTTGCTCTTGACTCAAGGTCAGATGACAGAGACAAAGTCTACGATGGAGCGAGCTTACCCAGAAGGAGCCTGTTCACTCTAATTTTGAAGAGATTAGGGTTGTAAGCGTTTCGAAACACAGACGCAGGCAGAGAGTTCCACTCCTTTGCTGTGCGCATTATAAAAGACGTTTAGAAACGCTTAGTGCGAATTGGTGGAATAGCAACAAGGTAGGGATGGTAAGATGCAGTCTGTCTAGATGTCCGATGGTAGAAGGGGGCTGGTGGGATGAGGTCGTGGAGTTCTTGGGTACACTCACCGAAGTACAATCTGTAGAAGACCGATAAGCAGGCAACCTTACGGCGATGAGCCAAGCTATGTAGCTTGGCATCCACCAGTTTTACGTCACCGATGAGCCTCTTAGCTCTGCGTTCCACCGAGTCAAGCGCGGCAAGCTGATACTTAGCTGATGATCTTCTTTATCACTCACTTCTATCTTTCAATTCACACTCATTGGTGTATGATTGAACTGTTGTGCTTAAGGAGAAGCATTCGGTAGGATTGCTATTCTCAAAGTGACATTATAACGAATCGTGTAAACACCGTTTTCGTCAAAAAAAAGAGCAAGCATAATTATTGTTGCCCCGTCACTCTTGCCTCATGAACAATATCTTGAATAAATGAAGAATAGATGGGCAAGTAGATTTCACTATTTCGAAGGTTCTTCTTCTTATCGTGTGGGCAGTAAGACGACCCCACACACCCTAGTGCCAGAGTTTCTAAACCGCCTCAAGGGCCTCTGACGTGGTTTATTAGACGACCACCATTTGGCGGCCGGGACCACCGGCTTATACGTGCCTTCCGAAGCACGGAATCATCTTTTTCTCAAACAATTAGGTGATTCAAGCCTGCAATGTCCTAGCCAAACTGGAAACAACTTTACAAAGTATGCATCCCGTGGGAATCGAACCCACGACCACCGGGTCACAAGGCAAACGCCTAAACCACTCGACCACGGAAGCATTTCGAAGCTAAGTAAAGTTCACTAGTCAATGATAAAGCAGAGTTCACAACGTATCGTAATTTGTACATTCCTACAATGCATAAAAAACGAGCAACATCGAAATGATTAGAGCAAATCTACCACTCTTGCTTCTTGAACAAAAGCAAGCATGCCTTTGTACCAGAGGAATCATCTACCACTCTTCAACAAAAGCATGCTTGCACACCCTAAATAAATGAAGAACAAACACGAAGATCACAAATCGCCTTAATACCAGCACAGTTAGTAAAGCTAGCCTTTATAGTGTACTGCTATAAGTGTCTGCTGCCTGTAAATTTTCGCAGCGGCGATCTGTGGCCGGTCTTTGTGCTATTAATTTGTAATGTCCCCCTCTGCCTGCTAGATGCATAGCTCGGGTATACGAGAGAGCGTATGGGGGGATAAGTCGACAGCTTTGGGCTAAGGTTTTGAGTGCGTACGCTCTTGCTTGTTGCGAAGTTAAGTTTCGTTGTGATAGGTAGGATGTGTTTCGTTTTTTGGGTTGAAGGTGTTGTTTGTAATAGGAACGGTGTGTGTCGTTTGAAAATGTCTGTAAGGTAAGGTTATTAAAAGTTTTAAGAAGTTGTTTCTTGGGAGTTTTTAGGTTTTTTCTAGGGTGTGAAGTGAGTAAGGAATATTTGGAATGTATACTTAAAATCAAGATATTTATACGTTTTCACTTTTTGTTCTCGCTCATTCTAGTTCAAGATAAAGACGAAGATAGCAATGAGTAAATTTCAGAATATTTGCAAACAAATATTTTCAAAACACAACAACAATTTCCAAACCATATACACCACACTCACATCAAAGATCGACATATCGTTCCCCAAACGCCTGCCGATGACACGCAACATATTCGAAATCTTCAGACATGTCGTCGTTTTAGTACCTCGTGCTGAGCCTTTGCCGATCTTCAATGGGGGCCCGCGTTTCCGATAGGATTAAGCCAGACTTACTGCTCGGTCAGGAACACGGCGCGACGCAGTAACCCACCCCCGCACACCCGCGCCACACACCCTACGGCCTAACCTCACCCCCTCCCTCGTCCGCCGCATTAGGAGCAATCATATTCGACGGCTGCTAGGTTTTGGCATCGGTCTGTGTTGCTTAGCCTCGGCCAGCTATTTGTGGAACAATGATTGGTCTTGTCTTAGTTTGTAACGTCGTTTAGGGCCATTTTCGTTTGTATTGAGAAAACTTGTTGCAATTTCTAATTTGGTTGTAAAAGTTATTTCACATGTAACGAACTATTGTTTAGAATTCAGTGAATTGGTCACCCATGTAAAAATTATCCAAGAAACCTTAGGTCCCCTTTATATCACTTCTTAATCAAGCACTGGACTCTGCTTGTAAGCCCAGGCGTGACTTGTCAGCCTTAGACTAGTGCCCAAAGCCTAGCTTTGTGCGTAAGTTTATTACTTACGTTCAAAGGTTTCTTGTGTGCCGTGTGGCCGTACGTAAAGACCACCCTTTCACTCGCTGCGTAAGAGGCGGCTAAGGGAATAGCTACTGCAAAATGACGGGCCGCCGCATCGTGATTATGCGGACGTCGCCTAGACGTCGCTCGGTGTACGGCCTCTATAGCATGGATATGTCACCGGAAAATTGCAGACTCCGTAAGATTGTAATAAATATTTATTAGGTTATAAAATAATTGTAAATGTATTCAATAATTCACATCCAAATTTAATAGTTTCCAATATATGCGTGTCTTAGTAAAAAAAAAAATATTTTTCTATTTCACGCGATATTTTACAATCTTACGGGGGGAATCATAATGAATACGTAGAATTTAGGAAATGCAGCCGAAAGACGTCCACTGTTGGACATAGGCCTCCCTCAAAGGGGGGAGGGGGGGTTGCCATAATCACCACGCTTAGCAGGCGTGTTAGCGATCGCAGTGTATGTTGTTGTTTCGTTTTATAGAGAACGCTGCTGCCCATTCTCTGGTGAGTCCCTTAGTCGCCTCTTACGACACCCACGGGAAGTGATGCAATGGTATTATTTGTATACGGCACCATACGGCATAATGCATAACAATGATTCAATTGTCCTCGACAGTTTTGACGATTCATAGTTGGTTTCTTTATATTGGGGAAGCTCAGTCAAAATATATCCCAGACCGAACCCTCCTGCCACATCGACCCTCACAGCCTACACACAACATATACATAAGTATCTATAAGTTTGGATACAGCCACACCTGCACTAGTGACCGACAAGCTTACTAAATACTAGCCATGCGTTCGACAGGGGTGGCTGTGAACATTTTTCTACTGTATCTATTCCAGGTAAATGGATGAAGGGATTCTGGATTGATGTGTGTGACAGAGAAATGTTTATAGATTCTGTCAATTTGAAGGCGCTTCGAATATGATTATTTATTTCTTTACGTCTTCTTAAAACTCTGTCATCATAACAGGTTAGTACCCAATGCGATAGTAAGGTGTTTATATTTACCTTCTTAGTGAAATCAATATTTGTATTATCGTTGGCAACATTATTTTCAAATTTGTTGTCACCAACCCTAATTCTCCTCATCTTAATATTCTATAGATTTATCTTCGATGATATCCTCATTCTTTGTAAAGTAGTAATTTTGGCGAAAGCTCTTAATAATGTAAATAGTTTTACTATTACAAATAAGTAAAGTTTTGAGCATTTCTTTCGTCATCTTCTTTGGTTTTCTTTGGTCTGCACCAAGGAGAATGTCGTGGATTGTATTTGTTTCCTGAAAATTGACATGATGTTTAATATTTCTAACTAGATTTGTAATTCGTATGAATAATATGTTTATGCTTCAATTTGATTAAAAACTTAAATCATAATAGCTTTCTCGGACTGAACGAAAATCGTAGATAAATTAGGAATAACCGTTACCAAATCTCCAGCTGAATCAGTACATTCAAAATCTATTATTCGTTACTCAGAATCTATAGTTTACTGCCGCAATGATATTTGTTCATCGTTCTCTAATGCATTTCCAAGTATTGAAGCTTCTGCGGTCTAATACGGTGTACGTTTTCATAAACATTTACTTAGATCATTCCAGGTATTATGAGCGCTACTGGTAATTTTAGCACTTTTCTTAATTCTGATTTGTAAGAAATTTTCTGGACTTGTGAAGGAATAAATAGTTATTTGTTGATTCGTTTATCTTTGTATTGGATCGCCTTGTAGCAATAACATGAATACAGCTCAAATTACTAGAGAACTTGCTGCTTTCCAACAGTGGAGTAGTGACTTCGAATGGACAGCGGTGGTTCACTCACGCCACCGGTTCTCCTGGGTACATATCGTACACACTCTGTAAGAAAATGTTAAAATTCGCTGAGTTGTTCAAAATAAAATTATTAAAGTTTTTAAGTCATCCTAACGGCAATGTTTTACTCTTGGTTCAAATAGGTCCAGCTTTCCAAATTATTCAGATATTTTTCTTTGGATCTTCTTCTTCTTGCTCTGTTCCCTTGTAAGTTGGTTTCGGCGCAACATATTTTTCTATTCCGAAGTATTTCCAAAGTATTTCTACCACACCCTTACACCTCATCATGCTTAGTGAGAGCCTTCCTAACTTCTTATCACAGGCACGACTTTTATATGTTGTTTCTGTTATTTCATTCCATATTTTCTATGCTAAATTGTTTATCTTAATGTTTGTTTTAAAACCTGCTAATTAAAGTGACTTTATTCCATATTTAATCTAACATAATAATAGAAGCATCTAACGATTTCGGGCTAGAAAATGCCTCTTAACACTCATATCCAGAATAATTGAAATAATGGCAATCCTAATTTACTTACCAGACTTAATAAAAGGGATTTCTAAACCTGTATTGGTGCATTATTAGTTACTCACGTAACTCTAAAGCCGCTTGTACATAATCGGTACTATGTTACCTCGGCACACGGAATAATACCCATAAGATACAGGATCAACATATCTTGTGAACGGAATTTACTCCTGTTTAGGTCTACTTGCAGTAAATATGTGAAAAATGCATAGGAAATAAATAGTTCAGAATTATCAAAATTTGTTAAGTAATTTAACACGTTTAAAACAAGCCTGGTTGAGCAATAAGAAAAAAGATTTACCGCATAGAACTGAAATACTTACAAATTATGAACTTAAACTATACATCCATTAAGAGTCCCGAACTGAGCTGTCCAATCTGACAGTTCAAAACGTCACTAATTCAAAATTAGAACAAAATCAAGCTTTTTAAACCTGGCACGGAATATTGACATTATGCGTCCGATAAAACTTATCTAATCCGATATTACTAGGTATCCAGATTCTGTCACGTTCTAGAAATCTAGGAAACGCCTAAAAACCACAATTTATCTTCTAAAACCAACAAACAAAATAAAAAGAACGCGCTAACCCTAAAGCAACAAACAAACCATTCTTCCCAACGCCATAATAATCCGTCCTTCAATTGACTCGCGATACCAAACAGCTGATACACTTTTTCTTCTTCCTACATCCAACACACGCCAATCACCACCTTGTTGGTCACATCTTAAGGTTGATAATCGTGTAAGTACGTGAAATTCGAGCGAAAGAGGGAACAAAGGAGTCGGGAGAACGTGTCTTGACCTATTTGTGTCGTCCGATTGGTGTAGGTCGTGTTTACTATGTCTGGAGAGAGTTTTTAGAAGGTTAAGAGCTTTTTAGGGTTAGGAAAGTATGTAGTTCTTTTGTTTTTTTTGGGGATGTGGTTTTGTACAATGATACAGTCTTTTGGAGTTGATATTAGAGTATCAGTTGGAGAAGATTTTCGGTAAAACATTTAAACTAAATGTCTCAAATTTCTATGTAGGCTTTAAATCAACAGTATAAATAAATAGAGATGATGTGTTTCATGCCAGTAGACTATGAAATTTAAATAAATAATTCAATCTTTGGTGCTAAGACAAAATACTATCCCCCGGTTATTGAAATGAAAATTCAAAGTAATGAACTTGTCAAAGACAATTTTATGTCATAAATTCTCGTAGGTACTTAGTGCCAATAATTCTACTATTTTTTAAATGACGTTTACATTCGCATGTTAGTCGCAATCTGTCAAAAATGTATGGAAATCTAGGTTTTTTATACAGAGATGCGAATGCGAACGTTACTTTAAAATTAGTTTATTTGGCCCTTTTTGTCAAACTTAAAGTAAATTTTGACAGTTACTTAGCTTTAAATTCTCAATTCAAAAATCGGCGGTATGTCATCATTGGCAAAAGTAATGTATAATGCCATTTTTTGCTTACGGTAACTTTATATTAGCTTACAGGCATATTTTTTTCTTCAATATTATCTAATTAATTTACTTGTATTTATTTTGCCCACAGACGAGTCGGGATGCGAGGCTGATATGCTGGAGGGCGCGGAGGTGGGACGGCACTCGCCGCCCCGGCCGCAGCAAGAGCCCATCAACCTCAAGAATGAGGTGAGTCCTCTTTATAACATGAGCTTTATGTAGGACGCGAGATTAAGACGAGTGGAGGACTTTGTTTTACTTTGTACTTAGTTTTGGACCGAGTTAGTATTAAAATTACGTTTATACCTCTAGATTTAATCGTCGTGTGTATGTTAGATGGTAGGTAGTGACAAGACCCTATCAACCTCAATAATGAGGTGAGTCCTCTTTATAACATGAGCATTATGTAGGACGCGAGATTAAGACGAGTGGAGGACTTGTTTCACTTTGTACTTAATTAAGGACTTTAAAAGCATAGTAGTAGTATTATGTAAACGTTTAGGTGCGATGGTAGGTATTTAGGAGCACATCAACACATTCTTTATGTAGGACATAACTCGTCGGAGTTAGTAAGTCAAAATTTTAGGACATATTTTGTTTAAACGAAAGCTCATAAACTGGACACCAAATTTTTTAGAAAGTGCTTTTATTTATTTATTTATGTACACACAATAAACTTAAAAAAAAGATAATTAAATACAGACAAAAGTGCACAAAGGTACTGCTTGCTTTTCTGGTAAACACAAAAATTAGGTGAGTCCTCTCAGTGAGACGTGCTTTTTGTGGGACATAAGATTATAACTGTATGACCAAGCGGAGTTAGGTGTTCCTCTTTTAGGAGAATATTTAGAAAAAAATATTAGAAAAACGGAGTGAGTTACATGGCATTGATTCCTATTCTATTTTTCATCAGATTTAAAGGACGATATTATAGTTTACCGAAGTGATATTAACTAAAATGAGTCCATAGACATGTGAGGTAAGTCCTCTTTGCAACACGTGTTAAATGTAAGGCAAAGTGGAGTGGAGTACTTAATTTAGGACAAGAATTAAAGTCACACACTTTGTGTAGGACAATATTGGGTACTTACTGAAGTGATATTAATTGATACTCTTAGGACCCGTCAACATCAAGAATGGGGTGAGTTCTCGGACTTTTCTTACATGTCATGTGTTTTATTGAGGATATAAATTCCATTAGTTCATTTAATAGGTGCGTCATATAACAGAATAATAATGTAGACTTGCATCACTTCTAAAATATCTTCATTTTAGAGCCGTACATTTTGAAATGAAATATAAAAAAATATTGTAAAAGTAAACTGGTATTTTGACAAAAAAAAACAAATTTTGTAAAAAGTTCACTAATAAAAAATAAACCAATTGCATTTAGTAGCAGCCCTATGACGAGGTTAGTAGTGGCTAGTCGGTGGGGTGCATTGGCAACACGATACAAATATTATGGCTGTTTTCAAGCAGTGTGATATGATAGTTTTGTATGAGAAAATTCGAGTCGTATTTTTTCTAATAATCCATTCTGTTGAAGCAACTGTTGCTTTAGCCTCCATTAAAGGAAAATCCGTATTCGAATATAAAATGTTCCGTTCATTTATTTTCATTCCGACAGCTCCAAGTCCCACTCTGGACTCCAAAAAACAAGGCTGTCAAGCTCACCACTGCTACTTAACTAACACGTGGCCTTTAAATTGAAAACGCGGACAAAGTTGGGTGCGAATAAACGCGCTCGGTCCTCAAGTGGCCGCTCGGTCCACCAAAAAGACGACGACATCCCCAGGCTCAAAAGGTCCTCGCAAAGACTAAACATTCATCGCTTCGTTAGTGCTCCCGCGAAAAAATCGCCATACGATCCGACGCCGAGCAATCTGCTCTGCACTGCCGCAACCTACTTGCCTCAGAATCTATAGTATCGATTAGTGAGCGCTTTTTTACCCACACGCACTCACACACCGCCGCGGCGGGGCCAGCCTTTTTAACAATCTTTTTTTCGTCCACCCCTCTCTCCCCCAAAACCGCCATGTCCATTGCGCGGATGCAAAGACCACCCCTCTCGCCCCACCCCTCATATAGCAGCATTGAAAATGGAATTTCCATGAGTGATGGAGTGTCAAACGGGAAGTGAAAAAACGGAGAAAAAGTACATTATGTTAATTATTGAACGCGTGCTCCGTCCGAGTTTAAATTGAATGTCATGTCGTACGCGTCCGTCGCATCGCCGCGTCGTCGTGTCGTGTGTCGTGGAAACGCACGCTTTTTCTCTTCTATTCCGTTTCGTGTGTACAGTATAATTTTTAATTTTTACTCTCTGTTCGTGCTAAATTAATAATCGCACATATGTCGAAATTCGGACAAGCCGTATATTTTGTATGTAGCGAATTTTCAACAAAACTCGATTGGCAACTTTTGGCTCCGTACACGTGGACTTAGCGGAGCTACATTATTGGCTTTTGATCAAAATTGAGCTCTATTAGCGTGATGGTAAAACTGTTAATGCTAGTTACGCGGTCGAGCTAAACGCCGGTAGCTAGGATGACTTTTATTTTCATTCACTAAAGTACGGGAAGACAGTGTGTACACTAGTAATCTTTTCTACTAACTTTGTCGATTCTTTGGTTCTCGTTTTCTTTGCACGACTTCTCCGAACTTTGGAAATATGAATGTAGTAGTACTACGTCTTAAGAGTTTTACTCGTTTTCTTGCCTCTTAATATCCACTGAATTGTTAGTGCTAAACATAGGTGAATGACGTCAGACCACGACGATACTTAGTATAATATTGTGAGTTTCAGTTTAATTACTGTCCTAGTCTCATCACAATGACCGAGAATTGCATTAAAACTAATGTGTGTTATGAAACAATAATACTGAGACCGCTTGCTCTGTTTAACTTTTAATGAAATCTACTATCTAAGCGAGCATTGCACAAAAAGACCGGACAAAGCACTTATTCACCGGACAACACGAACTATTCGGACAGTCGCATTGCTAATGGAAAATCCCGAAAAAATATTGGCGGTGAAAAAAATAGTTTAAAAAAATCGTCCAGCACATTTGAATGAAAATTGGGTGGTGGAGGGGTGGCGCGCGCGGCCGCCGATCGCCTATTATTATTATTATTACTTGCATTATATCTGCATTTTTTTCACGCACACAGACGCGGGCGCGCACGCCATTTTTATTTTTTTCTTCCTTTTTTCTTTTTTCGGGAAATCGACGGGGGCGCGGCGCCCCCACACATGGGCGCGGAGCGGTGCTCACCAGAATCGAACTATGCGATGTCTACAAGTGGACGAACATTTAAATTGGCTCTCATCAAATATTGACTGCGTGTAGTTTTTTCATTAACCATTGGGCTTTTTGTGAGGTACGCTCGCGGCCACGTCGGCTGCCGTTCAATTTGTATCTACTTCTTTTGAGCAGGTACGGGAGTGCACCATAAGTTGTTTTTAGCTTCAATTAATATTTTTCCAGTGCATCAATCCGCCACAGTCAGTTTTTGAAACGAAGCTTGTATGGTTTGCTCCATGATATTACATTCATAAGCCATCATTTCTGTGAATAAAAACTCATATTGTGTGTTTATGTTACTTTAATTAATCAACATATTCACAAACATTCCTAAACGAGCACTAACAAAAATGTACTATTTATCCCACTTCTGATGACAAAAAATGAACTGCATATTTAACACTACTAACACCGGGTCGCCGTAATTAATCATTCGTATGATTTGATGGCACACACGAATATTCCATGTTTCCATGTCGCTTTCATCAAATTGTTTTAATAAAATCGCAACAGGTTGGGGTTGCTTGTTAAGAAAACATCAAGTGTTTGCGGAGTGGTCCTTAGGTCTTTCTAACTTGACCAGATTAGATATTTACTCTCTCAACTTGATTTGGTCCACACGTTAACTCAGAACTCTTCCGATCAAAGAATCTCTATCTATCCTTTTCACACAATGAATTGATTTAGCATAAAAGTTAGGAAAGTATACAAAGATGAATCAACTGTCTCAACTAAATCTTAAAACCAACCAACCTCTTACATGAACTTCTATAAATCTATCTTCCTTAAGTTTGTTTTCTCGGCCCATTGCCAAGGTTGCTACAAAAAAGTTCCCCCGTTCCCTAGGACGTTTGGTCTTTCTTTTATAAACCATTTTACGTTGACCCCTCGCCGCCGGCGTCTGACCTCACTATTTGAGTCGGAAACTTGTCTATAGCATTGATGATAAACATGGATATTTGTTGTTTAACTACTTATAGACATGTTGTATACTTTGTCTTTATTGAGATGTCATATTTTTGGGGTTAGTTTTGTGACGAACTAAGTTTTAGTGTGACGAACTAACCCTTAGTGTGACGAAATAAGCCTTAGTGTGACGAACTAATTCTCAGACATTTTCACTCGATATCTTAGAAACCTTGAGAAAACTCATCAATACTTAATAAAAATTATAATAAGACACAAAATAATGCATGTCCCACGTAGAACAACGGACGGCACTGCAGTCAAGCGAATTTATTATCATTAAAAAATGCAAAAAATCATAATTAAAGGGGTGGTGGTGGGGTGCATCCCATTTTTTATTTTAATTGGCTTGTAAATTACAAAAGTTATAGTGAAAACGTTGAGACCGTTTTTTCGGTATCATTATGCGGTTTTAAATTTTGTCGCTTACCCAAGGTAAAATGTATTACTATGGAAATAAGTTGCGCCTGATTAAATAAGTTATGAGGGTGTTCCGAGTTCGGGACGTCGCGGTCGTTTCGTTTGCGTGCTTCCTTATTTTTTGGGGCTACTTTGTCACTTTAATTTGATCTTGTAAACATATCCTTCTTCTTATCGTGTGGGTAGTAAGGTTGACCCCACACACCCTAGTGTCTTTCAGAGTTTCTAAACCGCCTCAAAGGCCTCTGACATGGTTTGTTTGACGACCGCCATTTTGCGGCCGGTACCACCGGCTTATACGTGCCTTCCGAAGCACGGAATCATCTTTGTATCAGACAATCAAGTGATTCAAGCCTGCAATGTCCTAGCCAAACTGGAAACAACTTTACAAAGTATGCTTGATGTGGGAATCGAAGCCACGACCAACGGGTCACAAGGCAAACGCCTAAACCACTCGACCACGTAGGCAGTTAAACATATCCTCACACCTAAATACCCTGAAGGGTTGGGCAGAGCTGTACCTATATTAGATCCACATTTCACAAAGTCCAATAAAATAAGGAGCTTCTGTATGATGCTCTCTTGTTTGTTAAAACGTTGTTGGAATACGTAAATAAAATTTGAAATGTATCGTATGAAAACAATGTAGGGTGACCAGAATATAAAAAAAAACACTTTCACGTTTTAAAAAGGAAATATCAAATACTGATTAGAAAATGTGATTTTAAATTAAAAAATCAATATAATCGGCCTATCAAAGTGGCTATTATAATATGTCTCCAAACAAGTTTTTACTCTACTGCCCCAGAAGGAATGCAGGTAATAGTTTTGCCTACAGGCTTCTTCAGGTTTTATTCTCCCCTGCTTTTTTATGCGTCTGTATCATATATCTTCATTTTGCATCTGTGATTCACTTTCCAAAGTCAATAATGGGATGTAAAACAAAAGAATTGAAAATTGAAAAAAGAACAGAACACAAATTCAAAACGCTTTCAAATAATGCAATGTCATCATACGAAAAGAATTGACATTAGGTGCTAGCCGAGAATGTCTTAATGCAGAGAAAATGCGCCCATGATCGGTGTAAGAAGCGAAAAAAATAGATTAATTTCATAAACATTGAAATCAATCTGAATCGTAGAAAAAGAAAAATTGCATTGAAAATAAAATTGAACGTGAGGCGATCATAATGATGGATGAAAAATTCAAAGCTATGTGTGTGTAGCTGTGTGTGTGTGTGTGTGAATTGAAATCATAAGTAACGTTTAGGGACTACTTACATTGTGCGAACAGCTAAGGAGTGAAAAACTCTACAGAGGGCCTAGTACGAATATTTCGACGTATAGTAACGTTAACGTAAGTAACTTTTGAATGTGAAAAACTACAACCCCATAGTATTTTGGTTTAATTTAATGGGACATACACAATTTATATCATTCAAAAATATGAATATAGTATCTCATTCAAATAAATATTATGTGCGAAACGAGTATTGTAGCTATGGTAAAATTTTACGTTACGTTACTAGGTATACGTCAAAAATATTCGTGATAGGCCTTCAAAAGTCTGTATTTCTTGATTGCAAAAACCTGCGAGCCTTTAAGTCAAGAGTAAATAAATATATTACTTCTAGGCAAGCGTGTTCCATCTTCGACAATATCATCGCTTTTCATCAGGTGAGATTGTGATCAAACGGGAGCGCGAGCGTATCAATTATAATTTAAAACAAAAATTGAACCTGAATCTTTAAAATCATTAGTGTACAAACTCCTTACCGTTGAACACATACCTAAGTCCGCAAGTAAGATATTTCTTCTTCAGACCATAAGCTCAACAAACAACATTAGATTACACAGCACTTCTCACGTCATAAAACAATATCCTACGCATAAACCCATCGGATTCTCACCAAATGGTTATCCAGAAAGTTTGCAAAAGATCCCACCACGAAACAAAACGTTAAAACAAAAGCTATAAAGTTCAAAATTGCATCAAAATTAATATTGACAGCGGTAAATACGGTGTAGCGCCTCGGAAGCTAGGGTTGCTCCAAATATAAATCTCGGCGTCCGCGTCGCAGCCGTGGCCAGGGCTACCACGGAGGACGGACGTGATTGATCAAAGTCGTTTGTCAAGCTCGCGTCGCGACTGTTGGTAGCCCTGCGCAATTAGCACATGATTCTGGGCGTCTAATGCACGAATTTGGTTTTAATTATGGAATGCTGTTGCCATGGAATCAGTACGTTCTGTTATTCGAATTTTAAATGGTTTCTGTGAGATGCCAGTGTTAGGCAGATTGGTTTAAGATTTTGAATTTATGTTTTTGTTTTGTTTTAAGATGCTACGATTATTAGAGAGATTTGGTCCTTATTCATTCGACTCTATTCATTAGGTACACATTAGATATGTAAAATAAATGTTCAATTCTGATATGGTATATATTTATAAACAGGACAAAAAATTGGTTTTATTTTAAATTTTGGAATTTTATTATTGATTTAAACACCTTTTGATGTTGAAGCTTGCATAACCTAACAATAATCTTGAACAAAGTTTTTAAGTAAACAAGTTATTACGTAGAGCAATAAAATTAAAATGGCGTCTTTTATAATACAATCGATATAATTTTTATGACAATTTACTTTGTGCTTACACATATTGAAGTGTTGTTCATTTATTCACACAAACAATCTATTAATTTTTAAATTGTTTATTGTATCGACCATAAAGTTTGACACGAAAATAAGACCGTATTAAAATGGCGTCTTTTATAATGCAATCGATATAATTTTTATGACAATTTACTTTGTGTTTACACATATTGATAAGTGTTATTCATTTATTCACACAAACAATATATTAATTTTTAAATTGTTTACTGTATCGACCTATTCTAAAGTTTGACACGAAAATAAGACAGTATTAAATACAGTCTTATTTTCGTGTCTTCAGAATTATTATATCACCATTAACAAAGCATTTTCTTTGAGTAATGAGTAAACAAATTTTCTGAAGCAGTTTTAGACAATCTTGGATGGGTTCTGATTACAGGGGGTCTACTCTTTAAGCCCAAAGTCCGTAGTTTTGGCCTTAGTTGCGGGCGTTCTCTACTCCGTATCACCTACGGACTTCCGATTAGTCCCGAACCCGAAGTAAAAATTAATGACAAAACGATTTGACAGTAACTGTCAAATAGTGTTGTCATTCATAACTTAATTTCGAACGTTTCTAAATTCTCCTAATTCAAAAAGCTTAGTACAACATTCTGGACATAAATATAATAAAATTAAACCATCCACACAAAAAATCTAAACATTTATTGCTACTAGAGAACCATAAATTGATCTTTCATAAACAGCAAAATATTCAAAATTCAGCAAATGCATTCTTCTTTTCGCACTTAAAGTTGCTTCCAAGTTTCGATATTCCTCGCATGAAAAATTTGGATCACTTTTCACATGTGTAACTAAAAGTAACCAATAATAAGAAAGGCAAGTTAGACGTCGATTTTAAGTCATCTCACCAAAAACAATGGTACCTATATTGTCTATCTTTACCAATAATATAAAGAGTTTAAGTTTGTGCGTTTGTGAGGTTGTAGGGGGTAATCTCTAAATCTACTGAACCGATTTTGAAAGTTTTTATACTAATAGATATTTTATTTGTGAGTGTCATAGGCTATATATTAACCTGAAAAATACCGTCCAACGAAGTGGGCACTGGGCAGTTAGTGTCTCATACGAATATATACATGTGTCGATGTGTGACGAATTGTCAACTCCCCAAGAAGCTGACTTTGAAAAGCATAGCTTGACTATATAGCTACAGAGACTTCTTGCAGATTTTGCGAAGAGAACGCGTACCACTCGGGTGCTAAAACACGACCAACACATTATATAAACATTACAAAAATTCCAGAAGATAATTCACACAACTTTTACGATCTTAATAACAGAAATCCAATTAACTAAGTATGAATATTCAAAACAGTTTACGACAGCCACGCATCGATCAAATAATAACACAATAGTATAATGTTTATGTTATATCTTACGCCTATGAGATCCGATGCAAAGTGCGCGTAGATATGCAAGCGTACGTGCGCCCTCCAGCTTAATAAAGCGCGAAGAAAAAAAATATGCAATAAACATTTAAAAAGGGAGATGTCCCAACATTACAGACGAATTAAAATGCGAAATCACGTACATTACAACCAGTTTCGATACTTTTTTTTTCAATACACTTATAAATTCGAACTGCGGAACGAGTGGAGTGTCTCGATTGTATTATTTTTTTTTATTTGTAATTGTTTTTTGATCATGTTTGCCGGAGTAACTGTTCTGGATATCGCGTTTTGTATCATCAGGTTTTTAATTAAATTTGCTATAACGGTGTGTTGGTAAGTTTAATAAAATTATGAAGTATCATTTGGGAATCGTTTATTTGAAATCGCGTGCGATGGTTTTTTTATTGAATACGTTTAATGTTTAGGAGTCTCTATTGCCTTTTGTCCTGTAATGTCGTCGGTCCGCATTAAAATTAATGGAAACACTGCTTAATGGTCGGTTCTAATCCTGTATTTATTAACAATTTTCATTTTTATTTAATGTTACTGATAAAAGAGATATCGTTGCTTTTGATTCGTTCTAAATTGTTTTAAAACCGAATGATTTTTTTAGGTTTACCACGATACAAAACTGTTGGAAACGTAAGTCTCAAAAACTCGCATTGATCAAATCCGAAGTCTACAACCGCCACAAAAATATATATCTCGTTACAAATCAAATGATATATGTCAAAACAACTCCGAACACCACAGCCACTCTATTACATTCACAAAAGAGATAAATTACAAAGTCTATTAAACAAAAATAAAAGTGTTGCAATCATCAATTGATTCAGCTATAGGACATCTCCCAACGCAACTGGGAGACTGGCCAGAAACAATACACTTCACCTATCGCACCCAACAAAGAACCTATTAACAATATGAGTAATGCACAACTTAGATCGAGTGGCTATCTGATATATGAAACCGAGGAAACAGACGGGCGGTTAGCAACGATGACACTAACGCTGCAAATAAATCTTTAGCACTTTTTTCCATTTTAAATTAGATTTTAGTTTAAGATTATAGGGTTAAAATTCAGGTGGGTACAGAAAGTAGGATTGCACTCATAAAAAAATTAAATCAAAATAAAACTAATCTCCGATTTACTTAATTGAAACCGTGAATCATAAACGTTCGTTAACAAAAATCTCTGACAGCCGATTACTAATTAATAATTGTGTTTGAGTATTTAATTCGATTATTATTTCAATAAAACGACTGTGAAATTGTTTTAGAACCAGAAATTGTGTGAAATATTTTAATTTTATGTCTTTTTTCGATTAATAAAAAGTTAACCTCGAATTCCACGTTATGGTGAAAATTTTTAAATATGTGTAATAAGATCGTTAGAAAAAATATAAAACTTAATCACTTCCTCGCTCAATTAAGAATTCGGATATAGTACTAGGTTTGATTATGATGCCTTGAGTCTCTTGATTGATTTTAATATTTTTTTATTTGTCAGCGTTTTAAACGCAGCGTTTGCCCGCTCGTCTGTTACTACGCTCTCCACCCATCCTCTGAAAATGGAGCGACCGATAAAAAAGGTAACGAATTATAAAAAAGCGGAGGCGCACAATCGCGAGCGCGGACGTGTGGGCGGTGGGCGAAATGAAATGAAATAATGAAAAAAATGGGCAAAAAGCAGTACAAACATGCATTGTCCTCGCCACCACCCCCCTTAATGAGTGGGTGCGGGGAGCGGCCTCCCCGCACGCGCAACGTGTGTCTGAAGTGGCTGATTATCACCTGATTCCATCTGCGTCAATTGTTGGGCCGCTAAATAGGTCGCGGCGTTTGTGGTACAGATTACAGACAATGCCTTGTATAGGTACATCTCGAGCGTACGGGACGGGTTTGTTTAGCCGTTTAAGTTGTTGTGAAGTTCCTGGCTTGATCGCAACTTTTCGTCGACTTTTCAACTCACTATCTTACTTTTGAAGCTAGTTGGACACAGATTCTTTCGTGATTAGGTTTTCAGTGGAATACCTATACTTCTTGGGATATGCGTACTGTCAAAGTAAACTTTTTAAAGTTCGAAAAATTGACGTCAATACTAGTTTCTTCTTCAAAATATTTCATTATTACATGAAATATTTTGCTCCTGGTTCTGCAAAAGACTTATTACGTAAATAAAACAAAGAACAAGCAAGGTATAATCACATCCAATCCCCTATAACTTAATAATGCCCCACCCAAAGTTTTCTTTTCACCCAATTGGTCTCACACGAAAAAAATCCCAATTTTCGAACATATTAACCATCAAAAACAGCGTCCGAAATTAATTTGTTTATGCGAAACAAAGGTGGGTGCCGGGCGCATGCACCCGCGTCACCCACTCCCCGAAAAAAAAGGAAAAAAATAGGAAAAAAGGGGGGAAAACGGGGTTCCCACACCCCTCCCGCGGCGCGATCGGCATCAGACTTCTTTTTTTAATCGCGTCGCATTCAGCATGGTCGTTTTTGGTAAGCACACACTGCGCATTGCCTATTTTCCAATTTAGATTGCTTTGTATTACCGGTTGAGCGATGCGCAATAGTTTTTGAGGCCCGTGACACGTGAGTGCAGGAAATTAAATTTCTGTGTAAAATAAAAACAAAGGGAAAGCTGGGGTTTGAGGGTACGCGAGCTTTAACTCGCTAGCGACGGATGGTAAGAAAAACTTTTGCCTTTTCTTCAATCCGTTTTCACCCTTTTACTTTTCCTTCGTCGACCTATTTTCGCCCACTGCTTCGTATTCCTATGTCTTCTCACGTGATTTTGTAACCGGTTTTCAGCTGTTTTCAGCTCATATTTTTATTTGACTTACTTCCACAATAAATACTATGTCTAAGAAGTCTCTAAGCACGACCCTGTCCTAATGTCTATAACCAAGTATTGAATGAATCTTACTTCCTGCGCTTGTTGTTTGTGCATTTTAGCGTCCAGTATAAAATAAGCATGTCCCATTTCTTTTGAGAAGCATCATTTGAATCAGACGTTTTTCTGTTCATATAAAAATGTTTCTGAATCATATAAAAAAATCGCAAAAATCTTGAATATCTTCGCAGAATCTGATATAAATTATGCTATATCACAACTTTTTAGTAGGTATAAATCAATCGGTAAATAAATCGGTACCTACTAAAAGCATCATTACATTATTTTCTACTAGTGGACGTCACGCGGTTTCACCCGCGTAGTTCCCGTTCCCGTGGGAGTACGGGGATAATATATATATGTTACTCCCTGATAATGTAGCTATCCAATGCTAAAAGAATTTTTCAAATCGGTCCAGTAGTTTCGGAGTCTATTCAATTCAAACAAACAAACAAATCTTTATAATATTAGTATAGATGACTAGGGACCTTGTAGATTTTTTTAGTTCAATTTTCCTTAGAATTTGGCTTCGAACCTAATATCGACCAAGTTTTACAATAAGATAGTCTTAGAAAAAAATTTAGTGTAACATATAACTTCAAAAATAACAAGTTTTACCCATTAACTAAACAAAGGCCAACAAACGCCACAAAATTGCAAAAAGCCTTTAATTAACCAAGTTCCAGTTAAATGTTCGCGATAAGATTTCAAAACTATCATTCACGGATCAATTATAACAGTATTAAAATTAAATATAATTAACGACTTACCAGGCTGCAGACCAATAAGTCAGTATCAAAATTCCTTGATAATTAGCGAGCTGAAGCAATAAATATTGCCAAGACGATTATTAAGCGGCGGGTACTAATCACAAGGAGTTTATAGCGACACCCTGTAGACTAGAGACTTTGTGAAATTATAGACGGGGGTCTTAACTGTGGAGGAAAAATGCGTTATGAGGAGAAGATGGCGACGCGATGACGATTAGATGCAAATACTGTCTTTGTTTGGTTTGAATCAAGATGAAGGTAAAGTTAGGAAGCTAAGGCGTATCGGTTAGACTGAAAGTGACCCCAATATAGTTGAAAAAAGGCTAAATAAGACTATTAAATGGCGGGCACTAGTCACAAGGAGTTTAAAGTGACACCCTGTACACTAGAGACTTTGTGAAATTATAGACGGGGGTCTTAACTGTGGAGGAAAAATGCGTTATGAGGAGAAGATGGCGACGCGATGACGATTAGATGCAAATACTGTCTTTGATTGGTTTGAAACAAGATGAAGGTAAAGTTAGGAAGCTAAGGCGTATCGGTTAGACTGAAAGTGACCCCAATATAGTTGAAAAAAAGGCTAAATAAGACTATTAAATGGCGGGTACTAGTCACAAGGAGTTTATAGGGACTATAGACTGGAGACGTTGTGAAATTATAGACAGGGGTCTTAATATGTGGAGGAAAAATGCGTTATGAGGAGAAGATGACGATGACGATTAGATACATATACTGTCTTTCTTTGGTTGAAAGAAGTTAAAGGTAAAGTTAGGAAGCTAAGGCGTATCGGTTAGACTGAAATTGATCCCAAAATAGTTGAAAAAAGGCAAAATAAGACTATTAAATGGCGGGTACTAGTCACAAGGAGTTTATAGGGACTAAAGACTGGAGACGTTGTGAAATTATAGACAGGGGTCTTAATCTGTGGAGGAAAAATACGTTATGAGGAGAAGATGGCGACGCGATGACGATTAGATGCAAATATTGTCTTTCTTTGGTTGAAAGAAGTTAAAGGTAAAGTTAGGAAGCTAAGGCGTATCGGTTAGACTGAAATTGATCCCAAAATAGTTGAAAAAAGGCTAAATAAGATTATTAAATGGCGGGTACTAGTCACAAAGTGTATAGTGACATCCTGTAGACTGGAGACGTTGTGAAATTATAGACGGGGGTCTTAATTGTGGAGAAAAAATGCGTTATGAGCAGAAGATGGCAACGCGATGATGATTAGTCGCAAATACTGTCTTTCTTCGGTTTGAAAGAAGGTAAAGATAAAGTTAGGAAAGAAAGGCGTATCGTATAACCCATGTTAGTTGGTTGTGGAAGTCACCCGGTTAGACTGAAAGTTGATCCCAGTATTCTTGAAAAAAGGCTAAATATATAGGTGTGTACTAATCACAAAGAGTTTAAAGGGGCAGCCTGTAGACTAGAGACGTTGTGAAATCATAGACGAGGGTCTTAATTGTGGAGGAAAAATGCGTTATGAGGATCTCCTCATACCTCGATCATCTGGTCACACGACGATTTACTGCGAAGGCATTCAAAAGAAGCAGTCTCTTCTCCTTCTTCTTCTTCTTATCGTGTGGGCAGTAAGGTCTACCGATCCCACACACCCTAGTGTCAGAGTTTCTAAACCGCCTCAAGAGCCTCTGACAAAGTTTACTTGACGACCGCCATTTGGCGGCCGGGACCACCGGCTTACACGTGCCTTCCGAAGCACGGAATCATCTTTTTATCAGATAATCAGGTGATTCAAGCCTGCAGTGTCCTAGCCAAACTGGAAACAACCTTACAAAATATGCTTCCCGTTGAAATCGAACCCACGACCACCGGTTACAAGGCAAACGCCTAAACCACTCGACCACTGAGGCAAAATAAGCATTACAAATAGATGAAATGTACAAATATATTATTTGCAGAGCAAAACTTTACTGTTCTTAAACAACAACCGACTTGTGAAAATCAAAAATATTGATAGCAACATCTTCAATAACGTATTCGTTTTGGTTTGTGATAAACTGGAAAGATGAGAATAAATTGCTGACTTTATCTAGTTATTGGTCCATTTGTACCCATAAAAACAACATGAAATATTCGGAAATCAATGAATCGCGGAAACCCATCTAATATACAGATAACGTTCCTTCAATATAGTGGCCATCAATTGCAAGAAAAAATGAATGATCGCTAACAGACTGGATTGCCCCTACGTCCGGCAATGCTGTAGCAGGCATATTGTTACCGTGTGAATGTTCGTGTTCGTTTTTGTTTGGTATTCAATCCTGTCTGTACCTGTGTTTTATGTATATGTGTTTTATGTTTTCTGTGTTGTATGTTTTGTGTGTTTTATGTATCTTTTGTGTTGTATGTTTGTACCTACTTTTATGAGTCTTGTTACTCGAAATAAACAAATTTAATTTAATTTAATTTAATAAATAGAAAGAACCTACGACTAAAAGACAGGCCAAAGCCAAAGCAATACCTAAATGCGTTAGTTAGGACTTAGAACTGCTGTTCGAAGTCCTAACTAACGCATTCCATTAAAAGTCTTAAGTCCCAAGCTATCCCGGTGGCACTATCCACGCCTCAAGCAACGCCAGTTTTCTGCACCCTTCCATATAATTAAAATACACTACTTTATGTAATTAGAGAGCACAAAGAAATCGTTTCTGTATAGATAATATCACAAGAACAAAGTAGCATGACGTCATTAGTTATACGAAAGTGCCCTATAAGTGTGGGCTATTGAAATTATTAGGACGTGTCAGATTCGAGATACGACAGTTTAGAAATGAGATATTTGGAATTGATTATGTAAAAACTGTGAAGGTAAAAAGGGAACATGATGCGCAGCATGGTAAAATGATGATTTTAAACTAATGATGGAGCGGTCATCATTTTCCTCATCTATTCCAATCGATCCGCGTACTGGAAGACGCAACGTTGGAAGGCCTCCCACAAGGTGGACTATGTCCAGCAGTGGACGTCTTTCGGCTGATATGATGATGATGATGATGATTC
This sequence comes from Lacanobia wlatinum, assembly GCA_947578705.1. Classification (NCBI taxonomy): domain Eukaryota; kingdom Metazoa; phylum Arthropoda; class Insecta; order Lepidoptera; family Noctuidae; genus Lacanobia; species Lacanobia wlatinum. The sequence continues at coordinate 20,782,825 of OX388033.1, forward strand.
CAATCGATTTGAGATCTGCGCAGCAGGTTTTCTTTTTCCATACATCTCATTGTGCTATCTCAATAGACACTCCATTATTGTCATACTATCTTTCGCTCAAACCACACATCGTATTCCTAGTTTGGTTCGTTGAATATGTAGTAATTTGCCGTTTTTAGTTAAAATAATGATGACAATGACAAAGTTTAGTTCCAACTACTAAGAATTCAGGTTTCAAAACTAGTGTCAAAAACTTGATTGATTTCTGTCGTATTCTTGTTTCTCCGGCTTGCAATATTTATGGTTCACTGGTAGATAATGCCTTGTCAACTTTATGAACTGTTTTTGATATAAGGTTTTTTTTTTTGCTAATAATTTGAAACAACCTTTGTTCGTACCTAAATGTTCTAAACAGCTAGCCAGATAAATAAGCCACTCTTATGGCCTAATTCCTACTGATACTCGTAACTCTAAAGCGTTCAACACTCCTCTTTGTACGGCTAGCTACGGGAAACCGCCTAAATCTTCACAGCGATGCGACCTAGGCCTGCTTAGGTGACGAAACAGGGAGAATGCCGAAACAGCCTGGAAATGTCTGCTGCTTGCTTAGTGCACTAAAAGAAGCATATTTGTCAAAAGTGACTTTTAAGCTAGCCTCTTTTGAAATTAGTTAGAGAAACTTTGTGTAAAAACAGCGTTTGGAAATTGGTGGTCAACAACCCGTAGATGGAAGAGGGAGTACATTTGTGTTTAGGCACACTCTTTTGCACTATCCTAGCCGACGCCAGGTTTGATTGGCCGCTATAAGCAAAAATGGTCAGGAGAACTAGATGAAGAGCTGTCCCATGACTGGAGAAATCATACTGGTTGGACGTCTGAGTCAAAAACACGAAAAAAAAGAAAACTAAATATATTTAGGAACCCATATCAGCAACTTATGAATGAGACCAGCAAATCCATGAATAATAGTAGAGGTATAGAAGAATTGGCATCTTAGTTAACCCTCTAAAGGTTACAGTGGTGGACTATTAGGAAGTCGCATAGACATGCTCCTTAAAACATAAGCAACCAAGTTGGAGTTTAGTAGAATCTGCAAACAGCTATTTTCATTTTTCATTGGATATAACTTTGGAAATTTTAAAACAAATTTGGCCACAGATGCAACGATCTAAAAATCAGCGCGTGAATTCCCCATCGGCTTGTATGAAACATTCTTAAAGGGCCGGATGGGTAAGTGTACGTTTACGAGGGATATAAATGTGTATCATTAATCAACGTAATTAGATCATTGCCGGGATCGTGTTGCCTCCCGACCGTCCCCGACCAGCCCCGAAGCCGCCCGAGAAACTATCAAGAGTTCTTTTTTTAAATAAATTGAGTTCGGGTGCTTATCTTTTGATTATAAGGATAATGAAGTTGAAATTTGAATGGCGAATGAGATGTTAGCGTATTATTCATTTTGACAGTTCTACGTTATTCATTGCGCGTTTTGTGTTGTCGAGCATACAATTTTTTAAACCTAGGAAGTAATGGATCAAGACGAGAGTTTCATTCGGTGGTGATTGAATTGTGATTTAGTGTTGAACGCAATTAAGTTGCTAGTTGAAGTGAAAACCACAGAAATATATGAAAAAAAAACTAAAACATTAATATTGTATCGTTGGGTATATTCCTTCATACTTTTCAGATCAACATAATCTTCCAATCTAAGTTTTATTGGTTCATCCACTATATCCGTAATTTCTTGTATTTAGTAGAAATCGCGCTACATAGGCAACATACCTCACTAAACTTTTAGCCTATCCGAACACATAAAAAACTACTACATATCTACATTCTCAAATCACTTAATAATTTTCTCGCCAGTGTTTAATGAAGCAATTAAAATACAGATGCTGAAGAAAAACCTTGTACAAGTTTTTATGACAAAGAACAAGACGATCTGTGTGAAAATGATACTGTATTGTTTATTCAATCAGTTTAAGCTGTTCCGATAGAAAACTAAAGAAAATACTTTGAATATAACATGGTAGGTAATAAAAAACGGTATCCTCATAGGTAATAACGACCTAATAAATTAGGTTTTGGGGCTTTAAAATAAGGCTCATGCTGTGGTGAAAAATATTCTGTAAACATGTCGAAGGCTTGGGTGAAGTGATCACGCTGTCAATCCATGAAATAAAGATGGAATGACAGCTCACTTCGTGATCACACTGTCAATCCATGAAATAAAGAATAGAATAGAATAGATTTTTTATTTATTCGAGTAACACGACTCAACTGTTAGTAAAACTTAAGACTAAGTTAGTAAACACTGATACAAACAAAACAACACAACAAATAATGGTGGATCACTGCTGCGACAAACTATGCGTGATGCCACAACAGCGACCCACATAAGTACAGTGGCCTTAGTGCGAGTTTTTTAACGTTCTCGATCGCGTTAGCGTAAACGTCAATCTGTACGTCTACCATGAGTTTTATCAAACTATACTCGCTAGCGACTGTAGTTAAAAAAGTGTATGAAAACTTTAAAAAAATAAGTTTCTAATTTATTTGTATTTTACGTAATTCCGTAATTTCGTAAAATTACGGAATTACGAAATTATGGATGAAAGTTGATTTTTCTAAGAGATAAAAATTAATGTAATACATAAATAAATAACGATATAATATTATGAATAATAACATGTAAATTGTCATATTTGTGTACGATAGCGCAATAAATAAACATTGTATTCTACCTCATAAATGATAGTATTTTTGTACTTATAATTAAACACAACGTTAATATACGTTACGTTTTCACTTCTGCCGGCACTCCCGGAGTGCTACCGGTGTTTTTTTTTTTCGAGACACTGGTTGTTAGTTGTACAGTTAGAATTACACCGGGTCTTACGGATCAAGATTCTAGTCACTAAAGGCTCTTCTAGTGGTGATCAAAGACTGGTCCCTGAATTGAATATATCTGTCCAAGCTTTCCCAACAATAATATCAATGAATGAATTATTGTTCTCCTCGAGTGAATGCAAGCAAAAGTTAGATAGACACAATAATTACCTTCAGAACAGCATTACAACTGCTTTACTTTCCGCGTCTTACGTCATTTTATCTGTTACAAATACAACTATTTTACGCTACAATTATAATGTTTTAGCAAAATTACGTTCCAAAAACAGTCCTTTCTAACAAGAAAAAGAACTGCGTCAAATTAAAGCGATTTTTTATCATCGATATATTCGGAATCGGCACAAGAAAAAAACCTGCGACAAAATATCATAAAGATTTTTTTCGACATATTTGGAAGAATTCATCGACACAATCACATCACTAAGCCTTAACCAATCTCTGTATATAATTAGGTCCAATCGAATAATTAACTCAAAATGCTTTTTCCGCGTTCCTAAGTAATTTTATCCGATCTAAAACCACCACATAATTGGAACACCTATGATTTATTATCAGTTAATTTTATGATAATCAGACTATGAATAATCTGCGCGGGAGCCGTATTCTGTTACCGTTTTAGTCGGTCGTTAATCGAGTTACGTTTATCGATGATTATATGTTGCCTGTCATTTGCGTTTTTTAATAAAGATCACTCAATTGTTTGTCGATAAGAACCAATTTGTAAATGTCGCGCCTCACTAATTTTCTTGTGATGACAGTATTATCAATTTGATGTTATTTAAAGATGATGATCGATATCTCTTACACATTGTAGTCTTTTAAACTACAATGTGTAAGAAATATCGATTATTTTGTACGTTGTGAGTTTTTCTTGTCAGCACGCAAAAGCTAACAAAAACATTTTTTTTACTATTGATAGGCGCACGTTTGACTACTATCTCACCTGATGGTAAGCGATGATGGAGCACGCTTGTCTAGAAGAAACCTATTTACTCTTGACTTAAAGACTCCCAGGTTGTAGCTATCAGGAAACACAGACTCTGGCAGGGAATTCCGCTCCTTAGAGCCAACTGACAGACATTACTTAAGCACTAGCTTCTGCCAGCGGCTCTGCTCAAGTGGAACTCGAATATTATCTCAAGGGAACTTAGTCTCGGGATAAAAAGTATCTCTTATCCTATTTCAGGACATAGTCTACCCGTGTGCTGAGTTTTATTCTAATTCATTCAGCTGGCAAATATTTTGCCAACCTGGCAAATATTTTGCCAACACTCGTGAAAGGGTTAAGACGTGAAGAGGTGTTGCAGAGTTTGTTCGAAAGAGTCACCGCGGCCCTGGAACGCAAAGGGCCTGTCAGTAAGAGTCTGACACTCCCTTCCGCTCTGCCCAGAGCCGAAAGACTCATCAAAAGATGCGAAGGGATAACTAACAGACAGGCAGTCACATTCGCGTTCGCGTTGGATTGTTTTCCATAGTTTTAAGGATGCTCTCTCGAGAAATGCTTAAAAACAGCGTGCAGATGAAGCAACTTTTCGTTGGCATTTACTGAGAAATTACATCTGAAAAAATAGGTAGTAATCTACATGATATGATACGTAATTTGGTTTAGCCAGAATTTATGTATCAGTATCACATAATAAGAAAAAAATCACCAAATCACCTCCAAATCTTTGAGATGAAACCATTTTACTCCTTCATTTTTACAAATGTCTAAAAAAAATTTATCTACTGCTTTACAATATAAAAGAAAATAATTTAATTTTGTTACTTTTTTTAAATTTGTGTTATTTTTTACAATAAATTTAAAATGAAGGTAGCGGAATGGCGCGTAGAGGAGTAGCTAGCTCCGTTTATATGCACAAGGTCACTGGCATGAATATAAGCCTTAACGACTCACAAAACAAGCTAAGTTCTAAGAGAAATTCAAGCTTACTAATAATAACTTATCTTTGAACCGTAGAAGGGAAAGTGTCACGACCGTGTAAAATCGGAACTATCATTATGTACAGCCATGCACAAAAGCAGATAATAAGAAGATCACAAAAGACTTCATTCATATTTTATTTATTACTGGCACATTATGAAAAGGTCGATATTCAACTGTCCCATCTCTTTTTGTCTGTCAGGTACTAACATGTCACTTTCATTTCATATACATGTTGTTAAAATTAAGTTGTACATTAAAGTCGTCATATTATATCTATGTAGGTATATATCTACACATCCATATTATCTATCGTAATTTATAAAATTATTTCGTTAGTGAGTGACAGACAACGCACAGCCAAAACTACTGGTCGTAGAAAGCTGAAATTTGGCATGTAGGTTCCTTGGGGAGTGTAGGCGAGCACTAAGAGAGGATTTCCAGAAGTTCCTACGGGAAAAAATGAGATATGGGCGTACGAAGTCGCGGGCAAAAGCTAGTTCTAATATAATAAACCTGAAGAATTTGTTTGAACGCGCTAATCTTTGGAACGACCAGTCAGATTTGGAAAAGTAATTTTGTATATGATAGCCACATTCATGAGGAAGGCTGGCTATACGGGAAACGAATGCGAGAACAGATTTGTGCGTACGAAGAAGCGGAATGAAAGCTTGTAAGAAATATGAATGAAATTCACGCAAGATATATTGGAAAATCACACCTTAATAATTTAAGAAAAAAAAATGTCTCACTACATTCGGGAATCGTAAAGCACACCTGATTAAATATCTTTTCCTGATTATTATTATCTGCTGCATCCTAGACCATTGCTCCTATTGATATTCGTGTAATAACATCACTAAATAAAAAATAAAAAAGCCTTATATTTCCTTCTAAAATACAAAATAGAAAATAGTAATTTATTAAAATGCAACACTTTGTTTAGCAGGAACCCCTTCAACAGGTGAAGGCCTCCTCCAAATCTTTCCAATTGGTTCTGTCTTGGGCTACTTTTAACCATTTTGGGCCGGCAATAGTTTTTATATCATCCTCCCATCTGTCAATTAGATCCTGATAGTGAATGACATCACTATCAGGATCTAATTGAACTATCATTCATTAGCTATATCTTTTGTAATCAGTAACTTTTCATAGCGAGGTGCCGATTGAGTGCGCTAGTTGTCACCTTTATTTATTGTCAATACGAATTAGAAGAACTACCGTACGACCTTACGCTCCCAGGTTGCGGAATTTGTTCGAAAGAGTCACCGCAGCCCTGGAACGCAAAGGGCATTGGGAGGAACACGGATAGTTTATAGTCTGTCAGTCAGTCAGAATCTTACAATCCCTTTCGCTCCAGCCAGAGCGAAAGGAGTCATTAGATGTTTTGAAAAACGAATACGGCAATCAAAATGCCTAAAGGAAAAGAGTTTATTAATTCCATACATTTATGACGTTTTGACAATCAAGGCGAAATTGTCAAAACGCCACGCTACTGCTGACAGTATGTCACTTTTCCATAGCCACTAAATTAACTAGAATGCCAATTCTACTAATTTAAGCAACTGTCGCAATAAAAATGAATTGAAATTGAGGCTTTTTTGAAAGATTGCGACAAAGATGCGAATGTGAAAGTTGCTATTAGTAGAATAGGGTATTTTACTAAAAAAATCTAATTAGTCAGTCAGATTGATTTAAAAAAAATATTGGACACGTATTTTTACTTTTTTCACGTAAACAAAAAATGAAGACGATACAGCGCGTTGAAGATACGCGTGACGTCATGTGACTTGGTAAAATTGTACCATCATAGTGACGACACGCGTGTTTTATCATCTCATCGTGGCACTATATCATCTTCATCTTTTGTTTACGCGAAAAAAGAAAAAATACGTGTTTAATATAGGTATTTTGAATATCTATCTGACTAATTACATTTTTTTAGTAAAATACCCTATGTCTCATAAAATAAAAGATCTGTTAGTTTGTGACCAATAACGGGGTAGACTCCCAATATGACGATGACGCAACTTTCCCAGCTTCTTTAAACTCAACTAATATTTCATACCACATAATTACAAGACTAAATAAATTAATTCAAGCTATAAAACATAATTGTTATCAAAATACTATCTTCTGTAATATTGTTTAGGATACGATCTGAGAGCGGTTTAACGGAAGCTATAACTTATTGAGATCACAAAACAACTCACACGGTGTGTGTGTATGTGTTTGTGTTAATTATATACTGATCATACTTTTATATATTGCTTGAAGTGACATCGTAATTAGAGAGCACAGATATTGTAGATATTATTTATTTTGTTGCTAGATTTAGGCTGGACTTAAAAGGCCGGTGTCCGTGCCATGGTATGGCAGAAAAAAAAAACGCGTGTCTTTTATTTTGCGACAATTTGAGGTTAAGTAAGACACGACATGGCAAATCAACGTTTTTAGTTAACGATTCTTTATGTCTTTAAGGTTCTTAAAGTTCTTTTCTTCGCTAAAACAAAGGCTAGTGTGTGAGATGCGCTTAAAATAGCTAGATTTTCTAAGTTGTTCCCCCTGAAAATCATTGATTATTGAATGATTATGCGGTATGCGGTTTTCATAAGCGGCTCTTTAATTGAAAAATATTACTTCTAATCTCGCGATGATGACATGTGGTTTTTAGGTAAACGCACCAAAGATTTATTTGTCACATCAACGGCTTTATTGACAACTAATGGACGTCACGCGGTTTCACCCGCGTAGTTCCCGTTCCCGTGGGAGTACAGGGATAAAATATAGCCTATGTTACTCCCTGATAATGTAGCTATCCATTGCTGAAAGAATTTTTAGAAAGATATCCGTAATTTTTAGGGTTCCGTACCCAAAAGCTAACCAACGGAACCCTATTACCTACTAAGCCTCCGCTGTCCGTCCGTCTGTCTGTCAACGGGATGTATCTCAAGAACCGTAATAGTTACACAGAGTTAGAGAGAGTTGAAATTTCCACATATTGTGTATTTCTATTGCCGCTATTATAAAATTAAGGATTATAGTACGGAACCTTACGTGTGAGGAACCGCACGGTCAAGTGCGAGTCGGGTTTTAAAGTAAATTATTTTTCTATTATAAAAGAACTTTTCTATTAATTTTTTGCACTTTTATAAGCATAATGCTCATTTCAAATCCGTTGAAATGTGCATTATACTGGCTCAATTAAAAAAAAAGACGATAGAACGAAAATTGACGTTTTCTGCACTCTAAAGCAAGTTTTTAATATCTAAGCCACGTTGAATACTAAAATATCAGCTGGCAACACGTCAGTACATAATACTACCTCGGGCCAGCGTGTATCAGGAGCGGATTGTAATAAGTCGCCATAATTTATGTTACAAGCAATTAAAGTAAGATTGTTGCTCGGTCCGGCGGCGGTAGCGCGGGAGCCGGGGTTTTGTTTTTGATTGCTATTATTTTGTTTAATGTAGTATCGATGTTGAAACTGAACACGCCTGAATCCATTACATTCAGGATTCAAGTATGGTTGTTAAGAAAGGTTTAGTAAATAAGTTATGTAAAGCTTTGATTTTTATAACGCTGCATTTTTGCAATTCATGAATCTAAAGGCTGATAAACAAATTACTGAAAAAATAACTATTCCTATATATACACTAGGTTAGAAAAATTAACGCGGTAAATAATTGTGACAACTTTAGCAGATACAATAAGTATCTTTAGTAAAATCTGTGACACTTTTATTGTGCGTTTAAGAAAGCTAAAACCGCGCAATAAAAATCTTCTAAAACCGCTACAATAGAGCTAGAACAAGAATACACTAAGCAAGAGCAAGAAGAAAACTGCTATAAAATGAACTTCTTGCATACAGAATACAACGCCAACATCAATTCTATCTCTGAAACCCGTTACAAATCCACGGTCCACGCTCCCGGCCTATGATTGCGGTTCTGTTACTAGGTTTCCTGTCACTAAATGAGATTAAATGCACCACAGAATGTTTCTCAATAGCATAAGAACATTTAATGAAGCCAGCTCGTTTTACGACCGCATTAAGGACTAAATACATTTGTACTGGATACACCGCAATGCACCGGAATTGATGACTTGGACTAATCTGTACTTGGTTTATGCTGGACTTATCTGTACGCACGTACCTCGGAAAGCGCGTCCCGGCTGTCATTTGTAGATCTTTGGCTGTCAAAGCCAGATATCTGACACCGTGCTAAGAAGTACCGTGTTACCCAGTTTATCGGTTGTGGACGTCTGGTAGGCAGCCGCTCCATGTAAAATACTGGAAGCCGAACCCAATATAGTTGGGAAAAGGCTAGGCAGATGATGAATCTGTATGTACCTGCCGAGAAAGATAGAGAAAAAAGGAAAATTCATTAACTGTCAAACAATGTGTTGTAAGAGCTATCAACTCAACCCCTGCCAAGGTTGAGGGATTATTCGAAACTGTTACCACGGCTCTGGAACGCAAGAGGGCCTTTGAAGGAACGTGGGTAAGAGTCTGATACTCGGGATCCCCCTCTGCCTAGAGGGAGAGAAGTCAATGCACCGGAATTGATGACTTGGAGTTTATGCTGGAGCAATCTAAACCACCACCAAGAGAGAGACCAGTAAAACAAAAAGAAAATGTGCTTAGCATTTTGAAGAAGATAATTTGAAATAATGTCTATCCATCTATCGCCACCAACTCAAATATCGACTTTTCGCTGTGTATATTAAATTGATGCTTAGGTGTATTAAAAAAAGGCCCTAAAAGGTACCCTGAAGCTTTGCCTGTAAGAGGTAATATTATGTGATGTTACAAACTGAAAACTCTCCATTTCTTAAATTATTGTATGGACTAGTGGACGTCACGCGGTTTCACCCGCGTAGTTCCCGTTCCCGTGAGAGTACGGGAATAATATATAGCCTGTGGTACTCCCTGATAATGTAGCTATCCAATGCTAAAAGAATTTTCCAAATCGGTCCAGTAGTTTCGGAGCCTATTCAATTCAAACAAACAAATCTTTCCTCTTTATAATATTATTGTAGATTTGTCTCAGCCTTGTCCCTTGCCCCAAATTTGTCCCAATTTGGGGTCGGCACAGCATGTCTCTTGTCTACAACATCGTCTTTCACAAAATCCATCCATCCTTTTCATGGACTTCCTCCAAACATATAGAAATCCACATTCACACTCAAATCTTTCCTGACCACTAGTAGTCTCCTTTTAAAAATCAAACTTCAGCTTAGGAACAATGTTCATTACTTCTCTATGCTGTATTAAGCTGAGAACTGCACTGACTTAACATACTTATCGGCTCAGTAATGGACTGCAAGGCAACGGAAGCCTACAGCAAATGCAGTCGGAAGCACTACCAAGTTTGTCGAAGACCACAGCTCGATTAATGCTTCTGAGATTCTGACCTATATCAAAAACTCTCTTATATTTCGATTACAGTCTTACTAGTCACATAATAGCACTATTGAATCTGTATATTTAATTAGCTTGCTCGCGACTTTGTCTATGTGATTCTGATCGAGATCAGAATAAAAAGTATCAATGTCTTAATCTAAATTATAAGCTACTAGTGGACGTCACGCGGTTTCACCCGAGTAGTTCCCGTTCCCGTGGGAGTACGGGGATAATATATAGCCTATGTTACTCGCTGATAATGTAGCTATCCATTGCTGAAAGAATTTTTCTAATCGGTCCAGTAGTTTCGGAGCCTATTCATTTTAAACAAACAAATCTTTCCTCTTTATAATATTAGTGTAGCTGTGTGCCGAATTTTGAAGTTTTTGCGTGAGAGGGTTACAAAATCCATTCATCCGTCCGTATCCATCCTTCACAAACTAGATTTGTATTTATTAATAGATATAATTATGTTTTAGTTAGGTTAGTAAGTATAGTATATTTTAAGTTTCCTTCTCGTGTTTCTTTACACACTGTTTATTTTTCTTATCAAATTCTTCTGTCGCAGGTCTACTGGAAGAAATTTCTGTTCTAATAAGTACCTTTGTGCTCTTTTCTCGGTACAAAATTATATTTTTAATTATATTGTGTGTACATAAATAAATCAAATTATTAGTAAGAAGTAAAAAAGGATAATAAAAAATATCAGCCTTGACTAAAATGTTGTGATAATCTAGCTCTTGAACTCGATCTCTCCTGACAGTAAGCGCTGGGTGAGGTCTACTATGAAATGAGCGAGCCTCGGAGACCATATTTGGAACAGACACTGGCTGTTTCATTGTCGGATTTTTTTTATTTTATTTATTATGGAAAACTAAAAATTACACACTAAACATGGTTTACAGTAACTTATAATCTAGGTAGATCAGTGCGTAACTAACTACGTTGTCCGCATGTTACATAGCGGAATTGAAATTTGGAAGACACGAGTACAACATTACTTATTAATAAATATTTTCTTATAAAACTAAAAGATATACATATTTGAAAATACGGTTAATCATTTATTAAGTCAAGCGACCGTTCATACAAGTGTATTCACTCCTTAATTCACATCAATATGATTATTATATGTAATGATTGTATTTATCGTAGCAATTACTTCCTTGTTATGCAAATTTACATAAATGTCGGGTAGTTACATAAAATAATAAAGGTACTACAAATATGGTTTAATGACTAGAACGCTATGTTAACTTGTCTTCATCGGTTTGTGTTAGGTAAGCGATACAGGATTGTTTAGTATGTTAATGAAGAAATTAGTTGTGCAAAAAATTATGACCATAATTTATGAAAGGCATTAGAATTTTAGCCAAGCCCCGTTGTGAGAGAGTGACGGAGCTACACAGGTCAAATAGTGCTGTCCCTTTTTCACAACAGATTCGTAATGGCAATGACAGGACATAGTAAGTGGCTGAAAATCTACTAATATTATTGTACGTTCCCGGTTCTGCGCCACTTTTGAATAAAATATTGTCCTAAAACTAATCTAAACAAAGCAACTCAGTCCGCAATCCAATATTTAACGAAACAAATAAAATAAATAAGGAATATCAAGTATACAACCTAAATAAGATAAATGCACACTAAAACAGTTCTGTATCCTTAACAGCATGCTAATATAACCAAATAAAATTATCACATAACACTATTGCAAGGTATTAGCAATTTAATCTAATTATGCCAAACCTAGAATGTAATCTCATGAAACCAGAATCAGGTTTTATTATTTCTCTTTCACTCAAACGAAACAGTAATGAGTGCGAAAGAGAAAGAAGAGTCGTTGTTGGATCTGTGCTTGCGCAGAAAACTGCGTCGCTTACATAAATTGTTTGAAGCGTAAAGTACAACTACTGTTTCGCGCGACATGCGATAAGACGCGTTGATTTTCATGCGTTTTTATTTACACATTTTTTTTGTAGTTTCTATAAATGCATATTTTTGGTGTACGTATAACTGCTTCTCTATAAAAGGTATTATTGATAAATTAATAATATCTTATATATTTTACAATAAGCTTAGAAATGGTTTAGCAGCCGACCCTGTCGTTTTCAGTATGAGGAATATAATAAAAACAAGGTTTAGTTTATACTATTTTAGGATATCTAGAACTTCAGTTACATTCAGGATAACTTACCAAAACAAGAAAACCGAAAGAAAACCCATTATATAAATCAACTCGGGTCGGATCCTACAATAGCTTATATAAAAATCAGTGTTCCTGATGAAAAGGCTAGGTGAGCAGTAATTGCACCACACAACTTACGATCGTCACGCACACCCCAATGTCAAATGCCTCACGAAAGACATCCGATACAACTTTCAACAGCGATCCTCCACACTTTCATAGTAATAAGTAATCGGTACAAGATTAGCGTCTTGTCGCGCGTTTATCAACAACCCACAGAGTATAGAGAAGTCTTCGTGGCCACAGCTAGAATTGGCAGTGTCAAAACATTCCATACCAACCTAACGTGTCGAGCCCACAACCCCTACCCCTCCTACAACTGGAAAAGCGCCGTGGCAAAAAGTCCCGGGGAAACGATTGTTCTTACTGTCTCGGGTCCCACTCGCTGCGGTACCCATTTCAGAAGGAAAGCATGCATGTTAAACATTGACACTTTTAAAAATACACAACATGTGTCAGTTCGTTTACACGGACTGAAATATATTAGTTGCATACCCTATACCTCAATATTTATATATATATATATACTTACACCGTCGCGGCGTCGACGCGACACTACGGCTTGTATTCATGCCAATGACCTTGTGCATATAAACGGAGCTAACTACTTCTCTACGCGCCACTCCGCTACCCGCATTTTTATATTTAATTTTTTTTTATATTTAAAAAAAAAATAACTAAACCAAATTATTTTCGTTTGTATTGCAAAGCAGTAGATTATTTTGTGTTTTTTTTCTTATTATGTGATACCGTTACATAAATTCTGGCTAAACCAAATTGCGTATCATATCATGTAGATTACTACCTATTTTTTCAGATGTAATCAGTATCATATACATCAATTTCAGTAAACGCCGACGAAAAATTGCTTCATCTGCACGCTGTTTTTAAGCATTTTTCAAGAGAGCAGCCCTAAATGGCGTCTCTTGTGGCCCGCCCGTCGCGGCGGATTCCTCGGTCTGTGCGACAACCGGTAGCTTGCGCTGCGCCTACGCAGCCGCGCGACTGCTCCCGCGCCGCGCTGCGCTCGCGTCGATCGCCGATTCTAATCAATATGCTAAGTGGCGATACGAGATCGCGTGTGACCGCGAAATACTAGCTCTTTGTTTAATTAACCATTCGATTAATGTCACATTACGCGGATATATCATTGCCACAGTTATAAACTAGTCCCTTTTTCTATAAGGATATCGTAAAAATGTAGATCGAGATTATTTATAAGATCTCTCGAGCAGTGTGAACTTGTTTGTTGACTTCTGAAATTGATTTACTTGATATGGATGTCGATTTTGTTGTGATGAGTTAAGATAGTGTCGGATCCGTGACTGCACATGCAAATTAAAATAAATAAATACGTAGTATCTGTTTTTAGATGTCACAGCAACATTTAATCAATTTCGAACAAGTTCAAGAGCGAGGCAAATAAGTGTATTCTCAAGAATCGCGTCTACTTTAATTATATGCTCGCATAAATGCGAACAATCACACAAGAAGGCGCAAACACCATTCTTAAACACAAATATAAATCACAATTAAAAGTAAAAACAGATGAATATTTTACTTCATTAGCCACTCAAGATTAATGCTTAAAGAAAACAAGACAGCGCTCCAATCAAGGATCCAAAATTTCAGTTTATTCTTTTTGACTGGCCCATATCAGAGAAGAACACTTATGGATGCAATTTTATTAATTAATTTCGAGATGCATTTATCTTCCTCGCATGATGCAAGCGTTTAATAAGGCTGAGCCACCATTATGGGGATTGCGTTTGAGGGAAGTCGGGGTGATTCGGACAACGGGCTGAGTGGACGATAATTCATGGCGCGGGAAATTAGGAGCGCTCTGTTTTTTGCAACACCTTTTCGTTGGCGCTGTGTTTGTCTGCGTGAGGTTTTAATTTTGGGATTTTATGTGAATTAAATTGTGTTTGTTTTCGCGGTATTAGATTAATTGGTTTGTTAGAATTGTCCTTTGCTTGCGTACTACTTTTATGATTATTATTTTTTTATTTAGGCGGCTGTACATCCAAAAAGTGTTTCATAAAGCAAATTTAGGTATCGGAATTACCAAAAAAGATCACTTGGATAACATTAGCTATTTAATCAAAACGCTTATTAATTCAGTACTTATTTAATGTCAAATAAATTTACGTACCTAAATAAGCTAAAGAACCAGCTGACGTAATATCAGCGGGAAATTATTAAAATACGCAAACATCCCGAAGAAACTAATTAACACAAACAGATTGAGTTCTAAATATGATATTGGCATAACAATAAACAGGCTCATCGATTTACACAATATTAGTATTTTAAAGCCGGTCCACGCGGCCCGAGCCTCCCCTAATTTGAATAATAATCTCGCCATCAATCTGTTTGGTTTGCCTTGCTCCTTGATTATTAAAACAAGTCCTCATTTAGATTATGCGTTCAACATTAAGTTAATTTTGTGTCTTGTTTATATCTGGTACCTACTGACTAATCCTTATTTCCTTACTAATATTATAAACTAGCTGACCCGCGCAACTTCGTCTGCGTCACAATTTTCATTACTGCTCCGCTCCTATTGGTCTTAGCGTGATGATATATAGCCTATAGCCTTCGGGATGAAAAGTAGCCTATGTCCTTTCTCAGGCTCTGTACCAAATTTAATTTAAATCGGTTTAGGAGTTTTGGCGTGAAAGCGCGACAGACAGACAGACAGACAGACCGACAGACAGAGTTACTTTCGCATCTATACTAATATATAAAGCTGAAGAGTTTGTTTGTTTGTTTGCTTGAACGCGCTAATCTCAGGAACTTCTGGTCCGATTTGAAAAATTCTTTCAGTGTTAGATAGCCCATTTATCGAGGAAGGCTAAACATACAACATCACGATAAGGTTAATAGGGGCGGAGTATTGATGAAAAATGTGATGCAGATGAAGTTGCGCGGATTAGCTAGTTTGTAATAATTGAGAAAAAATATTTTCCATTCATTTCTTTCTACTTCAAAACATCAACGCCCATAGTCCTTAAAACAATTAATATTCTTTCAAAACCGACAGTTGTATAGATTTATTGTTTAGATTAGTAGATATGCAAGAAGCCTATCGACCAACCATTCTTCAGTAATTATAGCTAATTGAAGAACGAAATATTTACAATTTTGCGTGAATATTTTATTGCTGCCAGGTGCACACAGTCTTTGGAAATCCTGGTTGCCACCTTAAACTGACATTTGTATCGATTCAATTGGTAAAACACACGAAAATAATGTACAAATGTATATAATGTATTTACCAACTGGCACATAAAAGCAGAAGCAAAGTAAAGCTGTCAAATTAACTAAAACATATTTCAACTAGTTAAAAGTTTTTGTTTTATTTGTGATGGGTTTGCTCTTGACTCTAGTCTAGGTCAGAGATGACAGAGACAAAGTCTACGATGGAGCGAGCTTACCCAGAAGGTGCCTGATCACTCTAAATTTGAAGAGATTAGGGTTGTAAGCGTTCGGAAACACAGACGCAGGCAGAGAATTCCACTCCTTTGCTGTGCGCATTATAAAATACGTTTGGAAGCGCTTAGTGCGAATAATCAGTTACTGAAAATACGTTGAAAATCAAGTTTACTCAAGTCTGATACATCTAAACTATCCTTATTTCTCCAAAAACACTACCACTGTGTTAGTGTTTTGAGGGGTTAGGCTTTTATTTTACTAAAACCAATATTCATCTTATTCTAAAGTTTCTAAACAATAGCTCTGTTTTTAACACACTCATTAAGATTCCAAAAGATATATCAAAGATAAAGATAATTTAATTTGTCCAAACATGCGTATACATGCGAATTAAGCATGCAGGATGTTACAATATCAAAAACAAAAAAAAACAATGCATTTTTATAAGAGTTTTTGAAGTGTAATCTTACACTGCAAAAAAGTCTTATAAAAGATTTCTAATTATGCAAGAAGTAATCCCATGCAGCTCAAACGAAAAGCAATATAGACCTCAGATATTAGAACTTAGAAATATAGGTTTACAACTCTTTCCTACTTTATTCCTTTATGTTATCATCCTCATATTACCCGAAAGTCCACTGCTGGACATAGGCCTCCCTAAAGTGTCGCCACAACAACCGGTCCTGTGCGTCCATCGGCTACTCGCGTCCCTCTCCAGGTCATCGGTCCACCTTGTGGGAGGCCTCCCAACGTTGCGTCTTTCAGTACGCGGTCACCACTCCAGACCTTTCGGCCCCATCGACCATCTGTTCTGCGAGCATCTTTGAATATTATATCATATAACATGAAAATTCTCAGCTACGCTTACGCCAGTGTTGTAACTTCCACACAGTAACTCCCTTTTAAACACGCTCATTAAGATTCCAAAAGATATATCAAATCAGATTTTACACGGCAAAAAAGACTTGTAAAAGTCGTCTAATTATGCAGTCTGTCGCCTCACATAGCAGTAAGTAACCCCAGGTAGCCACGGCAGCGGTTTACGAGTGGATCAGAGATAAACTGTAGATTGCTGATGTTACTCTTATGTTCACACGTCCAAATGTTTTAATGGGGATCTTATGGCTCCTGTAGTGAAGGTTATTTTCATGGTTGACAGCTGGTTTTAAAATGAGAATCACGTCTAAACGGCTAGTTGTATTTTTTTGGAAAAAATATATGTTATACTAGCTTCTGCCAGCGGCTTCGCCCGCGTGGTCCCTAGGGAACATACTCCCGGGATATCTACTCTATGTCCTTTCTCAGGCTCTAGACTATCTCTGTACCAAATTTCATTTAAATCGGTTCAGTAGTTTTGGCGTGAAAGCGAGACAGACAGACAGAGTTACTTTCGCATTTATAATACTAGCTTCTGCCAGCGGCTTCGCCCGCGTGGTCCCTGGGGAACATACTCACAGGACAAAAAGTAGCCTGTGTCCTTTCTCAGGCTCGAGACTATCCGTGTACCAAATTTCATTTAAATCGGTTCAGTAGTTTTGGCGTGAAAGCGCGACAGATAGACAGACAGACCGACAGACAGACAGAGTTACTTTCGCATTTATAATATTAGTAAAGATAAGGATTAGTAAGGATAGACTATTTTCTTAATAATTTGATGTATAAAATTTTGTGTTTTATTCGTTCAACATAGCTTAATTAATTTGTAAAGTTATGCCTAACACGGACATGAAAACGACAATTGGGTCAAAACCACCGGTTCTATTTTAATGGAACTTAAACTATCTCAAAGACAATTTAATTTACATTTGATATACGGCTATTTCTTTTAAAGTCAAAGCCAGTACAAAAAACTACTGAATTTTTGTGTGCGCGGGTGTTAAGCGAGTTCGCGTTTTGCTCCCGCAAGGTCACTGGCGTATGTCGTCGCCTTAAGGGAATTTTGTACCTACTAAAGATGTATTGAAACCACTATTCTTTGTATTCATCTGATTTGTTTTATGGAAACTAGATGAGTTAGTTGTGCTTTTCTTACTATACATAGGCACTCGTTTGACCACTATCTCACCTGATGGTAAGCGATGTTGCGGTCGAAGTAACCTATTCACTCTTGACTTAAAGACTCCCAGGTTGTAGCTAGGGAATTCCACTTCTTAGCTGTACGCATAATGAATGTGTTCCCAAAACGTTTTGTGCGTGTGGGAGGGATGTCCGCCATGTGCTTCTTGTGCCAAACAATTAAGTTTTTTAAAAGCGTCATGTAAGTAAGAATGACGATTTTTAGCTAATATTTTCGTCTTCTACAGATTCCAATAATTTCCAAATCCCAAATAACAAAGACTATAGATTAAAATAACATACTTCATAGAAATAAAACTCCATGCGATATAAGTACAACTCAATGAAAAACATGAGTCGTTTGTAATATCAACTGATTTTACAAAAACAGAGGAAAAAGCCAATTCCATTTAAATACAAAGTAATTTTCCATTTTTATTATAAACTCAATTTGTTAAAATAAACGCCTAGGTACTAACTAACCCGAAAGTTGTAAAAAGTATATAAAAACGTTCAAAAGGGTTGAAAGATAAAGTCAGCTACGACTCGAACAATAGACGCAATCACAAAAAAATTAAAAACGTTTCGCCGAAGAAAACTTCGTAATTTTGTATTGCAGATTAGGATTTTTGAGCACTGTGTAATTATTTTAATATTTTTAAACTACTTTTAATTTCACAAAAGATCTTTTAAGGTTCATTCATTCGAATTATTAAACGATTAAATAAAAGTAAGTAAATTATAAAAACGTGAACTCTGAATTCCTGAAAACGCCCAGGCTTTCCTTTTATTTTTCATAATTTTCAATTATTTTACAGAACTGTCGATATTTCAGCTACTCATTATAACCCCATATAAACTTACACATTTGTATAGATTCAATTGGGTACTAAATAAAACACAAAAATAATTTACAAATGTATATAATGTATTTACCAACTGGCACATAAAAGCAGAAGCAAAGTAAAGCTGTCACATTAACTAAAACATATTTCAACTAGTTAAAAGTTTATTTTTTATTTGTGATGGGTTTGCTCTTGACTCAAGTCTAGGTCAGAGATGACAGAGACAAAGTCTACGACGGAGCGAGCATACCCAGAAGGAGCCTGTGCTCTCTAACTTTGAAGAGATTAGGGTTGTAAGCGTTCGGAAACACAGACGCAGGCAGAGAGTTCCTCTCCTTTGCTGTGCGCATTATAAAATACGTTTGGAAACACTTAGTGCGAATTTTATTATTCTTGTTAAACATTTTTCCGTGTATTTTTCACACTAATTTAATAAACGGGTTAAATTCTGTGATCAGTATAAAGCTGCACTATCGTTGAATGTCATTATTTATAGGTACTGGATAGGCCAACTGAGCAAAGCCGCAGGACACAGTTAGTCTTTAATATCACGGCAGATATTTAAATTTTCCGTATGTAGGGTGAGACAAATATATTGGATCTAGATGACGTTTTTGCTATCACTACTTTTAATCTTCTATATCGTCAGTTGCAGAAACAGAAGTTACAGTCGGTTTTAATTGAATTTGCTGTCACTCTCGATTCTTGAAGATAAAAACGTATGTTTTGAATATCTCCTCCATCTAAGAAATACATAACTAAGGAATACATTATTTTGTGTTATTTATTTCATCACCACTGCTCTCAAAACGGTGAAGGAAAACATCGTGAGGAAACCGGCATGTCCTAGAACCAAAAATTCGAAGACATGTGACATTCACCAACCCGCATTGGGCCCGCGTGGTGGATTACGGCCCATTCCCTCTCCTAGAGAGGAGGCCTCAGTCCCAAGAGTGGGAATATTATAAGGCCGACTATGCTATGCTAAGAAATATAGCAACCGTAATATGGTTTACAAGCATGTACAATTAAACGAAAAAAATGTATACCTAGTGAGTTTATTGTATATTATAATTATCAAACCGAAAACAAAAGACGTTTCTTGTATTGAAGCCCCTTTAATTTTTTATTTCATTTAATTTTTATTTGTTGTTATAGCGGCAATAGAAATACACACCCTGTGAAAATTGTAACTGTCTACCTATTACAGTTCTTGAGATACTGCCCGCTGACAAACAGACGCGCCAGTCCGTCTGTCTGTCAACGGGCTGTATAATATGGACGGACAGCGGAGTTTTAGTAATAAGGTTCCGTTGGTTACCCTAAAAACGATGAATGAACTGTGATAATACTAGATAGGTAATGAGATTTGAAAGAAGGTGACTACCTCGAGAAGCTCATCGTGACCGGCAAAGTAGATGGAAAAATACCTCGTGGACGCAGTCCAATACGTTGGTCTGACCAGATTCGCACCGCCCTTGGCACTACCGTTCACAAGGACAGAAACAGGTGGAGAAACATCATACGTGTGAAAGTGATACAGAAGGGAGGTCATGACCCTCAGCATTGAGGAATACGACGCAAGGAGGAGGAATGAGATGTTGGTTTTGTAGTGAAGTTTTGAAGGAAGAATACATGTTGCGCCGACCCCCTTATAAATCGAAATAAGGGTAAAGTAATGATCATTCATCTCTAGCAAATCGGTAATTCTCAAAGAAATTTCTACTTACTTTTTCTTTGAATGTTCCTACTACTAGGACCCGAGTATTGTGGTACATACATTGGTCGACAATCGAAAATTCAGTTTATGTATGTGATTGTTTATCAATTTATAACAGAACTAGCTTCTGCCAGCGGCTTCGACTGAATGGTCCCTAGGGAACATACTCCCGGGATAAAAAGTAGCCTATGTCCTTTCTTAGGCTCTAGACTATCTGTGTACAAAATTTCATTTATCCGGTTGAGTAGCGCGACAGACAGATAGATTTACTTTCACATTTATAATATTAAGTAAGGATAAACGCAATACCTCTTAAGAGGTCATTATAGTCATGTTTATAACCAACACAGAAATCGCGAAAAAAAAATTAGCTGTTCAGTACATTTTGTCGAGTTATGCGCGCATAAATAAATGGGGAACTCGATTTTTTTTTCAATGACCCCTTGAAAGATATTGTATTTATTCTGTAACAGGTAGTAGAATTCTTGTACATACTCGTAATTACTTGTTCAAAATAAATATCCTCCAAGATTTCTTTTTAATTTTTGTCATGTCATCGCAAATTCCTGCTTTAAACTTACTAAAAAAACAGGAAACATTTAATTCTAGCTGCAATGTTTTATTACAAAGACAAGGACGTTTCATTTTGGTTTGCCCCGTAACTATTTGCGGTTTGATACTGCGGTTTTTCAATTGTTTCTTAAAGCAATGTTGAGGAAGTTATAAAAAACTGTTCAATGAACAAAATAGCATAAAGTTAAAGAAGCACTGTCTTTTGAAATTGCCTTCACAAATGCCATTGGAACACTCGTTTCAAAAACAGTTTAGTTGCATTTTTTGAGTCTAATGTAGAATACTGCAAGGGACGAAGTCTCTTTGCCTTTAAGTATGAAAAAAACTCTTATTAAAAGTCTGTCTGTAATTGATATACACCGGGTTCCGGACGATATACATAAACTTTGACCGGATGTTCAGATAATGGAAATAAGCATTTTTCATTATGGACACATTAATCAATTCTTATTTTTTATTAATTTTCATACAAACTAAATACCTTGACGTAAATCACCTGATATGCATGTCTCTTTATAGGAATTGGCAACGGAAAACAAATAAAATTCAAATAGCATTTGATAGATTTTTCATTTTAATTGCACTTACACCCTTTCATACTGCATAGCTCAATTAAATGAAATCACAAATATCTTTGTAACGAACCCTTTTTAAATACTACTTCCTTCGCTTGATTTGATTTGTTAAAGCTATAGAAGTATTTGCTAAAGTTTATAGATATCGTGAAGAACACGGTGTATAAGCTAAATAAAATGCAGAAACACATAATTTTGACCAATCTCTCCAACTTATCGAAATCTACCAGCAGCTGCAAACATCTGAACTCTTATCCTCGATTAACCCAAGTTCACACTTGCGAACCGTACACCGTTCGAGTATAATATCGAGTATATAAATACTGCTTTCTTCATTCCCGTCGGTATTAACATACTTATTAATTGCTGCCTCCGGGGTACACTGGTAGCTTTATAATATTTCTCCAATGCTTTACGAGTCCACGACTCCGCCCTATGCGTTGGACTTGCAGACATTAATGCGTTGCCATCGTCGTCAGACAAATGAGTATGCTGATTAAACTCGTGTGCACTATTCTTTATTTCTCGTTTTACTTTGCTCGTATCGGCTACTTATTTTAGTTTCAAGACGGTTGGTGTAATGTTTATGGGTTGTGCTGATAAATCGAGTTAGTTTTTTTTTTATTCGATTTGATTAAGTCTGCAGTGGCAGTTGAAGTTTGACTTATCTTTGACGAGGAATTTTATGTTTTTTTGCAATGATAGGGATCAGGTTGTTAAGATATATGTTTGTCTTGCAGATGCGCAAGAATCACAAGCTGAAATTATATTATTTAATCCTGAAATGCTTTGAGCAGAGCAAAATCTTCCATTTACAATCCAAATATTCTCAGCTGAATTAAACTAACAAACTAATGTATACCTCTTTTGTTTCAGGTAAAGTCGCATTCCACATCACCAGTAAGTTAAAACACATGAAACATTTTCGCACATTATGATAACACAAACAAACTATTTAATGAACGTTAGCACGCACACAGGCGCGTCTTCAATCAAGGCAAGTCGCATTTCGAAAGCAAATTATCAACCTAGAAGGGGGGTAAGGGGGGAGGTATAATTAAAATCCGTTGATTAATATGTAAATGTAATAAGATTACCCTCCCCTGAATAATTTAAATGGAAGCCCGGGAGATGAGTTATATACGGCGGACTCTCATTATACAGTAGTTGTATCGGCCACTATAATGTATGTTGCGTCCCGTTTGATAAATGCTGTCTAGATGCGTGGTGCGGGTTTCGCTCGTGTGTCCGCAGCTTAGCTTTTGCTTCTGAGTGCATTGTTTGAAGTCCACTCGGATGGTAAATGAAGAAAAGTGGAATTGTTACTTTGGTAGAACTATGGTGTCTGCAAATGTTGTTTGAAATGATATCATTGTAGCATTATATGTTCAAGTAGTAAGAATAGTAGTCGTGTACTGTCCACCAAACATTGGATATGGAATATGAGTAAAAAGTAGGAAGAAAAAAATTATAAAACCTACAAATTCACACGTTTGTTGTCATCAGAGCCAAACATATTGATGACTAGTGGACGTCACGCGGTTTCACCCGCGTAGTTCCCGTTCCCGTGGGAGTACGGAAATAAAATAGCCTATGCTACTCCCTGATAATGTAGCTATCCATTGCTGAAAGATTTTTTCAAATCGGTCCAATAGTTTCGGAGCCTATTCATTTCAAACAAACAAACAAATCTTTCCTCTTTATAATATTATTGTAGATGATTTCTTAGTTGGGTATAAGTTATTTGTCTTATATATCTTGGTATGCATACCAAACCAATATATAGCCCAATACCAATAATCTAATACAACCTGCAGTACATAATCAGTTTACCACCGACCTAGCACCGCCAAAACGGCCATGTTTCCGCCATCTTTATTAAGAACGCATGGCCTCCCGCCTCCTGGCGTTGGTCAACAGCCAGCAAGGCGTTAAAGGCATCAGCTACACCACCCACCACTAGCGATAGACCTTCCCACCCTCTCTGAAACCCAACTAGGCCTACACTCCGCGGGGCGGTGAGACAGCGTAGACCGGTCAAGTTACGCTGGAGCTAGGTGCTTGGCTCACTTGTCTAATGGCTTTGATTAAACTGCCAGTTTATTTGACGGTACGTTGCGTGCGTGCGACCACGTATGAATTTATGTTTAGACGACGACCGAATATGGAATTATGATCGAAGATTTAGGATTGGAAGGAGTATCGTGCCCGTTCGTGGGCGATGGACCGAGTTTCGTGAAGATTTTTCGGACTTAGGACTTTGAAAACGGTATTTATTTATCTAAACTTTATGTGCTAGTGTAACATGGGCGCACTTAGTGCAATAAGGTATTTTCGAACAGTCAATCTTTGGGTTAGTAATATCTTGGTTTGACATCTGGGTGAAATATTCTTTCTGTACATAGAGCTAAACTACAAGTAAATTAATCAAGGATCTCTTGAAGAAATTATCTCCTTCAGTGTTTTTCTCAGTATTGGTAGCGCGAAGTAAAAAGCGAGTAGGAACCTCAAAGGACATCTTAGTAACTTTGTAAATTATTACCCTTTTGCATCTTCTTGCGCCACTTATACTGTAATGAGCCTTTACTTTTTTATAGTAAATGAGTTCATGCAGTTTTTCTAAGATGATTAAATAAAAATTATTCACTTTAATACTTTATATCGATAAATGATTTATTCATGCTTTCCAAATGAGATTGTCATAATTTCTATAATCACAGCGCGATCTATAAGAAAACATGCACTTTTATACCAGAAATTCAGACTATTCTGTAACATCCAGATTGTAGAACACAACTCAATTAATACAACTGATAGACGGGGATAGTTCTTTGTAGATATAAAATCTTGCTTTTCACCCAACTACCCCAGAAGGAAATTATTATTCTTGACTCTAAAAGTGGCTTTCTGTCATCATTATAGCTATTACAACTCAAACTAAATTCTAATATACTTGCTTTCCAATCTTCAGTTCGTCACAGTTGGTCAAACTTCGCACACATCACAGTATCCTTAGAAAGTGCATGTCGTGTTGCATGAACTTATTGGTCAGCATTTTTCATTCAGATCACTATAATCCCTTCTCATAATAAAAACGTACTTAATTCTAGTCTGAAAACATATCTAAACTAAATTCTAGAACTACTTACTAATACTATTATTGTAGCCAATTCAGCCAGATTCATAGATCTACAAAAAACAAATTAAATTCTAACATACTTTACCAATTTACAGAGCATCACAGTTGGTCAAACGTCTCACACATCAGAATATCCTTAAAAAGTTCATGTCGTGTTGCATGAACTTATTAGTCAGCATTTTTCATTCGGAAATCTATAAATCCCTATTTATAATAAAACGTACTAAATTGGAATATACTTTTCCAATTTACAGAGCGTCATAGTTGGTCAAACGTCTCACACAATACAGTATCCTTGCAAAGTTCATGTCGTGATGCATGAACTTATTGGTCAGCATTTTTCATTCAGATCACTATAATCCCTTTTTATAATAAAACGTACTAAATTCTAGTCTGAAACCTTATCTACGCTAAGTTCTAGAACTACTTACTAATGCTATTATTGTAGCCAATTCAGCCAGGTTCATAGATCTACAAAAACAAATTAAATTGGAATATACTTTTCCAATTTACATAGCGTCATAGTTGGTCAAACGTCTTACACAATACAGTATCCTTACAAAGTTCATGTCGTGTTGCATGAACTTATTGGTCAGCATTTTTCATTCAGATCACTATAATCCCTTCTTATAATAAAACGTACTTAATTCTAGTCTGAAACCTTATCTACGCTAAGTACTAGAACTACTAACTGATGCTATAATTACTGTAGCCAATTTAGTCAGGTTCATGGCCTACAAAAAACAAATTAAATTCTAATATACTTTACCAATTTACAGAGCATCATAGTTGGTCAAACGTCTCACACATCACAGCATCCTTACAAAGTTCATGTCGAGTTGCATGAACTTATTGGTCAGCATTTTTCATTCAAATCACTATAATCCCTTTTCATAATAAAAACGTACTTAATTCTAGTCTGAAAACATATCTAAACTAAATTCTAGAACTACTTACTAATACTATTATTGTAGCCAACTCAGCCAGGTTCATAGATCTACAAAAAACCAAAGTAAATTCTAAAAAACTTTTCCAATTTCCATTTTCTTTCAGAAATCTATAAATCCTGTTTTATATTATTAGAATCGCAGTTTGAAACCTTATCTACACTAAGTTCTAGAACTACTAATGCTATAATTGTAGCCAATTCAGCCAGGTTCAAAGACCGCCAAACAGCAAATTATATCAATAATCCTGTCTATGGCCGCCTAAACGTAGTGCCTTAGGCATTTAGGTTGCGTACCTGGGCACTAAGGTCGAAGGTCTGCATGCTATTGATTGCAAATAGTGAAAAGTTTGGGGAAATTAGGCTTTAGACACTTTTTCATCAGTTTTAAAGACTTTGGTTGTATAGGTGTAATATTTTCGTGTATTTTTCTGTAATGAAATCTTTCAGTTGCATTATTTATTGAATTCGCACACAAATTTAGTTAAGAGGTGGACTTCATGCCTTAAGTATTTTATACCAGTCAACCGCCAAGACAAAATGTAGTGATAGGTGAAATATTGAAAACAAAACGCGATTAATCTGTATTTAATAAAACCGGCCAAGTGCGAGTCGGACTCGCACACGAAGGATTCCGTACCATAAACCACGTTTCTTGTATGGGAGCCCTCTTAATTTTCAAACTTAATTTAAGTATTTGTTGTTATAGCAGCAATAAAAATACACAATCTGTGAAAATTTCAGTTTTCTACCTAATACAGTTCTTGAGATACAGCCCGCTGACAGACAGACGGACGGACAGCGGAGGCTTAATAGAGTTCCGTTGGTTAATAGAGTCCTTTTGGATACCAACCCTAAAAAGATGAACTATAAATACTATTCAGTAAGAATTTGTCTTCTTTATGACTAATAACCATGTTAAAACTGCTCCAATTCCAACAAAATCAATTCCAGCAGCTCTTTGTCTGAATCCCAACACAAAAACCTGACAATCTTCCAAGATACATCGCACCAGTAAAACACAAAGCAATTATTATTGGTAGCGACGTACGTCAACAATAGTGTTCAGCCGAGCCTTGCCGGCCTCTCAATAATTAGGATAGTGCATCTCCGTTTACCGAATGAGAATAAAGCCTACCCTTTGTGCCTGTGTGAGGAGACCCCCTGGCTGCTTGTGTGTGTGCATGCATCTTGATTCTCCGTATTTATGTGTGCTTGTGGGGGCACGGCGTCGTCCTCCGCATGCCACTCTGCGATAGTAATGTCGTATGTTTCGGTTGTGCGTACACTACCCGTCTTATTATGTTTTAGCTGGACGGCCTGACTTAAACAGACATTAACGTGCCAGTTGCGAAATAATGTGCACTGTTTAGTTGCTGCATTTCCAGACGATGGTTTAACTTGGTTAGCAAAAGTTTTGAGCGACCCTCGTCAGCCAATCAAAACACTACCACCAAATGCCAATATTAAAAACCGAATTCTAAATTCGTTTTAATTTTTGCCGGTCGAACGTTTTGTAATCAGAAATCCTTTGGAGACTTCAATTTTTTATTGAAATTGGCGTCTCGTTAATTAAAACCAAATCGAATTAATTACAGAGTGGAAATTATTCCACCCCTTTCCAGCGACCTTAAAAACGTAAGACATCGTCTAGTAGGGTGAATGTACACAAAATCGGTACATACATATTGTTGGAAACACCGCATGCCATAAACTAATATTCGCTCGGACACTACTTGGAGTTATTGGACAATGTAAATGAACGCTATCTCCTATAATGCCTGCCTTATTTCCCCCTCAGCCAGGCCAGTGCCCGCAGCGACCCCCTGGGGGGATGCCCCCACCCCGACCGATGTCTCATCAGTAAGGATTGAACCCTTTAATGTATTCACCGTAACTTCGGGATGAGTCTTGTATTAGTGTTATAATGAGACGTGGCCCTAAGGAATTATGGCTATACTTGTGGATCTCTGGGGTCGGGATTAACCCCAACCTAGTTTCAATTTCTATATATGAGAGGTTTCGTGGGAAGGGGTCGATAATATCATATCTCAATGTTTTAAATCTGATAGCCGCTATTGTTTTGATTTTAGGGCAGATGTTTATGGTTTACTATCTAGCCTTTCTTGTTTACTGACCAGATCTTAGGTTGTGACACTAAGAAAAATGCAAGTCCTTTTTTATGCCTCGTTAACATGGGCACTAAAAGTACTAAGATTACTTCTCTAACATTTCGAATTATATTAAGAAACAAATCTTGAAGCACTTTAAAGAGTGCTCTCTATTAAAAACTTCTTTGATTAGAGTCCATTAAAGGAGTTAGAGTTCAAAATTGTGCTTTAATCATTCGCCAATAACCGAAACGGTTTCGTTAAAAATGTTATTTACTGGAGCTCCTTGAGTCGCCAACAGATCGATAATGCTGCCAATTAGCCGGTACCAATTTTCCAATAAAACTTCAAACTGTTTTCCATTCCATTATCTCTCACCACCCTTTATTGCTGGCAAAGTTAAGCTACGACTCCTCTCTCCACTCCGCTCCGAAATTATTACAATAATAATATTATTATATTAATAATTGTATTGATAAGGAGACTCTCGTAATAAGGGTAAACCGTCCCCTTTCTGCCAGCCATCCTCAATAGGAGAATTTATGTAACTAATGAAATAAGCGAAGTGGCGCGCCCCGCGCCCCGCGACCCTCCCAACCCGCTCCATCCACCCTTCATTATCGGAAAGTTTGAAATATAATTTGAAATTATGCTCAATGTTATATTGAAGATAAGAGAAACACAAATTCCTTTAATTGGACTTGTTAAAGTGAGTCAAATTAAGTTAACACCGAGTTGATGGTATTACTTTTGAAGTTGGAAATTATGACGGACTGTCCGTAGGTTTCTGCGGAATTCATGGGGTGATTAGCGGTTGAAAGAAAAGTTATCGGTTCCTCGACCCGCCTATTTTATTTAACGGCCCGACGTTTATGGGAACTTATTGCATTGTATTATTAACTTCTAACTACGTTAAGTAGAGCGGAGAAATACCGAGTCGTGTGTACTCACTGCTGAATCAATACAATAGATTTTGGTGCAATCAATTATAATTAATGAATTGCAATTATTGTTGGTTATTCAACTAGTTTTTTAATGAATCTAATGAATTACCAAATCTTTTGAAAACCACAAGCTAACTTAACAAGCAACTTGAAAATTTTCTCGAAATCTCCCAAACAAAATTAATTATGAATCATATTTGTGTGGTTCATCCTTAAGGGGCGCACGTTAGGTCAACTATTGATTTTGGCACACCCCGCACGGGCTCGCAACTTGAGACCATCACAATTAGTCCCGGTCTCAATCTAATTATATTTCTGATTGGGCTGGTGGCGACGCATTGCTTCATGTACTGATTTACACCATGCGCCTCCGTAACAGACGTAACGGGACACCGTTACCTTGGAGATTATTGCCGTAATTAGTGATTTTGATTTATGCTGTCCGAATTAGTATTTATCGTGGCTCTAATTGGATGATTTAGTAATGTGGCAGAAAAATTTGAATTGTATTACAACGTTTATTTTGGCGAAATTGTGCTCTAATTGGCCAGACGAATAGAAAAGACAGCACAACTTTTTAAATTGTTCACACAAGTTTCATTTTGCACAAGTCACTATACCTACCCATCTTATTCTTCCCCATTTTTCAAATCAATACCAACATAATCAATCAAACTATACGATATAAGGACTTACAGTCATACCAATTAGATGCAGATCGGGATCTAATTATTCGGATTCGGCTTGAGCTGGCACAGCACTATTCTGATTGTCGACAAGCGATTTCGGAAATTACTAAGGCGTCGACGCCGCCCCGCTCATTCCGACCACCCTGTTCCTTGCGTTTCGGTTAGACGGTCAGTCACTGGTACAGTCACCCTATAAATTTTCATGGAATTCGCAATAATGTTTTATGGTGTATGTATCATTGTTACTTGTGATATGGTTTGACGTATTGGTAATGTAGATTTGTATTGTAGTGTACTGAAAGATTCGAAAATATTTTTCAGTTATCCATTAGATTTTACTATCATATTTTAATTCGGGTTTCCGATTTTTCTTTTTTCGTAATAAGTGAATTTCCCTATTGCTTTGCAAACAAAAAATAAAGTCGCTAAAAATACTTTTCAAAATCTCTCTTTTAATTAATTTAATCCTTTATTTCAGGCATCTATGGCCCATAAATAAAATACATAAACATAAAACAATAACAGCTATAAATAAATTAATACATATTACAATACAGATTAACACTATAGACTACTGCTAGTTAATAAAGAATAATTAAATCATAGGAAAATAAAGTAAATCTACCACAGAACAGACGTCACTAACTCACCAAACAGGGTAACTAACCCAATAGTCGGCAAGGACGCTGACGTTTCTAGAACATAGTCATATCGACCAAAAATCCCCGGCTGGCATTAGCATAACAATTAAATTAATCAACCCACTCCACATTAAGATACGGAGCTAGCATTGTACTTGACTGGGAGTATTCTTGTACTCGTACTCGTACCTACTATCATATAAGTAAAGACGGTATGAGTATTCATTTATTTTTATACAATTTTACTTATTTTAGTGTTACTTCTAGGCAAGCGTGCATCGTCGATTTTCACTAGGTGAGATTGTAGTCAAACAGCTTATCAGTGATAATAAAAATAAAAACTACTGACTTTTCAAATAGTTTTCAGTTTTCTGGGATAAAATGTAGCTTACTAGTCAATTTGAGATACTTGCTAAGTCTGGATAAAATTTTATCTCATTCTGCTTGGCTGTTATTGAGTTATTGAGCGACAAACATACAAACAACGAAATTTTTTTTTTACTGTGACTCCTACTTTTTGAAGGTTTTAGTCTAAAATTAAGTAATAAGGATTGCTTAGCTTTTAAAATTAATATTGTTTTCTTATTTTGTTAGTATCGTA
The DNA here is from genome assembly GCA_947578705.1 of Lacanobia wlatinum. Taxonomy (NCBI): domain Eukaryota; kingdom Metazoa; phylum Arthropoda; class Insecta; order Lepidoptera; family Noctuidae; genus Lacanobia; species Lacanobia wlatinum. The sequence goes on from OX388033.1 coordinate 20,813,570, forward strand.
TGATTCTTATAGTAAATTGAATAAAGCACGTTTGTAATCTAAGATTATGCATGAATAGATTACATTAATGTTTGCAGACCAAGGATGTATGCTTATGTGTGCTAGATTTATTTCATGGGCGAATGATATTGTATGATAAACACTGTCATAGTCTCGCTCAATTGATTTAGTTAACTCTAAAATTCAGGTTTCTAGGTTAAATCAATTTCGTTTTTTGTTTTAATTGCGGAGGTTCTGCTTTAATTGTTTCTCCCAAAATTCAGATAGGTTAGCCTAACTTTTTATCTAATGGCGCAACTGTACCACGTAGGTATTTTTCTTCAATTCTTAAAAGATATACAACACATACCAGTCAAAATTATAATACTCCTTTTAAATTTCATCGTAATCGGAAAAAAGTGTGCCACACGAAACAAAAGTCGACACCGCATACTTCTTAAATCGTTGCCATCAATATTCTAGTTCTCAAAATTAATTCGGTCGCTTGGCATACATTCGGTACAAAGCACGGACGGCCAATAAACGCGCGTTCCGCCCGGCGTCGCCGCGCGTTTCCTCGCGTCTCGCACGGCTCCCCGAAGACCGGCCCACCCCCACCCTGGCTGTACATCATCTCATTTGAATTTCTAACTAGGAAACCTCCATGCAATTATTGGATTAATGTAAATTACGCAGTCTACAGCTACGGTGCACTATCAGGGACAGGGTTTAATTAGAATCCGGTTAAGTCTAATAATTCTATAGTGTTTCGCAAACTCGCTCTTATGTTCACTAAAGAATGGTCGAATTTAGAAAAGTTCGGCCACGACGGCAATTAGAATAATTATTTTCGCAAGTAGACGACATTTGGGTCTGTCACCCTACATTACAGGGAAACTAGTCAATTTCAATGTAGAAATAATGTTAATTTATTTCTGTTTACTTGTTATGGAAGGAAGGATTTGAAATACGGGAAACTTTACGTCAATGGAGGCTTATGGTTATTCAGTATTTCTTAACTAATGCTGTACCGTACTTAAGTATGGTGTTAATTGGTATGTCATTAATTTTATTGACTCAACGCGCGAAAAATGTTTGATGGCAACGAGGCCTAAGAATGGATCAACAACAACTGCGATCGTTGTCAAATCCCAACATTTAACTTTCATCTAATTGATAACCGCAGTTATAAGAAGCTTTCTTCCGTCACTCTAAAAAAAAACTCGACATTTTTCACACAAAACACCGAAATCCCAAACATCCGAAGACGGGTTCGCCCAATTCCTAACCCGCGAACACTCGAAAACATAACCTCAAAACATTCCCGCCGTGACCTCGAAAATGCACGTAGGTGAAAGCCCTCGGGAGTTTCACGTAGGGGAACAAAAAAACCCCTAACCCCCGCGTAAGGAGCGAGGGGGCGAGCCGCCCGTGAATGAACGAAGGAGGATTGCGTCCTTGGAGCAAAAAAGTCACGTGACCCCGTTCAACAGGTGGCGCCGTGAGTGTGTCCTTGCGGGCGGATTAGAAAAAAAAAGTTGAGTTCGAATTCTTTGACGTTTCTTTTTTTTTAAGGAGTCAGCTTTTTGGACTTTAGTTTTGCTGTGTCAGTTGAGATTGTGAATGAGGCTGTATGGTTTTAAGAGCTTTTTGCTTACATTGCTAAATATACGCACGTGGTTGAATGGCGATCACATGGCGGTTACGACTCTAAATGTAAGCCGAATAAAAGATAAGAAATGGTCATAAATATTGCCTCAGCAAGACCAACATTTGTTTGCCCTGCAGATATTTGTTCGGAGTCTGTCCGATTGTGATTTATAAATGAAATCTGCAATTAACGTAGAGAAGGCACTAAGTATGAAATTAAGGTTCACTTCATAATAAACAAGTTCATAACAGAATGCTTAGAATTTCCAAAAACCAGTTGATAAATGACACGAAATCATTCTGGACAATGCTGAGCAGTATAGGATAGTCAAAACAGAAAAGACCAGAGGTCCTCCAAATTGTTCACAAACTAATAAGCTTTTACAAAGCTAACGCTAAAAAAATACGTGTAAAATATCCTCAAAGCCAATGCAAAGTGTCTGATCAAACAAAATTCCCATCCATTGAGCTATTTACCTCCAAAAACAACGCACAAAATAACTGAACAATAAGTATAGACTATAGTGAACACTCTCCAAACAGGCCAGTAACAAAGCAAAGTTCTGTGCAGCCAAAAAGCGTATATCCAAAAAGTTTACTTCGAAACAAGTAGTAGGTGGCTCCTTTATGAATGGCGGGCTCCCTCGGCCCCGCTTAACACAAATGTCACGGCGCCCCGACGAGCCGGAAAACTCTCTTTTCTTCCTGAATTACCGCGCAAACGATCCACGCCAAAACACACCTTACAACCTCAAGAATAGAACACAAATCCTCTAACAACTCTCGGGAAAATTTAAGGAATTTTCTACTTAACAGAGTCATTGGATTTTGAGACGTGTTTGAGTTGGACAAGGCTGGTTTTTCAATGGTGTGGTTGGCGTCGAAGGCATGAAATCTTGCGTCTCCCGCGGCAAATTGTTTCCTCGCTCCGCGTGTTTGTATTTTATTATACATTTTTATTTCTCGATAACATTAGCTTAACCGACTTTTCATTGCCTCGCCTAGGGCTGCCACGCGCTTCGTGTTGATGTATTTTTATGGTTGCCACTGAATGTTTCAACTGAACTTTTTCTTGTTGCGTGTTTGGCTTACAGCTTACATTTTAAATGAGCTGTTGTAAGTAAATTAAAGTGGCTTGGAACATGATATTGCTTGATAATGTTTTGTTTTTTGGAATATTTACTAATAAATTTCTGTTACACTGCTTCGGGTGTTTCTTGGGCTTTTTGTGCATTGAGTTCTATGTTTTAAGGCAATGAAGGCCTTAATTGCTAGGTACTATAGCTTACAAATACAATCCTATTCATTGAGACAAAAGTAATATATTTCTTTAATACTTTTATTATAACTTAGTCCATATTGCAACTTAGTGTTGCAATAAAAATATAAGCGACGGCGTAGAAAACATCTGACTTGGTATAAGTCATCAGTTTTAAAGTAAATTTGAGGCATATTTAATAAAACTGTGAGAGAATTTATCTGAAAATTGACTCTCAATGTTCATAGTCACTAATCAACCAAATCAAATCGACAAGTACTCAAGGTACAATCAAATCCTTTTCAAGGATCCTAATCAAGTGCAAAGAGCGCGTAACAGCCCTAAGAAAAGTTGAGGCGAGGTAGGAATGTCAAAAACGTCGGGGCGCGAACAAATATGTGCTTTGCCGACGGGCCGCCTGCCTGCACCGCGGCTTAAACGGAGCTTAACCGGCGTTTACAAAGCCTCGCAGATTTTATGTTAGTTTTACTTTTTGTATAACATTTTTATGCGTTTTAAAAGTGTTTTAGATTTTTGATCTTGTTCTCGACAGTTATGGGCCTATGATTTTGATTTCTACATTTGGAAAGTTGTTTGATAATTATAATGATTTTCAACTACTTATAAACTGGTCACAATCACTCAATACAAGTTTGGACTTTAGGGGTATTTCAAGCTACAGCTACTCCTATATTATGTCATTAGCTCAGTCTGAGAGTATGTGAAGAAGAAAGAAAACGTGAGATGTTTGTATCACACACTTACATAGCTCCCTCAACATTATTTAAAAATCCCCTGATCTTATTAAAATCCCCATATCACAAAAACACCCGGCTAACCATCGTTAGCGGATCATGGCACCGGGCCGCTCGGCGAGACCCCTCAACGGCATCCTTTGCATTTCCCTCCGCACTTTACCGGATTTTTTTTCCGTTTTATTTACTTGGGCGCGAACGTTAGACGCCTCGGGCACCACTTACTACACTTGCCTTTATCCGGACGCCGGCGTCGGTTGTGGCCCGATGTTTCGGATGCTCTACGAAGTTTTGGACAAATTATGTGATTTGTAGCAGGACTGTGGGACTGAAAGTTTGTAGTAGATTCTTTGCTCATGTGTGAGGTTTTTGTTCATTAATTCGTGGTTCCATGTTGTGTTAGGTGATTTGCGTGAGAAAGGATACATTGAAATCTTCTTGGGGTCTCTTTTTGTATCTGGAAGAATGAATTCGATTTCAGAACAATGTTTAGAATTGTGCCCCATATAAATGGACAACTTCTTCGCACTGAAAGTTTTCGGTGTGATGTTGACCTTGTTCGCGGGTTTTGTCAGATTACTATTATTGATAAATAAAGAAACTATTTTATTAAAAAGCAATAATAAGATTGCTATACAGCAACGGTCAAGGTATGTGATAGCAGGACTGATAGTTTATGATTTTATTGCAAACATAACATTGTTTTCATGATTTTCTTCTTCTGTTATTTTTTTGTTAATCTAGACGATACATTAGGTTATTCTTTGTTGTTTCAGAGTATCTGGAGTTACTTTAATGATATTGTATTAAGTACTAACTGACTTTTTACGTTTAACACATTATTATCTGTTGTTAAGCATTCTTTGCTTTTTGCCTCTACCCGATTGTTGAGCAGTGTCCCAAATACCGACGAAATTTGAACAGATTGTGCGAATCAAATGATCCGAAGACTTTATTTGCAAATATTTGCAATCGCAATAACAATTGAATTGATGTTACTGATATTGAGCATTCTTTGAATGAATACTTGGATTATGAAATTCGTAACTGCAATCGGCAATTACTTTTCTTAAACCAAGAACGAATGAAATATATATTTTCAATACTACCATGTATCCAATCTTATGTTTCTCATTTTATGCCTCTTTTTATGTAGCTATTTGTATATTAAAGTTATATTTATTTAAAATTAATTCGTTTCTTGGCTTCTTTTACACTTCAGACACTACCTAATCATTAGTTTGTTCCTTTTTCTTTTTATAATTGGTTCAATATTTTTTCTTTGATACTGTAACTTAAATGATTAGATACAAGCTAATCATTTAACTTTATGTACTTATGTTAATTTTTTACATTCATTTAATTGATTTGTTAAATGAATTATTTTCTTTTCCTTAAGATTTTTTTCAGATTTCTTTTTCTTAAGAAAAACCGAACTAATTTTGGCTTTAAAATTAGCTTGTCTAATAAAGTAACTCAATAGTGATCTTACAATTAATGCAATTGTAATACAGTGTAGTAATATAATGCATTATTAAATCCACAGTGAATAACTATGTTATTACTCATACAAGTGCCTATAAGGCAATGCAGATCATGATACGATTGCTTCTAGAATCGTTCACAGTCTGCAGTTACGCGTCTCTGAACGCGATAATGATGCATTAGTATTTAAATCCGTTTTTATTCATGAACAGTTGGAAATAGTATTTCTATTGTGAAGGTAGGTAGGTAGTATGAGAAATAATAATAATATCTTCGATTTTTTTTAAATGGAAACAGTTACAGTAAAATACAACGTGTAAGAAAATAAACGCAATACCTCTTAAGGGGTCATTGTACTCATAATTATGAACCAATTTTACTATGGGACGAATCCCGAAATCGCGAAAAAAAGCTGTTCAGTACATTTTGTCGAGTTATGCGCACAGAAATGTATAGAGGAGCCGATTTTTTTTCGCGATTTTAGTGTTGGTCCCATAGTGAAAGTTGTTCATAATGATGAATTCAATGACCCGTTAAGAGGTTTTGCGTTTATTCTGTTACAGGTTGTATAGGCAACTGAACCGTTATTGTAAAAAAAAATGTGTAGATGCACAAAAAACAGTTTCGTGAAAATTTACACTAACCTATGTTACTTGTAAATATAAACCCATTTGTATAGCTGCATTGTTTTTTAAAAAAATCCCACATATTGGAGTAAACTCTCAGATTTTTATCAAAACAATGTCATATTGGGTAAGATTTTTAAACTGATTTTATAACTTACTTCTAAAGACGCAACCAACTACAATTTCAATCTTACAACGAAAACAAAAAAAAACTCGAAATAAACAACAAAACACAACAGAAATCACAAATAAAACAATAGTTCAATCACAAGAGGCTGCAACGTAGGTTATCGGGCATTGTTATTAAGCCTTGCATGTCTCTAGTCCAGTTTCTCATCTAAAATCGATAGCTACCCCCCAGGGGTGCACCCCCGGTTGTTATATCTAGAGACGGCCACTCCTAATTCGTACTCCGTACGTACGTCGATCTTTCTCGTGTGTACTGTGGCAGGTGGAGTTTTGTTCCTACGTGCTATGCTTGCCTGGTACCTTGACGTTTTATGAGGAGTTTCATATGCATGTTTGGGTCAAAAAGTTGTTTGTAGATAGATAAAACATTTATTTGGAACAAGGAAAGAAACACAACACACAAGCACAGTTACATAACACTAGAAAATACAAATAATTAAATGAAAACAAATTAAAAAAAGTGAAGGCAGAATGTATGGTGGCAATTATTATTTATAAACTAAAGAATTTATCAGATTACCTAACTACATAAAAAAAAATATATATATATATGACTTATACACTTAAATGTGTGGTGTGTGTAAGTAATTTACTGTCTTGTTCAGACTTGCTTTGAAGTGTCTTTTTCTTTCTATAAGTTTTAAAAATCGTATCGTCTATTTGACTGTTTATGCGATTACTCTGAATGTCATGTTCTCCTTCTACAGTAAGCAGTTATTCCAAACATATTTCGACAAAAATAGTTGTTTTCACATAATTGTGTACTTGCTTTTGTAGTTTTGTTGCGCTGGCAACGTCTGCTTGGAAACCACCGGTTTTTAGATAAGCAGTTTAAATACTTAGTTAATTTTAACTGTTTAATTTTTTGCTCAGATACATAACAAGTTAGTCGTCTAGACTAGACAGAAAAACGTGTATTTTAACGATAATCTTAAGTATATACCAGTTATTTTGACGTAATTCTGTGTTAACTAAGCAGGAAACTACTTCTACTAACCAACGTGACTACGAATAACACAGAAAATAACCTCCTTTTAAAAAGCTAAATTATGTCTACTTTGCAATTAAAAAATCGTTTTCCCATCTTCTTAAATGTATGGCTACTTATAGCTGTTACTACTACTGCATAGGGGAAATACTAATGTCAGGATCAGCTGTTTAACAGGATCAGGCTGCGTTTCAAGGGTGAGCATTGGAGGGTTAACTCTTTTGAAATCGTGTTGTATGATCAACTTTTAACTAAGTATTCATCGGACATAGTTTCAAGCAAACACTTTAAGAAAAACAGGAAAGGAGGAATATTAATAATTTAGATTTTTTTTTTGTTGTGTTGCATTTGTTCTTGACTCTAGTCTAGGTCAGAGATGACAGAGACAAAATCTACGATGGAGCGATTTTGCAATTAAGCAATTTTGTTGTATGAGACAGAACAAGGAATCGGTTTAGTTACCTACTGTTAAAACTACTTTTTAACATAGTTATTGTTAAATAACGCGATTGATACTTATTGCATATTGATATAAATAATGATACACCTATAGGTATACGTCATTTTCTATATTCAACCCTGCCATCATAAATTTTGGGTTAAACATTTTTTATTGCGTCAATGTATCATCATAATTATTACAAAGGCATGTTCTCCACAGCTTTATTACTAAGCCGATTATTATAAGCTTTATAATTAACGATTATTAATCAATCAAAATTAATTATACTGTCGTAACAAACTGCCTATAATGATATAAAACCCAAGTGTGTCTAAAAAATCGATAATCCGTTGAAATTTAAAATCTCTTGTTTCGTAGCAACGGTTTGGCGAACGGCCACCGTCATTATCTAGCCGGGTAGCATTCTGAACTACATCGACCTCAAAAACTTATTACAATCCGCCCTACCCAGCTCATTATCTCTGGCCCATAGTCTCAATCGATACTACCTAACTACGAACACATACAAACTATTAACACACACAAACACAAAGTAAATGAAAGTCTACGCGTACCCGTAACCGGCGCGTCAACTTAAAACTTAATTATAATTAATTAATTCCAATTGGACGGTATCTCTTTCTAACACACTATATCTTGGATACATCCATCTCAGTCTGTCGCAAAGGCGAGGGTAGACGCGGTATTGTGTTTTCGAAGACCTTTTATCACGAGGCATTTCACGAAGTAGAGTAGTCGTTAGTTCGATTCCAATACGATTTTATTAGTCCTCAGATTTTAATTGGCATCCTATTTTAATTATTTTTTTTAATTCTGCTACTTATTGGCGGTTGATTTTCATTAATATTTCGATGGGATGATTGAGAGCCACCACTTAACAAAAGAGTGAATGAGTTAGTGGAAAAGTTCTCATTAAAATTATGAAGTGATATAATTCCAGACGCGACTCGCGTATGAAAGAAGTATTTATGAAAAGTTTTTACAAAAGGTGGGGTTGTTCCTTAGTGGTTAAAGTTGTTAACAGGTTTATGTAACTTTAAAACAACAACGTTGGATAATGAAGTTCCTTACTACTTACTAATAAGACACTTTCAATTTGCTTTAGCATTCATTTTATTTTTATATTCGTCTTAAAGGATTTTTTTCGCATTGACAGTTGCGTAGGATTTCCATCTCAAAAATAAACAACTACGTATACTTTCATAAAATATCAGTTTCCAGGAGCAATTATACAGTTGTAATTCAAATACTTTTCCTCAACATTAAAATGTAGGTCAAAAAACTACTTGGAACGAAACAAAACAACAACATAGATCGCACAAAAGGGGTATAAAAGCATTAAATCAGAACAAAATGGCCGTAGCGCCCTGAATGGCGTATAATTTAATTGTAATCATCACTACATCGGCCTGTGACGAGTATCAACGAGATGCGACTAGAAGGGACCACCCTCAACCCCTTTACGACGACTTCAACCCCCCCAAGAAGGGGTTTAACACCCCCCTCATTACCATATTTCATTTACTCAACGAAATTATGCTAATTACTTATATTGCTTTGTGTAAAAAGGAAATTTATAAGGATTAAACTTACACCCCCCTCCGCCTCGAACCGGTTGGATCCAGACATAACTAGTTTGGGCGAGTTCGGCGGATGAATTATTTAGAAGATGATTCTTCGAATTAAAAAATCGGGCGGTCCGAAGGGCTCCCGAATTCGCGTTCGCTTGATTATAATCGTACGCAATTAAAATTCAAATTGGAGAATTTTTAATTTTGTTATTGATGACCCTCTTTCGCGGATGGATTGAATTGTGCGTTGTTGAAAACTTTTTTGAGCGAAGTTGAAAGCTATGCTTATCGGGAGAAAATTGCTTATTTATTTTATTTTCAAATTAAATACATGCAGGGTGAATTAGTTTTTGCTGGAATTGTTATTAGATTAAAACTTGGATATATGTTCATGATATTAATCACATCGGTGAGATATCTATTAGAAAGACATTTTGTCACTTATTATGAAACTTTTATCACCCTCAGCATCTAAAAATTCTAAGAAAACCAAAATACAAGATGACAAAAAATAAACAGTATTTTAATCCACTATTCATCAATATGTACCGTTAGCGCATCAAACACGCGAGTATGTGCAACTTACGAATTGAATTATAGTAATGAAATAGTCCGTTGCTTTGGGCTAGCGGGCGCCTCTGGCCGGTAGTTTCACAACTTATCCCGGCTAAGGCGAGTCCTTATTTAAATGTAAATTAGGTTCATTTCACGAAATTAATGTCGTGAACACCCCACCCCCGGCGAGCAGTGACCATCCTTCGCACACTTCTCGGTACAAGTCCTGTTAAACTTATTAAGTTTTATCATTGTGTCATGTTTAATGACTGTTTATGATCACCGTTTTAATTTCTTCGTGTTTCTGTTCGTGATACTTTGTATTTAATATTTTTCATGGTGATTTGTATGTCGAAGTATGATTAAGGTGCTCTCGAAAGGGTTTTTAATTTAATTTAATGTGTCTCGTGGAGTGAATTGGATCGATTAATATTCGTGTGTAGGAGTAAGTGAAAATTTGTTACTTGCAGTTTAAGAAAACGATAGTGAACATTCCTACTGATTTTACTGACACACACACAAAACTATAAGCTAGCTGTTTACTTGCTTTGATAGTTTTTCCATTGAGTATATCCTTCGATTACTGCTCTATTAATTCTGAAAGCACCCTTCCACCAAGATCTCAAAAAATACGAGTGAGCACTATGGCGATTGACAATTATAAAAGTTATATGGGCCGCGTAAATACAAAGGCGGCTGCAACACAGACAGTAGCTGTATTGTAGCGCAGCTGGATCCTTACAAAGCTTTCTACTAAGACACGCGCTATTCTCGTTCCTAAAACTCTTATGGACACGGAAAAAATCTTCTTAACCGTCGACTTATCATTAATTTGTCTTTTCAAGTTTCAAGTGTAGTTCCATGTTCATTCACACACTCAAACACTGATCCGTTCAAAAACTGCGTTCATAGTCACTCTACTCCGAGGGAGTAATGGCTGCTCTATGATTATATGGACAGACGAGTCATTACTCCTGTGTAAGTGTTGTTGCGAATTGCTAATGTTGTGCCTTCACAGTTTTACACACACAAATTAATCGTTACTTTAACTTCAATTACTGTTTTGGGGCGCTCACCTAATGGCTACATTATGTACGTATGTGTTGTGGAGTTTACGGAGTTATATTGAATGTTTTTGTGGGAATCTGTTACAAGGTGTATTGAGGAGAAATTGAGATACGTTGTAGGTTTTTCTTTTTTAATTATGACAATGTCTGAAAGAAGAAAAGGCTGCTGCTTTGATTCCAATAAACTTGAATGAAGATTTAATTGAACTTCTTCAAAGGATATTAGTCCTTATGTTCGCCAATATTGCCAGAAGAAAAATCTTTCTTGTAGGCTGTAAGATTTTTGTCCTCAGGATCTAACTGCCTCGATGACTGAGTTCAGCAAATACGACGAAGAAAGGGTTAGATACAGGTTTATCTATAGTCAATTTCTAGTAAAGAAAAATGTCAGGGCTAGTAAGATACCTGTTTAGAGGTTTCATAATATTGTTATCTGCTTCTTAACCCGAAATCATATTTTACCTGCCTTTATCCCATGGTGTCGGCGCCACAAGACGTTTTCTGCTTCCATTGTTTATGTCAACCGCTATGATTTCCTCCCGTTTCTCAACTGCTTAACCCGTAACTAACTGAAACATAATTCTAAATACTTTAAAGCAAAGCTGAAGCAGATTTATTTAGCGTCTCATTTAACGTTTTTCCGTATAAAACAGAGGTGTTTACGTTGAGAAGCCGCGACCCTCAGTGGAAGCCGACGCAAATAGAAGAGGTCCAACTTTTTGCATTGCCGACATTCCGTACGAAGTCGGTGACACAGAATAAATGGGTACAGAAGATCAGCTTTAAACGAAACGAAACGAAAACGCATGCACACAGACGTGCTTCACGTACGTACAGCGAGTATATACGTATCGCTTTACGGAAATGAAATACGGCTTCTAGGCGCCTGATTTATAAGTTATTTTTCTTAAAAAATAATTCTGTCAACTAACCGAGGTGTGGGGAAGCGGGGTGATGCATTTTGACTGACCATAGTCATTGATTGATAGGATTAGAGACCGATCGGAGACATAACTACATTACTATAGGTTTTAAAGAAAGGTGTGTTGATAAATAAGCCCTACCTGTTAACAGATTTTCCACCAAAGTTGTGCGAGGCAGCATGACGGCGCGGGTATGTCTTACAAATCTGTGAAACGGTTTGTTTCTGGAGTGGTTCAAAGATGCCTTTTCCGTAACGTATCGCTTTGTTACCTCGCACATAACTGCCTCCGTGGTCGAGTGGTTTAGGCGTTTGCTTTGTGACACGGTGCTCGTGGTTTCGATTCCCACGGGAAGCATACATTGTAAGATATTTCCAGTTTGGCTAGGACATTGCAGGCTTGAATCACCTGATTGTGTGATAAAAAGATGATTCCGTGCTTCGGAAGGCACGTATAAGCCGGTGGTCCCGGCCGCCCAATGGCGGTCGTCAAATAAACCATGTCAGAGGCCCTTAAGGCGGTTTAGAAACTCTGACACTAGGGTATGTGGGGTCGCTAGACCTTACTGCCCACACGATAAGAAGAAGAACCTCACACATTTTTGGTGGATTGTCAATGGTTAGCTCGTTATATCAAGCTGGCCTTCTGTACCATCTACTTATTCTGTGTCGCTGTATTGAGCACTTTCGCACTCACTGCACCGTGCCCCGTACTCCGTAGTCACAAGGGGATGGAGAGTCGAGTTGACTGTCACATTTGAACGCTCATTTTCATTATTGAGGAGTTTAGAAGTGAATTGATTTCGTTTTATTAGGTTTTCCTAGACAGTTTAGCTGAAAGAATTTGGAGTATTGCGTGTTTTTGGGGGAAATTGTCAATGGCAGATGATTTGAAAGGTAGAGCAGGGGTCAAATGTTGATGTATCGGGTAATATAAGGTTAACACATAGTTCTTTATCACTAAATAATAATACATATTGTTGATCAGAATATAAGGCAGTTCTAAAAGTTTGTTAAATAAACTGGTTATTTAAAAATTAAATTGGACTAATGGTATTAGCCGGATAATATATAAATCGCTTCAATGAACTCATAATCCTTACTTCCTTACTAATATTATAAATGCGAAAGTAACTCTGACTGTCTATCTGTCTGTCGCGCTTTCACGCCAAAACTACTGAAACGATTTTAATGAAATTTGGTACACAAATAGTTTAGAGCCTGAGAAAGGACATAGGCTACTTTTATCCCGGGAATATGTTCCGTAGGGACCACGCGGGCGAAGCCGCTGGCAGAAGTTAGTCTACATCTACACTAATAATATTATAAAGAGGAAAGATTTGTTTGTTTGTTTGTTTGAATTGAATAGGCTCCGAAACTACTGGACCGATTTGAAAACTTCTTTTAGCATTGGATAGCTACATTATCAGGGAGTAACATAGGCTATATATTATCCCCGAACTCCCACGGGAATGGGAACTACGCGGGTGAAACCGCGTGACGTCCACTAGTATCCAATAAAGCGCGGATGAGCCCTCATCGAGCTGATTAACAAATACTACAGAAAAATTATTAAAACACCTGCATTTCCTAGAAATTATTATCTTCTCGTACTTGCTGTGAACTTTGTCGTAGAAAATATGGGTAAATGAGCTGTTTCAATAAGTCAATGTATTTGCATCTCAATATTAGTTTCAGGATCCCTGTTTAATATAGAAAGTTTAAAACTCCACTGTAATACTGACGTTTCTCGTTTATCATCTTTTCAAGCCATAGTAAAGTTATTAACAAATGCTCATCTTCAAATTCTAAATTGAAAAACTTGGGGTATTTCATAATATAGACAAGTCAATGCTGTTTTTACTATGTTACAATCTAACTATGTGACTGCGACGTTGATTCTTGCGTGAAATACACTTGATCATCTCATGCCACAGGCTACTTTGTAAACACACGTCCATCGAACAAGAAAATATCCACAAGCAACTTACAAAGAAACACCAAAGAAAACAGTAGACAATCTACAATTACAAACCAACATTAGTAGGTAAAATAAAACAAAACACAAACTAACACATTAATCGTGATATTACGATCGCGATCAGTTCTCGGCGCGATATGAAAGGGTTAGCCTACCCCTACGGCACATAATTACACACACACACATACACAAACTGTGTGTGTGTCACAACACTACGATAAAACAACGCAACTACTTAGCATTTTCAAATTAAATACACTAATCACTTGTATAAACGCAGTGTGTACGGATAGGCTGGAAGGATCGATACTATGTGTGTGTGAGTTAGTGATTATAATGAAGGGTAGAAGGGTGATATTAAGTGGCTCTATTCGTGTACCCCTCGCCGCTACTTGCTGTGTAGTCATGCTTTCGCCACTTCATACTTTGGTAGTGATAATTTTGAATTTTTAATACTGTTTCTAGCTTGTCTGTTGGTTATTGCTGGTGTTAAACATTTTGTGCTGGCGTTAAACAATTTAAGATGTTGTAACCATGGCCTTAGATTTTTGGAAGTAATTGCGATTCGTTTTCATCTCATCCATCAGTCTCTTCCTCAATCGTTACAACTAGAGTCAAGTATGAAAAATTACTCTATTCCTCTAACTAATTTGGAGCTACTGAAGCTCTATTTTGTCTAACAAGAAGCTGGACTGTGGTACAATCATCCGTCATAGCTTTTGTGAGCCCGACATAAATGTAAAAATATGAAATTATTTTTCCTAAAAGTTTAACCAACATTTCGCAAGCAACACTCAAAAAACCAACCGTAACACACTCATATGTGTTCAACATAATCAACATCGATAATTCGTACCGCCGAGCCCACTCGAAATTCAGAAAAAAAGTCCTCTTACCCAGCGATCGATTAATTAGCGTGATTACATGTACAACCATCCATCTGTCGTAATTAGCCGATCCCTTTCCCAGCGCAAAAATAATGACGCACCCCTAAAACACTTTCTTTTTTTTCATCATTTTTTAATCCAATTTGCCGAGGATTATGTACGTAATTATATTTTTCCAATTGCCCCGTTCGCTGGTGGAAATTCGCTCGCTTGATTGCGAAACGAAAAATCCGATGTTGATTAGGCTTTTTAAGCTGTGATTGTGTGGGTGTTAATGTGGGTGTGTTTGTGTGTAAGAGTCGTACGAGGACGTGTTACGTCACTATTTTATTCGTAAGCTTGAGGTAAATCCTTTGGGATTCGGTACTTCCCAAATTCATAAGAAGTAGTTGAGTTAAAGGAAATAGATCGTAATTTATTTGAATATTGTCATTCAACTGCTGACTGGTTAGAAATTGACCCATCCTTATTTGAAATGCCAAAGGTCTGAGGTCACCATAATTATCATTCATAATTCGACTTCGCCCCATAGGTGCCAATTTTTGCTGCTTTGCTTTTCCAGGCCAATCCCCGCGCCCCTGTGACACCTTCATCTACCCGAAATGGTATCAAATCGTCTGCCCATCTTGCTGCTGGATGACCGAAACTCATCTACCATGCCTTGAACGCTACTCAGTCTCAGTCAGCATTTCTACATCTGTCATTACCGCGCCTTGCACTGAGTCCTGCACAATTTCAACTCGTTTACCAATACCGAAAACCTTCGTACGTCTTCGTCTTAGGTCGAGCTCGATATTATTTTAGCGTGACCACTTCTGAGACAATTTCTAGAGCAGAAACATCTATAATGAAGGTCATTAAAGAATGACACCTTATTTGACCTCCTTTGTTTGCATCTTGAAGGAAAAGTGCATACAAAACTAACATATGATCTAACCAATCCTCCTCACGTGGGATAAAAGTAGGTAATTGTCCAACAGTTCTAAGAAATTATGTAGTGAGTAACGCCGACATCTAGGCGACACTTGACTGAGTCGTCATTAACCGCAACATTTTATTTTTATACCTTATTAATTGTACATTGAAGAAGAATATTAACCGTATTAGTACTTTTGTACAATGTAAGACTATGCAGTACGCATGGTTATTATTGCTTACATATTTTTATTAAAAAAAATCTACTCGACCCGTTCACTGCCAGTCTAAAACTCATCTTTTAAAACCACATGTTTTGTAATTGTGCGGAAACAACAGTTAAAATGAACTGGGTATCCGACAAATTAATGTAAATACCAAGACAATATTTTTAAGGATCTACTGTACAAGTATTACGTTGCAAAGCAATATAATAAAGTATGCAAGCCCTCACAGGTCCCCTTCTAAACATTTAACCTAAGCACAGCAAAAAATAAAGACTGTTTTCCACGAGCTCACACCCACCCTCACCGCAGCTCGGTCTAGCCTAAGCTTTACCCCATAGACGCCAATTTGCGGCAACTTTATTTGCACAATAACAAACTGCTCTATTTTCTTCACATCAACATAAACAGAAAACAGTTATTTCAAAGAACTTAATCGGTTTACCCTTAGGGTAAACATTTATGCACTAGTTTAATCGTTACTTATAAGTATCTACATATTTATCTGCAACTTAGTAGCTTGCCGATACAAATTCTAAGCGAACATTCTTGGGTATAACCTGACTGAATTAAGCCGTATTGATTAGTCCAGTAGTTGTATGGTGGCAGAGGGCATCTTAAACGGGTCGCGTTGGCCAGTTAATAGCAAGTTATTGTCATTAACGCCCCGGCAAGGAGCAATGGCTGGCACCTCCGAATTAATGGTAGTTTCCACTGTCTGGGGCACAGGATAGATAATTTAGTTAGTTGGTTTCTGATAGTAGAGATACTGTTTAATGAGTTGATTGCTGTTAAAATCTAGACTTTAAATGTTATCTTTTTCTGCGCAGCGTTTGCCTAAAAAGTGGTTTTAAAGACTCGGAAACTTTTTTTTACTATTGTTGGGCACGCGTTTGACCACTATCTCACCTGATGGTAAGCGATAACGCGGTCGAAGATGAAGCACGCTTGCCTAAAAATAACCTATTCACTCTTGACTTAAAGACTCCCAGATGAAGCTCTCCTAAATGGAGTCTAAAGAGTCATTGATCCTTGAAGACTTTAGACTAGTTTTTGAATTGAGTTATATGAGTTAAAAACGTCGCTGTTATGCCAAATTTTAATAGGTTTCAGGGTTAAGTAAAGTTTGAGAAAGTCAAAAACCTCTGAAACCGAAGGTATCTACGCTTGAAAGCGGTTTCTCAATATTGAACCTTCTATTACTATACTTTTTACTTTACTACATGTTACAGCAATCAGGTAACTGATTTTAGAATACAACAATCACCTAGCTTTGTTTTGTCACCTCTTTTCCCAACCCTTTTCGTAACGTCATTCCCGTGCGACATTGGACCCGCACTATTATAGGACCCGCTCTGACGTAGCGCTCTCGCCCACATACTTAGGACCATTAAGCATCCGACTAATGAGAGCCACTGGTCGTCTACACTCACACTTAATATAAGGTGTGTCTGTATTGTTCGATTTCCCGTCGTGTAAACTAAATAGTTGCTCAAAAGTGTGAAATTTTACGCTAAAGTCGGTGATTTTGGTTTGAAAGCTTATCGATATCGTAAATAGTCGATTATTTTTACAAATAAAACTCAAATAGTCTTTATTAGCCCCAATAGTAACTTAGGACCAATAAGCATCCGACTAATGAGAGCTACTGGTCGTCTACACACACACTTAATAAGGTGTGTCTGTATTGTTCGATGTCTTGTCGTGTAAACTAAATAGTTGCGTGAAAGTGTGATATTTTAAACTAAAGTCGGTGGTTTTGGTTCGAAAGCTTATCGATACTGTAAACAGTCGATTTTTTTACAAGTAAGACCCAAATAGCCTTTATCTGCCCCAATAGTAACTTAGGACCAATAAGCATCCGACTAATGAGAGTCACTGGTCGTCTACACCTACACTTAATAAGGTGTGTCTGTATTGTTCGATGTCCCGTCGTGTAAACTAAATAGTTGCTCGAAAGTGTGAAATTTTACTCTAAAGTCGGTGATTTTGGTTCGAAAGCTTATCGATACCGTAAACAGTCCATTTTTTTACAAGTAAGACTCAAATAGTCTTTATTAGCCCCAATAGTAACTTAGGACCAATAAGCATCCGACTAATGAGAGCTACTGGTCGTCTACAAACACACTTAATAAGGTGTGTCTGTATTGTTCGATGTCCCGTCGTGTAAACTAAATAGTTGCGCGAAAGAGTGAAATTTTGCGCTAAGGAGTCGAATTCTCTGCCGTAGTCTACGTTTCCTGATAGCTACAACTTGGAGGTCTTTGGGGTGAACAGGTTACTTCTAGACAAGTGTACTTCATCGTCGACTACATCATCGCTTTCCATGTTGTTCGACGTTGTATAACAATTAGTAGAATTTGCCCCCAAAGGGTCAAAGGTATTGGATATATAAAAACCCAAGATACACACTCAGCATCTCAAAAACGTCCGCAAAAAACAAGCGCACAATGTGTAAGTGCGCTAGTTTCATACAGTCTCACATCGCTCGCCATACTGCACTGCTTTGTAAAAACAACTTTAAGCCATCCGTGTAAGGTTTAATTTGCAAAAAAAAATGTTTATAGTATAATTACTATACACAACTCACACATGACACTTGATACATGTCAGTTTTTGACGACAGTTTCGAGTGTTGCATTTGTTCGAGACTGTGCATCTTGGGTTTTTTATATATCAATGGTCAAAGGGTACTAATTTCGCATTCGCATGACAGTCGCAAACTGTCAAAAAAGCCTCTATTTCCCTACATTTTTGACAGATTGTGACTGAGATGCAAATGCGAAAGTTGCTTAAAAATGAGAAGAATTGGCACTCTGGTGAGATTGTGGTCAAACGTGAAACTTTTAATTACAAAACAAGAGCGAGTCGGTCTCGCGCACCGAGGGTTCCGAACCATCATATAAAACGTGAAATGTTTTTAAATTTTCATCGGCGAGCCCTACATTCGTCAGAGAATTTTAACACTGCGGTGTATATTGCAGTTTTAGATCAGCGCCATCTCTTGACCGATAGTGGAAGTAATGTTATTTTTGTAGATGATTTCTGAAAAATTGTGCTACTTAGAGACATCGTTTTATTTTTCCTGTAACCTTTACATAAACTTCTATAACATAAAATTATTTCAGAGTTTGCATAGAGAAAAATCTGGGGGAAAAATCCGGGGGAATGGACAAAATTTTTAACTTTTTCGTAGAGTCCCTTTCAGTCGTTGTTGCAAAAAAAAATACATTTTTATTTCTTTCTTAGTACTTGAACCATAAGGGTTCCTTTTTTACCATTTCGGTACGGAACCCTAAAAAGTGAGGAGACATCAAAACCAAGTTTATCGATACTGTAAATAGTCAATTGTTTCACGAAATTAGACTCAAACAGTCGTTATCTGCCCCAATAAGTCAAGTTCCAATCTTATTTAACCCCCTCTTAACCCTGACTTTAGAGTAATGCCCTCATTTGAAATCTTCAGCTTATAATCTCGGCAAAAACATCAATATAGCTTTTGTAGACAAAGAATTGAGCTTTAATATTTTAGAAATGAATCAGTTAAGTATTTTATTTTGTAACTAGATTCTGCCAGCAGCTTCTGCGTGAAATACGAAAATATATCCCTAGGGAACATACCTACTCCCGATTTAAATATTTGTTGACACTCTCCAAGGTCTAATCTATCTCCATGCCAAAATCCAATCAAAATTGAGTCAGCAATTTACGCGTAAAACGTTACAAATAAACAGACACCACACTCGCATTCGTAAATTAGTATGGATTACAAAAGACACACTAAATGACAATAAAGGTGTAATCTTTAGCGATTGCCATTCAAAAGTTCGCGTGACCCTTCACACCGTCACACGTCGGTCGACTGAAGCCAATTACTCATATCCATTGCGCTATCACTTTTGCTTTGACAGTCCTCTTTAATACAATTGCAGCAATGGTAATGAAACAATTCAGTTTAGTCGAGTTCGCGTGTGTGTTTTGTTTTTAAAAGAACGTAAGGATACCTAATGTAAATGATGTCACCTATCTAGCACGTGTATTGTCGCGATTACCTCATAATAAAAGTAGCAGACTGTAGGCAGGTAACTGTTCTACTAATTAGACCTTAGAGGCCTATTCTATAGAGTTAAAACACATGCTTGGTCACTCCTATCCATACTAATATCATCAACGCGAAAATTATTTTGTATGGCGGTCTGTTTAAAACATTTTCACGCCCTATCAGAATAGTAGAAAACTTAGCATACGTAGGATGGGGCAAGACGGCAATACCTGATTTGGGAGAGAGAATCCATTTCTTTTTACCCCAACTGTATGTTTCCTTATACAAAACAATTTTGACAGCCTCGCGGGCAAAAGCTAGTCCAAAATGATCTGTGGTCGGTTTTCCCCACAATCTTTTCTTTATTATTTATCTTAGTTTTCCCTATTCTCCATCTCTGAGTTTCTATGACTTGTTGCTCAATTTACTTAGATGATAAAACACCATTTTCAAAATCTAACAAATAAAGCCTATTAAAACACAATTACCGATCACAATCGCGCACAAAACGTACAGACGAAAAAGTATCACAAAAATAATACACTGCATTTTTACACACACATACAATATACACCCACAGAAACGGTCTCCTTGAAACACTGCGTTAGTGTGGTACCCTAATTGCTTTTGTCATTAATAGTCGCGAATACTTCTTACTTGTGTATCGTACAATTAGTTATAATGATGTATAATTAGCTGGTTGTGTCGGTTTGTGTGTGTGTGTGTGTGGGTGTATAAGGATGTAGGCATTCAAACATATACACCGTGTATGAATGTTCGCCCTGGAATGTTGCCTACTTACGTTTGCGGGTTTGTCTGTGAGCTTTAATATAGTTAGGTAATGTTGTGTAATATGCGGAATTAAGGTATTTTGTTTGTATCTATTTGTTGAAGTGTTGGTGATTAGTTCTTGTGGTTATGGACTTGTGATTTTGAGAATGTTAAAGCATGATATTTGTATCTGAATCTACGCAATTTTGTGGGGCCATACCGATATCTAGGAAAGACGCATAATTGCTAATTACTGGTGAATTACTCACTTTTCCCGAATTTTCTCTAAGAAGAAGAACGCACGGATGCCTTATTGCGTTTCGTATTAGTTTTTAAATATATTCGATTGCGTTAACGTACCTAAATATTAACGTCTACTTCACAGCTTGGTTCACTGTCACGCAAAAGTAAAATTATAAAAATAATGGACTTATAAGAAACCTTTACCAAAATCATAGGACTAACAACTTTGACGCTAAATAACCAGCCTTTAACCAACTTCCCAAAACCCATCACTCCACTCCAAAAATAAACACATACACGAAACACAAGTATTGGTAACAAAACATACACAGTACACACCATTAATGCTTAAAGGCGCAAAGGCTAGTGCACACTGAACGCGTCGCGAACAATGACGCTATAAAATATGCAACGCCTCGGCGCGATCATAATCGAAACGTAATTAGCTGATAATGCATGCGACGCGATCGAACTCGGAAACTCAGAACTTAGATCTAGAGTCCTATTGCTTGCAGTGGAATGGTGGGTTAATATTTATTGAAGACCACTGCAATGGTATGCTCACCTTATCAGCGTGTATATTATTATTACTACCTATTTGTAGGTTTAGTTATTTTTAGGGTTCCGAAAAAAAAAAACGGAACCCTTATAGGATCACTCGGGTGTCTGTCTGTCTGTCTATCTGTCTGTCTGTCCGTCTGTCCGTCTGTCACAGTCAGTTTTCTCCGGATCCACTGGGCTGATTCTGTTGAAATTTGGTACACATATGGACTTCTATGACCCAAACACGGACGCGTTACGTAAATCATTAAATTTTTAGTATGAGGGTAACTTTTGGGGGTCAAACTAGAAAATTAAAAAAAAAATTTTTTGAACAATGTCGTGTGACATATCAAATGAAAGGGCTTACTGTGAGGGTTTTAATTATATTTTTTTCATAATTTTAAAATAAATGGTTTAGAAGTTATTCAAGAAATTAGACGAAAAATCCCCCTCCCTTATCTCCGAAAAAGATGAGCTTAAAATTTTGAAAAAAAAATGGAAATAATAGATCTTTACCTAAAGATTAACGGAAAACCAATTAGAAGTCTGCAGTGTTAAAATAACATGTTAAAAAAATTAAATTTGTTCGGAACCCTTTGCACGCGAATCCGACTAGCTAGTTTTTTTTAATGTAGTGTACGACATTTTTCTTTGTCGACAGTACAAAATTGGCAAAAGTCACATTCAATGAATGAAAGATATTCTTATGTGCTCGCTTGCATGTTTTGCGTCCTTTGAATAATAGTATGCACTTATTGATGTGCTAAAAAGCGAGGAAGTGGTGACGGGCGGGCGTAACAAAATCAATTGTATAACCCACTATTAAAAATGTAAACAGTTATGATTGTTTTTTTCATATTTCAGCTTAAGATTTTCACAGCCGAATTTATCAAATGACACTACGTGATATTCTAAAAGATCTTTCAGACGCTCCAGTTTATAC
Source organism: Lacanobia wlatinum (assembly GCA_947578705.1). Classification (NCBI taxonomy): domain Eukaryota; kingdom Metazoa; phylum Arthropoda; class Insecta; order Lepidoptera; family Noctuidae; genus Lacanobia; species Lacanobia wlatinum. The sequence goes on from OX388033.1 coordinate 20,835,627, forward strand.
TTTAATAGTGGACGTCACGCGGTTTCACCCGCGTCGTTCCCGTTCCCGTGGGAGTACGGGGATAATATATAGCCTATGTTACTCCCTGATAATGTAGCTATCTAATGCTAAAAGAATTTTTCAAATCGGTCCAGTAGTTTCGGAGCCTATTCAATTCAAACAAACAAACAAATCTTTCTTCTTTATAATATTAGTGTATAAAACGGCAGTACCAGATTCATAAAAGACCAAGCAATTTAAGAAAATACCTAACCACACATTTGCATTAATACTACAATAATTAAGTCTAGTACAAATAAATGTTGACGCTATCACTGTTTTCCCAATAGGTACAAATTCAGCTTTCCCAATGCATTAGTTTCCCCACCATATTTCCTAACAGCTAATTACCTGGTTTGCTGCCAATATTATTAGTTTCGAATACCTAAGTGTGTCTCGGACTTAGCGTGGGGGGTAGTAATTATGAGTTAATTTAAATTTTATACTTTCTCAGTAACTTATTATAAGGTTTCGCATTGACTAACAATTGACATAACGTCTATACAAAATTCTTTTTTTTTTCTCGCATTGTCTGTACTTTCCCACTCCTAGGCAAAAGCTTCCCCCATTACTAAAATTCCTCTTGATTGTGTCATCTCGCTTATTATCTAGAAAGCCTACCTGCCTGGCCTGCTTACCTAAGCTGTTCTGTCATCTGATTCTTCTTCTCGATTTGGCTGCTGTAATCTTTTTTTTTACGATGCAAATCTTTTTTTTCAGTTATTTGCTTTGTTTATTTACCTCTGTCTGTCTCTCGATTTATTTCTGGTTAATCTGTTACAATCACACTTATATTCCAAATTTTGTTTCTGTAAAAATTAAACGTAACCATTGTATAAATCACCCTGTATAATTTCACCATTGTAATTTCTCGTACTTCAAACCGGATGTACGTAATCGTCACCTCGTTAATCCCCATAAAACATTAGCATAAGTTCGCTATAAGTTACTCTCTTGAGACACGCATCTCATTACATGTATTTATTGATGGATTTCTTAGTAAATCATTATAATACAAGTTCCTATTTACTGGTAGTAAACTCGACACTTTAATCACATCTTACCGCATAAATGTTGGGACAAGTTTCATTTGTAATTGTGATAATTCATTTGTAAACGTGATTATTGTGATAGTCAATGTATTACTGTAAGATTGTGAATTTAATATCTCTTTTTTTTCCAACTAAAAAACCTGTAGGTAAATTATACAGGGTGAATAAATAATGAAGACAAAAAAGAGAAAGAAAAGAAGGAAAATGTCTTTAAGGTTGACTGTCCACTGGAGCGGAGAAGAGAGGGCCGGAGATTTTTTTAGTCAGCCTTATACTTTTATCCCGGGAGTATTCCCTTGGTATAATTCCCGATATTCACACGGGCAGAGCCGCTGAAATAAGCTAGTAAGATATAAGTTTAAAATATCATTCTGTATGTCGATAACCGGTTCCACTTTCATTCAACTCCCAATTATTCTTAAACGATTGGATGAAAGAGAAATAAATTACTACTACTCGTCAACATGACAGAATGTGTCAAACATAATTTAAGGATGCCAACACATTGTTCAAGAAAACTCGTCTTGTTCCGACTCCTGCGCATATGATTATGTATTGTAGTCTCTTTTTAAAAAGAGAAAGTGATACTTCGATAATTATTATCGCAGTGTTAAACTGTTTCATAATTTTTTACTGGCTTTTGCTCGCGGTTTTACCTGCGTTACTTATAAATAATTATACCCTATGTGTTACTGTGATGTATATGCTATATTACTGCAGTTTCGTCAAAATAAGTTCAGTAGTTTTTTCGTTAGAGAGTAATAAATATCCATCCATCCTCAAAAACTTTCAGTTTTATATTAGTACTAGCTTTTGCCCGCGACTTCGTACGCGCATATCCCGTTTTTTCGCGTTCCCTTAGATATTTCGGAAAATCCTGCTCCTCTACTCTCTCCAAGGAACTTACATGCCAAATTTCAGCTTTTTACGACCAATAATTTCGTCTGTGCGTTGCCTGTCATTCACTCAGTCAGTCATCAGTTACGGAAGAGTTTCATTTGATGATAATAGTAGGAATAAATAGTAAGAATCTATACTAATATATAAAGCTGAAGAGTTTGTTTGCTTGAACGAGCTAATCTCAGGAACTACTGGTCCGTTTTGAAAAATTAGTTCAGTGTTAGATAGCCTATTTACCGAGGAAGGCTATAGGTTATATATATCATCACGCTAAGACTAAAAGGGGTGGAGCAGACGAACTTGCGCGGGTCAACTAGTGTATTATAAAGCTGAAGAGTTTGTTTGCTTGAACGCGCTAATCTCAGGAACTGCTGGTCCGATATGAAAAATTCTTTCAGTGTTAGATAGCCTATTTACCGAGGAAGGCTATAGACTATATACCTATCATCACGCTAAGACCAATAGGAGCGGAGCAGACGAAGTTGCGCGGGTCAACTAGTGTATTATAAAGCTGAAGAGTTTGATTGTTTGTTTGCTTGAACGCGCTAATCTCAGGAAATACTGGTCCGTTTTGAAAAATTAGTTCAGTGTTAGATAGCCTATTTACCGAGAAAGGCTATAGACTATATACCTATCAGCACGCTAAAACCAATAGGAGCGGAGCAGACGAAGTTGCGCGGGTCAATAGTAGGATATAATACGAAAGATAGGTTATAGTTCAAAGGATTCAGTTAAAGACTCGTGGTATAAAATTTCAGATTAAGTCGTGCCTCTAGGTGGAGATGCAAATAACGTTATGTACCTTTTAAGTACCCTACCTACTTATCGCAAGTCATAAATGTCAACAGTTGAAAAGGGTTAAAGGCTCTATTTAGTGTCGATGTTGCTATGGTTTTATTATCGCCTTAGGAGTATTATTTGTTGCGGAATTTGTTCGAAAGAGTCACCACGGCCCTGGAACGCAAAGGGCATTAGGAGGAACACGGATGGGTTTTAGTCAGTAAGAGTCCGACACTCTTTTCTGCACCGCCCAGAGCGGGTGGTGTCATTTGATGATTTTGCAGCATCATTTGAAAGCCTTGAGGTGTCAAAATTAAAGTGCAATATAGTGTTGCTTACAGAACCGCCCAAACCGTTGTTGTATGGTGATGTGCCGACTATAGCAGAAAAAAACACGAAATATTGCATTATGGTTTCATCTATATCTTTCTTTTTTTTCCTTTAACACAGCAACCCTTTTTCCGGATAGCCAGTGATACATGGCGATAGCGTATAGTTTTCTATCAGCGAAAAAATTTTTGTAATCGAATCTAAGTACTATGAAGACTAGACTAGAGTCAAGAGCAAACCCAACACAAATAAAAAAAAATAAAAAATGTCTTAAAACCAAAATGAGACCGGTGCGAGAATAAAACAGAGCTATACAGTTAAAATAGCACTATCCGTTTCTCATAACAGAATTATGATAGTACTAGTGGACGTCACGCGGTTTCACCCGCGTAGTTCCAGTTCCCGTGGGAGTACGGGGATATAATATAGCTTATGTGACTCCCTGACAATATAACAATCCATTGCTAAAAAAAATTTTCAAATCGGTCCAGTAGTTTCGGAGCCTATTCATTTCAAACAAACAAACAAATCTTTCCTCTTTATAATATTAGTGTAGATTAGCACATTGGCACTTCGTAGTACGGCTCCGGTACCTGCTTCTAGAGATTACCTTTTACAAGCATGACATATCTATAAAAATGTTAATTTAGAAAACTATTACAATGACAGAACATTTCCCTGATGAAATACGAGTCTTCAAATCCAACCCGACCAGACACCAGACGACGTCAGACGTCGACACTAACCCAGTAATTGGAACCTTTAAACAAATTATACAGGTAACAAGTATAAGTTACCGTGTATTAACGCATTATACAATCAGGTACACATTCAAGCGATTATCATAACTTAACCTAGATTAGTATTCAAACACCTACCGCACGTTCGCAGGGAAAATATTATTATCGATCATTATTGAAATTATACAACGTTTTAATCTATATTTAATTATATAAAATAGTTCCGTCTGTATACTTATATAGAGTGGAAGTCCTTGCTGAACGGTATGTTTCCCGGTGGCTGTAAATTGGGAGTCTTTAAGAGCGGCCAACCCGTCATACTTTTCATACAAACGCTCGTACATACTCCTCTCAAACATATCTTTCTTTTACTTTTTTTGAACTAACAGCTGTCTTATGCACCATATCTAGGTTATTATTATCAAATCAAAAAAGAAAAATTTGGAGAAACAAATTCAGTATGGGCCTCCAAAAATCGGCTGTTATGCGCAAATTTTACCTGAACTTTAGCCGTGCATAATGTAGTCATTTATTGTAAAAGGAAAGAAAACATCTTGATAAAAACCTTGTACAAGAAATGGAGATTCTAAATGAAACTTGTTATTTTCACAAACACGTATTACCTAAATCAAGTTTTATGAAATTTTCGAAAACTATTTTTCATTCAATGTTATCGCGTTCTCACTTGCTTGTTAGTTTTCAAACACTGCGCTGGATGAAACAACAAGTTTTTCGAACATGCTCGCGTTGACGATACACGGATCGGGAAGGGCCCTCATAAGTCATGACAGTCCATGAGTGAATGAATGGGATACTTTTAGGCTCGGTTGCACCATCGTTGCATCATCGTTTAAACTTAGGTTACTTAGCGAAATACATACCAAAAGTAAAAGCGGACCAGAAGTTTGGTGACTCATTAGTAGGTGCTATTTTAGTGAAAAAAAAAGCAACATGGTTTTCATGAAAATCTATACCAATATTATAAAACTGAAGAGTTTGTTAGTTTGGTTGAACTCGCTTATCTCAGGATCTACTGGTTCGAATTGAAAAATTATTTTAGAGTTGGATAGCCTATTTATCGAATAAGGCTATTATCTCGAGGTTACATAACAACAGAGTTTTAGTGAAAAATGTGACGTAGACGAAGTTGTGCGGGTCATCTAATTATATTATTTATTGGAATTATCTAAATGCATTAAAGAAAAGCATTTTTTGATACTTTAGACCCCTGATCGGGTCAAACGGGATTGAAGACATTGAAGTAAATTCGCAAACAAAGTCGTTAGTTATAACAAGTAATCAATAATTATTGAAATTAAATAACATTGTAATGTATAATAAATTATAATCAGCATTCTGATATTCGAAATCAATATGTAATTTATTTAATACCCGACCTTGGAGCGACTATTAATTATATTTAACAATTCACGATTATGGCATTCAAATTGCAAATTATGTGTTTTTTTTAATCGTTCTGCAATTATATGTCTAATTATGGAAGTGTGCTAATTAGATATATAATTAGTATGTGGGAAGTTGTTTGTAATTAAACGTTTTAAATCTCGACACGTAGATGTTTATGTGATGCAATTATCGTTAATGATTGGTAAAAATATTTTCTGTCTTCATTTGTTAATTGGTAATTAAATTATTCGCGCTTGGAATCCTTTGAGGAGATTTGGGAGGAATGGCCCATAAAATTGTGACGTCGTCGCGAAGCTGGGAAGAGTATTTACAAGTTAATCTTTCGTTTGGGTCCGTGTAAACGTTGCTTCTCTAAACGTACTTTGATTTGGTGCCACTGGCCATTCATTTTGTCTGTTATTTAAATGCTCGTAGTGAATTAATATATCGATCCATGTATATTAAAATTCCATAACTTATTTATTACATCTACTTAGAATTCTCGACTTAAATCTGTGCACAAAACAAGTTATCCACGTCATTCATCACTCGTCTTTTATTGTGACATTTCAAACGGATTAAGTTATCAAATATTTCAACTTTAACATAATTTAATAAGCGCCAATGACTTGATTAATCGAATATAATACTGATAATTTATTATAAGACTTAAATATTTTTAATTAGATTTAGAAATAAACATTAAAAAGAGCGAAATAATGAAAGCAGCGAACTTCTCAATGGACGCTCCCGCAGACAGCCCTGGATTTTATTCTACCGGTAAAATATGTGTAGCACAATTTCTATGAAAATTGACCGTCGCATTGTCGCGTCACATCCGTCTCTGCAAGTCTTAAACTGGTTTGTGCTTAGGTAAGATCTTGCTCCGTAAATTATCACCCTTCAAAATTTTGCTCGAAGTGAAATGAAATGGATCATATCTACTACCTGTAACAGAATAAACGCAATACCTCTTAAGGGGTCATTGTACTCATCATTATGAACAACTTTCACTATGGGACCAACACAGAAATCGCGAAAAAAAATCGACTCCCCCATACATTTATGTGCGCATTACTCGACAAAATGTACTGAACAACTGATTTTTTTTTTCACGATTTCGGTATTGGTCCCATAGTGAAAGTTGTTCATAATGATGAGTACAATGACCCCTTAAGAGGTATTGCGTTTATTCTGTTACATATATGTATATGTTACCTTTGTAATATGTAGGTTATATTACCTTTTTTCCTAAGAAGACTCGTCGAAACTCACAAATCACATGACACAATCCTGTCAATATCTAAAACTTACTCACCCACAATTATACCATATCCAGCAAGCATTAAAAACTCCGCGAGATCGCGATCACATTCTATAACGCCGCCGTCGTGTTTGTGCGTATAATGTTAACACGCATTTTAATTATGCTTATTAACAATTAAAGGCAATACACGAATCTAGGTCAAGTCGGTTAAAAGGAATAAATCAAGCACCCGGTATGATCTCATGAATCACCATGGAGATTTCATGTGTGTCTTATAGTCTTGATGATAAAGTTGGTTTTTGTGTGGCTACGGGTCAAGTTAGGTTAGAAAACGAGTTAAGGCCAGTAGTATCATTACGTTTTATATTTGAGATCATTAAATCGGTACATTGTGAGAATACGTGATTGATATAAGGAGGTGTTATTGATATCCTTATGGGGATTTGCTTAGTTAACTAACTATGGACGGTTGTAAGTGGAGATGCGAGCTAGATTTTAATGAGCGCTGTATGTTTGTCCGTTTGTAAGCTTTACTGAGAAACGGATCAGAATGGAACGTGGAGATCATGCTGTGATAGTGTTATCTATATACTAAACTAGCTGACCCGCGCAACTTCGTGTGCGTCACAATTTTCATTACTACCCCGCTCCTATTGGTCGTAGCGTGATGATATATAGCCTATAGCCTTCCTCAATAAATGGGCTATCTAACACTGAAAACATTTTTCAAATTGGACCAGTAGTTCCTGAGATTAGCGCATTCAAGCAAACAAACTTTTCAGCTTTATATATTAGTATAGATATATAAAGCTGAAGAGTTTGTTTGTTTGCTTGAACGCGCTACTGGTCCGGATGTCAGGACCTACTGGTCCGATTTGGAAAATTCTTTCCGTGTTAGATATTCATTTATCGAGGAAGGCTACAGGCTATATCTCATCACGATAAGACGAAGGACCAAGGAACGGAGCAGTAATGAAAATTTTGACGCAGACGAAGTTGCGCGGGTCATCTAATATACTAATATATAAAGCTGAAGATTATGTTTGTTTGTTCGCTTGAACGCGCTAATCTCAGACACTACTAGCCCGATTTGAAAAGCCCTTTCAATGTTAGATAGCCCATTTATCGAGGAAGACTATAGGCTACATACCATCACGCTAAGACCAGTAGGAGCGGAGCAGCCGAAGTTGCGCGGGTCAACTAGTTGTAAATAAATTGGAAACCTCGTCGGTTTGGCGAATTTGACATGAAAATGACGTTATACAGGATGGTTTCGCAAAATACGACACTTAGGTAGGCGCCAGATAAAATATGCAATAACGGTAACCCCGGTTACAACGTGTAGCAGAATAAACGCAATACCTCTTAAGGGGACATTGTACTCATAATTATGAACAACTTTCACTATGGGACCAACCCCGAAATCGTGAAAAAAAAAATTCAGTTGTTCAGTACATTTTGTCGAGTTATGCGCACATAAATGTATGGGGGAGTCGATTATTTTTTCACGATTTCAGTGTTGGTCCCATAGTGAAAGTTGTTCATAATTATGAGTACAATGACCCCTTAAGAGATATTGTGTTACATTTATTCTGTTACATGTTGTATTTATTGACTTTCAAAAACAAATAAACACAAAGTTGTCTTGAATCGATCTTCTATCGTGATCCTTTAAGTTCTCTAGCAATGAAAAATAGTTCATCATTAATTGTTCGGGTATCTAAGAAGTATTAGGGAAAGATAATGTACTTTAATGCAAGTTTATTTATCTGGCGGCTATCATATATAGGTTGTCTCAAAAATACTAAACTAGGTATATGACGCCCTTAAAAAAAAGGTGCCACGAAAGATGAGACTTGACGAGCGTCAGTAGTGGGAAGCTTGCGCAGGTACAGTCGTGACGAAATTGCTATCCATAATTTGTATATCTATTCAGGGGTTTTTCGATGACATTTAGATTAAAACTCTTAATAATACTGTAATATTTATTACTAAACAATAAAGTTTAAGTGGTGTGTCAAGTCTCAGCTTTCATGGCACGTATTGTACATTTGAGTGGGCCTCCAAGCACCTTGTTTGGGGCCCAAGGCCACTTCCGTTAGTTTACCTTCATTGTGTAAAAGTAGCAGACGTAAATAAATAAAATATTAAATTACCAACTCGTAAATATGAATTACTTCCAGTAAAGTAACTGAGCAATTGAAAAAAACCGGCCAAAACCATAAATCGAAAAAAAAACTAAATAGGTTAAAAATAACACTTACAGGTCAATCGTTTGGTCTTTTTAGGGTTCCGAACATACGTAAAAACGGAACCCTTATAGGATCACTCGGGTGTCTGTCTGTCCGTCTGTCACAGCCACTTTTCTCCGGATCTACTGGACCGATTCTGTTGAAATTTGGTATACATATGGATTTCTGTGACCCAAACACGAAAGTTTTAAGTAAATAAAAAAAAATTAGTACGGGGTCACTTTTGGGGTCAGACAAGAAAAAAAAGAAAACGTTTTTTAGTTTGAAAAACTTTTTCTTTTTTTGGCGTGTGACATATCGTGTGACATATCAAATGAAAGGTACTACTTAAAAGGTGCTTACTGTGAGGGTTTTATTTATATTTTTTCATAATTTTAAAATAAATAGTTTGAAGTTATTCAAGAATTCCCCATTCCCCCCTTATCTCCGAAACTACTGAGCCTAAAATTGAAACAAATGCATACAATAATTATGTACCTAAAAATTACAAGAAAACTTGTAAGAAGTCTGTAGTGTTAAACTAACATGTTAAAAAAATTAAATTGTTTCGGAACCCTTTGCACGCGAGTCCGACTCGCACTTGACCAGTTTTTTTTAAACAAGCTGAGGCCAGTGTTTCCTAGCTGACTACCTACCCTGAGAAGAAACACCGAAACGAACACAGAGTTCAGTCTCTTTTAAAGTTCATAAAATCGTACTGGTCAAACCAAGAACCATTAAGTTTATAAAAATTGTTGCATAATTAAAAATAGTTGTATATTTAAAATTGCAAGAAACCTAATGCAAGAAAATGATTTATACTGAGTTTCAATTTAATTAGTGTTTTGTTTATTATAATTTATGGAAATATTTTACACCTGGTAAAAACCCTTGACGTGTTAACAATTAAATTGAATGGAAACGTGACTAATTATAAAAATGTAATGTTCTTACACGGAACAAAAAGGCGTAAATGAGTATAATGTGGGTACTGACTTAAGCCCTTTTTTGATTTAAGTGGGTTTAGTATAGGAACTCACTTATATCCTTTCGGGGAACTGAGATGATGTTTTTTTTTTACTATAGATAGGCATACGTTTGACCACTATCTCACCTGATGGTAAGCGATCGAAGATGGAGCACGTTTGCCTAGAAGCAACCTATTCACTCTTGTCTTAAAGACTCCCAGGTTGTAGCTATCTAAGATGGGGCCCGCTAGGGCCAGTGCCTGCCGGGGTTGCGGAAACTGTTTGAAAGAGACAACGCGGCCCTGGAACGCAAAGGGCATTGGGAGGAACACGGATGGGTTTTAGTCAGTAAGAGTCTGACACTCCCTCCTGCTTCACCCAGAGCGGGAGGAGTCATTTGATGATTTCCCATCCTTAAAAAAAAAAGGTTGTAGCTATCTGGAAACACAGACTCTGGCAGGGAATTCCACTCCTTAGCTGTACGCACTATGAATGTGTTCCCAAAACGTTTTGTGCGTGTGGGTGGGAATAGAGAAGTACGAACAAATAAAATAATAAAAAATGCACTTATGCCATTTTGTGCCTTTAGATATAATTGGATAAAACGTATTTGATAATATTGCATTTGCTTTAAAAAAACCGGCCAAGGGCGAGTCGGACTCGTACACGAAGGGTTCTGTACAATAAACCTTAATTTTTATTATTTGTTGTTATAGCGGCAATAAAAATACACAATCTGTGAAAATTTCAACTGTCTACCTATTACGGTTTTTGAGATACAATCCGCTGACAGACAGACGGACGGACAACGGAGGCTTAGTAATAGGGTTCCGTTGATTACGCTTTGGGTACGGAACCCTATAAAGAATATTTTATCAAACCAACGAAGATGACTGAAAACTTTTTAGCACAAATTTTGGTAATATTTTTATTTTAACCACTGACATTTCTATGGCATTATTTTGCCATATTGTTAATATATCAGTAAATAATAACATAGATCTTCTTCTTCTTATCGTGTGGGCAGTAAGGTCTAACGACCCCACACATCCTAGACAACACATAACATTCGATAGGTACTTAAGGCTGCTCTCTCGAGAAATGCTTAAAAACAGCGTGCAGATGAAGCAACTTTTCGTCGGTATTTACTGAGAAATAACATCTGAAAAAAATAGGTAGTAATCTACATGATATGATACGTAATTTTGTTTAGCTAGAATTTATGTATCGGAATCACATAATTAGAAAAAAAAATCACCAAATCTCCTCCAAATCGTTGAGATGAAAACATTTTACTCCTTCATTTTTTAACAAAAGTCTAAAAAAGAAATATCTACTGCTTTGCAATATAAACAAAAATAATTTAGTTTTATTTCTGTTTTAAAATTTGCGTTATTTTTTATAATAAATTAAAAATGCGAGTAGCCGAGTGGCGCGTAAAGGATTTGTTAGCTCCGCTTATATACGCAAGGTCATTGGCATGTAAACAAGCCTTAATAAGTCTTTAACAATCCAGGAGCAATCTCTGATAGAAAATAACTTACCTAAATATCACATATTACTCTTCGCTTACAAAATAATGTAATACCTTTTATTATTAGTTCCGATCAATAAATTTTCCATAATAAATCCATAACGGAGCCCGGACATGTGCAATTTATGCTATGTTAATATAGTCGAATACCGCTAACTAGGCTGAATTATTTATTAAGTACCTACGGCCAGCGGTCTGTACTGACGGTTTTCGAGACGAAATTATTGATAGCCTAGTCTATTCTCTACAATCTTCAAATACTGCCTCCGTGGTCGAGTGGTTTAGGCGTTGGCCTTGGGACCCGGTGGTCGTGGGTTCGATTCCTACGGGAAAGCATATTTTGTAAAGTTGTTTTCCAGTTTGGCTAGGACATTGCAGGCTTGAATCACCTGATTGTCTGATAAAAAGATGATTCCGTGCTTCGGAAGGCACGTATAAGCCGGTGGTGCCGGCCGCCAAATGGCGGTCGTGACATATGGTTTATGTCAGAGGCCCTTGAGGCGATTTAGAAACTCTGACACTAGGGTGTGTGGGGTCGTTAGACCTTACTGCCCATACGATAAGAAGAAGAATCTTCAAATAAGGCAAGTGATAATTCTGTATTTACATCCTGAAACAGAATAAACGCAATACCTGAAAAGGGATCATTGTACTCACCATTACGAACAACTTTCACTATGGGATCAACACTGAAATCGCGAAAAAAAAAATTCGACTGCCCCATACATTTAGGTGCGCATAACTCGACAAATATACTAAACAGCTTTTTTTCGCGATTTTGAGGTTGACCGCATACTAAAAGTTGTTCATAATGGTCAGTACATTGACCCCTTAAGAGGGTGTTTATTTTGTTGCACATTGTACTACTACTGCTAGCGACATCGCCTGCTTGAAAGTCGAAAACTATAGTCGTGATAGATAGATACCAAGGAAACATACCTACTCCTGGGATACTAGTAAAAACTAGCCTATGTCCTAAAGCTGCCTGTCCATAGACGCAGAGCGAGAAAACTACAAACGGAGAAATACTAACCAATGAATAAATTGCATAAAATGTCAGTGACTGATGTGTTAAGTGGTTCCACTGGTTAATATTTCTCCTTTTCTCCGCTCCGCGTCTATGAACAGGCAGTCTTATCCAGGGCATGATCTACCCGTGCGCTAAGTTTCAACAAAAGCCGTTCAGACGTTAAGACGTGAAGGGATAAGAAAGAGATAGACAAATTTGCTTTCGCATTTTTTGGGAATGGAATGGAACTATGGATTTTATTCAGAATTATTTTAAAGTTTTTTTTATTCAACATATATTGTCGCACTGCTGGGCTGCTGTTCCTCATAGCCTTCCGCTTGTGTTCCCGTTGTGTTCTCCTTTCCGAATAGTCCGTCATGAACGCCTCTAAGATTTTTAAGATATCTGATTTTTTAATTGTCACTTATTAAAACGCTTCAATTTATGTCAATAATATATGTCATAGTGTTCCATTGAGCAGGAAGAAACATACAGGAACCAATATTTTCTGAATAATAAAAATTCAGGGAAAAAAGTTAAGGCCCTGTCACACAGGACAATACAAAACAATGCACTAGAAGGGTTAATCCCAAACACAATAAAGTTCAACATAACAGGTATGTGTCACATTGCATTAAGGAACAGGCAAGTATTTCCTACTTTTTGAAAGCGAAATTAGTGTGTAATATTGTCAGTCTTACTTGACACATTACAGAACTTTAAAACAGGTATTGTGTATTAGGAAATAATAGGTACAGTGACATGTTTTATTGTTCAATCCGAATTGATTAATGTAACTCTGTCAAAAATTAATTATATTAACTGGATTATCTGTGCTAAGTATAGCTTTTGGCCAAAACATGATTACAAAAATGGAGAAACAAGTAATTAGCCAGTTTTGTACTCCAGTTGTGTTTAATTACAATCACTTTGCTAAAGGTCAAAATATGCAAATCGCACTTAATTTCTTAAGTTGTTAATTTAATGGCACTTAAGTTTGTATTTGAATATTTTCTAAACAATTATAACGTCTACATCGACACTAATTAAAGTGATACTCAATTAAAATAAAAACTGTTCTGTAATTATAGCAGTGTAGAAATTTTGTGACAAAAAATGTAAACAAACAAAATAATATGACACCCACACGAAATATTATGCGGTGATTATATGGCGCTAAACTACAATTATCGTTTCAATAGAAAAACTACAAAATAAGTACCTAACTACTGCCTAACTAACCTACTTTTCATAACAATTCGTAATTATAAAGCACACGATAAGTTTTTAATAAACGTTTTGAAAAAAAAAATCTTTAATTGGTGAAATCGACTAAAATACCATGTTAACAATCAATTTTAACTAACTATTATGTTGAAAACTAATCGGACGGCTATAAAGAACTCGATAAAATTACAAAAGAAATCTATAAAATGATTAAAATTTCTAATCGTGCCAATTAGGTGAATTTATGGTTTCACTTATAACAGCCGCGTTTTACGGGTTACAAGTTTATAGAAGCAGTCTCTGGGTGCGTGAGGAAATACTCTTTTATACTTATTTTTACAATGTAACGCTATTGAGCTATTATTCTCTCGATAAACGTGGAAGCTGCGTCGCTGACAAGACGCTCGATAAGTGCTCAATGAACGTTTAAAACAATAACGATGGAATCTAATAGCGCGTTAATTTCCACGTGAGAGATTCTATTTCTGTTGTTTTCTCATGAGTTTTGCCGTGGTTTGTACTGTTATTAGTAGAAAAACATAAACAAGATTTAAAAAGTTGTCGATTTTTTCTAGCTTTTTAGAAAGATTGATTCGCTATATTAAAGCGCCTACGCCTTGATTAATTATTTAAGGATCAATAGTAAAATAAGATTCTTATAAAGCATTGTCCTAATAAGAGCGGATTATTTTCTCATAATAACTAATGATTATAAACGCCATCCAAGATGGCGTTTAAGAAAAATAAATTCCAATTCAGACTGGTAATTCTATGCGATTCGAATTTAGAATTAAGCGCGCGCGACGCGACGGCGCGTACATAAGTGCCCCTACACACGTACCCACACAAAGCACCGCACACACCCCAATGCTCATAATTTGCTGACAAGAAAACAAAAAAGGAAAAAACTCGGCACCCGTTCTAATTAGGTCGTCGAGTGAGAACAGGGCGTTCGTCAGCACAATAATAATTAACACTGGCTGTAATGAAGCGTACCATAAAAACTAATTGGAGACCCTACGATCGTTGTGTCGCGAGGGTGAGAGAACTTCTCTACGATTTCGATAGCTTCGACTTTTGTTGGTTCCGCTCTATTCATTCGTGCCACGAAAATTAAATCATAATCAAGTCCAGCGTTTCTTTATTATCTACATACCTACAGAGTTCTTTTAATCAAGTTAAATCAAATCAATTAATCAACGTGGTTGGCGACGCAGTAATTTTAATTAGAATCTTCCTAATGTATTTATTATGCATAAATTATTCTCCGCTAATGGTTACATGCGCTCAATTATTCAAAAATGCAGTAAGTAATAAAAGTGTAGATGTCAACAAAGAATGATGGAAGCACAATAATTACCGGCAATAACAATTCCGTTTTAAAAAGCGCGCTGTATTCAAAAACATTACATTAGCTTAGTCACGTTCGAAAAAAAAACTAAACATCAAAATGTAATCGATCAAAGCTAGCTAATGCAGTAAACATTCAGCGAGCGAGTATTTTAAATCGAAAAGCTGACGCGAACTGCCGTCTATCAGCTAGTTGAAAAGGGAAATCAGTCAATAATGCACTAATTTCCCCTCCTTAATGGCGCAGTCCGGCCCCTTACTCAGACACTATTACGACACAGCAAGTTAGTGTTTAATGTAATAACTCGGTACACACTAGGAACATTTTCATGATGTAAAGACTTTAAACTTTTACGAGTTTCAAGGCTCGTTACGGAATCTTATTTGATGGTACTTTTGTAATTATTTTAAGTGATAATTGCTGTAAAATTGGCACTTAGTTTTAGTTTTTTTCATGAGAAAAATGGGAGCGTGTTTCGTTGCAACTTATAATTTGTTGGTGCAATTATGTTAAATAATAATGAATAACTATAAATAAATAACACCTTAACACTGATAGGCTCAACTTTTATTAGAAGTTTTAACCATAATTACCGTAGTAAAATTGTT
Organism: Lacanobia wlatinum; assembly: GCA_947578705.1. Taxonomy (NCBI): domain Eukaryota; kingdom Metazoa; phylum Arthropoda; class Insecta; order Lepidoptera; family Noctuidae; genus Lacanobia; species Lacanobia wlatinum. The sequence continues at coordinate 20,851,070 of OX388033.1, forward strand.
TCCTATGTATGCCGTTAAATGTTCTTCAACAGGCATGAGAAACTAATGAGAATCCTTAAAGTTTTCTCAAGAGTATCATTATTTTCATTTGTGACCAATTTTAGTACCAAAAACACTAAAACGTAAAATTATCACAAAAAAAAAACAAAACACCTTCCTATGTGTAGTGCCATAGTGTTGTACTGGAAAGTGGATAGAACATCACTAATTGGACTAAAAACATTACAGGTCTTCAAAGTCAAGCCTAACAATTAAGTCATAGCAAAGACAATTAAATGACCAGCGATTGTTAGCAGACTTCAAGTAGTTATGTGCAATAGTTACTCGGACAAGTCAAACACACATGCCATTTTCCATTTGACATGTTTGTACAAATACCGCATTATTGAACGAGCTGTCAAAACGTCTTACGTTATACGATAGCCTATAATTACTGCTTTACGATACTTGGTAGTTAATAGCAGGAATAGGGTAGAAAGTTGAATAGGAAAATTGCTAAATGGTACTGCTGTTTTGAATCGAGAGCCGTGCTTGTCTTTAGCATAAGTAATTTGTATTAATTGTGGTTTTATGCGATAGAATTATAATTTAAATTATATTTATGAGAGAATTTAGTAGCTGTTTGCTGTTGGAAAAAACGTCTTATACAGAACTCAAGCATTTTTTTTCAACATTTGTTTTTAGTTGACTCGTGCAAAGCTGCCCTTACTTTTTCTGTTGTTTAATTTAAAAAACAATACGTTATTTTTAAAAATTACTTACATTAAAATATTTTTTCTGGTAATGCAGCCGTGGTAATTATGCCTGTACTTTTAAATTTGACTTATCACATTGTAATCGCAGAGGTATTAGGCGCCTAATACCTCTGCGATTACAATGTGATAAGTACAATAAGATACTTGGTAGTTAATAGCAGGAATAGGGTAGAAAGTTGAATAGGAAAATTGCTAAATGGTACTGCTGTTTTGAATCGAGAGCCGTGCTTGTCTTTAGCATAAGTAATTTGTATTAATTGAGGTTTTATGCGATAGAATTATAATTTAAATTATATTTATGAGAGAATTTACTAGCTGTTTGCTGTTGGAAAAAATGTCTTATACAGAACTCAAGCATTTTTTATCAACATTTGTTTTTAGTTGACTCGTGCAAAGCTGCCCTTACTTTTTCTGTTGTTTAATTTAAAAAACAATACGTTATTTTTAAAAATTACTTACATTAACATATTTTTTTCTGGTAATGCAGCCATGGTAATTATACCTGTACTTTAAAATTTGACTTATCACATTGTAATCGCAGAGGTATTAGGCGCCTTACACACTGTCGACTAATACCAACGTAAGTGGAAGGCTCAATTATTTCCCCATTAGAACTTTTACTGGAAAGAAATTGCCTATTTGGATTATTAAAAAGTAGGGTTTTGATAACCGCTTTAGAGTTTTTGAGCTGTTTCATTAGTTCGAATATTTAGGCATCTTTCCAATATTTTAGTGTCATATCCGTTTTTCATACGTACATTTGAATAACATTTAACTTATTATTTAAATGCTACAGAATTTGGGTATCCAATCTCTTTTTGTTCGCATTAACCGAAAACAACAAAATAATTATGTTTTATGTGTTCTGACGATTATTAATATGATTTGCAGAAACCAATTAAATAAATATGTATTTAGGTTTTTAATTTTATTTATATTTTTATTTTGTTAGCGATAGCTAAACTTACTTAGAAAATAAAGTGTATTAAAGTAAAATTGCATATTTTTATCATCAATAAATACTGAGTGTACTTACGACTTTTTATAAAGACCTTCCTAATTCAAAGTAACACAACTCAGTTGTTCCCAGTTTCATTCCCAACATCGTACAAACAAAACAAATAGAGAAAAAACACATAAGCATCAATTAAAGCCACAGTTCACAATTAAAATAATGGCTGTCACACCTATAAGACAATTAGTTCGTAGGAAATAAAATTCTATGTTTTGGTCGCGGACTCCCCGTACTTAATAAGGGCTAATCAAAAAAACTTAATATACCATAATGGTACGTAATAGCAGTTTTAACGCGGTCTCCTGATATGTTGATAATTATAATGTATGCTAATACTAATTATACGAGGTTTGTTGTGTCATGCTAGTTTCTTTGCGCAACGTTTTTACGAAATTTTTTAAGTAATTAGAAACGTTTATATTTTTCATTTACTTATGGTAACTAATTTTGTTGATAAATTCCGGGAAAAATGTTGGTGATGTGACGTTTACTGTCAATGTCATTTTGACAGATGTCATATCTTGCGATAGTAGATACTTACTCTGCGTGTCGTTCCGTTACTTACAAATATAACCCAGATGATCCGCTGGGCAAAGGTCTACCCCATAGCTTTCCTTTCTTCCAGATGTATTGCTCTCCCCAACCAATCCGTCATGAACTTCTTTCTTTTTGGTAGGAAAAAAACACACTAGACATATTTCAACTAGAGACTAGACTTACCTACAAGATATACAAGATATCTCTTACTTCATTTTTATCGCCCTTAAAGTTTTTAATCAGGCATTTCTAAGCAAGAAATAACAGTAAAGTACCCACTAATTTTCCCCCATGTTAACGTTCTCGACGAAAAATAATATAAATAAAACAGTGTATAATTTACCGCACATTGTTAAAATTTTAAATAACTACGCGATAATGCCGCCGTGACGTAGTTCGTGTAAACAGCGGTGGCGGTTACGACGTTTTGCTTCGACCGACGACGAGGAGTGAAGCAAAAGAATTGTTGTTGTTGCCAAGTTTCCTCGTGTTTAAGTACGGATTCTATTCTCGACACCTTTGCTATGGAACTTTATTTTCCCTGTTCCAATTTTGAAGGTTTTTACTTTTTGTTTTCTTGTTTTTTTCTAACTCATTGACTTCGTAGTTTGTATGGGAAAGTTGGCAGTTATTTGAATAAGGTCACTGTTTTATTAACAGCGGCTTCGCCCACGTGGAAGTAGAAAAGTGGCCCAGGAGAACATACTCCCGGGATGAAATGTACCTATCGTATGTCCTATTCGGGACATGGTCCACCCGTCAGTCCAGTTTCATCCAAATCCGGACAAACAAACACATGGACATATTTACCTTCACATTTATAAATATGGATATTGATTATATGGATAGTTATTTCTGAAGACGCATTTCATATGAACACAAAGTAAACATAATTTGCAAAAACAGTAACCCTTATTAGTTTACACATCAATTGACGCGATCGGCAAAGAACAATCGATTCAACTCGACTAAAGACAAAGATGCACTTAATTATATCCCTATCCCTCTCTCCCAGTCAACATCAAAGTTCATTGCACACCCTCTGAACTTAAAAAAAGAGTTTAATTTGCTTACCAACGACTTGCTATATCGTATAACTAGACTGGCAATTACTGCTAATGATAATAGCCTTTATTACTTATGTCCATTATGTTAGGTTGGTAGTATTGTGAACATTACCGACTACTTGCGAATTTAGACGTGTGTTGGTAAGTATGCCCGTTGTTCTTTTGTTTTTTGTCTGTGTTTGCAAATAACTTGCAGATAGGTGATAGGATAAGTACCTACGTGTAAAATATTACCCGCTTTTGAATTTTGAGCTAAAAGGAAATGCTGGCGGCAAGACTTAGTATGTAAAAAGTCATAATTTGAGGTTTGGCTCTCGACTGTTTTCTTTTCCAATATTGGATTGATTTAAGAGATATTTCACAAACTGAATAAGAAGGATATATACTGTGTCCCTATGTTTTCCTTTTTGATGATTTATTAACCGTAAGCACTAGAACTCGCACAAAATGCTCAAAATTGTCCGATAAATCGCTGACAAGGGAGCCCTAGTGTACAAATTTGGCAACTATTAATAAAAAAAAGGAAAACATAGAGACACAGTATACATCCTTCTTATGCAGTTTGTGAAATATCTCTTATATCGGTCCAATATTGGAGGAGAAAACAGTCGAGAGCCAAACCTCGAATTATGACTTTTACATACAAAGTCTCGCCGCAAACATTCCCTCTTAAGAACGTGTTAAAACAAATCGCACTTCAATGCCAGAGTTTAATAGGAGTTTAGGTTAAAGTAACTTTTGACGAATACCTACTTAACTTAAATTGTGAATTCAGAAACCGGTCATACTCGTACATAAGTCATGTCGAAGATCCTAATCAGGTTTTTTGGATTGCTTTATTTTACACAAATTACTCAAACAATAATGCAATAGAACAATTCGTTTTGATACCGCAGGTTAACATTAACATGTCATTGTAAAGAATAGATATTTTAACAGGTAAATATAAACTAAAACATGCAACTACGTGGAAGCTTAAAGTACAATGTGCACATAATAAAGGGTAAAAAATATTGATTACTAGGCATCAACCGAATAAAAGCGTAATAGATCATTAAGACAGATGCACTTACGTCCTTATGAAATTGTCGCCTCGCTCGCAGTATGAGACATTAAAGTCAATACGCGGACATACCCAGAGTAACAAATTAGCACGGGTGGTAAAGGGGGTTCACATTCGACGCTATTTACCATACGTGAGCCTACTATTTTCATGGTTTTTTTCGTCGAGTTTTTACGCCATTTTCCGTGGCCCCACCGGGCGAGCGGCCCACAGTCGAAGCCTTCTTTTTTTAAATCAGTAAATTGCATATTTGAAAAACTACTGCACAGTGGACGCGATGTCGATTGAACAGGTGTACTTAGTGAGTTTCGGCTGTTGACTCTTTACGAATACGAATAGCGATTCGGTTTAAGTGGTACGCGTATATCGGTTATCGAATCGTTTATACTTGGCTTTTTAATAAAGAAGAAAATTTAGAAAAACTTTAAAGGCCGACTTTAAAGCTTTACCCAAAAAAAAGTTGATTAGAATTTTTAAAATTAAAAATTAAAATTCTTTGGTATCGGGAAAAAGTTATTAAAAAAAAAACAAGAAGTCGTACCTACATAACTCAAAAGTTGTATGTAGTTTAAGGATGTCATTATGGAAAGCATTCATTTATTTCTATAACGCACTATAATTTCTTTTGTCTTAACATTACAAAAGCTTCATAATTACGTACGCAGTAATTGCATCGTCGATCAAAATTTTAAATAGAACATAACAATGGTAGATTGAAAAATTTAAATTTCGACGATTATGTCTGAATATATATGAGTGTGTTGAGTCGAGTGCGCACGAGCCGCGCTGTGGGGGCTGCGTTGATTCAATATCGGTGTCCCTGTGACGTCGGCTAAGTGTCGGAACCCAAGGGTTACCGAGTATTGTGCAAAAAAATAAACAGTGGGCATAGTCGTTTCATAATAAATGGGTATTGCATAAGCATAGAAAGGAATACCAATGCATAGTATTTTTCCTATCGATTTAATAAAATTTCCGAAAAAAGTGTTTAAACCAGTAAAATTGTTTAACTAAATCTTCGAGGGTAAATCAGCTAACTAACACTCACCTAAAATGTAAAAAAGACACAAAAAGAAAGTAAAAACAAAAAATCACAGGCTTTATGCCCTAATATCGGCCTCATTTAAATAGGCAGCCATTAAACAAAAATGTAAATTCCAGCGTACAAACCCCGCCCAAAAAATAAAAAATAATAATTGAATCCATAAAATAAACTTCATTACACACACAATTACACCGGATACGCTGATAGCCACGAATTTATCAATCTAGATAACATCGACGAAACTAATCGACTATGTTATTAAAAGCGGTTAACTCCATAAAAATCCTAAGTCTAATGTAAAATAAACCTAAATTCAAACTACAAAAACTAACAAAAAGCACCTTAGTCGGTTTCTACAGTAAAAAAAAAAACAGAAACCATCTAAGTACAACAGAACAATTCAAAAAGCAGCTAAGTAGTCTCGAACATTTAAAAACCACCTAACTACAATCGAATATTCAAAAAGTAGCTATGTGCTAGGCATAAACATTTCGAACGTTGATCACATCTGTAATCCAGTTACAGAGCGATAAATGAAAGGTAATTGAAAGGAAATTACGCAATAAATGGGAGGTTATTATTGAATTTAATGTTAAATTAATCGTGAACCCCCCTTCTAACCATCTGTCGTGTGTACCCCCCACCGAACAACCGTTTTATACTTTCGAGATCTACTCTCGATGTTACAATGAATTTGATTATTTTGTTATTGAGTGCTTTTAAGTATTAATTGAACTGTTTCAAGTGGTCCGCAAGATTTTAAAGGTTTAGCTTCGCTGGATCGGGATTGGCCCGTATTGTTGTGAGATTAGGCTCTAGATGTGGGTAAAGCAGGCCATGATTAAGTAAAAAAAGTCCTTCTCTCATGTTAGGTGCACAATGAGGAAATAAGAAGCCAGGTTTAGATTTTTAGGTGGGCTTGCCTAACAAAATCTTAAAGACTTCAGAACTAACTTTACTTAAACTCAGTACAAAAATAATATATGTAAAACGTGCAATAGTATAATAGTATAGTATATATTAAGATAACCCCTAATCGTCTTTACAAAGTTAAAAACCCAATTTAAACAAACGTCTAAAAAGCAACAGAGTTCGGGCAGCATTTGACGGAACAATCACAGAAACAATGTCGTAGAGTCGCGCGCCGTGTTCGACACCAGCCGCCGTGTATTGGGCAGCGCGCGACACCCGAGAACGTGTCTGCATAATACATCGCTGTACGCTGTTGCTGTACGTTGGACTTTAATTATATATCTGCTACAATTTCGCCTTTTTTCGAGTATTTTTCACATTTCGCCCCCCTATACACCCCTCTTCACCCACTGCCGAACGGCCGCGGAAAAAACGCCCCGCGCATGTGTGTGTAACGTGACAGTGTATTGTTGCACTACAAACGACGCCCCGCGCCGCACGACACAAGAAGATACAGACCCGACAGATAAACAAGACAATTAACATCTCCCAAGTAATGAATAGAAAAATTGTCGTAATAAAAATACACTTTTAATGCAATTAAGCTTGTAGAACACGGGCAGGAGAGGCCGATAAGCCGCGCTCAACTTTTCCTGTAACAGGCTGTTATTTCACGATTTAAAATCGGTTCTCAACCCGTTAATGACGCGAGGTACAAGTGCAGATCGGCGGCTCCGTTCGGCCGCGGACCAATCTATTTAATAACCCCCGTCGGTGACACCCCACCCGGCGGCCATCGCCAATTTTCGCCCCCCTCGGCCCCCTCAGGCCCCCTAGCACCCGCCCTGAAAAAAATCCGGAGCGTTTTAAAATTAATGAGTAAAAATCTACACACACACCCGAGCGGACAATGCGACGCGTGTGTGTGCGGACGCCCGATAATGACCCGCGCTTTGCGCCCAAATGAGGACGCCATACGATCACATGTTTCTTCCGTCGATCACCGGCGCACATCCACTACCCTAGAGGCGGCTAGAAAACCGTTAGCGCGCCGGTACCCGTTTCAGACGGAATCCGTGATCGCCTAGCCTTTTCCATTAGGACCAACTATCCGAGAAAAAAATGGAGTACAAATTGAAATTTCGCCGGTTCGGGCGCTAATTCAGAGCGAAACGGCGCCGCGACGCGAAACGAACGCAGTTAGATAACATTTGTAGAGGCGAGGGGGGACGGGTGTCACCCCTACGCAACGCCGTTTTTATTTTGGCCGGCCCTTGCCCCCTTACCCCCTTCGTTCGTCCAACTTCATCTGAATAATTACTGATTTTTTCCGTGTACCGCTGATTATTCCGAATGTTACTTGTTGATGATAATTTTTTTTTTTTTTCAACTTTTTTCATTAGTCAGCGCCCGGTGGAGTTTTGATTGTGCTTTTAAGCTTTTTGTATTCAATTTGTACCCAATGTTTATGTATTCCAATATAGAATGTGTGAAATAAATTCTATTTGTTTATTCTGTTTCAATTTAAAATAACTGCGGTGTATTTAGAGCTTTCAGCTGAAAAGTCCAAAATTACATTTGAGTTCCTTTACATAACCATATACTTGTAACTATTCACAGAATAGACACTATTCCAAAAGCACATCTCCCTCCAAAATTTCGATTCAAAATAAACAACAATTGTATCAAACTACCCATGTCTACCTACTCTCAACAAAGCCCCTATGGCATACGCGACTGCACTCGTAGTAAACGAATCAAAAAGGTTATCCACCTACATACATTTAGGTACCTATTAAAACTGAAATTCCTAAATGGCAGAACTTATAATGAACAAACTAACAGAAGACGTCTATGAAATTTCTTTATCTTATCTTAAGACATTATAAAAGGCTAATTAACTAGGTAAGTGCCTAACTATCTATTTAAAAATCAATAAGTCCACTAATCAAATCAAAATGTCTCAAGATGAAAAGTTAGATCACAAATCAAACGCTAACGAATAAAATTCGGACCGAGTTAACTGAAAGCGAATTTGCACGAGACACGTGCTGAAAGCTTCAAAGAAATACGAATAAAAAAACTAATCGAAAACTTTAATTATCATGCTTATTCGACAAGTGACAAGTCGGACCGATGCCGATCGCTTTGGCAAGGATTTCGGTGGGACCACCCAACGCCCCGCGGGGCCGCATTTTTTCCACCCACCACCGAAGGGGTTGATTTTTTAAACTGATGACGCGCTTTCATTCCGCGCTGTGCAACTTGGCCGCGCGGCTGTATGTGTTACCGGCCGTTGATAAATAAATTAAAAAAAAAGAAAAACGTGAACGCTTTGTCGATAGTGCGCGGCGTTTCTTTTTCGCGGGCGTTATCTATGCTCTATTTTCCCGTTCTAAATACAACTTTTATATAGTAAAGAAAAAGTTTTTCGCGCGTTCGGATAACCGTGTGTGGATAGAACGTTTTTTAAATAGAACGATCGTTACATATTTTGATCGGGCATTTGAAGTTTATCAAAGTTTTCTTAAAGTTTCACAAAAGTTCGCGTTTAGAATATTTTCGTGATTTTTCAAGTTTTTGATCGAGGAATGTTAGTTTTGTAGAGCCAGTGATTGTGACATTACCAGGCCTGGAGAGAATGACATTGTCCTTCGTGAGTAATAGAAAATAGTAATATTTATTTAATTTTATAAAAAATATTGAATTTATAACCTAGTAAAAGTGTAAATAATACCTATATAATATTTTTTTTTTAAAAATCATCAATACATCAATATAAAATCGCTTAAAACGATGAACGATGTAGAAGCATAATCTAAAATTATAAACCATGATTTAATAGCTTTTACCTGTTATTACAACAGCTTTTTAATAAAAGCATGTTGCAATTTTTAAAACATTTCTCTTAGTAGACTTTGAAGCGGTCGAAGGACCCCATAATTACTATTCTAACATATTTTTTAGCTCAAAAGCGTGAATATTTATAGGTAACAGAGCCACGGCAACTGTAACAGTACCGGCCGCCTATAATTATTACAAATTAAAGAATTATTATTAATTATTATTCAAGGCGTTTCCTCACAGTTATATTTTAATAGTGGTTTAATAATTAAAAGTCAAGTAGGCTGACCTTATTCTGTACTTATAATAATTGCAATATAAATAGTTTATGACTTTACAAGCTGCACAATGGTTTATATGAGAATCGAATAAAAGATGGTTTCCTTAATTAAAATATTAATAGCAGTCTGTGTATGAACGTATTTATTTTGAGGTAATAAAACTTTATTAATGTTCTGTGTTTTTTCAATTATTTTGTTGTCCTTTTTAGGTCTTGATCTTAAGTTACTTGTTCTTTTTATTCGGTTTATTGTTATTTTTAAAGTAAATTAAATTGAAACCCTGATTTGTAAGAAAATAACCGTGAGTCAAGTTAACACCGTAGAAAGAGTTCACTAGTTAACATTTTATTAAAATTAACTTATATTATATTGTACCGTGTGTGTAGGTAAGCTACGTAAAACAATGTTAAAGATTTTTTTATAACGTTTTTACAAAATATTCAACCAGGTAGGTCCAATGTGAAACAAAAATATTGCAGATAATGCACCTTTCAACTTCATCTTTTCTCAGACTTAATACACTTTGTTTTGTAAACTCTTCGATATAATTCGATACGACGTTCTTTGAAAAGAAAAAACCTTGGCAATTAGTAGATATCAAAAATAATAAGCGGTTCTCTACCGTTCTACATGCAAAATAATACTTTCAGAGTATACCTACATAAGTTATATGAGTAAACAAATATTTTGTAAACTGTGGCAATATCACTGACTAGCTGACCCGCGCAACGTCGTCTGCGTCACAATTTTCATTACTGCTCCGCTCCTATTGGTCTTAGCGTGATGATATATAGCCTATAGCCTTCCTCGATAAATGGGCTATCTAACACTGAAATAATTTTTCAAATGAGACCAATAGTTCCTGAGATTAGCGCGTTCAAGCAAACAAACAAACTCTTCAGCTTTATATATTAGTATAGATACTCGTATATAGATTAAACAGTCTTTCAAGAGACAAGATTTTTCTAGTTCTGAGTACATGGTTAATCACTAATCTTACTTATGAAATGCTAAAATAATAATACTTGAAAATTTTCGCTAATAACAAATACAATTTTTAATACCTAAATAAATTCTTGAGAAAACCAGCAAAAAATCTAAATCAATTTGAAGGAAATGATTAAACCATTCCTTCACCACCTTTAGCTGTTAGAAACGTTGGTGATCAATGTTTTTTCTTGAAGCCTTTTCTAACCAGCCTTTATCTAGGCCGTAAGCAAAAATAGTCTTGTATACCATTTTATATTTAAAAAACATTTCATTCTTCCACAAAAATACCAACTCAATCCCAAAATGTCTTACCAAAGTCGCCGATAATTGGAAATAAGCTTGATGAACCATAAATGGCGATACGCTCGCCCTTAATTACGTTCAAAGCTAACATCGGCCATAGACAATTCGAGGGAGAATAATAACCCTCCGTGGCACGTCCTAGGTAGGGTCCTGACTGCCGTGCGATGTGGCGGTTTGCACTAAACAAAAACGCAGGGTGCGGACGCGTATACACTTCGGTGGTTTAGCGAAAAATGTCAACAGCAGAACATCATCTGAACATTTAATAAGTATAGTTTTCATATCAACCAAGGAATTTAAAAAAAAGACAAAATTAAAATTAATTTAGAAAAAATTAATTACCATAAGCACACTTTCTTTTAACCTGACACCGGCCATAGACAATTCAAGGGAGAATAATAACCCTCCGTGGCACGTCCTAGGTAGGGTCCTGACTGCCGTGCGATGTGGCGGGCCACACTAAACAAAAACGCACGGTGAGGACGCGTATACACTTCGGCGGTTTAGCGAAAAATGTGAACAGCGGAACACCATTTGAACATTTAATAAGTATAGCTTTCATATCAACCAAGGAATTTAAAAAAAGACAAAATTATTACAAATTTAGAAAAAATAAATTAACATAAGCTCACTTTTATTTTAACCTAACACCGGCCATAGTCAATCGGAGGGAGAATAATTACCCTCCGTACTGCGTCCTAGGTAGGGACCTGCTGCGTATTACTAAGTGCGATGTGGCGCGTCGCACTAAACAAAATCGCAGGGTGAGGACGCGTATACACTTCGGAAACTGTGAACAGCGGGACACCATCTGGACATTTACTAAGTACACTTTTCATATCAACCAAGGAGTTAAAAAAGAGAAAATTAATTTAGTTTTTTTTGTAACCTTTCACCGAACATAGACAATCGGAGGGAGAATAATTACTTAATGTGCAATGTAGCGGGTCGCACTAAACAAAATCGCAGGGTGAGGTCGCGTAAAATATGAACAGCGGAACACCATCTTAACCTTTAATCAGCACACTTTTCATATCAACCAAGGAATTTAAACTTTTGAAAATGTAATTTGGCAAAAGCACACCTTTTAACCTAACACCGGCCATAGACAATCGGAGAAAGAATAATACCCCTCAGTACTGTGTCCTAGGCAGGGTTCTGACTGCCGTGTGATGTGGTGGGCACACAACACAACACGGGTGTGTGTGGGGCACTAAACTAAAACGCAGGGTAAGGTCGCGTTGCGGAATTTGTTCGAAAGAGTCATCGCAGCAATGGAACGCAAAAGGCATTATGAACGGATGGGTTTTAGTCAGTAAGGGTCTGCTCCGCCCTTCTGCTCCACCCAGAGCGGAAGGAGTCATTTGATGATTTACGCGAAGATACTTCGGATTTTAGATGTAGTCTAGCGAAAAATATTAATTGCATAATAATGTGAACATTTAGTAGGTACAGTGAGCACCCATATTTAAAACTTTAGAAAAGGTATTTGGCAAAAGCCAAAAGCACACCTTTTTTTTCTTTGTGGTCGAAAGACATGAGAACCTTTCTCAGCCAAAGTTCGCGACTAATTAACGTTTATTAATCTCGTCCTTAAACTATTTGTGTATTTTTGAAGACCTTCATCGTCTAACGTTCCACCTCTTCCCCAGGCGGAGTCAGACCGGGAGAGCGGCGCGAGCTCGCCGGAGGGGGGGGCGGCGCGCGCGCAGCTTGCCGAACCGCGCACCCCCTCACCGCGCGCGCGCACCCCGCATCAGCAGCCACATCTGAATGGCTCCAGTGAGTTCGTACTACATTCATTTTCTACCTTCTTATTGCCATTTAGTTTTAGTCGGTTCTTGTTGGCGCATGTTTGGAGGACATTGAAGATTCCAGCAGTTGTGATTAGCAAGCTCCAACTGCAGTGCGATTCTGCAAACATGTCGAAGTGAAGACTTAGGTGAAGTGATCACGAAGTGAGCTGTCATTCCAATTATCAAGATAGAATGACAGCTTCGACATGTTTACAGAAATGAGCGGCTGAGTTCAAAGGCTCGCATTTCATCAGTGTCCCAACCAAAGTTAAGCGTTGAAGTGGTCGAAAATAGAGCATACCTGTCTAGAAGTCACCTTTTATAAATATGTATTGAACTTCAAGCTGAAAATGCGCCAACATAAGCTATTAAGCTTAGTCATATTTTCCAGATTGGTAAACATTTCCCTCCTCTTCCAAGGTTTTCTGTGGACTATGAAATTGAAGAACAACGACTTATATTGACAATTTCCAAAAAAAGCAAAAGTTTACAAATACTCCAAAGGAAAATGACTAGATCAAAAAACGTTACGTAAGAAAAGTGTAACAAGATTAGAATAGAATAGAATATTTATTTATTTGCTCAGAATGTAGGTATTTACAATAAGATGGTGACAATAATATTAAAGAATCCTTGTACATTCTACCATTTTGGCATGCAAACATTGATGCAATTCATCATACAAACAGAAATACACAACTAAAATTTATCAGCTAGAAAATCCGATACAGAGTAGTAACATTTAAGAAGATTCATCAAAGAAGAAGAAGAAGAAGTTTTTTTTTCTTTTTCATTTAAGATTGTATCTTAATTAAAATATTCAATGGCGGTTCAAATGCTAACACTCTTAAAACTGCATAGGTAACACATTACCGCCCAAAGATTTTAAACCTTATCTAAATCGTTGAATCCAATATCAAAATTATCATCGCCATTATTTTTTACTTCCCAAATTCCATCTTAACATCGTTTACAACATCATCCATAATTCTGACCACACATTGTTCAATGGATATCAAAGTGAAAGAGGCTAAACTCAATTAAATTTTAAACAGCTACTATTGCATCTTAACGAAATTCATTGAGATAACATCAAGCAATACAAAGTAATGACGTCATAATATTTTATGGAAAAGCTTGCTTTATTGTTATGTATACGATATATTTGTTCTGTGATATAAGATTTTGTTTCAATTGGAAAGAAGCGATTGAAACTTTTATAAAAATATCTAGCTGTTGCTTATGGCTTGTCTCCCGAATCCTTTCCCCTAGGAATCGTATTTTTTGGGGATATTAGGAGCCTATGCAGCTATAGTATAGTGTAATTTTGTATAAGCTCAAGAATTTTACGATCTTTTCTTTCAGAGATCACTTCTAGAACTAAACAAACAATTTTAGCTCTTATATTTAATTATCTTAAAAAGACAGCCATTATGTTTAAAATTTTCATTTCATTAATGAATCTTCAAATCGATCAAAACTATATTTCGCTCAGTCTATGTCTTTAATAATCTACAAGAGATGACATAGCAAAATGTATGAGAAAACGCACTAAAAATGCATCATTTTCGGACTGGAATCATACTGCGGCCCTAGTAGACCAACCCAAATACCTCGTCTTCATATAATCATTGAACTTTCCTTGTCCACAGTGGCGTCAATGTTCCAAAACCTGCAGAACCTGGCGAACATGCAACAAAACATGCCGCCGATGTCGCAACAGCTGCAGCAACAGATGTCGCAACAAATGTCCCAACTTGCCGCCAATCTTCAAGGCTTGTCTTCTATGCCCTCCAATCCTGTCATCAATTCGCCTTTGAATTTGAGCGTTAGTGCACCTGGTAAGAAAGTTTTTATTTTCTGTTCTTTAAGATATTATGGCACTTAATTATTGATTTATATGATTCTATATTTGCCAAAAAGGATAGGATATTCAACTTCGTTTCAGGAACTAACACATTTACATAGGGCAATAATAAAATCAATCTTAACGTTGAAGGATTGACACATTTTCAATCAGAACACCAAAGTTGAAAATCAAAAGATTCTCTTGATCGTAAGCAATGGACCCACATAGCACATTTGGACCTAGTTTCGTTCGAGGTTTTTAAGTGGTCATTAATGATGCCCGAATGTAATGAATGATTCCTACATACATAAAATAGAGACGGTCAACTATCCTGAATAGAGTCAGTTAAGGCACCATAACATTTCCTTGAGGAACACCGCCAGTGATTTTATTGGTCAAACAAAAATGTTATCTAAATAACATGTGCATACAAACAGTTTTCTATCAACAAAATGCCCGTAGGTGATAGGTGACGTGTAGTAGTAGTCTATCCCCTAAGGGCTACGTAATAACCAGCTTCCTTTCCTTTTACCTGTTTCTTTATTAAACTAAGAAGTAATCGAATGCCATAATAAATTCTAAGTAGTTTATATTAAGCCCCATTTGTTCAGTTATTGTCCGTGTACACTTTTAATATTAATGCATTTTAGTCCATCTCCCCGTCTCGTCACTTACCTACACCAACAAATACAGTTCTTTAGTTTTACACTTTGAGCACTGATTGTACAATATTTATTTCAGATTCAGATTCAATTTATTTGCAAAAACATGTGTAGATAATATACATGGACAATCATAATACATGCTTATTACAGGTGTTACACAAATTCTTTGGCTCAACATGTTTGACCATGGCTGGTACATGTATTAAGCACTTGATTTCAGTAACCTTAATATGATTACCATCTACATGTATTGCACTTGATATACATAGGTCACCACCATCATCAGGTTAGGGATCTTTCCGTTCCGTAACGTATCTACTCCAACCAACAAAAAATCCAAACCTACGTGATTTTCCATTAAAGTGCTTTAGTTGGTCAGTTTTTGCCACTTTATGCAAAGTACATTTTATTTTCGCACCATCATCACATCAAGATTAAACAAATATTCAAAACGCGACTAAACTCCGTTGACAGCACAATATGCCTGCGATAATGCAGGCAGAAATACAGAAAATATTTTTCTATTTAAGCTAATATTATGCAATTGAAAGCGTCACCTCCGCAACTCGATTAACATTTTTCAGAGCATTAGCATTTCAAAACGTCTGTTATTCTTCAACGGAGGGTATGCCACTAATTAGACTGAATTAGACAGATTGGGATAATCAGAAATACACGGTTCGCGCATTAAAACTCTTAACTTCGAAATCACGTGAGCCGTAATTAGGTGATTACCGAATCCAATCGATTTAATGAATTCAAGATAGCGGCTTCACTCGCCCGCCCATTAAAGCTATGCCGTAATGGACGAAAAAACCTATTTAAATAATGAGTATAATTACATATTTTTTTCACGAACGCACGGATATTACGACTGTTGCGGTATCATTAAGAGTTTTATTGTCTTAATAGAGCTAATTATACATTTTTTTCGGTTCTTAATTGATGCGCCGTAGGAAAGAACATTTATTACAAAATGTGAAATGTCATGGTTTAAATGAATACGTTATGTTAATGTTGAGTTTAACGGGCTTGTAAGGCATGCAGATAATATTTTAGATTTTCTTTGTAGCCGTTTTGTTCGAAGTGAATTAGTTTTGGTCGGTTGCGTATGGGTTTTGAGTAATTTTCTATCGTTAGTTTACGTTCGGTAAGGTGCAGTGCGGGGCGGCGTTGCTAGTTATAATTACAATATAAGTTTATTGTTTAATTTAATGACTTAAGTAGAAAGCCGCCGCGATCTGCGAGTTGCACGATCGTTTCGTCACTAGCCGGCAGGCGGCACCATGACCGATGTGTTAACGTAAGGTTTAGTCATCGATAATCACATATTTTATTTACCAAATCCAATTTTTATTATAAGTTGATAAAAACATATTTTACGAGTTTTACATGTTTATCGATTTAGTATGAATTGGCGTACGTATTTAAAGTGTTTATAAAAACAACGTGTCAAATTATCAACGCGCATTAAGTTGGTCTTTTTTCTAGGATTATGTAGTAAAAATATGCATTAATATTAATATTCCACGATCATGGTACGTGACTAAAGTTTGCAAAATGATACGGACATAATATTGTTAAATACGTGTAGGTAACCATATTGAAATAGAAAAAAACTCGCAAGTTGCCAAATAAACGGCTTTGTCTAGTTTTTTATCAAAATCAGACAAATAAAATGTGCCATTCGACATTATAATGCTACTAACAATATAACGTGGTTAAGCAAATAAAGTCAAAAGAAAACTCACATTACTTAGACAGAGCTAAAGTTTATTTAATCGCAAACGCAAGGACCAGTACAAAAACATACTAAAATTAACCTATATCCGTAAGAATCATTTCTATACACAAACTTAGACAAAATAATATCCTGTGATATGAAAATTTGTTTGACTCAAGATTATACGTGTACCTTTTTATTTCGATGACCCATTTCTTTCCAAAAAGCTCCAACTTAAACCCTCAAAACACCTCCTAATATGATTGATTATCCCTCAAAGGTATGGGATCACCGAACCCGGTGGCCAACAACAATATGCTACCACCCGCGATGCCGTCCCCCATGCCACAGCTCATCCTTGCCTCTGGTCAGCTGGTGCAGGGCATTCAGGGAGCCCAGCTGCTCATACCGACTTCTCAAGGTAAGAAACATGATAAATAAAAATGTGAAAGAAAGAATTACGGCATGTGCAACTGGAAAGAGGTACATAGGTTGATGACACCGTGACATATTTTAAGACGAAAATGTTATGTATGGTGACATATTTTGTGACAATGACATAAAATGTGACATATTTTGAGACGAATGACATAAAATGTGACATATTTTAAGATAAATGACATAAAATGTGACATATTTTGAAACAAATTACATAATGTATGGAATATTTTGAAACAAATAAAATAAAATGCTATCGACTGGTCGACGTCAATCGAGCACAGTCTAGTTGCAACATAAAACATTGTTATACTTAGTAAACGTTGAAAGTGATAAAATAAACGCAGTTTGAACGCTTGTTTAGCTGAGCATTGTATAAAGGTTTGCAAACCAGTTGAAACCAAGTCAAATCGCATTTGTCATACACTTAATTTAAACCATGTCGAATGATATAATATATTTAAATATGAATACACTTCGTAGGAGTTTTGTTAAGCATAGTCAGATTTATTTTGTGGTATGAATATAGACAGTCAATGACTTCATTTAGGTATTGTATGTACATCTAATAATTTTTCAATGACTACCTATTGCAACAATGTTTTCTTTCTACACAGGCATAGCAACGCAGACGATCCTCACAATACCAGTCAACCACGTGAACTCCAATGACCAGATGGTGAACCTAGCCCTAAACAACGGCCAAGTTGTGTCCACGTCGCTCGCCAACCTCCAAGCCATGGCCCAACCGCACCAGCTGCTAAATTCCAACCAACAGCAGGCGGCCAACATTCGGCCAAACATGCTGAACCCAACATTGTCGAACGCCCTACTAAACCCAGGGCTGCCAAACTTTTTGTCGAACGGCGCCGCCAATGCGCAGGAGCTGCTTCAAGCGTTGCAGCAGCAACCTCAAGGGAATCACAACCTTCTGCAGACGGTGCAACAGAACAATATGCCTCAGCAGATGCCAGGCAGGCGGTCCTCATCTCCTCGCCCTGATAGGCATTATAAGGAGAGAGAAAACTTTGCTGAGAGATTCGGGGGTGGATCTAGAGAAAGGAATGAAAGGGAAAATTCCGGGGCTTCAGCCATGAATAGCATCAACAGGTGAGTTTTGTTCTAGTTACCTATTTAGTTTTTAGCTTTATGCGACGCGAAATGCGTTCGTTTACGAGTGTGTAATTAGGACGCGAACACGTGTATGTTTCAGTGATGCTTGACTAGTTTAAATACCAGCACTGTACTCATTAATTAGAGTACTAGCCCTCATTACTGATTTTAAAGTTTCTAGATCTAGATTCCATATTTGTCGATTATCATGGGGGTAAATTACTGAAAATTGGACCAAGCTCATGTCGGTCGATTTACCGAGCAATTCAACGAATTATCGACAATTATAACAATAATTGATTTTTAAAATCAATTACATCATAATTGTCCAAGTCTAACGTTGTTTGATGTGGATCACCAAGTTAGGTAGAGAGTTGGGTTGTTGGATAGCCACCCCTATGTAGTGGGTGGTAAAGTTGTTATGAAGTGCAAATGTAGTGTTTCAGCGTGGGTGCATGGACAAGTGTTGTAGTAATTATGTGACAATGAATGTAATTACGTGTGACGCTCGTGGATCTTGTGCGTGTGAGTGAGTTACTAATCAACGTTTTGTTGTGTTCGTAAGGGGAGTTTTTTCGTCCCTAATTAGTGATGAGTTTTCATTATTTTGATGGATTTGCCGACATAATTGATTGTAAGGTTGGGTATGTCTGAATGCATTAGTGGTTGCTTTCCAAAATTTTATTTTTTTAGGACCGAACTAAATGAGAATACTTATTATGTGGACCGTACTTAGGAAGTAGCAATAGTTCTGTATTCTGTTTTTTTTTATTTATTGGAACGAAGTTCCCTATCGCGCGTTGTGAAAGGGGGCTAGACGGAAAAAATTCATACGAAAAGTTGTAACGACATTTTTTGCTATAGTTGTAAGCCGTGCGGCGTGCGCGTGTTTCTCTGTCCGTCTGTCTGTCTGTCTCTCTCTCTCATAGAAAGCAAGCCAGTTATTTTCTTTTCGTCTTTATATTTCTGTTTACGTTATATTTGTTAAAAATATATATATATATTTTTTGATATTATTATAACTTAAAAAAAAAATTACAATTCCTTCACTAATTAATCGAAAGGAACTTCGTTCCATCCGGGTGTCCCTTGACACCTCTCAAGTTTTTTAGTGTATTTAAATTGGATTTCCGTATCAATAACGTAATCTTATACAAATCTCCATAATGCAATACCTGTTTTAAAGTTTTTCCTTACATAAGGTATTCCCCGTGTCCAAGACACGAAATTTCCTCAACTGTTTACTTAAGGGTGACGAATCGTCATTAAAATAAAACCATTTAATAACTTATAATTAATATAACAAACACTAATTAAAGCAATTTACTGAGTATTCAAGTAAACAGCAATAAAGGAAATACGGCTGAAATTAAAGGAATTAAAATTAATCATACTTATGTATGCATATGTACATATACATAAGCACACACACATTTTTTGTTATGGTTTTTTTTTGTTTAAACATACGTTAACTTACGTCATTTTTTTTCAGTTAATCATACAGTTTAAGAATATAGGTACACTAGAATATACTACTTTTAGTTTTTTCGAGCACTCACACCAAAAAATGGATTTCATCCTAAAATATAATTTGATAAAATTAAAAATCCCGTCCATTTTTATCCGACTTCATTTAATTTGTATATCCTGTAGTGTATGTTCCAAAATATTATACACTAGCTCTTCGCCCGCGACAGCGTTCGCACGGATTTTCATTACTCTACGAATTTCATCTCCTCTACCTGCGTCTTTATAGGGTAATATGTCAGTTCGCTCTAACCGCAACATTTTTCTTACTTAGCGCTTTTTATACCTGTCGTAACTTTTAAATGAAAGGTCAGATTTGAAAAATCTAAAGTGTAATTTATATGTACCTAATCAACCTATTGACCTAAATTATCAAACAATTTAAATGGATAAGGCTAATACCAAAACCACTACTATTGGAATAGTGCCCGGTTTTGATTGAATTATTACCTCAAACCATACATTGCGATCGCCAACCCGCCTGCCAAGTGTGGTGATTATGGCAAACCATTCTTGGGGGAGGCCTATGTCCAGCATTGGACGTCTTTCGGCTGATATGATGATGAAGATGATGATTTAAACAAAAAGCGATCATTGCGACTTAACCATAATAGTTACACATATACCCTCGTGGATTTTTTTTTATAGATAATAATGGGTACTTCAATCATGTAGTACATTATTTTTATGTATCATCAATAGTTTTCTCAGCGCACGCCAAATAATGAATTTTCTTGGTAAAAATTTTCTACTTTTTTACATTATTGCAATTTTCTTAAAGATCTCTATTTTTTTTAATTATAATATAGCCTATGTTCATCAGGGATAATGTAAGATTCTAATGGTGAAAGAATTTTTCAAATCGGTCCAGAAGTTTCGGAGCCTATTCAATTGAAACATACAAACAAATCTTTCCTTAATAAAACTGACACAAAGTCGTATCATTATACATTCATAACAGTACATAAAAGTGACAAAAAGTCGTATCATGTCGAAATTATTATGACACTCTAAAAAAAACAATCTCTCAATCATGAGGATATCCTAAAAGAAACATTTACTAACAAATGACGTACATTAGCAGCTACTAATCTCGGTAGCGGATCAACTAGAGGTAGATATGAATCTAGATTGCTCGCTCTATTAAGGTCGCATACTTATTGCAATCTTTAGCTCTAACTTGGATAATAAGACAGAATAGGACTGTATAACTTGCTGTATTATCCGAGTTTGAAGTGCAGGGGATTGGTTCAACAGTTTAGCATACTATACCATACACTTGGCTTACCAACCATACCAACGCATTTTTTTATTACGATCGCTAGGAATGGATGTGATTTTAGAATCAATAAATAGATCATTTTTGTTAACTCTATACTTTAATAGATTATAAAGTATGCCTACGCAAAATACAGTATTCAGTACTTTACATTAAAGTACGGTTGAAAATTCTTGTATAGCGTCCAAACTATTGAGCCAGGTTTACAGTATTTCGGCGTTTATGAATACTATACTAGCGCTATCTTTCGACGATTCTAAAGAACTGTCGAGAGATAGCGCTAAAATACCAATCATGGTTTTTTTTTTCGTAGTCGAGTATCAATTTGAACTCAATGAGACTTCAACTTGTTTTAATAACTTATTAACTGTCAGTAGACTGTATTTATGGTTACTCATACATAATTTCACATAAAAAAGTACAATATGCATTTACACAGTATTCGATTCACATAAATTCGACGAATTGTGTCGCAACTACCTATTTCAAAACACTAAAACAAACACTTTTCTTGGAACATTATTATTTTAATTCCGCCGTCATTTAAACTCGATTCACATTTAATTAGTGTGTATTAATTAATTTGATGACTAATGCTCCACGTGAACCCATCACGCGAATATTATCGTTTTTAACACAAAAAGCTGTAAAAAAAGATGCTATCAAACAGGGGTAATGTCCTTTATTACACGTAATTATGCACCAAGTGCACAATTGATGATATGCTTGGGGAAATACATTTGATAACAGACAATAGTGTATTAAAAGTTTTATTGAATGAATCCAAGAAATAATTTTATAACAGACGTAGTTAATAATCGGAAACAATTGTCCAACGGTCGAGGCGTTGATGGATAAATTGTAGGCTGTGGCTCGATTGTGGTGACGTTTCCGAACGCATGTCATAACTGTCAGTTTGTAAACATCTATTTTACCGGCAGACAGTTTAAATATGTTCCTACAGACGGAGACTGGGGCTTCGATAGGGTGCAATTACACTCATGTCATAGTTCAACCATTTTGTTTGAAATATTTACAAATTATATGCCTACTTCCTCTTTTTCTATTGAAGAAAATCGTATCAAAATGCATACAGAGACTTTTTTCTATAGACAATATTTCAATTTAGTCAATCAAATCAATACTAATATATAAAGCTGAAGAGGTTGTTTGCTTGAACGCACTAATCTCAGGAACTAGTGGTCCGATTTGAAAAATTCTTTCAGTGTTAGATAGCCCATTTACCGAGGAAGGCTATAGGCTATATATCATCATGCTAAGACTAATAGGAGCGGAGCAAACGAAGTTGCGCGGGTCAACTAGTATTTTAGAAATAGACTAACTTTTGCCCACGACGTACATGCATGTCGCGCATATCCCGTTTTTTTCCGTTACCGCAGAAATTTAGAGAAATCCTTTCTTAATGCTCCACTACACACCCAAATCAACTTACATGTCGAATTTCAGCGCTCTACGACCAGTAGTTTCGACTGTGCATTGTCTGTTAGTCAGTGACCAGTAACAGAAGAATTTTATAAATGTATTTGGATGACAATTTAATTTTTAATCGTCACTTTCTTTTGACAGACTCTTAAGTATTTACTACTCTCAAATACAAATTGTCATTACTCCTTCATTGTTCTTGGATTTGTCCATAGATAGCGTTTTTCTAGCTTTGGCATATTGACAGATCTAGTGTTGGGAAATAGTTCCGTTTAGAACAACTAGATAGGGCTGGTAATAAAAGAATTAATTTTAGCAATCTTTTATGTTTCTTTATCAACAGCTCTAAAATATAAACTAGAGCCCCCTAAAACATAATATTACTGATACTTCTACAATCTATATATCATTAAGAGAAAGGAACACTTCATACAATAATTGAAGTAGCGGTAACTGTCCTATATCCTGCCACAATTTAATTAACTGAACAGTAAACAAATACAAACTGCTATCAAATACTGCGATATATTTTAAAGCTGGTAAATATAGGTTACTTTAGTATGTAATTAATATTATAATTATGCATTCGTTTCTAAGAAATGAACTGCGTATTCGTTACTGGACACTAATAAATAAGTTAAAATTTCTGGCTTTTAGCTGTTAGCTACAAACTTAATTAAACAATAGGATCATAATTAAGGAATCTTCCGTGAATAAACTTGTCATTTTCCTTGCATTAAATCCCATAGTGACAAAATCTCGTAATAATAGCGAAGAGCCTAGATGAGGCCTAGACCAACACCTTAGGAGGCTTTCGTTAGGCAGCTGAATCAAGGGCTTGATTCAGAATGCCGTACTTCTGGACCCGGCTCGCATTGTTAGGAGGTTCCTCTCGCAGGAGTCCTGACCGCCTGTAATTTGGACCCCGGTCTCGATACCTACAGGTGTGCTACCATAATTTTAAATGTTTTATATTTTTTATTCAAATATTTAAAAATTATATTTTGAATGATTAAAAAAAGAACAAGTTACTTCATCTGTTCGTTTATTTGTAACATAAAAATTGTAATGAAAATGAAGAAAACAGCTCGACCGTAGGAATTAGTCCAATTTTAAAACATAATTTGAATAAATAATTTCAGAGCATTAGGTCCCTCTGTTTCTGTTATTAGCTAGGTAAGTACCCACAGAGGCGTAATAAGGAAAACGTAGGAACATCAGACCTATTATCTACTGTAATGAGGTAGGTATTTAATGTTAATTATATACAGGATGTAATGTAACTCGTTGTTACTGATATAATTACATAAATAATGCCATGTTCACGCACTTTATAAACAATTTTCTGGTGTTGGTAGTGCGGAAAAATAATAAAAAATGTTGGTGCATGCGCAAGCGCGACATTGCCCTCCTTAGATTTAATTGTGAATTAGTACTTGTGGCTGGAACTGTACTTAGGCTACGATTGTAGAAGAATTTACGTGCCAGTATGAAAGGTAGTTAGTTGTGTTAAGCAGTTGGTACTGTGGATCGGAAGTGTAGTTTCAGATATGTGATAAAAATTACGATCGTGTTTTAATAAAAAAAATTAGGTTTTGTAAAAAAATTATTGAGAAAAGTTTCGCGTGGTGTAGTTTTAATTACAAAAAATCTAAAGGATATAAAACTAAAAATAACCCAAAAACAATACATAAAACCTCACAGCGGCCAGTGTCGCATAATTCGATAAGATTTATTACAAAAGAAACGGGAAAATCAACAGTTAATAAATGTCTTGATTAAAAACAAGTAGAGCAGTCTGGCCGGGCCCGGTCGAACACAAGCGTACAGACACACACACACGGATAATGAACCTATAGTAGTTAATATATAATTGCTTTTGCAATGCCGCGCGACGGAACAACCGCTTTGGGTATTTGTCGGTTAATGTTAGATTTTCTTGCGGTTCTTGCATTGTATCCTTTAGACCCAAGTGTTATAATATGGATGAGTAAAGATTTGTATATGTAATGACTACTAGTGACATATAGGGCAGACGGTAGGTGAAAAAATCTTGTGAACTTTTTATTTTTTTACGTGCTAATTTCGTGTTCCTATGTTTATTTATTTTTTTAAATCAGCACGCAATCGCAAAACGACCTTTTAAACACTTGTAAAAATATTTGTCCTGTCTTTATTTTTTGGTCTACAATAAAGACAAAAAGTGACAAAATGAAAAAAACTACAAAACTTACTAAAACCGCAATACTTCACACTAAAAATACGAGTTAGTTGCCTCTCAACACAGTATACCAACTTAGACATAAAATGTTTTGCAGCAGACATTTCGAAAGTCAGCCCTCGGCAAGCGGAGACATCCAGCTAATACGATATATAATTAGGTGCACATTAAGTATTCCGCCTATAATTACCGTAGCGCCTGTGACGCGTCTAATCCGGCAAGTAATGGTGATAAATAGATCTATACGGGGATATCGCGCTGAATATATTAGCGTACTACAGTTCACTACGCTGTGGTATTGAGAACTTAACAGAGAAATGAAGAAATAATAACAGTCTTGGTTCGATCTTCAATGTTAAGCAACGCTTGCCAAGGTCGGTCTGAGCATGGGTGACCGTCCATTACATACCGTGCCTAAAAAGGTTCACTAATCCGGCAAGTAATGGTGATAAATAGATACATAAAGATGATAATGGCGCTGAATATATAAGCGCAGGTATCACAGTTCACTACACTGTTGTGTTGAGAACTACGAAGGAACGCTCGTGAGAATAAAAACAGTTGTTAGTTGATCTTTAAGCCTAATCAATGCTTGCCGAGATCGTTCTGTGGATAGGAGTCTACTACATACCGAAACTCCTCCATGCCTCGGAAAACACGTAAAACAGTTGGTCCCGGATGTTGTAGATCTTTGACAGTTGTTTCGGAAAGCCAAAACAGACAGAGTGCACGACAACACTTGCTTAGGACGGTCCCGGGATGGATCCATTACGTACCGTTCCTTAGCAAGCACGTTAAACCGTTGGTACCAGCTGTCACATATAGATCTTTGACAGTTTTGCGGGTAGCCAGTAGCCAGAAAATCTGACGTAAGTCTACACTAATATTATAAAGAAGAAAGATTTGTTTGAAATGAATAGGCTCCGAAACTACTGGACCGATTTGAAAAATTCTTTCAGCAATGGATAGCTACATTATCAGGGAGTAACATAGGCTATATTTTATCCCCGTACTCCCACGGGAACGGGAAAGACGCGGGTGAAACCGCGTGACGTCCACTAGTCTTATATCAATCGCAATCGCTCCGTGTAAGAAACTGGTATTCAGCAGTGTCCAGTAGACTGGAAGCCAACCCCGACTTAGTTGGGAAAAGGCTCGGCATATTAATTGACTGCAGTTAAATAATTAATCTGTGAACTGTAACAGCGTAAGCAAAAGTATCTTGCATTGGAAGTTTTAGGATGTTGGTAACATGTAAAGTGATGTTATTTTGTAGATCAATTTTTGTTTTTAATTTTGACTGATGTGTGAATGGCTGGTTTGAACCCATTATTCTGATAATATTCGAGGAGCAGACGATAACACAGGTATAGTTTGTTTTGTTTTTAAGGCGTTACATTTTCCGCAAATACCACTTAATTCTCTACTGAATGGTTAGGTATTAAACAGATTTCTAGACCAAGTACCTAACTTCGATACTAATTTCGATTAGCATTTAAACTTAAATGGCATTTGTAAACGTTTGTGTTATTAAAATGCCAGAAGTAATGTATTCTTAATTGACCAAGTAACAGCATTACAACATACCCAATATTTTAGTGCTGTCTTTCTAAAGTGCGGTTCTTCTGGACCTCGGGGGGGTTACACAAGAGATCACAAAACTTTACAGTCCCAGGTACTGAGGAATATTTCTGCTTGAAGTAAACCTCCTTTTTTAAATTATTGACTTTTTTTAGTTTATTTTTGAAGCAACAGACCCATACCTGCACTGGACGTCATCACTAACATTTCAGTGATTGCCTACGTTGGGCACTTCTGGTATAAGAACATTGAGGAAAACACAATTAAGTACCTTCACACTCAGAGTAATTTTGTCAAATAATATCACTTAACCCGTTCTACGCAACAGTACGTTAATATAAACCCAGTTCACCACAACTGCTAACTATTAATGCATTCTATTATTACAATGTATGTTCATAAAAGTACCATTTTAGTATGTCGCATTATGTTAACCCGTAAAACGCTGCGATTCGACATCACTACAATAATTATTACATTATTATTGTCGTATCACGTCTATTATTCGTTTGTATGTAGTGAGTAGGTTTTGTGCGTCTGTGTGTGTAGTCAAAGACATTAACTTAATGCCACCTCATAATTACTGGTTGGAAGCATTAATTCTCGCATCCATAATTAAGTTTAATACCTCATTTCTGTTGGCCTACAATCTAGATAAATATTGTCAGTCGTTTGACGTCTATTAAAGTTACATTAAAATTGTAAATCATTATAAGTATCTATAGATAGTGGATTGTATATGGAGTTTTATAATGTATCTAGTTCTCAAGGCTGTACCATTTTACATTTATATTAAGTAGGTACTTAGGTTATTAGCGTATTTATCCTTATAAATAAATGGTTTACGACTTAGAAGTAGGTTTCAAGTTATATGTGAACGCTAAATGGCCGTCAGTAACTTTAAGCTCGTGTAATGAATATGCCAAAACGTTCCGCGAAAACTGTTTAAGTGGGCGTGAAAACTGGATGAAAATCCGCACGGCAGTGATGATAAACTCGAATATAAGGACGGAAGTGCTCGGCTACATTGTTTTATATGTCGTGGGACTTAAACAAAAGCAGTATTATTTTAAAAATCAACCTCTTTTGCAGTTCTAGGAATTAGGATTAAAGAAATAGTAGAAACAAAAGCATACTATGAAGAGGTTATTAGAATATATAATTTAAAAATGAAAATATTTTTTCATAGCAATTATTCAAGCCAGTTCAATTTCAGTCCACATTAAAAAATACTTAAGTACCTGAAAATAACGATTATTTATCTATTAATTCCAGTGGCTCCAAATGTCAAGTTATAATTCATCTTTATTTGCGTCGTAATAAATAATAATTACTAACGCAATAGTGTCGTACTTTGAAGGGTGTTATTGTTAAAAAAAGGTTCATGTCGTTGATGAAATGAGACTATAAATAATGATTATTATCAGTTGAGAATAAGATTGTTGTTTAATTAATAATATTTGCTACGTTAATAAAGTACCTAAAGTATTCTCAAGTCGACTAAGCAAAGTGGTTACCCGTCTTAACGTGATATAGTACGCGCCGTTGAAAACAGAAGAAGATGTCGAGTCGCTATAATTTTAAAACATTTTTTCTATAATGTAGTTATTCATTTTTAAAGTCTATAATGTAACTGAAAATAGCATGAATAGATAGCATGTTATTTTTCACTCGTAAAATAATTGTATAGGCACCTCACACTTTTTTCCAAGAACTAATTGTATGAGCATAACAAGTTACTTTTTTATTTTGTCTGCAAGAAAAGTTAACTATTAAAATTGCTAATCGAAGCAAAAAATACGTCTATCACTCCATTCATTGATAAACTCTTATGTAATCGAGCTATGCGTCATCACATCATATAGGAGCCGTTATGAATGACGAACATAACATACTGTGAAATTGGTTACCAATTTGTTCCTTACACACGTTTACCTATTACATAAAAAACTTTGTCGTTTATTATTTTTATAGAACTAACTTTTAATTTCTAGTTTTAATAAGTAGTCGTTTTTGACATTTGACTTTTATTTGTGACAGTTAAATAGGAAAATGTCATCTTAAATGTTAAGTGAAAGTTCTTGCTAACTTATAATTGAGTTATTATAATGTTACGTATTTTGTGTACCTACCTTCTATTGAGAAATGGCAGTTTTGTACTGCATTGTTTACGTCATATTAGAACAAAATATTGGCATCCTCGACTCCACTAATTCTTGTGCTCTTTTTTTCTTTAGAATTGAGTGCAAACTTTTTATCCGCGTTTTTCTCTTTAACTTAACACTACCGATTCACAGCATTAAACATTTATGGAATTGACTTTTCTTAAACCCATTTAAGTATTTATTTTAGTTTTAATTCATTCAATACACTACATTATATAGTAGGGACCTTTAGTTCTACATGATTAATAATTTCTACGAAAGTACCTACACATATGTAGACATAACAGCGTAAAGAAAAAATCACAAGCCAGTTCATTTCAAAATTCTCGCCGATAGGCCGGAAAAACAGACCGGTTGTTACATTTTGACATTATTTCGGGTTTGGCGCTATTGCAATGTCGTTTTCGCCCCTTAATCTTTGACGTCCACTAACGAAATGTCATTGACGTCAGGAAAGACTGACAGTTTAGCACGCACTCAACAGAGTTCCAGCGACGTTTGTTAATACATGATCAACTAGCTTTAAGGCTGTTGGTCTGGCGAAAAAATGATGATAGATGATGATTTTTCCGTAAAGGAAATATTAAGCGTTTAATCGCCAAAAACATCCTTAAAAAGTAGCATCATTACAACATTTAAGCCAAAGTATTATTTATTACAAAATCGAAAAAGGTCGCAACTCCAACGCAAATGAGTTAAAACATCTAAGATGACGTCACCGTCATAATTCCTTGTAACCGCATATATTTAAACAATAATTATCGCCATAAACATGATCGAATCTCGCCAGCTACGTAATATAATTATGCCTGACAATACAGACTGACAAGAGTGTTCCATTTTTTTCTTTAAAGATGATTTAAGTGTATTAAAAAGCAATTATTGACCTTAATAAAACATTTCGCATTTTTATAATCGTACCTTAAGGCGGCCGTTATATTACTGGCCATATTCGTTTTAAGACAATTCCATTTTTAAATAATTAACGGGTGGGTTTCATTGGTAAGTAGGAAGAAGACACTGAAAGTGCTTTTTTTAAATTTTGATTAATGTAAGTTGTTATGCAAGCAAAGGACAGTGGTTACGATACCTTGGCGATAATTGACAATTTTAACAAAATATTCATAAAAAGCAAAGTTACAAGACAGTAAGAAGAAGTTACAGTGAAAAGCTTTTTGATTTGATGGCTTTACCTACAGTTTTAAAGTTACCTACATAATTATTTTCCATAATTAAAATAAAAAACTAATAATAATGCTACCAATAATAACCGAATTACAGAATCATTTGCACCATTTATTAAGACCGACCCTTAACACGCACGATAAAGGTCACATGCCAATGACAAGAAAATAAGTTTGTAATTAAATTTGCAACCGGACGATTATTATTTTTTAAATAATTATCTCTCAAAGGCGTAGTTTCGATGTCGGGTACCTCTGATAAATTTGAAGGAACAATTAATGACTTATGGACTTGTGTGCGTGGGCCATCCTCATTCACGGTTTCACACACACCGTGTGTACGAATGAGCTCACGTTCGAAACTATGTGTGTGTTATTATCGCTCCACGACATATACGTGCAGTATTTATTTACCGCAACATGAAGGGTTCTAGTTAAATTTACATATTAATTGATTACTAAGAAAAGACAAATAAATTAACACAACCTATGATTAAACGTCGCCAAAATAGAATGGTACCTACAACTTTACGGGACTTTTAAACAAGAATATCATGATCATGAATGTCATTATCACAAGGTCTTGTTTTATAATTGGTTCTCCATTATAACTTTGTAAACTTTTACGACCGTAAATACAAATTGGATTGAGACACATAAAAATATTCCGCAGCTAATAAGTTCATGCCGCTTATTGCTAAGCTCAGTGAGTTGACGACTGATAAATTAAAGCGAGTGAACGTAGCACCGCGTTGGCTGCACGTTCACAACAATAAAAGTGCATGAGTGTGTGGGTTCGTTGCAACGGATGAGGCCCTAATTAGCCAGCAATTACCGCTAATGCAGGCGCAGTTAATGAAGCGCGCACCTCATCTGTAGCCGCCGCACTCGGGTGAGACACTCAAACACCATTGTTACACGATACACGGCGGTTTTACAGAAAAAAAAATACAAGGAAAACCTGGGGTTAATTTCTATGCTAGATTTGTTGGTGGTGCCCTGTTTTGACGAGGTTTTGTGGACTTATGAAAGGCAGGTATTCTCATTAGAGAGGTATTACAATAGATGCCAAATTGTTTGGGAGAACAAAAGTTACATATAGAAAAATGTAGGCAAAATCTACGATACGTTGGTTTATGAATGCGAGACTAATTTTTTTGGAAAATACTTGTCGGGACCTATCATGTTTTGGAATAAGGCCATAAATGCCTTAACTTTATAAAGTTACCATGGTCTTTCTGCCAGAGTAGCAGAATTTATTCGAAAGAGTCACCGTGGCCCGGGAACGCAAAGGGCATTAGGAGTAACACGGATGAGTTTTGGTACTGACCAAAACTCATCCGTGTTACTTCTAATGCCGTGTTACTTTTACTGAAAAGTCTGACACTTCCTTCTGCTCCTCCCAGACCGGAAAGAGTCATTTGATGAATTCTCATCCTAAAACATGGACTTTGCCATTTTGTAAGACATAGGTAAGGCTATCATAGGTATATACCTACTTACCATACCTACAGTCATGCTATACAACAATTACGACAAAATTTCAAAACGTTTTTTTTCGGGCTAAAAGGCAATTAAAACAAATATTAAAGATTTTTGCACATATTGTAAACCGGCTTCCCTTATTCAAAGTTTTACCCTTTACAATACAGTTTAAAAACTTTCCCAAGAAAAAACTAATAAGAAACTCGGTTGTTAACATGCCCCCTTTTTTGTTTGTTTGTTAACAAACACGGTCGAATAAATGGCTTTTCACCTTTGGTTCAGGTAAAAACAATACAACACTAACATGTGACTTCTTAGTTATTTATTTTTTAGGAGTTCTCAAGGCCAATCCTCGTACTTCGTGTTTCATGTATTTGCTAAATAAATATTATTCTTTCTTTCTTTTACTTAAAAAGGCATTCAAATTCAAGTCATTTCAGCCATCAATGTCAAAAACCTGTCAAATTGGATGGATAGATAGATAGAAAATATGCTTTATTGTACACCAAAAATAGTTACACAACTTTTTACAAACTTAATTGTATGGGTATTTTATTTGTTTAAAATTTACATTACTGATACATAAGCGGACTTATTGCAACAAGGTATTCTACTATTAAAACTTTGGGTTAAAAAGATTACACCGACTATTTATTTTAACGGGCGACTTCGATGGAAATGCGAAAGATCCTTAAAAATACTAGAATTGCTCCTTAGATCTCCTAGTGTTATTTCTGAACCATATCACAGGAAACAATTGAACATTACTCAGACAACGAACCAAATTGTAGGTATTCTCCCTCATACGAATTCAATTACATACCTAATATAGGTACCTCTTATCCATATTTAATATTATAAATGTGAAAGGACCTCTGTCTGTTTGTTACTTTGTCACGTCTTAACGACTTAAAGGATTTGGTTGAAACTTGGCACAGAGTAGACCATATCCCGGAATGGGACACATACTCTTTATTTTAACAGGTGGCTTTGATGGGAATGCGAAAGGTCTTTAATAGGTATGTGAATTGCCCCGAAGATCTCTTAGTGTTATCCCCGAATCATTATTATCACATAGAACAATCAAACATTACTAAAACCATGGTACCAAATCGGGTATTCTCCTTCATACAAACTCAAGTAGGTATATGTATAATATACCTCATATAATCATCTTCATATCAGCCGAAAGACGTCCACTGCTGGACATAGGCCTCCCCCAAGTGTCGCCACAACAACCGGTCCTAAGCGTCTCGCAACCATCGGTTACCCGCGACCCTCACCAGCGCCCCAAGTCTGCTATTACAATAGTGTCAGAATGATCTATCATTGATTTCATAATGGTTGATTTTGACAAGATTCTATGCCATTTCTTTCAATGGAGTGTCAGTGGTTGACCACTGGAAAGTCATAATGACGCTTTTATAGCCAGTGGTCAATATCTCTTATAATAAGACTAATGAAAGGAAAACGACAAACGTAAAGCGTTACTAGATGTTTTATCTCAACGGTGATTGAGAAAAATTGACCGCCATTGTTAAGTGACACAGTGAATAAGCACCTTGTCACTATTTAGTGATAGTTCCTATCTGCCCCTTTAAGTTACGCGTGGATTCGTTTGGTATACTGGTACTTTTAACGTAATTGTTGCATTTAGTGATGTTGTACTTAAGTTCTTATAAGTAAGTACATTTTTTAAAGCTAAACAGTGACATTATATAGGCGATAATGATTGAATAGGATTGAAAAAAAATTACGCTGGCGCTTGTCATCTATAGTAATATTATAAAGAAGAAAAAATTGTTTGTTTGAATTGAATAGGCTCCGAAAATGCTGAACCGATTTGAAAAATACTTTTAGCTTTGGATAGCTACATTATCAGGGAGTAACATAGGCTATATATTATCCCCGTACTCCCACGGGAACGGGAACTACGCGGGTAAAACCGCGTCACATCCACTAGTTTGTCATACAATTGTGACGTTTTCACAATAGTAATGGCTGTTGATAGAATAACACTTTTTAAGGCTGACTGTCGACTGAAGCGGAAAGGAGAGGAGCGGAGCAATATTAACCAATAGAATTGCATTAAATCTCAATGACTGACGCGGAGCGGAGATTTTATGCAATTCCATTGGTTAATAGTTCTCCGCTCCTCTCCTCTCATATCCTGTGGACAGTCACTGAACTGAAAATTTAAATTGTAAGTTTTATAATAGCATATTTTTAATTAAAAAAAAAACTAATCAATGATTGGTTATTTAATATGCAAATATAAAGTATGGAGATCCATAATTATTTTATATTTTATTCCCCACTAATCAACATTTCCACAAATGAGCGCGGCGAAATTGATTAATAATTATTCCGTACTAATACAGGATTTAAAACTGTATACATACATACAACATTATTGAAAAATAAAGGCTTAAAATAATAGGATTTAAAATTAAATTTCGAGTTTTCATTATGTTTTTTACTTTTTTATCAGATTTAGTAATATAGTATATCATTACATTACAACTACACGAGTCGTGTTAAATGAAGCTTTCAAATCAAACTAAATTGTGTATTTGCAACGGTTTCCTAAGAGTTTGTACATTCACAAATGCGATTGTTATAAATACGAGTAGGACTGCCACTATGACACTCCAATGTCGCCATGAGTCCTTCGTGAAAAAGGGATAGTGCTATTCGTCCAGTATAGCTTCGTGTCTCTCTCTTACAGGGGAATGATGATGTCCACAGGAAGTCGACTACAAATCGCTGTCGACTGGAAGTGAGCCCAAAAGACTGGAGGCATTGCCACGTTGTATGGCAATGCTTATCCTCTGTCCGAGGTAAAAGCCAGCTCTTGGGTCACGCGAAGTGTCAACTAAACGTTTAGCTATCGGACCCCACGGTTTGCTATTTATCATTTGTAACAATAAAGTTGTTATTACGCGCATGTGACAAAGTTAGAAGGGAAAAAAAAATCAAAACAAATAAGTAAATAAACTCGCGTCAATAGCCAACC
This sequence comes from Lacanobia wlatinum, assembly GCA_947578705.1. Lineage (NCBI taxonomy): Eukaryota > Metazoa > Arthropoda > Insecta > Lepidoptera > Noctuidae > Lacanobia > Lacanobia wlatinum. The sequence continues at coordinate 20,885,367 of OX388033.1, forward strand.
TCTCACAAAGCTCACAATGGGCCTCATCAGAAGGCTCAAAGTCACTCAAAGGGCAATGGAGAAGGCAATGCTTGGAGTTTCCTTGCGTGATCGAATCAGGGATGATGATATCCGCAAGAGAACCAAGGTTACCGACATAGCCCGAAGGATTGCCAAACTAAAGTGGCAGTGGATAGGGCACATTGCTCGCAGAACAGATGGTCAATGGTGCCGAAAAGTTCTGAAGTGGCGACCGCGTGACGGAAGACGCAACGTTGGCGCGGCCTCCCACCAGGTGAACCGATGACCTGGTGAAGGTCGCGGGTAGCCGATGGATGCGAGATGCACAGGACCGGTCGTTGTGGAGACGCTTGGGGAGGCCTATGTCCAGCAGTGGACGTCTTTCGCGCTGATATGATGATGATGATGAATAGCCAACCAACAGTGAAATTTGACATTTAAAACCTCGCTACAGTAGCGCCTCTAGCGGCGAATTCAAACGCGATAGCCGTCATTGCACTGCAGCTTATACAATACGCACGTGAAGCGAAGAATGAGAAAATGTCGTGAGGAACGTTTTCAGCATAAATTGTTGTGTTCATAAGAGTAGGTGTGGACTATATGGAAGATGACATGGCTGTGAACGCATGATTACTGACCACTGAGATGAGAAGAAATAGGGAGGTATGGAAGAAGAAGACATACTGCACTCACTCCGAATAAAGTGAAATAAGGGCAAGATCATCATCTGCCTAGCCTTTTCCCAACTATATTGGGGTCAGCTTCCAGTCAAACCGGATTTTAACTGGATTTTGATTTGCATGTCACTATGTTATGATTGAATATGTTAAGCTACCATAACACGATTGCAAGAACTTTTGTAACTATATTTATTTGCAAATAAATCTTTGACTTTAAGTTTGACCAAGGGCAAGATATTAAGTGGAAATTATGTTTTTCCCTACTCTGCTGTTATTTTCTGTTTAATTTCGACGCGGGATCCAAGACAGTTGAATCGTTTCTCCGGGACTCGTCGGGATTCATTGGCTCGGCGTTTTTCTGGTGGTCGCCATTTCTGATTCTGGCTTTCAGGAGTTGCAGTAGTTGGGAATGTGTGGCGGACTTGTCCTTAATAAAAAAAAAAACTGGTTTTCTGTAAAGTCGGTTAACGGACGATAGTTTAACGTGACAACGTCATAACAAAACATACGATTACACTCTAAGTAAACAATGAGCGTAACGGGACAATGAGTCATCCTTTTTCGTGCGTGCAGCCGGCGTTCATCGATTTATTAGACGTTGTCACGTCAAAAAAAAAACGACAAAAATGATGATGATAGAACAACCTTTACAAAATTGCATAACTACAAAGATAAACATTAAAATATTTTTTTCAAAACAAGTGCAGTACAAAAACAAGCGTTTCTGTCGAAGTACAACCAAAAAACAAACTACAACAGAGATATCTCTTCACAGTTTGAACACGACAAGATTTCTTTTACATTTAAATGTACCTGAGATAAGAATACCAACATCTAATTGACTTTATCCGACATTTGTCTAAGATTACCTTATAACTTACGGTAAGGCACTGTCTAGCTATGTCGAATGTTAAAATCACGATGATCGAATCAGCTTAAAGCGCCCCTTGCGGCTCGTGTGATTTTATTCGGTAACATGATGAAATATTCAATGGATAGCGTGGTTATTTTGACAATTTTTTTTTTTTTTTTTTTATTTGATATGGGTTTGCTCTTGACTCTAGTCAAGGTCAAAGATGACAGAGACAAAGTCTACGATGGAGCGAGCTTACCCAGAAGGAGCCTGTTCACTCTAACTTTGAAGAGATTAGGGTTGTATGCGTTTGGAAACACAGACGCAGGCAGAGAGTTCCACTCCTTTGCTGTGTTGTACAATGAATTGAACTTTCCTTTTTTCGTTTCTTTTTTGTAAACAAACTGATCCTAGTTTTCATCAAGTTATGATGGTTTCATCTAAATGAAGTTTAATAATTTAAGAAAATGTATACGTTATGTGGTCTTTATAGTAGACTTTCGATTATGGAGAATAGAGTTTCTATCTCCTCTAGGTAACACAAATGTTAATGTAGGTAACATAAGCAACAGTAGCTGCATTCGATCCATCAAACTTATAACCATAACTATTTACTAACAATAATACAAACTTGACTACATAATCCTCATGTCAAACGATAATTTCAAGCACCAAATACTTCAATCACCGCATTAACATGCATTAACGAAATAATGACGATAATAGTGAGACGATGACGTTGATAATAATGATAATACTAATGTTACGCAGGCTGGCGGCGTCGAACGGCGAGATAACGATCACTACGTCACACAACGCGAATGCCGGACCGGCCAGCAGCGCCGGGAGCGCCGGATCCGGGCCGATTCCGTCGCCGCATGCGCCCGTGAAGATGTCGCCCGGATCTGTGAAGTCACCATCGCAAGACGACAGCGATCTGCTTGCTGATTCGCCAAGTAAGTATTTGTTCATTTATGTATAGTTAAGGTGATATCACCTGCTTCATCCAGAACATGATGAATTCAGCGATAGAGCTGTTCTGGAGCATAAGGTAGCTAAAAACTGCTCAGATCAAAGAGGACAGGAATAAATAGGAAATAATAAATTATACGATTTTACTAAGGCGTTATAATTAAAAAAAAATATAGAAAACCATAGGTACTGAGTTTTACTCCACGACGAATAATTACACAACACCCGATCCATTATAAAACCAACTTACCATTGTAACTTCCCTGAAACATTTTGACAAACTCTCATTCGCCAGTTCAACACAACAAAAGCAGAACCAAGAGCAACTTAAACGCTATTTTCGACACAACTACTAACTCAATTCTACTTATCCATAAAAGTTGTACGTTCTAAGCATAGAGAGGAGCGATCCATTAGCTAGGCGAAGTCTAACAGGGTCCTAGGAGTTATTTTACCTAATACTATAAAGAGTTGTTGTAGACTGTCCGTGCTCTGTTTAGAAGTTCCGAGTTCCGGAGTGCGTTCGGTGACAGTCGAGTTAAGTTGATTAGCTCAAAGTAGCCGGCGTCCATTCGACGTAGCGAGGCGGCACTCCGCGATCTTATCACGACATTGTAAAGTTAATTTGGTTGCGTTTCAAAAAAAGGTTTGTTTAATTTGATTTTTAACTCGGACAAATCTAATTATATGTTCAAGGGAGCGCTTAAACATGTTCTCAATAGTGTAGGTTTTGATGTAAGGTTTTTAAAGTAAAAGTATCGAGTTTCTGTGCAATAAAAACTATTAGTATCTTAACTTAAAGCCTTTTAGTTGTACCAGATAATATCGCTTACATATTTTATTCGTACAGCGTGGTATCTCTTAAAGATATGTTAAGTAATAATGTATTGGAATTAAGTGCATTACAAGTGGCAGTGTGTCGGGCCTACTTAGTGCTTACTTAGTCCAAAAGGACTTTGGAAGTTTTATATTGAATTAATTTTAAAACCTACCGATACGGAGAGACTGGGTGGCCTATTTGAGTACCAGATGGTTAATTAATTAATTGGTATCGATAGCAATTAAACATGCCGATAAAAAGCAATTCACTTGTAAACCCAAAACTGCTCGAGCATCGTAAACCATCATTTTTACGTTGCTATTTAGGAAAAACCGGCTAAATGCGAGTCGGACTCTCACACGAAGAGTTCGGGATACCATAAACCGAAAAAAAAAATCACGTTCCTTGTATGAGAGCCCCGTGATTTTTTATTTAATTTATATTATTTTTTAATTGTTTTTATAGTGGCAATAGAAATACACACATTGCACACTCTGTAAAAATTTCTACTGTCTACCTGTGTTTTTGAGATACAGCCCGCTGACAGCAAGACGGACGGACAGTGGAGTCTTAGTAATAGGGTTCGGAACCCTAAAAACTCCAGTATCATCATTATTCTCCTGCTCTTGTGCCACTTTCTTTAGGGTTGTTATTGTTGTTGTTGGATTGTTGTATGTGGATTGCTGTTGTAGATTTCGGGGTTAGTGCCATAGTAAAAGTTGTCTATAATGATGATGCCCCCTTAAGAGGTATTGCATTTATTCTATTACACATTGTATTATAGATCATTATAAAATCTATCCTCCTGATAGCTACAACCTGGGAGTCTTTAAGTTACGAATGAATAGGTTACTTCCAGGCAAGCGTGCTCCATCTACGCTATCTCGCCTGATGGTAAGCGATGATGAACGCGTTCCTATCAATAGTAGAAAAAAATATCACTTTTCAGACCATCTATTCATCGCTATTTTGGTTTTATTCTAATCTAAAAAAAACACCATTCAGACAATCCATTCATCGCTATTTCGGTTTTCCTCTACTCTTTCAGTAATATTACAGCACATTATTCAGAAGCTAAATCGCAAATCACACAAAAACTCGTCCAAAACAATGTACATTTTCAATTCAATAGCATTTCTTACTAACTTACAGTATACACACAACCTAATTGAGACTAATTCCGCTATCCGCCCAAGCAGACGAAACCAATTTATTTAAGACGAAGTTATTTTTATTGGCCCATTTCATTCACTTTTAGAACGATACTGCGCGATTTTTACAAGTCTAGAGACTATAATGGGCTGTGTGTGTTTGACCTATTCTAAGACCGAACCTAGACTAGAGTTATTTTGGTAATTAGTTAAATCCGTGACCTCTTTTGGACTAATATTGTGACTTGTGGAGTTTGTTAGTTGAGGAGATGTTTTGAACTTGGACATCATTAACTCAACATAAATAAGTTACGATATATATATATTTTTCGATATTTATTTATAAAATATAATTTATTCTATATTTAAAACCCCTAATACAACAAGAAAGAAACTTAAAATAAAATGAAATATATACACTTAAAATAAAAAAAAACCTAACTAAAATAAGGCGTCAAAAAATTCGTCCGCATCGCTGTCCACTGGAAGTGAGCCCAAAAGACTGGCTGCATTGCCACGCTGTATGGCAATGCTTATCCTCTATCCAAGGTAAAAGCCAGCCCTTGAGTCACGCGTTTATTTATTAATTATTATCGACTCGACTGTTGTAACTCGAAAAAAAACTAATTTAATATTTATTTAATTTTGTTTATTAAGGAGCTATGGCATTTTTAGTATGGTTATTGTATGTGTCAATGTTGTAATTTATTGTTATGAAAAACAACGGTCAAGAAAGACAATAAAGTGGTAATAAGGTACATGTTAGTGTGCGAAAACAACTAGGTATAATTATGTAATGTTATAATGAGTTAAATAATTGTTACCTACTTACGGGATTTGATGGGATCTTATGGATACTATTACAGTGTTCTTTTTTCAAAGTCTGGAGACTAGGCTGTCTGTATTTGTTCTATTCTAAGAGGGATCTAAATTAGACTGGAGTTACATTGGTAAATAGTTAAATCCGTGACCTCTTTTGGACTAGTGTTGTGATTTGTGGAGTTAGTCTGTTAGTTGAGGAGATGTTTTGAGACATGTTTTGGACTTGGACATCATTAGGGAAGTATGGAATTTCTAGAATGGTCATTTGTGTTATTGTTGTCATTGTATTTTTTTTTTTTTTGGTAAAATGCTACGGTCAAGGAAGACAACATAGTGTTCGATTTTATAAGATTGACGTTTATTTTAAAATGATTCGGCAACCACAATTTAAACTATCACAATTAAAATATCACTCAGTCACATCAATAGGGAACATTTGAAGGGAACTTGTAGATATTATTAGAGCAAAAAAATGTTTGTTGTGTTTTTGAATTCGCCTACCTATCTTAATAATCGTAATAATCGTCCTAAGGACAGAATCATTAGGATTCCTTGCTTTTCCCAATTTATTTTGTATCGGCACAGCATAAACCTTCTTCTTCTTCTTCACACTTTCTCTTTCGTCATCACAATAGTCACTTCCTTGATACCAAAATTATCTTCTATACAATCCATCCACCAATCCGTAAATCTCCCATAACTTCACATAATTCCAAAATCAAAAATCGAATTATTTTTTTTAAACCATTCTATTTAGATATCAATGCAACAGATGGCCAGTGTTTTACCCAACAGAATAAAGCTAATTCTACAACGGACATTCGTTTTAGGCCGTCACTGTCCCGTCCGTAGGGAACTTTAACGGTTAACTAAAATGTTTAAACTTTGTTATCGACGGTTTAAACTAAGCTTTTTCAATTCCAATCTCGTTTAATGATTAGGGATTTTAAGAAGAAGTTGAGGTATTTAGTAAATGTTAAAATGTGTTGAAAAAATCGATATTTCTAGCAATAAGTGACAGTATTGTCACTTGTCACTCTTGTAAAATCCAATTTTTCAATATCGATGATGATAAGACGTCCAGTTTTTTAATTTTCTTTTGATTTATATATACAACAAGCATGACCTAAATATACTTTTTGCTGAATGCAAATTATGTACTGAAAACTTAAGTATAGGTCGATTCAAACGTCAGTGAAATTCACTTTTTACTGAGCCCATCCCTCACGCCCACTGTTAGGCATACGAATTTGCTACTGCGCAAAGGCAATATTTCAAGCCGCTATTAGGATTGATTCTACCTGTAAATTATTTGTTTCTTCATTTCAATTATTTTACCACGTACTTATGCAGTTATTTAACACTTTATAACATTATCATACATTGTAACAAATTACCTTTTAATAACAAAAAACAACTACATCAAACATCCGCGACCTATTCAGTATAATTGTTCCATAATGAGTCCATCGATTCCTCGCTATTTCTGAACGGAACGATCTAACTACTAATTGTTTGTTGGTACTTCACTTGATAACTGAAAGAGATATCCGCAAAAAGGATAAGTCCGAGGAAAAATAAAACACCTGGCCAGTAAGAACTTTTATTTTTTTGTATAATTGCGTATTACGTTGAAAGCAAACAATCTTGATATCCCAGTTTATTTTCGATTTTTAAATTGTTGATATTGATACCGTGACGAGCAAATAGGTGTAATTAAAACTTTTTTGTGAGAAAAACTGCCAGTTTTGTAGGATTGGTTTGCGACTGGCTGGTAAGTGACTAGTGTAGACCTATGTTGCTGGAATCAATGTCATTGTCGTACTGTGAGCGTTCGACAGAATGCTACTGTCAGTCCCTTTGGGGATTCGCTTTTGGTCGAAACACAATCTGTCGTGGTATAACTAAAATGCCGTTATCCGTCATCTGGTCGATTCTTAACTTTTGATGAAAATGTCTATCGATCAGTGTTTGCGAATTTCCAAAGTTACTTATTCAAGGTATTGAAAATTCGCAAATACAGATCGATAGATATTTTTTTCTCATTAATATACTCAAAAGTTTAAAATCGACCAGATGTCGAATAACGGCATTTTAGATATACCACAGCAGACATGGTATGTAGGTATGTGTGTGTTCTCAGATAGGATAAAAAAGTCTTTTAAATGTAAACTTAATTATGATGACTTTAAGAACGATATCAAATCTCCGAAACCCAACACGATGTAGTTAGTAACTCTAGGTATTTCTTGTAGGTGATAGTGATATTATAAAAAAACAACAACAAAAATATATCTTCGAAAGTCTGCTTACTTATTAAAATGATCAAGAATCTACTGACAAAGGAGTCTACTCTGTATCTCAAGGTTCTTAGTTACTCTTTTTAGAAAAGGTACTAAAGCGTTCCAAAGTCAATGTTACCGCATTATTGCGTAAGTCTCAAGGTATGACAATACATTTACAGAGGCCAACATAAACCTAAACACGCGAAATTAGGCCCCAAACTTTAAGCGTAAGTACCCATTTAAAACAATAGCCTCGCAAATCCATCTATCGCTTTTAGTTTGTCAGATTTTCTAAGACTATGTTTGTTTAGTTGTGATTTTGATTGAAACTGACACAACTATCTTACAGCGAAAACACTTTTATTTGAAACTAGCTTTTGCCCTTGAATTCCTGTTCCCGTATAGCCAATAACCTTCCTCATGAATGTGGCTATCTTACACTAAAAAAAATCTAAATTCGACTCTAAGTTCCAGAGATTAGCGCGTTCAAACAAACAAACAAACTCTTCAGCTTCATAATATCAGTATACACAACCTTGTCACTGATCGATTCAAAGCAGGACATCAGGTTGTGTGGAAGAAGGAACGCATAAGCTGAAAAGGGGTCATAGTAGCTTGATCCCACAGTAAAGATTATTCATAATAACGAGTACAATGATCCTTTTTCATGTTTTCCGTTTATTCTGTTACACACATTGAATATATTTACTTCTCTTACATACTTTTTTGGTACAGTATTCATCTTCTTAATATAAAGTTTTTTCTTTCGTATAGGCGCTCGTTTAAAATAGCTCATGCGTTATCAAAAAGATAAGTCATCTACATAACCACAGAGTAGGCAGTATTTCTCACCATACCTAACCCGTAATTGATAGCTATTTTTTACAAACCCATCCCATTCTCCATTATCACAAATTCTTCAAACACTTGATTCAAATCTGTCCCCTAAAAAAAGATTAATTACAATACCTAATCCCGAATCGATTCGAAATCGTATCGTCCCCGTCCCGCTCGCAGTAAAAGCACGTGGAGGTTCGTGCCCGGGCCCCAGTTCTATTGATTACTATTTAATTCGTTGTTAGTGGATACAATTACTAAATTACTCAGTTCCTCTCTACTGTGTTCTACGCCAAACAGTCTATATAAATCTATTTGTTGGTAAGGTTAATAAAACGCGCGTTCTGTAATCGGCTATATATAGATTTTGATAAAGGTTAATATCGATCAATGAAATGCTATAGTTTTTGACTCGTCATGCTGGACATAGGCCTCTGCCAACTGACGTCTCCGTTTCATCGATCGGTCCTATATGCTTCTCACATTTAGCGAAATCCGTCATCAGATCAACGGTCCATCTTATGGGAAGCCGTACCTACCTGTTTTGTTTTGACTCAATCAAAAAATTAAACTTCAATAAACTGTGTACTCACTTACCAACAACAAACACGAAGGCTGGAAATGACATTCCAGCTTTTTTGAAATATTTTGCTGGATATAAAATCTCGTGTCACGTCATTCGGTTCCAGTTGAAAAAAAGAAAGATTCGTCGAATCCAAATATACTAATATTATAAAGAATAAAGATTTTTTTGTTTCTTTGAATTGAATAGGCTCCGAAACTACTGCACAGATTTAAAAATTCTTTTAGCATTTGATAGCTACATTATCAGGGAGTAACATAGGCTATATATTATCCCCGTACTCCCACGGGAACGGGAACTACGCGGGTAAAACCGCGTGAGGCCACTAGTTTGCAAATAAAACTAAAAATAAGATACAAAGAGACTATACACACATACGAGTAAAGGTATAAATAACCTAAAAAGACACAATACTGGTGCAAAATATTTAGTCAGAAAATGCAAAAGTTTTTCAAAATAAATCGCATACTTTGGCTGCGTAAAATATACTCTTTTTCTCTTTTTCCATAGTCGAATGACATCTTCATCAATAAAATATACGACAGATGTCACTTTGACATGACTAGAGCGTCGCGCAATGATTGTTGATAAAGCGGTCCCTCAGGACGAGAACCTCGTGAAGGCTGAGAAAGTTTGCCTTGACATTTCTTTGCAGTCGTTTCGTTGTTATAGGCTTCGGAAAACGTACTTTTGATGTCAAAGGTAGGCTTAATGCTGATCCATCCTCATAAAACTAATTCAACAAACAAACCCTATGACAATTTTTAAGGTTCCGTACTCAAATGGTAACCAACGGAACCCTATTACTAAGCCTCCACTGTCGGTCCGTCCGTCCGTCTGTCTGTCAGCGGGCTGTATCTCAAGAACCGTAATAGGTAGACAGTTGAAATTTTCACAGATTATGTATTTCTCTTTCTGCTACAACAAATAATGAAAATCAAGGTTTATGGTACGGAACCCTTCGTGTGCGAGTCCGAATCGCTCTTGACCGGTTTTTTCTACATAATAGCACACAATCTGACATGAAAACTTTCCCATAATCCATTGCACATCGTTAGCTTCCGATCGGGGATGCATCGACTGAATGTGATGACCGCGGGGAGGGCATGACGTCATCGACTCCCCTACTTTCAATTATGCCGTAATTTATACACTAATAGCATTAGACTATTAATCTTTTAAGTAATAATATATAGGAGCAGTTTATGTTAGTTGATTCTGTCTGATGAAATAAGGTACAGGGAAAATAAACGCAACTGCAAAATTAGCTTTTTTATGTCAACAAAGTGCTGTCTTAGGTTAGCAGGTTTTACAAGAAACCTAGGAAAGGAGGAACCAGGATAGACCTCCAGGGGCAATCTGACAATGTTTTAAGGTCCTCCTTTTCAGTCGCAACTGTCGAAAGCCGAAATAAATTTATTTTGAAACAAGCAGTACCTTTGTGCTCTTCTCTCTGTATATGTTGTCTCTGATAAGTGTTCATAAATAATTGAATATTATAATTTCCGGCATGTATATTTAAAAGTGTTAAAGCTAAGTATAGTATATGCTGCTTGCCGCGACACTTGGGACGTCCACTGCTGGACATATCCCCTATGTCCAGCAGTGGACATCTTTCGACTGATATGATGATGATGTTGATATGCTGCTTGTAAGATCAGATTAAGCAGTCAGCAGAAAGAGTGACGCGACCATTTTGTGGAAAACGATTAATAATAATTTAATAAATGTTCCCGATACCGGTGGGCTACTATTTTTATATTTTTAAATGTTTTTTTTTTATGTTTTTATTGAAATTTTTAAAAATATAAAGTATATGTAAAAAAAAACGAGAATAATAATAATTTTAATTATAAATAGCCTACGCAGAAAAGTATTCCCGATAACCTATTTACCAAAAAAAACATAGAGAGCCACACTTCCTGCCATAAGCTTACCAGTAAATCAAGACCCAAAAGGCAAGCCGCACTTAAAATAATAAAGGGACCATTCCTAAAAGTACAACGGGTTATTAATTCATAATTAAACATAATTCCCCGTAAATACACTACGTAGTACTAATGACACTAAAATGTACAGTACAAAGAGCCTCAACCAAAATAAAGGAAGTTCATGTCGGCTTCAAAGAAACCGACTAACGACCGTACCAGCCGGCGTACCGAACTAAATTAATTAATTAACTAATTAAAATCCATTACAAATAATTAACGTCGTCGATAAAATTGAACGCAATCGATAACGTAAGCGAAAACAAAGAGTTGGACCGACTCGGATAGACCCGATAAATAAGTGAACTTTAAATTAATTGGCATTAGTGGAAAATGTGAGTAAAGGACGTTTTATACTGCCGATTTGAATATTATTTTGTTTGGACTTAAATGTTTAATGCTGGCGGATTTCCACTTAGTTCTTAATTGTATGCTACAGATATTTTTAACGGATCGTCATCTGATCGGCCGTCTTCCTAAACGCCATCCTTTAGTCTTGTCATGTTTTTCCAAGTGTGTTATGCCATTTTTTTCACCAAGGGTCTTGGGATTTTGGTAAATGATGACCCAAAACTTTCCTAAACAAATTCATCTCAGTTAACTAGCTGTTAAAGTCACCAAAATTTAAGAAGTCTAATTTGACAGCTGAGTACAGAGGGATAGAAGATAGCTTTACCACTAAGTGCGAAAGAGATTTATTTTTATGTCTCTTTCAAACTTACTAATAAAGCAATGTTGTATCCTGCTGTCAAAACCGGCCTTTTATTTTCTGACAACTGTAATAATGGGTTTTAAAACCCAACATTATCGTTTCAGCTACAACTTTTCCATATTCATGACATATTGAACTTCTGCTGACCAATTCTATGTCAATGGCAAACTGTCAAAAATGCCTTAATTGGCACTCTAATTTATATTGAATCACCATTTTCTTTTATTAATGTCACCGCCATCGAACTGATGTGCTGACATTAGTTCGATGCTGGCTAGAAATAAAAAAAAAAAACAAAATGATCGCATCAGATTTTATTTTTCTACATTCCCGCCAGTCGGGTGCTTTACCTGTTGATTCAGCTAGAAACGTGGCGTCATTACGTGATCTGCATGATAGGACACTGGGGACCGAATATGTTGAAACTAACATAAATAATCGTGTTTTAATAGCCTTGATTTTAATTCGATATTAATTTTCTATCGTGATGTAGAAAATTAATTCCGTTTCGATATGACGGACATATCGAAACGAATGTTAAATAAACTAATATTTGTTTATTTTTAAAGACGAGCTCAAATTTTATTACATTACTTTTTTCCATCCTCTTGTTTTTTCAACAATCCAAAAGATACGTAGCACATCGGGTACTATTTTTAAGACCACTCGTTACTCATTAGCGATCAATGCTAAAACACTCGACATTCACTTAGTAGCGTAATTTATAATTGTTTTGTTCATTAACTTATAAAAGGTAACACCCAGGCCTTGTTTGTGTCAATCGAATTACAATAAAAATATGTAAGTAATAAGGATATAGTCATTAATAAGGAAACCTTAAAAATACCAGTCAATTAATTTAATTAGGCCTTTTATTTTTCATACTAAGTACTCGTACTTATTCAAGTTATAAAAGAACGTCTTTGTAAACACGAGTGGAAAGTAATAACTTTCCATTACAGTTAAAATTTAAAAATCATACTCTTCGATTCCTCAATATCTATTTACTTAATTATCAGCCTACACTTAATATAGGATTATTCACAAAATGGGTTTTTAATAATAGGACAAGCAAATGAAAAGCCCTCTATAATATTGAAGAAAAGCTCAAACTTTTACCGAACAACGCTTAAATTCTTCAAGAAACTTGTTCAAAAGTGCTTACAACCGTTACTTTAATAATACGAGTTAATTGTAATTGATAGATAACGTATTCGATTCTACATCGTAATCGTAACATGAATCGAGACGATTCGGCGCCCGTAATTTCACCCATTACATGAGCTCACAAATTTATAATTTGCGTGTCTCGATATGGTATTTATACGATTCTATTTCTTATGTCATTGACACAAAGAGTGGTTATTGGATATTTTATGATTATAATGACTGTTCATGAAACACCTAATCACTCGAAATCTTTAATTTAGAATAATGTAGCGTTGAATGTGAAATGTTTAGAATCGAGGCCCGATTTGATTGTTATTAGCTATGACGAATTTTTCATTGTGGTGCCATATTGGGATTTGTAATCGCTGAAGTTTAGCATCTGTAGTTCAACTAATGTTTTTAAATTAAATATGACTGTAATACTACATCAGATTACATCACCGTTTTGACAAATCGGCAGCCTACCTGACTTCCTCAACCATGCGTAGGCTAAGCATTCGTAAAATGGATCAATTGATGACATGTTCCACCTTTATTACATTTGAAAAAGTAGGTACTTCTTCAACGAAATTTCGCATCATCACTTAACATCAGGTGAGATAAGTAGTGGTCAAACGTGCGCCTATGATTAGTAAAAAAAAATATATAATTTCAACATCGTTCTTGCACCCCTTTTGTACTACTTGATTCTTAAAACTAAATTATAGTATCTAATCAATGACGTAAATCGTAAAATAATAACGTTTGACCAATGGCCATACTTACTTTTACAAAATAGATGAAATTATGTGAGTAGGTACTCTGTAGCCAAATAATAGCCCAAATTTTTAGTGTTCTTTTCAATTTACATACAGTTGGCATGAGAGCTCCACATTAACAGTCTAGTAAACGCAAATCTGATATTAAAGGATCATTTTCAGTAGGAAACGATTACCCCAAGGTACTTGATAAGCGAAATTTGGTTACCAATGAAATAAATAGCTGTTGAATAAATCAAGACGTGAATAAGTTTGAACAAAATTAGCTTGTATTTCGGTCTTAATCTTTATCGAATCTAGCTTTAAATTGAGACAGAATTAATTTTAATGGCGCATGATATAAATCTGAATCTGAATGGGAGAAATATTACTTTTTCATGCATCATTGGTAATTTTTTTTTTGTTCGATGCAATTAGCACAACAAGAGCTGTCTGTATTTCAATTTACAGAAGAGATATTGAAATAATAAAAGTAACATCAAGATGTTACTTTTATTATTTCAATATCCCTTCATTATATACAGAGAACTACATTTGCATTTATAATATTAGTCCATACAGACACACATTGTTATCTGTTTGTTTGTTGTATTTTCACGTCTTAACAGCTGAACGGGTTTGGATGAAACTTGGCACATGAGTAGACCATGCTCTGATACAGGACATAAGGCATTGGAACGGAGTTCCTTATTGCACGTTATTGTTCTCGTTTGTTTGCGGGCTAGACCGAAAAATTTTCAATGAAAAACGACACCAAAACCGACATCTTTTTGCAGTAATTTTTTAACCACTTCCCGATCACTTGGGAAACTAAAACTTTTTCAATAAATTTAGCTAGCCGTCAATTTTGAGAATATGTAATAATATTTTATAAATTTAACTTTTTTTTTAATTTAATTAATAAAAAGGAACTCCGTTCTAACTACGTGGCCATAAGACCTTTATATTTTTCCTGTGTGTGTCCTAGGAGTACATATTATGTTCCCATGGAATTTACGACATCCACGCGGACAAAGCCGCTGGCAGAACCTATTCACAAATAACAAATTCAGTGGCTTTAAGAAAATCCACTCCCCTACAGCCCTAAATCGGAATTGTAGCATCAATGTATTTCTGTAGGTGTCAATCCTAGTTAGCTCTCTCTCGCTTACCGTTCTCTGGCTAACTAAATACAGCATGTCGGGGATGTCAATCGAAGACTTTACGACAAATACAACACCAATTCATTAGAATACTCCTAGTGACTGCTGAACTGCTATTTTTAAGGTATTTTTATGATTGGGTATAAAGCAATAGCGTATAGTGTCGGCCAGTGCCGTATGGTACCGTAAAAGAATAATACCATCCCACCACTTCCCCTGGGTGTCGTAAGAGGCGACTAAGAGACTCACCAGAGAATGGGCAGCAGCGTTCTCTGTAAAACGCAACACCATACACTGCGACGGCCAACCCGCCTGCCAAGTGTGGCGATTATGGCAACCCCCTCCCCCCTGTGGGGGAGACCTATGTCCAGCAGTGGACGTCTTTCGGCTGATGTGATGATGATGATGATAAAGCAATACAAGTAGGCCAAGTAGTTCAGTTTTGATAGATTGAAACTTCTAGGTAGTCGTTTCGTCAAAATACTTTTGATACCGTTATTATTTTTGGTAAACGTTTCTTCATGTATTACAAACTCGTGAATTTTATTAAAACCTGACTATGCAGAAACGTATGCTATTCAACGAAAGTAGCAAAATAAACAGGAAAAATATATATTTTTGTAACTTTGTTAAAATCTTTAGACATTTATTACGGGGATTTTGTTACACGTAGGTGACGATGTCAATCTCATCGTAATGTTACAAATATTTCAGCAAAAAAACGCTTGTCTAATTTTTAAATTAATATTACGGAATAATACATTTGCCGCTTTACAATAAGGCTTGACCAAAATTCCATAGAGCATTCTAACATCCATTCTTTGTCACTGAGCGGAAGTATGGCCAACTGTCAAAAATTCCAATTTTCGAACACCACCCAACCGTCCAGATGCATTTCCACGTCAATATTTTGCTAAAGAACTTTTCAATTTAAATTAATTGCATCGATATGAGGAGTGGCATCTGATTTGTTTCTTACGAAACAGTGATTCATCTCATCTTTAAATGAGTGTTGTCTGTACTATAGTAACATTAATATTATTTTTACCTCTTCTCGAACATTTGGCACACCGGTAGACCATATCCTGGAAGAGGACAAAATATTGGAAATATTTTCTCTTGCTATATTTTCGCGAGCGAGCAAACCCGCTAACAGAAGCTAGTAAATGACAAAAGTTCCGTTGACTGTAAAGGGCTAACACCCGTGTAATACGTAAGTAACTACTGCCAGATAATGACGGCAAATTACCGTGTCGTGTGACGAAGAATAAAGCATATTACATTTAGGAAAAGGCCACTGTCGACCATAAAACCAACAGTGATAACGACCCTACATGAAAGCCAGCCTATTACTTTGTAGAAAGTACCAAGTAAAACACTTAATCGCCATAACAAATTTTGTTAAAAGAAAAAGCAGAAACACATACACGTAACTCAGGTCATACAGACACAGAGACACGCAAACTTTAATTGTTTCTAATTAATTTATTACATGTATTAAACAATTAAGCGTGCGGTATCTTGATGTATTGTTATCGAATTCAGGACGCCATAGTTACGAATGACTCTTTGCCCAATTGACTTATCTTTGTAAGCTAATTAATGGGTTTACTCATCACGCGATGTGCTCTAATTGGACCTCGAAAACAGACGTCATTTCGTTATTACTTTTCCATTTTATAAATAGGGATATGTGTGATGGTTGATGGGGCATTTCGATTGGCGAGATCAATATGATAATTTGGACTATACACAATTGGTTGAGTAACTGAAATAAAAAAAAAACTGGCCAAATGCGAGTCGGACTCGCGTGCAAAGGGTTCCGAATCAATTTCATTTTTTTAACGTGTTATTTTAACACTACAGACTTCTTATAGGTTTTCCTGTTATCTTAAGATATAGAACTATTATATGCATTTTTTTTTTTCAAAATTTTAGGCTCAGGCGTTTCGGAGGTAAGGGTAATTTTTGGTCTAATTTCTTGAATAAGTTCAAAACTATTTATTTTAAAATTATGAAACAAATACAATTAAAACCCTCACAGTAAGCCTTTTCATTTGATATATCACACAAAACAGTGTGAAATACTTTATTTTTAAATTTTCTGGTTTGACCCCAAAGAGTGACCACCTTACTCAATTTATTTATTTACGTAATGCGTCCGTGTTTGGGTCATAGAAGTCCATATGTGTACCAAATTTGAACAGAATCAGTCCAGTGGATTCGGAGAAAACTGGCAATGAATCAATCTACCTAGCCTTTTACCAACTATGTTGGGGTAGACTTTCAATGTAACCAGATGAACTGAATACCAGTATTTTACATGAAACGACTTGCCAAGGATTACCGTGTTGTCTGGTAGGAATACCAGACAACACGGTAATCCTTGGCAAGACTGGTGTCAGATTTTCTGGCTTCTGACAATCCGTAAAGAAGGTCAAAGATCTACCTACAAATGACAGCTGGGACCAATAGGCTAGTTTCCACCATCAATAAATTGCAAATCTATTTAGTCCGTCAGTTAGAGTATTGAAAAATGATGGACACGTATTTTTGTTCTTATAAATCAATGAATATTGACAAAGATAAAATGCATCAAAATTCGGGAGAGGGGGGTGGAGACGTCACGTCGCTAGTAAAAATTGTACTATCGTAGTGACGTCACGCGAGTTTTCAACGTACTGTATCTTCGTCGTTTTTTGTTTACATGAAAAAAGAACAAATACGTGTCCAATATTTTTTGTAAATCTATCTGACAGACTATTTTTTCTCAGTATAATACCCTATTGCTAAACATGCTTCCCGAGTTACGGAGGAGTATCAGTTTGTCATTACCTACATACCGAGGCTCCACATACTTGGTCACCCTTCCACGGGCCTTCCTCAGCAGGCTCTACTTAGCCACGAACTCCTCTAAAAAGAAGTTAAACATTTGATCTATAATGTCTGTTTAAGAGGACATGCTGGCGGCGTGACGTGAGGCTTTGCATGTAAAAAGGCATAATTCGAGGTTTGGCTCTCGACTGTTGTCTTCTATATATTGGAGGAGAAAACAGTCGAGAGCCAAACCTCGAATTATGACTTTTTACATACAAAGCCTCGCCGCCCGCATTTCCTCTTAAAGACCCAATTTTCTTATCCACTTTTCGAAATACAACAATGTGTCACGACGGGAGAATCAAACGATATCTGTTTCAGTGTTTCCTGAAACTGGTTGCGGAACATTTGATCACAGTTTTACCAAAGCTATAGCCAAATCTTTAATGGAACAGTACCAATAATTTGTACTTACAAAACTTACCAATAACAAAAATAATGTCGACTATTATTTATTTCCTCGATAAATCAGCTTTCTTAGGCACAGAGAGTACACAAAGGAAAACAATCACAACATCGGATATGAATTATATTACATTAACTAGCTCCCCTAAAAATCACCCCATAAAGTTATTACGTGCGGTAATAAGATTGGTGGAACAACACTATGTTCACGTACATAACAAAACGAAATTAGAAATCGTCTGAGTTACGAACACCGGTAAATGGTGAAACGATTGCCAATTTACCAACCCTACCCTGTCTTAATTGACGCAGACTACTCCTTAAACTAACGGGGGTAGATAGCGAAAGTAATTTGTCATCGGTTAGCTAAGCATGGTGGGGGGGGGCGCACTCGCGGGCCAACCTCCGCGGAGGTAGCACGTCTCCACACTAATGACATCCCGCATAATTAGGAACCGCCACCATCTACTAATTACATAAATTGCCCACTAAACTTTGCTATAATTTTGCTTCGCGTTTAAACGGGGTAACTGCTTGAGAGTTGGTACGGACTGGTTTAAATTATTACAATGTGATATACAGATTTGTAAACATATGTATGTGCAATCCTGTTTTGTTCAATATCGAACTGGTTGCACACAAGTAGTGCTCTGAATATAGTAAATTCTAAAGTGTATTATGTGGTAGCCACAATGAATAACGCTACCTGTATCATTGGAAGTACACTACGGGCGCAACTCAGATACCCAATTCCGACTTGCGAGAATTTGCCGCAATGATTACGCTCGATTAACTCTGATTCCCTTGGGCGGTTGTGGGGTAGACACTTATTAAGCAGATAGTGCATTTCGACAAAAGAACCATAACAGTACGATATACTTTCCACAGTTTTCAGCACTTAACATTTTTTACCATACCACTTACAATAATACTTGACAACGGCTAGCCTGCAAGAATTCTCATTAACGATTTCTTAATTCAAATCAATGACCGAAAAGTTCTGATCAACTCATTTGATACAGAATAGAATAGAATACTCTTTATTATGTACACCATATAAGTTACAGAAAAGACAGATGAGAAACATTACATAGGATGACACAATGGGCGGCCTTATCGCTAAAAGCGATCTTTTCAAGACAAACTTTGGATGGCCGACAGCCACTAGACATCTTAATAAACTGTACAATTAAACTATTTCTGATAGAAGTTTATAATTCCTTCCATGAAGCAGCAGCCATGCGATATGGCAAGCCTTTCACAAATCACTTTACCTCAATCATTACAAAATCTTTATGCACAACAGATCAACCAACAATCAGCCAGTCATCTAGCAACGTGGTGGACGGCATCAACTTGGAAGACATCAAGGAGTTCGCCAAGGCTTTCAAACTTCGACGGCTTGGCCTAGGCCTCACTCAGACCCAGGTCGGCCAGGCCTTGTCCGTCACGGAAGGCCCTGCTTACAGTCAAAGCGCGATTTGCAGGTAAGGTCTAGCTTAGTTTCCATATTTGTTGTTTTCTGTATGTTAGAATCCATAGGTTCTGCCTTTACTATACATATTTTTTGCTGGACACAACGTGGTGCACCCAAGGGACCGTAAATAGATTGTCACTACAAGCAGCATTTAAAAGTCCCGTAACATTTCCAACGTGTAATTAATAAAATGCCAGTAACGTTATCTTGCAAAATGTATGCGTGTTCCATTTTCCAGTCTTTCTTGAGTTTGAAAGAACTAAAATCATCTTTGTGTGTAAGGTCTAAAAATATTAAGAAAACGTCGTCGTCCCTCTTTTTCATAAATGTATTCATATTTATTTCCACATTGAACAATATTAAAATTCAAATAAAACCGTTATGGCATAAAAAAATATATAGAATACACGACCACAGCTTAAAAAATAATGTTGCCACTTAATTGTTGTTGTTAATACAGTATCTAATTTGTCAAAACAGAAGAAAAAGCATAAAAAAACGATCTGATGATATCTCACTTGTAACCGAAGGAGATAAAGTCGCACGCTTGTCAAAATAATGTGACCGTTTGCTGGCAACATCGTGGGGCTGACAAAAAAAGGTTCAAGAATCGTTTTTATAAATGTCGTCACGCAGACCGGCGCTCGGTTATCATTCCAACTTTTTAATATCGTTAATTGAAGTGATTTGTAAAACAGCATGACTCCTTTCATTGCTTACAATTCGTTTAATTAATTACCATTCGGGTGGCTTCCGTTCCGCTCACTGTGTCGTGGCTTACACCATTTTTTATTCAGCTAGGCGCGGGCGCGTGTTTCCTAATTATTTTTTTCTATTATTACGAATTGATTTGTGTCTAACCTACCATGTTTTAACAGTAACGTTCGACTCTCTTAGTCTTTATTGGAACTTGCAAAACTGTTTGATGTTCAACATAACTCATTCATGCAAAATCTTATATGCGACTCTTAAGCTTTTAACAAAAAGTACACGAAGCACCACACGAAATTTCACACTCTATTATTTTGTTTAACCCATCAATGTTTTTTAACAATTAGTCGCTGAAGTGAACCCATTCACACGTCAAACTAAACCCGAAATGTAGGATTTCAGACTTTCTTAATTGATCTTCCTACGTCTTGCAATTACATCACATCACAAATTGTAAGATTTTTATTTTAAAATTGCCACAACTATGTACAATTATACAGGTTTGACGGCCGATCGAAGTTGGAAATCATATTTTTTTTCTTACGTTACCTTATTCTACGTAAATCGACAAATTAATCACGCTTCAGCACAGCTTTACGCTCATAATGTTTAATTGAATCAAATCACTCGAAACAACGTTGCCCGTGAACAAATCGAATTTCGATGCAAAACGGAATGCGACCGGCACAAGCCGAAGGAAATTTCAATTCCAAGCCACCCCCCGACGACCTCCTTCGTATAATAAAATCATTAATCGTTACTTCTGTTCCAGTTAATTAATTATCTTGCCGTAATTACTTTTTTCGTGTAATTAAAAAGAGTAGAATTCCCCTGTCTTTGTTCTGTCGTGATTTCATTTCCCATTAATTTTTCTTTCGTCTCCCTCCAATTTGGTGTCGTGACGTCGCTACATGGTAGTTACCCCTTTCATTATACTGGACTTAATTAATTTGCATTTTAATTAAAACATATTATTGTTTTTGAGAAAAGAATTCCATTTAGTTGTTCCTCGTTCCATCTCACTGAAGCTTTTTGTTAGAGTTCACAATGAACAAAAGTCAACAAAATTCTTTTTAATCATTTTCACAAACTCAAGACGTTAGCTACCCAAATCTAATTTAATCAAAGAATCCTATGAAAACATTTCAGAGTTGTAAGAGCAATACTTTTTTACTCTCCGCCAAAAGTGTTAACATGAAGATTCACGTAAAAGAGCTTTTATTGAAGCGACAAAATTTTAAAATGGTACGCAGTGCCTACCTTATTGATCTGTTTTGAAAACAATCAGGCGCATGGTCATTGCCACTTGGAACGACATCAATAACAAAATATTGAATTAACCATTAACCCCGGTCCGAATGCATTACAATTTCATATGAAGTACAATGCGTCAGGGCATCTCGACCAGCATAACATTAATGTTAAATAACAAATACATAGAACGGCTACGTCCAAAACTTGAATAATTTCGTTATGAAAATTGAATTTCCTTTCCGAATGATATTGATCAACAAACGTGGTGTAATATTTACTTCATTGTGTAGCGTAAAATCATGTAACGGTTGTTTAGTGACATCATAGCGTGCGACTTTGTTCCTAATCTTTCTAGATTTGTTGAGATGTGGTGATGTTGCTCCCGCTCACTCCGCCGGAGTACCGTCACCGTCACTGGCTACGACATAATCTAACATAATATTTGTTACCGTCCCCAGTGCCCTGGCTTCGCAGATGCTAGCAGCTCAGCTGTCTTCACAACAACAAAACATGTATGTGTTTTGTTTTTTATCCCTACACACAATGTCTCCAAATTTATCTTCATCGATCCTGCATCCATCTGCATGCAGCTTGCAATTACTATATAGAAACGTTTTAAAATGGAGCTAAGATAATGGAGATAAATTCGTAGATACTTAACATACATTAAGTACACGCTTTGGCTCACTTTTATCGGCCGAGTCCACACGCAGAATGTCTTTAAATCAAAATGTTTCAACGCTGTTTAATGTAATCTTATCTTGATCGGCGATCCGTGCATACCTTTTGAATGTATGCCGTATATAATTATTTGTAATTACCGGTTTTGACGTTCTTTCTTTTCCTTTTCACACGTGTACGGTATTTGCATTCGGGTAATTACAGCGAAGGCGCCATACATCATACGGCCGACTTACATTTTGATGTTAAGACAAACGCGCTACACTAATGTGCCGGCTACCAAACCATGTCGATTCGACACTATGAGTAATCGCTGTGAGAACTTTATCACTTTTATTATTTGTAACATCTCGATGAGTAATATCTAACTTTCCATCTAATATAGCATGATGTATTATTTTCATTACTCTTATTTTATTAATATTCATTTTGCGCAATTCAAAGCCAGGGCATTGGCATACGTTACCTTTCGTTTCTGAATTCGTTGTTTTATTGTTACCTTGTTCGGTATTAATCAAACTGATTACCTCGGCAGACTAAATTGCCTATTGTTTTTTTTCTCTGTCTAAAATCGTTAACGCAATGTCAATGTCCTGTGTTTATGCCTCTGTTAATTTGGATCGGGTAAAGAGTTACATCGCGTTCTAAAGGTGCTTCGCGTTAGATTTTCATTTGACCGGTGCTCGCATAGCAGAGTCTAACATTACATTTATGTTCGATACAGATTTGAGAAATTGGATATAACACCAAAAAGTGCGCAGAAAATCAAACCGGTGCTCGAACGTTGGATGAAGGAAGCTGAAGAGAGGTAAATATTTGTTTGAGTGAGTTATGTTCGTGGTTATGTGCTACACCGTGTTCGTGAAACATTTGGCCTATAATGCTTAGCAACGTTGTGAAAGACATTTCTCAAATCTGGACTAACTAATGCTTCGGGCTAGGCTTTATGTTTATTTGGATCCGCTGTACGACTAACATCCAACACTCACCGTTACCCGAACTTAGGAATAACTAATTTCTTCTCGTCTATTCCTGAAATCAGTTGTTCCTAATTTAGGTGCTCATCCAAGACGGATTTAACACACACTGGCTATATCATGCATGTTTTAGTTTTTACGGTGCGGTTGTTTGGTTTGAGCGTGTTTTGTTATTCTCTGAATGTCGTTTTTCTTTTTAGACGTTTCTTTATGTTTGGTTGTCATTAGGAATCATCATCGTTATTATTGTTCTCATCTTAGGCGTATCTCACGTGTGATCACAGCTCCTAACACATTGTTCTTAATTTCGTACCGACTTTCTAAAGCACTCTTCTAAATCATCAACATTAGTGTAACTCACCTGGATGTTCAACAAATCGCTATTGTTGATTATGGTAACTGTCGAAGAAAATAAGAATTATTTCTTATACCTAACGAAAAACTTGATGTTCTCTCAAAATATCGTCAAGAAAATATTTTGGGTAAAGTTAGACCGATAAACTTTTAAAGCGGATAAAATAATACACTCCAAAAAATATTAAATACTCAAAAGAACATGGCTCATCTCTATATTTCAGGTACCTAAACTTAGAATTGAAGTTAAACTTGAAACTTAAACTAGACCGACCTACAGCGTCTGAAAAACCTGAATTATTAAACTAATCTCACAGTTCCTAAGCACCGAACTATTGATGAAGATCTAAAAATATAGCGAGTTGAAGAACCAATTTGCTAACAAACACTTTAACTTAACGTACAGGCTCTACAAACTTCTAATTACAAGGGATTAAAATGATGAGATCCTTAAAGGTGTTAAAAACTGTAAAAATTCTCCACATGAACAAAAATCTCTAAACAAACATGATAAGCAAAATGAAGACAACAACTTAAACAATCAATGAACCCCTACTTTCCATAAAATTTAAAACTAAACCAGATGTCACTTAAATCTTCAACAAAGATGTAATGACGCCGTAAGATGCCCCAGCAGGATCCATCGATCGACATTTTGCATCATTAAAATGCATTATCTGAATGCAATGCTACGGTTTAACATTGCAAATGGGTGCATTGAATTTGCAATCGGTCCCTCTTGGTGGTAATTTTTAACGACCGCCTCTGTTGGCTATAGTACTTGAATTAATTCCTGTGTAACTTCGGCGATGTCGTTAATTTATTATTAAGAACTAGGTACATCTATTATAGTGTCTATATTCTCAGTCACTGTTGTTATAAATGGAGTTGCTACAAATTAAAGTCGGAAGTTTACTGAGCTGTCGAATGAACTAGACGGACAGCATTCGTCTATTTTTGTAAGGAGGGCAGAAGTTTAAAAGGAACCGAAACTGTTAGAGAATGGAATAGTTAAAGAAAGCCTTATGGATATTTAATGTAACTTTCCGAGGTATACGAAGAAGCACGTAATAATTTAAAAGCTGATTAGACTGGAAGCTAAACTTCAGATAAAGTCTAGAATAAAAATGATAACTTTGGTAAAGATTAACCTAATGATGATAAAAGTGCTCACAGTCAACATAGACCCAACAAAGGCCGCTTCTATTACACTATCTAGATTATGGGAAATAAAGAAAATTCATTTATGTAAGATAATTCAAATGACGTTAGCATTATGAAACCAGAACAAGGCTTATTATTACCATCAGACGTTTAATATTAAAGGTAATGTGAACATGAATAAGTTGACTTAATCAGTTATTGTTTATATCTATGTAATCGGTATTTCAGCTATCGATGCATGGAGAAGTTTCATACGATAGCTTATTTTGCTAAGAATTTTTCATATAATTAAAATCCGTGACCCTGACTAAATGTTTCTCTGCAACCGTCTTTGTGTTTATATACCTTCAAACGATAGGTTCAACTCGGCAAATCTCAAACTCACAGTATTAAATTCAACTAAAACATTAATAGGCACTTATGCGTTGTTAAGGAGTTGGTCAGTTAGTCATAAATTTGAAGCTATTTGCACTTTCCGAAACGTAGATCTCCATAGAACGGAAGTTCTAACAAACTGACGCGAATTCAGCGCGGGATTCGCTTCAGTCTGTTTGTCCCTTTATTCTCACTTTGCATTTTCAGGGCTGCTTATACTACGAAAAGTACGTTCATCGAATTTATCGCACTAAAAATTCGATTAGCGTATTTTCCGTACAAATGCGATCAACCACGAGCTTATGGGTTTTCTTAGGGTCGTGTTGTTAAAACGAACTATAGTTTTCTTATTCATTTAGACATATTTTTCGTTTTTGCACCACGATCTTAGGAAATAAATGTATTTCACAAAAATAACAATACTAATGCTTTATCACCTTTCATAGCACTTACAGTACAAACAGGGACACCACACATAGGACCGGTCGAATTATAAGTTCTTACAGCAGTTCTCTCAAAATTCTGTCTTAATTCAATGTCATTAATGTTTAAAATTGTGGTCATTACAGGTACGCGTCGGGCCAAAACCATCTGACAGATTTTATAGGCATGGAGCCAAGCAAGAAACGAAAACGGCGAACTTCATTCACACCGCAAGCTCTGGAACTACTCAACGCGCATTTTGAAAGGAACACCCATCCTTCTGGTGAGTTTGGCGATATTTTAGTAATAACTTAAGTCCTACGTTAGTGCAGGTTAATTGGTTATTCATTTGGGGAACTTTGAAGCAATTGTGCCTATGAAAATTCGTTATCTTCTGAAAAAGTT
Organism: Lacanobia wlatinum; assembly: GCA_947578705.1. Taxonomy (NCBI): domain Eukaryota; kingdom Metazoa; phylum Arthropoda; class Insecta; order Lepidoptera; family Noctuidae; genus Lacanobia; species Lacanobia wlatinum. The sequence continues at coordinate 20,911,243 of OX388033.1, forward strand.
TATGTTCTGCAAAAGGTAAATTAGTCGTTACGGATAGTCAGAAGTAAAAAAAATCAGACACCAGTCTTGACAAGTTTCTTCGTGTTGCCCAGTTCTCCTTCTCCGTGTTCCAGTACACGGTTCCATTTTAGTCGGCTTACAAAGGCTGCCCGCTTAATGTACCCGACGTAAACTACCTCAAAGAGCGAGTTTTTTTAAATAATTCATTAAGATGAAAGGTACAATAAAAATAAATAATAATCATATAATAATTATTATTATTTTTCATAATGCGTTCGGATTCTGAAACACCTTGTTAATAATTTTTACGTATCAAAACAATGTCGCCGTTCCATTCCGCGATGTCCTTGGAACACAAGGCTCGGGCTGCGCTCACTCCTGGGTTTCAACAACGTCATGCGTCATGATAATGAATACTTAATATATTTTTTTTAATAATTATTGTGTTCAAAAATATCAATTGTTTTTTCATGAATGTGTAGCAGTCATTAGATAGATGAATTGGGATGCTGTTGTAAGACTAAAATGGCATCGTGTAGTTTGGAAAGGGCTAGTTAGATTGAATTAAATAGGTATTGCTTGAGGCAGAGATATGAATGCTAATGCTACGGCCACACTACCGTAATATGGCCATAACTGGTGTTGTATCAGTTGGTTTTGTTTTAATTATGGCCATAATTATTGCCATATTACGGTAGTGTGGCCGTAGCATAAGAGGGATGCTAATGTCAATGAGGAATGAAAGATGTCAATGTGTGTGAATAGATAGAAAAAAGAAGTTTGAAAATGGTCCATACCTACCCGTGACCAAAAAATTGTGTTGTAATAATTAATTCGGTTGTCATGATATATTATCTGCAAGTCATGCAGAAGAATGAGGAACATCTTGTAAGGTAAGTTTTGAGTATGAATGTGGACTATTAAAAGGGTAGGAGTAATCCTAATTATATAAAATTCTTCCGTTACTGAGTGATTGAGTGATTGAGTGACTGACAGACAAAGCACAGCCGAAACTGCTGGTTGTAGGCAGCTGAACTTTGGCATGTAGGTTCCTTGGGGAGAGTAGGGAAGCACTAAGAGAGGACTTCCCGAAATTCCTACGGGAACGGGAAGATATGCGCGTGCGAAGACGCGGATAAAACCTAGTTATGGATAATGTGAAAGATGATATGCCCAGAAAGGAGGTAGATTGAGATGATGGCAACTGGACGGATTGAAGACGAGGAGCCATCTTGAAAGGGACAAAAGAATGATGATTTATAGCAAAAAGCATAATAGACAAACAGATATTTGGTAATGGATATTCTCAAGAAGAAAAGTGCATTCAGAATTTTATACCGGAATATAGAGTTCGACCATATACCTACCTGCGGAAGCGTAGATATTCGGTAGGTTTACCTAGTAACTGTACAGAAGGTAAAAAAATAGTCTACGCAGCGGCAGAAGTGATTGGGGTCGCGATTTCGAATCCTCATTGAACAAATATTTGTTTTGTATAGCATATATACCTACCTAGTTGTTCGGGGTCGGAGTGTTTGTGCATGCGAGTGAGATCTGCGTGAGTAAACGCATCCTCGATACAACAGAAATTCCCAACTTTTGAAATAGAAAAGGGAAAATTCTTCTGGGGTTCCAATTTTACGACATGTGGCAACATAGTTGTGTGCTACTATAGACTGTACTATATACTACTATAGAAATACTATAAACTGTATTTTTACATGAGAAATTACATCCATGGAGTTTTGATGGTCCACTAGGACCATCAAAACTTCAGTCTACCTTCTTCAGTTCGTTTTCATTAGCCACATAGCAGAACGACAATTCTCGTATTTTTAAGAAGCGATCAATTCACATCTCAATCCTCAAATTTCGAAAACACCTGTAATTTATTTACAAGTTTTTGACATTGATAGATAGATAGGGAGCGTGCAGAAACTATAGGTGGCAGCACAGAAATGTCACTGTCAAGTATGTTTCAAGTATAGAATTCGAAATAGCTACGCTAGATGGCACAGTCTACTCCGCACACGTTCCTCTAAACTGAGCGTGCAGGAACCGCAGGTGGCAGCACAGAAGCGTCAATGTCAAGTATTCTGACCCTTAAAGTTTCGAATATGCGACACTAGATGGCATAGGCAACGCCATGCACGGTCCATACAGAATATACTTTCATGTAACCAAAAATAGTAACACAATTCTTTTACAGAAACTTATTACAATGGCGATAATAATGATATTGCGGCTTTAATTTCAAAGCTTTTTAAGTACCTACAAGAATTGGCCTTCAGACCAAAGGTGTAGGTATTATTTGGGGTTGAGAGAGGTCTGCCTATTTATTATTAGTCATGGGGAAATCCACGAAACCAACACATAATTATGTTAAAAACAACTCACGTTTTCCGCAAACTTAAGATGATTAAGACTCCCAATAGCGACATTTTCATCTTCATCTTGCCTCCGTGGTCGAGTGGTTGAGGCGTTTACCTTGTGACCCGGTGGTCGTGGGTTCGATTCCGACGGGAAGCATACTTTGTAAAGTTGTTTCCAGTTTGGCTAGGAGATTGCAGGCTTGAGTCACCTGATTGTCTGATAAAAAGATGATTCCGTGCTTTGGTAGGCACGGTATAAGCCGGTGGTCCCTGCCGCCAAATGGCGGTCGTCAAATAAACCATGTCAGAGGCCCTTGAGGCGGCTTAGAAACTCTGACACTAGGGTGTGTGGGGTCGTTAGACCTTACTGCCCACACGATAAGATGAGATCTTGTAACAAAGGAAAAACTATATATACCTAATACCTAGGTACCTATATAATATCTAATGTTACACTCGGCACTACATTGAACCACAAAAACCTAATGCTATTGTTCTAATTTTTTCAGGCACCGAAATCACTGGACTGGCACATCAGCTTGGCTACGAACGCGAGGTCATCAGAATATGGTTTTGCAACAAACGGCAGGCTCTCAAGAACACTGTCAGAATGATGTCCAAAGGCATGGTCTAAATACAACAATAAGAGTGCCTGTCCATTACAGCGGAGCGGAGAAACGGAGAAATTTTAACCAATGGAATTGCATAAAATCTCCGCTCCACGTGAGTCACTGATTAACATGATTGGTTAATATTTCTCCGTTGCTCGCTCGCTCCGCGCAAATGGACAGGCACGCTAACACAACAGTAATAAGACCTTTTCTTCTGTATAATCCCGTACACAACTGCGAACATTGGACACATTCCAGAGTCCTAAGTCCATTAAAAAGGTCCATCACATTAGTTTGTAATCCATCAATGGACACTGAACTTTATCCAATCTTTTCCATTTGTGTACAGGAACTCACGCGAAAAAAGACGACAAAATGTTAGAGTTTAGTGATGGGGTGCGTCCGTGAGACAATGTTATCGATATCGATGGTTTCGCTTTAAGATCTGCACGTAGATTCGTGATCTCGTCTCGATATTCAAATTAATTATAATTTGCATCGATAGTGTCTTATTTATGAAGGCGAATGTTTCCTTTTGTTTTTTATTGATGAAAAGTCTGGCCTTAACCGCAAATCTTTATGCGATTCCAGCCAATATGAAACATGGAAAGTAGATAAATAGTATTAAGTGTAACGTAAATGTATTATAAAACAAATTTCGACTGAAATATTCGTCTCGATGTAGTTTACAATGATATGAATGGAATGTCGTAGCGATTAATGTAGGTGTTTACTAGTACAAAGTAATAAAATTGAATTGTCAAAATCACTTTACCATTTCAATGTTTCCATTCCCATTATTTGTATTTTAAAATAAACTGATTATAAAACAAAAATAACAAACAATGTTAATGAAATAGGAACTTTACTCTTTTCATAAAAGCATCGGTCTAGCGAAACTCACAAAGATGGCAACTTATGTTTCATACATGCAAAAATAGTGTAGCTTCCAGGTTTTCTTTTGTAAAAAGATTGCATTTTGTAAATAAGTACAATATGTTTAATTTTCGTCAGTAACAATGTAATGTAGCTGATACATTAATTTATTAAAAATACTCTGAGTTGTTTCGTTCTCTTTAGCGAATGTTGCACTTTTTAGACTTAAGATTAATATCGATATTATGAATGTAGTTAAAATGTGTCGTCAATCTTAGTATAACCTACTAAGATTTTTTTATTAATCTATAGTAGGTTTTTGTTGATAGATAGGCATAAAACGATATGTATAGATTAATTAAATATAATTATTATCTAATATTGCCGTAAATTGTAAATATTGTTTTCGTAATTTGATTTTAATGAAACGTATTATTAGTTTTATGTATTAAGTATAATTTCATAGCTTTTTAAAAAAGTTTTATTGTAATTAGGCAGTATTCAAGTTGGATTTTGTGGCGATATTAACCATATGATTTCAATTTTCATCCAGCAGTTTGTTTATAATTGGAATAATTAATATTCACATTTTCATAGAAATAAATACATGTAACAGGGGGTCTTGAAATTAAAGTTAGATGATTTTAATGCGCATATTTCTCGCACGGTGACTGTTAAACTAATAAAATTGCCTCGCATTTGGAAATGTAGATTTTGAAGAGTATACTTATAATATGTAGATTTTCCAAAAATACTAAAATTTGACGTTATATATAATTATGTTTTAAGAAATAAACTTGTGCGAGAAATATGCCTAAATAAAATTTATATGATAATCTCGGTGAAACTCACACTTTAGAATACTCAATGTTACTATTCGGTGCACGCACAGTGATATTAAAAAATATTTGAGATCATCGACAAACAAAATTCTTTTATTTGCAATTTTATCATTGCATTAAATCACCACGTCTATGGAGACAGGTGCCTTATCGATATTTCGGAATACAAAATTAAAAACCGTGATATTTGCTGATTTCTTTTAAATTTTGATGGTTGACTAGGTATATATTTAAATCCTTTTGAAAGGTATACTTTGTATAACATTATTATACTTCCAAAATCATACCTCACGCAAAATATCACATACCTATGTAAATAATTTAGTTAGATAGTTTTCAATTAAAGACCTGCTGTTAACTGTATTACCAATAGTAATAAGGCTGTAATTGTAATATTGTATGTTAATGACCAATGAAAACCAACTTGTGATCATTAATATTTGTACTGTTACCTACTACTTAACAAGAGTCGTTAAAAAAATAATATTATAAAAATTGAACATATTTTTCGGCTGTTGAAAAATTGTAAATACAATATTAAGGATAATAAAACTATTTGGATTAATATTTAGGAACAAAGGGAAAAAATATTATCAAAATTTATATTTTCAAAAATATTACAAATGCAAAAAAGCGTATTTAAAAAAGGGATGTTTGGCCATAAACTAAAAAATCATATTCACGGAAAGGGTTTTTTATCGACTTAAACACACCACAACACTACACAAGCCACGAGCAGTAAGGTAAACAGTGACTTAAAAATTGTGCGACGCGATGTTGTGCGTAATCTGTACTTATAATAAAAGGAATCAGATTTCTCATTTATAAATCAAATAGATTACCCTTGTTATTGCAAGTAATTTCTTTAAATAAACCTTCTTTACACTTTTCTAGAAGACAAACGCCAGCAATATTGTCGTTTCACGTTTTTAAATGTATAGTATTAAATCTCCGTACAATTTATAGTGTATGAAAAATCTGATTCCCATCAAACATTAGCGTAATAGAAAGAGCATAGAATGCTAAGTACAAATGATATAATTTAACGATAAAACTGCTAGTCCCGTTAAAGGTATAATTAAAATAAAAAATAATATTACCTTGCAAAATCGCGTTGCACCCTGGTTTTCATGATCCACATGTATCTATAATAATAATAGTAATACAATTATAAAATCTACACATAACTTCAGCTGTAACACATATTCAAACCAAACTGTAACAGTATGTAATAGCGTATTAATTTTTTCTTCCTATAATGGTACCGAACGAATGATTATGGCTGCTGGTTTATGAAGAGAAGCAGAATAAAGGCAGATAACTGTTTGATTGCTGGTTTTATTCATTTTAGTGTACCCTTATGACATACTCCTCCTAATCCTGAGACGAAAAAAGGTACCTGCATTTTGATATGTACTAAATCGATTCGATTCCAATATTAAAGTACCTTGGTTCCTTGCGCCTACTGAGACCCGGACACAATTTTCTATTCTTAGTGCTATCTTTGAAAAATTTTCCGTAGCCGCGCAGCTTCAGGCAACGTGTCGCTAGCTACGAAAGGTATTCTCATAGAAATACATATAAAAAATTAGTGACACGGAGACACGTCGCCTGCGGCGCCGGCAGTCGGCTACGAACTTGTACCCTTAGTGTTTTTTTTTTTTTTCAGAACTTTAGGTAGACATCTATAAAACAACGTTACAAATACCTGGCTTCGAAAGTTTTAAACAGTTGGTAGGCACTTTATCTACCTATGGCAATGATGTTTTTGACTGATCTGGATTACTTATACGAAAGAAACCAGTCGGTAACTGACTACTTACCACTAGGAGTGGTGAATGAGTAGGTACTATGGGTTTGCACCTAAGCTGGTAGCGCAGTAGACACGCTATTACTATACCAAAGTGTAATATTAAGCACTAGCTTCTGCCAGGGGCTTCGCCCGCGGGATCCTTAGGGAATATACTCCCAGGTTATATATAGCCTATGTGTTATTCCAGACTATAATCTACTCCTGTGCCAAATTTTATGAAGATCCTGTCAAGCGTTCTGACGTGAAAGAGTACCTAACAAACATCCATCCTCACAAACTTTCGCATTTCTAATATTAGTAGAATAGTAGTATTTAAGCAAATTACGCTGAGCACAAATTTCAGCTGTTACAATTTCTATACTAACACGGGCCGTCAGTTTCTACGAAAAATTCCCGATAATCACTGCCACACTTGGTTTGTAAGAAAAGTATCTAACAACTATTGCAGAGGCGTCTCCGTACTTTTTCAAAGTAATTTTCATGTGTATGTACATGGCCCTGATAAGGGGGCCTGCTGGTTGCAGAAATATTGGTGTATAAAGCTGGTGCAGCTTTCGACAGACACAGCGACTGCACCCCATCCGTTGCTAAAGACCCAAACTCCACCAAAGGCGACCATCAGGCGATGAGGATACCTCCTCCCCGCCTGGTGCTCGCCCCTAGGTACATTAATAACGAATGACTCCATTGTATCTCGTCTTAAGAGGAAATGTGAGCCACGTGTGACGGTGTGATGCGATTTGTTTATTAGGTACCTAATCGTCTACTATTTGTCATTGATCTTTTTATTCGCAAAATATCAAAAATCATCACCGTTGCCTGAGTTTGCAAAGCACGGTGTGGCATTTTTGATGCTTCGCGAATAAAAAGATCAATGACAAATAGTAGACGATTCAACCTCCAAGATTCACTGCTCACATCTCCGCACAGATTATAAGGGTTTCAGCCCAGCTGAAAGCTGAAATACATTTTATGCTGTCTCTATTTTGTCTGGGTCTTATGCTTTTCTAACATTAAAAATAATAATACTTAGGTACTAATTCCATTCGATGAACAGCGAAATAAAAAAAATACACTTATAATAATTTATTGTCAGTGTCCCATACTGTTCAAAAACCCCGCCATTAGTTGCCGCTATCACAATGGCGCTAACTTTTGTGTTTCGTTACTGCGAATGCCACAAGTACTTTTTGTAATAACATTGAAAGAAAAGTTTTACACTGATGAAAATTTTGTTTTATTTATCCACATTATAATTTTGGTTTTAATTAAATAACTTCAAAAAATGAAAATGACAAACGTAAGCTCAAGCGAAATAACAAAACGTACTTTCGTTACTAGTGATGTGACGTAATGATTATACCAACTCTTATACCAACTCGTATAGGAAATCTTGACGTCGTCAATAATTCTATTCTTCAAGTCCAAAATTGGTATACGGCAAACAACTTGGTATTAAATGAAACAAAAAAGAAAAACAAATGTATTACATTTACTTTGCCAAATATTAAAAGTAGCGAATGTGACATCATATTGAATGGAGAAAAACTGGAGTTTATTAATCAGACATTTTTCTTGGGAATCACCTTAGACGAGAAATTCTAATGGGGACCTCATATAACATCTCTAGCGGGGCGACTAAGCTCAGCTGCTTATGCTGTTAGGAAGTTTTTTTTTTTTTTTTTACTATTGAACGGCACGCGTTTGACCACTATCTCACCTGATGGTAAGCGAGGATGAGACAGTTAAGACGTAGAAACTGCACATTTGGTCTATTTTACCTACTTCCACAGCATTATGTCATACGGTATTTTGATGTGGGGTCGGGCTGCTGACATAGAATCCATATTTATTTTACAAAAGAGAGCTGTCAGAGCCCTTTATAATCTGCGCCGCCGCTATTCTCTAAGGGAACTTTTTAAAAAGATTAATATTATGACAGTCCCTTGTCAATTCACATATGAAAATATTAAGTATGTACGGAAAAATCGCCATCTTTTAAAGTGAAACTTTTATTACATCGTCTCAAATTTTTTCGTCTGTGTGTTGCATGTCGCGTGACGGTCGGCAGTGGAGTAGGCCTCTAGGTACATTTTTAGTTAAATGTCTATAATGTGAAAAAATGTTTCACTTTTACCGTGGTTTCATAAAACCACACCATCTTTTTTTTTGTAAAATTAGTGATAGACATAATTTTAATATTAAAAAAAAGATAAATCAGATCAACCATTTTATAGATTAGCTAAAGTACACACATCTTTCATGGGGTACTGTGTTAAATGTTACAATAAAATACCTTGTGACATATTAGAACTAAATGAAAGACAGTTTAAAACGTATATCAAAAGCACACTTTGTAAACAAGCTTATTACAAATTAGAAGATTAAATTCAGGATAAGAATGCTTGGAAGCATGCTGTCCTGCTCCGTAGGACAATCAATGTTGTGGACAAAACCAAACTGGTTGCTTTATGTATTAACTTTATAGATGTTCTGTTTCTTTTTGTGTTTGTATTTTTCTACTAACTCACACACTGTTAATTTGTGATTCCAATATCTGTAAATGTGTGAGTATCATGTACTTATTAGAAAATTAATAAGTCTACCTCTGCATACCTTAGGTACATGGTCCTCACATTTAACTAAATTTTTGTGTATCAAATATTATAATAGATTTATTTGAAAAGAGTAACTATGGAGTTTCTTGTCCGTTCTTCTCCATAAGAATCTACCTTTCCGAATGGACAGTACAGTCACTTTAGTATTTTATATTATTTGAAATGTGAATGAAGTTCAAAAGTGCCGTATGGCTTAATTGGAATAAACGTTTTGACTTTGACTACTTTTGACCTGAAGAACGCCGGCTGCGCGCACAAAAAAAGTGTCACGTTCCGCAAGCGAGAGCGCGATACAAGCGATAGAGAGGCACGATCAGCCTAAGCGTTCGGCTTGTTTGTTAATAATTCAATTGTTTTCTTATGACGTAATCACGTAAAATTATCGTCCGTAAACCGACTTTACAGACAACCAATTTTTTATTTTACTTTTTTTGAATGTGTTAGTAACATAGTTTGTAAGTATATTGTTATTGTTACTAACACTATCACGAGTCTCGATTGTTAACACGAGTCTCGTGATAATGTCGCACTTTTGATTTTGTGAATACAATTCAAGGCCAAATTATAACGTTTGCTAGCTAAATTTAAAAATTATTTCGAATAACTTTTATATTTTTATAATAAAATTTATTTATACCAAATGTCACTCAACAATGCTTTACTTGCACATCCCTATTATTTGTGATACCAATATGGCGGAATTTCTTATCAGCGACAGTGAATTTGTAGAATATTTGACGAGAATAGTAGATTTATAAATAGAAATTAAAACAAGGACAAACTATATTAAGAAGAAAGGACCTATTTAGCATAAAGTTGTGTATTCAACTGTATACATTGGTTATAAAAATAACCGCGCACCGAAATACATGATCGAACATCTGACAATAATAATAAACATGAGTTTATAATGTTTGCAAAGCTTTCGGGACGAAAAATTGCGTAGAATATTACGTCACGGCGACCTCATGTGTTGGGATTACCGTTTGTGCATTGTAAAGATACATGTCGCCGCGAAGGTCCACTAAAATGATTCATGAGGTTAATTGAAGTTTTGCTTCGATAATACGTAATTGGCTCGTTGTGAGTGTTGTTACGCGATAAGTGTAGTTTCGCCTTCGTCGGGCGTTGACTCGTCTCGCTGGAATCCGGTAGAAACGAGGCCCGCGGGTGACTAATCGATGAGATGATCGAGAGTGTATCAAGACGAGCGTTCAGCAGTTCTAGTGGGACGTACAACGTGCGTGCTTCGGAGCTGGCGCGCGAACGTAAGCTCAACATCTTCAATGTCACTGTGCAGTTCCTGGATGATACACAGCACTCCTTTCAAATTGAGGTACTGGTTTATCTTTTTAATAAGTTTAATTTAATATCCTAAAAGTACAGGCAAAGTCCCTGAGTCTATTCCCTTTGGACGTAGGTTGCTTAGCATCTGATATCCTGTGGTTCCCAATAGTTCTGTGGTAAATAATCAACATAAGTTGAGCTTCCAATATCTGGAAATTAGATTTTTCGCTTAAAGACATAGCCGAAAAGTTCTCTATTGCCACTCAAGTATTCATTTAGATGAATAATATTAATTTACAATTTTTATTAATGTTTTATCACCAAAAATGTCTATCAGTTTGTTAAGAAAGTGATAATACTACAAATATTGATAAACTTGGAAAGTATTTTACTGCTATTCAACAAATTGGTGAATGAGAATCAAATAACACATATTTCTAGCTTAGAATGTAGCTAATCCATTTTTAGCTTTCCAAGGATTTATTTGAATCAGTTAATTCCTTAAACCATTTTACTTTGTAAATTGTGATAATATTTAATTCTGGTATCTTCTAATTTGCCTTGAAAATAATCTGTTCCTTACAGTATAAATAATGCATTATTCTTTAAATAATTCATTTAACATTGGAACTGTGCTTGTTGGTCAGATATTTTCTATAGTATATATTCTAACTTGAATTTATTGTTGCTTACAATACAAATGCCATACACAGGCATATAGGAAAATGGTAATCGTTGTTTGGTGCCCCATTTCAAGTGTCAAACAAGGCTTCTGTGAGTTTGCTTTTCACCAACCCTTTCCATGCCTTTCAACCGTCCGTTCCAGGGTTGTGTGATTATGTCAAAGAAAATAATGAATTAATGAAACCCTTTAACAGTGAATTCTTTCTTTTTTTTCAGAAAAAGGCTAAAGGAAATGTACTTCTAGAACAAGTGTATCAACATTTGGAATTGGTTGAGAAGGATTACTTCGGACTGCAGTTTACGGAGAATGGAGCACCTCCCAGCGCAACAAACACAGAAATAACTGTAAGTTTTCTCCATGTGTTATAATACTAAGTTGGTTTTATAATAAAAATTTCTTCTAAAAATTAAGTCACAGTGCACAACAAATAATTGAAAGTGTTATAAGAATAGAATGATTTTTACTTGCAAAGAATGTAGGTATTATACACAAGATTTTTCAAATTTAGGGTTCCTAGTACATTCTACCTTAACGCAAAATTCACGATAAGTAATTCAATGTTAACAAAAAACAAAGTTTAAATTAATTCATAACTACGTATTTTATCAGCTCTCTGTCAGCTCAAAGTCTGTTACAGAATAATAACACTTATCTATTAGCGTTGCTCTTTAATATTGTTTGGAATTTTATTGTCTACAATAGGTGTGATCTTAAAGTTGTAGTTATTTTTATTAGTATCGCTCAAAGAAAGAAATAAATATGGATTAGGTTTAACAAATATGGCCAATTCTAATTTATGAATACAAAGAAACATTAATAGTTTGAGTTTTGAAAACAGGGATGCAACTATCTGTTACTTTTAGACCAAACATGGCTGTAAGGCAACATTTTTGAGGTTTAAAAATGCTTTCTCTTTCTCTACAATTGCCCCAAAATATTATACCAAATCTTAAGACTGATACAACCAAGCCATAATAGGCAGCAATTATTGTTTGATGATCAACTTTTTCTGACAAAGCTAAACATATTTGCAACATCATAATTTTTAGGGTTCCGTACTCAGCAAGTAACCAACAGAACCCTGTAACCAAGCCTCCCCAGGCCCTCCATCCATCCATTTGTCTGTCAGTGGGCTGTATCTCAAGAACTGTAATAGGTAGACAGATTTCAACTGTCTACCTATTACAGTTCTTTCACAGAGTGTGTATTTCTTTTGCCACTATAACAACAAATAATACATTTTGGAAGAAACATTTTTTTTGGCTTTTGGTACAGAACCCTTTGTATGAGAGTCCGACTCGCTATTGAATGGCTTAAAAAATGGTGGTGTGGTGGTAGGTTGGTGGTTTATTAAAATAAATTCGAAATAAAAGTGTTTTGTCCTAACATAAAACGTATAAGGGCACAGTAATAAAATTAAAAAACAATGTGAAATTAATTGCAATAAAAACCATATTTATGTTCAACTAGTGGACGTCACGCGGTTTCACCCGCGTAGTTCCCGTTCCCGTGGGAATACGGGGACAATATATAGCCTATGTTACTCCCTGATAATGTAGCTATCCAATGCTGAAAGAATTTTTCAAATCGGTCCAGTAGTTTCGGAGCCTATTCAATTCAAACAAACAAACAAATCTTTCCTCTTTATAATATTAGTGTAGATAAACTTGAACAACTCATTTTCAATTAGTTTGCTTTTTTGGTAAAAGGCAAATGCATATAATTTCAACTTCCTTTCCCAGTCAGGGAAAACTGATACAGATATAATATGGTAAAATATGCACCAAAGTGTGACTAGGTCCCGCAAAACAAATCAATGACATTAATTTTCCTCATATCTATTTGTTGTTGTTTTGTACAATACCCACCAAAAAATCATGAATTAAATAGAATTGGTAAACTACTTTTATATTTACAAGCCCTTTCACGCTAAGCTAACAGACTCACAGGAATATTTCAATATACTCTATTATATGTATATGCCAATCTCTGATCGTTAGGCTATGCTATAAATTAATAAATAAAATAATTAATTAATTTTGAAAAAGAAAAAGAATTAGGAAGGTGAAGAGACAGTTAAGAAAAAAAATGCTTCAAATGTTTAAGCCAAATGTACAACAACAGACATTTTAAAAATAAATAAAAAATTTAAAAGAATTATTACTGAAAAAATATTTTGGATTTTCCAAACAAACTTCAGAACAGTTGTGTCTCAAATCGTTTTATGCAATCCATAATGTACATGTATAGCTGAGTGATAAATAAAAAATTGTATAAATAATTAAAATAATTATGGACACTGTCGGGCACAGCAAATGTATACTAATATTATAAATCTGAAGAGTTTGTTTGTTTGGTTGAACATGCTAATCTCAGGAATATCTGGTTCGAATTGAAAAATTATTTTAGTGTTGGATATCCCATTTATCGAGGAAGGCTAACATCACGCTGCAAATAATAAAAGCGGAGCATTAATGGAGAAAAATCTGACGCTGACGAAGTTACCCGGGTCAGCTAGTTTTTGAAAAGTAGAGAGAGGAAGAGTGCTTTAATAAGCATGTTTAATAGAACATGATTGCATAATAGCTCGAGATTTATAGCTTCACTAACAAAGTAGGTTAATTGATGACACAATCAATCCCCCTTTTGTTTACTATTTGTAGGATGAATGAATGACATAAATGGTTTACTTTCGAGCTTGCCCCTTGTTTCAACAATGTATTATGTACGTTGTTTTGTATGAGTACTACCTACTATTTGAAGTTAGAATGACGCAACACTGTTAGGGTACTTACCACTTTGAAAACATACAATTCAATTTGGTTGTAAACTTGTAACCAAGAACATTTTTTTAAATCAATAACTACTAAGACTCAGTTAGGCAAGTTTAAATCAGTGAGGGTTTCCTGAAATGACAAGCACTAGGTGGCAGCACTGAGGCGTCAGGTCCAGGCACCTGTCAAAACGCTAATGTTATCTGACATTAATTGTTAAATTGATATCATCGTCAGCGTCATGTTTACGTCAGTCACTTTTTCAATGAAGAGGTTCTCTCGCCTCTCAGAGAATTAAACTATTCTGTTTATTTTGTGACTACATAATACATATATGGGGCCTGGAGCTCTGAAATACAGGCCTTGGCTTAGTTCAGACTCCAGGGCCCCAAGTCTGGAGTGTCAGTGCTTGACCACTGGATATAAAAGCGTCATTATGACTTTCCAGTGGTCAACCACTGACACTCCATTGAAAGAAATGGCATAGAATCTTGTCAAAATCAACCATTATGAAATCAATGATAGACCATTCTGACACTATTGTAATAGCAGACTTGGGGCCCAGATCTCCCACAAATTACAATTATTTTGCCAAACTTTCTGTCAACTTAAATAGTGTAATTTTTGTGGAGACAAATAAATAAACATTATTATTACATTATTATATGTATTTTGTGTCCCTATTATTTAATTCTGAGGTAAACCTTGAGTCTTCTTTCTACGCAATAATATAATTCTTTTAATATCACGAAAAATAGTAATTGCCAATTATTTACTGTTCATTACAGTCATGTTTTCCTCTATACTACCAGCCTCAATACTTTGGAAAGTTTAAGTACATTTAGTGCACCTACTAAATATTGTAACAATTTCATTTGAAGAACGTTTTTCCTTGCTCTTATAGTTTGACCATAAATTATTTAGGTACCTAGCTTAATTAAAACAATAGGTTTTTTATGATATTGCTCTATAACTGTGTTTCACTATAACCATTGTGTAAAGAAATGCAATAAATGATTGTACTCTAACATCAATTAACAATCACGATTATTCATAGCTACACTCAAGATTTGATAAATAAAACCATTGTTCTTGATAACTTACGCCATATTATGCAGTTCTTGGGCTTGAATAATCATGCATTGTTCCTATCAAACTAGACTAGACAATAAATCATGTGATCGTGGAAATCGTGCCTAGTAAATAAACGTTGAGACTAAATTGCAGATAATGGATGGACTAAATAGCACTAAAATAGACTGATATCTGGGTGACTGCTTATAGATGCTGTTCTACTGAGGTAGATAATGGAAATTTCGTAGAGGCGAGGAGCTCTTGGTTATAAAACAAAAGCCGCACGGGTCGATCTTCTAGGCTTAGCAACGCTTGTAGAGGTTGGTCTGTGGATAGCTGACCATCTTAACCATACCGAGTTTCCTCCATGTCTCGGAAAACACGTTAAGCCGTTGGTCCCGGCTGTCATTTGTAGATCTTTGGCAGTCGTTACGGATTTTCAGAAGCTAGTAAATCTGACTCCGGTCTTGCCAAGAACTACCGTTTTACCCAGTGAATGGGTTGTGGAGGTCTGTTGGTAGCCGCTCCACGTAAAATACTGGTATTCAGCTGAATCTGGTTTGACTGGAAACCGACCTCAATATAGTTGGGAAAAGGCTAGGCAGATGATGCGCGGAGGCGAATTTGATGACTTTAAAACTGGTGATGAGCAGTCTATAAGATATTGCACTTATTCCAACACAGCTGCCAGATGAACCTGGAACCTGTACGTATAATGATCTGGAAATGTTCATCATATCAGCGAATTGCCGTCCACTGCTGAACGTTAGCTTCCCCCAAAGAACACTAACCATCCCGGTCTTGAGCAGGTCGCATCCATCCGCTGTCAGCCACCATCTTCAAATCATCGGTCCATCGTGCCGCAGGGCGCGTACGTTTACCCCCATACGCGGTCTCCACTCTAACATGTGTCTGCTCCATCGACAGTCTGTCAGTCTACAGACACGGCCGACCCACTTCATTTAGAAGTGTTCTATATGAATTTGTGCCTCGAAGAGCACGTGAATCCATTGATCCTGGCTGTCATTTGTAAATCTGTGACAGTCGTTACGGATAGTCAGAACCGCTAAGGTCTGGGAACAGTTTCAACCTGCCAAGCGTTAAATATTGGCACCCGGTTACACTTTAGCCGACCCTAACTAGTTCGTAAAATGCGAAGACAACTTAGCAACTCTAAAAACAGTTAGATACAACGAATATAAAAATCCGGCCAAATGCGAGTCAGACTCGCACACGAAGGGTTCTGTAATTTTTATTATTTGTTGTTATAGCAGCAATATAAATACACAATAGGTGAAAATTTCAACTGTCTACCTATTACGGTTCTTGAGATACACCCGCTGACAGACAAATAGACGGATGGACGGACGGACAGTGGAGGCTTAGTAATAGGGTTCCGTTGGTTACCCTTTGAGTACGGAACCCTAAAAATTGTCATAGGGTTTGTTATTGAATTAGTTTTATGAGGATGGATCAGCATTAAGCCTACCTTTGACATCAAAAGTACTTTTTCCGAAGCCTATAACAACGAAACGACTACAGAGAAATATCAAGGCAAACTTTCTCAGCCTTCACGAGGTTCTCGTCCTGAGGGACCGCTGTATCGTCTATTCTAATCGTATAATTGTCCCAATAAAAATTAGCACTAATTAAGACTGCTTTATCCAATTAGATCTAGAAGAATAATACGAAATAACGTGCAAGTCTGTTGGAAATAATGAGTCATAATAATATCAGTGCAATTCACACATTAATCCTTGGAAGTTCGTATTCGAAAGATTAAAGATTTTTTAAATGTATGGTGTCATTCTCTGACTCATCTGTCTGGTGTGTTCCAAGTATTTTTATGATGCCTTGAACAGCTGTCTTTCACTGTCCGTTCGTTGAATTACCATTTATGGTGTTGCATACTCTGGGTCAAAGGATATCCTTATTTACTTACGCACAGTGTGCGTGAATCGTTGCCGTGGAATTTTTATGTTATTGGTTGAAAATTAAAAGAGATCTTTGCTAAATGATAACAGCTGCACCTAAACACTCTTGTCTTAAAGACTCCTAGGTTGTAGCTATCTGGAAACACGGACTCTGGCAGGGAATTCCACTCCTTAGCTGTACGCACTATGAATGTGTTCCCAAATCGTTTTGTGCGTGTGGGTGAGATGTCCACCATGTACCGGTGGCGCATCGCCGTTCGTCTTGTGGTCCGATGATGGAACGGGCTTGGCGTAATTAAATCATGCACTTCCATCGCACACTCCCCAAAATGGCTGATGATGATGATAAGAGGCCAGATAGGCAGTCGCTTCATGTTAAATACTGGTACTTCAGCCGCGTCTGGTTAAACTGGAAACCGACCGCAATATTTGGGAAAAGACTGGGGAGGTTGAATAGTTGAATTAATAGGGAACATGCATAAAAAATGATTTATTATCTAAACAGTTTATAATACTAACTTATACAAAAATATAATACTAACAGTGAAAATAGAATCAAAATTGCTTGAAAAACAAACGAGATATAATTACTTTAAACAAATATATCTGTCCCTCTCGCGGAAACGCTATATGGCAGCTCACGCTATCGGACTTCTCTTTCTAATTGTAATCTTTGCAATTTTATAAACTTCATCGCTGATGAAGGTATTTAAAAAATAGGTTCATGATTGTTTACTAGAGCTAATAAGTATAATATATCATTTGGCAAATAAAAAAATCGCATGCATATTCTCTAATTTTTTTTCTTCGTGCATTAATGGCCTTGTAACTTTAAAAGTAGTGTTGGTACAC
Organism: Lacanobia wlatinum; assembly: GCA_947578705.1. Classification (NCBI taxonomy): domain Eukaryota; kingdom Metazoa; phylum Arthropoda; class Insecta; order Lepidoptera; family Noctuidae; genus Lacanobia; species Lacanobia wlatinum. The sequence goes on from OX388033.1 coordinate 20,928,981, forward strand.
CTTGCTTTCGCAAAGTTTAATCAATCAGTTCTAACATTGAGGATTTCATAACCTTAAACTATTATCGAATTATGTACGCATTAAATACTTAATTAAAATAATTCTATTCATTGTTTTTTTTTTAACTTCTGTGACAGGCAGAATATGCATAAATAAGTGATATACACGGTGCCATTTTAGTTGTCTTACAACGACAGCCCACTTCTTCCATCCAATGACTACTACAAATGCATTAAATAAAAAACTGGCCAAGTGCGAGTCGGACTCGCGTGCAAAGGGTTCCGAATGATTTAACATGTTATTTTAACACTACAGACTTCTACTAGGTTTTCCTGTAATCTTTAGGTAAAGATCTATTATCTCCAATTTTTTTCAAAATTTTAGGCTCAGTAGTTTCGGAGATAAGGGAAATGGTCATTTTTCGTCTTATTTCTTGAATAATTTCTAAATCATTTATTTAAAAATTCTAAATCATTTATTTCAGAAAATTAAAAAAAAAACTTTTTTTTTTTAATTTTCTGGTTTGACCCCCATACTAAAAATGTAATAATTTGCGTAACGCATCCGTGTTTGGGTCATAGAAGTCCACATGTGTACCAAATTTCAACAGAATCGGTCCAGTGGATCCGGAGAAAACTGGCTGTGACAGACGGACATACAGACAGACACAGACACCCGAGTAATCCTATAAGGGTCCCGATTTTTTTCGGAACCCTTAAAATAATATTTATGAACGTTTGAATTATTCAAAAAAAGAAAATGTTATTGATGCATGACGTAGTTCAAAACATCCAGGAGCGAGCGCAGTCCTAGCCTTGTGTTCCAAGGACGGCGCGGAATGGAACGGTGACATTGTTTTCATATGTAAACACTAGCTGACCCGCGCATCTGCGCCACAATTTTCATTACTGCTCTGTTCCTATTGCTCTTAGTGTGATGATATATAGCCTATAGCCTTCCTCGATAAATAGGCTATCTAACACTGAAAGAATTTTTCAAATCGGACCAGTAGTTCCTGAGATTAGCGCGTTCAAGCAAACAAATAAACAAACTCTTCAGCTTTATATATTAGTATAGATTTCACAGGATGTTTCATAATTCTAATGCATTATTTATTTTTGTTGTACCTGTATCTTCCATCCTATGTGCTCCATCTTAGACCACACCATCGCTTACCATCATGTAAGATAGAGGTCAAACACGTGCCTATCAAAAGTTAAAAAAAAATTCTAATGAATTATCAAAAATTTAAAATGGCGCCTAGAGGTAGTTTATGTTGGGTACATTAAGCGGGCTGCCTTTGTAAGGCTAAAACGGCGTCTTGTATAGTTTAGTTTACAATACATACTATCGAAAAATATTACCTTCCATCTGGGGCAATCGGGTAAAAATAAAAATGTTATGCAAGTCTTGATTATCGGAAAGCGCCATCAGCTCGTATTACTGTGAAGTAACACAAAATGGAAAGTGCCAATAATTTTAAGCTGTCTTCTCTTCCCGTTGGCCGTTTTTATTTGCATTGGTTCAAGGTTTGCAAAACGGATGTGTGCCGTGTTCAAATTAGTTGTACTCGCAATTGTCTAGCAGCACCTTAAAAAACATCAAAAGTATTGTTGATTAGCGATTGCGTGTCGGCCATAGTTTAACACTTCGTTCGCAAGCATAGTCGGTAATTTGTTTCATGCACTACCTATTAGTACGTAGGTATGCTTCATTCGCGTGATTATTTTAATTTTCTAGTACCTACGAAGAGAATGTCCCTCCTATATTCTTCTTAAAGTACTTTGCGAACTTTTAGGCAAATTACATCGAAATTAGAAGTTATTTGGCATTTTTGTAAATGTAAGAAATAACTAAGGAATAATAATGTTTAATGCATGCTAATTTAGGATGGAAAGGGCAGGCGAATAATAATAATACCTATTGTAATGCTTGTAAAAGGCTACTAAGTCATAAGTACCTACTAACAAAACATAACACCATTGTACACTTGGTTCGCAATAAACGTTTTGACTTTGCCTTTGATAGGTAGTTTTAAGTACATGGAAAGTGTGTATGTCCTTCTCAAAGTACAAAACTTTTTTACAAAAAAATTTAACCGATTTCCAAAAAAAACACTACAAAGTATAAAATAACCTTAATTTCGTAAGTCGGTGTTTTTGGTTTTGTATCTGCGTTTTTTAACACGACTTCCGAAATTAAGGTTATTTTATACTTTGTAGTGTTTTTTTTGGAAGTCGGATATATTTTTTTGTAAAAAAGATTTTTATTTTTCACTTTTAAGTGGTAATACTTGGACGACGTTTTCATCTACGCAGAAAATGAAATAAGCATAATTGCCCATAAAATAAAAACTACTGAACCAATCTGAATCAAATTTTTACGGAACCTAATGGCAAGTCGGCATACTTGCCATTAGGTTCCGTAAAAATTCATCGAACTAAAAAAGAATCACACAAATCGGATCAGAAACCTCGGAGTAATCAGTGTATATACATTTAAAAAAAATACCCGCCGAATTGAGAACCTCCTCGAGAAGTCGGTTAAAAACGAGCTCTCAGCCAAACTATATCAAAATCGGTTTATTAATTTACGAGTGAAAACGGTCCAAATATACAAACTCATCATGCCTATGATGCATTAATTGTGAATATTATTCGTTCTTCAATGCATATTATAACTTAATTAATTAAAGGAATAATTAGCAGCATTATACAATATTATAATCATGCAGATATAGCTTAATTTATTATAGTTTCGTTAGTTAAGACTAGCTGACCCGCGTGGCTTCGCTCCCGCCAACTGACTACTCTACCTACCGACCCTAACCTACTTACCTACCTACCATAGCTACCCTACCTTACCTACCCTACCTACCCTACCTACCTACGCTACCTACCTGCCTACCTACCTACCCTTCCTACCTACATACTCATTTTTTTTGTATTTTTTGCTATTCTGGACAAAGACTTATCCAAAAACACAAAAACTATGAAAATCGCTCGAGTTAGTTAGAAAAGTGTTCGAACAAACCCGACTTTGTTTTACTTATATATTAAGAAGAAAACAAAAAATATTGTACTCCGTATCACCTAACCACTGAGAACTAATGATTACACGAATTGACAGTTACTGTGAAATCGTGTTGTCATTCATTCTTAGTTCGGGTTCGGGACTAATCGTGTCTGTAGTGTGATACCTACGGAGTAGAATACGCCCGCCCGCAACTAAGCCCGAAACTACGGACTTCGGACTTAGAGAGTAGCCCCCCAAAATCGATCGTTCCCGTCACCGTGACTACCTTTGGTTCGGTACCTTATTATTATCAGCCTTGTTTCGCAAATCGAACCGTTCGTTGCTTCGCTCTAAACGGAATCAATCGCGGAGGCCTAGCAGTAGCGTCCCGTCAGCACAGCACCTTTGGTACGGAACCCTACAGGCCTGGGGGGCTACTCTCTAACGAAATCCGTAGTTTCGGGCTTAGTTGCGGGCGGGCATTTTCTACTCCGTATCACCTAACCACTGAGAACTAATGATAACACGATTTGACAGTTACTGTGAAATCGTGTTGTCATTCATTCTCAGTTCGGGTTCGGGACTAATCGTAAGGCTGTAGGTGATACGGAGTAGAATACGCCCGCCCGCAACTAAGCCCGAAACTACGGATTTCGTTAGAGAGTAGCTCCCCTGATCCGCTAGTCGAACCGTCCAGTACTTCGCAAAACTACGATAAATGCACTTTAAACGAAACCAGCACAACTCGGAGATTTAAGCAATTTTGGTCCCTAACAGTTTAAGACCTTTTAGAGACCAAACCGTAATTCCTACGAACACGACTGTGTTTAAAAATCGTGTAAGGTCATTCTCCAGCGGAAAATCTTAACACTTGGTAGCGGAAGACGTTAAATAACGATAAGGTATTAAAATGTTTACTTTTATTTTGCTACGTCTACGTATTAAAAGTTTCACAAATAACTCAATCAATGTGTTTTGGTGCAACATTCATGCTTTCATGCATTTTTTTATTCCTCAATAGATGGCGCTCTGACTGATCAGAATAAATTAGCAAGTTTCTTACTAAACTAAAAATTCAATATATTTTGATTTCCGGGATCGATTGTAACGATAAATAACGAAAAGGTATAAAAATGATCACTTTTGTTTTGTCACGTATTAAAAGTTTCACAAATAACTCAACAATTCAATATCTTTTGATTTTGTGGGACGATTTTGATGAAATAAACGTTAAGTTTTCCTCGGGGTATCACTTAATATTTTTAAGTACTTAGATTTGCAATCCAATATGTGGTTTATGCGTGATGCTCCCACAAACGCACAGACAAACAGATAAACAGACAAACAGACAAAAATTTCAAAAATTGCATTTATGTGTTTTATACCTTTTTCCTGAGTTTTTTGTGTAATTTTCATGCAAAAATATTCAATGTACAGACACGGTTAGTCTACGATTTTATTATATGTATAGAAGATTAAGAATTTTGCTATATTGTGAAAGATTCGACCTTTTTCTAGAAGACATTTTTTATATTAGCGAGACAAAAATAAAACGCATAAACTGAAGGAAGACGGACAGTGGTGGCTTATTAAAAAAAGGGTTCCGTTAGCAAACTTGGTACGGAACCCTAAAAATCGACTGGGTTCGCACAAATCAAAGTCGTACGCGAAGGCTTAAATAATAGGGTCCCATTAGCAACTTTGGCACGGAACCCTATAATTTGCCTTGGCTCGCAAATCGAACCGTTTGATTCTTAGCACGAATTAAAAACTTAGTTGCGGGCAACCTGGGAGTCTTTAAGACAAAAGTGAATAGGTTGCTTCTAGGCAAACGTGCTCCATCTTCGACCGCATCATCGCTTACCATCAGGTGAGATAGTGGTCAAACGTATGCCTATCTATTGTAAAAAAAAATATTCCACTCCGTATCACCTAACCAATGAGAACTAATGATAACACGATTTGACAGTTACTGTGAAATCGTGTTGTTATTCATTCTTAGTTCCGGTTCGGGACTAATCGTAAGTCTGTAGGTGATACGGAGTAGAATACGTCCGCAACTAAGCCCGAAACTACGGACTTCGGACTTAGAGAGTAGCCTCCCAAAATCGATCGCTCCCGTCACCGTGACCACCTTTGGTACGGTACCTTATTACTATTCGCCTTGTTTCGCAAATCGAACCGTTCGTTGCTTTGCTCTATACGGAATCAATCGCGGAGGCCTAGCAGTAGGGTCCCGTCGTCACAGCACCTTTGGTACGGAACCCTACAGGCCTGATCCGCAAGTCGAACCGTCCAGAACTTCGCAAAACTAAATCAGTTTAAGACTCTACGATAAATGCACTTTAAACGAAACCAGCACCAGAGATTTAACCAATTATGGTCCCTAACAGTTTAAGACCTTTCAGAGACCAAACCGAAATTCCTTCGAAACACGACTGTGTTTAGAAATTGTGTGAGGTCATTCTCCAGCGGAAAATCTTAACACCGCAATTCAGAAAAACGCGTCATCAGTGCAACGCCATCTATCGACCATGTAAACTGACAAAATATTTGGCAGCGGAAGACGTTAAATAAGAACGTAACGGTAAATAACGATTAGGTATTAAAATGTTTACTTTTATTTTGCTACGTCTACGTATTAAAAGTTTCACAAATAACTCAATCAATGTGTTTTGGTGTAACATTCATGCTTTCATGCATTTTTTGGTTCCTCAATAGATGGCGCTCTGACTAATCAGAATATATAAGGAAGTTTCTTACTAAACTAAAAATTCAATATATTTTGATTTTGTGGATCGTTGGTATCGATTAATAACGAAAAGGTATAAAATGATCACTCTTATTTTGCCACGTATTAAAAGTTTCACAAATAACTCAACAATTTTCGACCTCAATAGTACAGATAACCGCTGTATCAACTATCTCATTTTAAATGCCTCCCACGGTCTTCTTCCAACCCACAGGTACAACACTCGGCTGGATAGCTGTCTAGACCATGTACTCGTTAAAAGTACCCTTCCTGTTACTACCCTTGTACTAGACTCACACAGCACGGACCACAAACCGGTGCTACTTGCTATTGCTAAAACAAACCCTGAAAATAAACCACTCCACATAGCTACCTGCATAGACTACGATGCAGTTAAGTTAGATTTGGAAAACTCTGATTTTACCCCACTATACAAAGTTAATGACCCCAATACATCTATGAATATGTTCATAACCATTATCTCTTCAGTAATTACTAAACACACTAAACTAATTAGAATTCCTAGAAAAAAACGAATTAAAAAACCATGGATAACCACCGGCCTATTAAAGTGTATACAAAACCGTGATCGGTTGCACAACAGATCAAGAAAAGATCCCAATAATCTTATCCTGAAAATTACCTATACGCGGTACCGGAATTATTGTAATGACCTGCTCCGGAAACTAAAAATAGCCCATGAAAAAAGTGAACTTGAAAAATCCCGTAACAACCCCAAAGCTCTTTGGAAAACAATAAAACAAATCACCAATACCACTAAAAAGAAAACTAGCCCGGTGGAACTGTTGGATATCTGTGATAACGCTATATCATCCGTAAACGAAGTGTGTAGATTTTTCAGTAATATAGGCACTAACTTGGCAGAAAAAATCTTGTCCCAATCTCACCAACCTACAAACCCACCTAAAAGATCATGTCAAAATATGTGTTCCAGCCCCGCCAACTCTCTTGTAATACTTGAGGTTGATGAATCAGAAGTGGAGTCTCTTATTCTGCAACTGCGCAATGATTGCGCAATAGGTTGGGATGGCATATCCCCCCTGGTGTTAAAAAGTTGCCGCCAGACCTTGACGCCACCATTGACGTATATCCTTAACTGTTGCCTACAAAAAGGCATCTTTCCTGATGCGCTAAAAAAAGCTATCGTCCATCCAATTCATAAGGGAGGGAACAGAAACTGTGTCAACAATTACAGACCTATATCGGTCCTATCAGCACTCTCAAAAATACTAGAAAGGATCCTGAATAAAGGATTAAAAAAATTCCTCAACAAACATCAGCTCATTGCTGATAATCAGTATGGCTTTCGCTCAGGATTCTCAACTGAAGATGCAGTTCTTGAGCTGACGCAGTTGGTTGCTAAAAATCTTGACAGTAGAGTTAAAAGTCTAGGGATCTTCCTAGACCTTTCTAAAGCATTTGACACAGTATCTGTTCCCAAACTTATCTCTAAATTGGAACTCCTAGGTGTACGAGGAAACACCCTCGAAATATTCAAAGACTATCTGAACAACCGGACCCAACGAGTAAGAATTGGAGAGTATATAAGTGACGAAGTATCAACCACTTACGGTGTACCTCAGGGAAGCATTTTAGGACCCACCCTCTTCCAAATATACGTCAATGAGTTGTGCAGAATGACCATCCCCAACTCCAAGATCATTGCGTATGCAGATGATACCGCAGTCATAGTTTACGGTCCAACTTGGGATAGCGTTAAGCGCTACGCAGAAGCGGCAATAACGGGTATAATGAAATGGCTCAACCTAAACTTACTAACCCTAAACTGCGATAAAACATCGTTCATTCCTTTCGCTATCCGTCGTAACAACTTGCCCGACAAATCTTTCTCCATAACAGCGCACACCTGCTCTAAACAATCCCCACAATGCTTATGTCCGACACTTACAAGAACTGATAATGTGAAATATCTGGGTATCCAAATAGACGGAGGATTACGATGGGACAAACAGGTTGACGCCATTACCACTAGATCTATGAGACTTCTGCATATTTTCAAATCCCTTAGAGATTCGGCTGCACCTGAAACCCTTAAGATGGTGTACTTTGCATTATGTCAATCCGTCATTGGATATTGCATCACAGTATGGGGTGGTGCAAATAAAACCAGTCTTCTGAGGATTGAAAGAGCGCAGAGAGCTGTACTGAAGGTGATGTTGCGCAAACCTTATCGCTATCCCACTACGCAACTTTACGCTGATTGCAAAGTACTTTCAGTGCGCCAGCTTTTTGTACTTCAGTCTACCGTAAGAAAACACGCTAGCGTTCCCCCAACTGACCCTACAAAAAGGAAGAAACTACCCTTAAGTACCCCTCACAAAACCACCTTCGCTAAACACCAATACTACACATTAAGTACATACATCTATAAACAAATTCACAAAAAAATATACATTATAGATCTAAATAAATATGAAATAAAATCAAAATTAACGGAATGGCTACTGGAACAGGACTATCTACAAACAGAATCCTTGCTAAAGTACGTCGCCTAACTACCTACATATTTCCAATCCCACACAACACACCCACACATACACGCACACACCATCACCCACACACATACACATCACTTAATATATAGGTACTTAAATTAGCTTTATTATATTCAATCGCTCAGGTAGATCGACACAGTCTACTATTATACTTACAGCATCACATTCTAGCTAAATCACTGTCTCTCAAGATACAGGTTATTACCTAGTTTGAGAGGCAGGGTTTTATATATTGTGTACAGATTTCAGTACTTAGATTTGTATCGAATTGTGTTACTACCAAAGCTCATATAAATTGTCTTAATATAAAATATTTTTAATCTGTATTTTTACGAAATAAAGGTTTATTATTATTATTATTTTGAATGCTTTCGTGCATTTTATTTTTCTCAATAGATGGCGCTCTGACTCATCAGAATACATTAGGAAGTTTCTTCCTAAACTTAAAAATTCAATATCTTTTGATTTTGTGGGTCGATTTTGATGAAATAAACGCTAAATGTTACTCGGGTTATCACTTTATATTTTTAAGTACTTAGATTTGCAATCTAATCTGTGGTTTAAGCGTGATGCTCCCACAAACGCACAGACAAACAGACAATCAGACAAAAATTTCAAAAATTGCATTTTTGTGTTTTATACCTTTTTCCTGAGTTTTCTGTGTAATTTTCATGCAAAAATATTCAATGTACAGACACGGTTAGTCTACGATTTTATTATATGTATAGATGAGCCAATTGATATTTCTATACATATTTATTTTCACGATATTTAAAGAATCGATTAGTAACAGAACTACACGATTAGATCTCCGATTTTTAGCGATTTTATCGTTCTGATTATTTAAATGATCCTTTTTAATTAATGATAACTGTTATATAAATCGTTGGATTTATTTGATAAGATTAAGACACTCCTTTATAATCTGATCTCGTTTTTTTCCCGAAAAAGTGCACAGGTCCGGGTTGAAAAGCTATTTTATTATGTAAGTACCGACGTTGTATGAAAAATGATACGATAATTATTTGGAAAGTAGAAAAGAGTTGTTTCGTATCGGAACTACGGTTGCGCTTCGGTTGGACTACATTTATGTATGTAACTGAGGACCAAGTCTTTTTTTTTTACTCACCTACTCGACCGTGTTTACGTAAACGTTCGCTATGATAAATAGTATAGAAAAAGAGGTATTTCGTTTGTGCCTGTCGGTTTTCTACCGGTTGCATTTTGGGGAATGTGCGACGGAATTGTATAATTTAATTCCGCCAAGCCCGTTCCATCAGCGGACCACAAGACGAACGGCGATGCGCCACCGGTACACGGTGGACATCCCTTCCACACGCATAAAACGTTTTGGTAACACATTCATAGTGCGTACAGCTAAGGAGTGGAATTCCCTGCCGGAGTCTGTGTTGTCTGATGGCTACAACCTGTAAGTCCGTAAGTCAAGAGCGAATAGGTTACTTCTTGGCAAGCGTGCTCCATCTTCGACCACATCATCGCTTACCAACAGATGAGATAGTGGTCAAACGCGTATCCTATAGTAAAAAAAATACAAATTGTCATTTACCTACGTTAACGCGAACGAGTACGTTTAAAATCGCACTAATTTCACTGGAGAAGATGGCGAGACGAGCTGGACTCTTACCTAAATGATTGGGTTCAGGTGGCCCAGGCAGGAAAAGATCATAATGGAGCAAAGAATGTGAGGTCTTTATTATTATTAATTCATTTATTTCGGACTCCCATATACATAATAAAATCGGAGGAGCTCGTGGCTAGATAATATCAGCCGCACGGGTCGATATTTAAGGTTAAGCAACGCTTGCCAAGGTTGGTCTGTGGATGGGTGACCATCTTAACATACCGAGTTTCCTCCGTGCCTCGGAAAGCACGTTAAGCCGTTGGTCCCGGCTGTCATTTGTAGATCTTTGGCAGTCGTTACGGATTGTCAGAAGCCAGTTAATCTGACTCCAGTCTTGCCATGAAGTACCGTGTTACCCAGTTAATGGGTTGTGGAGGTCTGGTAGGCAGCCGCTCCACATAAAAAATACTGGTATTCAGCTAAATCCGGCTTGACTGGAAGCCGACCCCAATGTAGTTGGGAAAAGGCTAGGCAGATGATGATATACATAATAAAATCAAAATTAAAATACTGTAAAATAATAAATAACTATAATGTCTGCCCTGCAGTGGGACACTACGGGCTTATAATAATTATAATTTTTTTATAAGGAATAATATTATTAAATATATTACATAATAAATAATCATTTTACAAACAACTTTTTCGCTCTTTTTCTTTAATTGTAAGTTTTATTTAAAGAGCAACGGAAAAAATATTAAGTTGGCAGAGGAATCATGAAAATAAATTAAATTAAATTCCTTGCTAAGATCGCCTGGAAATAAATAAAATATTCATCCTGACAAGGCACTTATAATAAGGAACCTCAAATTCATTCCTTACTAAAAGTTTTTAATATTCATGCTTTACTTTCACCAACATATGTTTTTTCTCTCACAAATATTTGTAGCTTTTAAAATCCAATTTTATATGTAAACACATTCTTATTACCGTTGCTATGCCAGATGCTTAGTCATCAGCTGTCAGCCAAAAATGTGTCTTTAGAAGACATCTGTCATATCACATTTTATTCTCATTTTTCCTGCTCTCTGAATGATCTTGAATCTTGGCACTCAATGTTATGACCATCAATGTCACTTACGACCGTCTTGACTAGGTGACAGCTTAAGAATACCTAAATAATAACGCGCTGTTGAATTTTCAACGTTAAGCTAAGCGCTGAGAGTTGAAAATGAGGCTTTCATTTAGGTGTCGCTTATTGTTATTGACAATGGATGTTAGAATCATAATCTGTGTGACGCATTTGACTTATAGACTTTAGTTCATTCAGGTACAAAACAGAAAGGAAAATGGGCGTGAAGGAATTTCCACGTTTAATGATGCATGTCCCTATCCTAGTCAGACACTGTTGTATTTTCCAGAAGCCACCAAAAATGTTGCTCTTCTAGGGAAATTGAGTTATCAACTGGAAATATCCTACATAATTCAGTATTATTATTTTCCTTCCCGAATTAAATGAATAAAGCTTGCATGACTATAGGGAAGGTGCCGAAACTATAGCTGGCTGCAATGAAATGTCAATGTAATGTATTCTTTACGTAAAAGTTTCAAACTTGCAACACTAGATGGCACAGGCTACGCCGTGCACTTTCCCTATTAACAAAACACGTACGGCCATCATCTCGGCAATTATCCAGTCGCCTTTACCGACACTTAGGAAGCCTATTTACTGCTCCAAAGAAATTAAACCAAAACTGACAGAACTAGCTCCGTAACATTCAAACGATGTTTAACCATAGCACAACTACATATTACTTAACTAGCTTCTGCCAGCGGCTTCACCCGCGTGGTCCCTAGGGAACATACTCCCGGGATAAAAAGTCCTTATCCTATGTCCTTTCTTAGGCTCTAGACTATCTGTGTACCAAATTTCATTTAAATAGGGCCAGTAGTTTTAAATCTTATAAGTTAAAATTCAATCTCCTAAATCATATTTTTTGTTCTTCCGCAGCGCTGGCTAGACAGTACAAAATCAGTGAAGAAGCAAGTCGGCGCCAACGCACAGTTCTGGCTAGCTGTTCGGTTCTACCCGCCGGAACCGTCGCGATTGGCTGAGGAGTATACGAGATACCTGCTGTGCCTTCAACTTAGGAAGTTGTTGCTTGATGGGAGGATGAACGCGCCGAAGAATACCGCGTTGTTGCTGGCTTCGTTTACCGTGCAAGGTGGGTTGATGATGATCCATAGTAATATGAAGCTGTCTGTTTGTTACCGATTAACAAGCTGTTAAGACGGCTGCACGTATTTGGATGAAACAGGGCACAGGAGTAGACCATATCGCCAAAGCCGATGGCAGAAGCTAATCCTTACTTAATTTTATAAATGCGAAAGTAACTCAGTCTGTCGCGCTTTCATGCCAAAACTACTGAACCGATTTTAATGAAATTTGGTACACAGATAGTCTAAAGCCTGAGAAAGGATATAGAAAGGATATATATATCCCGGGAGTATGTTCCCTAGGGACCACACGGGCGAAGCCGCTGGCAGAAGCTAATGACTCATAAATCATCATTCTTTTGACTATTAGCCTGCGCTGTCCGTCCGGTTTCATAATTCAAGATCTTTCGGCAGTTGCAAAACCTGTAGGACTATATTTGACTTCATCATAGTGGACATCCCACACCTACACGCACACAACGTTTTGGGAACAAATTCATAGTACATACAGCTAAGGAGTGGAATTCCCTGCCGGAGTCTGTGTTTCCTGATAGCTTCAACCTGGGAGTCTTTAAGTCAACAGTGAATAGGTTGCTTTTAGGCAAGCGTGCTCCATCTTTGACCACATCATCGCTTACCAACAGGTGAGATAGTGGTCAAACGTGCCTATCAATAGTAGTATACTATCAGGCGTTAGACGTCCTGGAATGCTGGACTGGACATAGGCCTCCCCGCGCGTGTCGCAGCAACAACCGGTCCTGTGCGTCTCGCATCTATCTACCTACTACTCTCACCAGATTATCGGTCTTGGACTTAGAAGCATTAAAACCTAAGCCTCAATGGCACGGAACATTTCGTATGGAAGTCCGATTCGCACTTAACCAAAGAGCAGCAAGCGTAGTTTCGCGATCAGTCACTTTATTCCCCACTAGCTGACCGGCGCAACTTCGTTTGCGTCACATTTTTCATTAAATCTCCGCTCCTATTGGTCTTAGCCTGATGATATATAGCCTCCTCAATAAATGGGCTATCTAATACCTACTAATAGATTTTTTTAAATCGGACTAGTTCCTGAGATTAGCGCGTTCAAGCCAACAAACAAACAAACTCTTCAGCTTTTTATATTACTAGCTGACCCGCGCAACTTCGTCTGCGTCACAATTACTGCTCCGCTCCTATTGGTCTTAGCGTGATGATATATAGCCTATAGCCTTCCTCGATAAATGGGCTATCTAACACTGAAAGATTTTTTCAAATCGGACCAGGAGTTCCTGAGATTAAGTATATATTGTACGAGTTTTAAATATGTATTGGTAGGTATGTTTATATTTGACAATACGGCTATGACGTCACACAACCATGTGGTGGAAGTTAAAAACACCGGCTCTTTCCCACATAACATACAATATCATATTCATAATTTATTATTAAGTATGTTCTGTTATATTCGGTTTACATCATCATTTTTGACGTAAGCAGGGTATTTTTTCCTTGTAAAAAACCATTGGTTTTAAACGATAGGCCTCTGTTTTCTCACAACATACAATTTTTTCACACCATCTGCAAGAAAGTATTAGATTATATGACATGCAAAGTCAACCCGTTCAATTATTGCCCGGTTATAATGAAATTCAGTACAATATTATTGCACGGAGGTCAAGAATGTGATTTGAATTTGGAACTCGACTTGGAGACGCTCGGAAGTTAATTCTCCTTGATCCTTCATTAGTTTCGGGATTCAATATGACGCCCGTGACATAAGACACTGCTTTATCCCCTCGGTGCATAATCAAATATAATATTTCTCACCGTTTTTGTTCATCTTATTCTAACGCCCAGACCATCGTTTATGTTCTAGGTTCATAGACAATAATATATTACATGGTTGTTATATTGGCTGTAAGCATAAATCTTAATCAATTATGACATATTGTGTGAGGATGAACCAAAACATAAGGATATTTGAAACATTATCCTCAAAATTTTCCTGTAAGGAAAATATCTTTCAAATAAATTAATTCAAAACGGATTTTATGATTTCAAATTTTTCATGATGTCCATATGTGAATACTAAACAATACGTATGTATCATGTATGACTGGCAGATTCGAATATAATTTTATTGTTTTTTTAATACAGTGGTTCTTAACCTTTTGGTCAAATGCACCATTTCACAAAATTTCTGTTCTGCCATAGACCACCAACTTTTTGGAGGTAATAATGCAATAAACGTAAATCAATAATATAAATCTATCCACAAATAAAACACCGCAAATAGAAAATAGGTAAAACTTTGCAAAGCAATATTTTTTTATCAAATATTTTCCAGATAAAGATATTATTTTAAAGCTGTTTTAGGACTGCATACTTTTAATTAATTACTGATTTCTTAATTCAGTACTGATCAAAGCAGTGGTCCGCGGACCACCGATTAAGAACCGCTGTTTTAATAGAACCAAACTTATCTTTTGGTAATGATTGTAGTACCTATAGCATAATGCTAACACAACACATGCTGTATATGAATCCAAAATGAGCTCAATCTAGCCCAAATACCAAAGGCCCTTTTTTTAAAGGTTGTAAATCATCAAATGACTGAAACCCATCCGTGTTCCCTTTGCGTTCCAGGGCCACGGTCTTCTTCTCATCGTGTGGGCAGTAAGGTCTAACGACCCCACATACCCTAGTGTCAGAGTTTCTAAACCGCCTCAAGGGCCTCTGACATGGTTTATCCAACGACCGCCATTTGGCGGCCGGGACTACCGGCTTATACGATAAGCACGGAATCATCTTTTTATCAGACAGACGACCAGGTGATTCAAGCCTGCAATGTCTTAACCAAACTGGAAACAACTTTACAAAGTATGCTTCGACTACTCGACCACGGAGGCAGTTGCCGCGGTGACTCTTTCGAACAAATTCCGCAACCCTGACAGAACTAATGTCCCTGGCATTGGTTGAAACGTGATCAATACATACTGCCTACTTGGATATCATTATGTCGTAATATTGTAATAAAATACGTGCCATCTGGCCCTGAGTTCGACGTTTGTGGGGATATTAATCGACAGTCAATTAAATGCATTGCTTTAGAGTTTATTTTTAAAGACATTAGTTTTCCTGTCTAACATCAAACCAATTTTGTTGGTATCATTCGATTTTTTCCATACTGTTTCGTCATTTTGGTATACCTATTTATATGGCTATGCATCGGTTTTTTATAACCCACCCGGACTGTAGTCAGTCTAAATATATAGTTAAATAGTTCCTTCATATAAAAATAAAATGTTTTACATATATGAAAAATCAAAATCGGTTCATCCGTTCGGGAGCTATGATGCCACAGACACACAAACACACACACACACGTCAAACTTATAACACCCCGTCGTTTTTGCGTCGGGGGTAAAAATGAATAAGAAAAATCCGTTTGCCGTCTTTTAAAAAAATAATCTTAATAAACGAAAATTCTTTGCGCTCTTACAGGCAGTTTTTTTCTGTCTTATCTCCTGTTAAATTATAGCTGATTCAAACGCAGACAACCTTATCTTACTTGCATTTCTATTATACAGTAACCTATTTTATTTATCGAAAATGACATTACTCCCCGACAGTTCCAAATTATCAGATCAAATAAATACTTGCAACTAAATCACAATTTCTCAATTTCCAGCGGAACTAGGCGACTACAACGTATCAGAGCATCCCCCGAACTACCTCTCAGACCTGTGTCTGCTGCCCAAACAGAACGCGGAAGACGAGCGTCGGATCAGAGAGCTCCACAAGCTGCACAAAGGACAGCTACCTGCGGACGCTGAGGCGAACTTCTTAGAGCATGCGAAACGATTGGACTGCTATGGTGTTGAGTCGCATCCTGCTAAGGTAAGGTATTCATTAGGTTTTTCTAAGCTTGCAACTTGGATTCGTTGTCAGGTTTTCGACCAATGGGACCAACTTTCAAAGTGGCGCTAATAGCGCACAGACAGTTTTGATGAAAAAATGGGTAAATTCTTAGGTATACGTATTAAAAATGATTACTTTCAGTTTGATTAGATCGTCAAAAACTATTTCTTCTTATTTGTACCTAACCTATAATGTAAGTTACTGTGAATTCGATTTTATAAACCTTAAAAGACAACAGACTGCCTATAATACACAAACAAACGAACAAATGAATCTTAAAGTGTTTATCTCACTTTGACGAGGGTTCGTGCAGTGGTGGCGCCATCTAAGATCAGCTCTCACTTGCAACCCCATTTGATAACTGGCGTGTATGAACGTACATACTCCTTGTAAGCTAACGCCCCACCCGCCGCAACAGAAGAAGACGCCCCGGGCGTCGGGAGTCACTAAGCGATTCCCCTCCGCTCCACCCAGAGCGGAAGGGAGTCATTTGATCATTTCCCATCCTTGTAATAAAGAATAGGAATTTGTTCAGATCGGGATTTTCATAAGTGTTAAAATGTATTAGAATATCCCTAAGATGCGTGTGGGTTTTCAAGGTAACAGGTAATGCTATTCGTAATAAAATAAACCCATTTAAGTATGATACAGTGGAATTGTGGTTTTCCATACAAAGATTATAATTATTGTACCTACCCTATAATGTTTCTATCGATTTATTTCCGAACTGCCGTTCGTTAATATGTTGTTACCTACATTCAACTAACAATATAAAGTAAGCAGTCAATTGTAGTAGTTAGGTACCTAATGCTTTTGCGAATGTTCAATATTTTGAATAATTTTTAACCAACTGCAAAAAAAGGTCGGTGTTAATAAATGAAGAAACACCAGCTTCCAAAATAAAATTTTGATGTCGTGATTTCAGAAGGCGGCTCTGTTTTCTTTTAAAAAAAAAAGTGTTCTTTTTCTTTTAAGTGTTTACCCATCATGAGTCAATATTAATTTTATAGGCGCCAGATAAACTTGCAATACAATACAGTGACCTTTCCTTCGTAGATACCCGAACAATAAATATTTTGAACCGTTTTTCATTACTAGAGAACGTGAAGGATCACGATAGAAGTCGATTCAGGTCAGCTTTATGTCTTTATTCCTATTTTTAGGGTTCCGTACCTCAAAGGGAAGAAACGGAACCCTTATAAGATCACTTTGTTGTCCGTCCGTCTGTCTGTCAAGACCCCTTTATATCGGGAACGCGTGGAGGTATCGAGTTGAAATTACTTGCCGGCGTTCATCGATTTATTAGACGTTGTCACGTCAAAAGATACGGCCGTTTATGCCGCAAATAACGTATATTTCGACACTTTCAAGGGAATCAAAATTTATAGGATTTATCTGGTGTCTAACGTACTTCTCTCATCTTCCTGTCCTTGACCCATGTCACTTGGGGTCGGCGCTATGCGTTTTTTTCCCGCGTCGAATCCACAACCCATTCCAAATTTTTATTTGCCTTACATTTTTCAAAATCAAGTCCTATGCAGTAGGTAAATTTTATATATACTGATATATAAAGCTGAAGATTTTGTTTGTTTGTTTGCTAGAACACGCTAATCTCAGGAACTCTTGGTCCGATTTGAAAAATTCTCTCAGTATTAGATAGTCTATTTATCGAGGAAGGCTATAGGCAGTAATACAAGCTGATGGCGCTTTCCGATAATCAAGTCTTGCATAACATTTTTATTTTTACCCGACTGCCCCAGATGGAAGGTAATATTTTTCGATAGTATGTATTGTAAACTAAACTATACAAGACGCCGTTTTAGCCTTACAAAGGCAGCCCGCTTAATGTAACCAACATAAACTACCTCTAGGCGCCATTTTAAATTTTTGATAATTCTTTAGATTTTTTTTTAACTTTTGATAGGCACGTGTTTGACCACTATCTTACATGATGGTAAGCGATGGTGTGGTCTAAGATGGAGCACATAGGATGGAAGATATAGGTACAACAAAAATAAATAGTGCATTAGAATTATGAAACACCCGTGAAATCTATGTATATCTATACTAATATACAAAGCTGAAGAGTTTGTTGTTTGTTTGCTTGAATGCGCTAATCTCAGGAACACTTGGTCTGATTTGAAAAATTATTTCAGTGTTAGATAGCCAATTTATCGAGGAAGGCTATAGGCTGATATCATCACACTAAGACCAAAAGGAGCGGAGCAGTAATGAAAATTGTGACGCAGACGAAGTTGCGCGGGTCAGCTAGTTTGTTATAAAATTACTAATCCCTTTCAACATTTGAGTGACAATCGTTGCATGAATAACACAACAATCAATCAATCTTAGTGATTCAATTTTGCTTATGAATCACTAAGTCAAATTAACCTATTTCGTTGATAAGTAAGTATTGCATGTATCACATAACTTCGGTACCTACCTAACATTGTGGTGATAACGCAACAAGTTATCCTGCGAACCAAATAAACTGCCAGAGATATTATTAATTACAACTAGCACTTCGCCCGCGATTTCGTCCGCGCTGCAATTTTCCCTAATTGTTTTCTAGACAAATGATATAATAAAACCTTCCTCGAGAACCACTCTATCCATTGGTGAAAACAGCATGAAAATAGGTGCATTAGTTTTTGAGTTAATCGCGAACAGACAGACGCGGCGGAGGACTTTGTTTTGTAATATGTAGTGATAGTGATTTTCCTAGGCAAATTATATACTTAAACCTTCCTCGAAAACCACTCTATCATTGGTGAAAACAGAATGAAAATCGGTGCAGTAGTTTTTGAGTTTATCGCGAACAGACAGACAGACAGACGCGGCGGAGGACTTTGTTTTATAATATGTAGTGATGTAGTACAACACTGCCGTCATAAATTTACCTGTTACATCACTGGTTCTATTAACTGAATTGAACATTCAGATGAGTTAAAACTGTATGAAAAGGTAATATAAAGCTTGCGTTTTCCTTCTACTATTTTTGGAATCACTGTTAGAAAATTGAATATAAGTTCGTGTTTAACAGATGAGCCAACTTTTCTGACTTTCAAAATCAAATATTACTGGGAAGTTCGAATAGGGAATATGCATACGATTATTTGCAAAATGAAATACTTATTAGTTCTAGTTAACAATCATGAAATTGTTTTTTTTAAATGACTTCATCAGCGAAGACTGTGCAGTGACAGAGCTTCAAAGATTACAATTAGAAAGAGAAGTCCGATATGAACTTTGACGTCAATGTCTATGACGCCTATACAGCTGCCATATAAAACATCGTTTTCGCGAGAGGGACAGATATATTTGTTTAAAATAATTATATCTCGTTTATTTTTCGAGCAATTTTGATTCTATTTTAACTATTAGTATTATATTTTTGTCTATTTTTAAATGAACTGTATGGATATTAAATATTTTATTCATGCATATAATACTCTTCTTATTGTCTTTAGGTCGGTTAAACAAAAATACGATTGTCCATATCTTCGGAAATACAAATGCTTCAAAAAATCTGGAAGGCCTTGCGTTTGACTACTGCGGGTCTAAAAAGACCACTTAAGCAGAATCATAATATTAAACACACAACAATCTGTCAAATTTCATTTTCATCTTTATCGCTAACGCATTAGGTTCTAAGTTGATTGGGAAAATTTGACAGTGTCGGGTAGCGTGATGTGCTTTCTGATTCTGCTAAAGTGGCCTTTTTAGTTAGACCCGCTGTTTCATCGGATGGTCTGCGATAATGTGGTCGATGATGAAGTACGCTTATTTGGATCTTATTCACTTTAAAGACTCCATGTTATAGGGAGCGTGCAGAAACTTTAGGTGGCAGCACAGAAATGTCATCATGTATGTTTCAAGTATAAAATTCGAAATAGCTACGCTATTTGGCACAGTCTACTTCGCGCACGTTCCCCTAAACTGAACGTGCAGGAACCGCAGGAGGCAGCACAGAAGCGTCAATGTCAAGTATTCTGACCCTTAAAGTTTCGAATATGCGACACTAGATGGCATAGTCAACGCCGTGCACGGTCCCTATAGGTATCAGGAATTACAGACTCCGTCTGGCATTTACGCTATCATTGATAACCATTTAGTTTCATGCGAATTTGAGCTTTATTTTCTTAGTACCAAACACTTAAATAATTCTATCAATTCCAGGATTACAACGGCAAAGACATATTTATTGGCGTGACGTCAATAGGTATCGTCGTGTTTCAGAACAACATCAGAGTGAACACCTTCTCTTGGAGTAAGATCGTCAAGATTTCCTTCAAGAAGAAACAGTTCTTTATACAGTTGAAGAGGGAACCAGTAAGTATTTTATTTTGTTACTAGTTTTCTACCCGCGACTTCTTCCGCGCGTATCCCGTTTTTGCCCGTTCTCGTAGGAATTTCGGGAAATCCTCTCTTAGTGCTCCCCTACATTCCCTAAGGAACCTACATGCCAAATTTCAGCTTTCTAAGCCAGGAGTTTCGGCTGTGCGTTGTCTGTCAGTCACTCAAATCAGTCAGTAACGGAAGAGTTTTTTATACTAGGATTATTGTGTGGTCTTTTTAACCCAAAGGTTGACTGTTACAGAATACCTTGTTGCATTAAGTCCGCCCATGAACCACTATTGTACATAAAGGGGTTCGAACTTTTTTCTATGGGAGCTGGCATAGACCCCCCGCCGCCATTTTATACGGTTTTATACGGTTCCGAACATCCGTAAAAACGGAACCCTTATAGGATCACTCGGGTGTCTGTCTGTCCGTCTGTCGCAGCCAGTTTTCTCTGGATCTACGGGACCGATTCTGCTGAAAATTGGTATACATATGGGTTTTTGTAATCCAAACACGGACACGTTACGTATATAACTAAATTTTTAGTATGGGAGTCACTTTTGGGGGTCAAACTAGAAAATTAAAAAAAAGTTTTTCAAACTGTATCGTGCGACATATTAAATGAAAGGGCTTCCTATGAGGGTTTTAATAATATATTTTTCAAAATTTTAAATAACCAGTTTTGGAGTTATTCAAGAAATAAGACCAAAAATGATCATTCCCCTTATCTCCGATACTACAGAGCCTAAAATTTTGAAAAAAATACAGATAATCTAAAGATTACAGGAAAACCTATAAGAAGTCTGTAGTGTTAAAATATGTAAAAAAAATGAAATTGGTTCAGAACCCTTTGCACGAGAGTCCGACTCGCACTTGGCCTTTTTTTTTAAGTTGCGGCACACGATCTAACATGCATGATGCATAAAAATGTTAGGATTATGGTGCCCTAAAAAGTCACGTTGCCGAGATATTTCGAAGTAAAGTCACCATGTGACATCATGAGTATCATTAAAAATTACTTAATTATGTACTTATATGCATTAGATTAAATCCAAATAAATAGTTCCCAGCTCGATTTAATCATTTTTTGGAAGAAAATAAAAATAAGAACACGTGAAAACCACTTCATTAAGAACTTCGCAAAATAACATTGTTTAATTTATATAAATGGTTAAATCAAGCTTTGAAATATTATTAGAATACAATCTACTGCATATGAGCGCGTGATATGTTTATTTTTAATGATTTTCATTGTTAAAAATGGCGATGGGGGGCTATGCCACAATGGTTCTACGCCCTTTAAATAAATAAATAATTGACGACGCAATAAAAAATAACCCATGCGGACAAAGCGCTGGTAGCAACAACTTTCTTATTAATAAAAAGTCCTGACTTCACTACCAGTTTGTATTAATTAGCAAAGCTAAAAAGTTTATTTGGGTCAAAACCGATTGAAGTTGAGGAAAACCTCATAAGGAAACCAGGTAAATAATCGTCACCATAAAACCCTGTGTCTAACTCTTTAAATAAAGCTGTTATTATTGTCCTGCTGTACTTGCGATGTAATTACGCTTCAAGCGAAGGCATTTTTTCTATCTTTTTACTGTTAGGGTATTTATTCAAGTTGCATTTCTGACATAATAGTAGTCTTGTTTGGTAATAATATGAACTACCCGCACCGGTTACGCATGAATGCAAATGTTTATGCTGACAAAACTTCAAGATTTTCTCTAAAGCATAATGAAGCAACGTTGTTTGGATGAAGGTACCTACTAAGGGAATTTACAAATATTTACATTGTATAATCATAACTTAGCGATCTCTGTAAAACTCAACACCATACTCTGCGATCACCAACCCGGCTGCCAAGCGTGGCGGTTATGGCAACAGCTGGACATAGGCCTCCCCCAAACAAGGGGGAGCTTGTTTGGGGGAGGCCTATGTCCAGCAGTGGACATCTTTCGGCTGATGTGATGTGATGTGAATCATAACATTGTATATTTTAATTCAGGATTCTAGAAGAACAAATTCTATATCGGTCAAATTTCATTGCAAGATATATTTTTCAGGGCCATTTTAATGCAAATCGTCACTTAAAAATCAACTTAAAATACAACTATGCTAACGTCAATCCTCGAGTTGGTGGTGATGGATTCGAATTATCTCGAAATAACTTTTTGCCGCAGCTTTGCTCGCGTTTATAGAAATATTCGAAAAAGCTTACTTTATAACTGTTTCCAGGGTGCCATCTATTTCTGTACCAAATACATCAAAGTCGGTTCAGCGATGTAGGTGTGGAAGCATAACAAACAATGAAATAAAGACACTTTCGCATTTATAATATTAGTTAAGACTAGCTTTTGCCCACAACTTCGTACGCGCATATTCCGTTGTTTCCCGTTCACGTAGGAATTTCGGAAAATCCTCCCCTTCACTCCCCAAGGACCCTCAATGCCAAAATTCAGCTTCCTACGACCTGTAGTTTCGGCTGTGCGTTGTCTGTCAGTCATCAGTAACGGAAGAATTTTATATATTTACTAGCTGACCCGCGCAACTTCGTCTGCGTCACAATTTTCATCTATAATATAACTCCTACCCTACTCCAACCCTACTCCTACCGCCTATTATTATTTTTTATTTTTTTTTTTATTATGAAAAATAGATGTTGGCCGATTCTCATAGATACCGGATAAGCACAAAAAATTTCATCAAAATCGGTCAAGCCGTTTCGGAGGAGTATGGCAACGAAAACTGTGACACGAGAATTTTATATATTAGATTAGGATGATTATAAATTCAAGAGTATGTCTATGTCTATGCACGGCATGTCCACGACCGGTTGGAGGCGCGAGGTAGCTGACGGGGCGCGCGGGCGGCGGCAGCAGCATCAGACGTCAACAATAATCATATTATTCATCCTAACAAAAGTACCCTTCTCTCCACAGTCAGAATCCTACGACACGGTCCTCGGCTTCAACATGCGCTCCAGCCGAGCGGCGAAGGCGTTATGGCGCTGCAGTGTAGAACGGCACGGCTTCTTCCGCTTGCGGGCCCCGCGGAGACGGGCCTTGTTAGCCGCGCTGGGAGCCCTGGCCGGGTTAGCGGCCCCCACTGTGCCCCGGACTGAGACCATGGCGCTGGAAGATGCCAGGAGATCTAGGTCGACCAATAGGAGTTTTGTTAGGTAAGAATTTGACGTCATAGCCGTTGACCGACCATGTTGGAGCCGGCTTCCAGTCGAAGTAGATGCTGCTGAATTATGTAAGGTAAGATGGTGTCATTATGTGCCTAGTGAACAACTTTGTTGGGGTTGGCTTTTAAATTAACGACATGCAGCTTAGTTCCAGTATTTTTCGTGGAGTGAATGCCTATCTTACCTTCACCCAGCTACCCAAAACACGGTACCCCTATGGTAAGACTAGCAGACTATGCGTAATGACCGTAATAGCGCTGTAGTGTAGAACGGCACAGCTTCTGCCGGCTGCGGGCCCCTGGAGGAAGGGCCTTATTAGCCGCGCTGGGGGCCCTGGCCGGGTTAGCGGCCCTAACCGAGCCCCGGACTGAGACCATGGCGCTGGAAGATGCCAGGAGATCTAGGGCCACGAACAGAAGTTTAGTTAGGCAATTATCATCTGCCTTTTACCTGCTGTTCGAGTTTGTTTCCAGTCTTACCAGATGCAGCAAAATACCAGGATTTTACATTAAATGACTGCTTATCTAGAATAGTATTTATTTCTTTCAACTACAACTAGACTGTCGTTCGAACTCAGCCAATGTATATTTAATCACTGTCAACCATAATCGATATTGTATAACAATCTATAATAATCGGTCGAGAAACGATCGATCATCTATCGACGTCGCCTGAAAAGTCGTAGATCAATAAATTATCTGGCTGTTGTCTCCCTGAACAGTCGATGGTCACAATCAAATGCAGTCTGGTTTGGACGCAACATAATGGAGTGGCCACATCGATCAGTCCTGTGCGTCTCTCATCCAGCGGATTCCTGCGGCCTTCACCAGGTCTTCTGTGCACCTTGTGATTTCTGGTCGAACGAAGCTAGTGTTTATTTTGTCATAAAATTACTGATATAGCAAAGCAAATCGTCGACGTCATGATTATTTAGTTTACTACCCTTCTTTTCGTCATGATCCTAACATAAATTGATTTTCTTCCACAGACGCAGTAGTTCCCGTACCCGTGAACGATCAGTAAGCTGTGCATCTCCAGCGGGCATGCGTGGTTCGCGAGTCACCGCAAATACGGAACCAGCGCCCCGGCCAGCATGGACTGATGTCAGCAGACCGGTGTCTGAAATACAGTGAGTATAGACCAACAAATCTATTTAGTGAAAGTTACCCAGTCAGTGATATCTTACCCGGGGGTGCAAGTTGACTGCAAAAATCCGGTCCATAGGGATGAAAGCACCGCCCCTGGGTTCAAATAAAAAGGGTGCCAAACTATAGTTGTAAGTATGGGGGTTTCTGTGGTAAAAGGCATAGCATAGCATAGTCGGCCTTATAATGTTCCCACTGTTGGGACTCAGGCCTCCTCTCTAGGAGAGGGAATGGGCCGTAATTCACCACGCGGGCCCAATGCGGGTTGGTGAATGTCACATGTCTTCGAATTTTTGGTTCTAGGACATGCCGGTTTCCTCACGATGTTTTCCTTCACCGTTTTGAGAGCAGTGGTGATGAAATAAATTACACAAAGTAATGTGCCTGGCTGGGTTTGAACCCGCGACCTACAACTCGTAAGTCGGAGCCATTACCACTCGGCCACCACTGCTGTTGTAAACTGCTGCTGTTGGAAACAACTTTATTTTGAGGGGGCTTAGGCTGACTTTGCAGAAGTCCTGATGGGGCTGAATAACGTGCCTTACGGTTCTGTTCATATTACAGCGAAGGCGACTTCCTAGAACGCGTCCTTCGCATCCCACTTTCGTACGTAGACGAGTCGGAGTCGGGCTCGGAAGGCAACGAGAGCCAGGAGTGTGGCGGCGGCGTGCGGATACGTCTAGAAGCGGGCGCGGACGGACTGTTCGGCTTCAACGTGCGCGGCGGCGGCGGCGCGCCCGTGCTGGTGTCGCGCGTGGCCAGCCGCACCAGGCTGCAGCTGCAGGAGGGCGACCAGGTCAAAACAACCTTATTATATCTGCATAAAGTTTACTTTACAATGTAATTAGTACGTTGTTAAGACATTTTACCGACCGATAGGGTTATGTTCCTAAATAATTGTAATTTAAGTACCCACTAATAACACTAAAATAGCATATAAGTATAATTTATTACTAACAACGTATGGACATCATCTTCATCATCATCATCATATCAGCCGAAAGACGTCCACTGCTGGACATAGGCCTCCCCCAAGCGTCGCTACAACGACCGGTCCTGTGCGTCTCGCATCCATCGGCTACCCGCTACGTATGGACAGCCCATAAGTTAATAAAAATGAATGTTTAATTTCAGGTAATATCAATAAACGGGCAAGACGTGGAAGAAATGACGCATGAACAAGTAGTACAACTGATCAGAAACACGAGAGGAGTCCTCACATTGGTTGTCAAGCCTAATGGTGAGTTTGGTAGTTCTTATTTTTTTGTTTATGATATTGTAGCGGCATCTATATTAAAAGGTCAGCCCTAACTTATGGGCTAGTTTATAGGGAAATGGAGATAATTCAAGGATTTGTTAAAAATGAGTTCTTTCCGTTAGTTTGCCATGTGCACTTTACTTCCCAGAATTAAATCTTTAAGGCCTCTACACACCAAACCCATCCGGCTTAGCCCAGCGCCGTTAGAACATTGTAAGCCGGAACGACCTTTCATCCGGGTCGATTCCTGGCTAGGAATAGCGATGTAGCGGTATCAATGCCGCCACAAGAAAAACCAACGGAGCAAATCTACATCGCAACAAAAAGAACCGCGACGCCATCCAACTGCAGCGAACGTCGAAATCCTGCATTGCGCAAGCAGAGTTTACCGTGCGTTTTGAACAAATACGTCATCCCGAATATCAACTATCGGGCAGTTGCCCGCCAGACACAACAACCGTCTGATCGGAGGATCATCACGCAGTTTTAGTTTTCGTCAAAATTGGGCTCGACCCTTCTTCCAATGTTTTTTGATATTTCTTATAGTTTCGGATTTGGCCATCCATCTATCGACAAAAATGCTCATAAAGTTAACACATCAAAATTAACGTAATAAAACCTTTTTCTAGCCGTGTACGCCCCCGAAGAGCCAGGTCCGGAGGAACCCGAAGCCTGCTTCGTCCCCCTCTGTTCCGAGGAGTCTGGTCACGCGGGCGACGCGCTGCAGCAGTCCATCCTGCTGCTGGGCGACGGGCTGGCCAGCGGCAACGCGCTCAAGCAGTACGACACGCTGCTGCGCCGCCTGCCCGACGAGCCCACCAATGTCTCCAAGCTGCCTTGTAACTTGAATAAGAACCGCTATAGGGACATTGCGCCGTGTGAGTTCACAATATGATCTAACTCTACAGTATAGTAGCCGGCACGAGTCGTTAGCACAGATCAATGCAGCAGGGTGATCTCGCCAATATACGGTGGGCGTACGAAACTTGCAAGCCCAATAGTCATTGATATATAAAAACCCAAGATACACACTCAGCATCTCAAAAACGTCCGCAAAAAACAAGCGCAATATGTACAATTGTGCGCAAGTTTCAAACAGTCTCGCATCGCTCGCCATACTGCACTGCTTTGTAAAAACAACTTGAAGCGATCCGTGTAAGGTTGAATTTGCAAAAAAAAATTGTTTATAGTATAACTGCACACAACTCACACATGATACATGTCAGTTTTTGACGACAGTTTCGAGTGTTGCATTTGTTCGAGACTGTGCATCTTGGGTTTTTTTATATATCAATGCCAATAGTCAATGAGCATTGACTGACGAACTAATAACGTAAAGCGTCAAAACTGTCGTCGTCAAACCGAGCAGTAGAAAGTGTGCTCACGACTTGTGCCGGTTATTATACTAGCTTCTAGTTTGTTATCCAGATTTACGTTAATGTTTCCAAAGCCTTTGATGTACACTGAAAAATAAAACAATAAAAATATTTATCTTTTTACAGACGACTCAACGCGAGTGATATTGAAGAACGGACCAACAGGTGACTACATCAACGCATCATACATCAATATGGAGATACCGAACTCTGATTTAGTGCTTACTTACATTGCAACACAAGGTTTGTATTATCAATCTTTTTAAACACAAACTAGCTATAAAGAAATAGCAGAGGTTAAATTCAATAAACAAAAAAATCCTCCAGAATTTCGTCACGGTGGCACAGAAAAGATTACCCAAGTACAGTAGTACTTATTGTTTCTCTAAAAGAACTTTTGAACGAAACAATCAAAAAAAATTTTTTGAAGCCCGTGGACCTTTTTTTAGACGGGAAAAAATTTGGATTTTTTTTTTTCGGTAGTTTTCTTAGGATTTCTCCAAACCTGGACATGACAAAAATTATTATAATAAATTATAAATTTCATGGTCATATCTGAAAACTAGACACTTGGAGCTACAATTTGCTTTTTTTATTTTTTCTGTACGACCATTTTCCTCGGAGTTACAGCTTGTTGAAAATCACCCAAAAATTCGGTTTTTTTTTTATATCCCTTAATTTTTGTGACTAGTGTATTATCATTAGTATGAGGAAGTAGAATTAAAAAAACTAATGAAATAGTCATAGCATAGGCATTAAAAGACAAAACTATGTAAACATGCAAGCAAGCATACACCATGCATGCAGCATACAAGCGAGCGTGCAGCATGCAAGCGAGCATGCAAACAATCATGCAGTATGCAAGCGAGCTACATGCAGCAGGCATGTTTTTTGTCACGGCTCCGGCGCTGCGGGGCTCCGGCGGTCCCACGCGAGCTTATCGCCGCAGATGGTTTTAACGCTCACCATATAACACCTCCTCCTCAGCTGGTGGGCCGCCTCGCCCCTCCGCGCCTACGCGGGCTTAAATTACGCTCTAGGGGTAGGGCAGACAAGATTACGTGGAGTCGGTTTTACAGCGATTCGTTTCTGTCACTTACTTTTTTTAGCACAACATATTGATCGATTAGGACAATACTTTTATTTAAGGTTAAAAATTATTAAAAATACAAATAATAATTGACGAAGATAAAACGCATCAAAGATCAGGAGTGGGGGCTTGTGACGTCACGTCGATAAAAAGTGTACCGAAATATGACGGCACACGAGTTTTTAACGCACTGTATCGTCTTAATTTTCTTATTAGTGAAAAAAGAAAAAATACGGGTCCAATATTTTTGGGAAATCTGACGGCTAATTAGATTTTTTAAGTCATCTACCCTATCCAACAAGGTTTGCTTTATTATTTAGCTAAAACATCTTGTCTGTTTCAGGACCTCTATCTACAACAGTGGGCGATTTCTGGCAAATGGTGTGGGAATCTGAAAGCAGCCTCATAGTGATGCTAACAGTACTGACAGAGCGGGGCAGGGCCAAGTGCCACCAGTATTGGCCCAAGGTTGGCAACACGCCGCTGAAGGCCACCAACAGTCTGACGATACTGACGACCAGTGAACAAAACCATGGCCATTATGTTAGGAGAGAGATGACTATGAAGGTTGGTTAACTTTTTTTCTTTATTCTTGTGTTAGGCTCAGGTTCTGGAACGTAAAATTTATGCGACAAATTGTCGAACGCGCATTAACTGCTGTGAATGCTGTTCTTGAATTTGATTTTGGTTTCATTTGTGAATCGGCGAAAATATGCTTCGCTCCTATTGGTCGTAGCATGATGTTATGTAGCCTATAGACTTCCTCGATAAATGGGCTATCTAACACTAAAATATTTTTTCTATTCGAACCTGAAGTTCCTGATATAAGCGCGTTCAACCAAACAAACAAATAAACACTTCAGCTTTCTAATCTAATCTTCTAATATATAAAAATCTCGTGTCACGGTGTTTGTCATCGAAATCCATCGAAACGGCTTGACCGATTTTTATGAAATGTTTTGTGTATATTTGGTAGGTCTGAGAATAGGTCGTAGGGTATTTTTTTATATGGCAAAACAACGTTTGCCGATTCAGCTAGTATTAGTATAGATTTTGGTAGTGTTGGTTCGTCCATAACTGTACCGAATAAGGCAGATATTAACATATATTCTTAAGATATTTGTATGGAACGCTTGAGTACTTTCGTGTTTCGCAATGTACACTATGAAATCATTAGAATAAAATTCATATTTGTAGTAAACTTTTATAAATTAGTAACTTTAATGGGTTTGGTGCATCCTATTTTAGACTTATACCACTGAGCTATTTGCTTTTTTACCATTGCTAAAGTGATTCTTGAATTGGTGATCCCGGAGCACAGGCCCAGGCCCAGGTGGAAAGACTCGGTCTCAAAGAGATGTCAGTATAGTTGCCAGGGTGCAGGAATTTGTTCGAAAGAGCCACCTCGGCCTTAGAACGCAAAGGGCATGGAGGAACATGGATGGGATTAGTTAGTAAGAGTCTGACACTCCCTTTTGCTCCGGCCAGAGCGGGAATGAATCATCGTTTGATGATTTACCATGCTCAAAAAGAAAAGGTAAACTTTAATTCTTTTACCTCGTCGTCCAGGAGAGCACCGGAGCGTGCCGCAACGTGACGCAGCTGCAGTACACGGCGTGGCCAGACCACGGCGTGCCTGAGGACCAGACCGCCTTCATCAGCTTCACGCAGCTGTGCAGCCAGCTCAGGAAACGTGCCGCCTGTGAGTCTCGAACATGTGCTACTGATCATAACATAAATACATCGCATATACGTGCGTTTAACAGAATAGGGAACGTGCCGGAACTATAGGTGGAGCCACAGAAGTGTCATTGTCAAGTATATTTTAACTATAAGTTTCGAAATTGCATCACTAAATGTTACAGTCTACTTTGTGCACTAAACGGAGCGTGCAGGTACTATAGGTGGCAGCACAGAAACGTCAATTTCAAGTATTCTTAACCTCGAAAGTTTCAAAAATGCAACACTAGATGGCATAGCCAACGCCGTGCACGATCCCTATAAATGCAAAACCTTAATAGGGAGAGGGGAGGCGGTACTCATCATTGTGAACAACTTTACGACAGGATAAACCACAAAATAGCTTAAAGAAAAATCAACATGTAGCGGTTGATTTTTCATTAAGCCATGTGTGTATCTTCGATAATGTAGCGTCTCTTTCCAGGGCTAGCATAGCATCTTGTGTCAGTCTTTGAACGACATTGTCACCACATAGTATAAAACAAAGTCGCTTTCAGCTGTCTGTCTTTCCGTATGTATGTTTAGATCTTTAAAACTCCGCAACGGATTTTGATGCGGTTCTTTTAGTAGATAGAGTGATTCAAGAGAAATGTTTATATGTATAAAACATGCATAATACAGTAGAAAAACACTGATAATTTTAGAGGTTTTTAATGTGATGTAAATAAACACATTTTTTGCGCTTACATTACAAACGCAGGCTGAATCCTACGATATAGATCAAAATAATATACTACAATATTGTACACCTTCAAAAGAACTACAAAAAAGTCCGCAATGGTAGATGTCTATCTCTTAGGGATAACCCACAATAACCATTTTTATCCTTTACTTTTTACGAAAAATAATGGCTTATTTACGAAGCTATTTTAAGCAATATAGCATTATTCCTTATCCAATTAAGTGTGATCATTATCTTAACAATTTAACATAGATTAAAAATGTCCTGTCCTAAACAGTATATCATTTAAATGAATAATTAAGAAGATATCACAGAATTAAAATTACGCGCGACTGAAAATATCATTCTCAGCAAAACATAAATGGCGCCGCGGTGTTGGTCACTTTAACCATTTTTTTTTTGCGTAAAAAGTAATGCATTATTTTAGAACCTTATTGAAGGTGTGTGGTGTTAATCTATATGGATTATCTTCAATATCTATTTTAGAACGGATTTACCCTAAACACTATTATATTTAAATGAATATCTTAGAAGTTATCGCAACTGCCGAGGTCGCGGGATTGTCTAAACAGAGTACCGGGGCCATGGAACGCAAAGGGCAACCGAAAGAACAGGGTGGTTTTTAGTCAGTAAGTCTGACAGTCCCTTCCGCTCCACCCAGGGCGGGAGGACTCATTTGATGATTCTTCCACCCAAAAAAAAATGGAATTAACGTAAAACAAAGGCACGTTACTAAATAATTTAACAGTAAGCGCCCTTCTTTTTTTGTTCTAAATTGGTCCCGAGCGAAGCCGGGGCGGGTTAGTAGAAGTTAAATAAATGCTGTGTTGCGTTGCCGCTCCGACGTCTC
This sequence comes from Lacanobia wlatinum, assembly GCA_947578705.1. Classification (NCBI taxonomy): domain Eukaryota; kingdom Metazoa; phylum Arthropoda; class Insecta; order Lepidoptera; family Noctuidae; genus Lacanobia; species Lacanobia wlatinum. The sequence continues at coordinate 20,960,665 of OX388033.1, forward strand.
CCCGACTTTTGCCTAACGAGCCAGCCCGCGCCGCTGAGCTATTAGCTTTAAATCCCCCAAATAATGATATGACTCAGCCTGTCCGTTGCTGACCTCCCGAAATGGGGTACACTACATTAATACGAAAAACTTTATTCCAACAGTAAGAAATACGAATTTTTAAATACCGATTTTCATAATTCCGAATGGTTCAAAATTCCTAATATAACAACTCCGATTTATCATTCATTCTTTTTTTATAATTCCGACATATCATTATTCCTAATGTTTTTAATTACTATTCTTAAAATACCGAGTTTCAATAGGTCGAATAACATAAAGTCCGACTCAATGATAATTCGAAATATCAAAAATACGAATTCCGATTATTAAAATACTTATTAATCAGAATTCCGTAATAAAAACGCCTTGTAAAACTGAATAGCAAGACATATAAACACAATTGCTCGTCAGAACAAAGTATATTATTATGTTTAGTATGAGGAGGTAGAATTACAAACCTATTGACAGATGCAAGCTGCATGCATTCAAGCAAGCATGCAGCAAGCATGCAGGCAAGCATGCATTATGCAAGCAAGCATGCAGTATGCAAGCGAGCATGCAACATGCAGCAGGCAGGGTTTCTGTCACGGCTCCGGCGCTGCGGGCCTCCGGCGGTCCCCCGCAAACTTATCATAGCAGATGTTTTTAAAGCTCACCACCGCAGCTTCGGCTTGCGGGCTGGCTTAGCCGGCCAGCCTTAGCCGCGGCGGCGGGCGTTGTAACACCTGCTCCTCAGCTCGCGGGCCGCCTCGCCCCTCCGCGCCTACCCGGACTTAAATTACACTCTAGGGGTAGGGCAGACAAGACTACGTGGAGTCGGTTTTACATCGATTCGTTTCTGTCACTTGCTTTTGTAGCAAAACTTATTGACTGTTTAAACACATATTTAAATTTAAGGTTCAAAATGCTAAAAAATATTCGTTAGGTATATTAAACAGTAGTTCTTTTGACCGTAGTTATTTCGAAAATAGTTAAAATATCTTTGGATATTATAATATGTAACTAACTGAATATTATACTGATTGAACCTAAATCAAAATCTTAATTTTAGCAGTTTATTCGAAGTATTGAAAATGGGAATGCCGTTTTTCGGACCGAAAATCCATCGAGCATTTGATTCTTCGGACGTATAAAATTAAACAAATCGTATTTATGACTTTCGGTCAAATAAGGTTCGTGATTTATAATAATAGAAAATTCGGACTTTTGAAAATCGAAATTCGGAAAAAAATATTTCGGAGTATTTGGGTGTTCCCCCGAAATGACGCCGCTAAGCCGAGGTCAGTTAGTTTATAAGTGTTGTTTACCCTGGCTGGGGGCCTTAAATTCGTTTGAGGTCCACACAGGCAAGTCCGGTTGAGCAGTATCCAACCTTAACAGGTTGAACTGTGAGTGGTTTCGTACCAAAAAAAAAGCCGCTCCGACGTCGCGGCGCACCTCCCTCTATCCCCGCTTCGTTTCTCTGACCCTTAGTCTGATGCGAGCGCGTTCTGTCGATACAGGCCTTTAACGCACCGTGTGGCATGTCATCGCTCCGTCGTTGTAACGCGTTGTTTGGTATTCCTCTTAGACGGCGTGCGGAAGTCTTTCAGCTTCTTGCACTACTATCAATGATAGCTTATTATAATGAAACATTTTCTTCACCACAGTAATACCAACAGTCGTGGACCCCGACGAGATCGAAGAAGAACGCGAGTTGGACCCGCCTATGATCGTGCACTGCTCGGCCGGCGTAGGGCGCACGGGCGCGCTCGTACTGTGCGAGGTGGCGCTCGCGCTGGCTGCGCGCCGCCAGCCGCTGTACCCGCTGGACCTGGTGCGGGCCATGCGCGCGCAGCGGCCCATGTGCATACAGAACGCTGTGAGTATATCTGTTACTAACATGATCTTATATCATCATAAACCATAATTCTCTAGCCGTGTTGTTGGATGGGACATAATCGCGGCCCACCAACGTCGGCCGGGAATCGCCCTGCAACTCCTGATACCCTTCGTCGTTGAGTCTTCTTCTGTCGTGGCAGTTGAGGTGAGAGGTTTCCAACTCTGTCACACGTCCCGCCTCTCTTCGTTGGCATTACTGCTTTGCAGAAAGAGGTGACTGCTTCCCATTTCGCATGCATTCTCTCGCTCCGGACCATGTATTGAAACAGGGGCAGACGCAAAAGGTCGCCGCCGGCGATTATCATTATCTAGCCCTTCTTATGTGTTGGATATCATCAAATGACTCCTCCCGCTCTGCCCAGAGCGGAGTATCAGAGTTTTACTGACTACAACCACCCGTGTTCCTCCCAAATGTCCTCTGCGTTACAAGGTCGCAGTAACTCTATAGAACAACTCCGCAACCCTCCGAGGGTTCCTAGGGATCCTAGCCGTAGCCTCATTTCCCAAAATCATCTCGAGCTGTAAAACTATGCTGCATGCGAACAGAATTCCCATTTGGTAATGCACCGTTGGAAAATAATCTGCTTTATTCACGCAAACCACTTTGTAATGTGTAAACACAACATTATTCCCAACACAAAATTCCCAATATCTACACCCTAATCATAATAACTACTGATGCCAATAAGCCTGATATAGTGTTGATAGACCGATTAACGCGCCGCACAATGATAATTGATGTTATCATCCCGCATGACGAGAACTGAGAGAACTGAGAGCTGAGAAAGAGAAACAAATCAAGTATCGCACATGAAGTTGTTGACATGTGGAATGTGGACTCAGCTGTCATTGTGCCGATAGCCGTTACGGCCAATGGCCTGATGGCCAAAAGCTTCGACGACCATCTGTCGAAGCTGACGTTACGCGGTTAGATGAAGGGCCTGATACAGTAGGCAGTACTCCTTGATACGGGTCGTATTGTGAGGAGGTTCCTTTCTCTGGAGCCCTAACCACCGGTAGCTTGGACCCTGGTCTCGACACCGGTGGACTGTACTGCTTTTTTTATCTTAAAATGTTTAAAAATAATAGTAAAATAAATAAAGAGGTAATAATACTGGGCAGGGCAAAAGTCTCTTCTCATATGAACAAGCCACGAGTACTAATCCGCCATCCTAACAAAACATTTATTTCTTCCACAGAGCCAGTACAAGTTCGTATGTGAAAGCATACAGACGGCCTACACTCAGGGACTGACGCAGTCCTGTTCGGAAAGCGGCTCCAACTGATAGTGAGCACTCCCTTGCCAATTATATAGTGTACAGTCGATGTAAGACCTGACTGATCGTATTAGGAATGTTTGTTTGTTGTATACGCCGAAGACGGGAACTGAGGTACTATGGGCTTGTTCAGGTTTTGTGGGAAAACATGCAATGGTTTAGTGTAAACTTGACTTTAGTTTCTTTGCCATACAGTTAAAATTAGAATAACACACAACTTATTCTATTGCCACTTGAAATGGACGTGAATGGTTACCGTACCAACATTCTGTGACTGCACAAAATATGCTCAAGATTCTGGTTAATACCCATCATTTTTGGGCAACCTGCTTTATGCATCAAAATATTATTATTTTAATTGAAATACGGATAATTCAGGCAGAAAGTTATGACACTCATTTTGTCACCAACAAATATTGTTCAGAAACCCCTTGCTAACAAGTACAGCTTCTGACTATGACGTGCCAATGCCATCATGATTCCGTTGTCAGAGGGAGACGGAGTTACAGGACGAATATCACTATCTCTTTTTCACAACGTTATCACCATGGCATTGATACGTCATAATAGCCCTAAACGTACAGATTCGGTGTATACTACGAATATTGAAACGAAATAACAGTGTGTTCATGGTTTCAAGTAGTTTAACAACTTTTTACATGGTACAGAATGCTGTTTAGTCAGATTAATATTAAGTTTTAACCAGTAAAGAGATACAAGTTGAAAAAAGTTGCATGTTTATCTTGTATCTTTCAACAGCTCAGTGATAAAATAATTTTCTATGAACTTTATTCATTTCTATTTATTTCTAGTTTAACTCTACCAGTGGTTTGTATATTATTAATAATTTATAAAGTTTTATAAAACGTTTCTTTCACGAAGTTATTCGATTATCGATAAACAACTCGAATAATAAAATAATCGATACCACATATCACTGTTTTAACATAAGATAACTTTATTTTACTGTTTATTATTTATTTTTAGGTTTAGTTTTTCTAACGCTTGCTGTGATTTTTCACTACACATTAATAATTATATGAATCTAAGTAATCTATAGTCTTGCCTTTCCAACGAATTTAGTAATTTATTTGATACAAGTTTTATAATTTTTAAACGTGTTAATAATAGTTTTGGTGACAGGTTGAATGTATCAACTGTATAATTGTATATTCAATGTCGACGTGATAATAAATATTGTGTACCATGTTTTTGTTGTATAAAATGCAAAAGGTGATCCTGAGGTACGCATTTTTGCAGCCTTAAGTTTGCGTTTACACCAGAGATGCGCGAACCAATATTATTTATTTATTTATCTACTAGTGGACGTCACGCGGTTTCACCCGCGTAGTTCCCGTTCCCGTGGGAGTACGGAGATAATATATAGCCTATGTTACTCCCTGATAATGTAGCTATCCAATGCTAAAATAGAATTTTTCAAATCGGTCCAGTAGTTGCGGAGCCTATTCAATTCAAACAAACAAATCTTTCTTCTTTATAATATTAGTGTAGATTATTTATTTTTCGGAAGACTTACAGATCAATATCATTATAATGACGATAATAATAACTAAATTGCTAATAACAAGTCTCCACAGATAAATACAAAATTGTTACTCCTTCACAGTCCAAGTTACATCTTACATTTTCTATTTTATTTAATTATTCCCTCAAAGTTGGTTAATTTCGTATAATTTTATGTTAATTTGATCAAATCTGAAACTTATCTGGATAGCAAACGGTTCAAGTGGAGGTAGGTGCCTCTTGTACAAAAAATGGCTTTGCTAAGAGCCTCCTTAGCGTGCTTGCATTGGTGCAGAAAAGGTCAATGCCTTGTTCGCAACAGATTTCGTAAAAACTGCGACTGGCTCTCTGAAAATATGCATTACGCCTATAATTAGTGTTTGCATTATCGCTTCATTTAACTAGCCTCGCTCAGCTCAAGTGGAAACGCTACTGTTAAACTTCTGCGGACACGTTCGGGGAACACCTAGACTCTTGGACCCAAAAGAATAAGTTCATCGAATGCATTGATATATAAAAAAAACCCAAGATACACACTCAGTATCTCAAAAACGTCCGCAAAAAACAAGCGTACAATGTATAATTGTGCGCTACTTTCAAACAGTCTCGCATCGCTCGCCATACTGCACTGCTTTGTAAAAACAACTTTAAGCCATCCGTGTAAGGTTGAATTTGCAAAAACAATTGTTTATAGTATAACTACACACAACTCACACATGACACTTGATACATGTCAGTTTTTGACGACAGTTTCGAGTGTTGCATTTGTTCGAGACTGTGCATCTTGGGTTTTTTATATATCAATGTTCATGTTGTTTAGGCTTGCATTTTCCGCATCGACAAGGTATCACCTGTCACCAAAAAAAATACAAATATTTTATCGCTTCTTTTCCTGTGCCATTTGTAATTATATTCATAAGAAAATTTGTACATTTTTACTTTAATAATATATTTCTCAAAACATTTGTATTTATACGTTATTTTGTATTTAACTTAAATCCCAGAATACATTAACTTAGAAACTGTCTTAGTGTTCGATCGATGTAAGTTATAGGGACCCAAAATTACGATAATATTGTATTATGTATGATGATTATTATAATTGTAAGTAATATCTAAGTATAACGAAGTCAATAATACGTAATTTTATTGGAAATATATGGTATTTTTGCACCTTTAAGATATAGCATCGTGTCTGAATGTTCGTAGGATCCTATTTGAATGATATAATTATTATTAACTCGTTAATCGAAACCAAAATTGAGATCAAAAATAATTTGACGTATACATTCTGAGAATCCATGCTCTATCATATCTACAATTTCAACATTCTTTATGCAGTACAGTAACATTATTTTTCAATGAGCGCATAAGTAATGTCGTTATTGCAGCGTATACATTTGACCTCGCAAAAAAGAGGAGGGAGAGGGGAGGGAGGGGAGGTTCCACTTAAGCGAACGGTCTTATACAAGAAAATTGGAAAAATACCCGAAACCTGACTTCGTATCATCGTAATCCTGACTTCGTATTATGACCCTGAACAATATTTGTTCTACGACTTTTCAAAAATCGAAACATTTTTTTCCAAACAAAAGTATAAACAGTCTAAATTTTGCATATTCTTTATGAGGCGGTCGACAAAAGGCCACCGCCCGACCGGCGGCGCGGGACTGGGTAGTATACGCAAATTTTACAGACTTCAAATAAATGAGGAACCCAAATTGTTTTTAAACTAGTCTGATTCACAGATTGGCGTGTTTACTAAAAAAACGCATTTTTATAAATCTCACGTGATATTAGGACTTGGGGAGGGGGTCGAGTCAAATCTCACGACATCTTACGGGGGTCGGATAATCGCCAAAATCGCGTCACGTAATTAATGGACGCCCTAATGACTAAAACCCATCCGTGTTCCTCCTAATGCCATTGCGTTCCAGGGGGGCAAGAATGCGCCCGCCCGCAACTAAGCCCGAAACTACGTATTTCGTTAGAGAGTAGCCCCCCAGGGCCGCGGTGACTCTTTCGAAAGAATGACACAACCTTGACTTGAAATTTATTAATCGACCACCAGCCTGAACAAAGACTGGAGACGAGGCCTTTTGCATTACAACTATCTTAATAAGGCATTAAGATCGATCTACTGTTCTTCCGTTTTTAATAAACTGATCATTCTTCTCTAGACATTTTTAAAATTAACCAAAAAATAAGCAATAACACCATATTAATCGAGTTCCCCAAACATATCAAGTACCTAAAGATATTATACTTATATTAATCAGTAGATTACAGTTTACGAACGATTTGTAAATAAATCGTTTATTTATAATTTCTAGGTCACACATTCAGACGGAAATCGGTTTAGACATAACTGTTTTATAGGTAAATCTAGCTTAGACATGACTAGTTTATTGGTCTTAAATATCTATTGTTGATCAAAACATCTTGAATGAAAATTAACAATATTTTACATGGTGAGTAAAATAAAAGACCCGAGATTCTAGACAAGCGTGCTCCATCTTCGACCACATCATCGCTTACCATCAGGTGAGATTGTGGTCAAACGTGTGCCTATCAATAGTACAAAAAAACCGGTCAAGAACGAGTCGAACTCGCACACTGAAGTTTCCTTACCATCATGTAAAACGTGTAATGTTTTTAATTTTTCATCGGCGAGGCCTATATTCGTCAAAGACTTTTAATACAGCAGTGTATATTGCAGTTTTAGATCAGCGCCATCTCTTGACCGATAGTGGAACTTATGTAATTTTTGTCTGTTTCTGAAAAAGTGTATTTAGAGACATCGTATTATTTTTCCTGTAATCTTTACATAAACTTCTATCACATAGAATAATTTCAGATTTTTCTCTATGCAAACTTCGGAGATAAGGGAATGGTCAATTTTTACATTTTTCGTCTTAAGTCGAAAACTATGCGGCCTAAAAAAATAGAAAAAAATATTTGAGAATGTGCAAGTAGCGCTCTTTCATATGATACTCCACAAGCCCTAGTAGCCCCACTTTGAATTTTTAAGAACCCATTTCAGTCGTTGTTGCAAAAAAAAAAACATTTTTGTTTCTTTCTTATTTGCAAAATAGTTGAGCAAACTTCGTCTAAAACTATTCCAAATTACAAGTTGATAGCATTAGTAGTTCTTCAGATATCCAGCTGTGACAGATGGACAGACTTAGTCACACCATAAGAGTTCCTTTTTTACCATTTTGTTACGGAACCCTAAAAAGATGAGATTTTTCAACACTAATAATTTTTAACTCCTTTTACCCGTAAGTCGAACTCTTTGAGTCGACTTTAAAAGTTGGAAAACCGCTCTTCGACTCTTTGAGTCGACGTGAGTCGGGTCGGATTTAATACGATATATTGCCTGTCAAGAGTGTACCGTTCCTGCTCTAACTTCTATAAAGAAAGATATATGACTGTCTGACATTATTTCTATACAAAAGTTATCAAACCATTATTATTCCGCAGATAACAGTTACTAGACTATTTTTTAGTCTCGCATTGAATCCTAATAGTTTCACCAGATGAAAAGCGATGATATAGTCGACGATGAAGCGCGCTTGCCTAGAAGTAACCTATTCATTCTGACTTAAGATTCCCAGTTTGTAGCTATCAGGAAACGCACACTCCGGCAGGGAATTCTACTCCTTAGCTGTATGCACTATACCTTGGGTAGAATGATGACCATCATGTACCGGTGGCGTAGCATAATAAATTATGACGCCTTGTCTTGAAACTTCGCAATTTTGTATTCTGTAAGCTACTTCTTTCTAAATGTGTGACCTAATCTATACTGTGCCTGTAACATTAAGTGATGATTGCCATAATATATACATAATACTAGTATGTGGTAAGATGTCTAACGGTAGATTGTATAGTATTAGGGATTCTATCATGATATTTTTTTACTAATCCTCACGCATGAAACCCCATACCACACTTTTGCAATAACAGATATAAAAATATGTTTGGAAAAGGAACAATTACACTTTAATATTTTCCTGTAAATAAAACTGAAGCATAAAAGTATTTTTTCGACTAGAATAGCTAACACAATTTTTGCATTTTAATTCAACCATTTGACACAATAATATAGCATTTGAAAAACGCACTGTTTTCTTATACTAATGCATTGAATCGCATTCTATTTTTCTTCAACAATTTTTTTTTCTGTAATTTATTGATTAAGTTTAATTTACGTATTTTTATTTTCTTTATTTAACTTATTGCATTGTCTATAGGCTTTACTTACTAAAAAATAGATGAAACAGATAGTTTAAGTTAAAAGAAGTATATTTCGTTAAAATGTTTTCTAATAATTCAATATTTTTAGCCTATCTCATCTTCGTCCTATCATGTGTCCTTGACTGAATTTGAACAATAGAAAAAAAAAGATTAACGCAAATTTAATTTAAAAATAGGCCGTCTAAAGCCAGGTCCAGATAACGCTTTTATACATCAACAATGTGAACCTCTGCATAATGTCTGTCCACGCCTTTTCATCCTTCCTATTTTGAATTCTGAACCAACTGTTCATTATGGCTATGATATTACGAAAAAATAATTTTGCAATTACGAAAAAGTTGCAATAAAATAAGTGTTTATTAAATTAAATGTAGTGTTAGTTTTGTGTGAATGACTGATGTAGATGTAAGTGTTTTAAATGTTCAATTATTTTGTAGGAGAGTGCGGATCTAATGTACCCCATTGTAATGTTTTCTATCTTGTGATGTACCTTTATGAAGTGCTGTGCGTTTTATTTTATGTCAAATAAAAGTTTATTGATTTATGTTGGGTTTTATTTATAGGCGATTTTATAGATCTGTGGCAAAACCTATAGCGTTTTAAGATTTCACATCAACGGAGACTATTGCTACTAAATCACCTTTATTGCAAGCAAATGCGTAATTCCAATCCAAATCCCCTTATTTTCTTCCACGTCAACAAAGTGCATTAACGACGCGTAATCAGTTAAATTCGCGAACGATCGGTATGTTGTCTCTTTCAACACGAGTCAGTAATAGCCGGCGCTTCCGCTACGGAGCGCTGTCTGTTTGTGTTACGTACGAGGCGCTTCATTCACGTGTGCAGAACCGATTGTTGGGTGATTGACGTAGTAATAAATAAGTAGTGAAATGAATAAGGTTGGTTTTCTTTCGTATTGGTAGAGTAAGCGAAATAAATAAATTTTTGTTTTAAATTACCTACCACTGAACTGAAGTAGCAAATTGTGTGATAAAATTGGCGATCGAAAGCAAAACAATCCATTATTATGAACTGGTGATTTGTATTATATAAAGTCATGCCTTTTTCTTCAAGCCTGCAAGATTATTTTCAGGGGGGTGCATCCTCAAAACCCCGTCTCACATAAGATAGGTTTTCATTTGCCCCTTTACACAGAGATCTAACTTTTTCAACTAATGCAAAGAAAGCTTGAGAACTAAAGAAAACGCGTGGAAGGTTGAAACATTTTCACCTCGCCGAGAAAATATGCAATGTCCTCTTATTTCATTCAGCTTGTCTAATTTAGTTTCTTCATGTTTTCGTATGCTGTTATGAAAGCCAGGGAGGTGCAAGTGTACCCCCTTGCACCCCCCTCCCGGCGCCTATGTTCCCAAGGATTGGCAGAACCTACAAAACGCCTTCTGCCACGATTGTTACATAGGGACCGTGCACGGCGTTGACTATGCCATCTAGTGTCGCATATTCGAAGTTTTAAGGGTCAGAATACTTGACATTGACGCTTCTGTGCTGCCACCTGTGGTCCCTGCACGCTCAGTTTAGGGGAACGTGCGCTAAGAAGACTGTGCCATCTAGCGTAGCTATTTCGAATTTTTTACTTGGATTACACTTGACAGTGACATTTCTGTGCTGCCACCTATAGTTTCTGCACGCTCTCTATAGTCCTTTTGCTTTGTTCATGTGTTGGTTCTAGTAGTAATCCTGTTAATAGTGAGGTAGGTACTAGTAGTAGATTAGCATTACGTGATTCATAGGATACGAACTATACCTACCTACCTCCTTCTATTGGTCGGGCTTTCAAGTTTTTTTTAAGGATAGGGAAATCATCAAATGACTCCTCCCGCTCTGGGCGGAGCGGAAGGGAGTGTCACACTCTTACTGACTAAAACCCATCCGTATTCTTCCTAATGCCCTATGAGTTCCAGGGCCGCGGTGACTTTTTCAAACAAATTCCGCAACCCTGAGGACCGTCTAGCTAGGTGGACAATTTGTAGAGAAAGGTAATGTGAAAATAAATGAACGGTTTGAAAAGGAAATTGGTGTCTGATTGCAAGCGAAACAATGTCGTCCACGATTTAAACAAGGATTTCAAGAAATTCAACGTTAACTTCAAATGAAACTAGAATAAAAAGGAACCACTAGAGGAAATTGCGGTATTCTGCAAAAAGCACTGGGGTGCAAACAGAACTGCGATGTTGTAAGTTTTTATAAAAGCTCCCACACAACGACGCGACAACGCGACACCGCTGCGAAGACCATACTTCATAGAAATTCTTCACCAACATAATATTACTTTGTAGAACAAGCGAGCCCTAAGGCTTTGGGATAACATTGGGCCTGAGTTCTACGAAAGTCAACGTACTCGGTTAGGTCCAAGGCCATCTTTATTATTGTATTCTTCCATTGTTAAGCGCTTATACCTATTCTACGAAATTCGCAGAAGAAAAGAGCTTCTAGGAATCACAATAGGGGATTTCTAAGTCGCTGGTAAAAAACGTACCATCGTAGTGACGTCACGCGTGTTTTCAGCGCATTGTAGGTATCGTCTTCATTTGTTGTTAACGTGAAAAAGAAAAAATACGTGTAAAATATTTTTTGGGAATCTATTGACAGACTTCTTAGTTATAGAAAAGAGCGATCCATGTGCTCTTCATTTGAAACAAAATGACTTAGGTAATCTTCTGTAGGTTTAGGAATACCCTAACTTTACTGGTTTTCTAATTGTTAGAGAAGCCGATATCTATATTTATTTCAAAAGAATAGGTATTAGTATCTAAGCAAAATATAGGTACCCAGCTATTCAATAAAGTTTATATTTTAAACTGACGTTGAAGTGTTTTGAAACGTCAGGAGAATGAGAAAAATGTTTATTTGTTAAAGATGAGCTGAACTGTTCAATCTGGCGTGTGATGTGAGAATTTATTTGTTGCCTAGGTAAAAGCTAGGTATGATTTTATAGTTCACTTGAGAGGTAAAGTGAAAAAAATCGCGATTTTACGTGTATTCTTTTTTTTTTTTCTTTATTCGTTTAAAGGGGCTTTTACGCATAGCGTATGCCAGTCCCATCGTATCCTAAGCATTATTTTACTATCACAAGATGTGAGCCATGAATTGGAACAAACCCTTTGCATCGTCGCCATTTGGTTGCGATAGAATACGTGTATTCTGAGGAAACCCATATCTACCCACAGGCCACAGGGTAATTTGCGTAACGCACGTTATGGTAATGCCTTTCGTTTTGACAGTTCAACCACATTTTGATATTTGTTTTCGATATTTGTTCTGTTCGGGGGCACTCCCTACAATAAGTAAGTACCTAAGTCATTTAACTTTATGAAATAACATAAACATATGGTTAGCGATGGCGTTAAGAGTTCCTACTATACCTATGTATCTGTTATACCTACACCATCAATACCTACACTTATAATTATGTTCATCGCATTTTTGCGCTGACAGTAAGAAGCTACTTTCATGTGGTGATTGATGGTGATCACCAGGGTGGTTTCAGTGAGGATAGGAAATAAGTAACTATCCTTAGAATGTTCATAGGATAACATAAATATGTATAGGTACGGTAAGCCTTAGCGTTGAGAGTACCTACCCAATATATATTAGTTAGTTTATTTATTTATTAGTTTATTATTTTAGCTTATATATGTATTTTATTAGTATTAAATATATTATTTGTATAATGCTCCCCAAAAGATTCATTCCATTTGTTTTTATTTTTTTGTTGTACACCTACCACAGTGTCGTCTTTTTAACCCAAAGGTTGACTGGTAGAGAATGCCTTGTTGCATTAAGTCCGCCCATGTACCACTACTGTACATAAAGTTTAAATAAATAATATACTGACTGAAATGTAACGTAAATAAAGGAGGAAATAAAGGAGGTGTAGTAAATACTAGCAAGTATAATATATACTAGCTTTTGCCCGCGACTTCATACGCGCTTATCCCGTTTTTTCCCGTCCCCGTAGGATTTTCGGGAAATCCTCTCTTAGTGCTCCCCTACGAGTGTATGGCACTAAGACTGTTGGGGAGTCCCAAGGAACCTACATGCCAAATTTCAGCTCTTTACAACCACGAGTTTCGGCTGTGCGTTGTCTGTCAGTCACTCAATCAGTCAGTAAAGGAAGAATTTTATATACCTATTAGGATTGGTTGATAAATATAATATAGTTCACAATCACGTCATGATTGATAGCTGAGTTGAATATAACGCGAACGCAGGTCGGCGCCAAAATATTACACATATCTAAATATTGTTAGTACATGCCTTACATAATAGCTTTGTACTGAATGATTGAGATGGATGGGCAGATGGATAATGTATTTGATTTATTGAGCTGGCAATAACTCTACTGCTGAAATATCCTAGGTATAATTCACCTAGTAATAAACATCGAATCATTGTTCAACTTTCATACTAGGTCTGCACCTAGATAAGCAGTTGGCTAAACAGTAACAGCCGTGCGGTTAGATATTCAAAGTTAAGCAATGGTTGCCTCGGTGGGTCCATGGATGGGTGAAAATCCAAAACATGACACTTCCGTGCCATAGAAAACTCGTTAAGCCGTTTAGACCAATCATACAAGACATTTTAGGTCGCAGTATTTTGCACCATCCTGATTTTTTGGAATGTTATTAGGGTAGATTCCAGTACACCCAATTTTTCAACCTCGAAACACCTGTGCTAACTGCGTGGTGCTCGGAAAACTTCAAAATTTTCAGTCATTTTTCAGACTTTGGCTTATATCTTCTAAACGGTGATTTCTACATTAAAAGTCAATCAGTGGACTGTTGTTAAAGTAGATAAAATTTGCTACAATTAGAGTGCAAATGCAGTTGAATTGGTTTTACAGGTATTGAGATATAGCACATCAAACACGAACCATTTTTCACAAAAAATCGAAATTGTAATTTAAAAACTGGAGCTCTGTGATTTGCTGGACTTTCGAAAAAGATATGTTAGATAGCTTACTGGAAAATGTTTCTTATCATATACAGTGAAATCGAGTACAGTTAAAAAACCGGCCAAGTGCGAGTCGGACTCGCACACGAAGGGCTCCGTACCATAAACCGCTAATTTTTATTATTTTTTGTTATAGCGGCATTAGAAATACACAATCAGTGAAAATTTGAACTGTCTACCTAATACGGTTCTTGAGATACAGCCCTCTGACGGACGGACGGACAGCGGAGGCTTAGCAATAGGGTTCCTCTGGTTACCCTTTGGGTACGGAACCCTAAAAAATACCATAAATTTATCGATCTTAAATATTGCACATATTTTGGGAGTATTCAAATATGGAAAAAAATTAAGGGAAATGATTAACATTACATGATGACGAAACCTCAGCTGACTTCTGCAACATAATTACACGGCATAATGTAAGTTAGTATTTTCAATAATCTAAGAGATTGGTCAACCAAATATGGGAAAATACGTGAATGTTCAATTTCCTTAAGACTTTATTATTTACCTTTGGAAAGCCGATCATTTGCTACTTATTCAACTTTTGTCAATTATGAATTCGTTCGGGTTAATGAATGAAATTAAACTTGAACGGACAAATAATTTGGAATACTGGAGGTAAGCATTTTTTAGCATCGTTATAGTCATCGTTGCAAAGAGCTATTAAAAAGGACTTTTGCTATAAATATAACTATTTCTAATTTTAGGTCCGTTTGGAAATAATGACCTTAAAATGCATAAATTGTTTTTATATTTCTAGGTTAAAACGTGAAAAATTAGACTCCAAAGTTAAGGTTTTTGTTCAGTTCATAACCATAAGTTAAAAGAGGTTCCCAAAAAGATGACGTTGTATTTTTTTTATTTGTGATGGGTTTGCTCTTGACTCTAGTCTAGGTCAGAGATGGCGCGCACCGGGTGACACCCGCTTAGGGGTGACACCCGATGGTTTTTGTCACTATCGGGTGGCACCCCTTAACGTTTGACGCAATGAAACCTGTCTGAAGTAGGGTGCAAAAATTTTTGACCTCGCTTCGCTCGCTCTTGCATTTTGCACTCTCTGATTTCCTGAGTTTTTCTATATCAACAAAAAACTTAAATTTCAGTATGAATGTTCAAAATACAATGAAACCCTTTCGAGATGAGGTGCAAAAATTTATTAAGTTCTTGAGGTTTTCTGCATTTAGGGGTGACACTCGTTCGTTGCCATTTCGTCACGATCGGGTACGAGTATCACCCCTTAACGGGCGACATAATGAAACCCGTCCGTGGTGGGGTGTAAAAAATTTCGAGCTCGCTCTTACTTTCTGCACTCTCTTTTTTCTCGAGCGTTTCTGTATGTTTCAATAAAATCCCTGTTTGTGTATGAAATGATCAAAAGAAAATAAAACCTTTCCGAGTTGGGATGCATGAATTTTCGAGCTCGCTTCGCTCGCCATTGTTTTGTGCCCTCTCTCAGTTAATGCGCTTTCTTGCATCACTCCATAAAGTTATTTCTATTTAAGTATGAATGATCAAAAGAATATAAAACCTATCCGAGGTGGGATGCGAAAATTTTCGAGCTCGCTTCACTCGCTGTTGTGTGCTCTTTTGGTTCTTGAGTTTACTTGCGTTACTCAACAAAGTTGGGTTTAGATTATGATGAAAACAAAATAATCTAATTTTCGAGATTTTGTTTGTATGTATGATGTTAGAACATTCCTGAAAATAAAAACCTGCAGCGCAAATGGCACACCTTTTCCCCTCTCTTCCAAAAAATGGCTTGCGATTGCCGTCACCAGAACGAAAGGCCAAAGGTGCAACTCATAATTATTTGGGGGGGAGGTTCATTTGTGGGGTGATACCACATTATCCGCTCCGGGTGTCACCCATGCTAGCTACGCTACTGGACAAAGTCTACGATGGAGCGAGCTTACCCAGAAGGAGCCGAATCACTCTAACTTTGAAGAGATTAGATTAGGGTTGTAAGCGTTTGGAAACACAGACGCAGGCAGAGAGTTCCACTCCTTTGCTGTATGTTCGGAGTTAATAACTTAGTTAGGTAACTAATTTTGAGTTTATTTATTTCAGGAACAATTCACATTGTGTTTGAAATGATATTCTATAAAATTACAAAAGTCATGAAACACTAAAAATAACACACTCATTTTACAATTAAATTAATTAATTAATAAATTATAGAAAATAATGTTACGCGCCAGAATTAATGTTGGGGACATGGCGGCATTTGCGTGCTGCTAACGCCATCTAGTAGCAGGTAGCGGAAACAAACCAAACATTTACGTGCCTGCCATCTAGTATCGAGTAGCAGATACTGGCATACTGCTGGCGCCATCTAGTATCCAGTAGCTGACATTTACGTGCTAGAACATTCTCGATGTTTTGACGGGACCTGTGTGTGCCCGAACTTTCCAGAGGTTTCCATACAGGAGGGTTCTGGAAATGACTGTCGGTATATAAAGGGCGGACATCCGGCGACGGCAGTCAGTATTGAATTGGCGATACAAACGATAACTTCGAGAGCGATCTTCGACTGCGAATTATAGTGAAGTGAAGTGTTCATTAGTGCGATTGTGTTTTATAATCAGTGTGTTTTAAAGTGATAATTAGTGTTGTGGATTAAAGTGTCAGTTTTGGTTGTTTAATCGGCTGTTTTTATTGTAACGAACCCCAAGCTCGTAACAATTGGTGTCAGAATAGTGGATAATCATGCCGATTCTGCCAAAGGACGACACGGAGGGTATCCGTACCCGTAGTCAACGCCAGCAGGAGACGGACCAGAGGCGTTTTGGTGGTGTAACGCCGCAGACGTCGGCAGGTCAGCTACCGACCATGGAGGCCGGCCCGTCCACAGTAGCTCCGGCATCACCACCACCAGACTTTGCTGCTCTGATGATGATGCTGCAGGAGCAGGCTCGCCGACAGGAGGAACAGGCCCGCCGACAGGAGGAACAGGCCCGCCGACAGGAGGAACAGGCCCGCCGGTTGGAAGAACAGTTGCAGCACGACAAGGCGGAGCAGGCCCGACGACAGGAGGAGCAGGCCCGACGACAGGAGGAACAGGCCCATCGTTTGGAAGAGCAGCTCAAGCTTGACAAGGAGGAGCAGGCGCGCCGCCAGGAAGAACAGATGCTCCTCATGAAGGAACTTCACGCGTCCTTCAGAAAAGACATGAAGGAGGTGAAGGATAAGGTTGCTCAGCATGACAACCGCTTGTCAGACGCTGAAACCAGGATCAGCAAGTTTGATGACGTCATTGCTGATATGAAGAAGGAGTTGGGCAACCTTAAACTTGGAGATGGGATTGCTACTTCAGCAGCCACTACACCTTCGCCACGTGGGTTCAAAGTGCCGCCGTTCGATGGGACGTCTTCTTGGTCGGCCTACAAGATTCAGTTTGAGGCTGTCATGAAGGCGAACGGGTGGAGTAAAAATCAGGCCATGACTGCCCTCACCCTAGGCCTGCGCGACCAGGCCTTAACTGTCCTGGAAGCTCTCGGTAAGGAGGTGACTTACGAGCAGCTGCTTGAGGCGTTGGAAGCTAGGTATGGCGACGCCCACCTGGAACACGTGTTTCGTGCGCAGTTAAGGGATCGCGTGCAACGCAGCGGTGAGAACCTGCAGCAGTGGGCCCTTGAAGTGGAGAAGCTGGTGCGAAAAGCGTACCAGTCTGCACCAGCGCTTATTGAAGGGAACCTGGTGCAGGCATTCATCGACGGCATCCGCGACCTTGAGGTTAGGGCTGCTGTGAGGCTCGGGCACCACGAGACGCTTAGGGACGCCTTGGCCCATGCACTGGAGGTGGAAGCTGTGCGGCAAGATCATCGTTCCCACCGCGTCAGGGAGGTTGCAGCGGTTACAGTTCGCGATCGCATAAAAGGATACAGCCCTAGGTGCTACGGCTGTGGTGAAAGGGGCCACCTTCGATCCAGTTGCCCTAAGCGAACTGCAGAAGGGGAAGGTAGCCGATCTCCAGAGGGCAGGGCGGCTAATAGCACCGCCCAGCAACAGCAGGGAAACGAGTAAAAGCCAGGACTGCGGGGCGGGTGCTGGCTGATGTTCAAGGAGCCCCAAGGATTTCGATCTCACAAACCCGTGACGGGAACAGCCTTATCATCAAGGGTGAGGTCAACGGGACACCATGTAAGCTGACGATAGACACTGGAGCTTCTCGCACGGTTGTCAGTTCCCAAATTATAAGTCGGTTCCTCGAGGACTCTGCATACAACCGAGAGCGTATAAATTTGGTTACAGCCACCGGTCAGCGCATACCCGTCCGAGGAGAAAGAGAGATGGAGTTGAAGCTAGGCAACAAAATCTACCTGCATAATGTTGTGGTGGCCGATATAATGGACGATTGCATCCTGGGCTTAGACTTTATGAGGATGAATCGTTGTGAGATCGACGTTAATCAAGGAGTTATGAAATGTGGACAAGAGGAACTTTTCATGGAAGGGGCTTTACCTGGAAATGTGTACAACCTAAAGAAGATTGTTCTTCCTCCGAGATCGGAAACGATTGTACCGGTTAGTCTTCCTCGGAATCCTGGGCAAACTCATCGTTGCGTACTCGTGGAAAGGGTAGACAATGACCTTCCATGGAAAGTGGCACGAACATTGGTCAGAGCCACCGACATCTCAGGAGTACGTGTGCTGAACCTTTGTGACAAGGAGCAGGTGATAGAAAAGGGCACACTGATGGGTACCTGCGAGGAAGTGGATTGGTTGCGTCGATGCCAATATCTATCAACTGGGACCCTCAGCAAGGATGCACAAACGAGAGTGACCACACTTTTAGAAGACTGTCGCAGCGCTCTGTCTCAAAATGAAATGGTCAAGGCGAAGAGGATGTTACTTAAGTACACCGATGTTTTCTCTTCGAACGATGCTGACATTGGGAAGACTGGCTAATTACGTTAGCTGGAGCCGGAGGATGCAAAAAAAACCAATTTACTTTAGACTAATTTATTGAAATAATGAAATTACAAATTATAGTTTAAAATTATGTAGGTGATAATTGGTCGATGGATGTACCAAGAATGCCCGCAAACGTGGAATCGTGGAAGGCGTCGCCGATGTCCGGTCCCACGGTTGCGAAATGCTGCGTCGGCAGCACGTGCAGGTCGTTGCGATGCGCAGTATCGAGGTCACGTTGTCCACAGTCCATGTGTAAAACCGAATCGTAATATCAGCGATCCTTATGTTACACCGTTGCGTAACATCTCCCCCCGTAGAACAGCAACTATTTGTTAACTGTAGTTGAAAATGTTGCTGTGAGATGACTGGGGTCTATCTTGATTCCAGCTGGATGAATATTCCTTCTTGGTTCCGTTTCAGCATAAATGTCTTGATCTGCGTTCATTTCTATAGATGTAGGGTTGATCTTCTTATCCTTGTTTCCCATCCAATGCCGGTATGTAAGGGCAATGGCAAGTACAGCTGCACTAAATAGTAATAGGTATACAGGAATGGTAGTGTGGTAGAGGCTTCCATCTGGTATCTTGTTAAGTCTTACTGGAGGCTGTACTGAGACTTTTTTGTAACTCTCGTGGAGGTTCTCGAGGTTGATTGAGTTAAGCTGAATCGATGATTCTTCTGTTTTTGATGTAGTGTTCCGGTCCCATAGTGTTCGTATTCTAAGTACATGACCCTTAATTCGATTGTCAATGTTAGCGATAGTGAATTCGGTGGTTCTCATCATGCAACCTTGCGGTATTGTAGCCAAATAACTTCCTTGAAGTGTTCTAAATTCTTCCTGTCCGCATGACATCTGTATTTTTGCAGGTATCGGGAAGCTTAGTGTATAATGTTGTTCGTCAAGTTGTTCCAGAGCTTGCTTGTGTAGAGTGACTGGCGTTAATGTACAGGAGTTGAGATGCTGTTGAGTTATGAGCTGCTGCACGCAGTCTGGCTTGTCTATAATCTTGAAACCAACTTTCTCTTCGCAGAGGTACCATGAGTTAAGCTTCGGACATTCTGTCTTTATGTACATAGAATATGATCCATGAATTGCTATATAAGGTGAGGTAGGAATAAGGGTCATATTATTTTTGTTTGGAATTATGGACAACTTATATAGGATGTAGGTTCTTGGTAAGGCAATCGGCACCTTTATAACTATAATTATTTTCTTATCAATATAGTACGATCCTAATTTTAAAATATTATAGTACTCACGAAGGTCAATATCAATGATTTCATCTTTCGAGTATAATAACCCTAGTTTACTTATCATATTTCTAAGATTACCTAAACTAATCATAGAATGGGTAGTGCTGGAAGCACGCATAAAAGCTACCATAAGTTCTATTTTATTTAACTCATCCGATAGTGTCTCTATATTATCGTTCAAAATAAGTAGGTGTTGTGCCAAATGGGCATACGTTACTAGGTCTGCCTGTTTGGATGCATCTTGTTTTATGATTTGGTTAAGTTTATTAGCAATAATATTCTGGTTGTCTACTATACTTTTTAATACATTAGAATGTTCTAACATCCATTCTTTAGTCAAGCTTATGTGACGGTTAAGTTCAGTTTCCAGCTTATTGTCGTTACCTTCTAAAACTTGGATGGCGTTATTATATTTGATTGCATCTGTGTAGTCTAAGTTTCCCGAGATACTTTTTATAACTGATCCTAATCCATCAATGAGTCCTCGTTTAACACGACTAGGTTTAAAGCTTTCTAATTGTATAGATATCTTTTCAAGTTTGTCCCCAAGGTAACTTAGGTGGGGTTCAAAGAGTGACAGTGTTTTATTGTTAATTAATGGCCTAAATTCACTTAATTGCAATTTGACTAAATCAACCTTTGACTGAATATCTTCTAAATCAATGTGAAGGAGGAAGGAATGATAGTGAGACACTATTTTTGTGGGTCCCAATTTAAAAGGGAGTAATCCGGGTCCGTCTTCTAGGGGTTCAAGTAATATGTCCTCCGCTTGGACCAGGTGTAGCAATATCGTCAGTGGTATTCTGCAACAATTGTTTTGTGTTAGGTGTTCGTTTAAGACGTGATTTGGCAACGGGACCACGCTTCTTTTTTGTGTAAATATGAATGGGCAGGTCAGCTAATACTGTGTCATGAGTGTACCGAGGTGCGAGTTTCTGTCTATTAGCTAGTGGATTCTTAACGAATACTTGTTGGTTTGGCTCGTATTCCTTTTCAGACTCCCTATCTTTGTTCCTATTTTCGATTAATTCTGTGCGGTTATGCAGGGACGTTTCAGTAATGGCCTCGTATACCTTAGACATTTTATCTCGGTGTTCCTGCACGTATTGTTGTAGCAAGTGCACAGATAAATCTATATCCAAGGGATCACGAGGATCCGTATGACCGGTAACTACTTCAAGTGGTCTACATTTTGTGAAGCTGTGTATGCTACTATTGTATGCCAATAAGGCGTATGTCATTAGGTTAACAATCGCTTCGCTACGGTGTTGTAATTTTAGAATTCTCAAGTGTTCTAGTAAAGTAGAGTGTAAGCGCTCCACTATCCCATTATCGTTGGGAGTATGGGCCAAAGTTTTATGATGTTGAATTTTATGGACACGCGTAAATTCGGTAAATAGTTGATTAGTGAATTCGGGTCCCTGGTCCGTGACTATTGATACCGGAACGCCATGATGGGAGCAAAACTTTAAAAAGGCTTGTACTACACTAACTGCTGTACCATCTCTAAGATGGTATGCCTGCGCGTATTTAGAGAAAGAATCAATGATAGTCAGGTATTTCTCGTTTTGGGCCGTAAACAAATCGAGGTGAACTACATCAAACGGTTTTGCCGGTGGGGGTACTATGCAGAATTTTTGTTTTATAGGATTTCGGTCATATTTTGCTTGCCCGCATATGTTGCATTCATTTATATATCTCGAGATTTGGTCTTTCATTTTTGGCCAATAGTATCTATGGGATAGGGCTAGGTAACACTCAGTTATACCGCGATGATTAGTTTTACCTTCGTGGTATTTCTGAATGATCTCTTGCTGTCTGAGGTATTCTTTTACGTTTTCTACTTCGGTTTTAGTCAAAACAAGATTCATAGCGGAGCTCTTGAACTTTTCTTGGATTATTGGAACTATTTTATACATGGCTAATGGGGGATGTATTATAATGCCAGTCTTAACTTTTGGATTCGCGAATTCTTTAATTGCGTTTATTACATCCTCCTCTAAATTCGATTCGGAGAGTTGGATAGAGGTACGGGTATGAGTCTCAAATGGCTTGGAAACTGCTGGGCGTTTCTTTATATCGCCTACTACTGTAAAACATATTTGTCTATTAAATTTATTTAAGGGGTCATCTGAAATCGGTATTTCTAATATTGGACTTTCGGCACTAGTGTGAGCTGTGAGAGTGGATGAGCCCACTACAGAAGGTGGTTTTTCGGATACATTAACTATGATGGAGCTCGTTTCTTCATTATTAATTTCGATTCGCGACAGAGCATCGGCATTTGTGTTGCTTTTGCCCTGCTTATAAACTACTGAATAATTATATTCACTGAGCTTGAGTCTCCAACGATTTAGTCTCGAGCTAGGATCTTTGAGGCTCATGATCCATTGAAGCGGTTTATGATCTGTTATGATTTTGAATTTTCGTCCGAATAGATATGGCCGAAAATATTTGGTTGCCCAAACTATAGCTAGAAGCTCCTTTTCTATCGTGCTATAATTGATCTCACTTGTGTTCAGCGTGCGCGAAGCATAGGCTATTGGTTTGTCTGAACCTATAGGCCCCTGTGAGAGTACGGCTCCTATGGCTAGGTTTGATGCATCTGTTGTGAGTAGAAAATCTTTATCGAAATCGGGATATTGTAAAATCGGATCGTTGGTAAGTAGTGTTTTACATTTTTCGAAGCAATTTACATAGGTGGTATTATCGCAAATTATTTTTGAGCCTTTCTTTAAACATTGGGTCATTGGTTTCGTGATTTTGGCGAAATCGGGAATGAACTTCCTATAGTACCCTAATAACCCTAGAAATCTTTTAATTTCCGTGGTTGTTTTGGGAAGTGGGAATTTCTTTATAGCTGAAATTTTGTCAGGATTCGGCTTAATGCCATCTTTACTAATTATATGTCCGAGATACGCAGTTTCCAATTTTAAGAATTCCGACTTATTCATTTGTATTTTGAAGTTCGAATCTCTGAGTCTTTTAAAAACCTTTTCCAAATTTATTATATGCTCCTGTAAACTAGTGCTAAATACGATGATGTCATCTAAATATACCAGACAAATGGAGTTTTGGAGGTCCCTAAGCACATTGTCCATGACTCTTTGGAAAGTGGATGGTGAATTTTTCAATCCCATTGGCATGCGTAGGAACTCAAAATGGCCATGTTCCACGTTAAATGCAGTTTTTGGGATGTCGCTTGGGTTCATTTCGACTTGATAAAAGCCACTGGCGAGGTCGAGAGTTGTAAAATAGTGGCAGTTGCCTAGTTTGTCTAATACGTCAGTTATATTGGGGATAGGGTACTTATCATCGATGGTTTTTTCATTCAATTTCCTAAAATCCACTACAATTCGCCATTTGGCTTTACCGGATGCATCAGCTTTTTTCGGGACTACCCAAATGGGTGAGCTCCAAGCTGATTCTGAAGGTCGGATGATTCCCTGTTCTAGCATTTTTGAAATTTGACTGCGTACTTCTTCGCGGTGCACGAATGGGTATCTATAGGTTTTTGTATAGACTGGTACCTCATCTGAAGTACGTATGCTGTGTTTTATTTTATTAGTAAAGGTAAGTGGTTCTCCCTCTATATAAAAGATATCGGCATATTGCGAAACTAAGGACTTCAGATTAGCACGCTCTTCTTCATTTAGATGATCAGTGCGTAACCGAGATAATACTTCCTCTACCCGGGATTGAGGTGATTGGTGAGTACACTCTAAGTTATATGTTTCCGCTTTAATAGGTCGGTCCATGGAAAAAATTAAGTCATTACTAGTTGGATTGAAAATTTCTAGATAACCTCGATTATTTTTGACACTCGTAATACACTCGTTTATGCAACAATTTGAAATTATCTGATCAGGAATTAAAGCATCTCCATCTTGTATGTTAACTGGGACTCTGACTAACTTTGAGGAATTTGCTGGGATAATATCTTCATATAAATTGCTGTTGCGCGAATTGTACATAACTATTGGGTTGACTGCAGTTTTTGTAATTAGTTTATTATTTTTAAGGTCAATATTTGACTCCCATTTATTTAACAAATCTAAACCGATAAGACCGTCAAAGTAATCGTGAAACCTGTAAATGTAGAATGTTAAATCATTATTGTCATTTATTTCCTGAAAACAAGGTAAGTTGATGGAATAATCATTACGACTAGTTGCATGCACATTTGTTACCTCAAAAGGGTCATAGTTCCATGGTAAATGTGGATAAAACTTTTGAACAGCTTCAGGGCTGATAAATGATTGGTTTGCCCCTGTGTCGATTAGTAGTTTTAATGGTGGGTGCGAAATTATTATGTATGGTAGGTAACGTTGGGTTTGTAGGTTGACCTCTATTTTGATTCGTTTGTAGTCCGACTCTTCTGAAAATTTTCCTGGTTAGAAGACGCTGACTCCTCAGTAGATTTCCCTTCAGATGTCACCTGACTTACCTCTGGGGTCGAGCCTAACTGCTGGTTCATATATGCATTCAAAGTTTCATAGTAAAAATAGTCGGGCTGTTCATAGAAGTTATACGGATAACCATCGAAGTTATTATCACAATAAGGTTCAAACATATATGGATATTCAAAGCATTCGTTGAAATTCATTTCTCTTGTCTTAAAATAATTAGAAGGAGGTGGATTCCCTTGCCTAGTCCAATCGTTACCGCGGAATGGCATTTGTCTTTGTACGAAATGAGATACACCGCTCATTGGTTTTGGTGTATCATTCGTGTTTTGCCCTTTAAATTGATTACCAGATGAATTATTTTGTGGATTATAGTTAGTACCACGTGCCCCGAATATCTGTTGCGTACGCGATGGGCCTTGCTGTTGGAACTGTTGTGGCTGGTTAAAGCCTGGTCGCCACATCTGCGGTAGACGTTGCAATGGGTGTGGCATAGCTATATTTGGTCGAGAGGGACCGGGCATATTAAAATTGAATGGCCTCTGCATGGGCATGGGAATGTGCGGCATGACAGGATTGAATGATTTGGCCTGATCGGTCGGTGCCTGAGACTGTGGCTTTTTAGCCGGTGTATGCTCGTTTCGCTGTTGTAAGTAGAGAGTGTTCATCTCCTCATGAACAAACTCAAGGGCTTTTTCGATCGTGTCCGGCCGCATGCATCTAATGCGTGAGCCTAAGGGGTCACGAAGGCCCCGTAAGTATGATTGCAAAGTTAATTTTTTATATAGGGAACGTTTTGAATCGATTGTACTTTGAACAGTTTCGTGAAGTGATACATAGGTCATAATAGTGGCAAACAGAGTTTGGCACTTTTCGTAGAATTCCTGTGGTGTGGAAGAACCTTGAGTTAACAGAGCCATGTCGTTATAAAGCGAGGTCTCATCGCGTTGGTCAGAGAAATTGTTAACTAAAGAACTACGTATGCCATCCCAAGTTTCTGGTACGCCGTTGGTGTTAATTAACCGGGCTGCGGGTCCGGTGACCTTGTTAAGAATCCCGTTTAAAAGAGTCAAATTTATTAATTCTCGCCCTGGTTCAGCTGATACATAGGCCTGTACTAACTGGTCGCACAGTTTTATGAACCTAGTGAGTACATTAGGGTTTCCGTCAAATTCGGGAACTATGCGTAAGGCTTTGTAAATTTCGTCTATTGCCGACATCTCTATAGTTATTTCTCTATTTTCTAATTGCCTAAATGAATCTAATAACGAAGATCTGGAAGATCTATCTAACCTAGGGGTCCTCGATTGCCTGGGATGGAAAATCTTGGGTTTTTATGATAAACACTTAAGGATAGGGATGAGCAACTCAAGAACTATTCTAAAGTACTCACATGAACATAATTGGTCCCTCTGCGGTATCGATGTCTGGATACTCCTCCCGACGACAGCTTCTGAAGATCCGGATACTCGTACGGTGCTTGATAGTCACCCGGGTGACTCGCGAGTCGCGATCCTAAGATCGATCCTATGAATTTACTCTCGCGAACCGGCCCGCGAGTATCCTACCGACTGCGCCAATTACGTTAGCTGGAGCCGGAGGATGCAAAAAAAACCAATTTACTTTAGACTAATTTATTGAAATAATGAAATTACAAATTATAGTTTAAAATTATGTAGGTGATAATTGGTCGATGGATGTACCAAGAATGCCCGCAAACGTGGAATCGTGGAAGGCGTCGCCGATGTCCGGTCCCACGGTTGCGAAATGCTGCGTCGGCAGCACGTGCAGGTCGTTGCGATGCGCAGTATCGAGGTCACGTTGTCCACAGTCCATGTGTAAAACCGAATCGTAATATCAGCGATCCTTATGTTACACCGTTGCGTAACAGGCTTAGTTCAACACAAAATAAACACAGGAGAAGAATTGCCTATCCGTCAACGGCCAAGGAGATTACCGGTAGCACGTGAAAAGGAAGTGGAAACCATGATCGACGGAATGGTGAAGGATGGTGTTATAGAACCTTCATCCAGTCCATGGTGTTCACCGGTAGTGCTGGTAAGGAAGAAGGACGGCAGCATGCGGTTTTGTGTTGATTATCGTCGTCTGAACGACGTTACGAAGAAAGACAGCTATCCCTTGCCAAGAATTGATGACACGCTGGACATGCTTACTGGAGTAAAGTGGTTTAGCACTCTAGATCTAAAAAGTGGCTACTGGCAAGTAGAAATTGACCCGAAAGACAAGGAGAAAACTGCATTTTCGACAGGAAAGGGTCTATGGCAATTTAAAGTTATGCCATTTGGATTGTGTAACGCTCCGGCAACGTTTGAAAGATTGATGGAACTGGTACTAACCGGGTTGATTGGTGATGCCTGCCTTGTCTACTTGGATGACATCATCATCGTAGGCCGTACGTTTGAAGAACATCTTCAAAACCTGGAACGCGTGCTCATGAAGATCCAGAGTGCCAACCTCAAGTTGAGTCCGAAAAAGTGTTCATTTTTCAAACGGCAAGTTAGCTTTTTGGGTTATGTTGTGTCGGAAGAAGGTATCCGCACGGATCCAGAGAAAATCGCCGCTGTCAAGGATTGGCCAATTCCAAAAGACAAGACGCAGGTCAGAGCATTTTTAGGTTTGTGCTCCTATTATCGGCGTTTTGTCAAGAACTTTGCAGATATAGCCAAACCCCTGCACAAGCTAACTGAGGAAAAGCGACATTTCTGTTGGGATGAAAGTTGCGACATCGCTTTCCAGGAGCTAAAGGACCGTCTGTGCAAAACACCTATTTTGGGGTATCCTGATATCAGCAAGGAATTTATAGTTGACACAGACGCAAGTGACTGTCGGTGTCGGACTTGGCGGTGTGTTATCTCAGCGGAATGGCGACCAAGAGGTTGTGATTGCGTACTTCAGCAAGTCATTGTCGAAACCGGAGAGGAATTATTGTGTCACGAGACGGGAATTGCTTGCTGTGGTAAAGTCATTGCAACATTTTAGCAAATATCTACTGGGGCGGAAATTTCACCTACGAACTGACCATGCTGCGCTGAAATGGCTATTACAGTTCAAAAATCCAGAAGGACAAGTTGCGAGATGGATTGAACTACTGCAGGAATACGACTTTGTGGTAGAACATCGCAGTGGAAAATCTCATGGCAACGCTGATGCACTGTCAAGAAGACCTTGCCCTGAAGACTGCAAGCATTGTACTAGGCAAGAGGGTAAAGAAGTCATACCTGTGAGGATGCTCAAGACAGACCTCAGCAACGAGTGGAAGGAAAGCCTACAACATGCTCAGCACGAAGATTCAGACATCAAGCCGATTCTGGAGTGGATGAAGGCCAGTGCTCCTAAGCCCACGTGGAGTGATGTCTCAGCGATGAGTTCGATCACAAAAAGTTATTGGGCCCAATGGGACAGCTTATTGATTCAGGATAGAGTACTGTGCCGTAAATGGGAAAATGCTCGAGGAGACAGCTGTCATTTGCAAATGGTTGTCCCTAAAGCTAAAGTACCGGATGTTCTACAGCTGTACCATGATGGCTGTTCAGGAGGCCATATGGGAGTGAAACGGACTCTACTGAAGATACGGGAACGGTTTTACTGGGTCCATTGTCGTGCCGATGTCGAGGACTGGTGTCGCAAATGTACAAGTTGTGCGGCTGTAAAAGGACCTCAAACTCGTAGCAGAGGTGCATTGCAATTGTACAATGTTGGTGCACCATGGGAAAGGATAGCTCTGGATGTTGCGGGACCGTTTCCGGAAAGTGAAAGTGGTAACAAGTACTTCATGGTTGTAATGGATTACTTCACTAAGTGGCCGGAAGTCTTCGCTATTCCAAATCAAGAAGCTTCAACAGTTGCAGATAAACTGGTTCATGAAGTCTTCTGTCGTTTTGGAGTACCTTTGGAAATTCACAGCGATCAAGGAAGGAATTTCGAGTCACAAATATTCCAGGAAACTTGTAGAGTGATGGGTACTCATAAAACGAGAACAACTTCTTACCACCCACAATCGGATGGAATGGTGGAACGATTCAATCAGACATTGGAGAGATACCTGGCAAAAGTTGTGGAAAACCGGCAACGCGATTGGGACAAGCATATACAACCATTTTTGCTGTCATACCGAAGTGCTGTTCACGAAAGCACATCAGTGACACCAGCTTTCGCAAACTTTGGTAGAGAATTACGGCTGCCGGCAGACCTGATCACTGGAATGCCACCTGATGCCCCACGTAGTATAACCGATTATGCGAATGACTTGCGGAACAAAATGAATGACATTTATGAGCACGTCAGAGAATCGGGCCAGCAAATGTCTAACAAGATGAAAACCCGTTATGACCGCAAAATGAACAATAAAGGGTTCGATGAAGGTTCACTAGTGTGGTTGCACAATCCAGTTCGCAGTAAAGGCAAATCTCCTAAGCTTCAAGCTAAATGGGACGGGCCGTACCGGATTGCGACAAAAATCAATGACGTGACCTACCGTATACAAAAAGGTACAAGAAGTGCTCCTAAAATCGTCCACGTGGATCGACTGGCGCGTTATTATGGGGCCGATAATGCTCGGGGCGAGCATGTCTTAGGAGGGGGCAGTGTTACGCGCCAGAATTAATGTTGGGGACATGGCGGCATTTGCGTGCTGCTAACGCCATCTAGTAGCAGGTAGCGGAAACAAACCAAACATTTACGTGCCTGCCATCTAGTATCGAGTAGCAGATACTGGCATACTGCTGGCGCCATCTAGTATCCAGTAGCTGACATTTACGTGCTAGAACATTCTCGATGTTTTGACGGGACCTGTGTGTGCCCGAACTTTCCAGAGGTTTCCATACAGGAGGGTTCTGGAAATGACTGTCGGTATATAAAGGGCGGACATCCGGCGACGGCAGTCAGTATTGAATTGGCGATACAAACGATAACTTCGAGAGCGATCTTCGACTGCGAATTATAGTGAAGTGAAGTGTTCATTAGTGCGATTGTGTTTTATAATCAGTGTGTTTTAAAGTGATAATTAGTGTTGTGGATTAAAGTGTCAGTTTTGGTTGTTTAATCGGCTGTTTTTATTGTAACGAACCCCAAGCTCGTAACAATAATATTAAAAAAATACAATAATAAAATAACATTGAAAATTAAAAATTCATTCACAATTATCTAATATAAATAAAAATAAAAAAAATGTGGAAATGTCATCATCCAACGAGTACAGACATTTGTCCTATAGGAATGCCTTGAGTCTCGACTTAAATGAGCTTTTATAAATTATAGATTTTAAGTCCAATGGCAACCTGTTAAATATCCACACTGCTTGATATTGAGGACTATGTTTCACAATATTAAGTTGGGGTATTAATCTGTTTTTAAAATCTTTCCTGCGCGTATTTTCCCTCAACTGTCTCTCCTCCTCATTTTCATAGTAATGCACGTATTTTTTTAAATTCACCAATAATACTAAAACATAGAGGCTGGGCACAGTAAGAATTTTTAGATTTTTAAAGTGTGGCCGACAGCTCTCTATTTGTGATATTCGGACCAGGGTTCGTATGGCTCTCTTTTGGAGCACAAAGGCTCTCTGGCTTTAGTTATATTAGTTATATTTAGAACTATTCCCCCAAAACTGAACACTATATCTCAACCTTGATTCTATTAGAGCATAGTATACCATTTTAAGGTGTCTTATGTCTATTACATCCCTAAGACTGCGTAAGGCATAACACGCTGAGGAAATATACGAATCAATGGCTTGCAATTCCCTTTTCCAATTTATTTAAATATTTGTCAATGTATATCCCCAGAAACTTTATCTCATTAACTATGTCAATTTTAACTCCATTTAGTGCGATCGTCATGTTTTCTTTATTACGAGCTGTTGTACTGAATAACATTACTTTGGTTTTTTCAGTGTTAATTAAAAGCCTGTTACTTTCAAACCAAGATTTAAAAACTACCATCACTGCATTTACCCTTAGCGGACAGCTCCGTTATGTCGTTAGCTTCGACTATTGCGTTGGTGTCATCTGCAAAACCTGTCAGCTGTGTGTCGGGAAATATCGAATTAATGTAATTAATTAAATCATTTGTAAATAATATGAACAAAATAGGCCCCAAAACCGATCCTTGGGGTACGCCCACTACAATATTTTGCATAGAAGATTTATTGCAATTGCTATTATCTTTACCAATATCCAATACATTTTCCTGTTTCTTAAATATGAAGAGAAAAGTTGCAAAGTTTTGCTTCTCACACCATAATGCTCCAGTTTTGCAATGAGTAATTTGTGGTCAATTGTATCAAAGGCTGAGCTTAAATCAAGGAAAATGCCAGCTACCCTGTTTTTCCTATTCAATTTACTAATAATGTCTTCCACTAAGGTATATATATCAACTTCCCTCCCCACTAGCGCGCACTGCGGTGTTTACTATATCGCTCCGTATTGTAAATTCGGAATTCGCGTTGTGTGTTTATTTTAAGGCTTGTGAATTGTTCCTAGCGGTGCTATAGTGTAGTAAGTGCGTGTTTTGTAAGTTTTTCAAGGTGTCTGTTTATTTATTTACTGGTAATTAGTCAATTTCTCCAGCCTTCGGTAAGTGCATTTATTTTTCTTGTGTGTGGGTAACGCGAAATAACTTAATCGATCGCTGTCTATTTGTTTAGTTCTTTTGATTTTTTTAATACATCCGTGTTGTTATAACGTAATTCATGATGTCAACAAATGATGACCCTCCAGATCGTGGCGGAGATATATTTCGTCGAAATGCAAAAACCCAAAGGTCGCCCGTGGCGACCTCCGCTAATTCGAAACGCTTGTTCAGCGAAATGTCTCCATCATACATTTCGCCCGATGATAGGTCAAAACGGGTTCATCAAACTTTCGAAACCGTGGAAAAATCCTCGCCGATTTTAAATATCAGTAATGTGAGCAATACCGATTATTGCGACTTAGTTTCCGAGGCGTCAGCCTACCTGTCAAAAATTAACGACTTAGTCAATGGGCTCTCGCATTAACGTTGCAAATAAATCTGCCATCATGGATATGCATGACACAGCGTGTCACGGCCATCGTTTCTATGCCAGGCCATAAAATCATCATGCAACGAAACGAAGTTAGCCAATACGGAACGCGAATTAGAAAAAATCAAGTCGAATGACTGTGTCAATCCCTATCCTGGCAATAATAATAACAATTGTAAATTTTCGTATGCGGACTCGTTGAAATTAGGTTTGCCAAAAGTAGCTCCAGCAATTATGGAATCCCGTCCACCATTGCCGTGTGTGGTGGCTTATCCGACCGCAGCTCGATCAGCTGATTATAGCACTTCGTCCGCGATAAAACAACCGCTTATGAAAGCAATTAAGCCCTGTGATGACGGTTTTCAAATGGTAGGCGTGAAAAAATCCGCGAAGTCCGGTGTTGTTCTACGTGTCGCTAGTGAACATCAGCTTAAAAAATTGGAATCCGTGGACGCAATTAAGGCCGCTGGTTTACGACTAGAAAAACCAAAAGGTAGAAGCCCTCGAGTATTAGTTAAGGATTTACCATCTTCAATGGATGAGGGCGCTTTTCTGATCGCGCTATACCGCCAAAATATTAAAGATGAGCTTCAAATGAAAGAGGATGACTTTATTAAGTCTACTAAAATTATCCGTAGGCGCTCGTTAGACAACGGTCGTAAGTGGATAGGCATCGAATTAGATTCCGCAGTACGTAAATACTTAGTTTCTACCAAGGATAAATTTTATTGACGATGTTGAAGTCGTTTGGTGCTTGCATTGTCAACAGTTCGGTCACGTTAAGAAACACTGCGTTAATAAAGAACTGACTTGTGCTAATTGTTCGGAGGCACACGAAACAAATGATTGCCCGCATAAGGACGACGTAAATTTCAAGCCGACTTGCGTGGCGTGTAAACGCTTTAAAAAACGTGTGATCATCGCTGTGGATCTCAAGAGTGTACTACTTACAAACTGAAACTCGAACAATTAATCCTAAACACTAATTACTAAAAATGGATAGTTTAACCATAGGACAATTAAATCTCCATAACGATAGGGTGGCGACATCTGAGCTGGATAAAATGATTGTGGATTATAACCTTGACATAGTACTTGTTCAGGAACAATATCAAAATGCGCGCTTACATCACAAGGTAGTTCAGCTGGATTGCAAGGCGCGAGCCGGAATTTATGTTGCGCGTTTTTCGAGCTTTACTGTAACATCTATATGTAATCTCATGACGCCCCATTGCGCCGTGGCGGAAGTATCATCACCTACCTTTAAGGTTTACGTTGTGAGCTGCTACTTTCAATATTCAGACCCAGTTACTCCACATATACATAATCTCCGTCACGTCTTGCGGTCGCTCGCGGGCTGCAAAGTTATAGTGGGTGCTGACGTGAATGCATCTTCTTCCCTGTGGTACGGCAAAGTTCGGGCCAATGATTACGAACGACGTTGTGTCGTTGAAGATTTTATTGCTGAGATGAACTTATCAATTCATAACACCCCAGACGCACCGTCTACTTTTTGTAGCCAAATGGGCGAATCTTGTATTGACGTCACACTTTCTAGTGCAGACGTACGCTTGGATAGGTGGCGTGTCCTTCCTGACGCGTCTTGTAATGATCATCGCCTGATCGTGTACGAATTTGTTCCTATGTCTACTCAAGGTTCGTCACACTTAATTGGGAATTTTAGTTATAAAAGTAGGGGCGCGAATTGGGAATTCTTTAGCTCACTTTCTGCTTGTCATGTCAAAGACTTCACTCGCGACGGACTGTCAGCTGAGGAAAGTGCTGAGATAATGTCAGACACCTTCACTTACTGTGCTGACATTGCTATTGGTCGCGCATCTATGACCAATATTCGTAGATCTTCTTCTTCTTTTCGAGTCGATGGTTAACTTCTTAGATTTTTTGGGCCCAGTAGGTGGCTACGTTAATTGCAGCGTCGGTGGCATTCATTAAATCCCCCAAAGTACAGGTGTATGGGCACTTAGGGCACTCCAACGTGTGGCTCATGGTCTGAACAGGAGCACCGCACTCACATTGAGTATTCGACGGGTCCATGAATCCCCATTTCGCCAGATTGTGTCTGCAGCGGCCTACCTGAGTACGCAAACGGTAGATGTGATTGGTGGAATGACTAGCTTGTTGAACAACGTAGAAGCTATCGCAGAGCGCGCAGACAACTTAATAAGCTTAAAAAACGTAGGGTTATCGGGGACCCCCTTAATCTTGCTTTAAGTACTTTTAGAGTTGCCAAGTCGCGCTACAAAGCATTGGTTGAAAAATCTAAGGGTAATTTACTCCGGAAAATTGTTGATAAACTTCTTTTTTTTTTACTATTTATAGGCTCGCGTAAGGATAAGGAGGGTCCGTGGTCTCCTTTGTACCACGAGTTCAACGCTAATAGATCTGTCGACCTTGCGTACGTGCAGAACATTAAAGTAAATAATAAACATACCACCGGCATTGAAGAAACAACTGATGTTTTGCTTGATTCTCTAATACCAGACGATTCATCAGTAAATGATAATGAATACCACCAACAGATTAGAGCGTGGGCCGCGGTGCCACCTGAATCACCGGAGTCAGACCTTCCATCCACTGACGAAATCATAAACGTTGTCAAGAGACTACTTCTCAAAAAGTCATCCGGTGAAGATAAAATATCTAATAGAATGATTATAGAAGCGTGTAAAACAGCGGGTGACGCGATCTTATCC
This sequence comes from Lacanobia wlatinum, assembly GCA_947578705.1. Lineage (NCBI taxonomy): Eukaryota > Metazoa > Arthropoda > Insecta > Lepidoptera > Noctuidae > Lacanobia > Lacanobia wlatinum. The sequence continues at coordinate 20,994,934 of OX388033.1, forward strand.
GTATATAACCGATGCATTGCAGAAGGTATTTTTCCTCGAATATGGCAACAAGGCTTTATACGCATTATTCCGAAGAGTGGCGATAAGCTCCCGGATGACCCTAAGTCCTACCGGCCCATAACACTACTTCCATCTTTGGGGAAACTCTTAGAGCGACTAATCGTTCCGCGCTTGCTACCGAATGGACCTAAATTTCATATCTTTCTCGACATATCTGGCGCTTTTGATAACGCGTGTTGGCCGATGCTACTACTTAAAATGAAAACCCTTGGTTGCTACAAAAATATCTACAATCTGATTCTTTCGTATTTTCTAAACGGCTCCGCGAAACTCAAACTTGGACATCATTCCACTTCTAAGTCTCTAACCATGGGATGTCCTCAGGGCTCAGTTATCGGTCCATATGTATGGAATTTTGGCTACGATGATTTCCTCGCGCTTCCGCTCCCATGCGGCTGTTCATTAACCGGTTACGCGGACGATGGCTTACTGCTCATTAAGGCAAGCACTCGGGCTGGACTCGAGAACTTGGCTGACACATGTCTACGTTTAATATCACAGTGGGGCGATCGAAACCGTCTGACCTTTGCACCGCATAAAACCTATAAACTTATTTTAAAAGGAAATCTGAAATCCTGGCCTAGCATTAAATTTAATAACGTACCCGCTAAAAGAAAAGAATCCGTGTGCTACCTCGGTATGCTACTAGAAAGGAACTTTTCGTTTATTGATCATATAAAAATAGTAAGTGAAAAAGCAAAAAATAACTTCTACGCCTTGACGAGAATATCCAAAGCTACTTGGGGTTTCTCATTTCAAACCTTAAAAACTATCTATGGGGCTACTTACTTGGGTTGTATGTGCAACGGGGCACCTGTCTGGGCTGACAGGGCCACCATAGGGGCGGTACGCCGTAAATTGCTGCAAAGCCAGCGTTTGGCTTTGATATTCTTATGCAAGGCGTATAGGACGGTTAGTACTGAAGCCTTACCGGTGCTGGCGGGTGTTCTCCCAGTCGATCTAGAGGTGCAGCGGCGTGCTGCAATGTACTACTACGCTAAAAAGATCACGGACCCAGAGTCTTTACCGCAACGCGACCGTGCTAAGATCTGTAGATTACTAAAACCCCAGACTGACGTCTGGGAGGAACTTTTATCCGAATGGCAATGTAGGTGGGAAAATTCCATTAAAGGCCGTCACCTCCACCAGTTTTTTCCATCCGTTCGTGAACGGCTGGATAGGACATGGCTGCAGGTGGATCATTGTGTTGCCCAATTTCTCACAGGTCATGGCAACTTTAAGAGTAAATTATTTTCCTTTAGGCTTGTGGCCTCGCCTTTATGTCAATGTTCTACAGCCGACTGTGAATACGAACAATCCGCACACCACATCTTATGGGAGTGTATTCTTTAGCAAACTGAACGCAATATTATGTTAGATAGTATTCAGGTTACATCTGGAGTAGTTTACTACACGGGCCTTGTAGAAACCAGAACAAATTTCCGTGCTTTCAGGCGATTTTGCCATACCTATTACTGGAATCAAAAGTAGCTCACAATTTAGGACCCATTAGTTTTTAATTAATATGTAATCCATGGTGCTTGACAACTGGGCTTAACCCAGTTGTATATGTCCCTTGGTGCCTATTGGCCTAGCTCTATTCTGTCTCCTGCTTGATAAGGAGGGAAGTGGAAATTATATAAATATATTTTTTCCTACTCCTCCGCTGTACTTTTCTGATTAAATTCGTTGCAGGATCCAAGACAGTTAAATCGTTTCTCTGGGACTCGTCGGGCTTCATTGGCTCGGCGTTTTCATCAGATCCTGATGTGGTGGCATCGGGACCACCTCGGCAGCATACCCTTTCATATAAAAAAGATTCATCGAAATCGGTTCATAAACGACGAAGTTATCCGCGAAAACACAAAAACAATGTACTTATACGCGGTCGAATTGAGAACCTCCTCCTTTTTTTGAAGTCGGTTACAAATTAGGAGGACACTACTGGTATATATCCTAATGACAACCCAAAAAATTAGGATAAGTGATTGGCCTAGTTGGTCTCGACTGTCACTCGTAGAACTTTAACAGTCGTTCTAGGCAGGGGCGGGTCATGCAAAGGGGTAAGTGTATGCGCATGTGATATTTTAATGAAATTCAGTAAATTAAGTGAGGATTTTTCTTTCATGTGAAAATGTGTTTAGGTAGGTACTTACCGACAGTTGATTTTTTTCTTAGCTACTACTAGGAAGACCAGCTAAGATTAATTAAAACGAAATAGGCCAAAGTTAGTAATGGCGTTTCCCTTTCATCATCATCATCATATCAGCCGAAAGACGCTGCTGGACATAGGCCTCCCCCAAGCGTCGCCACAACGACCGGTCATGCGCGTCTCGCATCCATCGTCTACCCGCGACCTTCACCAGGTCATCGATCCACCTTGTTGGAGGTCTTCCAATGTTGCGTCTTCCGGTACGCGGTCGCTACTCGGTTGGCGATCCTTCGGGCTATGTCGGTAACCTTGGTACTCTTGCGGATATCATCATTCCTGATTCGATCACGCAAGGAAACTCCAAGCATTGCCCTCTCCATTGCCCTTTGAGTGACTTTGAGCCTTCTGATGAGGCCCATTGTGAGTGACCACGTTTCAGTTCCATACGTCATAACTGGCAACACGCACTGATCATAGACTGTCGTCTTGAAACACTGTGGTATGTGGGATGAGAAGATACTACACAACTTCCCGAACGCTGCCCAGCCGAGTCGGATACGACGGTAGACCTCTTTTTTTGAAATTGGCCCTATCCTAACTGGACTGTTTGTCCTAGGCCGAGACGTACTAGTCTACAACCCCTTCCCCGCCCGCCCGTCTCCCTTTAAACCTAAAGTATTACCTACTTGTCCAGGATCCGTCTCCATCAGCTGAGGTTCCAAATGACGTCAGCACACCCAGGTCCTCGTACCTATATCAAACTAATATTGCTGTCGTTATCAGTCACGGCTGCTAATCAATATACAAGTACCCGCTGGTAATTTGATGGTAATCCCTCATGTACCGGTTATTTCCACTTATCGGACAGTACCTACGAAGGTGTCGGTTTTATAATACTGATATCTAATCTATTAACAAATTAAGTAAAAAAAGATTAACTGATGAAGATGATTGATTGATGCATGAGGAAGGTAGGTTATATTGTATTGTCTTGTCACTTTATATTTTTAGGGTTCCGAATAGACAACGGAACCCCTAACGGAACTTGGGTGTCTGTCTGTCTGTCCCTCTGTCACAGCCAATTCTCCGGATCCTCCTGACCGATTCTGTTGAAATTTGGTACACATATGGACTTCTGTGACCAAAATACGGACGTGTTACTTAAATTATTACATTTTTTGTATGGTATGCGTCACTTTTGGGGGTCAAACAAGAAAATTAAAAAAAAAAGTTTTTTCAACAATATCTTGTGACATGTCAAATGAAAAGGCTCACTGTGAGGGTTTTGATTATATTTTTTTTTCATAATTTTAAAATAAATGGTTTTGACGTTTTTCAGGAATTTAGACAAAAAAATACCATTCCCCCTTATATCCGAAACTACTGAGCCTAATATAAAAAAAAAATAATAAAATAATAGATCTTTACCTATAGATTACAGAAAAACTAGAATAGGAAGTCTATAGTGTTAAAATCACATGTTAAAAAAAAATTCGTTCGGAACCCTTTGCACGCGAATCCGACTCGCTCTTGACCGGTTTTTTTTAAAGAAGTTGCATAGGTTTCATACATAAATTCACGCCTATGCAGGCAGCTTAATTGCAAGCACCTACTTTTAAACAATGTTGTGAGTGTGCTGAGTAGAGAATTATTGTACACCACACTCGCAAGTATGTCATAAGTTTAAAAATTTATAATGTTCACATTAGAAATAAATATTGGCAGTCTAGTGTAAAAATTAATAATTTTTGCCTGTATACCAAATAGCTTTAAAATAAAGAAAGAAAAATGTTTATTTGGAACTCGCACAAGACACAAAAGTAAAGTAAGTAAAACTAACCGTCATAAAAATATGTTTACATAGTACGCTTGTTGTGCTTTGTTGACTGTACACAGACAGACACTACACAACGCTTCCTGTTACGGTCCTAACATTTTTTCCTTTTTCTTGTTTTGTACACCACTTTAGAATTCCCGACGATTCTACACAAATCGGTCTTGTACACCAACTCTAATTTTAAGCGATTTATCGTTGGCAAGGTCTTTTCATTTTCTACGTTTTTTACGATGTCTCGAATCGCTGTGGGAAAAGGTGAGGGTAAGTAATTGTATCAAGGCACTGGAGAATATGTATTATGGAATGAGGTCATGGTCGATTTTTGGTAGGCACCGACAATTATACATACAGAGATATTTTTTTCACAGTATTGGTCTAAGAAAAATCCCACCCAAATCGAATCAGTACTTTTAAAAAAATGCAGACATAGGTACATAGTTACATACATGCGGGGAAAATAAAGAACAGGAGGTTTTTGAAGTCGGGTAAAAAATAAGGAAAAATGTAATAGAATAATATTAAGAAGGTAACTCGGTCAGGAAGGAGGCAAAATTTACGGGGCATATTTATTTTTATCCACCCGATTCGATTTTAACTTTTTTGTGTGCTGAATAGATATTTTCCAAAAATAGAAACCTGAAGAGATGAGAAACCAACTTAGAAAAAATACTTCTATTTATAAAACTTGGTTTTTTCCAGCGTCCTGTTTGGTAACTTATCAGATAAGGAAAAGAAGAGACGCGAAAAAGAATCATAAAGAGAGAGATGGGAAAAGAATCAATATCTATGAAAAATGTTCGTCGCATTGTCGGATTGTGCTTATCGGCGAAGGTCCTTATGATCTTGACTGAAACAATTTTTTTATGTTACTAAGGAATTTCAAGGAATAGAGCATTGGATTTAGTGTTATCAACGTCGTTTAGAACAAATAGATTACGTCTTTAGAAAGGGTAAATGCAGAGTACCTATACATTAGAAAAAAGAGTAGGTATCCTGTTTTACTTTTTGCAAACCAAACATTGCTTTACTTTTAGTTAAATAATGTTCGACTAAGTACTTGTACCGACACACCACTGATGACTGCCATTTTTTGCGTATTCTATTGCTTTTGTAGATTATAAAGTACGCTTTCTCAAAATAGAGTACAATACTCTCTGTGTGAGTGCGGTTGGCAACCCTAATTGGATGCCAGAAAGGGAGAATGAATGCGTGCAACCTGTCGTTTATCAACGAAACCCCACTTGTTGCTGTCTCGCGTCACGCTATTTTACTTATATTGCTCACGAATGGTGTAATTTCCCGCGGAATTAAAAGTGGTAATAGGTACTAAATAATTAGTGGATACCAACGAATTTGTACGAATACACTTACAAAAATAGCATAGAAGTAAGCAAGAAAATTTAAAGCCAAATGTTAAGGCACAGATACGGATCAGTAGATGATTTTAAAATGAGCATCACATCTAAACGGCTGGTCGTAGGTTTTTGAAAAAAATATATGTTACGTTAGACTATTTTCTTAATAATTTGATATATGAAAATTTTGAGTTTTATTCGTTCAACATAAGTGTAATTAATTTATAGGGTTACGTCTAAGACGGACATAAAAACGGCCATCGGATCAAAACCGCCGAGCGTATTTTAATGGAATTTACACTATCCCAAAAGCAATTTAACTATCCACATTTTGATATACGGTTATTTTTTTAAAGTAATTTAATAATAAGAAAAGTACAAAAAACCACTGAATTTTGGGTCGCACGGGTGTGAAACGAGTGCTCGTTTTGTTCCCTCAAGGTCGCTGGCGTATGTCGTCGCCTTAAGGCTTGTATACATGCCAATGACCTTGTGCATATAAACGGAGCTAACTACTCCTCTACGCGCTACGGAGCTAACTACTCCTCTCCGCTCTCCGCGTTTGTAATTTATTATAAAAAATAGCACATATTTTAAAAAAGTAACAGAACCAAATTATTTTCGTTTGTATTGCAATATTTTTTTTAGACTTTTGGTAAAAAATGAAGGAGTAAAATGGTTGGTCAACGATTGGTATGGTTGGTTGAATGGTTGGTGATTGGTGGTGGGTCAACGATTTGGAGTTGATTTCGTGATTTTTTTTCTTATTATATGATACCGACACATACATTCTGGCTAAACCAAATTACGTTTCATTATTTTTTCGTTTCCTATTTTTTTTCAGATGTAATTTCTCAGTAAATGCCGACGAAAAGTTGCTTCATCTGCACGCTGTTTTTAAGCATTTCTCGAGAGAGCAGCCTTAATGTACACAGTAAAATAAGTAAGTAGGTTCTCCGAATAATAAAGTATCTAGTACCCCAAGTCTTGCGCCTAAATCTTTCACTCTCGAGACTTTTTAATCAAATCACACACACATATTATTACTACCTAACATCAAGTTTACCAAACTAACATAAACCTTAATCCCGGCTCCCACTACAAACAATATCTCTAAATTATTCACATTTCTTAATCATAACACAAAGTTAACTCACAAGCTGAAACCACTCGTGCGCACGTAATAGAGCTCAGCAGTTCTCTGTTTCTTCAGGCCTGTTTGTCTTGCAAACGATTTCATCAAGAGGGTAGAGTAAATAATATATCAATTGAACATTATTCCTTCATAAATGGTAAGCTCCGAGGCTGTTAAACAGTACGAACAAAAGAAAAACAGACTGGCTAGACTGTGTCTAATATGCTTGTGCAAATACGGCTTATAAAAATAATGGACGATCTCGAACACTCCAGCTTTAATTTTGGAGTCTGAAGTTGAATATTATTCCTATCAATTTTTTTCTTTTTTATTATTATTCTTTTTCTTTTTTATATTTTCTTTATTTTCCCTTGAGGCGGTTTTGAAACTCTGACACTAGGGTGAGTGGGGTCGTTAGACCTTACTGCCCACACGATGAGAAGAAGATTCTTTTAACAGTATTCGAATCCAAGCTTGGTAGATTACCAATTCTATTGATAGAGTTCCCTTTCTAAGTGACGGTCGGACGGACGGTTAAATCTGAGTGTGGTTAGTGGAAGAATTTAAGAACGAGGAGCCTTAAAAGGTTTTAATGCTCCCACAGAGCGGTCTACGAATGCGGCATGTGGAGGCTGGCCGCGTATGGTTAGGTTTCCTGAAAAGAAATTCAGATTCGGAGACCTTAATGCTTGCCTTACATACAAAATGTTCAACTAGGCGCACACGTGTGAGTATTTTCCGAATGGGAAATTAAACTGACGTTCCCTTAAAAACAAGCCGTGCATTCGGAAAGAAGAACTAAAAATGTAACATCAACGCTGGTCACACGTAGGTTATTTTGAATCTGAATTCCTTGTCGGAAAAGCTGATCGGGAAACCGAATGTATGCGAATAGCCGAGAACGTGCAAAAATGCGCGGTTCCTATGGCTTTTACCTCGGGAGTGACACCGCTTAAGACGAAAGTTATTTATTACTTAAATGCTACGATAAGATTTCCAACTACACCAAGTAAAATCGATATTAACTTAATTCAGGTTCAGTCCTATTTTAGTTACATCAACATCTTGATGAACAATGGAAACTGAGTGTGGGCGGAATTTCGTCAGTTTAAATCAGATCACTATCAGCGTGGAATATTCACTGTTTTTAGAAGAGCATCTAACAAGGTTAATAATTATGAGTACGTATATATAACCGCCTTTTTTAAGGATGTGTACCTAATCATTGAATGACTTCTCGGAAGGGAGTTTCAGACTCTTAGGTTCTGACTAAAACCCATCCGTGTTCCTCCTAATTTTGCGTTCCAGAACCGCGGTGACTCTTTCGAACAAATTGCTGCACCCTGGCAGGCACTGGCGCTAGCGGGCCGCGTCTACCATGCTGACATTTCTTTGAGGTGCGCGCGGAACACAACGCATCGTCGCCGACGACCCGGGCTGGGTTCTGGGGGGCTAGTCTCTAAGCCCGAAGTCCGTAGTTTCGGGCTTAGAGACTAGCCGGGCTGGCGTATTCTACTCCGTATCACCCAACCACTAAGAATTAATGACAACACGATTTGACAGTTACTGTAAAATCGTGTTGTCTTTCATTCTTAGTTCGGGTTCGGTACTAATCGTAAGTCCGTAGGTGATACGGAGTAGAATACGCCCGCAACTAAGCCCCAAAATACGGACTTCGGGCTTAGAGAGTAGCCCCCCTGATCGGTCCGCAGGCCCGAGGTTTATAACTACTTTCATGATTCCTAAACTCATTTCAACAAGAATACTTAGTGATTGTTCTGAGATGAATTGGTTTATTTTACTTGTTTCATTAAACTAAGTAACACACCCCTTCTAATTAACACTTTCATGGGCAGAAGGGGTCTTTGTACCGATCAGGTCCTTATTATTCAACTAACAATCCTTCCCGGCTTTGCAGGGGTAGCAGATCATTTAAAGCTTCTACTCAGCATGATTTTTTTTGTCTTGTTCGATCCGGCCCATCCCTACCTGTCTTCCTTCAGCGATGCCCTAAGTCGAGGTTCGTACTTCTAAGGTTCTTTATAAGGACTGCCTGGAGGCTATGATTCATATCAAGGCCGCCACAGGGAAGTTCGGTTAAGCAGACGACAACCTCTTAGGTTGACTTGCGAGAGGCCACTCAGAAGAAAAAGGATTTTTGCGACTTCTTCATTAAATAATCGTTATATTTTAGCTAATTTACACAATTACTAATGAATTATATATCTAACGCTTCCTCATGAATATCCCCGTCCATTGATGAAAACCGACTGAAGTCTGTTCGATAGTTTTTGAGTTCATTACGTATAGACAGAAGACAGACAGCTTCGGCGGAGGGACTTCGTTTTATAATTATGTAGTGACATCGTTTCTGCTACATTTTATTCAGAGAAATGACTTTTTAAATCTAGATTTATATTATAAACTAAAGAGTTGTATAGCCCAATGAAAAATGTGACGTAGACGAAGTTACGCGGGTCAGCAGTTTTATATACCTCTATTTTTGAAATTTTGTGAATGAAAACCGAAATCCTTACTTATATTATATATTTTTATATATAATATTATAAATGCGAAAGTAACTCTGTCTGTCTGTCTGTCTGTCGCGCTTTCACGCCAGTACTACTGAACCGATTTAAATGAAATTTGGTACACAGATAGTCTAGAGCCTGAGAAAGGACATAGGCTTACTTTTTATCCCGGGAGTATGTTTCCTAGGGACCACGCGGGCGAAGGCGCTGGCAGAAGCTAGTTAAAAATAATTGTCAATATCCAAGGACGTAGCAAATAGTTTTCTAACTGTATGAAAAGAAGCCTAACTACGCAGGCTATTATGATGTCTGTCTGTTGATTCAGAGAGATTCAAAGATTTTTGATATCTAATAGTCCAATCATAACATTTTTAATTGCGTTCCTAGTTATTCCAAAAGTTGTAGTTGGCCAGCAAATCGATTTGTTTCCGCGTACCTATGTATGCTCTTTACCAAAATAACAAACGATTTGTTTACGGTATGAGCTATTTCTTGTTTCATAACCATAGATAAATATTTATATTTTGAACAAACTCACATTGTCCGATATAGGTTTAAACGGGGGCTGCATTTTGGGTAGATGCATAGCCGGGTGATCCAAGGAGTCTGGATTTTCGGGATGGTCCAACTATGAGGATCCAACTACGGGATAGACTATGCTGCAGCTTCACATATAATTTTTTTAATCATTTAATGTTATGGGTTACCCAAAAAGAAGTTCAAAACAAACCAAATACTAAAACCAAAAACTAGACCAAAATTACTAACTACTTTAGAGTAGTAGTCATATCAGCCGAAAGACGTCCACTGCTGGACATAGGCCTCCCCCAAGCGTCGCCATAACGACCGGTCCTCTGCATCTCGCATCCATCGGCTACCCGCGACCTTCACCAGGTCATCGGTCCACCTTGTGGGAGGACTTACAACGCTACGTCTTCCGGTACGCGGTCGCCACTTCGTGCCATTAGAGTAGTAGCAGTTAGTAATTTTGGTCTAGTTTTTGGTTTTAAATCCAGACTTCTTGGATCACCCGGCTATACATCTGCTGTTAATGGTTCAAAAATTCGAGTATGGCTGACGTGCAACACACTGATAAAAAACTGGCCAAGTGCGAGTCTGACTCGCGCACCGCGGGTTCCGATCGAGTCACGATCTTTTTCGAATATACATTACCTACGGAAGTTTATAAACAATGAAAGTGCTCTCAAAACAAAAATATAGCAAGTAATATTGAAGGACAAAACTTAACTTTCTCAACATCAATGTACATCACGGTCAATTCTTCTGAAAACATTAGCTTATTTTGTTAATTTTGTTTTATTAATATGATAAATAAAACAACCAATTCCCAATTTAAGAATTTTTCCTTGACTTGTACAGTGAGAACTATATTATTGCCAACCTCATTCTAGATCAACGGGAAGTACCCCAGTAAGTAGTATGGGTTTTGATTTACTTCCGAGCGCAAAACCGACGCATAAATGGCCGTATTTTTGATAAATCCTCGCGTTTTTAAAAAAAAAGGTCGTCTAAAGGACGGATTAACAGATCTCCTCATGTTCCGGTTGTCTTTTAATTTTCGATAAGTTTTCACGGTGTGGTTTTTCAAGAACACCAAAAGTTCGTAACTGATTGACGGAAAGGGGCGGATCCAGCGATCAAAATAGATTGTGGCCATGCCAACCTGAAAATCAGTCAAGAGCGAGTCGGACTATAAAGGAATCGTTTTGAATCTCTAGTTATAGAGATGTAAAACAACGACCTTAAATATGACCAGACATTTCTGAAACACCGTGTATAAATTGTATCTCTTGTATTCGATATCTTTGAATATCTCGATGTGACTAACCGATCCGAGAGTGCATAATTATTATAATTTATTATAAAAATATTCTCGCCTTGAGAACTTTGCACGACATTATTGTAAAGGTGTTTTGAACCTTTGACTGTTTTATTGGCGTTTCTTGGAAACTGACTTTTAATTTATAATAGCCATGTAGGTATGAGTGTAGTACCTATACTGCGTGATATATTTAAAACGTCGATCCTATAATCCCTTAAGACCAGGGTCTATAACCAGTGCGTCCTACCCGTAATGACTTACGTAGCCGAAACGTGGACACTCACCATAAGCCTGGTCCACAAATTCAAGGTTGCTCAGCGTGCAATGGAGAGAGCAATGCTCGGGGTTTCTCTGGTGGATAGAATTCGCAACGAAGTCATTCGCCAGAGAACTAGTGTCACCGACATTGCGCGTAGAATCAGCATGCTGAAGTGGAAGTGGGCTGGCCATGTCTGCAGACGGACAGACGGTCGATGGAGCAGACATGTGTTAGAGTGGAGACTGCGTATGGGCAAACGTAATGTGGGACGCCCTGCGGCACGATGAATCGATGATTTAAAGAAGGTGGCTGGCAGCGGATGGATGCAGACTGCTCAAGACCGGGATAATTGGCGCTCTTTGGTGGTTTACGTTCAGCAGTCGACAGATATTGGCTGAATCAGCATGTTAGTCTTGGACATAGAAGAATGGACCTTAGCAAAATCGTCAATTCTACGAGTACATTGGGCCTCATCACAAGGCTTAAAGTCACTCAAAGGGCAATTCTTGGAGTTTTCATGCGTGATCGAATCAGGAATGATGATATCCGCAAGAGAACCAAAGTTGCCGACATAATCCGAAAGATCGCCAAACTGAAGTTGCAGTGGGCAGGGTACATTGCTCGCAGAACAGATGGTCGATGAGGATGAAAAGTTCTGGAGTGGTAAACGCGTACCGGAAGACGCAGCGTTGGAAGGTAAAGGTGGACCGAGGACCTGCTGAGGGTCGCGGGTAGCCGATGGATGCGAGACGCACAGAACTGGTTGTTGTGGCAACACTTGGGGGAGGCTTATGTCCAGCTGTGGACGTGTTTCGGCTGACGATGATGATGATTATGATGATAGAGATATAGCGAATGTGCGGCCGGAGATATTTTCTGTCCGGAAAGATCAAGAGAAGATCTTGTAACGAAACATTCCGTAATATTTAAAATTGTTAGAGGGATAATCGATGATCCTGATCTGCACATTGAAATCTGCAATCTTTTTGCCCCAGACAATTACTGTCGTGGCAGAAAACACCGGTTACTGGCTGTTCCAAGTAGCCGTACTATTGCACACTCCAAGTCACCTATTCCTCGGACAGTAGCCGCTATTAACGCTCTCCTGGACTCAAACACAAGTCTTGATATGTTTGCGGATGAATGGAAGATGATATTATCAGAATGTTTGATTTTTTGTGAGAAGAATGCATGACTGGGTTAAATAAATTAGATGTTAAATAGTGTAATTGGCTTCGGCCGTTCTATTTAAATAAATAAATAAATTCCACGAATACCAGCGGTGCGGGGTGAAGTGTTTGGGGGAACGTGTAGACAAAAAAACCAGCCAAGTGCGAGTCGGAGTTGGACTCGCACACGACGGGTTCCGTACCATTAACCTTAATTTTTAATTATTTGTTGTTATAGCGGCAATAGAAATACACAATCTGAGAAAATTTCAACTCTCTACCTATTACGGTTCTTGAGATACAGCCCGCTGACGGACGGTCGGACGAACGGACGGACGGACAGCGGAGGCTTAGTAATAGGTTTCCGTTGGTTACCCTTCGGGAACGGAACCCTAAATGCGCATTTGGGCATTGCGCCCGCGCAGCTCTTGCCCTACATTGGGCGCCAGTGTAGCCTCGGCGTGAGGCTAGCAGCAACTGACGACCTGACGCTACTATCTTTTTCCTCTATTATTTTAGTCAGTTTCCCCTTAAAACGGATGCAGACCGCCTATCTGCAAATCAGTAACTAAGTAACGTAAGTACTACTACTACTAATACTACTACTACTACTACTAACTATTTACTACTATTACTATTTACTAATTATAATCTTGGCTCCTATGAGAGTAAGACTATCCTTCTTTCATTAAGAAACTGTTTGCATGGCTTCATGCTCAAGGCAAAGGCTCATTTCGAAACCGTTAAATACAAATGTTACATTATCCTATAGGTACCTTTGTACGTAGCGCAAATTTCTATGATTCATGGGTGGCACATACCTACTGATCATCGCATTAAAATTGAGGAAAACCTGATATAATAACTGTGCTATTACGATGAAATACGGATAACTACCTATCGCATACACAATGTTGTCATATAAAAGGCACTTTAGATAAAAATCCACTTCTGGATAGTACCTTGTCCACCTCTGTTTCATGGAAGCACCTGCTGGGTTAAATATATTTTATACGATTTGCATTTGCATAAAACATTATGAATAGCTGTTCGTTTACAGAGAAAACATTAGATGCATATCATCTATATTTCTTGATTTAAAATCGTGTCTGGACCTACCCGTAGGTACCACGAAATGGCCAATTTTACAATATAGCCACGACATATGCATAAGGTGTGCCATAACGTTATAAGGTGCAAGCTCAGTGCCATTTACCGTACAAAAACTAGTATAGGGAATATGCACGAAAAAAATATTTATTATCTATACAGTTTATCTAAAAATATACACAAATATAATACTAACAGTGAAAATAAAATCAAAATTGCTCGAAAAACAAACGAGATATAATTAGTTTAAACAAATGTATCTGTCCCTCTCGCGAAAACGCTGTTTTCTATGGCAGCTGTATAGGCGCCAGGAACTTTGACGTCACAATTCATATCAGACTTCTCTTTCTAATTGTAAACTTTGAAGCTTTATAACTTCATCGCTGATCAAGGTATTTAAAAATAATTTCATAATTGTTTATTGGAGTTAATAAGTATTTCATTTTGCAAATAAAAAAATTGCATGCATATTCCCTAACTGTCAAATCAAGGAATCGATGCCATCGTCTTTTGGTCTCCTTTTACTATTAGGACAACGACACATCCAGAAATTATTTAGTTGTTCTATAGAAGGATGGTCTTCAAAGAAAGAGTGAATAGGCATCTTATATAATGTACACGCTGGTTCGTGCAATCGTAGATCTATCCATTGCTTTCAATCAGACGAGATTAAAAGGCACTTGTCTCACCGCCGGCAATCAGCGAGTAGCGAGTGAAGCTTCAAACTCGAAACAGTTGGCGATCAGCGAGTAGCGAATGAAAAGTTTCGATAGTTTTGACGCTCGGCTTTCAGCGAGTGCTTTTCTAATCTTAAGGCACCTGTCTCACCGCCGGTGATCAGCGAGTAGCGAGTGAAAAGTTTCGACAGTTTTGACGCTCCGGCTTTAAGCGAGTGTTTTTGTGCGACGGGCTTTTACTCGCAATACTCGCTCCGGCCCGCACTATAGGTAGAAATTACCGCTGTTTGGTGAGTTCCGACCGCCAAGCGAGCATCGCCGAGCGAGTGTCGGTGAGCAAGTACAATCTTTGATAACTCTTGTTGCTGCGATCAACTTGAAGTAAGAGCCGCTCGCCGGCAGTGCGAACAGCCAGCTATCGACTTTGAATGTATGTATCTCTTTTACTTACACGAGATCCATATCTTTTGTCCTTTTCCTCAGCGAGCAAAGGGTCGATAGCTACTAGCTTCCTCGCCGGCGGTGAGACAAGTGCTTAAGGTCAAGAGCTCCTTCTGTAATAAAATAAAAAAGTTTGTTAGTCGTTAGTTATTCGTCTTTTCTTGTGTTGTCATGAAAGCTTTCATAGAGGCCCATCAATTGCATTAAAGTAAAGTCTCCCACACACACAAACTTGACTTGTCAATTCAACCACAATTTTTCATAGAAATTGTTCTCATCCGTTGTTCAATGAAGACGAAATGTCGTAGCGTTGCCACATTGTCGAGCCTGTATGTAGAAGCTTTAAGCTCATAAGCCCATCTAATCGGTGATGCTCAACCTTGAAGAAATAAATTAATAACTTTTTTATATACCTATAAAAAAGTATATTATATTTAACTACCGACCAAACAATTAGTGGTCGTTGTGGCGACGCTTGGGGGAGGCCTATGTCCAGCAGTGGACGTTTTTCGGCTAATATGATGATGATGACAGCCGACTTCCAAATAAATATTTTTCATTTTTCACTTTTCAGTGGTGATTCTCAGCAGCTAAATTGACATTCACATGACTGTGGGTACCCCTTCACAGCGTACAGGCGTGATGTTATGTTATGAACTAGTGTAAACAATAGACAGACATGCGATTTCAGCAACACCGGTTCATTTGCTATCATTTATTGAAGAGTTCCGTTGCCTATCTCCGAAGTTATTCATCAGATCTTCACCAAATCGAAATGGAACTACTCCGAGAAAATACTCTTCTTGAAGAGTATTACTCTTCTTGAAGAGTATTTTCTCTATTTGAAGAGTTCCCACTATTTCTCCAAGATCCCATAATCAGATCCTGACCTCGTGATCATGGGACCACTTGGGATGTCTACTCTTTCAAACAAAATAAGATTTTCGAAATCGGTCCAGGCGTCTTCGAGTGATTGCGGAATATACATACAAAATCTATGTGTATGTTTGCTTGAACGCGCTAATCTCAGGAACTACTGGTCCGATTTGAAAAATTCTTTCTGTGTTAGATAGCCCATTTATCGAGAACGCTAAGACCAATAACAGCTGAGCAGACGAAGTTGCGCGGGCCAACTAGTATGTATATAAAAAGGTTCCAACGAATTGAAAACCTCCTCTTTTGGAAGTTAGTTAATAATACAAGGAAGAAAAATAGCTATTCGAAAGCGAATCGAGTTCCCAAGTGATAAAAAACCGACTTTCGTTCCAATAGTATAGCAAATCAAGGTCACGGGAACAACGCTCCGTCAGTTTAGCCGCGACCACCGGTAGGGCGGCCCGCCCAAACGTATCCGCCCAAACGTGTTACCAACCAACGACTAGTTAAGGCCGCCACAAGTCGTCTAAAGTCTAAAAGTGTAAATAACTAACGTAAATAAATAACTAACTAAAAAACCAAAAAGTGAAAGAAAAAGTGTTTTGTGAAAATTTGTAATCGTTAAAGTGTAATTGTGTTTCATTATTTATTTCGTAAATATAAAGGCTGGATTTTTTATCGTTATTTTCCGTGTTCGGAATCTTAATCTGTACTTATAACACGCTTAGTTATTGAAAAGCTTTTTTCGTCTAAAAATATTTAGCCTTTGAAGCGCTGAAAGATATTTAATATTCAATGAAAGGAGTTTGTGATAATATTTTGAAACATCTCTTAGAATTTTATTGTGGTGTTGTATTTTTTACATCTACACTAATATTATAAAGAAGAAAAATTTGTTTGTTTGTTTGAATTGAATAGGCTCCGAAACTACTGGACCGATTTGAAAAATTCTTTTAGCATTGGATAGCTACATTATTAGGGAGTAACATAGTCTATATATTATCTCCGTACTCCCACGGGAACGGGAACTACGCGGGTGAAACCGCGTGACGTCCACTAGTAATAAATAATATTAAAGTAAAAAATTGTTTGCGAAAGGATAAGCAGAGTTCTTTGTCGTAGGTTTCGGAGTATCTGATCAGGTTAATTCAATTTTTTTTTAACTATTGACAGGCAAACGTTTGACCACTATCTCACCTGTGGTAAGCGATGATGTGGTCAAAGATGGAGCACGCTTGCCTAGAAGTAACCTAGTGATTGAATAGTGAAGTGAATGGGTTGTAGCTATCAGGAAACACAGACTCTGACAGGGACTCCTTAGCTGTACCTACGCACAATGAATGTCTAATACCGACTTAAAGATTTCAAATTATGACACAAGATAAGTCCCATTGCTTAGACACCTCCAATGCATCCGCCTTGCCTGTTTCCACAAACGTGTCGAGGTCGAATTTTGGTTTTGTGATAAGTAGGCACTTAAAGTGATATTACCAAGACCACTAGCTGTGCTCATCATCTGCCTAGCTTTTCCCAACTATATTGGGGTCGGCTTCCAGTCAAGCCGGTTTCAGCTGAATACCAGTATTTTACGTGGAGCGGTTGCCTACCGGACCTCCACAACCCATTAACTGGGTTACCTACAAATAGCAGCCGGGACCAACGGCTTAACGTGCTTTCACGGAGGTGCTGTTCACCCATCAATTGATTGTCCATAGCAAGGAAAATAGTACATACTAATTCTGGACCGAACATAAAACGACGCGAGAAAAAAAATGGCCACTACATAGCCCCTCTATCTCTTACACCCATTGATATATAAAAAACCCAAGATGCACAGTCTCGAACAAATGCAACACTCGAAACTGTCGTCAAAAACTGACATGTATCAAGTGTCATGTGTGAGTTGTGTGTAGTTATACTATAAACAATTTTTTTTTGCAAATTCAACCTTACACGGATCGCTTTAAGTTGTTTTTACAAAGCAGTGCAGTATGGCGAGCGATGCGAGACTGTTTGAAACTTGCGCACAATTACACATATTGCGCTTGTGTTTTGCGGATGTTTTTGAGATGCTGAGTGTGTACCTTGGGTTTTTTTAAATGTCAATGCTTACACCTGATTTCAGAATCTAACTTAAAACCGATCAACTTTTAACATTAAAGTAGGTTTCGACCTTGAGACCCTCTGAGATGTCAAACCCTACTACATTTAGAAACATCGTACCTTATCAAGCTATGTATATAAATTCTTCATTAATTCTTCCGGTACTGATGACTGAGTGACTGACAGACAACGCACAGCCGAAACTGCTGGGTCGTAGAAAGCTGAAATTTAGCAAGTAGCTTCCCTACACTCCGTAGGGGAGCACTAAAAGAGGATTTCCCGAAATTTTAACGGGAACGGGAAAAAACGGGATACGTGCGTACGAAGTCGCGAGCAACAGCTAGTCTTAATGTATAAAATTGTTCCGTTACTGAGTGACTGACAGACAACGCACAGCCGAAACTGCTGGTCGTAGGAAGCTGAAATTTGCCATGTAGCTTCCCTACTCTCCGTAAGTGGGATTTCTCGAAATTTTTACGGGAACGGGAAAAACCGAATAAGAATGTACGAAGTCGCGGCAAAAAGCTACTATATAATATAATAAAACTACGAGCATGTACCTAGAAACAAATAGATCTTAATAAGGTCCTAGTACATATAAGTACCTACTTAATTAAGAGTGAAATAAGTAGCTCCAAGATAGACACTGAACCAAGTTGAGGCACTCGGAAATTGGAGGCGCCCTTACAAATTAGTCGAGTAAGGCTCGTGTAATGTAATTAATTTTTAATGAACCTACTTGTGCGCAATTTCGTCTGTTTGTGTTCGTAACGAATCGATTTGTATGTTTGTTCTCCTTGAGAGCCAGAAGTCTTGGTTGGTTTATTAACCGACTTCCAAAAAGGAGGAGGTTCTCAATTCGGTGGGTATTTTTTTTTATGTATGTACACCAATTTCTCCGAGGTTTCTGATCCGATTTTTGTGATTTTTTAGTTCGATGCGGTATACTTGCGGTACATTTGGTCCCGTAAAAATTTGATTCAGTTTGGTGCAGTAGTTTTTATTTCATGAGCATTTTTGCTTATTTCAATTTTTGCGTAGACGAAGACGTCGTCCAAGTATCACCACTTGAAAGTGAAAAATAAAAAACTTTTTATAAAAAAAATATTTAAAGGACTTCCAAACAAAACACTACAAATGATAAAATAAGCTTAATTTCGGAAGTCGGTGTTAAAAAACAAAGAAACAAAACCAAAAACACCAGGAGTCTCAGGAGTCTTGGTTGCTTTATAGAAAAATAAGTTATGGCATGTTGTAGGCATGCGTTGTTGGTCTTTTAAAAATCTTCAGATTAATTTCTAGTTGGACCGATGACCTGGAGATGGTCGCGGGTAGCCAATGGATGCGAGAGGCACAGGACTGGTTGTTGTGGCGACACTTGAGGGAGACCTATATCCAACAGTGGACGTCTTTCGGCTGATATGATGATGATGATGATGAATTTTTATAGCTCTAAAATAAATTCGCGATACATATAAAAGTTTTGATTATGTATCTGACCAGGTTTTAGACCATTAAGCCAGCTATCAACCAACTAATTTTTGAAGATTTAAATAATGTAAACTAGGCGTTGCCGCCGGCTGCCGTATGGTGTCGACCGTTGCCGTATGGTGCCGTAAAAAAATAATACCACCCCACCACTTTTCGTGGGTGTCGTAAGAGGCGACTAAAGGACTCACCAGAGAATGGGCAGCAGCGTTCTCTGTAAAACGCAGCACTGCGATCGCCAACCCGCCTGCCAAGCGTGGCAATTATGGCAAAAACCCCCCCTTTAGGGGAGGCCTATGTCCAGCAGTGGACGTCTTCGGCTGTTATGATGATGAAACCAGGCGTTAGCGGAAAGGGAGAGGGAGTCCTTTGCCCAGCAGTGGAATATAACAAGCTAATGAATTAATGTAATATATAGCTGCAATTTGGGAAGGTCTCGATTAGCGAATTAAATTGGCTAGTTATCAACACGTACATTTTCATATTTAGTTACCGCGCCGGCTTCGCATGGCTGTCAGAGCATAATTTTTTTTAAGGATGGGAAATCATCAAATTAATGACTATTTTCGCTCAGGGCGGAGCAGAAAGGAGTGTCAACCCTTACTGACTAAAACCCATCAGTTGTTCTTCTAAGGCCCTTTGCGTTCCAGGACCGCGGTGACTCTTTCGAATGAATTCCGCAACTCTGGCCGTGCCCCGTCTAACTGGTCTAAGCGGAGCATATTTAAGCTTTCAGTCACCATGAATATTTCAGAGACCTTCTTCCATCAATTTCATCAAAAAAAACCTAAACCTTCCTCATGGTTTCATGCACTCCGTCCATTGATGAAAACCGTATGAAGAACAGACCATCCATCGCCATCGCCAAGTTTGTGTGTTCAGACAAACACACAAACTTGGCGATGGCCCCCGGGTATTGTTGTTTATGGTACATCTCATAATACTATACAGGACAAACATATCCATACGTACGTCCATACATACATATTTTTCTTTTTGATGATTTTCTTTGTCGCTAGGCCCGGTCCGCACTGCGATATTTCACCGCGCGATTTATTTCTCGCAATTCTGTAACAAATTGAATCCTATACGAGTACCAGCACCGGCCGTAAAAACATCGCACGGAAATAAAATCTGTGATTTGATGCAAATTGAACGCGTTGCAGTGCGGATTATTTCCGCAGGAATGTTTTGTAAAGTATACAGTACTTATGGCTTAAGTATACAGTACGTTTCGCTCAGTCAGATGATGATTTTAGACGTTCGTCTCAGCTGGGAACTGCATCGAATTGACAAAAATCGTACGAAATTTAATTCGCAGTGCGTACAAAGTGTAATTCCGATCACGGAATTTAATACGCGAGAATAAAAATCGTGCGGTGAAATATCGCAGTGCGGACAGGGCCAGGAGGACAGAAAAACGTCTACAAGATGACATTATATATGACCATGTTACATAACATACCTACATAAAGATCAGGTACTTTAATTTCGTAAGCCACACGGGAATATTCGTAAGCCGAGGCTTATCGTTAGAAATCCGTGAGACAGCCATTCGATGTTATTACCAAATATATCGGAACATTCCGAGATTATTGAGATTTAGGGCGCCTACAATTTTTTCGCAAAGTGCCGCGCTGCTGCCGCGCGGTACTTTGCGACAAATTTGAAGGCGCCCTAAAATTATTTCATAAGAATAGTTTTGTAAATGTAGTAGTAATTATTTGTTGGTATTTCTAGCTTTTTGTCGTGGAGTCACAGCTAAGTTTCTTTCCGTCACTACAAGGTAACTACGTCGTCAATTTTGCCTACCTTTTCTGATAACTTTGGTCCTTCTAAACTAACCGGGTGCAACTAAATTATAGGAAGCAGTTGCGTTTAAATGAACCCCCTTATTTTTTTAGAGATATCAGATAGTCATCTGATGATTTCCCATTTCGTCTCTGGACGGATCGGAAGGGAGTGTCAGACTCTTACTGACTAAAACCCATCCGTGTTCCTCCTAGTGCCCTTTGCGTTCCAGGGTCGCAGTGACTCTTTCGAACAAATTCTGCAACCCTGACCCACAACCCAGTAATTGGTTTGCAACACAGAAATAGATCTAGGAGATCTACAACATGTAACAGAATAAACGCAATACCTATTAAGGGGTCATTGTACTCTTCATTATGAACAACATTTACTATGGGACCAATCACGAAATCGCGAAAAAAAAACAGCTGTTTAGTACATTTTGTCGAGTTATGAAATGAAATGAAATGATTTATTTCCAGATTAACATCCAATTAAGTAATAATAATAATAAATAATAATAATAATTTATTTCCCAAACTTACAATTAGTAATCACTATAAACATAAATTATTGTACCAACTTGTAAAGTTACAACATAATTATACACCTCTGACACCCAAGCTAAGATTGAACTTGTGGTATGGGTGTCAGGGCTCTCCAGGTTTATAAAGACAAAAACATGTATGTCCGGAAGCATACTATACAGTAGGTATAAATATGTATAGATAACAATAATAACAATCAATAAATAAATTTAGAAGCCGCGTCTCATGTTATCGGCGTATGGTAGGACTGCCACTTTTGATGCAGAGGGCTGTTGTCCCAGTCTCGTACCGCGGCCACCAAGGAGTTGGCGGAGTGATGTATGGTGGAGCGTGCGGCGGCCGAGCGGCTCCTCAGGAGCGCCGGCCAGCCGGGCGCGCGGCCCTCGCAGAACATGGCGCTCGCGCTGCACCACCGAGGGAGTCGGAACATGGCGCGCCACGCGTCGTTATGCGCACATAAATGTTTGGGGGAGTCGATTTTTTTTTTGCGATATTGAAGTTGTTCATAATGATTAGTCCAGTGACCCCTTAAGAAGTATTGCGTAAATTCTGTTACAGGATGTATAGGTAGCATGATACCTCTTATCCAGATTGCTTGTCAGAGTTTTATCCTAACTACGAGTTATATCCCAAAAATAAATTATACAGTAGGTATATTCTTCTTTTAAAGTCAAATAAGTGAAAGTCTACTATCTTATCGTTCAGTTACATCAAAGCTTACAGAACCCAGCCTAATGGCAGCCACTTTAGTACCTGGTGACGTTTTTGGATCATTTTCCTTGTCAACTTAAATATAAATTACCTATAAAGGCCTGCGCAGACGAGGAACTGGTCCGCAAAGTACAAAAATCCCTGAATTGTGAATAAAATTTCCACCAAGAACTTGCAACGAACTCAACGCACATGGTGTGCGATCATTTGTTGCGTCACTTTCGAGCGCTCAACGCAGATTAAAGTTCGTTAGTTCGCTGTGTGCGTTGCTGCGCCTAGTCACGTTAGTTCTATATATTCAGGGGCCTCCCCCGTACTTTTTGTCTAGTCCGGTCAATCGATGTCCTCGACTGTTCGCGGGGTGGGGGGGGCGGACGTTTCGTACGCGGTACTTTAAATCCAATTTGTGCGTTATTCAATACAGTTGTAAGGGATCTATTATGAAGGACGAAAAAGTACGCCGGAGATTGTCGATCGTTTGCGCAGGCCTTAATTTAAGAAGCTCTTAGTAGAGCCTGTTCTTACTGTCTCGTGATCAATTTTCGACCGACATATTTTATTCCCTATGTTTATTTTTAGCTACTTCATACCTCTGGAAATCGCTAGTAACGACTGTCATTATTATCCGGTTAACTTTTCATGTTTGTTGATGTTGGTACATTTCCTAAGTGTCTGATAAAAACATAGTCATAATTAAAAATATTGATCTAAGTGTATTTCTGACATTTGGGTAATCTAGTACTTATTGATTTGAAAATATTTACCTGAAAGTAGTTCTGACTTTTGGGTAATTTAGTACTTGTTGATTTAAAAATATTGATCTAATTGTTTTTTTTTTTTACTATTGATAGGCACGCGTTTGACCACTATCTCACCTGATGGTAAGCGATGATGTGTTCGAAGATGGAGCACGCTTGCATAGAAGTAATCTATTCACTCTTGACTTAAAGACTCCCAGGTTGTAGCTATCAGGAAACACAGACTCCGGCAGGGATTTCCACTCCTTAGCTGTACGCATTATGAATGTGTTCCCAAAACGTTTTGTGCGCGTGGGTGGGATGTCCACCATGTTTCTGACATTTGGGTAATCTAGTACATGTTGATTTAAAAATATTGATCTTAGTGTATTTCTGACGTTTGGGGAATCTAGTACTTGTTGATTTAAAAATATTGATCTAAGTGTATTTCTGACATTTGGGTAATCTAGTACTTGTTGATTTAAAAATATTGATCTAAGTGTATTTCTGACATTTGGGTAATCTAGTACTTGTTGATTTAAAAATATTGATCTAATTGTATTTCTGACATTTGGGTAACATAGTATTTTTTGGCAATCTGAGGCCAATTCTATTAATTTCTAAACAACGTTTGCATTCGCATCTCTGACACAATCTGTCAAAAAAACCCTTAATTTACATAATTTTTTGACAGAACTTGCGACTGACGTGCGAATGCGAACATTGCTGAAAAATTTGTAGAATTGGGACTCTGACAGGTACCTACTTTTGGGATGAAAAGTAGTCTACCTTGTGTGCAAAGCATCATGTTTGAAGAAATTATCACGTCAGAAATATGGTTATCGTCTCATTCTTAATGTATAAAAACCGGTCAAGAGCGAGTCGGACTTGCGGACCGAGAGTTCTGTACCATCATATAAAACGTGAAATGTATTTAAATTTTCATCGGTGCGGCCTATATTCGTCAGAGAATTTTAACACTGAGGTGTATATTGTAGTTTTAGATCAGCGCCATCTCTTAACCGATAGTGGAACGAATGTGATTTTAGATGATAATTTCTGAAAAAGTGTGCTATTTAGAGACATTGTTTTATTTTTCCTGTAATCTTTACATAAACTTCTATCACATAGAATAATTTCAGATTTTTCTCTAAGTACGCAAACTTCGGAGATAAGGGGGGGGGGGGGGAATGCTCAATTTTTAAAAAAAAAAATCTTCTAAATTCGAAAACCATGTGGCTCCAAAAAAAACAAAAAAAAATTTGAGAATTAGCAAATAGCGCTCTTTCATATGATACCCCACAAGCCGTAGTAGCAACAATTTTTAAGAACCCCTAATAGTCGCTGTTGCAAAAAATATATACACATTTTCATTTCTTTCTTATTTGTATGTAATGTATTCCTAATTATGATAAGCCGGAGTTGTTGAACGCTTGTAAAAACAAAGTTGTAACGTTTGGGTTCCCGAGTTCGGATATTATTTTCATGATTCATACGCCCTGTGGCTTGTGGTTCGTGTAAAATAGGGAGGTTTTCCTTTGATTTGGCATGATTAAAAGGTCCCATAAAAGGCGCGCAGCGTTTTTGTGACAACCACAACACAATAATTTGTATATTAAATCCAGAATTTTCTTTAAAAAATGTTATGTCGGTACGAGGCATGCCTTTTAAGTTTTGTCGTTTGAAGAAAAAAACACAACTAGAACCTTATAGTATTTTTATTGTTTTTCAAAGTATTCACCACGTAGCTTAATACACTTTTCCATTCGCTCAAACCAGTTATTACATGTATTCCACTCTAAAGTGGGGGTGATCAAAATGGCTGACTTGAAAGCGTCGACTGCTTCTTCACCGGACTGGAACCTTTGACCACGAAGACTTTTCTTAATTTTAGGAAATGTAAAGAAATCGTTAGGACTTAGGTCAGGACTGTATGGAGGATGGTCAAGAATTTCTACTTTTCCTGCTTCAAATACTCAATCGTTTGACGAGCGCTGTGTGAGCTTGCGTTGTCGTGGTGCAGTATGATGCGTCGCTTTGAGTTAGATTTTCGAAGTTCGGTGATGACTTGTGGTAAAAAAACTATGGTACACCACTCTGCGTTAACCGTTCTACGATCTTCAAGTGCAATAGTCGCAACATGGCCGGTTTTTCCAACGAACGTGGCCACCATCTTCTTTAAAGTGCTTCGAGAACGAACAACTTTAGTCGGCTTTGACTCGTCTTGAAAGACCCAGATTGTAGATTGTTGTTTGAAATCATGATCGTAGGCATAGATCCAAGATTCATCACCACTGATGATGTCGTAGACGTGATTTGACTCTCCTCGGTTGAACCTTTGCAGATTTTTCTTACACCATCTGACGCGGGCCGCCTTGTGATCGTCGGAAAGCAGATGCGGTATCCAACGGCAAACTAGCTTTCTCACATCAAGCGCTTCATGCAAGATCTTCTGAATGGTTGTTCCTGAGATGCCTAATAGAGCCTCTATCTCTCGATACGTCACATGACGATCTTCGAGAATTAGTTGTCTCACAGCAATGATTTTATCTTCAGTGAAGACGGATTTTGGGCGTCCTTCGCGAGGTTTGTCTCTAACACTAGTATGTCCACACTGGAATTCTAAATACCAGCGTTCGACAGTCCACAGACATGGGGCTTCATCACTGAATACAGACGTTAGCTCTTCAAAACACTGAAGCCGTGTCAGGCCTCTTCTAAAGTTGTAGAAAACTATTGCACGAACATTTTCCTTAGAAAGATTCATTTTCGTACGTAACCTGACAGATTCCAATCGACGCTGTGACTAAACAATAGCCTTAATCCTAATACTTTCAACTGTTTTGAGATTCAAAATTTAAACACATTCAAATATAGAACAGTTCCAAATTCAAAATTGCCGGGAAATATGGAAACGACAGAACTTAAAAGGCACGCCTAGTAACCTTCGTTTTCCTGCAGATGTCGTCTATTCTGATTAGATCACGAAAGAAAACTCCAAGCACAGATCTTTCCATTGCCATTTGGGTGACTTTAAGACTTCTGATGAGGCCCATTGAGATTCAGTCACTAGATTTCAGTTCCTCCGTCTGCATCGCTGTTCCACATGTTCCCATGATATTACGTAGCCACATTATATACAGTTATTATGACCACAATTATCCGTAAAATTATTAAGTACATAACCTACCTAAGTAGGTAGGTAGGTACTACATTCGTCTCAACTCTCAACAATGCGATTACTATGACAATAAGAAGGTCAGTCAAACGAGAAAGCGACGTATTGTCTCAAGAAGATGGATATTAATATTATATTCAGGTCCTTATGAGTTACGTGATATAACGACAAAACCATAAAAATATTCGAGATAACTCTACAACGGGTAAGGCATACAAATCTGTAATTGGTTGGGTATTGAAGTTGATGATACGAACTTTGCCCTCAATATCTAAATGTTCTGTCTGTCAACTCTTCACTTCACTCTCAACTCTTTTCTTCACGTCTTACCGGCTGAACGGTTTTGCATGATGCTTTGCACAAAAGAGAAACTACTTTTTATCCCGAAAGTAGTATAGAAGAAGGGGTCCGCTAGGGCCAGCGCCTGGCAGGGTTGCGAAATCTGTTCGAAAGGGTCACCGCGGCCCTGGAACGCAAAGGGCACTAAGAGGAACACGGATGGATTTTAGTCAGTAAGAGTCTGACACTCCCTTCTGCTTCGCCCAGAGCGGGAGGAGTCATTTGATGATTTCCCATCCTTAAAAAAAAAACCGAAAGTATGAGTGCCAATTCTACAAATTTTTACGCCACGTTCGCATTCGCAATTTTTTTATTAAATAAACAATGAAAAATTCAACGAATTCTTTTTTTCTTTTTATTTTGAAGAACAAGATAAATAATGATTAAAAAAAATGGTTCCTTAATACTAATTGTTGTAAGTGGACCAAAAAAATGTTAATGAACAACGTTTTTGAGCACATTTTTTTTATTTTAAGGATCGTTTTTCGGGTTCCGAATAAAAAACGAAACCCTAATAGGATCACTCGGGTGTATGTCTGTCTGTCCGTCTGTCACAGCCAGTTTTCTTTGGATCCACTTGACTGATTCTGTTGAAATTAGGTACACATATGGACTTCTATGACCCAAACACGGACGCGTTACGTTAATTATCATATAATAATTTAGTGTGAGGGTCACTTTTGGGGGTCAAACTGGAAAATTAATCTTTGATGGAAATGATGATAGTTTAAAAAAAAGAACTGGCCAAGTGCGAGTCGGACTCGCGTGCAAAGGGTTCCGAACGAATTTACTTTTTATAACATGTTATTTTAACACTATAGACTTCTAATAGGTTTTCCTGTAATCTTTAGGTAAAGATCTATTATCTCCATTTTTTTATGAAATTTTAGGCTCAGTAGTTTCGGAGATAAGTGGGGAATGGTCATTTTTCGTCTAATTTCGTGAATAACTTCAAAACCATTTACTTTAAAATTATGAAAAAATATAATTAAAACCCTCACAGTAAGCCCTTTCATTTAATATGTCACACAATATTGTTCAAAAAACTTTTTTTTAATTTTCTTGTTTGACCCCCAAAAGTGACCCCCATAGTAAAAAATAATGATTTACGTAACGCGTCCGTGTTTGGGTCACAGAAGTCCATATGTGTACCAAATTTCAACAGAATCGGTCCAGTGGATCCGGAGAAAATTGGCTGAGACAGAAGGACAGACAGACAGACAGACTGACAAACACCCGAGTGATCCTATTAGGTTTCCTTTTTTTTTCGGAACCCTAAGAAAATACATTTAACCATTCAGTATTTAATCATTTTGAAATTGACTGAAATTCCGACATCATCAACTAAAATTATAAAATTCTTAGAAAATTAAAAGAAACTTGTTAGCGCATCAAATAAATGGGAAAGCAATCTGTTTTCCTTGAAATTCTTGGTCAGTTTTTGAAATCTTGGTAATAGTTAATTATAATTCTCGGTAAAAATTAACACGTGGAGGCGCCGAATCCCGGGAAATGGAATACAGTTTTGAGAACTGAAGTCAGAACGTTAACTTAACACTAGAAGTTGTTAATTTTAACATATTTAAATAAACTACTTGATAGCGTATAATTTTCATCTCCAGATTAGTAGTCCATAAAGTTTTACTAATATGTCAAAGTCAAAGTCAAAACGTTTATTGCGAACTAAGAACTAACTGACTAACTAACAATGGTGTTATGTGCGTGTGTGTGTGTGTGTGTGCACTGCACAAGTTCCAATTTTCGCTGAGTTATCTCGTGCCATATGTGAGAAACCTGAAAAAGGGTCATTGTACTCAATATTATCAACAGCTTTAACTATGGGTCCAAACGTAAAGAAAAAACAGCTGTTTATGGTTGTCCCATAGTAAGAGTCGGCTAAAATGAAGAATACAATGACCCTTTTACAGGCATTGGGTTTATTCTGTATCACGTTGTATACCTAGAACACAATTAATACAATTATGTATTGCTATAATTTTTATGCAAGTAGGTACATAGATATACCTCATTTTCAGCCGAAAGACGTTCCCTGCTGGACTTAGGCTTCCCAAGCGTCGCCACAACGAACGGTCCTGCGCGTCTCGCATCCACCGGCTACCCGCGACCTTCACCAGGTCATCGGTCCACCTTGTGGGAGGCCTTCCAACGTTGCGTCTTCCGGTACGCGGTCGCCACTCCAGATCTTGCGGCCCCATCGACCATCTGTTCTGTTTAGTTTGGTGATCCTTGGTTCTCTTGCGGATATCATCATTCCCGATTCGATCACGCAAGGAAACTCCAAGCATTGCCCTCTCCATTGCACTTTAAGTGACTTTAAGCTTTCTGATGAGGCCCATTATAGATATACCTAAGAAGACATAATTTCAGTCTCACATGATACCGTTTTAGTTTCAAACAAAGTTTATAGAATGCGCAAACTCGTAAAAAACATGTTTTATGTTGTCTATACGAAGGAGGCAAGTAAACACTGGTGTAAGAACATTGTATTTATTCTTCTGCCAATATTATTTTGCTGAGTACAAAGTTGGTTTTATATTTGTAATAAATTCAGATCCACGAAACCGAATGTGCTGCTAAGAGAATTTTATCCGAAACTCTAAAACTACATGTTTTAAAACGTGAGTGAGAAAGGGGATTTCAAGATCAAGTTTTGTTTGTAACAATAAAACACAATGCTCTATAAATATTCGGAAACGACAGAGAGGATTTTACTGAGAAATTCGCAATACTTTGTCAATTGGAGCACTCGTAGAAAAATATCGATTAATCACGACGAAACGTGTTACATTTTTTTTCCAAATTCTGGCTCTTCTAGTTGACTTTTTTGGAATTTGTTGCACATTCTTCTCCATGCTTTGGAACGTGCAATTAGCTTAATGGTTTCGACTAATCGGACCCTAGCTATGGAAAAGTGCCTGTAAATGGTTTATTTATACTACTACTAGCTGACCCGCGCAACTTCGCTTGCGTCACAATTTTCATTACTGCTCCGCTCCTATTGGTCTTAGCGTGATGATATATAGACTATAGCCTTCCTCGATAAATGGGCTATCTAACACTGAAAGAATTTTTCAAGTCGGACCAGTAGTTCCTGAGATTAGCGCGTTCAAGCAAACAAACAAACAAACTCTTCAGCTTTATATATTAATAGATTATAAAGCTGAATGCACCAATCTCAGGAACTACTGGTTTGTATAGAACAGGGGTGGCCAACTTGATTAGACCCAAGATCGACTTTTTACTGACGAAACCCTGTGCGATCTACTAATTTCATAGGTACTTCTTAAAAAAAAAATACAAATGTTACAGTAGGTAAAATTCCGTATACAATTATGTATGTATTTTTCATTTTCTTAACATAATTAGTATTTAAACTGTTGCGCAGTCTGTTATTCGTACCTATTTATATTTTTTGCTTTGCCGCTATCGACTGGACTAATAGCCGCGATCGACCTGTTGGCCATCCCTGGTATAGATAGATTCTTTTAGTGTTGGATAGCCCATTTATCGAAGAAGGACAGGCATAGGTTATATAACATCACGCCATGACCAATAGGAGCAGACGTCAATTCGACTAGAAGACTTTATGATCCGTATGAGAAACAAGATCGATTAGCATAAAACAAATTAGTTGCTATGTAAATTGCTTGATATATATATTTTTTTACTTTTAATATGTCAATTAAAATCACCCTACGAGGTCCTACAAGACATTAGGCACTCTCTGTGAAATCCCCGGCCGTGGCCAATCAAATAATATGTTTTTTGTGTGCCCAAGTACAAACTGTAACACGTTCATAATAAGTAAGTTCTGTCACAGTTAGTGCCGTACAAAATATTAAAACAACTAGCTTTTGCATATATCCCGTTTTTTCCAGTCCCCGTAGGTATTTCAGGATATCCTCTATTAAAGCTGCCATGTAGGTTCCTTTTGGAGTGCAGGGGTACACTCCGTAAGGAACCTATGTGCCCAGCATTCTACGACCAGTAGTTTCGACTGTGCGTTATCTGTCAGTCACTCAGTCAGTCACCAGTAGGTAATAGAAGAGTTTTACTATATTAATTACATGGTACCAAATATCAACTTTAGTTTTTTGTAATATGTACATTTGTTTTACCCGACTGCGCCAGAAAGAGGGTCATGTTTTTCGAGAGTATGTATGTATGTTTAATTGTTTGACACGCTCTGTGGCCTGAACGGCTCGATAGATATTAGCTTGAGAGGTGTCGTTAGATTCGTCTTGATTGTGATAGTGACACTGCGTATATAAAATTAAAATAGCCGATTTCTGGCGCCATATTACGCCTTCAAATTTTGTTAATTTTCAAAACCTATCGAGTGGGGTATCAATATAAAGGTCTCGAGGAGACGATTCCAAAAATGTAACTCACTAAAATGTAGGAAATAAAAATTTACTGTGTCATAAAACCTGACCGCTAAAAACGACTCAAAAGTTCGAAACAAGTCGCTTTTCAATCAGTCTGATGCAGTTCAATCACTGACCTGATGCTACCAACTGCATCAGACTGATTCGTTGCGCAAAAGATAGTCGATCACTCACTTTGAATCAGTTACGAAACAGTTTCAGACACGTTACGTCACAATATACTTACTGGTCAGTGTTTACGATGACGTCTTCTTTCATGCGTTCCGTTATTTTTAAAACTCGAGTACTGAAGATTAAACCCCGCATATTTATAATTAGAGATCCGTATTATTTTCGGATATTTGTTATTGTTAAACATGGATGTAAGTAATTGAACTTTTGCCAGTACATTAGATACGTAATGACCACGAGTAAGTCACGTCAACCGAAGAACTGACTGACTGATGACTGACAGACAACGCACAACTTTAACTAAGACTGCAGATAGAACCAACAGACGAACAATCAAACCAATTAACATATAAGTAAAATAAATATAAATTTAGACAAAATTGCAAATCACATGTAAAATTACAACAAGAAAAAACAGTCTGCACACACGCAATATCATATTCCTTTGGTGCCTTTTAGGATTCCGTACCTCAAAAGGAAAAAAGCGGAACCCTTATAGGATTACGTTGTTGTCCGTCTGTCTGTCAAGACCGTTTATCTCGAGAACGCGTAGAGATATCGAGTTGAAATTAAAAACATATACTTAAGTCAATAGCCCCTTGCAAGCTGTGAAAAAAAACTAAGTTAGCGTAAAAAAAAGATACTTACGGTCGTTTATGCCGCGAAAAAAAGGATTTCGACACTCTCAAAGGGAATCAAAATGTATAGGGTATTTCCCGTTGACCTAGAACTATGAAATTTGGTAAGTAATACCATCTTATACTTACTACAAGTATAGGGAAAAGTCTAAAAACTATACATTTGTAATAAAATCATAAAAAATCTAGTCTTTATTTAAAGTAATTTGTAGCTAACAAATTTGTACAGAACCCTCGGTGAGCGAGTCCGACTCGCACTTGGTCTGTTTTTTTTGTGTTTGAAATGGGTTTGCTCTTGACTCTAGTCTACATAGGTCAGAGGTGACACAGACAAAGTCGAGCATTTTTTATTTTAGTTTTAGTAATAACTCTTTGTAGTATTCCGAACAATAAACTGCCAACATAAAATTATATAATACTAGCTGACCCGCGCAACTTTGTCTGCGTCACAATTTTCATCTATAATATAACTCCTACCCTTTTTTTTTTTAACGGGGGAAATCCTCATGGATGTCCTCCGCCCTGGGGCGGGCGGAGGGGTCTGTCAGACTCTTACTGACTAAAACCACCCCGGTGTTCCATCTCTCACCTACGCCGGAGATCGCGGGAGCTTACGACTTCCGTAATCCCCGGCTAGTGCCGGCCTACTAGCCGGGGATTACGGAAGTCTGATTACCCTACTCAGATTACTGATTACCTACCCTACTCTGATTACCCTACTCCAACCCTACTCTGATTACCCTACTCCAACCCTACTCCTACCCTACTCCTACCCTACTCCTACCCTACTCCTACCCTACTCCTACCCTACTCCTACCCTACTCCTACCCTACTCCTACCCTACTCCTACCCTACTCCTACCCTACTCCTACCCTACTCCTACCCTACTCCTACCCTACTCCTACCCTACTCCTACCCTACTCCTACCCTACTCCTACCCTACTCCTACCCTACTCCTACCCTACTCCTACCCTACTCCTACCCTACTCCTACCCTACTCCTACCCTACTCCTACCCTACTCCTACCCTACTCCTACCCTACTCCTACCCTAATCCTACCCTACTCCTACCCTACTCCTACCCTACTCCTACCCTACTCCTACCCTACTCCTACCCTACTCCTACCCTACTCCTACCCTACTCCTACCCTACTCCTACCCTACTCCTACCCTACTCCTACCCTACTCCTACCCTACTCCTACCCTACTCCTACCCTACTCCTACCCTACTCCTACCCTACTCCTACCCTACTCCTACCCTACTCCTACCCTACTCCTACCCTACTCCTACCCTACTCCTACCCTACTCCTACCCTACTCCTACCCTACTCCTACCCTACTCCTACCCTACTCCTACCCTACTCCTACCGCCTATTTCTTTTTTTATTTTTTTTATTATGAAAAATAGATGTTGGCCGATTCTCATAGATACCGGATAAGCACAAAAAATTTCATCAAAATCGGTCAAGCCGTTTCGGAGGAGTATGGCAACGAAAACTGTGACAGGAGAATTTTATATATTAGACTAGCTGACCGGCGCAACTTTGTCTGCGTCACAATTTTCATTACTGCTCCGCTCCTATTGGTCTTAGCGTAATGATATATATAGCCTTCCTCGATGAATGGGCTATATAATACTGAAAGAATTTTTCAAATCCGAACAGTTCCTGAGATTAGCGCGTTCAAGCAAATAAACAAACAAACTCTTCAGCTTTATATATTAGTATAGATAGTTTTTCAGTGAATAGAAAACATGATGAGTAATACATTAATTCACAAAAAAAAAAACACGATTGATGTGTTTGACGGCTTTTTGTTTTAATTTAGGAGCAACAGAGCTAGAAATATTTAATATTTGATATAAAAAATGGGTCTGGCATAAAATAAAAACCGACCAAGTGCCAGTCGAACTCGCGCATGAAGGGCGCAGGAAGCGTACCATCGTATTTTTATTATTTGCTGTTATAGAGGCAACAGAAATACACACTGAAAATTTCAACTGTCTACCTATTACGGTTTATGATATTATAGCCCGCTGACAAACAGACGGGTGGATGGACGGACGGACGGACGGACAGCGGAGGGAACCCTAAAAAGATTCCACGTAATTTTTTTGCTATAAATGGAATCTTACAAAAAGCTCGCAAAAAATAAATGAGAAAAATTATTATGAAAATTCATTCATCATAAATTCTCTTCGATCATTTTCCGAATTTCCTCGAAACACGTCCCATTTTCCAGGGAACGTAGTATTTCAGCCAGCTAACGCCAGACAGATGTTAAGTAAAATTACTTATCACTCATGATAAGATACCTAATGTGCGAAAGAGACAGAAGGTAAAAGGTCACACGTGCCCGCTCTTTGAGGCTGATAATATTTTTAGATGTGGCGTTAGGAGGTCCTTTCAAAGAGAATAATCTCGGTAGGTCACCGATGGCAAATTGGATACTGAAAAATTTAGGTCGGTTTTGTAAAGGGCTTAGGAATTTTCACCGTGAATACTTTTTATTAGGTACCTCAAGGTTTTAGAGATTGGGTTGTCAAACAGATTTTATAGTTTGGAGGGTATGCGGAACAGGGTGCAAAATCACAATCCACAATCCTCCATTGAAAAGGGAGGATCGTCTGACCGGCCGGTTGTTGTGACTGGTGGGCAACTGCCAGATAGTTGATATTCGGACTGTTGTATATGTTCAATCCGCATAGAAAACTCTGATACCGCGATGCAGGATGTTGTTCAGTATTTCGCTGCTGGCGGGATAGAAACGGTACTTCTTGTTACCGTACAAATTTCGCTTCGTTAGTTTTTCTTATGGTGGCAGTAATGCCGCTACATAGGCATAATAGGATTTGCCCTTGAGAGGAGAAAATAAAGTAAAGGATTTTTGGAATGTTAAAAGATGGGATGATGGTATACGTAAGTAGTCAAGACAGCTGAGAAAATTTGGACTAGATAAGCAGGTGTAGGTCTTTACCACAGGGTACACAGAGACTTAAAGCTAAAAAGTGATGGTTTATACTGTTAAAATATATAAACCGCTGAAGTAAGGCTTTCTTCAAGCAAATAAATAAATACTTCTCAAATACCTAAGTAACAAGATTTCGACGTTCAGAAAGTTCTAAATGGTCATTAGTCTATACTTTGGAGATTTGCGTCTACAACTTTTGTAATCAACGTGATTTTCCATCACTATTTTCACTAGGTAAAGTAAAAAACACGATTTATAATAGCAAGTCATAAAAAGAACAAAAAAACGGGACAAGTGCGAGTCGGACTCGCCCACCGAGGGTTCCATACAAATTATTTTAAAATAAATACTTTATCTTTTAAGATTTAATTACAAATGTGTAGTTTTCAGTCTTTTCCCTATATTTGTAGTATAAAAAGGTATTACTTGCCAAATTTCATAGTTCTAGGTCAACGGGAAATACCCTATGAATTTTGATTCCCTTAAGAGTGTCGAAATACACGTTTTTTGAGGCATAATTGGCCGTATTTTATTTTTGAAGTTAACTTAGAGGTTTCATTCTTTCACAGTTTCAAGGGGCCATAGACCTCAATAATGGTTTTAATTTCAACCCGATACCTCCACGCAAACCCGATATAAAGGGTCTTGACAGACAGACAGACGGACAACAAAATGATCCTATAATGGTTCCGATTTTCCTTGTGAGGTACAGAAACCTAAAAAATACCGCGGTTCCCTACATTTTGTCACGTTATGCATGTGTCAACAGAGATGTGTTGAACAGAAGACCTAATGCTTTGATATAAATCGTAATAAATAAATCTATCGGTATATTCAAACGAATACCTATTTTTATTTGGTCAGATACACTGAATTTGCCTAACCACAACTGATCTGCACCTAATCTCTCACTCTTTGCATTGTCCTCACATATAGCAACAAGGATAATGTAGCCAAGATTTTTATAATAAAAAATAAAAATAAATGTTTATGTCGACCAACAAAGGACATAACAAAACACACACAACAACAACACACCACACACAAACAAAAACACACACACATAATACATAACACGATTCATAAAAGAGTGTCCGTGAAATTTCTTGCACGTTCTTCTCCATAGAGATCTACGCTTTCGAACGTGCCAATAAATTCATCTTTTTGACAAACCGACCTTGACAATTCAAAAGTGCCTGTAAATGGTTCATCATCATCTTCCTGCCCTCATCCCATGTTACTTGGGGTCGGCGCAACACGTTTTTTCCTTCCATTCTGTTCTATCAGTCGTCACTCTATCACTAAGTCCCTTTTCTTTCATTTCGCTCCTCACACAATCCATCCATTTTTTTTTGGCCTTCCTCTTCCTCTCCCTCTCCATCCATCCACATTCATGTTCATAACTCTTCTAGTTACATGCGTTTCATCCCTTCTCTTCACATGACCATACCAAGACAAGCGATTCCCTTTTAACTTTTCCGTCACTGGCGCCACTTTTAAACTACCTCTAATGTACTCCTCACTTTATCCATTCTCGTTACTCCACACATCCATCTCAAATGGTTAATTTTAAATAAATAATTACTTTGAATCTTGAATCTTTGAATCCCCTTTCCCACGCTTTCATAGCTCCCACGTACCTCGAAATCTGTTAGACAAGGAAACAGCTGTTTAAAAGCAAGTCCAAACATCCGAGGCATCTAATACTACAAATTGTCTAAATACCAAAATGTTTCGTAGTTTTTGACGTACGTAAGTTAAGTATAGCTTTTGGTTGCGCATGGTAAATATCTGTGCAAGTAATAGATACTTCCAATGTGCCTGGTTAAGCAATCATTTTGTAGTTAGTGAATTTATTAGCATTTTGTTTAATCTCTTCGACTGTTCAATTCATGTAGGTGGAAAGAAGCAAATCGGATGTTGAAATAATGAGGTTATACCTATTTACTTCTCCTATGGTCGTCCTTCATGGCACATAGCCAGTTCTTCAGCAACCGTAGATTCATTTCATCAAAATGTATCCTGATATCCTACACCTAACGTTATTACGATTTTTGAAGACTTCATCTTTATGATCGTAAATAGGACTTAGTATATAATTTATAGGTAATCGAAATTTAGACGAATAAGGACTCCAACTAGAATGAATTTTTTACGTCTACCATGAGTCCTATCAATCTATACTCGCTAGCGACTGTAGTTAATAAATGTATGAAACCTTTTATAAATCAAGTTTCTAATTTATTTGTTTAGTTGTTAACTAACAAGCAAGAAAGTTGTTAGTAAATCAACTTTACAACTAAACAAATAAATTATAAACTCGTCTTTTTGAAGTTTTCATTTTTTTTAATTACAGTCGCTAGCGAGTATAAATTGATAAAACTCATGGTAGAAATACTGAATACCGAATAAATAAATTAAATTCTTCATTTCTTTTATCCAATTAGCCTTCATCACCCAAACCAGCCACATTCGTGCCTCCCTCGTCAAAAGTACCAATTTTAAAATGTTCCTTGCACCAAGTGTTACCGTGTTACGTATAGTAGCTCTACCAGTGTTGATTAGTGTGTGTTAAAACTCGATGTGGACTAAAGAATGTGGGCACGATGAGGAAATGGCATGCGGCAGTCTGCTGCATCCTCACATTGATGATGCCAACCCCAACAGTGAACTTCCGAACCCAAGAGATGTGGTTGATGCTCTCAAAGTTCGAGCCGACCCCAAAAACAGTGACCCCAAAAGACAGTGTTACAACAGCGGGTGTTGTGAAAGTGGATGCTACAAAAGTGGGTGCTGCGAAATTGAGTGCAACAAAAGTGTTTCCGAATTCGATTTCAGAGTTCTTCGGACAGACGAAGGCAAGTCTTGGGACTACTACAGTTTCTGTCAAGACTGTAGATGATGCCCAGTTTCTGAAGGACCGGAAAAGTGTAAGGAAGCTCAACAGGCCCAAAGTAAGTACCTATTCTTAGCCGTCGCGAAGTTTTTAGTTACATAATTTCTTTAACAAATTAAAAAGATTTTCAAGAAGAAATCATCAGGTACTGCTAAACTTGCTTCATTTAGGTGGCCTCTTGATATATAAGTTTGGAAAAACATGTAGAACACCGACATTGCTAACGTTGATTCTGATTGGTCTAGCCTTATCTGATTAATTTGCAAGTAGATTCAAAAATCGTTTATAAAAGAAAATAATTCGTGGTTCATTGTAAAGGTACAAGTTCGTAGCCGACTGCAGGCAGCAGCAGCAGGCGACGTGGCGCCGCGCAGCACTGGTTTCTTTGTATTTCTATGAAATAGCAGCAGGCGACGTGTCGCTGGCTACAAAAAGTATTTCATAGATATCATCATCATCATTTTAGCCAATATACGTCCACTGCTGAAAGTAAGCCTCCCCCAAAGAGCGCCAACCATCTCAGTCCTGAGCAATCCGCATCCATCCGCTGCCAGCCACCTTCTTTGAATCATCGATTCATCATGCCGCAGGGCGTCCCACACTACGTTTGCCCATACGCGGTCTCCACTCTAACACATGTCTGCTCCATCGACCGTCTGTCCGTCTTCAGACATGGCCGGCCCACTTCCACTTCAGCATGCTGATTCTACGCGCAATGTCGGTGACCTTAGTTCTCTGGCGAATGACTTCGTTGCGAATTCTATCCACCAGAGAAACCCCGAGCATTGCTCTCTCCATTGCACGCTGAGCAACCTTGAATTTTTCGAACAGGCCTATGGTGAGTGTCCATGTTTCGGCTCCGTAAGTCATTCATAGAAATGCATGGAATCTAATATATAAAAAACTCGAGTCACGGTGTTTGTTATCGAACTCCTCCGAAACGGCTTGACCGATATTTATGATTTTTTTTTGTGTATATTTGGTAGGACTGAGAATAGGTCGTAGGCTATTTTTTTATATTTATATGGCAAAACAATGTTTGCCTGGTCAGTTAGTTTTTTTATATATCTCATAGAACTTGTACCTTAATAATCATTTTAAAGAACTTTAACTGTAGGACCATCCCAGAAATAACGAAAAAATTGATTGGCTATACATTTCTATGAGCATAATTCGTTTTTTTTTTTGCGTTATAATGTTGAGTACAATGATCTCTTTTGAGGTTTTCATTGTTACTCGTTGTATACAGAGTTTCTGATACTTGGAGCATATATGACACACAAGTTGTCCCGCGCAACTTCGTATGCGTCACATTTTTCGTGAATGATCCGCTCCCGTAGGTCGTAGCGTGATGTTATACAAACAAATAGCCTTTAGCTTAATAATTAAATAAATAAATAATTAGCGCATTCAACCAAAGATAAAAGTCCTCACCTTTATAATATTAGTTTAGATATCAACAGTGAGCTTATGAGCTGCAGTCGCTTTTCGCTTGCAGAATTTTAGATAAAGAAAGTCAAGGTAAATCTTTCTTTCCGTAACCAGAATAGATTGTAATATTATGTATTTATTGGTTTAACTTTAGAATCAATCGATCAGCGTGGTTTAGATGAACGCTTTGTTTCTTTGGGTTAGCATCGATTGCAACTATCCAAGTGAATTACTGATGCAGCAAAAGATCCATTACATTTAGCATACGGATTTTCTAAATTCGTATTTCAATTTAGACTAAACGTAAAGCATAATGTTGTTTGTACTTTATTTCTGGAAATGCTTCACTAAAATCTGTTTTTGAAAATCGTGGTAGCGGTCAGGGAAAACTTAAAGTATGCGGCAAATACTTCCGTATCTGTATAGAGGTATAAGGAACAGAGAGAAAGTCCCGCAAACCGCCATTGAAAAGGGAGGGTCCTCCGACCGGACGGTTGTTCTGTTCGGTGGGCAACTGGCCTATAGTTGGTATTCAGGCTGTTATACACGTTCAAATTGCACGTAAAACTTGCCAAAAAACCGCGATGCAGGATTTCGTTCAGTAGTTCGCTGCTGGCGGAATAGATGGCGCTGCGCTACTTTTTGATGCCGTACAAATTTCGCTTCGTTAGCTGTTCGTGTGATGCCGATTGCCGATACCTTTTAAAAAAATCCGGAAGAACCTTTGAAGGGAAGAACCTTTGCGGCTTTATAAAACTACAGTGCGATACTGTAAATTTCTCCGTGGGAACTTAAGTGGAGTGAACATGAAGTGAACTGCCATTCCATCTTGTTTGCATATCACTGCTTGCGGTAGCGTCGGAGGTCGGGTTATCTTTTTCCCTCAAATATGGCGAGGGGTAGTGGCTGATCTTTGCGTTATGCTCGT
Organism: Lacanobia wlatinum; assembly: GCA_947578705.1. Lineage (NCBI taxonomy): Eukaryota > Metazoa > Arthropoda > Insecta > Lepidoptera > Noctuidae > Lacanobia > Lacanobia wlatinum. The sequence continues at coordinate 21,034,716 of OX388033.1, forward strand.
GAACGGGTGGGTGCTGCTTGTGGTGAATGGTCGTCTTGTTAGACATGGTTTGTTTTTTTTATGTTACAACGATTAACTGCTTCTTGTTTAATTTGGTGGCCCTTTAGAGGGTATGCGGTACAGAGAGTAAAGTGCCGCACACCATTGTTGTTAAGGGAGGATCCTCCAACCAGGCAGTTGTTGTGCCTGGCGGGCAACTGCCCGATAGTTGATATTCGGGCTGATGTATTTGTTCAAATCGCACGGTAAACTCTTTAGTATGTTTATATTAGTCACAAATATTTGCATTGTATAGACTCAATTTATTTAGCAATGTATAATTTCATCCATTTTAACGGCACATGTGTGAGTACTGTGTACCTTAAACTTAAGCTATAGCCATCAGTTTTAGGTTTGTTTTTGACTTGAATGTACCCTGGCGGTTGGGAGTGTCATGCTCACACAAAAGTCTGGCTGATGGTGGCGTATGCGTTGGATCATATGGCTCCCTTCAAAATAGTTGAGCCGAATGGTGCTAGCGCATGCGTCATGTTCATGAACGGGCGCTGTCAGTTGGGACTGGTCATTTCTCAGTTGCCATGGTTTATTTTAAATATTTCTTTGAATTGTTCCTTTTTTCCCGGACGCTTTTATCCTGCTCGTCTTTTACATCGTTCTCACATGTTTGTATAATTTCAACTTGATGTAAACAAAAATTTGTAACAATTTATTATTTTTAAAAGAGTGTCCGTGGAGTTTCTTGCACGTTCTTCTCCATAGAGATCTACGCTTTGGAACGTGCAAATAGCTTCATCTTTTTGGACTGACCGACCTTGACAATTCAAAAGTGCCTGTAAATGGTTTATTTGAAATATACGATTTGATTTAATTTGATTTGATTTGTTAGATTTTACCCCCGCATGTGTAGGCGGGCACGCCCTTTATGTCTGGAGGCTTACCTATTAAGTTTGGTTTACATTGTTTTTATGCTTGAGTTGTCTGATTATGATGGCGTAATGGAGTGAGAGCTTACAAGTGGCAAATGATTTAGTTTTTAGGATGTACGTGTTACACATTTTCTATTATTTTCTTTGTAATAAAACTTTGCAAATCTATACTTCTATACTTAATATATAAAGCTGAAGAGTTTGTTTGTTTGTTTGCTTGAACGCGCTAATCTCAGGAACTCCTGGTCCGATTTGAAAAATTATTTCACAGTTAGATAGCCCATTTATCGAGGAAGGCTATAGGCTATATATCATCACGCTAAGACCAATAGGAGCGGAGCAGTAATGAAAATTGTGACGCAGACGAAGTTGCGCGGGTCAACTTGTTATTGTGTAAATGCCAGTTCTTTTAACTCAACAGACAGATATGTTGCTGGGGAGTTTGTTGGCCACTTCTTCTCCACAGCTAAAACACTAGGAAGTGGCGACGGGCGGGCGTTTTGGGGGACTGTCTATTTGTAAACGTTGACGTTCAAAAAGTGCTGGTACTCAGCCTAATTTGAATAAATGACTTTTGACATTTGACTTGACATGACTTAGTATGTGTAATGAGGTGAGCTGTCAAGCTCACCTCATTACTCACTTCACGTAAGCTTACACAGTGATGTGTTGACAGAATAGACCGGGCGTTTTTGATTCATGCTAATCTAAAGGCAAGGTTAAAAAAAAATCATGGTTAAGGGACGGCCTAAAAAAGATAGGTACACATTACAGATACTCTTAGTGTAATCTATTTGAAAAGGAAGTAAAAATTATGCCTAAATATCAAAACAACATGAAATTAGAACGCAACTACGTATGCGGTAAGGTATTCATAAAATTCGTTGTATTTGTTTACACTAGGCCGCCATTTTGTTTATGTTTGTTTTTATCCGACCCTTCAGTTTTCATGGTGTTTTTCCAACATTAATATGTTTACACTGTATTTGATTTATCTTAATAGGGTTAATTTGTGGAATAATTTATGCGTCAACTAGTTTATCGATAGTCTATCGATGTGACCTTGGAGCCTCACTATCTGTGGCCCGAACGGATATGTTTGCTATAACTATCGTATCTATGATAGAATTATGATCTGTTTAACAGGCGAAAACGACCAATTCGGTCCTTTGCTTTTTGTTTTCGTTAAGATAAACCTTTGTTTGGTACTTAATTACTCAATAACGTCAGAACGGGTGTACGGATCTTGATGAAATTTGGCGCAGAGGTGGATCATAGTCTGGAATAACACTTAAGATACTTTTTATACCGGGAGTATGTTCCCTTGGGATAATTTTCGACATTCGGCCAGGTGGAGCCACGGGCGGCGCATACAATTTACATATATATTTGTCACCTGTTCATCTCGTACTAAAATCCCGTTCAAATTCAAGACGCAATATCATCTCAGCGACACTCAATGTCAAAAACTTGCCATAACGTGAGGAAATTAATAGTACATTGTTATCTTAGGGTGAAAGTAACTGATTTAGTCCCGAGATGGCGTTTGGCGCCCCGAACGTAGCGAGGGCGCCAATAGTTCGAGGGACTAAATAAGTCTTTCACCCGAGGTAAACACTGTGCTTTTCATTATGAATACAAGGAAAGTAAATTAAAACACGAATAAAAGAAAAAATCCATATCTGAATCTGATGAACTCATCGACGTGTTAATCAAACAAATCTCTCGAAAAAACAAATGGAGATCGGACTGCCGCTTTCCCGTCTATTTTTGAAGTGAAAACTTCTTTAGCGGCGTTGAGCACTTTTTCTGTAATGGGTATAAAATCTTAAACTCGCGTCAGGGTCACGTGACCTAATCGCAAAAAGCGTAAGACGGCTCGCGTCAGGGTCACGTGATGCGAAAAAGCGTAAGATCGAGGGGAAGGGAGAGGAACTAGTATCTCCCACTGGAGGAACTGTGTCAAGATTGACATCTGTCACTGACAGTCGCTGTCGCGGCCACACGTCAGTGTCTTTTTGTTTATTTTGTTGTCGGTGGTTTGTCTATGATGTGACCGCGACAGTAAGGATGTATTATTTACATGTTTTCACTTCTGCCGGCACTCCCGGAGTGCTACCGGTGTTTTTTTTTTTTCTGTGACCGGCCAGCTATTCAGCCATTATTTTACATTATCATCATTGAAAAAATGGTAAATTTTTGCCCAAATCTATGTTATTTTAAGAAAATAGTAGAAAGTAAATTATAATAAAGTCATTTAAAAAATATAATCTTTAGATAATCACGTTAACGTTATTTCAATTTGACATCGCGTTGTAATTGACTGGCTGTATAGAAAGCTGGGACAGGGTTCAATAGAAATGTTCAACAAGTTTCTTTTTTATTATTTGACGGCTGTCAGTTGAAAATGATTCTCCCTAGGGCTGAAAAGTAATACTTTCAACCCGCTCCTCAGGCAACTTCAGGCCAACTTTCCGAGTATGAGTAATGAAAAGATATTTTTGACAGTAGGCGGTTCCGATGCGAAGTGACCCTCTTCTTGTCTAACCCCCATCAGTATCCATTACTTGAATCAAATCAAATGTCAGGGGCTATATTATGACTTTATAATGTCTAAAGTTTCTGCAGTGTGAAAGAGACGGAGCTATACACAACGGATAGAATTATCTTTTTTCACAACAAAATCATGATGGCATCGACACGTCATTGCCTAGTTTTCGTTTTCGTTCCCATTTATTTCGTCCTTTTTTCACCTGGAACATTCTCCAATAAGTCACTCAAACAGGATATCGTTAACTGTCCACTTACAACATAATTCATATCCCAAAATGACAAAACAACTGCCTATTCCATGCTCATACGTCCGCATACAAATACACCACTTTATATCTTATCCATTTTTATCATTTTATCAGTGTGCACGTCAGCCATGCTCGAATTTTGGCATTATCAACAGATTGGACCGAAATTGATATCAACAACTTGGTATCTTAATCACGAAACAATTCGCCTATTTGTGTAACATGCGTACGGACATTTTTTTGAAGACAAGTTCGGAACTTGTTTATTTAAAAAAATAAAATCTTGTGTGTTGACTTTTTGTGTGTAAACTCATTATGTACAGTGAGTGTGTGTTTTAGTGAGAAAATGTGTGTGCGAAATGTGTTTGTGTTAGTGTTATTGTGTTCTGTTAGCTCTCGTGCTCAATGGGGCCCGAATCCGTCAGACGGATTTCAGAATTTACCTGAACATCCGGGTATGCCTCCAGAACGCTTGGCTCCTCCGTTTAGTCCTCCCATATTATCAAATACCCCTGGATATCAGGATATGGATCCAAAAAGACCTCCTCCTCCCCCAGAATCTGGGCACAACCCTGAAGATTCGTATGGGCATCCCCAAAATGTTCCATCACCTGGATTTATGGACAATTCAAATCATCACGAAATGCACCCGCATAGGCCACCCCCCGTGATTCTGGAATTCCCATATGACCAGGACTGGGACCTATCCCCCGTTCCCGACATGATGGATCAGTTGGTAAATATCTATCTATTGTTATGTCACAAGCAATAGCTCGTGCCGGAAACAAATCGACAGTTTTTAGGGTTCCGAACATCCGTAAAAACGGAACCCTTATAGGATCACTCGAGTGTCTGTCTGTCTGTCCGTCTGTCACAGCCAGTTTTCTCCGGATCTACTGGACCGATTCTGTTTGGTATACTTGTGGACTTCTGTGACCCAAACACGGAAGTGTTACGTAAATAAATATTTCTTTTAGTATGGGGGTAACTTTTGGAGTTCAAAATAGAAAAATTAAAAAAAGTTTTTCAAAATGTATCGTGTGAATGAAAAGGCTTACTGTGAGGATTTTAATTATATCTATACTAATATATAAAGCTGAAGAGTTTGTTTGTTTGTTTGCTTGAACGCGCTAATCTCAGGAACTACTGGTCCGATTTGATTATTCTTTCAGTGTTAGATAGCCCATTTATCGAGGAAGGCTATATATCATCACGCTAAGACCAATAGGAGCGGAGCAGTAATGAAAATTGTGACGCAGACGAAGTTGCCCGGGTCAATTAGTTTTTTTCATAATTTTAAAATAAATAGTTTTGATATGATTACCTGAATAACTTTAAAGAAATCATACCAAAAATAACCATTCCACCCTTATCTCCGAAACTACTGAGCCTAAAATTTTGAAAAAAATGCAGATTATGGTTGTATACTTAAAGATTACGATTACAGGAAAATCTATAAGAAGTCCGTAGTGTTAAAATAACACGTTAAAAATGGCATTGGTTCGGAACCCTTTGCACCCGAGTCCGACTCGCATTTGGCCAACTTTTTGTGTTTTGCTCGCCAATCATATCTTTTACAATTAAGAACTGCTCAATCTCAAAAGTTATGAATGGCATTGGTTAAAGAATTTCCTGTAAACGAAGAATATATATACTCTATTCTATTAAAAGAATTAGTACTCGTTCAAAATATAATATTATTTTTATTTTTCTCTGTTTTAAACTGATGGAATGCCGTATACTCTCAGCTTGCTTTGTTCATCAAAATGTTGATGTAAGTTAAATAGATCCAACCTGTAATTTTCGATTGATTTTTCTTTATGTATGTTTTCGTCCACTGTTGGACATAGGCCTCCCCCAAAGCGTGGCGATTATGGCTACCCCCCCCCCCCCGGGTAGCCATAATCGCCACACTTGGCAGGCGGGTTGGCGATCGCAGTATATCTATACTAATACATAAAGCTGAAGAGTTTGTTTGTTTGCTTGAACGCGATCATCTCAGGAACTACTGGTCCGATTTAAAAAAATCTTTCAGTGTTAGATAGCCCATTTATCATTTATCGAGAAAGGCTATAGGCTATATACCATCACGCTAAGACTAATAGGAGCGGAGCAGTAATGAAAATTGTGACGCAGACGAAGTTGCGCGGGTCAGCTAGTATTTAATATTTGTATGGCCTACAGATAAATGTTCTGCGTCTGGCTATTTGTGTATGTGAATCAATATGGTTGTAAACGCATGCACAATACAGTCGGAATTCCAACCAGACAACGTTTTTTTAAAAAGAGTAAGAGAGATTATCTTTGGCAAATAGATAATGACATATAAAACAAATTAATCTTTTTATAATTTTATTTCATTCATAATATTAAAAGAAGGCTAATTTCAGGCATGAACACAACCAAGTAGTAGTAGTAATAGTAGTTTTTTTTTCAGTAAGATTATACTGAAAAAGAAAGACTGAACGAGTTGTAGACGTAGGTAGAGTAGTCTTGTAATTGCAACTAACAGAAATAACGGAATATAATGGTGATCCTAGAGGGAGTTATTTCTGTAAGTTGCAATTAACCAGATAGTTAAAATTACAAGACTCCACATTACATATTTCAATGTTATCACTAATCACTTTATGACATTCAATATACTTTTTCAGAATTTAGTTCAGTGCATTGGTACCTAACTACCTGCAGGTATAAACCTACTGTATGCACTGTTTTATCTAGAAGGATATTGTTTTTTACATGCCTAGATAATGTACGCAGAAAAGATAAACCAGAATAGGAATTCGCTTTGGTAATCTTCATGTTTCCGTAGGTTAGGTACGAACGTCCGCTACGTACGTATGTACCTGTGGTCGGCGAAAGATAAACTTGCAATAAAGTACATTGACCTTTCTCTAATATCTCTTCAGAGATACCCGAAACAATAAATTATTAACCTTTTTTAATTACTAGAGAACGTAAAAGATCACGCACAAGTCGATTAAGAACAGGTATATTTCTATATTAAGAAAGTCGAAATCTGTTCAGTTGAAACCTTGATAAGGTTATTTTATATGCTTTAAAGTAATTTTCATAGGATCAATCTAAAGCGTTGCGTCTTGTAGCTAAAAAAAGTAAAAAGATATTTCGAACTTAGTGTTTTTTTTTTCTATCGAAAATATTTCTTCGTATCGTGTATTCCTCCAGTTGGATACTAGAGCATATAGTCAAAAAGCATATACCGTAATCTCACATACCTGTTCCAGGTACCTAACAAGATACGCTAAAACGAAAAACGGCCTTATACTTAATGTGGGTCAATGACCGTTATTGCACATTTATCTGGCGCCTACCATACCCCCTGATAACACAAAGTTTATAAGTTTTCCCGTCTATGTTTTAGTAAACAGGGAAATTGAAAAAATACCCGAAACCTCTTAATCCTGACTTCGTATCATGACCCTGAACAACATTAGTTCTACGACTTTTCAAAATTCGAAACATTTTTTTTTCCATACAAAAAATATTAACATAGTCTAAATTTTGCATATTCTTTATGAGGCGGCCGACGAAATGCATGCCGCCGCGCACCTGGTTTCACGCGCGCGCGTAGTATACGCGAATTTTACAGACTTCAAATAAATGAAAACAAATAGTTTTTGGCTACATTGTTTAGTTGAGGTCAAAGTCGTAGAACAAATGTTGTCCAGGGTAATAATATGAAGTCAGGATTAAGAGATTTTGGGTATTTTTTCAATTTCCCTGTATAAGCTTCCAGTAAAACCGGATGCAGCTGACTACCAGTTTTGTAAATGGAACGGCTGACTATTTGACCTTTACAACCCCGTATCTGGGTAATATGAGACCCTTAGCAAGCCTTTTTTTTAAGGATGGGAAATCATCAAATGACTCCTCCCGCTCTGGGTGAAGCAGGAGGGAGTGTCAGACTCTTACTGACTAAAACCCATCCGTGTTCCTCCTAATGGCCTTTGCGTTCCAGGGCCGCTGTTTCTCTTCCGAATGAAGTCCACAGCCCCAGCAGGCCCTTGGCAAGCCTGGTGTCAGATATAAGTCTCTCGTTTTTCTACCATTGCGAGTACTTTTAAAGTTTACTCTTTGTGGGTTTATCTACTCCGATCGTTAATTGTTATAGCCACACATTTTTTTTTCGAATTGTTTAGAGTTCCGTACCCGAAGAATAATCAACGGAGCCCCGCTGTCCGTCCGTCCATGCGTCTGTCAGTGGGCCGTATCTTAAGAACCGCAATAGGTTAGCAGTTGAATTTTTCAGAGTGTGTATTTCTTTTGGCGCTACAACAACAAATAATAAAAATTTAGTTAAATTAAAGTGGGTCCTATATATGAAACGTGTTTTTTTTTTCGGTTTATGGTACGGACCCTTCGTGGTCCGACACGCACTTAGCCGGTTTTTATTAATTTGGCATCAAAGTTCCTAAGCTTTACAAAATAAGTAATTATACTTTCATAGCTCGATTATGGCGCGCGTTCATATTGCCGAATATATACGATGATTCCCGAAGCACATATTTTTTTGGAATATCAACAACTACATTTGCCCCTTTTCAATGCCTTTTCATTAAAATTGCTTCTAACTTCCTTTTTTTTTTAAATCTGAATGACTTTTTCTTATAAAACGGAACGTAGTAATTTAGGTACAAGACGAATAGATAAAACAATTTATTAGGTTCGAGATAAAGTTAAAAAACGGAAATCTGCCAATACTGCGATACAGCTGGGTACTCTAGTAGGTATTTAATACTATTCGCCTGATAAGATTATTTTGAGCTAACGTTTTCAGTTCCGACCGAACGTCGAAGATATTTTTGATCTGTTTAGCAAACAAGCTTGTAGCATCCGAATACCGAGTTGCATGGTGCGTTTTTAGAAACCAGGGTCAGGGATAATGTGGGTTTAATTATTTTTCTACAAAACGATTTCAATCAATCCCAGGAAGCGAGTGTTATACATCAAGGTTCACACAGACAGGCTCGATGTAACAATGCGACTACGAGTTTTCATAGAGATTATCTGAATGACTATTTCGGCCGCATGGTGCGTGCCGGCCGGTGCCGTATGGTGCCGTAAAAGAATAATACCATCCCATCACTTCCCGTGGGTGTCGTAAGACGCGACTAAAGGACTCACCAGAGAATGGGCAGCAGCGTTCTCTGTAAAACGCAACACCATACACTGCGATCGCCAACCCGCCTGCCAAGCGTGGCGATTATGGCAAACTCCCCCCCCCCCCCTTTGGGGGTGGCTTATGTCCAGCAGTGGACGTCTTCGGCTGTTATGACTGATGACTGACTATTTCTATGAAAATATGCTGTTGTCAATTTGGCGCGTAAAAACTATCTGTATCATCATCATCATATCAGCCGAATGACTTCCACTGCTGGACATAGGCCTCCCCCAAGTGTCGCCTCAACAACCGGTCCTGTGCGTCTCGCATCCATCGGCAGTATCAAGTGAAATGTATTCTAAAATATTATGGTTCTCAAAACTGCCGGGGCAAGATTTTGATGCCCCTTTGCACAAGGCTATAGTTGACGCATCCCCACAGAAATACCACTGCGGTATCGCTATTGGTTCGTAGACCACTTTCCATACAAATTTAAACTGTCTCCTATGTCCGTGCTTTTTACCCAAATGTGCGCCTAAACTGACTGGTCCGTCCGACTTTTCGGTTTGAAGACCTGGTAAGTCCACTTTGTGGGAGGCTGCCTGCATCAGGAAGCATTGAAACCCTTTTGAGGCTCATTTTGAATACATCCACTAACCAAATTCCGATTTACTCTGATAGGAAACTTGGTGCCTATTGGCCTAGCTCTAATCTGTCTCCTGCTTGATTTTAGGAGGGAATTGGAAATTATATTTTTTTCCTACTCCTCCGCTGTACTTTTCTGATTAAATTCGTTGCAGGATCAGAGACAGTTGAATCGTTTCTCCGGGACTCGTCGGGCTTCATTGGCTCGGCGTTTTTCTGGTGGTCGCCACTGTTGATTCTGGCTTTCAGGAGTTGCAGTGGTTGGGAATGTGTGGCGGGCTTGATAGGAAACTTAATCAATTGGTATCAATCCAAGCACAGATTCAAAAATTATTTATAGGTAGCATTTTATTTAAAACTTCAAACTCCGAAATTCAAACTGAACGAGGTCGTCCATTATTTTTATAAGCCGTATTTACACAAGCATATATTAAACACAGTCTCGCCAGTGTGTTTCTCTTTTGTTCCTACTGTATAAACATACAGCCTCAGAACCACAGAAAGCTTACCATTTACGTGCGAATAATGTTCAATTGATAAATTATTTACTTTACCCTCTTGATGAAATCGTTTGAAAGACAAACAGGCCTGCAGAAACAGAGAACTGAGCTCTACTGCGCACGAGTGGTTTCAGCTTGTGAGTTAACTTTGTGTTATGATTAAGAAATGTGAATAATTTAGAGATATTGTTTGTAGTGGGATCCGGGATTAAGGTTTATGTTAGGTTGGTAAACTTGATGTTAGGTAGTAATAATATGTGTGTGGATTTGATTAAATAGTCTCAAGAGTGAAAGATTTAGGCACAAGACTAGGTACTAGATACTTTATTATTCGGAGAACCTACTTACTTATTTTACTGTGTACATTAAGGCGCCGGCCCTGGGGGGCTACTCTCTAACGAAATCCGTAGTTTCGGGCTTAGTTGCGGGCGGGCGTATTCTACTCCGTATCACCTACAGACTTACGATTAGTCCCGAACCCGAACTGAGAATGAATGATAACACGATTTCACAGTAACTGTCAAATCGTGTTATCATTAGTTCTCAGTGGTTAGGTGATACGGAGTATAAAATGCCCGCCCGCAACTAAGCCCGAAACTACGGATTTCGTTAGTGAGTAGCCCCCCTGTTCTCGCGATCTAGCGGTCAGAGTTCCGAGTAACTAAATACACTGTAATCTATGCAGTGGCTTAGAATCCTAGACACACAAAAGCGACGGTGAAACTGAACGCGCGTTCTATCGACGGTCCATTTTAAGCAAAAGCTGGTAGGTCACGATGTCCGACGAGATCGAAAAGTTTATTGAATTAGTGAGAGACAAACGTTTTCTTTAGGATTTGCGAGACATTTGGTTGCGAGTGATATTTGGTTTTCAGTAAAAAGAGTGTTTGACGTGTTCTCACTGCTAAAGATTACTGAAATCCAGATTTCTAGACGTTTTGCTGAAAGCGCAGAACTCGACCGCAGAACGCAGACCACCTTGACGGTGTGTTCGGCCCCTTGAAAGCATTATCCAAATTTTCCTTCGTATAGCTTTTGTAGTGACTCACAGGGCAACAAGGACAAAGATCTTTCGATGCTGGAATTCACTAATAGGGGCGCTTTTGATAAAAATAACCGGTCAACTACGAATCGGACTCGAGCGACAAGGGTTCGACGACGCCCCTTTTTTTAAGGATGAGAAATCATCAAATGATTTCTTCCACTCTGGGCGGAGCGGGAGGGAGTGTCAGACTCTTACTGACTAAAACCCAATCGTGTTCCTCCTAATGCCCTTTGCGTTCCAGGGGGGCTACTCTCTAAGCCCCAAGTCCGTAGTTTCGGGCTTAGTTGCGGGCGTATTCTGCTCCGTATCACCTAACCTCTAAGAATTAATGACAACACTATCAGGCTGTTACTGTAAAATCGTGTTGTCTTCCATTCCTAGCTCAGGTTCAGGACTAATCGTAAGTCCGTAGGTGATACGGAGTAGAATACGCCCGCAACTAAGCCCGAAACTACGGACTTCGGGCTTAGAGAGTAGCCCCCCTGAGCCGCGGTGACTCTTTCGAACAAATTCCGCAACCCTGTCAGAAACGAGGTCTCTGTAACATTATAGCTAGCATCCAAAAAATCCAAGTAAAGTAAAGCACGCAAGAATATGTCACTTAATCTAGACAGTCTGTAGGTATCCTTCTTCTTCTTATCGTGTGGGTAGTAAGGTCTAACGACCCCACACACCCTGGTGTCAGAGTTTCTAAACCACCTCAAGGGCCTCTGACATGGTTCCTAAGTACTGATTACCACTTTAAACTGTCCGGATTTTTTTATCGTGAGCAATGTAAACAACATAGGCAACAACGGTATACCGCCGTTTGCCCGAATTTTATTTACCCTAATATCATTTGCTACCGCCATCCGCAGGCCCCAAAGGGCCATTGCACAGCGGGTGGCGAGGGCTTACCGCTCAGTGGGCTTTTCGGCGGCGTGCGCTCTGGCCGGCACCCCTCCTTGGGAGTTGGAGGCGTGGGTGCTCGCCAGAGTGTACGAGTGGACGGCGCGCCGAAAAGCGCTCGGGGAGCGCCCGGTCGCGGAGGAGCGGGAGGCCGTGCGGCGGGAGGCGAGGGACGCCATCATCGTCCATCGGACGGAGGACCTCGCCTCCGCCACCTTTGGCCGCCGAACCCTGGACGCGCTCGGTCCAGTCTTGCGGGACTGGCTCGAGCGCCCCCACGGATTCCTCTCCTTCCGTCTGGTGCAGGTGTTGTCTGGGCATGGCTGCGTCGGATCTCACCTGCACCGGATCGGGAGGGAGGAGACCCCGGCGTGCCACGACTGCGGCGCGGCAGAGGACACGGCACAGCACACCCTCGAGGTGTGCCAGGCTTGGTCCGAGCTGCGCCGCAGTCTAACCGCGGAGATCGGCCAGGACCTCTCACTACCCGGCGTGGTCAGCGCCATGCTGGAGAGTGAGGGGGCCTGGGCAGCGGTCGCCTCCTTTTGCGAGGCGGTTATCTCGCAAAAGGAGGCGGCGGAGCGCGAGCGGGAGGACGACCCTCTCGCTGCGCCGCTCCGAAGACGGAGAAGAGGTCGGAGAAGGCGGGGCCTTCTCCCTCCTCGTGGTGGTGATGGGCGGGTGACAGGCGCGGGGGCGCCTTCGCCCGCATTGCACCCGTCACCACCTTCGTCGGACATTCCCGGCCCTCCCCCAACGGGGAGGGCGTGAAGGGCCCGCCGTGAAGGCAGGCGGACGTCGGAGGGGGACTGGACGTAAAGGCTCTGCCGATCTCCCAGTCCCTCTCCACTCAGACGATGCGGGAATGCCGCTGGGTTATTTTAGTGGGTATACCGGGCTAGCCCGGGGAGTCCCACACAGCCCCCCCATCCCCCGATGGGAGGGTGTGCGTAATGCATTTTTTCCCAGCGCAAAAAAAAAAAAAGAAGGGGATGGCGGGGTCGTGTGAGCGAGCGAATGGACCCCGCCATCCCCGTCGTGGTTATTTTTTTATAAAACACACAGAAGTAGGAGCCCCGCCAAGCGGGGCTCCATCGACCAAGCCTTCCATCAACCGTGCATAGAATATTTTAAGGTTTGGCTAGGTCTATTCGCTCGCTTCGATTATGGCATTTAAATGTTATGTCTAATAATCATTATGGCGTTTAAATATTATGTTTCATAATTATTATGGCACTTAAAAATATGAAAAACAATACGTATGGCACTCGTATCTTATGGTATCTATGTTTCGGGCAATTAACAGTATGTCATATGTCTTTAAGGGCAAACAAAACATTCGGGCAAATGAAATTCGGGAACATGATGATTATGGTATACTAGCTGACCCGCGCAACTTCGCCTGCGTGACAGTTTTGATGATATATGGCCTATAGCCTTCCTCGATAAATGGGCTATCTAACACTGAAAGAATTTTTCAAATCGGACCAGTAGTTCCTGAGATTAGCGCGTTCAAGCAAACAAACTAACAAACAAACAAACTCTTCAGCTTTATATATTAGTATAGATAATCTTCGGGTAAACAATAGACAACCGGCAACAACAAGTGGCGTTTCGTTGATACGAGTACGAGTATAAGCGACGGGTGTCACCCATTCATTCTCCCCTTCTGATGTCCAATATAATATTGTATTGTGTTTTGCATTACTATTTGTAGTTTGGACCCGCGCAACTTCGTCTGCGTCACAATTTTCATTACTACTCCGCTCCTATTGGTCTTAGCGTGATTAGCGTGATGATATATACCTAGCCTATAGCCTTCCTCGATAAATGGGCTATCTAACACTGAAAGAATTTTTCAAATCGGACCAGGAGTTCCTGAGATTAGTGCGTTCAAGCAAACAAACAATCAAACAAACTCTTCAGCTTTATATATTAGTATAGATATAGATATAAGTAAAGAGTATAGATTGAGGTAGTGTAATGAAGTACAAAATTTTGTTTTAATCTTGTGATCGTAAGACTCCCACAGACAGGTGCAATGCAACAATTTGGCAACGATGAAACGAAACTTTCACCTCCAAAATAACTGAAACTAAGTTTTGAAAATAAAAAAATGAAAAATAGTTCTTTAGTTTTATAAGTTTTCCGGTAAAACTAACACGTTAAAAAAAGTTGTGAATCGTTTGGAACCATAGATATAATACAACAAAACTGTTTTTTTGAAGTGAAAACTTCTTTAGCGGCGTTGAGCACTTTTTCTGTAATGGGTATAAAATCTTAAACTCGCGTCAGGACACGTGACCTGATCGCAAAAAGCGTAAGACGGACTCGCGTCAGGGTCACGTGATGCGAAAAAGCGTAAGATCGAGGGGAAGGGAGAGGAACTAGTATCTCCCACTCTTTCTACCATGCCTGAGTGTGCTGCTCCGCTTAGGCGGCACAGGGCGCTTGCGCGAATGTCCGTCTGTGTTTATGTACAGCGTGCCACGCGTATCCAAGGATACGAAATAACGGAATTACGAAATTATGGATGAAAATTGATTTTTCTAAGAGATAAAAATTAATGTAATATATAAATAAATAACGATATAATATTATGAATAATAACATGTAAATTGTCATATTTGTGTACGATAGCGCAATAAATAAACATTGTAGGTATTCTACCTCATAAATGATAGTATTTTTGTACTTATAATTAAACACAACGTTATTTTTTGTTGTTTTTATGGTTCGTTTTGTTTATGTCAGGATCTGTCACTGACAGTCGCTGTCGCGGTCACACGTCAGTGTCTTTTTGTTTATTTTGTTGTCGGTGGTTTGTCTATGATGTGACCGCGACAGTAAGGATGTATTATTTACATGTTTTCACTTCTGCCGGCACTCCCGGAGTGCTACCGGTGTTTTTTTTATATTTCTATGTACCGACTCGCACTTGACCGATTTTTTATTAGGAGTGTATCACTATATAACAACAAAAAAAAATTAAAGGTTTATGATACAGAACCTTTCGTGTTAGAGTACAACTTGCAATTGGCCGGTTGTTTTAGACACACCAGCTAGTTTATTCTGTAAGAAACTATTTCGATATCGAACTTCACCTGAGTGACAAAACTCACAAAGTGAGCTTTATTGCACACAACATAAAGGTCTTAATTTGAAACTCACCTCGGATTCCACTGTCGAAATACGAAAATGTTGTTACAGAATAGTACTACAGTAGAATAGCATTCTGTAACAACATTTTCGAGTCTCGACAGCGGAATCCGAGGTGAGTATAAACATAAGACTTTTATGTTGTGTTTAGTAAAGTTCACTTTATGAGCTTTGTCACTCAGGTGAAGCTCGATATCGAAATGGTTACTTACAGAATAGACTAGCTGTTATTTTGTTAGTCTGTAGAGAAATATCTCGATGGATATCGATTTGAATTTGCAATTTTTCCACCAAACATCAGCCATGACCTTATTCCATAAATTTTCCACAGTGCCTTGATAAGATTACACTCAATTACTTTATTTTGAATTGTCCGGTGATTATAGCCGAGTTTCCTTATAAATTCATTGTCTTAATTACTTTCGTCAAAGAGGCTGTGGTCGAAGTAATTCTGTTTGGTTGACAACACCGAGAAAAACGACGTTAGGGGGACGGCGGTTGCTAAAAACTTATTAGTGATGGATTTGGGCAGTTTCTGTGAATTCAATTCTATTGGCTTTATTATTTACTTAATAGAGAACCTAACTTGCTGGATAGGACGTTTCCAATTTGCTTTTTAGGGTTCCGTACCCGAAGGATAATCAGCGGAACCCTATAACTAAGCCTCCGCTGTCCGTTCGTCCATCCCGCCGTCCATTCTTCCGTCCGTCTGTCTGTCAGCGTGCTGTATCTCAAGAACCGTAATTCGGCCCCGACAATATTCCCCCCTTCATCGTCAAAGATTTAAGATATATTCTCAGTTAGCCTTTTTGTCAAATTTGTAATTTAGCCTGGCAGGCCGGTACAATCCGTCTGAGTCGAAAGTTTCTAGAGTAACACCTATTCCTAAAACACAAAACAAAAGTTCTGTTGAAGATTACCGCCCTATCGCAATTTTATCTTCCCCGGCGAAGGTCTTCAAGAACATCCTCCACAACGCTTTCTACGAGCAAATTAACAAGTATTTATGCAATGAGCAGCACAGTTTTAGAAGCAAGAGGTCAGTAGATACTAATCTCCTAATTCTGGTTGATAATATCTCTTCCAGCTTGGACCGCGGGAGTCAGGTAGACGTACTTTATTTCGACTTCCGGAGGGCGTTTGATAGGGTTAACAATGACACGCTGCTAATGAAGCTTAGCAAACTCGGATTTTCCCCGTCTCTTCTCCGCTTCTTCGCAGACTATCTACGCGATCATCAGCAGTTTGTTAGGCTCGGCATGTACGAATCTGGTGCCTATCACACGCGTTCCGGTGTGAGTCAAGGCTCAATTTTGGGGCCATTACTATTTTTAATAATGGTCAATGATCTCTCTCAAGTTCTTCCTCATGCTAGATGTCTCTTATATGCCGACGACTTGAAACTGTATCTTGAAATAAACTCAGAGGGTGACTGTTTGGCACTGCAGCAAGACATAGACGCGAAATACAAGTGGAACGTTGACAATAAGATGGACTTTTACATCTCTGTGCTTCGCTATGACTTTCGGTCGAATGCGGCACCCAGTGAATTTTGAATACAATTTAAATAATACACCTATCATAAAATCAACAGACAGGAAAGATCTGGGAGTCACATTCGACCGAAAGCTCCACGACCACATGGCTACGGTAGCTAAACAGTCCTACCAAAGGTTAGGTTTTGTACAGCGTAATTGCCGCATTTTTCGCTCCGCACACGCCATCAAAATAATATTCAACGCGCTTGTGTGCAAGAAGTTAGAATCGAGCTCTTGTGTGTGGCACCCACACGTAAGTACTTATGCACTTCTATTAGAAAAAGTGCAAAAAGCGTTCCTTAGGTTTCTGTACAAGCGGATACATGGCTATTACTGTTACCTCTATCCGACCACATTTCTACTGGGTTGCCTCGGATATAACTCGTTAGAGGTCAGGCGAGCACGTGACCAGCTCACCATAGCCAGTAAGATGCTCAGTGGTACTATTAACGCGCCTGATCTGCTTGCTGTGCTGGCTCGTTTCTTTGTACCGGACAATTACTGCCGGGGCAAGAAGCACAGATTGTTTGCTGTGCCTCCGTGTCGCACCGCTGCACGTGCTAAGTCCCCAATATCTCGCACTCTAGCTGCACTTAATGATTTCTTGGATTCTAATCCCACAAACGATCTGTTTGCGGATGAATGGACGAAGATTTTATTAGTATGTCAGAAGTACTGTGAGAAGGATTCATGAAAGAGTTGTTTACCTTTATTTTATTATATTTTTTTTTGTTTCAATTTTTAAACTTTGTGTTTATTTTCTTTTTTGTATATTTTTAGCTCTGTGCTTTGTTTTTAGTTACTACTAGTGGACGTCACGTGGTTTCACCCGCGTAGTTCCCGTTCCCGTGGGAGTACGGGGATAAAATATAGCCTATGTTACTCCCTGATAATATAGCTATCCATTGCTGAAAGAATTTTTCAAATCGGTCCAGTAGTTTCGGAGCCTATTCATTTAAAAAAAACAAACAAACAAATTATATTAGTGTAGATAATTGGTTTTCAACCGTTGTAAATAAATAAATCTATTGCCGCTACATAAAAAAAAAACTAAAGGGGTTCCCATACAAGAAACGGAACCCTTTGTGTGGAAATCCGACTCGCACTTGGCCGGTTTTTAAATGACTTATCAGAAGGCATTATAAAACCAGCCTTCATACAGTCCGATAAGTGGAAATAACCGGAACATGAGGGATTACCGTCAAATTACCCGATGGTACTTGTATATTGATTAGCAGCCGTGACTGATAACGACAGCAATATTAGTTTGATATACGAAGACCTGGGTGTGCTGACGTCATTCTGAACCTCAGCTGTTGTAGACGGGTCCTAGGATAAAGCAATCATCACTATCATATCAGCCGAAAGATGTCCACTGCTGGACATAAGCCAAGTATCGCCACAACAACCGGTCCTGTTCGTCTCGCATCCATCGGCTACCCGCGACCCTCACCAGGTTATCAGTCCACCTTGTGGGAGGTCTTCCAACGTTGCGCCTTCCGGTACGCGGTCGCCACTCCAGAACTTTTCGGCGCCATCGACCATCCGTTCTGCGAGCAATGATCCCTGCCCACTGCCACTGATAAAGCGATACTTATGTTTACTATTGATAGACTCCTATTTGACCACTATCTCACCTGAAGGAAAGCGATGATGTGGTCGACGATAAGGCACGGCTACCTAGAAATAACCTCATCATTATCATCATCATCATATGAGCCGAAAGACGTCCACTGCTGGACATGAGCCAAGTATCGCCACAACAACCACTCCTATGCGTCTCGCAACCATTGGCTACCCGCGACCCTCACCAGGTTATCAGTCCACCTTGTGGGAGGTCTTCCAACGTTTCGCCTTCCGGTACGCGGTCGCCACTCCAGAACTTTTCGGCCCCATCGACCATCCGTTCTGCGAGCAATGATCCCTGCCCACTGCCACTGATAAAGCAATACTTTTGTTTCTCACCTGAAGGAAAGCGATGATGTGGTCGATGATAAGGCACGGCTACCTAAAAGTAACCTATTCACTCTTGACTTAAACCCCAGGCTATCAGGAAACACAGACAATTGACGAAAACCGAGAATCGCTTAATTAGATTTAACTAATCCTTGCTAACGCTTAGTTGACACTTCGCGTGACCCAAGGGCTGGCTTTTACCTCGGACAGAGCATAAGCATTGCCATACAACGTGGCAATGCCGCCAGTCTTTTGGGCTCACTTCCAGTGGACAGCGATGCGGACGAATTTTTTGACGCCTTATTTTAGTTAGGATATTTTATTTTAAGTGTATATATTTAGTATAGTTTTGTCTACTTTGAATATTTATTTTATTGTATCTTTAAAAAGGTTGTTATTAAGAGTATGGATATTTATCCTTGCTTGTCTTCCAAGTAAATACCTAAGTATCAATCTGAGGGCCAAGCACGAATATTTTAACGTATTGTTACGTTAACGTAGGTGAATTTTGAGTATAAAACTGGCCAAGTGCGAGTCGGACTCGCGTGCAAAGGGTTCCGAACGAATTTAATTTCTTTAACATGTTATTTTAACACTACAGTCTTCTAATAGGTTTTCCTGTAATCTTTAGGTAAAGATCTATTATCTCCATTTTTTCAAAACTTTTAGGTTAAGTAGTTTCGGAGATAAGGGGGGAATGGTCATTTTTCGTCTAATTTCTTGAATAACTTCAAAACCGTTTTATTTTAACAGTATGAAAAAAATATAATTAAAACCCACATTTATATTAGTTTGTGAAATATCTTTTATATCGGTCCAATATTGGAGGAGAAAACAGTCGAGAGCCAAACCTCGAATTATGACTTTTTACATACAAAATCTCGCCGTCAGCATTTCCTCTTAAGTACGGGAAGTCATCAAATGACTCCTCCCGCTCTGGGCGGAGCGGAAAAGAGTGTCAGACTCTTACTGACTAAAACCCATCCGTGTTCCTTCTAATTTTTTTGCGTTCCAGTGCCGCGCGCGGTGACTGTTTCGAACAAACTCTGCAAAATAGTTTACCCATGCGGCTATGGGTGTGCTTCCCGTGGGTGTCGTAAGAGAAACTAGGGGACCACCAGAGAATGGCCAGCAGCGTTCTCTGTAAAACGCAACACCATACACTGCGATCGCCAACCCGCCTACCAAGCGTGGCGATTATGGCAGCCCCCGCCCTCCTTTGGGGGAGGCCTATGTCCAGCAGTGGACCTCTTTCGGTTGATATGATGATGATAATGATGCGGCTATGGTTCTTCAGCCATGCATGAGTCGTTTTATTCACACAACTAATATAAAAGTTAAACAATGTGTCGATGTTTATGGCAACGTACACCTCAAATATTTCAACAGTAGAGTTAATCCCAGCTCAAAATAAATCAAATACATTAGCCCATTCGTCTCAATCATTCAGTACACAGCTATTATGTAAGGCATGCAGTACAATATGTCTAAAATTTTGGCGCCGACCCGCGTGCGCGTTATTTTCGACTCGGCTATCAATCATGACATGATTGTAAACTATATTTTGTAGCGTATAAAATATAAATAAAATGTTGCGTATGTAACTGGAAGTGTGTTGATGGTGTAAGGCTTAGTAGACACACTCAACGTTATCGCTTGCCATACATATATTTATGTTTTCCATGAACCTCGACTTTCATGAACCTTCAATGATGCAGTTTTCATTTTCATCAAAACTTTTTGCTATTATTTATTTATACTTTTTTGTACCAAAACAAATAGGTAAATACAGAAAATCTTAAACTAAAAAACATACAATTGGCTAGTCCTCATAGTATTGGATTTGGCCATCTTCGCCCGTTTTAAAAAATCACACTATACATTTTCCCAATGGCCGCTGTTCAGTAAGACTTCTTTATATTTTATCTTCTTATCAGTTTTCTTCTTCTGTATTTATGAAATTGATTGACTGACTATCGACATGCTGAAGATAAAATTTTGAAAGTTGTTTTTTAGGATTCCGTACCCAAAGGGTAACCAACGGAACCCTATTACCCTCCGCTGTCCGTCCGTCCGTCCGTCTGTCTGTCAGCGGACTGTATCTCAATAACCGAAATAGGTAGACAGTTGAAATTTTTACAAATTGTGTTTTTCTATTCCCGCTTTAACAACAAATAGTAAAAAGTAAACTAAATTAAAAATTAAAAGGAGCCACCCAAGAAACGTATTTGTTTCGGTTTGAGGTCCGGAACCCATCGTGTGCGAGTCCGACTCGCATTTGTCCGGTTTTTTTACTATTTTTAGGCACGCGTCTGACCACTATCTCACCTATAGTGTTTTGACAAAAAGTTCCTTAGGCGCCGGCCGCACTTCGCACGGTCTAACGGTCAGAGTTCCGATTTCAGCGTTCCGCGTTCACTGTAATCTATGCAGTGGCTTAGAATCCTATACACACAAAAGCAGTTAGACCGCGACGGTCAAAGCGAACTCGAGTTCTGTCGGAGTTCTATTTTTTATTGCAAAAAATAGAACTCCGACAGAACTCGAGTTCGCCGTAAGCAACGAAATTGAAAACTTTGTTGAATTACTGAGAAAAAAACATTTTCTTTATGATTTGCGACACATTTGGTTGAGAGTCTTATTGGGTTTCAGTAAAAAGAGCGTGTGACGTGTTATCACTGCTTAAGATTACTGAACTCCAGATTTTTAGTGCGCTCGCAGTGTGCGCAAGTGTGAACGCGGAACGCGGAACTCGGAACTCGGAACTCTGACCGGTAGACCGCCCGCATTGGGGTTGCCCCTCTGTCCGCCAACGCAGTATCGCTATATAGTAATGTGGTCGACCTATCAAAATGCCATTGCCATTTTAAATGTGTGTAACTGACTCCCTGGGAGCTCTAAAGATTCGCATAATCGCGCTTTTGCCCAAAAATTTCATTTTTTCTAAAGATGTTCCGAAAATACCATAAACCATCACACCACCGCTCCATAAACTATAGATACATAGGTAAAAAATTAAATTCTCACATCACACGCCAGATTGAACAGTTCAGCTCATCTTGTACAAATAAACGTTTCATTAATCAACGTTTTTCTCATTCTCCTGACGTTTCAAAACACTTCACCGTCAATCTAAACAATAAATTATGTAAAAAATATTCTAAACACTAATACTTACCGAAAAGCTGGCATCGAAAAGCCTGTGAAGTTAGGCGTTTTCTAATCCTACGGATGATTACTTATTCACTTCGTACCTTATTTAATTTTAATGGTACCTTCGGTCCTTTGAGTAGCATTTACATTTATAATATTTATTTATGACTAGCTTCTGCCAGCGGCTTCGCCCGCGTGATCCCTAGGGAACATACTCCCGGGATGAAAAGTAGCCTATGTCCTTTCTCAGGCTTTAGACTATCTGTGTACCAAATTTCATTTAAATCTGTTTGCTTTGGCGTGAAAGCGCCACAGACAGACAGAGTTACTTTCGCATTATTAGCATATAATATACTAGTGGACGTCACGCGGTTTCACCCGCGTAGTTCCCGTTCCCGTGGGAGTACGGGGATAATATATAGCCTAAGTTACTCCCTGATAATGTAGCTATCCAATGCTAAAAGAATTTTTCAAATCGGTCCAGTAGTTTCGGAGCCTATTCAGTTCAAACAAACAAATCTTTCCTCTTTATAATATTAGTGTAGATATATAGTATACTAGCTGACCCGCGCAACTTCGTCTGCGCCACATTTTTCCTAATGCTCCGCGCCTATTGTTCGTAGCGTGATATTATATAGCCTTTAGCGTTCTTCGATAAAACGTATCTAACACTAAAGTAATTTTTCAATTCAAACCAGTAGTTCCTGAAATTAGGGCGTTCTAAGAAACAAACAAACTCTTTAGCTATATAATCTAATCTTCTTCTAATATAATATAAAAATCTCGTGTAACAGTGTTTCTGAAAAAACTCCTCCGAAACGGCGTGACTAATTTATTTGGTAGGACTGAGAATAAGTCGTAGGCTAGTTTTTTTATTTATATGGCAAAACAACGTTTGTTCCAAGAAAAGCCACATTTTTTCTTTTAATATAGGATAAACTTTATTTTTCACTACAATTTACATAAATTATTTTAAATAGGACAGATTCCATACATCATTCAGGTAAGTATATACGTGTGGGAGACTGGTGCCTAAGCCATGCTCGAGGGATGTGTTTCAGGACACCAGGATCCCACCTCATTACAATTAAATTTTATAAATTACTATCTGTTGCCCGCGACTTCGTTCGCGTGTATTTCGGATAGTAAAATGATGTCGCTAAGATGAGATATACGAACAGTCAACATCTAGCATTGCTTGACTGCTCTTAGAATTAGGAATTCGGAAGACTGTTATGCAAGGCATTGGGTGTATCACCGCTACTATTCAAAACGCCGACCAGCCCTAGTAATTTTTGTAATGAGAAACGTTTTAACGATAACAAACACGACACGACACGATGTTGAAGAAAGTTCTTAGGGTTGTTAACACGCGATAGAGCTACATAAAGTTGGAGATGGGAAAACCAACCAGAAGAGAAGTCTACCCCCGCAACAGATAGAGTAAATTAGAGTTGAGACTCCGTTATCCGCATTTAGACTCTCATCCGTTCCGTTGTGCGTAGGACACCTGGCTTAGCCGGCCTTCCTCCGCCCAAGTGCACAGAAGCCTCCTGGGTGCGCCATAGGTTTCGCGGAGCGACCTCACCATTCCGAGGATTTGTTCACGTTGGGAAGCAGAAGGAGAAGTGGGTACGGCTCCTCCAGCACTACCATCTCAAAAACTCTCTACGCGAGTCCGCCTCTGGCATCATTGCCTGGAATCAATGCCATGATGCACTGGAGGGTGCACCCTCCACTGTAAATTCTGTGCTTGTAACAGATAATTTCTGGCCCTGAAATGGTCATGACGTATCATGGGCTCACTGGGAATTTGGTTAGTTATATGTGACTTTCAGCCGAGTGCCTTTGCAACATGTTATAGAAATTAAATATGTTAATACAAATTATAGAACTTAATCAGATGATATTTATCATTTTTTTCCCTGGACGCTTTCATGGAAATATTCTCCTTATTTTTTCCCAAAAACATTTGTCACTATTATCCATATTGATAGTCTGCTTGGTCGGTGGGTTCCCCGAACAGGGAAGAAATAAATGAATGCTGAAGCAACGGAACAACACAGGCTATCTTCTAAAATAACCTAATTATCTTCTTGATTATGGTGTGTGCCGTCAGAAATTTTAACACTATTCGTAGAATTATGCGCATTTGAGTGGCCTTCTTATATCATGTTCGCATTTTTCTTCTTCTGCGTCGTTCCTTCACTGCTGAGGATCGCCACTGCATACGACGTGTATCCATGCGGTCTTCTGCTACGGGCAAGCTCTGTGCGTGCTGCCTCTAACAGCCTTCTTTATGGCATCGAGCCATAAAGAAGACCATACTATTTTTGCATATGTGAAGTTTAACGTGTTGATATTATATTGCACTACATGGGTGCTATTCTTCAAACAAAAAAGTTAAGAAACTACTTTTTAAGTTTTTAGAACACAGTTAGACATCCGATTAGCCAATCTAATTCAAATCTTTTCGCGACTCCTCTATCATGGGACTTCGCCAGCTGCTCGAAGGTGGTATGACGTGACCCCTGGCCCTAGGCCCGTAGAGATTCATTATTAAGCAACTCAAGTTAAGCTTAGCAAATGTAAGCGCACGCCTGTTTACGAATATTCTAATATTAATAACACTGCGATAAAAAACATGAGGTCAAATGCGAAACGCCATCTATGGAATCTGAAGTTGAACTGTCAAAATATTTAAAGACTTAAAATATGTTTTGACGTAATTCTCATGCTGTCGTAAGTACTGTTTGTGTCAATAGATGGCATTACGGGTATCTGCATTAAGTAATAAGTTGATTTCATCTACATCAAATTGCCACAATTCCTATCAGGTTAACCTATGTACGAGTTATCTACTTTTGTTTTTTTTTTATCATGATACGAATAATACGAATTTATTCATATTCGTTCAATATAATTACATTTCTGAACGCACGCATAAATATTTGACAACCAAAATATATGTCAATCCTTTTTCATAACTGACATTATTCTACATTTTACAAATCTAAAATACGCCATTATCCGAATATTGTAGATATATGTTGTCGATTCGAAACCTGTATTTAAATACGTTCTTAAATTTGAGGGGAGAGTTTACCGTATCGGTGGGATAAACATTAAATGTTTGACAGTTACGAAACCCATGAACATTTTGTATAGGAATTAAATTATCGTTATATTTTGGACAATTCACACACTATCTTTAAAAATTATAGCCTATGTGTAATTCTAATGTATAAGCTATATTATTGTAAATTTTCATTAAAATGCATTCGGTAGTTTTTGCGTGAAAGAAGAACAAACATCCATACATCCATACATACAAACTTTCGCGTTTATAATATTAGTAGGATATAAGGATTAGTGGCCCGCCCAGGCTTCGCCTGGATGTATTTTTTTTTAATATTCTTTCATACAAACCTCGCCCTGACAATTACGAACACAACTAAACAAGACTTAGGTATTTACTTATATTGTTCAAGTCGTTCTAAACTTATGGCGTGACCAAGGGCTATAGATTCTTTTTTACTAGTTTTTTCCCGCGACTTCGTACGCGCGTACCTTATTTTTACCCGTTAACTTAGCAATTTCGGGAAATCCCCTCTTAGTGCTTCCCTACACTTCCCATGGAACCTTTTTTTATGGATGGGAAATCGTCAAATGACTCCTTCCGCTCTGGGCGAGCAGATGGGAGTGTCAGACTCTTACTGACTAAAACCCATCCGTGATCCTCCTAATGCCCTTTGCGTTCCAGGGCCGCGGTGACTCTTTCGAACAAATTCCGCAACCCTGGCAGGCACTGGCGGCAGGCGCGCGTGGAACACAACGTGCTGCCGACCCGGGCCTGGTTCTGATCGGACAGCGAGCCACACACACCAACCAACACCACCAACAACCACCAACCACCAACTTACATACCAAATTTCAGCTTACAACCACTAGTTTGGGCTGCGCATTGTCTGTCAGACTCACTCAGTCACCAGTCACGGAGTAATTTTATATATTAAGATATAGATGATGAAAATATATATACCTATTCATATATGTATAATTAAATAATTAATATAGGTACCCCTCATCCATTTAAAGTACCAATTTACAGAAAATTGGCCACCCTTATGAATACGTAAAGCATTCTAAGCTCTATTATTAATTTTGACTCGTAACTTATTTCAGACATACCCAACATAACTTTTTAAACGATCTAAAGTCTAAACTAATCTAGCTAACATATTTCGGACTAAAGTGCTTTTAAAAAATGAGAAACATCTAAGTTTAAAAATAATAATCTAACATTAAAATTACAATAAACTTAAAATTAAAATAAAAACTCTTAACTAAACGTTCGTTGTCTAAAACTTACGTCAAAAAATTCGTCGGCATCGTAGTCGACTGGAAGTGAGCCCGAAAGACTGGCGGCATTGCTACGTAGTATGGCAATGCTTATCCTCTGTCCGAGGTAAAAGCCAACCCTTGAGTCAACTAAGCGTTTAGCAAGTTAGCAACTTCTTTAAATAACGCATGAGCACTCGGACCTCACGGTCCAAGAGTTTTAACCCCAAACGGCTTGAAAATATAATTGCCAACTAGGTTTTTATATTTCCGCCGTTTGAGGTTCTCAGCAGCCGCAGCGATGCTAGCACACCACGACGAGCTATTAAGATGGGATGGTGCAAGAGTATCGACACAAGTAGCGTCCCACACTAAAGTTTAAAAACAAAGCAACTGAATGTATAAAAATGTTGAAACACTTTTAGCAAGCCATCCAAGAAGTCGTAGAATTTGCGATATACTGCAGATAATAGGACCACTTTTAGCTTACCACTAACAAATAAAACGCAATTTTTCTTGCATCTAAATGTGCGCGGGCGCCGGGTTCGTGTGCAACTCTCCTATAAATTATTAGGAAGGTCAAGAGTAACATGTTTTGTCTAGTTTGCAAATGAAAAGCACCTGGATTCCTCTTTCTATTTAGTTTTCTTGGTAATAATAATTGTGTTTCTCAGAAGCTCTATACTTCCGACTTTCCCAGTTTTTTCTTCTGGAAATACGCGTCTAACAATACAATAATAAAGAGGTCCTTGAACCTATCTGAGTAGGTTACTTTTCGTAGAACTGGGAGGACTGTTGATATCAGCCTACAGCCTTAGGGCTCGCTTGTTCTACGAGTAATATACCTACCACCTTATATATTTAGCACAATTCTATGAAATAAGGTAGGTTAGGTAGTCTCGTCGGTTTCGTAATGTCGCGGCGCGCCTGTCTGTGGGGGCTGGCGGGGTTTTTGTTCAATCCTTTAACAAATGATATGACTTGAAGGTCCAAGATCTTTAACAGTCGTGTTTTGTTACATTTACAAATTGACAGTTTTATTTTTTACTATTAGCATACGTTTGTCCACTATCTCACCTGATGGTAAGCGATGATGCGGTCGAAGATGGAGCACGCTTGCTTAGAAGTAACCTATTCACTCTTGACTTAAAGACGTACAGGTTGAAGCTATTAGGAAACACAGACTCTGACAGGGAATTCTACTTTCCAATTTATTTATTGACATTTTTCGAATGTTTTCTTGACTTCTAAGAAGGTTTTCTACAAGAATTCTTAAGGTCTGAAACACCTTTCAGGATCGGGACGATGGGTTATCAATATTAAAAGAAATTGAGTCGTCGCATAAGCATGTCTAAATTGCTCCAACCTAAGCATTTGACGCATATCTGTAAAACGCAACACCATAAACTGCGATCGCCAACCCGCCTGCCAAGCGTGGCGGTTATGGCGAACCCCCCCTTTCGGGATACCTATGTCCAGCAGTGGACGTCTTTCGGCTGATCTGTGAAAATTTCAACTGTCTACTTATTACGGTTCTTGAGATACAGCCCGCTGACAGACAGACGGACGGAACGACGGACAGCGGAGGCATAGTAATAGGGTTCCGTTGGGTACCCTTTAGGTACGCAACCCTAAAAACGGTTCATAATTTATTGTTCGGGTAATCTACGAAGGGATATTAGGGAAAGGTCAATGTACTTTATTGCAAGTTTATTTGGCGCCTACCATACCATCTCATCTACGTAAAACCTATTTTCTCTGATCATGACCATGATTTCTTAGTTTCGATACAACAGTTGAATAAAGTATTTCTGAATACATTCTCAATTCCGATAAATGATAGAAATATTGTGTGTCTGTTTAGTCTAAATACAAACGTCAGTGAATAAATCTTTGTGTCTATAAATTGTTGCATACCGATTGTAATAGACTTGCAGAATTATTTATAGAAATGCATTATTTTGCATGAGATGAAAATATTTTATTTCATCGAGCCGTCGGAGAACCTGCCACCTGGGCACGCCTTGCCGTAGTCGACCTGGAAAACTCTTAATAGACTCTGTACTCGGGTTTGCCGCAGTTAGGAAAACTTCCTCAGGTGGGGGTTCTCGGATGACTCCGATCTTCAGTGTTTATGTGGCATCTCTTCGCAGTCCATGACCCATCCTTCGTCTTGCGCCGCATGCCCTGTCACCTGTACATGTGAGGACCTTATGGCTACGTCAGCAAATGTTGTTATCATTACTGAATACTGGGCCAAAAATAAAATTTAATTTTTTTGCCATCGACACGCTAAGAAGAAGACAGTCTAACAAAAATCATCATCTGCCTAGCCTTTTCCAACTATATTGGGGTCGGCTTCCAGTCAAACCGGATTCAGCTGAATACCAGTATTTACATGGAGCGGCTGCCTTCCAGACCACCACAACCCTTTAACTGGGAAACACAGTACTTCTTGGCAAAACTGGTGTGAGATTTCTGGTTTCTGACGATCCGTAACGTCTGCCAAAGATCTCTAGAGGAGCTTTAAAGGACGAATAACATTGTCTCTTTTTCGCAACGTAAATGACACTGAAACAGCTCATCGTACGGCCTTCGGGGTTTTGATGTCTAAGGAATCAAACGCTTACCCAAGAACCTTTAAGAGGAAGCATGGGCGGTAAGACTTTGTTTATAAAAAGTAATTCGAGGTTTGGCTCTCGACTGTTTTATCCCCCAATATTGGATCGATTTAAGAGATATTTCACAAACTGAATAAGAAGGGTATATACTGTGTCCTTATGTTTTCCTTTTTTTGATTAATAGTTGCCAAATTTTGTACACCAGGGCTCTGTTGACAGCGATTTATCGGACAATTTTTAGCATTTTGTGAGGGTTCTAGTGCTTTATACGGTTAATAAATCATCAAAAAAGAAAACATAGGGACACAGTATATAACCTTCTTATTTAGTTTGTGAAATATCTCTTAAATCGGTCCAATATTGAAGGAGAAAACAGTCAAGAGCCAAACCTCGAATTATAACTTTTTACATAGAAAATCTCGCGGCCTATGTTCCCTCTTAACTTGTTCGTCTCTTACACTTTGAACTGAATGATTTCGTATTTTACCTACTTTTTAGCGCTCTGCTGCCAAATATTGTTGTCTTGCCCATCGGTGAACTATCCTTTCTAACACTATCTCTTTTGTTGCAGGCTGATGACCTAAAACCTTCGGATTTACACCCTGAAATGAAGTACGCAGGTCAGCCGCGGAATTTGACAGTCGAAGCTCTTCCACTGGAGCACTCTGACCATGAGCTCCAGTTCAACGTGTCATGGTTGCCTCCTTTGAGTAAGACCTTAGTATATTTATGTATTTAAGTATGAGATTCAGCCTTTTACTTTGGGCAGGCACAGACTAAGACTAAGTATTGACTTTCGACGTAGTAATGCCGCCAGTCTCTTGGGCACATCACCAGCTGACAGCGTTGAGAATGATTTTTTCTACGCTATATTTTAGTTTGTTGTAAGTTTAGTGTATGTAAAAGTGTAATTTAAGAGGAAACATAGGTGGCCAGACTTTGTATGTAAAAAGTCATAATTCGAATTATGACTTTTTACATACAAAGTCTGGCCGCAGTTTGTGAAATATCTCTTAAATCGGTCCAATATTGAAGAAGAAAACAGTCGAAAGCCAAACCTCGAATTATGAGTTTTTACGTACAAAGTCTCGCCGCATGTGTTTCCTTATAATTACGAAAATAAAGTAGGTAAAAAGAGAAAGCTATTGACACGTTGGCAAAATTTTCTAGTATACGTTTCTGACTAAGCCGGAGAGTAATTTACTGCATACTGGATAAAATATCTTCCTGTTTAAGGATTCCATGCTTGGGCACGGAACCCTTAACAGGAAGATATTATTATGCAACTTAATTTTTATTATGTAACTTATTTATTATTATGCAACTTTCGAAGTTGCAAGTAGAATCGCCTCCGTGGTCGACTGGTTTAGGCGTTTGCCTTGTGACCCGGTGTTCGTGGGTTCGATTCCCATGGGAAGCATACTTTGTAAAGTTGTTTCCAGTTTGGCTTGGACATTGCAGGCTTGAATCACCTGATTGTCTGATAAAAAGATGATTCCGTTCTTCAGAAGGCATGTATTAGCCGGTGGTCCCGGCCGCCATATGGTGGTCGTCAAATAAACCATGTTAGAAGCCCTTGAGGCGGTTCAGAAACTGACACTAGGGTGTGTGGGGTCGTTAGACCTTACTGCCCACACGATAAGACGAAGAAGAAGTAGAACCGTCTCATTAAGCGTACCTATGCTTTCTGTCTGCCTACCAGCTGTATGTTAAAGAACAGAAGTGTATATTTGTTACTTTAAAAGGTAACGAGATCATAGGACAATGACCTCTGTTATCTTCACTAATATTATAAAGAGGAAAGATTTGTTTGTTGGTTTGTATGTTTGTTTGTTTGTTTGAATTGAATAGGCTCCGAAACTACTGGATCGATTTGAAAAATTCTTTTAGCATTGGATAGCTACATTATCAGGGAGTAACATAGGCTATATATTATCCCCGTATTCCCACGGGCACGGGAACTACGCGGGTGAAACCGCGTGACGTCCACTAATGAACAAATAAATAAAAAGATGGAATAGTTTCCGCCACGAGTTCAACTCAACATTGGTCGCTTTTTCTCTTTGCAGACCACCGCAATTTTCTCTAGAGGTTTCTTTTTATTCTAGTACAGTCAGCATCAAAAGTTGATGACTACATTTAGATTTTCAAAATCGCTGTACACCGTATTATACCTAAATCGCTCAACATGACAAGCGCCAGAAATGAATGATTATCATAAAAGGGCATAAGTAGGTGACCATTACTTTTCAAAAGTCGCTAAACAAAGTTATAGTAATCCGAAACAAAGTAATGTTCAGTAACTTTTGCTATCAATGATTTTAAGTTATTTTTGGACGTCGTGATTATACTAGATAACCAAAACAAGCATTTTATATTGTTCAGTGATTTTTGTAAAACTTATTGATATGATGTTTTCGGATATTATAACGATCAGCAATTTTTGACAAAATGGTGTTCAGTGACCTTTGAAGAGTAGTGTTCAGATAATTTTGAACTTAAATGATGTTCATTCAATACTGGCGCCCTCTCTTGTTAAGCGATTTATGGGTGATATAATGTACAGTGATTTTGAAAATTTGAATGTGGTTATCGACTTTTGATGCTGACTGTACCACTTCAAGTTGTCGATGTAACTCCTAAAATCTTCTTCGTTTAATTCGCAGACAACATTATTTCGCTTGCAATCAGACGCCAATTTCCTTTTGCCCATGATGTGCATTAGGTCGTAAATTTAAAACTAGCTTTTACCCGCGACTTACTACGCGCATATCCCATTTTAACCGACTTCAAAAAAAGGAGGAGTTTATCAATTCGACTGTATTTTTTTTTTGTTTGTTACCTCATAATTAACCGACTGGGTGAACCGATTTTCATGATTCTTTTTTTATTTGAAAGATGGTGCTTCCCGTGTGGTCCCATTGCCACCATGTTAGGATCTGATGATGGGAACCCTGAGAAATTGAGGGCAACTCTCGAAAATTGTTGGCACGCATTTGGTAAAAACTTGATATTCGTGTGTATATCGGGTGATACTACAAAAGAATGAAAGTTTGGATCAGACCTGATGATGGAGACGACAGAGAGTCAAAGGAACTCCACATCGGTATATAGGAACTATCAAGTGTTTGGGCTTATTTCATTCGTATTGACGAGACCTTTACACCGAAATACTTAGTTTTATTTTCATAACACAACATCACGCCGGTACGCTGTGAATGGGTACGCAGGTACCACTAAAAAGTGAAAAATACAAAACTTTTTACAAAAAATGTAACCGACTTCCAAAACAAAACACTACAAAGTATAAAATAACTTTAATTTCGGAAGTCAGTGTCAAAAAACGAAATAACCAAAAACACCGACTTCCGAAATTAAAGTTATTTTATACTTTGTAGTTTTTTGTTTTGGAAGTCGGTTACATTTTTTGTAAAAAAGTTTTTTATTTCAGACACCAATTTTCTTTTGAAACCGTTCATCCTTTGACATTTCCTTTCACTACAATTGTCAAGCTAGAGACAGTCCGTACCACTGGTAAGAGGTAGAGGTCATATCCGTTGAACCACCTAATGCTATCCTACTACAGCTATTAGTTATATAATCTAGACACGTGGCAGCGTGTCTAGCCAAAGTTCAAAGAAAAAGGAACTGGCCAGTTTTTACCAGCAAATATTTTTTTTATAAGAGTAAGATATGTCGACCTTTCAATATAAAAACAGTAACTTGCGTAAGTATAACATAAATATGATAAGTTAAGCCAAATATAACATAACATGTATGTAAAAACTTGCTAAGTCGAATCTTGGGCCTTAATTTACCTTATTTCAGGATTATCTACAGAACTTGGCGCCTAATTAGGTCTCATTTTATTTTTTGCTGATGTTGACAGTCACGGATATTTTTAATATTGAAGTTTTTCAAGATTATCTACAGAACTTGGCGCCCATTTAGATCTCAATTCTTTTTTTCTGAAGTCGACAATCACGGATATTTTTAATATTGAACTGGCTCCCATTTTCACATTTATGTTTTTGATAGGATAATAAGAGGGCAAGCGCTAATACTCCGAGCACCAACGCGGGTTTTAACGTACGCCCTAAAATATGGAGGTCTACCTACGTGTTTCGGTGTTCATAATCCATCACACCTAAATGGCTCTACGATTTTGCATGAAACTGAGCAAACGGGTAGCCCATGATGTAGGACATATACATAAAGCTAGCTTTTGCCCGCGACTTAGTACGCGCATTTCCCCCTTTTTTTCCCGTTCCCGTAGGAATTTCGGAAATCCTCTCTTAGCTTGCTTCCCAACACTCCCCAAGAAACCTACATGCCAAATTTCAGCTCAGAAACCGGGCATCAGACAGTCACTCATCAGTTTTCGCAGAATCTATACTTCTATACTAATATATAAAGCTGAAGAGTTTGTTTGTTTGCTTGATCGCGCCAATCTCAGGAACTACTGGTCCGATTTGAAAAATTCTTTCAGTGTTAGGTAGCCCGCTTATCGAGGCTGTTGGCTATATGTATATCATCACGCTAAAACCAATAGGAGCGGAGCAGTAATGAAAATTGTGACGCAGCCGAAGTTGCGCGGCTCAGCTAGTATTATATATCAGGAATAATCCGGTAGTACATTCCCATGGGATAATTTTCGATTAAATCGTAAAGTCTCTGGAAAATGTTTGTGTCATAATTTTGTAGTCCAATCGAACATCAGATAGTGTTTATCACTCGTTGTTCTGCCATAGAAGCTGTCCAGATGGTGTTAAAATATATTGGACTTTATTACGTAACAAAAGTAAAACGTTTTTTAAATAAACGCTCGCTCACGTCATCGAGATGTACTTGGATCGACTTTGTTGCTTATCAATGATTAAGCGTCGGTCGTTAGCCACATATTATGGTCCACCTACGCTTTGTTGTATAATACAAGTTAACCCTCCTGAAATACTGCGAAAGGCACTTAATATAGGCTTGTTTCAAGTGGTAGCAAACCCCGTTTAAGCCAAACTCTTAGTCTAGGTTTATATTAATCCTCGAAGGTTGAGGAGATCGTGGAGTACATCAGAGTGAAGTCCAGCTGGACTTTGATGGTCGACAAGTTGTAGTCGCGCCACAAAACAAACTTCAAGTCGTTTGTGGTGAGGATCCCAACTCATCAGCTCGAGATGTTCCTTAAAGCAGAGTTTTGAAGTTTTGGCCGAAGGGTGTCATGTATCGACGTTTCCGCGGCTAGCTGCGCGACACCAGTCAGCGAAACACGACACCGTCATTTCATGTGCAGTAGTTTATAGTTTTTCATTACTCATACTCGGAAAGTAGGCCTGAAATCGCCATAGGAGCGGGTTGAAAGTATTACTTTTCAGCCCTAAGGAGAATCATTTTCAACAAACAGCCCTCAAATAATAAAAAAAAAACTTGAAGAACTATTGAACCATGTCCCAACTTTCTATACAGCCAGTCAATTACTGCGCGATGTAAAATTGAAATAACGTAAACATGAGTATTAACTAATGATTATATTTTTAAACTAGCTGACCCGCGTGGCTTCGCTCCCGCCAACTGACTACCTACCGACCCTAACCTACTTACCTACCTACCATAGCTAACCTACCTTACCTACCCTACCTACCCTACCTACCCTACCTACCTACGCTAACTACCTGCCTACCTACCTACCTTTCCTACCTACATACTCATTTTTTTTGTATTTAATTCTTATTATGCTATTCTGGACAAAGACTTATCCAAAAACACAAAAACTATGAAAATCGCTCGAGTTAGTTAGAAAAGTGTTCGAACAAACCCGACTTTGTTTTACTTATATATTAAGAAGAAAACAAAAAATATTGTACTCCGTATCACCTAACCAATGAGAACTAATGATAACACGATTTGACAGTTACTGTGAAATCGTGTTGTTATTCATTCTTAGTTCGGGTTCGGGCCTAATCGTAAGTCTGTAGGTGATACGGAGTAGAATACGTCCGCAACTAAGCCCGAAACTACGGACTTCGGACTTAGAGAGTAGCCTCCCAAAATCGATCGCTCCCGTCACCGTGACCACCTTTGGTACGGTACCTTATTATTATTCGCCTTGTTTCGCAAATCGAACCGTTCGTTGCTTTGCTCTAAACGAAATCAATCGCGGAGGCCTAGCAGTAGGGTCCCGTCAGCACAGCACCTTTGGTACGGAACCCTACAGGCCTGATCCGCAAGTCGAACCGTCCAGAACTTCGCAACACTAAATCAGTTTAAGACTCTACGATAAATGCACTTTAAACGAAACCAGCACCAGAGATTTAACCAATTATGGTCCCTAACAGTTTAAGACCTTTCAGAGACCAAACCGAAATTCCTTCGAAACACGACTGTGTTTAGAAATTGTGTGAGGTCATTCTCCAGCGGAAAATCTTAACACCGCAATTCAGAAAAACGCGTCATCAGTGCAACGCCATCTATCGACCATGTAAACTGACAAAATATTTGGCAGCGGAAGACGTTAAATAAGAAGCCCGTATGTAACGGTAAATAACGATAAGGTATTAAAATGTTTACTTTTATTTTGCTACGTCTACGAATTAAAAGTTTCACAAATAACTCAATCAATGTGTTTTGGTGTAACATTCATGCTTTCATGCATTTTTTGGTTCCTCAATAGATGGCGCTCTGACTAATCAGAATATATAAGGAAGTTTCTAACTAAACTAAAAATTCAATATATTTTGATTTTGTGGATCGTTGGTATCGATCAATAACGAAAAGGTATAAAATGATCACTCTTATTTTGCCACGTATTAAAAGTTTCACAAATAACTCAACAATTTTGAATGCTTTCGTGCATTTTATTTTTCTCAATAGATGGCGCTCTGACTCATCAGAATACATTAGGAAGTTTCTTCCTAAACTTAAAAATTCAATATCTTTTGATTTTGTGGGTCGATTTTGATGAAATAAACGCTAAATGTTACTCGGGTTATCGCTTTATATTTTTAAGTACTTAGATTTGCAATCCAATCTGTGGTTCATGCGTGATGCTCCCACAAACGCACAGACAAACAGACAAAAATTTCAAAAATTGCATTTTTGTGTTTTATACCTTTTTCCTGAGTTTTCTGTGTAATTTTCATGCAAAAATATTCAATGTACAGACACGGTTAGTCTACGATTTTATTATATGATTGTATAGATTACTTTATTATAATTTACTTTCAACTATTTCTTTGAAATATCATAGATTTGGGCAAAATATTTAACATTTTGCAATGATGAAAATGTAAAATAATGGCTGAATAGCTGGCAAGTCAAAGAAAAAAAAAACAAAATAGACGGGACTGCGGCAGTTCAAATCTTCATCGGTTTTTTCGAGTTGTAAAGATTTTTCATACTTTTTACGTATAGCAGAGATTTGTATTAACACGTCGATGAGTTCATTAGATTCAGATATGGATTTTTTCTTCAGTTAATTCGTGTTTTTATTTTTACTTTCCTTGTATTCGTAATGAAAAGCACAGTGTTAACCTCGGGTGAAAGACTTATTTAGTCCCTCGAACTATTGGCGCCCTCGCTACGTTCGGGCGCCAAACGCCGTCTCGGGACTAAATCAGTTACTTTCGTCCTAAGATAACAATGTACTATTAATCAATTGTAATATGTATTAATTTATATATAGTTATTGTTTTATGTTTATGTATTTTATTGTATGGGCCCTAGATGCCTGAAATAAGAGATTAAATTAAATATATGAACACGCGGAACAAGATCCAAATACCGTTAATTGTCTACATTACCGCGTGCTGCTGCGCGTTACCACGCATTACAAGTTCTATAAACCTGTATCGATTGGTATCGACTCGTTCAGTTGATCCGCGCGATTTAAGAGGTGTACCACAGTCATGTGAACCCAGCCTTATTCTATCGAAACATACTACGCTAGATCAGCTCAAGGCCGCTGACTCTACCAATACGAAAGAAAACCGACCTAATTTATTCCACTATTTATTACTACGTCAATCAGCCAACAATCGGTTCAGAACACGTGAATGAAACGCCTCGTAACACAAACAGACAGCGCTCCGTAGCGGAAGCTCCGGCTATTACCGACTCGTGTTGAAAGAGAAAACATACCGATCGTTCGCGGATTTTAACTGATTACGACTCGTTAATGCACTGTGTTGACGTGGAAGAAAATATGGAGATTTGGATTGGAATGACGCGTTTGCTTGCGATAACCGGTGTTTTAGCAGTAATAAAGAGACTCCGTTGATACAACGTTGATGTGATATGTTAATATTCATTTTTTAGGGTTCCGTAGCAAAATGGCAAAAAACGGAACCCTTATGGATTCGTCATGTCTGTCTGTCTGTCCGTCCGTGTCACAGCCACTTTTTTCCGAAACTATAAGAACTATACTGTTGAAACTTGGTTATTAAGATGTATTCTGTGAACCGCATTAAGATTTTCACACGAAAATAGAAAAAAAATAGCGGTGAATTCAAACGCCATAACCCTCATTAGGCGCCTCTAGCGGTGAATTCAAACGCCATAACCCTCATTAGGCGCCTCTAGCGGTGAATTCAAACGCCATAACCCTCATTAGGCGCCTCTAGCGGTGAATTCAAACGCCATAACCCTCATTAGGCGCCTCTAGCGGTGAATTCAAACGCCATAACCCTCATCAGGCGCCTCTAGCGGTGAATTCAAACGCCATAACCCTCATTAGGCGCCTCTAGCGGTGAATTCAAACGCCATAACCCTCATTAGGCTACTCTAGCTGTGAATTCAAACGCCATAACCCTTATTAGCAATGCTTTCTGTAAATCGTTGTAGTATTCGAAGTATCATCATTTCTTCAGCTATTTCCTAATAATGTTCTGATCGGCTTCCAGTCTCCCGGAAGCAGGGTAGAATAGGTTGGTATCACGATCCCTCTTGGTGGCCAGTGACTTGCAGCCCAGGCACAAGCCAAGTTGACAATACTGTGCAGCAAGCAACGGAAACATTTATCATCTTGGTTCTTGTTATTTACTGAAACGTGGTCGCTTACAATGGGCCTCATCAGAAGGCTCAAAGTCACTCAAAGGGCAATGGAGAGGGCAATGCTTGGAGTTTCCTTGCGTGATCGAATCAGGAATGATGATATCCGCAAGAGAACCAAGGTTACCGACATAGCCCGAAGGATCGCCAAGCTAAAGTGGCAGTGGGCAGGGCACATTGCTCGCAGAACAGATGGTCGATGGGGCCGAAAAGTTCTGGAGTGGCGACCGCGTACCGGAAGTCGTAACGTTGGAAGGCCTCCCACAAGGTGGACCGATGACCTGGTGAAGGTCGCGGGTAGCCGATGGATGCGAGACCCACAGAAACGGTCGTTGTGGCGACGCTTGGGGGAGGCCTATGTCCAGCAGTGGACGTCTTTCGGCTGATATGATGGTGATGATGACTTGTTATTTGGGATCGGTGCAATGTAACGCGTTTTCTTCTTCTATTTCTCCTGTGACCCTGTGTATAAAGTCACGTTACTTTGTATGAGGCATCTGTACATCGTCATCATTGTCATTTCAACCGAAATACGTCCACTGCTGGACATAGGCCTCCCCCAAGAGTCGGCACATCGACCAGTCCATCGGGTCATCGGTCGTAGTAGCATCTGTACGCTTTTTTTTTAGGATTGGACTTCAACAAATGACCCCATCCGCTCTTGGCGGACCGGAAGGGAGTGTCAGACTTTTACTGACTAAAACAAAACACTACAAAGTATAAAATAACTATAATTTCGGAAGTCGGTGTCAAAAAACGAAATACCAATAACACCGACTGTTTTGTTTTTGGAAGTCGGTTATACTTTTTGTATAAAAGTTTTTTATTTTTCGCTTTTTAGTGGTACCTGCGTACCCATTCACAGCGTATCGGCGTGATGTTATGTTATGAACTGGAGTCTATTTAATAAAACTTAGTGCTTTCGGTGTAAAAGGTCTCGTCAATTCGAATGAAATAACCCCAAACATTTGGTAGTTCCTATATACTGATGTGGAGTTTCCTTGTCTCTCTGTCGTCGCCATCATCAGGTCTGATCCAAACCTTCATTGTTTTGTAGTATCACCCGATATACACACGAATATCAAGTTTTTACCAGATGCGTGCCTACAAGTTTTGAGAGTTGCCCTCAATTTCTCAGGGTTTTCATAATCAGATCCTGACCTGGTGGCAATGGGACCACCTCGGCAGCATACCCTTTCATATAAAAATAGATTCATCGAAATTGGTTCATTAACGACGAAGTTATCCGCAAACACACATAAATATACATATATATATATACGCGGTATTACCTCGGACAGAGGATAAGCATTGCCATACAACGTGGCAATGCCGCCAGTCTTTTGGGCTCACTTCCAGTCGACAGCGATGCGGACGAATTTTTTGACGCCATATAGTTTTATTTTGTATTATAAGTGTAAATAGTTTGTTATTTAAATAGATTGGTCTATACGCGGTCGAATTGAGAACCTCCTCCTTTTTTTGAAGTCGGTTAAAAACCCATCCGTGTTCCTCCTAAGGCCCTTTGCGTTCCAGGGTCGCGGTGACTCTTTCTAACAAATTCTGCAACAGTATCTGTTTATTTATTTATTTATTTCGTAACAATTGCTTACTATACTAACAGTCTTCACTAAAGCGTATAGTAAGCCAAAAACATAAAATTTATCTTAACAACTAAAAAAATGAATACATGCTTGAATCATCGAACCTTGAGTCCAAGTAAATACGTCAACCACCGGTTCGTGAGCAATCAGGGCGTTCATCAAACTAATCGCTTGGGCCGTTGGTGCATATCGAGCTGTAAGGGTTATGCTGCCTTCATTCACTTCCTTTTCTTTCACGCAACGAATGCATTACTGAGGTATGATAGTCACATTTACTGTCTGCCTGTCTACAATTTTATCAATAAAATATCCGCTATCTTTGTTTTGTAATTACAATATGTATAAAGAATATTTATCTTTTTCAATTTGTCATTATTTCGGTAGATAGTGGAGTACTTGTGCGTACCTATCTCTTTCTAATCTAAATATGAGTTTAGCTTCCAGTGATAGCTAAGCCTTTACAATGTCATTGCTACAATCAATAGGTTTTTCCCGCCAAAATAAAACACCTTAGAAGTACTGAGAAAGTTCAGCTACTAAAATTATTATGAACGAAATGAATAAAGATGATTCTTATTCTTTCACTTATTATTGTGGTTGGCGTTGAATTTATTTGTAGAGCACAAATTAAAATTAATGAAGGAAATAAAAAATGTTCAATCACGGTTGTTGCATAATATTATATCACATACAGAACAACTTTTTTTTTTCTTGTTATTCCTCGGCAATCATCGCATTTCCGAATACAAACGAATGCTTATTTCCATGTCCATCAATGATTAGATTTATCGTGTATAATAATTTGAATTCAGAACTAGGTGCTTTATTGTTGTTTTGTTTTTTTTCGTCTGAACAATTAACATACCAAACGTCTAAATGCACAAATAGTGCGAAGCCAAAAAAAAAAAATAACTTAGAGCTGTAAAATTTAGTTCTGAATTCAAATTATTATACACGATAAATCTAATCATTGATGGACATGGAAATTAGCATTCGTTTGTATTCGGAAATGATAGAAAATAGTTGGACTGTACAATTTTGCCATTACTTAGGGGCCGTCTCCACGAGCGAGAGAATCGCGGCGATATTATCGTCGTACCACGTATTTATATAACAACTTTATGAACGTGTATCCATACGGCAATATTATCGCGGCGATTCGACGAGTAAAATTGATGAGCAAAACGTCAACACGCGTTGATAATCGCTCGTGGAGGTGGCGCCTTTGGGGTACTCGTCGGTCGTATCGTATATGAAAGTCGTAATAGCATCTTCAAAAGATATCAAAGCAACGCCACAAACACTAAAAAGCCAATAAAAGACATTAAAAATGTTTGAGTGGTAGACATGAAAACAACATTGATGATCATTTCAAACAAACTGACGTCACTCGCCTTCTCTTCCATAAAACTACTTATAGCTGTAAACTGCTGCTGTACATTGTGAACTGATTCTAGTTTGTGACTAAATAAAGACAACCGCACGGATTGATCTTCAAGGTTAAGCAACGTTGCCGAGGTCGGTTTGCGGATGGGTGACCGTCCGTATACTTGCATAGTGCATACAGGGATAATCGTCGGTTGATGCCCCATTCTATTTAAAATGTCTAACGGGGCCTTTGTGAGTTAGCTTCGGCTCCTCGTACGCCTACCATAGGACTGGGAGGGCCCAGGGTCCCGAGAATATTAATACATCTATTTAGTCAATAAAATTATAATTTTATAATAAAAATCATCGTAGGTCCACCAGCAAACTCGCTAAGTTATTAAATAACTTGTTATTGTTATATACCGAATATACTCCGTGCTTTGGAAAGCATGTAAAACCAGCTATCATTTGTAGATCTTTGCCAAACATTCCGGATAGTCAGCCAGACAAGCTGACACTAGTCTTGCCAAGAGGTACCGTGTTTCTTGTTTCTGATACCGTAAGGATGGCTGGACCAAACGAGATATGTACATGAGTCTATGTACACTATTTAATACCTATTTGCTACTATTTACTACCTTTAATGAAATATTTGCTACCTTTGCGTTTATAAAATATCAAAGAAGTATTTATTTTAACAACGCGGTTAATACAACGCCAAAACTATGAGAACTTGGAAGTGGTCAGCCAACCTGACGTCAAAATGGCTGACCACTTTATTTCTTTGATATTTTTCTAAACGCAAAGGTAGCAAATATTTCATTATAGCTAGTAAATAGTAGCAAATATGTATTAAATAGTGCACATTGTCTCATGTACGTACATGAGACATAATATGAGTCATATCTCGTTTCGTCCAGCCATCCTGACGGTCACCAGTTTCTGAGTAGTGGAATTCAGACGGGCAGTCACTTTGTGATAAATATCACTATTCAGCTGCATACAGTTCGAGTTGCATCTAACCCAAGTATAGTTAATTAGTTAGGAATAGAAAAAATACCAAGAAAAAACTTCGTGTCAAGCGGTTCAAACGTCTTTTATAATGCACACAGCAAAGGAGTGGAACTCTACCTTTTTTTTAACTCTACCTGCGTCTGTGTTTCCGAACGCATTCAACCCTAATCTCTTCAAAGTTAGAGTGAACAGGCTTCTTCTGGGTGGGCTCACTCCATCGTCGACTTCGTCTCTATCATCTCTGACCTAGACTAGAGTCAAGAGCAAACCCATTTCAAGATAAAAAAGGCTAAGCTGATTGATTGTAAATTTATTCTAGCAGAAGGAACATACGCATACTGAGATATACCATCAAAACATATAAATTATGTGTGGCGTGAATTGCTCACCAGAAGTCGACAGTAAACTTCACTCTTGTTACTCATTCACTTCTTATCTTACGTCATTCATCGATGAACGAAAGATGTCTGAAAATGTAGGAAAAATGTTTTTTTTTTTGAATAATTTATTTTATTTTATTTACTTAAGGGACAAAAAACTGCTACAACATAAAATTTTAACAAAAAAAAATATCAGGTTGTAAAAACAATATTGCAGCCCACTAAATTATCCACGTATTTAAATATTTGGTAATGAGTGCCACTAGAAAGCATTATTAAAAAAGAAAATAGTACATAACGAGATTATTACATCACTCACGAATTTTCTTAGAATTTGTCATTTTTCTTCTTTTTCTCGTGTATTATTTTGTTCTCCCAGTACGTAGCGACATATCGTTTGTCACTTTTAAGTCCTCCAGGGTGCGGGTAGGGGTGCACGACGGGCTCCAGAGAATACGCGGCATGTCTTGAAGTAGCAGTTGGTAGGTACTGTATTTGTAGCATTCATCATGAAAACTTCGATAAATTCTTCGTTCAACTGAATTCAAAAAGAAAATACTGAAAGCCAGCGCTTATCAAATGCCATTCAGTGTAAATGTAGTTCATTGCCATTGCTCGCTCAGTCCACATCGGGCATTACATCCTCCACATAATTTGCCTACGTTCTTCTGCGTTTCTTACTCCTATTAGCCTTATCTTATAATCAAATATTTTTTTTATATCAACAACACTATTATATAATTATACAGCGTGTTTCATTTTTTAGACGCGAGCCCAGCCGTCTAAAAATAGATTTTTTTTCCCAAAAATACTCAGGCGTATTAGTATTACATGTAATACTAATAGAAACTCGGTTTATAACGATTAGGTAAAAAAATGTGTTATTAAGGAAAGAAAGAAGAAAGAAAAAGCGTTTATTTGCGCCAAGCATGACGCATACCAAAAAAAATAAAATTGAATAAAACAAAATTACAATTTTATAACAGTTGGGAAGATATGCTTAAGGCTTTTATATATAAATTAATTTTGTAACGATATAATCTGTCTGTCTGCCATTTTTGTTTTATCGATGGGAAATCATCAACTGACTCCTCACGCTCTGGGTGAAGCAGAAGGGAGTGTCAGACTCTTAACTGACTAGAACCCATCCGTGTTCCTCCTAGTGCCCTTTGCGTTCCAGGACCGCGGTGACCCTTTCGAACAAATTCCGCAACCCTGGTAGGCACTGGCCCTAGCGGACCCCTTCTTCTATGCTGACATCTCTTTGAGGCGCGCGTGGAACACAACGCGCCGTCGACCTGGGCCTGGTTCTAATCGGACAGCGAGCCACCCAATGCTCGTCGTCTGCAGGCCCGCGCCTACGGTGGCCTGGAATCGCCCTGCGACTCCCGACGCCCGGGGCGTCTACTTCTGTTGCGGCGTGAGGTTTTCCTCTCTCTCACGCGTTCGGCCTCCTCCATCTCTAGCATTACTGTTTCGCAGAAAAAGGTGACCGCTTTCCATGCCTCCTCGCTCCGACCTTAGATTGAACCAGAGCCGGACGCGAGAGGTCGCCTAATCTTTTCCCAACTATTTTGGGTTCGGCTTCCATTCAATCCGTATTCAGCTGAGTACCAGTATTTTACGTGGAGCGGCTGCCTACCAGACCTCCACAACCCATTAACTGGGTAACACACTACTCCCTGGCAAGACTAGTGTTAGATTTGCTGGCTTCTGACTATCCGTAACGACTGCCAGAGATCTAGAAAAAAAACTGATGATGATAATATTTCTGAAGCCTCAGAAATTCATATAACTGAAGGGCCTGATAGCATTAATTGGTAGGAAAGCCCGTACGTCTCTAACAGAAGGGACTTAATAACAGGACACGTTTCTGAATCCCTTTCTTAATGTGATAATGTTAGAGGGTACCTACGCCTTGCCTATGTCTCAAGTTGATTTGATTTATCCTTTCGTACCTATTGTCGCTTGATCTGGCCTTACCTTTGTTGGTTTTCCTGACCAATAACAAAAGGTCGCAGAGTCGACCTCGGAGTTACTCTACTGTTTTTGACATAATTCCGACCAAATTGGAAATTTTGGGAGTTGGACATTTTGACCATTGGATATTATGAGAATTGGGCATTTTGACAATTGAACATTTTGGGTATTTGGACATTTTGACCACACGTTGGATATTTTGCCCCTGAACGATTTTAATTTCACTAACATTTATACTACGGAAATCTGACCAACATATCATAGTCAAACAAATAGATGGCTAATTCTACTAATATTTAAGCATCGTTCGCAATCGCATCTCAGTCGCAGTCTGTCGAAAAAACCTCATTTTTTTAAATATTTTGGACACGTCTTTATGATTCAAATCGAAATGCGAACGTTGTTTCGGTCAACATTTTGAC
The DNA here is from genome assembly GCA_947578705.1 of Lacanobia wlatinum. Lineage (NCBI taxonomy): Eukaryota > Metazoa > Arthropoda > Insecta > Lepidoptera > Noctuidae > Lacanobia > Lacanobia wlatinum. The sequence continues at coordinate 21,079,221 of OX388033.1, forward strand.
GTTTTGACAAACGCTATCCCCGACAGAATGTCACTTTGCCTAGGCACTCTTGCCTTTTTATAAAGCAAAATTAAAGTGAAATTTAACCTTAGGCTGCGTATATAAACAAGCAACTCGCATGCAAGTTCAATTACATTGCAGAGAGATGAAGTAATTGATCACATTATACTTCGGTCACCGAAGCCCTGAAACGCAAAGGGCATTTGGAAGAACACGGATGGGTTTTAGTCAGTACGTGTCTGACACTAACTTCCTCAGCTATACAATATCCCAATATGCATGCGACTTTATTATTTGTAAAATAAAATACTTATTAGCTCTTGTAAACAATCATGAAATTATTTTTTAAATACCTTCATCAGCAATGAAGTTATAAAGCTTCAAAGATTACAATTAGAAGGAGAAGTCCGATATGAACGTTGACGTCAAAGTCCATGACGCCTATACAGCTGACATACAAAACAGCGTTTTCGCGAGAGGGACAGATATATTTGTTTAAAATAATTATATCTCATTTGTTTTTCGAGCAATTTTGATTCTATTTTCACTGATGGTATTATATTTTTAGATAAACTGTATGGATAATAAATATTTTTTTCATGCATATTCCCTACTAGTTGAACCGCGCAACTTCATTTGCGTCACAATTTTCAATACTGTTCCGCTCCTATTGGTCTTAGCGTGATGATATATAGCCTATAGCCTTCCTCGATAAATGGGCTATCTAACACTAAAATAATTTTTCAAATCGGACCAGTAGTTCTTGAGATTAGCGCGTTCAAGCAAACAAACAAACAAACTCTTCAGCTTTATACTTAGTATAGAAGTATAGATGATCCAACTAGCTTCTGCCAGCAGCTTCGCCTACGTGATCCCCAGGGAACATACTCCCGGGATATAATAATCAGACTATAATAATCTACCTCTGTGCCAGATTTCATGGAGATCCTTTAAAGCGTTCTGACGTGAACGAGTAACATCCATCCATCCATACTCACAAACTTTCGCATTCATAATATTAAGTAGTCCTAAGTAGGATAGGATAACTTAGGTCCAAATGCCTGAATGAAAATACCAGCCAAGTGCGAGTCGGACAATAGAACTACCCACTGTGAAAATTTTATGTAGGCTGCCTGTCCAATGACGCGAAGCGAGATAGCGGAGCGGAGAAACAGAAAAACATTAACCAATGGAATTGCTTAAAATATCCGCACCACGTGAGTCACTGAGATTTTATACAATTCCATTGATTAAAATTTCTCCGTTCCTCCGCTCCGCGTCAATGGACAGGCAGCCTTACGGTTCTTGAGATACAGCCCGCTGACAGACAGATGAACGGACGGACCGACGGACAGCGGAGGCTTATTCTTTGGTTACACTTTGGGTATGGAATTCAAGCATAAACACTATTTTCGAATCGGAACTCTTTCAAAACAGTCTCTACTACCGAGGAGTCTTCAACATAAATTGGCATGAAAAACCAGAAACAAATAATAAAGATCTGACACAGATTAGATAAAATCTCGATGCAACTGTTGTTTAGGAATGCATCTAATTAAACTTAATTGAATTATCATTCTAATAGTAGCCTTGTTGGCAATTATATTTTTGAGCCGTTTGGGGTTGAAACTCTTGGACCGTGCGGTCCGAGTGCTCACGTTTTATTTAAAGAACTAGCTAAACGTTTAGTTGACACTTCGCGTGACCCAAGGGCTGGCTTTTACTAGTTTGTTATTTAAATATATTGAAAGTATATTATATAGATTGAATAAATTAAAGATTTTAGTTAAATATCATTCTAATAATTAATTATTATCAGAAGTGTTCCCGACGTATAAGTCGCAAGTACCTAGTATGTAGCAGTACAGTGGAAGCTTATTTAGCTTGGTTAAGGGTTAACTTTTTTATGTATTTGCATGTTAAATAAGTGGTAAATAATTTAATTTTATGATTTACTTACTACTCAGATTCACCGATCAGATCAGACAGATCTAAGTTTATTTCACTACTTCTTCCAAGCTAAAACACTAGGAAGTGGAGGGCGGGCTTTATAGGGGACTGTCTTAATATAAAACGTTGACGTTAAAACAGTGCTGGCTTTTAGCCTTAATTAAATAAATGTTTTTTTTTTTTATATTTAAATTTAAGTGACTGTTTGTATTCGTGCTCAGGTGACAATAGGGTCGCCACCTATTACTTAGAACTTAAACATGACAAAACTGAACAGATATGGTTGTACTACAGGGTACACCAGTAAGTATACACAAGCAGTTTTTTTTTTCTTATTTACTTGGTCATTGAAAACCATAGTTTTGTATAATGTAGTGAAACATATTTTCAATTTTTTGTAAATGTGAGTACTATGAAGCCATTTACTTGAGGAATTGGTTATAGATTACTTGTTTGACATGAACGAGCGTAGCAGTTGAGAGCTTGTCATGCTCACACAAATGTTTCGCTGATGGTGGCGCGTGTGTTGGATCATTTGGCTCCCTTCAAAATGGTGCATTAACACCATCTAGCTCAACTATTTTCTACACGCGTCATGTTCGTGAACGGGCGCCGTCAGTTGAGACTGGTCATCTCTTACCTGCCACTGACTTATTTTAATCTTTATATTTTGTTTTTATTTTTATACTTTCTTATTCTTTGCATTGTCCTCACATATATAAGCAATCAAGGATAATGTTACCGAGATTTTTGAAATACATCACAAGATTTAAAAGAAGTGTCCGTGGAATTGCTTGCACGTTCTTCTCTATAGAGATCTACGCTTTTTACCGTGCAAATAGCTTCATATTTTTGACTGACCGACCTTGACAAAGCAAAAGTGCCTGTAAATGGTTCATCTATCTTTACTAATATTATTATAAAAAGGTTAAGATTGTGATTTTGTGAGGTTGTAAGGGGTAATCTCTGGATCTACTGAACCGATTTTGTTTTTTTTTTTACCAATAGAAATCCACGTTATTTATGAGTGACATAGGCTATTTCATTAACCCAAAAAAAAACGGCCCAACGAAGTGGGCACGGGTCAACTAGTTTAAAAAGTATGCTTTGAGCTTGAGTTTATACCAAATTAACATATTTATGTAGATTGCGACACTTCGACAGGCTGTTTTGGTCGTCCTTCCCTTATGATCACCTGAGGCGCTAGGCTATAAAGATTGATCACGTGACATTTTGACAGCCTTTCAATCCCATGGGTAATTTTGACGTTTCGTCAATCGCTTTTGCTATGATGCTGTTCACTGAATGTCAATTATTATGTGTGTGTGAAAATATAACCCAGTAAACTGGCCAGTGAACATGACATCATGAATCCGACGCCATATTGTACTGGAGTGGCACCATAGTGTACTGGTGAGAAAAATGTCAGATGTGACGTATTACAGTATTAGTAGTAGGTATATCAAACGTCAAACAGGCGTGTGTGCATCAGTCTTTGAAGATTTTTACAATACGGCGTCAATTTGTGACGTCATCGCACTGGCCAATATATTTCGGAACGACTCAACAGTATGGCGTCGATTCATGACGTCATGAGTACTGGCCAGTATACTTTTTATATTTCGGAACACACACTATTATGTATTTGTAGACAATTTACAGGCTTAGGGTTGTCACTAAATTTTTGCCCTGGAATACCTAATAATATATATTTTTTCATTGGTACAGAAGGCGTTGCGACCGAGTATTCCTTGTACATTCGGAGTTTGAACGACACCAAGAACATCAATTGCAACGCACATTGCTATGAATACCCCATACCTGGGGTGAGTCAGTTTCATATTATTTTGTTGGGAATAGAAATAGCTACGTCGTAAGTTAGTGTTGATTGAGGACCCTGTGTATTCGGGGAGACTAATATTTCTGGGGATGAAATTACTTATATGAATAACTTTCACTCTGAGAATAGAACATAAATCTGTTTAATGCCTACAACTTCGAAAAGTTTAATGAACATGAATCAATTGCATGTATTTCATTTTTCAACACTATTTTATATAAGTAAACTTGCTCGTAGAGGTGGCGTCTATCTCTAAAAGATATAAAACTGGTATAAGTAATTAAGACGACATGGTTGGCGCTGCTGCGCTGCGTGTCGCGGGTTCGATTCCCGCACGGAACAAATATTGGTATGGCTTACAGATGGTTGTTCCGGGTCTGGCTGTTTGTGTATGTGACACTGTGTGTTTGTAAACACACGAGACAAAATTCATAATGACGGGCAAAGATTTTAATTATAAAAAAAACTATAGCTAAATTTACATTCCTTTATTCTCCACAGAACGTGACGTCATGGTTGGTCCCTAAGGACCCGACCACCGTACCGAATACATGTGCTGTGCGCCCCGGCTGCGCTTACGCAGTGAGGCTGATTCCTCATCCCTGGGACAGATCCACCAGCGCCAAACTATTAAAAAACCTCTCAGGTGAGTGCAAACGGTAGCAAAAATGAGTTGAATGAAGAAATGAGCCAATGTACTATTTTTTTTTTACTCAAGTACCTATTTGGTAGAATCGACTAATGACATAGGTAAAAGGTTACAGAAAGACTAGGGAAACATTTATTTATTGAACTTAGGATACAGTATCAGGCGCATTATGTAGCCTTCTTAAAATTTGACAAAATAATAATAAAAGGACCAACGGGAGTAAACAGAGAAAAAAGGATAAGAGAAGGACATGACTCACCCAATTCAATATCTCAGAAGAAAATAGACTTAAAAGGCAACCCGTCAAGCAGACGAGCTACTACATCGGCCAAGGGAAAAGAAATCCTAAAACCCAACATACTTAACTACGTGGAACGAAGCAGATCTGCCTCACTGACAGAGATTCCAAAAGACATATAATGACCACCTGCACCCGGAACCAAGTTAGAATAACAAATACCAAAACCACTTATACACAAACTGAAAAATGCACCCCAAGCTGGTTGGTCACCGTTGGGAAAGAAGACCGCTACCCTCCAGCAAAATCAAAATCAAAAGGCATTTATTCAAACTAGGCTGAAAATCAGCACTTTTTGAACGTCAAAATTTACATGAAGACAGTCCCCCAAATCGCCCAGCCCGTCACCATTTCCTAGTGTTTTAGCTGGGAAGAAGAAGTGGCCAACAAACTCCCCAGCAACACAACTGTCTGTTAAGTTTAAAGAACTTGAATTTATATAACATTAATATTCAACATTTTATGATAGATATTGATCGTTAAATTAAATAAATGGATGGCACATGTCAGCTAGCACGCTATATTATCCCAAAAATTAAATATGAAACAATGATAAAACTAATTAAATACATATATAGGTAATTAAATAAGTAAACTTAAGCATACAATACTAATCAAAATGAGCCTCCAGGAATAAATAGAGCGCCCGCTTACATGTGCAACAATGCAATTCACAAGTCACTATTGATAAAATAGGACCATCGCAGTTAAATTATAACGCTTAAAAATTTTAACAATAATAAACCACGGACAGCAAGACGACCAGTCACCACAAGCAGCACCCGTTCACGAGCATAACGCAAAGATCAGCCATTACTTCCCTCGCCATATTAGAGGGAAGGAGGTAACCGATCCCCGACGCTACCGCAAGCAGCGACGTCTAAGGCATGATGAACCTGCTGCCGGTTTCTCAGACAAAATCATACTTATCAATTTGTCGAGGTCGCTAGTTAACCACATACTGCAATACAACTCATAAAAAACAAGTTAATGAGAAGATGTATGTCAATAAAAAAATAAATGAAAAAAAAAGTGATCTATACAGTCAGAATAATAAACAATGTTATCTTGAGCAAGTAAAGAATCTACGAAAGAACATTTAGCATTGTCTCGTGTTCAACACAGCGACCAACTATTTTTATCGTCGAAGTAATCGTTTATAGTATAGTATGCCTTCGAAATAAGGTTAGATTTCACTTTCGCTTTAAAAGCATTAAAAGGCAAGTCTAGAAAAGAAAGAGGTAACTTATTATAAAAGCGGATACCGAGCCCCACAAAATGGCCCTGGACCTTACGAAGACGGTGGAAAGGAGCATGTAGTTTGTGCTTATTTCTGGTGTTAAAGCTGTGGATATCTCTAGTTTTGGCATATAAATGTATATTTTGCCTGATATACACTATGTTGCCAAAAATGAACTGCGAAGCAACCGTGAGAATACCTATTTCTTTAAAAAGTTCCGTTAAAGAGACTCTGGACCCTAGCTGGTATATCGCTCGTACGACTCGCTTTTGTTGGACAAATATATTTTGTATGTCAGCAGCTTTTCCCCACAGTAGTATGCTACTGTGGGGAAAAGCTGCTGACATACATAGGACATAACACTATGGAAATAACTAAAATACACTAACCGAGCTGTGTCGATGTCAGTAAATTGTCTAACTTTCCTGACGGCGTACGCGGTAGAGCTAAGCTTTCCCGATAGTGTTGATATATGAGAGCCCCACTGAAGTTTGGCATCAACTGTTATACCCAAGAAAACAGCTGAGTCTATAGTTTCGAGCACCTCGTCACTTAAGATGATATTGTGTCCTAGATTTTTAACATTAGGTAAGGCAAATTTTATACATTTTGTTTTCTTAGGGTTTAGAACTAGATTGTTTGTTGTAAACCAATTCGTGCAGCAAGTGAAATACCAAAAGGAAAACCAAATCATATCTATATAGCCACACTAAACGCACTTTCATTAAGGACAACAGAAAAACTCCTCGAACAAGAAATAGCTTTGAGTAAAATCAAATGGGATATTCTCGGTATTAGTGAAGTAAGACGAATAGGAAACCATATTGAAGAACATAACGACTACATCCTGTACTACATTGGTTAAACAAAGGGTCAATATGGAGTTGGATTTATGGTGAAAAAACATTTAAAGAAACAAATCATAGAATTTAAAGGCATATCTGAAAGAATAGCTGTACTAAATATACAGCTACAAGGTTACAAAAACCAGTGGACTATAGTACAAATATATGCGCCAACAGAAGCAGCAGACGAAGCAATAAAAGATGATTTCTACTACCAAAATAATGTTCTTATGGGTAGTCTCTAGTGTGATTGATACACTAGAGACTACCCATAAGAACATTATTTTCATGGGAGACTTCAATGGCAAAATAGGCAAACAGCAACATGGTGAAGAGTCAGTAGTGGGAAACTACGGCATAGGAAAAAGAAGCAAGAACGGGAAAAGACTTGTGAATATGGCCCTGGAAAATAATATAACCATATTAAATAGCGTTTTCAAGAAAAGACATGCCAGGCAGTGGACTTGGATATCGCCCGATGGGACCTACCGTAATAAAATAGACTTCATAACTAGTAATCGACCCAATAAACGTAATAAATAACTTTAACTTTAATAGTAACCATCGCATGGTCAAAGCTATATTATCTCACAAACAGCAAAAGAAACAGAGGAAACACTTCTATCATGGGAAAAATACTTGGGCAGCCGATATAACGTTTCAGAACATCACGACATCCAAAGAAAAAGATAAAACACAAGAAATTTACAACATGGAAATTAACAATATGTACTACAGGAAAGTAATCAAGACAAAGATAAACAATAATACACTAAGCTCTAAAACAATAGATCTCATTCAAAAAAGGAAAGAACTACTCAAAAATAAAAAAAATAAAACAACATTAAAGGAAATTACCGAACTAAGCAAACAAATAGGTCGCAATCTAAAACAAGACAAGTCGAATAAAAGAATCAAATGTATCCAAAACCACATTACTAAAACTGGTGGTACTAATAAAGCACTCAAAGAATTAAGAGAAGTGCCGTTATGGGTCCCGAAAATAAAAAACAAAAACAACAAGGAAGAAACAAGAAGACAGCCAATTTTAAAGATAGCAACAGAATATTACCAGAAGTTATACTCTACCGGAAACACCTTAAAATGTAACATAAACCTCGAAGATGAAACGGAAGATATCCCTCCGATTCTTGAAAGAGAAGTCCAATATGCGATTGAAACCCAGAAAAATGATAAAGCTCCTGGACCTGATCATATAACTGACGAGATGATGAAGGCGACATTGTCGGAAACAACATCAAAACTGACCAACTTGTTTAATCTTATCCTAAATAAGGAGTACATACCTTCACAATGGACAATAAGCTCTATAATACTCATCTATAAGAAAGGAGACAGATTAGAAATAGGAAATTATCGCCCAATAAGTCTGATGTCGAACTTATACAAGGTGTTCTCTAAAATAATACTAAAACGCATCACCAAAAAACTTGACGAACAGCAGCCAAGAGAACAAGCTGGATTTCGATCGGGGTTCGCAACAATAGACCATATACATGTGGTAAATCAACTTGTTGAAAAATGTCAGGCATATAATTATCCAGTGTACATGGCATTTGTAGACTATACGAATGCTTTCGACTGCCTGGAACATCATTACATTTGGGACCCTGAAAACCCAAAGGATAGAAAACAAATATATAAGGATAATAAAAAATGTGTATTCAAACAGCAAAGCACGAATAAAATAGGGAATATGCATGCGATTTTTTTATTTGCAAAATGAAATACTTATTAGCTGTAATAAACAATTATGAAATTATTTTTTAAATACCTTCATCAGCGATGAAGTTACAAAGCTTCAAAGTTTACAATTAGAAAGAGAAGTCCGATATGAATCGTGACGTCAAAGTTCTTGGCGCCTATACAGCTGCCATAGAAAACAGCGTTTTCGCGAGAGGGACAGATATATTTGTTTAAAATAATTATATCTCGTTTGTTTTTCGAGCCATTTTGATTCTATTTTCACTATTAGTATTATATTTGTGTATATTTTTAGATAAACTGTATAGATAATAAATATTTTTTTCATGCATATTCCCTATTGGAAACAGAAGGGAAAAATTTCACAATACACAGAGGAGTGAGGCAGGGAGACTCTCGCCAAAACTTTTTTCCTCCGTGCTAGAGGAAGTCATCAGGAAAATGGAATGAGACAACTTAGGGTTTAACATAAATGGAACACGTTTGAATCACTTGAGATTCGCGGAAGACATTATACTTATAACAGATATCTCGGAGTGCCTTAACAACATGCTCCAAGATTTGTCAAGTGAGAGCAGAAATGCTCTCACTTGACCTAATAATGAACAAAACAAAGACTAAAATAATAACAAATAGATAGACAGAAAGAAATAGAATATGTGAATTCCTATATTTATCTAGGCCAACTTATTGCCTTCAACAACCATATGGATACAGAAATAGAAAGGCGGGTAGCCAATGCATGGAAACGGTTCTGGTCACTCAAAGAAGTGCTAAAAAGTAAACAATATACTATTGCAAAGGAAAGTGTACAACACATGCATATTACTAATCCTTACTAAAAAAATGGTCTGGCAACCATAAGGTTGCCAGACCTTTTTTTTTAACGGAGAGGAATCCTCATAGATGTCCTCCGCCCTGGGGCGGGCGGAGGGGTCTGTCAGACTCTTACTGACTAAAACCACCCCGGTGTTTCATCTCTCACCTACGCCGGAGATCTCGGGAACTTACGACTTCCGTGATCACCGGCTGGTGCCAGCCCACCTTTGCGGGCCACTTCGGGTCAGCGGGGGGAGTGAGGAGTTTGACTCCCCCCGCGACGTCAAAGAGGAGCGCACGGGAACACCACGCGCCGCCACCTCGGGTCCGGATGAATGGGGGGCGAGGAACATCCCCAAGTCCGCCGCCCCTGGACCCAGTTAGGGGGCCGGAAGAGGGCAGCGTATGCCCTCCTCCGACGCCCGGTGCGTCTGCTGCGGGCCGGGAGGGAGGTCGATATCTCGCTCTCCCTTTCCGCAGCCTCCTTCTGCGCGATAACTGTTTCGCAGAAGGAGACCACCGCGTCCCAGGATTCCTCGCCGTCGACCATAGCACGGACTACTTCCGGCAGCGAGAGGTCACTGCCTACCACAGAGATGAGGGCACGGCGCGGCTCCTCCCAAGCAGCACACTCTGCCAGCGTATGCCGCGGTGTCCTTCCGACAGTCGACGCAGTGGTGACATCGAGCGTCCGACTCCCTGCCTATGCGACACAGAAACCTCCCGAAGCAACCATGTCCCGAGAGGACCTGCGTGACCCGAGATGACAGGGAGCCGTGCCTTCTCCCGAGCCACCGGTCGAGCACTGGCCGGATGGTCTCGATAGTGACGAGGCCGGCGGAAGGGCGTGAGAGCCTGTCCCGCCATTCTGCCACCAGGACCTCGTGCAGCTGCGACCGACGCAGCTCAATGTGTCGCTGCATCAGTCGCTAGCCGCGTGCCCGCGCGTCCTCACGCCACCGATGCAGTGACGCGAGGACTTTCGCCTCCAGGTCCCAGGGCGGAGATCCGGCCAGTGCGCAAGCCGCCTCGTAGGAGATCGTGCGATAACCCCTAATGACTCTGACGGCCATCACCCTCTGCGGTTTCCGCAAAACAGTGATGGTGCTGGCCGTCAGGTCAGCCGCTCGGATGGGGGCCCCATACAGGGCCATCGATCGCACGATCCCCACGTACAACCGCCTGCAGGCGGTGCTCGGGTCCCCCAGATTGGGAAGCAGCGTTGACAGCGCCCCAGCCGCGCCCAACAACTTGGGCGCCAGCCCCCGGAAGTGGGGGCCGAAATCCCAACGGCTGTCGAGCACCAATCCCAGGTACTTCATGGTGGACTCGACAGCGATGCGGCCCCCCCCAACAACTATGTGCGATCCCGGCGGCGGCACCCGTTGGGGGATGGTTGCCAGACCTTTTTTTTTTTTTTTTTTAACGGGGGGAAATCCTCATGGATGTCCTCCGCCCTGGGGCGGGCGGAGGGGTCTGTCAGACTCTTACTGACTAAAACCACCCCGGTGTTCCATCTCTCACTACGCCGGGGATCGCGAGAACTTGCGACTTCCGTGATCCCCGGCTGGTGCCGGCCCGCCTCTGCGGGCCACCTCGGGTCAGCGGGGGGAGTGAGGTGTTTGACTCCCCCCGCGACGTCAAAGAGGGGCGCACGGGAACACCACGCGCCGCCACCTCGGGTCCAGATGAATGGGGGGCGACGGACGTCCCCAAGTCCGCCACCCCTGGACCCAGTTAGGGGGGCCGGAAGAGGGCAGCGTATGCCCTCCTCCGACGCCCGGTGCGTCTGCTGCGGGCCGGGAGGGAGGTCGAGATCTCCCTCTCCCTTTCCGCAGCCTCCTTCTGCGCGATAACTGTTTCGCAGAAGGAGACCACCGCGTCCCAGGACTCCTCGCCGTCAACCATAGCACGGACTACGGCTGGCAGCGAGAGGTCACTGCCTACAACAGAAATGAGAGCACGACGCGGCTCCTCCCAAGCGGCACACTCTGCCAGCGTATGCCGCGCCGTGTCCTCCCGACAGTCGACGCAGTGGTGACACCGAGCGTCCGGCTCCCTGCCTATGCGACACAGAAACCTCCCGAAGCAGCCATGCCCCGAGAGGACCTGCGTCACACGAAATGACAGGGAGCCGTGCCTTCTCCCGAGCCACAGGTCGAGCACTGGCCGGATGGCCTCGATAGTGACGAGGCCGGCGGAAGGGCGTGAGAGCCTGTCCCGCCATTCCGCCACCAGGACCTCGCGCAGCTGCGACCGACGCAGCTCGATGTGTCGCTGCATCAATCGCTCGCCGCGCGCCCGCGCGTCCTCACGCCACCGATGCAGTGACGCGAGGACTTTTGCCTCCAGGTCCCAGGGCGGAGATCCGGCCAGTGCGCAAGCCGCCTCGTAGGAGATCGTGCGATAACCCCTGATGACTCTTACGGCCATCACCCTCTGCGGCTTCCGCAGAAGTGGTTGCCAGACCTGAGCCAACACACAGAAACAAAATCAAAAACTGACCATGTGCCAAAGAGCCATGGAGAAGAGTATGAAGATGTCTTAGTCAAAACGTGAAGAAAGATGAGAGAGAGTAGGAATAAGTGGACGAAAGATATTACAGAATGGATCCCTAGATTTCAAACAAAAAGGAAACGAGGAAGACTAAGAAAACGTTGGTCTGATGACATAAAAAAGAATGCGGGTACACTGTGGCATAGATTAACACACACAAGAGTAGAATGGAAACAGCTGGAGGAGGCCTTTGTGTCACAAGGACACGCCGACATCAAATTGAGAATAGTAATAAAAATAATAATGGAATACTTACAATGTTAATATATTTAATTGCATGCTAAAAACTTAACAATGAATTGTATACAATTAAGTTGGCAATAAAGGCTTAATAATAAAAAAACAGTATCGGACCCAATACTGAGCATTGTAGCACTATTGTTTAATCAAATGTCGTAACAGGAAAAGTATAAATATTATTGAATTTTATTATTTTTTCATTTATTGAGTTTCAGTTATTGAGGAACCTACGTTTCCAAAAGCAGGTAGATTGTAAGAGAGATCTAATTTTAAAAGTTGGTTAACTAGGTATTAGGGAATCCTCTCTTGGTGCTCGCCTACACTAAGAAAAGAATATGTCAAATTTCAGCCTTTTATGACCAGTAGTTTCGGCTATGCGTTGTACGAAGCCTGTATACATTGTTTGAAAGTTGAAAATTACGCACCATACAATGGAGCGTGCGATAAAATAGATACTTACATCTAAGTACCTACTTTACCACACGCTCCGATAAAAGGCGCCGTGCGTATTCGGTTTTTTTAATTTCCATAAACAAATATAAGAATAATATATAAGAATTCCACTAAGGAGTTTACTTCCGTCTTCGTCGGCGTCGAAAGATAAAATGAGACGATAGTTGCAGTTCTAATTACCCGACTGCGCCAGGAGGAGGGTTATGTTATGGTTATGTGTCGATTGTATGTATGTAAACATCTTTGGAACGCTCTGTAGCCGCCGTTTAGGCTTGATGGATTTCAGCTTGAGAGATGTCGTTAGATTCGTTTTGTTTAGACCACAGAGCGTGCCAAAGAAATATACATACATACATACACTCGATAAAAACGAAGTACAGAATAATTGAGAAAATAGTCAGTTTTTTTTCTTAATGAGACAAACGTACTCTGCGTGAGTTTCACAATACAAGACTAAGAAAAGTTCAGAAGCTTGGAGGTGAAATAAGGCGCAGTATACTTTCCAATGCTTCCCTAAGTTTAAAAAAAATACTCAATTAATAATTAACAAAATCATATTCAACTTCCTATGGCAGGAGAATCGCGAAAACCACAGATTAAAAATGACCATTGACCACCAAATAAAACTAAAGCTCATTCATTCTAAGTAGGTAAGTACTTTAAACTCAACTAAATTAAAAATAGAATATCCGAAATTACTAATGCTTATTCATTTGAAGTATTTTGAAGTTCAGTTTTAACAATATGATATCAGCAAAATAACAAAAGATAACATAAGCTGAATGATCGAACCTCGTTGGAAGCGCTCTTGCTCAATACGTTAGTCTCAATTTAATACTAAAGAGAAAATGAAACAAAGATGAGACAACGATGTAGTTCTAACTTTAAATTTGCAAATTCGAGCCATTTTTATATTGCAAAGATTGTTGCGACTTTCCGACTGTTATCTAAAAACAAAAAGTTTGTCTCACAGTTTTTCTCGCAAATGTGTTGAAAAATGTTGTATGATATACGTGCGGATATTGGTACTTACCGCACTTGTATCGTACATAATTATTACATATTTCCTACAAAAAAAAAGTTTATTGCAGTGGTCAGTAGAACCGTAGGTAACTTAATTTGCCATTCTTAGGCTGTTTTTGTAAAATAATCACAATAATTACATGCAATAATCACAACAAATTAAAATAAACTTTTGTCAAAAGCCAACCACCAGTGAATTTGACATTTAGAACACCTCACGCTATAATAGCGCCTCTAGATGCAAATTCAAATGTGGTAGCCCTCATTGGTTATATTATGTCACTATGGCATTCGAGATAGTTGCATAATTGTATGCGAGTTTCAAGCATATGTTCCAAATACATATGATTGAAACCCGGCTTCAGTGTTCTGAAAAAACCTTTTTTTTTTTTCAGAATGTGAGGCAGGAGTATGCTCTTGCACGCACTCCCCTCTTCTGCCCGTACCGAATGTGTATACCGACATAGTCATCAGGGAAGGGAAGATGTATTCCAACATCTCTTGGACCCTGCCCCCTCTTAGCAACCAGAACGGACTGCTCCCTGCTAACCTGACCAAGCTGAGATATAGAGTTAGGTTTGTATTCATGAATAATTATGTTTTTATAACCGACTTCAAAATGGAGGACGTTCTCAATTTGTCGAATTTTTTTTTTTTATTATTTTTTTATTTTATGTATGTACGATTACTCGAAGACGCCTGGACCGATTTGGAAAATTCTTTTTTGTTTGAAAAGGTAGTCTTTCCAGGTGATCCCATGATCATCAGGATCTAATGATGGGATCCTGGAGAAATAGAGGGAACTCTTCAAATTTTACAGGTACATTTGAAGCAATTTGGGTATTTTTTGGAAGAGTTTTTTCTCGGACTGGCCCCATTTCAATTTTATGAAAATCTGATGAAGAACTTCGGAGATAGGCAACGGTACTCCTCAATAACTGATAGCAAATGGACCAGGATTGCTGAAATCGCATGTCTATCTATATTTTACACCAGTTCATAACATTACATCACGCCGGTACGCTGTGAAGGGGTACGCATACGTGAATGTCAATTTGACTGCGGAGAATCACTACTAAAAGTGAAAAATAAAAACATTTTTACAAAAAAATACTACAAAGTGTTAAATACCTTTAATATCAGAAGTCGGTGTTTTTGGGTTTTGTTTCTTCGTTTTTTGACACCAACTTCCGAAATTAAAGTTATTTTATACTTTATACATAGTGTAAAAAAGTTTTTTATATAAGTTGGTATTTTGTAAAACAGCATATATTTTATGTGTGTTCGCGGATAACTTCATCGTTTATGAACCGATTTCGATTAATCTTTTTTTATATGAAAGGGTATGCTACCGAAGAGAAGAATGGGACTACCCATTGCCAACACGTCAGGATCTGATGATGGACACCCTGAGAAATCGAGGGCAACTCTCGAAAATTGTAGGCACGCATTTAGTAAAAACCTGATATTTGTGTGTATATCGGGTATAACACCACGCCGGTACGCTGTGAATGGGTTCGCAGGTACCACTAAAAAGTTAAAAATAAAAAACTTTTTTACAAAAAATATAACCGACTTCCAAAACCAAAACACTACAAAGTATAAAATAATTTTAATTTCGGAAGTCGGTGTCAAAAAACGAAATAACCAAAAACACCGACTTCAGAAATTAAAGTTATTTTATACTTTGTAGTGTTTTGTATGACAAAACAACTTGCCAAATCAGCTATTAATATTATTTATTATAGTAGGAAGTAAGATGTGAGGGTAAAGAAACCCTCACATTTGAAATAATATTAATTATCTGAATTATTCATCTGAACGTCAAACAAGACGCGGATATTATCCTTTCATCCATTCCATTCCATTGCTTGAAAAGTAAACCTTTTTTTTTTTATTAAATTTTCCTTATAAAAATAGTACAAAGATGTTACCAACGTGACAGCTGCCTGTTTTCCCACGTACCCTGCGATCCATCTCATCGACGAAAATGGATTGGTTTTCGTGAGACATTTCACTTTTGTTTCTAAGGTCACTTCGATAAAAATCTCGGGATTCGCGGGATTTTTTTGGCGTTCCGAACATCCGTAAAAAAACGGAATCCTTATATGATCATAGGGTGTCTATCTGTCTGTCCGTCTGTCACAACCAGTTTTCTCCGGATCCACTGGACTGATACTGTTGAAATTTGGTATACATATGGACTTCTGTGACCCAAACACAGATGCGTTACGTAAATAAATAAATTTGTAGTGTGGGGGTCACTTTTGGGTATCAAACAAGAAAATTCAAAAACAAGATTTTCAAACTGTACCGTGTGACATATCAAATGAAAGGGCTTACTGTGAAGATTTTGATTATATTATTTTCATAATTTTAAAATAAATTGCTTTAAAGTTATGCGAGAAATTAGACCAGAAATGACCATTCCCCCCTTATCTCTGGAACTACTGAGCCTAAAATTTTGAAAAAAAACATGCAGATAATAGTTCTATACCAAAAGATTACAGGAAAACCTATAAGAAGTTTGTAGTGATAAAATAACATGTTAAAAAAATGAAATTGGTTCGGAACCCTTTGCACGCGAGTCCGACTCGCACTTGGCCAGTTTTTATTAATATTTTCTTTCTTAATAGACCTAACCTTATCTTATATTAGGAACCACCTGACAGCGTCATCGATTGGATATGCATACCTCACGCATAAAAATCCTTAGAAAAAGTGCGAACCAGAATATGCATGACGCTGATCCTACATTTTATTTTAATAGTGTCATTAGACGGTATAAGTATACCGACCTGACTACATATAATCTTACAAACTCGGAAAGTTTTATAGAGTTAACGCCTTAGGAGTTGAACACACCAAGGCGGTCTGCGTCCTGCGGTCGAGTTCTGCGGACCGCATTGACATATGCGTACACAGCAAACGGTCTAAAAATCTGGAGTTCATTGTCAAAGTCAAAACGTTTATTTCAATCAGGCCATTAAACGTTATCATTACATTTAAAATTATATATAAAAATAACAAAGTGACTCTACTGTCCATTCGGAAAGGTAGCTTCTTATCGTGAAGAATGGACAAAAAAATTCCATAGATACTCTTTTCAAATAAATGGTTTTACAATTTTTGATGTACAACATTAATTAAATATATGTGAGAACCATGCGCAGTAAGCTTTAGCAGTGATAACACGTCACACGCTCGTTTTGCCGAAAGCCAAATGTCACTCTCAACCAAATATCTCGCAAATCATAAAGAAAACGTTTGTCTCTCACTAATTTAATGAAATTTTCGATCTCGTCAGACATCGTAACCTTCCAGCTTTTGTAAAAAGTGGAACTCCGACAGAACGCGCGTTCACTTTGACCGTCGCTTTTGTGTGCGTAGGATTCTAGAACCACCGCATAGATAACAGTGAACGCGGAACGCTGAACTTGGAACTCTGACCGCTAGACCGCGCGAATTGGGGGATTTTCAACCATATTTTTGCGTTCTGCTTTCTTTTGTTTCTCATCTTTACTGGGTTTTTAGGGTTCTGTACCAAAATGGTAAAAAGTAGCTTATGGTGTGATTAAGTCTGTCCAAACTCTAAATTTTTATTTATAATATCAATGTCGTCGGTCCAAAATAGGACAGGATAGGAATAGTTTTAGATGACGTTCGCTCAACTATTTTGCAAAAAAGTAAGAAATAAAATGTATATATTGTTTTTTTTGCAACAGCGACTGAAATAGGTTCTTAAAAATCCGAAGTGGGGCTACTAGGGCATGTGGGGTATCATATGAAAGAAAGCTATTTGCACATTCTCTATCATTTTTACCCGACTGCGCCAGAAGGAGGGTTATGTTTTTCGAGAGGATGTATGTATGTCTAATTGTTTGGCACGCTCTGCGGCCTGAACGGCTCGAACGGTGAGAGTGACACTGGATATATCAAAACAAGAAAAAACAAAAAAAAATGGCGGATTTTTGGCGCCAAATTCAAATGTTATTAGGGTTCCGAACAAAAAATGGAACTCTTATAGGATCACTCGGGTGTCTGTCTGTATGTCCGTTTGTCTGTCTGTCTGTCTATCTGTCTGTCTGCCTATCTATCTGTCTGTCCGTCTGTCACAGCCAGTTTTGTCTGGATTCACTGGACCGATTCTGGTGAGCATTTGGCCAGATTTTTATTCTTTTTTTTTAGGTCGATGGTTTTCGACTTTTGACAAATTATATACCACTCCCCCCTTATCTCCGAAGTTTCCATAGAATAAAATCTGAAATTATTCTATGTGATAGAAGTTAGTGTAAAGATTACAGGAAAATAAAACGATGACTTTAAATAGCACACTTTTTCAGAAATCATCAACAGTTTTAGTTCAGTCTCAGTAATTACATTAGTACCACTATCGGTCCAGAGATGGCGTTTATCTAAAACTACAATATACACCGCAGTGTTAAAATTCTCTAAATATTTCACGTTTCATATGTACGAAACCCTCGGTGCGCGAGTCCAACTCGCTCTTGACCGGTTTTTTTTATTAAAATCTGCGGCCATCTTTTTTTACAGTCTCAGCGAGCAAAAGGTAGCAGTTCCTTACCCATGGTTTGCTTTCACCGAATTCGGCGAAGTTCCTGCCGATGGTCTGGTGTCAGAAGGTGACGCTAAAAAGTGGTTATGTCTGCCACTAAGCAAGAAGGATGGTCCTCCCATTCCTACAGTGAAGATGTTAGCTAGAGTCAATCTGGAAGATAAAAGGGGCTGTATTGGACCAGCAGGGAATGCTACTGCTTTTGGTGAGTATTAAGAATTTTTACACAGGACTATTTGCAAATCACTAATCTAATCTTCCAGGCAAGCGTGCTCCATCATCGACCACGTCAAATGTGAGCCTACCAGTATTGTAAAAACAATAAAAAAAACACTATACCTACTCTTTTTAAAGGTGTAGTACACCTGATAAAAAAAGAACTGTTAATATGAGACCAATCAAGAAATTAAACAGTACCTAAGTTGTTTCTTCAATCTTACTTACCGATTCGTCAGAAAATAACATGAAATTATTCTTTGTGTACCTACGAGTCCGACTCGTACTTGACCAGTTTTGGTATGTTATAAGATATTTTATTTTTTCTAAATAGCGTTTCTTTCTTGCAGATCCTGCTACTTTTCGAGAGACCACGCGTGCTAAGAGCAAATTCTCATTCGGAGTTTATGTAAGTTAAACTTTCATTTAGTTTTCACACGGGTATCATTTTAGTCGTCTTACAAAGGCGACCTATCAAATGTACCCGACATAAACTACTTCTAGGCGCGATTAGTTTTTTAGAATAACCCATTAAGATTCTTGGGTTATTTGAAATGTATTATTAATTTTTATTGTTGGTACATATGTAATGCGTTACAATTATTATGAAATACCCTGTTAACTTGCTGTATGGTGTCGGCCGGTGCCGTATGGTGCCGTAAAATAATAATACCATCCCATCACTTCCCGTGGGTGTCGTAAGAGGCGACTAAGAGACTCGCCAGAGAATGGGCAGCACCGTTCTCTGTAAAAATCAACATCATACACTGCGATCGCCAACCCGCCTGCCAAGCGTGGCGATTATGGCAAACCCGGGGGGGGGGGGTTTGTCGTAACTATTAAACGAAAGGTCCGATTTGAATGATTTAAAGCGTAATTTACATGTACAAAACCCACTTTAAAGATTTATTATTATTAAACAACTTAATTGTTAATAACCCGGGTTTTTATTGAATAATTTGAACAAAAAGCGGTCATTGTGTCTTAACCATAATAGTTACATATATACCCTTGCGGACTTTTTTGTAGATATTGATGTCCTCTATAAGAATTTAGTACATCACTTTGCTCTGTTGTCAATAGTTTCCGCAGCGTACGCGACATAAGGATCTTTTTTGGTATTTTTTTCACACCTTGGGTTACATTATCGAAGTTTCCATACGGATCCCTAACTTTTTTTAAATATTCTATACCCTATGTTCATCAGCGATAATGTAGGATTCTAATGGTGAAAGAATTTTAATATTAGTATAGAAAAGCTAATAATAAAGAAAGTAAAACTTAAGTTCAGATACCTAATTCGATTCTGCGTAATAGGAACAACAATTTATTTCCATCCTTTTCGGAGACAAAAATAAAACAGCGTACCTAATGGCTCATGGCTGTCGTCTCACGCACATAGATCAGATACAATCAAATAGGAAAATTGTAATGAAAGGAATAGGCTTACTTGACGAACGAATGGACAAGAGGTATTAATATAAGCCCGCGTGGTTCGACAAAGACAAGGCAATGAGAGCGAGCGATCTCATCTTTTCTTGAGTGGGGTTTTTAGTGACTCTTCGCCTGAAGGGTTAATTTCAAATGAAGGTCGGTACTAGTCCGGAGGCCTCTTGTTATCGTCTTATTACAACATACTTAAGTACCTACTGTGAAGGATTGGAATGCCAATGTTGTTCATACCTTTAGTTTTACAGCCGTGACGGAAATCACAAGCAGTCTGATTCTTTAGTCCCTACAGGCCTGCTTTAAACAGTTTGTTCTTCAATTGTTCTTTTAAATTCCATTCCAATAGATCCTAGATATTATTTTAAGTTATTTTTAGGGTTCTGTACCTCAAAAGGAAAAAACGGAACCTTTATAAGATCACTTTGTTGTACATCCGTCTGTCTGTCAAGACAATTTATGTCGGGAATGCGTGGAGGTATCGAGTTGAAATTAAAACCATATACTCAAGTCTATGGCCCCTTGCAGCTGTGAAAAAATCAAACTAAAAAAGATACGGTCGTTTATGCCGCAAAAAGCGTGTATTTCGACACTCTCAAAATGGGAATCAAAATGTATAGGGTATTTCCCGTTGACCTAGAAGTATGAAATTTGGCAAGTAATAGCGTCTTATACTACAAGTAAAGAGAAAAGTCTAAAAACTATACATTTGTAATTAAATCATAAAAAAATAGTCTTTATTTAAAGTAATTTACAGCTACAAAGTACGGAATCTTCAGTGGGCGAGTCCGACTCGCACTTGAGCGGTTTTTTATTCGTTAAGTTCCTCCAACAAAAGATAATACATAAAATTACAGTTTTACAAGACATAAAGTTTTAGATAGTGTCGTCTTCAATTACAGGAGGCCACAGCTATTTTTGCTTTTTTTTTGCCATGAGGATACGTAGCAGCCCAGCCCTAACTGGATTTCAACACAACTATACTTATTTGCCCTCCTAAATTGAATAACTACACCAAGTTCTCCGCTCGCCTCATCCAGTTTAAGATAATTTCGATGGAAGTAATCAATGTTAAAAATTAGGCTCATAATTCTAAGACTGACTTCTATTCATGCTTATAGCAGTTCTTTACCTCCACCAGGCGATCCTAGGAGCTCTAATCGGCGCCTGGGCTATGGGTGCGGTCTTCGTGCTAAGCGCGCGCGTTGTCAAGCGGGTTCTGAAGTCTTTCCGCCCCGCGCCCGTCTCCGCTCCGCTTGAGCCACTAAGTCGTCGCCCTGCTTGGTTCCCGCTGCAGCTGCGTACGTGAGTAATAAATAGGATTATAGATTTTTATTTGACTTTTTTTCTTTGCGGGTTGTTTATGATATTGTTGTGTAGGGTTGTACTCAAGGTTTAAATTTTTGTTTATGGTACCCCTATCAAATGATAGATCTATGGTTTATGCGATGCTGTTTTTTTTTTCAGGTATATTTCTATGCGTTTTTTTTTTAATCTTTACAGGGCTTTCGTTATACGTAAATTACTAAACCTAGTATCAACCTATTTAAAATTAAAAAAATCAGTAGCAGTAGAAAAAGGGCCTACTATAGCAACAGATAGCCTTGATTTTAGCGAGTTCGCTTAAACATTGGGCTTTTTGGAGCAACTTATTACTGCGGTTCGTCTGAGTGCTATGAGTGTAAGGCAATTAAAAGCTCGGTAAGGGGGCGAATTGATATTATCTTCCGTCCATTAAAATTACATTGTTTATTCAAACTCGGAGTAATAAGAATATTATATTGTGTGTCTGAAAATTGTGATGTAAACCCTTTTTAACCGCCTTCCTAAAATGGAGAAGCACCGATTACTTCGAGATTTCTGAT
Source organism: Lacanobia wlatinum (assembly GCA_947578705.1). NCBI lineage: Eukaryota > Metazoa > Arthropoda > Insecta > Lepidoptera > Noctuidae > Lacanobia > Lacanobia wlatinum. The sequence continues at coordinate 21,100,962 of OX388033.1, forward strand.
CCGATCCGATTGTTTTTTAGTTCAATTTTTCGAATTCCTTAAAAAAATATTTCAGTTTGGCTCAGTAGTTTTTATTTTATGAGCATTTTTGCTTATTTCAATTTCTGCGTAGACGAAGATGTCGTCCAAGTATCACCACTTAAAAGCGAAAAATTATTAAAGCTTCTTATTGTAACGATTTAAGGTTTCTTATTTTCTCATTTCATAAGTAAGCCCAAACTCAGTGATCAAGCGTTATTTATTTACTTTTTCAAGTGAATTTAATTTCTTGTCCGAAATACGAGTACTTGTGTAACATTTTGATTTCTCTTCATGGGCGGGCAGACGCATTTTCACGAATTCAATAACAAACAAAGGTACACAAATAAAAATGTTTCTACAAAAAAAAAATATAACCGACTTCCTATAAAAATACTATAAAGTATAAAATAACCTTTATTTCGGAAGTAAGTGTTAAAAAACGAATATACAAAAACAAAAACACCGACTTCCGAAATTAAGGTTATTTTATACTTTGTAGTGTTTTGTAAAAAAAAAAATGACTGAAAGCCTACGATTAGATACTTGCTACCTAACTTGAGTAGACTTTTTTAGGTACGATATAATGGATGACAGCATGATTCAAGCGTCTAGAGTGTTTCGGATTGTACGGCGCAAATGACGAATATTTTTGAAGCCAATACGTACAATATTTGATGTGTGAACCTAGTTGCGTATGTAGGCGTTACGTTCACAAGTAAGACATAATTTTTAACTTAATAGCATAAAGCTACCTATGCATTACAATCTTTCATGTCCTACTGCAAAAACATTTTGCTTATTTAAAACTAAACCTAATATATAAAAATCTCGTGTCACGGTGTTTGTTACCGAAGTCCTCCGAAAAGGCTCGACTGAATTTCATACAATTTTGTGTGTACATTCGGTAGGTATGAGAATAGGTGGTAGGGTATTTTGTTTTTTTTTTTTTTTTTGTTAGGCAAAACAACGTTTGCCGAGTCAGCTAGTCTAATATATAAAAATCTCGTGTCACGGTGTTTGTTACCGAACTCCTCCGAAACAGCTCGACCGATTTTCATGAAATTTTGTGTATATTCGCTAGGTATGAAAATAGGTGATAGGCTATTTTTTTATTTATATGGCAAAGCAACGTTTGCCGAGTCAGCTAGTAATAAATGTTACTTAACATGCTAACATGGAGTATTAGATAGGGCTTATTAAATGTACAGTCGAAAGTTCGCAGAAATATATAACTTTCGGTTTTGGCACACTCAAATGACGTCTTAATCTACTCTCCGAGGCACTGAACTAATAAACTATTAAACAACCTTATTACTAAGAGCAACTATGTAACAAGCGCCTGATAAAATATTAATAGCAACTCGCATTGTTACGCGAATGTTTCCACAAAGCCCACAGGCGTTCGGCGAGGACGCCTTCTCCATTATAACAAAGTTAATGGTAACTTAATTTGAAAACGTAAAGGCTCAATTTAGGAGCACAAATATAATGTCTTAAGTTTTGTTAAGGGTTTATTATTTCACTAGCTGACCCGCGCAACTTCGTCTGCGTCACCATTTTCATTACCGCTCCGCTTCTATTGGACTTAGCGTGATAATATATTGCCTATAGCCTTTCTCGATAAATGGGCTATGTAACACTGAAAGAATTTTTCAAATCGGACCAGTAGTTCCTGAGATTAGCGCGTTCAAGCAAACAAACAAACAAACTCTTCAGCTTTATATATTAGTATAGATAATGAACTGTTTTATGTTCCTAGCTATGGCAACAATTAGACCTGCCCTTTCCGGCCTAGCCTCAACATATTTACTTACTTCTATATATATTTTTCATAAGCTGTCACGCTTTACGATGTGTTTATAGAAGAAAGACCAATATTTTGATGAAATATACTTTATTTTTCGCTTTTTTGCTAAAAGCTTTCGCGTACCAGTAAGATGTTATATAAGCAGGCTTACCTTTATGGTCATAATAATATTTTCCTAACATAGCTAACCAGAGAATGGGCAGCAGCGTTCTCTGTAAAACGCAACACCATACACTGCTATAGCCAACCCGCCTGCCAAGCATGGCGATTATAGCAACTCACCCCATTTTTCGGCTGTTATGATGATGATGATGAACATAGCTAACATGACTACGGCTACGGTAGAATCATTGGCTGAATAGAAGTACCTACTGAGATTATCTATATATTAACCGCAAAACTTGAGATATTTGAGTGCTTCGCCTATGAAGGATTTGTCGTATAACCTTTTTCCGAGCTCATTATTTTAGAAGGTGACGGTGGACAGCCCGGTGCCTCGGAAATCACAATATTTGGACCCATAGGTAAGCGACGTCCCAGTAGTAATAGTAATGTTATTGCTCCCCGTCTTTTGCCTAACGAGCCAGCCCGCGCCGCTGAGCCATTAGCTTTAAACTCCCCAAATAATCATGTCATGACCCAGCCTGTCCTTTGCTGTCCTCCCCAAAACGATGCCGCTGAGCCGAGGCCCGTACCCCAAAGTTGGTGCCCCCAGCGAGCGGAGTTGTAGGTTTAAGAATTTTGTTGCCTTGGCTGGGGACTTTAGAGTCACATCTGAGGCCACCACAGGCTAGCCCGGTTGAGCAGTAACTACCCTTAGAGAGGTGAACTGAGTGGTCCCCGACAAAAAAAAAGGACCCATAGTTAAAGGTACGTGGTCTGATCTCTCTCCGGTCGTGTCAGATAGCCGTAATATTGGATTATGAGAATGATAGCATAGAGTTTCTTCGCAAGTTAGGAAGTTTGCTCACACACTTGCGTAATGGGTATACCTAGCTACCGCACCGACGCCAGGGCGGGAAGTCTCGACATACCGATCGCCTAGCGACCAAATTCGTTAAAGTCACTCGTACACAGTCAATCTGGAACGCATTCCACGGACAAAATCCGGTATGATCCGTGGATCGCGTTCTTATACTGTGTAGGAACCTAACTGTAGGCCTTAGGACTTAACGACCAAATTCGGTTGCTACGTGATCCATGTCGAGACTTCCCGCCCTGGTCTACAATGATTTAGGTCATCATACGTAGAAACCTATCCTAGCCCTCTATCTTATTCCTGCTGGGGCTGTGTCCGAAAGAGTCACCGTGGCCGTGGAATGCAAAGGGCACTAGGAGGAACACCGATGGGTTTTAGTCAGTAAGAGTCTGACACTCCCTCCTGCTTCACCCAGAGTGGGAAGAGTCATTTGATGATTCCCATTCTTAAAAAAAGAAAGCCTTAAAAAAATCTTATAGCACATAGGTGTCGCTGTAAGATAGAGGGCTAGGTACTTCATCCACGACCTCATCCCACCGGCCCCCTTCTACCATCGGACATCCAGACGCACTGCAAGTTACCATACCTACCTTGTTGCTATTCCACCAATTCGCACTTAGCATTTCCAAGCGTCTTTTATAAAGCGTACAGGAAAGGAGTGGAACTCTCTGCCTGCGTCTGTGTTTCCGAACGCTTACAACCCTAATCTTTTCAAATTTAGAGTAAACAGGCTACTTCTGGGTAAGCTCGCTCCATCGTAGACTTTGTCTCTGTCATCTCTGACCTAGACTAGAGTCAAGAGCAAACCCATCTCAAATAAAAAAAATCTATAGGTGCCTACATTGTTACCACGTGCTAAACTTTGGATTATACATTTATTCACCTACAAATAACTCATTTGAACAAACAGAATTAATTTAAAAGTAAAGTTTACCTTAATAAGCAGCTGTCAAAACAGTAAAACCAACTTAATGGGGTTCAATGTGCGAAATAATAGACGGCTATAAGGTTCGGTACATCGCCCTCTCCGATACCTTTTAGTTCCGAAGTTTAACGTAAATTGGTAATACATAAATAAGGCTCGAACGTTACATTTTAATGTGGAAGTTTTGGGATTAAATATTACGATAAATACTAAATATTAACGGCAAGTTTATTGGTTTTTATTTCGGGTCACTTTGATAAACTTTAAATTCGGTAGGCCATTTTTTTAAGGATGGGAAATCATCAAATGACTGGCGCTCTGGGCAGAGTGGGAGGGCGTGTCAGACTCTTACTGACTATAAACACCCATCCGTTTACGTGTAAGTTATATTTTCTTTTTCCTACTCCTCCGCTGTACTTTTTTTATTAATTTCGTTGCGGAATCCAAGACAGTTAGAGAGCTGAATCGTTTCTCCGGGACTCGTCGGGCTTCATTGAGTCGGCGTTTTTTTGGTGGTAACCACTGTTGATTCTGGCTTTCAGAAGTTGCAGTGGTTGGGAAAGTGTTGCGGGCTTACCCAAAAAAAAAAACTCCTATCCGTGTTCCTCCTAACGCCCTTTACGTTCCTGAGGCTACTCTCTAAGCCCGAAGTCCGTAGTTTCGGGCTTAGTTGCGGGCGTATTCTACTCCATATTCTAACCTAATAGACAGATGTGTTGCTGGGAAGTTAGTTGCTCCTCTTTTCATTCCCATCAGAACACTACGAAGAGGTGACGGGCGGGCGTTTGAGGGGACTGTTCTTCTGGCACTGATTTGAACAAATTGCTCATGATTTTGATTACCTATTCTTTTAAAATAGGTACTTAGTGCATTAATCTAGGTTACACATCTATACAAATATTATAAAGCTAAAGAGTTTTTTTGGTTGAGCGCGCTAAGCTTAGGAACTACTGGTTCGGATTGAAAAAATGTTTTAATGTTGAATAGCCCATTTATCGAGGAAGGCTATATAACATCACGCTGCGACCAATAAGGGCGGAGCATTCATGAAAAATGTGATGCAGACGAAATTGCGCGGGTCAGCTGCAGTGTTCTGCAACTATTTCGATATCGAGCTTCACCTGAGTGATAAAGTTCATTAAGTGATCTTTATTACAAGCAATATAAGTGTTAGATTAATACGAATTTGATACCTCACCTCGGATTCCGCTGTCGAGACACGAAAATGATACAGAATACAACTACTGGTCTATAATAAAGAAATCTCAGTGTTTGTGAATTCGTAAAAACCATGAATAGCACGGGCGAGCCTCTAATCTTTTATAATAGGTTACTACTGTATTTTCTTAGTTTCAATAACGTCATGTCAACATGTCCTTGATTCGAAGCTAGTGGGCTTGTCCCGACAACGTCAGGAAAGTACACATACGCGTACGAAAGCACCATGTTTGCTTACGACCCTAACAGTGTTGGGTATTGTTGATAAACCAATTTCATTAGGCTTTCCGCCACATTCCTCATTCTAATAACAAGTTTAGGTTTATGATGAAAGCCTTGGGATCTGGAAATTTAGAACATAGGACTGGGCACAGACCCGCCACAATATTTCCGACCACTGCAACTCCTGAGAGCGAATGGACGGTGTACGGTGTCCTTTTAAAGTAACATCCCAGAGCCCTACCTACAAAGGCACAACCTTTGGGAAACTGCCCTGAAACACCATCTTCCCCCAGGCCATTTAGAGGGTGAACAGAGTTCCCACTGATCACCTGCGAATATTTATAGAGGTATGCGGAAAAGAGAGTAAAGTCCCGCACACCATTGTAAAGGGAGGATCCTTCGACCGGACGGTTGTTGTGTCCGGTGTGGGCGACTGCCCGATGGTTGATATTCGGACTGATGTATATGTTCAAATCGCACGGTAAACTATGCTTGCGCGATGCAGGATTTCAACCTAGTAGTTCGCTGCTAGTTGAATAGATGGCGTCGCGGTTCTTTTTGTTGCGATGTAGATTTGCTCCGTTAGTTTTTCTTGTGGCAGCATTGATGCCGCTACATATTTTTTGTATCCATTTTAAATCATGTGCGTTTTGTGTGTGCGCAATAAACGAATTTTCTTTCTTTCTTTAACCTGATTTTCTTTGACTTTAGTAAAAAGAGTGCAAAAAGCTCTTTCATCTCTACGAACTAAGCATACTAATCTATATACTATTATTATAAAGCAGAAGAGTTTGTTTGTTTGGTTGAACGCGCTAATCTCAGGAATTACTAGTTCTAATTAAAACAATATTTTATTTATTTATTTAAACTTCATGTACAATAGTGGTACATAGGCGGACTTAATGTAACGAGGCATTCTCTACCAGTCAACCCTTGGGTTAAAAAGAAATACACTGTGGTAGGTGTACAGTTAATAAATAAAATTTAAAATGGAATTTAGTTACGGAAAAAATATTTATTTTAGTGTTGGTTAGCGCATTTATCGAGAAGTTTTTAATATTACTAGCTTTTGCCCGCGACATCGTACGCGCATATCCCGTTTTTTCCCGTATCCCGTTTTTTCCCGTTCCAAAAAACTATTTTATCTTATAAGTTGGATCAAATAACAGATAGTCACAAAGTTTCATCAAAATCGGTTCAGTAGTTTAGGAGTCCATCGCAGACAAACATCGTGACACGTGATTTATATATACTAAGATATAATATCACGCTAGGACTAAAAGGAGTAGTGGATTCACAAAAAATGCGATGCCGACGAAATTGCGCGGGTTGGCTATTTACATAATAAATACCATAGATAGCTAATGAAGGTGTTATCATGCGAACTACAAATTGCATATTATTAATTAAGTACTTACGTCACTCTATCGTGGCAATAAACTTGATATTTTACAGCCATAAAGCCATCAAAGATATTTATTCACTGTATTACGCATCTGTATTATAAATCATCTAGATTTATTTCTCATCTCTACCTGTTAATTAATGTATGAATTCCATACCTAATAATTATTTTCTATAACAGGTTTTCAAAATGCTGTGCAACGTTATCTACATATTTTTTTTCCTAAACTCAATCTGTTTATAATTATTTTTTAATGTTTATTAATGGATACTTATTAAATAACTAAATTTCACAGTTTTAAATACTGTGTCTAATATTATAATAAATCTAAGATGCGATCTAATTTTTAGGAACGCGAACGGTACAATTCCTACCTCGATCTATAAAAATGACTTGAATTTCCTTAAATTTTTGGCCAATTTTTGTTATTTAAATAATTGTACACCATAAAAAAATACCATTCCGGAAAAATAACAATACATCTTGATTCACGTTTATATGACATCGTACCTAGGTTTTAAAGATTATTATATTTCAACAAAAAAAAAACAAGAATTCTGCTATCATAATTATAATAAACTCACACAGTTTAAGTTAGCCTTGTAACCTAACTGGTTACCCAAAATTCCTCCAACAAACCAATATTAACGATATTAAAAATAAAGCATCCCACTAACTGAATTTTCTTTTAAACACTATTGTGTATAAATCTGATAAAATTAATTAATTTTGATCGTAATCGTAATCATTAGGTAAGCTGTGAATATTTGATAAAAACAACGGCCGACCACCGGTGAAATTAGTATAATGCCGTAATCTCTTCGAACTCTTCGTCCCTTCACTACACCCACCAGAGATTGGATGAGAGTAGCCTAATCCTGAACCTGGACTAGTTTTAGTAGTTTTACATAAGGGGAGACTTGGCGAACAGTAAATTTTTCAAGACCTTGCTGTTAAAGGTTTACCCGACCGCATGTTAAAATTTCATGAAATTCAAAATTGAGAAGTCAACTCACAAATAAAGTTGCTTGTAAAATACCTTATTATTTTACTCACCAAGTAAAAAATTAACCAACCAACTAATAAAGTTATTGTACATCTCATAATCACAGGAAAAATAATTATTTAAACGTGTAAGTGTACCTACACTGAAATTTTGCATTCGTGATCGAAGCTTTTGATGCGTAGGATAGGACCGTTCGCAAACTTTGACAAATGTTGACGTTGATTGTCGCTGTAATGATATTGCGATCGAATGAAACTTTGTTGAGTTCGTAACTAAATAATAACAGCTGCACGGGTCGATCTTCAAGCATAAGCAACGCTTACCGAGGTCGGTCTGTGGATGCGTGACTGTCTTAGCATACTGAGATTCCTCCGTGCCTCGGAAAGCACGGTAGATTTTTTGGTAGTCGTTACTGATTGTCAGAAGCCAGTAAATCTGACACCAGTCTTGCCAAGAAGTACCGTGTTACCCAGTTACTGGGTGGGGCTCAGTAGACTGTCGCTCCACGTAAAATATTGGTACTCATCTGGGCCCGGTCTGACTGGAAGCCGACCCCAAATATAGTTGGGAAAAGGCTTGGCAGGTGTTGGTGTAGCTTTGTTGACACTAGTGCCCCACGAAACTTTAAATTCAGTAGACAGATAAAAGGCGATGAGAAACGTTGGAGAACCTCCTCCTTCTTTTCTTCTTAGTCGTTATTTTCATTGTTGAAGTCAAAGGTATTGATCACTCGGTGCACTATGCTCTTCCACGTTTCTCTGTCCTCGGCAGTCTTAAAAGCTTCGGCTATTTATAGGTCAGTGAGCGTAATAAGCTTCTCGAGGCTGTCAGGGTTTCTACGAGCGATATATCCAAAATATTTAAGAATTCGCTGGAAGCAGACAGTGGATAGTCTTGTACGTATTTATCTTCTCCTTCTTTTAGAGTCAGTTAAAAAACGAAACTTAATGAATATTGCAGTCTAATGATACGTTGTCGTTAATCAATATAATTAATTGACGATTCTCAAAGTTTGAAGTGAATATTTTTGTCTGAATTTGCATAATTATTTACTGTCAGAGATAGTTGGGTGTGTTGTTAAATATTTTGAGATTAGAAATCGACGACTGAGTACTATTAGTGACTGTTCAAATAATTTGTAGAAGTAGAATCATCATCATCAACCTCATTGTCCTTCCAACAAAATTTTAGAAATACACTAGCTGAACCGCGCAACTTCGTCTGCGTCACAATTTAGCCTTCTTCGATAAATGGGCTATTTAACACTGAAAGAATTTTTCAAATCGGACCAGTAGTTCCTGAGATTAGCGCGTTCAAGCAAACAAACTCTTCAGCTTTATATATTAGTATAGATATATAGGTACAAAGAAACGAAATACATAGGTTTTTCCAATTCTGTTTGCTTCTTTTTATTTTGTTTTTCTTTTATTTTTTTTTAGGGCATTGCCTCATGTTAACTCAATATTGTTGCTGAGTAAAAATAAGGGAAAGAGAAAGAAAGAAAGAAAGAAAAATGTTTATTTGGGACTCTCACAAGACACATAAAATTAAAAAAAAAAAATGTAAAAATAACAGTTATAAAATATATACACAGTTAAGCGGCATCCTTAAATTAATCAGTGCGAGGCCAAAAAGGTCCCTGTCTCAGCATATGCTGCGATATTTAATAATAAATATGAAATATATAATATATTTAATAATAATGAGGAAAGAGCGAGTCAACATCAAGTAGGTACAACCCTAATCCCTTCAAAGTTAGAGTAAACGGGCTTTTTCTGGGTAAGCTCGCTCCATCGTCGACTTTGTCTCTGTCACCTCTGACCTAGACTAGAGTCAAGAGCAAACCCTTAACAAATAAAAAAATAAATAAAAAAGTTATCGTTAATTATTTTCTGCGGCTGCTTCAATTTGGTATGCGAATGTAATAATTTGATACGCAATAAACATTTTTTTATCATTTTTTCCTGTCCTTGAGCCACGTTACTTGGAGACGGCACAACACGTCTTATTCTTTCTTTCTCTCATATAAACCGTGACGCTATCAGTCATACCCTTTTCTTTTAAATCGTGCCTCACAGAAGCTATCCACATTTCATTTGGTCTTTATTTGGATCTGATGTTAACATTTTAAAGGCATGAAGTAACTTTTTTTTTGAGGATGGGAAATCATAAAATGATTTCTCCCGCTCTGGGTGAAGCAGAAGTGAGTGTCAGATTCTTACTGACTAAAACCCATCCGTGTTCCTCCTAATGCCCTTTTCATTCCAGGGCCGCGGTGACTCTTTCGAACAAATTCCGCAACCCGGGCAGGCACTGACCCTAGCGGGCCTCGTCTAGTACGCTAACATCTTCTTGAGGCGCGCGTGGAACACTACGCGCCGTCGACCCGGGCCTGCTTCTGATCGGACGGCGAGCCACCCAATGCTTGCCATCCGCACGCCCGCGCCTGCGGTGGCTGGGAATCACCCTGCCACTCACGATGCCCTGGGCGTCTTCTTCTGTTGCGGCGGCTGGCGCGTGAGGTTTCCTTCTCTCTCACACGATCGGCCTCCTCCTTCGCTAGTATTACTGCTTCACAGAAGGAGGTGATCGCTTCCAATGCCTCCTCGCTCCGGACCATGGATTGAACCAGAGCCGGACGCGAGAGGTCGCCACCGCCGAAGGCATGAAGTACCTACCTATAGTACAAATTACACATCAGATGGAGTCTGATCTAACATACGACTTTATGCTTTCGTGACTTCGCACTTGACAATCATTAGATTGGTTCCATCCTTTTTATTGTTATTAAAGGAAACCTTCGTAAGTGCCTCGACTTTTGATGAAACGGCCAGGGAGTGTGGAATTTTTACTTCACTAAACCCACCCAGTGATCACAATCAGCACCAAGAAGGAGCCCCATAACTTCTTAAAAGACCAATCAGGAACCCCGTTTGTGTGCACCGTACGTAAGGACATAACCCTGGAGTATAGCTACCTACCTTCCTTATAACTGATTTCTGGCTCCGACTATTAATTTTCAACCTATTTCAAAGATTCATCAATAAATTGCAAATTTATTTAGTCCGTCAGTTAGAGTATTGAAAAATAATGGACACGTATTTTTTGTTTTTGTAAATCAATGAATATTGACAAAGACAAAACGCATCAAAACTCGGGAGTGGGCTCGTGACGTCAGAACGCACTAAGAATTATACCACGGCGTGACGTATTGTGAATTTTAAAGCATCGTATCTTCGTCAATTTTGGTTTACGTAACAAAAGAAAAAAACAGATCAGATATTTTTTGATAATCTAACTGCCGGACTAATTAGATTTTTTCAGTGGACAAGCCTATTCGCAATGGCCATGTATAACGTCATCATAAGGCATAACTACCCTCGAAGTCTGAAAACGTGACTACTCTGTATTCATACACAGCACTCGTTGTTAAAACAGCAAGCTACTAGTTTTACTAACACTTATAAGTCAAATGCATATTCAATAGCCACTTTACAAAAAGCCGAACTCATCTGAAACACTGTTTCAAACGCAGCATGCATCATTATTTCATCCTAGCTACTGGCGCAAGTACTTTCCTTCCTTATTCTGGCCATTATCATTCTGAACGAGGCACAGTGAGTCATTCTTACATAAACCGGTGTAAGAGTTTTCTAGAAATCTTTACTATTTGATGCTTTTTGAATACAAATTGCGAACTATGGCATTTGTCGGCTACTAGCTAGGCTGATGGCATAGCAGTATTGAAATAGGTACGGCGTTTTGGTTGCCTTTAACTTGTTCTGCATACTAACTAAAACCTCAGCAAAAGGTTTGTAATATGTATGGATTGTTGTTAAACTATACAAAATCGGAACCAAAAGGTACGAGGAAACATTATCTGACCTAATTGTAAAAGTACCCCACCGTTATCACGGTAATTCACATGTTTTAAACTGTTCTCGAGTGAGAGTTCGATTAAAAGGGTGTAATAATACACCTAATGAATTTGTTCGTAGGAGCCACCGCGGCAAAGCAAAGGACATTAGGAGGAACATGGATGGCTTTTAGTCAGTAAGAGTTAATATTTTTATGATGTTAATATTTTTCCCTTTTAAATCTATCCAAAAGACAAAAAAAGTCGCTGTAAGATAAGCCTGCCTTTTTTGTCACCCTATGAAATGGTTTCTAAAATTATATTTATTTATTTCTTGCTAACGTATACACAATACTAATTAGTAGGCACGCATTAAAATTTCATTTCAAAGTATTGGTACATGCACCCTGTAAGGGCACTGTAAATTTAAGTAGTACTTATGTCAAATGATTGGGTAAAATTATGTAGGTAATGCTCATTCTCAATACTATTACAATTCAATTCAATATTACAATTCAAGTCAATATTACAATTTAATTCCATATCACAATTCCAATTCAATATTATAATTGAAATATCAATTTACAATATGCATTAAACATGTCATTTTATTTAAATTATTTTGATTATTATTGGACAATTTTCATTCATTTTAGTCAAAAAAATAATAGTACAGTAATTCTTTGTTTCATACACGTCATCATGTTACAATGTCAATCAATTCATAGTTTGTCCGCTTTAAATTCTGCAACAGTATAGTAGGCTTTCTTTATTAACAGAGATTTCAACTGATTATAAAATATTGAGTTCTTTGTTAGGATTTATATGTAGTTGCATTCTTTAAAACACCTTTATACAAAAGCAAGAACACCAAAACTTCCAGTAAATATGTTATTTCCCTTGTTGCTCCGTCCATCCCCACACATAATCAAATTGTTCCTATCACAATTTGATCACAGTAAAGTGTACCTATTTCAGAAGTAACATAATTAGATCGTGTTTATTTAGGCAAGTGTTGATAGGCTTTCGTGTCGAGATAGTGCCTGTTACTAAATGAGGTTTCTTAGCTACGTTTGATATTAGATTATCACGTATCAAATTGTATTACATGGGTTTAATACTATCTAAAGGATTTTCAAGGAGAGGCTTGAAATATATCTGCAAGAAATCCCAAGGCCTATAACGTGCGTCCTACCTGTTATGACTTATGGAGCCATAACGTGGACTTACCATAGTCCTGGTGAACTCAGCGTGCAATAGAGAGAGCAATGTTCGGGGTTTCTTTGGTGGATAGAATTCGCAACAAAATCATTCGCCAGAGAGCTAAAGGCACCGACGTCGCGAGTAGAATTAGCATGCTGATGTGGAAGTGGGCCGACCATGTCTGCAGACGGACATACGGTCGATGGAGCAGACATGTGTTAGAGTAGAGACCGCGTATGTTCAAACGTAGTGTGGGACGCCCTGAGGTACGATCGATGATTTGAAGAAGGCGGCTGGCAGTGGATGGATGCGGACTGCTCAAGACCGGGATGGTTGGCGCTCTTTACAGAGGCTTACATTCAACAGTGGACGGCAATTGGTTAATATGATGATGAAATCCGTACCTTCGATTATTGTAGGGTAATTTTCATGGTTTTCGTAGACAACATGTTCATTGTCGAGTCATATGTGACTGCAGAAGCCATTAATTGTGGACAGGTCTTGCAGGGGATGATCGGAAAATTATCCAGGGACTGGAATTGAAGCTACTGTTGCCAAAAACTTCTTACATTAATTTTTCTGATTGACTCGACTTAGAAACTACTCCTACCTTTATACTTAACTTTTTATTATTAGTTTTTTTCTGGTACCTACTTAGCTGCCAGTTCCCAATAGAATTGGGAAAATGCTAGGCAAATTGATTGTTCCTTCTGTATGGATACTTACCTGTTAATTTACAATACAATAAACGCCTACCTTGTAAACTTCTTTTTAATTTTTAAGGTTCCGTACCTCAAAAGGAAAAAACGGAACCCTTCTAAGATCTCTTTGTTGTCCGTCCATCTGTCTGTCAAGATCCTTTATCGGACACGCGTGGAGGTATCGAGTTGAATCTCTACGCGCAGGTCTCCAGGTCCCTTGACAAAGTCAAAGTTCTAAGTTAACGTAAAAAGAAGATACGGCCGCAAAAAACGTATATTTCGACACTCTCAACTGAATCAAATTGTATAGGGTATTTCCAGTTGACCTAGAACTATGTTAAGTAATACCGTCTTATACTACATATAAATATAGGAAGAAGTATGAAAACTGTACATTTGTAATTAAATCATAAAAAATATTATAAGGAAACATCGGTGGGCGAGTCCGACTCGCACTTGGCCGGTTTTTTTATTTAGGAAGGGGCTTTTTTTTGCTATTGATAGGCTCGCGTTTGACCACTATCTCACCTGATGGTAAGCGATGATGCGATCGAAGATGGAGCACGCTTGCCTAGAAGTAACCTATTCACTCTTGACTTTAAGACTCCCAGGTTGTAGCTATCAGGAAACACAGACTCCGGCAGGGAATTACACTTCTTAGCTGTACGCACTATGAATGCGTTCCCTATACGTTTTGTGCGCGTGGGTGGGATGTCCACCATGTACCGGTGGCGCATCGCCGTTCGTCTTGTGGTCCGATGATGGAATGGGCTTGCTCGTAACCTCGATCACGCCTGATTGAAAGCGATGGATGAGGTCGATGATGGAGCCATCATGTCTAGAAGATGCCTGTTCACTCTTTCTTTGAAAGCAGACGGGTTACACGTGGAACGTAACACAGACGGTAGCAGAGAGTAACACACTTTGACTGTGCGTATAATAAATGTAGAGGAGAAGCGCTGAGTACGGCTAGTCGGGATATTGACCAAGTATGGATGGTGATCTGAGGGCCTAGCACGAATATTTTGACATATAGTAACGTTAACGTAAGTGAATTTTGAATGTGAAAAACTGCAACCCCATAGTATTTTGGTTTAGTTTTATGGGACATACACAATTTATATCATTCAGAAATATGGATATAGTACCTAATTCAAATAAATATAATGTGTGAAACGAGTATTGTAGCTATGGTAAAATTTTACGTAACGTTACCATACGTCAAAAATATTCGTGCTAGGCCCTCAGCAGTACGTCTTTTCAATTTTCAAATATCTTTATTTGCCATAAAAAAAACAAACAAAAATGCACTTACCCTAAGATACATTAAAAACATAATAACAACACTTAATGAGGCTAACAGCTAGTCTATTCTGTAAACAACTATTTCGATATCGAGCTTCACTTGAGTGACAAAACTCACAAAACGAGCTTTATTGCACACATCATAAAGGTCTTAATTTGAAACTCACCTCGGATTCCACTGTCGAGATACGAAAATGTTGTTACAGAATAGCACTACAGATCGCCTTTCAAAGTTTGCGATAGATTGCTTAGAACTGATCACATCATAAACTGAGCACTCAAGTTTATGGAAACAATGTTATTAATACAATTCATTTAGTTATGATTTTGTTATTTTCTTGTGCAGTACGTCTGGTATTTAGGTAATTAAAGAGCGATGGTGGCATCAGTTCCTGCACACACTTTCCGAAGTACAGTCTGTAGAAGACCGACAGGCAAGCAACACACACTGTTTTTAAATTCCTGGCGTTACTGGAGAGTGAAAATTATAAGTTGCAACAAATTCAAAAGCAAAACAATGATTATTACTACACTTTTGTAATACCAACGCTTATACTAACAAGAGGGCCAATTCTACTGATTTTTAGGGTTCCAAACAAAAAACGGAACCCTTATAGGATCACTCGGGTGTCTGTCTGTCCGTCTGTCACAGCCAGTTTTCTCCGGATCCACAGAACTGATTCTGTTGAAATTTGGTACACATTTTGTGACCTAAACACGGACTTGTTACGTAAAGTATTAAATTTTAGTACGGGGGTCACATTTGAGAGTAAAACTAGAAAATTAAAAAAAAAGTTTTTTGAACAATATCGTGTGATATATCAAATGAAAGGGCTTACTGTGAGAATTTTAATTATATTTTTTCATAATTTTAAAATAAACAGTTTTGGAGTTATTCAAGAAATTAGACGAAAAGTGACCATTTCCCCCCTTATCTCCGAAATCACTGACCTAAAATGTTGAAAAAAATGGATATAACAGATCTTAACCTGTAAATTACAGGAAATTTTATAAGAAATCAATAGTGTTAAAATAACACGTTAAAAAATGGAATTTCTTCGGAACCCTTTGCACGCGAGTCTGACCGGTTGACCGGTTTTAAACAAACGTTCGCGTTCGCATGTCAGTCGCAACTGTCAAAGAAGCTTTAATTTTCATACTCTTTTAACAGATTGCGATGCGAATGCGAACGTCGTTGTTTAAAATTAAATAGAATAGGGAATATGCATGCGTTTTTTTTATTTGCAAAATGAAATGCTTAATTAGCTCTAGTAAACAATCATGAAATAATTTTTTACTAGTGGACGTCACGCGGTTTCACCCGCGTAGTTCCCGTTCCCGTGGGAGTACGGGGATAATATATAGCCTATGTTACTCCCTGATAATGTAGCTATCCAATGCTAAAAGAATTCTTCAAATCGGTCTAGGAGTTTCGGAGCCTATTCAATTCAAACAAACAAACAAATCTTTCCTCTTTATAATATTATTATAGTATAGAAAATGCCTTCATCAGCGTTGAAGTTATAAAGCTTCAAAGATTACAATTAGAAAGAGAAGTGCGAAATGAACTTTGACGTCAAAGTCCACAACGTCTATACAACTGCCATAGAAAACAGCGTTTTTGCGAGAGGAACAGATATATTTGTCTAAAATAACTATATCTTATTTGTTTTTCGAGTAATTTTGATTCTATTTTCACTGTTAGTATTATATTTTTGTATATTTTTAGAATAACTATGTAAAAAATAAATATTTTTTCATGGATATTCCCTAACTTGAAAATTAGTAGATAAGGCAATAAGATCTTCATCTGTTAAACATCTGTGGTACAATTACACGACGCGAATAAATGAAACATCAGGCAATCATAGAATGATTGGCATTCGATTGAAGTCAGAGTACAAGCGTAAATACGGCTCCCTTGTACATGTAAACTTGTATAAATCAAAACTTCTGTCAATACGGTGACATGGCTCGCCTTGTTATGGCACTTACACAAATAGTGTTTGTAGAGCATTGATATATAAAAAACCCAAGATGCAGTCTCGAACAAATGCAACACTCGAAATTGTCGTCAAAAACTGACATGTATCAAGTGTCATGTGTGAGTTGTGTGTTTTTGCAAATTCAACCTTACACGGATCTCTTAAAGTTGTTTTTACAAAGCAGTGCAGTATGGCGAGCGATGCGAGACTGTTTGAAACGATCGCAAAACTTTATATTGTGCGCTTCTTTTATGCGGACGTTTTTGAGATGCTGAGTGTGTATCTTGGGTTTTTATATATCAATGTTGTAGACGGATGCTTGAAACTTTGTGAAAGGATTGTTGTTTTTTTTTTTTAACTGGAACGGTTATTCTTAATTTACTTTGGACAGCTTACATTACTGTGCTTTTCTTGTTTGAGTACGTAAACTTTTATCAATTGACATTTTAGAGTATTCAACCATTTTGTTTACTGTGTTCTCTGATTCTTTCCCGAAGATTTCGTTTAATTTATTTTCAGCTTCAGTTAAATATCCACAGTATTGAAATAAAGTAGAACCTAAGATAATACCCGAGAGAACTCCACTGTCAATGGGGAGATCATCTCGTAGTGCAAAAAAACATCAATAAATAGAGTCTCATATTTTAACAAACTTTACTGTTCCACAAAAAAGGGATTTATATGTCTTGTAAGTACTAGTAGGTAGGAGCTCAAATTTTTATTTTATTTGTTTCCTCAAAAACTAAGCCAAAAATCACATTCATTCATTGGTAGAATATATTCAGAGACCAATATTCAACAGCAGACTAAGAGCTTTTAAGATCACGCAAATACGGTTTGTTTCGGTTCTGGTCCCGAATCTACCCGGCTAAAGAAAATAAAACTACCCACATAGGAAATGCAAACAAACTATAGATTAGATTACGCTCCATATAGAGTCGAGGTCGAATTACGATCACATCACTCACTATGTTTATTTTCGCTTGCCAAGCGAAAATAACTTCTAAAACAAAATTCAGAAAGGTTTTTCGTATGTCGGAACTTTGGTGTATAAGGGCGTGTAATCTCGCATATCAAAAGGGTACGTTTTGCTTTGAATAGTGGTCAAATCTGATGAAAAGAGGTAAAGGTCGGCTGTCACTGACAGGAACGTGGGCAGAGCTACTGTCTATGAGGGTAGTGTAGGGCACACCACTAGGGCTTCTTGAACGCCCCCGGAATCGATTCAATAAAACAGCCTTTAAGCGATTTAAGAGATTATTATATTGAGCTGGTGCTCTCAAGAAAAACTTTTACAGAACTGTCGTAAAAACAAATCAATCATTATATGTCAATATTTAAACCTATTCTAAATTCCTAATTCTTCTAAAGCTTTTTTAATTATTAAATTGACGGAGGTTCCCGGAGGGTGAGCCATCCAAGGAGGATGTATCACATGAGCTACGCCTTCACGAATAGAAGATACTAGGAAAGTCTTCCTGTAATCTTTTATTCCAAGCTTTGGAAGAGTTAAGCACCTACCTATCCCTAACCAGGAGTTCCTGCCTATGGGTAGTATGATCGTAGACAGGGTTGCATATGCTTCTATAGAAGCAGCTTCAGTCATGTCCTGCGATAAGCATTATTCTTTTAAATTCTAATGCGCCATTTGCGCTGAACAAAAACGCAGACATGCTGAAACCCTGCTGCAGTAAAATTACCCTAAAATCTGCAGCACACCGCCAAACGTAAACAAAATGATGTGACAAATCACATCCATCCAGAAGGGATTGACCTCTCGAAAGCTACCTTAACTAGTCTACGCGGCAGCCAGACGGTTAAGAAGCGAAGGTCTATTCTGTCAAAGAATTAACTCCTAACATCGAACTCACTCCAGTAATTCAAAGTCTGTTAGAAAATATATGGACTGAAATTATTTGCCTCCATCGAACAGCTCAACCAATGGTGACAACCTGCCACCCCTTGCGAAGGCTATGCCCCGTATGCAAAGTTGGTATCACCGCCCATGGAGTCCTTCAATTGCGTTACAGTGGACGCTGAAACCTTAATAGAAATAAAAAACTGGAATAACTTCAGCCTAGCTAAATATCGATATTAATCGCGACCTTCTCTTCTCCACCCGGCAGCATCATCGAAGTAGTCTATCATCATCCGTATTCCAACATCACATGAAAAAGAAAAACCGATTAATAAACTATTCAACATACTAAACTAAAATTATGTTTTGTTTACATAAATATGACATAAATGATTTGACATCTTGCTTTTTCCTACCATAGATCCGTTTTTTTTTTAATTCTTACGTAAAATGGTTTCAACCTATTCACATGGACAATATCTCTGAATCTCCTGTTGTTAGGTTTACTTATCACATAATTTACTTCTGAAACCCGCCTAACAATTTTGTATGGTCCTTTATACAACCTACAAAGCTTCGTGCTTCTACCTATATGTCGCCTAGGAGTATAAACCATTACCAATTGATTTACTACAAAATTCCTGACTTTCGCCTTCTTATCATAAATAGCTTTCTGTCGGACCTGCGCCTTTTTTATATTATCTATGGCACAACGTGACAGCTGACTTTTCAGACTATGACGTCCTACAAAATCTAATGATTGATGCTGTTCCCCAATATTTATCGTTAAATCTGTAAGAAACGATGGTTCCTTAGCATATAATAATACGTAAGGTGAAATCTTGGTGCTTGACTGCTTACTGGTATTATACGCGAAACACACGAGAGGAACATAGCTACACCAATTTCTCTGATCCGTAGCAACATACATGGACAACATTTGGGTTAAAGTCTGGTTAAAACGTTCGACCAGACCGTTCGATGCGGGGTGAAATGCTGTGGTGAAGCGTGACTTCGCCTCGAAGAATTCAACAGTGTCCTTCACCAAGTGTGACGTAAAAACCGACCCCCTATCCGACACTATTTCTTTTACACCACCATACCTACAGAAGATTTCTTCAATTAGGAACTCACTAATTCTTTGTGCCGTCGCTCTAGGAACCGCCTTGCAGACTGCATATCTCGAAGCATATTCTACACTAACGATAATATACCGATTACCTTTCATCGACTTCCTAAAAGGCCCTAGAACATCAATGCCTACTTTCTCCATCAAATGGTTCACCTGGACTGGCTGTAACTGTGCCAACTGCTTACATTTCTTGCGCTCCTGACATAACCGACAACTTCTCACATATTTATCTATCTTCCTCTCAGCATCCTTTATGTAATATCCTGCTCGAAATTTACCTAACGTCTTGGCTAGACCTAAGTGACCACCTGACCATGGATCATCATGCAATTCCCTTAATATCTCCTTCAGCAAACAACCTGGGATCACTATCAACTCTCGAACCCTATTCAATCTCCTTGCTTGTTTACATAATACACCATCTATGACACTAAAACCTTTGAGTGTACTTCCACTACTAACTGCCAGTTTATCAAACCAACCTCTACAAAACTCATCTCGCAGCTGCTCTTCTCGCATCCTCACAACCTCTATCCTATACAACTGCATGCCGTCCTCTAACTGTTTCTCAGACAACCTTGACTCCTCCTCCTTTTCCTCGGCTAAGGGATTCCTACTCAAAAAATCTGCTATGACGTTGTCCTTCCCTGCACAATGCACTATGTTGAAATCATATGCCTGGATACACAGCGACCACCTAGCTAACCTTCCATTCATATCCTTTCTGCTCCTTAACCAACATAGGGCTTTGTGGTCAGTCATCACCTGAAAAGTCAAACCCCATAGAAAATGTTTGAAATAATTCAATGCCCATACCAAGGCAAGACATTCTTTCTCCGTGATTGAATATTTCTTTTCCCCATCGCTTAGCTTCCTTGATGCATATGAAATAGGAAACATTACCTCTTCACCTTGCATGAGACAACAACCAACTGCTTCATCACTGGCATCTACATACAACCTAGTGACCATGTTTTTATCAGTTGAATAAAAATGCAGAATAGGTGGTGATTCCATTATCTTTATAATCTTTCGAAATGCTTCTTCTTCCTTACTACCCCAAACAAACGCTTTATTTTTTTTTTAAAAGCTTTGTTAGTGGTAATACAATCTGTGCAAAATCACTAATAAACTTTCTATAGTATGAAAACAACCCTAAGACGGATTTAACTTGCTTTGCGTTTTTTGGTGTCTTCAAAGTTTTTAAAGATTGTAATTTCTTATTATCGGGTCTGACTCCCTCTCCTGATATCTCATGTCCCAAGACTGAAATTCTACTATACCCAAAACTACACTTGCTTGGTTTTAAGGTAAGGTTTGCTTTCTTTAAACGTAACATAATCTCTTCTAACGATTCAATAAATTCCTCAAAACTATTTCCCCAAACCAAAATATTATCTACATAACAAATGGCCTTTTTATATTTTATTCCAGCCAGTACTTTGTCCATGACTCTTTGGAAAACAGCTTGACTTGTTTTAAGTCCAAAAGGTAAAACATTGAATTCATATAAACCTGAAGAAGTAATAAATGCAGTTTTATGCTTATCTTCTTCACACAATCTATGTTGCCAATAACCTGAATTTAGATCTAAATCTGCAAAATATTTGGCTCCCGATAAGTATATCATAATATCCTCAATAATCGGTAATGGATAGCTATCTGTTATCACCTTTTTATTCAACTTCCTATAATCTACACAAAATCTCCACGACTGGTCTGGCTTCTGCACCAGTACTACCGGGGATGCATATGCACTTCTGGATTCCCGAATAACTTTATTAGCCAACATTTCCTTGACTTGTGTATTTATTATGTCTCGCTGCTTGGGTGAAACCTTATATGGTGGGTGATGAACTGGTATATCATCTACAGTTCTAATAGTAATTTCTTCTATGCTACAACTACCTAATTCAGAGGCCTTAAAAGCGAAGTTATCTCTGTATAAGGTAAGAAGGGTTCTCAGTCTGTTTCTTTTCTCCGAGCTTAAACCTAAATTAACATCAAGTTCATTAACTACATCAGCATTAGCTACTTTCGATAAAAAATTATCATCACAGTTTTTAACTAAATTCGAAAAATATAAATAATCAGTTTCCGATACAGAATTAAAACTCCCTTCTCCTTTAGATCCACGAACCTTCATAATGTTGTTATTTGGAATTATTTCATTATTATGGTCATGGCACACCACTTGCGATTCTGACATAGCATTTTGTTCAGTACATTTGTGAAAATTTATACAACATCTTCCCATTAAAGTAATACACCCATTAGAAAAATCGATAACTGCTTCGTATTTACGAAAGAAATCCTGTCCCAGGACCAATTTCTGGTTAATGTTTTTAATAATCAGGAAATCATTCACAAAGACACTAGAGTCCACTATAAAACTTATCGTCGTTTTCCCGACAACTTCTAAGCATGATCCCGATATTGACTTCACAAAATGATTTGCCTTGTCACTGGTATGATTTAGATTGAGATTCAACGCATATTGATCTGATATACACGAAATTGATGCTCCGGTGTCTATCAGAGCAGAACAGGCTTGATTATCTATTGTAATGTTAATAAATGGATTGAGGACACCGCATTTGCTATTTTTCCTTAGGAGTTGATCTCTTTCGGACACAGCCTGCAACTCCACTTCATTATTTATCGACTGTGCCCTTCCGCGTTTGGGTGGCCATCAGAACGTGGGCTTCTTGAGCTGGGGGTAATTGGAAAACGGTTATTTCTATTATCAAACCGACGTCTCGGCCGCAAATTATACCTCGGAGTGTGATACGTATCCGTATCACCGGCTAGGTTTGGCGTCGATCTTGCAGCAGTCTGCCCCGGGCTCGTTGGTCTCGGTGAAGTTGGGTATCTCTGACTTCCGGCTGGAAAATGATCAAAACTGACCCGCGGAGGGTGCAACGAAAAATTTGCCCGGTCGGGCTGTGTCTCCTCAAATATTTCTTTTATTTGGTCAATGGTGGCACGCAACTCAGCTTTTGAGTTATATAATCGGGTCCCCAGCTTTAATTTATAATGCATATTTATACCCTTCAAGAAAATCTTAATGAATATCTTTTCGTCGGTAATTCCGGACTGTAATCCATAATCAGCCAGTCTATAGAAAAATGCGACTATGTCTTCTTTAGTGTCTTGACGCGCATTGTAGAATTTCTCAACAAAATCTATTCCTGATGGGAATTCAGACTTCAGGCTGTCGCAAATCACCTTAAATGACACCCCTTCTTTGTACGTAAATTTGAAAAAAGCTAGGGCCGGGCCGTCCAAATAAGCACCCATAATGAGGGCTAAATCACTCTCCGGCCATCTATTAATGGCTGCGATTTGGCGAAACTGTGTAAGGAAATCGTCGAACGAGCAGGTGGAACCCGTACCCGTGAAGGATACTACTTTCGCCATCTTGCGAAATTATATTTATTTAATAAAAACCACTTATCTTTATACTTATCCAGGCGTAGAAATTTCGCCTGAGCATCACTATAAAATGGGGGTCTTCATGCACTTTTTTTACGCAGTGCATACGCGAAATTATCTTTATACAGTGTACGCCCTGTATACGCGAAAAACGTACTTTTCTATTTATTAAGTACCCGGCGCCTCCACCACATGTAGGGCACACCACTAGGGCTTCTTGAACGCCCCCGGAATCGATTCAATAAAACAGCCTTTAAGCGATTTAAGAGATTATTATATTGAGCTGGTGCTCTCAAGAAAAACTTTTACAGAACTGTCGTAAAAACAAATCAATCATTATATGTCAATATTTAAACCTATTCTAAATTCCTAATTCTTCTAAAGCTTTTTTAATTATTAAATTGACGGAGGTTCCCGGAGGGTGAGCCATCCAAGGAGGATGTATCACAGTAGATAGATAAAAATAAGCACATAGACTTTTTTGATTTAATGAAAATAGAGGAAAATTGAATCACAATTTTTGTGCGGGAATAACCTGTGTACAAAAATTACGATTCAAGTTTGTCAGTCAGATTATGAAAACAAACCGGCCAAGTTCAAGTCGGACTTCCACACGAAGTGTTCCGTACCATAAACTGAAAATAACATGTTTCTTGTTTCCCCTCTTGGACCCCCTTTAATTTTTAATTCTATTACATTTTTATTATTTGTTGTTATAGCGACAACAGAAATACACACTCTGTGAAAATTCAAATATCTACCTATTACGGTTCATGAGATACAGCCCGCTGACGGATAGACGGACAGACGGATGGACAGCGAAGGCTTAAGTAATAGGATTCCATTGGGTACGGAACCCTAAAAAATTGATTCTGGAACTATTCAGTAGAACAAGAGGGAATAGAGAATCCCAATAGTTCTACTATTTTGTTAAAGCTAATATCGTAGTACTAGTGAGAAAAAACAATCCTATTAGTTCTACCGAAGAACTTTTCAGTAGAACTATTGCTTTCATTTATAAAATTAACAAAAATTGATAAAGATAAAATCCAGCAAAGTTCAGTCCCATACGAACTTTGATGCGTTTTATCTATGTCAATTTTGCTTGTGACGTCACGTCTAGGTAAAAAGTGTATCAAGGCGTTACGTCACGTGAATTTTCTGCGAACTTTTTCGAATTTCGCGCAAAAAAAAAGTGATGACGGACTCAATAGTTTTTTCAAGAATCTACCTCCCCGTTTCGTGAAAGGTTTTACCATTTCTTATTTTGAAAAGCATATTTCCGTCCCCAAGCAACAGTGCTTTCGCCAGCCACATCTTAATCTAGGACTTCGATTGCCGTTAATTATACTGACACATAAGGTTCTTACAATAGGGAATATGCACGAAAAAAATATTTATTATCTAAACAGTTTATCTAAAAATATAAACAAATATAATACTAACAGTGAAAATAGAATCAAAATTGCTCGAAAAACAAACGAGATACAATTATTTTAAACAAATGTGTCTGTCCCTCTCGCGAAAGCGCTACTTTCTTTGGCAGCTGTATAGGCGCCAAGAACTTTGACGTCACAATTCATATCGGACTTCTCTTTCTAATTGTAAACTTTGAAGCTTTATAACTTCATCGCTAATGAAGGTATTTAAAAAATAATTTCATAATTGTTAATTAGAGTTAATAAGTATCTCATTTTGCAAATAAAAAATCGCATGCATATTCCCTATTGAAAGGAAACATAGGCGGCGAGATTTTGTATGTAAAAAGTCATAATTCAAGGTTTGGCTCTCAACTTTTCTCCTCCAATATTGGACTGACTTAAGAGATATTTTACGAACTGAAGGATATGTACTGTGTCCCTATGTCCTTTTTGATGATTTATTAACCGTATAAGCATTAGAACCCTCACAAAATGCTCAAAATTTTCCGATAAATCGCTGTCAACAGAGCCCTAGTGTACAAATTTGGCAACTATTAATCAAAAAAGAAAAACAAGAGGACATAGTTTACATCCTTTTTATTCAGTTTGTGAAATATCTCTTAAATCGGTCTAATATTGGAGGAGAAAACAGTCGAGAGCCAAACTTCGAATTATGACTTTTTACATACAAAGTCTCCGCCTATGTTTCCTCCTAAGGTCAACCGACTGTTGGCTTCGAGACAGACCTGGATAGATTCATAAATATCTTCCAAATTCATATTTTGCGTTTCTCGTTTTTGTTATAACCAAAAACATAATTTATATCCCTCACAAAAATTATCAGTATTTAATAACTTATTGATTTGAAATAAAACTTTGTTGAACGCCTCAACTTTCAGCCGCTTTTAGATGATCGGGGAGAACGGGGCCTTGACGAATGTTTTTGACAGATTTGTAATTGACCTTCTTAGTTGAACATCGTTAATCTATATCTATAGTAATGTTTAAAAGCTGAAGAGTTTGTTTATTTAGAACGCGCTTATCTGAGGAACTACTGGTGCGAAATTGAAAGGCAAAATTGAAAAATTATTTTAGTGTTGGATAGCCCATTTATTGAGGAAGGCTATAGTCTATATAACATCACACTACGGCTATTAGGAGCGGAACATTAATGAAAAACCCGGTCAAGTGCGAGTCGGACTCTTACACGATGGGTTCCGCGTACCAGAAACCGAAAAGAAAAACATTTTTCACATTCTGAGAAAATTTTAACTGTGTACTTATTACCGGTTCTTGAGATACAAGCTGCTGACCGACAGACGGACGGACAGACAGCACAGGTTTAGTAATAATAGGGTTCCGTTGGTTACCCATCAGATACGGAACCCTAATAATTATTTGAGTGTTGGATAGCCCATTTATAGAGGAAGACTAGGTATAGGCTATATAACATCACGCTACGACCAATAGGAGCGAAGCATTAGCGAAAAATGTGACGCAGACAAAATTGCGCGGGTCAACTCGTTTAATATATATTTGATCTGGGAAAGGGACAGCTTTACAGATTTTGTGGCAACAGACACAACATTAATTATTCTTTCTTTCCTTCACAAAGTCGTGAGTTTAGCTTTGATTCTGTGCCTAGATCGGGACCTAGACTTATTTTTTTCGTAAAGAAATTATAACTTTACCCGATGAACGACATGTTTGGAATTGAGCTTATAATGCCAACACTTTCATTTTTTGTACAAAGTCATTTGTTGTATGGCTCTCGTGGGCTGCAGTTGAAAATCAGCGTCAGGTGGTATACCTGCTGCCATCTATCTGGCATTAGGTATGCTGAGCTGAGGCCCTTTTGGCATTACTTATGATTACTTATTTTGGTTATTTTTAAGGTCATTTTAATGTTATAATGCCAATAAACACAATTTTCTTTATTCTCTTTCTTTCATTTGTTAGGGTTTCGTACCTCAAAAGTAAAAACGGAACCCTTATAGGATTATTTTGTTGTTCGTCCGTCCGTCCATCCATCTGTCTGACAAGACCCTTTATCTCAAGAAATCGTGGTGGTATCGAGTTGAAATAAAATTTACGGCCATTTATGCCGCGACAAACGTATATTTCGACACTATCAAAATTTATAGGGTATTTTCCGTTGTACTATGAAATTTGGCAAGTAATACCGCCTAATACTACAAGTATAGGGAAAACTCTACACTACACTTGTCCGGGTTTTTAAATCAACCTGCAGTTTAACAAAAACTGCTGAGCAAAGGCCTCCACCATAGCCTTCCACATATCCTGGTACGTTGCCTTCTTCGACCAATCAATCGTTAATGCTTCTAAGTCGTCACACCCGAGTCTTCTCGGCCTGCCTTGACGACGAAATCACCCTTTCTTTCCTAAGTTTGGGGTTTTGAGACTCGGTCCCAGACCAAGAGGTGGTGTTCTGTAGCTGTTATAGAGTATAGAAACAATATCAAAATATTGTTCTTTTTTTAAACTCGACTTCGTCAATAAAAAAATAAATAAAAAAAACACGTTTCAAGTTGGCAGATGCAATCGGTGGCGTCGAATCTATCGCTGAACTAAAATAAACACCACTAAAGCTGCCTGTCCATTGACGCGGAGCGAGGCAACGGAACGGAGAAATATTAACCAATGGAATTCCTCACACTATCATTCACTGACATGTTTTTCAATTCCATTGGTTAGTATTTCTCCGTTTCTCCGCTTCGCTGCCTCGTTCCGCGTCAATGGACAGGCAGCCTAACCGCACCACACAGCTTGAAAAGTAATTGGTTCTTAACATTTTAGTCCTATGCGGTCGGGTTATTTGAATAAGTCATTTTTTTTCCTTATTGTATAGCAGATACACAACACTGGGTAGTGTTCTGTATCTGGTATATATTAACCTGCAATTGAGGCCAAATCGCCACAGCTAACCGTCAGAATCCGTAAGGCCATATTGGGGCCAAGCTGACTCGCGCGGTGTAAACGTTATGCATCTTGCGGATTATTTTCATTTTTTTTTTATTTTTTTATTATTATTTCCACAGTTAGTACACAAAACAAAGGTTAGGTTAAACTCAGAAGTTAAATACGACCACGGTCTTCTAGTACGTCCTATAAAACCGGAGCTTCTCTCTCCCTTCACATCATACACAGACAAATATTGTATCAAACACATTATTATTTTGGTACACAGTTCGGAAAACAGAATGTGTATAACAAATATTGTCTAACAATACGTTGTGTAAATATCCAACGTTGTTTATAAGATGTTTGCTCATCGATATTTTCTTTTGGAGGTTATTAGAAGATGCTCGGATTCTGGATTTTGGCTTTCTTGTTGAGAATATTTATATTCGCCCACGACACCTTCTATTGGAATTAATGTAAGTGTCCGTTCCCATTATGACAGACGGTCTGTTTTCCCGGCCCATCTAAAGAGACAAATCTGTCAGTGGCAGTACAATTTATGATGGTCTAAGACTGCCTGTCCATAAACGCGGAGAAACGGTGAAATATTAACCAATGGAATTGCACACACACTGACATTTTGTGCAATTCCATTGGTTAGTATTTCGCTGTTTCTCCGCTCCGCTGCCTCGCTCCGCGTCAATGGACGGGCAGCCTTAGTGTGAACGTGCACGTCCGGCCATCGTCTTCCGTTTAACCAAACAGACGTTTCGTGATAATGGGAAAGGGCACTTACAAGCTCTTATTTAAATTGCCTTAGTTAGTTTGTTAGTACCTATGGGTCAAATCTTGCAACTGATTTTATAAAACTGTTATCGTTACGGGCCATAGTTCAAGTTATTTGATCAAACAGGCTGGTTCAAACTGTTTGGTCAAATATTATAAGAAATTTTGTATTTCTTCATGTCATTTGACGACTCATTTTTGATCAATTTGATAAAACTGTTTGCACCAGCCCGTTGAAAAGTTAAAAACCATGCAGTCTAAAAAAATGTTTGAGAATGTCCAAATAGCGCTCTTTCATATGATACCCCATACGCCCTAGTAGCCCCACCTCGAATTTTTAAGAACCATTTTCAGTCACTGTTGCAAAAAAATATATAAAGTTTTATTTCTTTCTTATTTGCAAAATAGTTGAACAAGCGTCATCTAAGACTATTTCAAGTTGACAACATTAGTAGTTCTTGAGATCTCCAGCTGTGACAGACGGACAGACTTAGTCACACCATTATTATTTTATTTTATTTTATAAAGGATAAAATAAAATAAATAAGGGTTTCTTTTTACCATTTTGGTACGGAACCATAAAATCGCGCAACGCTGACAAGACAAAGGCCGCCCAATAACATTAATCCTATTTATACGTTTGCTCCCATGTTATTTCTCTGTAACGCCTTACATAAAAGATAACAATCGCATTGGCTCAGCGGAAACTATCGGGCCATTGTTCGATGTAACAGGTTCGCTTCCCCGGTCGATTTTATCATACGCTTGTGTCAGGCTCATTTGAAATTCACTTTCTACGAAAATGTTCTCATAAGATTGGATAATTTTATTATTTTAAATATTTTGATAAAATATTTTTGTAAATTATTGAAAGTTACAACATTTGTTGTTATTATTGTTTTTGTAGTAGCTGACATATTCTTTCTGGCAACATGTTATTTTTTAGCACTTTCTTTAATTTTGGCTCCTTTTATTTTTTGATCGGCACAAACAGTTTTCTCTATCTTCTCTTTTGCCTGCGTGAGTGACAAAAGTTACGAAGCGTTTGTTATTGTAGTAGCTGATATATATTCTTTCTGGCGACGTGCTAAAAAATATTTTTTCTTGGCAAGAGCTTTAATTTTGACTCCTTTTATATTTGTCATCGGCACAGACAGTTTTCTCTATCTCCCCTTTTGCCTGCGTGAGTGACAAAAGTTACGATGCGTGTAAATTCACACGTAATTAGTGCTCTCTGTTTATCATAAATTTTAAAACGCTTACGACTCGGTCTTTTTTGGGATTTATAAACAATTTTTTACTGCATCTTATATTATAAAAAAAACACGCGTCCTCATACGCACATATCCCGTTTTTCCCGTTTCCGTAGGAATTTCGAGAAACCCTGTCTTTGTGCTTTCCTTCACTCCCCAAGTAACCTACGGGTCACTCCCACTTGGTAACGCTCCCGCTTGGTAACGCTCCCGCTTGGTAACGCTCCCGTTTGGTAACGCTCCCGTTTGGTAACGCTCCCGTTTGGTAACGCTCCCGCTTGGTAACACTACATATACATTGGTTATGTTAGTAGATATTAAACTAACATAAAATAAAATATTTGCACACCAGATGTAATGGTAGATTGTAAAGGCCCAATATAGTTTTAAGATCTTGTATCAACCTACACTGTACTACATTCTGGCAAATAAACAGATTTGATTTGATTTGATTTACATGAGCATACCTTAAAGTACAGTCAGAGTAAAAAGTTATAGTGTGCCGAATTTATTTTATATTAATCTTATTTTCTTGGTTTTAAAACAACCGTTGTGATATTGAGTTACATAAAAAAGCTGTTTTTAGTTCTAATTTCATATATTCGTGTTAATATTTTATTTACTTAATGAACGGAACCCTATTACTAAGCCTCCGCTGTCCGTCCGTCCGTCCGGGCTATATCTCAAGAACGATAATAGGTAGACAGTTGAAATTTTCACAGATTGTGTATTTCTATTGCTGCTATAACAACAAATAACAAAAATTAAGTTAATGGTACGGAACATTTCGCGTGCGAGTCCGACTCGCACTTAGCCGGTTTATTTTTTATTTTTGTATACCTGCACAATTACACTCATTTGTAATGAATAAACAAAGTTTTTGTTATTTATATATTTATGATATTGTATATTGTACTAACTTATGTTGTTGATTTTTCATTTATTTTTACCAGTAGGTAACAAGAATTTTGTAAATGTTGATTGTTTACTTCGTCTCATATTATAAAAATTATAAAGGTACCCTATTATTGTATGGCATTCCAATTACGGGATAAACTAATAAATAAATGAGTAAGATAGGACACACAAATTGTGTAGGTCACCGTCTTAGTTCCAATTCTGTTCTAACTTTTACATATATCTACTTTATTTAATCACTAGTTGACCCGCCCAACTTCGTCTACTCCGCTCCTATTGGTCTTAGCTTGATGATATATAGCCTATAGCCTTCCTCGATAAATAGGCTATCTAACACTGAAAAAATTTCAAATCGGACCAGTAGTTCCTGAGATAAGCACATTCGAGCAAACAAACAAACAAACTCTTCAGGTTTATATATTAGTATATTTAGATATATTAGTATAGATTTGCTTTAGCAAGTAATCTTCATAAACAGAAACTACAAGTAGTTCGCCAAATCCCTGAGAGGCGTATTACATACCAAATTAATATTTAATTAATAACTGAGTAACTTATATGTATTTTTTTAATTAAAGGAAGCCAGTCTTTATAATTTTCTAACCAATTATAATAATTACTTGAGCTACTAATTATAGCGAGACCAAATCGTGCCTTGGGTAGGTAACCTTGTAAATTTCACGCCTGTCTCCTTGAAAGGGGAGATCACAGAAGTTATCATCATCATTTTAGCAACAAGATGTTCACTGTTGCACAACGTAGCAAAAAGACGTTCGCTGTTGGACACAACAGCAACAACACGTTCACTGTTGGATATAGCAGCAACAACTCGTTCACTGTTGGACATAGTAACAACAACACGTTCACTGTTGGACATAGCAGCAACAACACGTTCACTGTTGGACAACGCAGCAACAATACGTTCACTGTTGGACATAGCAGCAACAACACGTTCACTGTTGGACATAGCAGCAACAACATATTTACTGTTGGACATAGCAGCAACAACACGTTCACTGTTGGACATAGCAGCAACAACACGTTCACTCTTGGACATAGCAGCAACGACACGTTCACTGTTGGAAATAGCAGCAACAACACGTTCACTGTTGTACATAGCAATAACAATAGGTTTACTGTTGGACATGGCAGCAACAACACGTTCACAGTTGGACATAGCAGCAACAACACGTTCACTGTTGGACATAGTAACAACAACACGTTCACTGTTGGACAACGCAGCAACAACACGTTCACTGTTGGACAACGCAGCAAATAGACGTTCACTTCCGGACAACGCAGCAACAAGTGCTCACTGTTGAACATAGCAGCAACAACACGTTCACTGTTGTATAACGCAACAAGACGTTCACTGTTGGACAACGCAGCAACAAGACGTTCACTCTTGGACATAGCAGAAACAACACGTTCACTGTTGGACAATGCAGCAACAACACGTTCACTGTTGAATAACGCAACAAGACGTTCACTGTTGGACAACGCAGCAACAAGACGTTCACTCTTGGACATAGCAGCAACGACACGTTCACTGTTGTAAATAGCAGCAACAACACGTTCATAGTTGTACATAGCAATAACAATAGGTTTAATGTTGGACATAGCAGCAACAACACGTTCAAAGTTGGACATAGCAGCAACAACACGTTCACTGTTGGACATAGCAGCAACAACACGTTCACTGTTGGACATAGAAACAACAACACGTTCACTAATGGACATAGCAGCAAGGACACGTTCACTGTTGGACAACGCAGCAAATAGACGTTCACTTCCGGACAACGCAGCAACAAGTGCTCACTATTGGACATAGCAGCAACAACACGTTCACTGTTGGACAATGCAGCAACAACACGTTCACTGTTGGATAACGCAACAAGACGTTCACTGTTGGACAACGCAGCAACAAGACGTTCACTGTTGGACAACGCAGCAACAAGACGTTCACTCTTGGACATAGCAGCAACAACACGTTCACTGTTGGACATAGCAGCAACAACACGTTCACTCTTGGACATAGCAGCAACGACACGTTCACTGTTGTAAATAGCAGCAACAACACGTTCATAGTTGTACATAGCAATAACAATAGGTTTAATGTTGGACATAGCAGCAACAACACGTTCAAAGTTGGACATAGCAGCAACAACACGTTCACTGTTGGGACATAGCAGCAACAACACGTTCACTGTTGGACATAGTAACAACAACACGTTCACTAATGGACATAGCAGCAACAACACGTTCACTGTTGGACAACGCAGCAAATAGACGTTCACTTCCGGACAACGCAGCAACAAGTGCTCACTATTGGACATAGCAGCAACAACACGTTCACTGTTGGATAACGCAACAAGACGTTCACTGTTGGACAACGCAACAACAAGACGTTCACTCTTGGACATAGCAGCAACAACACGTTCACTGTTGGACAACGCAGCAAAAAGACGTTCACTCTTGGACATAGCAGCAACAACACGTTCACTGTTGGACATAGCAGCAACAACACGTTCACTCTTGGACATAGCAGCAACGACACGTTCACTGTTGGAAATAGCAGCAACAACACGTTCATAGTTGTACATAGCAATAACAATAGGTTTAATGTTGGACATAGCAGCAACAACACGTTCAAAGTTGGACATAGCAGCAATAACACGTTCACTGTTGGACATAGCAGCAACAACACGTTCAAAGTTGGACATAGCAGCAATAACACGTTCACTGTTGGACATAGCAGCAACAACACGTTCACTGTTGGACATAGTAACAACAACACGTTCACTAATGGACATAGCAGCAACAACACGTTCACTGTTGGACAACGCAGCAAATAGACGTTCACTTCCGGACAACGCAGCAACAAGTGCTCACTATTGGACATAGCAGCAGCAACACGTTCACTGTTGGATAACGCAACAAGACGTTCACTGTTGGACAACGCAGCAACAACACGTTCACTGTTGGACAACGCAGCAAATAGACGTTCACTTCCGGACAACGCAGCAACAAGTGCTCACTATTGGACATAGCAGCAACAACACGTTCACTGTTGGATAACGCAACAAGACGTTCACTGTTGGACAACGCAACAACAAGACGTTCACTCTTGGACATAGCAGCAACAACAAGTTCACTGTTGGACAACGCAGCAAAAAGACGTTCACTCTTGGACATAGCAGCAACAACACGTTCACTGTTGGACATAGCAGCAACAACACGTTCACTCTTGGACATAGCAGCAACGACACGTTCACTGTTGGAAATAGCAGCAACAACACGTTCATAGTTGTACATAGCAATAACAATAGGTTTAATGTTGGACATAGCAGCAACAACACGTTCAAAGTTGGACATAGCAGCAACAACACGTTCACTGTTGGACATAGCAGCAACAACACGTTCACTGTTGGACATAGTAACAACAACACGTTCACTAATGGACATAGCAGCAACAACACGTTCACTGTTGGACAACGCAGCAAATAGACGTTCACTTCCGGACAACGCAGCAACAAGTGCTCACTATTGGACATAGCAGCAGCAACACGTTCACTGTTGGATAACGCAACAAGACGTTCACTGTTGGACAACGCAGCAACAAGACGTTCACTCTTGGACATAGCAGCAACAACACGTTCACTGTTGGACAATGCAGCAATAAGACGTTCACTGTTGTACAATGGACATAGGCTTAAATCTATCGGTTCAGAATTTCTCGCATTCACAAATAAACAATAAGAGTTAATTCGCGCCAAGCATTACGCATACCATAAAAAAGACGAATAAACACAAAACCTACCAATGGACCTACCACCAATGATCGACCGATAATGGACCACCGAGGCATTCACCAGGTTATCTTCGCTGCGTCTTTCGGTACGCAGTTGCCATTACAGAACCTTTCGCCCCAATCAGTCAATGGTTACCTTAGTTCTCTTTAGAGGTGGGTAGGGCACGGAACTCACAAACATG
This sequence comes from Lacanobia wlatinum, assembly GCA_947578705.1. Taxonomy (NCBI): domain Eukaryota; kingdom Metazoa; phylum Arthropoda; class Insecta; order Lepidoptera; family Noctuidae; genus Lacanobia; species Lacanobia wlatinum. The sequence continues at coordinate 21,135,313 of OX388033.1, forward strand.
TGACCTACAGTAAATAACCAGCAGTAGCCCTAGAGGTCGTGAGAAACTCATCCAGCGTAGATGGCATTATAGTGGTCTGTTATAACAAGCAGAATAGAAAAACCGATTGCAGAGGCCAATGAATGACATATCGATAACCTGTAACATGATAATTGCCATCTATTTATAAAACACGCGATGCCAAACCTATGAAAATTACAAAATGGTTGTTTAAAGTGAAGAAAACTTTTAAAAAGTTTTATTCTCTAATAAAAAAATCACTTCGTTTTTTTTACTATTGATAGGCACGCGTTTGACCACTATCTCACCTGATGGTAAGCGATGATGTGGTCGAAGATGGAGCACGCTTGCCTAGAAGTAACCTATTCACTCTTGACTTACAGACTCCCAGGTTGTAGCGATCAGGAAACATAGACTCCGGCAGGGAATTCCACTCCTTACGCACTATGAATATGGAATATGTATTTAAATTGATTTATTTATTTAGAAACTCACACAAGGGTTCCGTACCATAACCGAAAAAAAACACGTTTCATGGATTCGTTTGTTCATTTAATTAAATTAAAAATTAAATGGGTCTCCCCGTTTAATTTTTACTTAAATTTGATTATTATTGTTTGTTGGCGGCAATAGAAATACACACTCTGAAAATTTTAGCTATCTACTTATCAAGGTTTTTGAGATACAGCCCGCTGACATACAGACGGACTGACGGACAGCGGAAGCTTAATAATAGGGTTCCGTTGGTTACCCTTCTGGTACGGAACCCTAAAACATCTATTTCTACAAAACAAAAACTAAAATTATTTTGGATTTAGAGACCACTTTTATGACTTCCGCAAAACAAAAGTTCAGTATTTTAGTTCAGTGTCTTCTATAAAGTTATTAGGTAAAGTGTTATATGAGAAATGAGAATGGCCCATGAGTCCATAGAACTCTGCCCCGCAATCATATGATGTAATGCACCAGCGCCGGTAATTTGGGCTATAGAGCAGGCGAGGCGCTAAGCGGAGCGATTTGTTAGCACTATAAAGCTAGCAAGATAAAATAATTGTTTTACCAGAAGAGAAGTTATTTAAATCCCAAAATAAGTCATATGACGGAACTGAACAGATCTTAATATAGGTGATGATTTTCGACAACTACACACTCACACACACACCACACACCCAATCACACACACACCACACACCCAATCAGACACACACACCACACACCCCCACACCCTATCACACAGACACACGCACACACACATATTTACCTTAATTTTTTATCTTATTTTTTTTTCTTCTTTTTATCTTAATTTTTTACTTAAACAAGTGCTCGTCGGACTCGCGTGCAAAGGGTTCCGAACGAATTTAATTTTTTTAACATGTTATTTTAACACTACAGACTTCTAATAAGTTTTCCTGTTATCTTTAGGTAAAGATCTATTACTTCCATTTTTTTCAAAATTTTAGGCTCATTAGTTTCGGAGATAAGGGGGGGAATGGTCATTTTTCATCTAGTTTCTTGAATAACTTCAAAACTATTTATTTTAAAATTATGAAAAAAGCCCTTTCATTTGATATATCACACAATATTGTTCAAAAAACTTTTTTTTTAATTTTCTAGTTTTACCCCCAAAAGTGACCCCCATACTAAAAATTTAATAATTTACGTAACGCGTCCGTGTTTGGGTCATAGAAGTCCATATGTGTACCAAATTTCAACACAATCGGTCTAGTGGATCCGGAGATAACTGGCTGTGACAGACGGACAGATAGACAGACAGACACACACCCGAGTGATCCTAAAAGGGTTCCTTTTTTTTTCGGAACCCAAAAAATAGCAAAACGAATCTTTAACTTTAATGGTCTAACTCAACTCTACGAAATTGTAACAGTAACATCAGAAGCACTATGTAACCTTTACGTCATTGTACCTTAGGGGACCGGACTGCTTCTCCTTAACACAGGTTTCCATAACCTAGCTAGGAGGGCAGTGCTCATCCACACGTTTGTAGAAATACATAGTACTTTTTTGTAAAACTGTATTTTTAACGTGTACCATAATCCTTTGTTTTGTGTAAATAAATAAATAAATAGTAAATAGTTCAAATATAATAGAAATCATTAATTCGACATAACAGCAAGAAACACAAAGTAAAAGATAATCGTAATAATACTTAACAACGATACAGTAAATTTGCACTAAACGTATAATACCTAAAGGGGGTAACCCTTTAGGTATTTCAGCGTTCGCTGGGCGTCAGACACCCAGTGCTGATTTTCAGTTGGCACCCTGCGCTGACACGGCATATTTTGGTTGTGCTGACTAGGAAAGAATATACTATTCGACAATGAAACTGTATTATTTTAAATAAGTAAGTCATCGATTGTTTAGACCAAAACACTAAGATTAGAAAATAATTAGATCCATCACTTTACTTTCATGAAATTACATTAATTATTTTCGACAACATAAAATAAAATGTAGTGTGTTCACAACATGTAGTTTGACATTTTCCTTAAGACACTGAATTACTTTTTTTTAGGCATTATAGTTATTTGTGTACGTTAGCTTTTATGCTTCTTTCAGTCCACCCAAAGGTTGTCTAGTGGAGGATGCTGCCAGCGATAAGACTATCACTGCATCCATAGAATTAAGTTTGTATAAAAATGGTTTCTATTTTTGGTTTATTATAAAATCAATACTTTAAAAATACATTCTTAAACCGCCAGTTTCGCGGCCACACACAATCACGCGAGCAATTTTCTCGCTAAACTAACTGCCAGACAGATTATAATGTCTGTAATAGTCTTTATAGCTGCCTTTATCATAACGCGATTAACACTAATCGACGTCTTCATAACATCAGAGTGAAATACAACCAGTTTTTTGTGGAAAAATGTCACCGAGCTTTAAATTGATTGAACTACTTTTTATCCATAATGATGAAAAATTTTCCTGACTAGCTGAGTTTTTTCCACTCGACAAAATTATGGTGATCATCAACTTAAAAATAAAATAAATAAATAAACCTTTCTTTCAGGCAAAATACCCATACATTGTGTTAGTATTGACTTATAAACTAAAGCATAGCACTCACAGATGCCAACAAGTTTCCTGAGGGCACTAGTCGATGGACTCAGCAGCACCATGTCGTCTACATAACTGAGATTGTTAAACGACACTCCATCTATCATGCATCCGACACCCGTACTGCTGAGTTCATCAATCAGCTTATTCATATAAACATTGAACAACTTAACCAACTACCAACTTGGGCAGCTCCTTTTAATATTTTGCTAGCATATGGTCACACACTGCCATCTGTCTTAAGAATAGCCCACCATTGTTTAAATGCTGAGGGAATAGACATTTTATCATTAGGTATCCCAATTGTAAGGGTGCTTGCTCATTTATTTAACCAATGACATTGTACAAAATTTCCGTACCACGTGAGTCACTGACATTTTGTGCAATTCCATTGGTTAATATTTCTTCGTTTCTCCGCTCCGCTGCGTCGCTCCGCTGAAACGGGGAGGCATCCTAAGTATCGCACTTTCAAGCGTATTGTCTTTTTCTCTTCTGACAATATATACGAGTATTATAACGACTGTAAAACCTGCTCTCCACAAGACTTAGTTGGTGGACCTTAACCTAATGTGGTAACTTTTCCATGGCGTGATTTTGAGCTTAGAAAAACGTAAATCATCATCTGCCTAGTCTTTTCCCAACTATATTAGGGTCGGCTTCAAGTCAAACCGGATTCAGCTGAATACATAAAACTAGTACTAAGAAAAATGTAAATGAATAAATAAAATAAATGTAGCAAACTAATTAACACGACCACAAGACGAACGGCGATGCGCCACCGGTACATGTTGGACATCCCACCCACACGCACAAAACGTTTTGGGAACACATTCATTGTGCGTACAGCTAAGGAGTGGAATTCCCTGCCAGAGTCTGTAATGTTTCCTGATAGCTACAACCTGGGGTCTTTAAGTCAACAGTGAATAGGTTACTTCTAGGCAAGCGTGCTTCATCTTCGACTACATCATCGCTTACCATCAGGTGAGATAGTGGTCAAACGTATGCCTATTAATAGTAAAAAACTTTCGACCATAAATTATGAAGGTGACAACATGAGACACTTAAGAAAACCTGTAAATCAAGCCGACTTCGGCCTGTCTCAAAGATAAGGATCAGGAATACTGATGACCACAATGACTTACTAAACACCATGAAATATGTCCAGCAATCAAATGGTGAAACATCAGCCGTCAGTTTCAAATGATGATAGCTCAGTGTTTCAAATGTCAAATGAAACGGATTCCTATTAATTTAATGTAACGTGATTAGATCTGATGGTTGAAATAGCCGTGAACAGATGTAATAATGTTTCAGTAATATCTGATCTAAGATCTTTGCTTACTGATTTTGAAATTATGAGCGCTCAATGCTAGTCAATTCAATTATTTTGATGCAGTAGTTCTTCGATTCGCGATGTCATTCTTCGGCCCACAAACATCATCATCATCATATCAGCCGAAAGACGTCCACTGCTGGACATACGCCTCCTCCAAGCGTTGTCACAACGACCGGTCCTGCGCGTCTTGCATCCATCGGCTACCCGCGACCTCACCAGGTCAGCGATCCACCTTGTGAGAGGCCTTCCCACAAGGTTACTTTCACTATACTTTTGCTATGTTAACCTTAACGATAACAACAACGAATAATGGGATAAATGTGGATATATACGAGTATAGAAATCCTGTAATCCAATCAAAATCCGACTTGAATCTGGAGGACATTTTCACCTTTGTTTCTCAGGTTGCCAAAGCTTTGTGGTTTTAATCTGTCAGCAAAAGGTTGAAAATTCCATCGATATGATCCTGTTTGCTAACCTTTTTACCTGAAAAATCTGCTGATAAATATTGGGTAAGATATCTTTGTTGTATCTTGTAAAGTGGTTCTTGTTTTAGGCATGTAACGGGATCTCAATGTAAGTAAGTATACCTACTAGCTTTCTCTTTCAGGTTCACTCCTGTGGCCAAAGTAAGAGCTCGTTCAAACAGAGGTTCGTTTTACAGGTCCACTTTGTAGTGTACGTTTTCATTCGGCAGTGGCGTATTTTTTTTCTTTTTTGGGGAAAGCCCGCAATACTTTCTAAACCACTGTAACTCCTGAAAACCAAAATCAACAGTGGCAACCACCAGAAAAACGCCGAGCCAATGAAGCCCGACGAGTCCCGGAGAAACGATTCAACTGTCTTGGATCCCGCAACGAAGTTAATCAGAAAAGTACAGCGGAGGAGTAGGAAAAAATATATATATAATTTCCCCTTCTCTTCTTATCAAGCAGGAGACAGAATAAAACTAGGCCAATAGGCACCAAGGGACATATACAACAGTGCAGTGGCGTATGTAGTTGTGTATGAGCGAGTTCACACAGCATCTCTAAAATCGGTCACGTAAATGCGGTGTGAACACCCCTCCCTCCAGTAGCGACAGATCCGTTAAAAACGATCCTGGAAATACGGATGTTCTGTGTGAACGAGCCCTAACCGTACAATTTTCACGGATTAAAAAGGGAGCCTATGACAACAGATTACAATGAATTCCAGTTTCGAAATCAGATCAGCACTTCCAGAAATAACATTGAAAATGTATAAATATTAATGAAAAACCTTTTTTTTAATATTAGTTTATTTATTTATAAATATTCAACAGTTTATGTAGATACACACATTTAACAAATAGGTAAGAAGAAGGAAACAGAAAAATAGGTACAAAGGTGATGCTTATTTCAAAAGAAATCTCTTCCAGCATACCTGCAAAAGGAGAGTCGAATAAATATAAACAATCATATGAATAGATTAATATAGAAAAGTATCTTTTTTAAGAACAGGAAATGATCTAATGTCTCATTTCGGGGAGCAGCAAAAGGGAGTGTCAGACTCTTACTGACTAAAGCCCGTCCGTGTTCCTCCTAGTGCCCTTTGCGTTCCTGGGCCGCAGTGACTCTTTGGAATAAATTTCGCAACCCTGGCAGGCACTAGCCCTAGCGGGCCCCATCTACTATATTGTCACCGACAGCCTCAATGCTAAAATACCTCTTTACGAAAAAAGCTAGATTGATGATAAACCTAGAATTATTATATTACAAATAGTCTTACAAACGGTAGCTTAGAGCTGTCAATTTTATATACGAATGTGCAATAACCAATAAGTTATTGCCGGATGTTTCACAAGATGTCGAAATAGTTTGAATGAGTTTCATTATGATGAAGACAAGCGCTTTAGTTTAGTGTTGCGACATACTTTTGGCAATTATTATGCTTTTGACTTTCAAGGTTTAAGATCAAGCGAGCTTTTGAAATTAGCGCAGAAGTGTTGATGATTAGAGCACCTTTCCTTTGATAAGTGGCTTCTGGAAGGCCCGTCATTATGGAACCATTAACCACACATAGAGGGGGGTAACGTAAAACGGGGTGAATAAAAAACGCAGGGCAAAACAAAACTTTGAATGGAATTGTCACATTATTTAAATTCTTAAATACTCAAGTTTTAAATCAATATTACTTTTAAAAGATGGGTAACCATCTTAACATAACGAGTTTCTACTGTGCCTCGGAAAACATGCTAAGCCGTTAGGCCCGGATGCCATTTGTAGATCTTTGGCAGTCGTTACGGATTGTCAGAAGCCAGTAAAAATCTGACTCCTGTCTTGCCAAGAACTACCGTGTCAGTCTGGTAGGCCGTGGAGGTCTGGTAGGCAGCCGCTCCAAGTAAAATACTGGTATTCAGCTGAATCTGGTTTGACTGGAAGACGACCCCATATACTTGGGAAAAGACTAAGCAGATGATGATAAGTTTTGAAAGATTTATATTTTTTAGAAACCAATCATGTGGCATTCAAGTGAAAATACAATTCAAAGTTTTCTTTTTATTCACCCCTACGTTTCTGTTCACCCCGTTTTACCGATATCAGACGCCGTCTTCGGCTCATAGATAGAAACTCCAAGATCTGTAGTTGAACTACTTCTCTGATTTGCGACCTTGAAATCGATCTATCTCCTTTCACTGAAGTCCATAGATTCTAAAGATGGCATCGGCCGTCGGATGGCTACCACCAAAGGTATTAAAAATACGTTAGGTCACACATTTCCCATGAGGGTAAGCAGAAAGTTCAGAACACCTGCTGCAGCGATCCTTACACACTCTTGGGAAGGGTAAGCTTTATGGTTACTATGATGGAACTCATAGTACGATTTTCTTCAGACCACAATCTCAACGATCAACGATATAGCATGCTTAGTTTTTTAGAGCGAAACAGTGAAAGACTCTTACTGACTAAAACCCACCCGTGTTCCGCCAAATGCCCTTTGCGTTCCAGGGCTGCTGTGAATTTTTCGAACACATTCCGGTACCAGCACGCTTAGCTAGAGCAACCTTTTGACTCTTTTCTTATATACTTCATGTCTGTTATAATGACACAGACTGCGGCAGTGAATTCCACCCCTTAGCTGTAAGTACAATGAAAGTGTTCTCAAAACGTTTTGTCCTTTTGGGTGACTATCGTATATTACATCGTCTTTCTTCAGACGAAAGATATCATTCACAAATTGCCAAGTATACACAAAAAAAATAACATAAAAATCGGTCAAGCCATTTCGAAGGAGTTCGATAACAAACACTGTGACACGAGATTTTTATATATTAGAAGACCAGCTGACTCGGAAAGTGTTTTGCCATACAAAAAAAAAGCTTACTAACTATTCTCAGACCTACAAATATACTCAAAAAATTTCATAGGAATCGGGTCAAGCCGTTTCGGAGGAGTTCGATAACAAACACGAGATTTTTATACATTAGATAATGACGAATCGATGCTAACTAGACGGCAAATACTTTTAACGTCTAATACTTTAAAACTTAACCAATACTTCGGCGCTAACGAAGCTCCAGTGCCATTGAATACGCGTACGAAATATTGAGGTCGCCTTGTGGTCAATTAGATGGAAATTTTAAAAATATACTGACTGTAATTTAATATTCTTTTGATCAACGAAAGGTCAGATACGCGTAGCTTGGATTAGTTGGCATAAAGAGGTAATTTCTTTGAACAAATTGTGAATGATTAAATGTAGAAATTCTGACCTGGAGAAACAAAATTCAACTATCTAGAACATAGCCATTGTTTTCTAGTGTAACTTTATTGGTTCTTTTTTTAAAGGATGGGAAATCATCAAATGACTTCTCCCGCTCTAGGCGGAACAGAAGGATGTGTCAGACTCTTACTGACTAAGACCAATGCGTGTTCCTCCGAATGCCATTTGCGTTCCAGGGCCGCGGTGACTCTTCCCAACAAATTCCGCAAATATTGGGGTCTTCTAATCTAAAAGGGATTTATGTCCGTATTCAATATCATCTGATTTCCGCGTCCCACCCAATTATTAGTAACAGGGTAGGTACCCATGTCCAAAAGGTTTGCCGTAAAAAGAGGTTCTTATAGACTGCCAGAGCCAATGGATAAAAATACGTCCAGTTTTCAACTATCAAGGAAAAAATAAGGACCTAATTGGCCCTATGTTATCTAATTCGCGAAACTAGAAAGTATGTATTTTCTTTTTGCGCTGAGCGAGGCGAGATAAATGAAGCGATTCTATTGGTTCTTAACAAACACATTTCTCACTACGCTTCTTCGCACATCTCTGGTGCAAACGCAGTCTAATTAACCAAAAAATGTTATGGGAGAAATAGCATGGTACAAAACATTTTTTTTTTTCAGAACAAAAAGCCACACTACCTCGCAAACTTAATGAGCATCATCTTTATTCAAAGATTGTAATAATAATTTCCTCTTTGACTTTACCAAAATAGGTGTTAGCGAGAGATGTGTTTGTTAAGAACCAATAGAATCGCTTCGTTTACCTAGCCTCGCTTAGCACAAGCGATTACTCGCTACGCATCTTCGCACATCTCTGGTGTAAACGCAGCCTAATTAACCAAAGAATTTTATGGGAGAAATAGCTTGGTTTAAACATTTCCCTCAGAACAAAAAACCACATTACTTCGCAAGGTTAATGGGGCATCCTCTTTCCTTATAGACTGTTATTATAATTTACTCTTTGACTTGAACCAAATAGGTATTAAGTCTACCTCGCATGATTAGGTACTTGAGAGTGAAAGGAAACATTACGGTTTTCACAATTCTTGGCATATAGGTCGCTCTGTTTGAACTAAGATCATATAATTGTATATTATGTAATAATGAGGTGCCTATAAGTGTATATGTAAATGTAGATATTTGATTGCGCTGAATTGTTTCTACGCGAGGAGCACAGTTGTTCAGTGGACATTTTTTGTTTTACTAATTGCTAGGCACGCGTTTGACCACCATCTCACCTGATGGTAAGCGATGATGTTGTCGAAGACGGAGCACGCTTGCCTAGAAGTAACCTTTTAACTCTTGACTTAAAGACTCCCAGGTTGTAGCTATCGGGAAACACAGACTCAAGAATTCCACTCCTTAGCTGTACGCATTATGAATGTATTCCCAAAACATTTTGTGCGTGTGGGTGATCTCTTCACATCTTGCATCTTGCAATCTTGTGGTCCGAGGATAGAACGAGCTTGGCGGAATTAAATTATGCAATTCGGTCGCACATTCCTCAAAATGCAAGCGGTAGAAAACCGACAGGCCAGCAACTCGGCGTCGATGCACAAGACTTTGGAGATTCGTCGCGACAAGCCTATCATTGCCGATGATCCTCTTGGCTCGTTTCTCAATTGACTCAAGGGTATCAAGCTGGTATCTGGCAGCACCGTCCCAAAGATGAGAGCAGTAAGTACTCCATACACGATCGAACTTGCGCTTGATAGAGTTTGAGCAGCTGTTCCGTCTCACCTTCGCTAGGATCCCCAACTTCTTTGCAGCCACTTGAGCTTTCACCTCTATGAAAGGGCCAAAATTGAGGGTAGATGTTAATGTAACCCCAAGAAGCTCAAGTCAGTCGGTTATCGGCAGGGTTGCACCTCGGAAAGATGGAGCTGGGTGGAATTGGCTCCTTTTGGCGGAAAATAGACACGCTTGGGTCTTAGCAACATTGAACTTGACCAGATTGGCATCGCCCCATTCAGAGGCAGCTTGTAAGGATATGTTCAAGCGCTCAACCATAGCCTCCCGCAGAGACCGGATCTACGACCCACCAGGACGTGCGTCGAGCACGTAACTCTCAGCTGAAATTGTGATGGCACTTTTATATATTCCACTAGCTTGTGCCAGCGACTTCGTACGTGCATGTTCCGTTTTTCTCGTTCCCGCAGGAATTCCGGGAAATCCTCTTAATGCTCTCCTACACTCCACAAGGATGTCAAATTTCTGCTTTCTTTGACCAGCAGTTTCGGCTTTGCGTTGTCTGTCAGTCACTCAGTTACGGAAGAGTTTTACATATATTGATTGATTTGTGAGGACATCTCTCATTTAATAATGCCCTTTGGACATTATATAAAAAACCCATGATACACACTCAGCATCTCAAAAACATCCGCAAAAAACAAGCGCACAACGTATAATTATGCGCTAGTTTCAAGCAGTCTCGCATCGCTCGCCATACTGCACTGCTTTGTAAAAACAACTATAAGCGATCCGAGTAAGGTTGAATTTGCAAAAAAAATTGCGCATCAGTCGCCATACTGCACTGCTTTGTAAAAACAACTTTAAGCGATCCGTGTGAGGTTGAATTTGCAAAAAAAAACAACTCACACATGACACTTGATACATGTCAGTTTTTGACGACAGTTTCGAGTGTTGCATTTGTTCGAGACTGTGCATTTTGGGTTTTTTATATATTAATGCTTTTGGATATTAAATCAGAAGTATATCAAGGCTATAACTGACTGCTAACTCTTATAAGTACTTAAAAATTGTTCAGTTTCAAGTATCAATATCATCTGAGCGACTGCCTCCGTGGTCGAGTGGTTTAGGCGTTTGCATTATGATCCGGTGGTCGATTCCCACGGGAAAGCATGGTTTGTAAAGTTGTTTTCCAGTTTGGTAAGGACATTGCAGGCTTTAATCACTTGATTGTCTATAAAAAGATGATTCCGTGCTTCGGAAGGCACGTAGAAGCCGGGGGTCCCGGTCGTCAAATAAACCATGTTAAGTTAATGTTAAGGGCCTCTGCCCTTAAGGCGGTTTAGAAACTCTGACACTAGGGTGTGTGGGGTCGTTAGACCTTACTGTCCATACGATGAGAAGAAGATCTAAGCGACTATCAATGTCAAATACTGTAGAGGTGGGTATAATTAGAGAGATTTTTGGAAAATTGTGAGTGCGATGCGAATGCCCCTCTAGTCCAGTGCGATTCTGTAAATATCTCACCGTGTGAACATGAAGTCAGCTGTCAATACATACAAACAAGAAGAAATGACAGTTCACTTCACGCTCACTCTACGAACTTTATTTATTTATTTATTTAGGCAAACCAACTAAATGCTCACAAAGACATTCACAGCACATATCTTTATAAATAGGATAGCATTGCATGCATCTAAATTAAAGGTGAGCACAACATTTTATTATAATTTCACTATACAATAATAAGATGGATAATAATGGTTAATAATAATAATATGTGATATTAAAATTTCAATTTGAATTGGATAAAATTTGAATATAATTTGGAATGTCAGGTCATGGATATGTCAATAAACATTTATAGTTAAAATTAACATGCAGCAAATTAAATAAGATTGAAATAAATAACAAACTAATAACATAATTAAACAAGAAAGAAAAAATAAACATTAATGGACAATAATTACAAATTTTTGAACACAGCTCTTTTAAAAATGGTGAGCCTGAAAATATGTCCAATTCACAATTGTGTCATTACATTTATACGGTGAGGCATCGTTGAATAGGACGGAAGAAAACGTAGATTTTAGATTTTCACTATGTATAACTAAACAGACTGTAACGTATTTATCTTATTAGGAACAATAGAAAAAAGGCCGACCTATTTAAATGTTATGAATATTTAAATCTTCTTTACAACGATACATTTTCTCTGTTTTCATCCATCATCACTCTATTTAGACAACTACTATTCCCAAGTCTAAAGACTCCATTTTCCAAACTTCAAACGAAGCAAAGAAAAATAGCCTAAAACCAAACTAAACCGACCTTTTCAATTCCCAAAAGAATTAAATATAAATAATGGAACTACCTATAGATAAATATTTCGTACCGATTTTTTGCGATCACTTCTCTTTGTGACCCCTGATCAAAATTGGTCGAAGACATTCGCCCACTTGACATTTATTAGGCGAACGGAGATGCTTAATCTTTTGTGCGAGGCCTAAAATAATTAAAATACAGCCACGTCAGCGTAAGGTTATCTTTATTTTCAGAAAGGAAGATAAAAGTGTCACCTTGACTTAGCGTTGTGACACTAGAGAGAGAAAAGCTGGATCTGCAATACTTACTGTATTGCAGATCCTGCAAATTTTACATAGGTCCATACTAGAGACACGCCCCGGTTTCGCAAGGGGCCAATTTTTATTCAGCCCATACCATCTATACTAATATATAAAGCTGAAGAGTTTGTTTGTTTGCTTGAACGCGCTAATCTCAGGAACCATTGGTCCGATTTGAAAAATTATTTCAGTATTAGATAGCCCATTTATCGAGGAAGGCTATAGGCTATATATCATCACGCTAAGACCAATAGGAGCGGAGCAGTAATGAAAATTGTGACGCAGACGAAGTTGCGCGGGTCAACTAGTTGATATATAAAAAACCCAAGATGCACAGTCTCGAACAAATGCAACACTCGAAACTGTCGTCAAAAACTGACATGTATCAAGTCTCATATGTGAATTGTGTTTTAATACTATAAAACATTTTTTTTTTGCAAATTCAACCTTACACGGATCGCTTAAAGTTGTTTTTACAAAGCAGTGCAGTATGGAGAGTGATGCGCAATTTCTTGTGCAAATTCAACCTTACACGGATCGCTTAAAGTTGTTTTTACAAAACAGGGCAGTATGGCGAGCGATGCGAGACTGTTTGAAACTAGCGCACAATTATACATTGTGCGCTTGTTTTTTGCGGACGTTTTTGAGATGCTGAGTGTGTATCTTGAGTTTTTTATATATCAAAGGCCCATACCAACAAAGTAATAATATTGTGGTTTATACAGGCTGTACACCCACCCTAACATACGTCACGTGAGGCCGCAGTAATGTTAAGGGTGTGACTGTATATGAAAATATATGACAAGTTAAACGGCCTATTCAGACCTAAGACCTATAAGCCCTACAGCCCTAACCTACCATATACCTAGTACGTGACAAATAAATATATAGATAAGTTCGGGATGTCTGCACCATGCGACTTTAGGTTACAGACGGATAGTGGGCAGGATTTCCCGGTTCGGGAAGGGTACACTCACTGCCAGTCACGCAGACTCACGAGACTGATCAGAGATGGCTAAAGGTGTCTTGACCACAGTGACGGGTAATGAGACAAGAATATAAAATTCAAATCTGGTTTATTTACAATATGTTACAGCTTATATACTACTTTTTCTTAATACACACAAATGTACAATTTTAGTCGTGTTCTATGCGTGTAAGATGCAACCAAACAGTATTTTAACTGGGCCGTGCGTCAGTCGGGCCGAGTGCTGAGTCAATGTCCAAAAGTAACTTTGAACACAGGCCGAAATAAAAAGTGCAATAGACAACCGTCAACGACGTCCCTCTACCTCCGCGGAGCAGTCCTCCGTTCAGTAGTTTTTGAGTTCATCGCGAACAAACAGACAGACGCGGTGGAGGCCTTAATTTTCTACACTAATATTATAAAGAGGAAAGATTTGTTTGTTTGTTTGAAATGAATCGGCTCCGAAACTACTGGACCAATTTGAAAAATTCTTTCAGCAATGGATAGCTACATTATCAGGGAGTAACATAGGCTATATTTTATCCTCGTACTCCCACGGGAACGGGAACTACGCGGGTGAAACCGCGTGACGTCCACTAGTATAATATATAGTGAAAAACTAACGCCGAAATCCTAGTCTTACCTTATACTTACTTACTTTATAATACATGCGAAAGTGAATTTGTTCATTTGTTACGCTTTCACGTTTTACTGTGATAAAGAAAACTGTTTAAATTTGTATGGCAGCGGTCTATGAACCAATAGATTGCTATTGGTTCATACACCACTGCCCATACAAATTAAAGAATTCATCATCATCATCATCATATCAGCCGAAAGACGTCCACTGCTGGACATAGGCCTCCCCCAAGCATCGCTACAACGTATTATTACAGTATTATTAAAGTATTATACTGTGAATTTTAAGTATTATTTTTCCGAAAACTCAGTCTCAGTCAGATTTCGATGTCCCTTTTCACAAGGGTATAGTTGAGGTATTACTTCAGAAATACCACAACAGTATCGCTATTAGTAATCTAAGCACAGTAAATTATGCTCTTGAGCTGTCTACTGTCTAGCTCATAAATAAACTTAATATTATATTTTAAGACTGTGAAATTGATAAGTAGTGATGTACCTTTTTCTGATAAACTAGAAAGATCTTAACTATTCGGGACAGGTATAACCTAAACGTTTAGGTTTTTTATAAGTCTTTCATTGCTTTAAGACAATTTCATTATTATTATAAGATGGCTTTTATGATAGCTAATTTTCACCTACAACAAAACTACCTACAACGTATCTGACTATTCCATAATAAAATTACGTAAGCAATAATTTTCTACCGCCCACAGCAATTAATATAAGTAGGTAAAGGTACAATGGGTACAATACCCAAATATAATATCGGTAATTGGTGCCTTCAAGTACTATTCAACTAAGGGTCAATAAGTTTGATATTCGAGTTAGAAACAGACCTTTTGATTATATTATACAATAACTAGTGGACGTCACGCGGTTTCACCCGCGTAGTTCCCGTTCCCGTGGGAGTACGGGGATAAATTATGGCCTATGTTACTCCCTGCTAATGTAGCTATCCATTGCTGAAAGAATTTTCCAAATCGGTCCAGTAGTTTCGGGGCCTATTCAATTCAAATAAACAAATCTTTCCTCTTTATAATATTAGTGTAGAAAAGTCAAGAGTATTGGTCCATATATACACGGTGCCATTTTAGTCGTCTTACAAAGGCGACCCACTTTATGTACCCGACATCAACTACCTCTAGGCGCGATATCTTTTTAAAATAATTCATCAAGATTATAGTACAATATTCCCTGCCAGAGTCTGTGTTTCCAGATAGCTACAACCTGGGAATCTTTAAGACAAGAGTGAATAGGTTGCTTCTAGACAAACGTGCTCCATCTTCGACCACATCATTGCTTACCATCAGGTGAGATAGTGGTCAAACGTATGCCTAGCTACAGTAAAAAAAAGAAGACTTTAAATCTAAATACTGCGTTAGAATTATATAAAATACCCTGTTAATAACGTTTAGCTATCAAAACACTGTCACTGTTCCATTCCGCACCTTCCTTGGAACACAAGGTTCGGACTGCGGTCGCTCCTGGATGTTTCAAACAACGTCATGCGTCATGATAATGCATAATATTTTTTTTTTAATCATTCAAATATTCATTTTTTTTTTATGAATGTGTAGTAGGTAGTCGTTGGATAGATGACGTGGGCTGCCATTGTAAGAAAACTAAAATAGATAGAAAGAAAAATGTTTATTTGGGACCCGAACAAAACAGACAGATGTAAAATTAATTAAAACTAGTCTATTACTTAATCAATAATAATTTTAGTCTGTACGAGGTCAAAAAGGTCATATCTCAGCATATTATGCTACGAAATTTAAAAATAAATAACACAGCAATATGACACCGTGCATAATGTCTGATACATGTGCTATTTGTGCATGATCAAACGATTTAATTGTATTATTTACTTTTAGCACACTTTAAATTGTTAGGTCAGTTTACTTATTAAAAAACCGGCAAAGTGCGAGTCCGACTCACACGCGGGTTCCGGCGCGGGTTAGCGAACAGCGAGTAGCGTTTTAACACTCGGCTTTAAGCGAGTGCTTTTGTGCGGCGGGCGATTACTCGCAATACTCGCTCCGGCCCGCACTGTAGGTAGAAATTACCGCTGATTGGTGAGTTCTGACCGCCAAGCGAGCATCACCGAGCGAGTGTCGCTGAGCGAGTACAATCTTTGATAGCTCTTGTCGCTGCGATCAACTAGTGGCAAGAGCCGCTCGCCGGCAGTGTGAACAGCCAGCTATCGACTATGAATGTATGTGTCTCTTTTACTCACACGAGATCTATATCTTTTGTCCCTTTCCTCAGCGAGCAAATAGGCGATAGCTAATCGCATCCTCGCCGGCGGTAAGACAAGTGCCTTAAGCTTTCCAAATTTTCTACGTTCGTATCCAATCACTTTAGTTATCCAAGTTATCTAATAAGTATTCTACTGATTTTCAGCTTATGTACATAAGAAATAAGGCCAGGGCTGTTTGCAGATCAAATGCCAATTGAAAATGATCAAACCAAGTGTCCTTGGGCTATAATATAATCCCTCGGGCAATAAGTACTTCTTTTCAAAGTAAGGTAGGATGAGAGCTCCTTAAGGCTATTTTTGTTGCTCGACAGAGGAGATAAAAATGTTAAAATAATTTATCTAAGGTCGAAATCGTGAGCCCAATTCGTCCTCTCTTAGAAGGATAATAAATGGATAATCCGTCTTCAGCTTTTGGCCTGTAAAGAGAAATAGTGTACTAGCTTTTCAAATCAAATCAAATCAAAGCATTTATTTTAAAATAAGCCATTTAAAGGCACTTTTGAATTGTCAAGGTCGGTCAGTTAAAACATGAAGCTAGTTGCACGTTCCAAAGCGTAGATCTTTATGGAGAAGAACGTGCAAGAAACTCCATGGACACTAAATCAGTAATTTTTTACAAAACAATCGTTACATATTGCAATTCATGCAAAAATATGTATGTAAATTATGAACGACATTGAATCTATACAATGCAGTTGCTAAGCCGCAAGAGAACCATGTAGGTTAATGTCTAAAGTGGTATTTTGAAGAAAGAGCCACACAGATTAGAGTAGACCTGCCCAGACAGTGCAAGCATTTGTCAGTCATCGTGCAGCTCAACTTATAACTTTGAGAAGCTCAATGTTCTGACGAACAATACCAAAGTATGAACTTTTTTTTTTGGAAATATAGGAAATCATTAAATGACTCCTCCCTCTCTGGGTTAAGCAAAAGGGAGAGTCAGGCTTTACTGACTAAAACCCATCCGTGTTTCTCCTAATGCCCTTTGCGTTCCAGGGCCGCTTTGACTCTTTCGAACAAATTCCACAATATGGACGTTTGGGTAGGCCGTATAATGTACTCAAACTGCCAGAAAATCATGAAATGATCCGTAAGATCTCTGTTGCTGAGAGATACGTGTCCGACGCACGAGCTGGTGGGTCGCAGATCCGGTCTCTCCGGGAGGCTATGGTTGAGCGCTTGAACTTGTCCTTACAGGCTGTCTCAGAATGGGGCGATGCCAATCTGGTCAAGTTCAATGCTGCTAAGACCCAAGCGTGTCTATTTTCCTCTAAAAGGAGCCAATTCCACCCAGCTCCATCTTTTCGTGGTGTAACCGTGCCGATAACCGACCGACTTGAGCTTCTTGGTGTTACGTTAACATCTACCGTCAATTTTGACCCTTTCATAGAGGCAAAGGCTCAAGTGGCTGCCAGAAAGTTGGGGGTCCTAGCAAAGGTGAGACGGTACTTCACGCCGGAACAGCTGCTTAAGCTCTATCAAGCGCAAGTTCGATCGTGTATGGAGTACTGCTCTCATATTTGGGACGGATCTGCGAAATACCAGCTTGATGCCCTTGAGTCAATTGAGAAACGAGCCAAGAGGATCATCGGTAATGACAGGCTCGTCGAGTCGAAGCTCCAAAGCCTTGAGCATCGACGCCGAGTTGCTGGCCTGTCGGTTTTCTATCGCTTGCATTTTGGGGAGTGTGCGACGGAATTGCATGATTTAATTCCGCCAAGCCCGTTCCATCATCGGACCACAAGACGAACGGCGATGCGCCAGCGGTACATGGTGGACATCCCACCCACACGCACTAAACGTTTTGGGAACACATTCATAGTGCGTACAGCTAAGGAGTGGAATTCCCTGCCAGAGTCTGTGTTTCCAGATAGCTACAACCTGGGAGTCTTTAAGACAAGAGTGAATAGGTTGCTTCTAGGCAAACGTGCTCCATCTTCGACCACATCATCGCTTACCATCAGGTGAGATTGTGGTCAAACGTATGCCTATTTATAGTAAAAAAAAATATAACGACCTACATAGTCCTCATATTTGCAATGTGTAATGTAAGAACCATACAAAGTAGTGTCTGAGATGGTCTTTAGAAGAAAAACTTGCCCTTTTGCCCGTAACTTCGTACGCGCATATCCCGTTTTTTCCCATGCCCGTAGGAATTTCGGGAAATCCTCAATTAGTGCTTCCCAAGGAACCTAAATGCCAAATTTCAGCTTTCTACGACCAGAGGGCCTTTTTTTTTTTTTTTCACACGACCAGAGGGCCTAGAGCGAATATTTTGACGTATGGTAACGTTAACGTAAGTGAATTTTAAATGTGAAAAACTACAACCCCATAGTATTTGGGTTTAATTTTATGGGACATACACATTTTATATCGTTCAAAAATATGTAGGTACATAGTATCTAATTCAAATAAATATTATGTGCGAAACGAGTATTGTAGCTATGGTAAAATTTTACGTTACGTTACTATTCGTCAAAATATTCGTGCTAGGTCCTCAATAGTAGTAGGCCTTGCGTTGTCTGATGGTCACTCAGTAGCGGAAGAGTTTTATATTTATACGAACTATTGCCCGCGACTTCATACGCGCATATCCCGTTTTTTTCCGTTCCCGTAGGAATTTCGGGAAACCCCTTCTCTTAGTGCTCCCCTACGGAGTACAGGGAAGCTACCTGCCAAATTTCAGCTTTCTACGACCAGAAGTTTGCGTTGTCTGTCAGTCACTAAATCACTCAATCAGTCAGTACTGTGACGCTGCAGGCTAGAACCTAGACTCTGCAGCATCACAGATCATATTCTATTTTTTTTTAAACCTTTTTAATTAAATCCTCCGAGGCTTTCTCGACAAGTCAATTCATCCATTGAGGATGTATTACAGTACCTAACGGAGGAATTTTGTGTCTGTTGATAAATTTTAATTTTATGACCAACCCGTACTGCCTAACTGCTGGGCAAAGGGTTTCCTTCATTCCTTCCAACGGTCACAATTTTGCGACTCTTCCTTCCAATTCTTAAGGAAGGCATCAAGGTCGTCCTGCCACTACCTTCGCGGTCTGACGGGGCTCCTTGTTGCTGTCTCTGAGCGCCAATCCTGTGTTTCATGGGCCACAGTCTTTCGAGATCTCTCAGACATGAACTGCCTAGTTCCATTTAAGTTGGTCAGCCTTTTGAGCTACATTTTTTTTTATTCATTTTTTTTTTGTTATTTAAAAAAAAAATAAAAGCTAGTAAAACTTCTTACTGTGTACAAATAAAATGATTAGATTATGTTCTACTAGTGTCAAGCCCAGAGTTACCTAGCAACACTAAATTAAACAACATAATTATTTAATGTGAATGCGTAGGTAAGTATCTACTTGTAAACCTATTGAATTTCATGAGCTCTTACGGTAACTAGACTACAAAGCGTAGTATGTTTTTGTAAAACCATCTTAATTCTTATCCAAATTTTATTGAAATTTAATATTGTGCCTGTTTTTTATTTATTGCAAATAATGTTTTTTTTACGCTATTATTTTCTGACTAGCTTTTGTCCGCGACGTTCTCGTAGTAATTTCGGGAAATCCAAACTACATGCCAAATTTCAGCTTTCTACGACCAGTAGTTTCGGCTGTGCGTTGTCTGTCAGTCACTCAGTCAGTCGGTAACGTTAGAATTTTATATATGTTGATGATTGATAAATGTTGCGGGATCCAAGACAGTTGAATTGTTTTTTCGGGTGAACCTTCGAGCTTCATTGTCTCGGCCTATTTCTGATGGTCGCCACTGTTGATTCTGGCTCGAGAGCAGCTCGTGGCTAAAGAATAACAGCCTCACGGGTCAATCTCCAAGGTTAAGCAACGCTTATCGTGGTCGGTCTGT
Organism: Lacanobia wlatinum; assembly: GCA_947578705.1. Classification (NCBI taxonomy): domain Eukaryota; kingdom Metazoa; phylum Arthropoda; class Insecta; order Lepidoptera; family Noctuidae; genus Lacanobia; species Lacanobia wlatinum. Next base: position 21,155,516 of record OX388033.1, read on the forward strand.
GGATGGGTGACCATCTTAACTTACCGTGATTTCTCTTTGCCTTGGAAAGCAACGGCCGTTTTTGTAGATCTTTGGCAAACGTTACGGATGGTCAGAAGCCAGAAAATCTGACTCCAGTCTTGCCAAGAAGTACCGTGTTACCCAGTTAATGGGTCGTGGAGGTCTGGTAGGCAGCCGCTCCACGTAAAGTACTAGTATTCAGCTGAATCCGGTGTAACTGGAAGCGACTCAGATATAGTTGGGAAAAGGCTAGGCATATGATGATGATACCACAGTTGATTCTTACTCTCAGATGTTGCAGTGAAAGGAAATAGTGTGTCGAACTTACTACTCTTTGCTCGCGAACTAATTTCTACTCGCTCTTCGCTTATAGAATAGAATAGAATAGAATAGAACAGAACAGAACAGAACAGAACAGAACAGAACAGAACAGAACAGAACAGAACAGAACAGAACAGAACAGAACAGAACAGAACAGAATAGAATACTCTTTATTATGTACACCATATAAGTTACAGAAAAGATAGATTAGAAACATTACATAGGGTGACACAATGGGCGGCGGTGGTGGGACAGACACGTAAAACGTTTTATGCAATCACTGACTGTCGTCCGCGACTTCATACGTGCATATCCCGTTCTTTTCCCGTTCCCGTTGGAATTTCGGGATATCCTCTCTTAGTGCTCCCTTACAATTTCCAAGAAACCTCTTTTTTTAATGACGGGAAATCATCAAATGACTCCTCCCGCTCTGGGTGAAGCAGAAGGGAGTGTCAGACTCTTACTGACTAAAACCCATCCGTGTTCCTCCTAATGCCCTTTGCGTTCCAGGGCCGCGGTGACTCTTTCTAATAAATTCCGCAACCCCGGCAGAATTCCCAAGGAACCTACGTGCCAAATTTCAGCTTTCTACGACCAATAGTCTGCGCGTTGTCCGTCAGTCACCCACTCACTCAGTAACGCAAATTTTATATAGGATTTGAGTCACTCCTAGTCCTTGTAATGGATAATAATCTCATTCGCTCTACTTCAGAACTACAAAAGGAAATGACTCATCATAAGTAATAATAAGTCGTCGTGGTACAACGACGACTCACTAAGCTATAATATCCAGTATAAGTTGACCTAGCATTGTATAGTCTTTCAGCACAAAAAGAGGTTAACGTTGATTGTTTGTGGGTACCTTGATGTGTGTACCATTTGCAGATTATTATCAGATTTTCGAAACATTTTTGCCAACATTAAGTTTCATCTTTCATTGCAATCTTGAGATAGCCCATCAAAATGGCGATGACACAGTAATTCTTGATTATCTTTCAGATCTCACGAATTTGAGACGAACTGTCTCGTTTCGTCTAGATGTTACAGCTTTTATGTATTTTTTTTAGTAATAGGCACGCGTTTGACCACTATCTCACCTGATGGTAAGCGATAATGTAGTCGAAGATGGAGCACGCTTGTCTAGAAGTAACCTATTCACTCTTGACTTATAGACTCCCAGGTTGTAGCTATCAGGAAACACAGACTCCGGCAGGGAATTCCACTCCTTAGCTGTACGCACTGTGAATGTGTTCCCAAAACGTTATGTTAGTGTGGGTGGGATGTCCACCATGATTTTGTAATAGTTTAGTTTTATTCTTGTTTGAGGACAATGAAAGGAAAAGGTCATCGGTAGATATTCTTGTTTGGTGGAGTGACAAGCTTTTAAAATAAGTGCTCTGAATAAAAAATGAAGCTCCACTTCGGAAGGAAATTTCGACAACAACAGACACGAAAATAGTTCATATAGACAGTGTTGGCAATCCAACAAACTTAAGTCTTTCAAATATCATTGAATTTCCATTTATTTATCTAATATTAGAGCAGCCAGTTTCGCCTGCGTCACATTTTTCGTTTATACTTCGCTCCTATTGGTCGTAGCATGATGTTATGTAGCCTATAGCCTTCCTCGGTAAATGGGCCGCCCATTGTGTCACCCTATGTAATGTTTTCTTCATCTATTTTTTTCTGTAACTTATATGGTGTACATAATAAAGAGTATTCTATTCTATTCTATTCTATTCAATCCAGCACTAAAATATTTTTTCAATTCTAACCAGTAGTTCCTGAGATTAACGCGAATGGTTCTACCAAATAAACTCTTCAGTTTTATAATATTAAGTACAGATTTTACCTTTTTTTTTTATTTGTGATGGGTTTGCTCTTGACTCCAGTCTAGGTCAGAGATGACCGAGACAAAGTCTACGATGGAGCGAGCTTACCCACAAAGAGCCTGTGCACTCGTAACTTTGAAGAGATTAGGGTTGTAAGCGTTTGGAAACACAGACGCAGGCAGAGAGTTCCACTCCTTTGCTGTGCGCATTATAAAAGACGTTTGGAAACGCTTAGTGCGAGTTGGTGGAATAGCAACAAGGTAGGGATGGTAAGATGCAGTGCGTCTGGATGTCCGATGGTAGAAGGAGGCCGGTGGGATGAGGTCGTGGAGTTCTTGGGCACACTCACCGAAGTACAATCTGTAGAAGACCGACAAGCAGGCAACCTTACGGCGATGAGCCAAGCTATGCAGCTTGGCATCCACCAGTTTTACGTCAACGATGAGCCTCTTAGCTCTGCGTTCCACTGAGTCAAGCGCGGCAAGCCTTGACAATAACCAAAAATTTCTACTGCGTAATTAAAAAGGTACCTACTTTGTACACCTACAAAAATCACCCTACTCTACTCTCATACAGTAAGGTGATTTATAATTTAAGGTTGACTGGTAGGGAATGCCTCGTTGCATTAAGTACAACTATGTACCACTATTGTACATGCAGTTAAAATAAATAAATAATTGAGAAATTAGTACCTTAACAACACCCAAAACCAGTACTTACATCACGAGACTCCATAAGTCCTCGCATTACTTCTAAAGCCAATTTTAATGTCTTATTTGCCGCCGTGCTGCTCCACGGTCACACCTTGGTCTTGACCGACAGAACTCGTTCCAGTGAACAAACTCGAAGAACCAGAAAAGAAGAGAATTACAAGGTAAATTGCTCTCCCTCCATGATTGTTCGAAAGAGTCATCGCGGCCGTGGAACGTAAAGGCTATTTGAAGGAATACGGATGAGTTTTAGTCAGTAAGTCTGACTTTGATGATTTCCCATGCCTAAAGAAGGTATCTTCATTGCGTACCTCAGAAATTAACCTACATGGTTCTCATTTGATTTGACCATTTTGACCTGTGAGTTTGGTTCGGTGTTTCTTCTCAGGGTAGTCAGCTAGGAAACATCGGCCTCATCTAGTTTTAAAAGTGTTATATTTAACCTGCTTACCAAATAAATAGAATTTATCATTTACCTACAAATCATCCTACTATATTTTTGTAATTGGAAAATTAGTATCTGTCTTGACATCACCCAATACCAATACTTACATCACGAGACTCCATAATTCCTCGCATTACATCTAAAGCCAAGTTTAATGTCTTATTTGCCGCCATGCTGCTCCACGGTCACACCTTGGTCTTGACCGACGGAACTCGTTCCAGTGAACAAACTCAAAGATAATTACGCAATTACAAGGTCACTGCTCACCCTCCGTGCCGTAACGGTATCATGTTAAGTTTGTAATGGGTATTACGTATGGTATCAGGTAAACATGGCACTACGTGTTTTAGTAAAACTGGCCAAGTGCGAGTCGGACTCGCGTACAAAGGGTTCCGAATCAATTTCATTTTTGAACGTGTTATTTTAACACTACAGACTTCTTATAGGTTTTCCTGTAATCTTTAGGTATAGAACTATTATCTGCATTTTTTTCAAAATTTTAGGCTCTGTAGTTTCGGAGATAAGGGGAGGGTGTCATTTTTGGTCTAATTTCTTGAATAACTTCAAAACCATTTATTTTAAAATTACGAAAAAAAATATGTTTAAATCCCTTACAGTAAACCCTTTCATTTGTGTCACACGATATTGTTCCAAAAACTTTTTTTTGAAATTTTCTAGTTTAACCCCCAAAAGTGACCCCCATACTAAAAATTTAATGATTTACGTAATGCGACCGTATTTGGGTCACAGAAGTCCATTATGTGTACCAAATTTCAACAGAATCGGTCCAGTGGGTCTGGAGAAAACTAGCTGTGACAGACGGACAGACCGACACCCGAGTGATCCTATAAGAGTTCCGTTTTTTACGGATGTTCGGAACCCTAAAAAATGGTTTTGAAGAGCGTCGCCTCGCTCTCTCAGGCTGCGTTACCACCATAGAAAGAGACAATGCATGAGGGTGCGTTTCCACCTAGGATATACGAGGATGCGTAGCAACGGATGTGGTGGTGTGGACTTCCAAACAAAAAAAAAACTGGCAAGGTGTGAGTCGGACTCGCACACGAAGGGTTCCGTACCATAAACTTTAATTTTTATTATTTGTTCTTATAGCGGCAATAGAAATACACACTCTGTGAAAATTTCAACTGTCTACCTATTACGGTTCTTGAGATATAGCCCGCTGATAGACGGACGGACAGCGGAGGCTTAGTAATAGGGCTCCGTTGGTTACCATTTGGGTGCGGAACCCTAAAAAAACACTACAAAGTATAAAATAACTTTAATTTCGGAAGTCGGTGTTTTTGGTTGTTTTTTTTTACTAATGATAGGCATGCCGATGACCTGGTGAAGGTCGCGGGTAGCCGATGGATGCGAGACGCACAGGACTGGTCATTGTGGCGACGCTTGGGGGAGGCCTATGTCCAGTAGTGGACGTCTTTCGGCTGATATAATGATGATGATGATAGGCATACGTTTGACCACTATCTTACCTGATGGTAAGTAATCTCTTCAAAGTAAGAATAAACACTAGGTATCTTCTGGGCATGCTCGCTCCATCATAGATCTCATCCATAACTTTCCATAACGCGTGATCGAGGTCCATTCCTCACAAAAAAATAAAAAAGGTGAATATCCAAAAGTAACACGTGTAGAATTATCTACTACTCTTTTATATGTAGCATAGTCGGCCTTATAATGTTCCCACTGTTGGGACTCAGGCCTCCTCTCTAGGAGAGGGAATGGGCCGTAATCCACCACGCGGGCCCAATGCGGGTTGGTGAATGTCACATGTCTTCCAATTTTTGGTTCTACGACATGCCGGTTTCCTCATGATGTTTTCCTTCACCGTTTTGAGAGCAGGTGGTGATGAAATAAATTACACAAAGTAATGTGCCTGGCTGAGTTTGAACCCGCGACCTACAACGACCACTGCTCACTTATTAATGTACTTAGGTATACATACTTAAGTAAAGTTACCTTATTCGCTCTCCAAATATTGTGATAATTACTTGTAGGTACGTTTTTTGATCTACGCTTCCGGGAAGGAATAAAATTTAGCATCTCTACCGTTCCATGGGTATATTTGAAGCTTATAAGGTTACTAGCTTTTGCCTCTGACTTCGTTCGCGCATACACCGTTTTTTATTCGTTCCCGTAGGAATTTCGGAAAATCCTCTCTTAGTGCTCCCCTACACTCTCCAAGGAAACTACATGCCAAATTTCAGCTTCCTACGACCTGTAGTTTTTTTTTTTCAGGGGTATAAGCAGCACTCCTACATCCATAACAATTTTTCAAAAATCCAAAGATACAGTTTTAGTTTTATAAAATCGGATCCGAGGCTTTTCGAGTATTTTTCGCTATTCTTCATTGTTTCGGAATTCGCCAAACACAAAAAATCACCCTCTATATTTTTTATGTACCTTTGATCATTATTTTTTCAGAATATTTGGAATTTGAAGATACTTTTTCGATTTATTTATTAAATCTTTATGTACAATGGTGGTACATGGGCGAACTTAAAGCGACAAGGCATTCTCCACCAGTCAACATATGGTTTACAAAGACTACACTGTGGTAGGTGTACAACAAATAGCAATAGCAGCAGCAACAGTTTATACATATTTTTCTTTGTATTAATTAATTATTAATCGCGTTTCTGGTTTTTTTCCCACATCGCACCTACCACTATTATTATCTGCATTACCTTAAGGTTGTCTGGTCGAAAATGCCTAAGGCATTAAGTCCGCCTCTGTACTTCTGTGTGCGTAAAGTATTAAATAAAGTTTAAATTACCGAGCTTAGCCCGGTTTTTTTTGCGACGTTTTCGAAAAATTAAACCTAGCTAGATCGATTTATCGCTCCCGAAACCCCCTGCATACTAAATTCCATGAAAATCGTTGGAGCCGTTTCCGAGATTCAGATTATCTAAATATAAAAATCTCGTGTCACGGTGTTTGTTACCGAACTCCTCCAAAACGGCTCGACCGTTTTTCATGAAATTTTGTGTGCATATTTGGTAGGCTATTTTTTTATATGGCAAAACAAAGTTTGCCGAGTCAGCTAGTATTTATATAGGTATATACGTACACACAAGAATTGCTCGTTAAAAGGTATTAGACAAATAATTCAATTTGATATAATATCCCATATTCGTGCTGTGTAATTTCATCCCAGACGAGGTTTATCACGATATTGATTTGATAAAACTTTTCAGGTAGATTGAAAACTCCGCCACACAACTGTCCAACAATCTTGGTTTCTTTTATTGTTTTCGCTTAAAGAGGAGACAACTTTTTTCAAAAGTTCTTAATATGGGACCGAAAAGTTTATTTATAATTCACTAGCTTCTCCCAGCGTGAATATCGGTAATTATTCCAAAAGAACACCCTCACAGCATAAAAAATACCTTTGTGCTATTCCAGACTATAATTCATCTTAGTGCCTAACCTAATTCATCTTAGGTCTAAAAACGCCACTTTAGCAGAATCGGAAAGCACATCACGCTACCCGTCACTGTCAAATTTTCCCAATCAACCTTGAACCTAATACGTAAGTGATCATCATCATCATATCAGCCGAAAGACGTCCACTGCTGGACAAGGCCTCCACCAAAAGGGGGGGTTTGCCATAATCGCCACGCTTGGCAGGCGGGTTAGCGGGGTTGCGTTTTACAGAGAACGCTGCTGCCCGTTCTCTGGTGAGTCCCTTAGTCGCCTCTTACGACACCCACGGGATGTGATGGGATGGTATTATTCTTTTACGACACCATACGGCATCGGCCGACACCATACGGCGGGACCATACACGTAAGTGATAAAGAAAATGAAATTTGACATATTCTTGTGTGGTTAATATTATGATTCTAACATGATACTGCTAAAGTGGCCTTCTTAGACCCAAAGATCTGTTCAGACATTCTGGCGTGATTGAGTAACAGACATCTATCGAAACTTTCGCTTTTCAGTAGTTTTATTTTTCAGAATTTTTGAAGTTGTGTATAACATCATCTGCTCAGCCTTTTCCCAATTATATTGGGGTCGGCTTCCAGTCAAACCGGACTCAGCTGAATACCAGTATTTTACGTGGAGCGGCTGCCTACCAGACCTCCACAACTCAATAATAAGACAACACGCACAAAAAGAAACGACAATCACACCCAAGCCTTCGGGTGCATTTTATGTTCACCATCTGAAAGACAATAACTTAGACTCACTATCTACATTGAAGTGCTTTTTTCGACACCTACACACGAACGAACAAAAACATGGTGGTTGCACTGGACACCCATTTTTAACTCCCTCAGGATGTTAAGAGTTCTTAATTTATGAACATTTTAGACGCACACTAGTAATTTCGTTTGATTGATAAATGTAAAAGTCTAAAAATACCAATACCACAACTTGAAGTGTAGGTCTATGAATTATTAATATTATTCTCTGATTGCCTATGATTATACCAAATTCTAAATCAACAAAATTACTGAGGTAAGTTCGTAAACGAGATAAACCCTTACAAGTTATCCGAAGAAAATACAATTCAATTAGCCAAATTGCTGTCTAAAATTCAGTTACCTTACCTAGTTTGAGTCACTTTGGTAATAAATTCTGTCAGTTAGAAAGTTGAAGTTATTTACCCGTTCCAAAACGTAGATTTATTTGGGTAAAAATTTAGAAGAAACTCACGGACACTTGTTTTAATCCGGATTTCGTAAATTTCTGGTTAGGTACATTATTTTTGTTACTTTTATATTTGTGAAAACAAAAGGTATAAAATGAAACAACTCTAAATACTAATATTTAAAATTCTTCCGTTACTGACAGATATTGCACAGCAAAAACTACTGGTCCCAGAAAGCTGAAATTTGGCATGTAGGTTCCTTGGGGAATGTAGGTGGCACTAAGAGACAGAGGCATTATTGTTATAAATACAATATGCTAACAGTATCCTAAGGCTCAATCTCATTCGCTCATGATATAGGTACTCCCACCCACACACATAATGACATAACACACACATACCACACATTCAAACACAACACTGAATACAACAACCCAATCACAATTACACACAATCACACTATTACACACAACTACACTATTAAAAACAATTTGAATTCTGAAAGCACTTATTAGCCTAACTTATAAATTATCCATAGTTTTCGTAGATTAGATTCCTTTATTATATATATATTTTTTTATTATTGTTTTAAATAAACAAGTTTATAGTTAATACCAACTTTATATGGAAGAGCGGAGTCTCCTAACATAGGCTTTATTAGCTTAAAAGGAGGTTCCAATCACTACCTAGTAATGTAAGAAAACTTGTTAAAACAAAAAAACATTTTTTCATTTTCATTTTTTTTCAAGAGAGAATTTCCCGAAATTCTTTCGTGAACGGGATTACAACGGGATATGCGCGTACAAAGTAAAAAACTAGTATAACAAAAAATGAGCCCTAGCATCTTTAATACGTCTCTACCATCCGTCGTCTCAATACCCATTTCTACGCATTAACTTACATACCTACTACATTCCAACAAAATCTACAAATTCTCACCGAACCACACAGGAAATATCTCCAAGTCAATAAGCATTAGTGCTTCCTGAACACATCTGTCTGGCCTAGATACCAAGCTAGATTATAGCTAACGAACCGAAAAAGAAAGTTATTATTTATCTATGACCACAAAACAGCTGCTTAGGATCAAAGCAGGTTTTGATTTGGACAGGTACACTATAATATCTGCTTTCACTGTCTTTTGTGGGGGATTTAATTTATAAATGAGCTCGTGGCTAAATAATTACAACCTCACGGGTCAATCTTCTACAACAGAGTCGACCAGAATGAGATTTTCATTAGTATCGTTTAAGTGGCAGTAAATAAATTCAGCTCTATTACATAGTACATCATAACTGGTGAAATAAACGCACTCTATCACTCGGAAGACGTTAAAACCAGCCAAGTGCGAGTCGGACGAAGGATTCCGTACCATAAATAAAATAAAACACGTTCCTTGTATGCGAGCCCCCTTTTAACCGACTTCGAAAAAAGGAGGAGGTTATCAATTCGACTGTATTTTTTTTTATGTTTGTTACCTCATATTAACCGACTGGATGAACCGATTTTCATGATTTTATTTTTATTTGAAAGCTGGTGCTTCCCGTGTGGTCCCATTGCCACGTCAGGATCTGATGATGGAAACCCTGAGAAATCGAGGGCAACTCTCGAAAATTGTAGGCACGCATCTGGTTGAAACTTGATATTCGTGTGTATATCGGGTGATACTACAAAACAATGAAGGTTTGGATCACACCTGATGATGGAGACGACAGAGAGTCAAGGGAACTCCACATCGGTATGTAGGAACTACCAAGTGTTTGGGCTTATTTCATTCGTATTGACGAGACCTTTACACCGAAAGCACTTTGTAAGTTTTAATTTCATAACATAACATCACGCCGGTACACTCTGAATGGGTACGCAGGTACCACTAAAAAGTCAAAAATAAAAAACTTTTTACAAAAAAATATAACCGACTTCCAAACAAAACACTAAAAAGTATAAAATAAGTAACCTTAATTTCGGAAGTCGGTGTTAAAAAACAAAGAAACAAAACCAAAAACACCGACTTCCGAAATTAAGGTTACTTATTTTATACTTTTTAGTGTTTTGTTTGGAAGTCGGTTATATTTTTTTGTAAAAAGTTTTATTAAAATTTAATTCAATATTTATTATTTGTTGTTATTTAACTTCAACTGTCTATCTATTACGGTTCTTGAGATGCAGCTCGCTGACAGGCAGACGGACGGACAGCATAGGCTTATTAATAGGGTTCCGTTGGTTACCTTTTACGATACGGAACCCTGAATGAAAGCGCGATACAATGTCTCATTTCAATTCTAATTCCGTTTAAAACAACTGGGCAGAACCAAGACTGCAGTAAGCGTACACGCAAATCTAACCCAATCATTCAAGAGTTTAGCAAAGTTAAGACACTTTATAGAATCTATTCACATTCTAATCGCAAAACGCCATAAACGGACGATGACGTCATTAACCGTAAAAGGCTTGATGCAACTGTCCCACTAAGCACTAAATAGGTGATTGTTTACCAAAGTCATGCTTTACTTACTTATCTCGATAGCGACGCCATTTTGAAACGTTGATGAAATCAAGACATATTGCGCGCGAAATGTTTGACATTCGAACGTGAGTGATGGGCAGGTGTCGATCTTATGTCTTGATCTTTATCGATAAGAATGCCAATCAAAAGTAAGAGTAGTGAGTGAGGTTCTTGATGGTCTGTATCAGGGGTCACCAAATGGCGGACCGTGGTCCGGATCCAGACCGCCGACCTATTTGTGCGGACCTTAAGTAAACAGTACAATAATAATTAATAACAGAAATAAACACAGAACCAAAAAAAATCGCCTCGAAATTCGTTCCATATTAGGTCAACTTTTCAAGTATCATTTCCCAAGATGAACTTCATGAAAATGGAGGGAGTAGGGGGAAGTAGTTGATTTTGAAACGCATCTTGTGTATAAAAAGTTTATACGGACCGCGACAGTCATAATCTATACTCTATACTAATATATAAAGCTGAAGAGTTTGTTTGTTTGCTTGCTTGAACGCACTAATCTCAGGAACTACTGGTCCGATTTGAAAAATTCTTTCAGTGTTAGGTAGCCCATTTATGGAAGGCTATAGGCTATATATCATCACGCTAAGACAATAGGAGCGGAGCAGTAATGAAAATTGTGACGTAGACGAAGTCAGCTAGTTATTTAAAAAAACGGACCCCACATGGAAGTAATTATTATTAGGTTTATTGTTAAAAACAACAACAACAACAACAAACAAAATACATAGCACATGTAGGTAGACAATAGGTTGTACAATCGAGAACATTAAGTTTAAGCGCTATATAAACTACCGTACTTAGAATCCATATATAAAGCTGAAGAGTTTGTTTGTTTCAACATACTTTCACAGTGAGATTAAACGTTTACCGCTTAAACAAGGCACTGCCGCGCTGCTTGCGTCAGTACCTGACTAATCTGTCAAACAATCAAAGTTCAAAGTTCATCGTTTGACAGTTCACTCTTTTGTCACATAAGAGTTTACAACTTGAGATATACCTACATCCCTAGTACGTGTATAATTGCGGTAATTAATTATGGTCGTATAAATAATAGTATCGTAATTACAAAAAATAGGTGATTTATTAGTACTGAAATTAATTTTAATCGCCTTTAAATTAAGTAACTTCTTTCAAGATTACATTTAACTCTCAAGGTTTTAAAAAGCTTTAATTGTAACTTGAGAGGATTAAGTATCACTTGAACTTTTAGTAAAAAATAACGGAAAAAAGTTAACGACTGAATTTGCATAAAATTAAATTTCGACAAAGTCGTATTGGGTTATCCCCTTTGAAAATTCTCGAATTTGAAAATAAGGTAGGCTTCATAAATTTCCAAAAAACATTGATCTTTCCCTAATAGGTATTACCTTCATGGGTACCCAAAAAATAAATTAGGCATCGTTTTTCATCACCACGATAGATGTCGATTCAGGACTGCATTATGTCTTAATATCCATTTTTAGGGTTCCGTAATCAAAGGGTAACCAACGGAACCCTATTTTTAAACCTCCGCTGTCTGTCCGTCCGTCCTTCTGTCTGTCAGCGGGCTGTATCTCAAGAACCGTAATAGATAGAGAGTTGAAATTTGTTTCAGATTGTGTATTTTTATTGCCACTATAAGAAAAAATAATAAAAATTAAGGTTTATGGTACGGAACCCTTCGTGTGCGAGGCCGACTCGCACTTGGCTGGCTTTTTTAAAATATGTATGTCAATAAATGTATATGAGTCAATGACCTTTATTACACATTTATCTGGCGCCTACTATAGCCGGTATGTCGCCTCCTTTCCGCGGAAAACACATAAAGCCGTTGGTCCTAAGTTTGATCTTTCTCCGGTCTGATGGAAAAACTATGAGGGTCTTTAAGATTTCTTTAGCGTCTCTTCCTTTGAAGAGAGACCAAAGAAATCTTTGACTTTGTCTTTGAGAGTGCTCCTCCTGTAATTTTTTTTATTATTTATTGTCAAACATAGGTAGGTACACTATTTTTTCTTACAATTTTACTCGCCAAACTTATTAGTTTGATGGCGAGAAGCGCTTGTTTAAAATACACATATTCTTATGAAAAACCAACCTTAAAACTACCCAATAAGTACTATTTCGCTCAAGGATTTTCCGACATACTTCTTAACTATAATCACCCGCGCCGATAGAAATATTGTACCTTTTATAATCTTTAGGTAACAATTTCAGTAGGAAATTGCTCCGTGAATAAAATAAAATGAGGCAACTGGTTTTGACAAGGGTAACAGGATCAAAAGCTGACATTGGTTCACGCATAGCTCCATAAATAAATATGTTCGTATTTCTTATACCACGTCAATTTACCATAACAACATGTTACATCACGAATTCACGATGCGATCAGTAAAATACCTGGAAAGTATTTTTACGGCTGGATTTATGATTAATGCAAGAAAATGCCTGCTAAAACCTGAAAATCTGTGCTCATCATCAGCATACAGCAGTCTGCTGGATATAGGGCTCTCCTATTGTAGGATAATTTATTCTTCTCGAGTCTCGAACACTTTCATCCAGCTACCTTCCGCAAAAATCATCACGTACTTGTGTAATTTTTACAATTTCACATCTTTCTGCTGAGTTTAACGCAAAACCTGCCCGATGTCAAAGAAACCTCTGCCAATGACGACGCGAAAGTGACTGAGTATTGGGCAATAAAAATTTAGGTGTATCCACCGACACAAAGAAGAAGAAGTCAATACATTTGGGACCTTCTTTCGTCAGATCACGTCACAAATTACAATAATTCCCTCTTGATCGTGTAACGATGGTTGGCTTCAGATGAATTTGCAATAAAGGACATTGTCCTTTCCCTTATATTTCTTCAAAGATACCCAAAAAACAGATTATGAATGGTTGTTCATTACTAAAAACTGACCAAGTGCGAGTCGGACTCGCGTGCAAAGGGTTCCGAACGAATTTTATTTTTTTAACATGTTATTTTAACATTATAGACTTTTTGTACGGCTGTCCTGTTATCTATAGGTAAAGATCTATTATCTCCATTTTTTTCAAAATTTTAGGCTCAGCAGTTTCGGAGATAAGGGAGAGAATGGTCATTTTTCGTGTAATTTCTTGAATAAATTCTAAACCATTTGTTTTAAAATTATGAAAAAATATAATTAATACCCTCACAGTAAGCCCTTTCATTTGATATATCACACGATATTGTTCAGAAAACTTTTTATTTTATTTTCTATTTTGACCCCCAAAAGTGGCACCCATTCTAAAAAATTAATAATTTACGTAACTCGTCCATGTTTGGATCATAGAAGTCCATATGTGTACCAAATTTCAACAGAATCGGTCCCGTGGATTCGGAGAAACTGGCTATGACAGACGGACAGACACCCGAGTGATCCTAAAAGGGTTCCGTTTTTTGTTCAAAACCCTAAAAATATAAAGGATCTCGATGTAGATTCCAGAAAGCTTTATGTCTTTTGTTCTTATTTTGAAATTAAGAATGTCAAAAAATGTAGGTGGGTCAATGGCCGCTATTGCAAGTTTCTTTGCGCTAACCATAAGCGTAATTAAAGCAGCGTAGCAGTAAATCAATCGTTCAGAATTTAATATTATTTCGACCATAAACACTAGTAATAAAACATTGAATATTACAGCAATATTGATACCAGTACCATTGGGTTAAACATTGCAATGCACACAACTTGTATCAAATACACCACTTCACGCTCGTAGTTGATTTGTTACAAAAGCAATTAAATTCTTTCCCAATTAGTAAATAGAAGCAACAGAAATTTAAAAAAAACTTGAGAGGTGTCAAGGGACACCCGGATGGACGTACGGAGACGTACGACCATCCGGGTGTCCCTACGAAGTTCGGAGAAGTAATTAGTGAAGGAATTGTAATATTGTTTTTTTAAGTTATAATAATATTTTTTTATTATTAACAAATATAATGTAATATAAACTTAATCAGTAGGCTCAATTTTAGACTCTACCCACCCTACCTACCCTGCCTACCCTGCCTACCCTGCCTATCCTGCCTACCCTGCTTACCCTGCCTATCCTGCCTACCCTGCCTACCTTACCAATATAATGTAAACAGAAGTAGAAAGACGAAACGAAAATAACTGGCTTGCTTTCTATGAGAGAGAGAGAGAGAGTGAGAGAGAGAGACAGACAGAGAAACACGCGCACGTCGCACGGCTTACAACTATAGCAAAAAATGTCGTTACAACTTTTCGTGAGAATTTTTTCCGTCTAGCCCCCTTTCACAACGCGCGATAAGGAACTTCGTTCCAATAACTGATGTAAGATTATAGTGACAGTTCTATCTATAGAACTAGATTATAATATCTAGTGTTACAATTTGGTTCAACCAGTTAGGACCTAGGGTATCGTATGTCCTAATATTGGGTTTTAGTCTACCCCCAAAGCATACAATCCTTAAATTGTGTTAAAGTTTTTGGGCCAGTTTTCCAAGTGCTCACGCTTCCAACTATCCAAGCAATTGCTTCGTGCCACCGTGTCCAGCCAACTTTTGTCATCTGCCTAGCCTTTTCCCACCTATATTGGGGTCAGCTTCCAGTCAAACCGGATTCAGCTGAATATCAGTATTTTACGTAGAGCGGCTGCCTACCAGACCTCCACAACTGGGTAACACGGTACTTCTAGGCAAGACTGGTGTCAGATTGTCTGGTTTCTGACGATTCATAGGTAACGACTGCCATAGATCTGCAAATGACGGCCGGTACTAATGGTTCTACGTGCTTTCCGAGGCACGGAGGAGTCTCGGTATGTTAAGATGGTCACCCATCCACAGACCACCCTCGATAAGCGATGCTTAACTTTGCAAATAGACCCGTGCGGCTGTTTTTAGGATTCCGTACCCAACGGGTAACCAACGGAACCCTATTACTAAGTATGCGCTGTCTGTCTGTCTGTCAGAGGGCTGTATCTCAAGAACCGTAATAGACAGTTCAAATTTTCACAGTTTGTGTATTTTTTTGCCGCTATAGCAACAAATAAATAAAATTAAGGTTTATGGTACGGAACCCTTTGTGCAAGTCCGACTCGTACTTGGCCAGTTTTTATTTAGCCACTAGCTGACCCGCGCAACTTGGCGTACGTCACAATTTTCATTACTGCTTCTCTCCTATTGGTCTTAGCGGTCTCACAAACTCTGCTTGTGAAAGTATATGCTCCTCGTCCAGCCAATGTTGGTGATGACCATAAATGATCCTAGTACCTGCTACCTGGTTCCAAATTCTGCTCATGATACTCGGTAATAGCTCTCAAAACGATTGCACCACTATAAACATTGTGATATTAATTGAATTAAGAAACAAACGAATACGTTTAGTTAGCTAATGGTATAAAATAAATTCAAGAGCGTTCTAAGACAATCAATATTTACTAGTTGATGCAATACTTTTAATCAGTGTCAATTAGTAATCTTTTAATTGGCTAAAACCACAATGAGAACCAAATGAATGCGAATTTAAGAGTTATTGTTATTTTAAACGAGTTAATGCAATACTTCTAGTCGGGGCTTATCATTATTTTTTATTTGACTTTTAGAGCTGTAAATGACCTTTTAAAGACCCTCTTGCACAAAACAGAGTCATCATTTATTTAACTCACAATTTGCTGATATGGGGTTAAAATATAAATCTATACTAATACGAGTATATAAAGCTGAAGAACTTGTTTGTTTGTGTGTTTCTTTGTTTGTTTGCTTGAACGCGCTAATCTCAGGAACTACTGGTCCGATTTAAAAAACTCTTTCAGTGTTAGATAGCCCATTTATCGAGGAAGGCTATAGGCTATATATCATCACGCTGAGACCAACAGGAGCGGAGCAGACGAAGTTGCGCGGATCAACTAGTATTTCATATACAGGGTTTTCCAGAAATGCGTCACCTTTGTCGGTGGTGTTCTGGAACTGCCTTACAGTCATCATATCAGCCGAAAGACGTCCACTCCTGAATGAAATAATCGACTCTTGCATTTTACAGAAAATTCTGCTGCCCATTCTCTGGTGAGTCCCTTAGTCGCCTACGACAACCTCAGGAAATGATGGGATGGTACTATTCTTTTACATCCGACACCATACAGAACGACTTATATATTGCCTTACAGTAAAGAAATAATATACAAATATTTGACTTAAAAAACCTGGCCTCTATAAACGACAAATAAATTACAAAAATAACACTTTTCAAGCAGTCTGATGCAGTAGGTATCATCAAACCGATGATTGAATCAAAATAGACGCCACCATTTGCACCAGACTGTATAGTTTTTCGTGGTCTTTGTTTTTTAAAAAAATCAACATTTTTTTACTTTGATATATTTCTTTGCCGTGTAGCAGCTACAAAACAGAACCCTTAAAGACGACCACGCATATCTGGAACATCCTGTATAATGGCCCCAAGTTTGCAACTAACTCTCAGTTAAAGATAACTGGTTTGTGGAAGTGGACAAGCACATAATCTTGAGCACAGACACACAAACCATGCCCCTATTACCATACTTCGTGAACCGTAGAAATTCACTTCGATTGTGAATCCAAATTGCATCAGTACTCATATTAAATTCGCTTTCTTTACCGGAAAGGATTAGTATTCATTCTCCATTCGGTCTGAGATCAAATCTTGAATGCACCTTTCACTGTTCGAACGTACTCTTAGTTGCTCGGCTCAAGTAGTTGGTCACTTATCCTTCGCCGTCTGATATCTGAGGTCATTAGTTTGGGCCTTAATAAGTATCTATGGTTGACACCATGTAAATTTACATTAAAGGTCTTTGACTCACCTACATTTGTTGACATACTTAATTCCGAAAACAGAAATAATGACAAAGCTGTCCTGAATCGACATCTTTCGTGATCCTCTACTTTTTCTAGTAATGAAAAACGATTTATAATTTACTAGCTGTGCCCGCGACTTCGACCGCGTGGAATAGTGTCTTTGGGTAACATTTTTAATTACTTAAGCTAGTTTTTTTACAAATAAGACACATACGTATAAATACTTTAATGAGCCATTTGCATTCACATAAACCTTACATATTTCCATACAAACTTTCAATCCCTATTCCCTATTGTTATTTTACACTCTTGAGGGTAAAACTTTTACAAACTTTGAATGTCATATTTATTTATATCGAATCAACAGCCTAAAAAATAAGTTTCAAGCTTCTAGCTCTAAAAATTACGATAGTTCCATACAACTTTTCATCCCCTCTTTTAACCCTTTTTTCGCATTAAAAAGTAGCTTATGTTCTTTCTCAGGCTTTAGACTATCTGTCAATTAAATCGGTTCAGTAGTTTTGGTGTGAAAGCGCGACAGACAGAGTTACTTTCGCATTAATGATATTAGTAATTATTGGCCAGGTACGTACTCGAGAAATTAAGTAAAGGGCAATAAACTTTATTGCAAATTTATCTGGCGCCTACCATAAACATATATCTCCTGACAGATTTCGCGCGGACTATACATACACCGTATACAGGGAAATTGAAAAAATACCCAAAACCTCTTAATCTTGACCCTGAACAACATTTGTTCTACGACTTTGACCTCAACTAAACAATGTAGCCAAAAACAATTTTTTTTTTCATTTATTTGAAGTCTGCAAAATTCGCGTATACTACGCGTGCACGCTCACCCAGTCCCGCGCTGCCAGTCGGGCGGCGGCCTTTCGTCGGCCGCCTTATAAAGAATATGCAAAATTTAGACTGTTTATATTTTTTGTATGGAAAAAAAATTATTTCGGATTTTGAAAAGTCATAGAACAAATGTTGTTCAGGGTCATGATACAAAGTCAGGATTAAAAGATTTCGAGTATTTTTTCAATTTCCCTGTATATCTTGGCCCATATCCTCTCACAGAGAAATGGACAGTGTTCCAGCAGGGGGAATGCTATATTGGATGATTGAGATTATACTTCGGCAAAAAGATGAAGTAATACATTTCGTAAAAATAAATAATGAATGGTATGGGCTGTAACCTCGTGTATTGTACCGTAGACATATTGAATGGAATTGAATGTATGAAAAGCTAAAAGGGCTGTTCGTCAAAGGTCGTGTCATGGTTAAATGATAAATGTGTTTGTGACTGACAAAGTAAATGGGATTTTCTTTTGAAAGACGATGGAAATTAAGTAAAAATAGGTACGATATGAGGTTTCTACAAAATATTTATCAGAAAGAAATATATACCGGGGTTGGTACATTGCTGACTGTCCACTGAAGCGGAGTGGAGAGGAGAATAGCTGAGCTGGGCCAATGTAAACCAATGGAATTGCGTAAAATATCTGCTCCGCTTCAGTGGACTGGGATTTGCAAACTAGTTTAAAAATTCATACAAAATCGGGAAACGGAGAGAGGCAGCGGAGCGGGGAAGCGGAATAAAACCAGCCACCGGCACAGATTACTCGTTGCGTGAACTCGGCCTATCTCCGCATATTCTTCCATTCCGCTCCGCATTCCTCCGTCCCTCGGCTTCGCTGCCTCGCTCTGCTTAAGGCTAACTGTCCACTGGAGCAGAGAGAAGAGGAGCAGAGAAATATTAGTCAATGGAATTGCATAAAATCTCCGCTCCGTGTCAGTCACTGAGATTTTATGCAATTTCATTGGTTAATATTTCTCCGCTCGTCTCCTCTTCGCTCCAATGGACAGTCAATCAGCCTTAGGGTGCCTGATTACAGCGGAGCGAGGCTGCGGAGCGGAGAAACGGAGAAATATTAAACAATCATCTTAGTCAAAATGTCAGTGACCCACGTGGTGCGGAGATATTATGCAATTCCATTGGTTTAAATTTCTCGGTTTCTTCGCTCCGCTACCTCGCTCCGCTGTAATGGGCTGGCATCTTAAACTGGATGACCTTTTTATCCGTCCATACCTAAAATAAGACTAGATTAATACTGTAAAACAGCAGCTTGGCAACAAATTGCCAGCAGGGTTCGATTTATATAATTACATTACACTAAATCAGAGTTTCTAAAAGTTTTTTGATAAGGGTTGTCCAAAACCGAAAACTCCCAATTTATCTAATGACAATCTAGTTAAACAAACTGGCCAAGTGCGAGTCGGACTCGCGTGCAAAGGGTTCCGAACGAATTTAAGTTTTTTAACATGTTATATTAACACTACAGACTTCTAATAGGTTTTCCTGTAATCTTTAGGTAAAGATCTATTATCTCCATTTTTTTCAAAATTTTAGGCTCAGTAGTTTCGGAGATAAGGGGGGGGGAATGGTCATTTTTCGTCTAATTTCTTGAATAACTTCTAAATCATTTATTTTAAAATTATGAAAAAAATATAATTAAAATCCTCACAGTAAGCCCTTTCATTTGAAATGTCACACGATATTGTTCAAAAAACTTTTTTTTTAAATTTTCTTGTTTGACCCCCAAAAGTGACCCCCATACTAAAAATTTAATAATTTTCGTAACGCATCCGTGTTTGGGTCATAGAAGTCCATATGTGTACAAAATTTCAACAGAATCGGTCCAGTGGATCCGGAGAAAACTGGCTGTGACAGACGGACAGACAGACAGACAGACAGACAGACAGACAGACAGACAGACAGACACCCGAGTGATCCTATAAGGGTTCCTTTTTTTTTTCGGAACCCTAAAAACAACTGAAATTCACAAGTTTCTAGTAAAATCATAATTTAATAAACAAATGTCTAAATTATTATTTAAATTACATTAGTTGTTGTGGTACAGACAGCAGCACATCGAGCTACAACAATCTGTCAAATTTCTTTAATAGATTTTCAACTTTATCCCTTTAGCCATTAGGTTCAAGGTTGATTGGGAAAATTTGACAAAAGGTTTCGGGAAACTTGGTTGCCAAAACAAGGATGAAACGGGAAAATATTTTTAGGACTTTTTCAATTAAATTAAATATTTTTGTTGGTTTCCTATGAGATATTTTTGACTAACGCATTGAGTACGTACGCTTTTTACCCTTTCTTTTTTCTAGTACATTTTTAATAAATCTACATTATACTTGTAATAAAATAAAGCAGAAGAGTCTTTTGTTTGATTGAATAATTTTATCTGTCTCCTTACATAAATACTATTGTTTTTTATGGAATTTTGACATTATAACATTTTTGACATTATGAAATAATATTACTTTTGACATTAAACATAATAATATTTTTGACATTATAAAATAATAAAATTAAATTTTGACATTGTAAGATATTAATTTTTTTGATATTATACCATAACAATACTTTTGGACATTTTGACATCTATACTAATATATAAAGCTGAAGAGTTTGTTTGTTTGTTTGTTTGCTTGAACGCGCTAATCTCAGGAACTACTGGTCCGATATGAAAAATTCTTTCAGTGTTAGATAGCCCATTTATCGAGGAAGGCTATAGGCTATATACCATCACGCTAAGACCAATAGGAGCAGAGCAGTAATGAAAATTGTGACGCAGACGACGTTGCGCGGGTCAGCTAGTAATATATAAAGTTCTTAAATTATAATCTTTGTAAGTGCCTATTCTAGGTAAATTTTCGATTTGTTTTTTCTAATTGTTAATTATTTCATGTTTTATGGAAATATTTGTCTAAACATTATTGGACTCAAACGATGTAATATCTTGCATGCTCTTGTATGTATACCATGTTTAAAAAAATAAAGAAATCTTATCTTATCTTATCTTTGTACGCGCTAATCCCTGGAACTACCAGTTAGATTAAAAAAATATATTTTAGTAAATAATATCCACATTTATAAGGAAGGCTATAGGGTATATAACACCACGTTAAAACCAATGGGAGTCTCCTCTCCTATTCGTAATGCCCCGGCATTAATGATAAATGTTACGCAAACGAAGTCACGCGGGTCAGCTGGTAAATAAATAAAAATGTATGAACCGTCATAACATGAAAATAAATGATGAAAATTGTTCATTCTCAATTCCCATGAGTGCACCATCGCAATCACATTAACCATGGGCACAGTAGCTTTAACATACTAATGCAATAACCATCAAAAAGTTAGCGATTGGCCAGTTTCATACGAGTACCTACACATGCGCAAGAGACGGTAGGTCCACCTCTTAACAAATATGTACTATCTATCTATACTAATACATAAAACTGAAGAGTTTGTTTGTTTGCTTTTTTGCTTGAACGCGCTAATCTCAGGAACTACTGGTTTGACTTGAAAAATTCTTTTAGTGTTGGATAGCCCATTAATCGAGAAAGGCTATAGGCTATATATCATTACGCTACGACCAATAGGAGCGGAGTAGACAATATTGCGCGGGTCAACTAGTATATATTATCTATAAAGTTGAAGACTGTGTGCTTGTTTGGTTTGTTGAACGCGCTTACCTCAGGAATTACTGGTTCGAATTGAAAAATTCTTTTAGTACTGGATAGCCCATTTATCGAGGAAGGCTAAGGGCTATATAATATCACGCTACGACCAATAGGAATGGAACATTAATGAAAAATGTGACGCAGACGAAGTTGCGCGGGTCAGCTAGTCATGCATATGCGCAAGACACGGTAGGTCCACCTCTTAACAAATGCCTTATAAAGATATTCGATACGCTTTTAAAGAGTTGTGTGAAGCAACGAGGTGTCAATAGTGTCAGTTTGACACTTTGAAGTGTCAAAGCCATGTCAAGTGTCATGTCTTCAGAGTAAGGCCTAAGGCTAAGGTTATTTATTGAATCAACATCGAAAGGTTAATTTGTTACATATTTGTTTAAGAAAATGGTTATTTTCTTGTAGGTTAAGTGACGCTTGCCGAGGTCGATCCGCAGATCACCATCCATTTAAGACCTCAATTCCCAGACGGTACAAATATTCCCAGCCAGTACAAATTTGTACCAGTTGTAAGCGCCCGGTACCTGCGAGGGTCCCCCATTTCTCGGAAAGCACGTTACGGCTGTCATTTGAAAATCTTTGAAAATCCTTACAGATAGTCAGACACCATAAATCTGACACCAGCCTTGCCAAGAAGTACCGTGTTACGTTGTTCCTAGGTTGTGGATGTTCACTAGGCTGTCCCTCCATGTAAAATACTGCTACTTAGCTGCATCCGATTAGAATCAAAGCCTAACCCATTATTGTTGGAAAAAGGCTATGAGCTGTCAATACTAAAAACCGGTCAAGAGCGAGTCTGACTCGCGTGCAAAGAGTTCCGAACGATTTTTTGAACATGTTATTTAAACACTCTAGACTTCTTATAGTCTTACACTTCTTATATTTTCCTGTGATCTATAGGTAAAGGTCTATTATATCCATATTTTTCAAAAATTTTGGCTCAGTAGTTTCGGAGATGGGGGGGGACTTGAAAACCATTTATTTTAAAATTATGAAAAATATATAATTAAAACCTTCACAGTAAGCCCTTTCATTTGATGTCACATAATATTGTTCAAAAAACATTTTTTCAATTTTCTAGTTTGACCCCCAAAAGTGACCTCCGTACTGAAAAATCAATGATTTACGTAACGCGTCCGTGTTTGGGTCACAGAAGTCCATATGTGTACCAAATTTCAACAGAATCGGTCCAGTGGATCCGGAGAAAACTGGCTGTGACAGACGGACAGACAGATAGACAATTTATATTATTAAGAATTTATTAAATAGGTACATTAAGATTCCATACTTATAAATTTGAATTATCCCTACTTAAATAAAATTATTATAATGAAATATATGTAAAATATCTTGAGAATTCCTGTGTCTCAAGGTATTTTTCTTCATTGATGTCAGTGATGTCCAAGAGCTTCTTAGAACTGAAAACTCCAAGCCAATATCGCTATAATTCGCACGAAACCAGAGCCAAACCCCCGCTGTGTCGTAAAGTCCCGAACTGGTGACCTTACAATCACCGATTCCGTTCGATACTATCTTCAAAACATCTAGGTCTCAAGATTGCACCTTCACTTACTAATGAGAATGACCCAAAGAGTAAACAGTAGTGTCCGACCGAAACAGGATTTTCTGCCGAAACCGAAAACGAAGCCGAGCCTTCGTTTCTTATCTTCTTATTGAATTATCTCAGTTTCGACCGAAAACGAAACCTTTCTTATGATTATTTATTGAACTGTTTGTTAAAAGAATCGTAACTAGTCAACAAAGATAGTAATCAACAAAGTAAATCAGTCTCCAAAAAAAAAAAATATAATACAACAAAAAAGAACACCGAGTTTCGGATGGGCCAAAAGTTCGGTCAATTTTTGGCTGAAACCGAAACTGTGGCCGAAACCGAACTTCGGTCCGTCTCTAGTAAATAGTTAAAATTAAAAGGAACAAATAGGTAGACATACTAGGTGTATTTCTCAAAAAATCACATCTTTCCAAAAATACCGCTAACTGGTCAATATAGATGCATTTTAGATGCGTTTCAAACAATTCACATTAGAGTCAGATATTTCACACATTCTATCAAGTTGGTTTAAATTACAAGACAGAGAGTAGAAAAAAGGTCAACACTAAAAAAAATGTTAAAATGACAAAACATCACCGGAGGGCTAATTCTACTAATTTTAAAACAACGTTCGTATTCGTATTTCAGTCACAATCTATAAAAAAACCTCAATTTCCATACATTTTTGACACAATGCGACTGACATACTGACCATGCTGACCCAATAATTAGTAGGATCGAATCATCACTGAAATAAACTTGAAAGCTTTTAAAATGGAGGGTAAAGCACGTTTTTATTATCTACCCAATCATTTTTGTCAAATTGAACATTTGAAAACTCGGTACTTTAAGAGAAGTCTAACAGTATATGTCGAATAATAATACTTACACAATTATAACTGTACCGTATAACTTTTTTTGCTTCTATCATCTTCTTCTAGCCTGCGTCAGTGTTTCCAAACGCTTTCAACCCTAATCTCTTCAAAGTTAGAGTGCACAGGCTCCTTCTGGGTAAGCTCGCTCCATCGTAGACTTTAGCGCCGTCCACACACAAAAATAATATATATAACTCGGAACTCGGATATCCCTGACACGGATGTGTGTGGACGAGGGTGACGGACGGCCCGTCCTTGACGGGAACTCGGATAGCCCTGACACGGAACTCGGATAGCCCTGACCCGGATGTGTGCGGACGGCCCTTTTGTCTCTGTCATCTCTAACCTAGACTAGCAAACGAATCACAAATAAATAAAAAAACAATGAAATGGCAGAAGAAAACAACTTTGTCAATTAGTAATCAATTTACTGTCTTCATACACTCGCAAACCAGTCCTCAGATGAATCCTACGTTATTCATTTTTAGTTTCTTCAAAAACCACTTCTGAGAAGTTGTACGTAGTAAACCTTCCGTCCGTATCTCCTATGCTTCGTTTAGTACGCAATCCTGCAATTGCAGTGGAGAGTGCCCCACGATTATCTACTCGCGCAAGTTGGCACACTGGCCGCTGAGAAAAAAATAACTTGATGACGTAACATTCGGTTTGGTTCGGCACTATTCGGCAATGATCGATGGCTGTCCTATTGTGTGGCCTTTAGTTTTCTATAACGCTGTTACAATGTGATGTAGGTGTTATATTAATTGATTATGGTTTTGATATTTGGAGTTGTCTGTATAAAGTTTTTATTGAATTGTGCCGCTTTTTAACAAGCTTTTGTTCAACTTTGAACGTCTGTTAGTTTGTTTAGGTAAAATCTTGCAAGTTGAATTAGAACCACATCCTGTAGAGTTGAAATTTTACATGATCGTCCAGCTTCGATGACAATTCGGTTATCTGAGAATCATGACCTAATTCTGCATTCAGGATTATTTTTAGTAAACTATACTTAATGAAATAATGTAAGATGGGTTTTATGGTTTGAGTCCATACTAAGGGCCCTTACACCTGCACCATTAAGGACCTGATGAATGCCACTGATACCGCTGTGAACGTGGCCACCTACTGGGCACAAAATATTTAAGGGTCACGAGGGTCACCATCGGCTCGAAAAGAAGAATCATAACAAGTTAGCATGTTTCGAATTTTTGAACACTAGTTTGCATTTTTTGTATCGCAGTTCTTATTTCAATACCTATAATTTTAAAATATTGCATAAAATTCATAAAATCGTTTAAAAATGGACATCATAGCTTTTCTTTCGTTTTTTGACACCCTTTGAAACCATTTGAATTCAAACTATTTTGACCATGACTTAACTTTTTCAGCTTTCTCAAAAACAAACCTTTCTTTTTTTAAATACCGAATGAAGTTTCACTAAATGTCAACGTCAAGCGCTTGAGTGACAGATATTGATCACACAAGTGCACAGGTAGCATAGATAATCAGTTTGTGGTTCAAAACTTATCTCTGAAGCTGTGCGGTGAATAATTTTGGGTGTAATAGCATCCGCTTTAAGAGATTTAGTGAATGGGTAAAAAGTTGTAACGGATTTTGAGTATTTTTTTTAGGTTGGTGGCCAAATTGGAGGAATTTCCAATTGCAATACAAGTTGGAAAAAGGCAAAGACATTAAATTTATACTACCCAGGAAAAAGGTCATGACCGTACTTCTGAATTATCAATATTATAAAATTCATCAGCATCGTTTTCACTAAAACCCATTCAGAAACAGGAAGAAAAGGTAGTTTTTTCCTTCGGGAAATAATTTTAACTATTTTCTACGACCTAAATGACCGCCACGAATGGCAACCCTGATTCTAAAAATACAAAAATGAACCTTGCTCGCACGCAAATTTTTGAAATGCTGCGTGTTCATGAGTGCTTGTTCGCTTTGAACCCTCGAGGTTGATGGAAGCTGAAACCTTGGCCCTGACCGAGGTCATGTAGCAATGACAGTGGCTGAATACAAATGGGTGACTTTTATATCAGTGGCAGAAGGTGTAAATTGCTTTGACAGGCGCGCGCTCGTGAAATGCAAGCACTAAACGAATATCCGAAATTAGCAAGTTTTATTTTGGAAACTGAGTAAAAGGTAGAGGACAATAACTATGTTAAATATAATTGCAAGGATGTTGTCGAATTTTATGATTCTGTAATAAAACTATTCGGCTTTTAATTTATGAGATGAATGAATGTGATGATGCGGTACTAATGAATCATTTTATTTTTATTATTTACTATGGAGAGATGCAACTATTGGTTTTAATATTCGTTTGTTTTTGGCGGTAATCTCTGGAATTACTTAAACGATTTCACTGTTAGAAAGTTCCCAAATCTCTGCATGTCACTGGTAACATTTCCCCCGAAAAACTGGCCAAGTGCGAGTCGGACTCGCGTGCAAAGGGTTCCGAACGACACGGTTTACATGTTATGTTAACAGTATAGACTTTTTATAGGTTTTCCTGTAATCTATAGGTAAAGATCTATTATATCCATTTTTTTCAAAATTTTAGGCTCAGTAGTTTCGGAGATAAGTGGGGGAATGGTTACTTTTCGTCATATTTCTTGAATAACTTCAAAACTGTTTATTTTAAAATTATGAAAAAAATATATTTAGTACCCTTTCATTTGAAATGTCACACAATATTGTTCAAAAAACTTTTATTTTTTATTTTCTAGTTTGACCCCCAAAAGTGTCCCCCATACTAAAAATTTAATGGTTTACGTAATGCGTCCATGTTTGGGTCACAGAAGTCCATATGTGTACTAAATTTCAATAAAATCGGTCCAGTGGATCCGGAGAAAACTGGCTGTGACCGACGGACAGACAGACAGACAGACAGACACCCGAGTGATCCTATAAGGGTTCCGTTTTTTATTCGAAACCCTAAAAACGCACATTTGCTGAGAAATAGGCTACAGAAACTATACCGGGAGGAAAGCTAGTGAAAATCAGCTATTAAATTGCTTTCAATGTTTAGGTAGCCATCATAATTCAATGAAGAATTAGCAGTCCATTGAATAACAAATAGAAAGAAATTCGTTCACACAAAAATGAAAGTGCATTACCAAAACGAAAGTAGTGACGGACTTGTAAAACAAGTGACATTTAGACATATTACTTAGCTGTTATTTGAGCACTGAATCGCGAAATTCCAACATAGAAAATATATTTCACTGTTTTTGCATTTAGCACCCAGTATAAATAAATACGCAACTTAGAAAGTTAGAGGTTATTTTCAACCGACTTCCAAAAAGGAGGGAGGGTCTCAATTCGGTGGGTATATTTTTTTATGTATGTACACCGATTACTCTGAGGTTTCTGATCCGATTCCTGTGATTCTTTTTTAGTTCGATACGGTATACGTGCCATTATAAATCACCGCATAAATTTAATTCAGCAGTAGTTTAAATTTTATGAGCATTTTTGCCATAAATCTGCCGGTCGATTCTATAAACATGTCGAAGTGAAGGCTTGGGTGAAGTGATCATGAGGTAAACTGTCAATCCATCTTGATTTCATGGATTGACAGATCACTTTGTTATCATTTCACCCAAGCCTTCGCTTCGACATGTTTAGAGAATCGCACTGCAGTAATCAGAAGGAATGACAGCTCACTGCGTTATCACTTCACCCAAGCCTTCACTTCGACATGTTTACAGAATCGACCGGCAGATCATGTAAACATAGGTGAAGTGAGCGAAAGGTGAGCTGTCAATCAGTGATGTAGCTAGTCTCAAAGGAGCCTTTATCAAACATTATTGGGGGCCCTTTTTTAGGAGTATTGTTTTTTAAACAAAATGACTGCAACAAAAAATAAATGGAAAAAAGATGATTCCGTGTTTCGGAAGACACGTATAAGCCGGTGGTCCCGGTCGCCAAATAAACCATGTCAGAGGCCCTTGAGGCGGTTTAGAAACTCTGACACTAGGGTGTGTGGGGTCGTTAGACCTTACTGCCCACACGATAAGAAGAAGAAGAATAGCAACAAAACTGTAATTACGAAATGCCTCAGATGTCCATCTTTGTCTAAAGATCAAATCGAATTAGATGGACACGCATAATTATATTAAAATCTACGATTTTACCATGTGTCTGCAATAGTGAACGTAAGACATTTTGTGTTGCAATCTAATGGAAACGGATTTAAACATTTAAAATCGTTTTGCAAATTGAATATTTGTTTAAGTTTAAAAGTGCTTATAAATGTGCGTTGATCACCGTTTGATAGTGATGGATTTATATTAATGATGGAGTCGGCAAATTGTACTTTTATTAAAACTTTACTATCTTAATATTTCTGCCAAGTAATTAAAGAAAATAAGTAGTACTTGTAAACACAGCGTTTATTATTATAACTTCAAAACTGAGCTTTCCAAATGTTCAAAAGTTTAAACTGACCTCTCCAAGTTTTCAAAAGTTTAAACTGAGCTCTCCAAGTTTTCAAAAGTTTAAACTGAGCTCTCCAAGTTTTCAAAAGTTTAAACTGAGCGCTCCAAGTTCTCAAAAGTTTAAACTGAGCTCTCCAAGTTCTTAAAAGTTTAAACTGAGCTCTCCAAGTTCTCAAAAGTTTAAACTGAGCTCTCCAAGTTCTCAAAAGTTTAAACTAAGCTCTCCAAGTTCTCAAAAGTTTAGACTGAACTCTCCAAGTTCTCAAAAGTTTAAACTGAGCTCTCCATGTTCTCAAAAGTTTAAACTGAGCTCTCCATGTTCTCAAAAGTTTAAACTGAGCTCTCCAAGTTCTCAAAAGCTTAAACTGAGCTCTCCAAGTTTTCAAAAGTTTAAACTGAGCTCTCCAAGTTTTCAAAAGTTTAAACTGAGCTCTCCAAGTTTTCAGCGACACATAGCCATCTCTTATTATTCATCATCTACCTAGCCTTTTTCCAACTATATTGGGGTCGGCTTCCATTCGAACCGGATTCAGCTGAAAACCAGTGTTTTACGCCTACCAGATGCCCACAAATTTTTTCACCAAT
This sequence comes from Lacanobia wlatinum, assembly GCA_947578705.1. Classification (NCBI taxonomy): domain Eukaryota; kingdom Metazoa; phylum Arthropoda; class Insecta; order Lepidoptera; family Noctuidae; genus Lacanobia; species Lacanobia wlatinum. Next base: position 21,184,788 of record OX388033.1, read on the forward strand.
AATATGAAGTTGATCTTTATTGCGTGAGTATTCTATTCTAATATAATATATTAGATACTGGTGAAAAAGAAATATTTTCCACAATTAAATGAATAATAAGTGATGGCCATGTGTCGCTGAAAAACTACACATACCTACCATCCGGGCCCTACCCGGGACGAGTATGGGGTTTGGTCCGTCCGGAACTCAAAACAATATCGGAGCGTACATTATATTAAGAACTCGTTCACATACGTCCGTCAGGATATGTGTAGATCGAATTAAAGAAACCACACAAATAAATGAAAACGTATGAAAAATTCAACAGCTTGCCAAAAAATGTATGAGCGAGCCAAAATAAAATTAGAAGAAACCAATCAATATACTGGGCGCGGAACATCAACGGTTGCTAAGCAACGGCCGGGCCAATGTTTGTTCAAAACTTTCGCAAATTAAGTTTAGCAAATGTTTGACAAGTTTTATCAGATACCGACTACGCAGTTCTGTTACTAATAAGTTAGTAACAGAAGTGCGTGTCATCCAACACCTTAGTGTAAATATAAAATCTAGTTGTAAGTTTGTGAGTACAAGCACCGAATTGTTGCCTGGTACCTTGTGACTACTTTTTTTTGAAGGATGTGAAGTTACCAAATGACTCCTTCTGCTCTGGGCGGAGCAGAAGGGAGTGTCAGACTCTTACTGACTAAAACCCATCCGTGTTCTCCCTAAAGCCCTTTGCCTTCCAGGGTCGCGGTGACTCTTTCGAACAAATTCCGCAACATCTCAAACCTACGACATCTTGATAAAACCAATACCCAAGTAATCTTGTGACTATTTAGGTAGCTATTGGTTTTATCAAAATATCGTAAGTTTGTCGTACATCGTTTTTCTGAGTGTCATTTGTTTTCATCAAATTATGAATCGATACTAATATATAAAGCTGAAGAGTTTGATTGTTTGCTTGAACGCGCTAAAAATTCTTTCAATGTTAGATAGCGAGGCAACGAGCATTTATCAAAGAAGGCTGTAGGCTATATAATATCATCACGCTAAGACCAATAGGAGCGGAGCAGACGAAGTTGTGCTGGTCAACTTGTTAAGTATATTCTGCCTCGTATAAGAAACAATGCCACTTGGATTTTTAGGCTGCGGTTCCATCAAAAATGTGCGAGGATGCGTATGCGTAGCGAGGGATGTGTTTGTTAAGAACCAATAGCATCGTTTCATTTACCTAGCCTCGTTCAGCGCGAGCGATTCTATTAGTTCTTAAGGCACGCCAGCGACCTTGAGGGAACAAAACGCGTACTCGTTTAATACCCGCGCGACCCAAAATTCAGTAGTTCTTTGTACTTACCTTATTATTCTACACACACGTCGACACAGCGTCGTCATTGTCGTCGAGTCGTTTGTACACTGACAGCCCTAACTCTATCTCCTTTCGTTAAGTCCATCCAAAGGTTGTCTGTAAGAGATTGCCTTGTGCGATAAGACCGCCCACTGTACACTTGTTTTATTGAATTTTTACTCTGCTTTAAATATGAGGTGTAAAATAATAATATATAAAATATAATAAATATTCTAAAACTTAAAAAAAAGATAGCCGTATATCAAAATGTACATAGTTAAGTTGTCTTTGAGATTAAATTTCATTCAAATACGCCCGGCGGTTTTCGTCCGATTGTCGTTTTTATGTCCGTGTTAGACATAACCTTACAAATGAATCACACTATATTGAACGAATAAAACTCAAAATTTTCTCCAAAATTTTTAAAACTCAATTATCAAATTATTAAGAATATAGTTTAATGTAACATATATTTTTTCCAAAAAATTATGACCAGCCGTTTAGATGTGGTTCTCATTTTAAAATCAGCCACTCTCAGTTATCTCCGCCTTAACAAACACATCCTCGCACATTTCTCGTGGTAACGCAGCCTTAGAACATCCCACTGGAAGTGTTGAAAAATTCTCTATACAGGATGATTTTTAATCTCGACTCATCGTAGCGGTAGGAACTGTAGGGTTTTGTTCGGTGTCGCGGAATTTGTTCGAAAGAGTCACCGAGGCCCTGCAACGCAAAGGGCATTAGGAGGAAAACGGATGGGTTTTAGTCAGTAAGAGTCTGACACTCCCTTCGGCTTTTTTTTCCTACTCCTCCGCTGTACTTTTCTGATTAAATTCGTTGCAGGATCCAAGACAGTTAAATCGTTTCTCCGGGACTCGTCGGGCTTCATTGGCTCGGCGTTCTTGTAGTGGTCGCCACTATTGATTCTGGCTTTCAGGAGTTGCACTGGTTGGGAATGTGTGGCGGGCTTGTCCCAAAAAAAAAACTCCCTTCGGCTCCAAAGCGGGAGGGGTCATTTGATGATTTCCCATCCTTAAAAAAGAGGGGATTTGTTCGGCAAGTCCGACATAACAGTCCAGTCTCCCCAGATGGAGAGTATGCCTGAGTATTTCATACACACAAATAAAATGGTTAAAGTGCTCATGAATATTCTGCTTTGATTCTAATTCTGTTGCTTTTAATCTGGGACCTTCAAATCAGTTCCCTACATCTTGTCGAGTAAATGAAACATTTACATAATGAACAGTCGCGACTTATATTTTATTTCAGAACTCGCTTTTGCCCGCGATTTCGTACGCGCATATCCCGTTTATTCCCGTTCCCGTAGGATTTCGAGAAATCCTCTCTTAGTGCTCCCCTACACTCCCCAAGGAACTTACGTCCTACATGCCAAATTTTAGCTTTCTACGACCAGTAGTTTCGGCTATGCGTTGTCTGTCAGTCACTCAATCAGTCAGTAACGGAAGAATTTGTATAAATTAGGATTGATACAAAGGTAAAGGGAGTTTTATTCTCATTATTTGAACCCGTGAGGCACCGAGCACGCAAGACAATTGAAAGACAATACCATTTGGCCTCAATTGGGGCTTACGGTCCTTGAGAGGGCTCTTGCCGTTATTAACAGTAGGTTTATACTTCATTTCTAAGCTCGTGGCTTAATAATAACAGCCCCACGGGTCGATCTTCAAAGTTAAGCAACGCTTGCCGAGATCGGTCTGTGGATGGGTCACCATCTTAACTTACCGAGATTCTTCCGTACCTCGGAAAGCACGTTGAGCCGTTGGTCCCGGCTGTCATTTGTTAATCTTTGCCAGTCATTACGGATTGTCAGAAGCCAGAAAATCCGGCACCAGTCTTACCAAGAACTATCGTGTTACCCAGTTAATGGGTTGTGGAGGTCTGGTAGGCAGCCGGAAAATACTGGTATTCAGCTGAATCCGCTTTGTCTAGGAGCCACCCCAATATAGTAGGGAAAAGGCGAGGCAGATTATTAATGAGTATCGATTTCCACCCCCAAATAAATTACCAACGAAATAAAAGTCACCTTGTATGCTCAATAGCAAAATAGATACTTGCCACTACCTATATAAAAACAAATTTCAACAAAAAGATAGACTGATAGAGATCTAGTCAAGCCCTGAAAATGTACCTATCAAAGAATCGGGTCGTCTTTCCATTTAAATTGTGAATTACACTCAAAAGGACTGGACAAAAGAATAAACAGACTTACAAACCACGAAAAATAATTCAAACACAGCTTTAAATAGATCAAGTTTATATTTATTTCTCAAGAAAACTGATCAAATCATTTTGGATAGCGGTTGATGTACCTACTTACCTATATTTTTAAGGGTTCCGCAACCAAAAGCCAAATGACAAAAGAACACTTTTTCGTAATATAAATCGTATGGGGTATCTCTGTGATGTTTTTTATTTAAGTTTTTAACATGATTACAGAAGTGTTTTTTACCACTGTGCAAAATTTTCGTTTGTATTGCAAAACAGTAGATATTTTTTAGACTTTTGTTAAAAATGAAGGAGTAAAATAGTTTCATCTCAATGATTTGGAGGTGATTTGGTGATTTTTAGGGTTCCGAAAAAAAAGGAACCCTTATAGGATCACTCGGGTGTATGTCTGTCTGTCTGTCTGTCCGTCTGTCACAGCCAGTTTTCTCCGCATCCACTGGACCGATTCTATTGAAATTTGGCACACATATGGACTTCTATGTCTCAAACACGGACGCGTTACGTAAATTATTAAAATTTTAGTATGGGGGTCACTTTTGGGGGTCAAACTAGAAAATTAAAAAAAAAAGTTTTTTGTACAATATCGTGTGACATATCAAATGAAAGGGCTTACTGTGAGGGTTTTAATTATATTTTTTTCATAATTTTAAAATAAATGGTTTTGAAGTTATTCATGAAATTAGACGAAAAATGACCATTCCCCCACCTTATCTCCGAAACTACTGAGCCTAAAATTTTGAAAAAAATGTAGATAATAGATCTTTACCTAAAGATTACAGGAAAACCTATTAGAAGTCTGTAGTGTTAAAATAACATGTTAAAAAAAATAAATTCGTTCGGAACCCTTTGCACGCGAGTCCGACTCGCACTTGGCCGGTTTTTTTTCTTATTATGTGATATCGGTACATAAATTCTAGCTAAACCAAATTACGTATCATATCATGTAGATTACTACCTATTTTTTCAGATGTAATTTCTCAGTAAATGCCGACGAAAAGTTGCTTCATCTGCAAGCTGTTTTTAAACATTTCTCGAGAGGCCCCCAGCCAGGGCTAGCAAAACTTATAAACTAAATGTCCGCTCGCAAAGGGCACTCCCTGTGGGGTACGGACCTCGGCTTAACGGCGTCATTACGGGAGGACAGCAAGGGACAGGGAGAATGTGCTTCTTTAGTTTTGCAGTCCCTTAAATACACCTCATACTCGTCCTGACTACGTCCGATTCGAACTTAGCCGATTTTTCTTTTTTTCCATTTGCGTATCTATACTAGTTGAGTGAGAGATTGAGCTTCATATTTTTCAGCTCATTGATTCCAAATTATGTTGTCACGTTAGATTTAGAAATGCTTACTTAGGACTCTATTTCTATAGAAGGGTAAATATTTGGTGTAATGTCAGTATTGACTTCTAAAACTTGCCGTATCCACACATATCAGGGTCAGGACTTTCCGGGCTCAATTCCGGGCCGACTGGGCTCAGTTTTCCGCCAAGGATGGGATATAACTACCCTTTTGCATGAATATTTGGTTACTACTTAATGGTAAAACAATTAAAGGTAAAAGAGGATACGTGAACAAGAGAGCAATCAAAGTTTCGATCGTAAAAACCGTCCAAGTGCGATTCGGACTCTCACACGAAAGGTTCCGTGCCATCAACCGAAAATATCACGTTTCTACCCTTTCATTTTTAATTCAATTTAATTTTTATAATATTTTGTTATGGCGGCAATAGAAATACACACTGTGTGAAAACTTCAACTATCGAACTATTATAGTTCTTGAGATACAGCCCGGTGACAGACAGACAGACGGACGGACGGACGGACAGCGGAGGCTTAGTAATAGGCTTCCGGTGGTTACTCTTCGAGTACGGAACTCTAAAAATGACAGCGAAAAAGGGATATAACTAAACGGAACAAAAGTCTAACACTAAAACATAAAAAGCAAAACTGATTAATGTTGTTTGACCAGTCACAAAAAATGGCATAACAGTGGAACCCACCAATCAAGTTAAACAATTGGTTACATCATTCTTTCAAATTCTAATCTTGCATTGTTTCAAACTCTGATCAACGCTAACGATTAACAAAATAAAGTTACATAAAACATCATAAATATTCCTTGATTGTTAACTTCACAGAATGGCTTCGCTAGTGCAGCTAAGGTTGCTATCGTTTTTTCAACAAAAATGAAAGATGTATATTATCTAAAATCCGAGATGGATAAATACGGATGGATGATGGAATTGAACAGCTCCAATTTTTTTTTTAATTTTCCATTCTTCTCTTCTCTGCCACCGTCAAATTTGTGACTGGTTCCATTTAATTCCAAGACACAATCTAAATAATAATCTAATTTAGCGTTCTCTATTCATTTTTTAACCGACTTCTAAAACAGAAGGTGGTTCTCAATTCGACAGCGTATATATATTTTTTTTTATGTGTGTTCGCGGATAACTTCGTCGTTTATGATCAGATTTCGATGAATCTTTTTTTATATGAAAGGGTATGCTTCCGAGATGGTCCCAGTGCCACCACGTCAGGATCTGATGATGGAAACCCTGAGAAATCGAGGGCAACTCTCGAAAATTGTAGGCACGCATCTGGTAAAAACTTAATATTCGTGTGTATATCGGGTGATACTACAAAAAAATGAAGGTTTGGATCAGACCTGATGATGGAGACGACAGAGAGTCAAGGGAACTCCTGACCGGTATGTAGGAACTACTAAGTGTTTGGGCTTATTTCATTCTTATTGACGAGACCTTTACACCGAAAGCACTTAGTAAGTTTTATTTTCATAACATAACATCACGCCGGTACGCTGTGAATGGGTACGCAGGTACCACTAAAAAGTGAAAAATAAAAAAACTATTTTACAAAAAATGTAGATTATAACGTTTTCCTATGCAAAAAAGAGTACAATATTCCATACTACAGTGCGCTTCGCTGCCGTCTCCACCACGCATGATTAAGTGGCGTTTAACTTAACCCGCATTTAACCGATATGATCGAAACGCTCGGTTCACAAGCCCCGCTTATTATGTATCGTTTGTCTCCGACAATCGAATGATTGATGGGTAGGCTTAAACTTTCGCTTTACTTTGACAACTTGTTAAGTTTGGATTACATCTCCCTTTGTGTTTGTTGGCTGGAAATTAATTCCGATATATTTCACCGTCCTAGCTTGTATTCATTGAAGTTGAGTGGAAATGTCATTGATATTATGTTTGTAAAATAATGTACGGCTACCTATTGTGGTAGAAAAGTTATTTTACTAAGGATGAAGCATTGATGTTTCTGTTAAGTAGATAATTTTTCCGCATCCAAACTTATTAAGTAGTCTTTCTTTCTTTATTTCTGATATATATACTCCACTCGACGCTAAAGCTATAAAAATAGAAAATTGCTCTAACATGTGTAAGACAGAATTGTATGGATTACAGAATTTAATAAAATCGTCTCAATAGGTTGTTCCATTCTATCTTCAATTCCATTTTAATTGCGTTCATCTTTACATCGCGTAATAGTTCACATAAAACAAATTGCGTCTACAAAGACTAGATATTTAGATAATATTTTTTATAGTTACAAACATGGGGAACAAGTAACTTTAACAGTCTTTTATTACCTTAAGATTATGGGAAAATATAACAATATTATGTAACACGCATGTAGGTTGAACCTACGGATGATAAAATCATTCAGTAGCACACTAGGTTCAATGGTGTAACCCGTCGGTTTTACTTAAGCAACTGTTTGTAAATTATTTAAAAGTTGTTGTTGTTGTTGTAGTCTGTTGTTGTCTTTGACAAAGATTAAATAGTATGTCTATATGTCAGTAATCCCAACATCTTTAATCCTCACATATTTTACAGTTATCCTGCATTAACTACGTACGCACCATGTGAATGCACCCAAGGACCCTCCTTGGGTGCATTCACATGGTGCGTACAGGTTTGATGCCTTATTCAATTTAGACCTTTACGAGCTGGCTTAGGACCCTTGTACCTACGTCTTCTAAAGGTCCCGGACCCCAGAGTCCGTGATCATTATGTTAAAGACATTCTAAAATAAAAATCATTATTCAGAAATAGAATAAGTTTAAAAATGCAATTAATATTGTATTTTTAACCTATTATCGAAGATAATGTAACTAATTAGTAATTTATTAAATCAATAAATATATGCTAAAAAGAGAAACCTTCACAGATGCCATTCCAACATAATATTTGCTATACGTATTACTTTCTAATGTTTAGATTATCGAAATACCTACTAGATACATTAATGTTCACTCTAGCAATATTTAGTTATGTAGGTATACAGGTTGGGTCTTTAAAGCTGCTCTCGAGAAATGGTTAAAAACAGCGTGCAGATGCAGCAATTTTTCGTCGGCATTTACTGAGAAATTACATCTGAAAAAATAGGTAGTAATCCACATGATATGATACGTAATTTGGTTTAGCCAGAATTTATGTATCGGTATCACATAATAAGAAAAAATATCACCAAATCACCTTCAAATCGTTGAGATGAAACCATTTTACTCCTTATTTTTTTTACAAAAGTCTAAAAAAAATATCTAATACTTTGCAATACAAACGAAAATAATTTGGGTATGTTACTTTTTTTAAATATGTGTTATTTTTTTATAATAAATTAAAAATGCGGGTAGCAGAGTGGCGCGTAGAGTAGTAGTTAGCTCCGTTTGTATGCACAAGGTCATTGGCATGTATACAAGCCTTAAGATAAGACCAATTTTCAGAATATCTCAGCACCCATAATTTGCTTAGACTAAAACAAAATAAAAAGGTTTTTGAATCTGCCTAGCCTGCCTACCAGTATTTTACAAGAAGCAATTGTCTATGTAACATCCACAACTATATCTATCTACTAAAACCAGCCAAGTGCGACTCGGACTCTTACACGAAGGGTTCCGTACCATTAACCGAAAATATTACGTTTCTACCCTTTAATTTTTAATTCATATTATTATTTTTTTTTTTTTGTTATGACGGCAATAAAAAATACACACTCTTTGAAAATTTAAACTGTCGATAATCGTATCGTATCTGGGTGATACAGTAGTACCCAACCGATATGGCTTACCGATGTACCTGCGCAGAAGATGAATTTTCAAAGCCAGGAAATGCTATTGACCAATCAGCACGCTCAACGTATCGCGCTTCTTTTTCCTGTACCGCTATTGGTCGACAGCTGCCGCCATGTTAGCGCACGCCGCGTGGCATGCACGTGACTTGCGAGTGAGACGGAACTAACAGCTGCAGTGTATTATGATAAAGAAAAAGAAAAAGATTGTTAAAGGAGCTCAAATAGAAATGAAAAATATTTGCTATGTTACAAAACCTACATACATTATGAAACGTCAAAAGGTAAGTTGTACTAAGTTTGAATTAGTTGTATTCTAGGGAGAATAATGACAAGATACTGGCACAATGTTAACTTTTATAATTTTTTTATTAATAAATGGAATTTTTCATCGTGATACATGTCAGTAACACACATAGTGACCCCACTTGCAAAAGCGTATATTTTCTAAAGGGGGGCTAAAAATGCCACTTTAGCAGAACCATAAAGCAAATCACGCTACCCGTCACTGTCAAATATTCCCAATCAATCTTGAACCTAATGCGTAAGCGATAAAGGTGAAAATTAAATTTGACAAATTGTTCTGTGATTTATAATATGATTCTCCTAAAGTGGCCTTTTTAGCCCCCCTGTATTTTTCACCTGAATAGAATAGAATAGAATAATCGTTTATTTGCACAGAAAGCAGGTACAATATACAGATATTATTATTAGGGGAGCCATATACTTTCTACCTTGACCAAGGCATGCAAAAAGTAATATAAAGCTAATAAATTAAGCTAAAAAACCTGAAATGTTCCATACATCATTAACTTGCTGTTAAAAGTCAATCTTGATAACAACGAATACGCAAAAAACGTTTAAATCTGTCCAAATAATGGTGGTCATCATTTTAAATAGCAAAACATCCTGTAGGTATCTATGTATAGCATGACAATGTGTTAGGCACCTTGAGATGTGAGATATTCAAAATATGTTAATAAAAGTTGCAACAAAAGACAAATAAATGGTAAAACATCCAAATACAGAAGCTTCTATTTAAATAATAGATTAGATCTATTAGAACGTGAGCAACTCTTTAATTATTTATTCAAATATTTACGAGGTTTTATGTTCTGCGTTAAAATTCTTCTGCCAGGGTTACGGAATTTGTTCAAAAGAGTCACCGCGGCCCTGGAACGCAAAGGGCATTAGGAGGAACACGAATGGGTTGAAGAGGAAATGCTAGCGACGAGAATTTGTATGTAAAAAGTCATAATTCGAGGTTTGGCTCTCGACTGTCTTCTCCTCCAATATTGGACCGATTTAAGAGATATTTCATAAACTGAATAAAAATGATATATACTGTGTCCTTATGTCACAGACAGACAGAAAGACACCGATTTACATTGGGGTAGATAATGTTTGCTAATCCACAATGAGTATTTGTGAAAATGAATAACTATACTAATATAACTAGCACTTCGCCCGCGACTTCGTTCGCGCGGGTTTAGTTGGTACTCCACGAACTTCAGCTCCCCTCTACCCTCGGGTAGTGTGTAAATTACTTATTAAAAGACTAAACGTAGGGCAGTTCGCTCAAACCGAACATTTTTCGCACTTAGAGTATTTTTATACCCGTCGTAACTTTTAAACGAAAAGTTCAATTTGAATAATTTCAAGTGTAATTTACATCTACATAACCAACCTTAATTATTAAACAATTTAAATAGATAAGGATTAACATCATGATACTAAAATCACTACTTTTCCATTTCACCCGGGTTTTGATTGAATAATTTGAACAAAAAGCGGTCATTGTGACTTAACCATAACAGTCAGATATATACCCTTGCGGGTTTTTTTGTAGATATTGATGTCCTCTATAAAACTGTAGTATATCACTTTGCTCTATTTTCAATAGTTTCCGCAGCGTACGCGATGTAAGTATCTTTTTTGGTATTTTTTTTTACACCTTGGGTTACATAATCGAAGTTTTCATACGGATCCCTAACTTTTTGAAAATATCTATAGCCTATATCCATCAGGGATAATTTAGGATTCAAATAGTGAAAGAATTTTCAAATCGGTCCAGTAGTTTCGGAGCCTATTCATTTCAAATAAACAAACAAATCTTTCCTCTTTATAATATTATATTACTAGCTGACCCGCGCAACTTCGTCTGCGTCATAAAATGTAATTATTTACGACATCACATTAGAAACCTCAAAAATAACAGTATTTCTCCACTATTTAATGGATGTTATTATACATATAAACCTTCCTCTTCAATCACTCTATCTATTAAAAAAACCGCATCAAAATCCGTTGCGTAGTTTTAAAGATTTAAGCATACATAGGGATATAGGGACAGAGAAAGCGAATTTGTTTTATATCATGTAGTGGTAGTGAAGTATAGATAAAACTGAAGAGATCGTTTGTTTGTTTGTCGAATGCGCGTAAGAAGTCGCGGTCAAAAGCTAGTTAGTAAATTATACTACCTCTTAAATAAATAAAATACTAAAACATCTGTTACACAAAATAAAAATCGGGACAGTACACGTTATAAAACAAATTAAAATATGTATTGATGACAAAAATCGAATGTTACAATAAATAAGTGAAAGGATTTATTATAATTATAAATACATTTAAATAATCCTAATTTACATCGAGTTGTTTGTGCAGTTGTATTAAATGATACTTTATTATCGGAATTTCGAAAGTGGTTGCATTATATATGGAAATTATTTGATTAAGCAGCACAATCGGCTGCATTATCTGTATGTTAATATTATTATTATTTTTTTTTTCTTTGATACCATTTGTACCAAAGCGGTATTTAAGTGAGAGACGAGGTGGAATATGCAGAGAATAATGCTAAACTTCATCAGTATATGGACTTTAAAAAGGTACAAAAACATTACCCTTCTTTCAGTGAAGTCGGGCGCATATCAACAAGTCTGTGACCCTCTAGTGTTAGGCAGAGCCACATTTCAGCAGTTTTCTTTTAACTATGTTATTGGACCGTGCATCATCATCATCATATCAGCCGAAAGACGTCCACTGCTGGACATAGGTCTCCCCCAAGCGTCGCCACAACGACCGGTCATGCGCGTCTCGCATACATCGGCTAACCGCGACCTTCACCAGGTCATCGGTCCACCTTGTGGGAGGCCTTCCAACGTTGCGTCTTCCGGTACGCGGTCGCCACTCCAGAACTTTTCGGCCCCATCGACCATCTGTTCTGCGAGCAATGTGCTCTGCCCACTGCCACTTTAGTTTGGCGATCCTTCGGGCTATGACGGGAACCTTGGTTCTCTTGAGGATATCATCATTCCTGATTCGATCACACGAGGAAACTCCATGCGTTGCCCTCTCCATTGCCCTTTGAGCCTTCTGATGAGGCCCATTGGACCGTCCACATACCTACTATATCACTCACTAGATCAGCAACTGCCTCCGTGGTCGAGTGTTTTCGGCGTTTGCCTTGTGACCCCGTGTGATCGTGGGTTTGATTCCCACGAGAAGAGCATACTTTGTAAAGTTGTTTTCCAGTCACCTGATTGTCTGATAAAAAGATGATTCCGTGCTTCGGAAGGCACGTATAAGCCGGTGGTTCCGGCCGCCAAATGGCGGTCCCGCGAGGCTCTTGAGGCGGTTGAGAAACACTGACACTAGAGTATGTAGGATCGTTAGACCTTACTGCCCACACGATAAGAAGAAGACAGATCAGCTATATTATTTTTGTTTACAGAAATAATTTAGTCTCAAGATCGCCGTATAAGTTTAAACACAATCTCTAATGGCACTTAAAGTTCTCCCAGCATTCTTGACAATAAAACTAACGATGTTCTATCATCTACTTACATAAAACAAAAGACTACAATCACAACCATGTAGGCTAATAGTAATAGTCTAATAGCCCATCTCCATGTCCGCTCAAAGCAATATCATTAAGCCATATATGTCTAAGAAACGATCAACTAGTTACGCAACAAAAAAAAATAACGATAAAACAGCCAGACATTTTTTGCACACATATTTAATCGAATTACTAGAATCGATTTGGAATAAATGTATTCGTGCTTCGATATCTGTATCGATTTTATTAGGCAAAACAATTAAAAAAAATAAGACAAAACAGCCAGTCATTTTCTGCACTCACATTTAATCAAATTATTAGAATCGATTAGAAAATAATGTATTCGTGAATCGATATTTGTATCGACTTTAGCATGTAAACCAACTCGTGACAGCCATATTTCAGGGGTGTTGAACATTCGGCAGGTGTAGTGCCTACGTTTTAGGGTAGAATAATAATTGTGATTAGTACGCATGGATGAATTAATAAAAAGATGTTGATGGAGACTAAGGTTGACAAGTTATTGATTAAGTTATCCTATAAATGAAAAACTAACATAACTATTAGCTATTATTTTTATATAATTATTCTGTAATTTATATTCTATTTTGTATGTGTCATACGTTTCTAACTTTTAGATAAGGTTGCTTTGTAAATTCTTTCTAGAAATATCTGTAATAAAACTTATGTATTAACGTGTTTGTACTTGTTTTAAATTTAATAACTTTGCATGCCTTATGATAAAATGCATATGAAATCCATCTTAGCTTTATACATTGCGTAAATAAATTATTTCTATGTCTATAAAAGATCAATAAGAACTAAGACTCACAAAAGAAACGTATCCCCCAGATAACGCTTTTATTTTTGTACATGTCGTGCAATTTTTGGCTAAAATATTTGACCTGTAGGTAGCAAAAGGTTTGCCATCTCTGTTTAAAAAGCACTAGAAATGCTTCAAATGTTTTAGTGATTTTAGAAAGTAGATTTAGCTGTCGTGTCTTGATGCATCGTAATAGGAGGCAGCTTGAAGCATACAGTAGAAAATAAACGAAGGCTTAGTCCTAAAAACATAGAAAAACCGATACTTCAGACTATTTTTCGGTTCTTGCTAATAAACGTTAAAAGTATTCCTTAAAAATCTAGAGGAAAGCAACTTGAGACGATATTTTAAGACAACTCTGACATTGTTTCTGGATTATAAAAGTCATTTACACACTGATGAGTGTTTAGTAGTTTTGCATCGTGCAAACATCATACCAGAGCGGTCTAATTGTGAAGCGTGTTTCGGCAAAGACACTGCGATTCCTTTGCCTACGAAAGCACTTATTGCGTCATACAAACTAACACATCGCTATACTATCTATACTAATATTATAAAGAGGAAAGATTTTTTGTTTGTATCGAATAGGCTCCGAAACTACTGGACCGACTTTTACCATAATTTCACCAATAGAATACTTTATTAAATTATCAGGGAAGTAACTTAGGCTATAAAAATTGCAGCACAGACGAAATGGCGGCCGAAGTGCTAGTAAGGTATATTATGAAGGCGAATCGTAGGCAAAGGAATCGCAGTGCTTTTGCCAAAACACGCTACACAAAACACGGTCTGCTACACCACTTAGCTCTGAAGGAAATAGTCTCGTATCTCAGTTGAGCCATCTCTCACGTCTCCGTTGGAAAGGCATCCGTCCATTTTATTCCGAAACACACCTAGACGATGACGTCACACCGCACCAGAAGCATGTAACTTGCATTGCCAGTGAGTATCTTGCATCGCCGGCCAATCGCTGAAACTATTCGCGTTTGCAACGGGACGGATTTAGAAACAAATGCATTGTCCGAGGCTACCATATTTCTTAATGGACTTAATTTGTTGTAGAATCTGAGTATGTAATCTATAATTTAGATGCACAGATGAAAGGAAATGTAATTGTGGTTTACATATGGAGCAATGTGCAGAACGCAGATTTCTATCTATGCCGAAGTAAATTTAAAAGTAGAATTATTCTTTCAGTTTATGTCGTTGTTTTCGATGACTTGACTCATAAATTGCTGGCAGAATAGTTGGTCGATGATGCTGAAAGTCTCTGGAGTGGCGACCGCGTACCGGAAGACGCAGCGTTAGAAGGCCTCCAACAATGTAGACCGATGACTTGGTGCAGGCCGCGTGAGTCCGCTGGATGCGAGACACACATCGACTGGTCATGTGCCTATGTCCGGCTTTCGGCCGAAATGATGATTCATAAAGTAAAATCATATAATAAAGTTGAAGAGTTTGTTTGTTTGACTTTGAACGGGCTAATCTCTGGACTGGGCTCTCTTTTTTGTACACATATTTGGCAATAGGCTGAACGGGAAAAAACTGAATATATGCGTACAAAGTCGCGGGCAGAAGCTAGTTCTTAAATATATTTCTTTTTACTCTATCTAGGGTGTCCACTGGATGACGAGAAGCACAGAATCCGTCGATGAGACGGCACTTAGGGAGGCTTATTTCAGGCCTTACTGGATAACTCCACCAAAGACTTCCACAAGGCATCTGCTATAGTGATGTCTTTTGGCTAGAATGGCTGAAATAATGACGATGATTATAATGAAGAGTGGATATGCTATTCACAGGACTAAATTGATACTGAGCTGAGCTCTTGATTATTCTTTTCTTATAACATAGAATTCATAAATTGCTCTTTGGACAATCTCTAGGTCCCACAATTTACTGTAGTCTGATTAATTCCCACGCATTCTTTGAACTTTTTCCTCGTTTTATTATAGTCTGCCACGTGGCGTGGTCATCTCCTTTAATTTTTGTCTGGCATTTTCCTTATAATTGAATTTCAAAATGACAATGGATCAAGAGACAAAAGTTTTATTCATCTTAATTTGTATCGACTATAGTTTGAATAAATCTGAGGTAGACGTATTTTCCTTATCCAGGTATCAACTTATCACTATATTAGTTTCGTTGTAGCACGGTAACAGCGGTCAATGATCCCAGCCACTTTTTTATTGGCCTAAATGCCCATTGCTGGGCAACGACCTCCCCTACATCTTTTCAGATATCCTTTTCAGGTTATCTCTACTAAAGTGTAAGCTATGTTTGATATTTATCTCTTCGTAGAAAAAATACGTTTCTTAGTCAAATAAAACGTTGAGGATCACGATTTTGCCCCCTACTGTGACGTGCCATTGCCATTGTAAATCCGTTACGAAAAAGGGATACTGCTATTTATCTTGTATAGCACCGTCTGTCTCTCACAACTGAATCATGATGGCATAAACTCCTGATAGTTCACCGTCAGGATGGCTACAAGTATTTATTTACGTTTTTGAATTTTAATAAAAAGTTGGAGGAAGCGCTAGATCGAAGAGGGGTGTGGAAAGATATGGGGAGACCTTAGCCCAACGCAATCGAACATTAACGCAAAAAAAAGGTTTGAGGGTTATTGACCGCTATAACCATACTATAACGATAAATCTATAGTTATGTTTAAGTAGGATATACTACATAATCTTCGCCGGAGTCACGCACGATTCGCGAATGCCAATAACTTCTGTAATACCCGTATATGTACGGGTGTGTGTAGTCGTGATAATTCTAATTCCGTAGTCGATAATTTACATAAGTAAAGGTATGTTAGAAACGAGGTTTTTCCTAGCTTACTGTACGCTATTCGCAAAGGGTTTCTGGGAATAGAATGGTTATTCTGTTATACATTTTCTTGTCCAATTTCTTCATAGGCACTGAGTAATTTGTGTTACCAAAATGTCACGTGACCGCAGATTGAATGTCACTTCGTATAGGCCTTCTTAGGGCCGATTTCAGGGGGGCTACTCTCTAAGCCCGAAGTCCGTAGTTTCGGGCTTAGTCGCGGGCGTTCTTTCTAAATTCTACTCCGTGTCACCTACGGACTTACGGTTAGTCCCAAACCCGAACTAAGATTGTATGACACTACGATTTGACAGTAACTATCAAATCGTATTGTCATTAATTCTTAGTAGTTAGGTGACACGGAGTAGAATACGCTCGGAGCTAAGCCCGAAACTACGGACTTCGGGCTTGGAGAGTATCTAGAGCTCCTGAATCGAATATTTCGAGTAGAGAACTTTTGAAACCCTACGTTAATGTGTAAAATTTGACAGAATTTCAACACAAAGTAGAGATAGAGGAACATCTGCTCAACTTTAAATTTGAAAATAGAGAGTTAACTACAGCTTTGCAATGCAAAACGGTAACGGGACTTAGTTAGGCCGAGCGCATACGCACAACTTTTAGTTGAACGTCTCTTTAGTTTTTCTGGCCTTTTCATAGAGGCAAAAGCTCAAGTGGCTGCAATGAAGTTGGGGATCCTAGCAAATGTGAGACGGTACTTCACGCCGGAACAGCTGCTCAAACTCTATCAAGCGCATGTTCGATCATGTATGGAGTACTGCTCTCATCTTTGGGACGGGTCGGCCAGATACCAGCTTGATGCCCTTGAGTCAATTGAGACACGAGCCAAGAGGATCATTGGCGATGATAGACTTGTCGCGACGAAGCTCCAAAGTCTTGAGCATCGACGACGAGTTGCTAGCCTGTCGGTTTTCTACCGTTTGCATTTTGGGGAATGTGCGACGGAATTGCATAATTTAATTCCGCCAAGCCCGTTCCATCATCGGACCACAAGACGAACGGCGATGCGCCACCGGTACATGGTGGACATCCCACACACGTGCACAAAACGTTTTTTGGGAACACATTCATAGTGCGTACAGCTAAGGAGTGGAATTCCCTGCCAGAGTCTGTGTTACCGGATAGCTACAACCTGAGAGTCTTTAAGACAAGAGTGAATAGGTTGCTTCTGGGCAAACGTGCTCCATCTTCGACCGCAACATCGCTTACCATCAGGTGAGATAGTGGTCAAACGTATGCCTATCTACAGTAAAAAAAAAAGCTTTGCATGCAAAAGGGCAATGGGACTTAGGCCTAGCGCATAAGCACGACTTTTAGTTGAACAACTCTTTAGTTGTGTGTCAATAGAGATTGGCATATTGTCAACCAGATAGTTGAATCAAAAAATTACATCGTTCGTTTTATGATTAAAAAGTCGAATAACTATCGACCGACACCTCAATGTATTGAAGCGCATATACGCTCGACTAAACAGTCGATCCACGATTCAGTTTTATATAGAAAATTACGTAGATTCTGTAAGACTGTATGCTCACACTCGTCGACTAAACTGTTTAGTCGGCATGAAATCGTCAGAACCACACAATTCGACTAAACTATTTGATTGATTTGAAAGTTGTGAGTATGCGTTAGGCCTTACATTTGAACTTGACTCAACAACAAGAAAAATGTCGTTTGTTTTTGTTTTATTCTTCTGTGTTATTAAAATGAGCTAAAAGAGCTATCAGACAAACGATTTGTTAGCTTCAGCCTGATAAAACAAATTACCAAAGACAGAGTTGGTCATATTCTCGAGCTTGTCAGTGTACACGAGTCTTAATAGATAGCAGCCTCACAGTCGGATATGGCAACACAGATGTATTAACCATTAACCTAAGAGGCTAATCATATTTGTGTCTTTCTCCCTATAAATAAAATTATAGTACCACTACCGTGATAGAAATTATTACCCCGCGTAGATGTAAGTTGCTCTTATATGAACTGTAGTATAATACGCGCCACGAAAGATGAGACTTGACACGCCACTTAAACTTTATTATTTCGTAATAAATATTTTAATATAATTAAGAATTTTAATCTAAATGTCATCGAAAAATCCCTGAATAAATATACAAATTATGGATATAGCTATTTTAACACGACTGTACCTGCGCAAGCTTCCCACATGGGCCAGTCGATTTTTTTTCACGATTTCAATGTTGGTCCCATAGTAAAAAGTGTTAATTAAGCTGTGTACAATGATCCCCTGAGGGATCTTGCGTTTATTCTGTGTAGTTTACAACGTGTAGACGTTGTAAAACACAAAAATAGCTAGCCCACTAAATTCCCACTGCAGAGTCACAGGTGGAGACCTGTGACTCTGCAGTGGGAATAGAGTTGCGGAATTTGTATGAAAGAGTCACCGCGGCCCTGGAACGCAAAGGGCACTAGGAGGAACACGGATGGGTTTAAGTCAGTAAGAGTCTGACACTCCCTTCTGCTCCGCCCAGAGCGGGAGGAGTCATTTGATGATTTCCCATCTTGAGATATACATATAGGTTTCACCAAGTGGGCTCAGTACGGGTTGTAGATGTTTTCTAAATATACTGATCATTTGAGTACTGATCATTAAACTTATCTTGCAAAAGATTTTCTACTGTAAGAGTAAACTTATTTCAACTTCAGAAATCTTTTGTACGTATTACAAAGTTGATATTTAATTTGTTTTCATATAAAAACTGACACCATTTCATAAAAAAAAAATATCTTCGTATAAATGTGGCCTTAAAAAATGTTGCCTAGGTAGGTATATATTAAACTAGCTTATACCAGCGGCTTCGCCCGCGTGGCCCCTAGGGAACATATTCCCGGGAAAAAAGTAGCCTATGTCCATTCTCAGGACTATCTCTGTACCAAATTTCATTTAAATCGGTTCAGTAGTTTTGGCGTGAAAGCGCGACAGACAGACAGACAGAGTTACTTTCGCATTTATAATATTAGTAAGGATTGCTCGAATTATTTTAAAGTTAAAGCGATTTACCTGTAGCAATATAATTCCAACTGTAACTATTCACACTACAAAACAGTGTGTTACCACGTTTGATCGCGCCTACCCACGGAATCGTAGTGGATTCGTTACAAAATATTTAATTTACGACTCCCGGGCGTGGGACCGCTCGCTGACTTGCGCACGCGCATACGAACGGACCAACCATGAACTTACGCAAGATTTTATGCGTTTCCACTGTAACCGTCATTTGTTGCCGATTTTATTTGAAAGTTTACGGTGAAAAGGAATTTTGAGACTGCTCCAAAAGACGAGTTTGAGTTTTAAAATTGTTTTTTTTTTGACAAGTTTGTCTTACTTGGAGGCTGTTCAATCACCGCTAGCTGGGCTAAGTTCCGGGAAGGAATCTGAATGATATTTATATGACACATATTCTGTTCTATTTGTCTCATGGATGAGGGATTTTAGTGAGGGTAATACTTATATCTAGAGATTGTGAACTGACCTTTAAAGGTTGACCCACACATATATCCGGGCCGTGGTCTGTCCGGATTTCAAACAAATATCGGTGCGTACATTCTACATTTTGGTTGCTTACAGTACATTGTGACGGACATCGACCCGTATACGTCCCTGTCATGGCCCTAATATGTGTGGATCAACCATAATGGAGCGTGACATGTGATAATTTAAAGTGGTTGTTTCATAGATGTATTTAATAACAGAAAAGTTTATAAAAAAACAATATCTCTACAAAAGTAAATTAATGACTCTATAATTACAATTTTAACTCGAAGAAATTTATAGTCTAGGAAACTGCGAACAATGAATAATAGATACGATAAAAAATCTAGATAAGCGTGACAAATGTTGGGAGGAGCAAAACATTCTGCTTTCTATTCAGTTTTGAAGTACCGTTAGGTAATATTTGGTGGTATTTGCTTACGCTGTTATTGAGAATTCTTCATATACTGCTATTAATATTACGCACAGCGTCGTATGTGCGTAACGTAATGGTTTATACATATAAAGCTGGCTGCAAACATTGATTCTGGCTGACCAAAGATTCCCATTTTTTTATTAGGGGAAATCTCCAAAAAGTCTTTTGGGGAAGACCAGGGACTGAGAGATTTTTTTTTCACTAAAACCACCATCATCACATAGAAGGAGCCCCGGTACCTCCTAAAGGACATCCTAGAACTCCCTCTGTGCAACGCTTTTTAGGGTGTATCCTTGTTTCGCAGACAGAAATTTCATAGAATTTCGTTACGCAGGAAATGTTTCACATAATATTTGGTTCTTGTTATTTTATGTCGAATATTATTGTTTCAAAGACTACTTACTTTAATGAAACCTATTTCACAGAAACCCAATTCAATGAATTTCATGATCACATTTTTTATTTAACAAACTTATCAAATAGCAGAATTATTTTTTAACGAATATTGTTTGTCCGGTGTATTTTTCCATGGTATTTTATATTTCAGTGAAAATGTCCATGGCATACTTTTAAGATGGCAGAATTTTAGTTGGATTAATTTTACTACGCATATTGCCATTTCTATAAAAAAGCGTTTTAACCTTAAATTAAAATTCAAATATGAGTATAAAAAATCAACATGTTTGCAAATAAAATTAGTGACAGAAAAGAATCGCTATAAAACCGACCCATTCATTCATTTCATTTATTTAATTCAATGACAATTTACATTGTATCTGAATGTGTTACAAAAAAAAAACAGCAAAACAGTTAAAAAAGATGAAATCGATTAACTTAAATATTAAAAAAAACATTATCTCAATTAAAGTTAATATAAATCACAATAATAATAACATTAAACAAAAAAAAACAATAATGAAAATAATTAAAAATGTCAACACAGAAATAAAACCCCACGTAGTCTTGTCTGCCCTACACCTAGAGTGTAATTTAAGCCCGCATAGGCGCGGAGGGGCGAGGTGGCCCGCGAGCTGAGGTACAGGTATTATAATGCCCGCCGCAGCTTCGGCTTGCTGGCCGGATCCGTTGGCCAGCTTCAGCCGCGGTGGTGAGCGTTAAAACCATCTGCGACGATAAGTTCGCATGGGATCGCCGGAGCCCCGCAGCGCCGGAGCCGTGACAGAAACCATGCCTGCTGCATGTTGCATGCTCGCCTGCATACTGTATGCTTGCTTGCATTCTACATGTTGCATGCTCGTTTGCGTGCTGTATGCTTGCTTGCTTACTTGCATGCTGCGTGCTTGCTGCCTGCGTGCTGAATACATGGCGTATGCTCTTTTATTTCCATCGCCATTTGCCACCATTGCCGCTTCGCGGGGTTCGGTCGAGCGGGCCTGAATCCGAATGAAAAGTTTTGCTTGAGTAGAATTTACCCGCATTGTTTTTGTGACCGCGATGTTGTAATTTTATAAAAGGGTATGCATTTTGTCAAACGTTTAGAAACTGTCACTCGATAAAAGGTTTTTCTTGGTAGTAAGTTTTATATTAACTACTCAATATGAGGTTAAAAAATATTTGATTTGTTATTCTATGATATCATGAATATCGAAACAAAGTTTACTTGTAACAAAAATCTATGATTTAAATTTATTGACAGTAAGTATCCTGCGTTTTGATTATTCTATGAAATGATAATACGAGAAAAAAATTATGTGAAACGAAAAGCTATGAAATTGTCGTCTATAAAACAACGTACAACCGCTTTCTAGAGCACACCCTTGGACCAAAGATCACCTACCTCGCTGACTGCTTAATAATTTGACCACTGAATGAGCTTTTTTTTCTCTACTTTGGACAGAGCGGAAGTATCAGATTCTTTCTGACTAAAACCCATCCGTGTTCCTCCAAATGCCCTTTGCGTTCCAGGGCCGCGGTGACTTTTTCGACAAAAATCCGCAACCCTGGTGAATGAACTACTAGTGTATCTCTCAGAAGCCGTCCCTATTTTTTCCTGCAACGGGATAAAATCCAGTTAACAATTTTCATAATCTTAACACTATCTCCCATGAAAAACTCATAAATAAACAATTTATTTACAATACATGTAAGTAAGTTTTATACAACCTGTAACAGAATAAACGCAATACTCTTAAGGGGTCATTGAAATCATCATTATGAACAACTGTCACTATGGGACCAACACTGAAATCGCGAAGAAACAATCGACTCCCCATACATTTATGTGCGCATAACTCGACAAAATGTACTGAACAGCTGATTTTTTTTTTCGCGATTTCGGGATTCGTCCCATATTAAAAGTTGTTCATAATGATGAGTACAAGGACTCCTTAAGAGGTATTGCGTTTATTCTGTCACACGTTGTATTCTCACAATAGTTAATTTTGGTACGAGTGAAGAAATACAACAACAAATAACTATCGAATAATAATGCCCCAGATTCAAATTTCAGTATAAACTGCAATGTAGTGAGCACGACCGTATTTACGAAATACAGGTAAAAGAAAAGGGCAGCAAAGACTTTCGATTGGCATATCTGTAACCAGCCTAAAAGGTCGCTCAGACACTCGAGTCGGCAACGCTAATTGGCTACCAGAATCATGTCGACAACACTTGAAAAAAAAAATTCACGTCTCAAAGAAAGTTGGCTATTTAATTATTTTCCATTGACCATACACAGTTGACATTTTTATACGCACTTTCTTCAATACATACGAAATTCGATTTATGTAGGCACTTTTATATACACACGTTTTTTTGAGATTTTTTCGGTATTTCTTTCTGACATGAGTGATTGGCAGTCAATATCCTCAATTTTCGCGGGGGCTTGGGAATATTTTTTATTCTGTCATGTTTACCTTGATACGTGAGATCAAGGAATGTATTTTTATGAATAAATAATAACGTGACTAAAGTAGAAACTTAGACATTTGGCTGATTAAAAGCGCCATCACGCATTTTATTTTATTATTGACCCGCGCAACTTTGTCTGCGTCACATTTTTCATTATTGCTCTGCTCCTATTGGTCGAGCGTGATGTTATAATCTACATATTATAGCCTTCCTCGAAGCACGTTTCCCTAGAAGTAACCCTCTTGACTTAAATACCCCAAGTTGTAGCTATCAGTATTATGGATTACTCTTCCAATACCTAAGTAATTAAAATACATCAAACTTTAATGACTACAATGCCTACATAGTTCATTGCTCGCTGCATTCGATTTTTTTCCCCCGTGACCAATACGGGATAAAATGTACGAGATAATGAAGATTTCTAAGCACCAATTTGGGATAAAAACTAGGATAAATAGTAGCTTTCTTTTCACATTACTTAGATAAGATATTTCGTCCTAAATCCAACATACAATGGAAACCCGCATTTTCCTAGCCCTAAGTCCACTAAGATCATATCTCACCAGTAAGCATATTCGTAACATATCATTCGCTTGAAATTCAATACATTACGTCATAATCTTATTACACAGGCGTTTATACAGGATGTTTCAAAAGTGAGTAGTCATATAATAAACGAGGCGCCTGCGTAGTGTGATGTATCTGTATCTGATATACAGTAAAGAAACAATAGCAAAATTAAAAAAAAAACTTACAAAAACCCCGACTACAAAAAATTACTTAAAAAGTAAAAAAAAAAACATTTTTTAAGGTCTGATGCAGTTGGTGGCATTCCATCATATCAGCCGAAAGACGTCCACTGCTAGACATAGGCCTCCCAAGTGTCGCCACAACGACCGGTCCTGTGCGTCTCGCATCCATCGGTTACCCGCGACCCTCAACAGGTCATCGGTCCACCTTGTGGGAGGCCTTTCAACACTTCGAAATTGCTTGCAGAACAAATGGTCGATGGGGCCGTAAAGTTCTGAAGTGGCGACCGCGTACCGGAAGACGGCATTTCTTTTAGATCAATATCTGATTTGACGCTATAGTTTCTTCACTACATACGATACAACGCCCGGTCCTGCGCGTCACGCATCCATCGGCTACCTGCGATCTTCACCAGGTCATCGGTACACCTTGTGAGAGGCCTTCCAACGTTGCGTCTTCCAGCACGCGGTCGCCACTCCAGAACTTTCGGCCTCATCGACCAGATGGTCACCAGATGCCAGATGGTGCCAGATGTTCTACGAGCAACGTGCCCTGCCCACTGCCACTTTAGTTTGGCGATCCTTCGGGCTATGTCGGTAACCTTGGTTCTCTTGCGGATATCAACATTCCTGATTCGATCACGCGCAGGACCGGTCGTTGTGGCGACGCTTGGGGGAGGCCTATGTCCAGCAGTGGACGTCTTTCGGCTGATATGATGATGATACAATACATATCAGAAACACACCCTTAAATATGCCAAGCACTTTTGACACACTCTGTATAAAACAGTAATGATGCATATAGTCTGACCCATCGGGGCAGGTTGCTTGCATATGAGTTTATGTGCTCATCAATCTTCGTAAGCTCTTAGGTGAGTTGCTATCTAGAGGATCGATTTTCACGATAATGCTGGCCACTAAGGTTTTGTAGTTTCATCAATAACTTGTATCAATAAATTCTCATATTCAGTCTAGTTGGACTAAAGGTTGAAATCAAAGAGCATTAAGGCGCAAATACGGTTCAATAGCTGATTTTAAAATGAGCATCACGTCTAAACGACTAGTCATAATTTTTTGAAAAAAAAATTATGTTACATAAGACTATTTTTTTAATAATTTGATATATGAAAATTTTGAGTAATATTCGTTCAACATAGTTAATTAATTTGTAAAGTTAAGTCTAACAAGGATATAAAAACAACCATCGGACCGAAACCGTCGAGCGTATTTAATTTGAATTTGCACTATCTCAAAGACAATTTAACTATCTACATTTTGATATATGGCTATTTTTTAAGGTCATAATTCTTTAATCTGAGGTCATACAATAATAAGTAAAGTACAGAAAACTACTAATTCTGGGTCGCGGGCGTGTGAAAAGAGTTCGCGTTGTTCCTCCAAGGTCGGTGGCGTATGTCGTCGCCTTAAGGCTGCTCTCTCGCGAAATGCTCAAAAACACCGTGCAGATGAAGCAACTTTTCGTCGGCATTTACTGAGAAATTACATCTGAAAAAATATGTAATCTACATGATATGATACGTAATTTGATTAAACCAGAATTTATGTATCTACAAGAAAAAAAAACACATGTACATATAAGAAAATATATATACATATAAGAACAAAAAAAACACCAAATCACCTCCAAATCGTTGAGATGAACCCATTTAAGTACTTCATTTTTTTAAACACAAGTCTAAAAACATATCTACTGCTTTGCAATACAAATGAAACTAATTTGGTTTTGTTACTTTTTTAAAATATGTTTTATTTTTTTTAAATAAATTAAAAAAAAATATAAATGCGGGTAGCGGAGTGGCGTGTAGAGGAGTAGTTAGCTCCATTTATATGCACAAGGTCATTGGCATGTTTTCTTAAACCAAGAAATTCTATGAGTAAAGGGACTTTGGTACGTCACAGGCAAACCGGTACATCATCAGACTCAAAAGGTTTTGAGAATACTTTCATTCTGCGTACAGCTAAGGAGAAGAATTCCCTACCGAGGTTTCGGTATCAGGAATGTAGCTTCAAGACCCCAGGGTCTTGAAGTCAAGAGTGAATAGGTTATTTCTAGACAAGTGAGCTCATTCGTCGACCATTTCAGTGTTTTTCATCACGTGAGATAGTGGTCAAAAGCGAGCATAAAAATTGACCCAAAGCTCTCGCTGCTTTGTCCGTGACATGTACTCGTGCTTTTGTCTTGGCTTATCTGAGAGGCTCCTCATTACTTTGCATGTCATAACCATATTTATGAATGAATACGAATACATTGAATGGTTCTGTCGAATAATATCAACATCATTTATAAGAATATTCAAAGACTTGTTACACCATCATTTACAAACAAATCTAAAGTATTTAAACTTCAAGGCCTTTTCTTCGGTCAAAGAATTAGCAGTGCCATTCATCGTGGCAATGCTGTCGGTGTTCTGGCCACTTTTTCCTCTGATAGTGATGTAGAAGATTTTTTTATGTCCAAAAAAAATATGTTTGTGTCCCCTTCTTATAAACTCTAGTACGTTTATGTTATTGTATACGTTAAATACATAAATGCATACCTACTAAGGATACGGTATGGTCTTCTGAAAGTACCAAACATGAAAATCTCAAAAACTTATAGGAAATCCATAATTAAAAACTATCCACAACATATTTGCTTCAATTACATAATTTCGCGCCTCTCCTCTCACAAGTTGAGCAGATATCGTAAGAAAATTAAGCGCGTGTAATTATTATGACACGCCTTGCAATATTATGTTAGGTTTCGAAGCGGGCATGATCGAATGTTTAAGAGTAAACACGCAATGCTGCGATGTTGCTAATTAATCGAAACGTCGGCCTTTCGTTTCGAGATGTTTCTAGAAAAAGGTAGTTACAGAATAGGGCTGATAGAGATGTAGGTTTATAAAGTATGGCTGCCAGAATCTTAGTTTTGTTTTGCGGTAAAATAAATCTTAATGAGTAGGATTACTTTTATATGGCGATAAGGACTAATAAACCGGGACAGCTTTAACCTAAGCTCACTCATCACTCACTCACTCATATCAGCCGAAAGACGTCCACTGCTGGACATAGACCGCCCCCAAATGTTGGGGGAGGGGGGTTGTTGGCGATCGCAGTGTATGGTGTTGCGTTTTACAGAGAACGCTGCTGCCCATTCTCTGGCGAGTCCCTTAGTCGCCTCTTACGACACTCACGGGAAGTGATGGGATGGTATTTTTCTTATACGGCCTAACCTAAACTAACATACTCGTATAATACTAGTTATCCCGCGCAATTTCGTCTGCTCCGCTCCTATTGGTCTTAGCATAATGATATATAGCCTCGATAAATGAGCTATCGAAAGAATTTTCCAAATTGGACTAGTAGTTCCTGAGATTAGCGCGTTCAAGCAAACAAACAAAAATACTCTTCAGCTTTATATATTAGTATATAGATTATGAAAAATCTTTACTGATAGAAAGATACACTATAGCTGAGTGTCACACTGAAAGAAAAAAAGAAAGAAAGAAAGAAAACTAGTTTATTTGGCATACACACACACAGATACATACAATAAAACAAATAAAAGGAAACTCTCTGGGTTTCTCTTTACCGCCTGCTGCAGATAGAGAGAAATGTTTTTCGAGTGTAAGAATGTATGTTTATTTCTTCCCAACGCCCTGTAGCACGACGAATCATTAGATTGATTTTAAGTACCGAAGTGGTATAGGCTAATTAAACATAGTCATGTGGGGAATCAAAATAAGGGGGAGGAGAAGATTCCAAAATGAAACTCACTAAAATGTAGTAAACAAAAAATTTGTAGATAAAAAAGTTCCAAACAATGCATTTTTCAAGCAGTCTAATGCAGTTGATAGCAGTTTTCATCTCTCAGAAAGGTTACTTTGAGATAAGAAACCGGAGAAGCAATGGGAAGAACCTAGTCATCCAATTAATTAATACCCATTAACAGCGATTACCCTCTACAGTAGCAACACATGCAGTTGCTAAACGTTTACACGCACAATCTCTTCTTCACTATTACTTATGAGCCACAAACCGGTCCCTATTTGTATGCTACCGATTTGCTGTCCACACACGCATGACCTTTCATACAAGAGAGAACCTTTGAGCTTTAGGAATCACGAACAGTTCCTGAGACCTAGGGGCGTAGCTACCGCCGTATCAATAATACGGGGCCCCTGGACTATTAGGGCCCCCGGACTAAAAGGGCACCGATCTGTGGACGCAAAGCTATACATTTAGTCTCGCCGTCGTAGCCTGCCAAGACAGTTCCGAGGGCTTAGTGCGAGTTTTTAGGGTTCCGTACCCCCTTTGGGTTATTGGGTTGGTTACTTATGAGCAAAAAACCGGTCCCTGTTTGTATGCTACCGATTAGCTGTCCACACGCATGACCTTTCATACAATAGAGAACCTTTGAGCTTTAGGAATCACGAATAGTTCCTGAGACCCAGGGGCGTAGCTACCGCCGTATCAATAATACGGGGACCCCGGTCTAAAAGGGCCCCCGGACTACAAGGGCCTCGATCTGTGGACGCAAAGCTGTATATTTAGTTTCGCCGTCGTGGCCTGCCAAGACAGTTCCGAGGGCTTAGTGCGAGTTTTTAGGGTTCCGTACCCCCTTTGGGTTGTTGGGTTGGTTACTTATGAGCAAAAAACCGGTCCCTGTTTGTATGCTACCGATTAGCTGTCCACACGCATGACCTTTCATACAATAGAGAACCTTTGAGCTTTAGGAATCACGAATATATCCTGAGACCCAGAGGCGTAGCTACCGCCGTATCGATAATACGGGGCCCCCGGACTAAAAGGGCCTCGATCTGTGGACGCAAAGCTTATACATTTAGTCTCGCCGTCGTGGCCTGCCAAGACAATTCCGAGGGCTTAATGCGAGTTTTTAGGGTTCCGTACCCCCTTTAGGTACGTCCACAGATCGAGGCCCTTGTAGTCCGGGGGCCCCGTATCTATACTAATATTATCAAGAAGAAAGATTTGTTTGTTTGTTTGTTTGTTTGCTTGAACGCGCTAATCTTAGGAACTACTGGTCCGAGATGAAAAATTCTTTCAGTGTTAGATAGCCCATTTATCGAGGAAGGCTATAGGCTATATATCATCACGCTAAGACCAAAAGGAGCGGAGCAGACGAAGTTGCGCGGGTCGACTAGTTATTGATACGGCGGTAGCTACGCCCCTGGGTCTCAGGAACTATTCGTGATCCCTAAAGCTCAAAGGTTCTCTATTGTATGAAAGGTCATGCGTGTGGACAGCTAATCGGTAGCATACAAACAGAGACCGGTTTGTTGCTCATAAGTAACCAACCCAACAACCCAAAGGGGGTACGGAACCCTAAAAACTCGCACTAAGCCCTCGGAACTGTCTTGGCAGTAGTGATGGGCGTTGAATCAACGAACTAGTTGAATCAACGTTGATGTCTCTTCAACGGGATTAACGTTGACCGTGTACAAATCAACTCGTTGAATTCGTCAAGGAGTTACGAGACAACGACGTTAATGAATTCAACTCGTTTGACGAAACGAGAAAATGAACCCAACGTTTTGTTATTTTCAACGTACGTAAATTGTATTTCTTTAACAATAAAACTCCCGCAAACTGCATCAAATTGTTCGTAAATTACAACAGCATACGTTAATAAAAGCGTTTAGGCGTTTATCGTTCATGCAAGTTGACGTTCGTAACACGTTAACTCGTTGACGAAATTAACTAGTTGATCAACTAGTTGACAAACGCAATTCAACGTTAACGTTTCGTTGACGGAAAAACCTTCAACGACCCATCACTACTTGGCAGGCCACGACGGCGAAACTAAATATATAGCTTTGCGTCCACAGATCGAGGCCCTTGTAACCAACGGAACCCTATTACTAAGCCTTCGCTGTCCGTCCGTCTGTCCGTCCGTCCGTCTGTCTGTCAGAGGGCTGTATCTCAAGAACCGCAATAGGTAGACAGTTAAAATTTTCAAAGTGTGTATTTCTATTGCCGCTTTAACAACAAATAAAATTAAAGGGGGCTCCCATATAACAAACATATTTTTTTTCGGTTTGTGGTACGGAACCCTTCGTGTGAGAGTCCGACTCGTACTTGGTCGGTTTTTTTTGAGGTACTTCAAATTGTTTGGAAAATAAAGGGTTTCTGTTATTGTCACCAGACGGCGCTTATTCAGGTTCAATACAAATTGACGTATACGATTACGCGATCGAAAACTTAAAAAAATTGAAAAAAGCCATTTTTTTAACGTTTTAGTGCGTTTTTCTAGCTCATTGGAGCTAGTAGGACCTATTTTGTGAAAACGGGCCCTCCAATAATGTTTGAAACAGTACCCGTTTGAGACTAGCTACGCCACTGCTGAGACCACTCTTGATTAATTTTTAAAAAATTCTTAATCGTGTATAAAGGAATCTTGAGGAATTGAGACAGACTTGTGGGTTCTCAGAGTCTAACTGGGATAAAAAGATCTTTTGTGTTGATACAGAATAAAATTCTGTTCACCCTGTAGTCAATGCCGCTTCTCTGATGTTCGTTTAAAGCAGCAGATAGACATGACGTAACTCTTGTATATTTTTGCAATGATAGGGTTGCGTTTGGCTGATATTTCTTTCATGTAACTAGTGTTTGATGTTAGGGGATGATGTGGTCATAATAGATATTCATTCATAACCGTAAATGCTGACTACGGAGTACTGGGTAATTTTTTTCGAATTCCGAAAATTAATCCGGAATTCGAAATTGGAATCTGGGAAGTTAATAGGGTAAATTGAAAGCAGACACTTCTTGTAGATCGAACTGGGATGCAAAGATCTTTTGTGTTGATACAGAATAAAATTCTGTTCACCCTGTAGTCAATGCCGCTTCTCTGATATTCGTTAAAAGTAGCAGATAGACATGACGTAACTCTTGTATATTTTTGAAATGATAGGGTGGCGTTCGACTGCTATTTCTTTCATGTAACTAGTGTTTGATGTTAGGCGATGATATGGTCATAATAACTATTCATTCATAACCGTAAATGCTGACTACGGAGTACTGGGTAATTTTTTTGCAACAGTTTTTTTTTCGAAATTCAAAATTGGAATCTAGGAAGTTAATAGGGTAAATTGAAAGCAGATACTTCTTGTAGATCGAACAGGGATGAAAAGATCTTTTGTGTTGATACAGAATAAAATTTTGTTCACCCTGCAGTCAGTGCCGCTTTTCTGATATTCGTTAAAAGCAGCAGATAGACATGACGTAACTCTTGTGTATTTTTGCAATTATAGGGTTGCGTTTGACTGCTATTTCTTTCATGTAACTAGTGATCGATGTTAGGGGATGATGTGGTCGTATTTCCAACTTCAATCTGCGTGGTACTTTCCTCAAAAGACATACATACATAGCTTTCATATGATTTGACCAGTACAATTGTATGGACTTCAAAAGAGACTTTGTCCTCTGAGTTTTGTGTCGGTGTTCCTACTCAGGGTAGTCAGCTAGGAAACATCCGGCCTCATCATCATCTGCCTAAACTTTTCCCAACTATACCTATTGGGGTCGGCTTCCAGTCAAACCGAATTCGAGCTGAATACTAGTATTCAGGAAACACCGGCCTCGTTTAGTTTAAAACCACTCAAAAAGATAGACGTGTAAATGTGTTATATACAACCTACTTATAAATAAATATAATTTATCATTTAAGGCTTGTATACATGCCAATGACCTTGTGCATATAAATGGAGCTAACTACTCCTCTATGCGCCACTCCGCTACCCGCATTTTTAATTTATTATAAACTAGTGGACGTCACGCGGTTTCACCCACGTAGTTCCCGTTCCCGTGGGAGTACGGGGATAATATATAGCCTATGTTACTCACTGATAATGTAGCTATCCAATGCTAAAAGATTTTTTCAAATCGGTCCAGTAGTTTCGGAGCCTATTCAATTCAAACAAACAAATCTTTCTTCTATATAATATTAGTGTAGAAAAAATAACACATATTTAAAAAAAGTAACAAAACCATTTTTTTTTCTTTTGTATTGCAAAGCAAGTCAACATTTATTTTTTTAAGCTTTGTTAAAAAAATAAGGATTGAAATGGTTTCATCTCAACGATTTGTTGGTGATTTCGTGATTTTTTTTCATTTTATGTGATACCGATACATAAATTCTAGCAAAACCAAATTACGTATCATATCATGTAGATTACTACCTATTTTTTTCAGATGTTATTTCTCAGTAAATGCCGACGAAAAGTGGCTTCGTCTGCACGCTGTTTTTAAGCATGTCTCGAGACAGCAGCCTTAATCAAAATTCGCTTTCGCATTGTCACGTTGCGCCTGTCTGTGCGAACCTCGAACCATTTATTGCCCGCAACTTAGTTTCTTCCAAAACTATAATTACCATACTGTCTCAAATTCGCACGTTCATCTCGGTAAATCACAGATATAAACAATAATGATGAATGGAACACCTTTCTTTTTGACCTTTCGCAAATTATGAATGACACTGCAATTTGTATGCGAAACTTTTTCTATTCATTTATTACCATAAACGCTGACTACGGAGTACTGGGTAATTTTTTTTGCAACGGTTTTTTTTTTCGGAGTTCAAAATTGGAATCTGGGAAGTTAATAGGGTTAATTATGTGTAAATTGAAAGGATACACTTCTTGTAAACCGAAGGTCAGAAGCAATATGACATATCACAAACTTTGTTTAGTTGTTAGTTTTTTAGAAACACATTTGATCTTTCTCAGGCATTGATATATAAAAAACCGAAGATACACACTCAGCATCTCAAAAACGTCCGCAAAAAATAAGCGCAATATGTATAATTATGCGCAAGTTTGAAACAGTCTCGCATCGCTCGCCATATTGCGCTGCTTTGTAAAAACAACTTTAAGCGATCCATGTAAGGTTGAATTTGCAAAGAATAATTGCGCATCACTCGCCATACTGAACTGCTTTGTAAAAACAACTTTAAGCGATCCGTATAAGGTTGAATTTGCAAAAAAAAATATTTATAGTATAACTACACACAACTCACACATGACACTTGATACATGTCAGTTTTTGACGACAGTTTCGAGTGTTGCATTTGTTCGAGACTGTGTATCTTGGGTTTTCTCAGGGGATTAACTGAAATGAAAAAGCTTAGGGTCTTTATTTATACGACGAAAGTACAATAACGCCGATGGTTATTGAGTAAACATGTACCACCAAGGACATGCATGGAGGGAACAACTTGACGAGCGCAGCGAAATTCAAAATTTTTGACTGTACTTACCTGTACATTGACCAATTTCAAGCATTATCAAATAAAATTAACATGAACGTTTATTTAAGCACGAGTGCGTAATCACTTTAAAAATGCACGCAACGTTTTGTATAACACATATGGGTTAGCATTGTCTTCTTGATGTGAGGTTACTGATTCCCACGCAGATAGTCAGGCGGGTCAGTAAGGCGACTGTTGTCAAGCGTTTAAGGTTTTTAATTTGAGTGTATTGTGTGTGGTGGATATTGAAAGAGATAAATTTCAGCAGAATATTCTTTAATAAACACCATAACAATTATACGACTGTTTTACAATCTTATGCGGGCCATAGACGTTCAAGTAATTTGATCAAACAGTACAATCAAACTGTTTGATGAAATAGAATTACTGGGGTTACAAATATTCAGCACTAGCTTTTGCCCCCGGCTTCGCTCGCGTTAAAAGTTTAAAATTGACAAAGTTTCATACAAACTTTCATCCCCTATTTTATCCCTTTGGGGGTAGAATTGACCAAAATCCTTTCTTAGCGGATGCCTACGTCATAATATCTACCTACATGCCAAATTTCAGCCCGATCCGTCCAGTGGTTTGGGCTGTGCGTTGATAGATCACTATGTCAGTCAGTCAGTCAGTCACCTTTGAGTTATATATATTTAGATATTCGGCAACATTATTGAAATACATCTAAAGTAAGGTGTATTACAATATTTTATTTTATGAATGAGCTACCTACTAGTGTAACAACAAAAAGAAAAAGTTTTCTAAGAATTTTATTCTACTCCCACTATTAATTTTCTTTGAATAAAGTTGCCAATATCAACGTTCGGCCCATAAAAGACTTATCTACTTCTTTTATGTACTTAAATATCAAAATTCACAGAACTTGAATGGAATTATTTTTCTTTATACTTTGTTAATTCTCTCTAATTTAAATGATTCTTCACGAAATTGGCAATTCCAACCGCCCACGTTCATTTTATCAAAACGACCCTTAAGTTAGTTAAACTAAGATTGACACATGAAAGCAATGATCGTCTTATTTTAATAAATTATTGCTACAAGATCAAAGCTATTTTGAATTTACTCCAAACCGTAGACATCGCAAAATGAACTGAGTGTTCCTCAAGCGAAATTATCACGGTCAGAAAGTGTCATCATCATCATCATCATATCAGCCGAAAGACGTCCACTGCTGGACATAGGCCTCCCCCAAAAGAGGGTTTGCCATAATAGCCACGCTTGGCAGGCGGGTTGCCATAAACAATTCTTTCATTATGTTCTCGTTTTCTTTTTTAATGTATTACCTATGTTCTAATCGACTTGTTTCTTTTTCTGTTTTATAATTTATATAATCATGCTTTTGTGTTGTGTCTTATTGTGTTGTACTGAATAAATGTTTTATCTATCTATCTATCTTACGACACCCACGGGAAGTGATGGGATGGTATTATTCTTTTACGGCACCATACGGCACCAACCAACATCATACGGCAAAACGGCATACGGGAAAAGTGTGAGAGAGACAAACTTTGCTGCTATTAGTTTTTTTTTTAAACGTTGCCCCACACTAGGAATTTCTCCTAAATCATGGGTGCGTTTACATACATATAATCTCACATATACAAACAGCCAGACCCGGAACAACTATTTGTAGGCCATACAAATAGTTGTTCCGTGCGGGTATCGAACCCGCAACACGTAGCGCAGCAGTCAATCGCTCAACCACTGCGCCAACCGTGTCGTCAAATTCTAAAATGCTGATTGGTCTACGTCACATGACAAGCTTACAATGCCAACTTTCATGCTGATACCTTGACGAAGACACTGCTATTGGCCGCAGAATACGTAGCAACCTATTGAGCCGGGAGCCCAAATAGTAGTAAACCATCGACTCAAAAAGCAGAACAAAAAGCCACAGAGTCAGTTGGTCTCTTTCTACAGAGTAACCAATTTTTAACCGACTTCCAAAAAAGGAGGAGGTTCTCAATTCGGTATTTTGTTTTATGTATGTGCACCAATTACTCCGAGGTTTCTGAACCGATTTCTGTGATTCTTTTTTTGGTTCGATGCAGTAAACTTGCCATTTGGTCCCATAAAAATTTGGTTCAGTTTGGTTCAGTATTTTTTATTTTATGAGCATTTCTGCTTATTTCAATTTCTGCGTTGACGAAGACGTCGTCCAAGTATCACCACTAAAAAGTGAAAAATAAAAAACTTTTTACAAAAAAATATGACCGACTTCCAAACAAAACACTACAAAGAATAAAAGAAACATAAACACAATTACAAAAACAAAGAAACGAAACCAAAAACACCGACTTCCGAAATTAAGGTTCTTTTATTCTTTGTAGTGTTTTGTTTGGAAGTCGGTTATATTTTTTTGGAAAAAGTTTTTGTAACGCATGCTCAGTCCATTTCTCTGTCTATGCTCCAACCCATACAAAATCATCCATCGTATAAGACGTCAAACAAACATACAAATATGAAGCAACTCGGAATTAGAAGGCAATTATAATGGGTACCATTGCGTTGTACACTCGCAATCGAATAGTTAGCAACGCCACAGTTGCGCAACGT
Organism: Lacanobia wlatinum; assembly: GCA_947578705.1. Taxonomy (NCBI): domain Eukaryota; kingdom Metazoa; phylum Arthropoda; class Insecta; order Lepidoptera; family Noctuidae; genus Lacanobia; species Lacanobia wlatinum. The sequence continues at coordinate 21,220,382 of OX388033.1, forward strand.
TCGGTCGCTGCCCATTTTTGGGCGAGTTCAATTTCCTACGATTAGATAAAACCAGTTTTTGTGCGGTGAAATGTTCCGGTGTGATGACAGGCATGCAAATATTATGCAGAAACGATTACACATCCATCAGCTTGAAATCTAAACTCGAGTATGTAGTATAATAGTACTAGTGTTAGGAGCGGTTCCAGTCAAACCAGATGCGGCTAAATACCAGTATTTCGATGCATGCATCAGCTACGTAATGGAAGGCCCTCCACAAGGTGGATCGATGGCCTGTTGAAAGCCAGATAATGCGCTGGATGCGAGACGCACAGGACCGGTCGATCTTGCGACACTTGGGAGAAGCATTATGTCCAGCCAGGCGCTCGACACTGGAACTCTTTTGGCTGAAATTAATTAAAATAAACAACGTTAATTTCGTAACTATTTATACAGATCTCTTCATAAAACTTTTTACAAAAAATAAAAACCGACTTCCAAAAACAAAACATTACAAAGTATAAAATAACTTTAATTTCGGAAGTCGGTGTTTTTGGTTATTTCGTTTTTGACACCGATTTCCGAAATTAAAGTTATTGCTTTTGGAAGACGGTTATATTTATTGAAAAAAAAAAAAAAAGATTTTTATTTTCCACTTTTTGTGGTACCTGCGTACCCATTCACAGCGTACCGGCGTGATGTTATGTTATGAACTGGGGCCTATTTAATAAAACTTACTTAGAGCTTTCGGTGTAAAGGACTCGTCAATACGAATGAAATAAGCCGAAACACTTGGTAGTTACATACCGATGTGGAGTGGAATTTCATCCATTTTAACGGCACATGTGTGAGTACTGGGTACCTTAAACTTAAGCTATAGCTATCAGTTTTAGGTTTGTTTTTGACTTGAATGTACCCTGGCGGTTGGGAGTGTCATGCTCACACAAAAGTCTGGCTGATGGTGGCGTATGCGTTGGATCATTTGGCTCCCTTCAAAATGGTTGAGCCGAATGGTGCTAGCGCATGCGTCATGTTCGTGAACGGGCGCTGTCAGTTAGGACTGGTCATTTCTCAGTAGCCATGGTTTATTTTAAATATTTCTTTGAATTGTTCCTTTTTTTCCCGGACGCTTTTATCCTGCTCGTCTTTTACATCGTTCTCACATGTTTGTATAATTTCAACTTGATGTAAACAAAAATTTGTAACAATTTATTATTTTTTAAAAGAGTGTCCGTGGAGTTTCTTGCACGTTCTTCTCCATAGAGATCTACGCTTTGGAATGTGCAAATAGCTTCATCTTTTTGGACTGACCGACCTTGACAATTCAAAAGTGCCTGTAAATGGTTTATTTGAAATATACGATTTGATTTGATTTGATTTGGAGTTCCCTTGACTCTCTGTCGTCTCCATCATCAGGTCTGATCCAAACCTTCATTGTTTTGTAGTATCACCCGATATACACACGAATATCAAGTTTTTATCAGATGCGTGCCTACAATTTTCGAGAGTTGCCCTCGATTTCTCAGGGTTTCACCATCAGATCCTGACGTGGTGGCAATGGGACTACCTCGGCAGCATACCCTTTCATAGAAAAAAAGATTAATCGAAATCGGTTCATAAACGACGAAGTTGTCCGCGAACACACAAAAAAAACAATATATACGCGGTCGAATTGAGAACCTCCTGCTTTTTTGAAGTCGGTTAAGAATACCCGCTAAGCTATAATTACTTAAAACAAATAATGACGTCATCACGACTCTTTACAATCGGATCGTGAGCATAGTTATCGACAACTTGATCAGATTGTTTAATTAAATTCAAAGCGAAGATACAAAGATGGAATTTGTTGAGGTTCGAAGCACTCTTTAATCTCAAGTTTGTTCTACTTCAGTTGTTGGCAGCCCTTAGACATGATTAAATGAAAAGCTTTGCTTTCGCCTTGAAATTGATACTTCTTAGGGACTAAATAAACTAAGGGTTTAGCTATACCGTGTGTTATAAAATTAAAAAAACTATCACTGTTTGATGAGTTGTTTAATCAAAGTATCAAAAATTATACCGTTATTATTATCATCGTTTTAGCCAAAAGACGTCCACTGCTTGAGACAGGCCTCCTCCAAGCGTCGCCGATACAATTTTTTTGATCATTTTCAAACGTCATTAAGAGGGACTCTGGTCCCGAGGAATTTATATAAAGGTCCCGATGCCGTCGCGCTGCGCCCTATCAAGTAAAGAGCGAAAGCGACAACTGCAGCAGAGGCTGATTTTACCTATAAAAACCTTGACCAAAAGACGTTTTGTATTCCGCTGTTTTCTTCTCCGAAACTGGACTGATCTAAAAAATGCTTCTTTTATTTTCTATTTTGTGAAAAATTTATAAAATTTGTCTGATAGTTGTCTGAACATGGCGGTAAAAACGGGCTGTTTTTTTTGAGTTTTTGGATTGTCATAAATGATTGTTTTGGAAAAGAGAAAATGATATAGGCACGTATTAATTTGATCTAGATTTTTTGGAAAAAAATCATTGCTCTAGCAGTATTTTACACGAAGAAAACAGCGGAATGCGGTTGTAAGGAGAAAGGCCCAAACGTTACCGACTACAGTCCCCTCTTAACAATTACGAAATCTTCCATATTCCTTGACCTTAGTAAATACTAGCTGACCCATGCCCACTTCGTTGGGCAATATTGTTCCGGTTAATATATAGCCTATGACACTCACAAAAATCGAGGCGTTCTGTTGGTAAAAGAATTTTCTAAATCGGTTCAGTAGATCCAGAGATTACCCCCTACAACCTCACAAACTTTACCTCTTTATAATATTAGTATAGAAGTATAGATTTATAGTGGAAAATCCCGACAACACCTTCCTGACCTGGGGATCCGAACTGCGGAACCCACGCTGAACATTCGCACTTGCGACACAGACCAATGGGACAGAGCATACTATGGGCCGGTTTCACAACATTACAGATAGATGTGTTGCTGGGGAGTTTGTGGCGCCACTTCTTTCAGCTTTAGCACTAGGAAGTGGTGACGGGCGTTTTGGGGGACATTCTATACAACCTGTAACAGAATAAACGCAATACCTCTTAAGGGGTCATTGAACTCATCATTATGAACAACTTTTACTATGGGGCCAACACTGAAATCGTGAAAAAAAATCGACTCCCCCATACATTTATGTGCGCATAACTCGACAAAATGTACTGAACAGCTGATTTTTTTTCGCGATTTCGGCATTGGTCCTATAGTAAAATTTGTTCATAATGTTGAGTACAATGACCCTTTAAAAGGTATTGCGTTTATTCTGTTACACATTGTATGTAAAGTTAAAAGTACAAAAAGTGCTGCTTTTCGGCCTAATTTGACTAGATAACTTAATTATGATGTCCCAATGGCCACTACTAACCGAATAAAACCTAATTTATATGAAAAACTAGCTTCTGCCAGCGGCTTCGCCCGCGTGGTCCCTAGGGAACATATTCCCGGGATAAAAAGTAGCCTATGTCCTTTCTCAGGCTCTAGACTATCTCTGTACCAAATTTTATTTAAATCGGTTCAGTAGTTTTGGCGTGAAAGCGCGACAGACAGACAGAGTTACTTTCGCATTTATAATATTAGTAAGGAAGTAAGGATGATTAGCCAAAACAGGCCCTGAGTATCGTAACTCGTCGAGGTTATTTGGACTGATAAAAGCCATTATTATATCAACAGAAATGGAATCTTACAAAATGTTCAACATTTCCTCTGCAAACACCGCAAAAGGCACTCAAAACCTTTTAATGATCTATAAAGTTTTATTAGTTTAGTTGTTGCCCGATAGAAATTTCTCTCGAGATTTCTGAACCCGATGTTATTTCGAAGTTTGCTCAAGTTATTACACGAAAATGTAATAACAACTAGCCTTGGCAATTTTGCGTAGATAAGTATACAGAAATCGAAGTTTTTCGTGAGGTAAGAATATGTATATAAACTTAAAAGGTACTAGAAGATGTTTAGATTTGAGAATTATTTTTTAAGTAAACAAACAATGTGTTTGTCAAAGAAGTGTTTTCCAAAATTTATTCTCTTGCTTTTTTTTTGTCCCAGTTGGGATGATTCCTGAGTAAAAAATGTGATTGTATTTATTCTGTCAATTAGATTACAGAAAAATATTAGACACGAAATTTTTGCTTCATCAAATCAATAAATGGCTATGGACTGGAATCCTCAAGGGAAAAGGAAACGTGGCCGTCCCCGTCAAACCTGGCGACGCACCGTGTTGGCAGAAGCGACGAGCATCGGAATGACGTGGAGCGAGGTGAAGCGTAAAGCTCAAGACCGTTCGCGATGGAAGTCTACTGTGGACGCCTTCTGCCCCAGCGACATAAGATTTTAAGTCACATCAATAAAAGTTGTCGAAGTTACATAAAACGCATCAAAGATCAGGAGTGGGGGCTTGTGACGTCACTATACGGTAAAAAGTGTACTCAAATGTGACGTTTCATGAGCTTTCAACGCACTATATCGTCTTATTTTTTTGTTTATGGGAAAATAGAAGAAATACGTGTCGGATACTTCCTAGAAATCCATCTGACTAATTAGATTTTTATTGGGGTCGGCGATTAGTTGTTTCGGCCTGTTTAAATGTTGACTGATTTTATGTCAGAGTGTGAAATAATTCCATTTCGATCAACTAGCAGGTTTTCTAAAAATTTAGTCGGTCGTGAAAGATACCAATTTGTACCTTCGCAGTACTTTACATAAAACATTTAAATTTTGACAACGTGAATATTTAGGTCAAAAATTTTACCTTCATACTATTTCGGAAACAACACGGAACGCTCATGATACCGTTTTTGGTTATGTAACAGAAGGTTATGCCATTGCTGTAAAAAAAAAAAAAACATTTTTCGTAAAATATTGTCACTTGGCTGTATTCATACAACCTTGCTCCAATTTATTTCAACATCCTTGTTTATCTTGAAACACTATTCAAGCCCACATAAGAGGTCCAATTGACAACACTAAACTCCTTACTGAGTTCCGATTACGAATGACGTAACGTCAAATTTATATGCTGGCAACACCCAACGCTAAATTGATCTCCGTAGCCCTACCGCGAATCGTACGCACTTTGAATGAACTATCACGTCTGACGGGGTGCGCTTACGCATAGAAATCTGATAGAAATAGAAGATTAACTCATAGTTTGTTCCTATTTGTACTATTACTCAGTTTTGAAGTTTCTCTATTGCATCGCGTAACGTAATAAGTTTTTTGTGGACTGGCAACACGGATGGGAACGATTGTGAACATGCAAATGCATACAATGAATTTTATTGTTAATGTGGTAGGATATGTCGATGGCTAGGGTTTCTAGATTCGAGATTGGTTCACACCATACTTACTTACGAGATTTATGTAAGGATGATAGATTTAGCACTTGATTATGAGTAAATTGCCTATTTTATTTGTTATTATTCTCCTGGGGAGTAGCTTTTATGAAAACACACGGAAATTCCAATAATTTTCGCGGAAAAGCACAGTGAGAAGGCATCAATTTCGATGGAAATTAAGTAAGTTTCAAGGATCTTATTTTGTTTGTATCAATATAAGTAACTAACGAACTCAAAAGTTTTATTTTTTCAGTTACATATTTGTTAATTGTTATTAATTAGAATTTATTGATTTTATTTTAGATTTTAACCATTCACATTATTGACAACCCAATATTGTCATCAGCGTAAAAACGCGTTGAAAAGCCATCTTCAGCGTACGCATTCGATTACTTCAGTTCAGAAAATTACCTGTTATGCCATTATTTTCGAAGCAGACTTTTTTTCCCAGACTTACACGTACCTAATATTGGAAATTGCTTTAGAATTTTGCGTAAGTATTAAATACAAAGTATTAAGTATTAATTACGTAAGTACAAAGTATACTGTTTAATTCCTAGAGGTTTATGTTACTTACTGCACAATGTAAAGTTACAGTTTCTATACGCGGATGTGATCGACTTTACGTAACTGTGAAAGATATGGGCAGGACGTAAATACATGTGTTTTGGAATAGTCCGCTATCTACTCCTACGGCTTGCCCATAAAATGGTTCGTCTAACGAGACACAGATTTGTGTTTATTTTACGCAGTAGTTTATCTTGTGTGCAAAGGTATTTGATCTACTAGGAATTGACTTCTGTGCATAACTCAGTATTAGACCATAGTTCTATCAAGATTCTTTTACAGTCCTCAACTGGGCCTACACATTGGTGAAGATCTGATGAAGAACTTCGGAGTTAGGCAACGGAACTCTTCAATAAATGATAGCAAATGGATCGGGATTGCTGAAATCGCATGTCTTTTTATTGTTTACACCAGTTCTTAATATAACATCGCGCCGGTACGCTGTTAATGGGTGCGCAGGTAGGTACCACCAAAAAGTAAAAAATAAAAAACTTCAAAAAGTCGGTGTCAAAAAACGAAAAAATAATCAAAAACACCGACTTCCGAAATTAAAGTAAATTTATACTTTGTAGTGTTTTGTTTTTGGAGGATGGTTGTACTTTTTTGTAAAAAGTTTTTTTATTTTTTACTCAGTTTTACAGTCGTCGGATAATCACTATCCAGAATCCATCAAATTAAATCAAAAGTGGAAAAGAACTTATATAAAATGATCAGCCTGGTAAGTTAATCGAGGTCAAATCTGGAGGTAATGAATGAGGCTGTTAATAAATATTTTTTTAAATCTCGGTTAAGATTTAAACGGTAGTAAATAAAACAGAAAGCGAAATAAAAATATCTCATTTAGTGAGTCCAATTTATATATAACTAGTGGACGTCACGCGGTTTCACCCGCGTAGTTCCCGTTCCCGTGGGAGTACGGAGATAATATATAGCCTATGTTACTCCCTGATAATGTAGCTATCCAATGCTAAAAGAATTTTTCAAATTGGTCCAGTAGTTTCGGAGCCTATTCAATTCAAACAAACAAACAAATCTTTCCTCTTTATAATATTAGTGTAGATAATTTTACGAAATACAAAGCTTTAAAGTACTGAATTATCGAAGTAAACAATTCTTACATAACACACAAACACCACAAATATACCCACGCTTATATAGGTACAAAATATGTATCGAGTTCATAAACACATTTGTAACCACTCCATATCACTTTACATTTTCATCATACCGAAATGCATCTTGGATTACTCATAAATATTTGATCGCGTTACAAATGAATTCATTTTATCTAGGGCTCGTGGGATGACTCGAGTGCTGGGAAACCTAATTAGTACTTATAAGGCAGTACTACCTTTTTACTTGCACACATTTTACCATACATGATGACATCCGATTCTGTTATATAAATGAATGATTCATTCTTGCCCCATCACTAGTCTGTTACCAATCGAACACCTAAGACTAGCTTAGGAAGACTAATTGATAGAATAGTAATTAAACAAAAGAAGAGACGGGGAGCATTGAGTTGTCTATTGTCTAGCAAGCTATATTTCAAGCCTGGGCTTAAATTGATGTGACTTTCTCAATTCATAATTGTGCTTACACTAAAGTACCTAATTTCGTGTACGCAAAATTTCAACTCAATCGGTTGGGTTTAAGCCGTATGGTGCCGTACGGTGCCGTAAAAGAATAATACCATCCCATCACTGGTGTCGTAGGAGGCGACTAAGGGACTCATCAGAGAATGGGCAGCAGCGTTCTCTGTGAAACTCAACACCATACACTGCGATCGCCAACCCGCCTGCCAAGCGTGGCGATTATGGCAACCCCCCCCCCTTTTGGGGGAGGCCTATGTCCAGCAGTGGACGTCTTTCGGTTGATATGATTATGATGACGGTTGGGTGTAATAATAATGAAACTGTAAGATTTCACCCGTTCTCAGAAACTTATAAAAAATCTGATTTCAACGGCTATGATGCTGTTATTTTTGAGGTTCGCCTTTTAATGTTGTACCTGGACATCAGACTGAAAGGAGACCATCATCTTATTTCAAAACAGGTAACACCAGACTATAGACAATATAAAACGACACGGACTAGTTCAAATAGTATTGCGTTGGAGAAATAGTACCATTTAACTTTATTGTACCGATTACTGTCCATACTAATCTATACTCTATACTAATATACAAAGCTGAAGAATTTGTTTGTTTGGTTGAACGCGCTAATCTCAGGAACTACTGGTCCGATTTGAAAAATTCTTTCAGTGTTAGATATGCCATTTATCGAGGAAGGCTATAGGCTATACATCATCACCCTAAGACCAATAGGAGCAGTAATGAAAATTGTGACGCAGACGAAGTTGCGCGGGTCAGCTAGTATTATAATACACGTAAATGCGCTTCACTTCTTAACAGCTGGAAGGATTTCCATGAAACTTAGCACAATGGTAGACATACCCATATGACATACGATACTTTCATCCCGAGAATACCCTTGCGACAATTTTCAATAGTCACGCGGGCAAAGCCGGTGACAGAAGCCAGAAATTTATAATCACAATACAAAACACTACAAAATATAAAATATCCTTAATTTCGGAAGTCGGTGTTTTTGGTTTTGTTTCTTTGTTTTTTAACACTGACTTTATTTTACACTTTGTTACATTTTGTTTTGAAGTCGGTTATATTTTTTGGAAAAAGTTTTTTTTTTTTTTCAATTATTTTAAGTGGTAATAATTGGACGACGTCTTCGTCTACGCAGAAATTCAAATAAACAAAAAAGCTCATAAAATAAAAACTACTGAACCAAACTGAATCAAATTTTTACGGGACCAAATAGCAAGTATACCGCATCGAACTAAAAAAAATAATCACAGAAATCGGATCAGAAACCTCGGAGTAATCGGTGTACATACGTAAAAAATAAATGTAACACTCAAAACCGCTGTACGCTACATTAGCCAACAAGACTAGACATATCACACACACACAACACTACGATACACTATTCATAACGACACACAATCTCAGCCAGCACACATAACTACTATTTACATGATCCATACATTAGGTAATACATAGACACACGTAATAACTGACCAGCATTCTGATTGTTCTGATTATGTTCATCTCAATACGGTAGAAATGGAGACAGATTTAAAAGGAGGAAATAAATGTTAGATGACTGTAATTGTATACGACTGTCTAGGAAATATTTATAGAAATGAGAAGGGGTTTAACCTTATAAGGTAGCTATAATGATGGCTTTATAGGATGTAGTCTTTCATACTCTGTTTCTGATGTAAATTATTTCATGGGATGGATTTTACCGTATGGTATCGGCCGGTGCCGTATGGTACCGTAAAAGAATAATACCATCCCATCACTCCCCGTGGGTGTCGTAAGAGGCGACTAAGGGACTCGCCAGAGAATGGGCAGCAGCGTTCTCTGTAAAACGCAACACCATACACTGCGATCGCCAACCCGCCTGCCAAGCGTGGGGGACCCTTTGGGGGAGGCCTATGTCCAGCAGTGGACGTCTTTCGGCTGATATGATGATGATGATGGATTTTATGGAATGCAGAAGTCTAATTGACTGTATGTTGGTAGCCAAGTGCGACTGTTGAGCTGTGAGTCCTGGGTTATATCAATTTATTAAGAGGGGACTCGGGTCGGTAACTGTTAGGCCTTTCTTTTCTTCGTGGAAAATGCTGCTAAAGCAATGATTTTTTTCCATAAAATTTAGATCAAATTAATACGTGCCTCTATCATTTTCTTTCTTCCAAAACATAATTACTTAAAGAATTATGACAATCCAAAAACCCGAAAAAGCAGATCCAAAGATTGGATCCTATGGTAAAGAACGCACAAAAACTCCGTGATGAAGAATAAATCATATATGCGAATTATATTGATTAAACAAAAACAATTAAATTATAATATAAGCCATTGGGGAATATACCTTGGCATTATGTTATGTTAGGAGTAAGGGGTATTTGGTAGTGTACTACGGTGACTATGATACGATGTTTAACTAACTATCTGAATTTTAAGAGGGGACTCGGGTCGGTAACTCTTTGGGCTTTCTCCATACAAACGCATTCCGATGTTTTTTCGTGGATGAAAAATCATTGCTCCAAAAACCTGAAAAGACAGCCCGTTCAGACGACTGTCAGGCAAATTCAATAATTTTTTAACAAAATAAAAAATAATAGAAGCATAGATATAGTCTTCCTCTAAGTTTTGATATACGATTTTTTTTAGATCAGTCCAGTTTTGAAGAAGAAAACAGCGGAATACAAGACGTCTTTTAGTCAAGGTTTTTATAGTTAAAAATCAGCCTGAGCTGCAGTTGTCGCTTTCTCACTTTACTTGATAGGACACAGTGCGAAACATCGGCAATAGTTTCTTCAAATACCTATTTGTCAAATTCCTCGGGACTAGAGTCCCCTCTTAATTGATGAATTAATTTAGCAACTTTGGATAATTAATATGATAATGGCCACCTATTGGTTTAAAATAAAAGATTTAATAATCTTTGTCTGTGTCACCTCTGACCTAGACTAGAGTCAACCCATCGAGACTTCAAGAACAAACACCTCTCACATAAAAAAAATGCTAATGAATAAATATACGAAAGATACTTATAGCAAAAACATTTTTATCAGTCTGTCTGTTGGTTTTGACTAATCTCCGAAGCAGCTGAACCGATTTGGTCTGAGACCACATAAAAAGAGGTCACATAAAAAAAAAACGTAAATAATTTTCACGCGGGTGACGCTCGAGCAGCAGGTCTGCTAGTATAACAAATCAAATCAAATCAAAAGGCGTTTATTCAAACTAGGCTGAAAAACAGCACTTTTAGAACGTCAAAATTTACATGAAGACAGTCCCCCAAATCGCACAGCCCGTCACCACTTCCTAGTGTTTTAGCTGGGAAGAAGAAGTGGCCAACAAACTCCCCAGCAACACAACATACACCTCTACCAATTCCCTTTTGAACTACCACCGTCATATTACTATTTTATTTGTTTACAGTGTAGATACTTTGTAGACAGTTGTAATAAATAATGATTATCTGTCCGCTCTCCGGTGTATATGACAGTAAACGAGCGAACAGTCTCGGCCGTCGGCGTCTAGCGGCATGGATGTAAGAGGTTTACTTGAGGCCAATTAAAAGTAAGTATAAGTAACGTTCGAGATGAATTTATGGGTTCAAAGATTACAGCAATTAAATTATCAGTTTACATCTCCACTAATTACTGATACAGTATCTTCTAAGTGATATTATGAGTTCGTAAGATTTAGAAGGAATATCGAGAAAACCCTGATGTAGCTGTTTACTTAGCTGAAGTGCCAAATTGCTAACCCTTTATTACTACTATTTTTATAAAAATCTAAGTCAAAATAAAAGCGTTTTGAACGTCAACATTAACAGTGAAAATAATAATAATATTTAATTGACTTTATCTTTTCGCATTAACAATCGCCCGTCAACAACCATCGTCAGAGAACCAGGCACAAGGTCTGGTCGGAGGATTCCTTTTCAATGGAGGTTTGCGGGACTTACCACCCTGTTCCGCAAATCCGAGGTGCTTGGCAAATTTGTTAATAAAGGATAAGCAAATTTGCCAAGCACCTCGGATTGAAAATATAATTAGGTCTATAATTGTTACGTGTAGTTTTTCATTTGATATCAAAAATACAAATTATTACATCATTAGGGAATTCATCCATGATATGACAGTACGCCTACTCAGCTCTTCTTGACCAATCATCATCTCAAAGTTTTGACTATTATGACAGCAAAATAACATCTCGAACTCAATGCAACACCATTATTAAGGTCAAGTGACTGAGTTCAAAGATCAACACAATTTTACAATTTTTTGAAATAAAATAGCTTCACATACATATGTATGAGTATTACATGCATACATACCTACTTCAATCTATATATCTGTCTTTTTTGAATGAGAAATCATCAAATGACTCCTTCTGCTCTGGGTGGAGCGGAAGGGAGTGTCAGACTCTTACTGACTAAAACCCATCCGTGTTCCTCCTAATGCCATTTGCGTTCCAGGGCCAAGGTGACTCTTTCGAACAAATTCTGCAAACCTAGCAAGCACTGCCTAGTTTTTTTCCAACTATGTTGGAGCGGTTTTGTGGCTAGCCAGTATTTTACACGAAGAACTGCCTGTGTGCAGTGCCGAATTAAACCACCACGGGGCCTGTAGCTAATTTTACTAAGGGGCCCCCTAAACCTAAACCTTCTTAACATAGGTAAAAACAAAAAAAAACAAATTTAAACTGCTGTGACTTACAAGGGGAATTTTGCACAGTTAAGCTATCAACATCTCGACCAGCAAGCCGCATATGCTCAGCTATCAAGCTGAGTAGTAGGACTTAGAACTCGCCTGTGAGACACAGCCATGGTGCTAGTTTTTAGCGAAATGTTTTTGTAAGCGCGGGCCCACCAATGCGCGGTGCCCTTAGCATTTGCTACTCTTGCTATATGGTTAATCCGTCACTGCCTGTCTGGCCACCACAACCCAGTACCTAACTGGGTCAAAATAACCCTTGGTAAGACTGGTCAGATCTTCTGGCTTCTTATGACCAGTAACGACTGTCAAAGATGTAGGTAAAAATTACAGACATCTGGGAGCTTTACGTTTTCTCTGAGACACGGAGGAGTTTCGATATGTAGTGGATTGACACCACGATGTCCCCCTGAAATGCTCCCCCCGTCTTTTGCCTTACGAGCCAGCCCGCGCCGCTGAGCAATTAGCTTTAAACTCCCTAAATAATGTCATGACCCAGCCAGTCCCTTGCTGCCCTCTCCAAAACGACGCCGCTGAGCCGTACCCAGGGGCGCCCTCAGCGAGTGGAGTTTTAGTTCTTAAGTTTCATAACCTCGGCTGGGGGCCTTAAATTCATTTGAGGCCCGCACAGGCAATTCCGGTTAAGTAGTTGCAACCTTCAAAGGTTTGTAACCGCGAGTGGTCTCCGACAAAAAAAAAACATCTTCGGATCGAACGTCACCTCGGCAAGCGTTGCGTGTTGCGTCCTTGAAAATCGTGTAGCTAGTAACATCTTCTAATATATAAAAATCTCGTGTCACAGTGTTTGTTATCGAACTCCTCCGAAACGGCTCGACCGATTTTCATGAAAACTTGTGTGTATATTTGGTGGGTCTGAGAATAAAAAGGTGGGTCGTAGGCTATTTTTTTATGGCAAAACAACGTTTTCCCGGTCAGCTAGTTTGTGTATAAGTATTTAAATAATCATATCCCTCGAGTTTTACTATTCACGGAGTTAATTGAGTTTAAACAAAATCAATGGTTAATTAAAAGTTTGTGTGTTAATGAAAAGTTTTGTGCCGCTTTATTTTAATTGGATTCGTTAATTTTCGTTTCTGCTTGCTTGTTTTTGCTTGTTTAATAAGTCTGTATTTACCTTTCCACGTTATTTTTAAAAAGGTCATGTTCAAAAGCTAATTTTTACCTTATTTAAGGCTGCTCTTTCAAGAAATGCTTAAAAGCAGCGTGCAGATGAAGCAACTTTTCGTCGGCATTTACTGAAAAAATACATCTGAAAAATTCTTCCGTTACTGATTGAGTGACTGACAGACAACGCACAGCCGAAACTGCTGGTCTTAAAAAGCTGAAATTTGGCATGTAGGTTCCTTGGGGAGTGCAGGGGAGCACTAAGAGAGGATTTCCCGAAATTCCTGTGGGAACGGGAAAAAACGGGATATGCGCGTACGAAGTCGCAGGCAATAGCTTCTTATTTATACAGTCAAACAATCTGGTTATTTCAATGAAAAGGATAAGTTCTGTGTCCCTATGTTTTTCTTTTTGATGATTTATTAACCGTATAAGCACTAGAACTCTCACAAAATGCTCAAAATTGTCCGATAAATCGCTGTCAACAGAACCCTAGTGTACAAATTTGGCAACTATTAATAAAAAAAGGAAAACATAGAGACACAGTATACATTCTTCTTATTCAGTTTGTGAAATATCTCTTATATCGGTCCAATATTGGAGGAGAAAACAGTCGAGAGCCAAAACTCGAATTATGACTTTTTACATACAAAGTCTCACCGCCAGCATTTCCTCTTAAAATTCTGATAGCATTTAAACCGAAGCTCACCAACTGGAATCCAGCCAACCACGCTTATTATCATGCTATATTATCGTTTACTACAGAGCTTAACAAATAGGGGCGACGACAGTATCGTTGGGGCGAAATGAAAGAGCCTGAAACAATACTGCAACAGGTTGGTATGATAACAATCAGTATGCAACAGGTTGTGGAAACTACATACCACTACCTATGTAGGAATGAACCTACCTACGTAGGTTCATTATTATTCCGCCCATGTTTCCACTAGTGAAGATTTTAACAAATATTATTCAGCTGTCGCTGAAAACCAGCGCTGTAGCTCTGTCTCGCACATGAGTCCTAGCATTAAGCTAAGCGATGGCCATTTTGCGCGAATGTGACGCATATCTTACCAACTTTTATAAATTTTAATTTTGTTTGTTTTTGGTATGCGTCATGCTTGACGCAAATAAACTTTTTCTTTCTTTCTCTGAATAAATATTTAGATTTTTTGTGTGTACACAAACATGTAAAAGAAAATGCTTGTAAAAAGTGAGGCCCAACGGACAGCCTTATCGCTAAAAGCTATCAATTTTTAATAATATGTTTGCCATGCTTCTGGATGATATCCTCAAGAGATATATTACACAGGGTGAATTTTAAGTGAAAACTATGAAGAATATCCAAACACTCTGAAAGAAGTCTCGAAACCTAATTTTGATGAAAACAAAAACTGCATCATTGGATTTTTGAAAAATAGATTTTCCTTACCAGGAATCAAATCAAATTTTGAAAAAAAAAACGCACCCTGTATCCACCCTGTGTACACCATCCGAAAGTGACACTAAGGAACAAATTCTGGGATATTACTTCCCAGAATTTGTTCCTTAGTGTCACTTGGCAAACTTTAAGTACGGTAGAATAAACACAAAGACCTATATACATACAGGGCCTAGGGGAGGTAAGGGGGGTTTATTTTGCCCCACCGCTGAGCTAACGCCGCCCCATATCCTTCCAGGTATACTATTCCGAGCCACGACTAACCAGCCCTTGAGGGTTGACACCTAGGTCATTGAACTTCAAAACTAATCTCATACAGATAAGTTACAACAATCAAATTAACTGTGAAACGTTTAGTAAGCAAACGTAAAAATAGAAAACAACGTTAACTTCGGTAGCAGTAACACGTAACGCACTTGTTTAACTAAAAGGTTAGTTTGAACGGAAGCTGTTTGAACTGAAGACAAGTAAACCACTCGACATGTCACTTGAACCAGTCTGACAAACTGTTACATGATCGGCAAATAAGGGGCCCATGTATCGGCTAACAAAATGTTGGAAGCCCCTGTCAGGAGATTTAAATCAATAAAGAAGAAAGATATAAAACCCACAGGAAAATATAAAACAAAATGACAAATGGCATAGGAAAATATAGTTCACTTATTGGAGTGTCCCAAGTGCCCTTACAACTACACCATTGAAGACCTGATGAATGTCACAGATGCTGCTGTGAACGTGGCCACCTACTGGGCACAAAATATTTAAGGGTCACCATCGGCTTGAAAAGAAGAGGAGAGGGCGATGAATTTTAGAAGAGGAGAGGGCGATGAATTTTAGAAGAGGAGAGGGCGATGAATTTTAGAAGAGGATCGAATATTGTAACAATCTTTGGCCAATATCCCGGAATATGCATGCGATTTTTTTTTTTGCAAAATGAAATACTTCTTAGCTCTTGTAAACAATCATGAAATTATTTTTTAAATACCTTCATCAGTGAAGAAGCTTCAAAGATTACAATTAGAAAGAGAAATCCGATATGAACTTTGACGTTAAAATCCATGACGCGTTCAGGCAAAACCTAGTCCTTTATAAATTCATTCGTGGGGAACAATACTTTTCAGAATATTATTATACCTGCGCGAATTTAGGCCATAGTTTGAAAAATGTTTGAGAAAAATCCAGTCCGAAAAAACACCGGTAGCACTCCGAGAGTGCCGGCAGAAGTGAAAACTTTAGTATTAACGTTGTGTTTAATTATAAGTACAAAAATACTATCATTTATGAGGTAGAATACAATGTTTATTTATTGCGCTATCGTACACAAATATGACAATTTACATGTTATTATTCATAATATTATATCGTTATTTATTTATATATTACATTAATTTTTATCTCTTAGAAAAATCAACTTTCATCCATAATTTCGTAATTCCGTAATTTCGTATCCTTGGATACGCGTGGCACGCTGTACATAAACACAGACGGACATTCGCGCAAGCGCCCTGTGCCGCCTAAGCGGAGCAGCACACTCAGGCACGGTAGAAAGAGTGGGAGATACTAGTTCCTCTCCCTTCCCCTCGATCTTACGCTTTTTCGATCAGCATCACGTGACCCTGACGCGAGTCCGTCTTACGCTTTTTCGATCAGCATCACGTGACCCTGACGCGAGTCCGTCTTACGCTTTTTCGATCAGGTCACGTGTCCTGACGCGAGTTTAAGATTTTATACCCATTACAGAAAAAGTGCTCAACGCCGCTAAAGAAGTTTTCACTTCAAAAAAGCGAGGAAGATCCCGGGCGAGTTAGCTTACTTAAAACTTGTACGTTTCGACCCAGCGCAAATGACTGGCGAAGAATGGTGAGATGAACCGACTACAAAATTAATCTATATCTATACTACTAATATATAAAGCTGAAGAGTTTGTTCGTTTTTTTGATTTGAAAAAATCTTTCAGGGTTAGATAGCCCATTTATCGGGGAAGGCTATAGGCTATACATCATCACGCTAAGACCAATAGGAGCGGAGCAGTAATGAAAATTGTGACGCAGACGAAGTTGCGCGGGTCAGCTAATATACTAATATATAAAGCTGACGAGTTTGTTTGTTTGTTTGCTTGTTTGCTTGAACGCGCTAATCTCAGGAACTACTGATCCTATTTGAAAAATTATTTCAGTGTTGGATAACTCATTTATCGAGGAAGGCTATAGACTATACATCATCACGCTAAGACTAAGAAGATAGGAGTGGAGCAATAATGAAAATTGTGACGCAGACGAAGTTGCGCGGGTCAGCTAGTAATGAGATAAGGCTAGCCAAAGAGAGAGAACAAGATCCTCCGTAGCGTTTACTTTTACCACAAACATTCTTGTTTTACATTTGAATTCTTTAACAACGTAATAAAACATGTTTTTTTCCTTCTTTCACTCACAGATTCATCAATCATTTTACTCACATGTTGCGGTTTGAGTATATTTACGTGCATTATTGATATCATGTCTGTCTTGACATACATTTATTAATTCGATGATTATATGAATGTGTAATTTTACTATTATTAATTATTTTAAAGATTTTTTATTTATTTATTTAAACTTCATGTACAATACTGGTACATGGACGATTTTAATGCAACGAGGCATTCTCTACCAGTCAACCTTAGGTTAAAAAAATATACACTGTGGCAAATAAATAAATTTTAAAATAGAATTTAGTTACGGAAAAAATATCAAAAAAGTAATATATTTAAAACGAATAAAATACATTTATAATGCTAAAATAATAAACTAATAAATAAGATGTTTTATAACAATATTTCTGATGAAAACTTTAATTTTATGCCACAGATTTCTTTTTGGAAACTGGCGTTTAAAATATACATGATGATACTATTGCTCAAACTTAGATATCTATAAGAATCTTGAGTATCCTTGGAATCGATCAGGAGACTTCGACTATTATTATAATTTACTATTAAATTAAATAGAACATAAAACCAAAAATCAAATTACACCAGAAAGTTCACGTTTCTCTTATATCCTAATCTATTAGGAGTCGGAGCAACATATTTTCTTTAATTTTTTCAAGAAATATTGAAGCATTAGTGCTTCGAAATTTCTAAAAAAAAAGGTTAGCAAAGTACAACTCCTTTTAGAAAAATCAACTGACCATTTTTGTATGTTGCCACAAAGCGATTGCTAAAATTAGGTCATCGAGAGACAGTATCGGGCCCAGTTGGACTCAACACGCCTACGAGACCCTAAGTGCATTTTTATCTCGTAAAATTATGACTCATGAAGTTTACAACATAACCTTAAGGTACAGCTTTAATCCTCCTTACTAATCCTTACTATAATATTATAAATGCGAAAGTAACTCTATCTGTCTGTCTGTCGCGCTTTCACGCCAAAACTATTGAACCGATTTAAATAAAATTTGGTACACATATAGTCTAGAGCCTGAGAAAGGACATAGGCTACTTTTTATCCCGGGAGTATGTTTTCTAGGGACCACGCGGGCGAAGCCGCTGGCGGAAGCTAGTAAAATAATAAACCATTTATTTTCAGGTAACAAAGACCCATAGATGAATACCTTAACCTAAGAATAAATATAATTACAATTATGTTAGTAAATAAAACTTAAAACTATGTTAGTATCACTTAATTGCACTACGCCTGTGTGCGTTCCGGTGGCACTTTAAGGAGAGTCATGTTTGGGGTCAAAACGTATCTTATACTTAATTATAAAGCTGAAGAGTTTGTTAGTTTGTTTGCTTGAACGCGCTAATCTCAGGAACTACTGGTTCGATTTAAAAAAATCTTTCAATTTTGGATAGCCCATTTATCGAGGAAGCCTAGGCTATATATCATCACGCTAAGACCAATAGAAGCGGAACAGTAATAAAAAATTATAACGCAAACGAAGTTGCTCGGGTCAGCTAGTTTTTTATTATATATTTAAACTTTCATAAAATTACGACTAGGACTGCGCATAGCTTTCAGTCAAGTATAATTGAAAATGACAGAACAAGTTTTGAAGGAAACCTTTGCAGTTCTGCGTTTTGACCATCCTGGTGCCCTTATCCCAATTTGTTTAAATTTAGTGCAGTATGTCTTCTTCTTCCATACCCAACATTTCTATTCGCCATCATCTAAATAGTTATCTTCTTTCAATCTCTGTCTATGTCATCTCTGACCTAGACTAGAGTCAAGAGCAAACCCATCTAAAAAAAAAAAAAAACATCCATGTCATCTACCAAACAGACCATCCATCGTTCCTTTACCCCTTAAACCATCGACATTCCAAATTTAAAACAAACTTTGTACTACAGTGAAACCTGGATAAGTGGGACCATAAGGGACCTCCAAATTTGTCTCACTTAAAGAGGTATTCCACTTACCTAGTGTTTCAGATATCCAGGTATAAATAAATAAATATCTGTCTGATTTACAGAGGGTTCCATTAATAAAGGTGAGAATAGAGGTTATTTCAGTTATAGAGGTGCAATTATTAAATAAAATGAAGTATTTTCTAAACATTTTCAAATAAACATCCGGACGATAGCAAAACCAAACTGAAACTGGAGGTCACTTTAACACAATTAGCCGAGTGCGGAATTTGCGGGTAAAATAAGAATTAGCAAACAAAACGGTATCCAAAATATAGTCTCAGTAAAAGAGATAAAATATACTCGCTGTCTCAATTATAGAGGTGCTATTATCACGAATAAAATCGAAAGAACTAATTCCTAAAATAAAGTCTCAGTAAAAGAGGTAAAATACACAAGCTGTCTCAATTATAGAGATAATTATGACGATAAAATAGAAAGAACTAATCCCAGATATAGAGTCTGTTTTGTCCCACTAACAGAGGTGCTAAAGTATCGTGACCTAAGCATTAGTTCCAGCTATGGAGGTTTCTTACTTATCCAGGTCCCACTTAACCAAGTTTTACTGTATTAAACTATTACTCAACAATACCTAACGGTAGACAAGGAGCAATATCACCCAATACATCTTGAAACTCCTGAAGTATCTCTTACAATGGTTTGTTTTCAGTAGTTGCGCACTAGTGTTTACGTTTCTAAGTATTTAGCGGGTCAATAGAGGCTGAGTACTGTAAGTGCAAGAGTGCTTGCTTGTAGACCTATTCTTAGTTATTTGTAAGCCTATGTACTCTTAACTAATAACATGACACCATGCCCTGACACACAGACAGAAAGCAAACAAAACTAATAACGAAAAGAAACGTTTTCCCCATCACCTTTTCCCCTTTAGCTTTCAAAACAATTGTGAACAGCCAAGTTCTAGACTCCATCGTAGACCCTGTCCATTTTTTACCATCATGGGGTCAAAGGCGAGCTTAAATTAAATAAAAAAAGGCCATTGGAGTCGGAAGATAAAAATAACATACGCCAGAAGATGCTGATTATGAAAAAATCTTTTAGCAACATTAGCAATTCAGTTTGAACGGCCCTAAGCCTAAGTTTTATTTAACCCAAATAGTAGAAAGTCTGCTCATGACCTTTCTCTCCCATAAGGGGGCATCCCCTTGCGTTTTCAAAAAAAGAAAGAGGGTGTAGCATACTATATCGTCTTTCTCTTTCTATATGTACTCTTCGCGCTCCCCAGTAATAAATGTGCCAAGAAGTAAATGGTAATCAATGTGTTTTCTCAGACTCCTACCAACGAACACATTGATGGGAGAATTCCAGACTCCCCAATGGAATGAACCAGATTCCCGCAATGGCTCTGACACGTCCCATGGGTACCCGAAGCTACATGATAAGGAGACAGTAAAACTAGAGACAAACTGGTCCTACGTACGCAACGTATGCAACGCTTTTGTATCGTATCGTATGTTGCGTTGCATACGATACGTGTGTTTCTACTGCATAGTTTTATATAAAATTAAGAGTCTGGACTCTTGATTTTAAATGAAAAACTATGCAGTAGATACGATACAAAAGCGTTGCATACGTTGCGTACGTAGGACCAGTGTGTTTCTCGCTTTAATGTATAACACCCATGTTCTAGGACATTCTCTCCACTCGAGTCAATGTCTACTCAGCCTTCCTTGATCTTTAAGGGAACAGCTTATTGCTGATTGACACTAACTTCCACTCGAGAGTTTCCGTAGATCTATTTAGAAAAAAACGGACGGACAGCGGAGGCTTAGTAATAGGGTTCCGTTGGTTACCATTTGGGTACAGAAACCTAAAAAGACACCGTGAAAACTAAGGTGAAGTGAGCTTGAACTGCCGGTCGATTCTGTAAACATGTCAAAGTAAAGGTTTGGGTGAAGAGGTCACGAATTGAGCGGTCAATTCAAGTAATCAAGATGGAATGACAGCTCACTTCGTGATCACTTCACCCAAGTCTTCACTTAGGCATGTTTACAGAATCGCACTGCTGGACTATCAACCCCTAGCTTTAGGAGGTATGACGGTTCCCTTCGTGTTCAATTCACGTCAACAGCCGGTGAATTCTATAAACATGTCGAAGTGAAGGCTTGGGTGAAGTGATCACGAAGTGAGCTGTCATTCCATCTTGATTACTTGGATTGACAGCACACTTCGTGATCACTTCACCCAAGCCTTCACTTTGACATGTTTACAGAATCGCACTGCTGAAGTTCTTTACAGAATTGACAAGCTGTCCTTGTCATGGCGACTAAGTTGAGTGAAGTGAAGGAAGTTTCCCTCAAGAGGACTTAGAATATGGGTGTGTTTTCTAACTCTGATAAGATACCAGCTTAGAAAGTTTTATTTTTTGCTACGAGGTCTAACCTCCAACACAGCCCACACCCGACTGAGCTTCGTCGATATGTTTCTTTTTATTTTATTCACACAGTATTCTTCAAATTGTACCGTTTCGCAATGCTTTAGTGCAAATCTCTGCGGTTTTATCAAATCATAATCGCATTCTCTTTTAATTTTACATCGCGAGGTCGACGCTCGTTACGTCACTGTGAAATCCTCTCTCACATGGACGATTTATGCCAATTTGACTTGGAATCGTATTTTAATTAAATTCTAATAATTTTCCTGACATTTAGCTGTTAGAGAAGCTTTTATTTAACTTGCCTTGTTAGTTAATGTCTATGGGTCACATCTTGCAACTGAATTTTAAAACATTTATCGCCAAACGATTAGATAAATAGCATAAATCTAAATCTGCATCGCGGACTCCTGTTATGGGTATCAAGTGAATGGGGTTGCTGAGAGGAATAAACAAAAATTAAAAAGTTTTAAATTAATTTAAAGCGATAACCGCGATTAGAAGTAAACTAATATCAGTATAGTATTTATGTTAATTGATAATTTCACTTTTATTAGATTGTAATGACCGCATTCGATTTTAGTCATGTCAGTTTTTATAAGACTAGCTTTATGGGTATCTTATTTTCCGTCGGACCGTCACAAGATCATAGAAATGGTCTTGAAAAAGCTTACATTACGATACTTTAGTAGTTAGCCTCTCTATTTACCTTGCTAACTGGAATGAATATTATAATTTTGCTAGGATATCATTTCTTTTCAATTAACTTTGTCTCGGTCATCTCTGACCTAGACTAGAGTCAAGAGAAAACACATCACAAATAAAAATAAAATAAAAAAATATTGATCGAAATGGAACACAGCCTAATTAAGTTTTTATACACTTCTTTCTGTGGCAACTTTGTCTTCTGGCAACACAGGCTCATAGGTACGCAATTAAATTATTGGTTTTGCAATAAAATAAAATATTCATAAAATAAATCCCTTAATTTGCTCAAAATCATAAAAAGAAGACCCTGTTTTCATCGATGGGAAATCATCAAATGACTCCTACCGCTCTGGGCGAAGCAGAAGGGAGTGTCAGACTCTTACTGACACTAGGAGGAACACGGATGAGTATCCGTGTTCCTCCTAGTGCCCTTTGCGTTCCAGGGCCGCGGTGACCCTTTCGAACAAATTCCTGCACCCTGGCAGAAGACCCTTACAATCACATTGGTGGCAATTACTTTGCGCAAAGATCTTTTCTATTCATCCGCACAATTTGACCCCCACAAAAGGTCAGTGTTCCACCAAACCCTAAGGCCGTATCACACACATTCGACATCTCCAACCCATACTTATCACGTCCAACACAGATAAAAGATAAGATATTCAAGTGAAAGTAATCAGATGATTGCCTAACAACATCGGTAACAATGCAGATTGACAATGGGATTATTAATGGTGGCCACAGACAATGAGTCAATGACCAGCGCTAATTATAGACTGTTACTAACGCACTATCGTATTGTTATGACAATGGAATGGGTATGGGACTGGCTTGTGGAGTTTAGATCACCATTGTAGACAATTATTGTAATACTAGCTTCGCCCGCATAGCGGAAATTAGACCAAGGGAACATACTTTCGGGATGAAAAGTTACCTATGTGGTATTCCAGACCACAATAATTTATCCAAATTTAATACAGATGCGACCAGCCGATCCGGCGTGATTGGGGTAAACTTTGGCATCTATTTTCCGAAGGAGTCGTAAGCAAGGTGTGACTGGATTTTGTCAACCGGAGTTTTTCAGTAGTAGTCCAAAGCCTGGATTCGTGTACGGAATGGCAATTAGCTTGCCCCCATATCATGACACTTAAGGCTTGTATACATGCCAATGACCTTGTGCATATAAACGGAGCTAGCTACTCCTCTACGCGCCACTCCGCTACCCGCATTTTTTTAAAAAGTAACAAAACCAAATTATTTTCGTTTGTATTGCAAAGCAGTAGATATTTTTTGTTTAACTTTTGTTAAAAAATTAAGGAGTAAAATGGTTTCATCTCGATTTGGAGGTGATTTGGTGATTTTTTCATTTTTTATTATGTGATACCGATACATAAATTCTGGCTAAACTAAATTACGTATCATATCATATAGCTACCTATTTTTTTTTTCAGATGTAATTTCTCAGTAAATGCCGACGAAAAGTTGCTTCGTCTGACGCTGTTTTTAAGCATTTCTCAAGAGAGCAGCCTTAACATAAATGGTGAAATGTTGGCGTAGGTACTGAGGGTACATCTCTGCATAGCCCTTCGGGAAACATAGATTTGATATTGATACTCCAAAGCCTATGGTCGTTTGTTTTCTATATTCTAACTATCCCATAGTGGTTATAAGTTGAGAGGTCAAAAGTCGTTCGATGTGAAATGAGCGTAAATTTCCAAAATCTCCAAGGCTCACTTATCCCATCAATAGGTTTGGTAGCAGTTATTTCCTTACAGGAATAATCACATATGATAATATTAAGAGCACGCCAAGTGCCCATATACCTGTAATTTGGGGGATTTAACCACTCTGCCTCCGTCAGCCCCCGAGGGGTAAATTGTTTTTATACATGTTAATCCGTAAGTCCCTATTAGGCCAAGTGAAAATAAATGCAAGACGCCTACAAATAACGTTTAAATCGTGCGAGCGTCCTGCGGATCCTGAGTGGTTAATCAATTCCACCGATGCAGCGATTAACGTAGCCGTTGGGCCCAAACAATCTAAAGATTTAACCATCGACTCGAATGGAAGAAGAACAGGGGTTTTCCCTTTAAACGCAGTAGGTGGCCATCAACTCTCCACCACACTCGCACCATACACAGATTACCAAGAAAAACTTAACCCACCTCCGTCGTCGAACAAAAAACAGTAGCCGCTCATGCAAAGCTATACATAAAGTATGCCTATGTACAGCCTGTTACATGACCGGAACACATAAGAGATGAGAAAGTCAATAACTTGGAAAGGCAGGTCATGTCATTACATAGTCATGACTTTACATAGAGGAGATGGATAGATTTAGTAGACACAATAGCGGTGATAATGCAGTTTTTGTGGCATATTTGAATCAAAGCGTAATTAAAAAAAATATATATTTTAAAAATTCAGAAACCCGACTGCAAATAAGTGTACTTATAATTATAAGCAACGCACTAAAAATACCGAAACAAGCCTAAGTTTTTTTTTACTGTTGATAGGCATACGTTTGACCACTATCTCACCTGATGGTAAGCGATGATGCGGTCGATGATGGAGCACGCTTGCCTAGAAGTAACCTATTCACTCTTGACTTAAATACTCCCAGGTTGTAGCTATCAGGAAACACAGACTCTGGCAGGGAATACCCGCATTGGGACCCATTTACAAATTAAAACCGAAAGAAAATTAATAGGTCCAAACATGTCTCTCTCTGTATGACATTTTCTATGTTGAGAATATAAAAAAAGGTGATCCGTGCTTCGGAAGGCACGTATAAGCCAGTGGTCCCGGCCGCCAAATGGTGGTCGTCAAATAAACCATGTCAGAGGCCCTTGAGGCGGTTTAGAAACTTTGACACTAGGGTGTGTGGGGTCGTTAGACCTTACTGCCCACACGATAAGAAGAAGATAAAAAAATTAAAAAAAACCGCCAAGTGCGAGTCGGACTCGCACACGAAGGGTTCCGTACCATAAACCGAAAAAAAAAAGCACGTTTCCTGTATGGGAGCCCCCTTTAATTTTTAATTTAATTGTTTGTTATTGGCAATAGAAATACACACTCTGTGAAAATTCAAACTGTCTACTTATTACGGTTCTTGAGATACAGCCCGCGGATGGACAGACGGACGGACGGATGGACAGCGGAGGCTTAGTAATTGGGTTCCGAAATCCTTCGGGTACGAAACCCTAAAAAGACGAAGTTTATTTGGGACTCGCACAGAACAACCAACAAAAAAAGCAACAAAATAATATATTAAAAGTAACTTTAATGATTAGGTTTTTCCCTAGGCTTAACTAGATTTTTCACGTGGCCTATTCTGCAGGAATCGTGCATTTTTTTTTAAATAAAGTATGTAACACAGACAGTATAGTTTTTTATCAGTGACAGAATTTTGATCGGGTAAGTAAACTTTCAAAAATTACCTTTTACAAAAAAAACGATTTTACCTTCTTTATAAAGTAAGTTTAGTTAAAGTATTTAAGACCTGGTTTTCCCAAATGACGTAAGCCTATATATTCAAGACCCTGTACTCAAGGAGTAAGTAATTTATTAATAGTTTTCTCGAAAGCAATGCTAACTATACCAACTCTTGTTTTATTACAAAGCCTACGCGTTTATTTATAAACTATTACGGAGGTTGTATGGTGCAATAAATATTCAATTTGCGTCACTAGAATTTCTTCTACATTTTGGGATACCCTTGGGCGGTAGTTGTTCAGCCTTGTAATTTTTAATCTTCCGATTAAAAATTACAAGGCTAAACCACGAATAAGAATTTCTGTAGGTCTTAGAAATAACGGGTTGGATAGCACCATGGCGCAGTGGTGAAACTGTAGGTTTCAGAGTTTCAATAACTGGTAACCTGAAGCTCTGCTGTTGCTCTGGAAAACCTACAGAGTGTCAGAGCAACAGCTGCAGCTGCAGTTGGCAGAATATGGATGAAGGTCACAGGAATTGTCCTGTGCCCTACATAGATAATTGTTCCAGATCTCGATAGTTTATGTTAAATTCTAAAAACACTTATTACATTACAAAAAATAGAATAGAATACTCTTTATTATGTACACCATATAAGTTACAGATAAAAATAGATGAAGAAAACATTACATAGAGTGACACAGGCGGCCTTATCGCTAAAAGCGATCTTTTAAAGACAACCTAAAAAAATCCTGTGCGAGAGTTTTTGCCTTCTCGAATATCGGTCATCTTCATTCACTTCATTAAGCACCAAAATTGTAAGAAAAAATATATTAAAATAGACAAGTAAGATGTAGTGAAATTGTGTTGTCTATTATAAACTGTGGTCATAAAGCTAAAACATATTTGTAACAGCCCGTTATGTTAGTGTACCATAGAGTAGAGATAGTTGTTTTTTTATTGTTATTGCGATGTCTTCGTTATGTCATATCGCAATAACTTGACCTCTGACATTCACTGATGCTATCGTTTAGGAAAAGTTTCACTGGAATTCGTCCAGTGATTTTGAAATGAATATTTTTTGGCGAATGTTTGTCCTGATAATGTATAAAACTTTTGGCTTGTATTTTCAATAAATAGGTTACAAGCCCGCCACACATTCCCAAACTGCAACTCCTGAAAGCCAGGATCACAGTGGCGACCCCAAAAAACGCCGAGCCAATGAAGCTCGACGATTCCCGGAGAAACAAATCAATTGTCTTTGATCCCGCAATGAAATTATTCAGAAAAGTACAGCAGAGGGGTAGAAAAAAAATTCTAACTAAATAGGTTATCACAAATAGTTTGACCTCATTGAAAAAGGGTCATACGCGATCCCATAATTATTTTCTAACAAGTTTTTCAACTTCAGAATTGAACCCGCTATCGATTTTCCTGAATCCTTACTTGATTAAACTAATAATAGCTATACCATGAACATACTTCATGCACAAATTGTGGTTTTCGATCAGTATTCTACAAATTAATATGATTCAAAAATCGATTTGCGAACAAAAATATTTATTTCGGTCTTTAATATAAGTTAAAAATTACCAAACTGTTTATTTTAACCTCCTTTTATACTTGATATTTTTTCAAGTATTTACGTAGTTGTTATTACCGTTTTCGTTAGCTTTTATTAAAATAATGTTAATCCGAACATTCGTTGGAAATAATACCGAGACGCCATAAATTATTGGTAAACAACGTAATGGACCATAATGTATGCAGATCAGAGCCACAAGAAACCCGAAGTAATCTCACGACATAAAAACTTCTAAAACAAGGAAACTATCTAGTTCCGTAATCAAAGAACTAATCCAAAGTTGTTACCTAAAGAAAAAGTTAAATGAATGAACCTCTAAGATAAGACAAGTGCTAAATAAAATAAACTATGGAACATTTAACACCTCGCAGATAAGCCTGAACAATAGGAGACATCAACAACAATGGCAAATTAATATGTCACATCGAATTCTCTGTTGACATATCAATTATGACCATAGGCCAGCCTGTGAAAGTGTCCAATAGCCGTACAAGATCCACATTGTTTTCACCAAAGAAGAATTGGACGGGTGTCATTAAAATCATAATTCTCGTATGGCCCGAAGGCCGAATGTTAGGAAGAGCCCGGGAGAGAGGCGTCGCCGATCCACCAGTATATAAACCGCTGGTCGCTGGTACAGAGCATCACACAACCACGACACCTCCGTGAGTCAACATGAAAGCGTTCTTGGTAGGTACTCGTGCAGTGAAAGTGACTTGTGACCTGTGTGACCCCCTCCTGTGACCGCACAGTGCTTCCTCTTCGGATTGTTTAGTGCTGATCGCTCGGCTCTATTCATCGAGTGCATCTCTCGAAGATACCCATCGATCAATATAGCCGAGCAATCGATCAAAATGTTTGTAAAAGTGTTGTTTAAAAGTGAATTTTCTGCCGCAGGTATTAGCTGCCGTTGCGGCACTCGGCTCGGCTAGACCCGAGGCGGGATACAGTTACAGCGCGCCCGGAGGCGGCGGCGGCCACGGTGGACACGGCGGCAGCCTCGGCGGCCTCGGAGGCGGCATTGGTGGCGGCCACGGAGGATTCTCCTCCGGTGGTCTGAGCTCCAGCAGCTTCGGAGGACTCGGTGGTGGCGGCGGCGGCTTCTCCTCAGGAGGATTCTCGTCTGGTGGCTTCTCATCTGGCGGAGGCTCTGGTTTCGGCGGAGGCTCTGGCTTCGGAGGAGGCTCCGGTTTCGGCGGCGGCGCTGGTTTCGGAGGCGGCGCTGGCTTCGGCGGTGGCGCTATTGTGCAGAAGCACATCTACGTCCATGTCCCACCCCCAGAACCTGAAGAACAGCGTCCCCAGATTGTGAGCGGTGGTGGAGTGCCCCAGAAGCACTACAAGATCATCTTCATCAAGGCCCCGGCTCCTCCCGCACCTGTCGCGCCCATCATCCCCGCTCAGGCTCAGAACGAAGAGAAGACCCTCGTCTACGTGTTGGTCAAGAAACCCGACGAACAGCCCGACATCACCATCCCCACCGCGGCTCCCACTCAACCCTCAAAGCCCGAGGTTTACTTCATCAAGTACAAGACCCAGAAGGACGGTGGTGGCTCTATCGGAGGCGGCTCTGGCATCGGCGGTGGTATCGGCGGCGGCATTGGTAGCGGCATTGGCGGCGGCATCGGCGGCGGTATCGGCGGCGGCTCTATCGGCGGCGGTCTTGGTCTTGGCGGCGGTCACGGTGGCTCCATCGGTGGTGGTCACGGAGGCTCCATCGGCGGCGGTCACGGCGGCTCCAGCGGCGGCGTCAGCTCGTCCTACGGGCCCCCCGGACAGTCCGGCCCTTACTAGACGGCGCACGGGCGCGCGCAATTGTGATACCTGCTCTGCCGGCGACAAACCTAGTTATAAGTAGAGAAAAAATTACGGTGCCTAAATGTATTTATGTAAATAGTAATTTTAATGTACTATAATTTTAGTTGTATTATAAATTCTTATTTTTGCATAAAAAGTTTTAAACAAAGTTGAATACTTTCATTAGCTATCCCTTTACAATACCACCACACACACGACGCATGACAAGGTTATACAAATAAAAACACAGCTCCATCCGAGCTTCAAATTTGAATTTCAAAATGCCATTCACCCACAGAGCACACATTTTAACATGTCAATATCATTAACACGCTACATAAACAGGTGTATGGTAGAAAGTGGTGTTTTCTCCGAAGTGGGCGAAGTTGCGCAACAGCGGGACAGCGTGACCTCAGTTGCATCATGCACTCAGAAAGAAGCTGTTTGCAACATCTATATAGAAAATAAGAGAGTTTTGCTAAATATTTCATTGCGTAACACACACCTATTGCAGTTCTTCACAATGCCGTTGCGTAAACCTTGACATTTGGGTGTATTCTCATATTTTCCCTTTTAGCCTCAAGTATAGCTAGCACCTCTGACGTCATCATAGTTAATGGTAGCATCGTCTGACATAATAGCCACAGTATTAGGGATGGCTATAACGAGCCTTACATACGCAAAAAGGCGATTTACGCGAGGATTCTTAGACTATTACACAAGAATGATGACACGGAACGAAAACATGTTTTAGCTGAATATTTATAACATATGGTGACTTTCGCAAGTTCCGCGTGGCCGCCGTGTTTGGGCAAGTCATTATAGCGGCTGCATCACATTGTGTGGAAAGTGAACGTGCCAATATTAAGAGGTGACTGGTCAGATGTCCAACTTATACGTAAATATTTGAACGAAATTGATGATGAGGATTATTTTCGAGACCAAGAATTTCGTTCGAAAGTTCGATTTCGAAAATTTCTTGAATAAGCCTGATTAATTTATCGTCATTATGATCATTTACATTTTTAAGTATTTCTGTATTAATAGGTTCTACATTTGCATTTTAATTAATTCTTAATTGTATTATTCAATTAGATTAACATTATCATCTTCAGCATTTTCTAAACAAACATTATCGTTTTCGACTCTGTGCAATACAGCATCGAACCTTCTCCCCCCTCGTTCTTCAAGATGTTTCCAAG
Source organism: Lacanobia wlatinum (assembly GCA_947578705.1). NCBI lineage: Eukaryota > Metazoa > Arthropoda > Insecta > Lepidoptera > Noctuidae > Lacanobia > Lacanobia wlatinum. The sequence continues at coordinate 21,250,701 of OX388033.1, forward strand.
CATTTATTTCGGCATTTTCTCACGGAAAGACATAATCCGTATCTTACTTCCCATGATATTACCAAATGCCATAAGATCGACAATCTTTTATTTCTCATGCAGAGATACAGTATAAAACACTTTAGCTTTTTACTCAGCAATTATTTTAATTATATGCTCATTTGTTTTTTTACTGCTTGATTTAGGACTGTATGCACTTTTATGGGAGTTGTATATCTTGACCGAGAACCAATGTAAGCTGGTTTATCAAAATAAGGTAGCAAGATGAGATACTCTGAATGCATGTTTCTAAAATTGATGTCAGTGTCATGTTTTTTTTTACATTTGTTGAGATTTATTGACTTGCAATTTGCAGCTCCTTAAATTGTTGAATTCTTGAAGATGAAGTGGGCACTGATGACATAGTCTAGATACATATTAATTTGTTTTTAAGTAAATGAATATTATAATCCATATTTTTATGTTTATTGACAAACAAGTTTTTTTACAGTATCTTTAAAGTGGTAAGCGATGACATATTAATCTAGATGCATTTTAATTTGTAAATGTGATTGTTTTCTTTTCTAACTGATCGAGATTTATCGCATGCACTTGAGCTTAGAGAAAGACAAAAATCTACTAGATTAGGGTCACAAATAGCAGATGTAAACGATGACACAGTCCAAATGAATATTCGAGAATTGATGTCATTGCCAGTATATTTTTCACTATCGGGTTTTTCTAAGCACAATGTTTTAACATTCTTCAGTGGTTGCTTCTAAATTTATGCTATTTATTCTTCGCAATTTTATATGGATAACAACAGCTACCAAATTATTTTGGTAGTACCTTTTTAACATGCATAAAGCCTTTTTGCTTTGTCTTGTCCATTCAGCCTATTTCATCAGTCATATATTATGCATTGACTGGATAAATGACCCGCGCAAGTTCGTCTGCGTCACATTTTTCATTAAAGTTCCACTCTTATTGGTCTTAGCGTGATGTTATATAGCCTATAGCCTTCCGCGATAAATGGGCTATCCAACACTTAAAGAATTTTTCAATTAGAATCAGTGTAATCCATTTAAGTACGAGAAATAGTCTTCAGGTTGCACGCTATCCCGAAATGGGTCGTCAGACAGAGTATGGGCTATCATTTTACGGGTGGGTCTAGCTTTATTGGGTATAAACTTTGTATAACAGCGCGAGTGTTCATTAATTGATTAGGCTTGAACCTTTCAATATCTGTGGAAATTATTACTCCTACCCTTTAAATGGTGATGGAAAACGTGTAGAAAATGTCAGTAAATCTGCCTAGCCTTTTCCCAACTATATCGGGATATTCCTGTCTAAATGAGTACAGCGTAATACCAGCAGTTTGCATGGAGCCACTGCCTATCTCACCACCTCAACCCGTTAACTAGATATCATGATACCCTTTGGCAAGACTGGTGTCAGATTTTCTGGCTTCTCGTAACCAATGTCTATGATATGTACAAATGTCAGTCATCTTCTTCTTCTTCCTATCGTGTGGGCAGTAAGGTCTGACGACCCCACACACCCTAGTATCTGAGTTTCTAAACCGCCTCAAGGACCCCTGACATGGCTTATTTGCCGGCCGCAATTTGGCGGCCGGGACCACCGGCTTATGCGTGGCTTCCGAAACACGGGATCATCTTTTTATCAGATAATCAGGTGATTCAAGCCTGCAATGTCCTAGCCAAACTTGAAAACAACTTTACAAAGTCACAGTCGTACTTTTTAAAGGTCGCAAGGCAAACGCCTAATCGACCACGGAGACAGTTATCGGGCGGGACCAACAGTTTTACATGCTTTCCGACGCACGGAGGAGTCGCGATATGTTAAGATGGTCACCTATCCACGGACAGACCTCGGCAAGCGTTGCTTAACCTTTAAAATCTTTTGATTTTATTTTTAGTAAGATTTACTAGACCAAAAAGTCTTAGACGTGTGACCCCTAATAACCAACGTGAGCGTAGTGCATTACGGCTTACTCCCTCACATGGGAAGGAGGCCTGTGTCCCTGGAATGGGAACATTAGTATATTTTAGATACATTTTAATTGTATCTAAAATATCTAAAAAAGTAAATAGTAAATAAAACGAACTAGGTGAGAGGCGGATATTAACGTTTTATTGTAATTTTTAAGAAGATTAAATAAGGATGCGTTGCAGGGTCCGCTGAAGCACAGGAATCTGAAACAAAAACAACAAATAGGACATACGATACTTTTCAAATAAAAACCAGCCAAGGGCGAGTCGGACTCTCACACAAAGGGTTCTGTACCATAAACCGAAAAAAAAAACACGTTTCTTGTATGGGAACCCCGTTTAATTTTTAATTTTTAAAATTATTGCGGCAATAGAAATACACAACTGTGAAACTTTCAACTGTCTAGGTACTTACCTACCTACGGTTCTTGAGATACAGCCCGCTGACAGAAAGAAGGACGGACAGACGGATAGCGGAGGCTTAGCTATAGGGTTCTGTTGGTTCCCCTTTTGGGTACGGAAACCTAAAAATGAAGACGCATTGTTCAAAGGACTATCACAAGGTGGAATAATGTCCTAGTGAGGGTCGCGGAAGTTCACTAGATGCCAGATTGTGACTATTAAGAGGCTCATCGGTGACATAAAACTGGTGGATACCAAGCTACATAGCTTGGCTTATCGCCGTAAGGTTGCCTGCTTGTCGGTCTTCTACAGATTGTACTTCGGTGAGTGTGCCCATGAACTCCACGACCTCATCCCACCGGCCCCCTTCTACCATCGGACATCCAGACGCACTGCATCTTATCATCCCTACCTTGCTGCTATTCCACCAATTCACCCTAAGCGTTTCCAAACGTCTTTTATAATGCGCACAGCTAAGGAGTGGAACTCTCTGCCTGCGTCTGTGTTTCCAAACGCTTATAACCCTAATCTCTTCAAAGTTAAAGTGCACAGGCTCTTTCTGGGTAAGTTCGCTCCATCTTAGACTTTGTCTCTGTCATCTCTGACCTAGACTAGAGTCTAGAACAAACCCATCACAAATAAAAAAAAATAAAAAATATGCATCCTGCAATTTTGCTATTGATTCTACCAATACTGTTTTGGGGTTTAAGTGGAATTGAAGTACTTAAAGACATTTTGTGGTTTCAGGTGGAATGAATGTATGAACCGTAGAGTTATGAGAACAATGGCTTTCGGGTTTAGTGGAATAAGCCGCGTAATCTTCGGGAGTGATCGTGTGCGTGAGAAATTATTGTACGAAGAACGCATATACCTAACGCCCCTATATTTACTTTTTTAAATTTACGAAAAAATCAGAAAATCTTGTAATTTAAAATAGCAAATGCATGTCTTAATAAGAACGATCAAAACAGTTAATTCACTCGAACATCAAACACAAAGCTCTCCGATCTCCAACTTCGTGATCGATGAAAAACGAAATGTCCAAATCGTTTATCGTAGATCGTCAGTTGCCTCATGATCGATGGATCGATCGACGCGGGCGTGACTGAGTGCAGTAAGTATACAAGAGAGCTATGCCTAATAGGACTGTGATATAATGCTCAATGTAGAACGGTCTTGACCGGTGGCCACAGAATAGGAGAATGCAGTTGGACTGGGAGGCTATTCTCTAAGCCCGAAGTCCGTAGTTTCGAGCTTAGTTGCGGGCGTATTCTACTCCGTATCACTTAACTACTACTAAGAATTAATAACAACACAATTTGATAGTTACCGTAAAATCGTGTTGTCTTTCATTCTTAGTTCAGGTTCGGGACTAATCGTAAGTCCGTAGGTGATACGGAGCAGAATACGCCCGCAACTAAGCCCGAAACTACGGACTTCGGGCTTAAAGAGTAGTAGTTCACTGTGTGGATAGTTCAAAGCGAATATACCAAAACCCTCAGGCTTAAGGACTCGACTTGAAATCAGTTGTAAAGTCTTGGAATCAAAGTAAATTATACTTATTTTGCAAATCCAAACTGCAAACGTGAGTTTGTGTGAACGCTTTCATCCCCTACATTGTCGAACCGATTTAAACAAACCCTGGAAATGGTTATAGACTATTTATTTTTTGCGAAAATCTATCTGAATGCAAGCAATACCGCAGGCAAAAGCTAGTTTAATAAGTCATTCCTCAAAGCGCATAAAATACTACTATGTTATAACTATAACTTATTTGACTGAACTTTATTCACAAAACTTTCCGATATTCATTTCTTCTCAAAAAGTCAAGATGAACTTGTCCCACTGCATCTACGTATACTGTGGCCGATTGGAACAGTCATGATGATTAATGGGCAGCATCCGTCGGTTGCGACTGCGACCGCTCGCATTACATACGGGTATGGCAACCAGTAGCATAGTTATTGCACGTTGTAAATTATGCAATAATTGCAGAATTACGATCGGTTGTCTTTTGTTGCTGTCTTATTTGAATGTAGTGTCCCTAATTAACGGCTTCCGTAGTTCAAGGAGCTACAAATCAGATTTGGATCTATCATTACGAAGGACAATATTTCTTAATTCTTAATTGTACCTTCACCAAAATATTGTATAGCACGTTGATATAGTAATTAAATTCCATAAACATAGCCGATCTTAACTCAAAGTTGAGTTTTTTTCCGTGTCTCAGGTTTGGAGGTAGTAGTTGGTAAGGTTAGGAGCTATTTTTCAGAATAAAAAAAAGAACTTTAAACGATTCAGAACTGAAAAAATACTGTGCAGTATTTAAAAATGATAATACCTAGGTCTCTATTGGTCTACCCGTGAACCAAGTCATTAAATTCAAGACGGGAACAAGTAAGAAACACACAAACAAACATACGTTGGCATTTATGATATTATTGTTGATGATAATGACGTTATTATTTTTATTCTTGCATTTTTCTGAAAATGCTAAAACTACTGCTCAAAGTTTTAACATCCTGTAAAAAAAAAAAAAATTACAGAAACAATCTAGCATGCCAGGTCTGACTAACAAAACTGCATCATTAACATAGATCTTACTATTTGTCAACCAGTAAGTTGCAGTAGTCAGCTGGCAGTAATAAATCACGTTACTGAGGTAACAGTTTACTGTGCTACTTTACTACAGTGACATATTGGAAATAAGATTGAAAAGTATACAAAGTTGAGATGACTTCATTATGGACTGCAGGAAAGACGTCGTAAAATTCGTGAAGTGGTGTAATGGGGTCATTTTGAAACAATGGGTAAATTTCCACCTTTTGGGAGGTCTTTCAGAACCTCTGGAACCAATGAGGGTCGTGGAAGTCTACTGGATGCGAGAAGCACAGAACCGTTCGATATGGTGTCTTAGGCCACCCCCAAGCGTTAACACATCGGTCCAGCAGTAGATGGCATTCGGCTCAGATGATGATGATGTCTTAAAATATTATAGAAATTTAATCTGATTCAATGATGTAATCTAGAAAGATTCGCGTAAACATCCAAACATATTACATCACTAAATAGGTCAAGATTCATAATCCAGTTTAATAAAAAAAAAAACACTATAATTGTATGAGTCATCTTGTTATGATGTCTACGGCCTCGCGCTTAAAACTTGCACTTTTAATATTAACCAGTACAAAAATAATACTCACAAAGTATCTCGTATTGCCTTTTAAAGACTTTTTTTCCTTATCTTAAACAAAATGTGAATCACGATCATTAAACTGCTTATTTATCCGATACCTGGGAGATCGACATTTCTTTTTATTGCTTTCTCTTGCTTATTTCTTTAAAAAAAAAAAAACAACTCGAGTACAATTTCGGCAAAAACATTCAATGAATGAAACCGCGGACTGAATTATTCGAGAGATCACCAAGAATTTAAATATTATTAGCTATTTATGATAATTTTATATTTTTTTTTATACAATCACTCAATTTTAAACTTTCAACTTGTTGATGTAAGGATGAAAGTTGTATGTGACGTTGATTCGACGCGGATCTCAATATTATGTGTGTTTACAAGTCTGCGGCCCGTCTCGATAGTGAGAGTGAAGTGAACTCGCGCCAGTACTTTCGCTAGTTCTGTACAATACCCATAGTACTACATCATACATGTTTATTCGTGGTTTATGAGGCCGATGGCGTTTGGCGTTTGAACGGAGCATCAAAACTTTGTAGTTGTCGTGCGTGTGAGTTTGTGGTTCTGACAATATTAAATGTCATGTCAACGGTAGCTTCGGCTTTGATCCTGATGAGTTTTGTTTTGTAGCAGAAGAAACGTGAAATTGAGTTCAAAGTCAATTTTCGATTTAATGTATTTCAGTACGTGTCTATCGATTTTTATTTTGTGGATCTTCTAAGACAAAAATTATAAAAATTTTCGGAATCCAAAAAACAAAAATCTGCAAGGATATTTTAGTGATTTTTTTATCCATTGAGACTATTCTGCTGCACAGAGCAGTCTCCATAAAAAGTCACCTACAGTCTGAAAACCAGATCCTGAAACACAAAACCTTATACTTTATAGAGCTTCACGAATGTGTGAAACCACAGAGTATGGTAATTCCTATCAGACAATCTCACAGAGACAGTTTTTGCACGCTATCATGCTGCAGACATCTAATTACCTGATTTTTTGCACTGACTCATGCAAAATATATACGTAACCGTTTGTTGAGTATAATTCCATTAAAACAAAGAAATCGTTAAAATTAAATGCAATCTTACAGGCTTATGTCATCGCTGAGAATCATTTCATTTATCTTGTTTCCTTCTTTGCGGAATTCATTTATAATTGACTTCTGTGTCAATGAACTTCGGTTTCTATTTTTGAAGTTGGCCATTTTAGTGGGCCAGGCTTGCATTCTAGTTGAAATGTATGTCGTGGGTTAGTTCCACGTTATCATTCATTTTATGTGACAAAGCGGAAGTGAAGACTTAAGGAGGACTATTCAAGACAGCGGATCACGAATTCATTCATGATAGCAAGGAACGGAAGCATGTAATCATTTGGCTAGGATACTATATTCTTTTCGGCAATTTCCAACTCCAATGAATTTGTGCACTCTGCTTCTAACTAAAGCTATTTTATAACTACCCTCTGTCATAATTTACAGGCTGTGTCTATATATTCTTCGCTTCTAAAGACATTAATTTAGTTTGCTCAGTCGTTAAATAAATTATAATAATATCGAAAGTATTAGGTTGCTATTCTACACATACGGACAAATCCTGCGCTAGAATTAATCGCATTGTGTGTGTTAAGTAATTATGTTCATAATTGTGGGACAATGCTATCTAATGTGTGGAAAAAGCGTTGTATGTTGTCATACATCTGTGTACTGTAAGTGTAAGTGGTTAATAACCATTTTACGACCGATCTGACCATTTATTGAGTAGTTTATTACATAGCAGACTTTCGATAGTAGAAATATTTATCAATTTACAGCCTGCCGATACTATTAGCCTAGTTTACCAACAAAAATACTGCTATTAGTATGCAAGACCACGACGACTTTAATTTCGTTTTAATTTCTATAAATTGACAAAAGCTCACATTTAAAACTTGACTACTAAACTGTTCTTATATATCCAACATTGTTTCTATTTGACACAACAAAGTAGCCAAACAAAACGTTCACAAAAAAATTCAAAAGCCTAACAAATTCTTCGTTTGTTTGAAACGCCTATTTAGACATTTTCAACTAATTAGGAACACTCAGTTTTACATACTAGTGTTTTTACAAGAGAACTTACAAATGAAAAGTTACACAATTGCGACTGACCAATGCCTCTGTGAAATGTTCAGTAACTCAATAACCTGTTGTAATTCAAAACAATAGCTACACAACGTCTTTTGTTCAATAATGACTACGGTACATAACTCACTCACTCATTTTTAGGGGCCCGTGGAAAATTTGCCAAACGGAAATCTTACGGAATCGCATCGGTGTCGATTCTTTCAAAACTTTTCTCCTACAAATCAATTTTTTTTTAAATATAATTTTATGATTTAATTGATCTTACCATCATTTGAGATAGTGGTCAAACGCCTATCTATTGACCGGAGCTTGCAAAAAAAAAAAATACTAAACCTGAAAAAAAACATAATTTGTTATGTACACATTTTTTTTTTTTTTGCAAACTAAGCAAGTAAAAAGAATCATCAACAACCATCTTCCTGCCGATGTTGAAACTCGTTTTTGCCCTCTAATTTATCCTGTAATTGATTAATTGAACTGTTTACTTTACTTGTGACGCGTAAATCCAAGCAGATGTGCTAAATGAAAAAAAAAAAAAGCCGTTTATTCCAAATAGTAGGTGTAGTACGGAACACTAATTACGCAAGTACAGCTTCAACTTACCCATATTTTCCCGTATTGTTTGCAAATTAATGATCAGTCAAAAATGTCAAAATAATGATTGAGCTTATAGACTACGCCCTCGGCAGTCTTCGTTGAGACTTATTGCATAATGCCATCCCTTTGTTCCGCTTTTGGTAATCACTGGACAATAGTCGAATTTCATTTATTTTGTTCTTTTAATGGACGATGTTATGTAATATGTGATAATGAATCTCGAGAATTCTCACGGACATCTTTTTTATTATTATTTTATTTTAGTGATCTTGTTTTTTTTCAATTATGTATCGTTTTCTTTTTTTTTATTTGGTAAATGTTACTTTCGTGAGACATTTTTATTAATTAGCGTAAGTATAATTTTATTCATACATGTACTCGTTCTGGCGCTGTCTGGAAAGCTTTAGGCTCGAACTGAAATCATCTTCAGGAGCTCTCATACATAATTCTATAGTATTTTCGGTCTCCATATTCTTAATCTTTAGGTACACTTTATTTACATAAATTAGAAGTGAAAAACAAAACAGTTTATTAGTTATACTGCTAGGCACGTCCATAATTTCCGGCCAAAGAAATATATGAAAAATATTTCTTGTAATTACATCGTCTAGGTATTCCGTTCTTGATCGAGGTCTGTGGCATTTCTTAAATACAAATTAATTACAGACCAATTGATTTTAATTAATCTACGATAATTTGTTTAGAAATATATTTGAAAACTAGAAACGTACTCATTAAAATTCTTCTCATACTTAACGGTAGATATTTTTAGTAATAGTCAAGTACTTACTTTAAGAGACTCATACATAAACAAAGTTATGCATTTATTTGAAAGTAAGTAGTAAAATTCTTGTCATTTTCTAATTTTGATGTCACTGTTGCGCGCGCGCAACTGCGGAGTTCATGATCAATGTGAAAGGTGATTTCGAGTGTCATCGTTTTCGGGTTAGTGGGGAACTTTTTATTTTATGAGTACTAACTATTTTTGCAGCAAAAGTCGGGTTGTATCTAAGTTACAGAATTTATTCTAAACAGTCACCGCAGTCCTGGGGGGCTACTCTCTAACGAAATCCGTAGTTTCGGGCTTAGTAGCGGGCGGGCATTTTCTACTCCGTATCACCTAACCACTGAGAACTAATGATAACACGATTTGACAGTTACTGTGAAATCGTGTTGTCATTCATTCTCAGTTCGGGTTCGGGAATAATCGTAAGTCTGTAGGTGATACGGAGTAGAATACGCCCGCCCGCAACTAAGCCCGAAACTACGGATTTCGTTAGAGAGTAGCCCCCTGGGACGCAAAGGATATTAGGAGGAACACGGATGGGTTTTAGTCAGTAAGAGTCGGACTCCTTTCACTCCACTCAGAGAGGAAGGAGTTATTTGATGACTTTCCATCCTTAAAAAATGAAAAATGAAGAGGGTTGTATCTAAGCTAAATCTATATTTCAACGAAAAGTTGGGATTATCTTCAGGAATCTCTCAGTAGCCAGTTGGAGAGAAATTCAGTCTCAACTAAGTAGAATAGTCAACCGAACACAAACCCCTTTACCCTAAACCCTACCCCCGAGGGGGGAGGGGGGGTCCTAGGGGTGGTAAAATACATTTATATTTATTTCTCGCTTATGCGGTTGACTGCCCAAATGTTAGCGAAAAACAAACCAAATATTCGAAAAATACATATTGGTGTTATAAAAAATATCGCAATTACGTATGGCCTTAAAACATTAATTTTTTTTATTAATATGTTAGTACACACCTCTGTTTAACCAATACCAGTCGCGACGTTGAATAAGTCTTACATGCATAATCACCGTAAAAAATCTATTTGTCTCAAAGAACAAAGTAGTAACATTTAAAAATAATTACATTCATTTCACACGAACCACAATCTCCCGTTCCCCATAAATTAGCAACAGTCAGGCTATGAACCCGGAACCTTTCGTTACGTCGACCATTAATCGCGCAGCCATTGGTAGGTACCGGGAAAAGTTGTAACCTTTCACATTATGTCATCCTCGAGGGTCTGAGGCCAGCGGTAAAACTTGGAGTGTTGAAGTAAGAGCTGATTATACTAAGTAGCCGTGTTTGATCATATGTTCACGTGGATGTTAAAAGGAGAGGTCAGTAGGAATCTTCTGAGTCGCCCTAAGGCGCCCTCTGGCGGAGGGACGGCGCGATCGGGTTTGCCGAACATAATTATGATGGCGTCGATCGCGTATTCGTGCGATAATCGCATTAGGTCGACGCCTATGTTTTCTTTGAATATGCCTGTACAGAATAGGAGGGTTTTTAGGGAAGACTCGGTGTGGGACACGGAGTTTCAAGTATTCTTGTAACCTGATGTTCGAAACAAACGGGTTGAAATAAAAAAAAAACTTTCCAAAAAAAAAATCTTCTCTCTCGGATCAATTAATAGCCATTTCAGCGTTCCCTCTATGAATGGCTATTTAATTTTATATTTGATGATTTTCATAATTTAAAATAACTTCACATTGATTTTAAAGCTTAAGTGTGCAGTTACTACCATAGGTTTAATGTTAACATGAATTGTAACCCATATTAATTTCATAAACGCGAAACTACTTTACTTTATTAACTCTTCAACATGATCCCTTGGAATGATTTCAAACTATCGTGGGCTATTTATGTTGGTTCATTTGTAAGGTATAATCTATAAGAGCGTCTCAATCTATCTGAGTTTGCCGCCAATAATAATTTTAATTGAATTATGAAGAGCCTCCACCACTGGCCACTCGTAAATTGGTTATCTTTGGCAGTTAGGCCCAAATAAACTTTCCAGACGATTCTAATAAAGCTTGTGCCAACGAAATCAACACAGGGATTCCACAAGTCAAAAGAATTCGCGTTACGTAATACAACAAAATGATGGTCGAACCAGCTTCTATTTAAAATCAAACACATCACAATCTGATTTAAATAAATGCCCTTACAAGGTTATGTTTGGTAACTCTTAGTAAATTATGTTACCTACAAGTCAAGGTCATAGTATTTATTTTCTTATTTCAACCAACCCAAGGTCAATGTTACCTAATTTTAGGGAAATTTGTTTTGTAGAAGACTCGTTAGCTTAGCTACTTATTATATTACAAAGGGTTCAAATACGTTGATTGAGCCCCTTGTTATTTGATTCTTAATTAATGGCCATTAGCAAATACTTCTTTTAAAAACGCTTTTTTTTTCTTTTTTTTTTTTTGTTAGCACAATTAGACAAATGACTATCTCCAATTGCCAAACGGGGAAAATTGTCAAGTTACTGAATTTAAAAACTGTCAACAGGTATTTGGATAAGGGATCTGAAATTATCGGTTTTACGATTTTTATTTCTCCAAAGAACGATATTCACTTACGAGAGAAACAACAAAACTTATGTATGTCCATACGCTGTATGAGCGTATGGACACGGCGTATTTTTAACGCACCGATGACTCAAGTTTTACAAACGCGCGCTTAGGCGCTGTAAATGACCAAAAAGCAATACTGTCTGCGTTTGAAACGCGCGAGCGCGCGTCGTCTGCACGTCGTCGACGCGTTGAAAAAGCGCCGTGTGCAAAGGCCCTTAATATTCTTCGATTGCGATTGTTGTACCTAATTACAACAAGTACAAGTAAATCAGTTGTTATCTTTTGAATTAACCATTTCAAATGACCTCACTTATCCGATGGTTTGGCGAATGACGTAATGGTGTGCCATATCTTTGAAGATAACTTCCAAACAAGTCAGCCGCTTTGGTAATGAGAAAATCCCTTGATTAATGTCAATTAATAGCAAGCTATAGCTGTCAATACCATATAGTCATCTGGCATAGCCGCCCCCCCCCCCCGGTTTTAATTATTTTTTCAACGTTGCGGCGCACAATCTACCATGCATATAATTATGCGTAGAGGACAGTTAGTTATGGGTGGATGACATAATTACATCAAGCTGTGAACAGTTATTTCAATTTAATGTAACGCATATAAGCATAAAATGAAGTCATTTTAATGATAGTCATGATTGTCACATGATGACTTTTCCACGAAATAACTCGGCAACGTGACACTTTAGGGCACCATGTTCCCAAAATGTTTTGTTTGCTGAAGTTTCCTCTACCCATTTATGAATATTAAATCGTGCGCCGCAACTTTGAAAAAAAAAACAAAATGTCGGCAGGGGGCTATGCCAACTCCCGAAGAAAAATGTTTTAACCCTTTAGGCTAGATAAAAAAACTGGCCAAGTGCGAGTCGGTCTCGCGTGCGAAGGGTTCCGAGCGAATTTTTTTTTTAACATGTTATTTTTACACTATAGACTTCTTATAGGTTATCCTGAAATCTATAGGTAAAGATCTATTATCTACATTTTTTTCAAAATTTTAGGCGCAGTAGTTTCGGAAATAAGAAAGACCATTCCCCCCCCCCCCCGGGAATGGTCATTTTTCGTCTAATTTCTTGAATAACTTCAAAACCATTTATTTAAAATTATGAAAAAAATATAATTAAAACCTTCACAGTAAGCATTTGATATGTCACACGACATTTTTCAAAAAACTTTTTTTTTGAAATTTTCTAGTTTGACGCCCAAAAGTTTTTCCATGCCAAAATTTTATCATTTACGTAAAGCGTCCGTATTTGGGTCACAGAAGTCCATATTTTTTACCAAATTTCCAGTCAATTTCCAGTGGATCCAGAGATAAGTGGCTGTGACAGACGGACAGACAGACAAACAGACACCCGAGTGATGCTATAAGGGTTCCGTTTGTTGTTTGGAACCCTAAAAAATTAGACACTCATTAAAATAGTCCTCTAGATGGCGGGGGGGCTATGCCACAAAGGTTGTATCCCATTCCTTTAAGTCCCACTGCTGGACAACGGCCTTCTCTTTCTCCTTCCATACCTATCAATCCTGTTGTTGTGTGTGTCCTGTGCGACTTGTGGCCAAGTTTGACCCAGAATCCTGATCATCATCATATCAACCGAAAGACGTCCACTGCTGGTCATCGGCTCCCCCAAGTGTCGCCACAACAAAAGGCCCTGTGCGTCTCGCATCCAACGTCTACCTGCGATCGCCACCAGGTCATCGGTCCACAAATCTGATGACGTGTAATTTCCCACAAAAATATAGGCTACATTCTCACAGTTTGAGTAAATAGATTCTATGTATGTTGAAGATTTAGTAAACGGCTTTCAAGCCGCGTGAACAAAGTCAATTGCAGGCCACAGGTGATGCTGGAAGTTTGTACCTTGTTAATTATGACCATAGAGTCTATAGAATGGATAGAGATTCCATAGACTGCCTGTTCAGTTTAAAAACGTCTTTTACATCGTTCTCACGTGTATGCATGATTTCAACTTGATGTAAACAAAACTTCGTAATAATTTATTATTTTTAAAAGAGTGTCCGTGGAGTTTCTTGCACGTTCTTCTCCATAGAGATCTACGATTTGGAACGTGCAAATAGCTTCATTTTTTTGGACCGACCGACCTTGACAATTCAAAAGTGCCTGCAAATGGTTTATTTGAAATAAATATTTTAAGTTTGAAAAAATAAATAAAAAATATATCTGAGTGGAAATACAATAACAGGGACTTTATACCTATTTTATTATAAAAAGGCCTGTAATTTACTTAAATAAACCTCCACGGTATTAGTTATGTAATAAAAATTCCCTGTTAAAAATGAATGCGTTTAGACTTTTTAAAACCGATGTGATCTGAGTAAGTAGATTATCTATATTTTTTCTAAGAGACACAAACCACCGGTGATGACAGAAATAAAATCCGTTCAGCTGTTTTTGAGATTCGCCCTTTCAAACGCACTGTCTCGGTAGCCCGAGTTTATATTATGCCTTGTGACGTCATGCGTAGTGGGGAATGGATTACCTCTCTATCTATTTACCCGCTCTATGCCATAGACTAACAGCCTGTCAATACGGCCATAATCGCCTTTAGCCTCGGCGTTATTAATAGCCTGAGTGCCAGATAAAGTCTTAATAGTTACAGATAAAGTATTAGTACTAGATATTTATTACTATTGAACCCCGCTGGCTGGAGTTACGTAACTTTTATATTGATGACGCGGTTAATCAATCAATGATCATTCGATTGTAAATAAAACTCCACTAGAATACTTCTGCCTGTTCCATGTTGTTCGTGCCTTGGTAATAACTTGGAGATTAATGGACTCAAGCACGTGAAGTGGGTGGTCTGTAACTAAATTCTGTCAACTTGCAACGCAGCGTTGGAAGGCATCCAACAAGGTGGACCGATGACCTTGTAGCGGCATCAATAGCGTCATCAATGCCGCCTTAAGAAAAACCATCGTAGCAAAAATCTACATCGCAACAAAAAGAACCGCAACGCCATCTATACAACAAGCAGTGAAATACTACTACGAGAGTTTACCGTGTGATTTGAACATACACAACAGTTTGAATATCAACTATCGGGCAGACACAACAATCGTCTCTCGGTCGGAGGAACCTCCCTTTTCAATGGAGGTTTGCGGGACTTTACACCCTGTGCCGCATACCTCTATTAGTTAACCTATTGAGGGTCGCGGGTAGCCGATGGATGCGAGACGCACAGGACCGGTTGTTTTGGCGACACTTGGGGACACCAGCAGTGGTCTTTCGGCTATAAATTAAACTCAATTAAGTTTGAGTCCTTAACTGAAGGATGAATAAAGACGCACGATACATAGAAATAACTATAAAAAATGAAAACAATAAAAAATGGTGTGTTGAAAAAATTGTGCACACAAAGAAAATGGGCGCCTCACGGTGCACTACAAAGATCCATTCTAGTATGTCAGAAGAACACTGATGCTGTCAGACGCTAGTTTCATTATGAACATTTCAAAGAAGCAGCTGAAACATTTACCACATTATGCGTCACCGTTTGGCACTAAAAGGGCTTGTATGCAAAGAAAAGCAGCGTAAATTAAGCCACTGCGAAAGAAGAAGGAAGAGACTTCTAGAGAAAGTGACCTATCCGCTTTGTCATGTCATTGACAACTATTGCACAAAGAATTAAAATAATCCACCTGCCATATAATATAGGGGTTGAGGAATTTGTTCGAAAGAATCACCTTGAAACGCATAAGGCATTAGAAGGAAAACGTATAGGCACAGTATGTATAGGTTTAAGTCAATAAGAGTCTGACACTCCCTTCTCCCGCCCAGAGCGGAAAGAGGCATTTGATGATTTTCCATCCTTAAAAAACCGGTCAAGAGCGAGTCGGACTGGCGTGCAAAAGGGTTCCGAACGAATTTATTTTTTAACATGTTATTTTAACACTTCTTATAGGTTTTTCTGTAATCTATAGGTAAAGATCTATTATCTTCATGTTTTTCAAAATTTTAGGTCAATAGTTTTGGAGATAAGGGGGGGGGGTCATTTTTCGTCTAATTTCTTGAATAACTTCAAAACCATTCATTTCAAAATTTAGAAAAACTTAAAATTAAAACTCTCACAGCAAGCCCTTTCATTTGATATGTCAAACAATATTGTTCAAAAATCTTTTTTTAATTTTTGACCCCCAAAAGTGACCCCCATACTAAAAGTTTAATAATTTACGTAAAACGTTCGTGTTTGGGTCATAGAAGTCAATACGTGTACCAAATTTCAACAGAATCGGTTCAGTGGACCCGGAGAAAACTGGCTGTGACAGACAGACACCCGAGTGATCCTTTATTTTCAAGGGGGCGGCCGCTTGAAAGTAGTTTTCTAGTTCCCATTCGTACTGAAATAGAACTAACTTTGTCGAAAAAATGGAAGATATAATAATAGGAATAAAATTTTCTATCTCGCTTCGATCGCTATTGCAGCGATCGAAGCGAGATAGAAAATTTTATTACCTCGTCTCGATTTTGCTAGGTTTCTAAAAAGAGGCTTGTGGGGTATATTTATGTTAAGATCATAGTCATACCAACTTATTCTTATTTTATGAAGGCAATGCACAATAACCTACACTTGACTTCAATTTACAAATATTGGTTTTGAATTCAAAATCGATATATTCAAGTATTATCACCATTCAAGGATACAACATTACCTACACTGAAAGTTTGGCCTCGTTTGCAAAATGACAACACACTGAAGATTTTTGTAGGTCATTCAAAATAAAAGATCAACATTCATTGTGAAATTGCACATCAAAATGTAATGGTCACAAAATGCCGCGAAATAGGCTAGTTTCCACCATCTATAAATTGCAAATCTATTTAGTCCGTCAGTTAGAGTATTGAAAAATAATGGAAACGTATTTTTTGTTTTTGTAAATCAATGAATATTGACAAAGATAAAATGCATCAAAAATCGGGAGAGGGGGCTGGTGACGTCACGTCGCTAGTAAAATTGTACTATCGTAGTGACGTCACGCGAGTTTTCAACGTTCTGTATCTTCGTAATTTTTTGTTTACGTGAAAAAAGAAAAAATACGTGTCCAATATTTTTTGGAAATCTATCTGACAGACTAATTAATTTTTTTTCAGTAAAATACCCTATTATAATGTTTATAACCTCAATGTTTTTAAATAAATATGCGTTAATATTGCTTCATAAACTGAAAGCATCATTAAGGATTAATAATGTTTTTGACAAGATTCATTAATGAAGCCACATCCCTGATAAATTCGGAAATGACGAGAGACGCAAAAGGAGACCTGGGTTGTACGGTTGGCAGAATGCTTTGTTTGTGATCTTTGCTTGATAATAAAACCTATATTCTAAGTATTTATAAAGGAAGAAGAGCGGATATACACCAATCAACTGATATACCACGACAATGTAAAAAATAACATTATTAATGTCAATTGTACGTAAGTAACGAGCTAAAACTTTAATTTACTGAGTCGAGTTCTTAAAAAATACTTAGAACGAAGCGGTATAACTCGACAATATAAGATCACGCATAAAGACCGTAAAATTGAAATTAAAAAGTGCCGATATTAAAATATATTCAGCTTACTTTGGTTTGACCTGAAAGTGTCAACCCAAAGTGACAATTTTTGTGTTTCCTGATAGCTACAACCTGGGAGTCTTTAGTCAAGAGTGATTAGGTTACATCTAGGCAAGCGTGCTCCATCTTCGACCGCATCGTCGCTTACCATCAGGTGAGATAGTGGTCAAACGCGTGCCTATCAATAGTAAAAAAAAAGTATTTCCCCTCTTTTTAACCAACTACTAAATATTTGTACGACATCATAGGAACTCGAGGTTTGCCAACGAGCCATAGAGCGCAGTATCCTGGCAGTTCGAATTACGGATCGTGTACGGAGCTACTATTTCTGTTTGCAAGGTTTAAAGTAACCTAACACGAATCTAACCTGTCCGAGTCGGGGTGCCCCAAGTCCCGAGCTCGCTTCGCTCGTTCTTGCATCCTTAGTCATATTGCTGATTACCACCTGCCAAGGTATGATCTGCCGAACTATTTATCGAACCGCTCATTCCATCATTATTACCGCTCATTCAGTTATTGGACTGCTCATTTATTTTTATAATTGACATTGTATGATAAAATAACCGACAAATTGTTTTTTATTACTGTCCATGTTTTACCGTCGCAATAATTAATCAATCGCCATTAAATTAAATAACTGCTCAATATGTTTTTCAACTGATCATAATAACATCTCGAATATTTAAATAACAGCTCAAAAAATTTGTTCTCTTTAAAAATCAGCTACTCTCAGGTATCTCCACCTTAAGAACTGGCCCGCAATGGCAGAGCACAGACGTGTGTGGAAAAGGGAGAGGGGGTCTTTGCCCAGCAGTGGGATATAACGGGCTAGATTGGATTAGGTTGATTATCTTTCAGATCTCATGAATTTGAGACGAAATATCTCGTTTAATCTAGATGTTACTACAGCTTTGTCCTTTTTTTTTTGTTATAGGCATACGTTTGACCACTATCTCACCTGATGGTAAGCGATGATGTGGTCGAAGATGGAGCACGCTTGCCTAGAAGTAACCTATTCACTCTTGGCTTAAATACTCCCAGGTTGCCATCAGGAAACACAGACTCTGGCAGGGAATTCCACTCCTTAGCTGTACGCACTATGAATGTGTTCCCAAATCGCTTCGTGCGTGTTGCGCGGTTGTCCACCATGTATTTTCAACGGGACAGAAAATACCTTCTGAAATGCCAATAAGCAATTACCAACATTTTCTCTTTAGTAAAGATCTTAATCAAAGCTCACAACACCTAATAAATTATAGTGCAAGCCCGATAATTTCACTGCTTACCTACAGAAACAACAACAGTTTAGTAATGCCAATAACATAACCTTTTCTTATTCAATTTACACTTATCTCTTCATCGTCGCCCGCTGTGAACTTTAAGAATAGTTAATAAAGTATTTATTAGAAGGGTTTTCCATTGATGTAGGTATTTTGTGGTGCCCCAATAGCTACCCTACTAGGAGTGGCAATAGGGTAGAAAATATCATTTAGTCCGTCAGAATACTTAAAAATATTGTACACATTTTTCTTTCGTGACCTAAACTTGCTTTGGAATTTCACGTGACGTCTTTCAGAAGTGACGTAAAAACGCCCCATTCTTTAACTTTGATGCGTTTTATCTTTGTCATTTTAATTGATTTGATAAAAAAAAATTCGTTTCCAATAGATTTGATAATTTACCCAAGAACAGCTTAAGGCCTACGCACACCAAGGGGGGCTACTCTCTAAGCCCGAAGTCCGTAGTTTCGGGCTTAGTTGCGGGCGTATTCTACTCCGTTTCACCTAACCACTTAGGATGAATGACAACAGGATTTGTCAGTTACTGTCAAATCGTGTTGTTATACATTCTTAATTCGGGACTAATCGTAAGTCCGCTTAGAGGGAAGACCCCCAGGACGAAATGGCAAAGGATTTTGTCACCAGTCAGCGTACACTAGCCACTAGCGTACACTTAGATCCCGCCGCAGCATCCCTTAGCGCGCTCTCCGATGCCGTGTCAACAAATCCCTTTCGATGCCATGGAACCAATTAATATCATTGGCATTTATGTCGTATTCCTATTAGATAAGTTTGAATGTCCTTTGGTAAAAATTTAAATCCTTTGCCATTCCGTGCCGGTGTGCGCAGGCCCTCATTAGAATTCTTAATTGTGAAGCCTGTAGCGGCATCAATGCCGCCACAAGAAAAACCAACGGAGCAAATCGATATCGCAACAAAAAGAACCGCAACGCCATCTATCCTAGCAGCGAACTACTACGTCGAAATCCTGCATTGCGCAATCAGAGTTTACCGTGCGATTTGAACATATACATCAGCCCGAATATCAACTATCGGGCAGTTGCCCACACCGGACAAAACAACCATCTGGTCGGAGGATCCTTCCTTTTCAATGCAGGTTTGCGTGGCTTTACTCTCTGTTCTCTGTGTCTCTGTGCCTATTGTTGTACCTGGTTGTACTTAAAGTTTTTTCAAAATCAGTAACAAATGTCTGCAAGAATCAGCGATCCTTCCTACACACATAGAGCTGCATTTGTACTAGAATTTTAATGAATAGAATATGAACCCAGTTATTTAATAACGATGCGAATTAATGATGATGATTTCTCAGAAACAAATCTTAGATGAGAATTAGGAAAAGGTACTTTGTAGTGTCATGGCGCTTCATTCAAAAGTTGAAGAGATTCGATTACGTTTGTCTAGTGTGGGACATACACGCTCAAGTAATCTGATTTGAACAAACAGGCTGGTTCAAACAGTTTGATCAAATAGAAATACGAAATTTCGTATACAATTTGATCTTCCACTAGTGGTACGAACCTAAATAGGAAATGTAGAAAAATATAGGTAGGCATTCGTAGTTTACTAAGTATATGAAATGATGCATTTGACTATTAGCCGTAGAACCGATGACCGTTGGGGTAGACGAGTTCTTGAGTGGAGACCGCGAATCGGAAAAACCTAAGGTAGGACGCCTTCAGGCTAGGTGGAGTGACGATCTTCGCAGGGTGACCAATAGCAGCTGGTCATCCAGCTCTCCTAGTGCACGCCATTCCACTCTATTTCCGGCAACTCGTGAGAGTTGCTGGAAATAAAGTACGTGCGCCTAGAGTCACTATAATATTTTATTTTCACTTGACGTTCAAAAGTGCCTTTAATGGTCTAGTTGAAATAAATCATTTGACTATGACTTAGGAGAGGCCTATATCCAGCAGTGGACTGCTATAGGATGATGATGACGATTTTTGAAGTGACAAACCCTAAGAAACAATATAAGAAGGTAAGGTTCATTGATGTGTGGTAATCTCTGAATGTATAGAAATCGTCACTATCGCTAAGTCTTATGTCTTTTGTCCCGGAAAAAAAACGCAGGTTCCTGAAAGAAAGCAATGTGTTACATAAAATATTTAATTAATAAACATTTATTTCAAATACCAAGACTTATAGTGTAAACTATGTTAGTAAAACATTAACAAAAACAAAAACCAATACAGTTTGCGACATCACTGCTGCAAAGTGACAGGCCCAGCTAATACCCTGGAGCAGTGGTTCACAAACGCACGATCTAGCCTGCTAGCTTGCTATCATGGACAGGACGCTGCCCCGCACCTTTCTGACCAAGGATGCCCATCGCTTCCGCATCAAAGTGTAAAAGCAGTCAACGTGAGCTTCAGCTAACATCCCCGATGCGTTGTAGTATCGGGGCAACTCAATAACACCCTGAAAGCGTTATTGTAGGTACTGGACGCGATAATACTATGAAAACGTAAATAAACTGTCAGTTATTAAGTCTAGATTTATATCGATAAATACCTCAGCTCGTATTTTTCAATAAAAGCCTACATAAAATCAAATACAATAATTTCGCGGTGGTACTACACATTTATCTTCAACTAAACGCCTATTTGTTGTGGTAAACCTAACAATGCAGCTATGAATGGTAATATAATTTACTGCATACATAAAGACACCACAAGACTTATATAATGGTATACTAATCGAATCTATTCATCGCCTTGTACATACATACATTTGCTTGCTATGGCTGGCAACGGCCGCATGGTCAGACAGAGTCAGACCAACATTATCTTACCCACTTGACTTATTCGCTAATAGTCAAATGAGTTACATAATTTTGATCACAGACCCTTTTTTTAAAAGCATGGGAAATCATCAAATGGCTCCTCCCGCTCTCGGCGAAGCAGAAGGGAGTGTCAGACTCATACTGACTAATACCCATCCGTGTTCCTCCTAGTGCCCTTTGCGTTCCTGGGCCGCGGTGACTCTTACGAACAAATTCGGCGCTGGCCCTAGCGGACCCCTTCTTCTATGACATCTCTTTGAGGCGCGTGTCGACCCGGGCCTGGTTCTGATCGGACAGCGAACCAGCGAACCACCCAACGCTCGCCGTCCGCAAGCCTGCGCCTACGATGGCCGGGAATCGCCCTGCGACTCCCGACGCCCGGGGCGTCTTTTTCTGTTGCGGCGGCTGGGGCGTGAGGTTTCCCTCTCTCTCTCACTGGTCACAGACCCTACGTTAATATTAATAAGTACGAATTTCATTATATCCTTTCCCAGGTCCTAGGCTGCATTATGTATATTTGTCAAACATTTGGGTCGGTGAATGTAATAAACAGACAGATAGGGTGACTTTCGCGTTTTCCTGCGACCGCGAAAAACTCTCAATTTTCCGGGACAAAAAGTAATCTATGACCCTTATAGACAGTAAAAAAGGTACCTTTTTTAGTCCAGTAACCCGTCCGTCTATTTGGCTCAGCTGCTCATGGCATAATACGGTTACGTAACGTGCACTGCGCCGACTAATACGCATTGTCGGGATTGGGAATCACGTTTAGTTTGAGGAACGTTTTTTATTTATTTATTTACTAGCTTCTGCCAGCGGCTTCGACCGCGTGGTCTCTAGGGAACATATTCTCGGGATAAAAAGTAGCCTATGTCCTTTCTCAGGCTCTAGACTATCTGTGTACCATATTTCATTTAAATCGGTTCCGTAGTTTTGGCGTGAAAGCGAGACAGACAGACAGAGTTACTTTCGCATTTATAATATTAGTAAGGATTAGTAAGGATTTTGCGTGGATTTACATCTACATACTTTTATTAAATTGGAGGTCATTGAGTTGTACCTGCTGTGTCAATTGTTTTCTACTTCTTTTTATTTTTTTCGTTGTTATCAACACATACTTATCTATCACTTGACACCAAATTATTATTCATGTTGTATTGTTTACTACACACTATTATATATTTATTTAACTGTATATTTAATATTGTAAAACTGATTCACATTCGTATACTCAACGTAAGGTTCAGTTGAAAACCAGCGTCAGGCAGCTCCTAGTTGTCTGGCATTTTGCTGAACTGGACCTATTTGGCGCAGCCGCGGGGCACACAACGTAATTGTTTTAGAATTAAGTTTCCTTTTTATTTGCACCTACATTGTGTGTGCCAAATAAACTTGTTCTTGTTGTGTTTGCTGTACTTGTTTTGTTCTAAAAGAAAGAAAATCTTGTCAAAATCATAAAAAATCAAATCTGTTTATATGCCAGAATGTAGTACAATGTAGGTTGATACAAGATCTTAAAACTGTAATGGGCCCATACATTCTACCATTACATATGGTGTGCAAATATTTTATTTTATGTTAGTATTTTATTTGTTGTTAGTTTTGTGTTTTTTTATATTTTTTATGTGTGTTTTAATTTTGTGTAGTCACACGAATAAATGAATCTTGAATCTTGAAAGTACGGGGGTAGTTTGCGTCAAATCCAGTAGTTGATAGTGATTTTTATTAGCAGACTTGTTTATAATGTTAGCCCAATGTATAATTTATAATCAAAGTTTGTCATCTCGAGCGCCGAGAAGATCCTATTAAAAATCTTATTTTACGGTTATAATCGCCAAAATCTGAAAAAGAACCGGACGTTTCGTATTTGACATAGTTGCGTTCGGCGCACGAGGTCACAAACTTGGGTTGTTCATTGGGCCAACATCTTAAACAAGTCTGCAAAAAATAATTTGGATTTGATGCAAGCTCTGATGTATAAAGTTACTGGACTATTTTACCAGTAAATGAATTTTCATTCTACCATCAAATATCTAGTACCTAATCGGTTCAGAATATCCAGATATACCTCCAACAAACAAACAGACAATTTTACCTGTCATAATGCTAGTTAAGAGGGCTATTACATTTTTTCTTGGATTTGAGCGTTTGACTCGAGTTTTGATATGTGATTATGGTTTATATATAGCCACAAATTACAAAAAAAAATTTGGCCAAGAAAGTTTGATTATTTTTCTTGGGAGTGCTTTAAATAAATATTTCAATTCGTTAACTTAAATTATTAAAAACCTTTTCTCTGCAAAGGATGTTTCATAAAAAACTTTGGCATCTTTTGATGCTTTGTTACATCGAAGATATAATCTTCTTCTTCTTATCGTGTAATAATTTAATATTAATAAAAATGTTTTTGGTACAACTGTATCTTCTACTTTGGAGTGCTTTATTCAATTTATTATGCTTCATACAGTAAAATATCAAAAATAATTCAGTAAAACAGAGAGTTACTGATAATTTTTCGTCTGAAAATATAAATCTTTTTCTATGAAAATATAATCCAAATTCAAACAAAAAGTAACTAATAACTAAGGTTACTATGTTACCTTGCTTGAAAAAAAAAATTGTCTATTTAAATGTAAAACAACTGTTATATACAGCGCTACAATCACTATAAATCTCGGAAAACCGCGGTCTGTAGCTTTAGTCCGGGCCAAGCGCTCGATTTTGTAATAGCACCCTTAAGGCATACATGACAATGACCTTGTGCATATAAACGGAGCTAACTACAGCTCTACGCGCCACTCCGCTACCCGAATTTTTAATTTATTATAAAAAATAACACATATTTAAAAAAAGTAACAAAACCAAATTATTTTCGTTTGTATTGCAAAACAGTAGATACTTATTTTTAAGACTTTTGTTAAAAAATGAAGGAGTAAAATGATTCATCTCAACGATTTGGAGATGAATTAGTGATACCGATACATAAATTCTGGCTAAACCAAATTAAGAATCATATCATGTAGTTTACTACCTAGTTTTTTCAGATGGAATTTCTCAGCAAATGCCGACGAAAAGTTGCTTCATCTGCACCCTGTTTTAAAGCATTTCTCGGGACAGCAGCCTTAAGATATGAATGACATACCATCGTTTGACACAAGCACTTAGTTACCATCGCACGGCCAAAGAGAAAAGAGATGTGTAAAGTTGATAATTAAATGTTTTATTACGTCAGCAGATTGATAAGCAGACTTGTAGAAAGTGGATAAGTTAGTAACAGCCAACTTAGCATTCCTCGCGTTAATTAGCGAAGAACGACATGGAAAAGGGAAAATATAAGTGCTCATCTTTTTACTCCGTTTTTTTTCTGGCATTTAAGAAAATGTTCCCTCTGAACATGATGTAACCACGTAAACGTGGCCTTATCTTTTACTAGCTGACCCGCGCAACTTCGTTTACGTCACAATTTTCATTACTGCTCCGGTCTTATTGGTCTTAGCGTGATGATATGTAGCCTATAGCCTTCCTCGATAAATGGGCTACCCAACACTGAAAGAATTTTTCAAATCAGACCAGTAGTTCCTGAGATTAGCGCGTTCAAGCAAACAAAAAAACAAACTCTTCAGCTTTATATATTAGTATAGATATAGATTAAATACTAGCTTTTGCCCGCGACTTTGTACGCGCATATCCCGTATTTCCCGTTCCCGTAGGAATTTCGAGAAATCCTCTCTTAGTGCTCCTCTAGGTAGGGTAGCTACATGCCAAATTTCAGCTTTCTATGACCAGTAGTTTCGGTTGTGCGTTGTCTGTCAGTCACTCACTCAATCATTCAGTAACGGAATAATTTTATATAAATAGACTAGCTTTTATCCGCGACTTCTTACGCGCATTTCCCGGTATTTCCCGTTCCGTTGGAATTTCTGAAAATCCTCTCTTACACTCCCCAAGGAACCCACCTTTCAGCTTTCTCTGACCAGTAGTTTTGGCTGTGCGTTCTCAGTCAGTCACTCCGTCACTCAGTAACGGAAGAATTTTATAAATTACTAGCTTCTGCCAGCGGCTTCGCCCGCGTGGTCCCTAGGGAACATATTCCCGGGATAAAAAGCCTATGTCCTTTCTCAGGCTCTAGACTATCTGTGTACCAAATTTCATTTAGATCGGTTCAGTAGTTTTGGCGTGAAAGCGCGACAAACAGACAGACAGAGTTACTTTCGCATTTGTTATATTAGAAATTAGTAATAGTAAGGATGACGGCAATTGGCAGCTTCGCTTGCGACCTCCCCCGCGTTCATTTCAGCATTTTCCAACGGAATCACCTGTCTACGGGTGGTTTTCTTGGAACAAATCTCTACGAGTATACCTACTGAATATTATCCGGATTTATCCGTGAATATATTCACAACAGAGAAACAGAAAGAGTACGTTTTGAATGCATTCTATTTTAAGCTCTAGAGACCTCAAAAAAAAGGTTTCTGAAATTATACGTTTTTGTCCTTAGTAAGTAAGAAACTTAATTAAAGTCATCATCATCATATCAGCGGAAAGGCGTCCACTGCTGGACATAGGCCTCCCCCAAGCGTCGCCACAACGACCGGTCCTGCGCGTCCTTTATTAAAGTATCAACAATACTTGATTTAATTAAATCCGGCTTTGCTTTAATATGTAAATACATAACAACATGTTACTACATACACAGACCGCACTTAACAAATCTAAAATTTTGCAAGCAGGAAATTCTTAGTTCGCGTCTAGTTTCGTCGTTGCGTAAGCGCAGATCTCTGCAGTTGCATCTGACCTGCTTTTGACCCGTCATTATGAGATGCTTTCATTGCTGGTAGCTTGTAGACTGGACATTACCGACGCATTTTTATATAGATAAACTATCTTTTGGTGGTCTAGGCTTCATGTCATAGACACGCACACAAATGTAGCAGCTACAACAAAGATTGTACCCACTTAATTGGTCATTTGCCTGTGTTTCTTTTCGAAAAACGCTTTTTTTCTTTTTTTATTTAATTTCTCAAATACTTTCACGCTTAAAATATGTTAGTATACATATAGAGCCAGCCATTTCCTGATAGTGTATGTGTTTCCTGATAGCTACAACCTGGGAGTCTTTAAGTCAAGGGTGAATAGGTTACTTCTAGGCAAGCGTGCTCCATCTTCGACCACATCATCGCTTACCATCAGGTGAGATAGTGGTCAAACGGGTGCCTATCAATAAAATGCCTACTTATAAAAAATAATAAAAAAGCACGGTACTAGGGATTCCTTGGATTTTTTTGGCATTTTATTAAATGGCAATTTAAATAAATTAGTATCCAAGTTAGGATTTAGAAAAGCGAATATTCTGTATTGAATACGCTGTTAATAGCTGTTATTAATGGTAATTTAATGTAAATGAATAAGAAATCATTAGCATGCACTCACTGAGTTTAGAGTTTATTGTCTAACACAATTAATTATATTAATTTGTGTTAAGCAGATGCGGCTGGCTCCATTTTGTTACAAGTTTTGTTTTGTAATTTTTTAAACAAATTATTCTAGAGATTTTCCGATTGTGCGATTGCCTAAATATTTGTGTCGAATTTTCATAATTTCATGATAAACTTTTATAAATATTTTCTTTAGTAATCTAATGAAACCCGGTGGAAAATAGGCGAAACAATTAAATTCATAGACTACTGCCTATTAAAACCCGATTGTACTCACGATTCTTTCTTTATTTATTTGCGCCCATTTCAATTAAACAAATTGTCCTAATTTCTTGCTAGGAAAATTAGTAAAACAAATTCTTAGAAAACACTATACCTACGTGAGAACTGGGGGTAAATAAAACCTATGCAAATTATTTGCAGATAAGCAACTCTGAGACCAAAATTTGCATTCCTAAGACACTAATTTCAATAAAAATTTAAACAAGCCAAGAAGCAATCGGCTTCTTTCACCATTACGGATCGTTTCTAAATGAGAATTTAATTTAAATAATATTTCTTAATCTAAACAAACGACTTACAATGATAACACTGACCTCTTGGTCAAATTAATATAAGAATTTGCGTTCAATTATGAAACACGGAATTTTATAAGAAACTAGTGGACGTCACGCGGTTTCACCCGCGTAGTTCCCGTTCCCGTGGGAGTACGGGGATAATATATAGCCTATGATAATGTAGCTATCCAATGCTTTCAAATCAGTCCAGTAGTTTCGGAGCCTATTCAATTCAAACAAACATATCTTTCTTCTTTATAATATTAGTATAGATATAGACTAGCTGACAATCGTCTGCGTCACATTTTTCATTTATGCTCCGCTCCTATTGGTCGTAGCGTGATGTTATATAGTCTCCTCGATGAATGGGCTATCCAACACTGAAAGATTTCATTTCGATCCAGTAGTTCCTGAGATTAGTGCGTTCAACCAAACAAACTCTTCAGCTTTGTAATATTACTATAGATCCTAATAAATAGACGTAGAAGAGATTCTTTTGAAAGACCTTGTTTGTGGGAAGTCAACATCATTCCAGTCGAACGATATCAAGCATTGGACATAGGACTCCCCCAAGTGTCACCATCACCACGTCGACCAGTCCTGTGCGTCTCGCAGTCAGCGGATTTCCATGGCCTTCATGAGGTCATCGGACCATCTTGTTGAACGCTGGGAAAGTACGACAACCAGGTATATGGTCTTCTCATGAGGAGCATTGCTGTGTTTCGATTCAGGTATAAAAAATAGAAAATGGTATGCCAACTCCCATAGAAAAAGTTCGAACCCTAAACGGGTTCGAACTTTTTCTATGGGAGTTGGCATACCATTTTCTATTTTTTTTTTCAACGTTGCGGCGCACGATCTAACATGAATATATCGGTAGAGGACGCTTTGCTTTTTTACATTTGTTTGTTTACAAAAAATGTAAGCAGCATGGTGCCCTAAAGTGCCACGTTGCCGAAATATTTGAAGGTAAAGTCGCCGTGCTTCCCTTGTCTTGATATTATAGGATGCTATAGAAAACTGTCAACGAAATTGATTATTAATATCATCATAAACTTAATTCTTGGTGTTAATATTCTCTGATTTCAAACTTGCTGTCTGAATTTGAGTATTCTCCTTAATAAAGACTAGACAATTAAGCTGAAAATAAATTAAAGCTGTAACAGTTACACCACGTCTAACATATAAAGCTTCATGCCTATTAGCCCAACTATAACAGTCCAGTGCTAAACATAAGCCTTTCCAATCGCACACCATCAATAAGGCTTATCAGATCACCATTCTATACCAACACGTCCAAAACATGTTCTACATTCGACTCTCCCTTTGCACCCATACGTCTTAGGCCTCGTTCAGAGTGAACGCACGATGACTAGAGCGGGAGCGGACGCAGAGGCGGAAGCGGCAGTAGCAAGTAGCGAGTAAAGCTTGAAACTCGAAACGAGTTGGCAAGCAGCAAGTAGCGAGTGAAATGTTTCGACAGTTTTGACGCTTTGCTTTAAAGCAAGTACTTTTGTGCGGCGGGCGATTACTCGCAATACTCGCTCCGGCCCGCACTGTAGGTAGAAATTACCGCTGGTTGGTGAGTTCTGCCAAGCGAGCATCGCCGAGCGAGTGTCTGTTTGATAGCTCTTGTCGCTGCGATCAACTAGTGGTAAGAGACGCTCGCCTGCAGTATGAACAGCCAGCTATTGACTATGAATGTATGTGTCTCTTTTACTCACACGAGATCTATATCTTTTGTCCCTTTCCTCAGCGACCAAATAATCGATAGCTAATGATTTCCTCGCCTGCGCGGGCGGTGAGACAAGTGACTAGGCGTGATGAAGGCGATTGTTAAAAACGTCAAAAATGTATGGGATTGACAAATGCTGTCGAAATATCACGTGATTAATCCCTATATTTTAGCATCTCGACAATCGCATGGAATGGGACGTTGTCTAGAGCCTCAGGTGGCCACTTCGCATCGTGAGTTGTTGTAGCGGCAGTAGTGGACATGTTAAAACAATAGACAATCGATAGCAGGCCGCTTCGTCACATCGCATTAGGATGTTTTTCTAGTAAAGATGTGCGATGTAGCTAGGCGGTGCAAGGATGCGTAGCGCTCCTATTAAACGGTGTGTAGCTGAGTTGTCCGAGGATGCTTTGAGGACTTAGTTCAGCTAGGAAAATTAAGTGATCCTATTGGACAATTTTTCCTAATACACCGCTTCACTACCGCGCACATCTTTGGTAGAAAAGCACCCATAGTCGTTTCAATATGGACACACACGGCAGTTTCATGTTTGTTAGTAGCGTGCCCGCCTCAGCACCCGCGTACACTCCACACTCAGTCCGAGGCATAACACACACCATCATATACTCTCTCCACGCCACATGCCTTCTCTGTGTGCGTGTATTATCAAGATGAATGTCTCCCAGTTCATGTGACAAGATCAACAATGAGTCGCGTGCGCATGGTACCGGATTTCCACGTAACAAGCCACCTTCCGGATTGGTGGGATTAAGGTGGGTTCAGACTATAGGAAGGAAAGAAATTATTTGCGCAAATTATGACGCATACCATAAACTAATAGAAAAGAAGTACGCGAAGAAATTTCTTTTGAAATAAGCAATTCCTTTGTACTCATATTTGAAATGTTATCTATTATTATTTTTCTTTTTTTATGTAAATAATAAAATAAATAAAACGCAAAAGAGATAAAGTATGCAAAGTTGTGTGCAAAGTTAAGTGCAACTACACATTTTTTGTACTTGGAGAAGCAGTGTCTAATGAGACATCAGTGGAAATGATGAAATTCTGTACAAACTTCCATCCCTGCTTTCGTGTTGTGTGTAATTCAATCTTGTCTAGACTTGTCTGACAGAAAATGAATTAAATTTAATTAACTACATATGTTACGAGTATATCGTACTGTTTCTCTTAATGTTTTCATAAATGTTAAAATAATATATAAAACTAGATAAACTATCGAAATGTTTTCTTGCAAAGACAGTAGTAGAACGGAGATAAAATGAATATTCGCTCGTTCTAAACCCGTCTTTACAAGCATATCTTCCGGATTGGCTGACTGATAGAACTTTGGATTACAGTGTATTATTAAGTGGTGTTTCATTATGACATGGCACGCTACGACATTATTGTGTGTTATTTAATAGTGTGTTTTCATTTACTGCTGTTTATTTTATTGATTTTGTGCTTTCTCTTATTTTCCAATAACCTGTGTAGATTTGGTTCTCATCGGAGACTAGACCATTCTCTGCTCCGTTTCTTTAATCTATCGTTTTACTAAGACAACAGTTTCTGCTGCAATCATCCTTGCATGGCAAAACTTTTTACCAACAAAGCTAGTTTACTCTCGATTTTTTCAAATTATAGCATCGTTTTATAGAGTACTAGCTTTTGCAAAGTCAGTAATGCTAGCGAAGGAGGAAGCCGAACGCGTGAGAGAGAGGGAAACCTCACGCCCCAGCTGCCGCAACAGAAGAAGACGCCCCGCGCGTCGGAAGTCGCAGGGCGATTCTCGGCCACCGTAGGCGCGGGCCTGCGGATGGCAAGCATTGGGTGGCTCGCCGTTTGATCAGAACCATGCCCGGGTCGACGGCGCGCTGTGTTCCACGCGCGCCTCATAGAGCTGTCAACATTAAAGGCGGGGCCCGCTAGGGCCAGAGCCTGCTGGGGCTGCGGACTTTGTTCGAAAGAGTCACCGTGGCCCTGGAACGCAAAGGGCACTAGGAGGAACACGGATGGGTTTTAGTCAGTAAGAGTCTGACACTCCCTCCTGCTTCACCCAGAGCGGGAGGAGTCATTTGATGTTTCCCATCCTTAAAAAACAAAAAAACTTTTGCAAAGTCGCAACTTTCTACGCGCCTATCCCGTTTTTTCCTGTTCCCGTAGGAATTTCAAAAAATCCTCTCTTAGTGCTCCCCTACACTCCTCAAGGAACCTACATGCCAAAATTCAGCTTGCTACGGCCAGTGGTTTCGGCTGTGCGTTGGCTTTTACTCACTCAGTCACTCACTAACGGAAGAATTCTATATGTATTGGTTGATATAACTTTTTATTTTTAAATACTTAATCATAGCCACAGATTGAACATAATAATGAATAACCAGATTTTAGAGTGGTATACAAAATAAAATCTCAAGTTGAAAACTACAACAGAACAAGATAACAAGTTGAAAACATACACTAAATCAACCTGAACATCTTGGAAGATTACAAAAGGGGTCACAACACTAAATTCAACACACAGATTCACAGGCCCTCAAGACCTACTCTCTCAAAACGAGTAAACAGTAACCAGTCCACATCTTTATTTGATTTGACACGTTGTTTCAATAACCCAGGATGATGTAACAAAGGCTTAGTCACGAAGAAAGTCCAGTGTCTGCCTGACTAGTACCACGTAGCGTCAGACACGCAACTAAATTGACGGTTTATGTAAGGGCCATGGCTGACATAGGACTTGAAAAGGAAATTAAGGCTATAAAAAGTGTTGCGACACTATGGCATGGTATTTAGTAGCATTAGAAATCTAGTTGTTTTAGTAGAAGCATGTTGGACAGCTGAGCGTAGGGTCCAAGATCTCCTGCCAAGATTGCTGTATTGATCGAAAAAGTTCCAATAGTCCTGGACCGCAAAGAGCATTTGAAAGAATACCGGTGGATTTTAGTCAGTCTGAGCAGAAGGGAGCTTCTGCTCCGCCCAGAGCCAGAAGATATATTAATTTGATGATTTATCCATAAAAAGATCGTCCTGTGCTTCTCAAATTATATATTTCAATTAACTATTCTACTTCTTCCCCTTGTCGCTGGAACAACAGTAGGTAACTTTTGAGTGACCCAAAATATTGCCGCTTTCACGGCATCGTTGGTGACAGCGCGTAGTGGACTTTAGTGGCATGTTTTGGGGCACAGAGGGCAAGACAGGAGGTAGAGCATAGTTTGTGGCATCAATTTAAGGGCACTTTTTAACCGATTTCAAAAAAAGCCGGAGGTTCTCAATTCGATGGGTATTTTATTTTTCTTTTTTTATGTATGTACACCGATTAATCCGAGATTACTGATTGGATTTCTATTATTCTTTTTTAGTTCGATGCAATATACTTGCTATTTGGTCCCGTAAAAATTTGTTTCAGTTTAGTTCAGTAGTTTTTATTTTATGAGAATTTTTGCTTATTTCAATTTCTGCGTTGACGAAGACGTCGTCCAAATATCACCACTTAAAAGTGAAAAATAAAAAACTTTTTACAAAAAAATATAACCGACTTCCAAAAAAAACACTACAAAGAATAAAATAACCTTAATTTCGGAAGTCAGTGTTATAAAAACAAAGAAACAAAACCAAAAACACCGACTTCTGAAATTAAGGTATTATTAAATAAATTATTCTTTGTAGTGTTTTGTTTGGAAGTCGGTTATATTTTTTTGTAAAAAGTTTTTGAATCAATAAGGTCGGTAGACCAAAGAGTTTAAGCTGGTTGCACGTTCCAAAGCATAGATCTATATGGAAAAGAACGTGCAAAAAACTTCACGGACACTTATGTTTCTGTTTTTTGATAGCAAATGCCAGTGTTAGTCGGGAGTTTGGATGTGTGCCTGGTTAAATGCAAAGGGCTTAAACCATAAATTACTAAATTGAGGAAAAACTTCTTATATCATCTTATATAATATTAGGTAGACCTAATATTAGGAAGAAGTTTTTTCTCAATTTTAAGTATATAATTATTAATAGTTGATTTAAAGGATGAGTCTTCATGTGTATTTTTTTTAAATAAACAGATGCGTAGCCAACGTCTAAACCAATTTCTATTATAAATATTATTTAGTTTTATTCACATAACACAGTGTAGACTTTTTAACCCAAAAGTTGACTGTATGAGAATGCTTTATTGCATTAAGTCCGCTACCTTGTTCGTAAAGTTTAAATAAATAAATCTTGAAAAAGGTGAGACGTGACCACGCGCTACTGTTCTGCCAAAGGTTGCTTAATACATGCCCCAAACTTCACTCCTTACAAACGCATTGCATTAAACAATACTACCCACATTTCAGATACTCCAAAAAAAACTCTCGACACCCTTTATCGATTTCCATTTATCGACACAAGTGATAATAAGAAACCCAAAACTCTTTACACTTATAGAAATCTTAAATACCCTCCAAAGTTTACGAGGCAGGTCACCGCAATAGTAAATACAGTACTATAAAAGTCCAGATTAAGGGTGTGACCACATCAGCGGTCGAACGCGGCGTTTCGATTATCGATTCCATACAATTTGACAGAAACCTGTTGATAAGTTCAACAGGGTGCCGAGCATTTACATTGAAAGTAATGACGGCAAATAATAGGATCGGTAAATATCGATGATGTAGGTAGGGTGACCATACATCTTAAATTGGTCGGATATGTTTCTCGTCGTATAAACGAATTTAGATTTCTAGTGGTCTTTACTTCGTGGCCTATCCCGCAAGATAAAAGGATTTTGTACCCAAAGGATAACCAACGGTACCCTATTACTAAGCCTCCACTGTCCATCCGTCCGTACGTCTTTCTGTCTGTCAGCGAGCTGTATCTCAAGAACCGTAATAGGTAGACAGTTGAAAAAAAATTGGCCAAGTGCGGGTCGGACTCGCGTGCAAAGGGTCCGAACGAATTTTTTTTTAACATGTTATTTTAACACTATCGACTTCTTATAGGTTTTCCTGTAATCGATAGGTAAATACCTACTACATCCATTTTTTTTTCAAAATTTTAGGCTCAGTAGTTTCGGAGTTAATGGGGGTAATGGACATTTTTCGTCTAATTTCTTGAATAACTTCAAAACCGTTTATTTTAAAATTATGAGATATATATTTAAAACTCCCATTTTAAACCCTTTCATTTGAAATGTCACACGATATTGTTCAAAAAACTACAAAAAAAAAAACAAATTAAATTAAAAGTTAAAGGGGGCTCCCATACATAAAACCTGTTTTTTTCAGTATGGTACGGAACTCTTCGTGTAAGAGTCCGACTCGCACTTGGGCGGTTTTTATTCTCTGAAAAGCGTTTGATATTCAACGCTCACCTTCTTCCAGAGATCCAGACAAATAAGCAAACAACAAACAAACAATTTTACCTGTTTATGATATTGATATTCTTTTTATGATTTTTTACTTTGATAAGTTGCTTATTTATATATACCTAAGGAATATTAATTAACTGTCAATAACGTGGAGACTCTTTTATGTACTTAATAAAATTCTCTTTCAATAAAAAATTTCAGGAGCGTCTTTCGTTATACACGTGGAAAGATTTTTTCCCTTTTTTGTACACCAAAAGAAACAAAAATCGTCCCATATTCGCTACAGTTTTGTCGACTATAATAAAACCGTTTACTCTTACATGGGTTACTACTTTATTGAACCCAGGATTTGTGAAAGAAGCTCAGCCTAAATTTCGACTTCCAAAAAAGGAGGAGGTTCTCAATTCAGTTGGTATTTTGTTTTTTTAGGGTTCCGAAAAAAAAAGGAACCCTTATAGGATCACTCGGGTGTCTGTCTGTCTGTCTGTCTGTCTGTCTGTCTGGTCGTCTGTCACAGCCAGTTTTCTCCGGATCCACTGGACCGATTCTGTTGAAATTTGGTACACATATGGACTTCTATGACCCAAACACGGACGCATTACATAATTTATTAAATTTTTAGTATGGGGGTCACTTTTGGGGGTCAAACTACAAAATTAAAAAAAAAAGTTTTTTTAACAATATCGTGTGACATATCAAATCAAAGGGCTACTGTAAGGGTTTTAATTATATTTATTTCATAATTTTAAAATAAATGGTTTTGAAGTTATTCAAGAAATTAGACGAAAAAGGACCATTCCCCCCCCCCTTATCTCCGAAACTACTGAGCCAAAAAATTTGAAAAAAATGGAGATAATAGATCTTTACCTAAAGATTACAGGAAAACCTATTAGAAGTCTGTAGTGTTAAAATAACATGTTAAAAAAATTCAATTCGTTCGGAACCCTTTGCACGCGAGTCCGACTCGCACTTGGCCAGTTTTTTTTTTTTAATAAATGTACACCGATTACTCCGAGGTTTCTGATCCGATTTCTGTGACTCTTTTTAGTTCAATGATCTTTCCATTTGATCCATGATTAATTCAGTTTGGATCAGTAGTTTTTATTTTATGAGTATTTTTGTTTATTTCAATTTCTGCGTAGACGATCTCGACTACTAAAAAGTGAAAAATAAAAAACTTTTCACAAAAAAATACAAACGACTTCCAAACAAAACACTTCAAAGTATAAAATAACTACAATTTCGGAAGTCGGTGTTAAAAAACAAAGAAACAAAACCAAACCAAAAATACCGACTTCCGACATTGAAGTTATTTAATACTTTGTAGTGTTTTGCTTGGAAGTCGGTTGTATTTTTTTAAATAAAACAACTCGCTTCTGTCCTCGCCCGAGTGCTGTTCGTTTGTTTTCCTAAAGGAAATAATAGTACCCTATGTCCTAATTCGGGTCAAGGTCCCATGTGTCAAGTTTCTTTCGAATCTTTTTAGCCGTTAAGACGAGAAGAGGTAATAAATATTTATAAATTACTAGTTTCTGCCAGCGGCTTCGCCCGCGTGGTATCTAGGGAACATACTCCCGGGATAAAAAAGTAGCCTATGTCCTTTCAGGCTCTAGACTATCTGTGTAACAAATTTCATTTAAATCGGTTCAGTAGTTTTGGGGTGAAAGCGCGACAGACAGACAGATATACAGAGATACTTTATATTAGTAAGGACTTTTTTATTCGCCTCTATACTAGGTAGTTTTGAAAAAAAACAAGTAAATTGTACGTGGTACGAATTTTCAAGTCATTAAATATACGTATTCAATAAAATACAACATAATATATCATACCAGCTTCTGCCTGTAGCTTCGCCCGCATCAATGTCAGCAATTATCCCAAGGGAACATACTCCCACGCCATAAAAGTAACAAAAAAGAAAATGCCTAAGGCATTAAGTCCGCCTTTGTACAGTGCTTTTTACTTTTGCATAAAGTTTTAATAAATAAATAAAAGTAGCCGATGTGCTATTCCAGCAGACTACAATCTATATCTGTGCCAAATTTCATACAGATCCGTTCAGCAAACATCCATACATCCATCTAGCCGTCCATGCAAACTGTTATGAATGTTGAATTTTTTGCCGTATAGTTACGTAAAGTATTTTTTATCTATAACTAAAATACTAGTGTCGTACATAATATTTATTTAAATTGGATAGTAAATACATAGTAAATACAATTGTATGATACAAATTGTGAATTTCGCATAAAATTCAACCAAAATACGTCAAAATATTCGTGCGTGCTCTGATTGTGAGGACACGGTAGAGCATACGGTGGAGGTCTGCCCTAATTAGACGGAGCACCGCCGTGTCCTCGTCGAGGCGATCGGCGGCGGCGACCTGTCGCGTCCGGTCCTGGTTCAATCCATGGTCCAGAGCGAGGAGGCATGGGAAGCGGTCACCTCCTTCTGCGAAACAGTAATGTTAGCGAAGGAGGAGGCCGAACGCATGAGAGAGAGAAAACCTCACGCCCCAGCCGCTGCAATAGAAGAAGACGCCCCGAGCATCGGGAGACGCAGGACGATTCCCGGCCACCGTGGCGCGAAATTTGTTCAAAGAGTCACCGCGGCCCTGGAACACAAAGGGCTTTAAGAGGAACACGGATGGGTTTTAGTCCGTAAGAGTCTGATACGTGACACCCCTTTCTGCTTCGCCCAGAGCAGGAGGAGTCATTTGATGACTTCACATCAATAAAAAAAATAAAAAACGCCCGCTGTTTGTCCTTCCATTTACATGGTCACCTGACAATCGAGGGAAGCCCACCAACCGTTACGTCATTCCACGAAAGGCTTTCATATGATGAATTCGACATTACCGTACAATTTCACATTTTTATTAACATCCATATACACGTGATTTTTCCCTATAGAAAGCTTTTGACGTAACGTTCGATATTTCACGTAATAAGACGATTCCATTCACACTTTATTAGTCGAGAATTCCATGAATTTTTAATGTGTTATGTTATTCATAATTTGTTTAGTTGTGTGAAAGGATTTTTTGATTTCTATAGGCAGTTTAATTATTGCTGTTAGTAATCTTTCTAATATATGTAAAAATCTCGTGTCACGGTGTTTGTTACCGAACTCCTCCGAAACGCCTTGACCGATTTTCATGAAATTTTGTTTGTATATTCGGTAGGTATGAGATAAGGTGGTAGGCTATTTTTTTTATATGGCAAAACAACGTTTGCCGAGTCAGCTAGTATATGTATAAAAATCTCGTGTCGCGGTGTTTGTTACCGAACTCCTCCGAAACGCCTTGACCGATTTTCATGAAATTTTATGTGTATATTCGGTAGGTATGAGATAAGGTGGTAGGCTATTTTTTTTACATGGCAAAACAACGTTTGCCGAGTCAGCTAGTATATGTATAAAAATCTCGTGTCACGGTGTTTGTTACCGAACTCCTCCGAAACGCCTTGACCGATTTTCATGTAATTTTGTGTGTATATTCGCTAGGTATGAGAATAGGTGGTAGGCATTTTTTTTCATTTGGCAAAACAACGTTTGCCGAGTCAGCTAGTAATATTAGTATAGAAGTATAGATAAACCTGATGAAAATTGTTCTCACCACATCAACTCTTCCAAAGTACCTACACCTGCAGTTTCAGTGATAATATCGAACTATTGCAAAATACAGGTTTCCTAGCGCGATAGGTCACGAAGGTGATACGGTAGCCGCTTTCGATACAACCTCAAACACGACATATCACGAACGAGTGTACGATGGAACAGGTCGAACGATGGTTATCACACGAGTTACATTATAAACTTAAAGTGTAGTAATTGTACTTCATTCGTAGTAAAAATCGCCTAATCTGATAATATCAATGCTAATATGCATATAAAGACATATAT
This sequence comes from Lacanobia wlatinum, assembly GCA_947578705.1. Lineage (NCBI taxonomy): Eukaryota > Metazoa > Arthropoda > Insecta > Lepidoptera > Noctuidae > Lacanobia > Lacanobia wlatinum. The sequence continues at coordinate 21,289,013 of OX388033.1, forward strand.
AGAGTAGTAAACGAATGTACTGAAAAATCTTTCGTTGATAGAACCACTTTTAGGGATGATTTATATTAGACCGGGCCGTGCCCGGGGCGTGCCTTGTACGTGGACCGGACAGGGCAGGGAGTTGAAACGTTACATACATTTTTAACCGACTTCAAAAAAAGGAGGAGGTTCTCAATTCGACCGCGGACATATTTTTTTTTATGTATGTTCGCGGATGACTTCGTCGTTTATGAACCGATTTCGATGAACCTTTTTTATCTGAAAGGGTATGCTGCCGAGCTGGTCTCATTGCCACCACGTCAGGATCTAATGATGGAAACCCTGAGAAATCGAGGGCAACTCTCGAAAATTGTAGGCACGCATCTGGTAAAAACTTGATATTCGTGTGTATATCGGGTGATACTACAAAACAATGAAGGTTTGGAATCAGACCTGATGATGGAGACGACAGAGAGTCAAGGGAACTCCACATCGGTATGTAGGAACTACCAAGTTTTTGGGCTTATTTCATTCGTATTGACGAGACCTTTACACCGAAAGCACTAAGTTTTATTAAATAGGCTCCAGTTCATAACATAACATCACGCCGGTACACTGTGAATGGGTTCGCAGGTACTACTAAAAAGTGAAAAATAAAAAACTATTTAACAAAAAATATAACCGACTTCCAAAAACGGTCGGTGTCAAAAAATGAAATAACCAAAAATACGGACTTCCGAAATTAAAGTTATTTTAGACTTTGTAGTGTTTTGTTTTTGGAAGTCGGTTATATTTTTGTAAAAAAGTTTTTGTATGAAGCAGTTAGATATTACACCGTGCATGATCCGTATCCCGTCCGGGCCCGGACGACGCTCGTCTACACCATGGTTGCAACTGCTTCATACAAAATGTATGTAACGTTTCAAATTCATGCCCCGTCCGGGCCACATACACGACAAGCCCCGGGCACGTTCGAACGAAGCAGCTGGCAGAAACTAGTCGTTACAAACACATTTTCTTACTATTATGTCACTTGCGTTTCAAAATTTTCGTGACACAGGGCTTCATAAAAACTGAGTGCCAATTTCTAACCCGAGATGAATCGTGCCCAGCATCTTAGGAAAACGACTAATACTCGTGATCTCCGTATTAACGACTTGTTTAACAAACAACATTATTACAGACATAAAACCTAATACATTATATGTGTTAATAAGTACTTTCGAAATCTATACTTAACATCATAAAGTTGCAGAGTTTGTTTGGTATAACGCGCTAATCTCAGGAAGTGCTGATTCGAATTAAAATATATTTTAGTGTTAGACAGCCCATTTATCTACTCGTACTCACCAGAGAATGGGCAGCAGCGTTCTCTGTAAAACTCAACACCATACACTGCGATCGCCAACCCGCCTGCCAAGCGTGGCGATTATGGCAAACCCCCCATCTTGGGGGATTATGGGTGTATCTTCAACGTTAAGCAACGCTTAGTCAAGGTCGGTCTGTGGATGGGTGATCATCGTCTATAACATACCGAGACTCCTCCGTGCCTTGGAAAGCATGTGAAGCCGTTGGTTCCAACTGTCATTTGTAAATCTTTGACAATCGTTAATTCAAAAAATTCTAAATTCAAAAAAAATATTCAAAAGTTGTTTATTTAAATAAGGCTGAGAGCCAGCACTTTTTTAATGTCAAGTTTTACAAAAGACAGTCCCCCAAAACGCCCGCCCGTCACCACTTCCTAGTGTTTTAGCTGTGGAGAAGTGGCGCAACAAACTCCCCAGCAACACATGTGTCTGTAACGTTTTAAGAACTTGAATGTATAGAATAGTATGTAAAGTAATTAATACATGACACAAAAAAAATCACTTGTTAGCTAGCACACTCTATGGTACTGATACAAAAGTAAAAAAAATAACAAAAAGGATTGAAATACACAGTCTGTGAAAATTCCAATTGTCTACCTATTACTTAAGATACAGCCCGCTGACAGACAGACAGACGGACGGACGGACGGACGGACGGAAGGGCAGCGAAGGCTTAGTAATAGGGTTCCGTTGGTTCCCCTTTACGTACGGAACCCTAAAAAGTGTTCCGATTCTTCACTTGGTTTGATTCTACCTGAAAGTTGTTTGTTACCTACTCAAATCAATTAAACATACATTTGAATGTATGTCAGAACCAAGATTATAATAACAATAAAAAAATTATATAACACAAATAATGCCCACGCAGTGCCACACTAAATTGATTCACTCACTACACGAAACACTTTTACAACCTGATAGGTCATTGTACTCATCATCCTAATACAGTAGAATGGACTCCGCCTGTACTGACCAACCGCTTAATATGAAGTTAATACAGTGCGAAGTTTGGTTTCCATATAAAACTTCGCACTGTATTATAGTGACTTCGTTTATTGACATATCGCTTATTATGACGTATTTTTAGGGTGCCGTAAAAAAACGGAACCTTTATAGGATCACTCCGGTGTCTGTCTGTCTGTCACAGCCAGTTTTCTCCGGATCCACTGGACTGATTCTGTTGAAATTTAGTACACATATGGACTTCTATGACCTAAACACGGACGCGTTACGTAAATTATTAAATTTTTGGTATGGGGTCACTTTTGTGGGTCAAACTAGAAAATTAAATAAAAAGTTTTATGGACAATATTACGTGACATAGCAAATGAAAGGGCTTACTGTGAGGATTTTAATTTTTTTTTTCATAATTTTAAAATAAATGGTTTTGAAGTTATTTAAGAAATTAGACGAAAAGTGACCATTCCCCCCCTTATCTCCGAAACTACTGGGCCTAAAATTTTGAAATAAATGGAGATAATAGATCTTTACCTAAAGAATACAGGAAAACCTATTAGAAGTCCGTAGTATTAAAATAACATGATAAAAAAAAATATATTCGTTCGGAACCCATTGCATGCGAGTCCGACTCGCACTTGGCCAGTTTTTTTTAAATATGTTCAGTTACATGGAGTGACATGATTCGTTTGGGCTCCTTATTTTGATTGATCTCTCGTTTTTGGTTGGATTTATATAAAGATACATACCATTTGTAGTATTTATCTCTATTACACCAAATACTTAAAAAAAAATTAGGAAGTTATTTTTTTCTAAGACTATGCTTTGTATGACGTTCGCTTAGTATGAAATTTTTGTCACTTCCCTTCGATGTCATTGTAAGCGGATTCTACTGTATATACAATTCTTCCGTTACTGACTGATTGAGTGACTGACAGACAACGCACAGACGAAACTACTGGTCGTAGAGAGCTGAAATTTGGCATGTAGGTTCCTTGCGGAGTATAGGTTATCACTAAGACAGGAATTCCCGAAATTCCCACGGGAACGGGAAAAAACGGAATATGCGCGTACGAAGTCGCGGACAAAAGCTAGTTATGGATAATTTGACTAACAATATAATTATGCACCTACATTTTTTTTAGCCTGTACTTGTGTCCCACTGTTGGGTAAAGGCCTCCCCTTTCTCCTTCCAAATATTTCTGTCTTGGGCAATCTCTGGCCAAGTTTGTCTCGCAAACATGATGAGATCGTCACAGTGAGTGACGATCTACTTATGTACCTACATCATCATATCAGCCGAAAGACGTCCACTGCTGGACATAGGCCTAATCCAAATTTGGGGGGGGGGAGTTTGCCATAATCGCCACGCTTGGCCGGCGTGGCAATCTCTGGCCAAGTTTGTCCCGCAAATATGATGAGATCGTCACAGTGAGTGACGATCTTCTTATGTACCTACATCATCATATCAGCCGAAAGACGTCCACTGCTGGACATAGGCCTAACCCAAATTTTGGGGGGGAGTTTGCCATAATCGCCACGCTTGGCAGGCGAGTTGGCGATCGCAGTGTATGGTGTTGAGTTTTACTGAGAAAGCTACTGCCCATTCTCTGGCGAGTCCCTTACTCGCCTCTTACGACACCCACGGGAAGTGATGGGATGGTATTATTTTTTTACGGCACCGTACAACACCGGCCGACACCATACGGCAAAGTACTGTACGTACATAAGTATCTTAAATCTTTTTAATTCAGCATCTGCCTAGCCTTTTCCAACTATATTGGGGTCGCCTTCCAGTCAAACCGGATTCAGCTGAATACCAGTATTTTACGTGGAGCGGCTGCCTACCAGACCTCCACAACCCATTAACTGGGTAACACGGTACTCCTTGACAAGACTGGTATCAGATTTTCTGGCTTCTGACTATCCGTAACGACTGTCAAAGATCTACAAATGACTGCTGGGACCAACAGCTTAACGTGCTTTTCGAGGTACGGAGGATACTCGGTATTTTAAGATGGTCACCCATCTACAGACCAACTTCGGCAAGCGTTGCTTAACCTCGAAGATCAACCCGTGCGGCTGTTATTATTTAGTCACGAGCTCCGCCCACTTAAATCTTTTTAACTATTAACAACTAATACAAATCTATTCTTAATGAAGAAATCATCAGCCTTTCACAAACAAAGCTAGCTATTACGCCATGCTGCCCTTAATGTAAGCGTTCACCTAAAATGGTCAAGAAGCATCTGATACTCGCGTTCACGACTCCGCATGCGTAATCTTAACGCTGTCACTTGTTCGTGGGTGGCCCAATTTGCAAGCTGATATGACTTTATATGAGGAAACGAGAGCACACGAGAAACTTGGCATTTTTTCACATTTATATTTATAACACTAATGTAGCATATAAGCAGAATTTATTACTAAGTAATTATTAACAATTTATCGGCTAATATGTCAAAAATAAAGATACATAATAATTTTATGTATTTATTTATTATTATTATATTTTTGTCGAGATTGAAGGTCCAATTCTACTATTTTAAAGTAACGTTCGAGTTGGCAACGTTTCATACGTTAGTCGCAATCTGTCAAAAATTTACAAAAATTAGTAGAGTTTTTTACAGACTGAGAGATGCGAATGCGAACATTGCTTAAAAATTGGTAGATTTGGACCTCAAATCCCACCAAAAACAAATGTGAAAGAATTCCAAATGCCACTATTACTACTCCGCTTATAAAAGAAGTGAGATCCGACTGTATACAAATGCTTTGTCATGCACAACTTTCTTCAGCAGCTTTAATAGCAATTTTGTAGTCTTCTAATAAATCTTATTTAATTTTAATGCTAGAGCAAGTATAGAATCAAACAGATTTTAAGTTATGGGGGTGTGATATAACCCATGCTCGGTGTCGCCCTTTTGTTTACCGAACTTGGCTGTCATACTGCCATGTGTCTAGATTCTAGACACTTATTAGAAAAGCTAAAATAGTGTGCAGAAAGCTATAATAGTGTGCAAAAAGCTACAATAGCGTGCAGAAACACATAGAAAAGAGAGTGAATGGTAGAGTGGCAGTTGATAGAGGACGATGGAAGAAGTTGCAGTATGTCTCTCACTCTGTTCGCTTTTTTTTGTACGGAAAAGTGTCACTTCGTTGAAATCTTTTGTTCTGCGCACGCGTTTGAAAAGTGAGGTAATAAATATATTGATGGTAGATTGATTAATTATTTATTTGTAGCCTACTGTAACAGTACAAATTACACGCCATTATTAGATAGCCCGGTAAGTAACGGACCTTACATTCCTTACTGCTTTTAGTAGTGGTGCTGGTGTCCCAACCTGCAGTTTTAAAGCTGCTCATATTAAGTGCAGGACACAAGCAAATATTAAGTATAGGTCGATATAAACTAAGGTTTTCAGAATGTCAAAAAAACATCGTCTTGGCGATGAATCACTGAAATTCAGTGTGACCGTACAAATCTAATGTAGATACTGTCTTATCATGCAAACTTCGTGCATGCAGGAAAAAAATGTTGGTTTGTTTTTAAAAAGTCAATGCAGGTGAGTCATTTAATAGGTTTTCATTTGATTGCAAAAGAAAAGCAGCTTCACCCGCGTGGTCCCTAGGGAACACACTCCCGGGATAAAAAGTAGCCTATGTCCTTTTTCAGGCTCTGTGTACCAACCTTCATTTAAAACGGTTCAGTAGTTTTGGCGTGAAAGCGCGACAGACAGACAGACAGAGTTACTTTCGCATTTATAATATTAGGATAGTAAGGATAAGGATTTATCAGTTTGGCGAGTTTTACTGTAAGAAATCAAGAAGAACACATAAAAATTAGGGTATTTTACTGAAAAAATCTCAGTAATCCACCAGACAGATTTTCAAAAAATATTGAACGTTAATTTTTATTTTTCATAAAAAAAAAAATGAAGAAGATACAAAGCGTTGAAAACACGCGTGATGTCACTACGTTGGTACAATTTTTGCAAGCAACGTTCTTTTTGTACTTTTTGTGTGTTAATACACACTATTCCTCTCAATCGCTTTCCCCTCATACCTTAAACGTTCTATTTAGACCGCGATGCGTAAAGTCAAAGGGCAAGTGAGTGGCGACAAGCCATCGATACTGATCTAGATAGAGCCACCGACTCGACCGCGCGCAAATGGAAATGGATTACAAGGATTCACAGACTGGTCTGGGAGACGAGATATTATGCAATCACTTAGTTACTTAGTACCTACTTCTTTTAACCTATGGTAAGTCTTAGTAGACGAGTGGTAATTGGATATTTAGGGCTGCCAGGCGAGTTAGACATTTTGGATGCGTGTCCGGCCTAATTTGATGGTGTTTGGCTTTGACTCTCCGGCATTTGGTCAATCAATCAATCAATCAATCATTGGGTGGGTGGGTATTAGGGTAGGTAAGGTAGGTACGGTGGGTAGGGTAGGTAGGGTGGGTAGGGTAGGTAGGGTGGGTAGGGTAGGTAGGGTAAGTAGGGTAGGGTAGGTAGAGTAGGCAGGTAGGGTAGGTCGGTAGGGTAGGAAGGTAAAGTAGAGGTAGGGTAGGGTAGCCACTTGACGGGATCGAAGCCGCGCGGGTCAGCTAGTTATATATAAATTACAAACGTTATATCACATTTTTTTTTACAATTCCTTTTATAGTTTGTCTATATTTTGCCATTTGGCGTACAAATATATTAACATTTTTTGGATGGCCAATTATATACCTTTAAATGAAGCCATTACAATTCAATAGGTATTATCAATGTCAATTTTACTGTAATTTGTTAGCATAAATATTAATAATAATAATAAATTTATTGAGCCGTTGTTACAGAAAATTCTTATTGATACGTAATACTAAGGCGGTAATTGTAACAAGTTGAGTTTATCATAAAATTACAACGTAGTCCCCGAACTAGGCAGCGCCTGTATCTCGGGGACCAAATTTGAGCAGTTATGAAACATTTTGTAACAGGATAATGGTAGAGTTTCGAGCCGGACGTTCTCCATAAGAAATGATCAATTCAAACCGTGCCTCTAGATACTAGCTTCTGATGTTTTATTAGAGCGCACGTAGATCTATCTACACTAATATTATAAAGAAGAAAGATTTGTTTGTTTGAATTGAATAGGCTCCGAAACTACTGGACCGATTTGAAAAATTCTTTTAGCATAGGATAGCTACATTATCAGGGAGTAACATAGGCTATATATTATTCCCGTCCTCCTACGGGAACGGGAACTACGCGGGTGAAACCGCGTGACGTCCACTAGTGTCAAATAAAATACATACTTTGAATTTTGTTTTTAGGGTTCCGCATCCAAAGGGTGACCAAAAGAACCGTATTAGTAAGCCTCCGCTGTCCGTCCGTCCTTCCGTCTGTCTGTCAGCGGGCTGTAACTCAAGAACCGTAATAGGTAGACAAAAATTGAAATTTTCACAGATTGTGTATTTCTATTGCCGCTATAATAACAAATAATAAAATTAAGGTTTGTGGCACAGAACCCTTTGTGTGCGAGTCAGACTCGCATTTAGCCGGTTTTTTTTAATGTTGCCTTCTTTCCAAAAGTCCGACTAAATTAGCTGGTTTGTTTACCTTCCGATTTTAAGATCTGGCAACCATAGCTATGGTGCAATGTAATCGTAATGTATGCTCGGTTCAGACGAATGATTAGTAATATTGCATGGCTCTTGCATACAAATCAATCATTGATCAATTTGTTTCCTCATAGGCTCTAAAACTGACCAGGAAATTCGAAATTATTGTACTGTTATCCTGAGTAGTGGGTTCGTAAAAGTGAACCACGCTACCAGTTTATTGGTTATTTATTATGTTGCAATTTGGTAAGAGAACTGGGTATTAGAGGGGCAATGCTTGTATTTTAAGAAGCATAAAATTTGTTTCATATTACAGTCACAAATTGTCAAATAACAACTTCGTGCGCGCGTTTCCCATTTTTTCCCGTTCCCGTAAGAATTTCGGGAAATCCTTTCGTAGTGCTCCCCTTCGCAGTGTAGGGAAACTTCATGCCAAATTTCAGCTTTCTACGACCAGTAGTTTCGGCTGTGCGTTGTCTGTCAGTCACTGTCACTTAGTAACGGAAGAATTCTATATATTAGGATTGATGATTGTAGCTGAGTTGATATCGCGACTTGAATTTGAATGCTTTTTAAGTACGAGAATTTGCCTTCTTGGTCTTCCTGATTTAGGATTATGGCCCCTTTTGTTAACATAATGAAGTACACTATGTCCAAAATATTTTATTTAAGTCCCATCTCTTCCCCAATGTGACTGCTCCTAGGCATAGGCGCAGGAGTAGAGTGCTCAGAGTGCACAAAACTCTAGGTCCGAGAATTAAAAATGGAACACGTACAGAGGTTCTAGGTCAGTGGTTTCGAACGTCATAGAGCGAGATCGGTAGAATTCCAGCTAAAATCAGGATATTTGTACCCAAAATCGGTATGTAACAAAAAAAAATACAATATTCAATCAAATTTGTTTATTTATTGAATAAACACATTTTGGTATTTCCACCAGTGGTCTCGAACCTACCGAAAAATCTATCTATTGCTTTCATCTCGAAAACTAAAGACTGCGATCAAAGCTGCATACAAATCAACTGATGACGGCAGATGTGAGGCGTACGATGAATATTTAAAACGTGATGCATCTGTTTAGAATCCTTTTTTGTACTCTACTGTCGGCGTGTTGTCTCCTCAAGAGTAGATGTACCGTATACAAGGTGTAACACAGAAATAAAGCAAATTTTCAGGGTTGGTCCCATTGTAAAAGTTTTTCGTAAATAGTCCAGTAACCTTGTCGCCTGAAAGTACGGGGTAGTTTGGATCAAATCCGGTATTCATTGGGCCAACATCATAAACAAGTCTGCAAAAAAATCAGAACTTCCGGATTTGACGCAAACTCTGATGTATGAAGTTATTGGACGAAGTTATGACCTTTTTCAGTTTTCAGTTTTGTTACATTCTGTAGATAAGTTATTCTTATGACAAACTGGCAAAGGGTAGTCACCAATCGGTCTTCTATTTGAGAAGGCTATGGCTGTCAGACAAAAATACGACCGAAATTGTTCTGTGAAAACGTGTTGTCGATCCGTTGCGTCAATATCGCATCCCATACAAATCGTTTTTTGTTAATTAAACACAGAGTTTTATTAATAACCGTACCGTTATGTTTATATAGAATCTCTTTACAATTTTAATATTTTTCAGAGCAGGCACGTGTATAGAGGTTGTTCTTGTATTTTAATAGGGGCTTTAGCTATTCATTTATCGTAGTTTTTTAAGTACTTAAATCTTCAACAAAACATCTGAGGCACGAGACTTCAAATGAGGCACCTGTATACAAGGGCCTCGTTTTGTATCTGAAAGTTTAAACATGATTATAAGCGTCAAATGTCTGGCTTTTCAACAGGCTTTTAATTAACTTGAAACGTTTTTTAGTTTTGTTTTGGTAGGTAGGTTCGTGCTAGCTGAATAGGAGTGTTGCCTAAAATATCTAATTAGTTCGTAAGACAGATTTCCAAAAAATATTGGACACGCATTTTTTCTATATTCACGTAAACAAAAAATGAAGACGATACAGTGCGTTGAAAACTAGTGTGACGTCACATTGCGACACACTTTTTATCGGAAAGTAACGTCACAAGTCCCGACTTCTGATCTTTGATGCGTTTTATGTTCGTAATTTTTTTTATTATTATTTGACAAAACAAAAAATACGTATCTAAATGACGGACTAAATAGAATCATATTTTTTTACTCAGGAAACGTACCTCTTCCTGTATTTCTACAGAGTTGAAATTTTATATGTTGGTGGTTCAGTTCGTTTCTTCACTCAAGCACTTAGTGAGTGGTTAGTGGTGTGGGAAGTTTGCCAGCCATGGCCCCTATGTCAAACTCCCCACACCAACTCCCAGCAACACATCAGTTGAAAAAAATCTGGAGACTGCTTGTTTTCTATCACATGAAGCTTAGGAAAAGCCCTATCATGGAACCTAGCATCCAGAATTCAATAATCAGACTTGCAACCATAAAGCCAATGAAGAAGTTACACGATTTCTTTACTGGTTAAGAAAAAAAAAGAGTTTATTTGCGCCAAGCAAGACGCATACCATAAAAAAAACGAATAAAATGTATTGATCGGGTTATGCAATTAGAGTAAGATAGTGGTAGTTAGGGTTATATTATAATTTGCTTTACACATAAGCTTTCGAGTCTGCGCGTATCCCGTTTTTCCACATGCGCACATAAATGTATGGGGCAATCGTTTTTTTTGCGATTTCATTGTTGATCCCATAGTAAAAGTTATTCATAATGATGAGTACAATGTACCTTTAAGAGGTATTGCGTTTATTCTGTTACACTTTGTACTCGTATAATGGTTATTTTATCAATCGTACTCGTATAATGGTTATTTTATAAAATTATTTTATCACCGCACATACGCACTCACACACACTCACTCTCTCCCACACACACTCACACAGACACATACACGCTCCCACACACTTGCACTCACACTCGCGCACACATACTCACGCACACATACTCAATTACTCACTCATTCAATATTGTTCCTCTCACCCACTTTGTACCCCCATAACAGCAACAATCTCACTGCACCACTTTGTACCCTCACAACAGCAACAATCTCACTGCACCTAGCTTAATCCCTCTTAATTATTACATCTCACTGATGTGGTATACAGCTGTCACCTATTGTCCGGAGTCTGGAGAGGCTGGTAATCTGTCATACAGGTCTCCTAGTACAGAAACCAGTCTCTCACATAGATCACAACAATTATCGCGAATGTTTTGTTTGTTTTTTATATTGTTTGTAAAATTCTGTGTGAGAGAAGAACAATAAACTTTATTATTATTATTATTATTAATCAGTCTCTAAAAGCGGCAACGGTCGCAAACCCGCGACCTAAAATTGTCATCCATTTTTAATTAATAGACCTTGCTTAGTACCCGCTTTTTAATATTCTAAACAGGTATCTACTTATCCCCTTTTGGTATTATGAGGGCTGATTATCATTATATTATAATATTATAATGCATGTAAAGTAGATGAGAGTGGGTTATTTTAATAAACTGAGTAATGAGTGACGCGTGTCGGTTTTGTGGTATATATGTGTCGAGTGAAGTTAAACAAGCGAAGTTGGTTGAACCAAGAAACTCTTATTCGAAAATGATCTCGACTAACTATTTAGACCTGAATATATAGCGTATGTATACAAAGTTTCATTAAAATCAGTTCGTTGATTTCCAAGAATAAGGATCTGAAAGTTTGTATGAAACACCGTGAGGAGTAAAATACCTGAGAGTAGCTGATTTTAAAATGAGAATCACGTCTAAACGGCTAGTCGTATTTTTTTGGATAAAAATATATGTTATATTAAACTATTTTTCTAATAATTAAAATATGAAAATTATGAGTTTTAGTCGCTCAACGTACTGTAATTAATTTTATAAAGTTATGTCTAACACGGACATAAAACGACAATGGGAACAAAACCGCAGGGCTTTCAATGGAATTTACACTATCTCAAAGACAATTCAATTATCTACATTTTTATATAAGTACGGTTATTATAACACACTAGTGGACGTCACGCGGTTTCACCCGCGTAGTTCCCGTTCCCGTGGGAATACGGGGATAATATATAGCCTATGTTACTCCCTGATAATGTAGCTATCCAATGCTAAAAGAATTTTTCAAATCGGTCCAGTAGTTTCGGAGCTTATTCAATTCAAACAAACAAACAAACAAATCTTTCCTCTTTATAATATTAGTGTAGATGAACATAGTGTTTTATTGATTATATCAGACTCTAAGAAAGTGCTACGGACTTGTGCAAATGGACACTATAAAAATAAAAGTGCAAATGGACACTATTCTTAGTTTTAACATAATCTATCACGTAACATATTAAGTTAGAGTTAAATTGCTTATTAGTCTTTTAGGCTAGATCGTAATCAATTGTTAAGAATTTAATCCTTACTAATAAAGTACAAAAAAATAATAATATACGGTTATTTTTTAAAGTCTTAGAATAAACAAGTAAGTACAAATAACTACTGAATTTTGGGTCGCGCGGGTGTTATACGAGTGCGCAGCTTGTTCCCTCAAGGTCGCTGGCGTATATCGTCCAAGCTCCAAAGCCTTGAGCATCGACGCCGAGTTGCTGGCCTGTCGGTTTTCTATCGCTTGCATTTTGGGGAGTGTGCGACGGAATTGCATAATTTAATTCCGCCAAGCCCGTTCCATCATCGGACCACAAGATGAACGGCGATGCGCCACCGGTACATGGTGGACATCCCACCCACACGCACTAAACGTTTTGGGAACACATTCATAGTGCGTACAGCTAAGGAGTGGAATTCCCTGCCAGAGTCTGTGTTTCCAGATAGCTACAACCTGGGAGTCTTTAAGACAAGAGTGAATAGGTTGCTTCTAGGCAAACGTGCTCCATCTTCGACCGCATCATCGCTTACCATCAGGTGAGATTGTGGTCAAACGTATGCCTATATATAGTAAAAAAAAAAAAATCGTCGCCAAAAGACGTGAAGAGGTATCAAGCAAATTGACGCCAGAGGATTTCTATTGACTTCAATAACTAATTATAATTTATGTTCTGTCGAGAGCTACTTAATACTTTCGTAAGATGTTTTCTTACAAAAACCGGTGGACAACAAAATATTGATGACAATCCTTCAGCTTTTTAATAAAGCTCTTGTTTAGCAATTTATTATATCTCGATAAAACTGACAAATTGGTGAACTTCCCAGAAAACATTAATTTCGTTTGTCTTGTAAAAGCATTCGTCTAGAACTCTGTGTAAAATGATTATGGACTTAATATACCTCAACTCAAATTAAGTAAGATTCAAATTCCAATAAACACTTAAAAATCAACTCCTAAGTCTCCCTTTGAAGCTCAACAAAGATATATTTGCTGCTCATAGTCGATTCTTCCGAAGCGTTTTCTTCGAAATTTTCTTTATGAAAGTTTGTAGAAAATACGCATACGGACGTAGAGTAAAGTTACATTTACGTAAATATTGCATCATAGAGTATCCATATATGCGCAAGATTCGACCTACGACACATGACCCTATAGTGATGTAAGGGTAATTTTATTTTATCGATATTTCTGGTTGACGGCACGCAATTTACGCAACTTTTACTATGGCTTATTGATGTCGCTATTGAATGTAATTATAGCTTGATTAATTATGATGTGTGAAGTTAGTAAATATTAGCTGGAAAAAAAGTTGTTTTGCGATGATTTACAGTCCTATCTAAACTATGCCTTTTTCATAGTCAGATAACTTTTACCTGAGGTATTAAATTGGCAGTTTAAAAGTTTTTGTATAGAAATTATGTCAAACCAAACCACCATATTTATTTTTAAAACTAGCCATTAATTAATAAACGCTGTATTATCTTTTTATTGGCTATAGCTTACAATACCTTTACTTAAGTATCTTTAAATCGACGTATGAAATATAATGCAATTTTTAAAGGATTGTCATTGAATGTCATATTGTAATAGCATTATTCGTAAAACTAACTGACAATACAACTAACTATACTATTAACTCTTATTTTCAGTACCTCAGCACTCCTTACACAGTCGTTATAATTTACTCGAAATGCAAAACACGTTCCAATACCCGACACTAAACTATCGATACTTATGAAGACATCGACATATAAAATGAACGAAAAACACAACACTACCACGCATTATTGCGTGAAGAGATAGATTCGGTACCGCTTGCCCCATAGTGTTGTAATACTTACACTTATAGTCCGATGGGATTTTTATAACGAAACAAACAGATACCAATCTGTTTTACATAGATAATAGAAACAAATTACTCCATAGAAAACAGTAAGATTTGGTGTATTCAAATTAGTGAAGAATAAAACAGAATTAATTTGGTTTCTAAGTACATTTGTTTGAGTTTATAGGCGACTAGCTTCTGTCAGCGGCTTCGCCCGCGTGGTCCTTAGCGAACATACTCCCGGGATAAAAAGTAGCCTATGTCCTTTATCAGGCTCTAGACTATCTCTGTACCAAATTTCATTTAAATCGGTTCAGGAGTTTTGGCGTAAAAGCGAGACAGACAGACAGACAGAGTTACTTTCGCATTTATAATATTAGTAAGGATTACTTTTTAACTCAATGAAGTTAAATTTTATCTCCGGTTAGTTTTGTTTTTAGTTCAATAAGATTGGCCCGGAGATTTTATTATTTATTTTGTTTAATTTCTATAGTATAGACGATATAGTCCATGTTCTTAGTAAAAATCCAATACCTATAGCTCATACGCGCAACTTCGTCTGCGTCAAAGGAGATTGCTCTGCGCCCATACATTGTTCGCCCTGGAGCCAGGAGCATCGGAAAATTATGTGTTGTATTGTTGATCATTAGTAAACTCCTATAAGATCTTATTTTCATAGCGGACTAGCTGCAGAAAAGAAATATGTCCAAAAAAGTATCAGATATTGAGGTTATAATCTAACCATAACAACGAATATTAGATACTTATAGTTTTTCATAGCTCCGAGTGATCTTTAAGAAACTTATTAACAAAATCATAATACATTTAGCTATTTTCAGTACCAACCTAAATAATTAGGTACCTTTCCAGTTATTTTTGTCTAAAGCCTAAGTGTAAGTAAATAGGTAGGTAAGTGCAACGTTTAAATGCATAGAATCTAATTAACATAGGTAGATAGTGGATACCTGTATTCTTAGCATTGGTTTTGGAGTGAGATTAAAGGTTTGTGTATATTAATGTATATATAAAACATTGCGCGCTGTTCAAACGCGTGACGATGAAACCAGCCTTACCAATTAGGTAGCCGGTAAGTTGTGTTAAAACCTACAGTCCTACTTTAACTTACTGATTATGTTTGAATAAGAAATAAAACACAGATTTTAATTTCACGTTTATTGTTCATCTAAATTGGCAATTAAAATATAGTCTAGAAACTTTGCAGGGGTCGATATTATTTTGATGTCTCGCATAGCTTTAATACCAAATAATGGTCGTAACATGGGCGCAGAACATTGTACGATTGCTTGTCGACCAATTTGAGATGAATCAATTACTATGTAAACAAAATATGTTTTATTGCTGATATGGCGGCTGTGAATTTTGCCTCGTAATTTCCATATGGTTTCGGATTTATTTAATTGTAGTTCCTTCAAATCCGATGGCTGAATCTACAACAAAAAAAAATATATTGTTGGTTACACATTGCATTTATAGTACAATAAATAAAACAATTTACACTACAAATGTTGCATGACTATAACTGACCAGAAAATATCTATTAGCTAAACAAAATAGCACATCAGGCAAGTTTAAGCATACTATGGTCGGCACCAGATAAACATGCAATAAAGTACAAAGATTTTTCCCTAATATCCCTTCGTGGATACTCAAACAATAAATTATGAACCGTTTTTCATTACTAGAAAACCTAAAGGATCACGATAAAAGTTGATACAGGACAGCTTTATGTCATTATTTCTATTTTTGTTATTTGGAAAGTCAATAAATGTATGAGGGTCAATGACCGTTATTGCATGGGTATCTGATGTTTACCATAGCCTAATTACTTGCAATAGTTAACCAATCAAAAACGTCTCTCACCTCTCAGGGTTGAACTCAATTTCGCACAATATCTAAAATGTGGCTGATGCTTTCTGCTTGTACGGAGTAACATTGGATTCGTGCCAGTGAACAACCACATACCAGACGTTGATCATGTTGATGACCAACCATTGGTACTTCTTGCAAATCTTGTGATGTTGTGGTAACTCTATTAACAAATAATGTATGACAAGCATCAAATATGTAATCATTTGCAGTCAGTCACCTGTAACATAAAAACATGTTATAAGTATAAAATAAACATTTTTTTATTTTCTCTTCTATACAGAGCCATTATAAATATAAATAGTTACAAATGGAAGTTAAAGCTTACTATTTGTGGTGCAACTCATTGCTGTATTTGCACAAGAATGGCTTCATTATGGAGAATATGCCGTCTTTGTCTATTGAAATGAATACCACAATTGGCACAACCCGGATGATTGCTTGTTGTAGGAGTATCCCTTGATGAAGATGGTGCTGAATAATGCCTGGCAGCACGATCACATATTTGCCAACAAGGATGGCAAATATAATGTGATGCACATATCTTAAACAAGAAAATAGCAAGTCAGATCAATGGCACCCACTGCAAATCCAATTTTAAAAATGGCCCAATAATAATATATATAATAGTACCTCCAATGGCATAAGTCTTTCTATGATGATATTTCTGATATTCACATTATGTTGAGTGTCAGTTCTCAGAGCAATCAGATGATGTGAGTGTGCCCGAGGTGCCAACGTTCTATTGCAGAGTGCACAGTTTCAACATTACTTGTTACTGAAGTGTTAGTCATCTCTTGAGCTCTTGTCCAACAAGTGGTGCATATGAGATCATGAGCTTGAACCTAAAAAAAAAACATAATTAGTTCAATTGTATTTTTACAGAGTATTTACCTATCAGATTGTTTCTATTATAATGAATATACCAAAATACTTTATAAATTGTTTCTTTTTTTTGTGAAAACGATAATTGCAAACATAATGTGTAAGGTCAAGTATAGAAACTTATTAGTAAAAAAAAAAGTCAGAGAGATTGCAAACAGAATAATATAGATACAACAAAAAATAATATAGGTGCAAACAAAGTAAAAATGTAATTACCAAAAGAGGTGTAGTCCATTGTTGTACTCAATGACGAATCTGTTCATCTTCCAACAACATGGAACCACCAGCAGAGCCGCAATTTACACAAAATACACTTTCCATAGCGTATGCGTTAGTTTATTTATAACTGCCAAGTTATCGTTTGAGCGGTTCTCCGAAAATCACAGCCAGGTAAGTCGTTTTTGAAAGCAATCAGAGTCCATTATAATAGCCAAGACGGAATATTAGTAGTCCCGAAAGTCACCAAAACACACCGACACAATTACAAAGAGCAAGCGACGCTAATGTAAACAGTGAAAGCACAGGTGGATGACAGACAGTCAAGTGACAATTTAGTGACGTCAAAAATAGGAGTGTGTGTAAAAATACGATACAACTTATCGATATTCCCTAAGATTTTGTAACAAGGATGACAATGTCCTACTTAACTTATAAAAACACTCTTCGATACTTTTTATAATATTAATACTTAATAACATTTGTATAACTTAACAAAAACATTTATAGTAACTACCTACTTAATGTATTCAGTAACGATAAGTATTTTTATCCGATTGCGGCGAAGCCCAAAAGGAGAGTTATTTTTATATTAATGGTCGTAAATACCTAATCGTTTAGTTAGAAGTAAACCACACACTTTCTTAAACGATCATAAGAAAACCCTGAATAATGATCATGGTGAAATACGAAGGTTTTGATCACTTCAGCATTATTCTTACTATCTATTTAAAATCGAGTATGACCTCATGCACAAAGTACCTATACTCAGTAGGTTTTTTTGAATTAAGTATACATTTAGGGAATAATATATGGAATGGTAATTGAATGCTTTTTTTATTGTATCTTCTATTTGCTCTTTATTCGAAATAAATTCAGAATATGATTCATATTAAAAATAATTACACTACAGTTCTTTAAAAATTAAATCGATTGGATTGGGCATCCCTAATCTTTTTTGACATGACATGACGTTTGGTGAAGATGGCGGCGATTCATGTTATTATTCGCGAAAATACTTTTAAATGTTCATTTTGGCTTGCAGCTAGTCCGTGTTATAAAAGTATTTGCAACTGATATAATAAAATAGAACATGAATTATCGTGTATGTCCGATACTTTTGTTTCACAGGGCGAATTTGGACATTGTCTTTTTTCATAAATACTCCGCTCATATCGGTTATAGCGTGATATTAAAAAGCCTTCCCGATAAATGAGCTACCCAACACTAAAAGAAATTTTCAATTCGAATCAGTGCTTCCTGAGATTAGCACGTTCAAACAAACAAAACTTATTTTACTTTGCAATAATAGATTTGGAAGACGGTTATTTTTTCGTAAAAAAGGGTATTAATTAACCCTTTAAGAGGGAACTCTAGTCGGTAAAACCGGAACTTGAAGAAACTGTTGCCGATGCCGTCGCGCTGCGCCATACCAAGTAAAGTGCGAAAGCGACAACTGCAGCTCAGGCGGATTTAACCTATAAAAACCTTGACCAAAAGACGTTTTATATTTCGCTGTTTTCTTCTTCAAAACTGTACTGATCTATATAATATATCAAAATTTTGAAGAAGTACTTTATTTCTATTTTTTTTTAAACTTATCAAATTTGTCTGATAGTCGTCTGAACATGGCGGTAAAACGGGCTGTTTTTTTTCGGGCTTTTCGATGGTCACAATTCTTTAAGTAATTATTTTTTGGAAAAAACAAAATGATAGAGGCACGTATTAATTCAATCTAGATTTTTGGAAAAAAATCATTGCTAGCAGCATTATCCACGAAGGAAACTTCGGAATGCGTTTGTATGGAGAAATACCCAAGAGTTACCGACTACAGTCCCCTCGCAGTGTTGATGACAAATTCTTCAATGCCTTGAGAACAGCTCTAAAAAACCGTAACGCTGCCCGCCCACGTCAGACTTTTTGTAGGACCTATAATCGGGTCGACTTTTCCTTACTAGGTGAAAACTACCGATTTTTTTGTAGAACGTGTGCGTTACACTATTGCAATCAGAACGTTCCAATATTCACCTACAAAAAATCGGTCGTGGGCGGGCAACCTTAAAAAAAAGACTACATTAATTTTAAAAACAAGTGGAAACCGCTGAAATATTAAATTAAGTAACCCTTTTTGTCTACAGAAATAATGAAATTCCGGTGCGGGGCCAGATGGAAGAGAGCCCGTTGTACACACAAAAGGAATTTGAGGTATGATATGTATATTTTATAACGTTATAACGGTATAATTACAGCATACTTGAAACTGAGATACACGGTTTCAAAAAAAAGGTGGATTAAGTGTCCCCATTTGTTAAAGAGCCGTATATGTTACCCATGTAATATCTGCTGCCTATTTTAGAGTTCTGTATTTGAAGGGATTCTGTTCTTCCGTCTGTCTGTCTGTCAGCAGACGGTATCTCATGCCCTGAGTGTACTTACACACAATGCAAAATAAATACTTCTATATAGCCACTATATAATTTAAAGCGTAATTTTATTTTCTGTAAAGTTGTGAATGTGTGCGTTTTTTCTGCCAGAGTAAAATTAGAGGGTTTCGTACCCAAAAGGTATCTCTGCTGTCCGTCTGTCCGTCCACCCGTCTTTCTGTCAGTATCACAAGAACCATTATAAGTAAGACAGTGGATTTTTTTACAGCATGTGTATTTTTATTCTCGCTGTAAAAAAAAACAAATTCAATTAATTTAAAAGTTTAAAGGGGCTCCCATACAAAAAACGAGGTTTTTTTTTCGGTTTATGGTACGTAACCCATCGTGTGAGAGTCCGACTCGCACTTGGCCAGTTTTTTTTTTCTCCTTTATGTTTTACGATTATGGCACGAAACCCCAGACTCGCACGTGGCTGTATAGTTTTTTAGTTTAGCTGTTTATAAATGATATTTATTTTGCAAATAGGTTACAAGTAACTCTCTTACACGTCAATTTTTTTTGACATATTAATCTAGATGAGGCCGGATGTTTCCTAGCTGACTACCCTGAGAAGAAACACCGAAACAAACTCAGAGGTCATAGTCTCTTTTGAAGTCCATACAATCGCCAATAACATATGAAAAACATGTAGGTTAACGTCTGAGGTGGCCTTTTGAGGAAAGCACCACGCAGGTTTGAGTGGGCTTGTCCAGACAGTGCAAGCATTTGTCAGTTATCGTGCAGCTCAACTCAGAACTTTGAGGAGCTCAACGAACCGACGAACAATCCCAAAGCAAGGACATTTGGGTAAGCCGCATAATATACTCAAACTGCCTATGTCCTGGGTTATAGAATAGAATATAATACTCTTTACTATGTACACTTACACTTGCACTACTTACACTTTTTCGATAGAAACGAACAACTGTCTTCCATTAAAACAATTTATTTGGCCTCGACACAAGAGGGTCTTCTTCCATACTTAGGTACATCTATCATAGCATATGCCGTGACCACAATTAAATAGTCCATAAGTACCTAATACATAAATCTTATTTTTAAGGCTATCTTACTTTAGTCACTGCACTGTGACAGTACATTTCTCTTTTTTGCAATTGTGAAGTGCAACAAAGAGAGATACACTGCCACGGTGACAAGTCATCAGTGCGCGCCTAGCCTAAGAGTTACTAAATTACTAAACATAAATTTACAAATTCGGAATAGGTATTCTAAGCCCATATCAATGGGGCTGGCAACTGTCAAAGTGGCGCCAGTAGCACACAAACCAATAACAAAGCAGTTTTTGATGAAAAGATGGGTAAATACTTAGGTATGTATTAAAAATGAATACCTCTTATTTGTACGAACCCAAACCTACCTGCATCACATAACCTATAATGTAAGATAATGCAAATTCGATTTTATAAACCTTTCAAATAAAACAGACTGCCAATTATACACGAACAAATTAATCTAAAAGACTACAATCATAGACTTCAATAGTGTTTATCTCACTTTGACAAGGGTTCGTGTGGTGGTGGCGCCATCTGATATCAGCTTTCACTTGCCAACCCCACTCTTAGTACAAATTTTTTATTTCTCCGTAATTCAAGGAACCTTCCTGACATAAAACCTTCATAGATAACTTATTATGAACTCAACTTCAGCCAAATAATATTACAAACTCTCCATTGTTTATAACCTTCATTTCCAGATTTAATTTCCTAAATTCCTTTTGGTTGACTGATTGAATTTTCATCCAATCTCTCCAATACGTAAACAAATACCGGCCAAGTGCGAGTCGGACACTCACACGACGGGTTCCGTACCATAAACCGAAACAAAACACGTTTCTCTTACAAAAATTTAAATTAAAAGAAAAATAAAGTGGGCTCCCCACTTTATTTTTCCTTTAATTTTTTATTTGTTGCTATAGCGGCAATAGAAATACAAACTCTGTGAAAATTTCAAGTTTCTATTTATTACAGTTCTTGAGATACAGCCCGCTGACAGACGGACAGACGGACGGACAGCGGAGGCTTAGTAATACGGTTTCAATGGTTACCTTCGGATACGGAACCGTAAAATTTAAGACCATAATCTTATTTTCAAATTTCAACAGTCCTACGTTGAAATTTCGCGTGACGTTCTACAAGAATTCCTTTGATAATCTTACTGATGGACCAATTCTCGGTTTATGAGGTTTTTATTGGTCGTTTATCTGTTCATTAATGCTATTTGGCATAATATCGAGTAGTAAAGTGCCTCAGAAACCGTGCATCAATAGATTTCTAACGAATCTGCCGTTTTACGTCAGTCACGAATACATTTTGTTAATACAGATTGAAGAAGAAGGCGGTGACGAATGGGAGGTGAGCAGGACTCGCGTGCACCTGGGGTCCCTGATTGGTTGCGGAGCATTCGGCAGGGTACATGCAGCTCAACTGGACATGCCAGGGGGAGAGACCATTACAGTAGCTGCTAAAATGCTCACAGGTAAACTATATCTTTTTTGTGACGAGCCTTTCAACCTATTCCAAACCACTGCAACTCCTGAAAGCCAGAATCAACAGTGTTGAACAGCAGACAAACGCGTCTTTGAAGCTCGACGGATCCCGAAGAACTATTCAACTGTCTTGAATCATCATATCATATCAGCCGAAAGACGTCCACTGCTGGACATAGGCCTCCCCCAAGCGTCGCCACAACGACCGGTCCTGTGCGTCTCGCATCCATCGGCTACCCGCGACCTTCACCAAGTCATCGGTCCACGTTGTGGGAGGCCTTCCAACGTTGAATCTTCCGGTACGCGGTCGCCACTCCAGAACTTTTCGGCCCCATCGACCATCTGTTCTGCGAGCAATGTGCCCTGCCCACTGCCACTTTAGTTTGGCGATCCTTCGGGCTATGTCGGTAACCTTGGTTCTCTTGCGGATTTCATCATTCCTGATTCAATCACGCAAGGAAAATCCAAGCATTGCCCTCTTCATTGCCCTTTCAGTGACTTTGAGCCTTCTGATGAGGCCCATTGTGAGCGACTCTCTTGGATCCCACAACTAAATTAATTTTTCAAGAACAGCGAAGGGGAATACATTAAAACAGTAAAATTAAAATTAAAAAACTAAAATAAATACGGATCTCTGTTCCGTTTTCAGTTTATACTTTTTATACCACTTTTACTTTGAAACTAACATCGAAATAGCGAAATAAACAAATCAGTAGCTCGAAAAGCCAGCTTGGACATTGCAGGCTTGACTCACTTGATTGTCTGATAAAAAAGTTGGTTCCGTGCTTCGGAAGGCACGTATAAGCCGGTGTTCCCGGCCAGCAAATAAACTTTGTCAGAGGCCCTTGAGGCGGTTAAGAAACTCTGACACACCACACGATAAGAAGAAGAAGAATCTAAACTAGATGAATGTATGTTTTCAAAACTCGACAAAATGTACGTACTGAACCGTTTTCAGGTTTTGAATAATTAACGCACATAAACGTAGGTGCAGAGGTGAGCTTGATGCTCTAGGCATGTTCTACCACTCTACCTTTGGATGATTCAGGGTTAAATAGTTGCCGCACAGCTTGTATAAAAAACTCATGACAAGTCAAAAGAACCGGTTGTTTCGGTTTATTCCTTCTTTCTTTAAACAAATCATGAAAGAATACGTGCTTTCAGTACTAATTTGTTAACTGTAAATATTTAAGAGAAATAATGGACAAACACTTAAACATGCCACACACCCGTCTTGTTTGCGCATTAAACATAAATACTGCCATTTAAATAATATTTGTAACGGAGTTTCCTTTTGAAACTGTGAGAAATCCGCCTCTGTAGCTGTGTGTACGTAAATTATTAAATCTATACTAACTGTTAAGAGAGACAGCCTGTAAAGACAAGTTCAAGCGCTTAACCATAACCTCCCGGAGAGACCGGATCTGCGACCCACCACCACGTGCGTCGGACACGTATCTCTCAGCAACAGTGCTGTTGTCTGCATACCCAAAGGTACCGGGTTTAAGCAGATCATTAATATGCAGCAAGAACAGTGTTGCCGAAAGCACCGACCCCTAAGGAACCCAGGCATTAATATCCAGCAGTCCAGACGAGCAGCCATCTATGACCACTTGGATAAATCGATCCCTCAGGAAAGCCTCGATCCAATCACACAATCCGGCGGGCAGACCAAAGGAAGGAAGCTTACTAATAAGGCTATCGTGCCAGACCCTATCGAAGGCCTTCGAGATGTCAAGAGAGACCGCTAGTGCCTCCCCGTGCTTCTCTATGGCCTCACTCCAGATGTAAATGGCATACTCTAGAAGATCCCCAGCAGACCGATTTCGGCAGAACCCGTATTGTCGGTCACTAAGGATATCATTCGCTTCTAGGTATGCCAGAAGCTTATGATTCAGCACACGTTCCATACTCTTACAGAGTACGGACGTTACCGAGATGGGTCTATAATTCGACGGGTCAGCTCGACTACCCTTCTTGACACAGGCTGCACGTTAACTTGCTTCCAAGCCTTCGGCACTTTTCCAGTCTCAAACGAAAGGCGAAATAGGCGTGTCAAGATCGGAGACAACTCAGGTGCACAAGTCCTGAGAACAATTGCTGGTATCCCGTCGGGGCCATTAGCCTTGTTCACGTCTAGGTTACGCAGTACCTTTCGGACGTCCTTCCGATGAATTCGAATGTTCGACATACTCGACTTGCATCCAGCAGGAGATGCAGGGGGCTCCGCGCCACCAGGATTCAGACGTGAAGATTCCGCAAACAAAGAAGCAAACAAGTTCGCTTTCTCCTCAGCGGAGTGGGCCAGCGTCCCGTCAGGTCCCAGCAGTGGTGGTAGTGAGGGGCGACAGAAGTTCGATTCGACCGACTTAGCCAGGGACCAAAAAGCCTTACTACCTTCTGGGTATGAAGCAAGTTTGTTCCCTATTCGGCTAATGTGGTCAAACCGAGCCCTTCGCCACACCTTCTTGCAGGACTTGGCAGCCCTGTTAAAGGCTCTCTTCTTCTGACTTACGTCATTTACTTTGCGCGTACGAGCGTCGACCCACGCTAGGTACGCCGCGTGCTTAAGCGCATCAGCGCGATTGCACTCGGCACCAAACCATGGACGAGTTTCTCCAGACATTGTTATGTCAGAGAACGGAATGTAGTTCTCCATTCCCCTCCGCAACACACATCCGTCATAGCGTCCGCGCACGACGAAACATCAGTTGAAGGAAAGCAAGTAGGCTGCCAAGGGTAACATGCTAAGAATGATCGCATGCCATCCCAATCTGCTGACCTGTATCGCCATACCCGCCGGGTGTTTCTGGGGCTAGGATCGGGCGGGGAGTAGACGGACACAGACTTCACCAGACAGTGGTCGGAATTACCCAGTGAAGAAGAAATCGACACCGAGTACCGGTCTGGATCTGTTGTCAGCAGAAGGTCCAAGCAATTGGCTGTGTGCGAATCAATTGGCTGTCTGCTTGCATTGGAACAACTATTTCGACCCAATTCCTCTGAATTGGCTACACTGGGTATCGTACCGGAACGCGGCTAGGCCGCTTGGCGGTACGTCTTTGCCCAGGGTCACAAGCCATCGGCCGAAGCCTACCACCAGTTAGTGTCACCTGGTTAGCACCACCCGGGGACCACATGTATAGTCTAACATTAGGTATTCTCCTACGGACGCGGGTGACTCGGCCCCCACTCGGCCTTAAGAAAACTTTAATGAACGACACGCGTATAGTCCCGTAAGTGTTAGTTCAGCTTTAATTCGTGAGCACGATAGTGATGCGACATTGTTTTTAGTGGTCATGACAATAATTTAATTTAGGTAAGTTACTAAGCCAAAAACTATCAAGTTTACCTACTCCTTACTGTATTTCATACTAACTCGGACTCGTCCTTATTCTTGGAAATCAATGAGCGTCTGGTTTATATTTCGATTCTTCCTTACAATTAGCTTAGACATGGCAGAGTTTCAGCTAATTTTAAGAATGTAGTAACATCATAAATATGAAAACATCTATCTTCTATATTCATACAATATAGGTACAATCTTAGCCAACAAAAATATATATAAAAGGAATACAAGATGCCACAAGTAGCGCCATCTGTCATTTCTAGTGTGTACTACTGGCACTACTTGTAAACACCACGGCGAGAGGTGTGTCAAGTGATCTCTATAAACTTCAATGTGTTTACTTTGTAAATAGCGTGTAGTTATGTATTGATTGAAATTTTAAAAAAGGTACTTCCATAAATAGAATGTAGGTGTAGGGTAACGTTGAACTAACGGGTTACGGAATTCGTTCAAAGAGTCACCTCGGCCCTGGGGGACTACTCTCTAAGCCCGAAGTCCGTTGTTTCGGGCTAGTTGCGGGGCGTATTCTACTCCGTATCACCTAACCACTAAGAATTTATGACAACTCGATTTGATAGTTACTGTAAAATCATGTTGTCTTTCATTCTTAGTTCAGGTTCGGGACTAAATGTAAGTCCGTAGGTGATACGGAGTAGAATACTCCCGCTACTAAGCCCGAAACTAAGACTTCGGGCTTAGAGAGTAGCCCCCCTGGAACGTAAAGGGCATAAGGAGGGACACGGATTGGTTTTAGTCAGTAACTGACACTCTCTTCCGCTCCGCCCAGAGCGGAAGAAGTCATTTGATGAATTCCCATCTTAAAAAAAACGTAACTATTATCTAGGTAGGTACCAATAAAAATAATTAAAATAATATTTTAATGAAAATCTTTTTTATTTCGGTAACAGTCACTAAGGAACCGTTAACCGCGTTTTTGACACTATCATTAATTTTCATTTCCTCGCCTTCATTGTTTAACGCAAAATCTATACTAATATATAAAGCTGAAGAGTTTGTTTGTTTGTTTGTTTGTTTGCTTGTTTGTTTGTTTGTTTGCTTGAACGCGCTAATCTCAGGAACTACTGGTCCGGTTTGAAAAATTCTTTCAGTGTTAGATAGCCCATTTATCGAGGAAGGCTATAGGCTATATATCATCACGCTAAGATCAATACGAGCGGAGCAGTAATGAAAATTGTGACGCAGACGAAGTTGCGCGGGTCAGCTAGTTAATTAATAAACAAAAAAGTCATAACACGGCATAAACAATGACTACATTCTAATAACATAAATACAACACAGTGAACAATAGTCATACTGTCAAAAATTTGAGTTAGATATTAACGCAGTCACGTCACTATTTTTAAGCAAAATGTTTAGTTAATTTAGCATGCGCAGTTATGATTGCATAAACACATCTAGGAAATGAAAGTCGGTATCCATAATGTTCACGGGTGCACTCTTGAACTGCTTGTTTCATGTTATTTCTTAGATAACATTGTAGAAGCGTGTAATTGCTTTCGAGTCAACTTCTTTTCTTGAAAAGTTCCTGTGTTTGCGGAAACTGTAAAATTATGATTGTCTAGCTGACCCGCGCATCTTCGTCTGCGTCACAATTTTCATTACTGCTCCGCTCCTATTGGTCTTAGCGTGATGATATAATATAGCCTTCCTCGATAAATGGGCTATCCAACACTGAAAGAATTTTTCAAATCGGACCAGTAGTTCCTGAGATTAGCGCGTTCAAGCAAGCAAACAAACAAACAAACAAACTCTTCAGCTTTATATATTAGTATAGATAGATTTTAGGTCACAGGTCACGGAAAGACTGACCCCTGATAGCTTCTGAATGAAGACGTGACGTGCAAAAGTGTTGTTTATAACCAACTAGCTGACCCGCGCAACTTCGTCTGCGTTACAATTTTCATCACTGCTCCGCTCCTGTTGGTCTTAGCGTGATTATTTATAACCTATAGTCTTCCTCGATAAATGTGCTATCTAACACTGAAAGAATTTTTCAAATCGGACCGGTAGTTCCTGATATTAGCGCGTTCAAGCAAACAAACAAACTCTTCAGCTTTATATATTAGTATAGATTTGCAAAATAATTAGGTATCATTTAAGAATTTGTAAAATTCACGTCACAATATCAACTAAGAGACAATGATTGTCAAAAACTTATCGAAATATAGGGAAATTAGATGTGTTTTTGAAAAATTTCGACTGCGATGCGATAAAAATACAAGAATTGCTCTCTTTTCAAAGTCCTATTTTGTCCTATTTTGACAGGTTCTAATTTTAAAGTAGAGATTGACAGTTTCTCAGCTCCAAAATCTCATTTCAGAAAAATGTGACAAATTGTCAACGTCATTAGTTGAAAGAATATTATCAACAGTTATTGAAGCGTCCATATTTTCTCTCCAGAATGTGTTAGCAGAGACATGATTCAACCCTCACTCTGTTACTTTAACAAGCATTTCCTTGTCGTTAACCAGTCTTCATTCCGACAACTATAACTTGGAGTTTTCAAGTTCTAGCTTACATATATCTAACTAGCTGATCCGCGCAACTTCGTCTGCGTCACAATTTGCATTACTGCTCCGCTCCTATTGGTCTTAGCGTGATGATATATAGCCTATAGCCTTCCTCGATAAATGGGCTATCTAACACTGAAAGAATTTTTCAAATCGGACCAGTACTTCCTGAGATTAGCGCGTTCAAGCAAGCAAACAAACAAACAAACTCTTCAGCTTTATATATTAAGTATAGATGAATTATAATATAGGTATCATAACTTCTAGGCAAGTCATACATCCCCAATATTGGCACACGCGAGACTGCCCAAGAAAATATACCGACCTACTGTTTATTGTTTTTTTAAACGCCTAAGCAATAAAAGGCCTCTTAATTGTCAGTAAATATGCATTAGGCACACATACTTAGTTCCGCGCACTTAAGTTCGTAACAAACATGTGGGCTCCGTCGTTTTTCCGTCGTTTACCACACTGATGTCTTAATTGTGATACAATTAATTAGTGTTGTTATGTAAATAGAAAAAGAACAATGGTCACTTTGGACTAGGAAAAAAAAGAAATTGGTAACGAGATGAAACTATCACCAGATGTAGTGCAATGTTAATGTTATTATTGGATATCTTTATTTATTTTTAAAAGCTGGGGAAATAGAGATAATCTTTAAAAAAAAAAACTACTTTATTTATCAGAACGCAGTATAAATAATCCATATTCGAACGCATCCGTAACGACTTACGCTTCTAAAAAAAGACTATGGACATCTCCATAGTCTATTTTTCAAGCCTATGATGATTTTATTTTATAAACGAAATTAAATTCCAGGCAATATCAACCGTATAAACTCACGTTATATATTATACTAAGCTTAGCCAACAATATAAAAAATATTTACATCAAAAATCGATTCTGTCATAAATCGATCGATTACGATTATCGATCGTCCCTCAATATTTTTGACAAGTAAACAAACAATGAAGTTTTCTACACTGACCGACCCAAAGAGTATAATAACTAATATCACCGTGTTGTAGTTCCTGCGAAGACTGTGTTCTGTGCGATTTTCTGTTACTTTCCTTGCTTTGCTTACAAACCAGTAGAAAACATAAATGCTACAGATTAATTATATAAACATAACCTCAAAAACATATTTCATAGTTTTTCAAGCTTCTCCGGTCTTTTAAAAATATATTGAAGACCGTTCTTAGTATAAAGAAAAACTACTACTTGCTTACTTATACTTTTTTATTACTTAATCCACAACTGCACTGCTTGGCGATCGAATGACGATTGATTCTCGACTACAGCTTACAATTTCAAGTGGCGTTTGCCCCACTCAGAAATAACGATGAAGTCATATCCATTATTTCAAAGTGTTGCCAACGTAAAAATATATTCAAAGTAGTTCCGACAATATTACTAATTCTGACAGTGTTTCCACAGTAAATATTATTATTCTATAGTAAATTCAAACATTTTTGTAATCAAATCCAAGAAATCACAACATTAGTTATATTTATATAGGCGAATGAAATGACATAATGTTTCATCAAGTTACTTTTTGTTAGATTTTACTAGTCCAAGCATGTTAGCCGAGTGGCCATTATTCTTTCAAACCGTAATAAAGCTACCTCAGACAGATGCCACGCGATAATTCGAAAACCATCCGACATGTTTTCTTTCAAATTACTTAATTCTATAAAAGTTGTTTAGATAGGTGCAGATATTTTTTTTAACACGTTATTTCGGTTGTCGCACTGTCGCGGCTCACCTACCTATACCTATAGGTTAGCAGGTATCTACTATCTACACACAGGTACTCATACAGAACTAAAACAAATAACTTAGGAACGACCCCACGAGCACGGCGAAATGATAGTCCTGCGGTCCTACCACTTTATTTTATAACAACTCTATAAAGATGTCTTAACACGGCACTATTATCGCGACGATTCTTCGAGTGACATTGACGAGCAAAGCCAAACGATTCGCTAGCTCGTGGTGGCGGCTGCTCGGGCACTGTTTGCATGCAAGTGTGCCTTGATCCTGCAGCAATCTTAAAAAAGAACGACACGGATGGAACCGGAATTTAAATTGAAATTAAACTACTAGTCAAAACTCTCACCCTAAATCCATCGTCCCATTTTAAACCCTTATGTTCTCTTCCACAGAAGAAGTAACAGAAGAAGAAGTGCAAGACTTCCTCCGCGAGATAGTGATGCTCAAACATGTCGGCTCACATAAGCACGTGATCCGTTTAATAGCGTGTTGTACCAGACGGGCGCCCCTCATCGCCCTGTTGGAACATGCCCCACGAGGGGATCTGCTGTCACTCCTGCGGTCGGCGAGGGGGAGACGGAAGGAGAGCCAGAACTCCAGTGTTACGAGGAGAGTTGACAGCTCGCAGGGAAGGCCGTCTGAGGCAGACTGTAAGTTTTTTATCAGACTTTTTAATCTTTGTGTGTGTCAGGTTACGGGATTTATTAGAGCTCTTACTTTTTTCGGTGTGACGATTTAGTCGTTTTTATCATAGAATTATAAAATACTTTTGTGTAGTAAGAATATAACAAAATTATATACCTAACATACAAAGTGACACTTGGTGTAATATTGGTCAATTCCAACCTTATCTCTGAAAATATTATATTCATACCTACGTAGTTTAGTTTTATTTTTTATTTTTAGTCAAGTTGATAGCAAAGAAAGAAAAGAATAAAAATGTTCATTTGGGACTAACACAAGATCACAAGACACGCAAAATAGAAAACTGAAACCGTTATATAAAATCTAATAATTTATTTAAGTAACGAAAATGTTCCGTTGCCTACTTAAATTACTAGTTTAAAATAATTAAAGAGATATTATATAAAACTCATAGAGGACTACAAATAAAAGCTTAACTTTAATTCCAAACGCCTGTTTAATTTCTGTGAGCAGTATTTATTCGTAAAGCCTTTCAAACAAAATATTTGTCAGGAGCTTTATTTAAACAGAATAACTGAAAAAGAATGGCGTATAATACCTACATTTTGGGTTAAAATTTATTCAGGTTTCGCATTGTAGAATTCTCATTTTAACGTTGCCCTGCTGATTTAACGAGTTCGGTCTTTAAATGACTTATCTCTTCTTCTCAAATTTTGAATTTGTGCCAGATTGGTAGTAGGTAATTGACTCGTCTCCATACGTTGGACTTGCTTGCTTGCATGGATATACAAATTTTAAAATATGGGTGTACTATGTGTACTGATAACTTCCATCGGTGGTTTCAATTTAAAATTGACAGCGCTAATTTCAAATGATTTAGGCGTCTTAATACAAAGTGACTATCGTGCAAATACGCGATTGTCGCGAATAGCGCCCTCTGTCGGATGACTCGATCGTCTTTGCGGTACAAATGAAAGCGAAGGTACGACACAATGTAATGTACACAGAGCAGACCCACACGTTTAGCTGTACACTACCAACACCTCTGCTTAAGGGTGCTATTACAAAATCTAGCGCTTGGCCCGGACTAAAGCTACAGACCGCGTTTCCCGAGATGTATAATGGTTGTAGCGCTGTATGCAATAATTGCTTAAAAATATTGTTTTACATGTAAATAGACAATTTTTTTTTCAACCAAGGTAACATAGTAACCTTAGTTATTAGTTACTTTTTGTTTGAATTGGGACCATATTTTCATAGAAAAAAAAAATATAATTACGGACGAAAACTTATCAGTTTGTTACTCTGTGTTACGGAATTATATTTGGTGTATTACTGTATGAAACATAATAAATTGAATAAAGCACTCCAATGTAAAAGATATAGTTGTACCATAAACATTTTTATTAATGATTAAATTATTATATCTTCGATGTAACAAAGCATCAAAAGATGCCTAATGTAAAATTTTATGAAACATCCTTAGCAGAGACAAGGTTTTTGGTAATTTACGTAAACAAATTGAAATATTTATTTAAAGCACTCCCAAGAAAAAGTATCAAACTTTCTTGGCCATAATATATATTTTTTTAATTTGTGTCTATATATAAACCATGATCACACATCAAAACTCGAGTCAAACGCTCAAATCCAAGAAAAAATATAATAGCCCTCTTAAGTACGCTCTTCGGCCCACAGGCAAGATGCTACGCCATCTACCTACCTAATTGCTATATGTTTTCATTTCTAGCCGAGTACACAAACCTCAGTGACTCAGACCCTGCTCTTTCGGATGGTGACTGCAAATTGTACCTAGATTGTGATAAGAAGAAGGACCATTATGTAGCTGAACCAGCCTTGCGTCTGGACGGCAACACTATGAGGGAATATGCCCTGCAAGTCGCGCTTGGGATGCAGCATTTGGAAGAAAGAGGGATAACGCACAGGTGAGTGTTTCATTTTTGTTTTTTACTATTGATAGGCACACGTTTGACCATTGTCTCACCTGATGGTAATCGACGATGCTGTCGAAGATGGAGCACGCTTGCCTGGAAGTAACCTATTTACTGTTGACTTACAGACTCCCAAATTGTAGCTATCAGGAAACACAGACTCTGGCAGGGAATTCCACTCTTTATGAATGTGTTCCCAAATCGTTTTGTGCGTGTGGGTGGGATGTCCACCATGTACCACCATTTATTCGTATTTGTTTGTTTTTGGATAGCAGACACTCCTAGGCCATAGCCTAATCTAGCTATTAAGCCGCTCTGGACAGACACAATATTTGGCCCCTGTTCAATTAATTGTCATAATGAGGCAAATATTTCTGGATGATTATTGAATAAACAAAACGGTATTTGCATATCCGTTTTTAGACGACTTGAGACGTACGTGAAAACGAAGTGAGCATGTGTGAGCTCGAAAAATCTTCACGACTTTTGTTTTGCCACCTTATGAAACACTTAATTAGGGCTATGTATTTATTTAGTGGGCATAGAAACACTTTTCAAAATGATCTAAGTACATTATTGGATACTTCTAGACTCAAAGCGTATTTTAAATAAATTCAAAATGTTTTCTTTCAAGAATCAGATGCGTATTATGCCTGCCAATGAAACTCATGCTCATTTCACTTTTTAGGGTTCCGAAAAAAAATGTAACCCTTAGAGGATCACTCGGGTGTCTGTCTGTCCGTCTGCCACAGCCAGTTTTCTCCGGATCCACGGGACCGATTCTGTTGAAATTTGGTACACATATGGAATTCTGTGACCCAAACACGGACGCGTTACGTAAATCATAAAATTTTTAGTATGGGGGTCACTTTTGGGGTCAAACTAGAAAATTCAAAAAAAAGTTTTTTGAACAATATCGTGTGACATATCAAATAAAAGGGCTTACTGTGAGGGTTTTAATTATATTTTTTTCATAATTTTAAAATAAATGGTTTTGAAAACCATTTATTTTAAAGTTATTCAAGAAAAATTAGACAAAAAATTACCATTCCACCCCCTTATCTCCGAAACTACTGAGCCTAAAATTAAAAAAAAAATGGAGATAATAGATCTTTACCTAAAGATTACAGTAAAACCTATTAGAAGTCTGTAATATTAAAATACATGTAAAAAAAATAAATTCGTTCGGAACCCTTTGCACGCGAGTCCGACTCGGACTTGGCCAGTTTTTTAATAGTATACTCTCTGCCTAACACGGATTGGGAGTAAAAGTGTTCGCATGTGAGTTTTTTTTTTTAACTTTGCCCCACAGACCCCTCACTAGGCATTCTCCTGGGCCCCAAGTCTGCTATTACAATAGTGTCAGAATGTTCTATTATTGATTTCATAATGGTTGATTTTGACAAGATTCTATGCCATTTCTTTCAATGGAGTGTCAGTGGTTGACCACTGGATAAAAAAGCGTCATTATGACTTTCCAGTGGTCAACCACTGATACTCCATTGAAAGAAATGGCATAGAATCTTGTCAAAATAAACCATTATGAAATCAATGATAGACCATTCTGACACTATTGTAATAGCAGACTTGGGGGCCTGTATCGTGGGTGCATTTACAAACATAATAAACTCATATTATACAAACAGCCGCACCAGGAACAACTATCTGTAGGCCATACTAATATTTGTTCCGTGCGGGAATCGAACCCGCGACACGCAGTCAATCGCTTAACCATTGCTCCTGTCGGGTACCTCTTCACGTGTTAACGACTCAACGAATTTTGATGTAACTTGGCACGCTGGTAAATCATATCCTGAAATAGGACATGGGTACTGTTTATCCCGAAAAGATGTCCCCTTGGAATAATTTTCGACCTTTAGGTGGACCTAGACTAGAGTCAAGAGCAAACCCATCGTATTTACGTATTTTATATTATTTGGTATAATTAGTATTAGTTAGAACGTTTGTACACTGACAGCCCTTTTTTTTTTTTTTTTTTTAAGGATGGGAAATCATCAAATGACTCCTCCCGCTCTGGGTGAAGCAGAAGGGAGTGTCAGACTCTTACTGACTAAAACCCATCCGTGTTCCTCCTAATGCCCTTTGCGTTCCAGAGCCGCGGTGCCTCTTTCAAACAGATTCCGCAACCCCGGCAGGCACTGGCCCTAGCGGGCCCCGTCTTCTATGCTGACAGCTCTTTGAGGCGCGCGTGGAACACAGCGCGCCGTCGACTCGGGCCTGGTTCTGATCGGACGGCGAGCCACCCAATGCTCGTCGTCCGCAGGCCCGCGCCTACGGTGGCCGAGAATCGCCCTGCGACTCCCGACGCCCGGGGCGTCTTCTCCTGTTGCGGCGGCTGGGGCGTGAGGTTTCCCTCTCTCTCACGCGTTCGGCCTCCTCCTTTGCTAGCAATACTGCTTCGCAGAAAGAGGTGACCGCACCCCATGCCTCCTCGCTCCGGACCATAGATTGAATCAGAGCCGGACGCGAGAGGTCGTCGCCGCCGATCGCCTCGACGAGGACACGGCGGTGCTCCGCCCAAGCAGGGCAGACCTCTACCGTATGCTCCACTGTGTCCTCCGGGCGATCCTCACAGTGTTGACAACCGGGCGTATCCTCCCGCCGAATCCGAAACAGGTACCTCCCGAAACAACCGTGTCCGGTGAGTACCTGCGTCAAGCGGAAGGTGAGGACGCCGTGGCGCCGCTCTAGCCACTCCTCAAAGAGGGGACTTATCGCCAGGATTGTGGCGTGCCCAGCGCTGGGTTGCGACAGTCGCTGTCTCCATACCGCCATGAGATCCTGCCGGAACTCCGTCCGCTGCGCCGCGATTTGCCGCGGCAAAGGAGTCTCGCCCCGGCGTTGCGCCTCCACGCGCCATTCGTAAATGAGCGCGAGGGCTCTCGCCTCCAGATCTCATGGTGGCAGTCCGGCAAGGAGGCTCGCCGCCTCGCCAGAGATCGTGCGGTATCCCCGGGCCAGCCGGATAGCCATGACCCTCTGGGACGCGTTGAGGTAACGGGCAGGTCGCTTCCTCAAAGTAGGCGCCCACACCGGCGCCCCATAAAGGGCCATGGACCGCACGACCCCTGCGTAAAGCCTCCGGCAGGAGGCGTTTGGACCCCCTAGATTGGGCAGAAGCCGCTTGAAGGCAGCCCCGGCCCGCCCCAATCTGGGAGCCAAACGTCGGAAAAGCTCGACGAAGTTCCACCGGCTGTCAAGGACGAGACCCAGGTACGTCATCGTCGACCCGACACCGATGTGAACCCCTCCTACCGTTATTTGGGATCCCGATGGTGGCCTGTTCCGAGATCCATGAAAGCACATGGCTTCGGACTTGTGTAGGGCCACCTCGAGACCCAACTGCCGGATCCTCTCAACAACTATCGCAACTCCGCGTGTCATAGCGTCGGCCGCCGCCTGGTGCGACCCCCCCTGCGCCAGGACCAGCGTGTCGTCAGCATAGCAGACAATGCTGACGCCACTAGGAAGGTCGGCGCGCAGCACCCAATCGTAACCGATGTCCCACAGGAGCGGCCCCAGAACCGAACCCTGTGGAACACCGCACGACATCTCTCGCCGGTTCCACTCTCCCAGGTGACCGGGGTAGATGACGGCTCTGTCCGTCAAGTAAGCACACTGACAGCCCTAACCCTATCTCCTTTCGTTTAGTCCATCCAAAGGTCGTCTGTAAGAGATTGCCTTGTGTGATAAGACCGCCCTTGTACACTTGTTTTATTGAATTTTTACTGTTTTAAATATGAGGTGTTCAATAAAGTATATAATAAATAAAAAAATAAAAAAATGCCATGGGTAGCACCTATTCTGTAATCCTACTAAAAATATAAATGCGAAAGTTTGTGTGAGGATGTTTATTACTCATTCACGTCAAAACGCCTGAAAGGATCTCCATGAAATTTGGCACAGAGGTAGATTAAAGTCTGGAATAACACATAGGCTACTTTTTATCCCGGGAGTATGTTCCCTAGGGACCACGCGGGAATTAAGAAAGCGACAACGGAAGAGAGAACAGCAAGACAGTAATTAACTTAATTCTACAGAATATTGATCTTATATGCTAATCTTATTGGTAACCAATCATCTCTGCTAATGACGTATGTCCTAGATAGCATACGGTGACTTATACTTGTTATTCTAAAATAATATAATTATTAGCTGATGCAGTTAATATTGGGGGATTGGGGTACCTTAACTCGAGCGAAACCGCTGGCATAAGCTAGTATAAGTGGGAAAGCAAAGAAAAATACTGATTTACATAAAATAATAAAGCTAAAATAATTCAGCACTAACATTATTAAAATGTGCCAACTTAAGTCAAATGAACTTTGTAATAACAGTTCTGTATTATGTTCCAGCAAAGTTTCCCTGAAAGGTTAAAAGTTAAGGGATTGTGTTCCATAACATGGACATCTATACTAATCGATACTAACACTAATATAATTATAAAGCTGAAGAGTTTGTTTGTTTGCTTGAACGCGCTAATCTCAGGAACTACTGATCCGATTTGAAAATTCTTTCAGTGTTAGATAGCCCATTTATCGAGGAAGGATATATCATCCCGCTAAGACAATAGGAACGGAGCAGACGAAGTTGCGCGGGTCAACTTGTAATATTATATAGCTGAAGAGTTTGTTTGTTTGGTTGAACGCCTAATCTCAGAAACGACTGGTTCGAATTTAATAGTAGAATAATGTTGGATAGCCCATTTATCAAGTAAGGGTAAAGGCTTAATAACATCTCGCTACGACCAAAAGGAACGGAGCATTAATGAAAAATGTGACGCAGACGAAGTTGCGCGGATCAGCTAGTCTATTCTGTAAACAACTATTTCAATATCGAGCTTCACCTGAGTGACAAAACTCACAAAATGAGCTTCATTGCACACAACATAAAGGTCTTAATTTGATACTCAAAATTTTATTACACCTAAAATACTCGATATAATCTTGATTTGAATTAAATACTACATTTATATTTTGGAATTATATAAATAGTGTATGTCCCATAAAATTAAACCAAAATATTACGGGGTTGTAGTTCTTCACATTCAAAATTTACTTACGTTAACGTTACTATACTTCAAAATATTCGTGCTAGGCCCTCAGGTATAGAATTAATGACATTCATTTGATTCATTCTTAGTTCGGGTTCGGGACTTATCGTAAGTCCGTAGGTGATACGAAGTAGAATACGCCCGCAACTAAACCCGAAACTACGGACTTCGGGCTTAGAGAGTACCCCCCAGATTTTCTGGTTTTCTGACTGCCTGCAACGACTATCATACATGGACCAACGGTTTAACGCGCTTTCCGAGGCAAGAAGGAAATTCGGTATGTTATAGGTAGATGATCACCAATCCAAGTACTGACCTTGGAAAGCTAGCTTAACCTCGAAGTTCGACCCGTGCGGCTTTGTTCAGCCATGAGCTCCTCGAAATAATTTTATAATGTTTAAAACTACATAAAATTCATCTAAACTCATCGCAAAAAAGGTCAAGTCTGCTACTTGTTGCCATCAAATATTTGAAAGGCCCCAATCCATGCGGCATGACGTAGGAATTCAAAACCTGTAACGCGCAGGTCGCTCACGGTACGGGGAAAATTCCGACCTTTTCCACGAACTCCGCCCGCCAACAGCCATTTTCCCAGGCACCCGAGCCACCGCCATATTTAATTTAAAACGTAAACCTCCACAGTTTGCCACTCAGATTACACATCTAATAATCGTGTTTAATGTTTTATTTCTCACATTTTGCCTTTATTTCTATTGTTGAATTAAATAAAACATAATATTTAATTCAACTTAATTGGATAGCTGCCGATGAATTCTATTCAACCATTTAAGTAATTGGAACCCTATTATCGTAGTATTTAGGAGAAACTATTGTTGAAATCTTGAATGAAGTAGACCTTCATATTTTCTATTGATGTTTATTTTCTATGATAGCTATGTGAAATCATTCCAAATTGTCGAGAAAATGTGCCGCCTCCGCCTGACAATAATGTTATAGCAATACCTCTTATCTCGATTTGTAGGTACGTCTTTCATGTAGGCGTTTCCAACTTGTGTAATCATCTCCAAAAGAGATTAAAAACTATCGATCGTTGACCTGCTTTTCACCAGTGGCTATATTCTCCCACATAATTATGTTATTTCATATAGAATGTAAACTCGTCACCGATCTTTAACAAATTATGTTTTAATAATACAGATCGTATAGGTATCTTCCCAACTTGTGTATTATTCGGTTCATGCCTGGCGCTAATGTACTTAAATTTGTTTCTTTTTTTTTAACCTTTACTCGGCCAACATTTTCATTCATAACAAAGTATGAAAATGTTTGCGGCGTTCGATTGTAGCTATGAACATCCAAGTTTCGGTGTTGCCTAGTAACCGTTGCTAGGAGCAGACAAACCTCAAGGTTGGCGAATCATCCGTCTTATTACACCTTAGCAGTGCCGTAAATAGTCCTTTTTGCGCCCTGTGCAAGCTTCTATAACTGCGCCCTTGTTTTTTTAGATAGTATAGGTACCCTAGCTAGAGCAATGCTATATATAGGCCTACTTTATTTCATTCAGGACCTGTGAACCAATTATACTAAAACTTTTACGCAAGTTCACTAGTGCAAATGCGTTGCCCACCCTGATGCTTAAGATTTCATTTTTGGACCACTTTGTTCTTCATACTTCTATAATAAAATAGCACCCTATAAAGTTTTTGATGGTACTGGCATGTAGGTACGTATGTGTTGGAATCGAACACTAGGGGCGCAGCGGGAACTTATCAGGAGCAAACCGAAAAAATAATAGTCCTGCTTGGTCTGGCCATTCTTGCGCCCCCCAGAGTCTACGCCCTTTGCCTGGGCACCGGTGGCACCGCCCTATTTACGGCACTGCACCTTAGATCTCAATTCTATATCAAGGGTACAAAGTTTATTTATCATTAGATTCGTTTTATTATTATATTATTTGAATTTAACAAAATAAAACAGATCGCGGCCGCCGTTAGGTCAGCGATGTCGTATTTAAGGGTTGCGAATGACCTTATAAAAAACGGAGCCCTTATAGGATCACCCTTGTGTCTGTCTGTCTGTCCGTCTGTCACAGCCAATTTGTTCCAAATCTACTGGGCCGATTTAGTTGAAGTAGAGTAGGTACACATATGAACTTTTGCGACTGGGCGTGACGGACGCGCATTTGTAAACAAAAATATGATTCATTCGGAACTTCTTTCGCGGCATGAGTTATCAATTCTTCACAAGGGAAAATAGACAAAATATCTTTTCACAATCGTGGCTCTCTCTCTCTCAATACGCTCGAACTAGAATACACACACATCTGTCAGGTGATAAAAATATTTTCCAGTCACCTGGACAGGAAGGAGCTGGGTATAAAGCCTCATTACAAATCACGGCTATTTGAATTTCCTATGTCAAACCTTTCGATCTAACAGCAAACCTTCACCAATTTCCAGAGACCTAGCAGCCCGGAACATCCTGGTCGACGGCGCAGGTCTCCTGAAAGTGGCCGATTTCGGCCTGTCGCGCTCCGGCGTGTATGTCCACACGCGGTCCAGGCCGGTCCCACTACGGTGGCTGGCTCCTGAAGCCATCCTACATTCCCAGTACTGCAGTGCCAGCGATGTGTGGGCTTTCGCTGTGCTGCTGTGGGAAATCGCTACTTTAGGTAAGAAATAAAGCAAGACATAATGCTGAGCGCTAGCTCACCATAATACTGAGCCTCGTATGCAACAGCACCACAGCGATGGCAAAGATAGATATTCAATGCAAACAGATTGAAAAAGAGACCCGTGGTTAGGGTTTATTTTAAGATTAAACATGGGCGGCGAGACCTTGTATGTAAAAAGTCATAATTCGAGGTTTGGCTCTCGACTGTTTTCTCCTCCAATATTAGACTGATTTAAGAGATATTACACAAACTGAATAAACAGGATATATACTATGTCCCTATGTTTTCCTTTTTGACGGTTAATAAATTTAACCGTATAAGCACTAGAACCCTCAAAAAATGCTCAAAATTGTCCGATAAAACGCTGTCAACAGAAACCTAGTTTACAAATTTGTCAACTATTAATAAAAAAAAGGAAAACATAGGGACACAGTACACATCCTTCTCATTCAGTTTGTGAAATATCTCTTAAATCAGTCCAATATTGGAGGAGGAAACAGTCGAGAGCCAAACCTCGAATTATGACTTTGTAGGGACACAATGTAAGCATGAATGGTAGAACGCTAGGTAAGCCCTACAAAAGGTGAATTTAATTCCGTAGTCCCAATAGCTTCCACCACCAGACGAGGCAATGTTCCAATAGGGGTATCCCAGTGCGTTCCACTAGTCAGTAGTAAAAACCCCCAAAACTTTTTACATACAAAGTCTCGCCGCTCATGTCCTCTTAATAATGACTTTTCTTTGCCACTCTACATTAAAAACGATTAGATATCTATGATCAGTACAGACGGGCCTATGTGACGACGATCTCATTGCAGTGTCTAATTGGCATTTTCTTGAAGTTTAAACTTTTGCATAGTAGATAAGTAATTATTATCGTAATGCAATGTTTAATATGCAAAAGGATACATTTTAGGCACTCTCACGGTAGATTGTCGATTTCATTTTGTAGGCCCACTTGCACTAACCTGAGTTATTTTTTACTCCGAGTCACTTTAACCCAGGCTCATTGTATCGAATATAATTGTGTTACTTAACCTCGTGTTAGCAACTAACTCTAAGTTAAAAGACAACTCTGGTCTGCTGAAGTGAGCCCTATTCAAAGTTTAACCATCATCAACATCATATCAGCCAATTACCGTCCACTGCTGAACGTTAGCTTCCCCCAAAGAGCGCCAACCATCCCGTTCTTGAGCAGTGCGCATACATTCGCTGCCAGCCACCTTCTTCAAATCATCAAAAAATTGTGCCGCTTAGGGCGCCCCACACCAGCAGCAGCACCAGAGAACTAAACCGACATTGCGCGTAGAATCAACATGCTGAAGTGGTAGTGGGTCGGCCATGTCTGTAGACGGACGTCTGTCCGTCTACAGACATGGTCGACGGCGAAGTTTAATAATCAGATAAAAATCTAATTCCACCTTACTTTGCGTTTCAGGGGGCTTCCCATACGCCGAGCTCAGTAACCACCACGTACCTTCATTCCTGGCCGGTGGAGGTCGTCTGCCGAAGCCAGCCCGAGCCTCGCCGACGCTCTACCAACTCATGGTGGAGTGCTGGTCCGAAAACCCCACAGACAGACCAACTTTCTCCCAGATTGTGGACAAATTGACAGTCCAGAAGCAGTTATATGTTGACTTAGATTGCGTTTTTCCGCCTTCTGAAGACGAGCTGCAAGGCTTAAAAGATTTTGACTTCAATATGACGGAAGCCAACGGTCAGCTTGACCGGTGACCCTTGTAAAGACTGAATATTTTTATTGTTATTATTGTCACCCTGTGAGCACAGTAAACGTGTATAATAATTATAGATTTTGTTTTATTTTTAAGGCATTTCTTGAGATCGTATTCTGTAAAAATTTTCAACCGAAGTTACTGGATTTTTGCAAATGTTGCCACTGTCCACAAGCTACAGAAAATTTATTAGGTGTATAAATTACAGAACTGTGCACTATGACTGTTCAGAATTCTCGAATCTGTCTAAAAAAAATCACATCGAGGAATCTCCACGTCCCGCCAATTAACTTTTCATTTTAAAACTTATAATAGGAAAAACTATAAACCATGGTTGATCGCAATACCATTTATAACCAAGATAGGTACTTCCTACTCAAGTTTTCTTGAGAAAATGAAAAAAAAAATTAAAAGAAAATTGTAGTTTTTTAAATAATCAAGATTGAAAACAGAGTAAGTTATTCTTGGTTTTTACGTTTTATAAATTCCTTAATGACAACTTCTTACTACTACGGAATATTGATTTGATGTTTTCGCTACGGTTGTCAATTCGGTAATAACGAAAATGGGCTCGAAATCAAATTCCAAGTTGGCGCCTGTAATGCACATTTTTGATATGGCATGGGTGTCATTTTCGTGGCTATGGAGATATGACAAATTTGAGTTGAGAGCAGGAACATTCCATACCTTATTAAAAATATGTAAAAAAAAGTTAACGTATTTTGAACCAAATTCGTTCTATGCAACAGGGTTCCGAACACAAAACTACGACACTATGGTAAGCCAGATAAACTTGCAATAAAATACATTGACCCTTCGTAGATCTAGATACCCGAACAATAAATTATGAACCGTTTTTCATTAC
Organism: Lacanobia wlatinum; assembly: GCA_947578705.1. Classification (NCBI taxonomy): domain Eukaryota; kingdom Metazoa; phylum Arthropoda; class Insecta; order Lepidoptera; family Noctuidae; genus Lacanobia; species Lacanobia wlatinum. Next base: position 21,331,622 of record OX388033.1, read on the forward strand.
TACAGAACGGAAAGGCTCACGATAGATGTCGATTTACGACATTTTTTATTTCTATTTTTTAACCAACAAAAAAACGGAGGAGGTTCTCAACTCGACGCGTATATATTTTTACAGAGTCGATTTTGATAATTATATTTTTATTTGATAGAGTATAACCTCGAAAGTGCTCCCATGTAAATTTGTAAAAAAAATCTTACTTTAAGGGCGGGAAAATAGGGGTGATTTATTGGTCACACACAGATTTTAATGCTGACTTGTGTAGCATTTTTTATAGGCCTACCCATGTTAGTAGTAATGAGTAGATTATAGCCACAAAAAATATAAAATAAAAACATTTTAGCAAAAAAATTAAACCTCCGAAAAACTAAAAAGCAAAAAATAATAAACCTTTATAAAAAAACTGGCTAAGTGCGAGTCGGACTCACGTGCGAAGGGTTCTGAACGATTTTTTTTTTTTAACATGTTATTTTAACACTATAGACTAATACTTCCACTTTTTTCAAAATTTTAGGCTCAATAATTTCAGAGATATGGTGGGGATGGTCATTTTCGTCTAATTTCTTAAATAACTTCAAAACCATTTATTTTAAAATTATGAAAAAAATTTAATTAAAACCCTCACAGTAAGCCCTTTCATTTGATATGTCATACGGTATTGTCCAAAAAACTTTTTTTTTATTTTCTATTTCTAGTTTGACCCCCAAAAGTGCCCACCATACTAAAAAATTAATGAATTACGTAACGCGTCCGTATTTGAGTCACAGAAGTCCATAAGTGTACCAAATTTCAACACAATCGGTCCATTGGATCCGGAGATAACTGGCTGTGTCAGACGGACAGACAGACAGACACCCGAGTGATCCTATAAGGGTTCCGTTTTTTGTTCGGAATCCTAAAAATAACTTTAATTTCGGAAGTCGGTGTTAAATTATGAAAAAACAATCAAAAACACCGACTTCCGAAATTAAAGTTATTTTTTGTAAAAAGGTTTATTATTTTTTGCTTTTCAGTTTTTTGATATTAATAAAGTCAATAAATCACAACGTCACTGCACATTTATCTGGCTAGTTTTTTTGTCGGGACCACTCGCAGTTCACCTCACTAAGGGTGGTCACTGCTCAACCGGACTAGCCTGTGGTGGCCTCAGATATGACTCTAAAGCCCCCAGCCAAGGCACATTTATCTGGCGCCTACCATAATTGTCATTAGCTTCCCTCGGATGATTGTCTTGTAGCTTTTTAAAAAAACTTTCGTCATTTACTTCCTTTTAGTCAGGTTTTAGGTCAATAAATGTATTTTGGCATTTTCGACTACAATTAATTTTCGAATAATATTCTTTGTAAGCTTTTTCAAAAATGTTGTTTTGCTTTTTTCTACCCTAAAATTTATCAAAATTCCCATGTCCGTGACTACCACGAGACCACCGACGCCAATTGCTTCCATATTTGGTAAATAATTAGTACTCAATTGGTACTCTAACAAATAAATTGGTAACTTCGTAGTTTTCGAGAAAATGATTATGAAGGTGGTCCCGCGGTAGTCACGCTACTTTCAGCGGGACCACCATGAGCGCCGAAAAACGGGGCATGCTACAGCTATTCTAAGTATACAAATAGTTAGTACCCTTATATGTGATTCATTTCGTAAAAAAAAACAGAACTGAAACATTATATTTACCGATAAATCAAAGATGATAACTTTCGCGCGCTCGTCCAGCAGGACCACGAATTTGTATGTTGATTCCAAGCTTGAGAAGTTTGTCGCTTTCCTCAAACCTATATAGAAAATTAGTACCCTGTTAGATAAAATTAGTGCCCAAAATACAAAATTAGTACTCCAGTAGTTTACGAGATAATACCATGCCATTGGTGGGGTGGCCGTAGTCACGTTGTTAAAATTTCATTTCAAGATTTCCCTATTAAAACCTCTATGGCTTCTTCCCAAATTTGTACAAAAATTAGTACTCCTAAAGTAACTATAATGACCAAAAATTCAGATTCCTAAGTGTTGTATAGCTTTCACTACTTCTCCATACTAAATCTCCACGTAAAACCCGGCAAAATTAAGTTGTCGATCCTATTGAGCTGTTTGGGAGGTGTACACTCATGCACATAAATTAATGGATGTCGGAAAACTAATAAGAACAGTTTAATTCCACCTCTATAATTAAAAAAAAACTGGCCAAGTGCGAGTCGGACTCGCGTGCAAAGGGTTCCGAACGAATTTAATTTTTTTATCATGTTATTTTAACACTACAAACTTCTAATAGGTTTTCCTGTAATCTTTAGGTAAAGATCTATTATCTCCATTTTTTTCAAAATTTAAGGCTCAGTAGTTTCGGAGATAAGGGGGGGGAATGGTCATTTTTCGTCTTATTTCTTGAATAACTTCAAAACCATTTATTTTAAAATCATGAAAAAAATATAATTAAAACCCTCACTGTAAGCCCTTTCATTTGATATGTCACACGATATTGTTCAAAAAACCTTTTTTTAAATTTTCTAGTTTGACCCCCAAAAGTGACCCCCATACTAAAAATTTAATAATTTACGTAACGCGTCCGTGTTTGGGTCACAGAATTCCATATGTGTACCAAATTTCAACAGAATCGGTCTAGTGGATCCGGAGGAAACTGGCTGTGACAGACGGACAGACAGACAGACAGACAGACAGACACCCGAGTGATCCTATAAGGGTTCCTTTTTTTTTCGGAACCCTAAAAAACTTTCGTTACCCATAACTTTGTAAATGCCGTGATACTCGAACATTAATTTTTCTGTAAGTATTGTAAGTTTCCTACTTATTTACCGCAGCTTCAAGTAGTAGGTACTGTTGAAAATGTGTCAAAGTGGCCAATGTGTCTTATACAACATTTAATGAACAGGCTAGCATATGCTAAGGCCGTCTATAGAATAGGGTAGATTTGTGACGAAAATATTTTTGGGAATCCTTAACTCAATTAAATGCTGGGATGTCACTTGGGCCGTCTCCCTAGTGGATAAAGGATTCTGACAATCCGTAACGACTGCCAAAGATCTTCAAATGACAGCCGGGACCAACGGCTTAACGTGCTTTCCGAGGCACGGAGGAAATTCGGTATGTTAAGATGGTCACCCATCCACAGACCAACCTTGACAAGCGTTGCTTAATACTAAAGATCGACTCGTGCGGCTGATATAGATTAATTATGTCGATCCGAATCGCAATAAAAAACATCAATCATGCGTTATTATTCTAAGTCAATCACTTTTCTTCTCTTATTTCTTTTTCGGTCAAACATATCGTTAACCCCTTCTAATTAGCTACACAGCATAGGTATCCAAACTTTATTTGTCAGACATGGACCAACGTCATGTATCAAAGGTGTAACGATTCTCATTACACCTTTACGATTCAGAAAAACGCGTCATCAGTACATCGCCATCTGTCGACAATGTAGTTGAACAGTCGAAATATAAGTTCAAACTTAGAAGCTTGAACATGTTACGATAAATAAAATGGTACTAATAATATATAAATATAATGATGAACATTTAGTAATGTTCATTTTTCCTTTACAAATAATATACGCATTCATTCATGAAACAGTACTAAACTGTTACTATTTAATTGTAATAATAGATGGCGTTGCGTGTATGTGCGCGTGTCACGTAATTATAATTAATTTCTTCTTGAAAACTTTAAATAAAACAAAAACTAAGTTATACCCTAAGATACGAACAATTTTAATGTATGAAAGTTATCTACATTATTTTTGTACATTTTACGTGATGCGCGAACATCTAAACAGACAGAAATTCCAAAAATGATGGAAATGGGTTCTGTTAGTTATCCTTTATCCCCCTGGCCATTTTCTTTTTAAATTGTACAAAAACGACTCTTCAACAGATTTATAATAAATATTTATAGAATAGAAGATATGCACTGCAAAGGGCACATTATTAGTTTTATTGTTTCCTGAAACCTTGACATATTGAGACATGTGACCTTTTAAAAATCAGCTGTTTAGTACATTTTGTCGATTTCGATATTGTTCATAATGATGAGTACAATGACTCCTTAAGAGGTATTGCGTTTATTCTGTTACACGTTGTATAATGTTTCAGTTCTGTTTTTTTTTTACCAAATGAATCCATAATAAGGGTACTAATTAATATAAGGGTACTAATAGTTTACAAAAAAAAAAAATGTCCTTGCAGTAAATTACATATTTTTTTAATAAGCTGCAATAACTCAATGCAAACATGTCAATTTTTAATTTTTATCACGTCACCGATGGAAGATATTAGCCTTTTAATTTCGACTACCCACAAGTTTGTTCCGAAATAGCTAGTCTTCATTTTGATAAATGTTTGTTTTCAAAAGGGCAAAAAGGTTGTTTAGAGTACATTCTGGCTGTTTTTGGTGAACTTATTGTATCTAAGAAAGAATATTCTATAAACAATATTCTATATCTTTTATTACTTGAAAATTCCGGTCTCTCATCGGGATAAAAGTGGGTATCTCAAGTGTTTAGTGAAAAATGTAGAAGAACGCTAAGTTGCTGGGATGCAAATTTAAATAGATTGTTGAAATTGCAAGCAAATGATAAAGACCCACCATGCAACCACGAAACTGATTGTTATTCCTATCGCTAAAAGCATTTGGCTTTAATCATAAAACCAAGGGTTAAATTACACGTGCGGATGTCCATGCAGCTTTTTTAATATTTCAAAGGTGCTAAAAAGCATTTGGATTATTAAAAAATATCAAAAACGTCGACACTAATTAATTTTAGTCTCGTTACATTTGCAGTAATATTAAATCTTTGCAAAAATATATATTGAGTATTTTCGAAATGTGACGTGTTGGAATTTTTTTATATTTTTTTCTAAACTCGCAACACCTCATTAATTAAGAATAAAAACTTTTCCGTTCCAGGACAAAAACCTTGTTAACTAGTGTTATTTGTATACTTAGCATAGCTGTAGCACGCCCCTTTTTCGGCGCTCATGGAGGTCCCGCTGAAAATAGCGTGACTACCGCAGTACCACCTTCAAAGTCGATTTTCTCGAAATTACGAAGGTACCAATTTTTTTTGTTAGAGTACCAATTAGTACCAATTGGGTACTAATTATTTACCAATTATGGAAGCGATTGGCGTCGGTAGTCCCGTGGTAGTCACGGACATAAAATCGCAGTAAGATGAACTTAGCCTTTGATATAATAAAATTATTAGAAGATAATGATTTAGTGTTGATGAATATAGAAAGTAGCGTTATATTTGATGAGACAGTCGAATCCATAGCCTCTCAAGAAGTTTTTGACTAAGATATTAAACATATACGTTTGATTCAAAATTCACGCATGGAGAGTACCGACCGCCTCTTAAATATAAACTAATGTGTTAATTTTATTCCAGTGATCTCCACAGTGTTAACATTATGTTCTATGGCTTACACCGTAGCCGACCGCTGGCAGGATCCTGATAAAGATCCATTGGTGTTCGTACAGAACCCAATGGAAGCCGAGATGCCAGGCCACTGGGTCCCGCTCAGTATTATCAAAGTAATCCTAAAAAAAAAATGTGTGATGAAGTACCCTAATTGTGAATGGTCAGGGTCTAATGAAGAAAGTTATGTTGTTGAGAATGAAGATAATGGTGACAATGGAAATAATGCATATAATGCAAAAAACAATAATGCTTGGTCAGCGTCTTATGTAAATAAGACGAATGAAGGAAATAAAGGAAAAAGTGGAAAAAAGGGGAATGAGGGAAATAAGGGGAATGAGGGAAAAAAGGGCAATATGGGAAATAAAGCAAATAATGTCAATCATAAGAAACCAAATCATGCAAATAACGTAAATCACGAAAATAATGGTGATAACAGAATTAAAATAGAAAATAAGATTAATGGAATACATGAAAATAAGGGCAGTAATGGTGATAATCGTAACAGTGGCGAAAAGGTAAAAAAATCAGATGGTTTAATTAGTGCAAACAATGGAAGTAGTGCAAATAAAGTAAAGAATGTAAGTAGTGAAGATACTGATGATAACCAAAATAGTGGTTATAAAAGTGAAAGTGTTCATAATTTTACTGAATTTATTAAAATAGGTGAAAACAGTAACGATGAAATCCATGATAATGAAAATGAATCTAGTGATCAAGGAGGCGCTAATTCTGGCGAAATAAGTGACAGTCATAAAAATCCTCAAAGTGATGAAACAAATAAAGTGGTTGAGGGAGAAGATGAACAAAACCTATCTGAGAATGAAAGTATGGTGGTGGAAACACAAACAACGAAAAAAAAACGAAAGAAAGACCATAAACACAACTCACCTGGGTAATTCTTTCAAAACGCGTGAAAAAATACAATATAATGGCGCCAAAAAGAAATTTGAGCGATACAAATTATGTCTTTCTAACATGTAAACTGAGAAATAAGCACTCTGAGAAAATAACTATCTAGGTACCAGTCACGAGCCTGCCGACAGACAGACAGACGGACAGCGAAGGCAGTAACACGGTTCCGTTGGTTTCGCTTCGGGTACGCAACCAAAAAAAGGCATAGTAGTTTGTTATGTACCAACCTACTTAAATTTCATTCAATTCGTACACGCTCACGGCGGTTTTATTGTATACCTAAGTCTGCAAGATATGTATAGTCAATACTCACATTGTGATTTTACAAATACCTGCAATTATGTGTTTTATATTTTAAACTAGCTTTTGTCCGCGACTTCGTACGCGTATATCCCGTTTTTTGTCGTTCCCGTATAGCCTTTAGCCTTCCTCATGAATGTGGCAATCATTTATATGAAAAGAATTTTCCAAAGGCGACTGGTAGTTCCAGAGATTAGCGCGTTCCAACAAAGAAACAAACTCTTCAACTTTACTATATTAATACCTATAGATACTAAACTTAAAATAAAAATTGAATAAAAAATCCTAACTAAAATTTGTGGTCAAAAATTCGTCCGCATCGCTGTCGACTGAACATGTGCCCATTCTGATTAATTTCGTTGCGGAATTCAAGACAGTTGAATTGTTTCTCCGGGACTCGTCAAGCTTCATTGACACAGCGTTTTTTTGGTGGTTGCCACTGTTCTTCTTCTTATCGTGTGGCCAGTAAGGTGTAACGACCCCACACACCTTAGTGTCAGAGTTTCTAAACCGCCTCAAGGGCTTCAGACATGGTTTATTTGACGACCGCCATTTGTCGGCGGGACCATCGGCTTATACGTGCCTTCTGAAGCATGGAATCATCTTTTTTATCAGACAATCAGGTGATTTAAGCCTGCAATGTCCTAACCAAACTGGAAAACAACTTTACAAAGTATGCTTTTCCCGTGGGAATCGAACACACGACCACCGGGTCACAAGGCAAACGCCTAAACCACTCAACCACGGAGTTGTTACCACTGTTGATTCTGGTTCTCCATAGTTGGAGTAGTTGGGAATGATGTGGCAAGCTTGCCTCAAAAAAAAACTTATGTGTGTTCTTCTTCTTCTTCTTCGTGTCGCTGGCACGACAGGTTTTTATTTTAGATTTGGGTGGCCCAAAACCTTGCCACCTCTACGGCATCACTGGTGGCAGCACCAAGGCGTGCATGTTTTGGGGCACAGAGGGCAAGATAGGAGGTGGAGCATAATATGGTTTGTAACTCGGCTCCATATCTACACCCTGCAGTTGATCAGTCACGGTAGCCCGACTTTGCCAGGTTGTGATTTCACCTTCCTACTCACATTCTGAGGCGATTCAGGGACTTCCATCCAAGTGAACAACAGAAGGTGTCTAACGTTCCGTGGTCCGTGCAGGAAGATGTTCGCTTGGTGGTAAAAAGTTCATGGGCGGGGGGTACCTACTAAAAAAAAGTCATATTTTTACTTGCCCGTTTTCGAACCCACGGGCCACGCCTTAGTCTCAAGTCAATGCAAGGCTAGCCTCGCAGCCTTTTAACCACTGAGCCATCGAGACTTCTACTGGATTGAACTGAAGTTATAGCTTAGTTATTTATTTAAGCTAATAATTAATGGACCATTAATGATAAATAAATGTAATGTTTTTATTTTGACCATAGAAATATAAAAAAACAGGAGAAGTGGCAAGGTGGCGTATCGGTGTCCGCGCGACATGTTCACGTTGTCATAGGCAAATGATCGTCTCGGCGAACTAGTGCGCTTTCGACCGCAATGGTGACAAGTTATAAGAATTCCAACCAAACCAAGACTTTGTAAATCATGGAATCACTTACACTATCTAAGTATAAGAATTTTACTATATTTGTCTTTTAAATCATGAAAAACAAGATATCGTAAAATATGTCTTGCTCTTACTATATTATAATAAAGAGCGCACATTATTCGCACTAAGCGTTTCCAAACGTCTTTTATAATGCGCACAGCAAAGGAGTTTAACTCTCTACCTGCGTCTGTGTTTCCAAACGCTTACAACCCTAATATCTTCAAAGTTAGAGTGAACAGGCTCCTTCTGGGTAAGCTCGCTCCATCGTAGACTTTGTCTCTGTCATCTCTGACTTAGACTAGAGTCAAGAGCAAACCCATCACAAATAAAAAAATCTTGTTTTCAAATATCACAGCGATTGTACTATTTTTAACCCCGACCATAAAAGAGGGGTGGTATAAGCTTGACGTCGATGTCTGTCTGTCTGTGTGTGTGTGTGTTTGTCCGTGGCATTTTAGCTCTCAAAAGGATGGACCGAAAACGATGTGGTCTTTTTCATTTGAAAGCCAGTTTACTTGCGGTGGTTCTTAGATAAGTTTGATTAAAATCGGTTGAGCCGTTTGAAGATCATCAGCTCTTTTCTAATTGAAGTTGAAGGTATTTAACCAGCTTTTACGAGTCTGAGTGATGCGAAATTTGGTCGTCAGAGGGCCTAGCATGAATATTTTGACGTATAGTAACGATAACGTAAGTGATTTTTGAATGTGAAAAACTACAACCTCATAGTATTTTGGTTTAATTTTATGGGACATACACAATTTATATCATTCAAAAATATGCTTATAGTATCTAATTCAAATAAATATTATGTGCGAAACGAGTATTGTAGCTATGGTAAAATTTTACGTTACGTTACTATACGTCAAAAATATTCGTGCTAGGCCCTCTGTTACTTCAATGACATTGCAAGAACATGGTTATATTCACCTGACGCTGTAGCATAACCTGAGGTCTGCAGAATACCCAACTCCTCACGAAGTTACAGCAGAGGCATCGTGTTTGGACTCACTGGAATGGTTTCAATGAACAGATTATATTTAGATCAGTAACCTTAACCTGAAGCTGAAGCATGTCCTGAAATCTGCAGGATACCCAACTCCTCACTTACTTACAGTAGACCTTCCATTTTCGTATTCATATAAATGGATTGTGATCAGGGCCTGATGATGAAGCAGAAAAGAGAAATGAGTGAGATGCTAAGCTACTTTCACTCATTCTAGCAAATAATATATTTTGGTATACGATGTAGGATGTGATGTAGTGCTGTTTAGATGAGTGTAGATCTTATGTGGATGGATGGAGAGGGAGAGGAAGACCAAAAAAAATATGGATGGATTGTGTGAGGAGCAATATGAAAGAAAAGGGAGTTAGTGATAGCGTGACGGCTGATAGAACAGAATGAAAGTATTAAATGTGTTATGCCAACCCCAAGTAACATGAAATAAGGGCAGAAAGATGATAAGATCATAGGTTTTGTAGTAGTACCTATTAGGTAAATCATCGTGTCGGAGGACCGTTAATAATAAAGGTACTTAACAAATACAAAAATTTGCGGTCTTCCGAGGCGAAGACGATTGGCCCAAAGAATTGTACTATATTAAATTAAAGGGATCAATACGTATAATTTTTTAACCGACTTAAAAAAAGGAGGAGGTTCACAATTCGACCGCGTATTTTTTTATGTGTGTTCGCGGATAACTTCGTCGTTTATGAACCGATTTCGATGAATCTTTTTTATATGAAAGGGTATGCTGCCGAGGTAGACCCATTGCCACGTCAGGATCTGACGATGGAAACCCTGTGAAATCGAGGGCAACTCTCGAAAATTGTAGGCACGCATCTGGTAAAAACTTGATATTCGTGTGTATATCGGGTGATACTACAAAACAATGAAGGTTTGGGTCAGACCTGATGATGGAGACGACAGAGAGTCAAGGGAACTCCACATCGGTATGTAGGAACTACCAAGTGTCTGGGCTTATTTCATTCGTATTGACGAGTCCTTTACACCGAAAGCACTAAGTAAGTTTTATTAAATAGGCCCCAGTTCATAACATAACATCACACCGGTATGCTGTGAATGGGTACGCAGGTACCACTAAAAAGTGAAAAATAAAAACCTTTTTTACAAAACTATAACCGTCTTCCAAAAAGAAAACACTACAAAGTATAAAATAACTTTAATTTTGGTAGTCGGTCTCAAAACACGAAATAACCAAAAACACCGACTTCCGAAATTAAAATTATTTTATACTTTATAGTATATTTTTGTAAAAGGTTCTTTTACTTTTTTTTGTCGGGGTTTTTTTTTTACAATAAGTACATTGCTCCTTATTCACTACCTAAGTTTTTCACTAAGTCACTGGACAAGCAATGTAAAAATCACAAAACGATACTTTATTAACAATAATATAAGTTATGCAGATGACATGGTGCTTCTCAGTCCCTCGATGAGTGGGTTGAAGAGGTTGCTATCGACCTGCGAGGCATATGCGGAGGAGCATGGCTTACTATTAAACTCCAAGAAGAGTGAGATTCTCTTGTTTAAGGCACCTAAGCAGCAGTCGCGCAATGTTCCTCCCATATGTCTCAACGGCGTAGCACTAAAAGTTGTGAAAAGTTTTAGGTACCTAGGCCATATTGTCACGAGCGACCTAGATATAGAGAGGGAGCGCAGGGCGTTGTCGGTGAGGAGCAATATGCTTGCCCGCAGGTTCGCCCGTTGTACTACAGACGTCAAAGTAACACTTTTTAAGGCGTTCTGTCAATCCTTTTACACGAGTGGCCTGTGGGTATCACACACGCGCCGAGCCTACAACGTCCTGCGTGTACAATTTAATAATGCTTTTAGGATGCTGTTCGGACTGCCATGGCGTTGTAGTGCGTCAGGAATGTTCGCGGAGGCTCGCACAGATGGTTTCCATGCCATCGTGCGAAAGAAAGCGGCCTCCTTACTACAACGCTTGCACGGTAGTGACAACAGCATCCTGAAAATGATAGCTGCCAGACCGGACTGTCCCTTTCAGGAACACTGGGTGGGGACAGTCATAGGTATATTCAAATAAATAAATCTTTTATATATAAACTAACAATACTAACCTACTTAAGTAAGCACCATTGTTACTAACACCAAAATACTAACGAAATTATGGACTGTGGTCTGAAAATAAAGTTTTATTTTAATTTTATTTTTTATCAAGCGGATGCGACGAGCTAATGATGTGCTTGTGCAGATCCATTTACGTAGGCTATTGACACAAAGTCAATTGACCAATGAAATCTTGCTATAAAAGTTAATTTTCTATTTGTCAACCGTTTTAACCCAGTTATAAGATCGATGTAAAATAACGTTTTTTTACTTATTTCAATTATTACAGCGTAATAGAGAAATGCGTAACTATCTTTCGTAACGTTAGTTTAAATTTTAGGTTAATATAGTCGGTGGAGTGTTTAAAATATGTTCTGGTCATGCCGTTTTTTATTTATTTGATTTTTAGACCCCAAAAAAGTTTTTGTCCAATAATAAATGGAAGATTCGATAAGTTTCCGATTTAGTCAATCACTAGCCATTATTTATAAAAACCCTAGCGACCGTTGTTTTTGCGTGTGTAAGTTGTACGGTGCATGGTAAATATGTACACGCTATGTTTGATGCAATAAGGTTTATAATTGATTGTGTAGTAAGTTCTGTTTTAAGAAATGCGGGTGTATGCGCGACTGCGTATCTATTGCTTTTTAGTTGCCGTATGGAGGCATACTGGAGACACAGGTTCCGGTACATTTTCGTTTATCGGGCATATCTCCTTGTTAATAATATCTATGAGTTTGACACTCATATCTACATAATAAATACTTTTTAGGGTTTCTAATCCGGATGGACAAACAGTTATAGGATCACTCGATGGTATGTCTGTCGGTTTGTCCGTCTGTCACAGCCGATTTTCTCCAAATCTAGAGGACCGATTTGGTCGTTTGATACACATTATAAGCTTCTATGACCCAAACACGGACGCGTCACGAAATTAGATAATTTTTTAAATTGGGGAAACATTTTTGGGGGCCAATGAGAAAAAAAAATTACAAGTTTGGTAATCTACTAATATAAAAGCGTCATTATTACTTTCCAATGGTCAACCACTGACACTCCATTGAAAGAAATGGCATAGAATGGTAATGTCATACATAATGACAAATTAATAAATAATATTTTAAAACATATACAAAAAGAAATTTGGCATAACTTGTCAAAATCGACCATTATGAAATCATTATGAGACCATTCTGACACTATTGTAATAGCAGACTTGGTCATAGAAAGCTGAAATTTGGCATGTACCTAGGTTCCTTGGGGAGTACTAAGACAGGATTTCTCGAAATTCCTAAGGAAACACGAAACAACGGGATATGAGCGTATGAAGTCGCGGACAAAAGCTAGATTGGCTGTGAACAATATTTTTAGGTATACGTCACTTTTCGTCAATTTAAATTAAACTAGTGAGGCTAGTTCTAGCTGAATACTTAAGGGTAGTATTTAAACGCAAATTAAAAAATATCCTTTTTCTATGCAATAAGATTCCGAATTCCCATCAAAATTACTGATTGCACAGCAAAATATTCAACTCAAAATATCACTAAACACACTAAGTACAATTTATGTTGCAGCGTACAGCGATTTTTCGTAAAGCAAAATTTTTCATCAATGCACAGCTAATAATCTTAATGCACGACAAACTGTACTGCGACTCACCATAGTTCTGGGTGGTTTAAAAAAAAATAACCACGAAGGCTAAGGGCCTTAGCCTTCTAACCTAACCTATCCGAGTCGGGGTAGTCTGAGTCGGGGTGTTGTCCATAAATATGGAAAATTTGCTGTGCAGTCAGTATTTATGCTATGTAGTATTTTTGTACAAAAATAAATTTAACTGTATTGCATTATGAGGAAAAAAGTAATGTCATATTGATGTATGATTTCGAATATCTGCAGTTTGAGTTTTGTTAAACATTTAGTTTATTTGTAGTGAAGTAAGTTATTTGATGTAAAAAAGAATAAGTATAAATGATGAGTATGTATTGATAGGCGATTATTTATTTGATATGCAATTTATAATATCCCAATACTTAAGTCTTAGTAGAAATGCACACTGTAAAGCGTTCTTTGTTTCCAAAAATACTTACCAACTTCATCAATATTACTTGCGAAGTACTTGGTCCATGAGCAGAACAAGTCAAGTTAGAACTTGTCACGACAAGTCCTTGCTACGTCGTCGTCACGTCGATAAGAGTTGAAACATTGCTTATCGGCGCATTGTTAACCTATGTAAACTTCAATATTAGATGTAAATGAAGGCTGAAACTAAGATAAAGCTATGTAAATAAAAAACCGGTCAAGAGCGAGTCGGACTCGCACACCGAGGGTTCCGTACCATCATATAAAACGTGATTTATTGTTTCTAAATTTCCATTGGCAAGGCCTATGTTCTTCATAGAATTTTAACACTGCTGTGTATATTGCAGTTTTAGATCAGCGCCATCTCTTGACTGATAGTGGAACTAATTTAATGTATTTTGATAATTTCTGAAAAAGTTGTTATTTAGAGACATCGTTTTATTTTTTCTATAATCTTTACATAAACTTCTGTCACGTAGAATAATTTCAGATTTTTCTCTATGTAAACTTCGAAGATAAAGGGGGGTCAAAACATTTTCCATCAAAAGTTGAAAATGTGCTTGAGAATGTGCAAATTACGTTTTTTCATATGATACCCCACGTGCCCTAGTAGCCCCACTTCGATTTTTTAAGAACCCCTTTCAGTCGCTTTTGCAAAAAAAATATTTACATTTTTATATGCAAAATAGTTAAGCAAACATCATGTAAAACTATCCCTTTCAAGTTGATAGCATTAGTAGTTCTTGAGAAAACCAGCTGTAACAGATGGACAGAATTAGTCACACCATCAGGGTTCCTTTTTACCATTGTGGTACAGAACCCTAAAAAAAATAGGTAGCCAAAATAAAGTAAACTTTCAGTTAATAAGCGCGCCTTTGTACATGAACTTTAATACTACTGGACTAGCTTTTGCCCGTGGTTTGGCGTGCGTTAAGGTAACCTATAAACGTCTCCTGTCCCCACCCATCTATCTCTATATCAAAATTCCTCAATATCAGTTCGGTGAAGGCGATTTAGGCGTGAAAGCGTCACAAACAAACTCGCTTCTGCTTTTATAGTAGGTATTAATTAGGATTATAAGCTGTTGTGATAAGCTATAAAGAACTAAGATAAGGTACCGTACCTACGAGTAGGTACGACGTTCCCTAATAGAAAGAAGTTATTAAGAAGACAAAGCTAGGTCGGTAGGTAGGTAAGCTTCACGCCCTAGCCACTGCAACAGAAGAAGACGCCCTGGACGTCGGGAGTCACCGTAGGCGCGGGCCTGCGGATGGCGAGCATTGGGTAGCTATCAGAACCAGCTAGTCTATTCTGTAAATAACTATTTCGATATCGGTGTCGATATTGCACCTGAGTGACAAAACTCCCAAGTGAGCTTTATTGCACACCACATAAAGGTCTTAATTTGAAAGTCACCTCGGATTCCACTGTCGAGATACGAAAATGTTCTTACAGAATAGCACTGCAGGCCCGGGTTGACGGTGCGTTGTGTTCTACGCGCGCCTCAAGGAGATGTCAGCATAGTAGACGGGACTCGCTGCCGCCACAAAATGGTGGATTACATATTTTTCAGAACTCCCTCAATATGGGTATCAAATGAAAGGGCTTGACTAGTAAAATATTATACTCTATTAAAATTCCAAATCCAAAATGGCCGCCACCACAAAAGGGCGAATGTATATTTTTTTCACAACTCCCTCAATATGGGTATCAAATGAAAGGGCTTGACTAGTAGAATAATGTACACATATTGAAGGGGAGTTTAAAAAGCATGAAATAAAAATTAAACGCGTCGGGAAAACGCTAATAATTCTTATACTTAGTAAATACAAAAGACTTGCGGGCTCCCGACGCGATGACGCTTGGCCCAAAGAATCTTACATATATTGAACTAAAAGGATCAATAGAAATTATTTTTTTACTTTTTGATGTTTTTTTCGGGGGTTCTTTAAATTTTTAATTTAATTTTTTGACCTAACCTTTTACCATCAATGTTGGGATCAACTATCTACCAGTCTAACCAGATCCAGCTGAATACCAGTATCATGGAGCGGTTGCCTATCTGATCTCCACATCCTGAATACCCGTAACGGCTTTACGTGCTTTCGAAGCAGTGGCTAAAAATTTAGGGGGCCCTTTTTTAAGGGTTCCGACAAAAAAAAACCGAATCCTGTCAGGATCACTCGGGTGTCTGTTTGTCTGTCTGTCTATCCGTCTGTCACAACCAGTTTTCTCCAGATCCACTGGACCAACTGTTGAAATTAAGTACATTTTGGAATACTGTGACCCAAACACGGACGTGTTACATAAATTAATATTTTTTATTATGGGGTTCACTTTTGGGGGTCAAATTAGAAAATTAAAAAAAAAAATTGAACAATATTGTGAGACATCAAATGATAGGGCTTACTGTGAGGGCTTTAATTATATTTTTTTCATACTTTTAAAATAAATGGTTTTGAAGTTACTCAAGAAATTAGACGAAAAATGACCATTCCCCCCCTTATCTCCGAAACTACTGAGCCTAAAATTTTGAAAAAAATCGAGATAATAGATCTTTACCACACGTCGGGGCCCTTGTAGTCCGGGGGCCCCGTATCTTTGATACGTCTGATACGGCGGTAGCTACGCCCCTGGGTGGAGTTGAGGTGTCATAGAAATTAATATAAATATAAAAGATACTCGGTACTTACATTTCATAATTACCCGTTAGTTTACAGTCCACTCGACAATGATGTGAAAGAGCGGAGCCTTCTAATACAGACATTGTTTGCTTAACTGGAGACTCCAAACGGGTTCAGAAAGAAAAAGCCTCGGATACTCGGTATGTAACGGATGGTCAGCCATCCACACACCGACCTCGACAAGCGTAACTTAACTTTGAAGTTCGGTATTCTTCTTATACTTCGGGCAATACAGGAGTGGTGTTTTGTTACGCCAGCACATCAAGCCGAAAATGTCGAATTTTCCGAATCAACTCTGAACCTAATGCTTTATGTGATAAAGTTCTTCTTTTTATCGTATGCGCAGTAAGGTCAAACGACCCCACACACCCTAGTGTCAGAGTTTCGAAAGGGCCTTTGACATGGTTTATTTGACGACCGCCATCTGGCGGCCCGGGACCACCGGCTTATACGAGCAATGTCCTAACCTAACTGGAAAACAACTTTGCAAAGTATGCTTCCCGTGGGAATCGAACCCACGACTACCGGGTCACAAGGTAAACGCCTAAACCACTCGACCAGTAGTGCTATTCTGTAACAACATTTTCGTATCTCGACAGCGGAATCCGAAGTGAGTTTTAAATTAAGACCTTTATGTTGTTTGCAATACAGCTTACTTTGTGAGTTTTATCACTCAGGTGAAGCTCGATATCGAAATATTTATTCACAGAATAGACTAGCAAGGAGGCAGTGACAAAGTTAAAAATCTGACAGTTTGTTGTAGCTTGATGTGCTGGCGTTTGTACTTACCAAAAACCAAACATAAACCTGCAATCGTCTTCTGTCACCAGTCAGCGATAAACACAATTTACGGCACTAAAACAAATAGTAGATAGGTCGGTAATGTAATGTTTATCGCTCTCCTCTGTAAGTGCACCTCCCAAACTTTAAGACTCGCCTATTGTTTGTTCGGCGGCAACTTTTTTTAAGTTATCTTGATTCGATAAGGGATGGGGCTCGGCGCCATCTGTTGGGGCCACGAATGGAGCGTTTAAGCAAAAGGATGAATAAAACGAAAAGAGGTGGGTATCTAAGTATCCACCTACTTTGTACCAAGGTAGTGACACTACTTTTTAAACGACGAAAAAACGAAGGAGGTTCTCAAGTCGACGCGTATATTTTTTATGTTTGACCACGCATAACTTTTTACAGGATAGTCCGATTTTGATAATTCTCTTTTACTAAACTGATTCAAAATAGTCCGGTAAAAACGAGAAGGCTCTCGATTTGATTTAATGCTTGTAACCTCAGTAGTCCGTTATTTATAAGCCAGTTTATAATATTCTTGTTTTGTTTGAAAGGATGTACTTCCAAATTGGTCTCATTTTTATGCAAAATACGTGTAGTTCTGCTGATGGAATCTGTGACCAGTTGAGGGAACTCCTCAAATACTGTAGGCATAGGTACATTTATAGCTATTTTAATTTCAAAAGTCGGTGTAAATTAACAGAGAACTAAAACCGGAAACACCGACTTCCGGAGTTGTAATTATTTTGATATTTTTAGTTTTTTATTTAAATGTCAGTTTTTTTTTTGTTTCTTCTTGCTACTACCATAGAATTG
This sequence comes from Lacanobia wlatinum, assembly GCA_947578705.1. Taxonomy (NCBI): domain Eukaryota; kingdom Metazoa; phylum Arthropoda; class Insecta; order Lepidoptera; family Noctuidae; genus Lacanobia; species Lacanobia wlatinum. The sequence goes on from OX388033.1 coordinate 21,349,303, forward strand.
AAAATAACATATTTTTAATTGCTAACACAATCAGACGACAGAAACGAAAATTAACATTCTTCTTCTTCTTATCGTGTGGGCAGTAATGTCTAACGACCCCACATACCCTAGTGTCAGAGTTTCTAAACCGCCTCAAAGGCCTCAGAATGTTCAGTTAAGTTTGTTTAAATAGGTACCTAGTTACTACAGATTTTGTACATCATCATCATCATCATATCAGCCGAAAGACGTCCACTGCTGGACATAGGCCTCCCACAAGCGTCGCCACAACGACCGGTCCTGCGCGTCTCGCATCCATCGGCTACCCTCGACCTTCACCAGGTCATCGATTTTGTACATGCCAAACTAAAAATCCGCTCTATTATAGCACGGTATAAAATATGTCGGAAAATTTCTCCGCACGCCCAAAAGACTAATATTCAATCTCTTTGATTGAATACGAACATCAAAGAGCGAGTGAATGAGTGAGCAGTTTATCCAAATCGCTCATTCCGTGGCCCACATATAAATGGTGGCCTTCTCAGAATTTCGATCAGGTAGATAATTAACTTTTACAATGAGAAGCTCGAAAAATGCTTTTGTCTTTAAAATATCGTGTTTAAGTGGCGTTGACAAAAGATAGGTATATTTGTCGTCAGAAATTGATGACTCATTTTTAGGGAGGCTGTTTAAAACTGCCACCTTTTTATAACAGTTCCTTTAAGTACCTAACTGTTTTGGTAGTTGTGGAGGCAAATGGGGTGAGTCAGTCAGTGATTTTGTTGAGTTACTGACAAATGGATATTTTTTGTCAGTTTCATGGCTGGCGCTATGCGCGTCATGAGAATGACAATGACTATTACTTGACTAGCTAATTGTTGACATCACAGATTAAAAAAAACGGTCAAGAGCGAGTCGGACTCGCGCACTGAGTGGTTCGTACCATCATATAAAACGTGAAATGTTTTTAAATGTTCATCGGTGAGGAATATATTTGTCAGAGAATTTAAATAAACGTCTATGCCTTAGAATTATTTCAGATTTTTCTCTATACAAACTTTGGAGATAAGGGGGGAATGGTCAAAATTTTTAAATATTTCGTCATAAGTCGAAAACCACGCGGCCTTAATTAAAAAAGAAGAAAAATGGTTTTAGAATGTGCAAATAGCGCTCTTTCAAATGATACCTCAAATGCCTCAGTAGCCTTAATTCGAATTTTCAAGAATGCCTTTCAGTCTCTTGCAAAAAAAAAACGTTTTTATTTGTTTCTTATTTGCAAAATAGTTGATCAAACGTCACCTAAAACTATTCCAAATTTCAAGTTGATAGCACCAGTAGTTCTTGAGATTTCCAAATGTGACGGACGGACTGACTTAGTCACACCATAAGGGTTTATTTTTAGCATTTTGGTACGGTACTCTAAAAATGTCTTGCCAAGAAGTACCATGTTACCCAGTGACTGGGTTGTGGTCTTGCGGAGATCAGCTAGTCTATTCTGTAAGAAACTATTTCGATATCGAGCTTCACCTGAGTGATAAAACTCACAAAGTGAGCTTTATTGCACACAACATAAAGATCTTCATTTGAAACTCACTTCGAATTCTACTGTCGAGATAAGAAAATATTGTTAGAGAATAGCACTCCAGCAGTCGCTCCACATAAAATTCTGGTATTCGGTTGAATCCAGTGTGACTGGAAGACGACCCCAAGATAATTGGGAAAAGGCTAGACAGATAGGTACCTACATGATGATGCCCATCTGCAGACCGACCTCGGCTAACGTTGCTTAACCTTGAAGAAGAACCCGTGCAGCTGTAATTATGATAAATGTAATGAAACGACGAAAAAATAAAAGAAGTAATTATGATGAATGTAACCCTTGCCTGTGTATCGGTAATCGGAAGGTATGTTATAAATTCAAAACGTTTGTATTTCGAACATGTAGCGACTGGCGAGCAGGAGAAAGAGTCATTAGGAGTTTATTAATATGCATGGGCCTTTAAATAGGGTTGTCGAGCGTAAGAAACGTTCAAAAATAAAATATTGTCCTCCGATATTTGAATTTAGAAGTTGAGTATTGTCTACTCGGTTGGTATACAGTACCTATCATAGATCCTGTTTTATTTTTATTATTTTTTTGGTGTTTATAGTCCGAAAACTGTCAAATTTTAAAATTAAAGTAATTTCCCCTCTCTTCAAACATTTTCCTCCCCAGACCTGTAGTGCTATTCTGTAACAACATTTTCGTATCTCGACAGTCGAATCCGAGGTGAATTTCAAATTAAGACCTTTCTGTTGTGTGCAATAAAGCTCAGTTTGTGAGTTTTGTCACTCAGGTGAAGCTCGATATAGTTGCATAGTCGAAATAGTTGTTTACAGAATAGACTAGCTGCTTGTGGCGCTGATGACTTTAGCCACAATAGGATCTATACTAATATATAAAGCTGAAGAGTTTGTTTATTTGTTTGTTTGCTTGAAAGCGCTAATTTCAGGAACTACTAGTCCGATTTGAAAAATTCTTTCAGTGTTCGATAGGCCATTTATCGAGGAAGGCTCGCTAAGACCAATAGGAGCGGAGCAGACGAAGTTGCGCGGGTCAACTAGTAATACACTATAAGCCGCTCATAACTCCAAATCATTATCTGTATCGAGGTGACATGCATATTAATGTTTTAACAATTATAACAATATATGTGTCTTTTTATTCTTTGTTTGTTTCAGTCCCGTACTAACATAACAAGTAATCAACTGTATCGATTGATGAATCTAAATCGTTTCCGCATGAATCGTAGTTTTCTCCTAAATCAGTAAAATGTTGCACTCTTGCTTCTCCAATCTAGTTTGGACATTGGCAGAATAGTCGGCTTCGGCTTTGCTTGCCATATATAAAAAACTAGCTGACCCGCGCAGCTTCGTCTGCGTCACATTGTTCATTACTGCTCCGTTCCTATTGGTCGTAGCGTGATATATAGCATATAGCCTTCCTCGATAAATGAGCTATCTAACACTGCAAGAATTTTTCAAATCGGACCAGTAGTTCCTGAGATTAGCGCGTTCAAGCAAACAAACTCTTCAGCTTTATATATTAAGTATAGATTGAATAGAATAGCTCTAGACAGGTACATACCTACCTAGGATTTGGCACGTTCTTAACCTACTAATCTTAAATTCTTTTTCTACTAATAAGTCTTAGAATAATAATAAGTATTATAAAATACCTTTTTTTTTATTGATGGGAAATCATAAAATGACCCCTCCCGCTCTGGGTGAAGCAGAAGGGAGTGTCAGACTCTTACTGACTAAAACCCATCCGTGTTCCTCCTAATGCCCTTTGTGTTCCAGGGCTGCGGCGACTCTTTCGAACAGACTCCGCAACCCCGGATTATAAAATACCTACGAATGTGAGTTTGTTTGTTTGGTTGGTACGCTTTCAGGTCGGACCGATTTTGATGAATTTTGGTAGGTAGGTACAGAAATAGATGACTACGGAGACGAAGTTCTTAATAACGCACGCGGAACACAGCTAGTTATCGTACGTAAGTCAATGATTTACACAAAAGCTGGATTTAGCTTTCCGCAAATAAGGTTCATTATCCTCAATATCTTAATGACTCTGTCAGCCCTAAGGCAAGGCTTACAACGGAGCCCATTGCTGCACATTCCGCCCTCAAACAAAGGCATCGCTGCATGAGATTCCTTGTTTTTTTCCAACCTGTGTGTGCGCGGCTTTAGATCGCGTTCCTTTTTTAAACGCGTGCACTTTTTTTTGTTTTATATTTTATTTGATCTTTCCCTGATTACAGGAAATAAAAATCTAATTTTGATTAAAATTAAATTTCCTTTCGATAATTTACTAATGTTTACAATATCTATATTATTATTTATTTTAGTCAAACTTTAAAAGTACCAGCAATTTGCAAGTTTTCATTCATTCTAAGAACAAATACTTTAACTGAAAGTCTGCATTGAACTTTATAAACTAATAAGATAAGCTGATTACCTAATAAAGTACCCATCTCTACATAGTTGACTACCCAGTTAGGTACCAAAACCTATGACAAATAGGATTAAAAACTACCTAAGTGGTAGGTAGGTAAGTAATTTTTGCTAATTAACATTTAACTAGCCAATGTTAATATTTTCAGAAAACAAAACCTAGTTAAAAAGCATTAAACTAACAATAAACTTGCAACTATAATTTTATTGCCGTAGAAAGTTGCAGTCCTTAATTTTTTTCTTCAGTAAATAAGTACAAAGAATACGCGCCACGCGGCCGGCTTCTCTAGCGCCGACCGACCGCAAAAAGAGGCGCCTGCCACAGACAGAAGTGCAATTATTTTCAGCTTTATTTGGATTCTCGCCACGGGTGTTCTGGGTAGCACGTGTGTTTCGAGTTTTTTTACAGCTTTCCCGTGTTATTGTTGATACTTTTGGAACTTGTGTTAGTTTGTGTTGTCCTTGTGTCCGTCACCAGGTTTGTATTGTCTGTCGTTTCTTTTTTTAGCCTACTTCCATCCATAATGGATAGAAATAAACCACCCGATCCTGATCCTCCCGACATCCCAGCTTCCCTAACTCCTTTTCCTCCCACTCCGAACCCGTTATCGCAATTTGCCGAAGTAGTGTGTAGTGTCACCGACATGGATGTGACACAAACACAACAAAACACTCGCAAACGTCCCGGCCACGAGGAAATTATTACGCCTTCACCTCCAAGTAAGCAGCCAAAAAGCCAAATTGGTAGAATAAAATATTCAGTGCTGGATAAGGCTCCGTACCTAGTTCATGTTTCTCGCATTGAAACACAACTAAATGCAGGCACCACACTACATCCCGTAAACTTCGGCAAATTTTTGATTTTAAATCACGTTGCGAACGTAGTCCGTGATGGCGTAAACAGAGTAGGTAGGAATCGAGTCTCTGTAGAGTTCACATCCCCTCAGGATGCTAACTCCTTCCTTGTAAACAGTCTGCTGTCGAAACATGGCTATACAGCATCAATCCCTACTTACAATATCACAAGGATGGGTGTGGTAACCGGTGTTCCTTGTGATATTACAGAAGAAGAGGCCATAACATATCTGTCTGTACCTACAGGATGTGGTCAAATATTAAAAGTACGCCGTATAAACAGGAAAGTGCAGAGAGAAGGTATGACAGAGTGGAGACCTACTGAAACATGTATAATAACGTTTGATGGTCAAGTTTTGCCTAAGAGAATTTTCTGCTGTTACACATCCCTCCCTGTAGAGCAGTACATTTATCCAACCATCCAATGTCGTAAGTGTTGCCGATTTGGTCATGTTGCCAACCTATGTAGGTCAAAACCACGCTGCAGTAGATGTGGCCACGATCACCCCGGTGATGGTTGCAACATCTCTGAGAGCGAGGCGTTCTGTGTGCTTTGTTCGGGGAATCACTATGCTAATAGCAAGTCATGCCCTGAGCATGGTAGGCAGAGGGCCATTAAGACTGTTATGGCTGAAAAATGCATCTCCTATGCTGACGCTAGCAAAGTAGTCCCCATAACTTCAAGCAATTATGCTAATGTCACTAAAACTCCCGTCTCATTTAAAAAAACCATTTCACTCAAGCCCAAGACCCATGCTCCACTTTCACCATCTTATGATAAAGCTGCCCATCAACAAATTGTTAGTGTTCCCCAACTTTCACAGCCAAATGGCTGCGCTCTAATTAATGACAATGCCCCCCTCAATAATACTACTTCTGTTATTGAACTTTTAATTAAACTTATACCAATAATTATTTCATCATCTTCTAGTTCTTCAAAATCACCGTCCAACGTCGCCGACCAACTAATAACTCTTCTTCTACAAATTAAAAATGGCGTCCCGCCTAGTATTCCTTCAGTGGAATGTGAGGAGCGTGTGGCATAAAAAACACGACCTCATATTCCTCTTAAACAAATACAAGCCATTGGCTTGTTCCATAGCTGAGACTTGGCTCACCCCAAATCTTAGCTTCCGCATGCCACACTATAATATCCTTAGATGCGATAGATCCGATGGGTATGGAGGGTCGGCTCTTTTCATTAATAATCGTGTCCCATTTTCCCCTATTTCCTTACCCTCACTCCAGGATAATTTGAGCATTACAGCAGGAAAGGTAGAAGGCATCACAGTGTTTTCTATTTATATTGCCCACCCTCATGCAGATTTCCTAGTTAATTTAAAAAACATTTTTTCTAATGTCCATGGTCCATTATTCGTCATGGGTGATTTCAACTGCCATCACTACAGATGGGGATCGGAACGCTGTGATGCCTTCGGAGTTGCTCTGGTAGAGATTTTAGATGACCTGGATCTCTGCATTTTAAACAATGGCTGTCCAACTCGTAGGTCACCTCCCGGTCAGCAGAAGAGTTGTGTCGACCTTACATTCTGTTCGGTTGACTTGGCAGCATCAACTCACTGGGAATGTACATCCTTGTCGCATGGTAGTGATCATTACCCTATAGTTATATCTTTAGCTAACAAGACTTATTTAGAAAAAACTTCTCCTCCACTTTTGAAATATAACCTGTCCAAACCAGATTGGACAAAATTTGTTTCACAATTGGAGGACAAAATTGAAAATCTTCCAAATTTAAATTCATGTTTACTGGATCCTATTGATCACCACCATGCCAAGAGCTGCTATGAGAGATTTGTTTCAGCTGTTACCTCTAGTGCAGATTCTTGCTTCCCATTAAAAAACAGTGCCCAAAACAAGATCCCCTCACCTCCATGGTGGTACCCAGAATGCACATCGGTTGTTAGAGCAAGGAATGAGGCCGAGTCACGTTACAATGCAGCCATGAACACTGAAAACCTCTTGGCATATCTACAGGTTAATGCCAGAGCCAAACGTCTTCTTCGCAAGAAGAAACGTGCAGGCTGGGTGAAATTCTGCTCCGCCTTGTCTCCCTCCACTCCGATATCAGTAGTCTGGAAAAATATAAATAGATTTAGGCGTGGGTGTTCCCCTTCAGTTGCTTCACCCATAGCTAGAGCAACAGCTGAACATTTTTTCGACAAAATCGCACCACCATATGTTCCACTTCTATCTGAATGTGAAAATGTGTTCCTTCCTAGTATAGCAGACGATCCCTTTGATGCGCCATTCACTTTGCACGAACTGAATGTGGTTCTTAGTCATGTCCGGGACTCGGCTCCTGGTATTGACGGTGTGCCATATTCCTTCATATGTCGTGCAGGTGACAAGGCTAAATCTTACTTTTTGGACATCATTAATTTTTGTTATTGTCATGGCTGGGTACCAGATCAGTGGAAATTACAAATCATTATTCCCCTAGTAAAACCTGGCAAACCCCCAGATGATCCGAATGGCCTTAGGCCAATCGCTTTATCTTCAGTCCTAGCCAAACTACTGGAACACCTAATTAAAAATCGTCTGGAGTGGATAGTCGAATCGAGAAACTTACTGCCGAATTCCCAATTTGGTTTTAGGAAAGGGCTTAGCACAATGGACAGTGTCGGTGTCCTGGTTACGGATATTCGTCTGGCCTTTTCTAAAAACCAATCCGTCGTTGCCTCTTTCCTTGACATCTCCTCCGCATATGACAACGTTCTTCTTCCCGTTCTCAGGCAAAAATTGCAACAGCTGAGTCTTCCGGCTAAGATGATACAATGTATATGTGAACTCCTTGTGTCCCGGTCATTGGTTCTGAGAGTCCAGGGTGAGGAATTTGACGAGCGGCGGACGTGGAGGGGTCTCCCTCAAGGCTCTGTCCTCAGTCCGTTGTTATACAATCTATATACGGCCGATATTGGGTCCTGCCTTAACAATAATTGTCAGATATTACAATACGCCGATGACATAGTTTTGTATGTGACAGAGTCCTCCATTGTTAACGCTGCCGCTTCTCTATGCCTCTCTTTGGATTCTTTGAACCAGTGGCTTTTAAGCCATGGCCTATCGCTTTCCGCCCCTAAAAGCTCGGTAGTAATTTTCTCTCGGAAAAGACAGATTCCCCAGATATCAGTGAGCATTTCAGGTTACAATATCCCTATTGCCTCTAAAGTTAAATTTTTGGGCGTACTTTTGGATTCAAAATTAACAGGTAAACCTCACATAAATTTCTTGATTCAAAAATGTGAAAGGGTTATATCAATTTTGAAAGTTCTTGCGGGTGTTTGGTGGGGAGCTCACCCCTACACCATGAAATTAGTATACAACGCTTTAGTTCGTAGCGTTTTGGACTATGGAACATACCACCTGATTCCATGCAATAAAGGTGCTTTGGCGGGGCTGGATAGGGTTCAGTCCAAATGTCTTCGGATCATCTCCGGTTGTATGAAGTCCTCTCCCATTAACGCATTGCAGGTTGAGTGCGCTGAACCTCCTCTGGCCCTAAGGCGGCAATATCTAGCTTCCCGTTTTTTGTTCAGGTTAATCTCTAGATCATCCCATCCTCTCATAAGTAAACTAAATGAGCTAGACTCACTATGCAGAAGCTCAAACTACTGGAGAAATAAAGAGGTACCATTAATTTTAAAATCGTTTCGTCAATCCCAAAATTTAGAGTGTCCCATCTTTCAGTGTCCTAAACTACCCCTTTATAACTTCGCTTACGAAGTTATTTGTTTTACCCCAAAAATTGTGTATAATATTGGTATTTCCAAAAAATCATCTGCAGCGAATTCGGCCTTCAATGCGGCGGTGGGCGAGAGATGGAACGGTTACCAGCTATTTTTTACGGACGCTTCGAAATTAAATGACGCTAATAGCACTGGAGCCGCGGTTTATTACCAAAGCTCTAGAATAATTATACAATTTAAATGCCCTAAAGAGTCTTCTGTTTTTACTGGTGAGTGTGTGGCTATATTAGAAGCTTGTCGTTTTATAGAGTCGCACACTAACATCGAGAAGGCTGTTATTTTTACAGATTCCCTTAGCTGTTTGCAGGCGTTAGCTCAAAATCCTTTTAAAAATAAATTACATAGTCCCCTTATACTTAAAATTAAAAAATCTTTGTTGTCCTGTGCCAACTGTCGAAAGGATGTTCAGCTAGTTTGGATACCTAGCCATTGTGGTATTAAGGGTAACGAATGTGTCGATGCCCTGGCTAAAGATGCGTGCACATCTGCAACGGCTGACCTCTCACACAATACCCATCAAAGTTACGACCTGCCGGCGCTCCCAAAAGTGTATCTCCGGTGTTCCTGGCAAGAACAGTGGAATGAGTCTAGCAAGAAGAGAGGCAGGTTTTTCTTTGCTGTTCAACCCACTATAAATCCAAAACCATGGTTTTTTGGTTTCAGAAAGGTCTCCAAAACTGTTGTATCTGTTCTCTGCAGAATTCGTTTAGGCTTTTGCTGTACCCCTGTTTTTCTTCATAAACTCCGCATACGCGACTCCTCCCTCTGCGAGTGCGGACTGGGAGAGGGTACCCTAGATCATATATTCTTTGAATGTCCAAACAACATCCCGCCGCTTGACTTATATAACCGTCTCCCTAAATTTAAAATTCCGCTTCCAATTAATTTCCCCTCTCTTCTTACATTTTCCTCTCCAGACCTGCTTGTGGCGCTGATGACTTTCATCCGCCACAATAGCATAAAACTATAACTCCCAACCCTTATCTGTATCGTGGTGGCATGTATTGTGTTTGTATGTGTGTTTATATATGTGTTTTAATAAATGTAATAATATATATGTATTTTTATTCTTTGTTTGTTTCAGTCCTGTACTAACACAGCAAGTAATCAACTGTATCGATTGACGAATCTAAATCGTTTCTGCAGGAATCGTAGTTCTCTCCAGCAGTAAAACTTGCACACTTGCTTCTCCAATCACTTTGGACATTGGCAGAATAGTCGTCATCGGCTCTGTTGCCATTTTAAAAAATAGAATAGAATTCAGCTTTATTTACATCTTTCTGTATACAATTATGTATCTTATTGGAAGGAGTTATGGTTCAAAACGATTTAAATTCAAATGACAGTACTAATGCACGCTTTCTTCTGCATGAGACACTAAAAGTGTTGTGGTAGAATATTAGTTTATCGACTATCGATATGGATCTCCATAAGTCCACGTGAAAGTTATGTATGCCTAAGGCCGCCGTTGTACCTATTTGCAAGAAGTTTTAAATAAATGCAGTCATAACATTGTACTAGGAAAGCTAAGTCTAATAATATATTGATAGATAAAAAAAGTATCGCTGCTTTAATATGAAAACTTTTTAACATGAAGTAAAACAAAAACGCTGTCGCAATTCCCAAATATTTTAAAAGAGCTTACTACAAAATTATTTGCTGGTCAAACTAAATTCAACTACAATATTTTATTTAAATTGACAAAATGCCATAAAAGTCGAATCGATAATTTAGTAACATCCCTACTCGCAAGCGATCCGATCCGTTTGCTCGCTCATCGCGTCGTTCCTTTCATTCATTCAGTCGAGCTTTGGTCGCCATCGTGAGTGGGCTGTGCTCGTGCGTTATTGAAATTCGTGAACGCGTGTTCAATATTTTTCATAAAATTCACGTGCGTTATACAATAATAAAGTATAGTGCCACAAACAAACGTTCAAGTGTTACATCCATGTGAAAGTAACAGTAACTGTGATAAATATAACGTAATAATAGTAACCTTAGTGATATTTTTAGTAGTAGTCCAGATATTTTGGTGATGACTTGAGATGAGTGCCTCAGGAATGGTTTAGCCTGTTTAATATTGTCGTAATGGTGACTGTATAGTGTTTATTAGTAACAATAAGAAGTAATTGAGACGGCAATGGCGGTGGTCAATGTTTGCGTGTGTTTTTTGTTGGTTATGTACCAGTTGTCAGGAGCATCCAGTGAAGCTTCATCGGAATCTACAGACCTCGGATTGACAGGTAAAACCAAGGAATTATCTTTGAAACTGGATTACTAGATTTACCTACATAAATACCTACCCTGCGTGTTATGAAATCTTTTTGTTTTGTAAATAATGCGACATTACCAAAAACGCGCCAATGTGTTATTATGTAGAAGATACCTATTTACTTAAAACATAATAGCTCATTTAACACGTTACATTTACTTGATAGGTTCAGCCCATAAAAACGCTTCGTGAAAAAAATAATGAGCTAAATAAAAATCACGCTTGCCGGTTCATGCGTTATCTTGCGAGGTCACAAATAAGTGTTACTACAACAGTTTTTATGTTAAATTGCTTTTATTATAATTTTGATTAACAAATACATATGTAGGTATCTAATTAACTAATGAGCGGATTTACTTGTGAAGTAAATACCTATCTATAGTTATGTTTAATTTTGTTTACCGCGGTAGGTTCTCTTTAGTAGACAGACCCATCTACTTCAAATGTGGGTGTAATTCATTATAAGCATTCACTAAGGTCCTAGTCACTTCAGCTACTAGCTAATAAGTATGTACCTAATAATAACCTATAAAAATATCTATACAGTCCAAAAATAATTGGATAAATACCTACCTTCTTAATAAATTAGGTTCGTGAAATGCATCTATCTAAAATTTTCGTAAGCTCACTGTTCCAAATACATTTAAGTTCGTTCATTCGTTCTCCATTAGCATCCGTATTCCGTAGTCCCCACAGAACACAAGAAGGTACATGACAGCTTTTTAATTATTGTCTCTGCCTTACCTGAGAGAGGATCGTTTACTCCATAAAAGACCCGGCGCCACTAAAGTCATTTGAAGTGGCTTCTAAATTCCTAACAATGGCTAAACAATGCACATTGTTTCATTCGTTCATTGGTCCCGGTAAAGTTGACGCTAAAAAAAAGGTAATTTAGAATCTTTGTTTTCTAGATAATGGGTAGGTGTGGGTAATGCAGTGCAGGGTTACAGTTGGAAGAAAGACAGTTTTGTGCTTTAGTTATTCACGGAAACCTATGACTGAGAGCATTTGTGCCCTGCATCCGATCCGAATCCAAATTTGAGTTCCCAGTTTTATCCAAATTGGAAATGTTCTTAATACGGACGGATGGAGTTCAGGTCCAGTGCACAACCCCTCCTAAAATTAGCCAGGCAGGTAGGTTTATAATATGGCAAAACTTTCACTATTTCTGCTGACCCCCGAAACAGAAGAGGAACCGATATCCAACGGATAAACCTGTTATTTTTTTTTTTGTCTTGCCGATGAACTGACGTCTGTCATCATAGCTTTTCGTCTACGTTAAGATATCATTGTAATATGTTCATTCATGCACACAGCTGTCAAGTGTCAATTTGATATGAAATTGTAGTCGTTTATTTGTTATGGCAAGAGAGCCGGACTTGCTACCGAAAGGTCTACCGATTTTAAATTCAATTGTCGTCTACTAAATACTGCTACTGTATTTCTAAATAACCAATTAATTCATAGAAAAAAATACTAAACACCTACTTATCCGTATTTGAAATACACAATACCCGTAAGTAGTTCTAACAGCAAAAGTTAGGGATTTTTAAATCAACCTTGCTGTCGATAAAATCTCGCTTCCAGCGCCGTAGAGCGGTCACCAAAGTTAGTTAATGGAAACCGAATTTGGTTTAAAACATTTGCAATATTATAGTCTCAACCCGAGGCGCGGGTGTTGAGCGCTGACTTGAGGACGCACCAAAAAAATGTTCTAAAACCTGAAGCTTTGCTTTTTCTGTCCAGTATTTCTGCCCCAATGCAGTTAATAGTGAGACCAGACAGGCAGCCAGAGAGTCACGTGTTGAGGTTTCAACCATATCATGCAAACCATTTTTTCTCAATCATCAAATGTCTCCTCGGGATCTCTGGCGGGTTACTCTCTAAGCCCGTATCACCTAACCACTAAGAATTAATGACAACACTATTAGACAGTTACTGTCAAATCGTGTTATCATTCATTCTTAGTTCAGGTTCGGGGCTAATCCTAAGTCCGTAGGTGATACGGAGTAGAATACGCCCGCAACTAAGCCCGAAACTACGGACTTCGGGCTTAGAGAGTAGCCCGCCAGGGCGGAGCAAAAGGCAAATCCACTCGTATTCCTGCAGATGCCTTTTGCGTTCCAGAGCCGCGGTAACTTAATTGAACAATTCCGCAACCCTGGGAGATCATGCATACCCTTTTTTTTTAAGGATGGGAAATCGTCAAATGACTCCTCCCGCTCTGGGTGAAGCAGAAGGGAGTGTCAGACTCTTACGTACTAAACCCATCCGTGTTCCTCCTAGTGCCCTTTGCGTTCCAGGGCCACGGTGACTCTTTCGAACAAAGTCCGCAGCCCCATCATGCATACCCTAGTTCTGAACATCCTACAACCGATTCTCATGTTTCTTTATCAAAATATTCTATCTCATTGTATTCGATTACACTATCGATAATAATCGTAGCGTTGCTATGGCGATAAAGTGTGCGTGACCTGACGCCGGCGCCGCAGTCGCTTGGAACCGTCTGGACCTAGTTTTATTACTACCTGTAATACCTCAAGTTGCGTAGCTTTCCCAACTGTGTTGGGCTCGGCTTCCAGTCGAAAAGGATGGAGCTGAGTACCAGTATTTGACGTGGATCGACTGCCCATCTCACCTCTACAAAGTCACCAATCTCAGTAACTCAGTCTCGAAATTAGTAACTGGGTAATGCTGTGTACCTTGGCAAGATTGGTGTCACAGTTTTTACTTCCGATTACTGTAACCACCGTCTAAGATCTAAAAATGACCGTCTGGATTAACTAATGGCTTCTTTCCGAGGTACAGAGGACTCTCGGTATGTCATCTATATCTATACTAATATATAAAGCTGAAGAGTTTGTTTGTTTGCTTGTACGCGCTAATCTCAGGAACTACTGGTCCGATTTGAAAAATTCTTTCAGTGTTAGATAGCCCATTTATCGAGAAAGGCTTTAGGCTATATAACATCACGCTAAGACTAATAGGAGCGGAGCAGTAAATTGTGACGTAGGCGAAGTTGCGCGGGTCAGCTTGTGAAATAATAATTTGGTGCCTAAAAACGGCACCGCCGTTGAGGTAGAACTAGGATCCTATGCCACGATGGCTTGGAAGCTTTTCATGATTGATTGAGTTACGAATAGAAATGGACGGTTGATACCTCAATATAGCCAAGATAAGTCTAAATACGGGTTGAAAGCCAGTAATCAGTTTCGAACATTGCTATTTGCCTTGTCAATCTTTAGCGCGAAGTGCATTGTTCTCGTTTATCAAACATACGGAAAACCAGAATAAGTGAAGAAGCTGCAATTGCCGATTGTTTTAAAAAAGGTGTGCCTAACACCCGTTGCGCAATAAAAACAATATTTACAGCAGAGAAATTGATTACATTCATTACAGAAGTATGCGCTAATCTAATCTGAAATCCTTTATTAGCGGAACCTGGCGTTTCGTGTTGTCATTTTATTGTTTTATTTGCAAAGACCACTAGATTGCTGATAGAGCTAGATTGTTAATTTTTTTGATAGTCTGAAAACATATCGAGCTATATTGCACCATCCCTTTTTTTTAACGGGGGGAAATCCTCATGGATGTCCTCCACCCTGGGGCGGGCAGAGGGGTCTGTCAGACTCTTACTGACTAAAACCACCCCGGTGTTCCGTCTCTCACCTACGCCGGGGATCGTGGGATCTTATGCGACTTCCGTAATCCCCGGCTGATATTGCACCATCCCTGACTTTACCCAATTCTATTGTTTTCTAAGGTCTAAAGAGCCTTCTGTTAAGGAGCTCATCCGACTCCGAGGAATTCGAGAACCGAAAAACGTTTAGGTACTTATTCCTGCAATAGTCCACGCCAAATAAAATTGCAATAATGGTCATTGTTCTTTCCTTAATATCTCTTCGTAGCCTTTCGTAGGTACCTGGACAATAAATTATGAATCGTTTTTTCATTATAAGAAAACGTAAAGGATCACGATAGATGTCGATTCAGTACAGCTTTGTCTTTACTAGCTGTGCCCGCGACTTCGTCCGCGTGGAATAGTGTCTTTGGGTAGCATTTTTAATTATTTAGACTAATTATTTTACAAATAAGACACATACGTATAAATACTAAACATAAACGTTACATATTTCCATACAAACTTTCATCCCCTATTCCCTATTGTTATTTTACACCCTTGAGGGTAGAACTTTTACAAATTTTGGATGTCATATTTATTTATAGCGAATCAACAGCCTAAAAAATAAGTTTCAAGCTTCTAGCTCTAAAAATGACGATACTTCCATATAACTTTTCATCCCCCCCTTTCCACCCCTTACAGCCCTTTTCGCGTCGCATTAAAAAGTAGCCATGTCCTTTCTCAGGCTCTAGACTATCTGTGTACCAAAATTCATTTTAATCGGTTCAGTAGTTTTTGCGTGAAAGCGCGACAGACAGAGTTACTTTCGCATTTATAATACTAGTTTCTGCCAGCGGCTTCGCCCGCGTGGTCCCTAGGGAACATACTCCCGGAATAAAAAGTAGCCTATGTCCTTTCGCAGGCTCTAGACTATCTGTGTACCAAATTTTATTTAAATCGGTTCAGTAGTTTTGGCGTGAAAGATAGTAAGGATAGTAAAGTAAGTAGTGATTAGTAAAGATAGGAAGGATTTCTTCGGTTAATGACCGCTATTGCAAATTTATCTGGCGTCGACCATAGTGCCAATCCCGCTAAGCAGCTCAGCGTGGACGTGTTCTATCACCAGAGGCCTAAAGTGCTATCCGAGACACGAAGGAATAATAAATGGTCACCCATCCTCGAACCGAGCTCGGCAAGACTTGCCTAACCTCGAAGATCGAACTACGTGGCTGTGTAATATTTAGCCACGAGCTCCTCGTTTCTTGCTAAACGAATTACGAAAAAAGAAATAAGTTGGGGTCGCCCTCCAGTGAAAACGGATGCGACTGATATCAGTTCCAACTTCGATATTGCACGATATCACCGTCATACTTTCGATTACGAATCACCAATGTGCTCGGGATTGACACTTGATGACGTCGTTAAACCGATAAGCTATCGATGGATCTGATAAGAGGCAGACTTGGCGCCATCGGGTCCGTTGAATGCGCTACATAGTGGAATAATTAGGTATTCTGCAATGTTATCATGGATTAATGCTGTTGCGGTTAAACACGCCCTAGTAATGCACTTTGTCTAGACGAAAACTAATCTTCTTGTATCAATTAACTTTACAATCAAGAAAAGATTGTATCACTGGTTTAATCTCTGATGCACTTTCTCGAACTGTGTACACAATATTTGTCCAACCACAATCTATACTTCTATATCTATACTAATATATAAAGCTGAAGAGTTTGTTTGTTTGCTTGAACGCGCTAATCTCAGGGGCTACTGGTCCGATTTTAAAAATTCTTTCAGTGTTAGATAGTTGCTTCCAGTCAAGCCAGATTTAGCTGAATACCTGTATTTTACATGGAGCGGCTGCCTATCAGACCTCCACAACCCATTAACTGGGTAACAAGGTACTTCATGGCAAGACTGGAGTCAGGTTTACTGGCTTCTGACTATCCGTAACGACTGCCACGTGCTTTCCGAAGCACGGAGGAAACTCGGTATGTTAAGATGTAATCATCTTCAAAACAGGCGCTACTAAACCGATCTTAATTTTGAACATAGGATAGGTACTTCTTACCAACATACTCGTATCACGCGGAAGAACTTACATGCAAGAAGCTATTTTGCATATAAAAACCCATTTACGATCTATTTCATGACAATTTTACGGTTTTCGCATCGCTTTCACTGTAATGAACGACTTCTATAACAATGGACGCGTGTAATTATCGTTTACGTCACAAAATTGCAAGTTATGCCTGTTTTAATGCGATGATTGCAGACGTTGACATCAATCTTGTATGAATCCAGTCCATACAAAGAAATATAGTTTTGTTGCGGTTGATGTGTGCTTCTGGTGCAAGTAAAGGTACTAACTTTTGCCCGCGGCATCGTACGCGCGTATTCCGTTTTTTTTTTTCAATTCCGTATAGCCTATAGCCTTCCTCATGATTGTGGCTATCATATACATAAAGAAGTTTCCAAATTCGACTGGCAGTTTCAGAGATTAGCGCGTCCAAATAGTAAATAGTTTTTGAACGTTAGTATCCGGATATCTTCATGAGAAATCTAAATCAAAAATCAATGCTTAGATACGTTGGAATCCTCCCAAATTCCGATGTTTCGGAATAGCTAAAATTCTGTTAAATTCAGGAATATAACTTTCTATATTTTTATGGAAGCCTGTTTTGTAGAATCCTCGCATCATTAATAAGCAATCCAGTGCAACGATTGGCCGATGAAAAGAACGTTGTATGCGTGTACCGCGTAATGAAAGTAGAAAGGAAATTTCAGCGTTTTACGTTCCATTGTGGTCATACAATAAGCGTTGTGAGGTTAATAGCTTTTAGCTTTTAACGCTCTTTCAAATGGCTTTAAGCGTCAACCATTATTGTAAAAATTAAGAAAACCATTTTGAAAAGAGTCTTATTACGCAGTTACGCACTGCTTTTTGAGACTGGACTTTCTTCCTTCACTTACGTTTTCTTCTTCCGCAATATGTTTGAAATGAAGTCATTCACCCTAATCTCTTCAAAGTTAGAGTGAACAGGCTCCTTCTGGGTAAGCTCAGTCCATCGACAACCTTGTAGATACAAAGTGACATGTGACAGAGGTCACCTCTGACCTAGACTAGAGCCAAGAGTAAACCCATCATCACATCATCATCATCATCATATCAGCCGAAAGACGTCCACTGCTGGACATAGGCCTCCCCCAAGCGTCGCCACAACGACCGGTCCTGTGCGTCTCGCATCCATCGGCTACCCGCGATCTTCACCAAGTCATCGGTCCACCTTGTGGGAGGCCTTCCAACGTTACGTCTTCCGGTACGCGGTCTCCACTCCAGAACTTTTCGGCCCCATCGACCATCTGTTCTGCGAGCAATGTGCCCTGCCCACTGCCACTATAGTTTGGCGATCCTTCGGGCTATGTCGGTGACCTTGGTTCTCTTGCGGATATCATCATTCCTGATTCGATCATGCAAGGAAACTCCAAGCATTGCCCTCTCCATTGCCCTTTGAGTGACTTTGAGAGTAAACCCATCTAAAATAAAAAGGCGCCACTAGTTCAAGAAAAGCCAAAGTTGCAACAAGTGGGTTTCCATCTTTAAACTCCAACTAAATATCTCTTTGGGCAAATTCTCGTAAAAGAGTACAACAATTTTACAAGGCTAAAAGTAGCGTAAGGATATTTACACTTACGTAATTAATAAAGGTAATACACGTTCCAGCGTTTAAAAAAAATGTCGCTATCGGCTAGAAATGCAATGTCCCGTTGGTAATTAAGGGCAATAGACACAACTAAATGTCGCACGACAACGCATGGGTGTCACTAAGCAACAACATACAAAAGTACAACCCTAAGACACTCCGAGACTTCACTCATATAAGGGCAGTACCATAACTTTTCTTCGAATTAACTTCACTTGCTTACGAGACCGTAAGCAAGTTAATTCGAAGAGAAGTTTATGGTACTGCCTGCCTTCGTGTTCAATGGTGTAAAGAAAAATGAATGAAGAAAGAGAGAGAAAAACAAATCCACTTGTTTCGCATGCTTATTCTTTTTCTCGAATCGACAAAAAAATAATGAGGGCGACTTACAGCACTATTTGTGCGGAGAAAAAAAAAATAACTAAAACGATAGTCACCTACAACAAGATGCGGCAATATAATAACTTTGAGAGCCAGTATCCTCTTTCCGAATAGAGGCTCTAGACTAGACAACCGATACTCTGTCGGCGCTAGGATGACAAAGGCGATTGTCAACACGTCAAAATGTATGGGATTGACAAACGCTGTCAAATGATACGTGACATTGATTTTGACAGTCGCATTCGGTAATAGAATGGCACTTTGCCTAGACCCTCAGTACGTCTCAGAGCTCAAAGGAACGTGCTCATGGGTTTCTACCACACCACCCTTTTAAGGAACTTCTGGGCCCTATCTTTTCCATGGCCCCCAGGGCGACTCATTAGTAATTCACGGGTGGATTCCCATGACGTCAGCGGCGCCCGTCTCCCGTCGCGCCGCCACATGCTCGCCTTTTTGTGAAGCACGGATTCGGGACTCAAGAGGGTTATATCGGGTAAACTATGCTTGTGGTAGCTCTTAAGACCTCGTAGAGATGTTTAGACGAGTTTGTCGGGCATTTGGGATCGAAGTAAATGGCTTCCAAGTTTCCTAGATAAAAAGTGCTGTTTTCCTATCTTCTGGCATCTATTTAGAATAGAAGTAACTGGCTGACTTTTTTGGGAGACTAAAATTGACACTTGAATCTGCAATCAAACTTTAATTATGATAAAACTATGGGAACGGCACTTGTCCCCGAGTACAAAGAGGTCCTTGATAGTGCCTACATGTCTATAAGCACGTAGACGATATAAAATAAGTACATACAGGGAACACTATTGCGGTTCCATTAGCGGATCCTTCCTTTTAAGATTGCCGTTATAAAAAAGGTTCCCAACAGTCACATTTACTGTTGCCCGACATTTCTTTTAAATAGGATAAGTGTTGGTGAGGGGACTTGTGCTAAATATTTTAAAAAAATTGTTTGTTTCAGGTAAGCACCTTCCAAACCCCATCATTCGGTGAGATGACGTCACGTACCCCCGAAAATCCGGTCGCATGTCAGAGTACAATTAACTTGCTATTGCTCATACCAGACGAAGGGTAGTTGAGACCGTTTAACCGTTGTCTGGCGCCAAAATACTAGACACGGTGATCACTTGATAAACGAGCCACATCCGATTCTGAACCTTCCACGGTTCTGCTATAGTTGCTTTTTCCTCTAAACGGGACATAGAGGGCCTATTGAGCCCTCGGGATGTCATAAGCAAAGCTTTTTATTGCTGGCTTTATGTAACATTCGTCAGCGACAACAGATGGTAGTATATGCACCTGCGTATTTAAATTGTGCGGGGTTTCAACTTTTATGTTTATTTGGTTTAGATAAGTTGCGAGTAAAATTTTATGAAGATACACGGGTTGCTAGGGACATAAAAGAGATGAGTCACTTTTCAGTGACAAAGAATGACTCATTGTTTTGTACTAGGATTACGTGGCATTGACGATAATCCAGAACTATGAAGCAAGCAACAAGGCATGTAAATGAGGGGAGTAGAGAGGGAGGGCATATACATCATTGGATTCCTTGAAGAGTCAAAGATGTGTGTAACGATTTAAAAACTATAAGACATCATGTGCAAAACAACCGATTTTAAAACCACTTGACATCCCATATCCATTACAAAAGCAGCTCTTAACAGAGGCCATTGTCCAGGCATAGCCTCCAAAGCCAGAAAATTACTTACCTCATTCACACCGTAATCAAAAATCAATACAAAATGAAGGCGAAAGAAATCAGAAATTCCTCAGTCAGTCATGGCTTGTTCTCTCCGCTCGGAGCCTATGAATGGACAAAAAACTTTAGCGTAACTAAATGAAACAATCCTAAACCAATCGCTAGACATTTGCCACGCTCGTTAATTGTGTAATCAAGCTGTTGTATTTGGATTTCTTTTAAAAATTGCGAACCATGAATTTATGAATGCAAAAATGGTATTTACGGCTCCAGGCAGGGCAGTATATACCAGTCGTTTCGTTTTAAAAGCCTTAAGAACTATGTACTAGAAAGATTTTCGTTTCGAATTTGCTAGTTGGTTCTTCTTCAACATGTTAAATTGGAGTGGATGAAACATTTTCGACAAGCTGCGCCTTCGCACGGTAATACTCGTAATCTCAGGCAGGCATTTAATTCTGTATGGCGCTTAATCTCTGCTCCGGCCACAGAATAATCCTTTTGGCCTTTGCTTTCGCCTTTGTCAAGTAAATATGTACTTAATTTATTACTGTACACTAACCACTCCAAAGCTAATTCCGTTTATTAGGTCTTTAATACTGGTTTAAACAATGGCGCTAGCGTATTATGTTGGTCATACGAGCTAGATGCGTATGTTTGACTGTATGCGTCATACGGCAAGCTAACAAAGAATTTAATGGGGCCAAGAGTCTTCCGCGAATTACTGCATCTGAATACTTAAAGATTTTTCTCATAAAATCATCTTGGACAAGTAAATCTTTGCTCTATATTTAGTTTTGTTTGAGGCGGAACAAAACATCATTATATTCATTCCCCTTCTAAATGGACAGCCCACTGTAATTTGTTTTTAAATGCGATGTAAATGTATTTATGACTGAATACAATAGCAGTCACATAGGTGTAAGCAACTTTTGTTAGCCAATATTATGACCAGTAGCCGACAAATTAAACAGGTAAACTGATACGGGTTGAAATACAACAGGGCTAGTAGTGCATAACGAACGACAGTTGCAGCTGACTTCCGCTACATGCCGGAAGCGTGGCGCCAGCGGCGCCTGCGCCGACAATCCGCGGTTTTCAGCCATTCACACTTCAACCGCGACGTGGCCCGGACGTCATGCATCGCTGCCCTCACAATTAATTAACTCCATAATTAAAATTACCTTTATTAATGTTTGTTTTATGATCTCTGCTTTCGTGATTTGTAATTAGATGCGGGTTACTTTCTGAGAATTGCCTAACTATCCACAGAAAAGTAAATTGACATTCGAGTATAGGCGCATTGGAAACATTAAGTCGACGGCTGTCAGGGCCGTGCAAATAGAGCATTAATCCAGCATGTCACGGTGTTGTTGCAATGCACTTGCTAAGCAGGCCATATGTATGCGTGTGGCGGCTTTGCCACTCGCCGACGAAGGTGACTGTATAACACACTTCGACCCAGAGCCTTAACTATAAAACTATTTACTCGTAAACATAAGTCTATTAAAAGAAGAAGTATTGCATGACGCACCTTTCAGACATTCGTTTCGACGTTCAGCAGAGTATATCGCTTTCTCTGACGTCAAATTTCACACCGCAGCTGCAACTTTATGTTCTACCCAATTCAAGTTTATAAGCATACATTTTGGCGTTATTTGCTTTTGTTGTTTACTAACATTTAACAATGTTATGTGCAGTTACTGTATCGAATCTCCATGTAGCAGCAACCTTTTCGAAATGCTTCTAGAATTTTCATTTTGCGCATATAATTATGCCGTACGCGGTTTCGAGTATTGCTTCGACACGGATTCAAACTGCTGTAGGCACCCATCGAGCATCGCAATTGTGATTGAATGTGTGGTTATGTAAATACATATTACAAATACGTTATCCATCAGAAGTCTACCACATATGGGCGTCTGGACGTTGACTGCCGTCTAGACATTTGAGTAGCTAGTTTTAAAACTGACAGACGCTCTAGTATGTTCTGATTTTATCTATCAAGTGATATTTGTATTAGAACTATGATTCAGCGTTCTCTGGAGATGGTTCAATTTGCGGATTGCTTGGTAATAAAGTCGAAAATCTGTTTTTATTGCTCAGAAAGCTTTTAGAGGTAAATAATAAGTATATTTTAGCCAAACATTTTCTAAAGTTTGTTATAATGACTGAAGTCGAAATGACCATCAATATATCATCGAAATATATAAAATTCTTCCGTTACTGAGTGGCTGACAGACAACTCACAGCCGAAACTACTAGTCGTTGCTTCTCGACACCCCGTAGGGGGAGGAAACGGGAAACAACGGATTGCTCACGAAATCGCAGGCAAAAGCTAGTTTAATTTAAAGCTAAATCAAGTACTATGTTATCAGACATCTCAAAAATTTTATACCGTTGTCTGTTCAGTACTCAGCTAAGCTTGATCGATGCGCCGTCAACTAGCAATGCAAAGTAGTTAGCGAGTCAGCGAGCAACACGGCCTTCCTTGACGGCTGATTTATTGCGCCGGCGCAACTTGGTGGTCCCTCATTATTGAATATCAATTAGGTATTAAAAATAAACCTTGTCTAACGGATAGGAATGATTAGAAACCGGTACTAAGTACAAGTAGTTGTGTTGAGTTTTGAATTCGTTTGTTGAATGATTTTATGTTAGCGTTTTGATGTTAAGAACAAAGCCTAGAAAAAACATTTGCGAGAAAACTTTAAGCTGTTATTATATTCGGGTTATGAGTAAACAGGCATACTTTTCTATGGTTCTCTGGAAATAACCATGTATCTATTCCCAGTATTGTAGCACCGTCATCTCCATCAAGAAGGATATGCTTTTTGGCATCTTTTCTTCTGTTTTAAGTTATTGTCTACAGTTTGTCCTTTAACTCGACTCCATAAAGTCTATTTTGCAACGTTCCAAATGGATTCTCATCGTTTCTCAATGTAACATCAGTAGCGATTTCGGCTGATGTGCGAATATTTTCATCATCAACTACATCGGTTGCGCTTGGCTCGTTCGCACGGAAGTATCACATTCTTCGAAATACTCCGTTATAAATATTTATTGCTCCCGTGGGTGGTCAGCCATTATTCAATGAAAGTGTATAGGTGTGGGGGAACTGGAGCAAATACCGCAAACTTTGTGTTTACATATCGTTTGTTTGGAAGATTCATGGGTGTTTGACGTGGGTTGCCAGGATTCGGGGTTGGGCAGTTTTTGGACAGGTTTTTCGGAACTAGGGTTAAGACCCTAGTACCACTACTTGTAACTAGTTTAGTTCTTAAACTTACGCAAGACGGTATCCTACACATGCTGTCTACCACAATATTTGCTAATCCATCTTTTTTTTTCATATATCTACTTTCAGACATTCAAAAGTTCGTCAGCTCGTCAACATAAAGAACGTACAGAATTTTCAGTGTTTTTGAATTGTCTTTAGCACACAATCAATTATTAGATATTGCATTTCAAAAATTAAAAGTACATATTGTCAACATGTTTGTGTTTAAAGCATTACCCTGCTAGTATAGGGAGGGGACCATGCATCCTCTCTAAGTCAGTGCCATGGTATAGTTTTGGTATCGATCTCAAAACTTCTCCTACCTACCCCTGACTACACGGATGCTGTCAAATCTTTGAGACTACTTTCGTTTTTATCTCAAAAGCGTACGTGCAAAGCGTTGTCTTATCGTTGACAGATTCTGAGTAAAATTAGTAATACTTTGCGCACAAGAAAACGATTTTCTGCGAAAAAAGTTATCTGCACCACTTTGCCAAGATTTTCCGGGAAATTCCATGTGATATATTATATTTTCAGATTTGATCTCAGCTTGTAGAGTGATGAGAATCTGCAACACTAATAAATGCAGTAACGGTTTGCCCGCTAAAGGTTTCTGAATTAAGGAAATTTCAAGCTGACAAATGGCATACATAAGTAGATAAATACAAAAGGTTAAATATGGAATAATTATACATTGTACACCTCAAATAGTTACACAAACTTCATTCTATGGATACAGAGGTGGTGATGGTAATACGGGGTACCTGGATTTTGACAAGATCATAATATTAAATTATCAATTCAAAAAACTTCTCAATTCAAAATTCAATAAAACCGTGTGGCAGTGTATCATTCCGAACGCATATATCTTCAATTAACACGAGAAGATAAGCAAATGACTATGTTAACACCAAAACAACATTCAATTTCCAAATTCTCGTATATATGATGATGTTTCCATAAATATTTTATTCATTAAACCTTGAAAACCTTCAACATGTGTGGGTAGCCAATCAAATTCTGGTTTGTAGTTGTAGAATTAACACGTTTCTGATCTGTCAAGTCCACACCTACACCAATTATGTTTAAAAATACCAATAAACTGGTAATCCTTTATGTGTCACATATAATGAACTAACCGATAATTGATAATAAGGTGCATTAATTAGATTGACACGATTTTGAAATTATAATACGATTTATCGAACATGCGTCTGCGCCGACAATTTACACAGATGTCTTGCCTTATAGAGGACTGGTAGAACACGTGCCCAGTTTTAAAAGACCCCTTTAGCAACCATAGAAACAGGACTTCAGAGGTCTTCGTTGTTAAGTTAGGTGGTCGACAGACGGACTTATTTGGTAACTTGCAAATTGGACGAGTCGTTTTGAACAAATATTTGTCAGCATGTCTGGATCAAATAGTGCTTGATAAAACTTTTCCTGTCTGACTGGCTTTATGTTCCTGTTTTTTTGTGAAAGTACTTAGATTTGCGAGAAACGACGCTGAAAAACCGTTATAATAGCAGTGTTATTGTGTAAACATCTTACCCTGAAAACTTAGATGAAAAGAGCATGAAGCGAGTTGTCAATCCGTGCATTGTCACAAGTGAATGACAGCTTACTTAAGCTCACTTCACCTACCTATGATTTCACGGTAAGATATTTACAGCAGAGCGATTTTATAAACATATCGAAGTGAAGGCTTCCATCTTGATTCTATGGATTGACAGCTCACTTCGTGATCACTTCACCCAAGCCTTCACCTTTCGACGTGTTTACAGAATCGCACTGCTGAATAGTCTGGCAGGTTTCTTTCTTGAAGCTAACTTTTACACTGTAAAGCTAACTTATTATTTTGCATCTCTAGCTGATAGATAGGACAACCCACTCTTTGTTATTTTGGTCATAAAAATATGCGATTCGCCGATTTTATGTAACACTTTGATGTCGAATTTATTATTACCTACAATATATTTTATTGCATTCCTACAATTTACATCGCCGTGTGTGGCAATTACACGATTTACAAAGTCGAAACCTGTATAATATTTTATTTGGATAAGCGACAGAGATCGCGTATTTACCAAAACTAGTTTGCTGTAATCTTATTTGTCCAATGAGGCTAGTTGAAAGAACCCATTGTGCGGATGATTTTCCCTTTTACAATTACGTAGACACCCACGCCTGTATGTTTGTCTGTAAATGCAGTAGCCAAGAGCATGGGGGCGAGGCGCCGGACGATATTTGCATTAATTACTTCGCGATTTGTTTAATAGTCTATGTGTTTACCTCTTAATCGTTCAGCCGTACATATTAGGAAATAGCTCAGCAATGAATGCAATTTTGTTACTTAAAAATATTTGTGTCAGAGGAAATGCGCATTTTGAACTGCGACAGTCGGAATCGCTGAAAACTATTAACTTTTTTCCGTTTCTAATAGCGGTTTTAAAAGGAACATAAAATGATAACGAGCTAAGTATAATCCTGTACTAAATTTAAATATCTCGTTAATAAAACTTGTACAAACATTAAGCTAATTCCAAATAAGACTAACAATGGCGCTACCTAATTTCAAATCAAACAAGTCGCGTATTTGCAAATGTAAGTTAAAGCAAACGTTATGTGCTGTGTCCTTATGTAAATATATGCGGCAGATGCCACTTGAACAAACAGACAACATTCCGTATACGTCTGGGAGTCACCTTATATACCGGTTCAACTATGGCATAGGTATAAAACTTACCTTTTAGGTGTGAATAGGTGTATTCTGTGGCGCCGGCGCACGTCAATGACGCCCGGTATGCAAATGTTACCAGTTTATTGATGTCAAAATTGCATTTAGTACAATTTCATGCACATAACGGAACTTTCTCTCGAGCACGAATAAATTAAACAACTTCTCAAATTCTATACAGCTTTGGCTTTTTTGACGGCAGACTTTAAAAACGCCATAATAAAAATAATAACTTCTTAAATGCGGTAATAAACATGCAAAACATCATATCCTGCTGAGAAAATAGCAATGATGAGATTGTTAAAATATTCATGTTTTTTTTTGGAATGTACTATGCAAATTACTGCCAAACTGCCAATAAATATTAAGACATCATTGATATTTAAAAATGTGCGCCTTTATAATTATGAAGAATAGTAATTAAACAGTCATTATTAAAATCCAGTAATTATTTTAGGAATTTCTGATACTTAACTACTATGAGATAATCGTGACCGATTAGACTGGCCACAGATGTTCAAGATGAAACAAAAAAAAAAAGAATTCATCTTCGTTCAAATAGAAAACGATGCAGTTTCAATTATAAAAACAACAGCCTTATTTGATCCGAAAGAAAAACAATAAAAGGGCCGAGTCCCGAGTGGGAGCTGCGCAGGCGCATCGCATATAAATATTTTAATGCTCTGGCGCTGACGAAGCAGAAACTCAGTGAGTAGTGACTATTGTTTCTTAGTGTGTTGAACAAATAAATATAGAGCCAGTTTTTGTGTGTCCAAGTTTGGTTTTTGTGTGGTCAAAGACTTTAGTGGCGTCCACTTGAGGAAGTTATTTTAACGTCACTTTTGGGCGATGATTAGTGATGAAGTCCAGCGGGTCTAAAAAGGCCACTTCAGCAGAATCAGAAAGCACATCACGCTACCCGTCACTGTCAAATTTTCCCAATCAACCTTGAACCTAATGCGTTAGCGATAAAGATGATAATGAAATATGACAGATTGTTGTGTGATTAATAATTATTATTTATTTATTTATTTATTTCGTAACAATTGCTTGCTATTGCTTATTATGATTCTACTAGTGGTGTTTTAGACCCGCTGTTTGTATTTGAGTTCTTATAATAGAAGGTACTTTCGTGAAAAAAAAAGCTCTGTAGGATTAATTTTCCTCCATAGGTACGGTATGTAATTCGCACATTAATTTCCATCTAAGAAGGAACATTATTTGTTGAGCTTGAGTTGCTTCTCTAATAATTACCGAGTTGTAGCTAATCTCAGGAACTACTATTTCGATTTGAACATTCTTTCAGTGTTAGATAGCCCATTTATCGAGGAAGGCTATAGGCTATATATCATCACGCTAAGACCAATAAAAGCGGAGCAGTAATGAAAATTGTGAAGCAGACGAAGTTGCGCGGGTCAGCTAGTTAGTACATATATTGTGAACAAATAATTTCGAATACAGTAAATCTCAGCCAAATTCGATAGTTTACAACACCTCGGTGTCTTATCGAGAAAAAAGAGTTTACAATCTTACACGATTTATCTTACAGTGTTTACAATAATCCGGTTACAAACACTTATACAATACACATTGCGACAATGGTACAACGTCGCATCATAGTCGCGTAAAGAGTCGTTCCCTTAGGTAGATCCCCTTATAAACAATTCTAGCCCTCCCCATAAAATAAATAAAAAAAACGATAAAGTGCGAGTTGAACTCGCACACGAAGAGTTCCGTACCATGAACCGAAAAAATTACCTACATTTCTTGTATGGGAGCCTACTAATATTATAAATGCGAAAGTAACTCTGTCTGTCTGTCTGTCTCGCTTTCACGCCAAAAATACTGAACCGATATAAATGAAATTTGGTACAGAGATAGTCTAGAGCCTGAGAAAGGATATAGGCTACTTTTTATCCCAGGAGTATGTTCCCTAGGGACCACGCGGGCGAAGCCGCTGGCAGAAGCTAGTTTAATATAATTTTTATTATTTGTTGTTATAGCGGCAATATAAATACAAAATCTGTGAACATTTCAGCGGTGTACCTATTACGGTTCTTGAGATACAGCCCGCTGACAGACAGATGGACTGACGGACAGCGGAGGCTTAGTAATAGGGTTCCGTTGGTTACCCTTTGGATACGGAACCCTAAACACAGTCGCGGGCAATAATCACAATAACCTCTAGTAATAATACTGCATTCGTATAATTCCGTACATTATCTATTATTTGTATAATCGCTGTCTCGGCCCTATTATAATTGTAGAACAGCTGCCTATAATCTTGAAAACAGTTGCGTGACTCTGATACTTACATTATGAAGGTATCATAAGTTATAATTAATAAATAGCTAATAATAATGAACGGGCCGCCATAGCCCTGACTAGGATTTCCTGTGTTTGGCGCCATTTGTTCAGTACTAGTGGACGTCACGCGGTTTCACCCGCGTAGTTCCCGTTCCCGTGGGAGTACGGGGATAATATATAGCCTATGTTACTCCCTGATAATGTAGCTATCCAATGCTAAAAGAATTTTTCAAATCGGTCCAGTAGTTTCGGAGCCTATTCAATTCAAACAAACAAACAAACAAATCTTTCCTCTTTATAATATTAGTGTAGATAATTAACTTGGAAAAGGAACATATCTGAACGAATCTTGAGCCAAAAGACAATGAAACTAATCAAAAATTCCGCAGAAGCTTACAAAAAAAAATCAAGTCATGGGTATTTGGAAAACGTGGATAAAAAAGAAAAAAATCAGGTAAATACAAGTACATAATATGTGGGAATTGTACACATTTACACAAATCTCGAGAAAACGCAAATCAATCATCCTTTTAAACACAAATCATAAAGCAAGTTTAATTGGCAATTTAATCATGCACAATTTACCTCATTTCGTACGAGAAAACAGATTTCAAAATCCAATAGAAAATAAATTAATATCTATATGAACGCAATAAATGCCCGGGTCAAATGCCAGTGAGTACGCAGATTGCATCTTCATACCCGACAACAATATAGCCGCTAGAAGGTTTATTGCCTTCTATAATTACTGTAAGTATTACCGGTTACATTCCCCCACAATTCGAATATAAGCCCTCCTATCTCACGAACACAACGCGTAAATTTTACGACCGCATTCATTAAATAAAACTACAAACCAAAACCCTCGATGTTTAGTTTAAATTCTAAACAATTGTATAATCGAAGTACACTATTCGAATTAAAAATACTGATGCTCTTGAATGTGAGCCAAAAACATCAAATGATTTCAGTTCCAAAACGAGATCAAGATTCAAGCCATGACTACAGAGCGATGGCATCTGGAAAATCAGAATCAAAAAGAATAACGGAAACGTGGACGGTGGAACACCACGACATACTAAGCATAAAGGATGTTATTCACGAGCCGAAAGCACTTGCACTCGTGACTCACAGTCTTATCTCACTTTTACGACTGCTATACCCTGCTGTTGTTCAGAAGTCAATACTAAAACACAATTTGTTGTTTCGTTTTATCAATTACGCAGCGGATGCGCGGCTATCGACAGAAATATCAATTGCATGTGAATGCTGTTCACGATACACCTTACTGCTTTGTCGACACAAATACGAATATTCTCAGGAAACAAAACTATTCAGAGAATATGTTCAACTCTCAAATCACGATATATGTTGATGCGTTTATTATGTTTTGGCGTGATTTATTACCTCTCATGACTTCGCCGCGACACAGCAATAAACAGCAATAAAATCGTTACTTTAATTCATAATGTTATCAACTCGAGAATAATTCGGCAATAATAAAACCCTTGTTTCCAGACGTGAGATTATGCGCACTTAATTGTACCGATAAACCTACTGGCCATGTCAAACCCCTAATGGGATTCGGTGATAAAGAATCACTGGACACAGAAACTCAATTAAGAAAAGGTGCTGTTATCAGAAACGGCAAAGGTGGGCGCGAGCAAAAAGGGCAGAAAGGACTCCCAGACGCTCTTGTCTTAGCGTCTTATCGTATTCAGTCATTTGTCGGCGACATTCCGGGAATGGCGGCGACGGATGGCCTAATTGACTTAGTCGCCCACACTGTATCATACTGCCATTAACTCTGACGCCTCTAGGAGCCCCTTTTGTTCTCGTCCAGTCCCAACAGGTACACTCTACCTGCGCATATTTGCCAAACAAGGGTGGCGATTTTTTCCAAAGCAATTTCTAAACATAAAATCTACCTGGGGCTTTTTGCCTTTCTCAAGTGGCTTTACGTCCATTTGAAATATTGTTTCTGGATCTGCTTCGTGTGGTCGGGAAGTTAATTACAGTGTACTCGCCATTAGCGTGTCGGTGTAAGTGATTAATAGTCCACCGAGTCTCGAAAGCTTAGTACTAGATCTAGTAAATTATCTCCATTTACTGTTGCCGCCAATTTCTATGCTTTACTCGACTTGTTAATTGCTTACCTGCCTACACGGGCTCACCGTTGTCGCTGCAAATAATGCGTATATCTTTAGACCCGCTATAATAAGACTTATAAGCCTAACTGGTGTTTCTCCACATTAATGTTTTAAAGTTTCTTACGGCATTTCGTCCACATTGTTTCGTTCCTTTGTTGGGTCTTTGTGCTATGTTTGTCGCTGACTCATCGTGTACCTGTCAGCGGCGCTCCTCACGCCACTCCATCATACAGTGTCACTTGACATTCCTTGGACACTCATTACCCCTAATGGAACTTCAAGAGCTCGGCCACGCTATCTTCAATCAAGTTAAGAGCAACCAATTGGAACGGTTCTCATAAAATTCTAAATTAGTGTTCCCTACTTTTGTGATCCTTAATTGCATCGTGAACTATTTATTCAAAGATATGACTAAGAGGTAGCTTTTATCATCCAATGATAATTGTTTCTGTTTTCATCCTGGCTAAAAGGGAGCATTTAAAGGATCCGTTTGAACTCTCATCCTATACACCCTCCACTTCAATTATCTCGAAGTGGCTCTCGATTGCAATGTCGTTCGGCTTTTACCGTCTAAAATTACATATTGGGAGCACTCACAGGTTTCCGTTACCTAATGTAGACTTCCGCCGACCTGTAAATCGAACCAGACGGTTATAAATCTCAGCGGGGTTGGGACCGCTCCGATACGGCTAAAAGCTTCGTCGAACGAGTAAAAATAGGGACCGCCTTAAGTCGAGGTTCGTGTACGTTGATAAGGTTTTGTAGTTTTTGTGGAATAAGGACAACATCCAAAGATAGCGGTGCCTCAAGACCCGAGATAATAAAACTCGGTCGCAGGATGGCACTTAAGAGGTTTGGGCACCTTCGAGATTATGAGCGTGGGCTCTATTTGATAACACCGGTACGGTCGCTTATTTGTCTTACGATTTGATTGTGAGTCGGAGATTTCTTTCCTGCCTGATAAAAATTACATCATTTGTTTTGTTAGCTGACTCCTCGGATTATTTGGGGTTACATAAAGCGTTATGCTCCAAATAATGAACGTTTACATCAAGTATGGTCGACGGCTGGCCAACATCTGTTATCGAATCGGAATTTATGTTTTTCGTCTTTCAACCGCACCTGCTGCTGATTTAAATATATAAACTCAAACAAAGTTACATTGCGATGGCTTGGAACTAAACATTTTCCCAGGACATGGTCTAATGTGTTTGTTTAGTTTTCTGTAAGTGTACTTTTAAGTGTCTTTTGTTCATCCGCAGTGGAGTTTTCAAGTGGTTTGTCCACAAGATTTGGGTGCTCGACTGTCGGTTCTCACACGCCTACTTTATGTTCGTATCTAAAGCCGGCTCGGCTTCCGCGTTGTCGCTGGGAGTTGCATTAAATTGAATTTACGTACTAGCCGGGCATCTGTCCGAACTAAGATATTTATCACTTCGCTTGCTTCATGTAACGTGTCAAACCGAACGGGAACGCTGCGCTCGCGGATATATTTTTTACCCCTTCCATCTCTCTTCTTTCTATGCTCGAAGATAAGGATAGAACACATTTCCGAGTACGTAATCGATTGCGATTGAGACTTTATATCACAGGATTAGAGTGTAGTTTGGTTTGTTTTTATAGAGTAACACTTTCAAAGTATCGTAATGACTCGCTACGGTCGCATGAGCGCATTCAGAATCCGTCGTTTGTCTTGCAATGTCGTATTTCCAACGGTTAGTTGCTTTAATTAGAGCTTTATGTGTGTGCATTAAGGTGTATTATTGTCTGTTTACTAAGGCTATTTGCGGATGAGGTGTGCGCGTGCAAGGCTTATCCTTGCGCCGCCGTTGGCGCCGGCGCCGCACTTAGAGCGCTATTTTTTCCCGTGGCGGCGCACCACGTTGTACTCATAATTTATTCATTAAAGCCGTAATTTATTCGTATTTTATATATACGACCCGCGTAATTCTCTAGTTTGCGACTATTGTTGTCGTTTTTATTTCTTATTTGCGATTGGCAGACGCTAGCGGCGGCGTGGGCGCAGACGCGTGGCGTCGCGTTGCCGCTTTAAATTAAATATCGCGTGACTATATTTTACTGTGGGAAACTCGGGTGAAATTCTCTCAATTATAATCTCATCAAATTATGATTCCCCATAGCGAAGATTGTTGTAAAATGCGTTCACACGCGTGTACAGTTAACCGCAGCTCGGCAGTCGCAACTGTTGGCCTCGACCCGGCGCAGGCGCCTATATTTTGCTAAGCCAACCTTGTGACCTAAATTAGTTTACTAGACTTGTACTTGTTTAGTTTCAAACATTGTTTGTTTTGATCTATGGCTTGGAAAACGGACAGTGTTATATGAACTGGTTTCCTTGGGCGCTAGAAATTATTGCCTGTCATTGTGTTTGTTGCGTTAATTTGTACGCGTTGTTTTGATTAATTGAATTTCTGGTATCAGAGATTAATTAAACCTTTGATTTTGTGATATAAACTTAGATAAGCTTTGTTGTGACTCATGTTTTTACAAATGAAAGAAACAATAAATCGACAAAGACATTTAAGTTCTTAAAGACAAACTTTGGTAGTCGAAAACTATCATACTAAATACGTTTTTAAGAATAAATACCTCTATATTTTTAGCCTCAGTGGGATTTCTCAAATAGAACATTCTAGACGCGGGAGGCGGCGTTAAACCAAAACTGGGGTCTTGTATCGCCAGTTTAACTTGACCTTTCAAGTTTGGAGCCGTTGCTCTTTAATTGTCTTCGTTTATTTGGGTTACGAGGGGAGGGGAGGATCGTCTGTGATTGGTGATGTTGCATGCGTAAGCGGCGCGTGGCGACAGATGTGGATGTAAACTGAAAAAGTTTTGTAGCGTTAGCATATTAGTGTAGTATTTCATTATTTTATTAGATTAACTTTTTCAGTTGGTATTTTTCATTGATACTAAAACAAAAGAAATAGGTGGGTGATTAAAAATAAATATCATTCATAGTTTTCCTTATTTTGTAAGGATAAAATCAAGTTTTAGTTTTATTAATAGATAGCTGTTTTAAATAATTACCTTGATATAAAAATTCCAACAAAACTAGTTACTTAAAACGTAGATATGCATACCTGCATATTAGCGTTAAGAATCTGAATAAAATTAATTTGTATTTCTAACTCGAGTTTCTAATTTCGGTCTATAAAAAAAAAAAAACAAATGAACGGACGGGGCCTTAAATAACAAAGTTTAACTGCTGGGCAAAGATTTTTTTTATTATAAAAATAATATTCATGAAAAATGTTTTCTTTGCTGCCACTACCAGCCATATGTTTATTTATAACGGACAGTGGCTTGTAAATCGGATCGTTGTTTATAAGTTTTATATTATGGCGGCTGCAACAATAAACATAACTGCTACTTGCGCGTACGCAGCACTTTTGTATACAGTATTTCCTACGCCACGCTTTTGTACTTTGAGATTGGTAGACGGTGTTGCTACCTATTTCTATTAAACAATATGTTTCAGATTTTTCAAGATTTATGATTTTTTATTTTATTTATTTTAAGCCTTTATGTAAGGATAGTGGTGATTAAAAAAAAATCATTGCACTATGTTTGGTCTGTAATGTGACTCAAAGGGCCATTAGGGTAGGTTCCTAAAATAATCTATTTGTTCGTGAAAGCGCGACAGACAGACAGAATTACTTTCGCATTTATAATATTAGTAAGGATAAGGATAACTAACATACCCGCTTTGAACTTTGACGCTTTTGATATTCGTTTTTTTATTTTGCTTATCAAAATAAGCAAAAATATTGATCAAAATTTTTTGACAATACATTTTATACTCAAAACTAACGGACTAAATTGATTTTATGTTTTTAACCAAGAAACATCCCCATGATATTTATAAAAATGTTCATCATCTCGTTGTATCTAAAAGCAACTGAATTAAAGAGAGCAAGTCCGTTTACTTTCAGTGATTTAACCTTATCGCATTTCTATTTGCCCCTTCATTGAGCACCCTAAGTAGACGTATGGCGCCATATAAAATATTACTGACATCCCTAATAGACTGGGGATCAGATAAAAATCTATACTAATATATAAAGCTGAAGAGTTTGTTTGTTTGTTTGCTTGAACGCGCTAATCTCAGGAACTACTGGTCCGATTTGAAAAATTATTTCAGTGTTAGATAGCCCATTTATCGAGGAAGGTTATAGGCTATATATCATCACGCTAAGACTAATAGGAGCCGAGCAGTAATGAAAATTGTGACGCAGACGAAGTTGCGCGGGTCAACTAGTACTAATATACAAAGCTGAAGAGTTTGTTTGCTTGAACGCGCTAATCTCAGGAACTACTGGTCCGATTTGAAAAATTATTTCAGTGTTAGATAGCCCATTTATCGAGGAAGGCTATAGGCTATATATCATCACGCTAAGACTAAAGGGTGCGGAGCAGTAATGAAAATTGTGACGCAGACGAAGTTGCGCGGGTCAGCTAGTATACATATAATGTGACAGTTTGATACAGAACTAGGGAATTATTTATTTAAAAAATAGGCCAAGTGCGAGTGGGACTCGCGTGCTGCGGTTCCGAATGAATTTAATTTTTTTAGCATGTTATTTTAACACTACAGACTTCTAATATGTTTTCTTGTAATCTTTAGGTAAAGATCTATTATCTCCATTTTTTTTTTCAAAATTTTAGACTCATTGGTTTCGGAGATAAGGGGGGGGAATAGTCATTTTTCGTCTAATTTCTTGAATAACTTCAAAACCATTTATTTTAAAACTATGAAAAAAATTTAATTAAGCCCTTCTATTTGATATGTCACACGATTTTGTTCAAATTTTTTTAATTATTTTTAATTTTCTTGTTTGACTACCAAAAGTGACCGCCATACTAAAAATTTAATGATTTACGTAACGTGTTTGGGTCATAGAAGTCCATATGTGTACCAAATTTCAACAGGATCGGTCCAGTGGATCCGGAGAAAACTGGCTGTGACACACGGACAGACACCCGAATGATCCTATAAGGGTTCCGTTTTTTTTTCGGAACCCTAAAATATGTCGTTTCGTAAAGAAAGAAAGAAAAATAGTTTATTCCGCCCAAACAGACGCACATTTCAATTGCGTAGTGATACGAGTAAGTTTTAATTTGGCTAAGGCCTAAAATGGCTGTACGAAAAATATCTCATAATTGTGGCCAAAATACTTCTAGAACTTTTACCATACATATAATGCTGGTCACAGGAAGCAAAATACGGAGACACGTGAGAACTAGCGGGCTTACGATACCTGGTATAAAACAATGTCGTTTTTTCTGTCTGTACGCTTATATCTTTTAAACTATGCTACTGATTTTAATGCTGTTTTCGTCAATAGACAAAGTGATTCAAGAGGAAGATTTATATGTATAATTCGTCCCGAAATTGCTACGGCAACACGGGAAAAAGGGGATATACGCGACTTCGTACGCGTACATTCCATTTTTACTACTAACTGACTACTGAAATAACCTAATGATTAAGTCATCATCAGCCGTAAGATGTCCACTGCTGGACATACATACATACTCCTTCAAACGTTGGCAACTCTTCTTACCTCAGGAGATAGGTTATCATATTAAATTATTCATGACCTATAATGCAAGCTAAAACATGACGTAAAACTGTAAATAAATATGTTTTATAATCCCGTTGACATTTGAAATTATTACAAGAATATAACTCTATGTTTACGAGGCACAAGTTAACTTACTCATCGCATAATAACTATAATTTTCGCATAATTATACAGACGACTTACCTACTATAATTTATGAGATATTGAATCGTGTCTAATAAAGAGGCTTGATTATAATTATATAAATGAAACTTATAAATGATAAAACCTGTACTGCGCTTTTTAGTAAACATAAAAGTTACAGTTCAGTGTCGTGAAAAATAAAACAGGTTTTTTTTTTAAATTGACGTCCGGTGCGTACTTTTGGGCAGTAATGGGCAGCCATCTTCGCTACCAATTGAATGACAGTGACTGGTAAATATTTTCACAATCCTTACTTCCCTACTTTATAATATAATATGTAATCCTTACTAATATCCTTATTTCATTACCAATATTATAAATGCGAAAGTTTCTCTGTCTGTTTGTCTGTCTGTCTGTCGCGCTTTCACGCCAAAACTAATGAACCGATTTAAATGAAATTTGGTACACAGATAGTCTAGAGCCTGAGAAAGGACATACGCTACTTTTCATCCCGGAATATGTTCCCTGGGGATCACGCGGGCGAAGCCGCTGGCAGAAGCTAGTATAATATTATAAATGCGAAAGTAACTCTGTCTGTCTGTCGCGCTTTCACGCCAAAACTACTGAACCGATTTAAATGAAATTTGGTACACAGATAGTCTAGAGCCTGAGAAAGGACAAAGACTAATCTCATCCCGAAAATATGTTCCCTGGGGATCACGCAGGCGAAGATGCTGGCAGAAGCTAGTTTCAGCATAACACCGGCTGATGTTCTAGAACTAAGCTTAGTCAGCTTAGCATAGGTCACTCAGCTAAGGTGATTTTCAATACAATGCGAGCAGTTTGCGATTTGCAGGGCAAACTAACATAATTTAGTTCTTGGTCTCTGCAATCGACTTAAGATTATGAGGATATAGGTTCTCGAATATCAGTGTACGGCAGGTCAGTGCCTCAGTGATGACAGCTAACAAAGAATAGGTAAACAACGGTGTCATTGTCTGATTATGTATTATGTACCTATACTTCCTACTGGATTCTTTCATCTCTCGTTACGTTTGAAAGCTGAACCAAAGTTGCCATGCTGAAAACGATCTTCTGTTTTACGGAGTCAATCACAAATTACGTATTGATGTAGAATGCCAAATTAAATTGGCAAGCGATGTGATCTGTTTATATCGGGGACATGCTTGAATCGAGAGGGGTAAAGACTCACTAATTACCAGAAAACCAGAATCATTGAGAAGTATTTCCGGGGCTGGAATCGTGACTAATAAAACCGCGGGGCACATCAAGCTACATTTTTTTTAGGGTTCCGTAATAAAAAAAGGAACCCTTATAGGAACACTCGGGTGTCTGTCTGTCTGTCCGTCAGTCACAGCCAGTTTTCTCCGGATCCACTGGACCGATTCTGTTGAAATTTGGTACACATATGGACTTCTATGACCCAAACACGGACGCGTTACGTAAATTATTGAATTTTTAGTATGTGGTCAAACTAGTAAAATAAAAAAAATAAGCTTTTTGAACAATATCGTGTGACATATCAAATGAAAGGGCTTACTGTGAGGGTTTTAATTATATTTTTTTCATAACTTTAAAATAAATGATTTAGAAGTTACTCAAGAAATGAGACGAAAAATGACCATTCCCCCCCCTTATCTCCGAAACTACTGAGCCTAAAATTTTGAGAAAAATGGAGATAATAGATCTTTGGCCAGTGTTTATTTCTGTCTGAACCATATTCTGAAAACCACGCAGACGAAGTCGTCGGCACAAGCTAGTGCATTATACAGGGTTATTTGTAAAACACCAATAACTTCTTAGGCAGTTAAAGTACACATGATTATAAACAACTTTTACTTTGAGACCAACCCTGAAAACTCGAAAATAATATCAGCTATTTCATACATTTTCATTGACTAAATATTGCATTTTGTATGAAACAGCTGATATTTTTTTCGAGTACAATAATTATCCCTCACAACTTTAATCTGAAGTTAAAGTAACCTGTTAACATTAAAACTTTTTAGGGTTCCGTATCCAAAGGGTAACCAACGGAACCCTATTACTAAGCCTCCGCTGTCCGTCCGTCCGTCTGTCTGTCAGCGGGCTGTATCTCAAGAACCGTAATAGGTAGACAGTTGAAATTTTCACAGATTGTGTATTTCTATTGCCGCTATAACAACAAATTAAAGTTTATGGTACGGAACTCTTCGTGTGCGAGTCCGACTCTCATTTGGCCGGTTTTTACTATCACGTCTCTTTCACCACCTATTTTAATTAAACCAGTTTGATAACTATAAAATAAATCACACATAGAATTAAATCTAGCTTCATTAAAGGATCCTGTAATGCCAAGTACTTATTACCAATAGAAAGATAATATAATGTTGGCATGTCTGTAAATCTTATCATAATTATCACATTAACGCTCCGCTGCGCGGGTTAATATATCACTTTAATGGTATCATTGTGGGCTAGTGTTAAGTTATAGGGCCTAGTTACAGGAAGTGATCTAGATTTCGATGTGTAATTTTGAAATTACCCTATCCACTGAGTAGTAATTACAGTAGTCTAACTAATCGGACACTATTAAAAACTATGAATGTTCGGATTACTG
This sequence comes from Lacanobia wlatinum, assembly GCA_947578705.1. Lineage (NCBI taxonomy): Eukaryota > Metazoa > Arthropoda > Insecta > Lepidoptera > Noctuidae > Lacanobia > Lacanobia wlatinum. Next base: position 21,388,416 of record OX388033.1, read on the forward strand.
GATTGCTAAGAAAAAAACTGGCCAAGTGCGAGTCGGACTCGCGTGCAAAGGGTTCCGAACGAATTTAATTTTTTAACATGTTATTTTAACACTACATACTTCTAATAGGTTTTCCTGTAATCTATAGGTAAAGATCTATTATCTCCATTTTTTTTCAAAATTTTAGGCTCAGTAGTTTCGGAGATAAGGGGGGAATGGTCATATTTCGTCTAATTTCTTGAATAACTTCTAAATCATTTAGTTCAAAATTATGAAAAAAATATAATTAAAACCTTCACAGTAAGCCCTTTCATTTGATATGTCACACGATATTGTTCAAAAAGCTTTTTTTTTAATTTTGCAGTTTGACCCCCAAAAGTGACCCCCATACTAAAAATTTAATGATTTATGTAACGCGTCCGTGTTTGGGTCATAGAAGTCCATATGTGTACCAAATTTCAACAGAATCGGTCCAGTGGATTCGGAGAAAACTGGCTGTGACAGACGGACAGACAGACAGATAGACACCCGAGTGATCCTATAAGGGTTCCTTTTTTTCGGAACCCTAAAAACTGGCCAAGTGCGAGTCGCACTCGAGCATGAAGGGTTCTGCATCGTATTTTTATTATTTGTTGTTATAGCGGCTACAGAAAAACACTCGGTGAAAATTTCAACTGTCTACCTATTACGGTTCATGACATATAGCCCGCTGACAGACAGACAGACGGACGGACGGAAAGCGGATGCTTAGTAATAGGGTTCCGTTGGTCACCTTTTGGGTACGGAACCCTAAAAACAAGATAAAATAACTAAAGGACTTCAGAATGAAGTAATTTGTTAAGGGCATATGAAAGAAGCCCCCCCCCCCTTTAGTGGAGGCCTATGTCTAGCAGTGGACGTTTTTCGGCTGTTATGATGATGATATAAAAGAAGTGGTCGAGAAGGCGCAGGTAGAGGGTGGCCGGTTTGCTGGATGTGCCGAAGTACTAAAGTGCCAGATTAGTGAGACTGTACTGTAGTCAGTAAATCTGGGATAGGTCAAACCTAGTATTTTTCTTTTTACTATTGATTGTCACGCGTTTCACGTTCTCACCTGTTGGTAAGCGATGATGTGGTCGAAGATGGAGCACGCTTGCCTAGAAGTAACCTATTCACTCTTGACTTAAAGACTCCCAGGTTGTAGCTATCAGAGGATCTAATCTTCATCATCATTATTTGGCTAGTCTTTTCCGAAAACATGTTTGGTTCAGCTGAATACCAGTATTTTATATGGAGTTATGATTGCTTATCTGCCTTCCACAACCCATCTAGGGAACACGATGCCCAGTAAGACTGGTTCACAAAATAATTATGATAAACTAGTTGACCCTCGCAACTTCGTCTGCTCCGCTTCTTTTGGTCTTAGCGTGATGATATATAGCCTATAGGCTTCCTCGATAAGTGGGCTATCTAACACTGAAAGAATTTTTCAAATCGGACCAGTACTTCCTGAGATTAGCGCGTTCAACCAAACAAACAAACAAACTCTTCAGCTTTATATATTAGTACTAGCTTCTGCCAGCGGCTTCGCCCGCGTGGTACCTAGGGAACATACTCCCGGAATAAACGTAGCCCATATCCTTTCTCAGGCTCTAGACTATCTGTGTACCAAATTTCATTTAAATCGGTTCAGTAGTTTTGGCGTGAAAGCGCTACAGACAGACAGACAGTTACTTTCGCATTTATATTAGTAAGGATAAAGTATAGATAATGTGACTAATGCTTTTTATTATTTATCTAAAAAATACTTTCTTTTTTTTCAGGTAAGTGTCATGGCCGCCTTATCACAAATCGTAAGGATATTGCTGTCCGCCTGGGTTAAGTACAATAACCTGCCAATCGATTTTTATGCCTATCTCATCTGATTATTTGATACTATCTTTCAGATTCCTTAATCCTTTTTCGTCGTATATTTCTTGATTTAATGCTAAAGTAAATTGGTACTCATGTAGGTTTATAAATTACTAAAAACAGTCAGGTTTCAAATTATATTTACAACAATGGGCTCTTTGTCATTTTCCATTGTTGTTTTGCACAAGCTTATAAATCACAAAGAGCTTATAATTTACCGCGTTGTTTGTTGCACATCCCACAATGAGTTTTTGTGCAAATGCAAAAATGTACGATTACCATCGTTTATTAGCATAACAATTAACAATCGGCTTTTTTCCAAAGCGACAGTGGAAAGGACATAGTGCATTGTTTGCGAAGCATCGGCGCCAGCGCACGGGGCGCCACACATCCGCTAGTGACGCTCCGTGTTGTGTCGATAAACCCGCCAGTCATAATAATCGAACGATTTCGACTGCACACAATACCTTGTTGCTAGTTTCGGTGACAATATTATTGACATATCGCATAGCGTGTATTGTTTATATTATGCGTTTGAAGTTAAACGGCAGCTGGCGGTGGCATTGTTTCCCAAGTAGATCATGAGATTCATAGTTGAATAGAAACATTAACTAGAAAGAGAAATGTGACACGCATTTGGCAGTATACAGGCTTTAAATATTGATAGTTATTTGTAGGGACTGTGCATTTATCGATACATAATGCAGTCGGTTGGTCGCGCTTGGCTTGTCGCCTGCCGACCTCATTCCAGGGCTGCGGCACGGCGCCTGTCTCGATCGACGATTAGCAACACTGCACGCCCATCACTATTGTCTTTTTCACTACCCGACGTGATAATTGTTTCACAAGCCGGCGAGACATTTTATATAAAACTGCAGTTTTTTATCTTACGCGCTTAATGTTTATCTACAAGCAATTTGTTATGATGATAAACAGGAACATTTAATATTTCGCAATTTAAATTGTAAATAGACACTATTTCCCGTCATACGTACTTTATGACGGTCATTAGTACAGCGGTGTAGCATTAATCATCACAGTTTTATTTTGCAGCTCATATTACGAAGCTCCTATATCTGTAATTGTCCGCAACGTTGGCGCCACTGTTCTTTGGCCGTCTGCCACTGCAATAGGTTTTAGTTCACGTGATTAATTTTGAAAACCTAACATTTACAATATTAATGCAACAAAACTATCTTGATAATCTTTCAATGCATCAATGTTGTCACAGAAATACGGACGTGAAAAGTTATTAGCTAGTACGCTAATATACTGTGGCAAAATTTGTTTTGGAACCGAGCCATTATTCCCACAAGCATTTGAGTTACGTTCTATTGAAATATCCGTGAGATGTTTACAATAACTTCACTTAAATCAATTACATTTCATTAAACAAAATTCAAGGTTTGTTTGGCGCGCTTACGTTAGACTACGACTTTTAATTTATGTTCGCTTTTATAATTAGGTATAGTTATCAAAGTATCGATAAAAACTTCAGTCATTGGCGTCGGAGCGGCGGGCCGTGACTCGTTTTATATGCACTTGGCTCGACGCCACCGGTGACCTCATTGCGCGACCGTTTTTGGCGCCACTGTCGCTTATAATGATCACTATCGCATCGATGACATGCCAAAACGCGATCTTTAAGATCTCTATCGATGTTTATTCGCAAATTGAATGCGCAGCACTAGTGTCGAACTTAGCGATAGAAACGTGATTTCTATTTGTCCAGTATATTAATATTTGCTTATGATTTATTTAATCTGTTCTTGGTTTAAATAAATTTTGTTTATTGATAATGGAAATAGTATTTGATTGGTACTAAATTCGTTGGCGCCTCCGCGTTTTGAAATAGTGATTACAATTAATGTTTTGGGCGACAAATATTTAGTACGAATTGTAAATATTGTTAATGGTTTGGTTTTAATGGTGATATTATATTTTAGTGGCCATTATTGCAAGCTGTGTACTTTACAAATGGTTGTGCGTAGGTTTTAGTAACAAATCGTGACTAGTGGGAGAGAGACCAAGTATTGAATAAATAAAATTATACTTTTTATTTATTACTTACGCTTATGTTCACTTGATACTTGTATGCATTAAATAGGAGAATGACTTAATGATATAAATTTTAGTACCTACCTAGTCTATACGACTATAATAAAAATTTTAATGATCAGTAGTTAGTAGTTTTAATATTTTGTTTGTGTTTTAAAGATTTACAGAATTCTTATAATGGGCTATTTATGGGTCCTCGTAATGACCACGAAATTTACTTTTTATTTTAGCAGTATTTAACTTAGATCAAAGTTCAGTGAATATGTTAATTGTTTAATTAATTATTTGACGCAAACATTACTCATTGTCTAAACCGGCATCCGTTTCAAGCCAATGTACTGAGAATCGCAAGTAATAAATGGCATATTAATATTCAATAATGCTGTTTGAACTTGGTCGGTTTTCGGCACTAGTGCTGTAATCACGGCGCTATACCTACTGAAATGAGTCACTCACTCCGGAGTATTCGCAATATGCGCATATTGATTCTAATTCCCATTGTTTACGCATTTTATTTACGCGTTCCACGAACGATGCGCGTTCGCTTTAGCGGTTAATAGTTTTATATGGTAATTTAAAAATATACCGTGTATTTTAAATTGATTAAATAATATTCGTTCATTTATTAATAGCTTGACCAAAACTTACTTGGTATGAAAAATAATATTTCGAAATAGAGGTGACGAATTAGTCGAGACCAGATACCAATTCTCGGTTTCGGCTTTTAGATAAATGCGACTATGCACGCCCCACATGCTTGTGCAATAAATAAATAATAATTATCCGTAATTTCTCAAATAATGTTTACTATATCCACTTTTCCAGTCGATAAAATACCTTATAAGGTACGCCCGTCAAAACTGGTCTGTCTGAAATATGATTATTAAAGTTGCAAGCTTGCCTAAGTACTAAACATAATTTATTACCTCGTTCAGTTATCTTGGCTAGGCGACTCAAAAACCGAACTAACAGTTTTAATCTCAGGTCAATAGGACGCTCGTAAATCCATCTGTTTGTCTGTCATTGCGCAGCGGTTAACGCATTCGGTAGCGCTTGCAACATACACTTAGCGCTTTAGTAGGTAGCTACTCTTTACTGAACATGCGCTCGTGAAAATTGCGTTTTACGATGACTTGACGTATCATAGTAACAGTCTTTACAGTATTTAGTAGAACATTATCCCGTCGTTAAAAGTTTCGGTTTCGGTATTCGGTATTCGGCATTACGACGAGAGGTTTCGGCCCTCTAAAATATTTACGGAAAGTGATTTTACTCGTAGATGCATTTTTAAAAGATTTTTGGAATGTTTCGTTGTGCATTCTTTACGTTGATGTTGAATTAATTTTGATAGACATTAGGCAGTAGGCTTAAGTTGCTTTTAGTAATTTATGCAGGTATTAGAAAGTTTTGAGTCGGTCCTCGTGAAAAAAGATTCAAGTGGTTTTATTTTAATTAAACGACTCCACAATTAACTTTATGGACGGTTGTTGATACTAAAACATACAGTCAGAAACATGTCATTACAAAATTTATTATTTTATAAGAAATCTTGTACGGAAATCAAGTTCATTTAACGTTTCCGATCATAAAGAGTTCTTTTAAACTCCAAATTGTGGTCGATTTTAAAACTTAAACGCTCACTCTATCTTTTATTATGGCCGAGTGGTCTATCAACATGTGTTCATTAGTACAGACAGACAGACGGGACAATTAGAGGCCTCTGAATTGTTTTTACGATCCTTTCTTTACGAATGGACTTCGCCCTTAATTGATTTGTAGAAGACGACTCAGTAGACGGAATGGACGGTTATGTTTAAATGTTATTGAGTTCGAATCAGAATGATTTGAGTTTTGTAATATTGACTTTAGAGGCTCTTGTACACAAAGTGCTTATCTATTAGCGAATGTGAAAAATATAAGGGAATGTTCACATGATATCGCGTCAGCGTTTATTGCCTTCGCTACGCTACCACTCGCGCTGACAGATTGTCACTTGTCGAGAAGTCTCTGCGGCCTTAGTGCGAAATTTTAACGTACACATTTTACGAAAGAGACATTCTGCGAAAGAGACGTTTTACGACCAGGGGGCATTTTGCGAAAGAGACGTTTTGCGCCTGAGCCACTCGAAGGCTCGCGTGAGCGTAAACGCTAATTAGTATTGAAACTGAATAAGCGCCGTCTGGTGACAGTAACGGATAACCAATTTTTTTTTTAATACAGTTTGACGTACGCGAACGTTTACGTTAACGCGATCGAGTACGTTAAAAAACTCATACTAAGGCTGCCTGCCCATTACAGCGGAACGGAGAAACTGAGAAATTTAAACCAATGGAATTTCATAACATCTCCGTACCACGTGAGTTTCTGACATTTTGACTGACGCTCCGCTGCCTTGCTCCGCGAAAATAGACCTTCTGTTCTTTGAAAGTCTGTCGTCTTAATTAGCTATCTTCCGGAAATTAATTGTAATCTTAAATCATATTCCACGTTCAAACTCATTAACCAAACTACCTACTATTCATTTTTCTCAGCTAATTATTTTATTTAACGGTACACAAACCAATAAAATATAACACTAGAGATGGGCAACAGATTAAAGTCTGCTAACAAATTGATAGCGATTATCAAATCTTGCTTCATAAAATGCAAAGTTCTTAACAATATATCATGGGGAGACAGTTCTAATTAATATGAGTTTATTTTTTTCTCATGGTGTATAATGTGTTCCATAAATCCCATCTGTCTCGTATAAATAAATAAGCTAATGAACGGAGATTATGTTTGTTCGTCTTGCTTAAGGAGAAGTTTCGTGTGAAAAACGAAGATATCTTTTGGCTTTTTAGTACAGAACTGCCACATAAATAAGTTATTTTATTAAAAAAAAAAAATTGAATTGCAAGTCCTTGTAAAATACTAGTATTCAGATGAATTCGGCTTGACTGGAAGCAGGGGGGCTACTCTCTAACGAAATCCGTAGTTTCGGGCTTAGTTGCGGGCGTTCGTATTCTACTCCGTATCACCTACAGACTTACGATTAGTCCCGAACCCGAACTGAGAATGAATGACAACACGATTTCACAGTAACTGTCAAATCGTGTTATCATTAGTTTTCAGTGGTTAAGTGATACGAAGTAGAAAATGCCCGCCCGAAACTACGGATTTCGTTAGAGAGTAGCCCCCCAGAACTCAAAATAGTTGAGAAAAAGCTATAAAGATGTGAATCGAAAATCTATTTCACGAATTTCTTGTCAGTCGACTTGTCTGAGTGTTCTATTTTATTTCGACCTTGACTTTATCAGTCAACACTTTGCTGGTATTATTCAAATAATAATATACCTACGGATACACCTTAATATATAACTAACCCACATTAATAAATAAAAAAAAATATAACCGACTACCAAACAAAACGCTACAAAGAATAAAATAACTTTTATTTCGGAATTCGGTGTTTTTGGTTTTGTTTCGTTGTTTTTTAACATTATTTTATTCTTTGTAGTGTTTTGTTTGGAAGTCGGTTATATTTTTTTGTAAAAAGTTTTTTATTTTTCACTTTTAAGTGGTGATACTTGGACGACGTCTTCGTCAACGCAGAAATTGAAATAATCAAATATGCTCATAAAATAAAAATTACTGAAGCAAACTGAATCAAATTTTTATGGGACCAAATAGCAAGTATACTGCATCGAACTAAAAACGAATCACAGAAATCGGATCAGAGACCTCGGAGTAAATGTACACACATAAAAAAAAATATTCGCCGAATTGAGAACCTCCTCCTTTTTTGGAAGTCGGTTAAAAAACATACAAAGCCAAATCGATCACTAAAACCATCAAAATATACACGGTGTCAATTTGCTCAAGGCAACAAATTCACACTTTCTCACTGAACCTTAACATCTATCTACTAGAATCATCAATAACACAGATATTATATTAATAGTTTTCATATAAAATTAATCGGCTCATCATCTAATATGTAGCTTACGGCTATTAAAACAAAGATGGGCCATTTTTTGCCACCCACGCAAACAGCGGGCTTTAGTTCAATCATAGTGAGCTTGTAAGCTATGTCGGAAATATTATAATTACACTTGAAACTATGTTCTGTCCATAGCTTTTCCCTCGTGAAAAGTGTTTTCACTGGTTTTAATTTTTTGGCACGGAACCCTTATCCTTTTTCTAAAGTAAATGTTGCCTAAGTTACTCTTGCCTATGATAAATTATATTTATTTTGCAAATAGGTTACAAGTAACTCTTTTACACGTCATTTTTTTGTCGTATAAATCTAGATGGGGCGGTTTTTTCTAGCTGACTACCCTGAGAAGAAACACCGAAACAAACTCAGAGGTCATAGTCTCTTTTGAAGTCCATACAATCGCCAATAACATATGAAAAACCATGTAGGTTAACGTCTGAGGTGGCCTTTTGAGGAAAGCACCACGCAGGTTTGAGTGGGCTTGTCCAGACAGTGCAAGCATTTGTCAGTTATCGTGCAGCTCAGCTCAGAACTTTGAGGAGCTCAACGAACCGACGAACAATACCACATTAAGGACATTTGGGTAAGCCGCATAACATACTTAAAGTTAACATCATTCGGGTAGTGCAACGTGTGTCCTCCCATTAGTCAGTGAAAGTCCCGTCAAAATTGATCCAGGCCTTTCGGAGATTAGCCGGAACAGACAACAAAAAAAAAATGTTTTTTTAATTTTTAATGAAAAGTTTCGTAAACGTTCTTTATGCATTAAGTAAAAAGCAGTTATGTAGATAGTACAAACAGACACTTTAATTTTATTTATTTTTATAGAAACGTTCGTGTGCATTATTATTTGTCTAGATATTTTAAGCAGTCACGCTTTCAAATTAATTCTTATTGCTTGCTTGTAAGCATAATGAATAAATATTTCAAAATATACTGGGATTCCCTTTGTCGTGGTGCGATTACATGCATTAATCATGAATTAACTGGGATGTAATAAATTTATTTATGTTGTCTGAACAAATTTTCATCAGGATGTTACCACACAACACAATAGCAATTCGTTTTTAACAAAAAAATAAATTCTTCAATTAAATTTCTTAAGAAATAAACAGTTCTTTTAAATTCATATTTATATTGGTACCTACATAATAAAGTAATTATATCAAATAAATAAATATCTTCAATAAATAATTATTAGATATCATATGCGGGCCATGGACGCTCAAGCAAGTTGATCAAACAGTGTGATCAAACTGTTTGATCAAATAGAAATACGAAATTTTATATTTCTTCATGCCATTTGACAACTCATTTTTAACCCCCGACGCAAAAAGAGGGGTGTTATAAGTTTGACGTTGATGTCTGCCTGTCTGTGTGTGTCTGTCTGTCTGTGGCATCTCAAACGGATGGATCGATTTCGATGCGGTTTTTTTTTTTTCATTTGAAAGCCAGTTTTTGATAAAAAAAATCCTACAGACACTCATGTCAATTTTATAAAACTGTTTGAACCAACCTGTTTGATCAAATTACTTGAACGAATTAGATGAGAAAGATCCCTTCCCTTCATGGAATTAGCTGACAAGTAACTACACGAATGATAGAAATTAATATTTGGTATATTCCAAGAACCACTATCAGATTGAGTATATATCTTGTCGCCATTTAAACTTCCCTAAAACATGTCGCAGATGAAACGTGACACCCATTCAGATACCAATTCTCTCGGTAATAATTTTCACATCAGTGTTAAGTAGTTTGCACTTAGTTAATTAAAATTTACAGCTTTAAACGCCCACTTAATTAACGTCCGTGTATTCGCATACACGATATGTGTTTTACATTTTGAAAACATTCATTCTTGGAAAGTTAATTATAATAAAACTAATTTAAATGTAGTTAATATTGTTGATTGCGGCAAATTCCATGGACTGTCTTCCGCACAAAGCAATGCGTCCATTTTGTTTAACTTGAGATGGGTTTGCTCTTGACTCTGGTCTAGGTTAGAAGTGGCAGAGACAAAGTCGACGATGGAGTGAGATTACCCAGCTTCCATTTTGTGTGAACTGAACATAAAGAATAGGCTGTCCACCATCTGACTAAGCAGGTTTTTGGAACTTTTTGGCCCCATCGCCTGAAAGGTAGGCCAAAACTTAGAACACATAATGATAACCGGTCCATCTAGTGGGTCGCAGCCCCAGGCCTGGCAAATCATATTCCATCATCGCTGATTACTAAGCTTCACGCAGCCCCCAAGAGGGCAAAACCCACTAGATGGTCAGACCAGGTTTGATCTTCCCTAAACACTGAGCTTCAAGCTGCCCTCCACGTAGCCAAAGACCGAAACAAATGGAGGGACATGGACAAAGAGATGATTCGGTGGTGGAGTCACGACCCGCAGTAATGAAGAATACAACTCGAGGAGAAGGAGGAATATTGTTAAAGGTAGTTAACATTTACCTCCTCCATAGGCATTTAATACTTGAACTGTGAGTACGATAAATTAATGCAACCTCACAGTTATTGGCCGTGCTGTATAATTAAGGCACATACTTAACGCATAATAAAAAGTTAAGAAACAGGTCTCCATCTGTCATTATAGAACCGCGTAAAGATATCTGAGACCCTATTTTCCGCCTTCACATTAAAATAATCGTTGTACCGGCCATATGTCTTCGAATTATCATTTGTCGGCTAGAAATTATAGCCGACCTACATCCGTCGATTATAACCCAATTTGTGACCAAAAATTGGTATCCAACACGCGGCCCTCTCTAAAGGTTGGGTGATGCCAAATTGGCTGAAAATTATAGGGACGTTTGTAAGACTAGAGAAGTTACAAAAACTTTAATTTCGAATGGAATGTATTTGAGTTCCTTGTTATTTCTCTGAAACAATGAGTATCCGTGTGTATGTGAATACTCCTGAATCTGGGGGGCTACTCTCTAACGAAATCCGTAGTTTCGGGCTTAGTTGCGGGCGGGCGTATTCTACTCCGTATCACCAACAGACTTACGATTAGTCCCGAACCCGAACTGAGAATGAATGACAACACGATTTCACAGTAACTGTCAAATCGTGTTATCATTAGTTCTCAGTGGTTAATTGATAAGAAGTAGAAAATGCCCGCCCGAAACTAAGCCCGAAACTACGGATTTCGTTAGAGAGTAGCCCCCCTGATGATCATCGGACACTTTTCGTGTGAATAATCCTGAACCTGGAGATCATCGGACACTTTCATTGTTATTTTTTCTTTAGCTATGTGCCAAATAACAGAAGCCAAGCAATCCCTCCACCCTATTACTAATGATTTAATACAGTGTAAAAAAAGACCAGCGTTAAGTTTAATTCCCAGTTACGTGACGATACCAACTCAAGAACACGAATGACAAACGACTAGCATTTAATGTCAATTAGCGAAGCGTTCCGGGGGAATTGGCCGTTTACCTATAAATAATGTCTAGTTACCTTCACACCCTGTAATATCAACCTTATCTTCACAGCAATAAACGCTGATATTCTTACGCAAACAGTAATTTCTAAAAGGAAGCAAAGATGGTTTAGAATGCATAATAGAAAGCGCTGTAGCAGCGTTTTCCATTTATTTTCTCATTTTATTTCATTTAGGAATGTTTTTATGCAACGGTTAAAATAAGATTATCCGTAGCTAATTAAGTAAATGGCAAATAAAATACCGAATTTATTCCTGATTGCTACCTAGAGTACAATTCCACGAACAGCTAGACAAAGAATAATGAAATACATAAAAACGGACACGCACCGATGCGGCACGCAATCATCAAATATTAGAAGCCCTTACAATTATAGAGCTAAGCGAAATCGTGTTCGTCTATAATTCAAAAGTTACACGTCACTTTTCAGATGAGCGCTAACAGCCTTATTCTGGTCCTCGTAGATTTATAAAAGGGTATAAAATCCCGACAGTGTATTATTGTTTTAAGACATTTCGTTGTTCGTCGCGGTCGGATTCCCGCGGCCGCCAGTGGGCGGTTACCCTGTAATCAACCCCCCTCCCGCGCATTGGGAGCGGTCCACGGTGATTATAGGAGGAATTTTACGGCTCCTTCGTTAGTCCGTCAAATCATAGGTCTGTTGCTTAATGGTTTAGAAGACGAGCCTGTGAACGATTTTATGTCATTTCCTAAAAATATAAGTAGGGTTGCATTTTTGAGGTAATTGTCTGTGACTGGCATCCGTTGGAAATGAGCTGTCGCAAGTCGCAAGCTTGTTCGTATGTGGGCCTTGGACCGGTGCGTAATACGCGTTCAGCTGTCTCCCTGGCGCCAGTCTCGATGGTAAATATCACCTGTACCGGTACCAAGTTAATTTATCGTGAAATGATGCGTAATTGATTCGATGCCGCAGCTGCATCGTTCGCATATAATTAGTAGGTATAAATAAAAGTCGATGATTATATCTAGCACTTGCTTAAGAAAATGCCGACGTAGACTGGTAATATCTCCTTAATTCTTAGCTGCTGTGTTAATGCGGTCTATAAATATAATACGCTATATTTTCTATCATTAATTTAATGTAGACACCTTTAAAAGCGTTTAGATGTTAAAGTTCTCATAAAATTCTGCGATCAAATATATTTGAAATATTATGCATTTAAAACGAAATCCAGCTATAACACGCTAAGTGAAACTGAAAAACTGCAGCACGTTCGACTGAGAATTCCGATATAATATATCGTTACTGAATATCAGAATTTTAAACAACATTGACTGGTTGCATACTCTCTCTCCAATATGCACTGTTCAGTACTTCTACCATGAGATTTATCAATCTACTAGCTGACCCGCGCAACTTCGCCTGCGTCACAATTTTCGTTACTGCTCCGCTCCTATTGGTCTTAGCGTGATGATTTATAGCCTATAGCCTTCCTCGATAAATGGGCTATCTAACACTGAAAGAATTTTTCAAATAGGACCAGCAGTTCCTGAGATTAGCGCGTTCAAGCAAACAAACAAACAAACTCTTCAGCTTTATATATTAGTATAGATACTAACTAACGACTGTAGTTAAAAAAATGTATGAAAACTTAAAAAAAACAAGTTTCTAATTTGTTTTTTTAATTTGTTAACTAAAGTTTTACTTGCAACTTGCTTGCTTGTTAGTTAACAACTTAAACAAATAAATTAGAAACTTGTTTTTTTCAAAGTTTTTATACAGTTTTTTAACTACAGACGCTAGCGAGTATAGTTTGATAAAACTCATGGTAGACGTACAGTTTTAAAGTCTACAAAATGCACAGTTTTATGCCAAACATTTTTCCATTCTCGCTGGAATCCGAAACCGAACCGAATTTCGGCTTTCAATTCAGTTTCGACCGAATAATTTTTCATCTACTTCTTGATTATATTTATGCAGATTTACTCTATTATTTTACTATTGATTGTGTAAGAAATAATTGTACCTATTATATTTCTTTATTCAACATCCTTTATTTATCCCTCAAATGACTTATTAGAAGTCGTGAGCATTAAATGAATCATTACTATAAAAACAGAACAAAGTTGATAATGTAACCGCAAAAAATATCCATTTTGTTATTAAAAATGTCCTATATGTATGTACTATAATGACGCAAATGATGATAAAGTCGCATAATGTGTTGAAATTGCTCTATAATGGCACTGCATAAAAATAAGCTATTTTGTGCACAATATTACCGACTTTAAAGCAGTAAGTTAAGCCTTACAATATTATGTCAGGTTATAATAAAATTGTAGTTGGCAATTTGCACCTGTAGTTATATGCATCGGGAAACCTAAATTATGTGGTTACTTGTGGTGTTCTTCATGCACTGTTATGCCTAATACTTTCTCTCCGGTTGAAGAAATATCATATTCTATCAGATGCGTAGAATTTCAATTTATTTGCAACGTTTTACCGTCTTCGTGAACTATCTAATTAAGCAATTCAATTTCTTAAACACGTTGAAGATCATTAAATCAATCGCCTTTCCGAGAAAACTGCATTACTTCAAACGGCTTCACTGCCCGTACATTGTAACGAATGATTGAAAACTATAACTCACAGGGAGAACGCAACTATTTCCAAGAAATGGACTAACAAGTCTCACGATAGTCATTGTTTAGAGCTCAGCATTTGCAGTAAAATTACTTGAGATCAGCCGACAGAACTGGTAATTGTGTTCGAGTACCCAACTAGCCAGTTCAGTAATTTCAGTCGTTAGCAGTTAGTCGATTTCTCAAAGCTAAACGAGACTAATCAGTTGGAAATAGACTAAAAATTGCTCTCCGTCTTACATGGCGCCTATGGGAGGACTAAAGCATGTACTTAGCTCGTTATAATCACACATTTCACCAACGTTATTGGTAATCGATTCGTCTGCCTTACCGCCGCACATTTTCTCGCTTGCGTGTGTCATTTGTTTTCTCATAATAGCATTCAGTTTTTATGGTGATGCCTTAATTGAGTTTGTAATTGCGCTAATAAATAAGTGTTCTCTGACTAGTGTTTTCGCTTTGTCTTTATGATTGCTTTAACTTTACTGATGTTTATTTATTAAATTGAAGATGCGAAACGTTGTTTCATTCACATTGCGTGTTTTGTCTCTTGAGTTTGTATTTAGTTAGCCATTTGTTTATATATTTAACGTCTTAAAATTTCTCCTTCAGACACTGAGCTAGAACTAAACGCTGCTGTCAGCTTTGCATCCTTAGCCTATCTATTCTGCGGTATACTTTCATCCTCACTCAAAGTCCGACCACACGTTATTAAAGTAATCATTCATTTGTTAAATAAAACAAGTCTTCAAAAGCTTGTGCCCTGGGCGGTTCTGTCGGCACGACAACGGTCGTGTTCGGCGTCCCTTCGGCAAATAATCGTTTCGTCCGATAATTGCCGATTTCACCCGAACGCGGTCGGAGCACAAAGCTCCCCCAATGATTGCGCAAGATTGCACTACAATTTTCTCCAAGGAAACAGATGCTTATGTATGGAGACCGATTTCTTTTTAGTTCAAACAATTTGTGGTGGATTACAAAGTGTGGAATTTATTGTGAGATTTTTTTCCCTCAATAAGGAGATAATTTAGGTAGCTTTATTTTTACTCAATCGTGTTTGGGCATTTTTTTTTTGATGAGCAATCATCAAATGACTCCTCCCTCTCTGGTGGAGCCGAAGGGAGGGTCAGACTCTTGGTGACTACAACCCACTCGTGTTACTCCTAATGCCCTTTGCATTTCAGGGCCGCGACAACTCTTTCAAATACCCGAGTTTGGGCATAATGTACTTATTACTGTACACACACACAACACACTTGAAAGAGAAAAGAACAAATACAAATAAAAGAGCATGATGCGGCTTTTGATTAAATATTGGCATTGATACGGCTTAAATTCTTTTCGTTTGGACTTGCGTTTTTTAATCATGACAGTCTCCGATACAATCTCAACACAAGAAACACGTCTCGAATACTTTAAAATAGAAGGTTTTTAATTTGAAATGCGGCTCGCTGTTGGGCAATAAAAGTTATTAGTTAATAAAAACAATATTCGGTACTGGTGCCCCGCCGGGTTCAGTTCTGGGACCAGTCCTGACCAGTGGGACCACACATCGCTGTCATCGGCGCCTCTTTCAACCGTGTTCACTGCACGTTTCACTTAGATACCAGTACAAGTAATAGCATGCAGCGATTATAAAAGAAAATTTTCTGTAGTACCCTGCATTATCTGACCTCTCTTAGAATGAAGAAGAGATTAACAGTGGAAACCTTTTGTAGTTCAGAAGTGCCCTGCATAAAGATGACCTCCTCAAAATTGAAGTGGAGTCGTATAATACAAGATATTCTTGATAGTTGAACATTTTTTACGAAACTTTTCTCTTTATGGGGTTTCACATATTTTCTGCGTAAGTTATATATTAAAGCTTCGCTAAAATAAACATTTTTATGTCCATAGAAATTCCAATCTAACCTGTCTAGTCTTTCAGCGATGAGTAAATTTTAAGATTCTGTTTCTCAGCCTTTATCATTTCGTAAGCCTACCAATTCAGTTTATTAAGAAAAACGCTATCCCTAACAAGCCCATTCCCCGCTCCCGCTACCTCTTACACCTTGCACCAACCAACTGCACTATCGTCTGTTTAAATATTAGTAGTTATATCCCAAGATGTTGTTTGTTTCTGCCGAGTGCCAGTAGTTAAGTCTCGTTTGTATACTTACATATGTACGTTTGAGCTAGTTAGCGGCGCAGACGCGCTTTTTATGGCCACCGCTGATTGTGTTAATTCCCCGTCGCTGAGAACTACTTTTGAGTAGTCTTCTAAGTTTAGAGGATGACGTAGTGGTGTCTAGAGGCTAGGGCTTGTCTGTGGATAAGTTGAGGAGGTCGTTGTACATGTTGTGTGGGACAGTTGCTCGTGTGGTAATGTTTGGTAGGATTTTTTAGGTACCGTCGTTGCTGTCAACTGTTGGTGGTAGATAGGACACTAATTATGTTCGGTTTTAATGAAGAGGTTCATCCTTGACACATTCTCGTTTTATTCAAATAGGACGACAACACGTTACATATTATGTACCTAACGTGATATCGACCCTAGTAAGTAACTTAGGTGTAATAGAAATAGTTGACACTTTTCTCATAGGCTACTAAGTTAGTCAAACACACACATAGAGTGCCTTCCAAAAATAACGACACAAAGTTTCTTTCACAATATTAACTTAAACAAAAGACAGAATCTTTCTTAGAAACTTCAGTCTGACTGCTAATTAAGTGAATTAATCAGTTGGTATGGTAATGTAATTACATCGAGATAACATTCTAGAGGAAAGTAGTAATAAAACGACTGGTTTACGATTAGAACATGCTACTAAAAATGTTTTTCTAAATAAAAATGGCCTCAAACTTACTGTTGCCATGCTGGTCGTGTGACGTCAACTGTCATGTACCAGAATGCTGGCAGGCTTTTGACCTGCCTCGACCGAGGACGCCTAGCGACCTTGTGACGTCAATAGAAAGTCTAGAATTTAAATTTGGAATAACATTTCTTTTTAATTTATAGGAATTTAGAATGCGAAATATATTTTGAATATTGAATACGAATGGCCGTTATTATTTTTAGAAGTTGTTGTGCGTCTAGTTTGCCTAAAGCTAAAATTTAATTAACGATCTGACTATTTAATTATGAAAAACAATAATTTACTTAACTCGTCTTCTTTTCATAACTCACAACCTACGTAAAGTTTTGACTAATTTGTCAAAGTTTAATTAACTTTAGAATTAAAATGACGGTTAACGCCTTAGGCTTGTATTATAATAATCGAATTAGTTATCGATTGTCACGTTCTTAACAAAACTAATAAAAACAGTTAAAAGATAAATAACATGTTTCAAAATATAACTGCATAACATAACATGTGGCCAAAGACCTCTCACCTGGAAAAGATAATGACATCACAAGCTGATCAGAAAGCTTTATCACCTGAGCAATAAAGTTCAAAATCAAAGAATTTCCTCTCAATGAACAGTAATACATTTTTATAATTTTACAAACCGCTATAAATAAAACAGAATTCCACAAAATATTGTATTAAGATTCATTAATCGTTTTCGGAGACTTAATAAATGAATCGTGAATAGGTACGTACCGTTGATCGAACAAAATGGCGTGATCGAATTTATAATTTGAACGATTAATGATATCGATTTTTGCGATGATCGATTGCTTGTGTGTATGGTCACGTTTTCTGGCTACAAATTGATACAAGTACATACATATTAACATTGGTAATTAATTATGTTAACTTAAATTGTGGTGCTGGCAAAAATACGTTTATCAAAAATACTGGTTTGCGTCAAAACAGACACAGAAATTACACACATACCAGAGGGACTTCCCGTTTTTTTCCGTCGGAACATTCGAAATTCGAATTAAGACATTTGCAACGTTCTGTCAAAAAAGAAAGCACGCATTTCGCTACATTTTGACATTGATTGTCACAGAGATTTGTTTGAGAACTGAATTTGAACGTCTCTAAAAACTGTCAGTGCGCGTGAAACTCGCATTTTCACAGGCGCACGAGAGCACGATTCCGAAAGGCACGGTTTGATTACGTTAAATAAATAAAATGCTTTAGAAGCGCATCATTTACACAGCTTTTGCGGTATATTGTTGAAAGTATGGAACAGCTACCTTACATTTTCGTAGTACAACGCACGACCCCATTTATTATATAAGTATTTCTCACTTCTTCTTTTGCTAGTCAAATGGCTCCTCCATAGTTTACATCGTCACGCACGCCACGCCAGTGTTTCTTAAAACCTGCCTCGGTGTATTCGCTCTGCTTAGGCATCCACTGTGTCGATCCTGGATCATCTCTCCTAATGCATTCTACAAGTGTGACCCGCTTATTCCCAATTTATCGCTAAATTTGACGTCGTCGACACCATTTAATTACTAAATATATCAAAATGCCACTGAGCCGATCGTAGGCCATTCATAATCTTACTACGGTACAGTCCAACGATATAAGGTTTCTCATATTACATATTCGTGCATTAAAGTTCATCAGCGCTTTAATAATGATCTCTTACATTGGCATAAATAAGGCCTTATCCAGAGAAAACGCGCGGTGACTAGAGCGTGTGCAGATAGGTCTGGACAAAGTGACATTCTACCATAAATTCAAAATGTAAAGAATTGACCACGTGACAAATTGGTAGCGCAAGTTAATCACATGTCTGGATTTTCCACAATCTACCGCTGGTAGACTGCGAGGCATTCTTCAGTGGCCATCAGTGGATTCAGTGGCCGCTAGTAGAATGTATCGTTGGCTAGACCCTAAAGTTACCTCAGCGGGTCTAAAAAGGCCATTTTATCAGAATCAGAAAGCAAATCACTGCTACCGTCCCAATCAACCTTGAACCTAATGCGTTAGCGATAAAGATGAAAATGAAAATTGTCAGATTGTTGTGTGATTAATGTTATAATTCTCCTAAAATGGCCTTTTTAGCCCCCCAGTTCAGGCAATAGACGTGTTTCCACAGGGTATAACAGTAGACGATCGCTCGCACAATAAGCGCCCGCGATAGTCACTTTAGTGTGGACGCAAACGGGGTCGGTTTCATATCATAATGTTTGATATTCCGCTCCCGCCTAAGCACCCGCTCAGGCTCTCCTCACCCTGTCCGAGGCCTTACATTTACATACATAAAGAGCTGCATGTTCAATGCTCTCCATGCATTCCTTTGAGAACACCGCTAACTAAACGCATTAGGCGGTTATAAACCATTTATAAATAGCACTAATAATTTATGTAGTGTTCTGTTTAGTACTTAAATATGTTGTAAATGTTATCGATAAACCCTTTCAGTCATTGACCAAGGCGATTGAATTGTTCCGTCTGTTAGAATTTAGAGAATAATGTTCAGTTGGTAGCAGAATGGTGTATTCAATTCAGTGGAGTGCAGCGTTTGCAATGCGAGTGCGCCATTAGATTGGATTAGAAAGTTTCGGATGTGGCTGGCACATTCCAAAAATTTGTGCCAGATAGTATGCACGGTGGTCCGGTATAGCTGATCATATTCAGCATGTCATGTACCCAGATTCTATGTAAAAATAAACATTAAGATTTCTTAGTAATTTCCAGAATAACGCAGCGGAACTCTGGTTGCATCTTCTAAATCCAGTCTTCATTCATTCACGGTGGTCTCCTCATTCAAAACCCTGATCTCTATCATAACCAATTTATTAGCCAAAGGTATAATTTTCACGAAAATCTACCTTAAAGATAGGATAAAGCCGAATGTAACGCGATACGTCGTGTAAGTCATGTGTAACTGTTTAGTTGCTACTCTTGCGCGGATAGACGGCGAAGACAAATGGAAATACCGCAACTACTACTACTGGTTTATTATCTAGTTTATTATGAGTATTTTTGTAATTAGTGATATTGCAAATATGTCGCTCACTTGATTGCTATGTCGGAGACATATCTTGCAATTGGGCACTCCAAAATGGGACCGAGCTAAGGTTATAATAGTTTTGAAGAAACTTAGGCACCCTGACACTGACTGGTTAGGTTCGAATGGGATGACGGGAGCTAGAGTGAGCGAGCGCAGAACCCCCTTTAACCAAAAGTATAATTATATTTTCACACTGAACGAAGTTAATAAATTTAAAAACTGTACATCGTCGTTTGGCATAGAAGACCCGTTGCTATCTAGTTCAAGCAGTTCTGAAGAAATCTCTCATTCTGTTTCATTATTACTGCAACAATACGAATATCCTGGACAAAACCAACTGTCCAACAAATTAGCATACACTATACAAGGAATATAATCCTTGACAGTATAAATACCACTGTATATTCAGATGCCGCCGCTGTCAAGCATACAACATACGGGCTGGTGCAAAAAGCACGTCAAATCATGAAGTAGACATGTGCGGAATTACAAGCAGGACGATGAATCACTATGAACTAGTTGCTATGCCCCCGTATATGGTAATAAATCAGTTAATAGTTACGTACTGAATTTTATATGAGCGGCGTTCAAATTGTTTGGAATAATGTTGATGAGTTTTGGTTAGAAATAAAATTAGACCGTCATTTGTTTGTCATGTGACGAGGAAATGCGTTGAAGAATCACTAAAAATAGAACGCCAGTCTTTTGTCTGGACTGGCTGGATAGACAAACCCATTTGCGAAAAGATTCGAAATTTGAACATCCATATGACAGTTCACGCAGATCCGTATCATTTATTTGCACGTCTCTCAAGCAAAGACAAATTTCTTTATTTCTATGGTAACATTTCATTCAGGACTTCACAATCCACCTCTCAATTAGAATCACAGTGCTAAAATCTCGGTCCTCTGAACTCAGCACGGGCTAGAAAATCTGCAGATACTTCCAACTCAATTCTCAAAAGCCACCAACCAAATTCTAATCTCGAATCGAACTCATTCGCAACAAGCAAGACTGATTAACGAATACAAGTGGTAACGGTGTGAATTCCGCGTCCCATCACAGAACTGACGACCGCATTCCGGCATCTACTTCTTTCACCGAGCCACTGCGCCACCGGTGCTCCGGAGAAATTCAAGCGCATTCCATTTCAGATATGATATAATAACCCGTTAGGTATATTCCTCATGTTTTGCTAGACCTAGTGCTTCCTCTATGTGTCGTCTATCAAGTCCTATCGCAGCCGGTTTATCCTAGGTCCCTGATGATGTAAAAGCTTTACCAAAATGATTTTGGTTTCAGTGTTGCTGCTAATTTGATGATCTTTAAAATCAGCTTCAGATGTCTTTTGGAAATGTTTTAATGATTTGAAAGTAGCCTCGGATACTTCTCCGAAATTGTTGCACTAGTTCGGAAGACTGTATGTAGCTGCTTTAGTTTTCGATTAATTCTTTGAAAGGTTCTCTCGATTTTCTCTCTTATAAGTTCTGTGCCTTTCAATAGCTAATAAATGGCACCTGCCACCTGAAAGCATCCTTTTCAAACTCCTTCTTGCAACCCATGCATAAAGACACGGCCCTAGTGGCGTTGAAACTGTTGAAAGCCAAACTAAAATCCATCAAGTAATTTCTGAGATTAGCCTAAACATACACGCAGCTGGAAACTTTGATTTTATGATGTGTGTGGTAATTTTGCGAAATTCTCGGCTCTTGAGTTACGAATGTCTATGGTTACCTCATAAGTTTTGCGAACACAAATAGCCCTTTGATGTTTGTAAATGTTAAGGTAACAGCAGCTTACGGAGTGGCGTGAACTAAGGGAATGTGACTGAGAGCGCCGCCAATATGCATAAATACATATTTAATGTGCATAATTTATCCCCTCGTGTGTACAACATTAGTGGCTGCAATAATTTCTCATACACGCGAGCTCAAAACAAGAAATGTCTTGTTAAAACGCGAGATAACATCTCATATAGCTTTTTTCACGATCTAATTAAATCGAAAGCCAAGCGCTGCTCGGATAAGTGCGGAATGCGGCCGCTGTTGAAATATTGATTAAGCTTTTTGTGTTACGTTTCAATCTCGTCTTGCATTATATGTAGCAAGTCAACGAACCGATCGCGCCCTACAGCGAAGGTGCTAACATTTTCACACGTCAGTTTTAAAACAACATAGATGTCGCAACATGTAAAAACTTCACTTGTCACTTTACCACCTATGTCGCTAAACACCTGTCCCGAATTGTTGACACTGCGACAAACGTCCACCGATGTTTACACAATAAATTGAAACGGTAAATCTCTAATGAAAACTTTTACGCTACCGTATGGGAATGCACACAAAGAGTTGAAATGTTTACGGTAAGTCGGCACGCGTCCACTAATGGGGTTCCAGATGATTGAGAGCTGTTATGATTTAAGACGACAATCGTCCCGAGTCGAGGGCACTAAACGACGAGCATTGTCGTTGTGACATTTACGTCGCCTACACAATCGTTCCGGGGCAGCGCGGCTATCGAAGCCCATTCGAAACGAATAAAGGTCTTGCTCGTGAGGTTTCGATAAAGAGAAAAAAAACGATCAGGTAGTCGGCCTTCTGTGGCCCATTGTAACTTAACGAGGCGATGAATACTCTCCGATTCATCCGCGAACAGGTGGCACATTACGCCCGTGTCGGCGCTAGCTTCGTTTTGCACTTTTAGGAGTTCGACGAACGCATTTCATTATTCAAATGTTATTCGAGTGGCGTGAAAGCGCCTCGATAACCTCGACGGCGGCGGGACGTGGACGGAATCACTGATAAACGACGTTCCTATACTTAGACCCAACACAACTATCGAACGATTGACATCTCTACACCATTGTAATAGAGATTAGAAGCGAAACACGGCCGTCCGAAATCCGAGACCGATCGTCGAGCTCATTTCCATTATATCTATGCGAAAGCAACGCGGACCTCTGAGCTAATGTTAATCGAGTGACTCTATCGAATTACATCACCATGTAAACTCAACAAGGAACTAAACGTTATAATAAATGGCTGTCAGGTGAATTGTATTTAGTAGTAAACAGAACGAGCCGCTCACTCGGTGCGTCGGCTAACGTGCCAATGAGCAATTTTCCGAGGAAGTGATTTCGCTCGGGCTGCAACAGATAGGTCTTTGACGCCGCGGACCGCTCTCCATAATAACGTTTGCATTTATTTATCGCTAGTTCGTCGACACTATTCGACGTGGTGTATCAAGGTACCGCTATCTCTGATAAAACGCTCTCTAAACCGCCTTCAGAAGAGCACGCTCTTCGGAAAGCTCGTGAATCTCTCGATTTGGAACACGAGATTATCGGTGCGATTTGTCAAGGTGCAGCAGCATTAAGCGGCTTTAGAGGTTCGATCTCGGCACGAGATAGCTGCAGAAACGCTACTCGACCCACAGACAGGCTTCTCTCGACTCGCATTCCGATGGAAATTGCCCGCGGCCCGGCCAGATTACTGGCGCCGCATTGGATAATTACGCACCGACGAGGACATCCATTACGGAAGATAATTCAGCGAGTGCAATTAGAGGATGAGTCGTGATTCGATCGCGACCGCTGATGCAAAATGATAAACCGGAATCTTCTTCTAATATAAATTTGCTATGTCCATAGTTGTTAAAGTTTGCCTCGAGCGCCTGTTTAACATTCCAAGCCACTGCAGCACCTATACTTACGACGCTGACGGCCTCTGGCCATATTAATAGTTGTTGAATAGAGAATAGTTGTTACTGCGATGGCCGCAGCCCGTGCGGTCACGTCAGTAGTAACAAATCAAACGGTCCAAATTGACAGCCAATAAATAGTTTCAAATAGCGGACATCGGAATGCGACAACAAGGCCGCTAAGCAGCCTTGCTTTTTCCGCGTCATCCAATCAGCATAAAGCCTGTTATGTTAGCTCCAATCTGAATAGCAGAGAAACCGGCTGCGGCTCGCGCCACAATCATTATTAACGTGATAAAGTACTAGATAAAACGGAGTCGGACAGCGTGTGAACGCCAGGAGAAAGCCGTTGTCGCAACATTATTTAGGCGCTATTACCATCAGATGCCCATTCCGATGTTTTTAACAGAAACTGTATGTTTAATTACGTCTCCCAAGAGCATCTCCGTCATAAACGTCTAATGCTTACTAATGATTACAATCTAACATCGAAGAGCTAATAAAAACTTGAATAGTTTTGATTCCCATCGATGCTGCTGTGAAAGATATCGGTATCCATCATTTAACTCCAGCTAACAACATCAATAAAACTGTAAAAGCACTTCCTTCGGACCTTCGCAGATAAACTGACTGAAATAGCAACCTATTTCTGTTGAGAGCTAAGTTTTGCACTATCTCACCGGTTGATCTAAATTGAATCTCTGATCAGAAATGAGCGAAATGTACTGAAGAAATGGGCTTGGAACTTGATACTCCGAATAGACGTCTCGTTGCGACCATCTGTAATTGAATTGAAAGGACGTACGTGGCAAACGAAGCGGCGTTAAAGTTATCTTATTATAGAGATCTGTTCCACCGCAGCGGCTCGCGACGAGAACATTTCAATCGCGATTTACCCAAACCGGCTCCCGTGTCGCGATGCGATCGTTCCAATGTTAAATATTTGCTCTTTTAAATAAGTCTTTATCGCAAGAAATACTTCTGATTCAAAAGAACCGATTCCAAAAGCTTTTCCGGTTTGTAAGATCGGCTTTCATAAAAAGCTTCTTCGTTAAGTGCATTCCACTTATTTCGAGCATCCCAAAAATCCCTTTTACGGTTCTCAATTAGTGCGGCAAACAAAGAGGAAACTAGGAAATTAACACCTCGTTTACCGTGCCACGTGACAGAGGGTGACCGATTGCGCCAGACCCTCCGTTAATGCTCGGATGTCCAAACAAAATCTTGCAACCGTGAAACACCGCTTTCTGACTCAATGCACCGTGAACAATTGGCGCCTATGCACTTAACAATTCCTATAAAGCTGCTTTTATACATTAAAGAAAACCAAACTTGGGAAAAGATAAGAAGCACTTTCTTTTATCTTTCAATGCATCCTGCCTTCATGATCATTAGTAAAGCTATCTCGTTCTGGCCCCGCTCCATCCTTCTCTCCCACATCTCCGGAGGGCCATTTATCAATACCAAATAACATGCCGGGACCCTTTTCTCTTTTGTTTATTTGTTTTTTATTTACCTTATCCTTCGGTGTTCTATTTGTGCCTTCGTTTTTGACTCGAAATTGATTGTAAAGCCGGTCTAATGGCATCCGTCTAACATAATGTTCGATGCATTGATGGCTGCTAATGAGAGGTGATGAGTTGTTTTAAATACAAATGCATAAAGGTTAATCAAGAATAAAATACCCGCCTACAATTGAACTATAAAATAGCCTTTATAGTGGAACTATAAGACAAACAACATTAAATTAACGACCGTAATCGAATCTCGATTTCATAATAAGTGCATTGCGCGCTGCAAAGTGCAATTAATGGAAGCAATTCTGCGTACAAAAGCTATTAAAGTACGCTATTAAAAGTTTCCAATTTCCCCTGTTCCAGAGGTTTAGCTATTAACGGCGCGCAAACCCTTTTGCTTTTTTAACGTTGGTATTTTATTCTTTAATTGTTTTATTTATTGCGGTTTCACATTCGCATTCGCTCGCGACTTCATCTGCTGATTCGAGCACGGAATTCTACAATTTCTTTGTGAATTCGGAGACGACCGGCTCATTACCTTTATACTGAACTTTTTCGAATCATTGGACGGCGACGTTTAGGGAATAATAAATCCGTTCGTTTATTTCAATAAATTTTTAATGACCCCTTTAAAACATGATTAGCTGGACGTTGTCTGTTGGAATCGTTTTTGTCGAGATTCTTAATCGATGTCCCGCCTATGCGCCTGGGCACCGGACAACTCACTAATCATTCAAATATTAGGGTTAAAAACTACACGATTCTGTGAACGAAAAAGATATCCTAAAGATGCCGGACATCAAGGGGGGTCTTCCTTAAGTTTTCCTCCGTTGTCGAGAGCAAATAAAGCGGCGTCCCTCTGAAATTAATTTTGTTTTGTTTCATCGTCTGGAGCCGAAGCATTTACATTGAATGTGGTCGGAGGCTGGCCGTTTGTGAGGATATTTATGTTGGGGCCCGCAGAGAATGACATGCGCATTATTCATACACGATACGCGCCACGAACCAGCTGTATGTTATTTTTACCGGTTCATCGGCTTGTCGTCGATGGGTTACCATTTGAGATGAAAGGGACCTTTTTTCTAGTCGAAAACATTTTTGTATGATTCACAGCGTTGCTTTCAGGAATACAGTAGTCGGATACAAAATTGTTGTTTGAGAATTCCTTTGTGATTGTTCCTGTAGAGTATGAAATGATGGATGAATGCGTCCATGACGGTAAAATCTTGGAATTTATAGGTAAGGACGTAGGCTCGGCAAATCGAACGCCATCAAAGTTTACGACACCACAAGGCGCCACGGTGTCGATACTTGTGATTGGATACACTGCCTATAATGCATTTCCTTTTGCATTCGCAATAACCGTTTCCTGTTTCAATTTATCGGTTTACACTTAATAAATTTCCAATTTTATTAATAGAATTCTGTTATTGAAATGCACGTGACGATTTTCTTTCACTTTCCATTGTTTACTTTAGTGTTTACCTTAGTTTAATGATTGTTGATGTTACTGAATATGAAATAAAACTGCAATTTCTTGCAATGCATCACATTTCAATTGTTCTATGCAGCAAAACTATTTCAGCGTTTATTATTTTAAAACATGCGCACTTATAAAGCCTATTTCTCCAACTTTGTATAGTTATTTGAAAAAAGAATATTAGGGGCTACTGTAAATATCGTCAAGGAGTTTTAGTATAGGTTTATAATTTTGTAGGCATGTCAGTTCTGTGACAGTAAATCCTTTATCGTTATTTCTAAATGACATCACTGCCCGCTTTCTTTTGTTTCATAGCCAACGTTTCTTTTCTAACTTTTTTTTTAATTCGTTCTAGATTCAAACGACGGTGACGCTGGAGTGAGATGTTACTGCAACACGGCACAATGTGTGGGTACGGGCTATATGTGCCGGTCGGCTCGCAGCGGGGGATGCTACAGTGAACTGCCCGCTCCAAGACGCACGCACCATGCCAGGCACGGATGCCTGCATCATTTGGCTGATACGTAAGTATTTTGTGTTGAATTATTTAGAACAAAGAAGAGATAGAAAGACATGTACTAAAGGAACACACAGCCTACGTAGAAATTTTTACGTATCTGGTAGACGATAAAATTTCTCGAGTTAGAAAGAGGGAACACAACGATATACACGATCCTCAAACATATCACAAATTAGATTAGATATAGGAAATGAACTGTTTGAAATCCAAATTATAAATAAAACATAGGTTCATTAAGCCATTCTATAATAAATAGACGATCGCTTAGTAGGCTTGGCTGTTTCCTGTTCTAGTCATAATAAAATAAATCGTACAAAATTGACGCTGCTTTATAGTTCAACTTTAAAGCCATATGTTCTTTGCGATTAAAACACCTGTTCCCTTTGTTTATTCATTTACTTTTGTTTTGGCTTCTGATATGTTGCTTTGTTTATCAGTATTTTCTTTCTGCATTTCACAATATTTAGCAATTTGTGTGTCGCATTTGCATATATTTCTATTCCGTTATCTATCTATCTTCTATTTATATCATCTACATGACTTAGTTTTATTGTAATGCGGACGTCTTCTGTAAAATCTACGTTACAATACTAACTTACAATATAAAATGATCATATTATTTATTTTGAGAGAAAAACGGAAATTTCTAGATTTTGAAGTATTATCTATGTGCGCACTAGCCTTGTCACTAAAGATAAAGATGTTTTTGAGTAATACTAGGGTCATCTACGGTCATGTTAATAAAAAAAAATTAGTCATAACTTTTAAGATCTAATCACGAAATAAATGTTCAATTCCACAGTAATTTAACAACCTCGAAACAATATGAAAAACATTCCTCTTGACATAATATTAATTTTCAGTAATGTTGTAGATATAAACCAAGATCCGTCCGTCGATTTCGACATTTAACAAGATGTCGTCGATAAAAAGCTAAAGGAACGTTCCAACAACATTCCTAAAGAGGGACAGAAGATTTTATCATTTCTAATTGCGATTCTAATTAGTATGCTGCTCATCGCTTAAATGTCAACCCTTTACAAAAAGGTACATGATTTAACAAATTGATCGTTTGGCTTATGCCCCCGCGCAATGCATTAACTGAAATTTATTTGATAACTAAAGCCGGTGTAAAATTACATTAAGTCGTTGACAAAGATCTAGGTAGTATTAATTTACTTGCTACTGCAATTTGCATACAGGTCTCACTTAAATCATTGTCACTTGGCCTTTTATCTTTTGTATCTACTTGAGAATTGTTTGGTATTTCTACCTGATGTCCTCTTCGAGTGTGGTGTTTTCTATCAGTTTCTCCTGAGTCCTTTCTTTTTTATATAAAAATACTTTTAGTTTTAACAAAACAAGTTCACCATCTCGTTTCTATTCTTCATCTATTTGGACTACTAAAACCACAATGCCTTACTCAGTCATCAAGCAATATATTAATCACAATCTTAATCCTATCTATTGACATTTTCTCATCTATTTAGAAAGTAATTACGATACATTTCTCAAGATACGGCGGCAGTCCCTTTTTAAATTTCATCGAAGAATTAATTATTCTTTTGTTAGTCATCATGCGAGGTGCATTGTCATCCATCAATACTGCTTATCATGCTAGTGTATGGGCTCTATCGTTGCGAGTGTCTTCAATCAATTTGTCTATGGTTTCGAAATGACTGCCGCTTTCATCATGATCATAGATGTAACATAACGACACAATTATAGATTTGATTGAATGTCTTGGTGCTTGAGTATTTGCGGAATCAGTGTCTGTATGAATAGTCATGATTGTACCGTTAGTATTTATTAGTAATTGGAAATCTGTGTTAGCCCTTTCTACTTAGATCAATGCATCTCCTTATGTTTCTTCAATCCTTTCATAGAAAAGGAAATCGTGAACATAATTTCTATCACTAAATGCGTCTGTTTATTTAACAACAGTAGAACATTAAGTAATCGTCGTATCTTTTTTATATGGCGCACGGTATGTTCACCTCGGTTTATTAATTATACCGGCGAAGGCATGCCGGACTCCACTATGTTTTTATACACTGAAATTACCCGCTCAGTTGATTATCTTATTCGGATCGGCCCGGGCCGCGTTCACCGAACCGGTTTCTGTCTGCCGCATGCCCACTTTTATTTACTTTAAATAATTTTTGCTCCTTTTTGGCAATCTCTGCCATTATCTTCGCTAACGATCGCCGTGTCCGCTTCGTTAAGATTTTCATAGAATTCAAATTGATATTCGCTTATTTTATCGGTAATTAATTCTCGTTTGACTTGTTTATTGTGTATATAAAGTGCTGTTGAGTGATGTCGGTTTGATGTCCTCGTTTGTTAAGATAAGGGTGACTCTGCTGGGGTTGAGGCTCGGGTCAGGCTAGATAGTGCGCGGACGCCGACCCGGACTATTCTGTACAGTTCCTAACAAAATCACACCCTATCAATAACCAATAAAGTTCAAATTAGATCGGAAAGATTGACTCATCAATAGAATGTCTCCTCTAGACTTTGTTCTTCGAATCGTCTTTTTTTTATCGTCGTAACTGCAATCATTGATATCGAAATGGAATTATCTAGATAGGTCAGTTGCATGTCAACAATCCAGGTTCTTTGTATATCATCTCAATTTGTTCTTTGTTTCAGCTACTTGCATTATTACAACAGATTATATTGTTATCTGCTTCTAAATACGTAATTTATGCTTGTTTATTTATTTATTGTTTAAACTCTAAATTATTAAACACTTGGACGTCAATGTGACATTACAATTACTGCTATAGAGAAGGTTTTAAGAATAGTGGATGATTTAAGTTGGTTCAGAGAAGTATTTATTCAAACCTTCACCTTTATTTATGGAAGTGACCTTTTTAATAACAATGCTGTCATTGGTTCTGCCTATAAGAAAACTGTTATAGCTATAAAGATTATTTTACTTTACAAAGCTAGTCAAGTTCTTTAATTTTTTCTCACCATAGTTTCTTTTGGCGGCATCTTGACCGTAGCTTAATTACGCAGCCCTAAATTCATCAACAACTTTCTTCCTCCATGCAGCTAATATTGCATTAATTAAAAAGAAAATCCGATCCTAAAACAAGTTCACGATGCGCTCTAAGATTAAATCTTAATTGGCTTTCAACTGATTGTATTTATTTATAGTTTCACTCATTATATTTGCCCGGTCCCTTATCTCCATGTTATGTTTTAGTTGCTATCTGAATTCTGCTGACTGCTAATTAGTACATCATTACTATCGTTATTAGCCGAGATGAATTGTGTTAATAATTTACACATTTTACACTTCTACATATTAGTTTTTTTATCTGCAACGCTAGAAGAGCGTGTAATGTATGTAGATAGTATTCGCGCTGTGAAGAAAGTGTTTAATTTATTCTTTGAATTAAAACGTTAGTTTATGATCCCGCAAACGAGTAGCCGTAAACTAGTACTGCTGTTTTATCGGTTTTTTATCGCGTAGAAGTATTTTATGAGAGGATACATAGAAGGTGTCTTGGAGGGCGCTAAAGACAACATAATGTTGAGTGTCTGGATAAATTGAAAGGTAAATTTTATTGCCAAGAATTTCTGCAGCTACTAGGTTGTTTAGTTTTATCCACAATGTTATTTTTATAGTATCAACCACAACAAGCAGTCTTTATTTGCAATATATGGTTTTTCGTTTACTTTACTTGTTATTTTGCTAATTTCAGATTCTCTTTACAAATATCCCTTTAAGACCATCACGTGGTGTTTTGAGGAGGGATTAGATTAAAATCACCTTACAATAATATCAGCTGAGCGAATGAAGTTAAACCGCTTAGTTTTGAACGGTGATACATTTACACAAACTGTACAATTGGTAACTTGTTTCTTTTTCAACGTTTTATCTGATTCGGACGTAATAATCCTCCTGTCTTTCTCTCTTGCCATATCATCTTTTATACATATATTTTTTCTTTTACCCTCTTATGTGTTACCACACAATGTGTTCTGTTCTACTCATCACTTGCCTATATCTAAACAATGACTACCGATTTCCATTTCGGTTCAGCAAGCCAGACAGACTAAACACTTTAGTCAAAAAGTGACATGCAGTTACGTTCGATTGTCTATATGACCTAGACGCTGATTTGCATAAGATTAAGCATCAAACAGGCATCCTAAATCCTTATTTGACTACTAACGAACGTGTAAGCAATGCTTAGTGATGGCTTGACGGGAAACAATGTACGGGTTTTCCGTCTGAATACATATGCAGAGTTGTGTTAGAAGCTGTGGCTTTGAATTTTCAATCGTGTGTTAATTGTCGCTTGGAGTTTGTTTTTCTAATAGCCATTGGCCATTAATTTATTTTTCCTGCAAGCTGTGAATGACTCGAGATGATTATCAGCTATTTGCAAGTAAGATAAGTTAGGGTCTAGGGACACTATTATCTTGTTTAGGGCTCAATCTAACACTACACCGAAGGCGCTAAACTCGAAGCCAAATTCTGAGCTGATACCATGATAAAAGAAGACCGCTAGCTTAATGAGACCTCAAACCCAGCACCTAATGTCTGCAGCAGTGAATTCGGATTGGATGGATGGACTATCCTGATGCTAGCGATACAAGTCACTACAATGGGGTATTTTACTGAAAAAATCTAATTAGTCCGTCAGATAGATTTTCAAAAAATATTGGACACGTATTTTTTCTTTTTTCACGTAAACAAAAAATTAAGACGATACAGAGCGTTGAAGACACATGTGACGTCACTATGATGGTAGAATTTTACCAAGCCACATGACGTCATGCGTGTCTTCAACGCGCTGTTTCGTCTTAATTTTTTGTTTACGTGAAAAAAGAAAAAATACGTGTCCAATATTTTAAGGAAATCTATCTGACGGACTAATTAGATTTTTTTAGTAAAATACCCTATTAAACATAAACAGTTTGTAATACTAACGATTTCCTAGTCCTCGTAAAGCATAAACATTTTACAGCGCTTCCGCGGTCTATATTACAATGGATGCAGCAATACATAACAGCACAAACAATGTCGTAACTATAGTTACGCCACTAAGTTATGCTATCAATAACACAACCTAAAGAAGCTTCGATAAAAAAACTACCACGCATACACCTGGCATCCTTACATCACAGTATAATCAATATAAACTTTAATAACTCCACCAGTTATAAACAAAAATTTAATTGGACCTAACTAATCGTTTCTGCAAGTTCTCTAATCGGCAAAATCGTAAAACAAAGCTAGAAGTCTATGGGCCAATCTTTTAAATTATTCAAATCGATGAAATTCTTTATCTAAAATCTGTCTTCGTTCCCGTGAGAAACGGAACATCTTCTTAATTAAAATACAGACGAAGATTATGGTCATTTGGTCATCGGGAAATTGAGCGAAATTTGATAGTGACGAAGTGACAGTTATGTTATGTTGTAAAGATGCTCTTTAATGAGGCTGTTCATGTTAATTTTTATTGAAGGCTGTTAGCAACTGCGTGTTATTATGAAACTTGTTTTTTTAAGGGCCTATACGACATTGAGAATATTTATGACTGGCTTCCTTAACTCTGTTTCGATATCTAAGATATTAGTTCTAGTAAGGTCTCCAGTATGTCTGATGTTTTGTCTCATTGAAATGCAAGGAGCAGTTTCTGCATAATTGACTAACACAACAATCGTATCAACATTTGCATTGCATATAATTTCAATACACTTTACGTATCAAGTTTCTATGTAAACACAACTATTACAAGAACACAAACCTAATCCACTAAAACGTCAATTCTCATCGATTTACCTGCTTTTATCAAAGTACTCGATACCCTTGCACTGTAAACTCTCACACGATAAACATGAAGCTAAATAATACAAGATTAGAAATTCCAAGAGCTTGTAAATTGAAAAAGGCCAAAGTTCAAACACGCGAGATTTATTCAAACAAGAAGCCGTTTTGTATGTTAAATGCTCACCCTAATACATCAAATGTCTCTTCAATATTCAAAAGAAATGTACTTAAGTAGTGGTAAATTTTAATTTTATGTAAATTTTTTGGTGACTTCGTGAGAACGTCGACCGTGATTTGCTTGCGAGTTGCGACACTGGTTGAATGTTCATATAAAGTTTAACTAGCTCTATCATCAGCTACTGGACCCACACATGCACAGCATCCATTCACGCTATAAAGCCAGTGGTCATTGTGACCAAGTCCCTCGTACTTCCTTCTGAGCATCTTATAAAGTATTGTCTATGTGTGTGTGCATCCACGGACAAAAGCAACCAAGTGAAGTGTGCTTCACCAGTTAAGTCATGATTTGTATTCCATCGACGCGCGTTATTATCTGGCCGCGCTGTCCACGCCAAGATGCTAAAATACATAAATCTTCATGTCTTTATTACCAAAACCTTTGAAAAATGTTGACTCTAAATGGGAATTTGTGTGCGTTCTGCATATTACGTGAGAATTTGATGGTAAATGATGATAAGGTGCTTTAGTCACTGGTCAAACGTCCAAGTGGGGTTACTTTTTAATATAGTTTTTCGTCGCTGCTTAGATACGGTGTCTTTTTAACTTGTTAACCGTTAGCATCATTCTCTTGTCCTGATGACAATTTATTTGGAATCAATGCAACATGTTTTCTTCTTCAATCTTCTTTGTCGTCATCTTAGTATCTTAACACAGTTCATTCATCATTGCATTCATTTCATAATCTATTTGACTCTAAACTGATTAACTTGTTAATGTTTTTAAATTCTTGAAAAACATCCTTTGATCTATTCTCATCCCTGAACTTTCAACTTCCTTGTTCATTATCATATAGCCTTTGAAACTCTTCAAAACACTTGACAACAGCTTATATTTATTTTGATAAAGTTTCATAAACATCTTTAAAGAATCTCTGCTCATTAGAGCCTTTGGTCATTAGCATTCGAATCTTTAGCAGTCTTTATTAAAATAACCATAAATCTATTCGTAAACTATTTATCATAATACTGAATGATATCTCTTAATTGTTATGCATTTTTTTATTTTATTAGTATTTTGTTAATCAAAAGCTCAATTAATTTATGTAAATCTATTTATTTATTCTCTTGCATTTTTGACGACGAATTCTTTTGTGATTTGTCATAGGTTATCTGGTTGTCTAGTCATATTATCATGTTGTTAACTCATTATTATTATCATCTCGTTTTCTTACTGAAAATCCCGTCTTTCCGTTGTGTGCTGCGCATCTTTTTTCAGCAAAAACATCTGAGACAGAAAAACAAAAAATCAAGTAATTGCTACCATCAAGTCGTCAAAGCCCTAAATCAAAGTGTAACAAAACAAAATGATCGTATCGATCAGTTGGCATACCCAGTTGGCACTTTAAACTCTTGCGCAAGTCAATCTGGGAGGTGCGTAATGTCATGACTTGATGTGGATCACACTGCGAGAGAATGCGAGGACATTTTGTCACGCGATTTAAAATTGCTTTTATTCGTCGAAAAAACGTCTCCGTGTTTTAATTTAACTTTTAATTTCAACCATATCATTCTTAATCTTACCAATTAATCTTAGTTTTATTATGGTAATAAGAGTAGATTTGCTGCAGTCTCTTTTAATTCTACGCTTTCTATCATAACTTCTCTCTTTCAGACCATAGAAATAGCCACACTCTATTTTTATGATTTAGTACTTCCTCCTTGGCATAGGGTAGTTATCTCTTATATAGTTTCTTTACATATCCCAATCCTAAGCTCACTTATCGGCCCAGGTATGTGGTCTTCATTCAATTAAATTCTTAATTCATTGAGATCTAGAATGCCAATCAATTACTCGGCCCAACATAAGGACACAAATTGCAGGGTTTTTTCCTTATCAACGCAATAAACTAGCAAGTACAGGCCGAGGCTAACCACAGAACTTTTTGCCTCAATACCATTGAATCAAGTGAACTCGAAATGAATTCGTATTCAGCAAAAAAATCACCATTTAATGTTCAAGTTCTGAATTCAATAACGATAAGCTTTATTATTTTCTTTGTTCATAACTCGTTTGTTGAGACAACCTCTTTTTGTGGGGACCGGTGAAAGACGGGAGCAAGGAACTGGTTTGATCTATGAAAGGATGTTCAACGTTCATCAGCTGATTTATTTGCTGTTTTAAAACATACTGGAACACTTGTTAGTTTTTCCTTAAAACTATCAAGAGTTGTTGCGTTGTTTTTTAATTATAATTGGTTTTGATGATCTGTTATTATTAAGAAAATTAGGCATAGGCGGTAAGGATCTGCGGGTCTAAAAAGGCCACATTAGTAGAATCAGAAAGCACATCACTTACCCGAAACTGTCAAATTTTCCAAATTCCCTCTGATATTTCATCAAGATCTCATGTTTTCATTTTACTATTTCCAGGGAAGAAGAAGCTTTATCCCGATGCCAGAACTCGCCAGGGTCTGGAGGTCCGCCACCTTCATCAGAGCACTCTCTACTGCTGTGCTGCTTCAGGGACCTCTGCAATCATGAAGACAGTCCTCTGGCTAGAGCTAGGCTCAACCTTACTAGTAATGAATTTGGTAAGTCCTATTTCTTTTTTTTTAATAATCATTTTCATTGGATACATTTTCAGGACTATCTTGGTGATGCGTTTCTTTGTTCCTTACAAAGCACAGTCTAATCACTGCTATCAATCTTGTAGAAGCTGTAAGTAATAGAAGAGACACGTCTTTCTTTTTCAAACTGGGTAATATCTTCTACTTTATGACTGCAATGTTCGATCGCAACCAGTTACGTGACCAAACCACATTTTCCTTCAGGTTATCAACAAAGATTCTTAAGATTAAGCTCAAGACCTTTATAACAGTAATGCATTTATAGCCACTAGGCGCCAACGAAGCGATAAAAGTGGTGGCAGTGTATAATCCTATGGCTGCACAGCAATATTATGATCCACAACACGTCAACAAAGATAGAATTCATAGATAACGAATATTAAAACTGAATAGACACAGTTTACTCTATGTCCCTATTCATAACTCCGCAGAATCGATTACGCTTATCTAAATGATATTCGAGACTATAACAAACCTGCATTTAGAAGATTGCATACGGAATAACAAGATAGAAGTCGATTAAGATCCAATGCAACCAAATCCTTTTGCAATTGCTACCATTGATTGTAGGGTATCGAAACCGAACACACGCTTACCAGTAGCTGGTCTACCGAACCAGACCACAGTATATAGAGGGCATATAGTTGACTCTTACACAACTGCAAAACATAGCATTGAAACCAGTAGGATAATGGATAGGCTCTGTCGCTTTTAATTCTGAAGGCAGGTGAATTCGAAACAGGTTGAGGATAATAAAGAACAATTGGAAAATATAAACGGCAGCTTTTGTATCGCCGTAATGTAATTGAAATGAATGGATCGTAAACTGTGTGTGCACTTTTTTTAGGAATACATTAATCAGAAGTTTAATTATAGGGGATACTAGCTTTTAAAGGGTTTGTTAATAGGTTACTGAAGTCGGTCTTTTTAATTGGAGAAATGGCCACCGGTTGAGAATTGGCTTTGCATCGAAAAAAAAACAGATGTTAAACAAAAATATTCTGAAGAAAGTTTCAATTACACTGAGTAATATATTGCAGACACTTGTTTATATATAAGAACAATACATAATATAAAGAAGTAACAAACCATACAACTGACGATACCAAACCGTACACTATCAATAAGGAAGGCCTCAAACCTAAAATAACCAACAGTAAAATTGTACATTTAACTTATACCAATATAACTGTAACAATACAACAGTCAAACAATAAACGAATACGAGAACTATCAGTACAATAAACATAAATAGCATCTAAACACTGCCGGCAATCCAATTATATTGATAGAATACTATTGCAGTCGTAAATTCTGTCGAATAACGTATTCAAACATGATGAA
The DNA here is from genome assembly GCA_947578705.1 of Lacanobia wlatinum. Classification (NCBI taxonomy): domain Eukaryota; kingdom Metazoa; phylum Arthropoda; class Insecta; order Lepidoptera; family Noctuidae; genus Lacanobia; species Lacanobia wlatinum. Next base: position 21,425,439 of record OX388033.1, read on the forward strand.
TAAATAAATATGTACTTATAAATCAGCCTGAATAACAAGACTTTGAATTAAAATGTCCAAAGGCTCAAGGAAATAGGAAGAACTTAAAACGATTGGATTATTTCATTTCATTATGAAATCTTAAAATAAAAAGGGGAGCTCGTGGAAGGAGTAGAAGAAGGCCCAGGAGTAGGACAGAACATGTTAGCAAAAATAATAGAAGATGAAATTCGTAACATCGTTTACGTCCTCCTAATGATATTTTGATCTGACTTGGAAATAACATAACTGCAATTAAGGGTACCACGGAAAATTCACAAAAATCAGGATAACAATGATAATTCAGATGCACAGGAAGATACACTACCAAAAAGTGAACTTATATACACTCTAATGATAAACATTTTCATTTAGCTAAGAAACAAGAGACATCTTTACATAATCCCTTTCTCAAGAATATTTCATGTCCCAAGACTTATCATATAAAATTGACATCTAAGACTCGCGACTTCGCAAGGAGATTATATCTAAGCAAGTTGCATTAATTCCGTGTCAAACAGAAACGAACAAGTCCTAAAGGTGAGCACAGATGCAACGCAGACAATTTAGAGTCGCGTGCGCAGGACTCATCGCGTATATATGATTTAATGTTATTATTCTTTGTATGAAACATTGCCGACATTGCAGTAGTGCTTTTGTGACACGTCTATGCAAATTATTGTGGTCATAAAAACGCAGCGGGTAAAGTATTTTGATGATAAATACTGTAGAAGTTTTATTTGATGTTGGGAATGCTAGCATGTCATTTTGTTTGCTTCTGATGCATATAATAGTTAATAAATTGTAAATCCGTAATTGGCTGTATGATCGGTTTATTTTAAGTAAAATTGTTAAAGAACTGTGGAATTTGTGAATAAATAAATAAAAAAACACGGTAGAAAAAACCGTATAAAACGAAGCAGTAGTAAAAATGAATAGATATGCACAAATGACGGACCCAAGGGAAACGATATTGCTTGCCAAAGACAAGAAGATAAACTACAGTTGTTACTTTCGAAACTCTGCTGACTTCTAAGCAGAATAAACTGCAAAAATGTTCTATGATGTAGACAAAGTTGCTGTTGTTCAAGCTTTTTCCTCCTTTTCTGTTTGCTTGCACATTATTATGTATTATTTTAAGATTACTGTTGAACCAGAACTACATTGCTAAGTGTGTGCATACCTTAGGCACGTTATAAATAATTCAATTCTTTGAATTGACATGCTATTAAAAGTGATAATGCTGGATCTATGTATATTTCAATTTGAACCGGTATTAAATCACAGGTAGTTGGTTGAGCAACGATTTCTCCTACCGTTTGTCATTCATTATTTATTATGTATTAAACGACTTGTTTACGATATCATAAAGTTGTATATAGCGCCGTATTTATATTCTGTTTAAGGTTACGACATACTTATGTTGTGTTTATGAGATAGTTAAAAGTTCAATTTTGGAATTGGAAATCGTAACTATCTATCAATCACTACCCCTCTCATTCCATTAGTTGACATCGTCTTGTTCTTAAGTAATAAACAAAACATCGTAAGATTCTTTTACATTCAAAAGAAAACATACCATACCGTGATCAATATCTAGTTAAGTTTCTCTTAACTTCCATTCCGTCTCCACCACAATTTTCCATGACGTTTTCACCTCATCTTCGCATATTATAATCCAAACATTCTCAGTTCTCACCGCGTTTACTAAAACATGTTGTAATTTCAATAAAATTCATCCCGCCACAGTTTCCTCGAACAAAGATATTATTCTAGCATAGTCCGTATCTAAAGTAAACACCCGCGTGAGTCAGCTTGGCTCTTGGACTATACTTGCAGCATTACGTCAGGAGTTTACTGATTTTCAAGTGCAGCAGATATTGGTTGTTTCAGAATGTTGAGTAATTAATCGTTGTTTGTTGCAATCTTTGAATGCTACAATTGTTTTGAGTTAAAGCAGTTGAATGCCTCTTGTTTATTTCTTTGGCGGTCCTTTTTTGCACGTTTTATCGAAGTAAACATATAAATCAATTATTGTTTTTTGTGTTTTGCAGCAGAATCTATTTCGTTTGTAAAACAATGCCGCGTCTTTAGTAGATCAACCATTTCGAAATCAAATAACTTATTTAGATCCTGATCTTCTACAGACCACAAAGAATCTTTACCTTCTTTTGTTTTAAAATCTTTATTCCGCTCAACATTAATTACACCAAGAATGTTTTTGAACTCCAATACTGACTGGACAAATTCCGATTGCAATTTTAGATTAAACCTATACATCATATGAAACTAAAGGATCCTCTTAATCTTCATTAACTCGGTTTCTACGACATTTTGGATTGGTACGATTTAAATCCTCGCCTCCAGCGTTGGTCTAATCAAGTGCAATCCACGCAACATCGTTTGATTATTCAACAAATTGTAATGCGGTATACATTTTCCCTTCTTACGCCTGGGGATTTATATTAATAGTGTAACTATAATGAATACTAAGATCTGCACGCGATTTCGCCCACACCAGGTTTTAGTTACCTCATTTTTGTTGGCCATTTCTATGCAAGGAATTTTGACGGGGGGGGTTGACGTATTACTGTTTCTGGTTTCTTCATCGAAATCGTTTGTCATATTACATACGTTTTTTATTTTAGCGTAGATATTTATGCCATTCAACTAGTTGCATATCCGACAAGTGAAAATAATTGCTTCTGCAGATGAATCTCGCGAATGTTTTAATAATAATGTATAGAAGATAAGCATTACAGATCTGGGCTAGTTTCCTTGCCATAATGGATTTCGCCCGCGGCCGTGATTGCGATGCGCAATTGTTTCAGCTTATGTTCCTTTGTTGGAATTAACTTTAGTTATGACAAGCTGAACTAAATCTTAAATCTAGTGTGTTAAAGTTGGTATTGGTTCGCACCGTAATAAACTGTTAATCGCTTGTTATAAATAGCCAGGGACCTGTTTCGGTGACCGCATCTTAGGAGTGATTTTTGCTGCTATACAAAGGATAGCTTTCTTTGGTATTCGACTAATGAACTTTGGTAGCTATGTCAAGATGTTGAGATGATCTTTTTGTACAAACATTAATCCGTTGATTAATATCGCCGAATGCAATACTTTTTTCTTTTGCAAGAGCTCCTTGTTCTTCAGTAGATATGAATTGGCTGATATGAATAACTGTTTATGAATTATGAACGAATTGAATGAGATCACTGGTGTGTAATTCTATATTGTGCTAGGTCATCTACAAGCCCGTATCGTCATCACATTCAGGAGTGGTGTTCATTGATACAAATTATATTTAGGGCTTTGTTTTACGCAGATGTTTTTATGACTAATCATAGATGTCTTTGGTGATCAAACGCCTGTGCTTGTCAGTAGGCAAATAGTTTTTTGTAGAATTGTTTGCTATTCATAAATGACAAGTTTTTAAGAATGGAGATTCAATTCATTAAATGACGAGCGATGCATCATCATTTTAATTTCACCATGTACAATGTTTGATTGTTTATTTTACCTTCCTAGAGTTTAATTGTTCATATTGTGTTGTGTTGTTGTTGTGTTGTTTGTATTGTTTATTTTTGTTTGTTTGTTTGTAAATATTATAACAACTTAAAGCAACAATTAACATCCCAGATATTGGCAATTAATAAACAATTGCCATCAAACTTTGAAGTGAAAACTCAAGATCCACTTATGTTTATTTATTTACGAGAGTTTTCATAAGTGTCTACCTATTAGCGATTCGTCACGGACGTCGGCAACTTATGGATCGCAAATCGTAAATCGTCATGCAAGCGAAAGTGTGAATATGGTCGCGTTTATCGATTGATTTGTTAAAACCATAGAGCACATAATGTCGCACCTTCAGCACTAGAGATGTATTTTTTTCTAATACACCCCTAATGAAAAGTAGCTCAAGTGAGAAATAGCCAAAGTGAGAAGTAGCCCAAGTGAGAAGTAGCCCAAGTGAGAAGTAGCCAAAATGAGAAGTAGTCCATTAGCGAGTCGGTTGCCAAAATGAGAATTAGCCCTAATGCGCCTAAACCACATATTCGTGGCCGCGCAATGGTGTTGAGTGCAGGTATAGTCAGAATAGGATAGCAGCCATAGTCAGAAGAGCAAATTCAAATAGGAGGTTAGTTGAAGATTTAACTCGTTTTTATTAATACCTTTAAGAATAGACAGGAATCAGTTAAAAAAATGTTAAATATGTAAAAAATAATGAGTTGTTTTTGTGAGCGGATTAAAATTTATAAAAACAGCGATAGGAGTTATAGCGTGTGATGTCATAAGCAAGTCACGCCCTAGTGAATTACAGGCAGACTGTCACAGTACAGATGAAGTTTTGCGTGACAAAGATAGAAGCATAACTTTCTTTGATTTTCCACCAATTTTATTTATTTTATAAATCGTACTATTGAAGTAAGATCTTTCAAATACATAGATTGTTTATAGTAGTCAAATACCGTATTTTTTTATGAGTAAAAGTTGACACGCTTGGTTTGTATAGAAAGTTTTGACAGTGGCATATCTAGCTGAGGCCGACGAGTCATTTCGTTGGTCTGTGGCAGAAAACAATCGAATATCAATTTTGACGAAATTATCAGTTAAACAAAACTTCGTGAATCGGTTCGAGATTTTACTCGTAGAATGCGGTTGTGTTTTGTTTTAATTTCGTTCCCATGGTCTCGGAATTTAGGAATGTTGTCTTCAAATAACGGTGTTTCTTTTTTGCCGTCTATTAGTATTTCGGTTAGTATCAATTCACACGATATTGATCGCTCTAGATTTGTGTTTAGCCCTGTTAGTTGTCTGTTTACCGTTTTTTTTTTTCGTATTGATTTTAAATGCAAAACTAGCTTCTGCCAATGGCTCCGCACGGAAGTCGGAAACTATCTTGTGGTAACGTACTCCCGGGATGACAGTAACTTCTCTATGTTCCAATATAGTTGTATACCAAAATTACTTAAAATTGCTTCAGCGGTTTTTTAAAAAGAAAACAGAAAGCCTAGCACGAATATCTTGACGTATAGTAACGTAAGTGAATTTTGAGTATAAAAAACTGCAACCACATAGTATTTTGGTTTAATTTTAAGCGACATACACAATGTGTATCATTAAAAGATATAAATAAAGTATCCAATTCAAATAAATATTATGCGCGAAACGAGGATTTTAGCTGTAGTAAAATTTTACGTTACTTTACCAGTCGTCAAAAATATTCGTGACTAGCTTCTGCCAGCGGCTTCGCCCGCGTGGTCCCTAGGGAACATACTCCCGGGATGAAAAGTAACCTATGTCCTTTCTCAGGCTCTAGACTATCTGTGTACCAAATTTCATTTAAATCGGTTCAGTAGTTTTGGCGTGAAAGCGCGACAGACAGACAGACAGACAGACAGACCGACAGACAGAGTTACTTTCGCATTTGTAATTATAAGTAAGGATAAGTCCTCAGAACTACATTGTTAATTTCGCATTTACAAAAATAAGGTTTCAAACAGAAAATATTGTATCCACCTACTCCATTCTAGGAAGTCGCCTGACATTCGCACTTATCACCTTCCTCGAAATAAAAGTAATACCAATTCTAAAAGACATACCACACGAGATAAAAACTGCCTACAAATACATTTAGAACAATAGCAGCCATATCAATTGTCGAAAAGAATGCCATTATGACACTCTATCCATTGGATCTAATAAAGTGAGTGTGTTGGGTTCCTGGTAGTCTACCATATGAACCTGTGTGTGAGGCAGACATTACAGTAGTTTAAGTGGTAGTGATGCGCTTGCGCTGCGTTTTCGTAATGCGTTAGCTGCATGTGATAGATAGTGCTGGGATTTAATCGAAATCTGACAATAATTTCTTCACTGTTTACAGACAGATGTGTTGCTATGGAGTTTGTTGTAGTCCCAGACTCCCAGCTAAGACACTAGAGTGACGGGCGGACGTTTGAGGGTGTTTTTGACGATAAATAAATGGTTATACTCCAAATGATTTTTGATTTTAAATTAAATAGTTTTCAACGTTTTCGTGAATAAATAACTCTCGTTGTCTATTCTTCATTTAATATGTAGGTAATCGTTAGGAGTTGCGGAACCTGTTCGAAGGAGTCACCGCGGCCCTGGAACACAAAGGGTACTAGGAGGAACACGGATGGGTTTTAGTTAGTAAGGGTCTGACACTCCCTTCTGCTTCACCCAGAGCGGGAGGCGTCATTTGATGATTTCCCATCCTTAAAAAAGGTAATCGTTAGGATTTAATCCTAGTTCCTAATATATGGAATAGGTACATTATTTTCAGCCTCAGTTATATGTATACGGTATGGCAAAGGCCATCATGGTTATCTAACGGTTTAGAGTATATAAAAATAATCATTTTTTGACTCACTGTCATCAACTTTGCCCGCAAGCTCCTTGAGTTTTTATTACTGCATAATATCGCAAATTAGTATCTACTGTTTACGTTCAAAATTTTCGTGTGTGGGCTAATAAAATTGAAGCAATAACGGTATGTAATGATGCCGCACAATTTTTATGATTTTAACTGTAAATCTTATAATGGTCAATGAATTGTTCAAAACAACGCCATTTTTAGCCGAACTCGATCAAAAGTGATTAAAAGACTAAGCGTGCTCCATCGTCATGTCATCGCTTTCCCAGGTGAGATCGTGGTCAAATGCGTGCATATCAATAAAAGAATTCCCGTGAAATCGATCGGTTGACAAAACAGTCAAAGAAAGAAAGAAAACACGTTTATTTCGCTAGAAATGATGGACAGAAACAAAGTTAAAAGAAAATGACTGAAGATTGAAAAAGCGATAACTTTGCACTAAGCGAAAACCGAATGTAAATAGTAAATACACAATATCTTACTATGTTCCATAAATGGCACCAGCTTTTGCCTGCAACTTCGTAAGCGCATATCCCGAATTTCCCGTTCCCGTAGGAATTTCGGGAAATGCTTTCTTAGTGCTCCCCTACATTCTTCAAGAAAGCTACATGACAAATTTGATCTTTCTACGACCAGTGGCTTCGGCTGTGCGTTGTCTGTCAGTCACTCAGTAACGGAAGAATTTTATATATATTTATGACTAGTGGACGTCACGCGGTTTCACCCGCGTAGTTCCCGTTCCCGTGGGAATACGGGGATAATATATAGCCTATGTTACTCCCTGATAATGTAGCTATCCAATGCTAAAAGAATTTTCAAATCGATCCAGTAGTTTCGGAGCCTATTCAATTCAAACAAACAAACAAACAAATCTTTCCTCTTTATAATATTAGTGTAGATTGATTAGGATACTGATTGCTAAAAGGGACTTCTAGGTTACCAACCCCTTTCAATAATGATTGACATACACCGATAAATAGCTAAGATATTCTAAGTTCACTCATTACAGAAACAAGAGGCGCCGCGATAGTCAGACTTGATTGATTGATTACGGAACCGATCCAAAAATAACAATACAAACGCAATGAAGTTATCTAAACTGCAATAAATCGTACAAAATAAAACTTCTGTCAGTTGAACATAGTCCACGCATTTTCTCAGAAGCCGATTGCAACATAATTAATGTTACTATTCGCAGTTTCGTTGTACAGTTGAAGAAACTGTTCGGTTTATATGCAAACATATATTTTTCCTACATAATCAAGTATAAACGTTTTACTATAACAAAATAATTTACGCTTGAAATTCTCTTATAAGAATGATATAGAGGTAGGTACTCTATACAAACATTTCTAGACGTAAGAAAAGGGTAGAAAGTTACTCTTCCTCCATTGAATAGGGAGGATCTTACTACCCAGACTGATGTTGTGTCTGATGGGCTGCTGCCCGATGGTAAAAGTCGGTTTTTGTGTAAGCATAATAATGCTGATTTGGGAAAACTTCGCTTGTGCGATGTAGGAGTAGTCTGACGTCAGATGTCATTCGTAGTTCCTATAAGGCGGTATAGATGTCGCCACACAACGTTTAAACATAGTTACCAGCACACCAATCTCTTAGTTCGAGAATACATGTTACTGATAAAGTTCTGGTTATAGCTGCTGAAGATAACATCACTGGAGGGTGGGCGTTGATAAATGTGCTAAGTTTGTGCTCTGACGGTGGACATCGGTTTGTCATGGGGCTACAAGATATGTTACTCGGTGTTCAGTAGTTTGAGGCGATTGTAATGATTTGTTGAACAGATTAAGGGCATCGAATTGGTTTGTTAATGGTGTTAAGTTGTGTAAGTTTAGCTATTGACACCACACAATAGGTAGATTGAATATTGAATGAGTATCAAGCTTGTTTGGCTTTAATATAATATTGTAATTCATTTTCTATTACTCCCTCGTACACTGAACATTTCTTAGCGTTCGATTTCGTCAACTAGAATAGATTTAACCTAACGTCAAAATGAATGAAGTTTGATACCAGTTGTAGGGGAAGACTGATGCAGCTGAATTCGGTACGAGTTTTATAAAGAAAGAAGTACACCATAACATTAAAAGCACTACATCATTATAACAACTATCATCCACATACCTATATCTATTTTTGTACATATAAAATTAACCCCATATTTCTCCTTAATTCCAGAAGGCCAGACAGTGGCCAGCGAACGCGGTGCCAACTATAACGGCGAGGTGTGGTTCAAAGCGGCCACCATCGCAGTGCCGGTGTGCGGCGCGCTCATCCTGTTTCTTCTAGTGGCTGTGGCCGTGCGGCTGCTAAAGGCAGACGCGCTCTTGCACGCTGATAGGAAACTTAGGTGTGTATCTTTGTGTCGTAAGACCAGACAGTAGGCAGCGAATACGGTGCCAATTACAATGGCAAGGTGTGGTTCAAAGTGGCCACCATGGCCGTGCCGGTGTGCGACGCGCTCATCTTGTTCTTTCTAGTGGCTGTGTCCGCGCGGCTGCTAAAGGCAGACGCGCTCTTGCACGCTGATAGGAAACTTAGGTGTGTATCTTTGTGTTGTAAGACCTGACAGTAGGCAGCGAATACGGTGCCAATTACAATGGCAAGGTGTGGTTCTATGCGGCCACCATCGCCGTGCCAGTGTGCGGTGCGCTCTTACATGCTGATAAGAAACTTAGGTGTGTATCTTTGTGTTGTAAGACCAGACAGTAGGCAGCGAATACGGTGCCAATTACAACGGCGAGGTGTGGTTCAAAGAGGGGTGTAAGTACCGGCCAATCCCTCTTGGGAATACAAGCCTGATTGGTGGTAAAAGTAGCACACTAGTGACACGCAGGGCTTTCATTGTACGCGACCTGTTTTAGCAGAGTTGGTACTGTAATTCAGATTGTATCTGATAGCGGCCTATGGTATTTATTGAACTAGCACATTGTACTTAGACAACTCAAATCGGTACACAGTAAAGTTTAGTAAATTTGAGATTCCTGTTCCGTTATAGAAGATCTAGTAGAAGTAAACGATTACCATTTTCGAAAGCGAAACAATGAAACTAATTTGATTTTTCTCTATTTTTCAGAGGCGGCTACATGTCACCTTTAGCTCAAAACACATCAGATGACGTCAAAAAGGTCTGGGTGGGGACGCCGTCGGCCCCCCTGCTGGTGGCCCCGGGCGGTTGCCTGGTCGCTGTCGAGCGGGCGCAGCTCGTCGACAGCCAACAACTCTGTGATATCCAACGGTAGACGAAATGAGGACGAATCTCTCAGGCGGGTTGTGCCGTGAAATGGAAGGACTTTTGAGTGTTGTGAACGAAAAATTAAGCTGGAAAAAACAAGTCCGAAATCCGTTTTTAAGAGCTAGAAAGTCTTCGTGGTTTTGGAAATAATCGCTTGGCAAAAGTTGCTTTGTTAAGCTGTTATTACCTAAGCAAACATTGAACGTTTTTAAAATCGGATTTGTATTTAAATAACGAATTTGGAACGGGACTGTACTGGATTTTTTATCTGGTCACAAAGATTTTTGCATATACATGTATGACCTTGTATTGGTAGTAAAATACGGTTTATATAATCAACGTTGGAACTTGTAGCTTAAGATTTTTAAAGCCCTAATTAAAGGTATACCGTATTTTCATTGCCTTTCTCAAGGTCCTTGGAATTGGTAATTAAAAACAAAGTCAATCTTAACGAAATCATCCAAATACATGTAAGAATGATCGGTAAAAATATATATCATTAACAAGGTTGTGCGTAATTCCTGACTACAAAATAGATTGAAGTAACATTTGAGTGAGTGTAAAATTGGTTTGTATGTATGTTTAGGTTTTAAAAACGACTGATCGCCTCAAGCCACTATTATTAGAAGCTTTCGTACGAAAATGCTGCGTTTTGTTGCCAAAGTCAATAATTGTGAGCGGCTCGAATTAGCATTGAACATTACAGTCTATTACTGCTTTATGCGTTATTTGAAATTTAATTACCTCGATTTTATCGTAGTTGGATTCAATTGACGCTGATTTCAAGGTGTCCCATAGATGGGACAATAGTTGTTTAATAGTTTATGGCTTTCCTATGCCTTAATAAGTCTTTTTGAATAATTAAATGCATATTTCTATGCAGATGAATCTGGTTAGATTGGAAGCCGACTCCATTAAGACCTTCATGATTGGTTCAACAAACGCAGTATACGTAAAAATCGTCGTACAAAAAGTGGCAAAACGGGCATAATTTTTATGAATCTAATTTCGTAAAATTGATCTCAGATTTATACAATTAAATCCCCCACGACACGGAACGACCCGCGGGTATACCAAATTTACCACATTGTATATTTAATTTTATCATAATTATATTTCTTTTAAGAGCTTTGTGTTCCTCTATATCTTTGTAAATGTATCTTTTTAGTTTTAAGCCGGTAACTTTTGTAACGTATTGAGTTACCAAGAGAGTGAAATGAATTACCAAAATTACCATTCAAGCCATGTTTTGAAAGAATTACCATCTTTAAAAGTATGTCAATTATTGTAACTTAGCAGCACTTTATAAACATCGAATTATTTGGGCATTTTTAAGTCTGTGTTCGATAAATAGTAATGAACTGCCTATTTTTCGTGTGTCATGCACTTTTGTAATGTCAAATTAGATTTGGAAAGATGTGTATGAAAAGCATTAAACATAAATCAATTTAAATATAAAAATAATGTTTAAATCGCAATATTATTCACAAGAAATGTAGACAATTTTTTGTTTAGTTATTTATATTATCAATTATCACATAATTTCTGCATGCATTTCCTTTTATGTAAAATGTAAATGATTTGTATTTTTGTAAATATAATGTTAAGTTGTTACCTGTTATAATGTTGTTAAGGACAGTTTCTGAACGTGAAATCCATTTGGAGTATTTCCTAGTCTTTTTTTTATCTGATTTTTAGCATATACTATACTGTGTACATTTTTTATGTCAACTCTAAATAGATTTCACTTATGGTCGATTGCTGTAAGGTAATGTTATATTTTGGAAAATTATGTTTTTTTTTTAATGTAAATAAATATTTAGCTTATGATTTGGGCATATACTATACATTTTGGATTTGATTTTAGGTTTTATCTAACGCACACAGTCATAATAATTACCGCTTACGTACTTCTTAAATTCCTGTACAGGAAAATATTTTTTTTATATTTTACAATTAGTACCTAAATATCTTCAAATGTTGTCCTAACTTAGCATAAATCCCTTCAATATTTTCTGCACATAACGAATCATTTTTTATCATAAAAACTGAACCAGATCAATGCAATAACCATAATAAACATACATTATATCCCTCGTGCGTTAGATACCCATATTAGTTTTACAAATATTTCTTTCTCGACCATACACCAGAGATTGTCAAATAAAAGAAGCTTCCCTAAGGTGCCTTACCTACTCTTAAATATACATAGGTGCAAATAGACAAAATACTCCATAGTGTAATGAATATATCTGCAGTCTATGTAAATATAATGTATGTGTATAAATAAATGAAATAAAATGAAATTATTTTATTACTGGATGACGTTGTTTTTGTTCAACATCTTATAAGAAAGATTGTCTTTATTTGTGATGGGTTTGCTCTTGACTCAAGTCTAGGTCAGAGATGACAGAGACAAAGTCTACGATGGAGCGAGCTTACCCAAAAGGAGCCTGTTCACTCTGACTTTGAAGAGATTAGGGTTGTAAGCGTTTGGAAACACAGACGTAGGCAGAGAGTTCCACTCAATTGTCTAGGGAAGGTGACTAATGTGATGACTAAAGCTGCGTATAGACTTACGCAATCTAACATGAAATGAAAGAATTTGCCGTCCAAATTAGAGTAACAACACTTTGTAAAAAATTCGGATCCGGGATCTAACTCAGGACATCACACTTAGCAATTTGAGATTTACGACTTCAATTTGCAAGTCGAACCGAAACACTACGCTTGGCGGTAAAGACTGCGCGGCCCGGGGATCGAACCCAGGGCGCCAGAACCCACAGTTAGTAGTCGCGTATGTCTGATCTGGTGATCGAACGCAGGAAGGACCCAAGCAAGGAAGTACTGAATTTAAAAAAAACTGACCAAGTACGAGTCGGACTCGCGTGCAAAGGGTTCCGTACCAATTTCGTTTTTGTAACATGTTATTTTACCACTATAGGCTTATAGGTTTTCCTGTCATCTGTATTAAGGGAAGAATGGTCATTTTTGGTCTAATTTCTTGAATAACTTTAAAACTGTTTATTGTAATATTATGAAAAAATATAATTAAAACCTTCACAGTAAGCTACGATACGGTTCAAAAAGCTTTTTTTATTTTTCTAGTTTGACCCCCATACTCAAAATTGATTTATTAACGTAACGCGTCCGTGTTTGGGTCACAAATCCATGTGTGCCAAATTTCAACAGAGTTGGTATAGTAGATTCGGAGAAAACTGGCTGTGACAGACAGACAGACACCCGAGTAATCATTGTAAGGCAGGGATGGCCAACCGGTCGATCGCCGCAAGGATAAAAATATAAATTCTTATAACAGATTGCGTAAATAGGTAAGGTTAATGAAATTGGTAAAATATATAGAAAATATACAAATAGTACGGTAAATACCTAGTTAAAGACTGAATACTGTTGGACCTTCATTCAAAATTAAAAAGGGTGTTAAACAACCTTTTTAATTGTTGTGGTTTAATTGGCGATTGATTCCCTCCCAAATTATTTACGAGCACACTTGAGGAGATATTTAAAACACTGGCAGCCTTATGGATGATAGGATGATGATGATATGGATGACATAAGGTATTGACGTCGGCAAGAGGAGGCTGAGAAACCTCCGATTTGCCGATGACATTGTCCTATTCGTTCCCACAGCTCTGGAACTTCAGACCATGCTCCAAGAGTTGAGCACAGCTAGCATCAAGGTAGGACTTGCGATGAATCGGTCTAAACCCCAGCTAATGACCAACAGCACGAAGAGTAAGGTCGAGGTAGATGGGCAAGAAATACATTATGGCGATGAGTAGATCAACTTGGGCCAGTTAGTTTCTTTCGAAAACGGGCTGGAAAAAGGAAATCAATCGCCGTAACGAAAACGCCTGGAAAAGCTACAGAGGGTCAAGCACGAAAATTTTGAGTTTTTGACGTATGGTAACGTTAGCCTAAGTGCATTTTGAATGTGAAAAACTACAACCCCATAGTAGGTATTTTGGTTTAAATTGTTGGGACATACACAATTTATATCATTCAAAAATATGTATATAGTATCTTACTCAAATAAATATTATGTGCGAAACGAGTATTGTAGTTATGGCAAAATTTCGCGTTACTATACGTCAAAAATATTAGTGCTACGCTTCGCCCTCTGGTCTATGATAACGCTAGTGAATGGTGATCTGCCGATTTCCCTGAAGCGGAAAATCATCGAAATGTGTATTCTACCCATTCTAACCTACGGTCGCTCACCGAGTCGTAAAAGTTCGGCCTCGGAGTTTGTCAAACAGCGATGGAACACAGCATTCTGGGCGTAAAAAGACCAGGACCGAATTTGAAACACCACGCTGCGTTCCAAAACGGGAATAATGGACGTGGGTAAATAAGTAGGCTGCCAGGCTCAAATGAGATTGGGCAGATCACTTAAGCCGAATGCGCTGTGACCGTTTGGGCAAAAGTCTCCACGCAATGGGTGCCCGAAGATGGCCGGCGCCGCCGAGGCTGGTCCAAAAAGAGGTGGCGAGACGACCTGGAAGCGTACCGTGAGGGCTGGTACGAGGTGGCGCTAGAAAATAATTCTGGGAAGGACTTGGGGGAGGTCTTTAACCAGCAGTGAGACAATGCGGGCTAATTAAGAAAAAAAAAGGTTAATAATAGTAGATTATGCACCGAGGGGATAAGACAGTGTCTTATGTCACGGGCCTAACCTAATGAAGGATTCGAATGTTAATTCCCAAGGGTAGCGAGGGAGTTATTACAAGAATCCTGAATGCAGCGAGGGATTCAAGCTAGCCCAAGGCAAAGCACCTTTATCCCTGAGGATCATACGCATACCCTCGGATAGGTTAGTGTAGAAGGGTATGGCGGGGTCTCAGACCCCGTCATGCCCTTCGTGGTTAATTTTTTTTAAACCACCCGGTAGTAGGAGCCCCGTGAAGCGGGGGCTCCGTTGCGTTGCAGATGGGTTCGTACCGACTATAACTGCGTTAAGCCATTCGCGAGATAATGCAACACAGACTATAGATTTCTGTATTGCAGTCGCCTTTTCGGTTTTTTCATTGATTTATAGAAACAAATGCAGTTGCACTACAGACCGCTGTGTTGTAGCTGGGTTTGGGCCACCCGCAACATAATGCAGAACAGACTGTGGGTGTCTGTGTTACAGCCGACTTTGTATTTACGCCGCCGGGCAATAAAGACTTACTTTAGTTTGAGTTTGCATGACATACATATTTATATATAATCTGACGTTTTCGTGCAGGTGGTGTGAAAGATATATACTGAACTATTCCGTTTCATTTAAAATTTTAAGGAGTAAGTATGTAATTGATGGCCGCCCGGGTTTCTTCAGTAAAAAGTAGATCTTGGGTCTAATCAAGTTGGCCACCCCTGATATAAGGGTTTCGTTTACCTATTCATATTCATATCTTTATTTGCATTCCATAATGTGTGAAGATCTTACAGTGGGCTTAAAGCTAAGATACAATAAGGAAGATGCAAATACAGAAATTATGAGAATGTTGTTAATAATGAGATAAAAAACTATAAAATAAAGACCATTACAACGTTTTTATTTTAGTTAATTTCGATTTTTAACAAAAATAATGAATTAAAGTAACATGAAACGGAACGTATATAAAAACAACAAACAGCGTTTATTGACGTCACTGCTGTAATGACAACGAAAAGGCAACCTTATGTCTTTGAGTTAGGACCAGTGGCAGACAGGAATGACGTCATCGTCCGTTTTCGCGCGAAGATTTAAACCGTCTGTTTAAAAACGCAATTTTGGCAATAAATTAAAGCGTTTTCATTTCTTATTTATGTGGTGGTCTATTCTAGATGGAGTTCTTTAAAATTAAAGCAAAAATGGAAATATTGCATGTTCCCTATTACGGACCTTGTAGGGCACAGCAATAAGTATAAAATTAATACAAACTTTACCTCGGACAGAGGATAAGCATTGCCATACAACGTGGCAATGCCGCCAGTCTTTTGGGCTCACTTCCAGGCGACAGCGATGCGGACGAATTTTTTGACGCCATATTATAGTTAGGAGTTTTATTTTGTATTGTATTTGTAAATAGTTTGTTATTTAAATAATGTATTAGGTAGATATGTATACAAACTTCTTCAAAATTAATACAAATTTCTTACGGATGTTCGGAACCCTAAAAAACCTTGGTATAAATATAAAACATGTCTATGTTTCTACTTTCATTAGAATAACATTAAGATAAAAATAAATTACAGCCGATAATGACCCAAAGGACATTCACCTTTTTTCGCATAATCAAGACCTATTAATTAGGCAGGTTATTTAAAAAATCCAACAAACCATTAATGGTAATGAGTTCAAAGAAGCTATTGCGTGACTTTTTATTTGCTAGAAAACAGTACCTCATCATCTGCCTAGCTTTTTCCCAACAATGTTGGGGTCGTGTCTTTATCGTATAGTGTCGGCCAGTGCCGTATGGTGCCGTAAAAGAATAATATCATCTCATCACTTCACGTGGGTGTCGTGAGAGGCGACTAAGGGACTCGCCAGAGAATGGGAAGCAGCGTTCTCTGTTAAACTCTGCGATCGCCAACCCGCCTGCCAAGCGTGGCGATTATGGCAAACCCCCCCAAATCTTGGGGGAGGCCTGTGTCCAGCAGTGGACGTCTTTCGGCTGATATGATGATGATGATGTTGGGGTCGTGTGCATTACCCTAGCAAAATATTGTGCTTTAGGGAGGTGAGACTATAAAAAGTAATTAGTGTATCATGATAAAAGCAAAAGGAATTTGTTTGAATTGTTGTTTTAAAGTTATTTGAGAAAAACAGATTTTGCTGGAGTAACGTTTGAAACGTTACCCTGGCAAAATCGTTTTTCATCAAAAATTCGTTTCAGCCCAGAACCAAATACATGAATAGATGTAAATGTTTGTAAAAAGCAAAATTTGTATGTGTTATGGTCCTTACGTTATTTAAGATTTTGCTGCGGTAACGTTTTCGGATTTCCCGAAAACGGCTCAACCCAGGAGTTTGAAAAAAAATACCAATAAGAGACCTTAATTTATTTCAACATTGGTTTTTGATTTGATTCAATGTTATTAATATGCGTGATTGTCGACTTCTGCGACAAAAGAATTGAATCTAAATAGGTGCCAGTTTTTTAGGTATTTAAATCGCAATTGTGGTAGTAACACTGGATTGGCGTAACAGCTGTTAAGGTGTTATTTACATTTTATTAAATAAATAATAATAATAATCCTGAAATAACATAGATTAAGACTAAAGATTCGACTTGCCTAGTTTTCACATAAAAATAATCTAGTTATCTTATAATTATTTGGCTTGACTTATCATCTTTAAGTTCTACAGTTTTTATATAGAAAGGTAAACTTTATCATGCTCTCTTAAAAATTTAAAGAAATAATAAATAGCATATCAAAGCCAGCAAAGTAGTCAAACAAAATAAAACAAAAATTAAAAAGCTTTCTGGGGAAGCTAAAAAGCTTATAGAAGAGAGACAGGCTTTAAATGTAATAAATAGAGATTTACAATACAGGTTGAAAGACAGAGATAAAAAATTATAGTAAAAAACGAATACAGGATTAAGTGAGATTAACTTATCTACATTTCGCTGATGATATTGTCCTTTTCACTCCCACAGTCACAGGACTAGAGCAAATGCCTTAGCAAGACCTTAGCAATGCGAGCCTTGAGGTTGGACTTACGATGAACATGTCGAAGACCAAGATACACACACAAACCATAGCTCCACAAGGAGCATACACGTAAGCGGGGAGAATATACAATACATCCAAGAATAAATCTATTTGGGCCAAGTTTATTCTTTGTCTTCTTTCTTCTACTTGACCGGAAGCAATACCCTTCTCCTCCCATTTGGCTGCCAGTGTCTGAAAGACTTCTTCCCGGGTACTGGTGAAGACTGCGGGGAGATCGGGTCTCCCTGTTTGACACCCTTGAGAATTTCAAACTTAGGACCTAAACTCTCTAGCTTGATGGCAGCTGTGCTATGGGTGTGTGTTTCGCAGTAGTTGTATATAGGTTGGTTCTATGAGTTGTTTCGTAAGAGCATTGAATATTGCAGAATTGTGATGCTGTCAAAGGCTTTAGAAAAGTCTACTAATCAGGAGCGTAGCTACCGCTGTATCAGCCGTATCAATGATACGGGGCCGGACTACAAGGGCCCCGACGGCTGGACGGAAAGTCCTACATTTAGTCCCGCCGTCACCTTTGCCACTGTCTCGGCAAAGGTGAGCTACTGAGGTAGTAGGGCCTATTTTGTTTAAAGAAAAAAACAATAAGTACCCCTAAAAATAGGGCCTCCATAAATGTTTCAGGCTAGCTACGCCACTGCTACAAATGCAACATATATGTAGTTTGAATTCTTGATATTTTTCGACTATTTGGTTGATGGTGTATTATTGATTAGTGGTAGAAAGTTCTCTACGGAAACCTGCTTGTTCTTAGGGTTGCTTTTCATCTTGTTGACCAGTTATGCGTTTTTCAATGATTTCAATAAATGTTTTGTAAATGTAGGAAATAAGGCTAATTGGTCTATAATTGTTTATATCGGACTTATACCCCTTTCTTGTGAAGAAGTTTAATATTAGCATGGCAAAAATTTGTTGGAAAGCTAGTTGGTAGGCTTCAATAATCATCTTCACCAAAAGATTGATTATATTTTAATTTCCTGAGTGCATCATGATACCACTTCAGATATGAGAGATATATCATCGGAAACGAATAGCTAGATGGTGGTTGCGTATGAGGTGTGTCGGAATAAAGGTTCTTATAAAAAGTTGTGCGAATGTCTAGAATTTTGTCTCTGTTAATTTGTATAACACCTCTGCTGTCTTTAATTTTTGTTGCTTTCGTCTTTTCTGATGCTGCGCTTAACTTCTTTGACTTTCAACCTGTATTGTTAATCTCTATTTATTATACACTAGTTGTCCCGCGCAACTTCGTTTGCATCACATTTTTCATTACTGCTCCGCTCCTATTGGTCTTAGCGTGATGATATATAGCCTATAGCCTTCCTCGATAAATGGGCTATCTAACACTGAAAGAATTTTTCAAATCGGACCAGTTGTTCCTGAGATTAGCGCGTTCAAGCAAACAAACAAACAAACTCTTCAGCTTTATATATTAGTATAGATAGATAGAAGAGAGACAGGCTTTAACTGTCTTTCTTCTATAAGCTTTTTAGTTTCCTCTGAAAGTTTTTTGTTTTGTTTTTATTTTGTTTGATAAAGTATCAAACAAAATAAGCTGGTTTTTTAACCCCCGACCAAAAAAGAGGGGTGTTATAAGTTTGACCGCTATGTGTGGCTGTGTGTCTGTCTGTGTGTATGTGTCTGTTTGTGGCACCGTAGCTCTTAAACGGGTGAACCGATTTGGATGCGGTTTTTTTATTTGAAAGCAGGTTTTCCAGCGATGGGTCTTAGACAAGTTTTATCAAAATCGGTTGAGCCGTTTGAAGATCATCAGCTCTTTTCTAGTTGATGAAGTCATTTAACCAGCTTTTACAGGTCTGATCGATGCGAAATTTGATATTCTGTTACTTCAATGACATTGGAAGAACATGGTTTTATTAACCTGATGTTGTAGCATAACCTGAGGTCTGCAGAATACCAAACTCCTCACGAAGTTACAGCAGAGGCATCGTGTTTGGACTCACTGGAATGGTTTCAATGAACAGCTTATATTTAGATCAGTAACCTTAACCTGATGCTGAAGCATGGCCTGAAATCTGCAGGATACCCAACTCCTCACTTACTTACAGAAGACCTTCCGTTTTCGTATTCATTTAAATGGTCGCAATGAATAGGTTATAAATAGATTGTGATCAGGGTCTGATGATGAAGCAGAAAAGAGAAATGAGTGAATACATTGGTGAGAGATGCAAAGCTATTTTCCAAGCTTGTAGGATGTAGTGCCGTTTAGGTAAGTGTAGATTATATGTGGATGGATGGAGATGGAGAGTAAGGCCAAAAAAAGATTGATGGATTGTGTGAGGAGCAATATGAAAGAAAAGGGAGTTAGTGATAGCGTGACGGCTGATAGGACAGAATAGAATAGGTAAAAACGTGTTGCACCGACCCCAAGTAACATGGGATAAGGGCAGGAAGATGATGAGATCATAGATTTTCTAGTAGTACCTATTAGGTAAATTAAGATGAAAAAGCATGACATAAAAATTAAATTAAAAATTTAAAAAACCCCCGACTAAAAATAACTTTAAAAAGTGAAAAAATAATACGTATTGATCCTTGATTCTTTGAGACGTTTGGCCCAAAGAATCGCACCTATGCATATTAAACTAAAAGGATCAATACGTATTATTTTTTCACTTCTTAAAGTAATTTTTAGTCGGGGATTTTTTAAATTTTTAATTTAATTTTTGGTATGCTATTAATTATTTCTTTATAAATTAATTCTATACTTTTCTTGTGTCAATAGATAAATAAAATTAAGGCTCATGATTTAACTGGGCTAGTTTTTACCAGCAAATCAAATTTTTAGGAGAGTATGATAAAGTTTGCCTATCTAAATAGGATGGTAAACTTTTTTTAAACTGTACTACCTATAACATAGCTATGATAAGTTAAGTCAAATAATTATAAGATAACTAAATTATAAGAGGTGTATAAACTAGGCAAGTCGGTTCTGTAGACTTCATTTATGTTATTTCAGGATTATCTACAAAACTTGGCAACTATTTAGATTCAATTCTTTTGACGCAGAAGTCGACAATCACGCATATCAATTAAATAGAACTTGGCTCCCATTTTCACATTTATGTTTTTGATGAGATATTAATTACGCAATTCAAAGAAAACATAAAAGAAACAATAAACTCAACCACAATACAAAAAATGCATTAATTACAATAAAATAAAATAATTCACACTAAAATAATTATAGATAGGTAAAAATAATAAATTCAAATAAATTAAAACATCTGATTGATAGATCTAGACACAAAAAATACATCTGAATGTACCTGTGAGTGTGTTATGTACGAGCTGGATAAAAAGGGAAGGGCAAGAACTTGAGCATCAAAAATTCGTCGGCATCAACGGTTTAAATTTCCAAAACACGGGCAGCATTGACCTAAGATCTATACCTACTAATATCATAAAGTTAAAGAGTTTGTTTGTTTGGATGAACGGTCTCATCTCTGAACTACTGAATTTTCGAATTGAAAAATTATTTTAGTGTAGCCCATTTATCGAGGTAGGCTATAGGCCCATAGGCTGTATAACATCACGCTAGGACTAAATAGGAGCAAAGTATTCATGGGAAATATGACGCAGACGAAGTTGCGCGGGCCAGCTAGTTTGTTAATAAGGATCTAAACTAAGTTCAGTTAAATGTAGCAGGTCATAAGCCTCAAAATGGATCAATGACCTGCGGCCATTGTTGATATATAAAAAACCCAAGATACACACTCAGCATCTCAAAAACGTCCGCAAAAAACAAGCGCATAATGTATAATTGTGCGCAAGTTTCAAACAGTCTCGCATCGCTCACCATACTGCACTGCTTTGTAAAAACAACTTTAAGCGATCCGTGTAAGGTTGAATTTGCAAAAAAAAACAACTCACACATGACACTTGATACATGTCAGTTTTTGACGACAGTTTCGAGTGTTGCATTTGTTCGAGACTGTGCATCTTGGGTTTTTTATATATCAATGCCTGCGGGTCTAAAAACGCACGTTAGCAGAATCATATTAGAATATGTCAAATTTCATTTTCAACTTTACTGCTAACGCATTAGGTTCAAGGTTGATTAGGGAAATTTAACAGTGACGGGTAGCGTGATGTGCTTGCTGATTGTGCTAAAGTGGCCTTTTTTGACCCGCTTGCTGTTCAATTTAAAAACCCAGCGAGTAGGTAAAGCCAATAAAGAACCCTATCACAAAATTACGTTTTCACTCTCAAAACTGCTGACTCATCGCATTATGTAGAAATTAGGCAGTTGCAATAACGTTTATTTTAGGACTTATTATTAACTAGTTTCTGCCAGCGGCTTCACCCGCGTAGTCCCTAGGGAACATAGTCCTGGGATAAAAAGTAGCCTATGTCCTTTCTCAGGCTCTAGACTATCTCTGTACCAAAATTCATTTAAATCGGATCTGTAGTTTTGGCGTGAAAGCGCGACAGACAGAATATTAGTAAGGATTTATTTAATGAATATTTATTAAAATTTCATTTCTTTCGAATTCGAAAATAAGAAAAGGTTCTCAACTCGGTTGTATTTTTTTTATGTTTGTTACCTCATAACTCTGTCATTTATGAACCGATTTGAAAAATTCTTGTTTGATCTGAAAGGATATACTTTCCGATTGGTCCCATAGAAATTTTATCAAAATCGGTTCGGAAGTTTGGTTTTTAAATCAAAATAGCTGGAATTCGTTTACTTGAATGACGGTTTTTAGTCATCCAAGTAAACGAAATTGCTTTTTTTGCTTTGCTCCGACTATCCAGTGGTGTTGTTAGGTTAGGGTGCTATTAAAAAGTGAAAAATAAAAAACTTTTTACAAAAAAAATACAGCCGACTTCCAACTTAATATGAAAAATAATTTTAATTTCAGAAGTCGGTGTCAAAATACGAAGAAACTACCAAATACATTGTTTTTTTTTAAACTTTGCCCCACACTAGGATTTTTTCCAGTATCGTGGGTGCGTTTACATACATATAAATACACATAAACAAACAGCCAGACCCGGAACAACTATCTGTAGGCCATACAAATATTTGTTCCGTGCGGGAATCGAACCCGCGACACGCAGCGCAGCAGTCAATCGCTCAACCACTGCGCCAACCGTGCCGTCAATTGGAAGTCGGTTGTATTTTTTTGTAAAAAGTTTTTTGTGAATTTGAATGGGTTTTTTACGGATATTCTATTCTTATTTCAAATTTCTGAGGCCGTTATGAACGAAACCACTACTTATATAAGGAATATTATTATATGTTTTTCATTTCATTTGGTTAGTACAGTAGTTCAATCCACGAGCTCGAAAAAGTATCTACCGTCGCGCTTTTCATGAGAAACTTACTTCGGAATTTAAGCTTTTTACAAATAGATAAGTGAAATATGCGAAAAGTGAGGTCGCTGTACACTATACTAATAACTATTCTCAACTATCCCAGAAGCTAAAGTTGTCTAAATATTTCATTTTCTGAGAATAAGGCCGTGCTCAGTTTAGACGCGTTTTCGAACGAATTTTACTCGTGCGTACAGGTACACGTACGAATACGCACGAACGGTCCTAACCTTCCAAGAACTATGGGAGCGCTCATACTGGATGCGAGTTAGTCGTACGTATATGTACGTGTAGGCCCAACGTCCGAAAACAATCCGAACTTGTTGGGATTTTTAAACACGTTCGTGCGTACTAGGCATGCCTTTTAAGTTCTGTCGTTTCCATATTTCCCGGCAATTTTGAATTTGGAACTGTTCTATATTCGAATGTGTTTAAATTTTGAATCTCAAAACAGTTGAAAGTATTAGGATTAATGCTATTGTTTAGTCACAGCGTCGATTGGAATCCGTCAGGTTACGTACGAAAATGAATCTTACTAAGGAAAATGTTCGTGCAATAATTTTCTACAACTTTAGAAGAGGCCTGACACGGCTTCAGTGTTTGGCCAAAATTCGCCTTCACTGAAGATAACATCATTGCTGTGAGACAACTAATTCTCGAAGATCGTCATGTGATGTATCGAGAGATAGAGGCTCTAGTAGGCATCTCAGGGACAACCATTTAGAAGATCTTGCATGAAGAGCTTGGTGTGAGAAAGCTAGTTAGCCGTTGGATACCGCATCTGCTTTCCGACGATCACAAGGCGGCCCGCGTCAGATGGTGTAAGAAAAATCTGCAAAGGTTCAACCGAGGAGAGTCAAATCACGTCTACGACATCATCAGTGGTGACGAATCTTGGATCTATGCCTACGATCCTGATTCCAAACAACAATCTACAATCTGGGTCTTTCAAGACGAGCCAAAGCCGACTAAAGTTGTTCGTTCTCGAAGCACTTCAAAGAAGATGGTGGCCACGTTCGTTGGAAAAACCGACCATGTTGCGACTATTGCACTTGAAGATCGTAGAACGGTTAACGCAGAGTGGTATACCACAGTTTGTTTACCACAAGTCATCGCCGAACTTCGAAAATGTAACTCAAAGCGACGCATCATCCTGCACCACGACAACGCAAGCTCACACAGCGCTCGTCAAACGATTGAGTATTTGAAGCAGGAAAAAGTAAAAATTCTGAACCATCCTCCATACAGTCCTGACCTAAGCCCTAACGATTTCTTTACATTTCCTAAAATTAAGAAAAGTCTTCGTGGTCAAAGGTTCCCGTCCGGTGAAGAAGCAGTCGACGCTTTCAAGTCAGCCATTTTGAACACCTCCACTTTAGACTGGAATAAATGTTTTAATAACTGGTTTGAGCGAATGGAAAAGTGTATTAAGCTACGTGGTGAATACTTTGAAAAACAATAAAAAGTACTATAAGGTTCTAGTTGTGTTTTTTTCTTCAAACGACAAAACTTAAAAGGCATGCCTCGTAATAATGGATGTAGAAAAATATATTACCTTAATTTACGGACATAAATGTTTGTGAGATCAGTCAGAGTGATTCAAGTTACCACTTATGTGATGTTCAACGGAGGGCATGGCGAGAAATATCCGTAGAAATGAATATGAAACGTTTTTTTTTCATAACGTATACTAACATACCCATGAAACAGTACCTATGGGGTCATTATCATTTAAGTCTGCCATAATATGATGAAATTGTCCAAATTCATGTCTTTTTAAATAAATTTGACGCGCCCATTCGGTTCTGCGACAACGAAGACGCCGCCGCAGTCTCAGAGTTATAAGAGAATTATCTAGAAGATACAGATTAGGTATTCATTGCGCTTCAACCAAAGATGACTTCACGAATGCGATATCACTACCTATTTGTCGGAGGAAAACGCATTCAGTGTGCGCACTCAATTCGTACGACCAAGATCGTACGATATAAATCCGTGTCTAAAGTGAGCACGTCCTAAGGCCGTGCTCAGTTTGGACGCGTTTTCGAACAAATTTTACTCGTGCGTAGACGTACGAATACGCACGAACGATCCTAACCTTCCAAGAACTATGGGAGCGCTCATACTGGATGCGAGTTAGTCGTACGTATACGTACGTGTAGGTCCAACGTCCGAAAACAATCCGAACTTGTTGGGATTCTTAAACACGTTCGTACGTAATAATGGATGTAGAAAAATATATTACCTTAATTTACGGACATAAATGTTTGTGAGATCAGTCAGAGTGATTCAAGTTACCACTTATGTGATGTTCAGCGCAGGGCATGGCGAGAAATATCCGTAGAAATTAATATGAAAGATTTTTTTTCATAAGTTCATGACCATGAAACAGTACCTATGGGGTCATTATTATTTAAGTCTGCCATAATATGATGAAATTGTCCAAATTCATGTCTTCTATACATATAATAAATCTGTTGAAGAGTAGTTTTTGTACATTCAAAATAAAAAATTAAAAAATAGCTAGGGATATAAAGGGTAACTTACAGAACCCATTTCCATCATTTTTGGAATTTTTGTCTGTTTGTCTGTTTATCTGTTTGGATGTGCAGGCATCACGTAAAAAGTACAGAAATAACGTAGATAAATTTCACGCATTAAAATTGTACGTAACTGGAGGTATAACTTAGTTTTTGTTTCATCGCAATCGGTTCACTCTATCAAAAGATATTTGTATTTAAAGGTTTCGTTTAAAGTTTCATTACGTGAAGCACATACACGCACCGCCATCTATTGAGATAATTAAATAGTAACAGTTTAGAACTGTTTCATGAATGAATGCGTATATTATTTGTGAAACTCTTAATACCAAAGGAAAAAAAAATAACATTTAGTCATTTGAAGAACTTTGGCAGTCGTTACGGATTGTCAGAAGCCAGTAAATCTGGCTCCAGTCTTGCCAAGAACTACCGTGTTATACAATTAATGGGTTGTGGAAGTCTGGTAGGCAGCCGCTTCACGTAAAAACGTCAGTCTGTGGATGGGTGACCATTTTAACATACCGAGATTCCTACGTACCACGGAATATAATAGCCGGCCGGGTCGATCTTCAAGGTTAAGCAACGCTTGCCAAGGTCAGTCTGTGGATGGGTGACCATTTTAACATACCGAGATTCCTACGTACCTCGGAATATAATAGCCGCCCGGGTCGATCTTCAAGGTTAAGCAACGCTTGCCAAGGTCAGTCTGTGGATGGGTGACCATTTTAACATACCGAGATTCCTATGTACCACGGAATATAATAGACGCCCGGGTCGATCTTCAAGGTTAAGCAACGCTTGCCAAGGTCAGTCTGTGGATGGGTGACCAGTTTAACATACCTACCGAGAAAAGATCTCAGGCAGTCTTTACGGATTGTCAGAAGCCGACAAATCTGACACCTACAGTCTTGCCAAGAAGTATTGTAGGGTTGTACAGGACTGGTAGGCAGCCGCTCCAATCCCGTTTGACTGGAAGCTGACTCCAATATAGCTGGGAAAAGGCTAGGCAGATGATGCTTCATGGTAAAAAACTGAAATGATTTGCGAAAAACACTTAATCTACAGTTGGCAAAACTGGGCACAGATTACAAACGTTTATCCACTAGGGAGACGGTCTAAGTGACATCCCGGCATTTAATAGAATTTAGGATTCCCAAAAAATAAATAATTTCATAATAATATTTTCGTCACACATTTACCTACCCTATTCATAGACGGCCTAAGCATCTGCCAGCCTGTTATTTAAATACTAGCGGACTCGCGCAACGTCGTCTGCGTCACAATTTTCATTACTGCTCCGCTCCTGTTGGTCTTAGCATGATGATATATAGCCTATAGCCTTCCTTGATAAATGGGCTATCCAACACTGAAAGAATTTTTCAAATCCGACCCGTAGTTCCTGAGATTAGCGCGTTCAAGCAAACAAACAAACAAACAAACAAACAAACAAACAAACAAACAAACAAACTCTTCAGCTTTATATATTAAAGTATAGATTGTCACATGACAGACCCATTTGACACATTTGCGCATTGGGGATCATTTAGGCCGCCATTCAATGAAAAGGACATAAAACGGCAGAGTTACTCTCTCAAGGACCGTCAGCCCCAATTGGGGCCAAATGGTATTGTCTGTCTTTTCTAATATATGCTTAACCTTTTCCCAACTATATTCGGATCAGCTTCCGATCAACACGGCGAAGTCGCGGTATGTTAAATAATATGGTTACCTATTCACAGAGACACCTAGGCAAGAGTTGGTAAACCATGAAGATCGACCCGTGCGACTGTTATTATTTAGCTACGAGCTCCTCATTTAATAAGTCTCCTCTTTCAGTACCTACTAAATATCGATTTAAAAAATTCGATTATTCTTACACAGTAAATCGATTCTATAAACCCGGTAGAACCAATTAACATAAAATGTAAAAAATTTATCGGTGTTCTGTAATCTGCAATTGTCAGGGAAAATCAAAGAAACTGTTTCTTTTTGCTTTTTTTTTTAAGGATGGGAAATCATCAAATGACTCCTCCCGCTCTGGGTGAAGCAGAAGGGAGTGTCAGACTCTTACTGACTAAAACCCATCCGTGTTCCTCCTAATGCCCTTTGCGTTCCAGGGCCGCGGTGACTCTTTCGAATAAATCCCGCAACCCCGGCAGGAATTGGCCCTAGCGGGCCCCGTCTTTAATGCTGACAGCTCTTTGAGGCGCGCGTGGAACACAGCGCGCCGTTGACCTGGGCCTGGTTCTGATCAGACGGCGAGCCACCCAATGCTCGCCGTCCGCAGGCCCCCGCCTACGGTGGCCGAGAATCGCCCTGCGACTCCCGACGCCCGGGGCGTCTTCTTCTGTTGCGGTTTCCCTCTCTCTCACGCGTTCGGCTTCCTCCTTCGCTAGCATTACTGCTTCGCAGAAGGAGGTGACCGCTTCCCAAGTCTCCTCGCTCCGGACCATGGCTTGAAACAGGGCCGACCACGACAGGTCGCCGTCGCCGATCGCCTCGACGAGGACACGGCGGTGCTCCGCCCAAGCAGGGCAGACCTCCACCGTATGCTCCACCGTGTCCTCCGGGCGATCCTCGCAGTGTTGACATCTGGTCGTATCCTCCCGCCGTATTCGAAACAGGTACCTCCCGAAACAACCGTGTCCGGTGAGTACCTGCGTCAAACGGAAGGTAAGGACGCCGTGGCGCCGCTCTAGCCACTCCTCAAAGAGGGGACTTATCGCCGCAATTGTGGCGTGCCCAGCGCTGGGTTGCGACAGTCGTTGTCTCCATACTGCCATGAGATCCCGCCGGAGCTCCATCCGCCGTGCTGCGATTAGCCGCGGCAGAGGAGTCTCGCCCCGGCGTAGCGCCTCCACGCGCCATTCGTAAATGAGCGCGAGGGCTCTCGCCTCTAGATCCCATGGCGGCAGTCCGGCAAGGAGGCTCGCCGCCTCGCCAGAGACAAAATTAAGGCTCGACAAAATTAAGAATCAACTTTATTCATCAGTTTCTTTGTTTCGTAGTTTGAAGACTACCTACCACCGTTCATTCGATAGTCGATTTTGTTGATTTTGATACCTAGCTCGAGGTAGGTATGTACGTACCAGGAGATTACCCGGGCTAATCGGCATTTCAACCGGAAGAGATGGTAGAGTGCCCTGCATTACCCTCTTCCTATTTTCTTAATTTTGAGATCAGGATACGCAAGGTATTAACTTAAAGTGGATTTTATCTATGCAACAGATATTTTTCGACATCCACGCGAACGAAGTCGCGGGCACAGCTATCTATACATATAATAAATCTGTTGAAGAGTAGTTTTTGTACATTCAAAATAAAAAATTAAAAAATAGCTAGGGATATAAAGGGTAACTTACAGAACCCATTTCCATCATTTTTGGAATTTTTGTCTGTTTGTCTGTTTATCTGTTTGGATGTGCAGGCATCACGTAAAAAGTACAGAAATAACGTAGATAAATTTCACGCATTAAAATTGTACGTAACTGGAGGTATAACTTAGTTTTTGTTTCATCGCAATCGGTTCACTCTATCAAAAGATATTTGTATTTAAAGGTTTCGTTTAAAGTTTCATTACGTGAAGCACATACACGCACCGCCATCTATTGAGATAATTAAATAGTAACAGTTTAGAACTGTTTCATGAATGAATGCGTATATTATTTGTGAAACTCTTAATACCAAAGGAAAAAAAAATAACATTTAGTCATTTGAAGAACTTTGGCAGTCGTTACGGATTGTCAGAAGCCAGTAAATCTGGCTCCAGTCTTGCCAAGAACTACCGTGTTATACAATTAATGGGTTGTGGAAGTCTGGTAGGCAGCCGCTTCACGTAAAAACGTCAGTCTGTGGATGGGTGACCATTTTAACATACCGAGATTCCTACGTACCACGGAATATAATAGCCGGCCGGGTCGATCTTCAAGGTTAAGCAACGCTTGCCAAGGTCAGTCTGTGGATGGGTGACCATTTTAACATACCGAGATTCCTACGTACCTCGGAATATAATAGCCGCCCGGGTCGATCTTCAAGGTTAAGCAACGCTTGCCAAGGTCAGTCTGTGGATGGGTGACCATTTTAACATACCGAGATTCCTATGTACCACGGAATATAATAGACGCCCGGGTCGATCTTCAAGGTTAAGCAACGCTTGCCAAGGTCAGTCTGTGGATGGGTGACCAGTTTAACATACCTACCGAGAAGAGATCTCAGGCAGTCTTTACGGATTGTCAGAAGCCGACAAATCTGACACCTACAGTCTTGCCAAGAAGTATTGTAGGGTTGTACAGGACTGGTAGGCAGCCGCTCCAATCCCGTTTGACTGGAAGCTGACTCCAATATAGCTGGGAAAAGGCTAGGCAGATGATGCTTCATGGTAAAAAACTGAAATGATTTGCGAAAAACACTTAATCTACAGTTGGCAAAACTGGGCACAGATTACAAACGTTTATCCACTAGGGAGACGGTCTAAGTGACATCCCGGCATTTAATAGAATTTAGGATTCCCAAAAAATAAATAATTTCATAATAATATTTTCGTCACACATTTACCTACCCTATTCATAGACGGCCTAAGCATCTGCCAGCCTGTTATTTAAATACTAGCGGACTCGCGCAACGTCGTCTGCGTCACAATTTTCATTACTGCTCCGCTCCTGTTGGTCTTAGCATGATGATATATAGCCTATAGCCTTCCTTGATAAATGGGCTATCCAACACTGAAAGAATTTTTCAAATCCGACCCGTAGTTCCTGAGATTAGCGCGTTCAAGCAAACAAACAAACAAACAAACAAACAAACAAACAAACAAACTCTTCAGCTTTATATATTAAAGTATAGATTGTCACATGACAGACCCATTTGACACATTTGCGCATTGGGGATCATTTAGGCCGCCATTCAATGAAAAGGACATAAAACGGCAGAGTTACTCTCTCAAGGACCGTCAGCCCCAATTGGGGCCAAATGGTATTGTCTGTCTTTTCTAATATATGCTTAACCTTTTCCCAACTATATTCGGATCAGCTTCCGATCAACACGGCGAAGTCGCGGTATGTTAAATAATATGGTTACCTATTCACAGAGACACCTAGGCAAGAGTTGGTAAACCATGAAGATCGACCCGTGCGACTGTTATTATTTAGCTACGAGCTCCTCATTTAATAAGTCTCCTCTTTCAGTACCTACTAAATATCGATTTAAAAAATTCGATTATTCTTACACAGTAAATCGATTCTATAAACCCGGTAGAACCAATTAACATAAAATGTAAAAAATTTATCGGTGTTCTGTAATCTGCAATTGTCAGGGAAAATCAAAGAAACTGTTTCTTTTTGCTTTTTTTTTTAAGGATGGGAAATCATCAAATGACTCCTCCCGCTCTGGGTGAAGCAGAAGGGAGTGTCAGACTCTTACTGACTAAAACCCATCCGTGTTCCTCCTAATGCCCTTTGCGTTCCAGGGCCGCGGTGACTCTTTCGAATAAATCCCGCAACCCCGGCAGGAATTGGCCCTAGCGGGCCCCGTCTTTAATGCTGACAGCTCTTTGAGGCGCGCGTGGAACACAGCGCGCCGTTGACCTGGGCCTGGTTCTGATCAGACGGCGAGCCACCCAATGCTCGCCGTCCGCAGGCCCCCGCCTACGGTGGCCGAGAATCGCCCTGCGACTCCCGACGCCCGGGGCGTCTTCTTCTGTTGCGGTTTCCCTCTCTCTCACGCGTTCGGCTTCCTCCTTCGCTAGCATTACTGCTTCGCAGAAGGAGGTGACCGCTTCCCAAGTCTCCTCGCTCCGGACCATGGCTTGAAACAGGGCCGACCACGACAGGTCGCCGTCGCCGATCGCCTCGACGAGGACACGGCGGTGCTCCGCCCAAGCAGGGCAGACCTCCACCGTATGCTCCACCGTGTCCTCCGGGCGATCCTCGCAGTGTTGACATCTGGTCGTATCCTCCCGCCGTATTCGAAACAGGTACCTCCCGAAACAACCGTGTCCGGTGAGTACCTGCGTCAAACGGAAGGTTAGGACGCCGTGGCGCCGCTCTAGCCACTCCTCAAAGAGGGGACTTATCGCCGCAATTGTGGCGTGCCCAGCGCTGGGTTGCGACAGTCGTTGTCTCCATACTGCCATGAGATCCCGCCGGAGCTCCATCCGCCGTGCTGCGATTAGCCGCGGCAGAGGAGTCTCGCCCCGGCGTAGCGCCTCCACGCGCCACTCGTAAATGAGCGCGAGGGCTCTCGCCTCTAGATCCCATGGCGGCAGTCCGGCAAGGAGGCTCGCCGCCTCGCCAGAGACAAAATTAAGGCTCGACAAAATTAAGAATCAACTTTATTCATCAGTTTCTTTGTTTCGTAGTTTGAAGACTACCTACCACCGTTCATTCGATAGTCGATTTTGTTGATTTTGATACCTAGCTCGAGGTAGGTATGTACGTACCAGGAGATTACCCGGGCTAATCGGCATTTCAACCGGAAGAGATGGTAGAGTGCCCTGCATTACCCTCTTCCTATTTTCTTAATTTTGAGATCAGGATACGCAAGGTATTAACTTAAAGTGGATTTTATCTATGCAACAGATATTTTTCGACATCCACGCGAACGAAGTCGCGGGCACAGCTAGTTTTAAATAAATTTCACGCACCCATTCGGTTCTGCGACAGCGAAGACGCCGCCGCAGTCTCATAGTTTTAAGAGAATTATCTAGAAGATACAGATTAGGTATTAATTGCGCTTCAACCCAAAATGACTTCACGAATGCGATATTACTATCTATGTGACGGAGAAAAACGTATTCAGTGTACGCACTCAATTCGTATGACCACGATCATGCGTTTACGTACGATAAAAATTCGTGTCCAAAGTGCGCACGGCCTAAGAAAGCCAAAGTTGGCCATTTTAATATCTTTTATAAATATTAAACTTGTTTCTAGAATTATTGTCACTGAAACCCAAACTGTTATTGCCTCCGATATAGCAATTATTTAGCGGAAATTTTTCATCATTTAGAACCATTACGACTTCCAAGAGCAGATCGGATCTTATCTATTAAACATCTTAAAAATACACCTAACCATTGTATTTTCGACCTAATCGCCATCGCAATAAATGCTTTAAAAATGATTTGCTTACAAAGGTTAAAATAAAAACAAGTCATAATTAATAATATTAATATTTGTTTACAAAATTTATAAGCAATTAGTGCACGGGATATCTCTTATAAATAGACGGAATATTTCTAAAAAATGCATTTGAGTGTTGGTTTTTAGTGAAGGTGGATAATATTCGAACAGGTGAGTTGCTTTTCAATTTTATTACCCCATTGTATTGTTTCACTGCTGGGCATGCAATGGCGTTTATAATTTTTGTCCGACAGTAAATAAATTGAATTGGGATTTTTACTGATTTTCAAGTGAATGGAGAGCCACTGAAACTTGTCCAATAAGTGGAATCAAATAACAGATAACACTGGTCAACAAGGATTTAGCTACAAGGAATGTGCTTACTAATTTTGAATTACCTACCTACCCTTATCACAAAACCATATTTATTTTTCTTTGTTTAGGTCTAGTTTTCGTGTTACAGTTTCTACCAGTGACATCATTTTCCCTTTAGCTTGTAAATTCAGATTTTTTGGTTTTTCAGTAAAGTAGCTATTTTTTCAGTTTACAGAGTTATTTTCTTCGTTTAGAATGTGGAAGAAGTGTCCAAAACATTCTGACAAGTTCCTTTACATTTATGATGAAATTATTTTTAAAAGTCAAAAAAGAAATATAAAAAAATGTGACCGTTATTTTGGGTTTTTTGAATATAAAGGGATAGTTGAGTATTCTGACGTACCATCTGCTGCACAATCAAGGAAAGCTGCATCTGTCTCAATAATTCTAATTTAAGTTCAATGATATTAAAACATGTTCTTAACATAATTAGTTAAAAACATTCTTGTGGCACATAAAAAGTGTTTTTTTGTTGACCAGTGTAATTAACATGGCGGCCGTAAGATTTTTATTGTCAAAATATTTTTAGGCTACACATTATGGGTATTTGGTTATCGTATGAAAGGGTTCATTATCAAGATTGCGAACCTCTATCCTCTGAGGTACGTTTTTTTCTTTCGTAATTTTCTATCAGCCGTCATCTAGTCTTTTTATGTTTTCTCATACAGTTAATCTATCTATTATTTTCTTTGGTCTGCCTCTTTTCTTGTTTCTGATATTCCTACAAATTATACCTGGAAACTGTAAATAAATGTATTTGTTTATCTTGTGACACTACCTGCTTGCTGCCGTCAAATTATGTCACGCAAAACAAGACTAGGTATGACATTATTGCCCAGCGTCGGTGGGCCCCCCGGTACAGCCAAGCAATAATATTGTAGATACTCAATATAACTATAACCCACATACTAAATAGTCAATAATGGGATTTGAATTTGAAACCTCAACAAGGTCTCACTTACGACCAGAATTTTACAAGTGCATTCAGTGTATTTTTAACCGAATTCCAAAAAAGGAGGTGGTTCTCAATTCGGCGGGTATTTTTTTTTAATCTATGTGCACCGATTACTCCGAGATTTCTGATCCGATTTCTGTGATTCTTTTTTAGTTCGATGCAATATACTTGCCATTTGATCCCGTAAAAATTTGATTCAGTTTGGTTCAGTAGTTTTAATTTTATGAGCATTTTTGTTTATTTCAATTTCTGCGTTGACGAAGACGTCGTCCAAGTATCAACACTTAAAAGTGAAAAATAAATGTTTTTGTTTTTTTTTTTATTTAATTTTGAATAATTTAATTGCAATTACATACTTTTTAATCAATTAATAAGTTGATTGAATAATTAATTGTTTAACGCCCAACACTTATCTTATGCAACTTATTGACGTAATTCTTCAATTGGATGCATAAAGCAAGTGTGAGAAGTTTTGGATTTAAAATCCCATTCAGTCCTCGACCTGAAGTTACTTATGTGGAACCTCTGGAACTAAACATTAGCATGAAAACTTCAAATGTGCGACCTGCATCTAGCAGCAGCGATCAACTACCACTGCTCACATTGGCCAGCCACCACTCTTCGTGGCTTGCTTTCAATTATCTCGCAATAGGTGTAAAAACTAGATTAACCTCGGGTAGTCGCGTATTAAGGTTTTTAGGGTTCCGAAAAAAAAAAGGAACCCTTATAGGATCACTCGGGTGTCTGTCTGTCTGCCTGTCTGTCCGTCTGTCACAGCCAGTTTTCTCCGGATCCACTGGACCGATTCTGTTGAAATTTGGTACACATATGGACTTCTATGACCCGAACACGGACGCGTTACGTAAATTATTAAGTTTGTAGTATGGGGGTCACTTTTGGGGGTTAAACTAAAAAATTAAAAAAAATAAAGATTTTTGAACAATATCGTGTGACATATCAAATGAAAGAGCTTACTGTGAGGGCTTTAATTATATTTTTTTATAATTTTAAAATAAATGGTTTTGAAGTTATTCAAGAAATTAGACGAAAAATGACCATCCCCCCCCTTATCTCCGAAACTACTGAGCCTAAATTTTTGAAAGTAATGGAAAAGCTATTAGAAGTCTGTAGTGTTAATAAAACATGTTACAAAAAATTTAATTCGTTCGGAACCCTTTGCACGCGAGTCCGACTCACACTTGGCCAGTTTTTTGCCTTGGGCTAGCTTGAGTCCCTTTTTGCCTCCGCTAGAAAGTTAACTCGGGTATCCTTCATTACGCTCAAGATTCAATACGGCGCCCGTGACATAATATACTGCTTTATTCCCTCGGGCCTCAGTGCATAATCTATTATTATACAAGTACAAGGTGTATGTACTACTGGAGTCTATCAGTAGGTACCAAAGATAAAGTATGCCTATAGAATAACATTAATTACACACTGCGCAATATTACTCCTAATTGCCCTTGGGTCAATATATTTATTCTTGTCACGTATCGTGTCTAGTTTGGCTTAGATAAGTTTTTCTACAGGCGTTACTTGGCTTAAATGAATTAATTCTGCGAACAATAAGCTATGTACTTCGGTACTTCGTTTCTAGTTTTTACCTTATTAAGAAGAAATGCTGGCGGAGAAACTTTGTATGTAAAAAGTTATAATTCGAGGTTTGGCTCTCAACTGTTTTCTCCTCCAATATTGAACCGATTTAAGAGATATTTCACAAACTGAATAAGAAGGATATATACTGTGTCCCTTCTTCCTTTTTTGATTAATAGTAGACAAATTTGTAAATTAGGGCTCTGTTGACAGCAATTTATCGGACAATATTGAGCATGTTGTGAGGGTTCTAGTGCTTATACGGTTAATAAATTATCAAAAAGGAAAACATAGGGACACAGTATATATTCTTCTTATTCAGTTTGTGAAATTTCTCTTAAATCGGTTAAATATTGGAGGAGAAAACAGTCGAGAGCCAAACCTCGAATATATAACTTTTTACGTACAAAAGTCTCTCCGCCAGCATTTTCTCCAGTAGCGTAGCTAGCATGGGCGACACCCGGGGCGGATAATGTGGTGTCACCCCACAAATGAACCCCCCCATGAAATAAGATTATTTTGATTTTGTTTTCATCATTTTCTAAACCTAACTTTTTTGATAAACGCAAGTAAACTCAAGAACTAAAAGAGGGCAGAACACAAGAGCGAGCGAAGCGAGCTCGAAAACTTTCGCATCCCACCTGGGATAGGTTTTATTTTCTTTTGAACATTCATACTTAAATAGAAAATAATAACTTAATGGAGTGATGCAAGAAAGCTCATTAACTGAGAGAGGGCAGAACACAAGAGCGAGCGAAGCATGCTAGAATATTCATGCACCCCAACTCGAAAAGGTTTTATTTTCTTTTGATTATTTCATACAGCAATATAGTGATTTTATTGAGTTATACAGAAACGCTTAAGAAAAAAGAGAGAGCAGAAAGTAAGAGCGAGCGAAGCGAGCTCGAAATTTTTTACACCCCACCACGAACGGGTTTCATTCCGTCGACCGTTAAGGGGTGACACCCGATCGTGATAAAAAGTCAACGAACGAGTGTCACCCCTACATGCACTTCCTGCTGCCTCGTCTCTGACTGCCTAAAGTCAGAGAGAGCAAAATGCAAGAGCGAGCAAAGCGAGCTCAAACATTTTTGCACCCTACTCCCGACAGTTTATATTGCGTCAAACGCTTAGGGGTGCCACCCGATAGTGAAAAAACCAGTCAACAAGCGGTCGTGTGTCACCCCTAAGCGGGTGTCACCCGGTGCGCGCCGTGCGCTACTGATTTTCTCTATAGAAATATTATATCTATGATTTTCTCTTAATTTGGTTTTTTATAGGTCTCACTTCTTTCTATTTGTGACTTTTTTTTCTGGCTTTTATAGGTCTGGGAGGAAATAATAGGTTATGGCACAAAAAGATAGGGTTAGGAATAAATTCGCCACTATAAAGTACTAGGTATTACATCATTATTATGGGACTTAATCGTAGTGAAAAAACATAGGTGTAGCTGATAGACACCTACTGCACATAGTAAAGTAAACTTATGAAAATACAACCTATTGCCAAACTAAATATCATTTATCATTT
This sequence comes from Lacanobia wlatinum, assembly GCA_947578705.1. Classification (NCBI taxonomy): domain Eukaryota; kingdom Metazoa; phylum Arthropoda; class Insecta; order Lepidoptera; family Noctuidae; genus Lacanobia; species Lacanobia wlatinum. The sequence continues at coordinate 21,462,283 of OX388033.1, forward strand.
AAAACAAGCATTCTAATGAATTTCTTCAGAAGATAAATAGGTACATAATTGTGAAATGTGACCCTCAAAACTAATAAAAATAAATGACATGATATTTACAATCCAACAGACACAATTTTCTTCATATCTAATAATAAACTTATAATCAATAGTCTCAAAGGTAATTCAACCTAGAATTGTATTCTATGTATAATTAATTTAAGTACTTCTACCGATTCTCGTATAAAATGAATTCAAAGCAAAATATGTCTCCATTACTGATTTCATTCTTCAACAAAAAGTGTAACTACAACACTTTGTTCAAATAAAAGTGTGACGACAAAGTTCAATGTAAAGTGGCGCCTGCGTTTGTTTCAGAGCAAAATGACGCAAGGGGAAAATAACGATAAGCCCGCAGAAGGTCATGTCGTTAACTTCGACCATCTCGTTTTTTGGGTGGCGAATGCTAAAACTGTAAGTACCTACAAACATACATTATTGTTATAAAATATCAAGTTTTCATTCGTTGGCGTCCTTCTGAGGCTGGCATGATTACGTACCTCTATTGACATTTCTTTAAGTGCTTTATTCAGGGCATTCTATCAGCTAGAGGTTGAAAGAAAGTACCTTTTTATGAAAGGTTATTGGCATACTTAGGCCTTTGGACCCTACTCCCTAGTGACTACTCCAGAACGAACGATGTCAATGATTTGAAGATAAACATTGTAATATGGAACATTTGCTGAATCGGTAGCCAGTTCAGCTTGTGCAGTAATAAAAATCACTGATAGGATATTTTATCTTTCTAGGCTTCAAACTATTTCATAACTCGGCTTGGCTTCAAGCCTTTGGCAGTACGTGAATCGTCAGAATCAAGGCCAGTACAGTCCATTGCTGTGAAATTAAACCAGGTAAGAGTTTGTGGTCTATCCCTTATTATTTTTAACCGACTTCCAAAAATGGAGGAGGTTCTCAATTCGGTTATATTTTTTTTGATACGTTATAGTCATAACTCCGTCATTTATGAGCCGATTTAAAAAATTATTTCAAGTTTTATGTGAAAGAATATACTTCTCGATTGTTCCCATCATCAAAATCGGTTTTAGTAATTTGGCTTTTAAATCAAAATTGCTGGATTCGTTTACTTGGCGTAATTGCATATTTTATTTTGCTTTCCTGCGACATTCCGGTTGTATTGTTAGTTGTGGGGTACCACTAAAAAGTGCAAAATAAAAAACTATTTTATCAAAAAAAAAAACGATTTGAGCGATTGACTGCTGCGCTGCGTGTCGCGGGTTCGATTCCCGTACGGAACAAATATTTGTATGGCCTACAGATAGTTGTTCCGGGTCTGGCTGTTTGTGTATGTGATTTTGTATGTTTGTAAACGCACCCACGATACAGGAGAAATACCTAGTGTGGGGCAATATTGTTTTTTTTTAAAGAAAAAAAAAACTACAAGGCATAAAAATAACTTTAATTTCGTAAGTCGGTGTAAAAATACGAAGAAACAACCGAAACACCGACTTACGAAATTAAAGTTATTTTCGTCCTCTGCTATCATACAAACTCTGTGATTAGTAGATTATTCTAGATATTCAATATATTTCTTTCTAGGTACTCCTAAAAAATACTTATACAGTAAAAAATAGTTTTTGACTTAAAAACACTGTTAGTTAGGTACCTAGGTATCTACTTTTTTAAAGTAGATGCCTAACCAACAGTATTATCTATCTAAAGTGGAGTGTGGTTTTCTTACCCACTCAATTTACATGATGACAGACTTGCTTTTAATTTTTATCTGCGTGTAACAGATCAAAATTATCTTCGAGTCGCCCACCACTCCGGAAGGCGAGATATCCCAGGACATTATAGCCCACGGGGACTTCGTGAAGGACGTGGCTTTCGAAGTCCAAGACCTGGATGAGCTGGTCCGAAGGGCTAAGGAGGGCGGGGCCGAGATTGTCAAGGATGTGACTGAGGAAACGGACAAGCTTGGGGTCGTGAGATACGCTGTGTTGAGGACGGTAAGGGTTAAAATCATTTAAGTAACTTGAGCTTTTTAAAGCTTTAGTTACTTTAAGGTTCTAGCTTAGAATAATCTAAGGGTTCTAGTAACTTCAGGTTAAGTTTTAACTTAACTCACTTGTTAATACTGTAGCTTGCTGGCTTATAAGAGGGACCGCAAAAATGGTTTCTTTATCTACGTATTGCCGACGAGGATATAGCGCCATAACTTATAACTAAATAATAAAACAGCAAGTTTCTAGGTAATTGCTAAATATAAAACTTCAAGTAGGTACCTAGGTACTGGCAATATGGCATTATTATGTTTTGTTTTTAGTTTTACTGGTTCAACTTCCATACATTTTGGGGGATTGTCTTTAGTCAATATCTTTCTCTGCGAAAGTAACTGCCCTGTTTGTAACCTTTTGACCTTAGAGCCTAAGCTTTCGAAGTTGAAATCGCTGACCCGATCATTATGAAATGAGAAAGGAGGTGGGAAGGCAGACCTGGAGAATGTCCTTCATATTGGCTACTTTTCATCGTGGAGCTACTTTTCCTTTAGGCAGTGCCGTACATAGCCTTTTCTGCGCCCTGTGCGAGTTTCTATAACTGCGCCCTTATTTTTTTTAGATATCATACCCTAGCTACAGAAATGCTATGTATAGGCCTACTTTATTTCATTCAGGGTGATAAAATAAAGCACAGGGACCTTGGTGTTGGTGGACCAATCTATACTTAATATATAAAGCTGAAGAGTTTGTTTGTTTGTTTGCTTGAACGCGCTAATCTCAGGAACTACTGGTGCGATTTGAAAAATTCTTTCAGTGTTAGATAGCCCATTTATCGAGGCTATAGGCTATATATCATCACGATACGACCAATAGGAGCGGAGTAATGAAAATTGTGACGCACACGAAGTTGCGCGGGTCAGCTAGTTATGTAATATTTTGGAAGAAAAATCTATTTTTTTAAAGAGCTAGACCGACCGTGTCGCCGGCCGGCCACTTGACTCCGATAAACACTAAACACAAATACGCTCGTGCGCTGCCAAAAAAATAGGCGCGATGTTTTATCTAATTTGACAGACGTTTTTGAGCACTAGAGGCGCAGCGGGAACTTATCAGGGCCCCAAGTCTGCTATTACAATAGTGTCAGGATGGTCTCATAATGGTCGATTTTGACAAGTTTGGTAATCTACTGATATAAAAGCGTCATTATTACTTTCCAATGGTCAACCACTGACACTCCATTGAAAGAAATGGCATAGAATGGTAATCTCGTACATAATGACAAATTAATAAATAACATTTAAAAACATGTATAAAAGAAATCTGGCATAACTTGTCAAAATCGACCATTATGAAATCATTATAAGACCATTCTGACACTATTGTAATAGCAGTCTTGGGGCCCAGGAGCAAATCGAAAAAATAATAGTCCTGCCTGGTCTGGCTATTCTTGCGCTCCCCAGAGTCTACGCTGTACCTGGGCACCGGTGGCACCGCCCTATTTACGGCACTGCCTTTAGGGGACAGATTTTCAAAAGATATTGTTTTCATAATTCCAGTCAATTCCACGTTCCGTATAATTAAATCAATTTATTTTCAGTATGGAGACAACACGCACACTCTGATAGATCGAAGCAAGTATAAAGGAATATTTTTGCCAGGATTTGAACCTTCGGAGGATGACGTCTTAGATAAATCATTGTGAGTACCTAGGTCTGCATAATTATCTAAGTATTTCTTAAGCACATAAGTAAATATGTGTGAAATAAAATAATAATCATATTATTTTCATCAAATTAAATTCCTATTTGGTACCCTTTTTTTTAATGAGGTACCTATGTTCCTACCTACCTATGTGGTTACTTATTTTAATTATGTAGGTAGGTACCGTCTCATTATGTAATTTAAATAACAAAATGCAATCCTAGGATCAATACCTAACTTTTATCTATTATTCGTCCATGAAAGCATTTTTAAAAATAGTTACATTTTACGTCTTTTTAAATTTTGAATATAAATACTCATAAATCACAGTTTAAAATATTAGTACGCAACATGTCCTGAAAGAACAATTTAACGGTAAACGCAATCGTCTGTTAACCCTCTAATACTAGTGACTTTCAACGTGACGAATTGGAATAAGTTCGAAATTATAGGGAAGATTCATTCATTCATTTAATGATTGCAAAAGTTAAAACTAGGTGGCGCTGTTCTCAATAACGCACAAGGTTAATCTTACGGCTAAGATTTTCATGAAACCAAAAAAAAAATTGGTAAATTGTGGTTAATTATTGAATAGTGTGGGTTATGGATTTTAAAAGTAAAATGTTTGGTTATTATCAGGCCCGCAACTCATCTTATGTATGTAGACCACGTAGAAGGCAACATGGCTGACGGAACACTTGAGGAGTCATGGACCTGGTATGAAAAAAATCTCAATATGCACAGGTGAGATCTAAATAAAATCCTTATGATATGAAAATATTTCATGTTACATAAATAATCACCAACTTCGATTGGCAGCTTGCATAAATTAGACCAGCGCAGCGCCTCCATTATTCAAGTGGAAAAATGGTCGAATATTTCGAATATTTGCATTGTTTTTTTTTTTTTGTTGCCAGATTCTGGTGTGTTGACTACAAACATGATATAAAAGCGTACTCCGGTATCAGGTCCGCATCGGTTATCAACAGGGACGAAAACGTTCTCGTGAGTGCTCTGTTGTTTTGTTGAGTGAGAGGAGGATACCTACCTCAGTAGTACCGTACGTAGACGATAGATGACACTGTGCGCTGACGTCACGTTTCTGAATCGCGGTGTTAAGATTCTCCGCGATTGAATGACTCTCGCCGGTTTCCGACTGTTCGGTATCGCTTCTCGGCCTTTTGGCTAAGATCAAAGTGTAGTATCTGTTCTTTTCAGCTTAATATCTGAAAGTTCCCTCACTGAGGGACCAGTATATTAAACTGATTTTTGTAAGCTGACGGGATGTTCGGGGCTCGCTCCACTCCCGTCGCGGGTCGGCCCGGCATTGCAGTGCCGCCGGGATCGGCCCACTTAATTCATAGTAATGAATCAAATTATCAATCTTCTGTATTAGAAGATGGTATGAAAGATGATAGGGTAAGAGAAACTACCTACTCCGCACCATCATCCATCCACTTCATCAGCATCGCAGTTACTAGCTCAAATACCGCGTGGTGTTTAATTTGCTAGATGAAATACCAGTGTATCTCCCGTTCATGGCTGTTTAGTAAACACTTTTTTATTGAAAATGAAATAATAACTTTTGGTTATTTCCCTGTTCGCAGCTTGCCTCGCTAAGACAAAAACGGCTCGAGCGACTCTAATAAAGGGCTAGAGCAAACAAAACAATTTGATGCCCAAAAAAAGCTAATTTTATTTAATATAACACCTTTGTGATAACATTTACAAGCTGTGTGTATTTTACAGCTGTCCATGAATGAAGCAGCGAAAGGGTTGAGGCCAAGCAAAACCAGTGCGTTTGTAAAAGCACTAGGAGCGTCAGGAGTTGAGCATATTGCTCTGTACACCGATGACATTGTAACGACCGTGAGTAGACTTTTCTATTTGGTAAGAAGAAAATATCACGTCTAAAGGTATTCCAGAAAAGTATGGACAAATAGATACCCACAGTTCACTACTATGCCCTTTGCCTGTAAGGAGATACCGGGCGAGTCTATTACCGTAGGTATATTTATTTGGACCCGAAAATCGTAATGGACAAACCAATGCTTTGCTTTTCAGTATGGGAAAGCTTTCAGTTTGACTTTACCCGGATGGAGATCAAAGTGGGACTACCAAAGTAGGAACTGGTTACTCGCTTGCGCTATTACCTTATAAAACATTTTTGTCTGTTTTTCTCCATTAGAATCTGCCTTTTCAAATGGACATAACAGACACTTTATTATTTTTATAAATATTTTAAACTGTATATGTTGACGTTCAAAAGTGCCTTTTAATGGTGTAATTGAATTGTTTTGACATTGACTTTCCTCTCCATTCATGCTCAAGTCACACCGTACCAAAAATATGTATAAATTTGAACCCTACAGATGCGAAACCTTAAAGCCCGAGGCGCCGATATCCTGGGAGTACCGCCTACTTACTACGACTTGATCAGGGAGAAACTGAAGCACAGCTCCCTAAAAGTCGCTGAGAGCATCGAAGCATTGCAGGAGGGCTCCATTCTGATCGACTTCGATGAACGAGGGTACATGCTGCAAGGTTTCACCAAGCACTTGCAGGCTCGTCCGACGCTGTTCATTGAAATCATTCAAAGAAGGAATCATAGGGTTTGTAACTTTAGCCACAGTTTGTAGAAACAACTTCGCTGATTTGACAGCGAGCTTACTAGAAATGGATATACAGGAAGTCCCAAGACTTTTCCACATGGGTGAAAAGTGCCTTAAATACTGTAGACAGAAAAATGTATGGAATTAATAAAAAGGAAGACCTCATTTTATTTGAGATGCTATGTTATTTAAAAGAAAAAAAAAATGAAATAACCTGCAATTTTACTGTACCGATCGAAAAGCTCAATCATACATTTAATGCACGGTTGAGTCTTTTGACCGGTACAGTTAAATTACAAGTTATTTCACATTTAACGGGTTCGATTCCCGTTTCAGACAGACGATTATTTAAAAATCTTTGAATGCAATTCGTATTGTTTTTAAAATAAAAATGAAGTCTTCATTCAGTAAATTTTTGTATCTACAATACTTATTTCACTTTCCCTTCATGTAGCAAAGTCTTGGGACGCCCTCTATAGCTGGAAAATATATTTTGTCACTATAATAGAACATTGTTAAATACAAGCTAATTCGCGACTTGATAACACACGCCACAGTACCTATGGAATTAAAAAACTGCTTCAATGAGCTTCCTCATCTCATTGAATAGTTTAATTTGGTAACAACTTTTTGAATTATTTTTTTATTGATTCACCTGTTCAAACCTAAAAACGTTTAGGAAAAGAAACTTATACTCTATATTTAGCAACAACTACCAAAATTGAAAATAATTACATAGTTTCTCATTAACCCTAAAATGAAGAATACCATTTGCACTAAAAGTTGTCGAACTTTCACGCTAGTGTTATAGAATATTTTGCTTCTTTCCAGGGTTTCGGTGCCATGAACTACAAATGGGTGTTCGAAGCGATTGAACTGTTGGAGAAGATGGAAACCAAGAGCGAGAACACTGAAGAAGCGAAGAATGACGCAGCTTGATATTTTATAAAACTGTTTTTCAAGATAAATGTAGCTATAAGCATAGAAAGGCTTAGCAATGATGACAAGACAATACCTAACCTTTTTGAAAATTAAAACAATTCTTCGTAAACGCAAATAAATTTAGATTGTATAATACCTACTTAAACTTATTAGGTAAGAAGAAATAAGAGTTTTATTTAATCAAACTGCAAAACCTTCGAGATCAACATACATAAGTTGGATTTTCTACTCACTGACAACGATGGGCTTTGGTCCGACTTAAAAGTAAACTATATGCAGGTGTGAAATGAATATTATTTCATATCAGAGATTTATGAATCTAAAAATCGTCTCATACTTTTTTCGTGAGAGACTTTAGGCAAACATATGTATCTATCATACATATCCCTTAGTAATATAAAGGCTTAAAACAAAAAAAGTATTTTTTTGGACATAAGTGTTTAAAGATTTTGTATGTTCCAGCTTATTTTTATAATAAAATGTTTAGTATTTTAGTTATAATTGTGATTTTCTTCAGATTTATTCTTCGATGCCTAGACTATAAGAGAGTAGCCATCAATAAAAAGAAGTAAGAACGGGAGACGAGCGGGGGGAGTGTGAGAGAGACACAAATATAGTTACCGAGTCGTTAATATTCTTTTTCTCTTTCTGTCAGCGGTAGCCGGTAGATAATTTTGTTTTGTGCCCTTAGTATTCAAAATCAAACTTTACAAAAATTCTGACATAAGCCCTTATATTATTAAGGTTGCGATATGGCTAATTTATCGGACCACCCATGCGCACACGCACCCAGCAACAATCCCTTTCAAATCTACGCCACATTTTTTTCAAATTTCAAATGTCATGGAATTTTCTAGAATCGTTAATAAAACCGATTACACAACATTTTGTAACATGGAATGAGTGGCTGATATGTAAAATGGCCGACCGACCCGTACCGGACTCTGGCTGCTACTAACGTGGGGTAGAGACTGCTTGCCTCAGAAAATATATTCGAGAGATATATAAGTCGCTGTTCGCGCTATATGTTTTGTTGAGTAACTGTAGATTGGAAATTTGAAAAAGTATGTCTGTTGGGGATGCTGGCCAACAGCTACAGTAAAAAATATTTTTACGGGTCAAATATTTCTTTAAGAAAAATTACGTAATGTATTTAAATCACAATCTGGTCAATCATATATTTTTACCATGATCATACCCTTTTTAACCGAATAAAAGTAATTAAATTATTCCTGGTCTGACCTGTCGATAAAATGAAATCGTTACTTTCGTCACGTTATATTACACTTGGACTTTTTAGGGTTGAACTTAACCGAAGAAAGTAAGGCTTTCGTTTATGATTTTATTTTTAAGGCCCCAGTTAAAAATTTCCAGATAAAAACGTCTGTTTTTCCAGTACTTTGTGCACCCATTTTAAAATTTTAATAAATTTTGTTACCTATTGTATTCTCATTTTTTTTTGTTTACAATTTCAAATATATGTATTATTTTACTTAAAGATTTTCCGTCAAGCCCTTAATTACAGTTTGTCTACCATAACGTGACATTTTCTTTCAAAGAAAATCCGTCTTATTCTTTTAGTACTTAGGACAACGGTTAGTAAACCCCTCTGTCTCAGTAGGTTAGCAGGCTGCTCATGACGCTTCACCCCGCCTCTGTGCTGAACTTGCTTCGAAATCCAGTTTTCTATATCCAATCTCATTTACATTTTGTTTATACCGCGTGATCTGCGCAGTGGGCCGACGTTGTGGACAAAATAGTTAATACTAAAACTAGGTAGGTATATGTTTCTTTATGGTATGCGGTAAGGGAATGGTAAACAAGGTCTCTGTGTTGTTTTGTAAACAAATAGCGTCATATTTTGTTTGTTACTCAGTGTGCCTTAAATTAACAGTAATGCACATTTTTATTTCCATACAGCAGCTAGTCTATTCTGTAAACAACTATTTCGATATCGAGCTTCACCTGAGTGACAAAACTCACAAAATGAGCTTTTTTGCGCACAACATAAAGGTCTTAATTTGAAACTCACCTCGCATTTCACTGTCGAGATGCGAAAATATTCTTACAGAATAGCACTACAGATAGAAGGGCTGCTAGAGTTGCGGAATTTTTCGAAATAGTTAACGCGGCCTTGGAAATCAAAGAGCATTTGGAGGAAAACGGATGGGTTTTAGTCAGTAAGAGTCTGACACTCCCTTCCACTCCACCTAAAGCGAGAGCAGTCATTTGCTGATTCCAAATAAAAAGGCGAAGGGACCTGATTTGTGGGAGTGTCCTGAAAACGGCAAACATTTAGGTACTTCGATTCGGAAATTAATCAATGTTTTTATTTATTAACTAGCTGACCCGCGCAACTACGTCTGCGTCACATTTTTCCTTAATGCTCCGCGCCTATTGTTCGTAGCGTGATATTATATAGCCTTTAGCGTTCTTCGATAAAACGTATCTAACACTAAAGTATTTTTCAATTCCAACCAGTAGTTCCTGAAATTCCCTAATTTCAGGAACTACTGGTTGGAATTGAAAAATTACTTTTAATTAAAGAGTTTGTTTGTTTCTTAGAACGCCCTCGTTCTAAGAAACAAACAAACTCTTTAGCTATATAATCTAATCTTCTTCTAATATACTATAAAAATCTCGTGTAACAGTGTTTCTGAAAAAACTCCTCCGAAACGGCGTGACTAATTTATTTGGTAGGTCGTAGGCTAGTTTTTTTATTTATATGGCAAAACAACGTTTGTCAGGTTAGCTAATAGTAGTATAGATTCCAAGAAAAGCCACATTTTTTCTTTTAATATAGGATTAAATTTATTTTTCACTACAATTTACATAAATTATTTTACATAGGACAGATACCATACATAATTCAGGTAAGTATATACGTGTGGGAGACTGGTGCCTAAGCCATGCTCGAGGGATGTGTTTCAGGACACCAGGATCCCACCCCTTTACAATTAAATTTTATAAATTACTATCTGTTGCCCGCGACTTCGTTCGCGTGTATTTCGGATAGTAAAATGATGTCGCTAAGATGAGATATACGAACAGTCAACATCTAGCATTGCTTGAATGCTCTTAGAATTAGGAATTCGGAAGACTGTTATGCAAGGCATTGGGTGTATCACCGCTTCTATTCAAAACGCCGACCAGCCCTAGTAATTTTTGTAATGAGAAACGTTTTAACGATAACAAACACGACACGACACGATGTTGAAGAAAGTTCTTAGGGTTGTTAACACGCGATAGAGCTACATAAAGTTGGAGATGGGAAAACCAACCAGAAGAGAAGTCTACCCCCGCAACAGATAGAGTAAATTAGAGTTGTGACTCCGTTATCCGCATTTAGACTCTCATCCGTTCCGTTGTGCGTAGGACACCTGGCTTAGCCGGCCTTCCTCCGCCCAAGTGCACAGAAGCCTCCTGGGTGCGCCCTAGGTTTCGCGGAGCGACCTCACCATTCCGAGGATTTGTTCACGTTGGGAAGCAGAAGGAGAAGTGGGTACGGCTCCAGCACTACCATCTCGAAAACTCTCTACGCGAGTCCGCCTCTGGCGTCATTGCCTGGAATCAATGCCATGATGCACTGGAGGGTGCACCCTCCACTGTAAATCCTGTGCCTGTAACAGATAATTTCTGGCCCTGAAATGGTCATGACGTATCATGGGCTCACTGGGAATTTGGTTAGTTATATGTGACTTTCAGCCGAGTGCCTTTGCAACATGTTATAGAAATTAAATATGTTAATACAAATTATAAAACTTAATCAGATGATATTTATCATTTTTTTCCATGGACGCTTTCATGGAAATATTCTCCTTATTTTTTCCCAAAAACATTTGTCACTATTATCCGTATTGATGGTCTGCTTGGTCGGTGGGTTCCCCGAACAGGGAAGAAATAAATGAATGCTGAAGCAACGGAACAACACAGGCTATCTTCCAAAATAACCTAATTATCTTCTTGATTATGGTGTGTGCCGTCAGAAATTTTAACACTATTCGTAGAATTATGCGCATTTGAGTGGCCTTCTTATATCATGTTCGCATTTTTCTTCTTCTGCGTCGTTCCTTCACTGCTGAGGATCGCGACTGCATACGACGTGTATCCATGCGGTCTTCTGCTACGGGCAAGCTCTGTGCGTGCTGCCTCTAACAGCCTTCTTTATGGCATCGAGCCATAAAGAAGATCATACTATTTTTGCATATGTGAAGTTTAATGTGTTGATATTATATTGCACTACATGGGTGCTACTCTTCAAACAAAAAAGTTAGGAAACGACTTTTTAAGTTTTTAGAACACAGTTAGACATCCGATTAGCCAATCTAATTCAAATCTTTTCGCGACTCCTCTATCATGGGACTTCGCCAGCTGCTCGAAGGTGGTATGACGTGACCCCTGGCCCTAGGCCCGTAGAGATTCATTATTAAGCAACTCAAGTTAAGCTTAGCAAATGTAAGCGCACGCCTGTTTACGAATATTCTAATATTAATAACACTGCGATAAAAAACATGAAGTCAAATGCGAAACGCCATCTATGGAATCTGAAGTGAACTGTCAAAATATTTAAAGACTTAAAATATGTTTTGACGTAATTCTCATGCTGTCGTAAGTACTGTTTGTGTCAGTAGATGGCATTACGGGTATCTGCATTAAGTATTAAGTTGATTTCATCTACATCAAATTGCCACAATTCCTATCAGGTTAACCTATGTACGAGTTATCTACTTTTGTTTTTTTTTTATCATGATACGAATAATACGAATTTATTCATATTCGTTCAATATAAATACATTTCTGAACGCACGCATAAATATTTGACAACCAAAATATATGTCAATCCTTTTTCATAACTGACATTATTCTACATTTTACAAATCTAAAATACGCCATTATCCGAATATTGTAGATATATGTTGTCGATTCGAAACCTGTATTTAAATACGTTCTTAAATTTGAGGGGAGAGTTTACCGTATCGGTGGGATAAACATTAAATGTTTGACAGTTACGAAACCCATGAACATTTTGTATAGGAATTACATTATCGTTATATTTTGGACAATTCACACACTATCTTTAAAAATTATAGCCTATGTGTTATTCTAATGTATAAGCTATATTATTGTAAATTTTCATTCAAATCCATTCGGTAGTTTTTGCGTGAAAGAAGAACAAACATCCATACATACAAACTTTCGCGTTTATAATATTAGTAGGATTTGTCTGCATTGTCACCCTGTCCGAAAAAGGTCTCCCCCATAGCCATTCATTCTTCCTGGTGTGTTGTCTTCTCCGAACAATCTGTCGTAAACGCCCCTAAGTATTCACGCTAGCTTTTTAAAAAGGATTTTTTTTTTCAATATAACCTGCAATTAACCTACAGGGTTGCACTTTTGTTCAAAGTGTTGGGTGCAGCTGCCTTTTTTATGACTTGGGGTTGTTACAATTTACGAATGACCCTACTTTAAGCCCCATGATCTCTGTTTTTACTCTAACTGCATAAACTTTTTGTACCAAACGCTTTGAAATTCAGATAGGGTGTTATGAACATACAATTTATTTCCACACAATCAGATACAAAAAGGAATATAAAATTAAAATACAAATCAAATTATGTAGGAATCGAAAATTTGTGTCCTTTCAAAAGAACGCTAATGCATTTGGTTCTGATTTTATCATTAACTTTTGTCTAATATAATAAGATTTTGGGCACACTGTGCGGCGCGGCGAAGGAGGCTCGCCGGCGTCATGCGACATCGTACGTCTCAAACGTAAGCTTAGCTCTTGTTCACACTGAGATATTATTCTAACAATTTTCTCGGTGGAACTTATTGGAGGATTCCTAAGTCCTACCAACTAGTAGGTAATAAATAATATCTTCTCCACATACACAAGTGTGTGTGCAAACACAGGTGCACTCTCTATCCCTTTAACTCTCATAGTCCGATGGTACGGCAATACGACGCGACAGGGAAGAACAGCTTTATGTGCTTTCGGGCTTGCTTTTAGGCAAGGGAAAATCACACCATCACGTCCGAAAATCCAATGAGGAATTCCTAATGAAAAACCCGACCATATTTTTACCGTGACCAAACCAGGAACCCACGTAGGATGAGACCAACGGGGCAGTCATAAACTCTGTGGCATAAGGTGATCTATAGCTGGTGGGCCGAACCTGTACGATTTACGAACACGAACGAACCGCCATGATTTTTTCTTTCTTCGAAATTCAAATATTGTGACGAGGTGGCGCGGGGCGGCCGACTTGCTTACACGAAGACGAAAGGCAATGTGCAGGAAAGAGATGGGAAATAGGAAGCTGCGAGTTGCGACCCCAACTTTATCAACTATTTTTTTTTTAACTTAAAGCGAAAAGGGAAATTACAATACTATGATTTTCTTTCTAATCGAATCAGCGCAACTATAGTGTTTGCTACGAAATAATGCTTCTTTCCTGTTTCACACTCTACAGTTGTCATGGTTCCAGCAACGTTAGAGAAAATATTTGACCCCTTGACCACAGCCTTACTTTTGTCTTGTTTTCTTGTAAATCCACATTTATGGGTTCGATATTTTCTCGCTTCAATAAAAGCACCGGTTGGTTCTCGTGCGTTTCAGTCTAAATACGGTGCTTGATACAACTACACTCGTATTTTAGTGTTGATTATTAATTTTCCTTTGTCGAAATTTTTTTTTTTTTTTGGAGTTAAAATGGTATGTACAAAATTGTGTCTTGTTCACATTTGCTACCACTGGCTTTGAAATGATTGCCTTGGTTTAAAATTTTTATTGTGTAACTTATTAGCTTTTCTAAGACTTACAAAGCCAATCAAGTCTAACTGCAGTCTACTGTGGCATTCCACAAGTGGTAGTATGTAGGTACTTAAGTACTGCTAGACAAACCTACTTTTCGGCGCAACTGATTTTCACTTGAAGATCTATTAAATCGTAGTAATATTTTTAGAATCCGGTGAACAAGAAGTCGGTTAAAAACTAATAGCATTTACTATTATTAAAAAAAATTGGATGTCTGTAAAGTCGGTTTACGGACGATATTTTTACGTGATAACGTCATAAGAATACAATTGAATTCTTAACGTTTGTTAAGAATTCAATTGTATTCAACTGCCGAACGCTTAGGCCGATCGTGCCTCTATCGCTTATTCCCCGGGACACCTTTTCGTAGCCGGCGTTCATCGATTTATCACGTCAAAAAAACTGTAAGATTCTTAATTTGAATATGGGTTACAGAAACCCAAACGTTGATTGGCAGAAATGCCTACCCGTTGCCTGTGAATCAACTTATGGTCTCTTACGTCTCTTACTTAATTTTATTTTATCGTTTTGACAATCCTTTTTTTGTAGTGGTATTCGATAAGTATTTTAATCTTGGCTCCAAGACTAAAACTCTCTCTGTTTTCAGACGTCATACACAGACAAGGGAAGAAAACCCGAAGCTGGGCGGTTCCTGGATTTCGATCATCTTACATTCTGGGTGTCTAACGCTAAACAGGTGAGTTTTACTTCGTGTTCCGTACCCGAAGGTGCTAATGAGACTTTACTAATTAAAATGCATAAGGTATAAATGGTTTACTTAATAAATTGTTTCCTTGGCTCAATATCTTTGAAAATGTTATTGTTTTCAAATTAAGTCTCCTCATTTTGTTTTTTTTTTTCTATAATTACCTATATATCATTAAGTACGTTTTCCTTCCAAACTATATCGAGAGCGTTCCATCGTTCGATGCAATTTTATTACTCATACTTCCTTTTTCGTGTATTATCTTTTTTTTTCGTGTTATCTCAGGCTGCCAGCTACTACGTAACAAGATTCGGCTTCGAGCCGCTGGCGTACAGCGGGTTGGAGACTGGTTCGAGAAAAACAGCTTCTTATGCCGTCCGAATGAATAAGGTAAACAGGTATTTGGATTAGACGAGCCCCTGGGTTTATTAGTCTAGTGCGAAATACTGGTTGTTATTTATAGATAATGTCTTGATAGTGTTTTTTGCGTTGCTTGAGGTTTAATTTGGATCGGGTGAATAAGATTTTACGTATCTAAGAACTTCGATGTAAAAAAATATTGCTTTACGGGTAAATAAATGGTATAAGTACTCACCGAAGTATTGAGGACTGTGCTGGGCAGATTTGGGCCGGGGGCCTGGGGCTAAATGCACATTCCCTTAGTCCGCGCGTGATGCTGGAGATTTCTATATGTGTATTTCGCAATTGTAGATATATTTGGCGACGTTGATTGATTTTATACAATTTTCGGATTTTTTTGGTTCAGATTTAAAAATCATTCAATTTTTTATAATGTAGGTAGGTAGGTACTTTTAATAAATACTTAGGTACTTATTGTACTTTTTTCCTGCAGATCATATTCGTATTCCAAGCCCAGTACGAGCCTGAAGAAACCGACTTTGCAAACGAAGTCGCGTACCACGGCGATTTCGTGAAGGACGTCGCTTTCCAAGTGGAGAACTTGGACTTTATCCTGGAGTACGCCAGGAAACAAGGCGCTGTGGTCATCAAAGATTTGTGGCAGGAGGAGGACGAGTATGGAGTCGTCAGGATGGCTACTATTAAGACGGTAAGCATCTGTTTTTTATATATCTACTAGCTTCTGCCAGCGGCTTCGCCCGCGTGGTCCCTAGGAAACATACTCCCGGGATAAAAAGTAGCCTATGTCCTTTCTCAGGCTCTAGACTATCTGTGTACCAAATTTCATTTAAATCGGTTCAGTTGTTTTGGCGTGAAAGCGCGACAGACAGACAGACAGACAGACGGACAGACAGACAGAGTTACTTTCGCATTTATAATATTAGTAAGGAAGTAAGGATGGTAAGCATCATTCCTAA
Organism: Lacanobia wlatinum; assembly: GCA_947578705.1. Taxonomy (NCBI): domain Eukaryota; kingdom Metazoa; phylum Arthropoda; class Insecta; order Lepidoptera; family Noctuidae; genus Lacanobia; species Lacanobia wlatinum. The sequence goes on from OX388033.1 coordinate 21,478,395, forward strand.
CAGCGTAAGTTATAGGTACCTACCTACTTTCTACTTCGTCTTTGTCACCTCTGACCTAGACTAGAGTCAAGAGTAAATCTACCTGGTAAAAGCAAGGGAAGTTAGATTGACCAAGGAATTTCTCTGGGTGTCACTTGAGTGTGAAAGCATGCCTAAAATATTTCCTGATGAGTCCATCTTACTCAAATCATTAAGATTGTCAACATCATCAAACCCTGTACAAGATCGTGGGAAGATAAGGAGCCGATTTGTGTGTATGGTAGGCGCCAAATAAACTTGCATTAAAGTACAGTGATCTTTCTCTAATATCCCTTTCCACCCTTTCGTAGATACCCGAACAATAATTTAAGAACCGTTTTTCATTAATAGAGAACGTAAAGGATCACGAAAGAGTCGATAAAAGTCGAATCAGGACAGCTTTACCTATGTCTTTATTTCTGTTTTGAAAATGTATGTGGGTCAATGACCGTTATTGCACATTTATTTGGCGCCTACCATAGTTTAGTTCTTCTAACTTATCATACAGATGAGTTATTCGGGAGTTTGTTTCGCCACTTCGTATTTCCAGCTAACTCTACGAAAAGGTGGAGTAAGAATTTATGAGTCGACTAGATTGAAATTTGTTTTTAACCAATTACATTTTTTTTTGTCGTCAGTACGGAGACAACACTCACACATTAGTGGACAGATCCAAATACCGGGGACCGTTCCTGCCAGGATATCAGGTCTTGGATAGCGATCCCATTAACAAATTACTGTAAGTAAACATGCACTTGACTTTTAAAGACAGACCTTCGAATACATTCCTTAGGACATTTTTAATGATTAAATCATCCACCACCACCTGACTACTTGCAACCCCAGGAACATCTGCCACCTGGATGTGATCTGCAGTGGCCTGTTTGGCAAGCACTGAATCGGCTGCGCACCCAGGTAGTAGGCCGCTGTAGACACATCCTGGCGAAATGGGGTTTCATAGACCCGTCGGATACACAATGTGAGTGCGGTGCTCCTGGTTAGGACATGAGCCACACGTTGGAGTGCTCCAAGTGCCTATGCACGTGTACTGTGGAGGATTTGATGAATGCCACCGACGATGCAATTGACGTGGTCACCTACTGGGCACAAAAAATCTAAGGAGTTAACCATCGACTCGAAAAGAAGAAAAATGATTAAATTTGTTTCTTGTTTCTTTGCAACAGGCCGAAAGTGGAGATCAACTTCATTGACCATATAGTGGGAAACCAGCCTGATGGTGGTCTGGAGGAAGCTGCTTCGTGGTATGAAAGATGCCTGCAGTTCCACAGGTAAGAAACCATTAAAAAACCTATTTCCACAATATTCCACATGGATTGCCACCAGGTGGCAATCTTGAGAAAAATTCCCAGTTTCCACTGGGTGGCAATTCTTGTGCACATCGAATTGAAGTGGGAGCAATAATTTCCAAGTCGCCATCCGGTGGAAATTTTATTCCCGATTGCCACCTGGTCGCAATACATGTGGGGGCGACTGGGAATATTCGCGGAATTGAAGCCCCAGTAACTATATTCAAACTCCTACGAATCAAAATCTTAATTTCTTAGGTTCTGGTCAGTAGACGACAAGCAAATCTGCACGGAGTACTCAGCTCTGCGCTCCATTGTGATGGCCAACTACGAGGAGACGGTCAAGTTGCCCCTCAACGAGCCAGCGGCCGGCAAGAAGAAGAGCCAGATCCAGGAGTATGTGGAGTACCACGGAGGCGCCGGAGTGCAGCACATCGCTATTAACACGGAGGATATTATTACTGCTGTAAGTATACGGCCTTAGAACGCAAAGGGCATTAGGAGGAACACGGATGGGTTTTAATTCAATAAGAGTCTGACACTCCCTTCTGCTCTGCCCAGAGCGCAAAAAAAAATATACGACTATCTCGATGGATGGTGATGAGGCTGGGACGAACTTGACACTTACCTACAGGCAGAATTGCCCCAATCTAGCACAAAATAGAGCGGAGAAAGGGATGCCTTTGCCCTACAGCGGACAAAAAAAGAGGCTGCAGATACAATAAAAAAGTTCTAACTCATCTGCTTAAATCGATCCACGTCTGCTTTTATTCATCTCTCACCACCGTTGATCGTTGCTTAGATTCAACGGACGGAAATTCTTCTGTGGGTATAAAACAGACAATTGAACTTCGAGTTGGTTTAGTGGCGTTTCCAAGATCAAGATGACTATTTTTTATTGAAAATCTTAACTTTTGTAGCTCCGGCAGTTGGCCATGGAGAGCCTCACTGAATTTTTAGATTTGGCGGTCCGGGACCCTCGAGTTTTCTTTCCTCATTTGACTGTATAGTTTCTGCGATAGTTTTTGTGCTAATTTCCAAAGCAACATCTTTAATAGATCTACTTTTACAGATCGAGAAACTCCGAGCCCGTGGCGTAGAATTCCTCTCCATACCTTCAAAATACTACAAACTGATCCGCGAGCGCCTCCAACAAAGCAAGGTGAAGGTAGCGGAGAGCATAGACACGCTGGAGCGACTCAACATTCTCATAGACTACGATGACGATGGGTACCTTTTGCAGATCTTCACCAAGAATACTCAGGACAGACCAACCTTGTTCTTGGAGGTTATACAGAGGAGGAATTTCAACGTAAGTGGTTTTGAACGTTTTTTATCGACTTCCGTTTTTTTTGATAGCCAAAAATAAAATCGGGATAGGTAACTGAAGCATGCTCCAGAAATCAGGAATCGTATTGAGCAGAGATGAATCCGTTGGATCTAAAGACAAAAAAAACTATTACTGCTATGTTGACGGGTCTTGCCCCCAATTATTTAGCATAAAAGAAGAAAGTTCTATTCTTGATTGCCAAGCAAAATATAAAAAAAAAAATTGTTTTCCAGGGTTTTGGCGCCGGAAACTTCAAAACACTCTTCGAATCTATTGAACTGGAACAAGAAAAACGTGGCAACTTATAAGCTTTTTTAATTTAGCTATTATTTGTAAATAAATTTTATGTTTATTAATTTTAAATGCGGTCCTATCTGAGCAGGATCTTTAACATCATCAATTGTAATGTTTAATAAAAATAACGTAACCACAGTCAGATTTGTCAATCCGTTTTTTTTTTATTCATTGATTAGGTACTTACTTCTAGGTAATTTAAAATATATAAGAATCAATGATTTAACCTGTTATGTGTTATCTTAAAGAACAATAATGTAATTTGTACATTCTTGTAATACATCACGTAAGCTGTTTTATGTAAATAAATAAATAAAACCCAATTAAAAAGAGTATCATTTATTGAAATACCATTGATTAACATGATACACCCCTTTACATCATTAGATCTTCATACGAGTGCCAGCGTATTTACAAAAAACATTACACTAATTGTGAAAAAAAAAAAAATGCACAAAAAATCCAAAATGTCGCGTTTAGCTTCGCGAAATAAATATCAATTAATTATTATTCAGTTTGTAGACAGCACCAAAATATTAAAGAGCCGGATGGACCGGTTTGATACACGAAAATAATTTATCAAGTCGAGTTAAAAATATATTTATTATGATGAGGTATGGTGACTTGGATGTACTAAGATGTCTTATGCTCGCAAGTTTTACTAAAGGTGGGTCTATGCTAGACGAGCAGAGCACGAGCTGAGCGCAAGCCGAGCCGCTCTGCTCGCGGTATCAAGCGTGGACGTACAACGACCCTACCACAATCACTCTCCTCGAACTCGAAAATGCAAATCCCTTTGTCAAAAAACCGACAATAGGCTCCACATTACATGAAGTTTTGGCTCGGCTCGTGCTCTGCTCGTGTTGGGCTCGTCTAGCATAGACCCACCTTAGGAGCAATGAGGTCCTGGCTTCGATTCTTGCATCGGGCGCAATGTTTTAGGTTTACCTAATTTCTTAGTAGCAGCCTTGTGCGCCTGTGCCCGATTGATTGCAATAGGCTCGCCCCCTATTGAATGGGACTTAACAATCAACTAGCGGAATGACCGTCAGGAAGAACAGGCGTGGTGTTATAGATGTTTAGGTACCCAACCCTAAATTTGACTCATAAATACAGCCAGCCCCAAAAATATTACTGTATGAAATACAGTTCAAGTTCGAAGTCCCATTTTCACGGTCGGGTTATGTTCCATTACCAAGTCCAGTTTATATGTTTTTATTTAATGATATTAGTTGATGTTTATGGTAAGAAAATTATGAACACGGAAGACAGCAGAAATATGATAATTATGAGATGTTGATTAGAATCGGAATGTATTATAATGATGCACAAAGAAATTATGAATCAAGGAAAAAGATTTGCACGAGCGATAATGGTCTGTCTTATCAAAATGATTTTTTCTCTCTCAGTAATAAGGATCATTTTCGTATATCAATCCTGTCAATATTGGCCCGAATCGCAAAACCCGACGGACATAACAAACATAAATAAAATGTATGCAAAAGTAAAACATAATTACACAAATTACAGCGTAGTTCCCTCCATATGCGAGCCGAAGATTATCGAGGTTTGCCGAACACAAGATTACGTCGTATTCGGGCGTTTCCGGCGTCCGAGTTGAAAATGTGTGGCTAGAGACAAATAGTAAAGACTTTGTCCCCGTGATCAGCGAAATTTCACTAGTACTAGTTATCAAGGGTCATCCTTAGTCTAACTTCGGCAATCTTCGGCTTGTAATCTGGGCGGTCAATAATTCGTATAGAAAATAAATTTTTATTATTACGTCAAAAACTTCCCTTCGATTTGTCAATCCTATATTCACATTTCTCATTCGTTCTCAAAACATTTACATCGAGAGAGCGAACTAAGAATTATTTATTATGTAAGTCGAGTTTTTAATAGTTATAAGACGGCCATACTGATTTTGTTAACCAGCAATATGAACTAAAAATATAATTTTGAGCTTGCGTTGATAATATAAGCTTTATAACTACTACAGGTAATTTAATATTAATAAATATTATTATTAAATCGAACCATCTTGCGGTAGGTAACAAAATTAGTTGACATCAAAGTCATTTTTATTATGTATCACTTCAGATCTTTGAATAACATATTTGGTATTTTATAGTTCAAAATGGACCTAGTCGCCAGTTTTAGTGTAACATTAGTTAGTATTGTTTATCACTAACCAAATGCGTTATTTCGCTTGTTATAGCACAAATATTATAACGTTGGATAAGTGATAATACCCATAAGGAAATACTCGGAATTTAACCTAATATAACCTAACTGTCTACAGTCTCAGATTTTTAGAGCATCATGTGGGTATTTTTGTATGGATTTCGTATAATTTTAAGGCTTCTTCAAAGTGTAATTAAATGTAAGATATTATTTTTCACGATTTCAAATAAATATAATGTAGGTGCCAGAGTATATTGTTACTTTTAGATATAAATACTTATTTCATGTCTGCTTTCTGTTGTAACTACATACCTAATACCTCAAATCTTTCATATTTGCAGAATATTAGTAGTGTAGTGCAAGTAATATGTGGCTGGTAGTTTAAATAATCATCGTAAAGTAACAGGAAACGCAATTTTAGCATTTAGCATTTCTAGAATAGGTAAATAATTATATGTATAGTTAGAGAGACCAATACTGTCATATACATATCAATATAAAAAGTATAAGTAGAATAATAAAAACAAAAATGTATTTACAAAAGTTAAATAAATTAATAAATGCAAATACAATATCGAGTATATAAGAGTTAAGACTCTGGCACGAAAATAAAATAGGATTCGAGACTTTTATATCTCTAACAACAAAAATAATAAATTTATTTCAGCAAACTTGCAGATTATAGTAGACTATTACAATTTAATACATGAGTTGGTATTGAACATTTGCAAGAGATGGATTTTTAGAGAAATCTGTATACAATAATAGGTAAACCCTGCCTCCTAAACTAGGGTAACCTGTATATTAAGAAGCAGTAAGATACTATACGCAAAATAGATGAACTGAGTAAAAACATAATATTGGAAGATCTGTTATGATTTATTGTGATTATTAAACATATTTTTTACATAAATACGTCTACTACGTCATATTACAATAATTATTGTATGCGAGTATGGAAGACACAAATATTAAATATATCAAATTACGTAGACATACGTAATTACAAGATTTACAATAAGATATAATATGTACGCACAACGAATACACGCGCAGTACTAAAATGACAAATACAATGAAGTATTTCTATTTCGTGCAGACTTTGTAACCTGCGCCTGTACAAGCCTTGTACTCAAAAATACTACTAAATAAAAACGGTTACTTTTTAATTAAAAATAAGACATTATCATTACACTTTTATAACGATGTCTGACGATTTTTACATCCCTAAAATTTTTTTATTTATTTTTTTACTTTAAAACCACTTGGGCGCAGTTTATCTCTAACTACCCCCATTTTCATCCATACAAACATACCCACACTAGAGCTCTGTACATTGCCTCTCCCTCTCCCTCTTACGCATTGTCGTCCTTGTCCGGCTCGACGTCGGCTGGTTCGACGATTTCGAAATCCCGGTCTGTCGACGAACGCTGACTGTTCTCCGATTCCGACTCCGATTGTTTGTCGGCTGGTGACGTTGATGTGTCTTGGTCGGACCTGGAAAGGGGCATTAGGGTTAATTAGGTCTTTACCGCGTCGAAAATTGTGTATGAAAGGGTTGCTACATACGAAATTTAGATAAGAGATAAGCATTCGTCACAGCATTTTGTTACATCGGTAGTCCGTGCATGGATGAAATTTCCATTTTTATCCGTGTCTCGGAAAACACGTTAAAGGTCATAATAGCACACATATCCACTCGGAAAGGGATCGTCACCGTATCACTTTTCGTCTCACCGTCAAACGGGCGTCGACCTAACGTAAGCACGAGCTGTTAGTGCGGGAATTGAGGGCCTAGCACGAATATTTTGATTTTGAATATTTAGTAACGTTAACCTAATTGAATTTGAATGTGAAAAACTACAAACCCATACTATTTTGGTTTTATTTTATTCATACACAATTTAGATCATTCAAACATATGAATCATCATCATCATCATAACAGCCGAAAGACGTCCACTGCTGGACATAGGCCTCCCCCAAAAGGGGGGTTTGCTATAATCGCCACGCTTGGCAGGCGGGTTGGCGATCGCAGTGTATGGTGTTGAGTTTTACAAAGAACGCTGCTGCCCATTCTCGGGTGAATCCCTTAGTCACCTCTTACGACACCCACGGGAAGTGATGGGATGATATTATTCTTTTACGGCACCCTACGGCACCGGCCGACACCATACGGCAGCAAAAATATGAATATAGTATCTAATTTAAATAAATATTATGTGCGAAACGAGTATTGTAGCTATGGTAAAATTTTAAGTTACGTTACTATACGTCAAAAATATTCGTGCTAGGTTCTCTACAAGTTGCCCACAACACACCGCATCACGTTTCGTGAGTTTGCCCCGAGGCGAGGCGATTAATTTCCGGATTAGACGTTACGATTCCGATTAGTGTGTGTTGCAATAAGGAGTTTTATACAAAGAATACTGCACGACTAAATTTGGTACGGTGACGATCCCTTTCCGAGTTGATATGTGTGATATGACCGTAATCCGTCGGTCCTGGCAGTAATTCGGTTACTTTGACTGTTATTATTACGGTTTAGTAGTACCCCGAAAATGTGATAACAGGGCTTACCGAAGTGTTGAATAAAATAGTACATTACTGCAGCGGCCAGTAAAAGTGGCATCGGTGGACGAACGTGTAAATGTGGGCCGAGGCGATACCGAGGCACACATACGTAAGTCCGTCATTGCCTAGTTAAGGCCAAGGCTTGTAAAGTAATTTTCTTAAATAATGCGCAGAAATTAAAATACAAATACTTTTCAAAATGACGAACAACAAACAATATTTTTTCTCGCGTTACTTTGTTTTTTTTTTTCAATATACAGCTTTCTATTTGCAAGCCACTACGAAATTTAAATAAAAACTTTGATAAGTAACCTCCTTGGTTGCTGTTTCGAAATAAAATATCGTTTCATTTTTAAATTACACGACAGATATGAGTTTACTATGTAATTTATTTGGCCGCTAAACCACGACATATATGGATTTTCATACCACTTTTGCCGGCCATATGTACTAACGAAACCGTTATAGGATCAATCGTATGTCTGTCTGTCACAGCAACCCACTTCATCTACCCAATGTCTAACCCACACATTCATTAATTTTTTTTATGAACATTGAATTATTAGAAAAAAATTAATATTATTCAATATCATGACGCATGATGCGCGCAGTCCGAGCCTTGTATTCCAAAAACGGCGCGGAATGGAACGATGACTTTGTTTTGATACGTAAACATTATTAACAGGGTGTTTCATAATTCTAATGCACTATTAATTTTATGTTGTACATTATTCATTAATCTTAATGAATTATTTTAAAACAGTAATCGCGCCTAGAGGTAGTTCATGTCGGGTACATTAAGTGGACCTCATTTGTTAGACGACTAAAATGGCACCGTGTATAATAGGTATATACTATACAAGCGAACGTCACGCGGTTTTACCGGCCTAGTTCCCGTTCCCGTGGGAGTACGGGGATAAAATATAGCATAGGATACTTGCTGATAATGTAGCTATCCATTGCTGAAATAATTTTTCAAATTGGTCCAGTAATTTTTAGTTATTTAATTTTTTTCCAGTAAAATACAAATCTTTCTCTTTATAATATTAGTATAGAAGTATAGATTATCACATTAGGTTACTCACTTGGTCTCCGCCACAGCATCCTCGCTGGCCTCCACTGGCTCTACGCGCGGCTCCGCCTCCTGTTTCTCCTCTAGCAGAGGAGTCTTCTCCCCTTCATCATCAGACAGCTTATCTTTCTTGCGTTTCTTCTTATTCTTCGAAGCTTTGTCGGCGTCGGAACCGGGGCGGTATTCGTACTAGAATGGAAATGACAGAGAGAGTTAGGATCCAGATATCATATCGTCATTGTCTGATTTTATTACTAGCTTTTGCCCACGACTTCGTACGCCGTATAGCCTAGAGTCTTCCTCATGATTCCAGAGATTAGCGCAAACACAGCTATATTTGATTAGAGTACGTAGAATAATCTAAATAATATAGTGCCGTCGGTCCGGACTATCATTCTGAGTTTTTTTCAGACGTTAAGAGCAGTCAAATGAAGCCTGAAAACCTGTCAACCAGCCTCAAGGCCAGTCTTGCAGCAATCGTAAGGTATAGTGCCTAAGGAACACGATACCCTCGGTAAGATTGATTTTTAAACATGTTGACTTTTAGACATTCGCTTTTTTTAAGGATGGTAAATCATCAAATGACTCCTCCCGCTCTGGGCGCAGCAGAAGGGAGTGTCAGATTCTTACTGACTAAAACTCATCCGTGTTCCTCCTAATGCCCTTTGCGTTCCAGGGTCGCGGTGACTCTTTCGAACAAATTCTGCTACCCTGGCAGGCACTGGCCCTAGCGGACCCCGTCTACTATGCTGACATCTCTTTGAGGCGCGCGTGGAACATAGCGCGCCGTCGACCCGGGGCTGGATCTGATCGGACGGCGAGCCACCCAACGCTCTATGTCCGCAGGCCCGCTCAGTAGGTGGCCGGGAATCGCGCTGCGACTTCCGACCGTGGACCGGGGCGTGCTCTCCTGTTGCGGCGACCGGGCGTGAGGTTTCCCTCTCTCTCACGCGTTCGGGTCTCCTTCTTTGCTAGTATTACTTCTTCGCAGAAGGAGGTGACCGCTTCCCAGCCTCTTCGCTCCGGACCATGGAATGAACCAGGGACAGACAGACATTCGTGCTACAGTCTAGTTCTAACGATTGTTAAAGATGAACCGAACTCACTTTATAGAGCGGCCAGAAGGAAGCGAAGAAGCCGACGTCCTCGGTGAGGTTGGGCAGCAGCCACAGGTGGTGGCGCGACAGAGTCAGCATCCACACGAGGCAGAACACCACCACGCGCAGGATCGTCAGCCCTATGATGGTCACTAGGAAGGCGGCCGCGGCGATACTTAGGTAGTACACGCCCTTTCTGGAATGACAAGACAAGAGAATTAGATTTGGGCCTGATTTAATTATGAAGAGGTTTATGTTTAGCGGATGGGTCTTGTAGAAGGTTGATTCACGCCTGACCTGATATTTCCGTGCCCGGTACGTTTACGGATCGTGGTACGACTAAAGCTATGATCAATTCATACTCATAAAGTACACTATCTTTGACTAATTCTCCCAAGGATTCTTAATTTAAAGACAATGTCATCAAAGTACAGAAGAACGAAAGGTTTTCTTGGGAGTATCCATTTGAATGATTTCTTAACTTTAAACAAGGTATTGTTTCCGAGATTCACGGATTTATATCTCAAAAACAGTTGAGGGCATGAAAAAAAATTCGTCACAAAAATTGTTGCAAATTTTAGGTACGTCGGTCGGTCGTCGTGGATCGTCGGTCGGTCATCGTTGATCGTCGTCGTAGGTATTAACATCACTGGAGCTATAGAAACCGAGATAATCGCGAAAAACCGATTTTTGTGACGTGTGAGTTGGAACTCGTACCACGAAAGACGTAAAGTTGATGTGGCGCGATTCCAACCTTTCGACCCTCAGAGTTCAATTAGTCTTTTATACGTCCAGCGGCGAGATGGGCAGACGCCATTGTTGCCATCGCGGTTAGGACCTGGATGAGGCTGGCACAGGAACGTGGGAATTGGCACAAGAAAAGGAGGCCTATCCTCAGCAGTGGTCAATGTCGGGCTGTGGATGATGAATTTTCAAGTAACATAACAGTAGCCGGCCACAGCGGGAATCACACAGTGATAATGCCCACAACCACGAGGATGCCACACAGCCAGTAGTACCAGGGCTTGGAATGTATGTCATAATGTAACGTTAGCTATAAATTGTCAAGTTACCTGACAGTAGCTGGCCACAGCGAGAATCACACAGTGATAGTGCCCACAACCACCAGGATGCCACACAGCCAGTAGTACCAGGGCTTGGAATGTATATCATAACGTAACGTTAGCTATAAATTGTCAAGTTACCTGACAGTAGCTGGCCACAGCGGGAACATACACACGGTGATAGTGCCCACAACCACCAGGATGCCGCAAAGCCAATAGTACCACGGCTTGGGGTCGTAGATCCACACGTAGGCGTCCAGCGTGTCTAAGAAGACTTGGTCCATGTGCATCTCTAGTCGAATCTTGCGTTTCTTCTTCTCTTTCTCTTTGACGTCTTTTGTGTCCTGGAAATAGAAACATGGTTAAAATTTTAAATTAGTTGGTTAAAAATGAGCTCTTTCCTTTAGTTTGCCATGTGTTATTACTTCCCAAAATTTTATCCTTATGAGCTACACTTTCGGATGGTGTATTAGTGTATTTTTTTTTCAAAATCAACCAGTTCGATTCCTGGGTAGAAACAACAATTTTTCAAAAATCCAATGATGCAGTTTTGCTTTTCATCAAAATCGGGCTCGAGACTCCTGTCAGTGTTTTTCGATATTCCTCATAGTTTCAGATTTTAAAAATTCACTCTGTATTGTAGACATGACCCTCCACTTTCGATATTGGTCCTAACTCTTAGTGAGTCCTTTTCAATTTGGACTCCTGACCACAGACATTTGAAAATTTTGCTATGTTATCATTCTTGGAGTCTTCTCAGCAAGCCGCACTTGAGCTATCAACTTTTAGCCCTAAATATGGTTGCTCAAAAATCGTGCTAGCTTTTAATGCTGCGTTTCCACTAGAGATGTGCGAGGATGCGAAGCGAGGGATGTGTTTTTTAAGAACCAATATAATCGCTTCGTTAAACCTGGCCTCGCTCAGCGCAGGCGATTCTATTTAACCGACGAAAAAACGGAGGAGGTTCTCAAGTCGACGCGTATATATATATATATATTTTATTTATGACCACGCATAACTTTTTACAGAGTAAGCCGATTTTGACAATTCTTTTTTTATTGGATAGGGTATACCTCGAAAGTGGTCCCATATGAATTTGTAAAAAAAAATCCTACCTTAAGGGGTCCCCACCCCTTAGGGTAGGATTTTTTTTTACAATTTTTTTGGGGATTAAGGATTTTTTGGGGGGAAATAGGGGTGATTTATTGTTCACTCACAGATTTTAGTGCAGAGTTGTGTAGCATTTTTTGTAGGCCTACCCATGTGGGTATATAAAGCCTGTTTTTTTCAGTATTTATATTATACAACAAGTAATAAGTAGGATAATATAACAGTTAATAGCTATTGTAAGACAGGTAGCTGTTTAAAAAAAAAAGTATAAAATAAAAACTTTTTAACAAAAGAATTAAACCTCCGAAAAAACTGAAAAGCAAAAAAAAAATTAAACCTTTTTACGAAAAAAAACCTTTAGGTAATTTCGGAAGTCGGTGTTAAAATACGAAGAAATAATCAAAAACACCGACTTCCGAAATTACCTAAAGGTAATTTTTTTGTTAAAAAGTTTTGGTTCTTAACAAACACATCTCTCGCTAGGCATTTTGGTTACCACGCAGCCTTGTACAGGAGATATAGAAACCTATTTTTTAGATTGCCTTAACAAAGTCGTGCTCTGTAATTTTCTTTACCTTTCCTTCGCAGGCGCTAGCCTGACTCTTCTCTCCGTCTTTCTCATCTCCGCTTTTACTTGATTTCTCCGCTTCCTTCTTCTTGGATTTCCCTTTCAACTCTTGTTCGGTCACAGGCACCTGAAATATAAGCAAAAATATCGTTAGTAAGTATTTACGTGCATTTGTGATTGTCATTATGAATGTGATCATAGACGATATAGAAAGACTGGCACGGCATGGGTGATTTATGATTATTGCTACTTGAAATTGGCAGATTATATAATTTGTTTAGTAAGTCTTACAAAAGAAAAGTTTTTGTAAAACTAATACTAACTTTAAAAAAAATACACCTACTCAACTTTTATTTATTTAACCAACTGGCTTTTCAGACATTACCTTTAAGATTTACATTATCATTCATTCACTATTGAACGATTTGATACGGCCTTAACCCTTGATAACAAAACGTAACACGTGGACATTATCTGTCAGTTGTACTACCAAAATTAACGCATAAACAAATGTTTTGCATCATTATCTGTATTATCAGTAATTAAGTGAAACTCGTTTACAAGGCCAGACAGTAAACTTTGTAGATTACGTGGTTCAAGTAGCAATGTTTTTAGTGATATATTTTTTTAATTCGTTTATATGTTTAATCATTATTTGGTATTCCTTTGGGCGATTTTCGTTTTATGACAGTTTTATGTCCACTAAATAGACATCGGATCAATGTCATGAATTCTATCAGACGTTAAGTTGATTCAAAACTAGGGTCATCATCATCATATCAGACAATTGCCCTCCACTGCTGAACTTAAGCCTCCCCAAAAGAGCGCCAACCATCCCGGTGATCCCAGTCTTGGGCAGTCCGAACGCTTCCGCTGCCAGCCACCTTCTTCAAATCATCGATCCATCGTGCCGCAGGGCGTCCCACACTACGTTTGCCCATACGCGGTCTACACCCAAAGGGTGCAAACATAAAGATACAGGTTTCCGGTGCAGGCAGCTCTGTGCGGGTCGGTACCGATCGGTGCAGGTATAATATTACCAGGTTATCTTATGCGCTCATTTATAAAGAAACAGGTTTAAACTTGTCGGTCCCGACCAGTGCCGACTACCTGGACCGAGCCATATGTCCGACGAACTGCAGGAAATGGTTGCCAATAAGGATATTTTTACCTGTTTCTTTATGCTGGTTAACCCTGCACCGATCTGTACCGACCCGCACGGGTTTGTCTGTGCCGGAAACCTGTTTCTTTATGTAAGCACCCTATCACATGTCTGCACCATCGACCGCCTGTCCATCTGCAGACATTGCCGGCCCACTTCCACTTGAGCATGCTGCTTCTACGCGCAATTTCGTTAACTTGGGTTCTCAGGCGAATGACTTCGTTGCGAATTCTATCCACCAGAGAAACCACTGATTGTCACCGAGATGATATTGTGACATAAAATTGAACGTTTTTGAAGTACGAGAATTCTGCTTCAGATATTCTATATATCTTATAGTGAGTTCAGATATGAAGATAATAAAGTCTGTGGTGTTTTGTAAATACTGATTTAAAATTGTGTCCATGGAGTTTCTTGAACGTTCTCCTCCATAGGATCTACTCCTTGGAACGTGCAACTAAGGGTCAGAGCGTGTGTTTTGCTGAACAACTTGCTGATCTTGTCTGCTAGCGCGGCAGAATTAGCTTCATCTATTTGACTGATAGACTCTGACAATTCAAAAGTGCTTGTAACTGATCTGTTTGAAATAAAGGATTTTGTATTAGTCTCACACATACCTTCTTAGCCCTGTGGAACAATTTGTGTAATAACATCGTGTGTAGGTAGTCTGTGACTTCGTGCCGGGTTGTGAATACGGGGTTCTTGCCGGTCGCCCATTTTGACGTCAGAAGTGCGTCTACTGCTTTTGTGCCTGGAAATAATAAACAAAGAAAATTGAAATTTTATAGGCATTATTTTTATATATTATTTAGGAATTATTATCAGGGAGTAACATAGGCTATATATAGCCTATGTTAGTCCCTGATAATGTGTATATTATCCCCGTACTCCCACGGGAACGGGAACTCACGTACATCATCATCATGGACATCACGCGGTTTCACCCGCGTGACGTCCACTAGTTAGTTATAATTAGTAATAAATCCCTTTATTTTCAGGCTACTTTAGCCCATAGTTATGTACCTTAAAAAATAACTAACTACTACTAAAACTAGGTACTAATACTTTATGAGATGAAATTGAAAACACAATTCCACGTTACCTCTGACCCATTTAAATAACTTTAATATTAAATATAGCCTGAGACATATTTATAAACAAACGGCATGCTTATTTTATAAACATTTTGTTAATCAAGCGATACCCTCCTATTTTAAGTAGGTCACACACAGGTAAGAATCTTTGTTGAGGTTTTATTACGAGAGAGAAGAGGTGACCCAGTGGTAACGACCCGGAAATTGTCTTAACAGAATCTGAACTGTATCGAATGTTTTGGTGATATATTGTGCTTTCATCATGTTTTGTAGTTAATTAGCTTTTGCCCGCGACTTCGTACGCTCATATCCCGTTTCTGCCGTTCCCGTGGGAATTTCGGAAAATCCGCTCTTAGTGCTTTCCCCTACAAGTTTAGGGAAGCTTCATGCCAAATTCCAGCTTTCTACGACCAGTAGTTTCGGCTGTGCGTTGTCTGTCAGGCGCTCAGACACTCAATCAGTCAGTAACGAATCAATTTTATATGTATTAATTGATATGATGTAATAATAGATAATAATATATTTAATTGTAAAACAAAATTGTAACAGCTCTTTGTAAAGAATGGCTCCTGCTACCCTTCTATAAAATACTTATATAAAACTAGCTTTCACTCGCGACTTAGTACGCGCATAATCCGTTTTTTCCCGTTCCCGTAGAAATTTCGGGAAACCCTCTCTTAGTGCTCCCCTACACTCCTCAAGGAACCTACATGCCAAATGTCAGCTTTCTACGGCCAGTAGTTTCGGCTGTAGGTACGTTGTCTGTCAGTCACTCAATCGGTCAGTAACGGAAGAATTTTATACATATATTAGGACTAGTTGGCCCGCACAACTTCGTCTGCGCCGCTCCTATTGGTCTTAGCGTGATAATATATAATCTATAGCCTTCCTCGATAAATGGGCTATCTAACACTGAAAGAATTTTTCAAATTGAACCAGTAGTTCCTGAGATTAGCGCGTTCAAGCAAACAAACAAACTCTTCAGCTTTATATATAAGTATAGATATAGATTACTAAGAGCTAAATCGATTTCAGAATCAATTTCCACTATCGACATTAATCGATCTTTCGAGGTTAGATATTGTGATAGCTGGGTTCAATGACCAGTAAGAACCTGTTGCTATAATAAAATGCCTACGACAAACGTAATGACCTAGATTCCAGCACCTAGGTACTAATAAAATAAATAATGTAGTTTAGGAGCGTCTTTCTCCTAGCATTCTTGGAAATATGATATGTCAGTTAAGAGAATGAACCGATTTTTGGCTAAGTTTCCACCAGGGATGTGCGAGGATGCGAAGCGAGGGATGCGCTTGCGCTGAGCGGGGCTAGTTAAATCAAGCGATTCTGTTGGTTCTTAAGGCGGGGATAACTGAGAGTAGCTGATTTTAAAACACTTAAACAAAAAAATTAAACATTACCATGCTTAATTTTTTATTACTTTTAAAATAGCTACCTATTTTACTTTAGCTATTAACTGTTATATAATCCTACTTTAACTATTACTTGTTGTATAATATAAATACTTAAAAAACAGGCTTTATATACCCACCTGGGTAGGCCAACAAAAACTACTACATAACTCTGCTACAAAATCTGTGAGTGACAATAAATCACCCCTATTTTCCCCCCTCAGGGTAGGATTTTTTTTACAAATATAAATGGGACCATCCTCGAGGTATACCCTTTCTAATAAAAAAAGAATTATCAAAATCGGACTACTCTGTAAAAAGCTATGCGTGTTAACACACAGAACAAAAAAATACGCGTCGACTTGACAACCTCCTCCGTTTTTTCATCGGTTAAAAATGAGAATCACGTTTAAACGACCAGTCGAAATTTTTTGGAAAAAATATAATGTTACATTACACTATTTTCTTAATAATTTCATATATGAAAATGTTGAGTTTTATTCGTTCAACATAGTGGAATTCATTTGTAAAGTTATGTATAATCGGACCAAAACCACCGCGCGTATTTTAATCGAATTTGCGCTATTTCAAAGACAATTTAATCATATACATTTTGATGTACGGCAATTTTTGTTAAAGTCATAGAATAATACGGAAAATACAAAAAAATAGTGAATTTTGGGTTGCGTGGGTGTGAAGTGCGCGCTTTGCTCTCTCACGGTCGCTGGCGTATGTCGTCGCATTAAGAACCAATAGAATCGCTTGCGCTGAGCGATACTAGGTAAATGAAGCGATTCTATTGGTTCTTAACAAACACATCCCTCGCTACACATCCTCGCACATCTCTGGTGGAAACGAAGCTTTAATGAAACTTGAAAGGCATCCGCAAGATTTTAAGGTCTAAAAAGTTAGTTAAGAACTTTTTGAAAAAGAATTATTCGAATACATTGTTCGAATATTTGTATGCCAGTGAATGGCGAAACATGTCAGATCCTAGTCCTCTATTTAATAAGACCTTAAATGTACCATGTTTATATACAAATAAAATATTCTTCTTATTCGAAAGGGTTTAGAGAGACATGGAAACCGCTGCCGACACAACTTGGCGAAATGGGGTTTTATAAACCCGTGCCAATGTGAGCACCGAATTAAAATAGCCTACGGGGCCCAAACAAGATAACCTTCGGCAACAAGCAAGTGAAATATCGACTCTCTCTCTATAAACCCCTAACGCCTAGCGTGTGGTTTCAGCCTTCAGGGCATTGTTTACTATAAAAAGTTATTACTAAAAATAAGTTAACTGTCCATTAAATCGATGTCTCGTGCCCTTTAGAGCAGCAACTGTCGCGACTCGTGGACTGACCATGACTGTAAACGGCAAGGTCAGACGTCCTAATGTTCAATTGATCGCGAATTATTCCATAAAAATTGATTTGTCGAATGCACGAACAAATTGTCGCATAAATGAACGTCCTTTTCGAATGGCCGTGATTCCACGAATATGACTCCACCGAATACTAAAAAAGACATCCGTTGATCGCTATACGATCAACGAATGTCGTTAGCATTAGAATGTCGCGTAGCATATTTCTGGTCTATACAACACTAGCTGACCCGCGCAACTTCGTCTGCGTCACAATTTCTATTACTGCTCTGCTCCTATTGGTCTTAGCGTGATGATATAGCCTATAGCCTTTCTCGATAAATGGGCTATCTAACACTGAAAGAATTTTTCAAATCGTACCAGTAGTTCCTGAGATTAGCGCGTTCAAAAAAACAAACAAACTCTTCAGCTTTATATATTAGTATAGATGTAACAGAATAAACGCAATTCCTCTTAAGGGGTCATTGTACTAATTATTATGAACAACTTTTACTATGGGACCAATCCGGAAATCGCGAAAAAAATTTGCTGTTCAGTAGATTTTATCGAGTTATGCGCACATAAGTGTATGGGGGATTTGATTTTTTCGCGATTTTAATGTTGGTCCCATAGTGAAAGTTGTTCATAATGATGAGTTCAATGACCCCTTAAGAGGTATTGCGGTTATTCTGTTACAGGTTGCATTTTGTCTATGACCTAGTTCCTTGGCCATAATTCACTACGCCTGCCCCGTCTATGTCACATCTTCGAACTACCTATTTACTTCTAGGACACAGCCAGTTATAAATGAGACAGCAATGTTCTTGCCATTACTTGTCATTGGGCAACTATTGACCTGGTCATCGTCATCGGCAATATAAGAGCCAAAAAGAACTGGCTATAAAACTGCCCAACCACTCGATGCGCCAAAAAACTTATATTCGCCTTTTACGACTTTAGCTCCACATTAAGAGGTTTCAATCCTTTGAGACTGGCCAAAAATAAACTCGTAAACATTAAAAATAGAAGTCCATTGGAATTCTTTAAATATTTAAAAGGTTTGTTTTATTACAGCGGAAGTTCGGAGAGAGAGCACACGCCACACGGTGAAACATAAAGGAAATGCAAGCTACGCAGCTTGGCAATACGCCACAGACATGTTGGAAATTTTATAAATATTTCCATTTAAATATAGACTTATTTTTTTGTAGGCATGTTTGGGATGAAAACTGTCTCTATACCATCATCAAATCAGTGCTAGAATTTTGATGTCTTCTGCTCTGTGTAAGATAGTGCAGGAAATATCATAGCATTTGTGATTACAAATCAAACGCTTACAACTCAGAAATTAAAAACATTGCCAACCATTCTCCGACGAGCCGAAACAACAAGGAAAAAAAAGCTGCCAAAAATGGTGAATTAAACAAAACGGCGAAGGTCACACGTCGGTAACAACGGTTAGCTGACAAAAAAAGCTCTCAATTTTTTTCGCTCCCGTTTGCCTGTAAAAACTGTGAGCCTAGCTATCTAGTTTCATAAATAAGAAATGCATCTTACCAGTGAAATATTCCACGTGATGGTTCAAGAACTTAGTCTTCTTTGTGGGCACGTTAGCCTTGAGCCACTTAGCGACGGAGTACTCTTCGCTCGTCGCCTTTTCCGATTCAGGCACTTCTCCAAACTCCTGGAAATATTAGGAAAACATTTATATTATTGACTGTTTCAAAAGCATCAGCTTTGATCATAATTTTCGACCTTCAAACCACGTAATGTAAAGATAGTGATTTTAATGATAAGAGCGCCCATTGTGCCTTGGTTTCCAACTTTTATACTTTTACTTATGGTGAATTATACAAAATAGAGAATTCGTAACTCTATGGCGTGCATGTGACGTCACATCTGAACAGACGTTTCTTGTAGACTTGTGCTCTCATCGGTACCCATTTTATTTCAGTTCACAACTTTTTGGAATGAATTCGAGAAATTATAAACTACCAAATTTTAATGCGTAAAAAAGCATTCCCAATGTTCAATTGATAATTTATCGAAAGTTTATTATCTCTCAAGTTATTTTACAATCTTACGGAGTTGCCATTTTCCGGTGACATCTACACTAATATTATAAAGAGGAAAGATTTGTTTGTTTGTTTGAAATGAATAGGCTCCGAAACTACTGGACCGATTTGAAAAATTCTTTCAGCATTGGATAGCTACATTATCAGGGAGTAACATAGGCTATATTTTATCCCCGTAGTCCCACGGGAACGGGAACTACGAGGGTGAAACCACGTGACGTCCACTAGTATACAATAAATCCCATCCAAATTCAATAATTTCCAATATAATTATCCGTGTCTAAATTAAAAAATAGTTTACGATTTCACGCGATATTTTACAAACTTACGGCGTTTACCATTTTCCAGTGACATATCTAAACATTATATTCGTGACAATCTAAGAATTTATATTTGACAGCTGAGTAGAGAGGGCTAGACGATCGCTTTACAACTAAGCGCGAAAGAGATTTACTTCATGTCTCTTTCATACTTAGGTACTAGTAAATCAACGTTGTATCCTGCTGGCAATTCCGATCTCTTAGATTGACACGAATTTAGTAAGATCTATTGAAAGCTGAGGTTCGTCACGTAGTAGGACATAGGAGTTGCAGATAGGGTAATGTACACATACCCATATGTACATTACGGATTGCAAGCATTTAAGAAAATCAACAAAAAAAAAAGAATTATTCATCACCCTTACCAGGTGAATACGACACAGATAGAGATAGAATTATTCTTTATTGTACCTAATATATTTTCAAGTTGAATGACACTGACGGATAAGAATAGCATAATTAATATAAGGATATGAATGCTATTCTTATCCGTCAGTGTCACATAATGATGTTGATGATAAAGGTATCATTAGCATTATAATGTTCGTGACAATCTAAGGATTGAATAGAATGCTTCTCACTATGCGTAAAAGCCCCTAAAAAGAAATAAAGAATACTAAACTAAACATTGATTAATAGCTTTCTTATGACAAAATACAATAAATAGTTGGCTTTGGGTGTTGCAGGCTTGCAGAGGCTATTCATTCTGGTATCAGTATGTCTTTGTGAATAGATATCATCATCCATCTCATCCAGGGACCCACCACCACGTCAAGCTGCGTAAGGGCGTATACAGAAAAGAAGCAGGTAACGCGCCGACCTACCACCGCTTATCAGTACTAGTCCGAGCAGGTAGCCGCTACATAAAGAGGTTAGAAGCAGGGGCTGCGTGACTTGTAGCGTACAAAATCAGTACCTGTTCGAATTCTTTTTAGGGTTCCGAACAAAAAACGGTACCCTTATAGGATCACTCGGGTGTCTGTCTGTCTGTCCGTCTGTCATAGCCAGTTTTCTCCGGATCTACTGGACCGACTCTATTGAAATTTGGTACACATATGAACCCAAACACGGACGCGTTATGTAATTCATATTTTTTTTTAGTATGGGGGGTCAAACTATAAAATTAAAAAGAAAGTTTTATGAACAATATTGTGTGACATATCAAATGAAAGGGCTTACTGTAAGGGTTTTAAATATTATTTTTTCATAATTTTAAAATAAACGGTTTTGAGGTTATTCAAGAAATTAGACGAAAAATGATCATTCCCCATCTTATCTCCGAAAGTACTGAGCCTAAAATGTTGAAAAAACTGGAGATAATAGATCTTTATTAATAGACCTATAGATTACAGGGAAAGTTTACTATAAGAAGTCTATAGTGTTAAAATAACACGTTAAAAAAATAAAATTCGTTCGGAACCCTTAGCATGCGAGTCCGACTCGCACTTGGCTAGTTTTCTTATCTCTTTTGTCCCACACAAGCGGTTTACTAAATACTCAGGGATGGCGAACCTTTGGCACGCGTGCCGGTGGTGGCATGCCGCAAAATAATTCGGGGAGGCGTATATAAGATACTTAGCATCCAGGTAATTTGTAACAGAAAAAAGTCACCTTAACTTTCCGTTTTAGAACTACGATATCGACTTCCGTATGAATTTCAGGTTCGCAATAAAGAGATAAATGAATAGCAACTAGTTTCTTGTTTACATGGACACTTTTTTTTTTTGGAGAAATGGCGCGGTTACTGCGACGGCCATCCCTGTGGATGGCGAACCTGTATTGGTAACGCGTATTTTTGTTAAAAATAGATATTGACATTTCGATTTCCCTAGTACAGACTAGGGAAATCGAATCCATCTGGTTCCATTTTTAACAAAAATACGAGTTTTCCCTTGCAAATACAGCAACAAATGACGGCCTCCTAGCGCTGAACAGAGCAGGTCGGACCACTTCGGCCACATTCGGAGCTTGTCGGCAATGGTTCGCCACACAGTATACCAACCTCTACAGTCTACCTGCGCGGACCAGCACCGACTGCGCTGGCAGATCGGTACCGGCAACCCGTTTTCTACGTGTATACGCATAAGCTCAAAGATCGACATGTGCAGCTGTTATTTGTAAACCACGAGCTATTAAGGTGCTATATAAATACTCCTCAATAACAAGCATGGAAGAAAAAACCGACCAAGTGCGAGTCGGACTCAAACACGAAGGGTTCCGTACTATAAACCGAAAAAACTTACTTTCTTGTACTTCTGGTTCCTTTAATTTTTAATTTCATCAATTTTTTTCTACTTTGCTGGTATAGCGGCAATAGAAATACACACTACGTGAAAATTTCAACTGTCTACTTAACCCGCTGACAGACAGACGGACGAACGGACGGTCGGACTGCGGAAGCTTAGTAATAGGGTTCCGTTGCTTACCGTTTGGTCACGAAACTCGAAAAAGACATTATAAATTGGAATAAAGACAAGAGAATGATGACGGGTCTCCCTCAACAGATTTGACATTTTATTCACCGCCACATGGAAATGTCGAAGATCTAATAATATTGACAGTAGCAAACAATGAAGGGTATTGTGTGTTATTGTAGATGGGTTACATCTCACGTCATAGTAATAAAATGTAGATGTTGAGTCCTACTGTGCAAGGCCAGCTGTTAAACAGATTTAGCACTTACAGTATAAAGCATTGCAGTATGTATTCATTATTCGGTTATTACAATAGGGACCGTGCACAGCGTTGACTATGCCATCTAGTGTCGCATATTCGATGTTTTAAGGGTCAGAATACTTGAAATTGACGCTTCTGTGCTGCCACCTGTGGTTCCTGCACGCTCAGTTTAGGGGAACGTGCGCGAAGTAGACTGTGCCATCTAGCGTAGAATTTTATACTTGAGAGTGACATTTCTGTGCTGCCACCTATAGTTTCTGCAAGCTCCCTTATATACCTTTCTTATTTTTAATAGGATCTTCTTATCTAATCTGATGGTAAGCGATGATGTTGTCGAACATGGAACCCACTTAAACTATTCACTCAAAATGCTTTGAGTATTCCTAAAAATTGATGCCGAGAGTCCTGAGTAGCTAGCTACCACTAACTGGCTGAACAGAATTTGCATAAAAATACACCATCCAAAACATGTTGTAAATAGAATGTTTTTAGTCAATATTAAGAGGAAATGCTGGCGGCGAAACTTGGTATGTAAAAAGTCATACTTCGAGGTTTGGCTCTCGACTCTTTTCTCTTTAGGAAAATATACGAGACAGTATACATCCTTCTTATTCAGTTTGTGAAATATCTCTTATATCGGTCCAATATTGGAGGAGAAAACAGTCGAGAGCCAAACCTCGAATTATGACCTTTTACATACAAAGTCTCGCCGCCAGCATTTCCTCTTAAGAAGCTCCACTATAATAGAATACAGTAATATCAAGACCTAGCCCAATTTGACCTCAAGGCAAGACTTTCCCTTTCTGAACGTTTCGCGTCCTTTGTTCTCTAACTGTAATTGTACCGCTCGGCGCGGGCGCAAACAAATGAGTTTGTTGTATAAATTATGTACTGTCCTCTATTTTTAATTTGCGGGTTTAAAATCGTTTCCCAATTTTCTTATTTTCATTTTTTTTAATAATCAATTAGTATTTTACAATGAAAAAAAAAAATTAAATCAACTCTATTGTTTTCCAAAATTGTTACATTCTGACTTCTGCTTATTTCAAATGTTCCACACTTCAATCATGAAAATTTCTCGAAAACAAAGAATAGTTACGGCAAAGCTGAAGATGCTCTGTAATGCCTATGGCCTTTGAACCTTAAGTACTGCACGTGTGCGCATCATAATCATAACAAATCATTAGTAATTTGTAGCACCATTACATTTAAGCGTAAAACAGAAGTCTAATGGACAACGCCTGCAACATCTACAGAAGCATAAAATGATGACCTACTGTGTCCCATCCCAATTACATGTGGTTTATGGTGGTGTGGTAATCCCAATTTTGCAAAGAAACAAGCAAGGAAAAGCATACCATTTTTGTGACTCAACATGGAAGTGGTTTTAACTCAGCAGTGGAGGAGTTATGAAATTCTATACCAACCTAAAATAAATTGAAATACCCCTCCCTTATCTCAATCTTTGATGATGGATTGGATTAAATCGATTTGAAGGAAAATTGGCTCATAATGCGACACCGATTGATTCTTCCTATATTTCATTTTTGTCAACAAGAATTAATTTTCCTGTTTGATGAAAAATAAGACGAATCTCATGGCGATTGATGTCTTCCATCCAACATAAAAAACAGGTGTAAAATACGCACGAATGCCGAGAAAAACAACGCTACCGACGTCACTGTCTCGTCATAGACCAACAACTGCCCAACGCATGTGGCGAAAAACAGAACTAACACAAAATGTACTGGTTGGACAGATATTTGACAGGTTCTGATGACAAGTGGCGCCACCATTGAACTAACAAAGAAGTTTGTCGGAGTATAGCCGTCGGCTTTAGCTGTGTGTGGCCGTGACTTTGGCCTTGTTAATGACCTAGTAAATGGTGTCTATCTAGATTACACCTACGTTCAATGTGTTACAGGAAGATAGTGACTGAATAATGGGCGATAGTAATGGAAGTTAGGCACGTGGCCCGGTTGATGTTCCGTTTGAAGAATGTGTGGAGTTTCCTCATTGGTTATATTAGACTTACCGGTAACGTAGAGGTAAAAAAATAAGTTTGAAAATATGTAACAAAATAAAAGTTAAGGATCCGATTTGACACAGATACGGTTGAACTGATTTTGATTTGTATTTGATACTATTAAAATTCACCTATTTTTACACATGGGTTTAACGAAGAACTGGTTTTAAACATATTATTTTTCAAACACTAGCATAATTGCCGAAATGACACTACAGCGGTAGGTATGTATTCACAATCACTCAACAAACTCTACAATCAGAATCGAACACAATTTACCGTTACCCCACATTCCGTACATCAAAACGCAAAAACAGACGAATTTCATTGAAAAACTACACTAAAATAATAAAAAAACAGCATTAAAATACATAATTATACTCACAAAGTCTCTCATAGCTACAAAACACAACCGCACAACACACTACATGAAACATTATGACAGTTATAGCAAAGCTATGGCAGAACTGGTGAAAGTGGGCCATTCGCCTATGGAACAAATTAATGGAAAACATACCTGGCCGATTGTAAAAATAAAATAAAACGTTGGAATTATATGGAGTGGTCTAGAAAAGTTGCAAACTTTAAGTAGGTCAAGACACATTGTATGGGACACCTTAGAAGTGGGGTTTACCTACTTGGACAAAGTCGCACGTTTCTCGATTACAATCAGTGAGAGAAATTCTATGGCAGAACTTTTTCTAGACTACTGTAATGATAGGCTTCATCGATTGATGTAACGGATGTCCTTTTTGACGTGATAACGTCTTATAAATGGAAGAAAGCCGGCTGCGCGCACGAAAAATTATCACGTTCCGCAAGCGAGAGCGCGACACAAGAGAGGCACGATCGGCCTAAGCGTTCGGCTTGTTTATTAAGAATTCAATTGTTTTCTGACGTTATCACGTAAAATTATTTAAACTTGTGGATGCCAAGCTACATAGCTTGGCTCATCGCCGTATCGGTTGCCTGCTTGTCGGTCTTCTACAGATTGTACTTCGGTGAGTGTGCCCAAGAACTCCACGACCTCATCCCACCGGCCCCCTTCTACCATCGGACATACAGACGCACTGCATCTTACCATCCCTACCTTGTTACTATTCCACCAATTCGCACTAAGCGTTTCCAAACGTCTTTTATAATGCGCACAGCAAAGGAGTGGAACTCTCTACCTGCGTCTGTGTTTCCAAACGCTTACAACCCTAATCTCTTCAAAGTTAGAGTGAACAGGCTCCTTGTGGGTAAGCTCGCTCCATCGTAGACTTTGTCTCTGTCATCTCTGACCTAGACTAGAGTCAAGAGCAAACCCATCACAAATAAAAAAATAAATTATCGTCCGTAAACCGACGTTACAAACAACCACTTAATTTTTTTGGTTATTTTAAAAATGACTCCTCCCTCTCTGAGCGGAGTGGAAGGGAGTGTCAGGACTTTTACTGACTAACATTCCCAGGGCCGCGGTCGGGGTCAATCTTTCGAAAAAATCCGCCACCCTGGGCACCGATTTGCGCTGGTACGATAAGTGATAGGTTGAAGTAGTGGAAGGTGTAATTATAGAAAAGATCGTGCCTGCTGAGATAGGTAAAGACGTGCGTGGAAGAAATTAATGGCGACGATGAATGATGGAATACCTTACAGTTATTTAACAATATTTTTACTTAGCAAGTTACTCATCATCATCATATCAGCCGAAAGACTTCCACTGCTGGACATAGGCTTCCCCCAAGCGTCGCCACAACGACCGGTCCTGTGCGTCTCGCATCCATCGGCTACCCGCGACCTTCACTAGGGCCCCAAGTCTGCTATTACAATAGTGTCAGAATGGTCTATCATTGATTTCATAATGGTTGATTTTGACAAGATTCTATGCCATTTCTTTCAATGGAGTGCCAGTGGTTGACCACTGGATATAAAAGCGTCATTATGACTTTCCAGTGGTCAACTACTGACACTCCATTGAAAGAAATGGCATAGAATCTTGTTGAAGACCATTCTGACACTATTGTAATAGCAGACTTGGGGCCCAGGTCATCGGTCCACCTTGTGGGAGGCCTTTCAAACGTTGCGTCTTCCGGTACGCGGTCGCCACTCCAGAACTTTTCGGCCCCATCGACCATCAGTTACTCAGAAAGAATTAAATAATTATGAATTGTTAGCCATAATGGAAAGTAAAATTTTCACAGTAAACCGATACGGGCTAAAGAAAGATGACAATATGGCTTCACTAAGAGAGGCGAGATCCCCAATCCAATTCCTGGCTTCATTTACAATTCTTGCACCAGATATAAAAACAAAGTTTGAAATGGAGCAGAACCAATCGGACGGACAATCATCTTAGTATTATTATATGCCATCAGAGTCAATTGAGCGCGCTCAGGCGTATTGTGAAGTGATTTCAACTTTAACTGTTGGTAATCTATTAAATGGCATTATGCTGAGTATTGGCACTTTAGACATTTCAGTATGAAACTACACTATCTTCGAAACTCGGCTTCTCTCATTTCCTTACTAGTTTTTTAATGATAAATGATATTTATTTTGCAAATAGGTTACAATTAACTCTTTAAAACGTCAATTTATTTTTTGACATATTAATCTAGATGAGGCTGGATGTTTCCTAGCTGACTACCCTGAGAAGAAACACCGAAACAAACTCAGAGGTCTTAGTCTCTTTTGAAGTCCATACAATCGCCAATAACATATGAAAAACATGTAGGTTAACGTCTGAGGTGCCCTTTTGAGGAAAGCACCACGCAGGTTTGAGTGGGCTTGTCCAGACAGTGCAAGCCTTTGTCAGTTATCGTGCAGCTCAACTCAGAACTTTGAGGAGCTCAACGAACCGACGAACAATACCAAAGTAAGGACATTTGGGTAAGCCGTATAGAAAACTCAAACTGCCAGACAATCATGAAATCAATAAAGGTTTCGTACCCAAAGGAACCCTATGACTAAGCCTCCGCTGTCCGTCCGTCCGTCTGTCTGTCTGTCAGCGGGCTGTACCTCAAGATCTGATAGGTAGACAGTTGAAATTTTTACAGATTATTTATTTATTTATGTTTTGGTTTGGTTTTTTTTTTTAGATTGTGTATTTCTATTGCCGATCGATATAACAAATAATTAAGGTTTATGGTACGGAACCCTTCGTGTGAGATTCCGACTCGCGCTTGGCCGGGTTTTGTTCAAGTTAGTTCCTTGATAATTATTTACGGCCGCTTTCTGAATTGAGTATTTGGAGTTAGTTAAAAACATGTCTCCCTACCTATCTACCTATTTGGCTCATACAATCACCAAGGTAATTCTAAAGATAGTTTTATGCTTACGTCGAAAATTCACAACAGTCGACGAACATGAACGATCATTATGATTTGCAGCCATAATCAGCCACGCTTGACAAACAGATTATGCGCACATTACGCAGTTTAGAACGTGTTTGTTTTTTTTTTCGTTGAACCAGGTGCTAAGAGAACTTCAACGAGTTGAGCCATGTTACTGAACTTCGTACTTTATTAAGGTAAATTCCCGTACTTATCCGAATAGCATTATTAGTCATATTAGATCCCTATAAAATGGAATTCGTTATGACGTATTTGATAAACGTAAGGAAAACAAGTTAAAACCCAAGAAGCCATACGTATGTGATTGAAAGTGGATGTACTACCGCCAATATGTATTTTTAGGGTTCCGAACAAAAAACGGAATTCTTATAGGAAGGATCACTCGGGTGTCTGTCTGTCTGTCCGTCTGTCACAGCCAGTTTTCTCCGGATCCACTGGACCGATTCTGTTGAAATTTGGTACACATATGGACTTCTGTGACCCAAACACGGACGCGTTACGTAAATAATTAAATTTTTAGGATGGGGTTTCTTTTGGGTGTCAAACTAGAAAATTTCAAAAAAAGTTTTTTAACAATATTGTGTGACATATCAAAAGAAAGTGCTTACTGTGAGAGTTTTAACTATATTTTTTCATAATTTTAAAATAAATGGTTTTGAAGTTATTCAAGAAATTAGACGAAAAATGACCCCTTATCTCCGAAACTACTAAGCCTAAAATTTTGAAAAAAATGAAGATAATAGTAACCTATAGATTACAGGAAAACTTATAAGAAGTCTATAGTGTTAAAATAACATATTAAAAAATATATTCGTTCGGAACCCTTTGCACGCGAGTCCGACTCGCACTTGGCCAGTTTTTTTACTATTGATAGGCATTCGTTTGACCAATATCTCACCTGATGGTAAGCGACGATGCGGTTGAATATATGTCACCGGAAAATGGCAAACGCCGGAAGATTGTAAAATGTCGCGTGAAATTGTAAACAATTTTTTCTAAATAAGACACGGATGTATTAGAAATTATTGAATTTGGATGGGATATATTGTATACAAAACGATTTTTCTACACTAATATTATAAAGAAGAAAGATTTGAAAAATTCTTCCATCTAATAAATTAATATGTCACCGGAAAATGGCAGACTCCGTAAGATTGTAATAAATCTTGGTTAGATTATAATTTCTCGATATATTATGAAACTAGTGGACGTCACGCGGTTTCACCCGCGTATTTCCCGTTCCCGTGGGAGTACGGGGATAATATATAGCCTATGTTACTCCCTGATAATGTGTTCAAATCGGTCCAGTAGTTTCGGAGCCTTTTCAATTCAAACAAACACACAAATCTTTCTTCAATATAATATTAGTGTAGAAGTGTAGATTTTACTGTACATGTTTGTATGACACTGAACTCCTCCTAAACGGCTGGACCGATTTGAATGATTTTTTTTGTATGCGTTTGGGTGGGGCCTTGGATGGTCACAAATCAGCCCGGCAGATGGCTGCAGTCGGTATCTAGGTTATTTATCTATACCACAACTAAACGGCTGGATCGACTTGAAGGTAGGTAGGGAAGGTAGGGTAAGTAGGGTAGTTAGGGTAGGGTAGCCAGTTGACGGGAGCGAAGCCGCGCAGGTCAGCTAGTGTAATATAATATCGTTAAATTCAATACAATCTACGTTAACCTTTAGTTCTTAGATCTGCGCAGAACTAATTTCTCTTGATAAGACGCGGCACATATTCCTGCAGCGTATTTTGTTTAATAAAAACATAAGAGAAGTTTACATAACATTTCATTGTTCGGATCCTAAAATATTATTGCCGTGATAAGGGTAGGTATCCGAAGGGAGAACAGGAGTACGGATGATTCTACTTTTTTAAACCTTGCCCCAGACTAAGAATTTCTCCTGTATCGTGGGTGCGTTCACAAACAAACACAAACTCACATACACAAACAGCCAGACCCGGTACAACTATCTGTGGGCCATACAAATATTTGTCACGTGCGGGAATCGAACCCGCGACACGAAGCGCAACCATGTCGTCAACTGATGATTCTATGACTCTATAGGCCTTTTTTGATTGATAACAATATAGATACATTGTTTATTATTAAAAATTAGTTTTTAGGGTTCCATACCTAAAGGGAACAGAACCCTAATACTAAGCCTCCACTGTCCGTACAGTCGTCTGTCTGTCAGCGGGCTGTATCTCAAGAACCATAACAGGTAGACAGTTTAAATTTTGACAGAGCGTGTATTTCTTTTGTCGCTATAACAACAAATAATATTTCATGCTAAATTTTATTTAAACTTAAAAGCTACCATACAAGAAACGTTATTTTTCCAGTTATTCGGAATGTATGTTCGGAACACTTCGCGTGCGAGTCCGACTCGCACTTGGCCAGTTTTTTATAAAATTAGTTTCATATAATTTTGCACGAATGGTTGTTTTTTTGGAGTCTTTGGCAATAAAAGTAAGTACAAAAGTCCGAAAATATTCCACTATGATTTTTCTACTCAAACTGTTTTGATCATTAAATAATTTCATAATTAAACTCATACATTATTTCATGGCTATGAATAATCTTTTAAGTTGTTAGCTGATATAATGATACCATTATTTTGTAAGAGGTAATTACGAATTTGATTATTAATTTGTCCTAATGTTACACTTGTTTGAATTTCATCATCTGACTTATATTCTTAATTTGTTTTGTCTATAACTTATTTGTTTAAATATAGTTGAGAGACAGGTTCTCCAGGGCCTTGGTCAAAACTGTGTACAATGTACTCAGATTGTTTTTAGTTGGGTTCCATGAAAGCCAGAAGATAAAATATAATAAAGTTAAGTTAATTAAATAATAATTCTGTCTATAACAGAAAAAAAAAATGTTATGACTAGCTATGCACTGACAGCATGATCTAAGAGATCATTAGCAAAATGAAGAAGGAGACTGTCATAATATAATTTGTAGAAGAAAGATTCTACACTATGGTTGAAGCTGTAAAAGCTGAAATAAACTTTAATTTACTGATGAACTAAAAAAGAACAAAGTATCTTTAAGGTAAACCATAGATAGACAATTTCAAGATTAAAAATATTGGCTTATGTGTCAACTGGTTCAGTGCATAATATAGAGCGGAATTTGTTTTACAGGTGAAATTATTAGAGTTAAGATGGTTTCCACAAAGAATACATGTGTTTCTAAATATCATCAGTAGAGTAGAGGAAATATCAGAAATAGCTTGATTATGAATTAAATGCTAATTACTGCAGAGTGCTAAGTATCCCTATGATATCCTCATTGTAAATTAACACCATGAGGAAACTATATCTAATTAATATAGCATAGAAAAATTAATGAATAAAGTAGGTACCTAGAATGTTAAGGTTTTTTTCTTTTTAATTAATAATCAAAATGTATTCACACTTCTGTAGCTGACATTGAAAGCATTATAATAAAAGAAGAATTAATATAAGTAGGTACAACTGTTTCACACCTGTGCAAATGTGTTGTGCGACTAAATAAACATAAAAGAATATTACTTGACTGACTATGTAGGTTTTGCCAGGAAATTGTGAATACAGTGACTACAACCATTTAAATAATGGTCAAATTTGTGTGATCAATCGTGCATTTGTGAAAAATAAAATGTATCAAACCTTTTTTCGCTGTAAACAAAAAGACAATGAATAAGCGAATGCATGCAAAACTTATTTCTAAATGGTTGTCCAAAAAACAATGAAGATCACTGTAATATCACTGGGGACATTTAAAAAATCCTAAGGGACAGGTGAGACATACAAAATTACTTTGTACTTTATATAGAACTGTCATCAAGATGTATTAAGTTCTTTGACATGACATGATAATAACATCTGGTTATTTGGTAAATAGTCGCAGTAAACAAAGGATTCCCAAAAATAGCTGACACTGCGCTCATACAATGACGCTGATCTTGAAGAACTACGCACAAAACCCTTTGGTTTTCAGCCAGGTAATGAACTAAACATAAAATCGAAATGGATGCGTCATTCGGTAAATACCACGAGCAACGGTAAAAATATGACGTAAAATAACCGCTTTTTCACGCCGAAGTTTAGTTTTACACATGAAGGCAATAAACATCCAGAAAAATAAGAGAAAAATCTTTTGCAATCGGGAAAAATCAACACGCCGCATCCGCAATATGGAAACATGATAAAAACAATAACGAAGTGTAATTGGGTGTTCTACAGCAAGTTACATTATTGACTAGTAGATTTATCTTACCTCTTTACGTTTTTTAGTTTTCCTTTTGTCTGCCATTATAAATAATTTTTGCCAACGTAGTCTTGAATGTCTGGAAATCTATTCGCTTTTCTTGTTTCTGACGCTGACACTTTTTTGTTGACAGGTCACCATATTGAATGAATGAAGGAACGAATGAATGTCCAATCATATGTTTTTGAAGACTCGGTTACACGACACCACTTTCTTGAACTTTTTAACAAATGGTAGCACGGTCTCAAAAGACTAATGCATGACTTCTTCTTTAAAAAAAATATATGTCACTGTCAAACTGACATGCTATGACATCATGACATTTTAATTTTTTTCATTCGCAGTTTGCTTTTGCTCGCTCGCCGAATTCCAGTTTCATCATTTTCACGGAAAATATTCGTATAATCGATATTTTCTTCTGGTTTCGTTTCATAAGACTGCGGCAGTCCGTGTGTGTAGTGTGTCTGTATAGTACAGCGTCTTAACCTTTGGTGAACTCTCGTTTACGGTCACCTTCCGTAGTTGGAAAGTTTATTTGAATTTATTTCTAGTATTATTTAATTCCGTACTTAGTAATAGATGATAGCATATCCATTTTACTGTCTGCAATACTAGGAACTGGAATTCGCGAGTGAGGAAAATCAATTCTAACGTGATAACACGAGTGATAATATTAAAATTCTGTTTCGGAATTAAAATACTACAGGATGGCTGAAACACGAGTAAATGGACATCAAATACATGACGGTAATAACTTTTATTTATAAGCAACAGCTTTTGTCAAATATACCGAAAGTCATTATTGTAAATTCACTAAAATAGTATCTTTTGTAAACACTGCATGGGCCTAAACATGTGTACTTATGTTGTGATGTAATTAATATACTATTTTGCGTATCAAATGGTTTCTTCAATGAATAAAACTTGAGGTAATGAGGCCAATACATAAATTTTTGCTTCTGTCTATTTACATAAAAGTTATTGTTCTACAAATTATTCTTTGCTTGCGTCATAAATTTTAATGTCTAGAGGTGAGTGTATAGAAAATACTTAGGAACTGTTTTTGATTTCTAATTAGTTAGGTAACAACATAGGCTGATGGTCAATGGAATAGATTTGCATATTTCTTAACATAAAGACTTGGTTTTTGTGGTGTTTCAGTTTGTTTGTAGGCTATACAGGACCTGTGTATCTGCTCTTTGACAGTAGGTTTAATTTTTATAGTGAAAAAGTTATGTTATGGGATAAAATCTATAGTTATAAAAATCTTATGTCACAATGGTTTGAGATAAACTCTGGAACTACTGAACCTATTTTTATCAAACTTCGTACCTATCTGTTATTTGATCCAACTTCAAAGATAGGATAGCTTATGGAACGGGAAAAATGGAATATGGGAAGAAACGGGATATGCGTGTTCGATGTCGCGGGCAAAAGCTAGTAATACAATAAAGCTGACATTTAATAAAGAAATTCTTAAAATAATAAAAACTACATAATGAAGACTAGCTACTAAATAACCAAATAATAAAGAAGTAAAGATATAAAATAAAAATACAATTTAATTAGTCTTTTAATTAATAAATTAAGAATTATTTGTGATAACATATATTTTTAAAGAATAATAATGGACAGTTTAGTTAAAAATAGTTTTTATATCTTACCAAAATCTTTGTGGAATTGGCACACGTAATACACAAGGATGTAGGGTTTTTATTTACTTAACAATAAGCTTTAAAACAAAATTTAACAAGCCCCAAATTAATATATGAAGACGTAAAAAAAATGAAGTTTTATAAATTGCTGGTAAATCATGTTTTATGCATGCCTACTTATTCTTTTGCATGCTCAAGGTTAACTAGGCTAATGACTGTAAAATATATGGGAGGTATAATTAAGATTTAAAACTTAAATAATTTAAAGCAACTTCGTTTCCCTCATTTAACTTCATCTACCTACGTCATTGAGATTTCAAAGAATAAATTAATATGACTGAATTAATGGAAAAAAAAATTAGAATGTAATATTGGTAAGTACGTACCACTTACCTGCACCAATTGCGTTAGATCTACTTTCTGGTTTATTCGGTAAAAAAAGGCTCCTTTTTCCTGTAGCTGCATCGGGCTTTCTGTCCTTCCTCAAAAATCCACTCCCTGTATGATGTTTGTAAACATCTCTATAACTTACTTTTTTTTTGTCTTTTCTATTATTGCTATCTGTCTCAGGACTAATGGACATTAAGTAATTTCTTTGACGTGTTTATCTGTCTTGGTTATTACTACTGTAGCATATGTAGCTATGTTTATTTGATGAAGTGTTGAGGTATTTTGTACTTAAGCATTCTGGCCACTTTTCCATCCATAAGGTGGCTTGCCAGGATGTTTGGGTGACGCTGTAACTTAATTAACGCAATTAATGTTGTTGAATTGTCAAAATGAAAGGCATTCAACTCTGAATGTTGAATAAACAAGAGTCTTGAAGCACATCACAATGAAAAATTCTTGGGTAATTTGAGCTACCATACTGTATGTTCTCTAAACACATTTCAAAACTTTATTGTTGACTAGTTGACCCGCGTAACTTCGTTTGCGTCACATTTTTAATTAATGTTCCGCTCTTATTGATCGTAGCGTGATGTTATATAGCCTACTAGCTGTTGCCCGCGACTTCGTACGCGCATATCCCTATTTTTCCCGTTCCCGTAGGAATTTCGGGAAATCTGCCAAAATTCAGCTTTCTACGACCAGTAGTTTCGGTTGTGCGTTGTCTGTTAGTCACTGTCACTCAGTCACGCAATCAGTCAGTAACGAAACAATCCTTACTATCCTTACTAATGTTATAAATGCGAAAGTAACTCTGTCTCTCGCGCTTTCACGCCAAAACTACTGAACCGATTTAAATGAAATTTGGTACACATATAGTCTAGAGCCTGAGAAAGGACATAGGCTACTTTTTATCCCGGGAGTATGTTCCCTAGGGACCACGCGGGCGAAGCCACTGGCAGAAGCTAGTTATAATATACATTGATAGCCTTCCTTGATAAATGGGCTATCCAACACTAAATTTTTTTTCAATTCGAACCAGTAGTTCCTGAAATTAGCGCTTTGAACCAAACAAACAAACTGTTCAGATTTATCTTATTAGTATAGAAAAGCGTTTTTTCGGGTTTTCGTTCTCACATTGTACATTTTTCGGGATAAAAGCCTATGGCACTCAGCAATGATGTGGCTTTTAACCAGTGAAAGAATTTTTGAAATTGTTGCAGTACTTCCAGAAATTACCTCGTACAAACAAACAGTGTATTTGACTGCTATACATAATAAAATCTACATGAATGAATTTCTTATTTGAAAGATGTCACTAGAACAGAAATACTTGTGAAAAATATATCAAATGCGTAGAAACATAGAGAAATTACACACTTTTGAAGTTAGCCACCGAAAACATCGTTAGTACTGAATGGCGCAAGCAAGTCACACCATAGTGAACACAATTGGTGTAACTTGAGAGCGAGGTCACACTATGTTAGTGCTGCCTCTAATTTAAAGCGCTCACAACTCAGTAATTTTTAGATTTTAGGGTTCCGAACAAATAACGGAACTCTTATAGGATCACTCGGGTGTCTGTCTGTCTGTCCGTCTGTCACAGCCAGTTTTCTCCGGATCCACTAGACCGATTCTGTTGTAATTTGGTACACATATGGACTTCTGTGACCCAAACACGGATGTGTTACGTAAATTATTAAATTTTTAGTATGGGGGTCACTTTAGGGGTCAAACAAGAAAATTGAAAAAAAAAAAGTTTATGAACAATATCGTGTGACATATCAAATGAAAGGGCTTACTGTGATTTCATATTTTTAAAATATTGAAGTAATTCAAGAAATTAGACGAAAAATGACCATTTTAGGCCAAAATTTAGGCTCAGTAGTTTCGGAGATAAGGCGGGGGGCGCTTTATCTCCGAAACTACTGAGCCTAAATTTTTGAAGTGTGAGTCTTTACCTTAAGATTACAGAAAAACCTATAAGAAGTCTGTAGTGTTAAAATTACATGTTAAAAAAATTAAATTCGTTCGGAACCCTTTGCACGCGAGTCCGACTCACTCTTGACCGGTTTTTTTTCATGGTTCTTGCCTTTTCGTTAGGTTTTGAGAAATGCAAAATTCGAAAACTATGTGGCCTATAAAAAAAAAAGAAAAAATGTTTGACAGTGTGCAAATGGCGCTCTTTCATGTGATACCCTATATGTCCTAGTACACCCACTTTGAATTTTTGAGACCCCATTCCGTCCCCGTTGCGAATATATATTTCTTTCTTTCTTACTTGTAAAATAGTTGGGCAAACGTCATCTAAAACTATTCCAAATTTCAAGTTGATAGCGTTAGTAGTTCTTGAGATACCTTTTTGGCCTCGCACAGATTAAATTCAGAATTTAGCTTAATCTAAAACATATTTTTATGACGGTTAGTCTTACTTATTTTACTTTTATGTGCCTTGCGCGAGTCTCAAATAAATATTTTTCTTTCTTTCTTTTCTTTACATATCCAGTTGTAACAGACGGACAGACAGTCGCACCATAAGGGTTCCTTTTTACTATTTTGATACGGAACTCTAAAACATCTAGTCAACTTTGACAGGTTACCATAGGTATAAGTTTTCTCACTTATCAGGGCGATGTCTCGGCGTCTGCTTTTTGACGTTTGTGTTTATATCAGTAGACTAGCTGACCCACGCAACTTTGCCTGCGTCACAATTTTCATTACTGCACCGCTCCTATTGCCACGCCTATAGCCTTCCTCGATAAATGGGCTATCTAACACTGAAAGAATTATTCAAATCGGACCAGTAGTTCCTGAGATTAGCGCGCTCAAGCAAGCAAACAAACAAACTCTTCAGCTTTATATATTAGTATAGATTACTTGTACCTAGTTTACTCGTTATGTATTCGTACATTTTCCTTATGATTCATATCCATTGCAATGTTCCAGTACAAAGTCCGCTTCTGTTGAATATTGTACTGTTTGCCAAGATTTTCTTAAAGGCTATCTGTGAATATCGTTTCCTATTTTCAATATTAGTCGGTCTATACGTTATTGAGCAATACTCAACAGCCTCAAATACTTCAACATGTTTAATATAACTCATTACTCGATGAAGTGGATACTTGATGAACGAAAGTACGATGATCGCAATTTATCTTTGGTCGTCGCCGTAAATGTCTTCCTCTTTCATGCTATTCTATATAATTGGTCGCTTAGTAGCTTGTTCGAGTGTGAGAAAGAGACGGAGGTATACAAGACAATTGGCTCTACCCGCCCCTCAACAGATTCATAATGGCTAATAAATAAAAATCTTATATTTCAGACAGATTCCATTTTTTGGTTAGTATTCAAAAACTTAGTGTTAGTACTTTCATTCTATCTAATTTTATAACATAACTCTCATAATTACCTACCTACACCACAGTCACATGTAGGCCTATCCAAAACCCCAGTACGGGGCTGTCCCACCTGTCCGCTATAGCTCTCAGGATGCTGTTGGAGCTGGCGCGTACCCGGCGCATGGTGGCAGCGCATCGCTTGCGCATGATTGCGTGAAATTACATTTACACGTCAGTCACGTGATCACGTCACAGTACAGACTAAACTTATTAAGTAAACGGAGGTTATCGACTTAATGACTAAAATCCAGAAAAAATCGGACTGATAACAAACGGTCACAGGTTAAAAAGAAAATATTCAAGTCGTGCGCCTCGTTTGGCGTTGGAATGCGGCGGCATGCGGCAGTACCAATAGCAACGTTATTATTCAGTAGGTACCTAATTCATTACCCAGTTACCCTTTTAAATGTACCTACACGTCTCGATTCCGAACGGTTCCGTTTACAAGCGCTTAGTCCGCAGGGTATTTCATAAAAACGGATTCTTGGAATTGAATGAACCGGTGTTTAAGAAGCTATGTCTAAAATGTTAATAAAGATCTTTTTCGAATGAGTTTAGAGTAATTAATTTAGTAATTTTTCACTTTCTATAGATCTATTGTTCCGTGCGGGGCTCGAACCCGCGACACGCAGTGCAGTAGCCAATCGGTCAGCTCAACCACTGCGCCAACCGTGTCGTTCTAAAAGGTTTAAAATGTAAAAAAAAAACTTCTACTACAAATCCGTCTTTTTTTAGGTTTTGAAACATCTTTATTTATTTCTTTTTTTATCTTTCTTTTAGGTCTAAAATGAGGCTTGTATTTTTTCTAGGTTTTGAGAAATTTAATAAAAATTCAGTCATCAAAAAATCATTAGTCAATTTAGTCATTAAAAATACCTCTACAAAATGGCTCTTAAATCTTGAAATCTTCCTAGAAGTTTGAGAAGTTGCTGGTTTAAAGATAACGTTGACCAACGGTTCATGGACCAATCGACTGTTGGTAAACCGTTTCAGTTTCGTTCTGGATAACAGCCCACGCTCAACAAACACATAGGTGTTTTTGCGACCTTCAATCTTGCTAATGGTCGGAATTTACATAAGATAACACTGTGTTTGTGCATTCAAAGGTTGCCATGCAAAGTAATGTAATCATTATAAAAAGACTAGAATAGGATTTAATTATTCATTTATGCTTTTGTAATAGAGGTAGTTGTTACAATCTGCCGTGGTATAACTAAAATGCCGTTATCCGATATCTGGTCGATATCTTACTTTTGATGATATATTAATGAGAAAAAAATATCTATCGATCTGATTTAGTGAACTTCCAAAATTATTCACGGTGTTGAAAATGCGCAAACACAGATCGATAGAATTTTTTTTCGCATTAAAACATATCGCACCCTTAATAATATAAGGGCTCAAATCAAAATTTTTGTAAAGTTTGATTTTGAATGCTAAGGGCAAAAAACGAAATTATCCATCGGCTACCGCTGAAAGAGAGAGAAAAAGAACATTAATGACTCGGTAACTATATGTGTGTCTCTCTCACACTCCCCCCGCTCGTCTCGTCATATTATTATTTATTTTTATTGATGACTACTTATAGTCTAGGTATCGAAAAATAAATCTGAAGAAAATCACATTTATAACTAAAGTACTAAGCATTTTATTAAAAAAATAAGCTGCAATGTAACAATTCAGAATCTTTAAACAAGTATTCCCAAAAAACTACTTTTTTGTTTTAAGCCTTTATATTACTAAGGGTGCGATATATCGAGATATTGATTAGATCTCGGAGAAAAAACAGCCAGGCTGAAGTAGGAGTGGGTTGGCCACGTTGCACGTATGAACCCGGAGAGGAGGTGGGCGAAGATCGACACTCACTGGACGACTGAAGAAGGACGTCGTCGTCGAGGTCGACCACGGCGAAGGTGGTGTGACGATCTCATCATGTTTGCGGGACAAACTTGGCCTGAGATCGCTCAATACCAAGACATTTGGAAGAAGAAAGGGGAGACCTTTGCCCAGCAGTGGGATAGAAAAGCAGGCTAAAAAAAATATCATCAAAAGTAAGAAATCGACCAGATGTCGGATAAAGGCTTTTTAGTTATACCACGGCAGCAATAGTTTAGTCAACATGTGGCTATTCCGAATCGAATGACAAATCTACACTAATAATATTATAAAGAGGAAAGATTTGTTTGTTTGAATTGAATAGGCTCCGAAACTACTGGACCGATTTGAAAAATTCTTTTAGCATTGGATAGCTACATTATCAGGGAGTAACATAGGCTATATATTATCCCCGTACTCCCACGGGAACGGGAACTACGCGGGTGAAACCGCGTGACGTCCACTAGTCGTTAATATTTTTTAATAATCACATCTACTTCTACATGCTATTTCGAATCAAATGACATTCGTATTTTTCCGTTACTGCTGAAAAAAGTTGAACAAAAAAGCACTTGTTGACTAAACTACAACCAAATTAGCCAGTTCGTGTGTCTACGCGATATTTTTACGAAGTATTTCGTCATGATCACAGAGGGCCAAAGTCCGTTAAAGTTTGTTTTAGCACAAATTGTTTGTAGATTAAAAAGCCAGACGCCTAGCACGTGTCTTTTATACTTAACTAGCTTTTGCCCGCGACTTCGCACGCGCATATCCCGTTTTTTTTCCGTTCCCGTAGGAATTCCCCATTCCCGTATAGCCTATAGCCTTCCTCGATAAATGGGCTATCCAACACTGAAAGAATTTTTCGAATCGGACCAGTAGTTCCTGAGATTAGCGCGTTCAAGCAAACAAACAAACAAACCTTCAGCTTTATATATTAGTATAGATTCTTCGTCTAATATTTAAAAATCTCGTGTCACGGTGTTTGTTACCGAACTCCTCCGAAACGGCTTGACCGATTTTCATGAAATTTTGTGTGTATATTCGGTAGGTATGAGAATAGGTGGTAGGCTATTTTTTTTTGCATAGCAACCCTTTGCCGAGTCAGCTTATCTTATATAATATACTTATATATAAAGCTGAAGAGTTTGTTTGTTTGTTTGCTTGAACGCGCTAATCTCAGGAACTACTGGTCCGGTTTGAAAAATTCCAAAAGACCAATAGGAGCGGGGCAGTAATGAAAAATGTGACGCAAACGTAGTTGCGCGGATCAGCTAGTAAGTATATAAAATCTTAAACATATTAATTCATTGAGAGGCACCACGTAGGTATACAAGCTTACAAAGTAATGGAATGTAATTACCGATGTAGACAAGAATAGAATGCAATTTGTGGTATTACAAAGTAGGTTTCAAACGAATTAAGTGGATTCGTCATCGTTGCAGTTTGGCATGAGCTAGGCTTGCCTAAATCTTCTCTATGCCCAATGCCAATGTTACAATGTTCAATGCCACTTGGTTTCAATAGCACAAAACCGAGCTTTGGTAGGTTAATGGCGCCAAACACGTGGATACTCACATCTGTATTATTAGCGCCAAAATTTTTGAGTCTTCCTTAAAAAGGGTAGGCAACGCACCTGTTTGTTGCGAAATTGGTTCGAAAGAGTCACCGCGGCCCAGGAACGCAAAGAGCATTAGGAGGAACACGGATGGGTTTTAGTCAGTGAGAGTCTGACACTCCCTTCCGTTCAGTCCAGAGCTGGAGGAGTCATTTGATCAATTTCCATAAAAAAAACCGGTCAAGAGCGAGTCGGACTCGCGCACCGAGGGTTCCGTGCCATCATATAAACCATGAAATGTTTTTTAGGGTTCCGAAAAAAAAAACGGAACCCTTATAGGATCACTCGGGTGTCTGTCTGTCTGTCTGTCCGTCTGTCACAGCCAGTTTTCTCCGGATCCACTGGACCGATTCTGTTGAAATTTGGTACACATATGGACTTCTATGACCCAAACACGGGCGTGTTACGTAAATTATTAAATTTTTAGTACGGGGGTCACTTTTGGGGGTCAAACTAGAAAATTGAAAAAAAAGTTTTTTGAACAATATTGTGTGACATGGCAAATCAAAGGGCTTACTGTGAGGGTTTCAATTATATTTTTTTCATAATTTTAAAACAAATGGTTTAGAAGTTATTCAAGAAATTAGACGAAAAATGACCATTCCACCCCTTATCTCCGAAACTACTGAGCCTAAAATTTTGAAAAAAAATGGAGATAATAGATCTTTACCTAAAGATTACAGGAAAACCTATTAGAAGTCTGTAGTGTTAAAAAAACACGTTAAAAAAATTTCTTTCGGAACCCTTTGCACGCGAGTCCGACTTGCACTTGGCCAGTTTTTTAATTTGAGGCCTATATTCGTCAGAGAATTTTAACACTGCCGTGTATATTGCAGTTTTAAATCAGTGCCGTCTCTTGACCGATAGTGGAACTAATGTGATTTTTTGTTGATGATTTCCGAAAAAATTTGCTATTTAGAGACATCGTTTTATTTTTACACGCATAAAATAATTTCAGATTTTTCTCTTCGGAGATAAAGGGGGGGGAAAAAATGTACCTCCATACCCCCGTATGGGGGTACATTTTTCGTCAAAAGTCGAAAATCTGCGGCCTAAAAAAAACTGCCCACATGCGAGTCGGACTCGCGTGCAAAGGGTTCCGAACGAATTTTTTTTTTTTACAGTATTATTTGAACACTATAGACTTCTTATACTATCAGGTGTGCCGTCTAGTTGTTTGCAATAAAATGCGTCATCATACCCGTTGTCGTATTTCGACGAAATATTTAAAAATCGCAAGTCATTTCGTTAAATAAAAAATCTTTGGACTTTGTACATTAACACTCACGTTAAAAAATATATGACGCGATGCTCTACAGCAAACGGTTATAATCAATTGTTGCCATGATAACTTAGGCCCTGTCCGCACTGCGATTTTTATTCGCGCAATTTTTTTTCCGCAATTCAACACATTGAATCCCATGCGAGTATCCGCACTGACGGAAAAAAATCTGCGCGGAAAACTAATCCCGATGACGGAACTTAATTCGCGCGACGGAACTTAGTGCGGACAGGGCCTATGACCCCGGGTTTTCATTTTTTATTCTTTATTCGTATAAAAGGGCTTTTACGCATAGCGTATGCCAGCCCCATCGTATCCTAAGCATTATTTTACTATCACAAGATGTGAGCCATGAATTGGAACAAACCCTTTGCATCGAAGGATTTTTTTATAAATCATACAAAATCAGTTAGAAATTTTATCTTTCTATCTGCGAAGTCAGACTCAGCTTGTTATTTAATACAATGACCATTTAAAAAGACAATGCTTCTTTATAATGTTGTTAGTCTTATGAGATTAGGTACTGCTGAATCGGTTTCTCTTGGTCGACAATAAGTAGGAAATGAAAGTTATAACATGCAGGAAAAAATGTTTACGGTTATAGCGCCTGACTAACGTATGTTTACATGGTGTTCAATTTATTGATTTGAACCTTAACAGCTAGCACTCGGTAATTATGGGTCCACACGATACAGACTCAAATAGAGACTTCCATAAGCTTTTATAGAATTTTGTCTGTAAAACAAAGCAATACAGTGTCGGTATGATAGATTTTTTATTCAGAGTTTAAAGTCTGTACAGATGAAAGTCTATAAGTGTAACGGAGATTCGAGCTGACTAATCCTTTCACCGCGATGACTGGAAGTCCAAACTCATTAGGTACGTAGGTATTAGAGCACAGTACAGAGACACCTCGGCGCCAACTGCTAGTGACGGCGTTGGCAAAACTTTCATGCACACTAAGGGCGCCTTCAAATTTGTCGCAAAGTGCCGCGCGGCAGCAGCGCAGCTGCAGCGCTGCTGCCACGCGGCACTTTGCGACAAATTTGAAGGCGCCCTAAGCGTGCCAGTAAGCGCCACCGTTCACTAAGGCGCCCGATAGGTTTTGCTGTCAGTTTAACCACAGTCAAGGCTGCGATTCACGGATAAAATTGATTTTAGTCAATGAATGAAAATTGACGAAAATCAGAATATGTGATCAGGGTATGAGTCACGACTTTTAAATGAATCGGTATTTTTTTATATGTTCATGTCATGGGTAATAGTTCAGTACTTGTCCTTTTTCGCATCTCGTATATCAGCCAATAATATATCATCGCATATTATAGAAATACAGATTGATTGAATTCCATCATTCATCAGTCATGAATGAGTGATCATTCGTCAGTCATGACTTCGAATTGAGTGACGCTTGCATGAGCGTGTAATGGGCGCCATGTAGTGATTGACGGCCATTAGGTCACATGCCAAAGTGATCAGTCATTCGACGCGCGACCGTTGCTCTCTGTACAGTGTGTTTATGTCAGTCCAGTAAATAAATATAAATAAGTGTAAATTTTCTGTTAAATACGACAAACTTGTGTTGTGTATATACAGTGACTTTATTGAAACCCTAATTTGCACAAGTTTTGCAAAAAAACTCAGTTTGATAGCCTTCTTCATCGAGAAACAGTGTAAAAGTTGAACATTATTAAGTGTTCGAAGTGACTCATGTGACTCATATGAACAAAGAACCTCATTAGTGACGATTCTTTGCAAGTCATTGACAAATAAAGCTCAAATACTGTTCCAAAATTTCGACAAGAATTCATAAGGCACCGTGGTCGAGTGGTACCACCCGCAGCTGAGAAATTCGCTACGGCTGCGCAGAAAGTCGCTGGTTCGATCCCCACAGCCAGCAATTAATTCTTTTTCCATTTTCAAATCGAATCATACACATTTGAATAAAGATTTGTAACCGTCCGTAAAGGTGATGTTCCACTCGCCAGACAAGAAAAAATTCCATTCCGAGAGCGACCTGGCATCAGGTGCGGAAATGAGCGCCGAACAAAACGTAGCAGTACGTAAGCGCAAGCAACCGGACTCTGAGTGGACAATGGCGGTTAATGAGCTAGCCGCGGAGTTTAAGAATACTCTGAATGAATGGCGTCGTGAAATGGAAACCAGTATGAACAAAATATCAGACAATATTGTGTCAATAAAAAGTGAACTTGCTTCATTGACCCAAGTTACGTCAGAAATAAGAAGCGATATTAATTCGCTTCGCTCTGAGCAAGTACTCATACGACAGAGGGTCTCCGAGTTGGACGTAAATAACAAAGTTATGAAGGAGCACATCGACTCTCTCAAAGATTCGATCAATT
This sequence comes from Lacanobia wlatinum, assembly GCA_947578705.1. NCBI lineage: Eukaryota > Metazoa > Arthropoda > Insecta > Lepidoptera > Noctuidae > Lacanobia > Lacanobia wlatinum. The sequence continues at coordinate 21,523,321 of OX388033.1, forward strand.
TTGTTACTGACGAGAACACCGATCTAAGCAAGAAAGTCGACAACCTAGGGAATCGCATTCAAGAGACCGTCGATCTGAAGCCTATGGTTATGGAGCTAGTTACAAAGATCGATAGTCTAGAGCAAAATGCAAGAAATTGCAACATAGAAATATGTAATATCCCAGAGAGGCGTAATGAGAATCTTATGTCTTTGATGCAAAATATTGGATCCGCAATAAAGTGCAACATTCTTCAAAACGACATCATTTCAATCCACCGCGTCCCACATGCACATCAGCAGAACAACAGGCCGAAAAATATAGTTGTTAAATTGGCATCACGCATATTGCGAGACAACGTCCTAAGTGCCCATCGACTATGTAAGGGAATTGCCACTGACCAACTTGGCATATCAGGAACATCGCAGTCGATATATATGCATGAGCACCTCACCTTGAAGAACAAACACTTATTTCGTGAGTGTCGAGACGCTGCCAAAAAGTACAATTACAAGTTCCTCTGGGTTAAGCATGGAACCATTCTTGTTCGAGAAAAAGAAGCATCAAGAGCTTTTGCTATCCGAACCTTGCAGGACATCGCTAAAATCAAGCCTGGCTTTGCGACGCCAATTGACAACCAGAATGGTGTACGCGTCGCTTAATAACTCGCTTATTGGTAATGGAACTGCGCGGCTTTTGGAGTTTGAGAGTATCTTTTTCATTAATTCCCTGTTTTCATATGCTTATTTATATTTCTTGAGCTGTTTTACCTGTGTGATAAATTGCTATGTTTGCAATTTTATGCTCACTATTGCTATGAGATTATTGCTAGGCGTTAACATTGGAATATTATTTGTATTTGTGGTACTTATTTTAGGTAAACATTTTGTGCACTGGCTGGTATGTTGTATTTTGGTACTATTATGGTTGATCTATTTTTTCAAACATTCCTTGTTTCTTGTATTTTGTTCGCATCCCTTTCTTGTTTTGTCGCACATCAATGTTACACTTGCTATTACGTTAATAACGGATAGTGCTTGGATGACTATTACTTCCCGTATGTTTTTGCGACACAATGACTGAGAACCTAGTCATATATTACCAAAATTGCAGGGGAATTCGCACCAAATTGCATATTCTTTATATGAACATTTTAGCAAACTGTTACGATGTCATAGTTTTGACTGAGACCTGGTTAATACCAGAGATATTTAACAACGAGTTCATTGATGAACGCTATGAAGTGTATCGATGTGACCGTGATCGCGTGGCCACTAATAAGAAGGATGGTGGTGGTGTTCTTATAGCGATTTTTAAGGGTTTGCGTTCGGTCAGAGTCTCTGCGGGTTCATCTTTGCACACAAACGTTGAACAGGTCCTTGTACAGATACCCAGCTCAATCAGAGGTAGGTACCAAAAAATTGCGGTAGTATATATACCACCTAGAACACCCGAGTCTATATATATAGAATATTTTGACCTGTTGCAAGCACAGCTTTATGACGGCAACATTGAAAAATTTTACTTGTTTGGAGATTACAATCTGCCAGAGGTCGATTGGGTTGGTTGCGCAGACAGTACTTCACTGTCTGCTCAGATCTGTCGAGGTAATTCTCCCGTGTGTGGTCACATGAATGCTTTTATGTCTTTACTGAACGCCTATCAATATAACAATATTAAAAATCTGAACGGTAAAATATTAGACTTAGTCATAAGTAACGATGATTGCACTATTTCCACACCCACAAATTACTTATTACAGCTTGATAGCCACCATCCTCCGTTCTGTGTACTCATATCACTAGTATTGCCCTATAAGTCAATGGCACGCAAGACAATAAAAAAATATAATTATTATAAGGCAAATTACGACAGAATTAATGACGACTTGAAGGAAATAAATTGGAATGAAGCCTTAAGTAACCAATCCGTTGACACATCTCTTGATACGTTCTATAATATAATTTTTAAAATTATTAAAAAACATGTACCTTTGACTAGCTGCAGATCTTCTAAGTTTCCCATATGGTTCTCAAAACCTCTAATACATATTTACAAAAATAAAGCCAAGGCTTGGGTTAAGTGGAAATTATATCGGAATGTTTCGGATTACGAGCAGTTCTCACTGTACCGTTCTAGATTCCAAGACGAATGCAAAATCTGCTACAAAAAATATATGGTTTCTGTTGAGGATGGTATTCGAAACAATGTTAAGCATTTTTGGACTTTCATCTCCAATAGAAATAAATCTGCTGGTATTCCGTCCACTATGACATATAACAACCAGTCCACTAACAATCCAGAAAGCATTTGTGATCTATTTTCAGATTACTTTAACTCGGTTTATGAACCATCGACTTCTGCTGGTATTCCATCCACGCACGACGACTGCTCTGAAAGCTGCATTCTGTTAAATGACATACAGTTTACTACTGATGAAGTACTTAATGCGCTTAGGGGATTGGATCCATCTAAAGGCCCAGGATCGGACGGACTGCCAGTGAATTTTATTAAACAGACAGCAATTAGTCTTTATATACCATTGCATGTAATATTCAACCAATCTATTTCACAAGGATGCTTTCCTCAAGCTTGGAAACTTGCAAATATAACACCTGTTTACAAGTCGGGACCTAAGGATGAAATCGAGAATTATCGCCCTATATCTATACTACCAGATTTGTCAAAGGTTTTCGAGAGACTCGTTCATAATAAAATATACCCTCTGTTGCATAGTCATATCATTCAACAACAACATGGATTCGTCAAAAAGAGGTCAACTACAACCAACCTGGTAACTTTTGTTGACTACTTGTTTAACAACATGGACTCTCGTGTTCAAGTGGATACTGTATACACAGATTTTCGGAAAGCCTTTGACAAAGTTGACCATCAACTACTCTTAAATAAGATTGCATTCAACGGTATACGTGGCGATCTTTTGAGATGGTTCTCTTCTTACGTTTCAAATAGAACTCAGAGGGTGGTGCTAAACGGATTTTCTTCCAACACTTTAAGTGTTACTTCTGGAGTGCCTCAGGGCTCCATTCTAGGGCCACTTCTATTCATCATTTTCATTAATGACATTTCCACATGTTTTCATAACTCTAAACTGTTGTTATATGCAGACGATCTCAAGATTTTTAGATCTATAAGAAGTTTGCATGATTGCCTTCTCTTACAACAAGACCTGGACAGGTTCTCTACATACTGCTCATTGAATAAACTCCAACTTAGCATTTCTAAATGTTGCTGTATAAGCTTTACAAAAAATAAGAATGTTATTAAATATCATTACGCCCTAAATAACAAAATGTTAACCAGAGAAACACTGGTTCGCGATCTTGGAGTTCTATTGGATGATAAGCTACACTTTGACGCTCATATCAGTAAAATTGTAAATAATGCCTTCCGTATGTATGGTTTTGTGATGAGGTCAGCCATAGAATTCGTTCGTCCATATACATATTTACATCTCTATAAATCGTTAATCAGGTCTCAGTTAGAGTATGCTGTTGCGGTGTGGAATCCCTTCTACAGTAAATATTCAAACGCAATTGAAAAAGTTCAAAGGAAATTTTTGAAAGCCATGCATTACCGTTGTTCTCGCACTTGCGCACGTATTTCTTACACTGATCTTTTGAACAAGTACAAGCTACAAAATCTTGAAAACCGACGTATCTTTTTGGAGACAATGTTTTTATTCCACCTATGTAATAACACTTTTGATTGTACTGAAATTATTAATAAAATTAGTTACGTAGTACCTAGAACCACCATGGGCCGCGGAGTGCGCGCACGACCCTTGTTTGCCGTATCTTCTAATCGAACGAACGCAGGTTTGCGAGCACCCTTACGCCGCCTTGCTGAGCAATATAATAAGTATTTCAATAATATTGACATATTCGCTGCTTCATCAGGTGAATTTAGACGCCTTGTTTGTGACATTATTGATACTGCCGATAATCTCAATTAGTTGACTTTTTTATGCTTTTTATTTTATTTTTTGGATTATCTCCTTTTTTTTCTCTTTGCATGCCTGTTTAGTTTTAAATTTATCTTCAACATTTATGATATTATATTTTTTAATTTTTTTTTTGCATCTATTGAGAGCGCACGTCGTAGCTGTTTATTATAAAATAATTTTATATTATGTGGAAAATGTTGTTGGTTTCACACTTGTTTTGCTCTTTTATCAATATTGATTGTAATATATATTATTATGTGTAACCGTTTATTTTCCCTAATAAATAAAAAAAAAAAAAAAAAAAAAAAAAAAAAAGTCAAGGACATGAGGGTAGATCACTAAAAAAATATTTGGTCCATCATCAATTACAAAAAAAGTTTTTTTTTTTACTTTATTAGTAAGCACAAAATTCTTAATGATTAATTACGATCTAGCCTAAAATATTAATAAACAATTTAACTTTAACTTAATATACGTGATAGATTATGTAAAAACTAAGAATAGTGTCTATTTGCACTTTTACACAAGTCCGTAGCACTTTCTTAGTCTGATATCTTTTTATACTTAAAATATAAAGCTGAAGAGTTTGTTCGTTTGTTTGCTTGAACGCGCTAATCTCAGGAACTACTGGACCGATTTGAAAAATTATTTCTGTGTGTCCATTTATCGAGAAAGGCTATAGACTATATATCATCACGCTAAGACCAATAGGAGCGGAGCAGACGAAGTTGCGCGGGTCAACTAGTAATTTATAAAACACTATGTTCATGTGTTATATGTATAGCACAACAATGTTACTATTATTCATTCAGTTTGTACACTACACTAATTCAAAAGGTTTAGTTTTTTTTAGCCTACGCACTAAGTCTGTGTTGTCTGGCAGCTGAATTGCCTCAACATTCACGTGTCGATGAAGTCTGATTTCGTGGGCTTCAGCAAATTTTTGGATAGTGGTGGTTCTATTTTAAGGTTACGGTGAAGGCCGTCATTTCTTATGTACCAGGGTGCATTGACAGCATCCCTGAGTACTTTATTTTGGAATTGTTGGATTATTTTGATGTTGCTTTGTTTAGTACAGCCCCAAAGTTGGATACCATACGTCCAAATTGGCATCAGAATATGCTTATACAAAAAAGAATGGAGTAATGTAAATAAGAATGGACTGCGTAAACAGAAAAAGACAATATCGTGTATTGCGCGTGACGTAACAACACTTTACCTAGCAGCGACGTCACAAGCTCACTCCTGAACTTTGATGCGTGATATTTTATCAATTTTTTATTGACTTGATAAAGCAAAAAATACGCATCCAATATTTTTTTTATTGAATCTAACTGACTTACCGAATAAAATTGTTATTTTATATCCAGGAAACATCCTTATATTTTTCAGCAATGGCCTTTTCGTACAGTCAAATATTATATACATTATTATGAAATTGCCGATTTTTTTTCGGGCACTTTTGAATTAGAATAACTTCAGTTGGACTTGGAATTTTAATTTAACCCAATAGTATATTTTTAACAATATGTACAGTCATGCCATACATGAAAAGAATATGTAAAGTTTTTCACTGTAAGAGTAAGTAGTATTTTCTTCAAAAACGCTTACTTGTTATATGTAATGCTTACATAAGAGATACGAACACTATCTACACAGTATCAAACAATACAAAACTATGTACTTAGGTATTAATATTTTTAATCTTATCCAATTTGCATGACGTTTAATCTCATCGTAAAGACAATAATTATGATAATTATACATAAAGGCATGACACTATTTTAATAATAAAAAGATAAACAAAAACATGATTTTCATTAGCATGACTATGTTAATGACTGAACGATGAGGAGACTAAACCTAGTCACACATCCTCATATGTTTTGATACAGTTGTAATCAACTCAGCATAAATTATGAGTAGGTACTCCTATCATTTAATTATTATCGATATGCTTGCGCTTGACCCAATCTCACCTGAGCGAGCGATGCGAGCGAAACGAAGATGTGGTCGATCATGGAGCACGCTTGGCTAGAAGTAACATATTCACTCTAGTCTTTAAGATCCCCTAAGTTGTAGTGTAGCTCAGGAATATACACTACGAATGGGAATACCAAAAAAATTGTCCTCATCTATGAACTGTCGGCCGTCAAAGCAAGAGTTGAGTATTTTGGGCTCGCTCGCCCGTTTGTAGATCTCATCCATCGGTTGCCGATAGAGCGGGATCAACAGGAAAAAACAACCTTTGTTAATCCGTTTTTCCTACAGTCAGAAGGCTGGATGTATATTTGTTAGTCTCACGCAAAAAATATTCAAAGGATTTTGCAGAAACCAAAGTAAGATAGCTTAAAAATTAAAGCGCTTACTTTTCTTACTTATTATAGGGTATTAATAACTGTATGTCTGGTGTATATGCGATAAAAAATCTTTTCATCGATGCCGTGTTTTATACAACTTTTTTTATCTACACTAATATTATAAAGAGGAAAGATTTGTTTGTTTGTAATGAATAGGCTCCGAAACTACTGGACCGATTTGAAAAATTCTTTCAGCAATGGATAGCTACATTATCAGGGAGTAACATAGGCTATATTTTATCCCCGTACTCCCACGGGAACGGGAACTACGCGGGTAAACCGCGTGACGTCCACTAGTTATTCATAACTAGCTTCTGCCAGTGGCTTCGCAACATGGTCTCTAGGGAACATACTCTCGGGATAAAAAGTAGCCTACGTCCTTTCTCAGGCTTTAGACAATCTGTGTACCAAATTTCATTTAAATCGGTTCAGTAGTTTTGGCGTGAAAGCGCGACAGACAGACAGACAGACAGACCGATAGACAGACAGAGTTACTTTCGCATTTATAATATTAGTAAGGAAGTAAGGATAATTTATAAAGGGGGATTACTAAATTGCAGTATGTCAGTCCAAAAAAAGGCCTTCGACTTCGAACCGTTATACTTCACTTTACATACATGTGCAAAGTCATTCGAACAAACAGTGAATCAAAACCTATATCTTATCGTGTGTCTAAACATAACTTGTATCAAGAGGTGTTAAACTCGATCACATCGGGCCAAAGTCCAAGAGTTATCGTTTTAGCACTAGTCGTTGTAGATAAAATAAATTATAAGTCAAGACACCTGATTTTGTCGTGCGTTTTTTATGATTTAAATAAAAAATAATTTTAAAAATAAAATATAGTAATTAACCACATATTTAACATCACATAATGATATTCGGTTTAGAACAATGGTGAGACATAAAATAGTACAAGAACAATATTTAACAACTTTTTCATTGTTAAGAAAATCGTATTTTAATATTTTTTTTTTAATATGAATAAATGTTTATATAATACCAGAGTGAACAATTTCCTGAAAAAAAAAGTAGAATTAGGTTTCCCACGAAAATTCGTCGTCCATTTGCGGTCAAGGACTTCTTCTAGGTGTACTTAGAAATCTCTATTAAACGAATGTTTTTTTTACAGTGTTTTAAGCACGTAAGTATTCTTTAAACTCTTTAAAGGTACTCGTACATCTAGTTAAACAACATTTTCATAACGAAAATGAGTCTCCTTTACCTACGTACCGTCTCCCGCCGCGTCTGTCTGTATGTACGTACGCGATAAACTAAAAAACTACACAACGGATTTTCATACGTTTTTCACCAGTGAACAGATTGATTCATTGGGGGAAGTTTAGGTATATAATTTACTAAGATTTTGTGTAAATAGGCTGAAATATGACGAAAGCTAAAGATGTCGGAAAAAGTCATGCCGACTGGGAGCTTTAGGCTGCGTTTGCACCAGAGTATGTGCGAAAATGCGTAGCGAGGGATGAGTTTCTTAAGAATCAATAAAATCTATTCATTTACCTAGCCTCGCTCAGCGCAAGCGATTCTATAGGGTATTTTACTGAAAAAAAAAGGATTAGTCCGTCAGATAGATTTCCAAAAAATATTGGACACGTATTTTTTATTTTCTCGCGTAAACAAAAATACGAAGAAACAGTACGTTGAAAACTCGCGTGACGTCACTACGACAGTACAATTTCAGTAGCGACGTGACGTCACCAGCCCCCTCCCGATTTTTGATGCATTTTATCTTTGTCAATATTCATTGATTTACTAAAACAAAAAATACGTGTCCATTACTTTTCAATACTCTAACTGACGGACTAAATAGGTTTGCAATTTATTGATGGTGGAAACTAGCCTATTGGTTCTGTTGTATTAATGATCTGCTAATCATGTGTAGCCAGGCGGGTTGCCAGTTACCTATTAAAATAATGTGTAAGCTGTCGCAAGCGATAAATTTAATC